>CM019044.1:10164869-12664869 GCA_009664405.1 Drosophila bifasciata
AGAGGCGCTAAAAAAAAGTTTATTTCCGGTTTTCAACCAAATTTGAAGAAAGAGACAGTGCCATTGCATGGGGAATAGTCTCAGTACGTGTGTAAAACCCACCCAGCGTCGCGAAAGGAGGATCTTTGAGAGGCTGAGCAACAACTACTCTGAGGTAAGTGGTCGGGCCGTGGGAGTCTTGCCACCTGACACCTGGCTGTCCAAAGTATGGGTGGCAAAGTGCAGCGGTTGGACCCTGACAACAATGCAGGTCCCCTGGCAACAGTGCAGTCCAGGGGTGGGGGTGGGTCCTCCCTCGACTGCAGTGTGGTAGTCCATGGTTACCAGGTCAAATACCCCGTTCGATAATATACACCTAACAGATGTATTTTCCACTATTGCAGGCTCAAAGGAAAATAGAGTTCAGCATTATGCCGCTGCTAGGGCTGTCACGGGACAAGGGTTCGTCGAAATCGGCGCCAGTCTCGCCGCAGAAGAAGGATCGCGGGGAAGTGCGCAAGAAACCAATCCCCATCGAAATGCTGCCCACCGAGATGTGGCTGGAGGTCCTGTCCTATCTGTCCTACAACGATCTCAAGCAGCTGCGGATGGTGTCCTGGCACTGTCGCGACCTGGTCAACCGTCGCAAATTCATGTCCCGGGGCAAGGTGGTCGTAACCAAGCACAATCTGGAGGCGGTCAAGGAACGTGTGGAGAATGCGACCTTAAAACTGAGCTTGGAGCGGATGGAGCTGCGCAACCTGAAGCAATCCCCGGAGCTGCGTAGCTTTCTGAAGTTGGTGGGGCCGCAGGTGAGGCATCTGCAAGTGAGCCATGCGCCCGTCTTTCGCAACATAAACGGAAAGATGCCCAACTTGAAGGTGTTGACGATTGGCACGGCCAACTTGCAGGACGATAGTCTTGGGGTCGACCTGAAGCAGTTCATCAATCTGGAGGCCTTCTCATGTGACGGCGTCAGTCTGGACTCATCGCTGAAGATCGGCCTGCTGCTTCAGTTGAGGAAGCCGGTGATCAAAGTGTGTCTTCGTCACCTGCAGTTCGAGTTCACGCACGACAACGAGGACGTTCTGGTGGCAGTGCTCCGGGACCATGCCAAGACACTGGAGTACATTGACATATTCTTTAGCTGCGCGCCCAGCGCCGAGACGCTGCCGTGGACTCTGGCCTTCGGGGCCATGCGCAACCTCAGCATCCTGAAGCTGTCGGGAAACTGTCACCTCCTTCTGCTGGAGGCTATTCTTATGGCGGTGCCGCAGGCGGCTCCGTTGCGTCAACTGGACCTCACCGGCATGCTAACGCTGACCAACCATTTGTTCCTGTATGTGGCCTCCAAGTGGGAATTCACTCTCAAGTCCATGGACCTCATGTTCTGCGTGCAGCTCAACTCCAGCTGCGTCGATGGCCTGCGCCAGCTGAGTGGCCAGCTAAAGTGCTTGAGCATGGCCTACTGCCGAGAGCTGACGGGCGTGGACCTACTCATGGGGATCGCCTACAAGCCCAACTATATAATCCAGGAGCTGCATCTCGAGGAGGTCTGCTTCATCGACGAGGAGTCCCTGTGCGAGCTGATCGTGCAACTCTATAATCTGCGTCGGCTTAGCCTGGACAATTGTCGGCAGGCGGTGACCGACCGCGCCCTATCCCTCATCTGCAAGTACCAGACGGCTTTGCGCCTACTCAACATCGAATACTGCATAAAACTCACGGACAAGGGCTTCTTGGGATGCCCAGACTTTCCCTACCCCATCACCCGTCTTCGGGGACTACGTGAGCTGAACCTACGCGGCTGCAAAAACTTGACGGATCGTGTCCTGAAGGAGGCGCTGATTCTGCCAGAGCTACGTGTCCTCTCGCTTGGCTACTGCTCGTTCTTCAACCCGGAGGGCTTCGAGGCGCTGACCCACAATGCACCGGCCATCGAAAGGTTGTGCGTTGCCAGCTGCATGAAGGTGACCGATGACAACATGAGACACTTTCTGCGTAACCTGAAGCGCTTGCGGAGCATCAACATAAGCAACTGCATGAAGCTCACGATAGAGTCGATTCACCACATACTGAGGCACGGGCACAACATGGTTGAGCTGGTTGCATGCACCATCGATGGCATAGACCCGGAGCAGGCCCAGCTGCTCCTCGAGAAGCATCGCCCACAAATGAAGCAGGTGATGCTATAGCAGGAGAGGTACATTCACTGACAGAACGTCAGAGATCTGCCCTACAACTGGGGGAGACAGAACTATTACTGCAGCGACGACGAGGATGATGACATTGAGGTAATCGAAGTCGTGGTTTAAGAACAGAGGAGCACCAGAGGAGAAGGCCCAGTGAAATATGATGAAGCAAAGCGTCCATCGTACATACGTCTATAATTATTATAATCTATTAAGATAATAATCCGCTATCAATGCACAATCGTGTAGAAATCCTTGAAGGTGAAATCTTTAATCCTGTAATCCCCATCGATCGTTACCCTTCAGATCAGCCACAACACAAGCCAAATATCGTAGCAACGTACCCACAACGCGTACCTCCAACACAAACACAAACCCATCTATCCCAACATTTTAATCTACAATAAGTAAATCCCAATCTATAATCGACCTGGTCTGATTTCCCTTTAATGACCAAACAAAAACTTTCGGATTGTGCAATATGTACTAGTAGTTAAAGATACACACTGTCTGAAGAATATTAAGACTCTAATTTAATCAATAACAATATAGAATAACAGATACTCGTATTTTATAATCCACTATGCTATATACTCGTACTCGTACAGATACTATGTGCTTTTAGTCAATGAATGTTCAATTACTTGACGAATCATTATCATCGTAGGATTCCAATTCTTTTGATAGGTTTCGAGCTTGATAAACGAAAGAGGCTGGTAGAATAAGAACTCAAATATGTTCAAGTTCAAGCACGATATAGCCGCATACATATACGAATAAATACTATACATGCATAAATGTAATCCCTTGTAGTTAGGAGGGATTTTTATTGAGTACAATTTTAAGTCAAATCGGTTGGTATTGGCGTGAAACGCAAGTTGAACGCCCGAAATAATCAGTTAAGAAATATTTTAACTTTAGCAAGAAAACCTTTTGGAAAACTTTACTTTACGTAATATTTTTGGAACGTTTATTGGAAATTAAATTGAAATGAATATGGAAATTATGCGTTCATTTACAAGATAATAATAACCCTGAAATGGGAGAATACTTTAAGGAATATCCTACTGATAAAATACATACTATATGTACGTACATATACATATTTATATGTGTACTCTACTACTTTCGAAGAACTTTAATAAACATGCATAACTTATTGAATGTTAAACACAATTCTGCAGCGTTTGTTTTTTGTTTGTGATATACTCGTACGTGGGTTGCACCCTTGGAGCTTTCATTCATCATTCGATTCGATTCGATGATGTCGTTGATTGATGAGATTTTTCCCACCCTTTGCATGCAGTTGGCTAAAGCTTTTCTCAAGCTTGTCAGCTGCAAGTCAAAAGCTACCAAGATACGTTCTATCTGTTCGTTCGACTCGTGCCACATTCCATAGGCCCCACACCCGCCCCGCACCGCACCGCATCACACGCACTTTGACACCCATCGACGGGGCGTGTGACCAGAGCTTGATAGGGGCATAGGGTGTGCCTGATTATCGAAGGGGTGGGGGGATTGCGGTTGGAGTAGGAGACCAGACACGGAGTGGCAGTCTTCACTTAGCATCGTGCTAAACGAAACGAAACAAACGAATGAAATTATTATGTGGCCATAGAGAATGTCACTCGTCAGCGGCGTGGAGCTACAGACCTATGACCAAAACGCATTTGTGCCAACTTTTCCCAGTTTTCCCAGCGCCTCTGTCAGCGTGTGTCTGCTCTTTTTGTTGCCCAATTGTAGCCTAATGTCCCAAAGTTGCCTGCTGCATAGCCACTATGAAATATGGTTGCCAAAATACACACAAGATGGGTGCGAGCACGGGGCGAGACGGTTTCATAAATATATGTGACTGTAAGGTGCGTGGAATAACTGTAGGGATTAAGATAGACAGTCACGGAAGATGCATCTGCGATATTCAATCTACAATATATGGATTTTTTCAATCAGTATTCCAACTGACAGAAACGCCCATTATTTATTTGGAATTACTTTTACTGATGATTATAAAATCCATTAAAGATTTAGGAAATTCAATATGTAAAAACACAACATAAAAACGAAGGATTATTTCTCAACGAATCATCTCTCTTCTCTTCCATCACACAATTCCTTACTAATTTGCGCCTAATGTCGCGCACGTTACTCTCTCATGTGAGGGAAAACTGCGACGCTTCGTCGCTGGCTTTTAGATACAAATCTGAATGAAATGTCGCCGCTGCTTATCAGATAAGTTTGGAGCGCGCTGGAGTACGGTTGCTGCTGAATGGAGACGGGACACGGACACGGACACGTACACGGACTCCAAAACTTGATTCGCTCTGTGCCGCTGTGTTTACAAGTCGAAGTCGGTTGTCGTCGATTACGAGTGTAGGCGACGTGCCTCCAAAATCAGAGCCAAGTCAACGTCCGGGTGCGAGTGCAGTGACGGGAACGGACTACGGTTATCGTGGCCGGGAAACGGTGCGGAGATCGGGAATCGGGGATCGACCTCGCCGCTTGGTAATTTGGTGCGTTTGCGTGCCAGTGGCAGTGCCAGTGCGAGTGCCAGTGACTGTCGAGAGAGTCAAGACGCTACGAGACAGACTAGTCGCTGGATGAGTCTCCGTTCGCGTCATCGAATTATTATAATTAGCATAGTTGGGGGGGACACAGCCGCAGCCAGATAAACGGCATCGGAATTTGTCGCAGCTAGTGGAAATTTTGTGAAAACAAAAAACGGCTTTCGTAAGAGCCCACAGGAATATGCCCGACTCTGACACCGAATCGGAGATCCTGGCCAACGCCACCGATGAGAACGGGCCACTCTGGACCGCTGGGAATGTTAGCCAACTGCTGGGACCGGCACGCGATCCGCTGTCAATTGTGGTGCCGGTTACGGTCGTCTACTCGCTGATCTTCCTCAGCGGCGTGGTGGGCAACATCAGCACCTGCATCGTGATCAAGAAGAACCGCTCGATGCACACGGCCACCAACTATTATCTCTTCTCGCTGGCCATCTCCGATTTCCTGCTGCTGCTCTCGGGTGTGCCCCAGGAGGTGTGGTTCATCTGGTCCAAGTATCCGTACGTCTTTGGCGAGTACTTTTGCCTGGGACGCGGCCTGCTGGCCGAGACATCGGCCAATGCCACCGTCCTGACCATCACCGCCTTCACCGTGGAGCGCTACATAGCCATCTGCCATCCGTTCCTGGGGCAGGCCATGAGCAAGCTCAGTCGTGCCATCCGCATCATTGGACTTGTCTGGGCCCTGGCCGTGCTCACTGCCATCCCGCAGGCGGCCCAATTCGGAATCAACAGCTACGCGGGCGTGGACAAGTGCGTGGTGGTGCGCGTCATTGTCGAGCACTCGTTCCAGCTCTCCACCTTCATCTTCTTCTTTGCGCCCATGTCCATCATCTTTGTGCTCTACCTGTTAATCGGGCTGCAGCTCTACCGCTCCAACCTGAGCGATGGCCCAGCCCCAGCCGCTGCTTTGGCGCCCTTCCGGAGGTCGCAGCTGAAGAATGTGCAGTCGGACACAATCCTGTATCGCTACGCCGGCTCCAGCTCCGCGGTGAACATCAATGGTGGAACCGGCTCGGGCGCCCAGCTGAGCTCTGTGCGGGGCCGGCTCAATCACTATGGCACACGGCGTGTGCTGAGGATGCTCGGTAATTATGCAGCCCTAGGGGACAGACCAGACCAGACCAGACATCGGGCCATATGCCCCTAATCGTCGTAAGCTTGTTAATCAGTCGCTCTCCGGCCAATTTATTGCGATTGTCATTTGTCGTGTCCCATTTATGATTATGGCGATTGCCAAAAAAAAAGTACTCCAACATTTCATTCACTCTTTATCTGTCTCCTGGCAGTTGCTGTGGTGGTCTGCTTCTTCCTTTGCTGGGCCCCCTTCCATGCGCAGCGTCTGATTGCCATCTATGCCCCCGCCCGGGGCGCCAAGCTGCACGAAAACCACGAGCTCCTCTACACGGTGATGACCTACATCTCCGGCGTGCTATACTATCTCTCCACCTGCATCAACCCGCTGCTCTACAACATCATGAGCAACAAGTTCCGCGAGGCCTTCAAGGTATGGATCAGTTTCTACCCCACTGCATCGATCTTCCGAATAACTATTCCTCATTTCAGGCCGTGCTCTTTGGCAAGAAGTTGTACAAGGGTTCACTGAGCTCCCGCCACCACATCGAGTCGCAGCGTTTGAGGAGAGCCCTCAACTCCTCCAGCCAGACGCAGCGCGTCTCCATTGAGTCGGCGGAGGCGCAACAGTCGAAACAGGCACTAACGCAGGTGGGTTGTCTGGCTATCAATCTATCAATTATCTCTCGAATACTCCCTCTTGCTCTCTTTCGCTCTATCAGACCCCGCTACACGATCGTGTGGCACTGGCCAAGCCGCCGCTTGCCTCCCAATATGCCATGATCAATGCCCAGAGCAACTAGAGGGGCGGACTGGAGGCAACTCAATCTCCATCGAGCCGCTTGCTTCCTAATGCTAATTTATTTGAATATTGTTTAAGCCAGATTCTTAGTTAGTCACTTGTTTTTGTCTTTACTATGGCCGCTATTGTTACTGCTGCTGCTGCTGTTGCTGTTGCTACCAAAGCGTTTAGTACAACCTGCATTTGCATTCACTTGCCTTGCAATTAGACCTTAATTACTCTTTGTCTCTGTCTATATATTTATCTACTATAATGATTTTCATTCATTCAGAATCTGAATCAAAAACAGAGTCAGTGTTGGCACGAGTACGCCTGAGCTAGTCTTTCGAGCATTAAGATTTACGACTATTTAGTTTAAGAATAGTTATCAATGTGCTTTGCTCACTACAATTAACTTAATGGCCACACGCCCAGTGGGCAGGAAAAGCTTTGCAAACACAAGAACATAGAAAAAAGGAAATCAAGTATATATAGCTATGCGATATCTATACATATGTACAATATGTATGCTTAAACCAAACAAAATCAAAAATGTGGCACAAATATTCAAAATGATGTAGATGCGTAGTTCCTAAGAGAAGTCATTGAACCTATTTTAAAAGCAATTTCAGTTGGAAGTCATTTATAGTCAATAAGGTACAACCACGCAGTGAAAGTACTTCTGAATAGTATATAAATATTCCTTTCAAGTCAATGTATTTAATACAATCCGCATTCTGCTTGCCTTCATTTCAATATCAGTTAAAGTTATATCAACCTTAAAGCCAGAGTATTATCATCAAATTATATTTAAAAAATTGATTAGAATGCATTGAGTTTATTGAGCAGCCAACGCTGTTAAATCAATACGAATCGAAGGAAGCCTTGAGGAATTATAATGAACGATACGATATACCCGAATTATTCCACAAATAAAACTTAGCATATTCCCATAGCCATTTGGTGTTTTTTTTCCGCATACCCGTAGCATCCTGGCATCCCCTTTAGCCACTACTAAGGATTCGCCGTGCTTTAGCTTCAAATGTAATTTGGCCATAAATATATTTTTGGTTTTGTATCGATTGTGGCGCTGTCGTCTGCCCGACTACAAATGAAATTCTAATGAGGTGCCAGGCGGATGGTTCAAGGTCATACAAATGCACGGACTCCGTGGCGCATTAGTAATCCTGCAAATTGTTATGAAAATGCAATCAGCCAAATGGATGCCAGTGCCCCCTCGTATGATTTGCACCCGCAGATAGAGGAGAGGTTGCATAGAGGACCTGTTCGACCTGTCCGTTGCCAGGAGTTAATATGTCGCAAATGCGTCAAAGTCCAAAGCGCAGCGGGCCATAAAGGAAGCCACAACAAACAGGCCAACAAAAAGCGAGAGTGAAACAGTCCGATGGATAAAAACCAAGCCAAATTGTACGTTCCACCAACGTCACGTAAAGCCGAAAGAAAATATATAACACAGCCAGCCAGCCACACACATGACTGCAAAAATGACGTAGAAATTATGAAGTTTTGTGATTTACGAGCAAATAGCAGCAGGAAGGAAAACGCGGAATGAATGGTTAGGTTTGAGTACCGATCGGTTAGATACCCTTACTGTTTTAGCAGCTTAAAGTACATTTGTAAGCTGATTCGAATTGGATCTACTTTGGTTATATCCAATTTATATCTATATTTAAAGAAGCAAAAGTTTTGTTTTATGATAATATGTCGCAACATAGAAGCGATTGTTCCTATGTTGAGATATGATATGTTTCGGAATTATATGGATATATGTAACTTTGATAGAATTATCCGGAACACAATGATTCTTTTGACATGACGACAACTCAACAGTTCAGGTGTAACTATATTATATACTGGTATATATATAAATATACGTATGTATGTATAGCTACACTTTAATGTGTCAAAATAGAATTAATTTCTTTGCTGAATTCATAAAAACAATACCCAGTGTATAATGCAGGGGTATAAAAGGAAGCCCTGGCAAAAGTTAAACCAAACAAAATTTCTAACACCATTTCACGCGCTACAAGTTAAGACCCACTCCCACACCCACCCACACAAACAAACTTAAGCACGTACAACACACACACAAACCCACACACACACACACACAAAAGGCAGGAAGGAAGCCTCACACACGAAAACATAGAGAGAGAGAAGAAAGATGCAGCAAAACAATAGAGAAGTAAAAACTACCGGTAAGGGAATGCAGAATATCCCCCCTTCTCCAGCCAACGCTAAGCTTAGTGAGCTCAACTGCCAACAGGTGGCGCTGACGCCAGCGTGGGAATTAATCAAAGCGAATAACATAACGGACATCAGACGAGCCACTAACCGACCAGGCAGCGACCAGGCAGCGACCAGGCAGCGACCAGGCAGCGAACAGGCAGCGACCAAGCAGCGAACAGGCAGCGAACAGGCAGCGACCAGGCAGCGACCAGGCAGCGACCAGGCAGCGACCAGGCAGCGACCAGGCAGCGACCAGGCAGAGACTAGGCAGCGACCAGGCAGCGACCAGGCAGCGAACAGGCAGAGACCAGGCAGCGAACAGGCAGCGACCAGGCAGCGAACAGGCAGAGACCAGGCAGCGAACAGGCAGCGAACAGGGAGCGAACAGGCAGCGACCAAGCAGCGAACAGGCAGAGAACAGGCAGCGACCGGGCAGAGAACAGGCATCGAAC
Source organism: Drosophila bifasciata (assembly GCA_009664405.1). Classification (NCBI taxonomy): domain Eukaryota; kingdom Metazoa; phylum Arthropoda; class Insecta; order Diptera; family Drosophilidae; genus Drosophila; species Drosophila bifasciata. The sequence goes on from CM019044.1 coordinate 10,174,165, forward strand.
AGGCAGCGTCCAGGCAACTATGTCGTTGGCTGAATTTGGGTGGACCATGGTAGTCGAAATTATTAAGGTTGTGCACTGTTTATTGTCGAAACTACTTCCACAGTGGGTCCATCATTTAATGTCCATATTTTGTAATTTATTGGTCATTACCACAATCACAATCACAATTACAATTACGGCAAATCTATAAAATAAAAGCCCATTTCTTATCGTTATTCTTATCTAACGCTTATAATTTAAATACTTACTATTTTCTGTTGTGAAACAATTCCTTCCCATTGTAAGACTAGCAAGCGGAACTTTGACAGCTTCGTATTTGTATTTGAACTCTATTAAATTTTCTTAGTCGTAGTAACCTCTTTTTTCGCTATAGCCTGGACTTTTTTTTATTGTGATCAAATTCATTTGTAGGACTGGGAGACTGTAGGAAAAATCAGTACCCAGTCGAGAGCTGAACGAAGCACATCGTGACGAGAAAAACAAAAAAAACAAAAAAAAATTGTTTTTGAAAATAAAGTAAGAATTCCAAATTAGTTTTTGTGAACAAAAAAAATGTGATTAAAATTAATTTCGGTAAAATTTTCAGATGGCCAACACTATTAAGAAGGTTATTCCCATGCTGGATCGCATACTGATCCAGCGCTTTGAGGTGAAGACCACCACTGCAGGTGGCATACTGCTGCCGGAGGAGTCTGTGCCCAAGGAAATGCAGGGCGTTGTGGTGGCCGTTGGACCCGGAGCCCGCAATCCGGCCGGCGCTGGACACCTGTCCGTCGCCGTCAAGGAGGGCGATCGTGTCCTGTTGCCCAAGTACGGCGGCACCAAGGTGGACATGGACGATAAAAGGGAGTACGTGCTCTTCCGCGAGAGCGACATCCTGGCCAAGCTGGAATAAGGGATGTACCGGCGATCCCCACACCTACACAACTACACATACACGTGTACACAAGCACATGCACTGGGGTCTATTCGCATACATACTTTCACACATACCGGCGCAGCGAAAAAAACTGATTTCAATTTTGCGCTACTGCGCTACTTGCGTTCGAATTTAAATGATTATCATGTGTTAAATGCTTATTTAGTATCTTGGACACACAACTGTACTCATAACCAACAAACCACATGCACATTGAGCATCCAACTTCACATATTGGGGTGAATATGTTGAGCGCCCTTGAGCGCCTCATACCATTTTATGTAATACTAAAAAGCTTTGAAATAAACTAAAATATATATTAATTGGACTTAGTAACTCTCTGGGAGCAGACAGAGGGAAAGCTTATTAGGGGAAGATGGAGAACCTTCCTTTCCAGGGAAGGAAATAGGGAAAATCTTGAAGCTAAACGATTTACATTTAATTCGAGTATAAATACATAAATTATTTTTGACAATTTTGAATCAGTCTACTTGGATAGGAGCTCGTTCCTCTTTAAAATCTTAACACAACAACCCTGCAGAGTTTCAAGCTTGCAGAGTTGCCACTGAAATTAAAAGTTAATTCTTGACGTCAGCCACAAAATAAACTCTTTTTTGCGTGGGTGGGGTGCTCCGTGCTGCAGCAACTTCGCCTCGCCCTGTTTTATAGCTTGAGAGGTTGTGGAGACGTAACTGACTCCCCTACGACTACGCACCTGGCACACCAGCGCACAAACAGCAACAACAACCACATGCCACCCCACTCAGCGCCACACTGCTGTCCATGGGGCAGGCAGGCAGGCAGGCAGTCAGCAAGGCAGCCTGTTGCGTGGGCGCCTCTCTCTATGCTCATTGGCGGCGCTGGCCTCGTCTTTCTTCGTGCCCGAGTGTCCGACTCGGGTTTCGGGCTCTGCATTGGCTATCCGTGTTATCTTTTGGCGCTCTAAGGCTGGCACCATGCTGGTTGCATGCCTCCACTACGAGTAGCTATAAAAGCCGTTGGTCGACCACATTTTGTTGGCAATTCGTAAAAGTGTTGGCAGCAAACTCTGATCAACAAGTGCAGGAGGTGAAAAGTGCAAAAACTTCAGCAAAAATTATCAAAGTTTTAGAAAATAAACCAAATTTGGAAAAGACATTTAATAATTAAAAATTAAAAACCGTTTTAAGTGCCATATTTGTTGGATCTAAATTGCTTGAAAATGTGGTACATGAAGTGCAGTTGGACTTTGTTGGTATTTGTGGCACTATTTGCCCTGGTGACAGGTAAAATAATTTTCAGAAAATTCTAGAATAAATATTATTATATTCCTGTTGCATAAATTCAATTTAAAATTGTGTTGAAAATAAAGTTACCTTTTTTGAAGCATACTTTTGGGCCCTTGCAAATGGTGAAATTCATATTTCCGCTTGAGTCAGTTTGCTGCTGCTGCGTCATGATCATAATTGTTTCTTGGAATTTCCTGGCCTATCTGTGGCCATAAAAATACCAAACTACCAACTGATTAACAACCGATACTCTGGTTTTGCCATATCCAAATCCTGCACTCCCCATTCATTTCCCGCCCCCCTTGGCCACTAATCCGTCTTATCAGCTTCAGTTTTATGCACATTTTCCTGTTGATACGCTTTTGTTTGCCGACTGCTTCAGCGGCTTCCCTTTTGGTTTTCCTGTGTAAGTTTCTTACTCACCGCCAAACGGCAGGACAGCAGGGGATCAGGGTGTAACATCAGGGTGGAACATGGAGAAGCATGGAGCATGTGAGATCATGGGCGGAGGTGCTGGGTTTACCACTTCTGACGGATTCTCCCTCCAAATGCGTCGACGCTTTCAATTGCTGTCGTAAATTAATCCAAACTGCGTGCCAAATAACAACCGGCAACCGACAATGGAAAGCGGCACAGCCACGGTGGAAATGGACACCGATAGACGAAGAGACAGCGGGAAATTCAGCGGGAAAAAACCCAAAGCGAACGTGTGAACCCATCAAGCTGTGCCACTTGCAGGCATTGCAGTTGTGGGTGCCAGTCCATGTCCATTTCCCACTCCTGCTGGTGGTGGTGGTAGTGGGCGTGTAGGCTCATAGCCAGAGATTGGGAATAGAGGAGACCTAAACGAGTTGGGCGTTTCAGTGGATAAGGGGAAAAACAAAAAAAATTGGAGGAATCTGGCATGCAGATTGGGTTAGGTTCAGGACGAAGTTCGCTTCAAAATCATCTTAGAGGAGATCAATTAGAGTTTGTTGTTGGAGTAAATGGTTAAAGAAATTAAACCTAATAAATGTATATATAAATATTATTATTGATAGGCAAATCTAGTACTGGAATGTGGCAATCATAACTTTAATAGACACTAGATGATCTCATCCAAATGGTTTTTTGTGAAAAATATTTATTAACTTGCAAGCGATTATTTTATGAGCAGGGTTTTAATTACAATTTTACGAACAGAGATTTAGTGGCATTTTCTAGAATATTCTAGGCCAAGTGGGGCTTCAGTTTTCGGACGCCCAGTACTGCACTTCAGTATTATTCACTTCAGATTAATTTAAATAAACCGAGTATTTAGTAATATCCATTATACAGAGTTCATCTCCCACTAATAACACTTACAGGTCTGACTAGAACTTCTAGCTAATATTCATATTAGATCAAATGCGTATAAGCAAATGCCATAGCAATCAGTCATAGATGATACAAATCAAGTATACTACACTCGACCTTATTCTGGTGAATCCCCCAGGCGCCAATTAAAAAAACTCAGATGGTCTAACTCAGATATAGCTTCACTGCTGCTTAGGTACTTGGCCAAAACAAACCATTAAAAGTGGATACTGGCAAATTGTTTTGAGGTGAGGCTATTAAAAAAAAGACATTACTCTGAAGTGAAGACGCCAACGCGATTTCAGAGCTGACCAAGATCAAGGATATGGCCATTAAAAGTGAGGGTCACGCTAATTAGGTGATGGTGAAAGCCACAGATAGATAGAGAGAGAGAGAGAGAGAGGAAGAATTGTCGATGGGTTGTGGGCGGCTGTTAAACGGTGCCTTCGTTTAATGACAGCCCTTCGATGCGGCGCCCCAAAAGGCTTCGAGAGCTAGCACCGCTATCTCTGATGGCCTCCTATGCCTGTCCCTGTCAACAAGTGTGCGTGTGTGTGAGCTGCTTGTATTGGTGTATCTGTGAGTGCCCGGCAACAATTAATCCATGGTTTAAGTAATTGACAAATGATTACATGTTTGATATATGGCCGGGGTAGCAACAGCCAAACGGAGGAGACATGATAGAATCGTCTGGTCTGACATCTATATTTATCTTGGCTTATGCAAACACCCCTCACAGTCCTCACACCCCATCCCCATACATCCTCTATCCGATTCTATCCATCCCCCCCACCTCTTACGAGTATAACCAGGCCAATTGTCAGCCATCTGCGTCATGGAACTTGTTGCTGCTGCTGCTGCTGTTGCTTTTGTGTAACCCGGACGGGAGATCTCCTATTCCATGCTGCTTCCATTCACACACTTTCACCGGAGTGACTGTTGCGCAAAAGCGTATTCACATCCGTATCCAAGTGTCCGTCCGTGTCCCAGCTGAGCCTTTCATTGCTGACGCCTTCTGATGCGTTGCCGTCCATTTGTGTGATTAGTTCTGGTCTTGGCCTGGCTTTTGGGCCACACACACACACACACACACACACACACACACACACACACACACACACACACACAATGCAGGAGCCAGAGTTGGTCGCATCAAGGACACGTTGTGTAAGAGCTACTGCGCCACAGGTAGGATGATGATGATGATAATAGAGGCAGAGGCAGAGTCAAAAGCTACTCCCACACCTTACACCTCCGCCTGAGTGCATTACTCAACCCGCTCTGACTCTGGCATATGAGTGCCGTACCGTAATGGTCGCATTTATCATGAGTCGCGACATTAGCAACCAAGCACACAATAAACAACTGCAGCATCCAGTAACCAGCAACCAACCACCAGCCACCCACTGTGTCCTGTGGCCACTTTCCCCGGCTTACATTTAACTTTTCCCTGTTTAAAGAAGAACCTCTGCCCTAGGCTCAACAGGGCTCTGTGGCTTGTGGCTCATTTGCTCATAAATTTATGCCCGCACACAGACTTAGCCCGTCAATGCTGGGATCCTATGAAGATGATGATTTATTCTAAATAGAAAAATATGTTTCATGCTTGCAGGTTCCTGCCTGGAATACGGACACTCCTGCTGGGGAGGTAAGTTGGGTCTTTCGCGGAGTAGTCCATCGATTTTTTTTGTAACACTTTGTGGCTTTTGCCTTTCCGCAGCTCATGGCAAGCGTTCCGGTGGCAAGGTGGCAGCAGTTGCTGCAGCCAAGGTAAGTTCGGATGCAGCAAGACACATGATGTGTGTATTTCTTGACTCCTTCTGTTTCCCCAGACTGTCGGCAATCCTCTTGCGGTCGAGACTCTGGCTGAGCAGCTCTATAACAACAACCAAAACAGCAACAACAACAACAACAATCCTGAAGACACCGATGACGACACCAACAACATCAGCCTGAACAACATGCCCCCAAGAGCCTCTGCTTTGACCCCACAAAGTGGTGAACCCGAGGAACGGAATAGGAACCATCGCAATCATGAGGCCAACGATTTAAAGTGGACGCAACTGATGAGGCAACAGCATCGCTATCAACTGCGGCAGCGGCAGCAGCAGTCACGACTGGCAGCCGGTGGCAGAGGTGGCGGACAGTACGATGCAGCCTCTGAGAGTTGGCGCAAATTGCAGCAGGCTCTCATAATGGCCCAAGCCCAAGCCCAGGCAGAGGCTGAGGGAGAGGCCGAAGCTGAGCAGCAGCAACAGCAGCAACAGACTCTCAGCGAACTCTATGAACTCAAGAAGTGAACATTGTCTCCCCTGCGTATACTTAATTTAATTGCCAAACCTATGCCGAAAAGCGAATAGAAAAGAACAAAACAAAGAACAAAAGAGAAGATGAAAAGATATTTATTGCACCATCCATCCATCATTGCATGTTGGGCATCAATTAAGAATAAATTGCAAATAATTAACAGATCATATCGGGCGAGAGAGAGAGAGAGAGAGTGCGATTGTGAGAGCAGATCAGGTTAATTGGGGGAGTGTTCCATTTGATGGCATTCACAATGTAAATGAAAACTTTTACGTAGAATTTGTTGTTGGTTTTTATTATTACATACATACATAAATCTATATATATATATGTGTAGAATTATCAGACACACCTCACTGGGGAGGGGGTTCATTTCGTGCACCATATTGCGTCACTGGCTGGATGCCGCAATATTGTAAAGGTAATGCAACCCATACATCAAGCACTTTTCCTTCATTCACTTAACCGTACTTAATCCCTAACTAACTATACTACGATATGCAGATACAATTTTAAGAGATTCAACCCTAATAAACGCTAAACAAACAATCTCTTTGATCTGTGATCTGTCATCTAGGCTTTAATCTTGGCGGGCACCTGGAAGCAGGCCGCATCGCCCTGCTTGTCGCCCAGCCCCCAGTGGATCTCCAGGCTGACGGTGGGGTAGAGGGGCAGTATCTTGAAGCTGTTCTTGTAGGTGTATGTCTGGCCGGCCCTCAGGGGGCAGCCCACCTTATTCTCGCCAGCCTCGTCGTAGATATACGGACAGGCACTGGTGCCGTAGTAGCCGGGGAAGGGCAGTGGCACATCCAAAATGATGCCCTGAATGTCCGAGGTGAGCTCCTGGAAGTCGCGCTCCGGCCGGATCTTCATCATGATGCTGGCCTCCGTGTTGCGCTTCAGTATGCATCTGTTTTTGGGACAATTAGAGATGGACACCTCGCTGGGGCCTAGGGCCTTAGATTTGGCTATACAATGAAAAGAGATATGTAGTGCCGGTTGTTCAAAGTTTACTGTCCGTTTGTACTCACATTTCGGGCAGGGTCTGACCTCGGTGGCTGTGGAGCATCCCAGCAGGGCGGCGCAGATCAAAAACAATCCAGAGTTGAGCTTCATTTTTCTGGCTGCTGCTGTCGTTGGACTTTAGTACTTTTACCTGTGGCTAATTGTAAGAGAAGTGATATGAATTTAACGACAGGTCGCTAATTGCTGGTCAACTACTTTATCTATGGGCTAGGGGCTATGGGCTGTGGCCAGGCCAGGCCAGGCCTCGAGAGCTTTGGCTTTTGTTATCAAGCTCGAGTCGAGGCCAAAACCGGTTGCACTCGTCTCGAAAGATCGACCTTGACTCAAAACACCGCCACACTCGAAAAAATCATGCAAAACTAGCTGCAAAACTCGGGCAATTACAACTGACAACTGACAACACAAGTCAAAGTGGAGGTCTGTCAGATCGGATGCCATTCAACCAGACTGATTGGCGCTCTAATTCTTGTGGGGACACTAACTATTGTTTGGTTCACTTTCTTCCTGCTTCGAGTTAAGCCCACTTTTTCACCCCCATCCCTCATCCACTTGTATGTTTCTGCTGCCTGCAGCTAATTGAACAATTTACCAATTTCCACAGCAATTGTCGTCAATTTGAGTTGTTGGCTTGAGTTTTTACACTACGGAGCTACGGAGCTTGTACTTCCAGTGCGACTGACGGCGAGCGGCAACTGAAACCTGAGCCGCATCGCATGTGCCGTATATATAGAAAGATCAAGCGCAAACAGACCGATTGACTGACTGACTCTCTGTCTCTGTGTGCCTCTGGCACTGACTCTGTCTCTGATTTTTGCCTCTGGCTTTGTCCTATGACTCACAAAGCTTAATTGAGAGCCCATTTTCTTGCCCTGTCTGGCATGCTAAGCATCTGATTATATCGAGAATCGCAGACCAGTTATCGTTTTGGTATGCACTGAAAGGTTTTCCCAAGGAAAAGTGAAATCAATGGATGCCAAACGAGTTTGGAAAGCCACTGATTAATATACAGAAACCTATTTTATTGCTTATATTTTCACACAGAACCGAGCTTACAGCTACCCTACCTAAGGCCAATAAAGGTGCGATGTTCACAGACAGGTTAACAACCATTAAGTGAGTATCCATAAAGTCTCAATAGCTAGCCAGAGGCTTTTGTATAGAAATCTTGCCAATCATTTCTGTTTGGCTTAGACACATTCCACACTTAAAATGCGAATTGCATTCACACGTCTATGGCAGATTATATCATGAAGAATCTTAATATGGGATAGGAACTACTCCCACTCGGCCCCCATTGATCATTGATTCATTGGTTATGCGGCACGGCACTGCTCCCGACTTGAGACTTGCGACTCTGACTTGTGCGAAAAGCGTTTCAATTTCAATTTAGTTAAACTGTTTCAGAATAAGCAACGCGTCTGTCTTTCTTTGTGTGTCAGTCAGGAAGTTGATGAGCTTATGACGTGCCCACTTTTGAGACGATCTGACGATCCCCATTAGCATTTCTCATTTAGAAAGTTTCCCACAAACGAAACTGAGAACACATCTATTTGAGCACCGAAATCGAGCAATTTACGGAAACGTGACTTGGGAACTTACAGGTGGGAAAGGGGAATGACGCTTTCGGTTTGTTAACGTTTTGATTTCGGATCAACGGATCTTATGACTGCAGCGTGCGAGGCTTGAAATGCAACTGACAAAAACCGAAAGCTGTGGCCAAATCTATGGATCGACAACAGCGCAGACTCGCACTCTGCCACAGCCGGTTTGTCTTTATACAAGATTTTCCTATTCGAGTGTAAGAGAATTGAAAGTTTCCGGCCTTTTGTGGCAGTCTCGTGAGGAGCACTGCCTGTATGTGTATGTGTGAGTGCGGTCAACGTTCAATCAGCTGCAAACTGCAACAGAAACCAAAAGTTAAGCCTGAACTGAGAGGAACTGAGAGGTGATGCCTTACAAATTGTTGAACTGCGTTGTAAGTATTTGTTGACTCTGCGCCTCGCATACGGAATCAGCTGTAGGTGGAAGTGGCTCCCACTCAAAGTGAGGAAGACAGAATGGGGAAGTGATATTTGTTTGCCGTTCCACTCGGAAATGTACGAGTGCGTATGTTCATCCTATAGCTGATGCTGCTCAAATGGGTGTGGCAGAGGGGGCGGGTTGATTTTGATTGCGATTTAGAGTGGCACTTACAAACTCGGGATAAAGAAAACTTCTTTTGCGAAATATCAATTATGTCTTGAACTTTGAACTTTACGGTCCCGAGAGTTATGTTTGGGTATCCGCTGGTGATATAAAACCTGATCTTGCTCGTCCCACTGGAGGTCAATTTATTCCCTGAAAACTCTGGAGGACGAACACACCTACTCAGTCCTGACAACACACATTTAAACATCGCGCGATTTACTGTGTTGCCAATTTGATGATTTCATACATGCTGCGAAGAATATGTTGCGACGATATTGCGGAACAGTGTTGCAAAGTTTGCAATTTGGTTCAGCTTCCATTTATTGCCACCAATTCCAATGTGGCGCCATACAATCTCTCAGCGCCCTGACGCTTTGCTTTGGAACTATGGCATTTATGTATGTGGCCGCGCAGTGGCGCGCTCTATGTAGTCATAGTTTGCAACACACTATCAGAATTCAGAATGATATTATGTCATGTCTGACAAAAGTTCGCCGCCATGGAACTGGCTGGACCAACTGTTGTTTTGCTAGCGGCTCTCGGTGAAGCGAAGTCATATGCTTTGCCACATCTTCCAGATGGAGCATTGTCTCCGCCCTTACCCTTACCAAAGCTGACTGCTAGTTCCTCTTAGTTTTTGTAGTTTCGGGATTCCATCTGTCAATTAAATGTTGATCTGAGTACTCGATTGAATTTCTGGTAACATTTTCTCCATTTTATTCTTTCCATAAATAAATATAATTAGTTGTATCATTTAAGAGGCAGCTTTAACCACCGAAACGATGGGTAAGACCCAGACCAGCGCCAAACTCTGTCTTTTGATTGGCGAATGGGCCACTCATCCACTTGTTGGCCGATCCAGTCAGATCTAGGTTCGTATTGCGATCGGCCGAGGACCAGAAGATTGGCACGAGCTTCGGCGCCCAACTGGCGACCGATGCCGGGGGAAGTGCTGTGCGTCACACTGGCACCGTGTCCATTGATGTGGGAGTAGTCAGGGCGGCCCCATTGCGTTGGAACTCGAAGCCATTGGCCAGCTTGTTCTGCGAGGCGAACGCCTTGGCATCGAGATTGTGCACGCCGTCGTTGAAGAGATTGGCATGGATCTCCTGCTGGAAGGCGTCCTTCACGCCGGGAGTATGGGTTCTGGTTACAGAGGCACCATGGCCATGGCTGTGGGAAAAAGGGTGGATCGTTAGACTTCGCCCGTCAGTGGGACGTTTCTAGTGCTCCACTTACTTATTGTAGGCCGCAGTTCCGCCAACGGTGGCTGGACCCGATTGAGTGTTTCCAGCTGCAAGGCCTGAATCACCGCATTGTGTTCGGGAGTGCCAAATCCTTTGGTTAGATCCACACGGGCATCGGCGCCCCCGGCCGGATTCGAGGCCAAAGAGCCGCCTAGAACCTGACGGCGGAATCGCCACCTTGGTGGCGGTGTCGGAGGTGGGGTGTAGGGCACCGTTTGGTAGTTAGGCATTGCCTCGGCTATGGCTCCCAGAGCAACAAGTGCCACAATAAGAATGCTTCCCTTCTGCATGTTGAGTTTGCTTTGTGTTGTGTTGTGCTGAACGAACGCTGATTGATGACTGATGCCTGATTGTGGCACACCTTTCGCTTTTATAGCGAACGTTCCTCCCTTCGCGAATACGTTCGAGGGGGATCACATCGTCATCACGTTCGGTGCTCGATCTTCCATCTGCCTTATCAGCCAGAAAACCCCGCTCTCAGCATTCCTTGGGTGGTTTTTTTTTTGTTTCCCCTCCATTTAGCCGCAAACAAATTGGAAACAAGAGAAGCACACCCATGAAAGGTTGACCGAAAATAGTAGATAGTTGAGATTTTTAAATGGGCTCAATTTTAAATTTTTAAATTTGATAAAATTGGGCTCCATTTAAAATCTCAACTATCTACTATTTCCACCTTTCATTGCTGTGCTTCTCTTTTTCAATTTGTTTGCGGCTAAATGGAGGAAACAAAAGTAAACCACACAAGGAATGCTGAGCGGGGATTTTCGGGCTGATAAGGCAGATGGAAGATCGAAGACGGAACGTGATGACGATGTGATCCCCTCGAACGTATTCGCGAAGGGAAGAACGTTCGCTATAAAAGCGAAAGGTGAGCCACAATCAGGCATCAGTCATCAATCAGCGTTCGTTCAGCACAACACAACACAAAGCAAACTCAACATGCAGAAGGGAAGCATTCTTATTGTGGCACTTGTTGCTCTGGGAGCTATCGGCGAGGCAATGTCTCAAACCTACCGCCCACCTCCGACACAGCCCCAAAGGTGGCGGTTCCGCCGCCAGGTTCTAGGCGGCTCTTTGGCCTCGAATCCGGCCGGGGGCGCCGATGCCCGTGTGGACCTAACCAAAGGATTTGGCACGCCCGAACACAATGCGGTGATTCAGGCGTTCGCAGCTGGAAACACTCAATCGGGTCCAGCCACCGTTGGCGGAACTGCGGCCTACAATAAGTAAGTGGAGCACTAGAAACATCCCACAGACGGGCGAAGTCTAACGAGTATTCCTTTTTTTCCCACAGCCATGGCCATGGTGCATCTGTGACCAGGACCCATACTCCCGGCGTGAAGGACGCCTTCCAGCAGGAGATCCATGCCAATCTCTTCAACGACGGCGTGCACAATCTCGATGCCAAGGCGTTCGCCCTCGCAGAACAAGCTGGCCAATGGCTTCGAGTTCCAACGCAATGGGGCCGCCCTGGACTACTCCACATCAATGGACACGGTGCCAGTGTGACGCACAGCAATTTCCCCGGCATCGGTCGCCAGTTGGGCGCCGAAGCTCGTGCCAATCTCTGGTCCTCGGCCGATCGCAATACGAACCTAGATCTGACTGGATCGGCCAACAAGTGGATGAGTGGCCCATTCGCCAATCAAAAAGACAGACTTTGGCGCTGGTCTGGGTCTTACCCATCGTTTTCGGTGGTTAAAGCTGCCTCTTAAATGATACAACTAATTATATTTATTTATGGAAAGAATAAAATGTAGAAAATGTTACCAGAAATTCAATCGAGTACTCAGATCAACTTCAAGACTTCCTCTGTAGCCAAACTAAAAAGGATTAATTTCGTTTTCTTTCTTAAATTGAATCATTAAGAAATCCCATATCTATCAGAGGCCCGAATCTGAATCGGATCCGATCATTAGTATGGCCACAATTCAGAAACCCCATTTAGAGAGGCATTGTTTCCTCTCGCTCTCTCTCACACTCAACGCGTCTGCCTTGATCATTTATCCAGATTAACGCCTGCATCTCAGAGACTATAAGAGCTAGAGCAACCAAACTTTTTACCTAAGCTCCTGTGATACCACTTCAATAAAAGTGTATTTCAAAATTTCTTTCCGCCACCTTCCGCTCACCGAAAAGACGAAAGTCCACAATTTTGAAGATAGAAAAAAATGGAAAATGCAGCATCGAAGAGAATGCCCATGTCTACCAGATTGCCGGATCTGGTTTAGATCCTCGTACACGAAGAGAAAAATGAGAAGGGACGAGCTATGTCGATGTTAAAGCGACACTACTTTTATACCCGTACTCGGTCAGTACACATGTGATTAACGTATGTAAGACGAAATTCCACAATTTTGATGATAAAAAAAAATGGAACGAGAAAGAACGTACGGAGTCGCTGTAGGCGCGACTCTACTTTTATACCCGTACTCAGTCAGTACACATGTGATTTATGTGGAATCTTCAAATGTTTTATCAGTTTTTACATTTTACATTTCACATTTGTTTGATGCATCTGTCATCTATAGTACATCTACATCAGTTCTCACAACAACACACGTACACTGCACGAGACAGAGCGTGCGAGTGTGAGTGTGCGAGAATCAGCAGCAGATATCATCCCTCAAAATAAATGTATATTTTGTTATGGTTGTAGCGGGAGGTGGGGCAGCTCGCTGCTGAAAATTCATTTCATCATTGTGGCTATAATAATGATCCGATCTGGACCCGAAAAAACTTCGCTCCCTCTCTTTCGCACTCACACAAAATCGAGTCGATTTGGTTTTTCGTACAAATGAACGCCTGGTTCTCAGAGACTATAAGAGCTGGAGCAACCAAACTTTCTGCCAAGACTCCTGTGATACCAAACCTGAACAAATTTCGAAATTTCGCCCCGCCCCCTTCCGCCCACCCAAAAGAGAAAAAAAAGAAAAATGCAGTATCGTAGAAAATGAGCATATCTATCAGATTCCCGTATTTGGTTCAGATCGGATCATTATTGTAGCCACAATGATCAAATGAATTTTCAGCAGCGATTTTTCTCTTGCCCCGCCCCCTTGCGACGTAAGTCATTTATGGGGATGATATTCGCTCACACTCACACTCACGCTCTCACGCTCTGCCTCGTGCAGTGTCCGTGTGTTTTTGTGAGAAGTGATGTAGATGATGTAGATGTAGATGTAGGTGACAGATGTAGCAAAAAAAATGTAAAATGTAAAGACTGATAAAACATTCCACATGAATCACATGTGTACTGACTGAGTACGGGTATAAAAGTAGAGTCGCGTTCAAAGCGACTCCGTACGTTCTTTCTCGTTGTTCTTCAGTAAGGGGATCGCGCAGTTTCATCATTCGTCGAAAACCCTGGAGGATGAAAAAGCAACAAAGTCTGGCCACACACATTTGAACATTGCGCCTATTCGTGTAGCGAATCTCATGATTTCATATACATATGTTGCGACGATATTGCGAAAGTGTGTTGCGGATTTTCCGATTTCAAGTTCCATTTATTGCCGCCAATACCAGTGTGGCGCCAAGCAATCTAGAACGCCATGACGCTTGTTTTGCTATGGCATCTACATGGCGGCGCAGTGGCGCTCCGTGCGGTCATAGTTTGAACTGCATTATCAGGATTCAGAACGGCCAGCCTCTGTCAGAATGATATTATATTATCTCTGACAAAGTTTCGCCGCCATAGAACTGCTATTGAAATAGAAAGTGTACCACATTTTATAGCTAGGGGTTTTTTTTCGGCTCCGAGAGCCAATATTCTCTACCACATCTTCCAGATGCAGCACTGTCTCCTTCCGCACACAGCCCAGCACCACAGTGAGCTGTCAATGTGTCTATCAAAGCTGACTGCTATGATCTTGTTCCTCGTAGTTCCTCGCTTTGCCATCTATCTACTATTCAATCTCAACTATCTACTATTTCCACCTTTCATTGCTGTGCTTCTCTTTTTTCAATTTGTTTGCGGCTAAATGGAGGGGAAACAAAAGTAAACCACACAAGGAATGTTGAGCGGGGATTTTCGGGCTGATAAGGCAGATGTAAGATCGAAGACGGAACGTGATGACGATGTGATCCCCCTCGAACGTATTCGCGAAGGGAGGAACGTTCGCTATAAAAGCGAAAGGTGAGCCACAATCAGGCATCAGTCATCAATCAGCGTTCGTTCAGCACAACACAACACAAAGCAAACTCAACATGCAGAAGGGAAGCATTCTTATTGTGGCACTTGTTGCTCTGGGAGCCATCGGCGAGGCAATGTCTCAAACCTACCGCCCACCTCCGACACAGCCCCAAAGGTGGCGGTTCCGCCGCCAGGTTCTAGGCGGCTCTTTGGCCTCGAATCCGGCCGGGGGCGCCGATGCCCGTGTAGATCTAACCAAAGGATTTGGCACTCCCGAACACAATGCGGTGATTCAGGCGTTTGCAGCTGGAAACACTCAATCGGGTCCAGCCACCGTTGGCGGAACTGCGGCCTACAATAAGTAAGTGGAGCACTAGAAACATCCACAGACGGGCGAAGTCTAAAGAGTATTCCTTTTTTTCCCACAGCCATGGCCATGGTGCATCTGTGACCAGGACCCATACTCCCGGCGTGAAGGACGCCTTCCAGCAGGAGATCCATGCCAATCTCTTCAACAACGGCGTGCACAATCTCGATGCCAAGGCGTTCGCCTCGCAGAACAAGCTGGCCAATGGCTTCGAGTTCCAACGCAATGGCGCCGCCCTGGACTACTCCCACATCAATGGACACGGTGCCAGTGTGACGCACAGCAATTTCCCCGGCATCGGTCGCCAGTTGGGCGCCGAAGCTCGTGCCAATCTCTGGTCCTCGGCCGATCGCAACACGAATCTCGATCTGACTGGATCGGCCAACAAATGGATGAGTGGCCCATTCGCCAATCAAAAGACAGACTTTGGCGCTGGTCTGGGGCTTACCCATCGTTTCGGTGGTTAAAGCTGCCACTTAAATGATACAACTAATTATATTTATTTATGGAAAGAATAAAATGTAGAAAATGTTACCAGAAATACAGATTCAATCCCCAAAGACTTTCAAAGAGAGTTAAAATATTTTTGTTGTTTCTTAAATTGAATCATCGATTTATTCATCTTCACTCCGTTTTTGCATTTGTTTTAAATAGTATGAACTACATTTGAATTGTACAATCTAGTTATTAATTAACATTTAGCCCATAATAGTACACAATGAGGCGCAAGTATTAGTTTAATGTTTTCTGCTGTTGCATCTATTTTTTGTTGTTTGTTTTTTGGATATTGGTGTGATTTAGCTTTTGTTTTTTGCCAGGCAACATTTACATTTAAATTTACTAATCGTTTTTGAAATTTCGTGAATTACATTCAATGTGGATTTTAGTTGTTGTTGTTTATTCTTTGCCCTTTATAAACGTTTGCCATTCTACATATGTATGTATGTATGCAAAGGTGTATGTGTATTCATATAACAAAAGGTGAATAGCATAGCGCATTCTTCAGGGAGGGTGGTAGGGGTAGGGGGTTATGGTAGAGCTACTAACTAACCAGAGAATATTTTACGTATTCCATTGCGAGTCTTAAGCATAATTTTTACACAATTTTTCTTTCATTCATTAAGGGTTTCGTTTGCTGTCTCTCTCTAGAAAAAATATACAATTAAAATTACATTTTTTGTTTTCAATTAAATACATTAATTAAGCATAAATTATTACATAATTGTGCTAATTTCTTTCGGTTTTCGGTTTTCTATTTTCTGTTTTATTTTTTTATGCTTCTTGTTACTCGTATTTTTTTTGTTTATTTTGTTTTCATCCGTCTATCCGTCTGTTTTTGAATAGCTTTTCCTGTTGTTTTTCTTGGCGAATATTTTTGCCCTTTCTTTAGTGGTAGTTTTTCGAACATTTAGTGTACGTTTTACGTTTTGTTTATAATTATTATTATTATTATTATAGGGGTTTGTTGTTTGTTGGTTTGCATTACGTCAAGGTTATTAAAATTAATATGTACAAAGTTGAACTTATTGACTAACCATATTTTTACCAACTCAATTTCCTCAGTTTTTTTCCCTTCATTAGTGGCTGACTTTTCACCGGCTCTCACAGGCCCTCACAAGGCTCGCAGGAAAGTTGTTTTTCCGCATTTTCTTTTCATTCCTTTTTCATTTTTTGCAGAGAATTTCAATAATTGTAGCATCTAATTATTGGTTATTATTGGTATTATTTGTATGCTTCGTTTACATATTATACTCGTATATATTTTTGTAATTATATATCTATGTATATATATATGTACCGTACTGTATGTATGTTAGATTAGAAGCGACCAGATTTATCCTGAAACGAGACAAAAAAGAAGGAAACTCTGTTAGAATTTATACTTTTATCAAATGAGTCGCAGTCTGCGTCTCCTCTTCTCAGTAGAGAAGTATCTCAGTGCCACATCAACACTTCATAAAAGTACAATCAGCATGTCCTACCAATGACCAAACCCGTCCTATCCTTATCCTAGTGGCTAATTTATTCAGATTTTGCCAGTGTTGGGGGCATGGGCAAAAGGACCACTTGACACTTGGCAGCCTCTTGTTAACTTGTCGCCTGCCTAGCCATCACAAATATTCATAAGCAATGCGATGAAGGGCGATAGGGCCAGCGAGAGAGTGAGAGAAACGGCCTCAACTATGGCAATTTTTATGCAAATTTAACACTCCCCTCCCCGCACCGCATCGCTCAGAAAAAAAAGGGACAAAAACTACAAATGCCTGAAAATTATGCCATAAAAACGAGAGCGCTAAACATTTAAAATAAGATTTTGCGCTGCTCTCGGCTCGGCTGGGCTTGGCTTCCGCTTGGGCTCATAACCAAAAAATTGCCTTTGGTGGCAAATTGTTGTCACCCCGGGCGGGCGGGGTTGGGGCAGGGGGGTACAAAACATAAAAATCAAAGCTCGTCCCCCCGTTTGTCGTCGTCGCTTATCGCTGGCAAATTTTATTAGTTACAGCTTTAAATTATATTCTGTATGTAGATCACGCGCAATTTTTATGACCTGCAATTGAATTTTATGCGCGCCCTTAAGCTTCGGGGAGAGAACGAGAGCAAATCAGTGTCATCGAGAAGGAGAAAGAGAGAGACAGTGACAGAGTGTGAACAGAAAACATTGCCTACTTATGTGCGCTTTATGGCCAGCCCCCTTGGGGCATTAAATTTTCTGCGTGAGAGTGTGAGTGTGTGTTTGGCGGCAGGCAGGGTGAGAGTGAGTGCCTTGGCCTGTGATTAGTTGCCACGCCTGCGGCATATTTGCAATGCCTTTTACGGACCGATTGGCAAGGCGCCTGCAGGTGTCTTTACCTCTACTTTTACCTTTACCCATGTCCTGTGGCTTCTTGTCCTTCGTGCCACACCAGTTACCAGTTACCAGCTACCGTCCGTCTTGCAGTTTATTACAAAACGCGTTGCCTGTTTGCTTTATTACTTATGGTGTGGTATGGGTGTGTGGCGTGCGGTGTGTGTGTGCTCTTTCTTGTCACGTCATTATCCTTTGTCCATGCAACAAGTGCTTAAATCGCTCGCAGAGCTTTATTTGCTCGAGTGTGCGTTTGTGCCAGCGTTTGTGTGTAGTAGGTCTCTACTTCTGAGTCCTTAAGGACCTTAAGCAGCTTGTACACAAGCCGTTTTTCTGTTTCCCCGTAACCCTGTCGCTTCCGTTGTTGCCTTTGCTTTGTTTTCCTTCCTTTAGCGAGTGCCAAGCCCCGGCACTCTAAAGGACCGGAGAACCGGAGGAGGACCGAAGCGACCTCCGAATCGTGTCGAGTTAAGTGAGTGTAAATGCGGTTTGGTTGCCACAAGGACCCCCAGTACTCATGCCCCTGCGGCAGGTCCTTGTGCTGTCTATCCGTCTATGTGTGTTGGTGTGTGTGTGTGTGTGCCCTCGCTTATCATTGTTACCGCTAGCTGGCAGCTTAAATGTTATTAAATTGCTGACAATTTGTATTATGAAGTCGCGAAGCGCAACTCGCTGACAAATTGATTTTCACTCCCATTTCACCATCCGGTCGGTATAATGAAATTTTCATTTGAATGCCAATGCGGTGTGTTGTGGTGTCCTTTTGCTCTACGTTTCTTCTCTGTTGTCCCCCGAATTTCCTACTCCTCCAGTTTCGCGCACTTGAACAATTAGTTCTGACACTTTGGCGGCGCCAAACCTGTCCAAAGTTTGTCAAACAATCTGCGGGAATTAGGCGGCCCCGCCGGACACATCCCATCGCTAATTCAATTTATTCATCCGCCGCACCCCGCTGGGAATTTATTAATGATGCACTGGCATTAAAATTTAATCAAATGTGTGGCTTGGGCCGGAAGGAAGGAAAGTTTCTTTTGCTCTTTGAATTATTCAGCGAGTTGCGGACAAGTTTCAACACCTAAACGAAAGCTGCGACAGTCCTGGGCCACGTCCTACTCCTGCTCCTTGGAATGGTTGCCTAGGCATAGTCTGGGTTTGGGTCTGGGTACTGCTCCTGCTCCTGCCTCTGATCCCCGCTGATAGGCCACAGGACAATGAAGCCGCACAATTTTTTTTTCTGCCCCAATTCCCATTTTCCGCCAGATTTTTCCCCAATTTTTTTTGTTTTCTGTTTCCTTCTTTGTCAACTAATAAATTGCCTGAAAATGCTTTTGTGTTTCACGCGCGGTTTCACCAGGGTAACCAACCTGCGCCTCCTTCTGCTGCTTCTCTTTTTTTGAAGCTCGAGTTGGGGGCATGCCCCACGGTGGCATGGTGGCACAGCACAGCTGCAGCCATAATTTGAGTGTGACTTTATTATGTGTCAAGTCAGTCAATCTGCGGACGATGATGTGATTTCCTCCTGCCACCACCTCTTCGCCAGTTTACAGCGGCACTCCTTAGCCGCCTTTTATAGACATCTCCCAGAGCCACCACCGCCCAGATGTTGCGGCAACTTATTGAGTGGCATGTGGCATGTGGCACGATGTGTTGCTGCTGGCTAATAAGCCGCGACTTTTTCTTAAAGTTACACGAGTTCTCTTTTCTTTTTTTATTAAATATGCAACAGCCTCCTCTTGCTGCTCGGCTTCTTTAAGGCATTTGCATAATAAGAATAGAATTTACCACCACCCCCCTACCCGCCGAACACTCCTCCACTGTCACTCGCCGATGAATTATGAAAAGTGAAAGAAATGGAAATGGAAATCAGCTCATCCTCATCCACTGATGCAATTCAAATTATTCACTCAAATGAAGCGAAAGACCAGACCAAACCCCTCGCCAAACACAAAAGTTTGCACTTGGCATAAATTTCGAAATCCCATCTCTCTCTCTTTCTCTCTCTGGCTACGAATTGAATCTTATTTTATTAGCACGTCATGCGATTGGCGCCAAAACTTGACAAAGTTACAACTTTCTTTGCTAACAACTTGGTCTTCTGCAAACCATTTACCATTTCTTTCAGTTCTTTCTCTCGGCATTTACTTATTTCTTTCTCTTTTTTTTTGCTGTTTTCTAATTGTTGGCTTACAGCAGAACTTAATGTGGAATTCAATTTGTGTGGGTGTGTGCGGACAGGACAAAGGTTTTTTTTTTGCTTGAGAAAGTTTGCCACAAAGCAAAAATGCCCAGTGACAGTTACCAGTGCGACATTGAGACAAAAAAGTAAAAGAAAAGGCAGAAAAAGTGGCAGCGAAAGCCAAGCTGAAGGAATGTTAATCAGAGCTGAGCATAATTGAGTGGACAGGGGAGACCTGAGAATGTGTCGTACTTGCAGGAAACAAGAACTGTGAGAGTGATACGATATCGATCTTCGAGTTTGTTTCAGGGCAAACTAAAGATTACAGAAAGTATTAAAAGTACTTTCATAGTGAGAATAAATAGATCTATATTTAGAGAAAAAAGTAGTCTTCCTTTTGTGCTACCATTCGATATAAATACCAATTGATCCACCTTCGTAATTAAAGTAATTAAGTAACAAAATCTTTCCAAATTAAATCTCTCGCTTAATTGTTATTCTGCAGCTTTCAACTTTCAATCCTCCACTATCAAGGCATTTCAATCTTAAATCTCAACCATTAGCCACTCCCAGTGCCCGCTCCCTTCCACCTGATGTGTAAGTCTGTGTAATTTTTCAATATTAGCAGCGTTTAACGCGCTTGATTTGAGTTATACCCACACCACACACATAGCACCGCTCCAGCACCAGCACGAGCAACCCAAACCACCCTCCCACCCTCTTTCAGGTGGGCAGCGACCAAACAGTAGCCACGACAGTGTGGAGGAGGTGGGGTGGGTCAAATATCAGTGGCATGCATAAGTCACCCTAAGGACGTAATTAATTTTTCAGCATTTGCTTTTCGACTGCTTGCCCGCTTGCCCGGGAGGGGGCCCCTGGAGTTGCCTTGACGAATTTGCGCCGTGGTTTGCATGAGCAGAGATGCCTGGCGCTGCCTTCGGGGGGTTTAGTTACCCTAGACCCGGGACACGGGAGTCAAATTAGCGCGACTTGGTGGAAGGACACTTGCCTGCCCACTGCCCACGGCCCACGGACAACCGTCCATGTTCACGTATCCTTGCATCGTATCGTCCTTCGTCCGTATCCTTGGTTCGAAAAGTGGCCTCTTACATATTTTATGGCTTAGGTAAATTGACTTAATTTGCTATAATTTGAGTGAGCTTTTGCGCGAAGGGAGAGGGAGACACATGCCATGTCTCAGCCACGCCACACTTTAAAATCGCTCAAATTGAAAAGGACTTAAAGCGATTCCACTTCCAATTCCGCTACTAACAAATGTATTATGATAATTGAACGCGTGTAATTGCCCTCGAGTAGCGGCAGACAAATACACAACACATAATAAGAGGACTTTACGGGGGAAAAAGAAAGGAAATCCACGAAAAGAATGTCCATAAAAGATTCATGGCAAGTGAATCATGAAATGAAGTCAAGTGAATAGAACGAAAGGAGGACACGAAAGTCGCTGCTGTCCAAAAATTAAGAGGAATCGCAGCAGTAGGGAAAATCTTTAAGAATATTTTTGGGGGTGGCGGGTGGATGGTGGCTTGTACTTGTACTTTTTTTTCTTCGTCTTACATATTCATAAAATGTGCCGTGAAATGACATTGTTAACATAATTTATGCTGTCACATTGAATGGCTTTTAGGGCTGATGGCTGATGGAAATTGAAAGCGACTCGACTCGACTACCATCCGCTCGTTACTCACTTTGTAAACTTTTTAGTAGCGGTCCAGCTGCGGCGGCGACTCCTGCTCCTGCTCCTGCTTCTCCTGCTCCTCCTCTGCCATGCTGCTTCCTGATTTCATCTTGTTGCTGCTTGCTGCTTACTGCTCACTGATCCTGCAGCTGCTCCGTAACCATTTATGTTTCAGTTTCCGTATATCCGTTTCCGTTTCCCATCTGCGGCTGCTTAAAAAACTTTACACTATTGTCCTTAGAATTAGCGTTTTAAAGCGTTCCATTGGCGACACACACACACTCGCACACACACAACCACACACACACAACATACAACGATATATAGCCTATCGATCAATCATCGATATAGAGCTCTAATCCTCACATCGATCGATTGAATGCACCTAATGCACCCATGAGGGCGGCGATGTCACCACACTGGGCTGCGAGTACTGTACCCGTGCGGCATTTAGATTTGTGCTGGCCGTCTGTGTGGCCAAATCGTTGCAAATCGTACTGTTGTTGCTGCTGTTATTATTGTTATTGTTGTTGTTTAGCAGCAACTGTTGCTGATGCTGATGGTGGTGTTGCTGCTGCTGTTGTTGCTGGAGATGCTGCTGTTGCTGTTGCTGCTGCTGTTGCAACTGTGCCTGCAACTGATTCAGCTGGACTGCGGCACTGAGACTGCTGCTGGACAAGGTGGTGGTGGAGCCGCTCAGATTGCTGCTGCTGCTCATCGTTGTACTATTGTTCACCAGGCTCACCAACGGAGCATTCGTGCTGACACTGGCCAAGGGTATATTGATGTCCAGCAGACCATCGTAGCTCATTTCCTGCTGCAGCAGCTGTAAAGGATATAGCAAGCTGTTAGTATCTTTTATCTGCAGGTTCCTGTGCTCTCACTTACCTCCTCTACGTTGCACTCGAGGTTCCCCACCGGAAAGTTCTCCAAATTAAATTCGTCTATGGGCTGCCCCTCATTGTTGAGCACCTCCAGGCATTGTCCTATCAAAGTAGAGGCGCAGTTATTATCTATGGCATTTGACATCAACATTTGGCAGTTAGAAAAAGAAGATTTGTTTTTGGGAGAAAGCAGGATAGGATATAGATAAAAGAGTTGTCACATAGAGTCACATAGCGTCGTAGTTGCCATTGTTCCTCACCTTCAAACTCCACTTTCAGCTGTTGCTGCTGCTGCTGTTGCTGTTGCACGAGCAGGGCATCCGAGGAGCCATCGAGCACCACATTGCTGTAGGTGTTGAGCGAATCCGAGGAGGGCTCGCTATTGGGATACGCGGGCGACATTGTGGTGGTGACTGAATTGGGCGAGAGACCCTGGTTCCAAAAAGAAACAAACAACTAAATGATTAGTTGAATGGATATAAAACGAGAAAGAACGTACGGAGTCGCTTCGAACGCGACTCTACTTTTATACCCGTACTCAGTGATTTATGTGGAATTTTAAAATGTTTTATCAGTTTTACATTTTACATTTTTTGCTACATCTGTCATCGACATCTACATCTACATCATCTACATCAGTTCTCACAACAACACACGTACACTGCACGAGGCAGCATGTTTGAGCGTGAGTGTGTGTGTGAGAAGAAGCTGAAGCAACAATCAACCCCAATAATTGACTTACGGCGCAAGTGGAAGGGGACAGCTCGTAGCTGAAAATTCATTTGATCATTGTGGCTACAATAATGATCCGATTTGAACCAAATTCGGGAATCTGGTAGATATGGTCATTATCTACAAAACTGCATTTTTATTTTTTCTATCTTCAAAATTGTGGATATTCGTCTTTTTGTGGGGGCGGAAGGGGGCGGGGCGAAATTTTTGAAATACACTTGTTCAGGTTTGGTATCACAGGAGTCTTGGCCAAAAGTTTGGTTGCTCTAGCTCTTATAGTCTCTGAGATCCAGGCTACACAAAATACAAAAACCAAATCGACTCGATTTTGTGTGAGTGCGAAAGGGATGGAGCGAAGTTTTTGCGTATGTTTATGTCTATTGTGGCTATATTAATGATCCGATCCGATTCAGATTTGGGCCCCTGATAGATATGGGCTGTCTCTATGATTCTGCATTTTTAGTTTTCTGCTATCTTTAAAATTGTGGACGCCACAGATGTGCGCCCTTTGTGGGGGCGGAAGTGGGCGGGGCGGAATTTTTAAACTTTTTCTAGGAGTGAGAGCATACATCAGTCTGGAAAAAAAATTTGGTTGCTCTATCTCTTTTAGCCTTCGAGCAATGGGCGACGAACAAGACGGACAGACGGACAGACGGACAGACGGACAGACGGACAGACGGACGGACAGACAGGGCTATATCGACTCGGCTATTGATGCTGATCAAGAATATATATACTTTATATGGTCGGAAATTACTCCTTCTCTATGTTACACACATCCACTTTTAGCACAAATACAATATACCCTTTTACTCTTCGAGTACGGGTATAAAAAGTCTAACAAATTATAGTCAGAGCCCAGTAAATGTTAGAATGATTCTTTCGATATCTTTTCCATCAGAGAAATAAAAGAATACTTGAATACTGAATACTCGTACTTGCTTAGAACTGCTCAGGGATTCAAAGAAGTATTTATTCCTATTATTCCGTATGTCATGAGTGCATTTAAATTTTTGGAATCCATTAAAACACAGTGATTAAAACTATTGATCACGAATATATGGCATAATTAAGGTTGGAATTTCAGTAAAAAATATTCCATTAAACTACGTGCTATTATAAACAAATAGTCGGAGTTTCATTTAGCTAAAACTTGTTTATGCATAAATGGTATATGCTTCCCTTATTCAATCTCTATTTATCTATACACATAATGCCACAATCTTAAGAATAGAGATAAATCAAATCACAACTCGGTGGACTCTGTGTATACAATATTGTGATCAAATAGTCGTAATCTTGCCGGAAACTCTGATTGAATCAAATACGAGTCAAATAGTGTGGTAGGTTAGGTACTCTTCTGCTGTTCGAATAACTCACTCCGATTGATGATGATCGATTCCATTGAAATAGTAGTGGTAGTGGTAGATTGTTGGTGGTACTTACGTCCCGCGCATTGTGCAGGCAGCTGCAGTTGAGGGATCGGTGCAGCAGGCACTGGGACTGCGACTGGGGCTGCAGCGTCTGGTAGCCGACGCTGGTGGGGCCGTTCAGCGTGTAGGATGGCTGCTGCTGTTGTTGCTGCTGGAGCTGCGGGGGCTGGTAGGGCGGCGGCGGTGGCTGTGATGGGAGGCCCGATGCGGCGCTGAATCTACTCCAGCCGTACGATCGTTGGGTGGGCAAGAACGAGAATAGAAGGTGACTTTATAGACATGTTTTTTTATTTTTATGTATCGAATATCGGATGAGATTTGGCAAGACATGCAAGGCACATGCACAAGTGTATGTGTTGTGGCATGCAACAACCAACGCAAAACAAACAACATAAGAGTGTGTGTGTGTTTTTCGGGGAGTGGGGTTACATGGGGCAGCAACACACACACACACACACACAGAAAGGCAACCAAAGTTAACACTCTCAACACTCATCGAGAACTGACCCTTGCTGCTGCTGCTGCTGTTGTTGCTGCTGCTGCTGTTGGGTGCACAGCGTCAGCTCATCCGCTATGGAGCCCGTAATCTCCTCGAGGGCCTGGGCATGGGCCTGTGTCAACGTCGTATTCTGGTAGTCACCCGGGAAGCCCCAGAGATCCTGGGGCTCGAGATCCTGGGCTCGTATGGGACTCAAGCGTCCGCAGGAACTGGCATTCGATGAGGCTCGCTGACGGAAATCAGGCGACAATTGGAACCCGCCGCCGCTTTAATATCGCACACAAAAACGCAAGAAGTAAAACGGAAAGAAAAAAACAAAAAGGAAATAATTGCGTATAAATTATAAGAATAAATTCATAAAAAACAACAACAAATCAAAGGATGAAACTTATACGTAGACAATACTATAAGGCGGACGGACACGAGATAAAATGAGATCCAAAAGAGACTCAAAATTATTCTACAAATCAATCGCACAATTGAAGCGCTCAAGCGATGATTGTTGAATAAACTTCTAGCTGATCATGCTCTATAAGCTCTATACGTACTAGTAGCTAAGATATACTAATTTAACTTAATTAAATCAATCATTATGCTACACTACTTTATGCCATAGCATTATCATGCTTAAATTTGTCTAAAAATTAGATTTAAATGGATATTACTAGGTTCAAAAGTGTATACAAATTGGTTGAATATATAGTGTGAATATATGGACATGGAATCCCCTCTCTTGCAACCCTTTACTTCAGTTCGCTTGTTTGAATAAATCGAATCGAATCGTGATTCATGGCACTTTTATCACAATCTTCTATGTCAGTGGGGTGAAGCGTGCTAATATTCTCATTCTCATGCCACTTGAGCACTCGCTCATCGCGTGTGAGGCAATGTGAATGTAATTATAGGGTACCGGCAAAGTGCTTCGATCAGCTTACACAATAAATCATCGATTAGCAGTCGGCACGCTCAAAGTTCGTTTATCGATCATTTTTATATCCAAGATTGAAAAGTGTCGAAAGAGAATCAAAGAGATAATTCTGCCCGAAAGGACTAGTGACTAGAAACATTAGCTGCTTTGTGTCGATACATATATATATCGATAAAAAGCGATAAATATCCAGTAACTACTAGACAGATTTGATCAGTTAGCGTAACAAAGAATGGGAAAACCTTCAAAATGGAACCTTCTTCTGTGAAAATTACACATTAAAAAACATTTTTAATGATTGAATCGAATTTTATATTTGAAATTTTGAAGTGGTTTTTTTTTGTATTACATTGAATTGGAATTCGTAAATGGTTGCCCATTTAAGGAACCTAATAATAAGGACATAATCTTTTATACACTTTTAGTTTTCCCTTGAGTAGTCCTGAGTCCTGAGGCTGCGGCAACTGGTTGGATGTCGAAGAAGGTCCTTGAATACTGTGTTTGCTGCAATTGCGGAAGCTATGTATAATTATGCCATACGTAGAACGAATATCTTTCGATTCACTGAGGTATCCCCACCCATTTTTCCAATATATTCAACCAATCACATATGAAACTCTAATCGTAGAATCTACTAACTACAAAACTAAGCCACTAACTAAGGTTTAACGAAGAGTTTCTTAAGCAAATTTGATAGTTACCTGTGCAGTGGACTCTCCGGAAAGTGATCCAATCCCTCGCTGACACTGCTACTGGGCGAGGGTATGGCATCGTTGAGACCCACAACGCCAGCCTGCCGCAGTGCCTCCACCCGCTTCTTTGCCCGACCGCGTCGCTTCTCGTAGCGCGACGTCTCCATGGAGGCGGCACGGCGACGCACCGATTTGCCCGGCTTGGCCTCCGGATTGAGCATCCACCAGGAGGACTTGCCGGTGCCCTCGTTCTGGACGCGCATGAAGCGATTGTGCAGCGACAGATTGTGCCGTATAGAGTTCTGTAACGAGCAGCAGAGTAGAAATTGGAGTGAATTTTTTTGTTTAGAGAAATATCTTTTGCAAAATTTGCAAATCCCCAAGACAGAAAGAAACGGTAACGTTCGTTCGTTGAGCTGATGTAACAATTTGTAAGCAGTGGGGTTTCCCACCATACTTTCCCGCAGGCACTCTCTCTCTATCTCTCACTGTGTGTGTTTGCTGCGTTTCCTTTTGCCGGTTTTGCCATTCAATTGTCTGTCGACATTTTTATGGTTTACAGGGCGAGCACACACATACACAGAGACACGCATACCCTCCTCTAATTGGAAGACGTCTTCACTAGACCTCGTCGCCTGTCGACTGTAGTCTTCGTCGTCGTCGTCGTCGCCTGTCAATTCATATTTTCCAGCAATTGTCATAAATAACCGCGTGTAAGCAGCGTAATGACAGCAAATCGACATACGACGACTACACCAACATCCAATACACACAAAAACCCCAACCTCCAACCCCAACCTCCAACTCCAACCCCAGTCCAATCCTATAGCAATCTATAACTCTGTCTAGGTACTGGTTACTGGGTTGAGTCCAACAATTACATGTCATCGAGTGTAAAAAGTGTAAAGGGGAACAAAATAGAGAAGAAACAAATGGAATCAAACACGTTTAGTGTGGATTTGTCATCGGGTTGCAAAAAAAAAAAAAAAAAAAAAAAATTATAGAAATGATAGAAAAAAAAGAGCGAGGGTATAGGCAGCACCGGGATCAGAAAGGGACTTTGGTTGCGTTGTGGCAACACAAACTAAATGGAGCATTACAAAACTAAACTAACTGTAAAGGCAACTTGCCACAGATTCCACCCACTCGCATAGACACCCACCCCTTCGCATGCCAAAAAAGAAAAGAAAAAAAAGGCACGATTGCGACGCGTCGCGACGCGAGGCGGCACATTGGCGCCATTTATCACCGTTGCCACAGGACATACATGTGAGAGAGTGGGTGGGGGTGTACAGACGCCAAAACCTGTGCACAGACAATGCCCCCACCCCCCCACACACAGACTTTTCCTAATACTTTTCATGGATCTGCTTTACTCCACAGATACTACTTTTTCCTATGAAAACTTTTACTTGGCGTCAGTCAGTGGCTGGGAGTCTCCTGTATCCCACGTCCTGCGTCCTGTGTGTGTGTTTGTGCGTCCTCCTGTAATGACATTTTCTTCTTTTGGGGGAATTTTCCCCAACTAATTTTACCCCCTTCGTCCATAAAGTTATAATTTTTATTTAAATGTTTAAGTGCCCCCCCACTCTCTGCCTCTCTGCTGTCTTCTTCCTCCTTTTCTGTTCCTTCTCCCAGTAAACATTTCCAAACATTTTCTTTTGGCAAACGTTCTGAATATGCTAATGGCCAGATTGTGGAATTATCCGTACCAGCATCCGCCCAGAAACAGGATGTATACATATATACATATTTGCGTGGGTGAGTAATGGCTATATGTATCTGTAGCTGTGAATAAACTTATCAATTTCCACAAAATCTTGTGCAAGGGTTTAAAGGAATAGATAGGCAAACGGGCTATGTCATATTTTAGAGGGAATATCATTTCAAAGGGAATTGCAATGCAATTCGAGGAAATGTTTATGAGAAAGTTAACCCTGTTTCTCATTTTACAGATATAAGATATGTTCATAAGATAAGATGATGATAGTAGTAGGGGCTACAGCAAAGCGCTTACGAAGAGTACTTGTATGATGTATACATACATAGGTAGATTACATTTAAATGTCCATATATTATATAATGATTGTCAACATGGTTGCTTAGTGTCAAGTTACGTGTTCCATAACTCCTTAAGTTTCGACTGTTACATATGTAAATAGTTAAAAGTAAAAGAATCTATAAACATATATGTACTATATATATTCTTCTGTTTTCTTTAATAATTTATTTTTCATTTAAATCTCATAATTCCCTAAAACTAATTTATAATTTCTTTTAGAGCTACGCGACAGCAAATGTAACAACTTATTAGTAAAATTATGGAATATGGTTTTACTTTGATTTAAAGAAACGCGATGGCCTTAAAGATCAGGCAGCAGCACGCTCAAGGCCATAAAATCAAGGCAAAATGCAAACAAATGGCATTTATAATTTATGGCACACACTTCATTGAATATTCATAAACTTAAATCTGGCCAAAAAGCCAGCAGCAGCAGAATAGAACAGCGGCACAGAGAATCACATTCACAATTCATCTAACTAATTGGGACTATTAAATCGAGAGAGAAAGCGAGAGACAGAGATATGAGCTACGAGACACGAGAGAATTATGCGAAAGAGACTCCAGACTCCAGCGACAGCAACCACATGCCGGTCCGGCCTCCAAAATGTGTCCAACCTCCTCCATTACACTCTGAAGAAAGTCCTGCCTCCCTTCCCCCCCACCACCTCCCCTGTCGACACATTTGGTTACCAAGGAGCTGCATTATGTGAGTGTGTGCTTAGCCATCCGAAGTATCCAAAAGGGAACATATATGTAGGTCACCAGCCACTCTCACCCACCACCCAACCATTTCGCATCCATGGCAAAAATACATACATACACATGTACATATGTATGTATGAAAAGCAATCGCGGGGAGGGGAGAAAAAAACTGCGACAAAACTGGGCTTCCTTCCATTGAATTTACTTTTAGCAGCAAATGAGCAGAGCAAAAAAAATAAACGCAAGGAATGGAAATTTCATACGAGTATTCCTCCCCCCACGTTTCCATTCGTTCGAGGAGTGTCGTCAAGGATATGTGCTTACGAGTACTATATGTATGTATGTGTATCCTTATTGTTCCGTGTTCAATTAATGTGCAACGAGCGTGAATCACAATGGATGGCCCGCCCAATGGATGGTTGCAAATCATAGTTAAAGTTCCTTTCCCCCCAATTACAATTATTACAGCAAAAACTTTGCTGGATTTATTAGCAGGGAGGGGGGGAGGAGGGTGGGTTTTTTCTGATTCATTTCTTTATAATTTATATGAGTAATTGTCAGAGAGATACGCTGAGCAAGCCAAAGGGGGCAGAGAGAGAGCACTAAAATATATTAAATCTTCCCATCTTCTGCTTCTTCTTTTGGGTTTGCCCCACCATCCGGGGGGGTTCCACTGTATCTCATGATACGCTGTCATCTCGTATCAAATATGCATATCTCATTGGGCCATTCAGCCGCACAGAGTCTTATAGAGCAAGCGGATTAAACGGCGCATTCTCTGGGTGAATCGCGACATGTGGCGCTAACTAGGTCGCCCCCATCATTGTGGCAAGTGGCTGTTGAAAGAGGGCAAGGGTGCGGGTATGTGGATAGACATGTACTAGGCAGAGATACATTAGAAGGAGGGAGGGAGCTTCTCTTGTAGGTAAATTCTGCCCAGAAAATTATGTGCAATTTCTGTGGTTTTCATGCTTTAAAATATTAGAATATAAAAGAAAGAAATCTCCAAGTAAAAAACTCTTAAATGACGAGTATCAATCCTTTCCGCTTATAAATTTCAATTCTAAGCCTTTTTGTTGCCAACAACAAAAAACTTCTACACGCAGCATTTCAAATGAATTGCGATTGTTCGCGGTTTCAAAAAATTCTACAAAAATAGCTACAAAATAATAGAAAAAAAATGGGAAAACTTCCATTGAACAGCCAGATCTATATCGGTTTATGGTAAAAGGTTAACATCAGAAAGGTGTAGCGGGGGCAGGCAGGCAGTGCAAGTGGTGGAGTTATCGGGCGAAAGAATGGGAAACGCGCCAATCCGCCAATGCCGAAACAGCTGCAGCGTTTCTCACACACAAATCAAATGAAACCCCAAAGTACTCCAATGGACTGGCAAATACAAACCCCACACACACACACACACACACAGCGGGGGGGAAAAAAAAGGAAAGATTATTCGCATTTAGATGTGAAATTGAGATATAAATTTTTGAAACGACACTCTCCATGGCTCCCACTCCACACTCTGGGGGCAGCACAGGGTAGAATGGCCCCCGTTCACCTCATTCATTCAGCTAATTGCTGGCATGCCACCGACTGGTGGGCAGCAGCAGTTAAAATTTAATACCAAAACGTAGTAGTAGAAACCCCCCCATTGAATATGTGAGTTGTGATTTGGACTATTAGATACCCTAGGAATAAATGATATTCTACTTAGAATCGATTGGCAATAAATATGCTGGAGACCACACAGATTCGATGAATATTTCACTGCTATTCGTCAGAGATATTAATATATTCTAGTTGGAACTGCTCTTCACTCCTCTCATCATTCCACAAACCACACACAAACACCAATATGCCCTTGAACTTGTATAAACTAAAGAGTAAACGAATAAAAATGAACACAAAATTCAATGACAGCAGCAGCAGCAGGCAGACCCGTAAGTTTGGTTTTAGATTCCATTTTTTTTTTGTCATCGCATTTCAAGTCGAAAATTTAATTGTTTAAGCAAAACATTTTGTACGGCTTGGCCAATTTGTAAACAGTCTCTGATTGTGTTTCAGAGTGCGGAGCGGTGCGCTGCGCTGCTCCCCCCCAAAAGACTAAACAAATCGGAGAGAAGAGTATAGAATGGGATGAGAATTTTTTTTGGGGGCCTTAGCCTCTTGGATCAATGGTCGTCTTGTCTGGCTGGTGTGTCTGCATATTGTGTTTACCGAAAGCCTAATTAATTGTATAAACAATTCCCAAGTTTGCAGGCGAAGATGGCAACAGATGAGTTTCGATTGGATTTCAACAATTGTTTACCACCCAAAAAAGAACAATCGAAGAGCGATCATTCGACAGTTGCCATTTGATTGCAAATGAGTTGGCTTTTTGAATTTTGAAACTCATTTTGGAAACGTATCACGAAATAGTCGCTGCTTGATTGGATTTCGTGTATAATTTCTGGCGCGTGTGCAACACAAAATCATTGAGAATTGATAGGAACTCAAGTAATTGATTAGATAATGACCCATCCAGATAATGACCTACAACAAGCCAACATTCATTCAATGGGTTTTGCTTTTTCCTAGAAATTGATTGGCCAAATAGATATGAAAAGTAGAACACTTTCTTAATGGCAAACCCTTCGTAATCATCCATCAAATGACATCCATTAGATGACATATTTGGGGTTTATCATAGGTCTTATGGGATATATAGTACTATGTAAATATTTCTAGAGAGAACACTCTTTATAGTCTCTCCACAAACAGTATTCCCACTTTAAAGTACACATTTCTATTCATTCTTAAATCAATATTTAAACAATTTCTACTATATGGAAAAAGCCATTCGGCAAACAAAAACGAACTTCAAACTGTTCAAACTAAATAAAAGAGCAATAGACAGACGAGTATATGTAGTGCGGAAAAAATGTTCGCCCTAGCAACTAGATATGTATAACCCACTCCCCTGATATCTACAAACCCTCCTTTGGGGGTTTCCAAGTATTCTAAAGATACGAAATATATGTGGAACATAAAACAGGCAGACGGTCGCATTATCATTGCCAATGATGATGTGATGATATGATATGATATGGAATTGCAAAACTTTTCTTTTACTTTCTGTGTGTCTGTGTGTGTTTCGGTTTCCCTTTTTTTTCGCCAACCCCCCGCCGCAAACTTTTATATAGAAAATAGGAAGAGTTTTCTTGCGACAAAGCCGCCAAACAAGGATTAATCGCAGGACACGTCGGCGCCTGCGTGCCAAACGGAAACGGAAATCAAATGACAAAAAAAAATAAAAATAAAAAAATGATAGTTTCCCTGCCGCATTTCGATTGAAGAAGCACCTGAAGAAAGGAGAACCTTTAAGCAGAGAGAATCCTAGAATATAACGTTCTAGCTGTCCCTTCATCTGGGTGTCTGTCTGTCTGAATGTCTGCCTGCCTGTCATTATGTGTCTGCGGTACAAGTGCACTTTATAAGCAGTCCATAAGTGTCGCATTTTGTTGGCGGCGACAAAGGACACCACCAAGGGTATGAATTGAAAGAAAAGATTGTGAAGAGAATTGGTAGACTTTGCGATGCACTTGCTGCAAACAAAAAGGGATAATATCTAATAAAAACAATTAGAATATTACGCCTAAAAAATTGTGCAAAAAATTACGCTTCATTGAAGCATTTTTGACTTCTTCGTTACACATCTTTTAATCAATCTTCTTTGGTATAGCATCTACTCAAAGTCTGTTGTTATATGTATAGTCATTCTCTTTTTGGTTAGTGTATAAATCGGGCATGGAATATCCTCAAGTAGAAGCAATCGAAATATAACTGGAAGCTCCACACAAAACTTTTCCAATTGCACTTTGGCCAACGAAATCGGGCCAAATGATGTGCAATTTCTATCCATCTATGTATGTGTGTGTGTTTGTGTGTATGTCTATCCCTTTGGCTGCTTAGTGCGGGCGGTTCGAGGACATTGCCCCAAAATGTATGCAATAGAAATAGAATTGAAGCCAAGTTCATAAATGTGTTTGTCGTCTTCTGTGTCCATGCCGCCATGGGCCATGGCCATTCCTTTGCAATGTTTATGAAGCTGTTCTGTTCTGCGTCCCTCTGTGACATTCATTAAGTACAAATGAGAGTGGAAATCCCACCACCCTCTGTGGTTGGGTTACTTAGTGTGTTGCCTGATTGATTATGTGACTGAATTTTGGGGCAGTCTTAAGGCTTGAGGCTTAAAGCGAGTCCCGCGAACAAATTAAATAATCATTTTTCCATTTCGAATTCGCTTTAAGGCGGAACACCAACAATTTTGCAACAAACTTTATTTACGAGCTGCGTGTGTGTGTGTGTGCGGTGTGTGTGTGTGTGTCCATTGGCCGCCCCATTAGTTTGCTTCCTTCCTTCCTGCCACACAAGCGCCCCGTTTTGGCCATTAACTGGACATCCATTCAATGGATGGCGGCCCCTTTCCGCCGCCTCCCAACCAACTTTGCAAATGATAAATGTGGGTGGAATATCCATCCAGCAAGTGGTCTTTGAGCGACAATCAATGGGATTTAGAGTTGTCATCGTCTGTCTAAGCCACGCCCCCCACTACATGCATTCGCCTATTTGCCCATAAACTTTTGAAAGCGAACAAAAAAGGAGGGAAATTATAATTTTATTATCTTTCGGAAAAAGTTATCAGTAAGATAGAGAGAATCCATAAAATGTTTGCAGTACTATATAG
Source organism: Drosophila bifasciata (assembly GCA_009664405.1). Classification (NCBI taxonomy): domain Eukaryota; kingdom Metazoa; phylum Arthropoda; class Insecta; order Diptera; family Drosophilidae; genus Drosophila; species Drosophila bifasciata. The sequence continues at coordinate 10,208,337 of CM019044.1, forward strand.
ATTTGTATGTCTAATAATCTCTTATAACAGGGTAATGCCAGTGCCATAACATTTCTTACTAATCATAGCCCCTTTTGTCTTACTTTTATCGCCTTTTGGGTTGGTCAACTCCACCAGAGATGTGCGACGGAGAGCCCCCCTGCGTAGCCCCTTCAGTTTGGTTGATTTTATGGCTTATTTCTTATGATTATTGCATATTTATTGCGAAGCAGACTCTGGACTGGACTACGTTCTTAGCTTCTGGCACTGACAACGGACGGGTGTCGCTTTTTTATAGGCAGCGCAGCGACGAACACATTGAGATAATTTCTCAATAAATAATTTGCAATTTTTTATCCGTCTCAGACACACAAACAGAAACACACAAGAAACCAGTTTCAATTTGCGATGCCTTGATTGCAGTTAATATATTTATATATATACATATATCACACAATTACGACTATTGAAAAGCACACACAAAAAAAAACGAGAACAAACTTTGATATTTATGAAGAACAACCCACGTACATATTAATTAGATTTATAAATAACTCCCAGCCAATCAAAACGACACTAGCATACCCAGTATATATTTAACATATTTAATGCCGCATATACCCCTGTGCCTGACTACATGTAGTGGGTATCTAAAGACATCATTTGTTGAAACCAGAATGTGTGGCATACTCGTAAAATTCTCCCACTCAAAATTGCGAAAAAATGTGTTCTTCGTCTTTCCCCCATAAAACCGAAAAGTGTGCAACATTTTCATAGCTCATACGTTTGGGGTGCGATCAGGGTTCGGGGATCGGGAATCGGGACAGACATTGCCAGACGGCGATACAAGAAGCCTACCTCCACCACCTCCCACCTCCTGCTACTTGCTACTTGCCACTTGCATTCCGTGCTCTGTTCGTGCAAAAATCGTAAAATTCTAAGCAGAACATAAATTTTACAATACATATATTGTAGATACATCATGTGCTTGCATTTTACAACCCCCAGAGAGAGAGAGAGAGGCAAGTGGAGATCCCGATGCACTGGTGCGCTGCTGCTGTTAATTAGTACAACAAATTCCGTGGTGGGGCAGGCTGTAAAAGCACCACAACACAACACAACACTAACCTTACACAATGCAAAACCGCGTGCAAAACCGAGTACGAGTAAGTACACCATAATTAATAGCCCCGCCACAATAACGATCTAGACAGACGCCCCGAAAACGAGGAGCGTCTCGCATTCTATGCCCGAATGAATGATGTTTTTGGGGTTGGGAGGGGATGTGTGCTCCTCCTCCGATTGTGGGTTGCAGTGACGAGGTCATGTTCACACAGCTCAGGTTTATTTCGAGTAATATCAGAGAACTATTTGGGTAGCCTGCACATAAATTATTGGGGAATGTGTAGCGGCAATAAAAGATATATGTGCAGCGATGTGAGAACTTATAACTTGAGATCTTTTGAATGTATAAACATTATTGAAGTGCTAATAAATCAAGCTAGTTTCAATCACCATTAGAATCGCTTTAAATGTCAAGCAAATATTGGCTCACAAAACGCCATTAGATCGGATCGCTGCCAAGTGCCAAGTGCAATGATATAATCGCTCATAACACACTGATTACGCGAAGGCATTCCATTATTAATCAAAGAAAGTCATCTATGAAATCATAAACAAAGGAGAGACAGCTTTCAAAGCGGTCGGTTAATCTCTACCAGCAAATAGTTGGAACGTTCGTTCGGTAGTAAATAACATAACCCCCACCCCACCAACCAGTCATAAAAAAATGTTAACTAAAATTGTTTGTAAAAAACAAAAACAAGTGCAACGAATGCACTAAGCAAAAAAAACAAAACAAAAACAGCAAAACAGAAAAAAAAGAAGGCGCGTCTGCTTCCGTGTCGCCCAGAGTAACCCGAAAAGGGGGGCGTGTTCTTCTCTCGCGTAGCCGACTGAGGGAATCCGAGTAGTAGCAGTAGTATTACGCAGTTGCATGCAAATAATAGAAATACTCAAAACATACGAATACGAATAGAAATGAATATACCGAATGCCATCACCACCAGTGGGTGGGCTCTGTCGTGAGGTGGCAGCTGGCAAGGAGCAGTTGGTGGGTAGGAGTGTAGGAGGGGGGGGGCGGACCGGCGCAAGGTTAATGCTTATTTATAAATAAATATTATATGTGAATGTGTGTTAGACTTCTAATGATCTCGTTCTTGTTCTCATTCTCATTCTTGTTCTCGTTTTTTTTTTTTTTTTTTTGTGATTGAATTTTGATTTCAATCCAGTATTTGCACGTTTCAGGCAAAAAGTATTCAATTTTATGTGAATTTTATGGCACACAGCATTTGTTTACGTTTCTGGTGTATTGTTTTTGCATTCAAGTGCACTTTAAACCAAAAGAAATGCGCCGCAAAATAATACTCGTGTACACCGCTGCGTATACTTAATGTTCGGTTAACGAGCGTGAAAATATGAGTGAAAAACATTAATCAACAGAGAGAGGAAAGAGGAGAGTGAAGAGAGAGTCGCAACTCTCAAGTGTCACATTGATTGCCACCACACGCCAAACAAATTCTAGCGTAAATTATTCTCCCTATCCCCTTAATGAATGCCCATTGTTTACTCTTTTTTTTCGTTTTGTTTTTTATTGCATATTTATACACATATTTACTTGGTAGTTGCGACCGGACCCGACCCGACCCCTGCAAATTGTTACACTGCACATTTGTGCACTGGCCAAGTGAGTGACGGGGCGCGGTACTGGCTGAGTAGTGCGCATTACCCAGGAACATTTCAAACCCCTTCCAAGTTCTTGCTTGGTCGACGTGCATTTCTGTTGAATGAGTGCAAGGCAAGGCCATTGATAAGTCCATTGATAACAGCAGACCCCAACTGAGAGCCAAGGTTATACAAGGCCCACTAGGTTTATAGGGTATCAAAGTATTACATGAAATGCGGAGAAAGACTATCTGTAAGATTACAAATGCAATTGAAATGAGTAAGGGAAATTTCCACAGAATAGAAAAGTTGCAATTTTTTAGAAACGAAGCTTCTGGGAACAGAATGGAATTCTTTCAGTATCCCCTAAGCGAGGAACTTTAGGATCTTTGCTACTGGTATGCTTCATCTTTCTTCATACTTCATTTACTTTTATTTCTTTCTAATTCTGCTAATATTTTTCTTATCATTTGATCATTTTTGCATGCAGGAACTGCCTTCGCTTCAGGAGTTCTTCTTTCTTTTTCTATAGATCTTCAAGAAATATCTTTCTTTCTCCATTTCTCTTGAGTTTCTATAGCTTTCCCCTCAATATTTTTCGTTCTTTCTCCATCTTATTTGCGTTTCCCTCAAACCAATTCTTCTTGCTATACCATTCAATCTTGCTTCTGTTTTTGCTCAATATTTCGTTCCCTTTCGTTTTTGTTGATGAGCAAATGTTGAACATATAAATCTTTCAAACATCCTTCAACAACATCTGATCTTTTAGCCCCCATCCCATTCCCATCAACATACACTTCTCTGCATTCCTCCACACCTTTGCCGCACTTGGCCACAAAAATCAGGAAATAAATTCCTATATCTGTGATGCCACCTAAGAAGGCATCACATAAATTACACAAATTTCCAAACATAATTACGAAAAAAAAAAAGACTGAATAAAAACCATGAAAATAATGTTGCGGGGCCTCAAGAAGAATATTTATAACACGTTGCGGGTCGCTGCCAATTAAAAATTAAAAAAAAAACACAAAAATATATGGATACAAGGAGCAGCAGAGGAAAGATAGAAGGAAATACTTGGCACCGGTTCAATGGCCAAAACGCAGCAGAGGAGAAGGTGTATGGGTGGCTGGGTAGCTGGATATCTGTGCGGATGATGATAAAGACAGCAGCCCAAAACGTGGTGGCCACGAGCCATAATTTCAACATTCAGAAGAAGCCTTCCTTCCATCCAGAAATGCAGTTACGCTGCTGACGCCACCGAGAGGGGGAAAAAAAAATTTAAAATTCCTCAAATGTCATTTGAGTGTTTCGCTCGTTTCACATTCTTTATTATTACGACGAGTAGAGTATGATGATGACTATTCGAAGAGGAAGTTCCTTGCACTTCGAAATGCAGTGGAGTCGGGCGCGGTGCGGGGGGACACACAAAAGGAAGCAAGTGTCAGGTTGAACAGGCAACGTGTTGCATAAATTAGCCAGAGTCAGAAGAGGAATGTCCAGAGACTGGCTGGCTGGCTAGAACTCTTCCTTTCAATATGCGAAGAAATAACTATCTATAAATAGATACTAGAGGATGTATCTGTATGCGATGAAAATACGAGTTCATCCACTGTACATGTGTGTTTAGTTCTATGGAAGTGCTTGCAGAAGATACATATATATATATGTATATATATTCTCATTCTTTGAGGAGTTCTCCTAGAAAATTCTGCAACGATTGCAGTTTTACTTTTCCCAGAAACTCTCTCTCTCTCTCTCTCTCTCTCTGCCCTGTCTCGCTTCCCCCCATTTAAACCGAAAACTGTTTCTACGACGCGGAAATACTCCTAATATTAGTACGAATTTCTTTATCAATTCTTGTCGATTGTTATTTCCCGCCACGCAGCCCATAAAATCGTAATCAAAAACAAAAACAGAAACCCAATGCGTGGACATCTAACGTCTGGGGCAATGCGACTACTTCCGTGAAACCCTCGAACCCAAACAATTATAAACAATCATCATCGCATCACATTAATATAAATAATGAAAATATTAGTTCACAAACCCAAAACAAAACAAAACAAAACAAAAACCCAGCCGTACGGGTAAAAAAAAGAGCTCCAAAACAATTCTCTGGAAGCGCGCTGTCTGGGCAGAAAAGATTCGGTTCGTTTCGGTTCGGTTCGGGTATCGCGTTTTCGGGGTCTACGTCTTCGATTTCGTATTTTCAGCGCATTCTTCAATTCATTTATTTATTTTTTTTTTTGTTCGTACGAATATTTTTATCACTCGCGAGGTGCCAAAAGCAAGAAGGGAACGGAACCCCCTCCGTTCGGGCAATGATATATCAGCAAAAAAAAAAAAATTGTTAAAGAAAACAATCACGTGAATGACGCACTGCAGTCAACGAAGAAATATGAGTGGATCGAATGATTTTCATGAACGGAACACAGAACCATGCAGGGGTGTTCACTATAGTAGAAGAAGAGTTTAATAACACCGTGGAAGGCGGAGGCAATGGAGGAGTATGGGATAACGAATCCTACAGGGAGGATGTGCACAAAATGTCACCAAAATATATTCCTACGTCTAAAATCGAATCTCTAAAATGCCAAGAAAATATCGTATTAGATTCTGCCAAAAAGAAAAAAAATCCCCTTCATAAATGTATCTTTCAGTGCACATTTTTGTGATGGACACTCTTAATCCTCTAATGCTTAAATCCACAAAACAAAATATACAAAAAGATGGGGCAGATTGTGCTGCATGTCAATGAACTTATGGCAGTTCTTGATAACATTGCAAAAAGTATCTATATTATTAACACACACACACACACACACAGATACTTAAAGCTACATATGTAAGCTAATGTTATCAGTGGAAACACTCACAAAAAATGCCATGAAAATGTAGATGTAGAACAAAATGCAGATGCATGTAGAAAAATAAATTTTTTTTAATTCTTCAAAATGGAAACAAATATTAATTTTAGGGGAGTCAGTTGGATAAGGTATTAATCATGTCATGGACTTAGTATTATTATCTATTACATTTTGGGCTACTATAATACGCCCAGCTAGCAAAAATGGTGCCCTAATTAAAGCTCCTAAGGGATTATGGATTTTCGAATGATTTCCAAAGGCCCAAATTGTAGACATCTTAGATATAGTATCATTTGTGATTATTAGGATTCGAGTAATACTCAAATGTTAAACCATTCATTGATAGATAGATCTTAAGATCTGTCCCTAAGATTCCATAATAAAGATCCCATCACAATCTGTTGCTAATGTCTAGAACAGAAAGAGTTTTTAGCTAACTATTAAAATTCTTGGCATCCATAGAATGAAATTGGTTTCGAATTTTTATCTATAGAGTTTTTATCTACGAATACCTATAGACTGATAACAAAAAAAGACGAGCTGTTCTACATATCGATTACATTAATTAAACAACGATAAACCGATAACAGACAACCAACCAGACAAGGGGCCAGATACCATTCAACAATTGCAACTCTGATCCCAATTGAACTATTTGCAAGTTCTATCATTCTGAATCGAATGAATATGCCACTGTTGAGGCATGAGCAATGCTATATACATATATGTAGATGCTGTTGAACGATGAAGAGAACTTATAAGAGGCTAAGGGTCAAAGTTGAGTGGATAGAAGTGGCACTGGCACTGCGAACCGGTCGCTGAGTATGAATGAAAATTAAGCGTCATTGAAGTACGCATGTATCCATGTTTATGGATGAGTGCTTCGAGTGTGTGTTAGTAATTGAATAAATGAGCGTACACTCTACTATTCATTTACCTATTAATGAATGTAAGAAAATGTAAATAAAACATACAAGGAATCCAAAGAAAAAAGGGCAAATGAAAAGCATTTAAACGCAGTGCAGAATGCCCAAAAATCAGAAATCCAAACTAAAGACAGAAAGACTTTGATGTAAGTAGTGAAATATTAGCATAAAGGAGAGTAAATGTGTAGCCTAAAGAGACAGAACAATTTTTTGGGAAAAAAAGATTAATAAAACAAGTGGAAATTGCATAATAATTCCCTTAAAAGCTACAAAAATTATGTAAGCCAAACAAAGACTTCACTTTATCTTACTCTCTCCCTCTTTTCCATTCTCATTCTCCTTCACTCACTTTTCTCAATTTTATAGACTTTGGCCATGAACTTGACCGTTTGCGCCCCGCCCCGTGCCGTGTTTGTTGCACGAAATGCGAATGAAATTGTTATTTGAAAGCCAAAAGAGAAAGATATTACAATAGTACAAAGCAGAGGTCTACAAGAAATAAGAAAAAACAAGAAAAATAAACTTGATGTGGCAGAGGAGGTAGAAGACAAAGCTGAAGCTTAAATGAGTCTCCAGAGAAAGTGGAAAATTAACTCGTAAAGTACCTCCGAATGTAATGGAACGAAATATAATGATAATGAAATAAAAATAAGTATTACAGCTTGACAGAGGGGTTTATGTTTTGCCCAATCAAATATTCTTCCCAAAAAACTTAAAATTATTGCAGCAGAAACTGTTTAAGGGGGTCTCCAATTCTTACCTTCCATCCGGCACTGCTATTCGAATCGCCTTTATCCTTAAAGTATGGCACATTCTGGACCATCCACTCGTAGATCTGACTGAGGGTCAAACGCTTGTCGGTGGCGGAGCCAATGGCATGCGTGATGAGATCTGCATAGGATAGATTTCCCCATGCATTGCGACGCGATGAATTCTTTTTGGCTGCATTCGCATTCTGTATAGCCTGCTGTGAGTCTTTAAGGATAGAACGAGATACATTAGACATAGTAGGATACACAGATATGACAGATACAACAGATGCATACCTCCTGCTGCCAATTGCTGATTGCTGGCCTTTGTACTGTCCAATTCGTCGGACGGTTCCACAAAGTTCTCGGGCCGCGGACAGGGCCATGTGTTGGATCTGGCACGTGTCTGGGGCTCAAAGCCCACATCGCCGGGCAGGTCGCCGCCACCCACCACGCCGCCCAGCTGGTCCATGGCCAGGCCATTGTCTGTGTGGGACAGCGTTGGCCAGTCCTGCGCGAAGCCGTCCATCATTGGGTGGTACCACTGTTCGTTGTGGAGTTGCAGCTTTGCAGCTTTTCAAGCACTCCGAGCAAACAAACACAAGCACACACAAAGCTTTCGCTTCAAGATCTGTTTGTTGTTCACTGAAAATAAGAGAAGAAAGAGAAGTGCTTAGATATATAACCTTGAATTTGTGTCTAGTCATTGTATCACTCGTTCCTCATGCAACACACGTGTGTCTGTATGTATGTATCTTTATGCAACATCATTCAGTGATCGTTTTATCATTTCATTTGGAAATTACATTCTGATTGTTTCCGTGCGGAAAAACGATTACAAAATGATCTTGAGTGCGCTACCAAATCGTTGAATTAAGTAATTGACGTTTTGGGTTTTACCTAGTTTTACAAAAATTTCGAAGATTATTGTGGGATATTCTAATCTACCGGTAAAAACAAATGAGTAACTGCTCAGCCACACTGGGGGAGAGAGAGAGAGCGACGAGAGTTGCGGGTACAATTTATAGCCTATCCAGAGACGGGACAAAGAAATCTATCAAGAAATAATATTCTATTGAATGCAACAACCATTGGAGAACCAAAGAAAAGCACTTTTAAAGAGACAACAAGAGTTAAACATTAAGAGAGCGTCTGTCTTATCAGCAAACACACAAGGCAATGAAAAGAGAGACGGCAACGGCAATGAGCGAGCGATACGTGCGATGATAATGTAGGTTATGATCTTGTTCTCAAAATGCCATACACATTTTCAGTGCATGAATTTCAATATATTTATTTATTCGTACTCGTACAACACTGGTACGTTCCATTTGTTGTATGCGCCTGTTTGCTGTTTGATGCTTAAAATGTGGAATGGAAATCAATTAATTTTAATAAAATCTATGAATGCCTTTGAATGACTAAATTTAGCACACAGAACGGAACGGAATGGAACGAAGGAGAACGAAGAATAGAAACGATTTCAATTAGTCTCAAAGTCTGGCGACAACTGACAGTTATCAATGTCCGACCGTATAATTGTTTAGAGTATATATATTTTGGTGGGTAATCAAAATAAAAAGTCCAAACATCTCTCTCTCTCTCTCTCTTTTTCTCTGTATAAAGTATGTTTGTATGTATCATCTAAAGAGACAATCTGTTTTTGTATGTATGTATGTACATACCCTCGTAAAAGGTCTATTGACACTGTCTGGAATGGGCGGAGAGACCAGGAGACTGCTGATAAGTTATTGAAGCTTGACGAGCATCGTACGGAACCTTGATAGGGAATGGGGGGGAATTCTGTCTGTTGCAATTTTAACCAAAATAAAGTAATACAAATGATAAGAAGACTATAGATTACCCAAAAACTGTCTTTTGAGTTGCTGCCTGAGCTGTGTGATCTTTTGATCACCAAAGAGAGAGCTTGGCTGCTTGTAACGATCAAACCTTGTGCGTAAGCTCAGCCCCATAGCCTCTTCTAGCTCAAGCTCTAGCTTTAGGTGCGCTCTTCAAGCATAAGAGAGCGCGTAAAGCTCAGTGGTATTAAAGAGTACACACGCACGCACTTCTCTCTTTCACTTTCATCTCTCTTCCTATCTTCATTGTGATAATGTAAACAAATTCAAAAGTGGGAGTGTGTGTGTGTGTGTGTGTGAAAAGGCGCGTAACTCAATTAAACACACACACACACACAGGGCACTCAATCATACATATGTATGTATTTATCTATGTATGCGTATATATTCGCATTTTTTATTTCAGTCAACGGCAACACATAGATAGTGGGGAAGAGAGGTAGATGTAGAAGTAGGTACGACTAGAGAGTGATTGAAAGAGAGAAGTTGGGCGCGGGGGGTCGAAAGCATTTGCCTTGAGAACACGGAAGTTCATTCATTCGGGATTTTTTCGTTGTTGTTGTTGTTTTACCTAAAAATCATTTGTGGCGGGCGGCCTACCTGAACATCGCGTCGCATCAACGAACGATTTTTGTTCTGGGAAATCATATCTCAGGGCTCTCGGCTGCTGCTGCTGCTGCCGCAAACTTTAGACTTTGGCAAAAACACATAAAACAACACTGAGAATTATGTCCGCTTCTACATGTATTATCTACATATACATATGTATGTATATGAGTGTATGTATGTACATATGAATATGGGTTTGTGTGCGTATTTAAATAACGTAATTATTTAGATAAGGTCGCACGTCGTCGTAGTCAGTCGTTGTTTTTGTCATTATATAATATCTCTGTAGCGAAAGGTTTATGGCCGCAAATAATGGTGCACCGTAAATAAGAAAAAACTTAGCAGCAAATCCAATTGGAAACAGAAATATATAGTAAGGAAACATTCCAACAACCTGACCTAAGCCACTACTACAACACTTCAAGCTACAACTACAACACTACACAAGTAAAAGCCACAAAAATCATAGAAGAAATATAATGAGAGGCTGTCAAAAATGAGACAGCGAGAGAGAAGCCCAGAACGCCCCACTAAATGCTAATGTTAGAACACCAGAAACTATGATCGAATGTTATATACTCTTTAGGCAATGCTTCGCAGATAGAGAGAGAGTGAGAGAGAGAGAGCATGAAAAAGAATCACCTTTTCGTTTAATGCTTTCGTCACACACACACACACACCTTCGGATAGCACCGAAACCTTGCCCTTGCCCGAAGGTACAACACCTACCTCTTTCTCTCTTTCACTCGCTTTTAAGGTTCATCAATGGCGTAAGTATAGTGTAGAATTGTCTAACAAACTACTATTCTTTCCGCATAAATAAATTCCACATAAAAATGAATATTTTTTTTACATCTATCATCTGATCTTCGTCATGTTGTGTCCTCCCATAGCTGCTAAGAATTTTTCTCGGCATCAAATACGTCGTAGAGTGCGTTTTCCCCCCAACTAAAAATAAACCATTTGGGGGAGTGTAAAATACTAATTGCTGCCAACTAATTCAAGTAAATTAAGATGAGCATTCTGTTTCTGTTTGCATTTTTTGCCAGTCTGTTAAATATAATCTACGAGTAAATTGTGTGTTTTCGGCCAAGCGGCGAATTGCGTCGCAAAGACGTCCCCCAAATGCGAATGCCAATATATTGAAAATACTATGCAATGGGAGTTGATAATAATGTAGAACGTCATTACTTTAGTATGTATATGAAACCAAACAAAACCGAATAACAATAACATCAAAACAAAATGTAAGCAAAAAAAATAAAGTTACTTTCGTCTCAGATGGAAAATAGTGGATTGGGAAGTGGATTTGATTTGCCTCTGGCCTGTGGTCTGTGGCCTATGGCCTGATCTTAGTAGAGGCGTCACACGGCTTAAAATCCAATTAAGAGGCAGAAAAAGATTAAGATTTAGAGTTGAGGTTTTCCATTCATCATTAATTACAAGAGATTAAAAGGCAAAACATTTGGCTGACGCATAATGGCGTAGGTGTTTTCCCCGATCCGATCATAAGAAGATCAATAACAAACAGCGAATGTGCGAGATTATGTTAATGATTGAAAATGCATAAACAATCGCTGGGCACACAGACATAACCTACTCCATAGAACCCCATATACCATATGTAATCATTGAAAGATATACAAAATCAGATGATTCAGAATAAATTTTTGTTTTCCATCCCCCCCCCGCGTGGGTGGTTGTTGGGTTAGAGAAATTAGCCTTGAAATAAGTCTCATACGAAATACATACATATGTATTTCCTTCTCGTATATTACAAAATATTTCTATTGGGAAATTTGTACAGAAAATGTTGTTGGGGGGATGGGAAATGTACGAGTCTTTTGGGGGCAAAGTATTTCAATGTCATGGGCAGGAAAACGTACGAAAATATCATTTGACAAGCGCCCCATTAGGGAAATGTCTCGGGCTGTCTCTTTTGGTTTTCACATATTTAGGGAGGTGTGGCAATTGTTATGGTAAATGGGGCACGCAACAAGTTGAAAATTTCTATACAACCAATGTACATACATGTATGTATGTGTGTATGTATTTATCTCTGCATAGGTAGTAGTGTACAAGAGAGAGATAGCGAACGAAAGGTAAAAACAGATCTTAAATAATAAAAAAAAAAAAAAAGAAAAGCCCACAAAAGCAAACTAAATAAAGATGGCAATAATAAAAAAAAAGAGATATAATGAAAATAAAAACAGAATCCGAATGAGAATGAGAATGCGAACAAAAAGTATGCGAGAAAAGAAAGCGAAAAGAATATAAAACGAAGCGAAGCGAAAGAAAAGAAAAACAACAGAGCAACAGAGAACAAAACAAAAATAAACTGAACACTTGTTACGTAATTCCTTTAATAGTTCTCTTTTTGCTCTTCTCTCTTCTGCTTCTCCCACGAACTTTTCTCATTTGTTTCGTTTGATTCTACAAACATACATACACACAGATGTACATATATTATATATGTATATTCTATATGTATTGGTTCCATCCATTAGACAGGGGTACACAGAAACGCTTTGCTATCAGCGCCTACAGTTCTACCAAAAAAAAAATCTTTTGACTTTGAGAACATCTGCTCCTGAGACCCGAGAATTGCCCTCTCCGGAGATCAAATGATAAGCCATCAAGTCGTCGGAATCAGGGGCGTAGACAACACATTAAGGGTGTTCTAAATGGGAGGAGGGGTCATTACAATCGCAATCAATAAAAACTAGGTCAAACTATAATTTCTAGCTTCTAAAATCCATAAAATGGTGACCCCGAACATGGTAGGACTGAAGCCTGAGCCATAGCTTGTGGTTAGTCCAAAATATAATGACTTATATAATTTCTTCTATAGTTCATGCCATACGATCACATCATGCATAATATTAAACAGCAACTTACATGGCAAATCCAAGGAAGGAATTAAAACTAAAAGGTCAAACTGGTGACCCCACCACAAAGACAGACCCTGAGGCCTAGATTGACCTGACCCTCCCTTGACAACGCCGCCACTGCTGCTGCTGCTTATCATTTTAAGGGGAAACCGAAAGATCACGAACCGGGATCACAAAACTATCTGCCAGATGCGATGCTTTGCCCCTCAAAACCATGTGATTATTTTCGTATGCATGGAAACTCTTACTCGCATGCCTGTCCTCTCGTACCCTGTCTCATGCCCCTCACCAGACCAGGTTCAGCAATGTGGAAGTAAAAGAGATCTACTCCCCAGCATCAGAGCAGCAGCAGCCGCTACAGCCCCAGCAGCCGTAACCCGTCAAACAGGATTATAAAGCAAAGTAAGTCAACTCACAAGAGAAGGTCTCCCCCAGCCAAAAAAATGAAGAAAAAAAGAAAAAAAAAAAAAAAGAAACCTAAAACAGAGAAAATAAAGAGCAAGACTGACAGCTGGTCGATCGGACAGCATCGGCATCGAAGATATGTACAATACACAGCAGCAACAACTGGTATGGTCTGCACTGATCTGGTCTGGTCAGGCCTCTGCCTAATGAGCCGACGACGACATCAATCCACAGCCCAAGCCCAAGCCCAAGCCCAAAGCCCAAAGAGCGAAGCCCAAGCACCTCGCGACCCTACAATGTGTGGGATCATAATGATGATCATTATGATGATGATGATGATAATGAAGATGACGATGACGAGGCCACATCGAAGTCACTTGTCCGCTATACTCTATACTCGTCTGTGCATACATATATATTGCATCCGTGTGTGTGTATGCGGTTTGTCACCCTCCCATAAAGCCGGAACGACCTTTGGGTTTTAAGTAATTTAATTATATTCCGAGCAAAAGCTAACCTGCTGATAAAGAACTTGCTTGAAATTGGAATGCATTCTTACATTCTTTACGAGAAAATGAAGACGGGTTTTAAGAACTTGAAGTGGCTTGAATGATCCCAGGATCAGGTATTTTTAGTGGGTTACAAAGGTATTTTGAGTGAAGTCGTTTTCCTGTGCATTCCACCGTTGCAATCCATTTCCGAACGATGAAATCATATGCCACTTATCCTTCAGTCTCTCTCTCTCTCTCTCTTCCGCTCTCTTCTATTCGCAGTGTTTTTCTTATCGACAGCAGGAACGAGAGTGAGTGAGAACGGGAGATAAAAGTAAAGATAAATAGGGATAGCAACAGCAATAATGCACATCATATTTTTATGCACATTGTAACTGTTGCTATGGTGCTGCTCTATGCTGCACTCTCTCTCTCTATCTCTTCTTGTGGTGCGCGCTTATCTTAAATGTTCGTCCCTCTTTGTCTCTCTTGTTTGCTACAAACTCTGTCCGAAGTTTTACGGCTTTAAACCCATGACAATGCCAAAACCCAAACCTTGGACAACAATTATATTTATACACTTGTCATCTGTATCTGTGTATTCTACTTTACTTGTGCTTTCTTCTACAATATCGTTGTGGATTCTGCATAGTAGAAAGGAGGGGACTACACGTGTAGAAGGGAACGAGGGCAATGCTTTCCATAATTTTCTCATTACTTTTCATTCCAGCAGGCAGGCAGGCAGCAAGCACTCTCCTCTCGAGCGACAAGTGCCTGGCCTGGCATACATTTCCACTGCATTCTGGTTTTTTCTACGCTGTTAATATTTAATAATTTATTAAGTCAATTATCGCGGAAGCTTATTCAAATAAAAGCTTATTGAAAGTGCAGTTAGCTAACAGCCCAGAGTCTCTGGCCCCTTTCTTTGCCTCTCTCGCTCCCTTCCTTCAGCGAACACACACACGTGGAGGCTTGGGAGAGAAACACGCGCTAGGAAAGAGAGCGGTTCAAGAGTGAAGAGTGGAGAGCGGATTGCGGATTGCAGGGAGCACGTGAATGTGCGGCGGCACAAAGGCAATGTGCAATAGTTCACAGTCACCGAAGGAGGAATGCAGCGGCAGCAGCCGCAGTAGCAGCAGCCGCAGCAGCGAATGCAAATGTAGGAAGTGTAGGCAAAAGAGCGCGTGCAATGTTTGTAGAATTCATTAAAATAATTAAAAGAGCAAAACGATTGCGAACCCCAACAGTCGATCGACGGATTGATGGGTTTTGATGGATGCATGGAAAACTTGTGATGTGATCTCATCCTCCTTTCGAGTTCATCATTTTAGTTGGGGCTGATCTTAAGGTGGATTCTGTGGCGCATCTAGTACTTGTCGTTAGTGTGTGGGATGATGTGTTTTCATTGCACAATTAACTGACGCTAAACTCGCACTTAAATCACATCGATTCTTTGGATCATTTCATTGATAAATATTGTTGGACTTCCCCATTCTCTCAATCAAAAGTAGCATATCCAGCAGAAATACTGTTTTAGCCGAAGTGTAACCAGAAATAATCTCTCAACACGGATCCCAAATTACATTCGAAATTCATCCTTAATTCTCCCTCTTCTCTCTATCTTCCCATCTGCTATTCTCGCTTCTTTCTTCCATCTCCTACTTTCTACCATCTTCCAATTATACAATTTTTCAACAAACTATAACACAGTTTCTAAACCTTATCAGTGCGGCACGTTCCACCGTTGTGGCCAACAAACACTCAAGATATGATAACACCCACACAGACCCACTGGTGGGGCCATCAGCTTCTGTACCTTGGCACCTTACCGGCGCGATAGATAAAAAATATAAAAAAAACGTTATCATAAATAACCCTTTTTGACAGCCAAACCGAGTGGCGTATTCAACCCATTTATTAAAATGAAACTCTAATCACATTTCAATGTCAATAATGTGTTCAAAATGTGGTTTAAAAATACAGAAACATGCGAGTACCTCCTACATACGCGTACTCATAGCAAACGAATCGAATCGAAAATCGGGGGAATACAAACAGCAAGAGCAAACTAGAATTATGAACAAGCGACACACGACACTCGGGGCTCGGGGCTCGAGGGTTTCAGTGTGTGCTATCAGTGAATGGTGTGTGGCGCTGAATGTTCTATTTTTAGAGTTATTATCAGCAGTGCTCTAATTAAGATCTCCCCACCAATCCCCTCAGGTTCCTCTCTCTCTCGACAATCAAGAGACGAATAAAAGTAACACAAAAACCAAACTAATAAAACACCGCACGAGTGCCACAGAACGCAACTCACTTTCTTATTGATCTTGAAAAAGCGAAAACCTTCACAACATTTTGGAGGCATTTAAAAAGTACTACTGGGTGCATATTCCTATGGAATTTAAACATAACCATTCCCAATGGATTCGTAAATAAAAACCCAAATATTGTTTGGGTAGCAGTCAAGGGTTGTTTGGAAAAGTGTGCCCCAAGAGGTATACGATTACGATAATTGAACCAATAAATACCATAGAGCTAACAACACGAGCATTTTTTTAAAGTCCGCATTCCATCAGATGCAATAAAAACTGCATACATACACGAGTATTCTGGTACCTTTTTTGAACCGATAAAGTACAAAAAACTTTGAAAGAAAGTTACTTTAAAAAGTCCATCCGATGCAATAAAAACTTCATAACATACAAGAGTATTCTGGTACCTTTTTTTGAACCGAAATAATACAAAAAAACTTTAAAAGAAAGTTACTTTAAAAATTGTACTTAATATCAATTTGATTTGATAGATTGTAAAATCACTTATTTCAGATTCGGATTTCTAATCTATGTATGTGTAGAATCATTATTATTGACACAAAATCTTTTATTCTCTTAGCAAGTATAGTTATAGTTTTAGTTATTTACCCGCCAAAATAGTGCCAAATGGTTATGGAAATTATTCAGCAAACTGTTGCTCCTTGTTGACTGCGGTGGTGTATACTTTTGTAGATATTAGATGTTATATCTGTTAACGATGTTTTTTAGTTGTTGTTAATTGGCACTGTTTTAATTTGTATTTTTTCACTTTTAATGCGGTTTTTATGGAATATTTCTCGTTATAGTTAATGATGTTGTTGTTGTTATTTTGAGCAAAACTTGTGCTTTCTTTACACTTTATATAGATTATAATCAGATCTCTTCAGGTTTTGGATAAGCATAACTTTTTGCTCGGTTTGGATATTTGGGTATTTTGTTGGGCGGCGGTTTTTGCTAAGCTGTATTTACAACAAAATATTTTTAACAAATTATAGTGAAATTCAAGAGAAATAAATAAAAACAATACAAGAGAGCAAAAAAACACAATCAAAAAGCACAACAAAGAGAAAAGCACACACACACACACACTCGCGAAACGATAAAAGAGTGTCTGAAAGAGAAGCACTCTCTGTGTGGATCACGATCACGTCACGTCATCAATTCATGCCAATTGGACGCACACACACACACTAACTCACTCACACATACAACCGTTTAATTGGAATTCGTATGAGAATTCAATGAAAACCGAAAATGTTGTTTAAAGTTCAAATGGGTGGAAGAATACAACAAATTTTTAATATAAACACGTTTCAGGTTTACTCCAATTTGCGCACACACACACAGCCCCACTGCCGTCTAAATGGTGTGCGTGTTGAAATTTGGAAATTTTTTCCCCCAAAAAACAAAAAAACCAAAAAAAAATTATAAAAATCGTATATACCGCCATACGTTTATACAAGAAAATACAACAACGTGACTTCTTCGAGACGAAGATCATCAAAGCATCGTGCTACGTATATACGCTCTCGTATATTCTCCCTCTCTATCGTTTCTCTTTTGCTTTTATTTTGCTTTACGCTACGCTTTACGGAACGCGTTCTTTTTACGCTTTAGTTTTTTCGAATTTGGTTTTTTTGTGGGGTTTTTGGTGGGGACACTTTTTCTTTTCTTTCACATGTTTTTGATTACACACAATTCTTTCACTTGTTTCTATTATTTTGTTTTAGTTTTTTTTCTGCAAAACGCGTGATCGATCGTAGCGTTTTTGGGGGCACGGTGGGAAGTTTGGGTTAAGTAGTGTTTAGATGAACGACCTCGTGGCTTTTAACCGCGCAAGACTGCTTCGTTAACGCTGCTGCTTCTAGTTGGAAAGTTGGATGCCGACTGTGAACACTGATTCGTCGTTTCAGTCGTTCAATCGTTCATTCGTTTCGTGGCGCAAAAAAAGGCGGTCGTTCTGGTGTGTGCGTGTGTGTGCGCTTGTATTACGTCGTTCGTATAGGAAACGAAGCAAAGCAACAATCGGAAAAGAGAGAGAGCCGCCAGCAAGCTTTGCTCTCCCGTTGCTGGCCGTTCAGGTTCCACATGGTGCTCCCCACTTACGTTCCACTCACACACAACACAAAAAAAAACCGCCTTTTATTTTATTTTTTGCCGCTCACTCTTCACGTTTTTTATACAAACACACACATGCTGATGTACATATGTACATACCGTGTATATATGTATAGCAGATATCAAGAAATAAAAGCCATAGTTTACCTATTTTATACATTTGGAATTTAAATTTGATGCCTTTTACACATTCTTCAACGAAAGCTGATCAGAGAGTGACTGAGAGGGGCACAGAGAGAGTGAGTCTGTCAGAGGGGGGTGAGGTGATAGATAGTAGTGTGAGGCGGTGCTGTGGGGTGTGTGTGGATTGTGGATGGGTCAGTGATTGGGTGGGTTGCTTCGTTGGGTGGTTTCGCGTTTGGCATTGCTGATAAGAAAACCTAGGCAGCTGTTATCTCGCAACTTCTCTTCTTCTCTCTTCTCTGTCTCTCTCGAAAGCACTATCTCTAGTGTTCTCTTGCAGTTGTTCTCTGCCTCTCACACTTGGCCTCTCTCTTGCACATTCCGTTGATTGTCTCGTGATGGAAAATTTCCCGAAATTGCATTCCACTGATAATGCCAGCGCTGCACATTTTTGCAGTTCCCTATACAAGAGGGGAATAAATGTATGTATGTACATCTAAGTAATAATACATAATGAATATATGAATGATATTTAATCGATTTTGATAGTATCCACAAAACGGTTCAAACACATTCTCGTTTTTAAATTCTATACAAAAATTTGATACCAAAATCTCAAATATGAAAATTAATCTGTTTCAAAGTGAGTGTGAGTGTGCGTGCCTTTGAGCTTTTTGGGAAACAAGTATTTTATTACCATAGCTTTTTTCTACATCTCCCCACCCCCTCTCCGTATCTATCTATGTATATACAGAGTACCAGTTTAAGCATATTCGCCTAGTCCCGGGCCCCCAGGCACTGGCTCTTTTGCACCAATGTGTGAGTGTTTATCGGTGTTTTTTTTTTAATGTGCCTGCCACATAAATTCCGCAACATTACACGGCTAATGAAGTCTAGACGCTGTGGCCGATCCACCACTTTATGGATCGTCTAAAACTTAACTTCGCTGCCCAGTCCCGAGATGAGTCGCCACAGACGTGCTTAAGGTGGATTAGGAGACAAATACGAAGTGGACTGCAAATCCAATGAGAAATATGAAAAAATATATAGGAAAAATTTGTGGAAAATGATGGAATATTTTGGGGGGATAGCTATAGCTTCGAAAGTGGAACAATTTACTAAGCAATAATAAGCCAGAAACACAACCCTAAAACTATATCTTTTAACAAACATTATCTGGAACTTTTCAAGGCATACAGTCTGAGGTGCTTTCAAGCAAAACAAAATGACAAACAAGAAAGTTTTTATAAGCCCTAAGGATTTGCAAATACTACCCTACAAACGATAAAGATATAGTTATCTTTTGATAGATTATAAAGTTGAAGCTTAAGTAAATACCACATTGGTATAGGTAAGTTTTATTGGGGAATCACATTGGATACATAACAATTGTACAATTTTGGTACCCTCTCTTAGAAATAATGAAATGCTCAAGATACCATCGAAAATTGAACTGAAGCTTATTAGAACCAATCGAACAGTGTCTCAATGAACAACCGCCCACTCATTTTGCACCATACACAAAAAATTCCATTCAGATTACACAAACGTCTCAGACATCAATACCCTGGGTACCCCCCACCAAAAACCCCACCAATACTTGACCATAATTGACGCCAGAAACATTAAAGAGAGGCTTGTTTTTTGGTGGGGGCCGACGCTTGAGATACCCTTTTTGGTGGATCGCTTTGGTGAGATCAAAAAGCCAGGTTTTCAAGGAGCCTTAACCTGTAATATTGATACAATTGGAATAGAATTGATCTGCAAAGTTGATCTTAAATATCTACTATTCATGCTGATCAAAGCTATCCCTTATGGGATCGGAAACTCTTCCTTCTAGCTGATGATACACACACAAATTTAAAATGCCCGGTACTCTTAAAATATTGGGTACATAAATATTGTACGGGTATTTAAAGCGTTTTCATTTGCGTTGGCGCGTGGCGAATTGCAAACTGTCGTCGCCCGTTGGCGGTACGGGACGCGGGACACTCACTGGCTCTCCATCTCCGTCGCAGTCTGCGACTCGTAATCACTGCCAAATTTGACAAACTGGGCACGCAAGGCATTAGCTCAGGTTTCAATATTGGGCGCCAAACTTCGCCAAGCGAATGGAGCTTTCAGTCGATAGAGTGACGTGACGTGACGCTGGCCCAGCCAACCAGCTCCTCCAGTGACGTACTCTCTCAGACACAACCATCGAATTTCTCTTATTGCGCCTGCGCGAAGCTTTTAAGCCGCGAGCAAAATAAAAGCAAAAAAAAGAGCAATCGACGACGTAGTATTGTAGCAATTGACATTAGAAAGATGTTGGTGCCCCGAACCGATACGATCCGATACGATCCGATCCGAAACGAGTGGAACCGAAGCACACAACACAGTAGATTGGCCTTCAAAAAATTATAATTTCTGTTTTAATGTCTCGACTCGACAGTGTGTTGGTATGCGCCATGTGGGAGGGGGTGGGGGTTTGGGGGTCTTGTTGGTGCTAAGTATTGCTGGTGGTCTGATGTTTGTGACTCCAGTTGGCCCGCTTCGCTTCGCCTCGCCCGATATTTGTTTATATGTATGTAGGTTCCGTCTGTGTGTGTGAGTGTCTTTTATGGAAATTTGAATATTGTTAGTAACAATTTGTTAGCTCAACAATTTATAGAGATCATTGTGTGTATATTTGCATTGAGAACACACTTATTTTTGGGTTCATAATTTATAGCGAATTAGGTGGGTTAAGTGATGAACAGTGGTCGATTTTTAGGTGGAGAAATACTTAAAAAGGAATGGGATGGAATTTGGATTAGATCAGAAACATCCCAAAAGCTCTTCGAATCGATCTCCAATCAAATCTTTATAAAATATAATTAAATTCAAAATCTTTGGAATTTCACTTTTTTCACTTTCATTATTACCCCTTCTTAACATTCCTATAATTATCATGGATTATAGTGAGAATAATTCACTATAATCCACTTGATCAACTGTATCTGAATCGGTATTTCAGTGTTGTTGCTTTGCGAAAGGAACACAAGTTTTAGTGACGTTGCTAGCGAGATGATGTCGAATATTGATGATCAGCTCCAATCAGAAATATAAAAAATATACACATTCCTATGTACATATACATGTATATGTACATATTTATGTAGTCAGATGATCGTCGAAAGCGAGCCCCCTGATGTGGCCCCACATGGAATGCTTCAGACCAAAGACGTAGTCAGGAAGTCTGTTAAGAGGGATTGTAATAAGAAAGTGAATGGAAAGAAGAAGCAAAATATAGCAAAAGATATCATATTTTCACAACGGATAATTAGTATAGCAAATATGTATGTATATTAGTTTTTATATATCTTCTGCTGTCTTTCGCTCTTTCCCAGTGTAGCTTAGCAGTGACTATGTACATTCCATATTGTTGGATAACCTCTAATAGAACATCTGTTCTTAACACTGAAACTCCAATCAAAGCTTTTTGTTCTTTTTCCACAATGTATATCGATCCCTCTTTGAATACGCCCCTGTCTCCTGCACACACACTTATAAACAATACAGATCTCAACACATGGGCATGGGTATGGCTTGCGGGCGCAGAACGGCACATCGTAGTACTCTTGCATTGGACGCTATTTCCAATAACTGTACCGGTAGCGTGTGGCATTAAAAATGCAAAATAAAAAAAACAAGAAGAAAAATATCGCGTAAGCGTTATCTCTAATTTATTGAGATTAAGGCAAACTGATTAACTTAACGACGTAATTGATGCAGCCTCAAAAGCGCACGATTGGACCAGAGCACAGAACTGACGCAACACACACAGATACGATACGCAAACACACGGACACACAGATGCACAGATGGTGTTGTACCTGCCCACGGCCCTCAATCTCCTCCGGAGAATGGAACGGAGAATATTCCTAATAGAATGGCGACTTAGATTGGCCGCTCCAGTGACGGGGTAAAATGTGTTGTTGGAAAGTGACTGTCGAGTGTGTCGGACTGTCGACTGTCGATTGGTTAGGGACGCGGGTTCTGAGCGGATCGTATCGGATCGGGCCCGTTTAATATGCAAATATGTTGGGGCAGCGAGAGTGGCGCATATGTAAATTTGATGAAGCACTTCCTGAAGTCGAGTCGATCCAAGATATTCAGATACAAGATACAAGAGCGCGATCCACACACTACACGAACAGCGCCCACACGCTTAGCATCCACATAGCGCGCCATAGCCGACCACGTGGTCGGTTCTCCGCCTCTCAAGTTCAAACGAAGCACATAGACAAAGCGCAGAGCGCAATAAATAGGCAAAAACGCGAAAGAGCGAACAGCAAAGGAAAACAAAAAGAAGAGCAAAACCGTAATTATATACCACAAATGAGAGCAAGCAACTATACTACGAGTGTATAAGTGAGCCATACACTAAGCGAAATGAGAGCGACAATAGCTTTACGATCACTCTGTTCAGTTTACCCATCCGATCAAAAATGAACTCTTAAAATTATCATATTTTTCGATTACACTTTTGGGATAAATCTCTGTCAGTGTAGCATTGCCCTGAGAAATAATTGAGGAAAACCACATGGTATGCGAAAATATTTCAGAGCGTCGCAAACCAGTTGCCGGCAGAGACAGCGAGTGCAGAGCAAAACACAGAGAAAAAGCGGAAACAAATAGCAAAAAGGTGGCAAAAGAGTCTAGAAAATCAATGATCGGCTAAAACGGAAACAGAATGAATGATCGACTCTGGTCTAAATTTTTTTTATTTATATTCTCATTTTGTAAATTAGAATTGTTACCATTTTCGGTGCGTTCCAAGCATCTGGAAGGGTATTAAGAGAGCGCGGTTTGTGTAAACAAAACTAAGATTGTCCGATGTACAGGGAGACAAAAATTCCGAAAGCACAAACCGAAACCAGAACAAATTTGAGGCTAGGCAAAGGTAGAAATACAGAAAGCAGAAACAGAAACAGAATTAAAAACCTAACCTTACCTAATGTGGGCTATGAAGTGGCACGTAACACACTCACAACCACATGCTCTCTCTCTTTGCTGACACACACACACACGCACACACTCCCCCTTGCCGACACCACAAACACACCATTCACTAATACTCAGGCAGCGGCAGTGTTGGGTACGCGAAAACGTGGAACGCCGGCAGCGACGTCAGCGGCGGACTATTGCGTCGTTCAGAAATTCTTACAGCAAAAAAATGTGTGAACTAAGAACAGAAAGAGGGGGCTGAAGGGCTGATGAAGGGGACCGAAAGAGCAGGCGAGATGAATGGAACGTGGAGTGGTGGGGGTATAGAAGAGAAACGTTTTTTTAGATATCTTTTTGGCAGGTAAAAAGTGTCTAGTTTGTAAAAGAATTCTTAGCCGAAGCTTAGAAATTAGAGTCCCTATAAAAACGATAAACAGAAGTTGAAACAGACGGAAACGTTGCAGCAGTTCAGAATTTATACTCTCTAGACTTTAATTAGTAAATATATATTTAGTACACATCTTTCTATTCCAAGGTCCTTCCCTTCCCCACTGATCTTGCATTCAACTCGCACTTTTACCGCTAAACACAATACAATCCGAAAGGCTCTCTTCCTTGGCCACTTGTTGGATTCTACTTCATCTGTACTTACATTCCACAAACCGTTCTCTCTCTCTCTCTCTCTCAGCCACACACGCACACACACTCACGCACTCGCGCTCTTCGTGAACAAACTTACTCCCGTCGGATGATGTCCTTCGTGAACGTCGATTTCTTACGACAAACTTTTCGCAGCCTTCGGTTCGATTGCTTGACTCTTCACCAAACCCAAGCCCCCCACCCGCGTTCAAGCACAGGCTGTCTTGCTCGCACCAGAGCGGGATGGCACTTATGGAAGGACTCGCCTACAGGCAGGTAACGGTAACACGTACCGGAATGCCCGCTCCTTTTCTTGTGACACACTTTCGTGGCCGTGCATTCGTGCCCCGTTCCACCTGTGGTACAGCTTAACGCCTTGGTTAATGTCCCCGCTCCCGCGCCAAGTGGGTGTGGCCGGTTCGTGGCCAGGAGTCTGCGCAAGAGGTCCTCGCCTCCAATAGGTTGGTCCTCAGCTAGTTGCCCGTTTAATTGCCGACTGGCTGTGGGTCCTTGACGAGCCTCCTGGTTGGATGGGAGCAGCCTAGGGAGCGAAGCGTCTCGCACTGGTGTGTGCTACCCATCCTTCCGCAGGACTCCACCGACGGTTCCTATTGTTCCATCGTTGTCCGTCGGCTATTCGGTTGCTCCTTTAATTTATTTGCCGTCGGGCTTTGTTTGGTGGTTGTTAGGGCTCTCCCTCCCGCGTCCTTGGATGTACATATCTAAATGTGTGGCAGGAGACAGAAAGAGAGCGAGAGAGAGAAGGAAAGAAAGAGAGCGCAGGATACGGGAGAGGGGAGTGTAAGTGGGTGACAAATGGTAATGGTCCATTACCATATTGTACGCATACATTACACGTGTATATCATAAAAAGGTGCTTACATATTCACATCCATGGGTACACACATTTATCCGTACATATGTTTGATCGGGGTCACCATACTCCTCCTTGGTGGAATACGAATACCTCCTCTTCTTTCAACTTTTTGTCCTTAATTACTTTTGTTACTCAATGTAGAGTGGACACACAATGATACCCATACAATGATGTAAGGATATGGTTTTGGGCGCTGCCATATCAACAAGTTGCCTGCCTGCTCCTGCCCACCACTATCCTTACAATTCTACTGGTCATCCTTAACATTATCATGGTCCACCACTTCATGCATCCATTAGGAAAATTATGCTCACGAGTACTCCGTACTCCGCACTTGTCCTCGTCTGCGAACAGTTTCCCCCAACATTTGACCCATTTAAGTCATTATAAAACCTCTTAATTAAACACTTTGTTCTGCGGTCTCTATGTGTCTATCCCAGAGCTTCCTTTTTCCTCCTCAAAGTTGGTCTTTTGGGGATGGGTTTCCGTCTCGATGTTGGGCATTGCTTTGTGTTATTTATGGAACATCTGGGAGGAGGCTTGTCATATGCCAAGAAGGCTTGTCATATACCAAGGAGGCTTGTCATGTTCTCTTAGAATAAAGAGATCATAGGTTAAGTTGATGAGAGATGCTTATTGAAATCAAAGTTATATGGCATCTCAATCTAGAAATACGCTTAAAGGGGAATCATCTGAGAAATGTATATTCTTACTTGTTACGGTTGCAAAACAAAATTCTAGGGTAACTCTCTCTTTAAATCTTATAGATTCTGCTTAGCGATATTCAGTTTAAGGCACAGAATGGGTTCGATCGCCTTATAAAAACTTAAAACAAAGTGTTAAGGTTCTTCGACTACAAGAAAGTAATATAAATTATCAGTTAGGAATAAGATTCTTTACTCGTAGAGACATCTGTAACCGTTATACGCTTTGCCACCCAACCATAAGCAGCTTCGTGTTGCGACATTTGTGAGTAGGTCAGAGGGCAAGCAAACGACTTCATTGAAAGCGAAGGAGTAGGTTGTTTGGTTGAATGCGAAGTGGGTGTAGAATGGTTGCCCAGCCTCTTATGTATAAGTGTACGAGTATATAAATATGATACGAGTGTATTTCTGGTTGCTTATCGTTGTTATCAATGTGACTGCTTATCACTTGTATAGGTCGAACAGTTGGGCCTGGCTATGATGGCTTTTATTTGTGGAAATATTTGAGCTTAAGGCAAGCTACTTAATAACTTATGTATGGTACATGTAACAATCTTTGTAGTTACTCGGAACGAAGGTATTATGTGAGCTATAAACAGGCAGTAGATACTCCTATTAATGGAAGGAAATTGACATTTCTTTAAGAATATTCCAATACTGAGTCTTCACTGTGCAAACAGTTTTTTTTTGCACTTTTAATGGCTACATTGAACTTCACTCTGCTCCAAAGTATTGCTATGAATTTTGTTGCCATTGGAAAATTCTTTGTTTTGCTCATTTGCATGATTATCACTGACTGAAAGAGAGAGATATAGAGATATACTATATGTATGTACATATAGAGAGTGGGATCAATTATAGCCACTGCCGGTGGGGGTGCTGTGGCAACGGGGGCAAGACTTTGCTCAAGCTTTTGTGTCGGCCTTGCTGATTGCAGTTCCACTTCTACAGTACTATATATGTAGTAGTATAAATATTTGTATGGGTTTTCCTTTTCATTTGCTTGTTGCCGGGGGAATGTGAAAATGCAATTGCAATTGCAATTGCAAGCTGCAATTTCTACTCCATAAGCATGCGGAAATATCAAGTTGGGTCTCTCTGGGGTTTGAGTCTCAGCTCATCTCCTTTGTTCCAATTATAGATGCAAGTTGACTTTATAAGACTGTATCTCTCAAGTACGTATATATATGTACATACATATGTATGTATGTGCCGGTTTGTGTCTGGCGCTTGACTGATATCAGGCCAAGGGAGTCGCCACCGTCTGGCAGAATTTCTGAATTGAATGATTCTGATTTCTGCCTGCTGCTGCTGCTGCTGCTTCGGAGGTACGAAGTAGTAGGCATCCAAGCAGCTGATTGCAAGTTCTTGGATGCCAGGCATGGCTCAGCCGGAGCATAAATCAATTCATGAATGAAGTTGAATGCACTGGCAACCACAGTTGAGGCTCAGGCGATATCCAACAGACGGAGGAGTCATTCTGAAATTCCAGTCATATCGGGACTAAGTGATATACATAGTGGGAATAAAAAAGAAATTCTTTGAGATAATAATACTCTGGGTTATACATTAATGGAAGGAACGAAATATTTCATAATTTATGCTACTACCTTTCCAGAGAGCAATATAAATTGATTTCTTCATTAGCTCTATAAAAATTGGTGACACGATTAACTGAAACCTCATTGATTTATCTTTTATATTGTTTATAATTCAGGGAGTTAGTTTTATGAGTTTATACATATTCCTTCTCCCCATTTCTTCATCTCTTTACTTGAACGCCCATCATTAGATCATACCTTCAGCTTCTTTGGAGCCGCTTGAACCCTTTGTAATATGCTAATCTTCTTAGTAATTTTTGTTTGGGGTTCCACATCCCCCCATATGCAAGTTGTTAAGGCATTAAGGAAGACATTTATATTGATTAGTTGATTCATAAATTGAAACTACAATATATTCATTCCATAATCATAAATTATGCAGCTTTATTCTGTATAATCAAGCGATTAAAATGTAAAACATTTGCATATCAAATGATGATAACAAAAAGTGCGCGGGTCAAAGAGCGGGCAGTGGTGGGTGGGGCGGAGAGGGGAGTTATGGGAAAAATGCGATTGCCCTTTTGCCAAGATTTTGCCAACACAGCTGTCGATGGCTACAGCAGTGGCATACAGCGACCATAAAGCCCTGGAACAATTGC
Organism: Drosophila bifasciata; assembly: GCA_009664405.1. Taxonomy (NCBI): domain Eukaryota; kingdom Metazoa; phylum Arthropoda; class Insecta; order Diptera; family Drosophilidae; genus Drosophila; species Drosophila bifasciata. Next base: position 10,235,790 of record CM019044.1, read on the forward strand.
CAAGGCAACCCAATAGCCACTAAAAGGCTTAGATAATCCATTAGTGCCCCAAAGGCCAGGCCAAAAGGTATAAAAAGGGCAACAGCAGTCAGTTTTGTAAAAGGTCACACGAATATGGGATGCTCTTTGGCAGAAATAGTTTAAGGCTCGGGAAAGGGATGAGGAATTGATATGGAAACGATTAATGATATAATGAGATATGAATGATGATCATTAAAAACATTTTATGATCAAGGAACATACAAATAAGTAATAGAAGGATGGATTGAGGGATCCTAGGACGAAAATCGTTGATAATTATTATATTATAGATCAATAATGATTATCGTGCTGCAAAGAATTAAATATTAATGCGAATAGATTGCTAAATATATGACTTACACTTCAAGTTTCTAAAATTCATTACAGAAGCCTCGTGGTAGATCTCTTTCTTCTCTTTCTTCATTTCGAGCAATCTTCAGGATGATCGGTATGACTTCACTTCAAAAGAGTATTCCAAAGTGGAGACACAAACGTGTCTACATTGCCAGGACGACAGCGATGACGACGGCGACGACGTGAATGTCGAGTAACCCCCCTCAACACCCCCTACCGTAAAACCATCCACCCGCTATATCCTGTGCGTGCGGGTGCGTCTGTCTGAGTGTAAAAGTGTATCTGTGTGTGTGTGTATGGATGCTATGGTCGACACAGCAATTTGTACAAGTCAAACCCGTTGGCGCCAAAAGTCTACGGTGCTGCCAATGGCAAAAGGAAAAAAACCCGAAAACGAAAGATGAAAATCGGCTTAAAAAAGGCGCCCAACCAAGCATTGGGCCAAAGAGTGCCGGCCAAAGGTGCTGCCGTATACAGCAGCCCCTCCAACGCCCCCCTCGTCCCCTCGATGCCCCTGCAGAGGATAATTTATAACCCGACAAACTTTGCGTACAAAAGTTTTCCTATCTCTCTCTCTCTCTCTCTCTCTCTTTTTTTTCTTCTTTGTTGTTCTGCTGCGTTGCGATGAAAAGTTTTCCACGTTGCGCGGCGTTGGCGATTTTTAATTCTTGCGCTAAATTGTTTAAAAATGTTCGAGAAGAATTCTGCAAAGCACGGAACTTTGACACCGCGCCCCGCCCACTCCACCACCATCAAGCCCAGAGACCCTTCCTGTCCTCCACCCACTATGTATTGGCAAAGGGATAACTAACAAAAAAGTTTTGTGGCATGTTGACCACTTTGTCGTCGGCCTTTGGCTAGTTTTTTCTCAAATACCCTGTACGCGAAGGGCGTCGTGTGCAGGTGTATTGGGTTTTATGAATATTTATGTAATTATATATATTTTATCTTATAATCTTAATCTGTGTATTCATTTGAATGATGAATGAGGGATGCTATAAGGTCTGATAAAAGAAAATTATATCTTATCGAATTCTAAGAATAAATTGTGTACATTTTTTCAGTTTATTGAGCTCACAATATGTGAGCCAATATACATATAATCTACCTAATTTCGAAAACTCATAATTCTAAACGAATATAGAGTCAGAATAAGGAAACCTAAATATGTCTCTTATACAAAATGTTAAAAATTCGGAGCGTTTTTACATACACACCTAAAAGCTGATTCTAAGGCTACTTTTTTTGATTATTAATCGATTTTTCACTTTCTACACAAAAAATTTACCCAATTAATAGGTATCCTTAAGCCATAACAACCTCTAGTTGCCGTCCCGCTCACTTGATTCCGCTCACTTTGTGAAATTTCCGCTTCAGTGTCGATGCAATTTGTATTAGAAAACTTTGCTAGAATCGAAAGAGATAGCGACTAAATGCAAGAGGAAGAGAGACAAAGAGAGAGAGAGAGAGAAGTGCAAAAGAATTTTCAGAGTGCACAAAGTATCTGAAGGCAATAAATTCTTTGTAACGAACATTTTTACCAACTCTGATTTATGCTCAATTAGCAGCCTGTTCCACCCCTTTTCAGCACCCATGGAAGCTACTGCAATTGCAGATGCAGATACACAGATACAGATACAGATACGTATCCATAAACCTGACAACGCCTTCACACAACATTCATCAAAACTCTTTTTGGCGCTTTTGCTGGCATGACTTTTATGGTATAGCCCCCCCACCCCATCCACCATCCACCATTCCATGGCCTCTGGTTCTGGTTCCTGCGGGTCGTAAAACCATTTAAGTCCCTGCCGCCGACGCCTTTGGAGAATTTTATGCACGGTTAACCCGATATCTGCGGGTGGGAGGAGGTGGCTTGTGATCATAAAACTATACACGCGCCTTCCCTATACCCCACATCCCCGCCAAAACGTCATAAAGGCGTCAAAGTCAATTTCTTTTATCCTTCCTTTTTGTAGCCTTTCATATGCTCTTCGCCTCTTCACGCAATATTTTTTATGACTTAATACGATTTAACAAAGTTTCCGTGTGGCAGGAGGCTGAAATATACATACATACATACTATACATACATGTATGTACATATATTATGGGTAAGAGATAACTTTTAGAGTTTGCCGCTCGTAAAAATTAATTTAAATTGATTTCTCTGATGAGTTCGAGGCGTGGCTTGGGGCCCGTAATCAGAGCCTGGCTCCGGCAGTGGCTTAAAGGAACTGGTTAGAATCCTCCATAAATGCGGTTGCGTGTCAAGCGATTAGCAATGTGATAATCTGGCCATTAAAGAGGTCTGAGGGCCTGATTGGGTAGAAGGAATCTTTGAAGAATCAAAATCTTGTGGGTATACGCTCCGGGGGAGAGGAGATCTGTGACGAGAGAACTTACTATGGGGAAGAAATGTTTCAAATTGTTTCTGGCACACAAAACCAATAAAGGTTCAAAGGTGAAGGGGTCGTAATACCAAGAACACCGAACAAACTTTAAGAATCATTCTTAATCAGCTTCATTTATGAATTCTATTTAGTAGTAGAATTCTCAAACACGTTTAGAACCCTCTTGACCAGTGAATGCCACATGCCACATTAAGATTCGCTCAATTATTTCACTCAATTGCCATCACTAATTGCATTCTGCGAGAAATGAAGATGCCTTCCATGCTACCATGCTACCATAGTTGGCACCTAATTTATTCATTATCTAACCATAAATTATATAAGATCTAGGCAAGCGCAGCTGTTGGCTGCAAACCAGTTATCATCATCATTAACATCAACAATCAACCGAACGAACAATGGTCAGAGCTTTGTCCCAGTTCTAAGTTTAGATAAGAAACTTTCCGCTCATAACTCTCATTCGTACAAAGTCATACAGAACAGAACAGAACAGAACAGACATCAAACAGAGTAGATGGATGGAAGAAAGTATAAGAGCTGGTAGAGTGTAAAGAAGTTGAGGCTTGTAGAACAACCACCAAAAGATTCACAGAGAGAAAGTGACGAGGTGGCCGAGAGGTTAAGGCGTTGGACTGCTAATCCAATGTGCTCTGCACGCGTGGGTTCGAATCCCATCCTCGTCGATAATCGTTTCTTTTTATATGCCATGCTAAACTATTTGATTATATTTTTTAAAAGCCTAGACACTTAAGAAGTGTATAAGCAATAGCTAAATATTTTTGTTTTAATATAATATAATAAAACATTTTACTTTATAAATTTGATTGTTATTATAAATTTTTATTTCTATAGAGAATCTATTTAATTTTTAGAAGCTTACTGCTTTATATAGTACTGATTGTTGATTCTTTCTAAGCCTTAAAAATATTTTCAAGTATGTTGAAATATTTCTTCTGTCTAAAATATGTCTTTTAATCGACAAGCATATAACTTGGATACTTAGATCATAAGCTAAAGTTACACTTTGATCAAGAATATTCGTATAAATATTTATATTTAAAAAGATTAGTGAACTTTCAGATTTTTAAGAATATTCTACAATATTTCGGTAGATTGATTAATTGATTTTTAATTTTGAAAGTTGATAAGCTACCAGGAAATTGTGCTTTAAAGAATAATCAAATTTCGTTTCAATTCACAATTAAGATATATCGAACAGTTTCCTAATTTTATTCTTAAATTTGTTTTCAGCCACATCTATTAATTTTCCTTTTAAATCTGAAATCTGCTCACCTGCACTTTTGGCTACCTTTGTCTCTAGACAACGTTTTCTTTTATTTTTTTTTCAATTTCTTGGCTGGATTCATATATCAATATATGTATTTTTTGGCTGCCTGATGTGCGGCTAGGCATGGGCATAGCCATCGATATGAGTATGAATACGAATCATTCCCAGTCATCCAGCTTAACCCAATTGGCCATAAAGCCAAGAGGCAAGTGGCAAAAGCCACAGCCAGAGCCGCATGCCACAAAATTCAGAGGCAGCCACACTTTGCCTTGATGAAAGTGGCGCGCGGCTAAAGGAATGGCAACCAAATGTTTCCACAATTGCTGGCTGTTCTCTCCTCCCGTCCGTCCACACTTGTGGCCAAAAAATCACAAAAAATCCAGCAAGAGAGAGGAAGAACGAGAGCGAGAGATGGATGGAAAGCCAAGGGAAATGAATTGGATTGAATTGGAATTGTAGGCGATAAAAATAAATCTTTGCGAGTGCGCAACGCGGCGCCGTCAACAGCTGACGTGCTGCAGAATAGCAAAGCAGAAGGGGGGATATCGGGTTTGAGAGTAAAGGATATTGGGGGTGTGAGGGGTGAGGGAGGATTTTGGTAATGATGAAATTGAAAAGCTCTATCTATGTGCAATGGTTGTCCCTCCCCGCCACTCTAACCATTGCCATAAGTAATACAATGAGCATTTTGCTTTTGAAAATTTTTTGCATTTGCTAGGGTTATGATATTGTTAGCATACATAGCATAGGGGTTGGAAAAAAGGAACCCCCTTCTATATACGCCACTAAGCCTGGCTGGGGGGGACACACATCAACTCGAACTCTGTTCGAGTCACTTCAATATGCAAATGCTGCTCAATCGAGCTTGTCTCTCATTTTTATGCCCCAACCAGCAGCTCCAACACTACATACAGCACAAGGCCGAGACACAGAGCAGTGTCACTTTAAAGCCTTGCTGGACAGAACCTCATCAAACATTTCGGGCAAAATATAGTATTACTCAACTTTCCCAGAGTCGTCATCAAATTTGATGCGTTTTCTATCGCTGGCCATTTCGGCAGCAGCAGCAGCGCGGCGGGGGGAGAGGGTACATAAAACGAATGGGCGAAACACACACTCACAAAAAACTTTACGATATGAACAAAAATTTGTGGAAAAAATTGAGGAAGATGCCATAAATGGTTTCGGGGCTGCTGTCCGCCAAAGTGTCGCTTTGATGCTGATGATTCGGACACATTTTTTGGGTAGGAGAGGGTCCTGATAGTACTCTACTTCTGATGATGATGTTGATGTTGATTATATTGAAATATCTTGTGTATTGGATTATGCTTAGTGTGGATTGTTTATGGTTCATGCATCGTACATATGTGAGTATTTATATGGTTTAATGCCACACTAATGGACACTTATTGAAAGGGTTAGGAACTCGTTAGAGAAATCGTTTAACTTTTGTAGGCTGTCATATGTTTACAGATGAAACGATTATTTGATTGAATTTTAATGAAGAAATATATAAAACTAAGGGCTCTTATATTTAAGCGCATTCTTTACATAATTTCTTCCTGAAATGTCACTTTAGAGTACTTTATGTACAACTAATTTCATAACAAGATTGTAAAAATGTTTTCATCCATGTTTCATTCTTTTGCTCTGGTATATCTTCTAGCAAAGTCTGTTTCACATTCCATTGGCATTTCAAAACACTTTCCATGCACTTTTTTTGAACCTTAAATTCACATGGAAACTTCACCTGCCTGCCTGCCTGCCTCTACCTGCCTCAAGGTCGCTTCAGGCAAACAACAAAAACAAAAAACCTACCAAATTTAAGGCCATGACTGGGCAGACATGGTCTTACATGAGCTTTCACCCACGCAGCACACACAAAAGAGCCATTTTCGGTGGGGGACTTGGGGGTTTGACTGGGTCTCTGGACAACCACCCATCGAGAGGGTCGTAGTCCGTCCGAGAGCTGATTGAATAATCGCACCATTGCGCCCTGCCACTGCGCTTCCAACTCATGTGGGGGGAGGACAGTGGAACAAATCGTGTCTAATAGACTGATTAATATACAAGATTTCCAGTTTGGCTCAGAGTCAAGTCGAGCAGAGAGCCTGATGCTATGTCCAGTCTTGCCTTACCGCTTCTATGCCCTGTGCTTCCCTCTTGGCCACATGTAACACGATTCGTGTGGATTAACTCTGCTTCAAATTGATTGATTGTTAAAATGATGTATAGACATTTGATGGTTTTTTTGTGTTTCCACTGCTCGTTTTTGCCTTCTCGCCTTTGCCGCTCTTCCCCTTCTCAATTCCCCCCAGCTCCAATCTTTATAGCACCTTCTTCCACATCCAATATTTCGAGCGTCTGGCAGGCCTCACTTCTAATTAGTAACACTCTCAGGCGAAAAATTAATATTTGAAGATTATTTTCTCTTCGTTTTTATTCGTAATTTGAGCAAACTTTTATTTTTTTTTTTGTTGAGCACATCAAATTGATTGAACGGAACGAAAGAACAAGTTTCTGGAGGGGTATGGGATGGGCATGGGTATGGGGCCATTATAATGAAACCAACCCTTTGGTTTAATGGCAAAGAATAGCGGAGTATTCATAAAAATTATAATAATGTGATATATTAGTCGGATGTCCGGTTGTGTTCATTGATTTACACACTACCAAGATACCCCTTCAATTGGTGTTACTATGGGGTATATTGGGTGTAAGAGGCAGTGTTGTATGAAAGGAAAAGCATCGATCAGAACGAGGCAGATAGAGAAAAAGAGAGGGAACGGAAGCAAGAGATACGTGGGGAGTCTCTCTTTGGAAACATGAACTTTAACTTTACTGCTAAGCCACACTGTGATAGACACAGCAAAGGAGATAGCGTGATTCAATCAGTGTGCAAACTAATGAACAGTTTATTCAATTAATCAAATTAATTATTCATTGGATTCATTTTTGTTTTATAATCATGGCTTAATAATAATTCGTGCTGTGTTTCCAAAGAGAGGTATCCAGCTAGTCGAAACCGTTTCGATTCAAAGCCGCCTCCCCTAGACAAAGGAAAAGGTTCCGCTGAAAAGTATTGCACTGCTATTTATATTTTATTATCCTTAGCACACATCCCACACTTAGCCAGAGATATATGGGATGTACATTTAGTTCCAGCACCCCACCCACTCTTTCCATCTCTTTCCCACTTGGTACACCTTAAGTGCGCTGTGTGGCATCCGTAGTTTGGTTATAAAAAAGAAATATTACACATTATGCCAAATTGGCGGAGACTGTCAGGCGACAATAATAACGTTTAAACTTAAATGCATGACACAATGGCAGACAGTTTTAGTGTTTGCCGGTCTTATAAAGTCTACAAAAATACTACGCACTGTAGACACCCCCTGCCATCATTCGTAAGGGTTATGGTGGCATAACCCATTGATAAGCAGAGCCTGGGAAATGTTTATGCACTTTGCTCCCCCGACTGCCAAAGTTCCTTATCCCTAAGCTTATCGCAACTTTAGCTTCAGAGTTTCTGCATACTTGGCTTTTGGTGGTTTTTAGCCAGAGTTTACTTAACGGTAAAATGTGGCAAAGGATGGTTGGAGAGATCGAAAAGAAATGTGCAAAATAACAGTGAAAAACTTATTCAATGACTTCGGAACAAAGTGGCAACGTAGCTGCATTAAGAAAAGCTTTAAGTGTAACTGAAATAGTGTAAGCTGCAGTGTTGGTAAATGTCAGTATTATCTGGAGGTAAATACTGAAGTTTATGAAGCTGGAATCATAGCAGTTCTAACATTGACATTTTCGCTTTAAAGTGTAGAAAATTATGAAATAATTCCACATAGCTGTTTTTTTCTGCACGTTTTGCAACACTATTTTGTGTTGCAAAATGATTATTAAATCATATTACAAGCATCAGCACTGATTTGTTTTGATAAATTACTTAAAGACAGTGAAAAAACTCGAAATGGACAGTGGATTTTGAGAATTAAAAATTTGTTATGCCATCAGGCAGAAAAATACCCCAACTATCAATAATTCAATTGAAAAATAAGGTCATCTCATTATCAGATATGACCACTATTTATTTGATAAAAACTACATATATTACTTGAAATTTAATTTGTCCCAAAAGAAATAACAAAATTATGCTCCTCCATACTATACTTGGGTCATATATCATTTCAATTCTGTTTCTCTGTTATCCATTCATAATCCACCTCCAACCCTGCAGCCAGACAACCTCTTTGTAGGCGCTCAATTGTCTACCTAGAGAGTAAGTACCTCTATATCAAGCAGGTCCTGCCCCACTCCAACCCCACTTAATCTCTTTCTTGTAAAAGTAGGTAACTTATGTAAATGTTAACAGACACTAAAAATGAAACAAAGGCAAACAAAAAAAATACAACCTACAGCCCAAAACCAAAAACCCCAAATCTAAGCAAAAGTATGGGAGAAGGACAGAAGGAAAAGCCCAGGGGAAAAACTCAGTGAGTCGAAAAGGTACTATAAAGGATGTTTGGAGTCGTTTCGCCTAACGACACTAATAAAATATTGAACAGGCCATCGATAACCGAAAGGAGTTTGCTGCGGACGTCAACGAACCTTTGTGTGGGAGGGGGGTAGGAAACAGTAGGAGTGCTGGTGGGATCCTGGGCATCCTGGGAAGGGGGAGGGAGAAACGCTTACGTAGATGGCAAAGATGACGATTAAAACAAATTTCCACGACAACCTGGCGCCGTTTAGCCAACGGAAGGAAGCGAAATTGTTAAACGCAAAAGTTGCAAAATGTCAGGGATACATTATGGGGCATGGTGGCAGGAGTAGGAGTCAAAACGGAAGCAAAGACTTTACGAGAGACACACACACACAGTCACAGACACAGAGAGAAACACTCGAGGAGTGTTTGCACCTTGGTGCCATAGAAAAGATCTGTGTGGGGTTTGTGGATGAAGGAGCCAAGTTGGCAAGTTGCAGACAAGTTTGAAATGAATGAGCATCGGCTTCCGTTCGATGCGTTTGTAGCTGGCCAATGCCCAGAGCTTGGTTATATAGCACACACACACACACATACATAGATGTATCTCTTGGATACAGATGTGTGTGTCCATCCTGTGAAGCATGACAATGGCCAAAAAGGATGCTTGCTCGAGTGGCGGCGACCACTTGCCAATTGCGATTATGGTTTATGTACAGAACCCGATAAAGGTCGTCAATGGGTCGCCGATGCCGAACCACACCATCCATGAATCCCCGTTCCTTGTCCGCAGGATACGGATGGGATACCCACTTGCTACTTGCTGCAAAGGAGCAAGTTTTACCACTTCGATATCAGTTACTGTTGCGAACTTTCTGCTGACCATTCGAGCGCCTTCAATGGCTCAATTATCCTTCACTCTCTCCAGTCTCTCTCTCTCTCTCTCTCTACTCACTGGACAATTTTCGAAGGATTACTCCTTGTGGCGTCACTCAAGCGCGTGTATATGTACATACATGTACATATACACAATAAACACAGTAGATTTGAGCCGAGATTCCGAGTGTTATTAGCGTAATTGAGTTTGCTAGCCAATTATCCATGAAATGGGCCGGAAAGAGGGAACCCAATTTAAAGATTTCCTTCCACCCTTTTCCGGGTTGAGAGTTTTGTCCTTGAATTCGAAATTTTAATGCAATTTCACTCTCTCTCTCTCTCAGTGTGGGGCAGGATACAACTCGGAAATGTGCAGCAGTTCTTGAAAATTGCATTTTCTTAATTTATTTGCTATGCAAATTTATTTATTGACTGACGCACCGAATGTCCAGCGAATGTCCTGCCCCATGGCACACAGACGATGGCATGGCATCACGTTGCAACATGGATGAGCAACACTCACACTGATAGCCAGACAGTGGCAGGGAGACAGACAGTCGATTGCATTCTTCATAAAGGGAAATCCCCCCCCTCAAACAGCTGGCGGTATGAGAGTGGGGTCATGTCATTGAGCCTGAAGGCTGTGCTGTCTTTCGGGGGGTAATCATGGGTTCCATCATCGCCCAGTGTATCCTTTGCATCCTTGGCTTTATTTGGTTTTCGAAATTAGAAACTCAAATCTGATAATGTATCTACATATGTACATATGTACAACGTATGTGTGTATAAGCCAATCAATGGGAATGAAATGCATTTCGTGCATGAAGAATGCATCGGAAATGCAGTACAAATTAAAGTTCAGAGATGGGAACATAGACAGCTTAATGGTTGAACTGAAGCATGTTAAAAAGGTGCCCAAGGATAGCTCATTTTGCGTAGAAAGCAAAACTATTCCAAATATCTGAAAGTAGTCAAAGTGGAGTTCAGAATTCCAACTAATTTGATTTACATTTTTACACATTTTCCCCTCTTTTTTGCAGTTCAAAAACCAAGTACGTGTCAGCTTTTACCCCTTCAGAATTTTGAGGTACCAAATTATTGCATAATCCTGTTGTCATTCTGTTTTATTTGTGCTCCATGTCATGTCCCATCTTTTTTGTAGATTTTAAAGCACAAAAACACCCCCACCCACACTATTCAACCAGCAAGAGAAAACAATAAAAACCGCAACTGTAAAACAGGAAGTGTAGCCACAAAAAAGGGCTACCCCCAACCCACCAGCGGGGGCAAAAGACAATGCAAGTCAAATTACGTCACGCGACCGAAAAATTGTGCGCCCCACAAGCGAGCGAGAAAGAAAAGAGATCCTTCTGCTCTCTCTCATTCCAAGGCTTTCAATTCTCACTCCAGAATGCCATCATGCTCATTCCTACGATTGCCTGCTCTCCAAGTGTGCTCTTTCCACTTGCCCTACCTACCACTCCCTCTCCCAACATTTCTACTCCTCTCTTTGCTTCCTTTTGTCCCTCTACTATCGCTGAAACGGTTGCAAAAAAAAAACAAATTTACTGTGTGAATTTTCGGCTGCAAGCCGCACATGTACGTCCGCACACACACACACACACACTCACTCCAACAAACACACACCAAACACCATGCACCCAAAAGAACAGAGAGAGAGAGAGAGAGATAGAGATAGAGAGAAAGAGAGGGGATAAAGGATATGTGGCATTGCCAACCACAATGCCAACCGAAATTGCCAACTTAATTTATGTTCGACGCTAATTAGCGCCATAATTTAATTTCCAATTGGGAAAAACGAAAAACGAAGAGCCCAAAAAAAAACTGTGAAGAGAAAAACGGTTGAAAGCCGTTGAAAGCGGGTTGGCAACAAGGCGAGGCCAGTGGGGTTGAAATGCCAATCTAGAATTGGGCTAACCAAGCAGCACAACAAAAGAAAAACCTAAATTTGCCATAGCGCGCGCCTGTTGCCGCTCAATTGGAGGGAGATGCAGATATCAGATGCACTTCCCTCCACACACACAACACACACAAAAAAACTAACACACGGATGCGTTTTTCAAGCTGCACTTGCGGTAAACACATTTATTGGCGTTCTCTTTTTTGATACCCTAGAAAAGAGTATGACGATTGTAAGATGAATTTCGAATAGATGTGTGCAATGAAGTAAAGAAAGCCCATGAAGTGGCTTGGGTATTCTCTACATCAGTCGGACTGTCTAGATAAATATCTGAATCGAGAAATAATATATTTTTGTGTGAATTACCACAGATCCCATAGCCACACGAACGTGAATGAGTGTCACCATTGCCTGAGCAATTATGGTGCCTTCTTGACTCTCCTTGACTGTTCACAGGGTTACTTGAATGTTTATCATCTTCAGCATAAAGGGTATCATTTGGTCGTGTTATATATCGCTCTACTGCTACTGCTACACGGCTCTTCCATGCGCGCTGCATGCAAAATTTGAAACACGATAAAAACTCTTGGTTGTCCAAAATAAAATCGAATTAAATGCAGTGCACATATGGATGTGCCCCAAAAAACACAGGACACACAGGACATCCACTGCACATACATACATATACACATGCCCCCCAGCAAGCGCCACACAGCATTGGCAAACACCCGCTTAAAGCCCCCGCTACACTCCACGACAAACGCTGCCCCCACTGACAAATGATGTTGACCGCCCATGGTCATGGATGCTAATTAATCTTGATTTTCAACGCAACCCCAGGCAAAGGAGTGCAAGCAGAGAGAGAGAGAGAGAAGGAGTGAGGGAGTGACAGATAATGAGAGAGTGTGAGAGTGCGAGAGAGAGGGAGTTAGAGAGCTAGAGCTAGAGGGAACGCTGAAGTGTATATCCTTACGTCAAAGTGACAATTAAATTAATCATGATGGCAAACGATTATGTCAACAGGACACACTGATACAGACCACCCGCTGGGGGGGTACAATGGAGGACGGTTTCAGTTCAGGATGTACGCGTGCATATGGTAGTCACTGTATAAGTATGTATATGGGAAAGAATCCCTCTGCCAGTGCAAAAATCTAATTATATCCGACATCAAACTTATAATTAACATTTTGACCGCAGCACAAAATTTTGCAAAAAGCTAAAAAGAAAACTACAGAAAAAGTAGAGAAAAGTAGAAAGCAGGAGACATGGAGACACACACACACACACCCCCACCACCCCAAAGGCATGTGCAAGAGACATTTTTAATTAGTTTTGCGGTTGACACACAAACTAAATTTTCAATTTAAAGAAACTTTAATGTTAAAGAAAATTTCATTAAAAATAAATACTACAATTTAAGGAATGTTTAATGCAGTAATAATTTAGCATTTTCATGAAATTGGGAAAAAATTTCAAGCACTTTTGGTGTTTTCGATCAAACTTTAGTTTTAGGAGAACTTTAGAAACAAATGCAAATCTTTTAACTTTTAAACAAAAATCCCTTACAATTTGGAGTACTCTTTGTTTCCCCAACTAAATTATAGTGAAAAAACATGAACAATGTCCATATTTCTTGGAGTTTTATTGCTTTTACTATTCTTTTGGATTATGATTAAGGAACCCTAATATCAAATCCAAATTCAAATTCCCGCGCCATAATTAGCAGACAAGTTGGCAGGTACTTTGATTTGCGCACGATTATTATGAGACATATATAACGGTAATATTTTGTAGTTACTAGAGAAAAAAGATGTATATCTACAAAAAGAATATCCAAATAGTATTATTTTCTGCGGCTTAATTGAAAGTTTTTCAGAGGGGGGTTAAGTGGGCTAAGTCTTCGGTATATTTACAGTATATTTCGAAAAAGACAATGTATTTTTGTGAGGGTCAGACGGTATTTTTATCGGTCACACTGTAGCACGAGGCGGCTCGAGCAAAATTAACAAAAAAATTTAATTTTAAACAATTTAAACAAATCCAGCCGACTGATAAAATGACGGAAGCCGAACAGGAGGTGGAGGTGAATGGCACCGAGGCGGAGGATGAGGGCCAGGACGAGCAGGACACAAAACAAAAGAAACAAACGCGTCACGACGACGGCGCCGCGGATCTGGAACGTGTTACGGACTATGCGGAGGAAAAGGAGATCTCTGCAGCAAATATATCCAGCGTACGCACAACCATGGGTATATCTTATGTCCAAAGAATTAAACTAGAGGTTTCTTTCATCTGCAGGCGGTGGCACAGTTTGGCAATCAGCGCAACAAAGAGAACGAGCTGCGTGTCGCCAAGGAAAAGGAGCTGCAGCTGGTCCAAGTGAAAAAGGAAGACATCGAACTGATTGTACGTATACGACGGTAGTCTGTTCACCCTCTACAGCAAGAGTGGGGGTGTGGGTATGCTCAATGCTCATTGCTCAATGGTAATCCCCCTTCTCTTAATTTTTGTAGATGAACGAGCTGCTGGTTAGCAAAGCGCATGCCGAGAAGGTTCTACGGGAGCAGAGAGGCGATGTTGTGGCCGCCCTGGAGGCCATCATAAGCAATTGACGGTGCTGCTGGAGTCTGTACCATCTGTTTACCGTCTTTTACTTAGCATAACACTGCTTTATTTGTACATTTATAAACTCTTAGTGAAGAAACGCAAACATAAAACAAATGATTTATAGGCGATGGCATTTTTTTTTCCGATGTATAGATTGGGTTGGGGGAAGTCCGATTGAAAGTACGCCGTACTCTTTTACTCCTTGAGGGGATGTGAGATATGAAAATAAGGTATTTCACAGACACATATAGTGCTATGAACTACTCCTCTATAAATTTTCATTAAAAGTCGAATATATTTTACAAGAATAATGCAGAAATCTAACGAATGAAAGTCTATACCTGATTTTGAATATATGGCTTCAAGGAACTTCTACTATATTATTTGCAGTAAAGAGAATTGTAAATAGTTCTGTAAACTACCCAAATAAAGAACAATCATTACATTCGGTAATTATTTAAAAATGTCTGTGATATTCCAAAAAACTATGATCTCCAGAGCTTCAGTTTATATGTGAAATCTACAACTTAAAATATACATATAAACATATTAAAGTCAAGCTTTCCCCACATGTACATATGTGTAAATATATCTCAATGCATCGCAACCACTTAAGATCCTTGAAATCAAGTAATAATTACATTTAAAACCAAAGACTAAGTTCTGGTTGTGGTATAGCAACGCTCTGTGGCAAGAGAAACACTTTTAATGATTTACTTGAAATTTTTATTCAGAGTATTGCAAAAGACTGCCCAATGAACGATCGATAAGAAAAAACCCAGTTTACAATTTGTCTATCAATATGTTCATTTTTATGTATGATGTATGCATCGTATCATTTGCATTATGACTAAATATCCGAATTCTAAATAATGAAAAAAAACACACGCATATCCATGGATTTTCAGCCTCCTCCCACTTATAGATATTCGTACTCGTTGGATACGTGATGACTTAATGGCAGTTGCGTTTGCATTGCTTCGCTTTCGAACATGCCTCAGGGATGTGTGGTGGGGTGGGGGGGGGGGTTCAATGGTATGTGGGGGGTATTGCACTATAATTTATATATATTCAACTGTTGGAGAAGGACGACATCTTCTACCATTCTGTATTCTGTTTGTTTTCACCATCAAGCCATATATAAACTGGTCGTGGAAGGTAGGAGGATTGCGGGGGGGAGAAAGGAAAGTTGTTTCAGTACATATAAAAATGATAACAATCAAATGATAAAACAATGAAATTCATTTATAACAACTATAAGCAATGTGTGTGTGGGGGTGGGGGTAGAGGGCAGGGATACAAACTACAACCAAGGCTAATGACTTTTTAAATGGGGAATTTCGTGTAGCATCAACATGTAACTAGATTATGTGATTAAATACTTTTGCAGATTCTCGCATGAAGGCGTATTGATATTCTGCGCCTTGCGATACAGGTCCCGATCGCCAAACGTACGCGCCTTGGCCAGCATCGAGTCACCTGCAAAGGAGTAAGCCAATTGTAAGCTAGAGATTCACTTGAAGTTGCCGCTGTTGTACTCACGATAATTCCGTTCACGACTGCAAGAGTGCTTGAGATGATTGACAAAGTCCTCCTCCACAGACTCCTCCAGTCGGGCCACAGAACCCTGATACTCTGAATAGAAATTTTCCTTGACATAGTAGGGAACCTTCAGGCCGTTCGTCTCACGCTTCACCGAGTATTTACTTGGAAAGAGAATGCAGTAAAGATTAGCAAACGTCTAGAGGGGTCTAGAGGTAGTCTTTTGGGTACTCACTGCGAGGGCGTCAAGCTGTACATAGGATCAGAGATAAAGAAGGACGACATCATGGACAGGCCAATGAGCAGCAAGATGGGCAACAAATTAATCAAAGCCGAAGAATTGTTTCCCTGTAAACACAAACGATTAGTTTTTACATAAGTGTCTGCCCTCTTTGGCTGGGTTCAAAGGTCACATTACGCCACATACCTCGCGTTCCTCACGTTGCTGCCGTTGACGCCGCTGCTGTCGCATATAGACATTCTGCTGTGGGAAACCGCCATTGAAGAACATATTGAACAGCTCCTCGGCACTGATGTCGGCCTGGAAGCCGCGCGAATATCCATATTCGTTGTAGTACTGTCCATGTCCATGGTTTCCGCCTCCATTGTTATGACTATGTCCACTGCTCGTCTCGTTGATGCCATAAAGATCATAGTTTTTGCGTTTCTCCGCATCGGTCAGGACGCCAGCAGCATTGCCGAGGGCCTTGAAGGCTTCCACGGCGCCAGGAGCCTTGTTTTTGTCGGGATGCAATTGTAGGGCCAACTTTTTGTAGGCCTTCTTGATCTCCGAATCCGTGGCGGTCTTGCTGACACCCAATACCTCGTAATAGTCTTTGCATCTGTGCAAAAGGGCACAGGAAGGGAAATTAGTACAGAGATAAAAGGGAAAGCGTTTTCTGGGTGGACAAACTTTTTGATCTTGCGCACAGCCTCTAGCTGATCGTTGCTGTAGTCCGGAGCGGTGTTACGCGAGTCCGAATTGGTGCGCTTTCTGGGTCCGCTGTCCTTCTCATCGGCGGCAGTCGCTGGTCGAGATTTGCCATTGCTGCCGCTGCCAGGTGTGCTCTTCACTCTAGCCAGTAGCTCTAAAAGATAATAGCGATGTAGTAGCCATAGGAAATAAGTAATAACTCCACTCCTTACTCTTTGCATTGTCCGTGGGATAGAGTTTCTCTGCCTTGAGCAGAAACTTTTCTGCCTTGTCGATTTTGCCCTCGGCCAGGGACTGCACCGCGAGGTCAATGCAGCGCTGTGCCTCGTCCTTATTCCCTTCCATGCTGGATGTATTGGATGTTGCCTCTTGAACAGGTGATGAACTTTTTCTGGATACTACGTGGTGCTCGAGGCGCTGTTTCGTCAGTAAATACACTGACTTATCACTGTATGCGTAGGGCAGCCCGTATGTGTGTGTATATATATATGATATATTTCCGGACTACACACACCCAACACACATCAAACAGGGCCTGCTACTGGTGTTTTTGCTAGCAGTTAAGGCGCTGCTTTATTTTTAGTTGTAGCTGCCTCTAGTATTGCCTATTTACTTGAGGGCTTTCACTACAATTTAATTGATTTTTACGAGGACAGGATAAATTTTTCACTAGGCTGCATTGCAATTGATGGCACCATCAGTAGTTTCGATGTTTTTTCACCTGTGCGATATCGATATATCATTTCAGAGAAAAGGTCTAGAAAATTATAATGCTGATTAATGCCTGCAATTCATCACAGGATCCGATCCGCTCCAATGCAAGAAGCGCAAATCATTGAGTTTATTTAATTACTCACCATCTCTTATTAATTTTTTATGAATTTAAATGTAGGTGTTTGATATATCGATGACTTCAGCCATTCGATGGTAAAACTATCGTTGAAACAATCATCGTTGGTTCTGCAGCCTACCCACGAGCACGAATGCGCTGATTCGCCTTAATTTCGTCATATTTATTTAGTTAATTGATAAAGTAATAGAAAAAAGCAATACAATGCTGCATTCAATGAGCTAGCCAACCGGGCACCAAATACAAGTGAAGTGCAATATTATTAATTAACGGCAAATAGCCCGTTCTGCCCCGTGTGCCCCTCTTATTCACACCGCGTTCGCTCTGTGTGTTGCTCCGTGTTCGTGTGCGTGCGTGCGTGTGTGTGTGTGTGTGTGTGTGGTGTTTGGCCTGGAAAAAGTGAAAGAAGCAATAATTTTTTTTCGGCCATATTGTGTGTTGTCATTGCACGGGTAAAAGTGCATTTTGAATGCAGATGCAACTGTCATCCCACGATATACCCACGATATATCATTGAGTAAATAGTGGTGTTTGTGTGCGGGACCGACTTATGTAAATCGTAGCAAGAATAATACTATTTACATTCACAAAGAGGTGCGTATTTTCTTTGTGTGTACGATGGGTTGATATTCCACATGTATTTTTATTACAACCTAATTTAGTATTAACTCTAGGCTTTATAACTAGACAGAGACATTTGTGGGGCGGCTACTTTTTGCGGGATAGACGGACGGGAACACCGCCGTTGGGCATTAGCGGGATCCCATGGACAGAGAACTCGATCTCTCGCTTCTCCTTGCGCATTTCCAGGTTGAAATTCGAGAGAACCTTGGCCACTGCAATCTTAACGTTGACTTTTCCCATGCGTAGACCTACGGGAATAGAAGAGTTCTCATTAGAGAAGAGGCTATAGTGGGCCTATCAATCTTACCAATGCAATGACGCGGACCCTCTCCAAAGGGCAAATAAGCCGCTGGATTAAAGTTCTTATTCTCATCCAAATATCTCTCCGGCTGGTATGCCAATGGATCTGGGAAGTTCTCTGCATCGCGATGCATTCCAATCAATGAAATGATAATGGGCGTTCCCTTTTTGATGACCATTTTGCTATCGGGCACTGGATATTCCTGCGTGCATACGCGATTCAGCAGTGGCAGAGCAGGATATTTGCGTGTAGTCTCTGTAAAGGAACACAATACCCTCGTTTAGATACTTTTCTATAGAAGAACGCAGAGTGCCGCCTGCCAAGACCTACCCATTATGCAGAGCTCCAGATACTTCATGTCCTGTATGGCATCGTAGGTTAGCTTTCCATCGTGCTTCTCCAGCGCACTCTTCACATCCTCCACGGCCTTTGCCATCACCTCTGGATTCTGGGTCAACTCGTAGATGGTGAATGCCGCCGTTGAGGCTGTCGTCTCATAGCCAGCCACAAAGAAAATAAACAGCTGTCCGGCAATAAAATCCTTGGACACTGTTTTCAGTCCTTTGCTGACATTCTCCGCCGACCACATGCCATCATCGTTGCTAATCTGTCCAGTGTTACGGAGCTGCAACAGCAGTTGCAACAGATCGCGGCGCACGATATTTTTCTCCTCCCTAAGATCCACAGTGCGGTGAGAGAGTTCCCTCAATCGTTCTGGTCCCTCCTGGGTCCAACCCAAGCGAACAAAAATCTTTTCCAAGCTATAGAGGAGAGATTAGCCAAAAGTTGTGGGAATTCTCCCTCCTGAGAACTTACCCTGGATACAGGAAAGATGTGGTGCCGCGTAGAATATCCGTAAATGTATTCTGATTGATGGTTTTTGTGATGGCCAGGAATTCATTGTTGGGATCAGCAAAACTATCCACATCCAGGCCAAAGATAGTCGATGCAATGATATCCACAGCATAACTAAAAAGACAACAGAGGGTAATTAAATCTATAAAGAAAGCAAAAATGGGATCTTATTCCCCTTTTTTGTACTCACGTTAACATCAAGGATTTCAGTTCTATCTCCTGGCTACCCTCTTGTGGTAGTTTTTCATTTAAATGTGCCACCATCTTGTCGCCAATTGCCACGGAAGTCGGGAACATGGCCTTCAGTTTTCCCGATGTAAACGATGGCGTTAGCTTTGCCCTCAAATTTCGCCAATTACTGCCCTCCATCGCAAATATAGTGGCCGACATGGGATCGTTCTTCTCATCCACATAGATCCCACGATCATGGAAGCTGGCAAAATCCTTGACCAAAATATCATGCACCAGCTGTGGATCCCTCACCAGCAAGGCAGGACGCAGGGTCAGATACATGCCCATTACGGGCTCCTTTGTGGCCGTGTACATATCATAGATGGCCATTCCAAAGGATCTTTTGCCCCTGCGCACCGAATCCAAGGCGCCAAAGGGTATGGTGACGCCCGCAGAGGGGAATCCCTGACGATCCCAGTAGCTGAATGTCCATTTGAGATACACATAAAGCAGGCTGACTGCCGCAACCAGCAAAAGTAATCCAATCATTGTCGATAGATTCTCTACGGAGATTCTCTGATGTGCCTCTGTAGAGCGTTGAAACGATACTAAACGGCTAGATTCAACGGACGACTTATAGTCGTTGGCGATTCGTGGGGAGTGTTTCGTTTCGTTTCGAGGGCTAAACATTTCGCCATATTTGCTGCAGCCAGATTGTGTTATCTCTACGAAATACACACATAATACCACTGGATGGCCGATACTAGGGGAAGTATTCCCTTCATCAGTGTGACATGGCATTTTCATCAGTTCTGGAACAAAACAAACAGTGTTTCCAATCGACTTTAAGGTACAAATACTGAGACATTGGCGCTACGCCAATGCTGATAATGATAGAGTAGCCTGGCACTTTAATCGTTTAAGTAATCATATATTATATAGACTTCTAATTATTGTTGCTGAGTGTAAAAGTACCCAAGTGACTTGCAATGCAATTCTATTAATAGAAACTTATTTTATTGTTATTTTCTGTGTGTAAAATTCTGGACAAGTTTAGAAAAAGTCTAGGAGATATTCAGAATTATAAAATCATAGTTCAGTTATAATTTTATATTTTATAAAATTATTTTTTAAGTATTTTTAAATTATCTTTTGAGATAGTATCTTCCCAAAACTATTTGTAGAACCTTTGACCCTTAGAAAAATGTTGAAATGGGAAATGTTTAAGATAAAATCTTAATATAAGATAACCGCCAGCAGCGATAATCCCAAGGAAATCACAGATACAAAAACCTTAAACTCTGATAAGAATAAAAAAGAGAATCTCTTTGGGGCAAAACATAATCCGTAAAAGCCGTAGCAGGTTGTTTATTCGATTAACCTTTAACCGGAATTTGTACGCTTATTTTGTTAGACATAATTTCATGAAATTCAAAAACAAATGAAAACTGGTTTTCAACATGCTAATTAAGAAAAATAAATTGGGAATTATACTACATATATATATATGGAAAGGCACGTTTTGCACCCATATTTAACTAAGAAACGAGTAAGCAAAGATGTGTTTGTTCTATAAACTACGTTTACATAGATCAAGTCATATGAATCTATGGAATCTATAGAGTATACTAACTGGAAAAACACCGCTGAGGTCATCATTTTGACAACAGAAAATGCTTTTACATTGTATTCATGCAAAAGAACTGCGGGAAGCAACTTACATATTCTAAACAATATTAACTCGATTTAATGTCCGTGAAGCTTAGATTAAGGCACAATTTGCAGTAGAGAGACTATTGTTTAATCAAAATTAATTTAGGAAGCTCTCCAAAGCTTTCATCAGCTCCCACGCAAAGGAATAGATGCCTACACTTATTAAAACACAACGCTCATATGTGAGTCAGTCATAAGTAAATAGAAATTCGTAGTGTAGGAATTCCTTTATAAATACACACAGAGCCAGCGATTGTTTACGCTGTTTCTAATAATCCTATGAGAATGCATTAAAAAGCTTTAGCAATAATAATGTTGGGAAGACAAGTGTTCAAAGAGCCAAACGAATGCAACTCTTTATCTTGTTTCAAAATATTTTTTTTTTTTGCCTTTGATATTGTTCAGTTCTGAATAAGGTTTTAGTAGATACGATCATCATATATTATTCTGCATTTGCAAGTCTCTTGTAACTTTAAAAGAATTTCTAGATTTTAAGGTACTGAGTAAAGCGTTTTAAAATTGCTTAAGCTACATTTCCTTCAAAATCCATTCTCGTTTTCTTCTATTGTGAAATTGTGAATTTTTTTAACAATTTAAACTATGAAATTTGTTTATGTTTAAACGAAATTATCTAAAAGTGCTTGTCGGTTTATTTTTGTCCTAGAAAATATTTATAGTTAACAACAAGTTTTATTATGGGAAATTGATAAAGTTTTGGTTTGTGAAAGTTCTGTCTGGGAAGTAAAAACAAATTGATAAAAGTTTCTTCATGGGGATATGTGGGTGTGTTGAGTGGTACCTATGCAAAATAAATTGACCAGGCTCCCACTCTCAGAACACACTATTCGGGTGGTATTCCTGTTCTAGAAAGTGGGTGTTTCTGGGTAGATTCTACAACCAAAAACCTTTCCGCTTGCCACCGCTTTGACCTGTTTTGTTGACTTTCGACGTTTATATGATGGGGCATGTGTGAAAGATGAAGCGCCATTGATGGAACGAAGGAAGGGGAATGTGGGGCCTCTCTCTCTGTTTCTCGTTAAGGTTATTCACTTGAGAACTTTTGTGCGCTGTCAAAGGTACTCCTCGTACTCGCATTTGTGGTTGTTGTTGGTGTTCAGCGGATTTAATGGCAACGACATTGTCATGACGTTGGGGCATGGGCATGGACTTTTAAGACGTTGAACCGATACCCCGCGTATATTTGTTTATAAAACGAGTTTGTTTTTATTTTTGTGAAAAATATGTTTTTCTTACAGACCTCTCCCCTTGCCTCTAAGCTGGGATTATTAAGGGACGTTTTTAGCCCCTAAAATAACAAACAATAAGGTGAGTTTTTTGTTTCTTTTTATATCAATATATCAAATCATATCATCAATTAATATATTATAATCAGAATAATTTTTGTTATTGGACTTTAGTCTGGCATTAAATCATTTCCATTGAACTTTTTCTGCCTGCAAAGATATCAAGTCAATAGCATTAGCTCCCCCCCTACCTCTTTATTCCTCTTCCTCTCTCTACCATTGTTTTGTCACTTGATAAGCTTCTGTTGTGTCGCGTGCTCTCTTGCAAAAAATAGCCTTGATAAGGGCCTTGAACAGCCGACGCCGCCATCAAACATCTCTCTCTCTGGCCTCTTCGCTCTCTAAAAATGCTTCCCACCAAAGCTTCGTGAAAGCTCTCTCTCTCCGTGCAAAGACAAACAAATGCAAAATCTAAAGAAGTAAGCTTTTCAGCGTTTTTTCCTCTCTCACTGAACGCAAAAATGAGCACTTCGCTCTCGCGGTAAAGTAGAATTGAGAATTTTAAATGTTTGAATGTTTTCTTGGTCGGTCGGGCGATTGAATCAAAAATTGTACGGCAAGCTAAAACAGCTGGTGTGCTTTTTTCGTGCCGTCCGCGACTCCGTACCCAACAAAACCCCCCCGCACATTTACGTCGTCGGCATAGTGTGTGTTGCTAACTAATTTTCCATAAAAAAACCTATTCGAAACGGTAATGAGTAGTACTCCAAAAGGTGCATTTTCCACACAAAATTAATAGCGTGACCCCTAGGCGCGCGTGTCTCTCTCTCACCAGAGTGTGACCTTAATTTAGTGGACATTACTTGGGAAAGATGTGTATTAAATCTTTAAGACAAAAAGTGTACAAAAATAAAGCTTCAACTAGAGGTTAACCCCCACAATATCAACGACAACGACAGCTTCCTCGAATCTAACGCCCTTCAAAATCGTTTAAGCCACAAAACGAACCTAAGACCAGTTTTCCCATACATATACCGTAACTTTAGTTAGGAGTCGGCTTTTTTACACACGGACTTTCTTATAGAATCAACCCGGTAAATGTTTGCTCTCTCTTTCTCTCTATCTAGCCTCCAACTCTCCCACTCCTGCTCTCTCTCTCTCTCTGTCCATCGGGTTTCTGGTCGTATCTAATTCATTATCTCTCACTCTTTCGCTCTTTCTGATCGTCTCTGACGCAAATCACATGTTTATGTGGTCGTTCGAATTTGATTAAATTTATACACAATTAATTATTGTTTGCCCAGTGCATATACGAGAGCTTTTGCTTTAAGCGTTGCCAGACGTCTCGTTCAAATAGCATTGACATTCTACAACGGGAGAAGGAGACAGCAACAGAGGGTGAGCGAGCGAGTGTGAGTGAGCGGGCGGAAGGGGGGCGGCAGCACTACACATGTTTTGTGGAAAAGCTCTCCCATTAAAAACATGTGCTGTGTCCACTCTGTCTGTCCACTATTTTTGTTTATTGTTTATAAATGAGAGAGTCTCTCTCTCTCTCTCTCTCTCTGTTTCCCTCTCTTATGTTTCCCTCTCTTTTGCACTGCATTGGAGGTCAGTCTCTGTCCCAGCAAAACACCCACAGCAAATGCCGGCGCTGCGCTCTCAACTGCGCGAGTTTTTTGCTTTGCTTGAAGCTTGTTTGTATGTGTGTTGTGTGTGTATTTTTCTCTCTTCTTCACAAGTGTGTGTGTGTGTGTGTGTGTGTGTACATAGAAGCCCGTGGTGTGTGTGAAAACGAGTGATATAGGAAGAACCTTGTATTTGTACATATGCTCATGAGGCTAGCTATGGAATGGAATGGCATTTAGTAGGTTGTAGTTTTTGTTGTTGCTGCTCTACAGCTTTTGTTGTAGTTTCTCAATTCCGTTGAAGCTGCGCCCCCTGTCCTCCACCCCTGCTCTCTGATGTTGTTGGTTTTCTGTTATCATAGAGTTTATTGCTTTGGAGTGTCTGTCTGTACATGACATTTGGAATCATCTTGGCACTTCGTTTCAAACACATTTCTGCTCAAGTATTTCATAATCGATTTCTTAGCTGCATCAAAAGCGATCTGTTGGATATTTCGAAGTGAAAGGTTCTTTAAAGAATCTTGTAACAAACTTCTGATTTCTATAGTTGATTCTAGCTATTTTCATGGCCAAGTAGGTTAAAATAAATACATTTTCCAATCTAATCAGCATCTATTGGATTTTTTGAGAAGTTTCGTAGTGTTAAAAAAAAAAAATAAGATTGAAGAACTTCTTCTCTTGAAACATATTTTCCGCTGCTTGTTCTACTACTTCTTCTAGCTATAGCTATTCCAAAGTTATAAGCAATTTTCTAAATTCCATTTAAAATGTTTTCACAATTATTTTCCTACAAGTTTTTCTCAGCTGCTTCCTCCTCTTCCCCTTCTAGTTTAGATTCTCCTTCTTCTTTGCGTCTTGGGCGTCAATGCTGACCTCCAAAGCTCGTTTTTTTTGCACTGATTTATTTTGCCGGCTCGCAGCAGCAGCTGCGGAAGCGCCACCAGATTTTTACTTCTGCCTCAGCTGCACCGTTCCGTTCCTCTTCTTTGCTTTTTCTTCTTTGCTTTTTCTCTTTTGTGTTTTCTTTTTATTGATTTCATTTACTATTTGGCCCCGAAGGCTGTGGATTCTTTTTTAATGCCGGGCCATGTGCAAATGTCTAGAAAGAGAGAGATGCACTGTAGTTCCGTCCACACACAGAGTGCAAAAGAGACGTCTAAACTGAAAGAGAGAGATAGAGCTTTAAGCACTCTTTGTTTAATTTTTGCTTATCAGAAAGCAAAAACAGAAAAAAACACAAAAATTCTGCTGCTGCTGCTGCTGATAACTGGAATCGTTCGTTTTTGGTGCTGTGTGTGTTCCAGTATCTTTTTTGTTGTTGTTGTTTCGTGAATTTATTTTTATTTTGATTTGGCATTGAACATTGTACGCTCGGTTTTTTCACCCTTCCTTTTTGATGTATGAGTGCCATGCGTGATAATGTGCGTTGGTGTGTTGGTGTGGGTTTCATACCCTGAAAGAGGAGGGTATTACGGGACAGTTTTGCTTATAAATATGGCCTTGTTCGCGGCATGTTCGCGTGTACGTTTGTTTGTTCTTAACCATAGACGTCTCCCATTTGTGAAGATAACTCGATGACATTTTGGAAATATTCTTCTTACGTGCATAGGTAGAGCATGTACGAGATCTAGCCAAATCGGTTAGGAAATATTGTGAAAGTCGAAAAACAATCAGTTCTTCTACAGAACTGGGCAAAATTAGAATCCAATTGCGACTACAATATCAGATTCTACTATAAAAATAATACTTTTACCAAAATAATCCAATGAAACTACGAAAAATCTACATTTTTATGACCATATCATATATGTATCTTTCACAAATGTAATGTATCTTTAAGGGTATCCAAAACTTCGACCTTCAAAGACAGCCTTTCATTGACTTTTTGATTATTTCGCGTACAAATATCACGTATTTTAAAGGGGAGTACGTACGAGTATGGGAACCTGGTCATTATATGGTCACACACGTACGCTTCACAATTGAAATGTGATAAAATGTATGTGATTTTCTTTTTGTTCTTTGGATTCTTTATGGTTCTCTTGAGGGAAGTTGTTTTATACCCCATTTCCCAAATGATTTCAGTCGTTGTCGTTGTTGCTGGAATACCATTATAATCATAACTTACTAACTTCATTGATAAAGCACAAAATGCAAAGAACTTAAAAAGACTCTCGAAATAAGTGCCAAGAAAACGATAAAAATTTGTAACGATATTATTTGTATAAGCCAACCAATAAAAATCAAAGCCAATCAAGTTTTGATCTGTGATTTTGTGTGCTAAAACGGTTTTGAGGAAAAATCTATCAAAGTGGATACCCTGGCGTTACCTCACGGAGGGCTATCTCATGTTAGAATGGCCTTAGCCAGGTAAGAATAGTCTCTTCAAATCTCTAATAAATTGATATAACATATGCTTCAAACTGTTTATGTTTTTATCATCATTTTGTTGGAACCACTTAAGGTCTGATTCATCGTAGAATTTGCATTAAGAATCTTCAATCTTTGATATTTTAAGGACTGTGTGTTTTCAGATAAGGTTTTTGTTTTGTAAGAGCCTACCACATTATATGTAGATAACAAAACTCTTTAGTCATAATATCGTAAAAAGAAAGTCAACTAAGATCTGATGCACTACATACGAGAATATTTTTATCTTTGCATATAGTTTATAGATTGTAGACATCTAAGGCAAAACCGCAATATCCTCTAAAAGATCATAAATATCATTTGGTTCTAGTTTGAAATAATAATCCAATATTTCCGCTGGATCCAATGTAAAATCGAACATAAAGATAAACATAAAGTTTGATGATCTTGGGACAGACATCAATTAGTTTTGTATTGCCCCTGCGCGTGTGTTGCCACAAACAACAACAAAATTCAATGTCGTCATTAAGAGCGATTACCGTTAAGCTATGAAAATATACATACAAAGATAGGAATCGATGGGGTTGCTGCGGCGGGATGGGGGTGGGTGAAAACAATCAAATGAATGCAACATTTGATGCATGCATGTGTGTTTCTGTGTGTGTGTGTGTGTGTGTGTGTGTACGTGCATTAAAATTCAGGGGCAATGCCGTGCCTAGATGTAATTACCGTTATACTCAAGTGCAAAAAGTGCATACGGGAGATAAATATCGGGTGACCCCCTGCAAGACCCCCGCTCTCTTGGGCCCATGAGATGATTGTCGTTTTCATTAAAGTGAAATCTAATTTCAAAAACAAAAGCAAAGAAAAGCAGAGAAAATTGTAGACAAAGAGTAAGGTTCGCGTACCCTGGCCGAATCGAGAGTGTTAATCAGACGGTAAGGTTTCGAGTTACATATACACAAATAATACATACATATGTAAGTCTTTTTGAGAGAATATTTAATATAGAATAGATAATGGTAGATGATTGCCTTCTGCTTTGCTTCAAAAACATAATACCTGTCTCTATATAGGGTATCAAAACCTCATTGCAATTGGCGTAATTGTAATTACAAACTTTTTTCCGCCAGCGAGCCTCTAATGATAGCAGGAAGATGTGGGAGCAACAGAGAAGGACTAATGGAGAGAGAGAGAGCAGAGCGCGAGATTATATGAATTGACTTAAGGGACAGCAGGTCAAACGGAGAGAGGTAGAAGTAAAAAGAGCAGTACAGATTAATAGAAAGGTACAGGGTAAGAGAGTGAAGAATGGAGTGGATTTGTTGTGTTGTGTAGGGTGACCCCTCTGCTGCTGCTGCTGCTGTTGCGCTTCACTTTCACGGATTTCGAAAATGTCTTTTGCATTGAAACTCGATTTAAACTATTTATAGAGAGAAAGTAGACAACAGGCGATCCACTCATCACTCAAAATGAAGATCAACGGGCAATGCTCTAAACTTCATTCTCTAAGATTTTGTTCTGCTGCTCAAAGAGAGGTAACACGTGAAGCAGTGTCTAAAATGTAAGCTGTAAGCCGTGCCTTACTTTCCATTGCAGAATGAGATCAATGAGAGCACTCTTTGCGCATGCCTCACCTCGTTTTCATACACTTTGGGCATGCAGGCAAAGCCTCGTGCTAATTCATTTTAATTCGTTTGACCGAAGGTGAAGCGCCGAGCGTCGCACGAGTGCGAAAGAGAGGGAGAGCGTGTATGTAAGTGGGGGCAAAATAGCGATGAGCTATGAGCTTGTATGGGCTGAGAGAGGGGAGAGGTGGCAGAAGGGCCCGGAGTACACATGTGCACATTTCCGACAGTAATCTCTCTCCACCTTACGCTGCTGCTGCTCTTGCTCTTGCTCTTTATTTTGCTTTGTGCATGTGCTTCAGCACGTTAGATTAAGCGGGAGGTACGATAGTCTTGCTCTTTGGGTGGCCTAATCTCACGTGTCTCTTCGTGCCTCCACACCCCTTCTGTGCAGCATACCTTGTGCATGAGGAAGTGTGTGCAAGCGATTTTTGTTTTCCCATTTTATGTGAAGGTGTTTTCATTTCCACTTTGTTCCGCTGTTGCTGCCGCTGCCGCATTTGTTGCTGTTGTTGCCAAGGCATTTGTAATTAAAATTACACAAACACACACACACTCACATATATTTGCTGTGCGTGTGTATTCATTTGTTGTAATCATGGGTTACAACAGCATTTTGCTATTGTAAACTGTACAACATACGACGAGCAAATGCTGCTGTTTCAATTTGTGCCTGCGATAAGGTCGTCGTCGTCTTGCTCTATGATTTTGCTTAATTACCAGTTGATAAAATATTTTCAATGCTGAAAAACCTTTTTGGAAAACCCTGACAAGGGGTCATTTGGGTGGTGTTTCAATGGGAGGTTGTAGCTAAAAATAAAATTGGATTTTTATCACAGATACGGAAATGGAACAGCTTCAAGGGAAGCTTCAATCTTCAACCTTTCCCTACCAGAGGTTGGGAACTCATTGTTTCCAAGTCTCTAAGTCGACATTTGAGGCACTTTTTCTGCAAGGTTTTCTTCTTTACATATGAATTTAACCAACACACATAAATCCCCTTTCAAATATTCTAATTATTTCCCAAAATCAGTTTTTGACACCTGCCATATGCTGGCCTCTCTGTCATCAAGGTTCTTTGACACCGTACGATGTCTCGTCCCTGCTGTCAGTTAGTGGAACCTGTTGATGAGAGAGAGAGAGAGAGAGAGCTTTTAATGCTCACCCACAGCGTGAGTGGATTGTGGAGTGGGGATTGAATATGGAAATCAATGTGGTCAATAAGAGTGAAGGTTTTTCTCCTAATAAACCAATCCATAAATTCTACACGAGTGTGCGGGATAGATGGGGTGAGACCCTCAAACTTTGTCATTTTGACGTTGACAAATAGATAAAGGCGAATAAAGGGGGGGCTTGGGGGAAGGAAGGCTACACTCTACACCGTGATAGAGGTTAGGTTATAGAACATACAGCCCCAAAAAAAAAAAAAAACGTACTCGTTCTATATTTATATCGATGACATGATTTCATTTCAATGTTCATGCCACACAAAACTCACGATTCCCGCACCCGATAACAATGACACACAATTCACGAGTGTGTGTGTTGCCTTACACAAGCCTGTGCGTGTGCGTGTGTGTGTGTGTGGGGGTAGGTGGAGGTTGCCAGCCACCCGCAACGGAATCCGACTACAATCATTGACCCTCAGTCGATGTCCATGCCTTCAATCTGGCTGACACCCCTGTCCCCCACGATAGGCATGTGTGGTTTGAAATTTATTGATTCATAATATGTTATATGTCTCTCTGGCCTAATTGCTGTGGCCTGGCCAGACACACCAAAGGGAATTAATATATATATGTGGATTGAATTAGTGCTGTGGTGGGGGAGAAAATCTTCTGAAAGGGGTATGATTAGGTACAGGTGTTTGGGAGAGTACTTTAAGGCTCGCAGTTTAGTGATGAATTCCCAATATTAACATACATATGTATGTATGTACGTAGTGTAGGTTCTTTGCTGAAGATTGAAATAAAGCATATAACAGAAATATTGTTAAAAGATTCCTTAAAAGTAAAGGAAACTTCAGAAATGTTTTATTTGTCAGTAGAATCCCTCAAATCATATTTATGTAGTTATGAAAAACGAAAGTAATTTATGATTCCATTGAGAAAATATATTCAGTATAGATATTTTTTATGCATATGTCATTTTTATGAAAGATATCTTACAAAAAGGATCCCAAAGTCTTAGTCATATTTCTCTCCTAGACAGTCTCGAAAAGTTTCGAAAGTTAAGCAGTTTTGTATTACTAGTTTCATTTTTATCCACTATGCCTATTCCTTCACTATCCCTCTCTCAATCCTAATCTCAATTACCGTTAATTTCGTTCTCCCTCTCTTACTCTTGAGATGCAATAAGCAGCAGCAATCAAACATTTAACAAACAAAAATGTTTGCAACAAAATAAAAACAATAAAACAATGAAAAAGCCAAAAGGAGGTGGAGGCTAAAAGCAATACAACACAACGCAGCAGAGCAGAGCAGAGTTGAGCTGAGCTGAGCGGGAATACAGACAGCGCTGCGGCAGAGTGCCAGCGACCAGCTGACAAGCGACAAAAATGCAACGCCAACGTCCAAAGCCAGCAGCAGCAGCAGCAGCGCGCGTTGGCGTGCTTACATACAAAAGCAATGCTGCTGGCCTGTCGCTGCTGCCGCTTTAGCCTCGTTACAGCGCGTCAGCCGCGCCCTCGTAAATGGCAGCAGAAGCAGAATCAGATGGCAGCGCAGTCGCCCTCCATGTGGCCACAACAGAAAATCTCTTAACACCCGAATTCGTCACCAAACTTTGGACACTTACAACAGTCGAGGAGAGGCAGCAAAGGCAGAGAGAGGCCAAAAAGCTGACGTCAACGTCTGCGTTGGCGGTAGCGGTGGCGGTGGCAGCAGCGTGTACTACTTTTGTTTTCATTGAAAACGTTTGCTGTAATATGTTTGTGGTATGTTGTGTGGCAGTCGCAGTCGCAAGTCGAAGTCGCTGTTGCTGTTGCTGCCGCTGCCGCTGCCTCTGTTGCAGTCTCTGCTGCTCACATGGTCACTGAGCTTTGGGCTTCGCTGCCTCTGACACCATGTGCTCGGCTAGCTGGCTCTCCCTCTGCCGCCGCCACCCTCTCTCACATTGTATGTCTCTGCTGCTTCTCTCTACCTCTCCCTCTCTGTTTCTGCTGCCTCCCCTCTCGGCCTCTGTTTGGGCTCTCTGCTGACTTCACTGCCTGGCGTTGCCTCGCTCATTTGTTTTGGGTCGTATTGACCTTCTTAAAAAGTAGGTAACCTCATTTCTCATTTATCGTGTACAACTTACATGCTGCCTCCTCTGCCGTTACCTCGGTCGCTGTTGCTGCTGCTGCCTCTGCTGCCCCTCTGTCTCTGCCAGCTGAGGGTTGCGCTGCGTTGCGTTGCTTTGCGCTGTGGTGTAAGATCATGTTGGTTGGCAGTGGGTGGCGGTGGGTGGGGGGCTTGTCTCAGCTGTCACTCAAAGAAATCTCATCGCACGCACTGAGAACGCCTTAATTGTTTTGGCCAAGATTCTTTGATTTGTAAATGTAAATTTTATAAACGTATCTGTGGGGGAATACTCTCTCTCTCTCTCTCAAAAGAAGGGAGCATATAGTTTTCGATTCTTCGATTTGTGGGAGAAATCATGAACTAGAATGGATTAGATCAATTTAAATCCATGTTGCTCTTTAAATTCGTGTGAACATCCAAGTCACGCGTAGAGGCGTCAATTGAGAAATACAAATCATTTGGTTTAAGAGAAAACCCTGAAGAAGAGAGAGTGACTTTGAGCTTTTGAGGAAGTCTTTCTCATTCTAGCACACACATGCGAAGGGCATTCATTGCTTGCTCCCTCTCTCTCTCTAGCACTCAATTGATCGCTTCCTTGTGTCTCTCTGGGGGCTGACGTCACAAGGCGACTGGGTGGGCGGGTGGCGGCGATATGCCATGTAATTGAGTCCGGAAAATTGAGCAAGGTTTCCTTTTTGGGGCCTGAAGGCTAAAACATACATAATTTCAAATATAATTTCTGTTGCACTTATGCTTGAGAGAATCTCTCATTGAAAGGCATTGAACGCTCAACGTTTTGCGCTCAGTTGAACAGAGTGTGAGATGTGAGCGGCGGAGGGCGGGAGAGTGGAGCGTAGCGTACCGGAGCGGAGGTTGTCGCCGTCGCCGTCACTGTCAGAGTCTCGTTTACTATTGACACCATTAATGCTGCCCCGAATGTAGGTCAATTGCGCGCTAATTGCCCCGCACTCGCCTTCTGCCGCCGGGGTCGACTCAATGCTGCTGCTGCTGTTGCCAGTCAGTCGCTGTTGCTGTTGCTGTTGCTGCTGTCGCGCTGCTACTGTGTTGCTGTTGCCCCTACTGATTGACGCTGGCTTCGACAGCAGTCGCTTGACCTTTTAGGCCTCAGGAGCAGATGTAACTGAAGCTGAAACAGCAAAGAAATTGCTTATATTACGCATACGCCGTGTGAGACAACTGCAAAATAAAGCTCTGTTTGGATGGATTGAATGCCCTATAAAATGCCAGAATGCCAGCCACGCAGCAAGAGACTATGACACCTGCTTGATCTGCATTGCCTTAATAATTTTCCATCTTAGATAATTCTCTATACTTAATAACAAATTACAACATAATATTAGTTAAATTTCTTCGAAATCTGATACATGTCGCATACCCAAGAACTCGAATTCTTTAAGAGTATCAACAAGTTCGCTTAGCCTTCCTTATTTTTTCGTTAGGGGCACACTTTTTTTTTGGGGCACTCATCAGCCCCCGAAAAACCTCTGACCTAGTTTCCGCATTTTTGGGCAACTGAAAAACTTTTTGTTGTTCGCATTTGTTGCTGGCTTCTTTTTTTTTTTTTTTTTTTTTTGCATATTTTATGATTTAATCAAAGGAAATTATACACGCATATAGAGCAGAGCAGTGCCACAGAGCCACAGAGTCTCAGAGTCACAGAGAGAGAGAGAGCATCCAATCCCATCATCAGGGTGTGCCCTGGGGAAAGTAATGGAGAATCATACGGCAGTGACGGCAGCAGAGTCAGAGACTCATGGGGCAATAAAACAGAAACTTGACCCAATTCTGATGCCTCCGCCTCTGACTGCTCTCTTAAGGCCCAGGGAAATGGTGCTGCTCATCCGATAGATAGATAGAAATGTGTATTATAATGATATACAATCACATACATAGGTAAAAGACGGAGAAAAATATACAAATTGTAGGGGTTATAAATCGATCGATCTATGAGCTAATTGAGTGCTTGGGACACAGCATTGGATTCGAAATGGAAATCGTTTGATATAGCAAATAAAACAATCATTTCATTGAGTAATCCCAAAGAATGTTCACCATGCAATAATCATAAATGTAAATATTGTTGTAATTTCCATTTAAATGTTCATATTTATGTTGATCCACCAAAAAAATCTTTTGAAAATTATGAAATTTTGATTTGAAATCTTGAAAGATTTATAGAAACTTTTTTTTTTTTTTTTTTGGAAAATTCCAGAGAGTATAAGAGTTTTTTTCTTTGTAGTAAATTGTTTTTGAAAATTTTCGAATTTGTTCGATAGACTTAGGGCATGTTTTTCAATGACCAAAAGCTAAGTTTTTAGGCATATATTTCTGAAATTTCATCGTTGAAATTTTCCCAATCTAATTCTGTCGAATTTCGATCTTTGCTCCTGTAAATCGAATTTAGTTATGAAAAGTGTTCTACATCGAACCATAACTTAAATCCATTAAATTCCTGTATATCATGTAAAATCAACTCAACTGAAAAGCTGCCATAATTTAATTTTATTTTGTTCTCTGTGTATAAATCTTTAGATGTTGTTTCTCTTCGGTATCCCTGTCTCTCTCTCTCCCTCTCCCTGGAATGGCACTTGTTTGGCTTCTTTATAATTTCCCATTTTGCACACTACAATTATTTTGTATTCAGTTGAATTGCAACAGATAGTGCCAGCCCACAATCCCTCCCTCCCTCTCTCTCTCTCTCTCTTTCTGTCTTCCCTTTGATTAATGCATTTATTCCCCTGGTGGGAGAGCCTTGCCCCTCGAGTTGTGCTTCTATTTCATTATTACTATTATTATTCGCATTTTTGTTTGCGCCACTCGCCCAGTCGTTTGCCTGTTGCTATCCAGTAGCTTGCTATCTCGCTCTTTCTGTTGTTTACTCTCTCTTGCTTCTCTTTCCCACAATGTTTTGCCTCTCTGTGTAATTAACGCGCTTCGATACATTTTCTTGTACTATTTGTTAGACGTTGGTAGACGTTCCTAGACAAACAAAATTAAAAATAATAAAAAAAAGAAATATTAAAAAAAAAATTATAAAAATAATAAAACAAAAATTTTGTTTAAAAATTGTTCATTTGGTGTTTTGTTAACGGTTCAAATGACAGATCAACCGTATTAGAAATTAGAAATTTTATATTATGCGTCATGCAACAGCGCCCCTCTGTCACGTTTGTCGTTCCTTTACGGTAATCCTTGATTTCTAAAGAGTATTCAAGCTTCGTTTCGTTTTTAATGTGCCAGTCTGTCATTCCCCTGAACTGGTGTCTCTGGCTCTGTCTGTGGCTCTCTGGTTGGTGGTAAGGTATTCCCTTTCCATTGGCGGCAAGATCAGAGACAGATCCCAGACCTCAAACACGAGAGTACAGTAATAAGAGTAGATCCCCAACTACTGACCGAAACTGAACCCAAAACGAACTGAAAACTGAATCGAGAAACCAGCTACGGTTCTAGCCTTGTGATTGTTGTTGTTGTTGTTGTTGTTGGTACCTTTAACCTTTTGGTTAATGGAAGCAGCGACGCTCTGAGACATATCCTTGAAAGTATCTATCCGACGAGGGTCATCAACTACTGCGACTGCGACTGGGGCTGCTGGTGCTGTTGCTGTAGCTACTGCTTTTTCATGGTCGAAACGAAGCTCTGGATTACAAATAGGGAGGGAGAAATACATACATATAGTAAAATATGGAAAGGAAAAGGGGAATACAGAATTCTGTATCCCGCCAGGGTAATCGTTGGGTGTGTCATTGATTGCCGCCACACGGGCATCTAATGAGCGGGGGAGCAACCACCTACTATTATCAGTAATTGCCTTTTTAGTCGTTTCAAATATCGATTTCCGCTTTTGCATGTTGTATGTTACCCATAATCAATATATTTATACGACACCCTCTATATGGTGCGATGTATCTGATAGATAGAGACCGAAGCACACGCACATACCCCCTCTCAAAAGAGAGAGAGAGCGAGAGAAAAAAGCTACAGTTTCAGGTCAGGGTTTCCGAAAAGTACACACACGCACCCGAACCCGAACCCCTGCCCCGACCACACCATAATTATCTGACAATGAGACTGCGGACAGACGGACCCTGGAATGGACCCTGAAAGAAGCGGTTACGAGGGGGGCTAAAAAAGTAAATTGCATTAATGAAAAACTGGGTTATAATTGAAATCAATGAACAAACGACAGGCCACAGAGCTTATACAGTTCGTAAATCCAGATCCCAAAAGTGGAATTTCAACATAAACAATGCATAAATCCAAAAGATACTTGCAGCAGCAACAGAGGCAGGCAACAGCGGCAGAAGGGCTCCACGAGAGCCCTACAAAAGTCAAACGATTTATGACGAGTGCCACCACAGTGGAAAGTCGACTCGCGAGCGGCACAGTGGCACGAAAGGCATTCGAAATTGATAGAAAAATAATCCCTTATATATTTTACTAAATTAATATTAAATAATAAATAATTAATATTAAATTAATTTAATCCATTTAGATAATATCCCATGGCTTATTTCCACAAACAAGTGATTATGTTCCACTGTAATAGAGTCACTCTACCTTCGCCCTGAGTGTTTCTCTATATCTCCCTCTCTCTCTCTTTTGGGTGTTTCATTCCATTCCGTTTCGTTACGGCACGCTTAAGCGCTTAACAAATTGAATTCAAGTGGTGGACCGTGGACCGGACGCTGTCGGCGGCGGCATCACAAGAAGAGCAGAGACAAACCAGCAGAAGAAGCGACAAAGAAGCAGCAGCACAAGAGCAGAGCTAAAAGAAGAAGTAGCCGCAAGGAAGAAGCAGCAGCACAAGAAGAAACCGCAAAAGAGAAGAAGAAGAAAATGCAGGGAAGCCTTCAAACAGCTTTCGTGCGTGACAAAAATGATGACAAAACTTGTACATCCATCCCGCCCCCGTGCCTGTGCCCGTGCCCGTGCCCCCATCCATTGATGCACAATGTAAAATATTTGTAGAGCATTTTGGATGGCATTTGCCGTTTCTTTTTATTGCCATCGTTTCTGCTTCCTCAAGATTTGCATAGCGAGTGTTGTTGTTGTTTCACTTCCATTTCATTGCGTTTGGCTTTCGTGTCACTGTTTACTATATGCTTCTGGTTGGCCATGAAACGGCGACCGATCGAGTCGAAAAGACAAACACAGACACATGGATGGACATGCTCTTAAAGCTCTTTTAATCATCATCTCTCTTTCGTTTGTAATTTGTATCTTTAAGATACGCGAAATCGACACCCGTCTGCTGCATCTCTCTACACATCTTCCACATAAACAATTTATGATGTAGCCCAAGAGTTAAGTCGCTCGAAAGGCGTGTCCCCCTGTCCATTGTCTGTCCCTCGATTCTTGTGTGTCTGTGTTTCCGCTTCATGTCCAAAAGTATCTCAAGAGCAATAACAACCTCTGCCGCCGCCGCCGCCGCTGCTGCTGCTGCGGTTGAGGCTACCTGTCTGCTGTCGTATCTGTATCTTTTGTGTCTGTCTGTGTGAATGTATCTGGCGGCTACTTAATGTCGACTCAACTTGTATGGCCGCTGACCGCTTCCTTGTCTCTCACTCTCTCGAGGTTGGATCTCTCCCTCTCTGAATTTTTAATATGCTTAATCCGACTACCTCTTCTCTCAGCTGCCTTTTATTGTTGATAATCGCTTGTATTATATCGCATTTCGTCTACCTACTCTCTATATCTTCCACTTTGATCTAGTATTCATCATTTTGCCAAGTAGGAAGGGGAACCATGACACGGCCTAAACCATCTCCACTAATTACTTGAGGTTTTCCCTCTTCACCTTTTTTTTTTTTTTTGTGTGGTCTGGTTTTTAATTTGTATAATAAATCAGTTCTCATTTGAGAGTTCTCTTACATCTCTCCTCTCTCTCTCTCTCCCTTCGCTGCTTTTAGCGGAAAAGCGTGAAAATTATGCCATCTGTAATCTGTGAAACGCTTTCACCCAAGAGAACTCTTGTCGCTTGTCGAGAATTTAACACTTTGTTGGGCACGCAGCGTAATTTGATAGTTGTTAGAAAGTATTTTACTTTTTGTAAAATTTTCAGCTTGTAAGCAAAGATCTCAGGGGCCTGCCTAGTTTTCGTGTTTCCAGATAATGTTCCGAGATTATGGAATACCTAAAATATAAAAAGAAGGGAGCGATTGTTAGATGTTAGAA
This sequence comes from Drosophila bifasciata, assembly GCA_009664405.1. NCBI lineage: Eukaryota > Metazoa > Arthropoda > Insecta > Diptera > Drosophilidae > Drosophila > Drosophila bifasciata. Next base: position 10,273,083 of record CM019044.1, read on the forward strand.
TGGGAAGAGTTTTCGTTGAATTAAGTATATTTTCCAACATTTTGCCCTCAAAAAACGGAGTTAAGAAGCTGGAGTTTACAGCTAGAATGGAGCTCTGATTGTATGGCAGTGTTGTAAAACAGTCGGGTAATTTTTAATTTTTTAAAGATAATGTTCTTAAAAGTGGTTCAGTGTGGGTTAAAAGATTAAGGGCAAAACACTGATAAGTAAGTGTTGATAAACGTGCTATTTATGATTTAAAAGTCCAAATGCTTAACCAGTTACGGAGACCCCAAAAACCAGTATTGGATTAACCCTTAAATTGAAAAAAATTTCTCAGCTCCTCACCCACTTTCCATCTTTTTGCCATTCAACATACAATTAAGCCATTAAATCTTAGCCATTCACCCCATGGCGCTTTCCCAAAGCCCACTGACGCCCACTCGAATGCAAAGCCAAGGCGAGAGGGGGGGCAAAAACCCATCTGGGGAAAATGCAACAACTAATCTGCAGAGTAAAAGTTAACTTTTGTTCGAAGAAAATCAAATGCGAATGCAACAAAACAGCGTGAGCAACAGCAACGTCAGCGGCAGCGGCATCCCATGGCCAATGAAACCCATTTCACTTCCTGTTTATCTATAAGATACTTTTACAAATGAGCAGCAGCAGCAGGCAGCAGGCAACAGCATCGGGGCATCGACGAATGAATGCAGCTGCCATGCACACATATAATTAACTGCACAGAGAGTTTCGTGGATGCATTGGATATTTGAAAGCGAGGCAACGATGTGAAATTGAAATTGAAATTGGTCCTTTTCACTCTTCAAAATGAAAACATCCCAGCGAGCAGAGAGTCAGTGATCAGCGGGGGAAAGAGAGAGATAGAGAGAGAGAGAGAGTAAGAGATGATGATGATGTGTTTCGAGAGTATCTTTCACTCAAATGAAAGTAAAGGAAAGTACTACTGCGGGTGGGCGCCCGCAGAGGCGGAGTCAGAGTCAGAGTCAGAGTCGAAATGCCAGCGAAATGAAATCAAATAATCAAAGAAATGAAATGAAATTTGCTTTTAAAGATGGCAAAAACAAAAAAAACAAATCCAAAACCAAAAAAAGAGCAATCATAAGCGTTGGCTATAGAATTTACAACGATTTCAATGGATTGGACTATCATAAGGGATCAATTGGGTTAATTTTAGGGAAAGATCTATGCGAAGGGTATCATCTAATTTGATTACACTTTATATAACCCTTCAGCTGTTTCATTTTTAGATGTGCCAGTCACATGTAAACGTTGGACAATACAACTCTGGGTACATGCTTTCGTTATAGAATGATAAAAGAGACACAAGAAAGAGAAATGTTCGTTTAAATTATTATTTGTTCATCATTAAGGTTATAAATTTATGGATTTACATATCTTTTTCATTCTTTGTACATCATCAACTGCATCTATCTCTCTCTCCTTCTTTCTCTCACTTGCTGTCTCGCTTTGGTTAAATGAAAGCTTGCCGCTGGTCCGACGACAGCTGCCGCAACAGCAGCAGAGGCCGCAGCGGGGCAGCCTCGATAACAGCCACAACAACAGCAACAATAACAACAACAACGGCAGACGTTTTCAAGGTGGCAACTGTCATTCACTTGGCGGCCAGCAGCAGCAGCAGCAGCAGCAACTGCTGTAAGCTTCAGCTTCAGTCTCAAAATTCAACTTCAGTTTCAGCTTCAGCTGCTGCTGCTGCGTCCTCCTCCAGCTCTTTGGCATTGACTTGACACCTTGCCAGCAGCTAAATTTATGAAGTGAGAGTCGCCCCAGAGTCAGTCGCAATGGAAGTGGAAGTGGAAGTCGATGAGACGGAGTCACATTCGAAGTCGGACTCTGACAGTGGAAGCCAAGACGCTGCAATGCATTACTTTCTCTTCCTGTTTCGGCGTTAAATGAATGGAAATCATAAAACTTCACTCCGAAGCGAAATCCAGCTTGAAAAACTATTGAGAGGCCCAACTAATGTGGGTGCAGAGCATTGCTGCCACTGCAACACTGCAATCTGGTGCCTGGATTCGTGTGCCAGACAGAATGTGTGTGTTGTCTCCACTGAACAAAGACAATAACAAATGACAGTTGTCTGTCTTTTGATGACAGTTTTACTCTAAAAAGAAGGGTGTGCCGATGTTGGGTTGAAATTTGTAGAGCTTTGGGGCTTTCTACGCTGGTTTTCAGCATAAAGTTCCCATAAACGAAAGGATTTATTCGCTTCGAATGCAATTTTGATAATGAAGTCGCACTAAAACTAGAAAATGAGGAAGGGAAATGTCCATTATGATAGGAAAAATATTATCCAAGTTCTTTGAAATACATTTTCTTTAGGAGAAATCGATTTTGTAGAGTATTTACAGACATGCTTCTCCGTGGATAGTTTTTTTTATTATTGCTGTGCGCTGCATGTCAGCCAATTCTCATCTCAATTGCTGCCACACAGACTTGACGTGTTTCTCTGTAGCTTTGTATCTTTTGTTGCATGCTGTCTGGTGTCTGCAGTTTGCAGTTGATTTCATTTGCTTAAGAGTTGGAAAAAGAGTGGACAGCGCCAACACCCACGCTCCAAAGGGGCTCAAAAGCGGAATGGAATGGCGTCTAGACTTTGAAAGGGACAACAACAAATGGGAGTTTTTTATGTATTATATAGATATAATGGTTGGTTCATAATGGATTATAGGAGATAAAATATTTAAAATTAAACACAAATTTCCCTTAAATATTGGTTGTTCTCAGATTTAAGACCTTTCTGAAGTATTATTATCTTTTTACTGCATAAACCTTAAATCCATAAATTCCTAAATATTCCAAATATTAAGATGTATCTTTATCTTTTCGTTTGTATCCACACAATCGCTGGAATCGCAGGAGTTCACTGAACTTTTTCTGACTCACACGCAAAATGTTGTTTCGCTTTGGCTTTTCTAGATTTATTTTTTTCGGTTTTTCTCCTTACTTTGTGTGTGCCTGTGTGTGCTGCTGCACAAAATTTGCATTTTGTACAATTATTTGTCGTCGTTAGTTTATTGCACAATTGGACAACAAGTCGAAATGAGTTTAACCGTTAAGTGTGGCTGACTGTCTGTCTGTCTCTCTGTTGATTGTCTCTGTGTTTGTGCAATGCTTAGGAGGCAGATACGGCGATACAGTGGGATGGAAAAGTGATTTTACGGGACAGGAGATGCTTTTCCCAATGATTACAGATTCCTCAAATCCATATAAAGTATCTTAATCCTTCCATTCATGCTAAGCTACTCTGTGATTTCAAATCCATAAGATGCAAGAAAGAACCTTAACTGCTAAGCCACTCTGCGATAAGGCTAGCGAGCTTTTCCCAATGATTACAGATTCCTTAAATGCATACAAAGTATCTTAATCCTTCCATTAATGCTAAGCTACTCTGTGAGATAGTATCCATAAGATGCAAGAAAGAACCTTAGCCCACCCTTTTTGCTGCTAAGCCACTCTGCGATAAGTCTAAAAAGTATCTTAATCTCTCTCTTTTGGCGAACTGTTTATAGACCTCATCTGATCTACTATAGATCAGTAGAGGATCTCTATCTTTATCTCTCTCTATAAATTCCCTTGAATAACCTTTACCCCCTCCTGAAGCCTCCTTCCAATGATCCAATGCTTAAGCAATTCCCATCGAATGTCTGGCCGATAAATTTGCATTTGCCACTGTGCCACAATATGTTAAAGTCTTGGGGTGCCCCCGCTACACGCTGCAGTTCGGTTCGGAGTCGACTCCCCGATGCAGTGCACCTCCCTACCCTCTCCCTGGCATGGCATTCTTGATAAGTTAAGCTTTATGGTTGCGCTAGTTCATTAAATTTATTTTACAGACACACGGGTCGGGTCTCTTGCTCTCCCTGCCCCCTGCAGCAGCAGCACCAGCAGCAACAATGTGGCCTGGCCCCGCTTTGTGGGGCTCTCCTGGTGCCGCACCTAAAGGCTCCTCCACATTTTGTTGTTGCCGAAGGAACGGGAACGGGAACGGAAGAAAGAGAGCAACCAGAAGCACAGACACAATCCTGTTCTACCTTTCTCGCCCTCTCGAGAACTCTCTTTCGTTCTCTCTCCCTCTATCTGTTTGTGGCATGAAACATCTCTCACAGTAGTCGTCTTGTGGCCGGGCATAGTGTGGCAAAGTAGTAAATTTAATGTCAGTTGCATTTAAATTGAAACTTGAGTGCCGCCCTTCTGCTTTAAGGTTCTCTTTCCATCTCTTCTGCTTCTCTCCTGCTTCCTGAGTCCCCTCTTCGTACCGCAAAACACTTCTCTCCTTTCGTACCACAAACCAAATACTTCGTTTGTGGCTCTTGTCGACAGTTTGAGTTAATTTCAGAGTGTTCCGCCCTTGCCGCACACATTTAGTTGCAAGTACAGTGCGTTTCAATGCTAAAAGAACGCCTAATGGTAACTCTTTGTTGCTAAGACACACTGGGACGGGAAAAAAAAGTCGCAAAATGTTGCAATTTCATAAGATATTCTATATCTTCGTTCAGAAAAGCTGCATTAAAGCTGCGCAACGCACTGTTTTGTGGGGATGTATCTATGTATCTTTCGCCTCTGGCATGCATCCCAGAAAGAACGGAACATGCAAGGGACACACAGCTGAAGGATGGCAGATGAAGAGTGTTGAGGGATGGAAGTTAAAGACTGTAGATGGAGATGGAGATGGAGGAGGAGGATTGCCCCTGATTGAATCCCCTTAACCACACCCCAGAGTTCGTTCTGTTGCTGTTGTTGCCGTTTCCATTTCTGCATCCCCAATCCCTTTTTATGGTTTTCCCCCTCTCTCTCTCTCTTTCTCACTGTCTGTCTGTCTGTATCCCCTCCTCCTCTCATAAAATTTAAAGTTGAGCAACGAGTAAAAGTTGGACCCTTGACTCTGGGAGTCATCGTCGTCGCCGCCGCCGCCGCTCTGCTGCTGTTGTATTACTTTAACGCGCTCCACTGAAAGATACAAATTGTTATGCAAAATGGTGAAAAGTTTCATTCGGATACGGTACGATACATGATGGTACAAGCGACTATACAATATGACTGACTGACTTCTTCTCTTGTTTCGTTTGCTGTGCTACCCTTAACAAAGGATGGGTATATTGATTTTGAGGTGAGGTCGAAAGAACAGATCGTAGAAAGTATATATAGTACATTTTTTTAATTCCAAAGATAAGTGAAGTAAAACCTGAGTAACTATAGTCTCGATGTGTTTCCATACCAAAGATGTAGCTTCGTTCCATGCAGTTTCCTCTCTGTTTTATATAAATGTCGTTATTGCCGTTAAAAAAGACAACATAAAAAAATAAACACATTTTTGCTGTACATTATTTTTATTTTTATTTTTTTGATTTATTTTCATTTTATGTTGATCTGCTTTTTGCAGCCGTCGCATGGTCGATGTCTGCGCTTTTATTTAATTTCGCTTCCTTCAACAAAATGTGCATTGTATCTCTCTCTCTGTGCAACTTCAATTGCTGGTGGTGGTGCTTCATGGTGGTGCCCCTCACTGTGTTGTTGCTCTGGTGGTGCCGATGGTGCCCCTCGCTTTCAGCGGACTTGTCATCCCATCCACAGAGATCTTCCCCTTCTTTTGTGGACAGGAGAGAGAGGCAGTCAAAAGACAATGCACAATGCGATCTTTATCAGAAGGCAAAAAGCCTGGCAAAACCGTTGAGAGACGCGGCTCATTGTACAATATGTTATTTATGTTGTTTAATATTCCCTTACATGTCACGGTCCTCCCTCTCTCCGCCCTACTGTAAGCCTCCTTCTGCTTTGAACCTTTATTAATCGGTTGTAAACCTTTAACTCTTGTCGTTTCAGGTATGTTTATCATCCGATGACATTTATGTTGACAATTCGCGAGGGTCTCTTGTGCCTTGTGTCTGTCTGGTGTGTGTGTTTGTATTTGTGTAAGTAAATGGGGTTAAGCAGATCTCAGATTTGATCTATGAGTGATTGGGTGGAAGTGGGTGTTTACATAAGCAACAGTGCAGTTTTGTAAGGCATGGGAATGGGCAGAGAAAGGTTTTTTTATTGGATATATTGATAGGCCCTTAATGAAAAGTAACTTTTCAGTTGCAAAGGATAAAGAATACTTGAAAAATATATCGGAAATGCATGGATTAGATGCTAAAATCCAAAAAGAATACTTGGGAGATCCTTTAAAGTGAAATCGTTTTACAAACTCAATCAGTGTCTCGAACTCGTGTCCCTTCTGGGGACCCTTCTTTATCCCAAATTTAAATTTAAACCCAAAATGATGCCCCAAAATTATGTAAATTTTTGCAGCAACATGAAATCCCCCGCAAACCAATTTCTTTACCATCTCTCTCTCTCTCTCAGTCTGTTTTTTTTTAGCGCAAACTTATTCAAAATTAATGGCCATCAGGCAGAAGAGAAAAAAAGCCGCCTCGACCAAGCCCCGGGGCCATCCATTGAAACACAAAACGCCCTAAACCTTGAGGTTTTTACTTCGAGTCGATGGCACGTTTAATGCCCCCGAAAAAGCAGTCGAAGTCGAGACACCTACATCTACATATATAAGACTTCTAACGTCTATAATTACTAAGCAAATACACGCACAAATGCACAAAAGATACGCAGATACTACTCGCAGATACAAAGATACAGACAGATACAGTCACGAACATACGCTCGCTCGGTCAATAGCCAGACCAAAAAGCTTGTTAATTATGCCCGTCCGTCTAACCAACGAAATTATGACAAATTTATGTGGCCAAGAATAAGTTTTGGAGTACGATCGAAGGAGCTTCGGCTCAAATACTATAGTCCCCGCCCATTCGAATAAACAAAAAACAGAACACCAAAAAAACTACCCATAGTAACATGAAGAGGAGCCCCACACAAACAAACAAACAAACAACAAAAAAAGAGACGCGCGAGACACATTCTACGGCAAACATTGCCCCAAAATTGAAATAAAAATCCGTGAGCCATTTGAAACTTATGACGGGACCGACCAAACGGGGGTTCATGGTCAAAACAACCTGAGTTCGTTAAAACAATAAACGAAAAAGAAGGCAAAAAGAAGGCAAAGAGAGAAGCACAAAATAACTGAAAATCAGGCGATAAAAAGGCGCAGAATGCGAAAAACAAATGAACAAAATTTGTGTGTACTCGCGAGAATAAAATAAGAAGAAAGAAAACGGGTAAAGAAAATTATGAGGGGTAGAAAAAGAATATAAGTTCGATCGAGAAAATACTCTATTTTGATTCTAGGGATGATATTTAGAACATATTTTGATACAAGTTTATTTTAAGTTTTACTGTTTCACTGCACAAATTTAACATAAGCGACAAGCGACATGCGTTCCATTCGTTCCAGTGTTCCACTTCTATACATACCCTTGCTGTACAAACTTCCCATAAGCGAACGGACACTTGGAAAACTATTTATAGTTTTGCAAACATCTTCCCAACAGTCTATGAAAACTTTTCTAAAGGGTATCGCTGATAGAACTCAAGCATGTTGAAAGATTTTTTTGCTGTCAATATTTATGGCAAGCAAACAATATTCTAATGCGTCTTTCTCTGCGAGATTTCGTGCAAAAGTTTATCCAACTCCCCAGAGAAGTATCTTGTATCTTCAGCAAAAGTTTTTGCATGTATGTATCTGAAGTGCTCTCTCTGGTCTATCGGATGTCAGCCCCGTGTCTGTCCATAAATTATGCTCTCTATGGGGGCGCTGGGTCTGGGGGTTCTTTTTGCTGGTCTTCAGCTGCTTGAATATTTGTACTAAAACTTCTAGTTTTGTTGTCGCTGGTTGTGCCTCTGCTTCGCCTCTGCTTCGCTTCTCTTCCGTTTGAAGCGTGTGCACACCTTGAAAATAACTTCCAAGGTTGCCTCTGTCTCTGCCTCCGATGAGAGAATGATTGCCACTGCTGTCGCTGTTGCTGTTGCTGTCTTGCTGTCTCTATCTAACAGTAGGGTGCCCCGCTCTGTCGCATTTTGCACGATTTCATTGTATACTATGTATGCCCCGTGCCATGGCCTCACACTCTGGGCTCTAGGGTTCTGTGGTTCCCATCATTCCCCTGCCCTGCCCTGTCTCTGCCCTTCAACGGATGCGGATGGGGCCGTCCACTGTCCGTGAGTGAGTACTTGTCTTCTTGTCCAACTTGTTCTCCGTTCAACCCGTTCATCAGGCCAAGTTCTGGTCTGGAATTAGCTTTGTTTTGCTGTTTAGCCTTTAGCCGGTTGTTGCCATCGCTTGTTGGTCTGGTCTCTTCGTTCCGTGACGTCAAAAGTGTTTAGCCGGTTCCGGTTCTGGATTTCAGTTCCAATGTAAATCAATGCTAATCAAAAAAGGGAAGCCATAAAAACGATTCAATGAAGGGAAATTTAATAAATGATTAACAGAAGAAACCCAAGAGCAAGTTTTAACTGCGTGAATTAATTAAATAAAGGGGCGGAAAAGGATAGAGAGAATTGAGCAGATAGTTGGATAGTTTTTGGATAGTTACTACTGAATCCTTGGGTGACTCTTAAGAGGTAAGGTAAAGGTCTTAAGAGGTCTTGAGTACTTTGTCTAATTGTTTGTATACATATATCATAGGATTCTTAGGAACATACATAGGACGCTATATAGGTGCTGGAATTGTATAAGCAATAGGTATGCTTTTTTTATTTATTTTTTATTGATTCATGGGAGAATGAATATTCAATGTTAACTTTGCCAAATCTTTAACTTAGCCTCCGCCAAATATTTCGCACTCGTATCTTATTTTCCCTTTTTTTTTTTTTTTTTTGTTTATAAATATTTTTCTTTCTTTTTTTAAGCATTTCCTTTGCCTTTTTCTAAGTTTTTTGAACTTGCTTTGCATTTTTTATTGTGTACATAATATTTATATAATATTATTTTTTTATTTTTAAAGTAACTTCCCATTTTTTCGTTTGTTTTATTCATTCTATGTTTTCCTCTTTACATTTTTTTTTAGTTTTTTTCTAATTTAATTTGTAGTTTCAGTTTTTTCTTTAAAGTTGTTTTAAAGTTTTGTGTGTTGGGATGTCTCACGTACTGCGAAATGTGAGCATTTTAATGATCTAAATTATGGTTACTTTATTGCGTTATTAATAACATTTTGATTGCATCACGTAGGCACGCAACGAACGGCGAGCTGGGCAGAGCAGAGCTCTTCCCCAAAAAAAATCCGATCCTCTATAGCTCTTTTTCTTGCTTTGGGGGGGCTGTCAACACGCGCTTCTTGGGGGCTCTGCTCACGTTTCACATACATATTTTTTTTTTTTTTAGGTGGCGTTCACGTAAATGGAAATGGCATGGAAATGGGTGCAAGGTGTGTGTGCGTGTGGGGCGTGGGGTGGGGTGGGGGACGGGCAGTGTCTGCGAGGAGAAGGCACTGGGGTTTGAGGAGTCTCCTCCTTGGATTGGATTCCATACACTCGCGAAGGGCATTCATTGCAAGTTTCATTTTGCAGCTGGTAGAAATCGTGCTTCAAGCGTCCAGCCTTGGGTTTGTCTCCACTTACCCCTCTTCGCCTCTGAATGGTGGGGGGCACCCTCTACCCCCTGATCTTCTCTTCTCTCTCTTTTTTTTTTTTTTTTGGTGGTGTCTTATCAATGTTTTTCGAGTGCCGTTTTTCAGTTAATTTTCCGTTTCTGTTATTGAATTTTTACAACTGCCCAAAGTGGGTCAAAGATACAGATACACAACCGAGAGACGCGTTGCCGTTGCTTCTGGCTCCGCCTCTGCTGGCGTCGCAGTCAGCGTCATTGTCGGCATCGTCGTCACATAATAAAGAGAGCGGCGGCTATGGCGGCGGCAGGCATCGTCGACGGTAATTTAATGTTCATTAATGTCTGGGGCATAATTTTTGGGTACTTCTTCGCTTGCGTGCAACGTGCCACGAAGAAGATGAGGAATGTGGCAACAGCCAGAGACTTGGCTGCTCGCTTCATCCTTCGAACGGAGATCTTAAGAGATCCCATAAGCGGCAGGCAGGCAGGCAGCAGCTGCCGAAAACTGCAGGCGACTCTCCTTCGTATTTAAATGGTTTTATTTTCGTTTTGAGTTTTAAGTTTTTATTATTTTTAACAGCAAAGAAGTAAAAAGGCTTGCAGAAGCACAATGGCTGTCTGATCTCATAAGTTTAATGTTTCCCATAAACGATCGGAATATGCAGATGAAACGGGGCTTAAGATGCAATTAAAGTGAAAGATACTTTTGAGGATACAGCTGCCCTGGCATGGATATTGCGAGAGAGGTAATAACCTTAATCGTTCTTTTGGGGGAAACAACAGTAGAAGAAGTACATAGATAACCGACAATAAAAGGTTAAAGATATGTTATAGGTTTAATCTATCGATTATCGTTCCTTCTATCTTATCCATCTTACTACCATTCCTGGCTTTGATTTGTCTTTCTCTTCAGCTCTTTTTAACCTTGGTTATTGTCTCTCCGCTCTCTCTCTCTCTCTCTTGTCATCTTTTTTTCCATTCTCAAGCTGCATTCTGTGAGGTTATCTCTCGTCAACCATCAAGCTGTCTGTTGGGTGCCTTGTCATCTCTCTTGTCATCTCCTTTCAACCTTATTTGTCGCATGTCTAGTTATCTTGCTTTAACCTTAACTGATGTCTAATTTTGTAGCTCCTTGGACAGTGTTTAACAGGTGATTCTTCTCAAGGAATATATTTAATAAATAAAAGGATTTATTTTGTAGAACATTTTCGAACATGTAGGTACATTTAATCCAACCAAAAGAATTGTATGTCTTAGCTTGAAACAATTTAAAAACTTTAAAAACAATTAAAATTCGCATCTGGAACGTATTTGTCGAACCACAAAAAGTAGAATTCATTTGAAAACCGCAGAATATTCATATAAATTCAACAAAACTCATTCCAAATACTGAAATTTCTCCCGATTTACAGTAGATAAATTTCTGTTTTCTTTTTTATTTCCCCTAAAAGTTGAAGAAAAAAACGTAAGTAGTGAGTTTTCAAAACCCCTTTTGGCAGTAAAGCTGGCGCCGCTTTTACACGGTTATTTAAGTGTTAAGCACTCGACCACGCCCACCGCCCACCGCTTACTGCCTACTGCCTTCAACTATTATCTTTCTGTAGATCCACTCAAGCGGAAAGCGTGGCTAATATTTGTGTCATGTGTGTGTATTTGGTGGACTGTTGCAAGCGCCACAACGAACCCATTAGATTAGGGTCTGAAGGGTAGATACAACACCTCAAGTACTTGACTGCCGTAGCAGCTGCAGGGCTGCTAGAAGAGAAATGATTGGATTGGATTGTATGCCTTGATTGACTTGCTTGATTGATTGTTTAGCCTTGAGGGTAGACTCTTTTGGTGTGGGGGGTGTGTGTGTGTGTGGATGTTGGCTTTAATTGAATTATAATAAATAGAAGAGTGGCGTAATTGTAGAGTTCAATTCCCTGAGGATACTCCTGTCATAGCTGACAGATACAAGAAGTATTTTGTATCTTGAAATCCCCCTGGAAACTCCCCTGTTTTCCTGCACTCAAAATATTCTCAACTGTTCATCAATTACAAGAGAATTCTCTCTGTCCACCTCCAAATGGTTGCCACACTAAAATTGCACCTTACCAACTGAAATGAGGCAACATCTTCCCATAAACGTGTCGCATGTAGTCTTACAACATTATTTTTGGGGGCAGACAGGATACCCCTGAGGCTATGTTGAGGCGGTAGTAGGGGGTGCAAAATCAATATTGTTTCTGATGGCAAAAGTGTTTTGCCATTTTGCGGGAATTGTCGAAGAGCAAAGCAGCGATAAGCCGATACACAAAGGAAAAACGGTCAGGAAAACTGCCAGGAAAAGTAGAATTCTGGTAGCTTCTGGCCAGGACGAAAACAAACACAGGACAGGGGTGGTGTATGGGGGAGAGGTTTCTGTTGTATGCAACTAATACCTAAAAGTTTAAGAACTTAAGAACTTGGGAGTGCAGAATGCATTCAATTTATTATCGGAAAAGCTTTTTTTCCTTGGTCTCACATGTGTGGATTCAGTTTGGGTAGCTTGAAGATACTTTTTCGGTTTTTTTTTCCGGTGTAATTTGTTTTTTCTTCTTTTTTGGGTACAAAGAAAGCGTCAGGCGGTTGATAGGCAGCCGGCGGCGATATTGTTTCAGCTCCATAAACTATTACATAAAAAATTGAAAGCCAAATGCGACAGAGATAGACATAGAGGAAGGAAAATGTGGAAAGAGAGAGAGAGAAAGGTGAAGAGGGCAGGTATGAGCAGAGTGAGGCCTGTGGCTGAGGTAACGAGAGAAATCATTAGAGACAAAGTGGGCGACGAGAGAGAAAATGGCACTGTGAAAATAAAGGCGGACAGAGACAGAGAGCGACAAATGGCAGGAGAGAGACACGTTGTGTAGCTTTCCTTTTTTCTCTCTTGCTGCAGCGTTACAAACTGCATTGGAAAACCACCATACTCTTCGCTTCGAAGTGTATAACAAACTGAAAACTTGCTGATAGCTGAAAAGGAGAGACCAACAGAGAGAGAGAGAGAGAGAGGGAGAGCAAAAGAAGACAGAGAGTGGTATGCAGAGATAAAAGGAGACAAAAGACAAGTGAATGGTTGTTGGTGCCTGCCTCACTGCAATGAAAGGAGAAGGTGCTGCAGTGGCAGAAGATTGTCGTGCGGAGAGTGAAGGGGCCGGGCCGGGCCGTGTCTATCGTTATGCGGTGATATATTCAGGCGATATCAACAGAAATCCCCCAGACCCCGAAGCTCAATTGAAGCTCGAGTTATGTTTATGACAGTTTTCCCTGCTGCTGCTGCAATTGCTGCTTTCCATTTTCCATGCTTCTCTCTCTGTCTCTCTATCTCTCTTTCTGTCTCTTTGGGAAAATGCAAATTTGTGCAACGATGCGTTTTGCCAGCATTTAAAACTCGCGCGTGAAAGTCTCCGTAGCCAAGTTAATAATAGTGTAGCCCCACCCCCGACTCCACTCACTAGTGGATGTAGTGGCCTGTTGATGATCCTTATTAATGATGATGACGAATGCTGTTGATGGCTAAAAGAGTATACATACATACTTACATATGCAAATATACATATGCGAATGAGGAAGGAAAAATACTTGATGGATTGCTGGAATATAGAGTTTCAATTGATAGAGAAGGGAATACTCTTGTAAACAAAAACTTTTTCGTATCAGACTAAAGAGCATTAGTTTTCTTGTGTGTAAAGCTTTCTCCACACACTTTCTTACAGTGTGGCTTAGCAGTGCTCAGACACCTTTACACTTTCCATATGTACTCACGTTTCCCTAAAAATATGTCCTAAATATCAAAAAATACGCTTTAATAACTCATCGAACTCTCTCTCTCTCGCTTTTTTGTAGCCTTATAAAAAGTTTTCCAACTTTTTTTTTTTTATCCTTTTCTCCACTTCATAAAATCACAAGAATTTCTCTGACCAATCGCGAATGTCGAAATGCTTTCAATTACAATTTTCACATGATTTTCGTCACAGTTTTCTCAACTGATTTTCTCTTCAGCTTTTTCGTAGCTGCGCTGCTGGCTGTTGTTGTGGTTGATTTTTCAGTTAGTTGCTTTTGCAATTGTTGCCAAGCAGAAATCATTTCCAAAGGCCATTCAACGGTTCGGATCGGCAGCACTAAATTGTTGGCTTTTGCTCTGCTGCTGCTGCTGCCGCTGTTGCGGCCATTGGCGTGAAATTTGTGTGAATAACTCGAAACGAAACAGAAAACAACAAAACCAACGACAGCTTTTCACTCCGCCAAACCAAAAACAAAAACCAAAAAAACTATGCCTTTGAGCAGGGGCCGTGAAACAGTCAGCCAGAGGTAGTAGCCACCAGCCAGCAGCTTGGCACATGGCACCACATTCGGGCCTTCAACTGGGGGGCTGGGGCTGGGGCTCTCTGATCTGCGTTGCGTCCTCCATTTGGTGGAGATTATGCGTGAGTATTTATTGTTTCAACTCGAATTGTTTGAATGTTTGGATTTTGTGTGTGTGTGCCCAAAATGAGGAAAATTTGAGAGAAAATCAAACGATTTTTATATGCTCTTTTAAGGGTTCATTGGAAGCTTAAGTAGTGATGGAATTCCTTCTGATAATTAAGGGTAATTCAACAGTTTTACTGGAATTTGTTCATTTCAAGAAAATAGCTATACTTTTACTATACTTACATATTATTACATACATACATAATTATTTCAAATTGTAATAGAAAAGTATTTAATCAGCTGTTTTTTAGAAAGCAGTGTTGTAAAATGTCAAAACAGCTGTTCTTTTTAATAACAAAGCTAATATTTCATAAAAAAACCTTCAAAAATAATAGTAAAATTAATTTACTAGTTATTTCCTCTGGCATATGTGGCAAATGCTTGCACACTAATATAACCCTCTTCCCCAAAAGAGTATAAAAAGTTGTGGGCCTAATAAGAGCTCATTGCCAGCCAGCCAGTAGAGGAAGCAACCAACAGAGAGGCAGATTCGGAGCCACAGATGAGACCCTCAAATGCGTTTAAAGTAAATCCAAACTTTCGATGGTCTTTTAGGCAAACACTCGTGTGTGCGCTCCCCTCGTCTCATCATGAGTTCAGATACGTGTGTGTGGAAGCCAACAATAACAAGACCCAACAAAAAAACGGTCATGGATGCCCTAAAAGTCGCACATGACATAGAGGCAACACCAAAGACCCTAGACAGCAAAAGATAGACGACAAATGGACAGCTATGGGCCAACGCCTAGGCCGTCTAGTGTCTTTCTCCCTCACTCTCTACAGAGATACATACATGTATGTATCTCTAGAGAGAGAGAAAGACTGGGGAGACCCTGTCAACTTTTGACATGATTGTCCAATGTCCGAATGTCTGTCTGCTTTTTGGTTGATTTATGTTTGGGATTAATATCACATCTCTTGAATGTATTTCTTTATAATTTTTCGTTGTACCTTTTTGACGAACATTTTTTTTTGTTGGGGTTCATGTAGATTTCTAAATGGATTTCAACTTTGGGCTAATTTCACTTTGGCATTTCGTTGTCGTCGTCGTCGTCACAAAATGATTTCATATTTTATATACATACTTTGTACGGCATGAAATGATTTCTTTATGTTGGATTTTGTTTCGGTTGAACGAGCGATTATTGATGGATACTTTGTAAAGAGGTTCTTAAGTTTTATCGACCTAACCCTCTTTGTGTGTGTGGAGAGAATTTAACGTAGAGTGTGGGTGATGATTCTGGGAATTGAAACGAATTTGGGTTTTAATGAATCATTAAGGTCTTCGGAAATTTATGATCTCGTCTAACATTTTATGATGTTCTCAAATGTTCACTCAAAGCAGGAGTCAATCCCACCCATAAGCAACTCATAAATCATTATGTTCTATAGGAAATTTAATTTTTAGTTTGAATAAAGTGCTACGAAATATATGATCTAGGGATCGCGTCTCACATTGACGTTGAAGTTCTTTCATTAATTTATGTTCGATAATAAATCAGAATATTGATTTATTTTATTTTCCCAAATTATGGATACTTTGTTTTTATGGGTTACGTACTTTGTGGATGGATAAACACACCGATACATATTTTGATATGCTCTTGAAGATGAAGATATATTCGTAGGCAACTCTTTTATACTTTTCTGCTGTTTTCAATGTGATTCTTCTTTTCTGATTCTTGAACACATTAAGTAGAATCACAAGCGTTAAATTAATTTACATTTTCCGCCTCTTTTTTGATATCATTACAGGTATGTACAACATGCGATAATGAGTGACTGCCAGCATTGGGTGCCATAAAAGGGCCTTCCCTTCCAAAAACCATAAAAAATACTATCGCCCTGATCTCGTTTGTCCAAGGATCCCATTAAAGTGAAAAAAAAACACGTTACCCAAGCGCGTGAGTAATTATAATTTATTTAAATCGATTACGAGACTCGGAGATGGTGCTCCAGACAAAAGGGAAACTCGATCGATCCGAATCGATGCGCGATCTCCATTCGCCGTCTGTGGTATGGGTCTCTCTTGTGACCCATTTCGGAAAGCCCAGCGCAATTATTCATTTATAACGACACTAAAAAAATGTCTGAAAAAAAAAAAAAAAAAACAGAAGAGAAGAGAGGCGATAAGCAAACCAGTTGAAACGATCCATCGATGCGTGTGCCCCAAATATCTAGAGTTATTCCACTCAAAAAGGGTTGATCTCGGTGTATAAAGTGGAACGAGCAAGCTGGAAGCAGTCGATCAACTGTTAGAATTTCTGATAAAGAGAAATAGTGGGGGAGGGAGAGAGAATAATGAAAGCCAGTAGAAGAGGTGTTAATGATCGTTAAACTCTATTGATTGATACGCGAATTTACCTTCGGCTATTGTCGAATTTCGGTCTTTGTTTTTGCTCTACTTCTCTACAGTAGCCTTACTGGCTACCCTTTCTATGCTAAGCAACACTGGAAGAGCTACTTATTCTTCTTTCCACTATGCCACCGCTCTCCTTGGTCCAATCTTAAGTACTGGCTAAAATGAAACAGCAGAAGACTTGGTGTTGGCTCTTCCTAACACAGATCTTAAGTGGTTCTTGTATATCCGCTTCCCCAACTCAATTCTCAAACATCTACATATAATTTTCGTTAACAATCGTATAAACAGCAAAAGCAAAAGGCTGGTGGATTTCAACACCGAAAACACCTCGATGCATACCGAAAATCATCTGCTGCCCCATTAAGCCAGTACTTGATGCTTAACCAGAAAAGAAGAGCTCTGTAAAGCAAGGGCAACACTACTGAGTCAGAGCCAGAGCTGGGAGCCCAGGGCCAGAGCTTCAATCTCCCATCCTCTGAATATTAGGTAATCCTCATTTCGGTTGAAAACCAACAGAAATTGGGTCAAAATTTTCACCTGAAAACGTTTTTTTTTTTTTTTTTTTTTTTTGTTTTTGCCTCTAATTTGACAGACGACAGCGACCGCATTTTGGTGGCATTTTCTGTTTCCTTCTTCCCATCCCCATCCTCTTCTGCTGCTGTTGCTGCTGCTGCTGTCTGTGCTACTGTTTCTCCTTCTTCTTCTTCTTTGGCTTCTTTTTACTACTTTTGAACTCTCGCGCTTACAATTTTAATTGCGGATGCGCACACTTTCGTTTTCGTTTCGTTTGGTTGGTGTCTGTCTCTCTGTCATTGCTGTTGCTATCTCTCTCTCTCTCTATGTCTTTGCTGTAGCTATCTCTCTCACTCTCTCTCTGATGTTTTTGCTATCTCTAATTGTTGTTGTTGTTGCTGGGTGTCCCCACGCACTTTTTTTTTTTTTGCGAAGTTAATAAAAGAAAGGAAATCTAGCTTAAGGTTCAAAATCTCTGATACCACGGAGATACGAAATATCATTCCTAATAATACATAATTATATGATCCTATAGCGACCCAAACAATCATGAGGATCTTTTGTATATTACACCAAATCTTTAAAGCTAAGAGACACTGAGACGCCTTCTTTGAGTACTCATCCTTTAGAGCTAAGCCACACTGTGAGCGAGAGAAATCACGCACTCAAAACTAAAGATAGAGGTATAAATGCTGATCAAGAAGAAAATATATCTATGTGATCTATATAGATCTATGCAGTTGGCGATGCTGTACATTTGTAGAAACCCATAATACCCTCCAAAAAAGGGTATACAACAAATAAGACAAAAAACTAAATACAAATGTGCATATAACCGCAGCTTACAGTTTCAGTTGAGGGAAATCGCACCTTACCTCTCCGTTTTCTCTCCCTTCCCCACCCCACCGTCCCCTCTGATCACGACTTACCTCACCTCTGGGTATGACATAACCCAACTTTTGCTGTTGCTGCTGCGACTGCGCTGCGCTGCTCAGCTACTCTGCGACTGCTCTGTGGAAAGTTGAACACAAAAATTTGTTTGTCGTTCGCTTTGAAAATTTTGCAACTTGGAAAGTTGCTTTTGTTGCTGTTGTGTTTCTGGGGCAGCAAATTGAATTTCACATTAGTGTTGCAGTTGCAATTACCCCTACCGCAACCCTACCCCAACCCCACCCCCACCACGCCGAAAAAACAAATCGAGAAGAAAAGCTACAGGAAAATTGTGCAATGTGGCCGCACATTTAGAAAGTATCATATGGGCGCCGGCCGATCCGACCGCCCCACCCCCGAAGCAGCGTAAGCGACTTTCATTTGAATAGGCGACTGACTGCTAACAAAACAAATACACAATAAATTGAGATACATTTCGGAAAAGTATCTCCTGCATGTGTATCTGTATCTCTCGTTTCTCTCTCTTGTCTCTCTGCCCTGGCTAATGGTGGATAATAATAATAATCACTTAATTTGAACGCTAATTTGTGGCTCTTCTGCCACTGCCACTGGCTGCTTCTTTTTCTTTCTCTCGGAGTCGGTCGCCCTCCCATTCACTTAATGACTTTCTTTAGAAAAAAAAAAAACGATTGGAGATCACCACGGGATGGAAGGTTGTGATCTGCTTTTTTCTCTAAAGAGGTTTTTCCACCGGAGAAACGATGTCTCTGGGGAAAATTATGCAAAAACAATGAAGAAAGGTTAACGCTTTTGAAGTCGAAGATTTAGATACACTTATTCATAAATTAAGGTGTACTATGGTTAGAAAATGTAGAAAAGATGATGGAAGATCTGATGGATTATAACAAAAGTGGTTATTGCTATTTAGAATAATTGGAGAATGGAGTTTAAAGAGTTTTCTTTAATAAACTTCAAAAATCCACCCATTACTGCTAAGCTACGCTGTAAGAGGGAGAGATTGAGTGTATAAACTGTCTTTAGGATCAGGCACATGTACAATACCTTCTTTATAGTACCTTCTGAAAGAGTATTTACAATGGGCCATACCCTCCTCCTCTTTGCCATGGCGATGCTCTGCTCTGCTTTTGGCTACTTCTTGACTGAGCTTTCGAATGCAAATCGTCTCTCTGTTCATTTGAACAATTTCATTTGGGGTTTTTGAAAGTTCCAGGGAGGGAAATTTATGTGCCGGCCACAGAGCGGCTACAACAACGATGAAAAAAAGGCGAAACGAAACAAAACGGGGCAAACCGAAAAAAAAAAAGTTCCCGAGGGTCTGGTAACAATGCGGGCAATTCGTTATGAGTGGGTGGAAGGGGGAGTGAGTGAGGGTGAGGGAGTAATGGATGAGGGAAAGAGGGTGTTATACGGAGTGAGGGAGAGGGAGGATATGATATGGTCTAATGGGGGACGAACGGACGGACGGAGGTTAACCCCAAAGTAAGTGCCAAGTGTGGGGGCGATAGACGGAGAAGGGTCGGGTCCCGTCCGTCTGTACCCATGACATTTCGACACGAACATTCGTGTTTCTGAACTATTGTTTACCATTTCATTTGATTTGTTGCTTGTTGTTGTTGTTGTTATTGCTGTTTCTACTGTTGTAAATGCTATTTTAAGATGTATATACGAGAGAGAGAGAGAGAGAGAGCGAGCGAGATGCATAGAGAAATAAATTCATTTTAATAGAGTTTTCACCTTTCGAATTTGGTTTTATAACTTGTGTGTTGGGTCGCTTGATTGGCGCGTTGCAAGCAAGTCACTTACTTTCGATTGATGTCATTTGATACATAGGTCAACAGGCAGTCGTCGATTGGTGTATAACAGTTATATAATATGCGGTTTGTGGTTTAGTTGGTGATGTTATAATGAGATTGTGATATTATTTATATAAAAGTATAACAGTTTTAGAACAGTATAACAGTCTGTATAACAGTTTGTATAACAGTTTATATAACAGTTTTTAACAAGTTTATTCAGAATGTCTGAGAAGTAATGTTACTTGGTCTTTACTTGTACATTATCTAAGTATAACAGCTGTATAACAATTGTTATAACCGATTTATAACAGTTGCTTACAGCTTTTGAAGGGCATTTTTAAGCTAGTGTTAATACTATACTTTGCTCAACAGTGTGAAGTTATCTACACTTTTTTTCATTGTATAATAGATCAAAATCTAACAACAATGAAAAATTATTCAAAAATAAATAAATTATCACAATAACTGTTTGCTGTATAACAGTTTCATTGCGAATGTAGTGTATGCTTCTATATGTGCATTTCACTTCCTAATGTTCGATTTTGCAATATGTATATGCAAATGTACCATCCATTCACACCCTCTTGACTGATTTCACCTTACCGCTCATGTATAACAGTTGGCGAACATATTAATCTCCAGCTAAGCGCTTCAAACCGAATTGGGATTTGAATCCCCACTCGAGATTCCCATTAACACCCCACCCGCTGTCGCACTCTTTCTCTGTTGCTCACATTACGAATTGAATTTCCATTCGCTTTGCCAATCAATTCCAATCTGTGGGATCCAATCCATATGTCCCCCCACAGGGCTACGAATGCCGGAACTATACGGTGGCCTAAAAAACAAATTCATGCACTTTTTCCATCCATCCTCGTCGGCCGATTTCACTCTTGGATTCGTAACACCCCAAAAAAAGAGGAGAAGAAGAGCTGCAGCAGCAGCGGCAGCAGCAGCAGCAAAAGAAAGTCTTGTATTTTAAAACAAAAAGAGACCGAAAATATCGCTGAAACCACCCGCGATTTGTTTGGTATCCAAATCTCACCCGCGCTATATCACACACGACGACGTCGCCAACGATGACGCTGAGGGCCCCACACTGTTGCCTGCCATCAACTCTCTTTTTCTGCCTCTGCCCGATTATCTACACCTTTCACCTTTCACGCCAACAACAACAGCTACAGCTACAGCGACAGCTACAACATTGGCCCGGCGATGCTCAACCTTTGTTGTAGTTGTTTCTTCTCTCAAAAGCCGGCACAAACATTAAATTTGCTTGGCTTTTGGGCAGCCTTTCTAATTTCAATTGTCTTTTAGTTGTGCGATTGTTGTGCAATCGAATTAATTGCTGAACCTACCTACCTACCCCTCATAGAGGCCTAACAAGAGCGAGGATAACCCTGTGATGGAGCCCAAGTGAGAGGAGTAACCCTAACAAAAGCATGTATTAAGCCCCCCCATAGCCCTTTTATGAATTCCAATGGTGGATAGCCCTAACATGAAAAGTGATAAAGGTATCGAACTCTCTGCCTCGCAAGCATTCCAACAGTGAGAAACAATTTCAGGAGAGTGCGCAACCCTAACAGAAGCATGCACTCAGTCAGTGTGGTAACCCTACCACTAAGACTAGCAGTAAATTCATCTCCCTATCTCACACGCATCCCATCCTGCTCCATTCTCTGCACTCTCTGCTCCCTACGCTACTGCTGTCTGTTTCTTTTCCTCATTCTTAGAGTGACATTTTACAAAATACAAAAAAAAACAGCAACAGCAGCAGCATCGCCCACTAAAAAAAACACCGAAGCCATAACTAAACCCAAAATTGTATTACATAAACGCTTCGAGGGATTTCCACATACCACCAGCAACAAAAAAGAAAAACAACAACGACACACATAAAAAAAAAAAAAAAATTAGTTTCACCTCTTTTTCATGGCTTGAGCTTTAAAAAGCGCAGCAAATTATAAAATAAGCAAAACCGAGCGAAAAAAAAAACTCCAAAGAAGAAAGGGTAGATTTTCTTGGGGTAAACCTGAAGATGAAGATACCTCTTAATGTTAGAATTCGAATTAATTTAAATTATTTTTAGATATCTATACAATTTTTGTAGAATTGTTTGGATTTAATCTAAGTAAGAAAATTGTAAAATTTGTTAGTTTGATATTTGCGATAATAAAGTGAAAAAAAGATTTACTCCGCCAAAAGTTCAGCTTAAGCCTGTCATGCCCTCTCTCTACCCAGGGTATCTCAGAAATAACAATTTTTATCTCAAATGCGAGAGTCGCCCACAGTCCATGCTGTCGCTGTCGCTGCAGCTGCAGCTTGCAATCGCTTTTTTCTGCGGCTAACTGTTTTTTTTTTTGGCAACACCAAAAATTGAAACCAAAAGAAACCCAAATAAACGGCTAAAGAAAGAGACGAATAAAAAAATGAACGGCAAATGACAAAACGTAGCCGACGCCGTTGCCGTTGCCGTCGCCGTCGTTCACTCGGGGATATTACATAACAAGCGCGACGCGTTTTTTGTGCAAGCCTCAACGGCGGCAGCAGCGTCGTCGTCGTCGTCATATGGCCCCAAAAAGGGGGCACGACAACAGCAGCAGCAGAGACACAGCAGCACACAACAAACGTAATAAGTGGCAAACACGAATGAGAGAGACAAAAAACACAAATCTTTGGCTTAGTTTGAGCGAACGAAACGGAACGTAGATCGAACCGAAGAGCAGAAGAGATCCGATCCGAGCCGAACCGAACCGAAACAGAAACGATCGAAAGAGCCGAAACACCTTTTCGGGTGGTGGAGAGGAGTTTCTTTTCGGCTTTCTTTTTTGCCACATCTGTCTCTTCAAACCCCCTTTTCCCACTCTTCTTCTCTCTCTCTCTCTCTCTCTCTTTCTGTCTCTGGCCCACAAACGGTAACATGCATCTCTCCCTCTCTTCTTTTTTTTTGGTACTGTCCTAATTTCGCTTAATTACACATACAACAACAAATGCAACAAGAAAGGAAGTAAAGCTACATATTGGCAAGACGAAGTTTTAAATACCCTTGAACAGCCATATGAAAGATTTATAAATAAACCCCCCATTAAGATGTTTCATGATTGTATTTTGAAGAAACATAGAAATAGAAATATATATCCCTAAAAAGTATTTGAAAATCGATTCTTTTCTATAACTTTCGATGACAATCGATCCTCTGAATATCTCATTTCCTGTTTTAAGACAATGGTACAGTATACAATCCTGTTCAGAAAGCTGCGAATCATGAGGATTAGTTTTGGTAGAAATATAGTTATTCATGATGATACCTTCTGTGCGTTGCAAAGATCTCCTCAATACAGTTATAACCTCTATAAAGAGTATAACCAGAGCGAACTTTGCAGATATTGTGCGTAACGACGGGCGGCGTCTGTTAGGGCTTCTTTCACCTTATCCTCCGCCCCATCCACCTCTTCTCATCTTCTTTCAGACACCATTTTAATGTTCCATCTGCTCTGCTCCAAACCTTTTCTTCACATTTGTATTTTTTTATGTAATTCGCTTTATTTTTTGTGGGTCTTTGCGTTTAAATGTTTGTCCGTCGCCATCGCCGTCGCGCACACAGTTTTCACTCTTTCATTTCGAAAATTTACGTTTATTTACAATTTGTCTTCATTTAGGGCGACGCTCAGACGCAGACACCCAACAGTTTTTTTTTCTTCTTTTTTTGGATTTTTTATTATTATTTCTTACCACTTTTGAGGGCCAACTCTTTCCACGTATTGGATTGTGGGAGGTGGGGGGCCCATTGTAATGTTAACTCTCTTAACTGGGCCTTGACGCGCCAGTCGCGTTGCCTCGTTTCTTTTTTTCTTCAGTTTTTAATGTTTGCTGTCGAGTTTTTCTTGGCTAAATATGATTAACAGCTGATTTGAAAGTTTTTTTTTTTTGTGGGCCAGTGTCAGTGTTGGAAAGTCATGCGATAATTGAGTTTACTGAAAGCTGAAGTCGGCGGGAGATTTCGGAAGTCAACAGATGTCGTAGGAATACTAAACTCTAAATCGTTAATTATATTCTTTCTAATACTAGTTTATACATTGATCATACATATGTACATTTCGCATGCATTAATCATCATTTCCTTATCGATAGCAATATTTTCTTGCCTTGAGAACTTTTTTGGCGAGATTATGTGGGACTCATTAATTATTGTTAAATCTATTATCAATATGCCAAAATAGACTTTTGAGCGCTTCAATGCAATTTTTAATCTTTATTTTCGTTCTACTAGACGGAATTTCGCTTATACAAAATATTAAGACAGCCTTGATATGATAAGAAAATGATAAGCCAATGGATTGACATTTTTAAAAGACATTTCATAGTCACACAAAAACAATAATGAATATAAAGTTCTTGGTTGTATGGTTGTACATAAAATAAAAAGTATTTTTGGAACCCATAAATGTTCTATGGATAGTTCTATCAAGTAAATCATTGAGCACTTTTCGTTGGAACACTTGAAACATGTCCCATAAATATTTCCCATTAGCTAAATTGCACAGAAATCTTCTTTCCAATGAAAAGCAAACAAAAATTCCCATCTAATTACAAAGAAGTCCCCCGCTTAATGGCTTTTGAAAATCACTTAACAAGACACGAATCCAAGATGCCACCCAAGACGAAGGCAACCACAGATCCCAGCCCATCCCAGCCCACACCACACCACACTTTTCCAGCTATAAAAACCAACCTGTGGCTAATTTTACAGACTAATTACAACCTAAAGGCCTCGTAATAATAAAGATAATAATAATAAAAAAAAAAACAAAAAGGGAAATTAATTACTCGCCGCCTTAATCCACAAACAGCAACAAGAATCCCAGAGAAAAGAGCAGACAGACAAGTGTCAAAGGTCAGAAGAGAGGCGCTGCTCACAAGGGAACACAAAACCAACTTCTGGATGGGGAAAAAAGGGAAAACCTTGGACTTGATCTGTAGGGAAAGCAATTAAAAACAGAAGAGCAATAGCAATAGCAACAGCAATAAAAATCCATAAAAAGACAAAAGGCCAGAAAGTAAATTGAAACGGGAGTTGGACAAACAAAACGATTCTACTTGTTGGTATCTTTTTC
Source organism: Drosophila bifasciata (assembly GCA_009664405.1). Taxonomy (NCBI): domain Eukaryota; kingdom Metazoa; phylum Arthropoda; class Insecta; order Diptera; family Drosophilidae; genus Drosophila; species Drosophila bifasciata. The sequence goes on from CM019044.1 coordinate 10,297,788, forward strand.
GGTTCTTGGCCTGTTGGTTCTTGGCTGTTGGCTCTTGGCTCTGGGCTCTTGGACGCTGGGCCCTGTCTCTGAGGCCGCCTGCCTTGTGCCTGTCCAAGCGAGACGTATCCGGACAGTCAACGATATGGCTATGGGGTCTCTGGGCCCACCAACGCTGCTTGATATTCGTGTGTGGCTCGCTGTCGTCATCAGAGACCGCCGTCCGGACGCGGTCCTGAGGCCGAGGCCGCCACTGCCGCCTCACATGTTTGTTCCTCTGTTTGTCTCATTGTGTCTGTGTGGAGTGGAGTGGAGTATCTGTGTGTGTTTAGGCACTGCGTCTGCGCTTAATACACCCAAATACACACTCGTCCGGAGTATAAGCCAATGATGTTTGCCCACAGCCATAACCCGAAACCACTTTGGTGGCATTTTTTTTGTTTCTGTGTTGTATTTAAATTATTAAAAACAAAAAAGAAAAGAACCACCCAGAAAATTGTATTTAATCGTGAAAGAGATGGGGAATAAAAGGAGTTCCCATCCTAAGCAAAGGCTTAGGAGTTTAAGTTTCTACAGATATGGGGAGCATTCAGAGGGTACAGTAAAGACTACTTTGGGATCTACAGGACATCAACAGAATGTTAGAGTTCCATTCATGGATTAGCAAAAATTGTTTGCGCGTCATGCGGCAGAGCCCCCGGCCGAAACCCTATCCTCAACTAATTAATTTCTTATTCTGCGAGTGTCTACTGTAAGCAGCGGAGATTTGTGTGCCTTTAAAGGCCACACACAAAGCCCAAGAGATACGCACACGCACTTCAAATTAGCCTAGGACGCAGATACAGATACAGAAACCACACATGCAGATACCCCGATACAGACAGGAGTAGGGAAACCACACATGCAGATACCCTCAGTCCACACAATCCACACCTGAAAGCAGAAGATCTTTGTGTGTGTTCTCTCCTCTCCGCTCCGCTCCGCTCCGAAGAGCTATCCATCACACATCCATCCATCCATCCATCAGACAAAAGAGCAGCCTAAGCAGCGGAAAAGCCAAAAGATTGAATTATATGCCATTGAAAGTCGTTGTAATTGTTAGAGAATTGTTTGCGCTGTACAAAAAAGAAGAGCCCAAAGAAGAGAACTCCAAAGATCTTTCAAGATTTTACAGAGAGGTACGGAACTCCAAAGATCTTTCTGGCTAAAGAAAGGGGTTGTACGAAAGAGAACGAGAACAAGAAGTACATGAGGGACCGTGGCGCATCGCACCACAGCGGACCACACACGATGGCTGGATGGATGGTTCGTTGATCTACAGGTGCTAAGGTTTCCTCTGGTGGTCTTTTGCCTATTCGGATGGCACCTTTTCAGCATTTAATGAGCGTAAACAAACTCCGTGGGATGCAACTTCCCGATTCAGGAGAGGAGACCAGACCAGAGCAGAGCCTTCATTCTTTACTGAAAACTACTAAGATTTCTCCTGGTTTTGGCATCTCCTTTTGCTTCTATGACTTCTCCGTCTCCTTTTGCTGGCACTCCGATTTGTGGTTTTAGCCAGCGGGATGTGTGTGTGTGTGTGGTAGATCCATCAAGACGATGCCTTTTTTTGCAGCTCACCCAAAGACAAATTCATAATTTACCTTCCACGCAGAGAGGCACAACGGTAGGTAGGGGAGGGGGTTTGAATGTTTTGACATTTTTGTTTGAGTCCCGCAGATAAGATCTTGACAAAATCCGGCATTCTGGGTGTTCTTCTCCTTTGAATGATGATCGCTTTGTGTCGCACTGTTGGCCTTCTCTTGGCTGCCTTTGCTGACTCTTTTTTGTGTGGCTCGATCTTTGTATATAGTATTGATGAAACAATTGAGGGACTGAAGAGATAATCCCACGACTTGACAAATTGTTGTTTGCACAGACATTTTTGCACATTCAACAATTTGTCGAAGCATTTCAGAATCAGATTTCATTTCAGACTAACAGGAAATGCATTTCATAATTTGGTACATTGTTGCTACCTGAAGGCAGCAGAGCTTCTCTATCTTTTCTCAGTCATCTGTGTGTGGCTCTCTGTGGCTATTGTATAATCGAAACCACAAACCAAAGACCAAATAAAAATTCAACCCAAGGCCAAGTGAAACTTTTCTTTTCCCCTAACAACCAAAAAGCCGGGCCAAAATGGGTTTGGTTTGCTGCTCAAAAATACGAAACCGAATCGACTGGAAATTGTAAATCATTTTATGATTTATCTTTGAACTAGTTTTCGATGGGCGCGTGACAGACGGAGAGGTAATACTATAGGCCCGAAAAAAAGCGAGTTACAAAACATCAAACACAATCGCAAGGGAGGACTGAAGCTGGGAGCTAAACCAATGCGATCCAATCGCTCAGACCGAAATCCCATGTAACTTGGAATCTATTTGGGTTATCTGTGGACAGTTTGAGGATTGTATAAGAATACAAGACTACGAGATTATATATGAGACTAAAGAGGAGTAGATTTAAGATTACGGAGGTTGCTTTTTGTTTTTGTAGGAACTTGGGAATTAGGAAGGAATTTGAAGTCTCTTTTGGATGTTTAGAATTAAGAATTTCTTCTAGAAAGAAGATATATTTAAATTAATTAAAAATCAGGGACCTGTACCAAAGAACTCTTAGTGGAAAATATTAAAGAACCGCTACTAAAAATGAAGACTTCACTCTGAACCCTTTCCACTTACAGAAATTAACCTCTCAACAGATTAACTTCGTGGCGTAAGCGACAATAAGAAAGCATAGAAAAGAGAGTAAAAGAGGCAAAAAGGCAGCAGAAAGCCAAAGCCAATCCAAGAGTCAAGCGGCGTCAAAAAAAAAGAAAAAGAGATGACGATAAAGCGCAGATTTCTATGATCGTTGTATCTTTTTGTTGTTTGCGTGAAATGCGGAAAGCTGTGTGCTCCAATCATTCATTTGTTACATGAGCAACAGACACACAACCAAAAAAAAGAAGAGGGGGAAAAAAAGGAAAGAAAGAAGAAAAAAATATTGTGAAAATGTGAAATGTAAATTTCTCGACAAAAAACCAAACCGAAAAACGCCAATTGCTGCAAAGTGATTACGACAAGTCGATCTCTCTCTCTCTCACACTGTCGCTTTGGGACGCTCTCCCTCTGTGGCTTTCTCACACACACACTCTCTCTCTCTCTGTAGCTCTTATTGAAAGTTTCACCTGGGGCACGAGTGCGGAAGTGATCCCACAGCAGCAGTAGCAGCAACATTTTCGAAGTCAACGTATCTGTGTATCTTACAACTCCATTTCGTATTTAACGGATGCAATGTCAGCGTCTCGTAACTGGTTAATCGGTTAGCTTCGATCTCTTGTGTTTAGGGGGAGGAGGGCATGGATGGATGTCTGCCTACTTTTGAAGGCAATCTCAAATCTTCAAATCAATTAACACTTTCGTTGCGTCGCTGCCTGCCTGCCCACGCAAAACGCTTACGCTAACGCAGGCAGAGCAGTCAGCGTAGTCAGAGCAGCGCAGTTAGCGGCGGCAGCACAGCCTCCAGTTTTGATTGCTTTGATTTCAATTTTTGTCATCTGTGAGGTGCCTTGCAATGCTTGCACAGTAATACAAAAGGTGATCAAAATAATGATATTCCAGTGTTAGAAACGTTATTTCATAGGTTCATATGGTTTTGCCATTCCCCCAGGCACTGCCAGTCACGAAGGTGGCCAAAGGTGTTCGCATGAAACAGCTGAACATCATATACACTCATCCTATTCGCTAGATTACGTTTTATTCTCAGTGGTAACCCACTTTTTTGACTCACATGCTTCATCTATATGTCTTATAAACATTTCCCCCAATTCAAATACCACTTGAACCACTGTGCCACTGTGTGGCGGCGCCTGCCTCGATTGTGAAAATTGGGTTATTGTCAGCAAGCAGCAGCAACAAACCATTCAAGCGGCAGGCAGGCAGGCATTTTTATTAAAACTTTTTGTTTTATTTATGGAAATTAGTGTCAAGTAAATCATGTGCATGAACATATTGGCACACACAGAAGCAGAACACAAACTAAACAAAAAAAAAAACCTGCAATCTATGAGTAGTATTATAGTAGCTTATGGGAAAGCGTTAAATGAAATTTCTATTTCATTGAAAATCGATTGATGATGATGAGTGGCGGCAACAGCGGGAGAGGAAAGCAAAGGAGGAGCTACACACGGGTCAGCAGGCGCCATGATGTTGTGAAAGTTCCAATGAAATTGAAACTCATTGAAGATTCAATGACTAAGTGGAAAAGGTGAACCAGTTGCTATTCGTATATAGTATGTATGCTTCCGCAAAAAGCACTGACAAACAAAACAGCAAAAAAACAGAAAGGAAGTTGAAATAGACGCCTCCAGCATCCATCCATCTGCTTGCTGGCCCAAAAGGTCACTGAACGTCCGTTTTTACATTCAAAAAAGATGAGCCAATCCATACAAACCTCAAACACACACACTCGAAGTACGAATACGACTACGACAACGAATAGATCCCCCTTTATATGGCGGTGTGTGGGGGCGTTGATGATAACTTTGAAATTGATCGTTGGATGTTTCAGCATTAATATTTTATGATTCAATTATGTTTAACGAACGGATTTGCCTTGAAATGTCTATGACTGGACGGACCATGAACCTTTGCACAGACACCTTTTTTCAGTCATATTATTCTTAGTTGGCAACATAATTCGAGGTGAATTCGAGGTACGAGGTACCCACGTTTAAGGTGGAAAGAGATTGTTTAAATATAAAAATGTTGTAGCTTGGTTCTACAAATAGGTGGCTAGAAGAGCAATGCTTTTACGAATGTAATTCTCATCTAAAACTACCAATATCTATAGTGATACCTTGTAGATTTGTGGATAACTCAATTATGCCCAGCCATTTCACAAGTTTTCGAACCCACTCCGGCTACCCCCTACTGTTGGGGTATTTGAACCATTTGCGAGTGTGCAATGGGTTCACATAACTCGACTTTCAACACCTTCGGGGCGTCGCAACATCAAAGGGCGGGGTATTACTGTCAAATTTTCACACATTCTAGCAAAATGCCACATTGAGACCACCAGAGGCATGGGCTTGGACGTGGACGTGGACCGACTGAAACCATCTAACTAATGAGCAGGCAAACAGATGAACGGATGAACAGACAGACGGATGGCCACACGTGTGGATTGGTTATGGGTGCTTGTAGCGAGAAGTCGAACGGAAGCTGCAACTAATCCGAGATGAGTGTGTGTGTGTGTGTGTGTAGTCGTTTTCGTGTGTGGCCATTACCCAAAAGGACACACACGAAGCCCTTTTGGCCTTATGCTAATTTGCAGGCCATAAATGAGACGAATGGTGCTGCAGAGTGGCAAATCGGTGTGCGAGTAGTTGCAGATGCAGATGCAGTGTATCTGTATCTGTAGTTGTGGTAAGTGGAAAAGTGCTGCTGCTGCTGCGACTAGCTATGAAGTGGCAGCACAAGGCGGGGGGCCCAACGCGCTGCCAGCTACATACATGTGTTGCCAGTGCCACCGACAACGCCCCATTTGGATACACACACACACACCAAAAAAGTGACAAAAGGGAAGGATAAAGCGGAGTGGTTCGACCATGAAACACCCTGTAGTCAGAGAAGGCCAAAAAGAAATCACAAAACGCTCTCATCCGACAGTTCCATACAGCTGCAATATTTGAATATACCACTTGCCCACTATAGGGTATCAAGAGCGTCACCAAAGGATGGCCAAAAGCTTATGTGTTCCAATGTCAATTGTTTCAACAAAGAGAATCTCTTGTGTGGGTGGACGATAACTGTAATTCAAAGAGATAGGAACTGAAGGGAAGGCCGCCCGCCGCGGTCCCATTGAAGAGCCACACGAAGAAGGGGCTAGCGCAAGAGAGGGATACGTACGGATAGATAGTGATAGCAGCAGAGCGAACCGACCGCTGTCTGTGTGTGTCCAACCGATTACGGTTTATCGGACCGGCCAAGGACCGGCTAGCGGCCTCCATTTTGTGCCTTCAATCCTGTGACCACACACACACACACACACTGCCACGCATACATGTGTGGACACACGCGCAATAATTTATCAGCTGGCCCTCAAACTTAAGATACATTCTCTCTCTCTCTTAGTCGCTCACTCACTCACGCACGCACGCACGCACTCACACACGTTTGGCTCTCTGCACTTGCGCTCAATTTTCAGTGTCGTTTTGTCGGTTGCTTCCTTTTCCATACGAATACATACAAATACAACGACCTCACACAGAGCAGAGCGTCGCATCGCTCTCTCTCCCTCTAACGAAAGTGTAGGTGTGCTCTGCTCTGCTCAACCCCCCACCCCTTCGCAATACATTGCGTTACATGAGGTGAAACGAAATGAAAACTGAAACGCTGCGGGCAGCTCTGCCAGCGTCAGCAGCGAAGCAGCATCGCAGTCGCTGTCCGAGAAAAAGAGAGCGTTTAGCTCTTTCTCTCTCTCTTGCTCAGCCGGCCGACTTTTTTCACTTCCCTGGCAGCATGTTGCAGGGGCCTCTGAATGTTGCTTGATAGCTCAGACTTGATACGCAAAAATGAGTCTGAGAGGTATATTAAATAGTCGGGGTAGACTTTAGCTTGCAAGCTTGCTGAATTTTCTGACCTGTGTTGCCTGTTGTCCATACCTTTTTTTTCTCCGCAACATTTTTTTAGGCACCTGCAACATTTGAAGGCGGGGCGGGCGTATTTGAAACGGCCTTGCGAACACGAACACGATTAAACGTGTTCAAGTCGTTCCCCGTTATTCGAACAGAGAGGTTGCAGCCAACTTGGCCAACGTTTGCACTGCACGGTTGCTGCGCGCGCGTCTCATAAGTTAATACAAAATAATAAAAGTACAAAAGTTTATACATTTTAACGTAATATTAACTTTGGATCCCTCTTCCGGCCGTAACGTCTGTCGTTCTGCACTCCTCCGCCCTGTTTTCGAGTGCTGTTCGCTCGCCACCACCAACCCAACCAACCAAAAAAAGATACAAGATACAACCGAAAATCCACAGCACACACTCGAAAAATTATACAAAAAAAAAAGAAAAGTAAGGCATGTGGAGCAATGTGTGGCACAAAAAGATTTGTTGAAATGAAAAAGAATTGAAATAAAAATTGAGCAATTTTTTATCAAAATCAAAAAACAAAATCAAAAATTCATTCAAGTTGGTGTACTATAAGTGTGTGTGTGTGTGCGTGTGTGTGCTCTTAAGATAAAGATATACCCATATAGAAAGAGATAAAAGATTGAATTGTATCTTTTGAATTGAAAGTAAAATGTTTGAGCCCTATGTGAAAATCAAGAAAAAGCGAAATGTTCATGAAATCTATCAACAAAGCGACGAGAATTTAGAACGTGAACGGGAACGGGACCAACAACAGGAGCCGCAGGAGGATAGTAGTGATAATTGTTGCTGCCTGGAGGAGGTGGCCCCAATAGCAGTTGGAGAGGGCGCCACTGTGGCAACAACAGCAATAGCAACAGCAACAGGAGGAGCCAGCAGCAGCAGCAGCAGCAGTGGCAACTGCAGCCGATTGCAGCAATTGATTTCCACGCCGCCAGTATTATTGCGTAGATCTTCGCTGTCGCCGCCGCACCACCAGCACCAACACCATTCACAAGGGGGCAACTCTCCCTTGCACCAGCTTCCACCACAAGCTGTAAGCACACCACCGCCCACACCACCCACACCACCGCACCACCAGCAACAGCAGCAACAGCAGCAGCAGCAGCCGCATCAACATCTAGCTGCTGCGCCTTCAGTTTTGCAACAGCATTTGGGTCACCTGAATTACGAAAGTGGAGCAACTGCAGCAGCAGCACAAGCGGCAGCAGCGGGAGCTGGAACCAGTAGAAGTGGATCGGCAACACTGGCACAACATTTGGCAACACCCAGCAGCATATTGCAGGCGGCATACAGCAGTGGCAGCCACAACTTGCAAAATATATTGACGCGCTCACAAAGTTCCTCCACCTCCACCTCCTCCTCCTCGTCCACCTCAAACGTTGCAAGCACCACCTCTGCCGCTGCCGCTGCATCTGCCTCATCGTCCAGTTCCTCGAACAATAACAATTGCAGCAGCGCCTGTGCGGGGAACACCCATTACAACGGGGGCAGCAGCAGCAGTAGCAATCACCACAGCAACAGCATCATTGCCAGCCGTTTGTTTGGGGCAGCATCATCCTCTTCTTCATCGTCCAGTCCCTCCTCCTCCTCTTCGTCTTTGTCGTCGTCGTCGTCGTTGTCTTCGTCATCCCACCTGCCGTCATCGTCGCCTCATCATCTGCATAGCCATCATTCCGCGTTGACCAACTCCATCACGAATCGCATCAATCAGAGTATAAGGCGGCATCTCAATCAGCAGCAGCATCATCCCATCAGCGCCTCCTCCTCCTCCTCATCCTCCTCCTCGAGTGGCACGTCGTCTCGTTTGCCGCATTATCAGACACAACAATCGCCGATCCACCAGCAACAGCAGCAGCAGCAGCATTATAATTGTGCTCATCCTGGACAACAGCAGCAGCAACATCATCATCATCAGAGTAGCAGCAGCAGCAGCAGCAACAGTGGCAGTGGCAGCAACCATAATCATCATCATCATCAACAGCAGCAACACCACCACCACCAAAACCAAAACCAACACCAACACCACAGCAACAATCAACAGCAACAACAACAACAACAACCACAACAATCTCCTCTGTGCCTAGTATTATTAGTTAAATGCCCCAATTCTAAGGAATTTTGTAACGCAGCCGCCGCAAATTTCTGTGATAAAAGGTAAGGGATACACCAAAAAATGGAACTTACCTATTGTTCTTATGTGTGTGGCATGTGCATGAATGAGAAGAGCAGCCAAAATGAATACTTAAATGCCACCGAATGACATTTTGCACAGTAATCTTGTGTGAATAATTTACACCTGACAAAAGCTAATGGAATTCAGGCAGAAAAGTGTCAAAAGCTAATGGAAATCGGGCGCAAAAGTACCTGAAAATAATTCTAATATTCGGGATATGGTTTTCGATATATGTAAATGATATTATTTTTACTTAAAAAGGGTACAAAGGGTCACTTATAAGTAAGTAGGGAATGCATCTCTGACAGAATCAATCGATACTCGAATTCAACTATAATTCAACTTTATTCAAATCAGGGAAATAACACTTAAGGAGCAGAAGATTGATTGAAATATCTTAAAGAAAAATTGAAGATATATGGTACATGGGTTCTAATCATTCAAAACTCTACACAAATACAATAGTTTGTTTTGTAAACCAATCAACCTCCCTTAAACGAGGAAAAAAAAAAAACGCACACCTACCACCATATGTTTATATGACTTCAGAAACCCTCCACATAGACGATTTGGGGCATAGCAACAAGTAAAGGTACTAAATTATGGCACATTTTACTCAGTTTATGAAGGACTTCTAGGGTAAACAATCATTAGCAGCCATTCGAATTGTAAATGCTCTTGAGATGTGCTTCGCTTGTGGGGGGGTGGGTACTATGTATGACTATGACCCACTTCTTTGGCAGCAGGACCTTCCCTGAGCTACATTTTGCATACACTCGTAGTCGGAAACCCATTGTCACATCCTTGAATTACTCTGGTGGTAACCACCACACAACAAACAAACCACTGAACAAACAAAACTTTTCATTGGTACTATTTTTTTTTGTGTTTACTTATATTATTTTTGATGACTTGTAAGTTTATTTCTGTAGCACACAGACCTCGATGGATGGTTTTTCTGTGGTATAGTAGACCTCGATGGTTGGGGTGTTTTACTATATAATGTACATAAGGCTGACCTTACTTTTGCGTAAGTAATTGGTTTCCTCCATGAAACTTGATGACGATTTGCCTACTGGATGCTCTATTGATTGGTTGTGGTGGTGGTGGTGGTAGTGGCACGTGGGTCACTGATCACCCCCAAGCCTGAAACGAAACCTTCTACCCTGTTTCTCGTTCTCATTTTCCCTTGCCCTGAAAATGTCGTAATATTGCATGGGCGTATAAACACAAAACTTAAGTAATTAAGTTTTCTCTCACTCTGCCCCACACTCTGCACTCCCCCCCTTCCTCATCTCTATCTCTGTGTGTTTCCCTCTCTGTTCTGCCACCCCTGAGTATGCTTGAGCTTTCACATACACACACACAAATACACCCCACCCACACACTCACGAAAAAAGCTGACCCCAAAAGGCGTTCGCCTAACCTCAAAAAAAAAAGAAAAAAGTATAACAATTTGGTAAACAACAAAGAAAATGTTTGTGTTTTATGCTGATGCGTTTTGTTTACCGTTTCATCCATTGAGTGGCACTCAATTTTCGGCTAATTAATGGGCGTGGAGACCAGCTGTTTTTTCTGTCATTAAAGAAATGAGCAAGAAAAGGGAAAAAGAGAAAGAGGAGAGTGAAGAACAGACAAGAAAGAAAGGGCGAAGAGCGATATACATACAAAGAGTGGAACAGAGAAGAGTGTGTGATTGTGAGGTACTGGAGAATTGAGACCATGGCTATGGCTGCAGCTGCTGCAAACACAGAGAGAGAGAGAGAGAGGAGACCTCTTTCTTAATTCTTTTGACCATGTGCCACAAAATTGTTAATGTTGCCCCCCCCTTCACCCATTCTGTTGCACTTGTTGCTCATGGCCTTGTTGAAGTGAAATTCTATGATAATCAAGAACAAAAAAGCGTTTCTTTGTGCCGCCTCTGAGTCATGGATGTGGCGAGGGGTCGGTCTTTATCAGTGCTTTGGCCCCGCATTGACGTCTGCAAATCTACACACACAAACACACACACACACACAGGGTGGGTGCAATGACAGTAGACAGGCAGGCAGGCTGTACAGGGTGTCTGCTGTCATTCTGTCTCGCTCTGCGGTTTTGGGGGACCCAACGGGAAGTCTGCTTCACTGAATTTTTGTTGGTGTGAAAGGGCTCTCTGGTCGCTGGCAGTCGCCTTGGCAACATTATGCAATGACCTCTTTCAGCTTCCGCTCTTCGCTCCACCTATCCATCATACCTCCCTTTGAAAGATGAATATAGTACATATGATATGATAGTTACTGGAGGGGAAAGAAATGAAAGTTGATATTTTTGAACATTTATTGAAGAAATCCACACAGAAAACAGAGATTTGAAACATCATTTTTTTTAAGCTTTCAAATGAGTAAAATGAGTGGAAAACCAACCAACTTTTCCTTAGCTCTGCATCAATAGGATTTCTGAAGAATTTCCAGTAAATGGAAATGGGTTTTAACCAAATTATTATCTCTTTCACTTATTTTCTAATAACTGCTGTGGCTGCAATACTGCAACTTTCCCATTTTTGTGACTGGCGCCTGCCACGGCTGCTGCTGTCGTCTCTCATTTATTTTATATAAATTATTGAAAACTTTCAAAAGTTAAAGCGAAATTAAATTCATTAACATACAGCATAGTTGCTGTCCACATTTATTAGTGCGGATTTAGCATGCGGATCTTATAATAACATTTAGCACGGACAATTTGCAATGAGTTTTTTTGAATATACTCTCAAAAGGTGTGCTAAAGGGGTATCATCATTAAACCAATAGAAAAGACTTTGTATGTAATACATTTTAACACATGTGTATTTATCTATAACAAACTAAAAGTCTTTCCTTCACATCAAGAACTATTTCTTATAGCTACAATCAACGATCTTCAAGGGGAGTATCATTTTGGCTATGGCCTCCATTCTTTTTAGAGCAATTGCTCTTTCGAATCGTGTGTCTTGAACTCTGCTACAGATACAGATGCAGATACAGGAGGAGTTTTCACTTTGCTTCAACACAGCACAACAACATTTCACCCAATAATCGTAAAACGAAAAATCTGCCTCGCTCTCTCACTCAACCCACATTTTATTTAGAACAAATCTCTTGGAAATCGGGCGAACAGCAAACAAGAATTTCTAAGCCAATAAAAGAGAGAGAGAGACAGAGAGAGAGCGTCAGGGGTAGAGGGAGCAGACAGGCAGTCGACTTTAAGCCAAATACAGATCACGAAGACGCATTGCGCCTAAAGAAAAAGTAGTAGAAATCCAAAGAGCTACAACGAAGCGAAGAAAAAAAAAAAAAGCACGACAAAAACAAAATGTGAAAACGCATGAAAGCCAATTTCTCGCCATCTCCCTCTCACTCACACCGCTCTCTTCAGTGCCGCTCAATTTGTTTAGAAAGTGCAGAGAAAGAGGTAAAAGCGGCAAAATGCAAACAAGAAAGCTCCGTCCGGCGTCCGTGGTCCGTGGTCCGGGGTGTCGGGCAAAAGTTTGCCCCAAAAAATGTTTGAATGGGAAAATTGGGCACACATGGCATATGTTGCTTATTAATTTATTGATTTCAACCTGATGATGATCATACCGAATGGTCATAATGATGTTTGTCCGCAAACTTGTTATACAACAACAACCACAACAAAGAAAACACTAAGAGCCACGCGCTACAACTCCAACCAAAGAGAGACTCCGAAAAGAGATTGAGAGAGAGGTGCACACAGAGAGCAGCGTAAAGCTAGCTCGACGACGTCATCAAACAAGTTTGACTCGCTTTACGATTACATAAAAGTGTTGCTCTCGTTTCAAACTTCGGCATCGGCTCGGCATCGGCTTCGTGTTTCGGCTTGCTGCCCACCTTCGGGTGAAAACGTTCGCTGCCCACCTACGCGCCTGCGCACAGTCCGCGCCATACAAATAAACACAAAGCTGAGCAGCGCAGCGACGTCGTCGCCAACGTCGTGATGTTGCTCATTTTTTATGCTGCTTGTAATTTTTACGTAATCGAAATATGTTTTCCCCTCATTATTATTTGCGGTTCAAAAATGGTCGGTCAACTTTCATTTATGCTGCAATGCCCCCCGAACCGAGCCAAACCGAACCAAACCAAAAAAAAAATTGTCAAACAAATGTTGCAAGCCACGCCCACGGCCTACTTTCGGGCTCGGGCACACACAAAGTGTGACAAAGGCCTCGTCTTCAGTTGATTAGCATTTCAAATCCAAAACAAACAGCAAAAACTAAGCCACGGCAGTTATGTAAAAATTAACAGCATAGTCGTATTATGCGTGGAAAATGGGACGCCGCGATGACCATTGTCACATGCCGTTGATGAGATCTGTTGAAATTAATTGGAATTTTATAAGGTCAAAAAAAGGTTAAAGAGTTGAAGCTTCTCTACTCTTTTACTTCAACTGTTACGGGAACTGGTTAATTTCAGGGAAATATCTATCAAAAGATGATCAAAGGAGTAAATGTCAAAGGAAAAGTCCCCCATTAGAGCTTTCTCTGTAACTAGATTTGACATAAAAACATGTGTCCATTTAGGGTCATAGTGCAGATCCCTAAGGGAGCAGCTTCCCGACCAACAAAGTCTTCCCTGCTGCAATCAAGGATCATTTAAGAGGTTAATGTATGGAAACATAATTTCCCAAACTTTCAATTGTGTTCATTAGTGCAAACAATGAAAAAACAATGAAAAAACAAAATCCAATAGGCCCAAACAAGGTAAAAACAGCAAAAACATCGAAACAGAAGGCAAATTTCACTCCACTTACATGATTTCGTACGCTTTATATAACAACAAAAGCAACAAAAGCTCAGCAAAAGGGGCAGAGGCGGCGGCAGCAGAGGCGACGACGCTGTTGACTTTCACGAAAACTGCAGGCAAAACTGCATATGCGAGAGGGAGACAGCGAAAAGGAGAGGAGCTTTCTCTCCCTCTGCAAAAAACGCAATGCGGATCGTGGATCGTATCGTGGAACGTGGATTGCGGGGGGGTAGGTAGGGAGGCCAAAAGGCAAATGGACGGACGATCGGCTTGAGTGAAAGACCCCAAAACGAAATCCAAAGAACACGAAGCACAACAAATGGAGAAAAAACAAAAGCGATAAAAAAAAATGTTGAGCGTGGGAGTTTTGAAAATTAATATGCGTCAAACTCTTGTTGACACTCCAGGGAAGGAGGGAGAGTTGGAGTGTAGGGAGAGTTGGAGAGAAATTGCATGCGTTGACTTATCTCTCTCTCTCTCTCTTTCTCTGTCTTTTCTTTTCTTCGGGTGGGTGGGTGTCATCGTTGCTGTCGCTGAAGCGTTTGCTGCTGCTGCTGCTGCATTTGTAGCGGAAGTGAAGTTGTCTGTCGGTCGGTTGTTCGTTGTTTGGGGAGCAAACGAACCGAACGTGTTGGATGGAAAGAGAGTTTCTCTTTTGAAATCATTTTCATTGGCATGAAAGTTCACATTATTTAAATTAAATTGCTAACCGGCGACGCTTCTTCCTCTTGTCACGGCGCCTCTCTTCCCCGCTCAAGAAAAGATGAGATTTCTTTAGGTTGAAGCTTTGGATACCCTTTGATAATGGACCATAGCATTGAATTAATGAAATAAAATTTATAGAGTTGAACAACAACAACAATAAGAGATGTTTTCCATTCTACTTAAGGGTTCCAAAAAGGTACCATTGAATTGGCTTTCGTCTTTAAAGGGTGCTGCAAACTTCACATTTAACACATAATAGCCACCTTTTGTTAGGGTATCAAATATGTGTCTTTGCATTTACAATATGTAAAAAGAAAAGCGTTTCCTTTTGGTCGCTCACTCAGCGACAGCAGAAAAGCGTTTTTCACTCCGCTCCATTCATTTGTTGTTGCTTCGGTGGTGTTTGGTGTTTGGGCGGCGAGTGAAAGGAGGCATTTGTTGTTGGTGAAAACTTTTGTGGCAGCCGCCGCCATGCAAGTGAAAATTCATGCGATAATTTGTTGCAAAAGAAAACAAAAATGAACAATTTTCACCATTTTTGTTGTATTGTTTATTATTTGCCTTTTGCCTTTTGTTGTCGACATTCGTTCGCGGTGATTGTTGTTGTAGTTTTTATCAAATTTCATTTAAATGCTAATGAAAAGTTGCCGGAAGTGTGGAAAGCGACAAAGCGAGTCGCTCAAATTATATAACTTTTCCTCTTTTCTTTTTTTTTTTTTTTTTTTTTGGCGGAACGATTTTGGTGAAAAGTTGTGAGCCACACACTCTCACTTAACTCTGCCTCCGCCTCCTCTTTCTTTGAAGCAGCTGCTGGCAAATCAATTTCACCATCTCCTTTCCCCTTTCCTTTATTCAGCTTTGTCTTCCTCCTTTCGCTTAAGCCGATTTATGAGATTTCTTTAACGCGTGCTGTCTTGCCTCTGCTGCTCCGTTTCTTCATTTGTCATAAATTCTCTCTTCTTTTTCGTTCCTTCTTCACTCTTCTCCTTTGTGGGAGAGCAGCCCACACAAAGACAGCAAAAGCGAGGCGGCTGCTCATCTGTCCGCCGAGGATCGCCCAGGGTGATCTTCTCTCCTACTCCCACTCTCCCTGTCCCTGTCCCTTCCTCGTGCCCGTGCCCGTGTCCGTGTCCAAGCGCATTCGCTGCGTCTCAGCTGTCGGATGTTTGAACAGGCGCGTCCTCCTGCATTAGACTGGTCCCTAACTAAAGTACGGGGAAGGCAGCACATATTGTTGATATTGGAAGGGTCAGTATTTGTGGTTTTGCTTTGGACCATGGCTAATGGCTTTTGGCAGCTAAGCAAGCAGACCTAATGGCATGACTGGGGGAAATTAAATGGAAAGGAATTTGCATTCAGATGTGTGCGTGGTGTGTTTGCTAAACACATTTCATTATAACCACATTTAGACTCAAAAAAATCCTCTAAGTCGGCGGTTTTGAAGGTCTTCACCAATTCAAAAATTTACAATTTAAGCTATACACCAAAAGTAATAAAATCCATAAAAAGTCGCTGAAGGTCCACCCCAATCTACAGTACAGTAACTCGTCATCACGCGGAGAGAGGCAGAACTTTACCGTCCTCCTGCTGCTACTGTCCGCTCATTAAGCTTCGGCTTCTTGAGCTTAGCCTTCCTATACCCCCCTCCTTCTCACCATACATTCTGTCATTTGCCTTGTGGCGCCATATCCAAATGATTTTCAATGTCATAGCGAAACAAATTTCGGCTCTTGGGCCCTTGAGAGAGCGAGAGGCGAGGCAGTGGCTTGTGAGCGAGAGAGAGAAGAGGCAGCTTAAGGTAATGGCTAAGTGTGTGTGTGTGTGTGTGTGTGCTGATGTTTGTGTGCGTGTCTCAATGCCAAATCAATGTCATTAACATTAAAGCACACTCACTAAAAATTGAACAAAGCGGCCCCTGCCTGCCCGCGAGTGCTAAACAGTGGAGTTGCGTTGGCTGCGCTGCTGACTGCTCTGCCGGCAGTTGGTTTGTTCACCTTGACGAAATGCGCGTCAACCTTTTGCTCTGCTGTGGCTGTATGACAGCAGCTCACCCATGCAAAACGCACACAGAGATGGAAACAGAGGCCCATTGAAGGTCCTTCCCAGCTGGATTTGAGTATGGCCATCAAAATCGCCAGCACAGCAGCCTGCCAGTAGAAGGTATACGCAGGAGAAGGTACATTACATATGTATATGGTACCCACAAGCTACACTTCACTGCCTTACCTTCAATTAAATGTGCCCTGTGCGTTGGCACCTTGAAAAATCTCAACCTTGCGGGAGAGCAGAACACAGAGGCTATTATTGTTGATGCTGGTGGCGCAGCCTTGTACAGATTTTCCGAGTTTTCCACCGCTTAATTGTACAAATAGTGCTGCTGCCGCCACGGCTGCCGCTGCTTCTGCTGCTTCTGATGCATCTGCGCCTGCTTGCAACTCCGACACAAACGAGACGAATGTGTTTTGTTATAGTGTGGCAGATCTACCTCTACCTATGTATCTCTCCCTCTCCTGAGCATCACCTTCACCCTCTGCATCGCTGACCCATTGTTTGTCAATTTTCCACTCTTGGCTACAATTCTGGCTGTTCTGTTCTGGCCCTTTGTTTGCTGTCATCTGCAGAGCCTCTTCTTTGCCTGTTTCGTGTCCTTAGACACGGATTTCCTTTCGTTTCCCTTAGATTTTCGAGGTCCATTCGTCCATCAGTTTTCTTTTGCTGCTCCTGCGCAACGGTTGTGTTTTTCTTCTCTTGTGATACTCTTGCCGCTCTTGCTCTTGCATCCCAGTCAAAGCGCAACGAACTTTGAAAGCTTCCAAAGCTTCACTCAAACTGCCTGCTTCTTACTGTGATCTGCATGTACTGCCATCTCGCTTCGTTCTACACGCATTCCAACTGCCTCCCTCGCACGCCCACGCTCCCAGGCGCTGACAAATGTGCGGAATAACGGTTAACGTTTCCTGAGATTCCTTCGTTCCGCAATTATGATTCCACGCTGTCGCGTTTGCAATTTTTGGCGCATTTCATTTTGTGTTGTCCTCGCGTTTGTGTCGTCTTAATCGTGTTTTTTTTTTGTAACTAAAATAACCCCTCAGCACTGGAGTTTATTCTTGTTAATTTGTCGTTAACCTGTTACCTGTCTCGCTGATTTAATTCCGTGTTTTGTGTGCGTGTATTTTAAACGGGCGGCAAGCTGGAGAACTCCCTGCTGTTGAAGCTGCTCAATCTACTCGCGAGGCACTCGACTTCTGACTCCAATTTTGTCAAAGTTGAATTCGAGCGCAGTATCATGGATTTAATACAAGAGCCAAGGTGAAACCAACCTCACAAAACTGATTCGATTTTAGATTATCTAAGAGAAAATATCTCCCAAGTTAAATCGGGTGAAAATTCCTAATCGTAATTCCTTCTTATCTCTGTGTCTGCTTCAATCTCCATTACCCTTTGGAAGCGCATCTCTCTTCTGGTTCTGGTTCTGTAAAACTCAGTTTTATATTCATTAAACTCAAATATATACATTAAACTATATCATCCAAGAAGAGTTAGATCAAATTGTAGTCCTATGACCGATCTCTCTGATCTTTCGCAATTCCTCTTCAAATAAGGGCATACAGTTTTTATGCAACTAAAACAAAATGGTTTCTTAACCACAAATAAAAGTTTTCCATCGAACTATACAGCTTTTCTTGTTCTGTCTACTTTAACTACAAATACTATTTATTATCTAAAGAATATTGTTAGACGAAAAGAGAAAATGATAAATTTAAATTTATTTCTAAGAAGGTTATTAATTAATTTTCACATCATTTTTGTATTAAAATCCCTATCTTTTTATATCTATTGCTAATCTAAATGTTTGATGCTTTCTTTTTTTACAGATTGCCGGTGAACGAATGTCAGGCAAGCCAAACAGCTAGAGTCACCTCGAACCTGCACGCATCCAGTAGCACGATGGCGGTCAGCCGCGTTCCCTCGCCGCCCTTGCCGGAAGTTAATACGCCAGTTGCCGAGAACTGGTGTTATACTCAGGTAAATTCGACTCCCAATCCTCATCCTCATCTTCAACCTCCCTCCCTTTCTGCTGATAATCCCACAAAAGGGATTAAATTTCCCTCCCTATACATACAAATGGGTTCGTCTGGAGCATTCCTCTTCGTATAGATTTTTGCATTCCTATGGATTTGCCGATCGAATTTCACAATTTGTCATGTAAACCGAATCCAGTTTGTTGTAAGCCGGTAAATGCATTTCCGTTTGGGATACAGGTGTTGTGCGGCTTGGTCGGGAGAATCCACTGAAGTTTGAGGAGAAATTTGAGATGGTCTCCCAGGATGGAGATGTACAATACTGAATGAAAATTTTACTTAATCTTGCTCTATCCTGTTCATATCTTTGCAGGTTAAAGTGGTTAAATTTAGTTATATGTGGACCATAAATAACTTTAGTTTTTGTCGGGAAGAGATGGGTGAGGTACTCAAATCGTCCACATTCTCAGCCGGTGCTAATGACAAACTGAAATGGTAAGAAGATAAAAAGCTTAAATTGAGATATACAGATATCTAAACTGCATGTCTTCTGTTTCTGTTTCTCTTCCAGGTGTTTACGGGTTAATCCAAAGGGTCTCGATGAGGAGAGCAAGGATTACTTATCATTATATTTACTATTAGTTTCGTGTAATAAATCAGAAGTCAGAGCCAAGTTCAAATTTTCCATACTGAATGCGAAACGTGAGGAGACCAAAGCCATGGAATCCCAAAGGTAAATCCATCAATCAACCACCTCATCCGCAAGGATCTCCATTCATTCATCACTAATACTAATCAATCAATCACTTTCGTTTTGCCATTGTAGAGCTTACCGTTTTGTGCAGGGCAAAGATTGGGGCTTCAAGAAATTCATTAGACGCGACTTCCTGCTGGACGAGGCCAACGGCCTGCTGCCGGAGGACAAGCTAACGATCTTCTGTGAGGTTAGCGTCGTTGCGGACAGTGTTAACATCTCCGGACAATCCAATATTGTGCAGTTCAAAGTGCCCGAGTGCAAGCTCTCCGAGGATCTTGGCAATCTCTTTGACAATGAGAAATTTAGCGATGTGACGCTCTCAGTGGGCGGTCGAGAGTTTCAGGCGCACAAGGCCATACTGGCAGGTAAGAGCACAAATCATCTTTAAATCTTTTTTGAATAGTCTTAACCAAGATGTGTATTTATGTTTTATTCAGCGCGCAGCGATGTCTTTGCGGCCATGTTTGAGCATGAAATGGAGGAGCGTAAGCTGAATCGTGTCGCCATAACCGATGTGGATCATGAGGTTCTTAAAGAAATGCTGCGATTCATATACACGGGCAAGGCGCCCAATTTAGAAAAAATGGCTGATGATCTCCTAGCGGCTGCTGATAAGGTAAGAATATCTTTAGAATTGCATATTTTTAGATTGATTTTAATCGGACACATCTCTCTTTTGATTACAGTATGCACTCGAAAAGCTGAAAGTGATGTGCGAGGAGGCGCTGTGCGTCAATCTCTCTGTTGAAACAGCAGCCGAAACATTAATATTAGCTGATCTCCACAGTGCGGATCAATTGAAAGCACAAACGATAGATTTCATAAATACGTAAGTGCCTCAAGCCATAGATTTCCGCTTTTGATTTGTACCTTACTTATCTTTTGGTTTTCTCCTCTTTCGTACAGTCATGCCACCGATGTGATGGAAACCTCTGGGTGGCAAAATATGATCACAACACATTCACATTTGATAGCGGAGGCATTTCGTGCACTCGCAACACAACAAATCCCACCAATTGGACCACCAAGGAAACGCGTGAAAATGAGCTGAAACCACACTTCAACAACAACAACAACAACTACAACTACAACAACAACAAAAAACCCTAAAGCAACACCAATACAAACCTACAAGAATCAAAGCAATATACTATATAAAATTTACCATAAATGCAATAATTTGTTCGATCGTTTGGCAGCTAACCTCAAGAGAACAATATGCCGCAGAACAACAGATACAATAATTACACCAACAACAATCAATAATTTCAACAACAACAACAATAGGCAGAAGAATATTATAAAAATGGAATGGCAGAAGAAAGATGAAAGAAAGATGGAAATGAGTAACAGTAGCAGGAGCAGGCAGTACCGTATATTGTTTCGATTTTTGAGTAATTTAATTCATTTTTTAACATAAAAACTTGATTTTAACTGTATTTTTATTTTAATTTTGTTGATTTATGCTTATGATCCTATGATTAAAATGTTTACGAGTAATAATTATCCATTAATTCTACGCTTAAGTCCAACAAACAAAAGAAACAAACATCAAGAGCACTAAGTAAAATAAAGAAAGAGAGAGTAGAAGAAACACACAAAAAGGAAAGTTGAAAATATAATAAAACCTATAATATAAAATAAAGTAAAAGAGTAAAAGGATCGATAAAGAAATCCATCAAAAATGAAATAAAACAAAACAAAAACAAAAACAAACAAAAAACGAAAAAGCAATGAGAGAAAAACGCAACTATTATTATTATTATTATTATTCTAATTGTAACGAATTATGACTATCGATTACAAAGCGTACACTTTGATTGTGATGTATATTCGATGACAGAGAGAGAGTATGAATACGATTATGAATATGAGATGAGGATGAGGATGAGTATGATAATGTTGAGTGATGAATAACGAATAACGTGTAATGATGAGTATGTAATTGAGTAATGCATAATGATACGGATATGATAATGAAGTTGATTTATACTATATTGTGTGTATATGTAAACTCGGAAACAATTTTCACCATTAATTCAAGGATTAATTTCACCTTCTATCTAATCCCCACTCTACTTTTCTTTAGTAGAAGAGTATGATCTCTAGACAGATCATGGTATTCCTACTATTATTTGAACCCACTAAATGGATGTTTGGATGTTGTCCGATCAGGCAGAGAGATCCAAAGTGGCTGCATTCAGAGCTCTACTTCCTACCATTGTTAAAGCGTTTACCATGTAAAATGTTTATCAGACGAGCTGCTCTTTTCCTCATTGAAATACAATATATCATACCCCCAATGCTACCACCGCTGTCACACCCTTTTACACCCACCAACATCCTCCTTTCGGATCCCTAGGAAGAAACCAGAACCTTGTTCACACTTTCTTTATATGTTTTTCTCTTGTTATGTGTCTTTTTTTTTAATAATTTAAACAGAGCAACTTTTATCTTTTCGTTTAAGCGCAAATGTAATTAATTTGTTGTACAAAACTCTTTAAAACACAAAAAAACAAAAACAAGAACTATCATAAAATAAATGCAAAACGTAGCAATTTGTGTATAGTAAGCAGATAAAAATCACAAACAAAAAATAACAACGCATCAATTCATTAATTTTGCGGCATTCCAAGGGAATGTGAGGTGGGATTGAGGTCGAGGATGGATGGATGGATGGATGGTAGAGTAGATCCTCCCATTAGTCGCCCTTTAAGATAGAAATTGCAGCTGCAAATAAGATCGAAGGAATAAAATGACCGTAAAATAAACGTGATAACAAATTATCAAAAGTAAAGTAAACTTTAAAGTAATTGAAACATTTTTATATGTATGCTAGAATGCAAATCGTAAGAAGAACACATAAGAACTCCTGGGTTCCTGGGGAGTGTGTCAAATTCAGGTATTCAGGAATCAACATTGTAGAGAAAAGAACCAGAATAACAACAGCAACAACAACAAACAATAATAATAGTTAAAAATGCAACAAAAAATACAAATAATGCTTTCCATTCAATATCGTACTTCCGATTGCATGAACCGAAAATGTATATAGAAAAAAACTCCTCTAGCCTTAGTCGTCGCATCAATTCCATTTTGTTTCGACTGCACAAGAATGCTTTAAATCCGTGTATGTGCCGTGTGAGTGTATAATATTAGCTAAAGAATAGGGATTCCGGGAAGAGCATCCATATGTTTGCTATACGAATATTTGTTTCACTTTGTCGCTCGCTCGATCGCTCGCACACACTCTCTTTTTGAGTGTTGAACCACGATTGAGAGCAGGCATGGCCATGGCAGGCATCAGTCTTTACCAACACTGCTAATCATTTTAATGCTCTGCTGGAAATTGATTGTTATGGGGGGGTAGGGGCGGAAGCAGCGGGTAGATCTGTTTGGAAATACAAAATCAAAACTTATGATCCAAAATATATATTATATGCATGTATCTAGTAAAGCAACAAAAGAATCAGATACAACTTTTATGCATGCGCCAATCTAAATGTGTAGGAGTGAGCCGAGTGAGAGAGAGGAGCTCATCGTAAATCTAATTGAAAAAAATCAACCATACAATTAAAGTAACTTCGAATGGGCAATACAAGTGAAAGCAAAACACGACATTTTTAAAAAGCGAAATTGTAATTGTATTTAACAATATTAGATAATAAATTAATATGTTCTAAAATGATGCGACCGCCTATTCCTTTCCTATTTCTTCTCCTGCTCATCCAGGAACTGCTGCAACAGGGCTCCATCAATGGGAATGTTTAGCTGCTCGGAGCCATCGACGCTGCGCTTCGACTTGACCAACTTGTGGTCGAGGAACTCTGTGAGCTGGGCGCGCAATGCCAGGTCCGAGCTAACCAAAAAGGACTCGCGGCAACTTGAGTAGAGATCCTTGAAGGGCATACCCTGGTACTGGGCATTGCCCTTGTTCTTCAGCTGGTACTTGACAATCAGCATGTAAATGCCGCGCGAGTTGGTCGTCAGCGAGCAGAAGACACTGCGCATCGAGGACAGAGCCAGCTCGCCCGAGTTCTGCACCAGCAGCGAGTTCTCGAAGGCCGTCTCGTCCGTGTAGGGCAACATGGTGGTGCAGTCCCACCAGGAGAAATTAAAGTTGCTCAGCTTGCCCTGGTCCCACACTGCAGCAGGAAAGTGGAACATTAGTAGACAGCCCTTAGGAAGCATGGAGTGCGCGAGTACTTACGCAAAGGTGTATTGATGTGATCAATGGAAGCCAGCAGATGAATGTTGGGCACACGCGCCAGGCGCGACAGTATGGCTTGGGCCTTCACGTTGCGCAGCATAGCACCGTCCAGGTTGTGCACGATCAGAAAGAGATGCGTCTCTGGTATCAGGGCGAACTCCTCCTCGATCATGTCCACAGCTTCGTGTGGATTTGTCGGGCTGATGCCGGCGTCCAGAATTTCACTGGTGATGCTGTCCAACATGTCCTTGATCGTGAGACTGGGAAAGAAGCCGTTCACCACCAGAACCGTCTGGCGGGCAAGTACCTCGTGGTGGAAGGACTGTAGCAGCTGGCGCTTGGAGCCGAGCCCGTACAGCAGAATGTTGAATCCCTCGTTCAGAATGCACATCCATTTGGGAAAGTACGAGCGATACTCCTCCATGATGGCATTGATGGCGGTCTCGTGCTCCGCAGACACTTTCATTTCGGAGAGCAGGCTGAACAGACGATCGGCGGCCAGGCGAGGATTCTTCAGGCGATCCAGGGTGTGGTCCGAGGTGAGAATCTTGCTGCTGGCATGCGAATGGAAGTAGCCTTCGCTCTCTGGCACAAATTCATTCGATTTTTTGGCCCGCGCCGACTGCCGGAGGCGAGCCGCTGAGGGAGTCTTGGGCAGGACGGGCACCACGATTGCACGGCGCGTCTTACAGGGTGTCTTGGGCTCATCGTCGGCGGCATCGTTGTCCGAGGAATTGCCGTCGCTGCTGCTGCTGCTACTGCTGCTAGATGACGACTCTTGGCCGCTGGGCCGATAGTCGCTCTCGTCTCCCGAGAAATCCTCATCGGAGTCGGCCACGATCTTGGCAATCTCTGAAAGAGAATCGCTTTTAGTGAGACATCATGTAAGACCAGCTGAGTACTCACGATTCTTGACACGGCTGCGCACATGAGACGGCGTCTTTGGCTGCTCGGTGGGCTTCTTTCGCTTGGTGTCGGGCGTCTTGACGCCCAAGCGAGGCGTTTTTGGCGTCTTGGGTGTACGCGGCGTGGCACTGAGAGCTGCCAGGGCCATGGCATCCCGCTTCTTGGGCGTGTTGAATCCGAACAGGCTGGCCCCGGCCACATTGTGCTCTGACTGGATTAGGTTCAGGTCTGGCCTGATGGGCCTGGCCTCGACTTCCGCCTCCCCCTCGTCAACCTCCGGCAGCGTTGCGTCCTTGTTGCTCTCGTCCTCGCTACACTCCACATAGTTGACAACAATGTGCTCGGGCTCATGCTCGTCCTGGCGCTGGCCCTTGCTCTTCTTCTGATATGCCTGATATTTTTTGGTGGGACTGGGCTTGCGTGCGGAGCGTCGAGCGACTGGATGTGTCTGCTCATCTTCGGATCCCTCTGCATCTTCCTGAACGACCAACGCCGTGTCCAGGTCGGCGTCATCCTCAGAGTTGGTTAGATTTTCAATGGATTTCCCGTTTCTCGATTTTTTTTGCTTCTTGGGAGTTCTGTACTCGCCAATATTAGTGGCGCTCATTGTAGAACTACAAAAAACTGCTACAATATCAAATCGAAATTGCTAATTTTTGATCAAAATAAAAACAGCGCAGAAGAAGCGGGAAACCATCGATGACACTATTAATACATCGATGAATGGGACAATGTCATCCCTGTGTAGTTGTCATGTAGCGAAAATTTCAATTTTGCATAATTTTGCAGCACTGCAAACAGCTCAAATATAATTAATTAATCGATGATTAAACCCTAAATTGTTTATTGTTTGAATACAACTATACGTTTGGTGGTGATAGTCCTTACTAGTGTGTTATATTAAAACGAATGTCAAGATCGAGGAATATGATTTTCCTCGGTATATTTTGAATATATATTTCAAATCATCGGCGATATATTTGATCGATAAGTCCTCTACTGCTTTTTCTCGTTCCACACTTTCCGACGCGGCGGCCGTTTCGATCTAAGAAATGTGATATATTTGCAGTAATTTAAATTAAAGCAAGTGCATTGGTTCTCCGACTATTTTCGTCTCTTCTTCGACGCGGCAGTAATTTAAGCTTACTACAATATATTAGATCATAAATACGTAAAATCAGAGGTGCCGCCTGGTCATTTTATGTGTGTAAGTATTAGCCGTCGGCGCACGCATTAACCGTTAGGTCCGCCATGTTAATCTTTTATTCCCTTTTGTCCTCTTCCATTTACGCATGTACACACACACGCACATACTTTGCGTGGCGTAGCGTGGAACAGTTTTTTCTCGAATTTTCCATTGAGCAACTTGTAATTTGCAACAATGAATGCCTCTGCTGCTGCAGATATGTTTTGTGTAGTTTGCGGAAATTCTGCTTCAATGATGTGCGAACGTTGCCAGGAGCCGTATTGCAAAAAAAATTGCCAAAGCGCGGATTGGCGACGCCACAAATATTACTGCACCCCCATGCCGTAAGTAGCTCCGCCGCTAAATTTTCTATATTCCATGCGTACAGATGTGTGTTATTTTTAGTGTGTTAGTGCCCACAAAAAATGTACAGAACTCGGAGGAGAAACTTTCGGAGAAGCCAAAGCTTGAAAATATTCCAACACCGAAATCGAAACCGAATCCAATCAATAACGAATTGGTGTCCGTCCCAAAGCCAGCGAAGGCCGTCGATCCGGTGTCTCCATCGAATCCAGTCAAGAACGTTGCTCCGACTAACGCCATAATGAAAGAGGACAAAAGGAACAACTGTCTTCTGTCTGGCGTGAGACATTTGTGCCGCCGCTAAATGACTTCTTCGAGTGCCGTGTGACGTGCATGAAGTCTGATGGCGTCATCTGGGTAGTGGATGTGGCCAACATTGAGCTCATGGAGAAATTCAACGAGAGCATGCAGCGCGTCAAGCCAAAGCTTACGCTGGCCAAATGTGTTCGGGAGGACTCGCTGGTTGTGGTTCAAGGCGAAAAAAACATGCAACGTGGACATGTTCTCTCGGTGCACTCGCAGTCTCAGACTGCGCTGATCCGTCTGATCGATCATGGGTCGGTTGACACTTTTTCCATGATGGAAATCTACAATCCGCTTTCGCGCATGGCAGATGTCAAAACATTTGCGATTCAAGTGAAGATGCCGTCGAACACGGGCGTACAGAGCAACAAGCATCTGACGGTGCGCTTGCTGGGACCCAAAACCCAGGAGGGCATCTACCCGGTTCAGCTGAAGCCCAAGATGACCATTCCGCTCAATTTGCCGATTCAGATGCTGCAGATGAACCCAGAGGTGACTGTGGTCAGGATCCTTGAGGGTTGTCTGGAGCGCGAAGAGAAGCCAATTGCCCTGCTCCAATTGACAACGATTAACCAGATCAATGCCGCCATGTCTGACAAACTGGACGGAAAACAGCAGCAGCCGATCTCTGGCCCTCTTTCCTTAGATACATGCCCCACCACATTTTTGGCCACACGCACTAACCGGGGCTACCGACGCGCCTTTCTGCTGGACGTAATAGATGCGGCGCCCACGCGTACTTTTCTGGTGTATGAAATGGACGAGGGCCGCATCTCCATCTCCACTGACGTGTGCCGCATTCCCAGCGAGCTGCTCGGCCATCCCATTCAGACATTTGCCATGCAGCTGAACGACGAAACGGAACAGTCACCGCTGGAGCAACTGGTGGAGCGCAATGGTCCCGATTTCACTCTCAAACTACGTCTGGAGAGCATTCAGGGGCAGGAAAAGGTGCGCAAGGCCAGTGCCGCCTTGCTGTCCAAAGGCCAGCAGATAGGCGCAGTGGAACTAAAAACCTTCCTGGGACAGGTGTCCACCATGGGCCACAAGTACTGGCGTGAGGCGATTAAGAACGGCACCCTGGTACGCATAACTCACATTGTCGACTACAAGGAAGTCTTCATCAGCTCCATGGAGACCGTGCTGCTCTATGCCAACATTTTCAAGCGCTTGGAAAAGAAGTGCAAACCCTTCGAGCCCTCGGTCGAGATTCCGATTGGCTGCATTGTGCTGGTCGCGAGCCCCAAACTGGGACACTTCCGGGGCGAGGTAGGCATACTTATACGACCCCAACTTACTCAAATACAAAAGTTTATAACTCTGTCTTTGCAGATCTCTGGTGTTTCAAACAACTTGTTCAGTGTCTACAACATTGACACGGGCGCAACATGTCAGGTGGAAGGCCAGTTCCTGCGCATGTCCTGCCACTTCCTCAACAACATGCCCGTGAGCCTGTCGCGCGTCAAACTAAAGTCGGTATGCGACATTCCTGAATGTGCAGTGATCCCAAACAATGCAGGGTGTGAACTGATGAAGGAGCTCTGGGCCGAGAATGTTGAATTTCGAGTCGAGTTCGTTGGGTCAAGCACTCAGTTGGTGGACTTGCATTCGGGTTCGGGCGTGTCGACATCGCTGGCTCTTCGAATGCTGCCGTTGATGTTTACGCCCGTTTCGATTAAATCGCAGGAAGTAGCTGCTGCAGATCCAGCTCTGGCGGCAGTTCCTGCTCCGACTGTAGTATCTGCTCCGGCAGAACTTAAAAGCTCTCGAAAAGAACTCAAGATCAAGACGTCTCCAGCTGCGTCAGAGATGTGCAAAGACCTTCCACCCTTGCCACTATCGCCCTCAGAGCGCCCCGCTATCGAGACTAAAGAGGCACAACAATTCCAACGGTTCTACTACAAGGATGTGCCCAAGCTTCTCATTCCTCTGGCCGAACGTCTCAATGCGTACGTTATGAATTCACAGGATTTGTCGGACACTGGTTCCATCACCGCCTGTTACTTCAAAAACGACGATGAGACCGCAAACTATCAGAAATTGTTTGCATTAGTTGGTAACGCAGGAAAGTCGTCACACCTAAACATTAAAGACTATGTCCCATGGTAAGCCCTTGAAAGTCTACTAGTAATTCAGTTCTCTATCCAATATTATCGCACAGTGTTGGAGAAATGTGCCTGGCCGTGTTCAGCGAGGACAACGCTTGGTATCGCGGCGTATGCGAGGAGATAGTCGGCGATAAGGCACGCATTTTCTACTGCGATTTTGGCAACCGTGAGATCGTTCCCTTTAAAAGTCTCAAGCCTATTAGCGCCGATCTGCTGCAGGGCATCAATGCCACCAAATGTTACATAGACGGTATGTGCTGTCCCCACCCAGTTAACTTTGAATAATCGCGTGTTGCTTTCAGGTTACGAAAAGTCGGAGACGTTCAGGCTCTGGGAGGAGCATATCAAGACGGACAGCGCCATTCCGTGCAGCGTCAAGGAGGGGCCCGACTCCAATTCGCGTACCATTACCATACTCGATTTGAAAAAGATCGTGTCCCAACGAACTTCCTAACTCATTGTCGAATTTTACGCTAAGACAACAAGGATTGCGTTCCTTCATTATAATCTCTAGTTATAAGCATACACAACCAATGTGTAAGGATGGAGACGAGACTTTGGAAAATGTTTTTGAAAACATTCGTTTATTTTCGCAGTTGTTTTTGTTATTTTTCGAGACTTGGCAGGTCCCACATAGACGATCATTTAATGCATACATCATATATATATCAATACATATTCCGATACAATACAATATATTCACTGTTAACATACCACAACATTTATCTAGATTCACTGGATTCAATTACAACACCTATAATGAGATTACAACAACACCAACAACATTCATTGCTCGGCCAGCTTGGCGAGCAGCAGCTCCATCGCATCGACGTTGCGTACGGCAATTATGCCAGTAGCATTTCGCTTCCAATCCGATTCAGAGTTCTGCATCAGGTACTGTAGGGGCACTGCCTTCTGCTCGGCCACGCTCGCACCAAAGTCGAAGATGTCGCCGCCCAGAGCGCGTAGAATCGCCTGCGGGGCACAGGTGTCCCACTTGAAGGTGGATCCCTTGCTGAGGAGATACAATTCCACCTCGCGGGTGATGACTTTCAGCGCCTTGTGGCCGGCGCCCGCTGAGAACGCAAACTCGTAGCCCAGGTCGAGTATTCGCTGGAGTATATCCGACTGCTCAGAGCTGGAGAAGATGGCAAGCTGCCGATGCTCGTCCCGCGCCTGGAAGTCGCAGTTGTGGGCCTGCAGGCTGGGCAGGCAGATGCCCCAGAACATCGAGGAGCTGTACATGTGCTCGTCCAGCTTATTGCCAAAGGGCTGGGCAACGACACCAAGCACGGGAACGCCTGTGTCACGTTCATAGACGCCTATCAGAACGGTTACACAGTCCAGGCCAGTGGAGGTGATGCCGGGAAAGTTGGTGAACATCGTGTCGCCCGAGATGTACTCCGCGGTGGCATCTACAAAGTATAAAGCATTAAAAACTGTCAAGGACAGGCATTTGCACCTACGTACCAATTGGATCAATCCATATGCCCAGATTGCCATAGTCCAGTTCCTCGGGAAGCTCTGGAATCTCGCCCAGCTTGCTGCTCTCAAAGCTGACTACGCGGTGCACTTCGCCGGCCAGTGCGCTGGCTGCATTCTCATGCCCACTGAGTACCGCCTCCAGGCAAGCGGCGGTGTCCGCTTCAGTGGCCCCCACAGCAACGGTGACACTCTCTCCCAGCTTGTTGGTAAAGTTCGGCGATTCCTCACCGAGTATTGAGTCCTGCATATCTGGAAAGACCGCGCCCACCTCGTGCTTGATGGTCTCCTGGATGAGAACATCGGCCAGCGTCTTAAAATCGTGTTCGAACCGCTCGTTAGCCTCTCCTTCGGACTTTTCTTGGACAAGAAGCGCCAGAAGCTGTTCATTGGCACGGCATGTCCTGGCTATGTTGGCCGCCTTTTCCGCACAGTTAATCAGCACCCGCAAGAGGTTCGCCTTGTCCTCCGAGCCCATGGTCCTGGTTGCCAACAGATTTCTCGTTTTAATTACATATTTTTATGGCCTCTCCTGCGAATCTTTTAAGGCTTCCCTCAGCAATATACCGAAATATACACTACACTAAATATACCAAAAAGTATTAATACACCGTAAATCGGAAACTTTGCAACACCACTACTGCAGTGTTGAAAATCGGAATATAGTCGGAAACAACACCACGAGAGCGCATGGTCACACTTAGGGACGAAACACCGTTGATAGGCAAAGTATCGATAGCATATTTAGAGCGGTAATTTTTGAATCCATTTTAATGGCTGCACTTCAATTTATTTGAAAAGAAGGTAGGCCCCAACGTATGTATGATTAATTTATTAATTTTGTATCACGTAAGCAACTTTAATAACTAATTACCCTAATGTTTAAAATTGATTGCAGAATTATGTTTATCAGGAAGCCGTGATGCCCCTGAAGCTGGAAGGGCAGCAGCAGCTTTCACATCTTCATTGAAACAATTTTAATTGGCAATTAAAAATTACGCACTCACCGCCCCCTTTGGGTCCGCTCAGCAACCATCGCAGCCCAGCCCAGCCATGAATCATGCCCCGCCAAGGAGCAGCCTAGTCCCAGTCCTTCCATTGCCATTGAGGTGAGGGCTTTGTTACAGCTGCGGCTGCTGCATAATTTGCACCCGATCTTATCAGCGAGCACTGCTAATGATTCGCATTAATGATGCTGCGTACATACTACAAGGCCCGCTCCCATTCCCTTTTTTGTATCGCTGTACCGATCTCTGGGTTCTGTGTTCTGCGTTTCGGGGCTTACGCACTTTGGCATCTTATGAAATGAGACCATCAATCAGTAACCAGTGCCTCTCCACTACTCGCTCCACTGTTGCATTTGCATATAAATTGCTGCTAATGTCGCGCTATCAAAGTGACTGCATCAATGCGGCATTCCTGCCATGCCATGCCGGGGCCATGCCATACCGGGGCCAGTCCTGGAGTGGCCCTTAGGGCCTGTACCGCTTGGCTTATGCTAATTTTTTCCCAGGCCTCGCAGGCCTCTCAGCCCAGGCCTCAGCCCAGGCCTCTCAGCCCTGGCCATTGATGTTTGGATAACGTTGACTTGATGACTTTGCATAATTTACGCCACCGCCGCTACAGAGCAGAGACCTCTGCTGGTACTGCTGCTGCTGCTGCAGCCACATTTTGGCTGCTTTGGGTTAATTTTTCACTCAACCACGTTTGCCTTTTTAATGTGTTAATATTCATGGGGAAAGAGGGAGGAGGCACAACAAAATGTTTGCTGGCTGTTTCCTCCCCAGCCTCGTTGTGACTTTTGACGTTTCAATTTGGTCGTTGCGTGATCTTTTGGCCCAAACGATTTTTCCAAACCGTCGGTGCATTTATCAACAGGCTCTCAACCAAAGGCATTTGTCATCATTCGCATATGCCCGTACTATGTGCACATATCCCCCGGGCAGATTATCCCCCGGCTCAGGCTTAGTGGTATGTAAATTTGCTTGGTGCGTATTTTGCATTTTTTTTGAACAGAGCGAAAGTAAGCATTTCCCCCGCCTCGACGTGGCTTGGCTTGGCTTGGTCTCTTTTGTGGGCCATTAGTAAAACTCTCTTAATTGCTGGTTGGCCCCCCACCACACTTAACAGCCTTTTAATTAATCGGCTGAGTTAAACAAATTCTTAATGAGTCTTTAATTAATCGCCAAAAAAACAAAAACGAAATTTGCGCCACTCTCGCCGACGAAATATTTAAATTTTATTGTGACTTTCTGTCTGTTTGCTGTCTCTCTCTCTCTCTCTCTCGCTTGTACTCTCTGTCTCGCTCTCTGTGGCTCCACCCCTGAGGTGGCTGAAACGAGTTTTGACGCTTCCAAAAAACTGTTGGCTTGATTATTTGTTTTGTTTAATTTCAAATGCCACAAGAACAGTCAGTGTGTGGTATGGGATTTCTTGCTTAAGTTATGCTTCGGCGGTTCATTAGAGATCGGTAGATGATATACCTACCTCCTTGTGGGGGCGTTTCTATGCCTATTCGATGTTCGATAAATTTTCCAATTTATTAAGCTGTCGTTATGGTGAATGATGAACGAACATCATCAGTGGATGGTGAAGTGCACTGGGGCGTATACTTATTGTTGGCCACTTGTCCAGCGCCCACTCATCCGCCAATTCTGTGTTCTATTGCATTCCCCTTCCCCACTTCGATGTGCCCGCAGCACAAACTGGATTGGGTCCGATTGGGTACCAAATCCCAATCCAATTGCCACTCGCTGCGGTTGTCGTTAATTTATGCGCTTCAAGGTGTTTGCCTTTTTACGCTTACGCTGCCAGGCAGCTCCTTCTTCGTTCCCATTGAGAAATGTGCTGGAGGGAGGGGAACTTTCGTTCATATTTGCATTGCTAGTTAATTGTTTGCATTTGGGCGAGCAAGCGATGGGTGTGGCTGCTGTATGACCAATTATGGCAGCACCCAAAGGCAAAAGGCTGATCAATGGCAGAGTTCTTGCTCGGGCATTAATCAAGGTAGAGAAACAAATCGAAAGCCTAACGATTCCTATCTTCCAGCTATCTCTAATATAGAGTATTCAAATGGCTTACCAGAGTTCAAGTGATCTGTCACACAGAAGCTCTCCCCTCGCCATCTCTCACTCATCAATTTGAATGCAAATCCAGGCAGCAAATCCCATGTCTTGCTCGTGGTAACCTATCCCAACAGTGGATGCCACCGCATGTGTCCCATTGTGATCGTGTTTGCCACAGCGCTTAACATTTGACCATCGATCGAAGCGGAAGCGTAAAATGCAACATGGCAACATGCGGCATGCGGCATGCGGCGGCAGTCGGCTATAATGCAGATACCGATACAAATACAAATCTGTTGTTGCCATTGGTTATGCCGTGGCCTGTTGGTTATAAATTTTATGCATTTTGCGCATAGTTTGCCATTTTGCCACTTAAACATTATTGTTATGATGATAAGCGAGCCACAAGTCGGAGGCAGAGCCACAGAGGGATCGTTCCAGGGTTACCTGGATTCATCCAGGAGTTGCCCACAGTCTCAGTCTCAGTTCCAGCTTCATCCCATGTCCGAGTCTCGCATCCTGTCTGTCTGTGCCTTCCACCTTCGTCTCTGCCTTTGTCTGCTGTTTGCTGATCTTCAATGCGATCTGCAGCTTGTTTGGCTTTCCTCTGTATTTAAAACCATTTCATTTTCTGGGGGCCAAAGTGTGAATATAATTTAATGTGCCTGCGCCCGTGTCCCGTGTCTGCGTCCCGCGTCCCGTGTCCACGTCCCATGTCCGACTCTGCCTCCATCTGTGTGCGCAATTTTCAATATCTTCTGTTGTCCCTGCTGCAGAAAGATTATTTATTATGCTTGATTGGTTTTCAAGTGATCATAAAGTAAGTGATCGTCGTGCTGGCCCCCGACTCTCTCTCTGTTGGCCAATTGTGGCGCTGTCCGTTGGCATTGAGTTGGCCGGGCACTGGCGTTAATATGTAGATTTGGAGGCGTAGATTTATGTCCAATCGGGGGAGTAGGAGTTGCATATGAGTAGGAGGAGGCTGCTCTTGGCTTGACCCTGCCTTGCAGAGATAGCTTCATCCTGGGATGTAGTATGTAGGCGCTCCCTCCATGGCCTCTGCATATCCTGCTCGAACTCCCCATCAAATGGGGCCTCCAACATTTTAGCATTTAATTGACATTGATGATTGCCCCACTGGACAAGTCTGAGAACGCGCAGCGGCTGCTGAACCTCTCTGGCATACCAAATGCATAACCCATAGCCACGGAATTATTAATTTTCATATCGTAGTCCAGAGTGGAGAGGGGGGTGTAAGGCTGCTGTCTGTCAGCTGTGCTCCCCATCAAGCTGGACATGAAGAAGACATACAAAATAAATTTTCTGGCATTTGCAGACAGCCGGCAGACAATGCGAATCGAATGGGTGTGTGTGAGTATGATACGATCCCCCCCGCCATATCTATGGTATCCTATTTCTTGGATCGATTCCTCATTTTCTGGTTGCGTTTCTAGGGCCAATCATTCAGGGGGTTTGTCTATTGGGGGCCACAAATGTTAAATGCCTGAAATCAACGCCGAGTCATTGGTGCTGCCATCCGAGAGAGAGAGCTTTGTCTGCTCTGTGGCTGTTTATTCGAGCTGTTGTCGGGCTGTTCGGGTGTGTGTGTGTTTTGTTTTCGCTTCTTTAAATGAACGTTATTAAAGAGATGTTTATCGCTGAGTGATTTATTCATTAAAAAAACATTTATTAGCCAGAAACAAGCAGCGCTCATGGTCTGTACATGCGTGTATGCGTGCCAGCAACTCACATCGCATTCACATATTCACTTATTCACATATTCACATTCGTCCATTTGGCTGTCTTGGGCTGGCTGGCTGGCTGGCCCGCTTTTGGACGCCTTCGTCTGTGCCGCGTCTGTGCCTCATTTGTGCGGCATTAAAATGCAAAAGCGTGTTTGTTCCTGGAAAACTGCAAAGCCACCCTTCACCCTCCCCTCTCACTTCTTATCAGAATTGCGGGTGTGGACTCTGCCAGGTGGAGTCGTGTGTGCGGCTTTTGTTTTATGAACTTGCATATTTCCCCACTCAGCTGTGTGTGTGCGTTTTAATCACTTAATTAGAGAGTCTCTTAATTGACTTGGACTTGTGGCCAATTATGCACACAAGGTGCAGAAGTGCAGTGTGGAGGGGGCTTTGTGTGCGCAGAGTTCGTGCCTTAAGTCTTTTGTTCAGTGATGCCTGCTGAGCCAAATGAACTAAAGGACACCTCCTCCATTGGAGAAAGCTTTAAAGTCATCTTCAACAAGGTGTGCCATTATATACATACGCACATATCTGGGTTATCATTGCCATTGCCCTCCCAAGCGCCTGCTCGACCTGTTCTGCTGTACAAGCCAACCCATTCATTAGCCCCATTTGGCCTTCCTCCGCAAACCTGTTGATGAGCTCCACTTGATTTGATGGTCGATTTTCTCCAATTTGATTATACATATGTGTCCACACAGTTGACACACCCCTGCCCCCCCGCCGACTCTTTATTCCCATTGCCAAAGTGCAATGGGAAATTGTCTCGTTCTGTGCAGACATTTCAATTAGCATTTTGGCAAAGCATAACATAAATATTGGTTAGCTCTCAGCTGATGAATGAAACCAATAAAATGGCACAAGACTGCAGACTGCACTGGAGACTGATACTCGTAACATAAATACTTGTTAGTCGCCATAGAAAGCATGTCATTCGAGTCCACAGTGCCGCAGTCATGGCCCATCCCATACCATCCCATCCATGGTTATGCATCATCAAACTGAGGCTTGCCTGATGGCATTGGTGGGATGGTTGCTGCTTGGTGCCTTGGTTGGTGTCATAAGGAAGCGTCTAAATGATTCATAATTTATGCCTGGGCTCTTTTGCCTGTCGCTATTCCCATTCTCATTCTCTACCCTCTTCCTCTGCCATTCCCACTCTCAATCCTATTCACTTGGTCATTCAATCGTTTCGTTACTTAATTTTTCCAACTTAACGCGATGGCTTGTGCCTCTTGGCCAGGCCAGGCCTCCTCCTCCTCCTGCTGCTTCTACTGTCTCTCTCTCTCCCTCCTGTTCCTCTCTCCTCGTGTAATTGTAATGCATTTTGGGGCTGGTAAAGTGCGTGGCCGTCGTCGTCATCATCGTCGTCGTCGTCGTTGTGGCTGTCGTTTGTCTGGGCCGTTGATAGTTGAAAAAATTACTTACAAATTACATGCGTAGCTTATGCCCCCGTGCCGCCTTCAGCTTGTTTGCTTAATGTGCTTTGTGCCTGCCACACTAGAACGGTGTAAGGCTGTGACTGTGACTGTGGCAGGGGTATGGGGCAGGCTGATAGGTATTAGCGTTCTGTCTCGTGGCTGGCTCGTAAATTGCATTTTCTAATTGAATTCTGAGAACTGCGGCGGCGGCAAGTGACAGTACGGAGAGGTCGCCACTATCACCCAGCCTCATGCACATACAATTCTACCCACCACCATACACATGTTTATGTGGTGGTTGGGATAAAGATCCAAGCAACACCTTTGGGTGCTACCACTACTGGTTCCTAGAACTCGTCTCTGTTTAATTTCCCATCATTATGGCATTTATGCCAAGTGCATGGCTAATTAGCATATAAAATATGGTTGTAATTACGCCTGGTAAATAATGCAATTTTGCACATTTTATAGGCCATGTTTGTGCTAAATTAAAATTATTATAATTGAGTTAAGATGGAAAGAATGCCCCCCCCCCACCGCTCTCTCGTTGCAGTGGAAGTTGAAGGGCTGTGGGCTTAGTGGAATTTCGCATGGTTTAAAATGCAGCGCGGAACATGGCCATAAAGTGTAGCTGCGTTTAGCTTAAACAAGTCGACAATTTAAAAAGCCAATTTGCGCATAATACGACGAACGTGAGCGAAAACTTAAAACAGAATTGCAAACACACACACACAGAAACAGGTAAAAGGGTTAGCGTGTTTCGCTCGTCTGTGTGTGTACGCGCAAATTTCCACGCCAATGACCATTAATGCAAATGTTGTTTGCTCATTACGGAATCATTGACCGCCCGCCCACATGCTACTCCGTATATGACCCAGTTTGATTTGCAATTCGAATTCAAATTTCAAATTCATACTCTTTGGATCAATAGCAACACTGCCATAACACTGACACTGGCCACATGCAACCTTGCATTAAAGTCGATATCGAGTAATCGTTTGGCGAAAAATCATCGGACAACCTTATTTTTAGAATCTTTCGTCCCCGCAACCCACAATTTGTGTGTGTTTTTGTCATTTTATCTCGAGTAAAATTAAGAAAATGGCAAACCGCAAGCGATTGCAGAAAGCCGCGCTCACCGATGGTCAATTTGTGTTCGCCAAAATGCGAGGATTTCGCGCCTGGCCAGGCCGCCTTGTCAATCGGCTTGGCAATGAATACAATGTCTACTTCTATGGCACGTGCAATCATGCAAAGGTGGCCCAGAAGAACATTTTCGACTATGCCAAACATTCGAAGCGTTACGGAAAATTGAACGATGGGAACTCCAAGACCGGCCGTTCGTTCCGATCGGCCATGTTGGAATGTCAGCTGGCCATGGCTGAGCCCAATTTGGACGCTAAATACTTCAATATGGTGGCTCAACTAACGAAGGACGGAGGTGGAGCACCACAGCATGCTAAACCGGAGGATATCGTGGATGTGGGCACGGAGATGGATGCGGCAGTCGTCCCACCTAAGGTTAAACGTCCAGCCCCGATTCACATAGTCGGCGACAGCGACAGCGAGGAGGAAACAAATTCGGCACCGAACTGATGGTTAAATCCAGTTTTAACCTCAAAATAAATATTAAGCCAAAAATTTTATTTTGTTTTTTGTAGCAGTTTTTTTTTCAACTTTCAAACCAAACCAACTAATGTGTATGTTTAGTACAGAAGAATCCTTTAAATACAGAAAAACGTTTGTAACTCAAATTTAAGCTCCAGTTCCATGTATCAAATGGGTCACCACCCAAATCGGTGCCACGGGCGTGCCTCTGGCCATAATGGCCGCTGCGTGTTATTTTCTGCTGCTGACCTCCACACTTCACTCCGCTAATCGAAGCCCACTTTGGGGGCACGTTTTCGCATTAAATGCTGCACCATCAGCATGGCCAGCCGCAACCCCTGGACCTACATATGTACCTAGCCTCCCCAGGGGCGTGTGCTTGCAGCCTGCGCCTGCAGGATAGTTTAGCTAAATGCCATCGTAAAAGAGCGTCGGCCGTAAAACAAACAAGCCGGCAAGGAGCATCACATCATTCCCACCCTACTTTCGGTGATGGCCTCTGGTTTAATTGGACAACGGAAGAGCAGCCGGAGCGGGCAACAGGAGGGGACACCGCTTCGATTAACAAATTATCGCCACCGCAGTAAATGAATCGTTGCAGGTTCCGCATCTGTAACGTCTCCTCCAGGTACTCGTATTTGGGTTAACAAGAGGGCTGCTGCTGTGTTGCGGAACTGCTGAGGATGCTCCTGATCATGGCAGGCAGGGAGGCAGTAGCCTGCAGATGACCGCAAATCAGATTCAGTGCGCCGGCAATGAGATTTCCCAACCGCATCAATTTGTTTTAATGCCAAAAATGCTTTTTGCATTACTCCAACAGATTGCGGCAGCTGCCGAATCGGAGGAGGAGTTGCAGTTGCAGTTGCAGATCTGTGATCAGATCTGTTGGTGGCTCCAGCATCCCCATCCTGCCCGACAGCTGTCGTTGTCCTGTGTTCCTCTGCGGTTAGCCGGGGCCAGATTGTTAAGGAGTTTACTCAGATATGCATATGCATGTGGACTGGTATCCCATCTAATTCCTGGATCCCATCCCCCACCTTCCCCCTCCCTGTCCAATGCAGTAAAATGTCAAATTAATGTTACAACATGTCCAACAACTTTTGATGGCATTTGACAATGTTGAGTGGAAATTCCTGCAGGTGACGCAATTTCCCTGTAATTTGTTTGGCCGCACGTACGTGGCATGGGCATGGGCATGGGGCATGGACTTCGACTTCGACTTCGATTCCATGCAGCCAGCAGTGTCAGCGCGATTGTGCCTGCCCAGCATTAACAAAAACGAAAAGCCACTACGAGTTGCGCCAAGGGACCTGCAACTGTTTCGAGTGGCTGGTTGGCTGGCTGACTGCCGTGTGGTTGGTGGCTTTCTGGGCTGGGGCTTGCTCCGCTCGGTGTGGCAAGGTGTCAATGTGTGGGCATGTCGCACACGTGTGCTGCTTGCCTCTTGCCCTAGGGCCATAAATTTACTTAGTTTATTTGCTGCTACCACTGCTCCTGCCACAGAGCAGCAGACAATGCGGGGTACAGACGCGAGGCCCAGAAATTCAACGGAAATTTGTGAAGGAAATCAAATTAAAATTTTGCTAATTTATCAGTCGCTCCAAAATCGTGAGCCCCCCAGTCCATTGTACACTGTCCGACAGAGGGGGGGTCGCTAATTGGCCAACAAAGGACTGGCCGGCCACAAAGGGAGCTGTGAAAGGGTTTGGGACTGAGTTTGGTGCGAAATTTTTGCATTTTATCGAAACGACTTCATCAGAGCTCGGGGGTACTGAGGGCCGCTTCGGGATGCGAAACAAAGGCATTCTAATTAAAATTCCCAAGTGTCAAAAAGTGTTATTTATATTGTTGCCAAAAGTAAGTGCATCAATCAAATTTGTGCACAACCAGCAATTATTTTTTTGGTCATTCGCAGGG
This sequence comes from Drosophila bifasciata, assembly GCA_009664405.1. NCBI lineage: Eukaryota > Metazoa > Arthropoda > Insecta > Diptera > Drosophilidae > Drosophila > Drosophila bifasciata. The sequence goes on from CM019044.1 coordinate 10,337,189, forward strand.
GTTGATTGCCGGAGCAGAGAATGCCAATGCCAAACGGCAAATGGCAGGCAGGGAGCTCTGTTAAAATCAAATTGCCGCATCGTTAACACCCCCGGGGAAAGTCGATTGGATTTTGTGAATTGGCATGGCATAGGAGGAATTGGGTTTGGCCGCTTAATCGATGACTGATTGTCCAAATGAAAGTTACGCCAGACAACTACAAAGGCACACACAGGGGAGATATGTCAGAACTTGGCTTCAAAGTGGAGTGGTTAACTCTCTCTTCCTCCGCTCTCTATTAAAACGATTATGATAGGCCAATCCACCCTTGGTTTGGGTACATTTTGGCAGCCTTTGGTTGGGCCTTCGAATGAGCACATGTTATTATTTGTTTTTGATGAAGTGGTTGATTACAATCGACCCTCCCCAGCTATTTGCAGCCACCCCTTGTCGTGCCCCCCTTGCTAGCAACAATGCCCAAAGTGGTAGGTAGAATGATCAAATTTCTGATGCTTCTGGCCATGTGCTCTTGTGGGTCAGCAGGTGAAAATCTGGCTAGTCTCTCTCATCGGATTCGTGCATAATTGACCGATGTCAAACCTTTGGTAATGCGCTCCAAGTATGTCGTAGGAGACATCATCATCATCATCATCATCGAATTGAATATGCAAAGCATCGACGCGCAGTGATTTTTATTTGCCACAGTGGGTGGCATTCTCATTGGGAACACAACGCGTGGAACACTAATGGAAACTTGCGTAGCTATTTAATTGATTTGTGCCAAAAGTTTTATAGGTTTTTAAAGCCCAGCCCGAAGCACAGGGCTGAATAAATGGATTCGATTGTTGGGCAGCCAGCCAGGCCCACACCCAGTCGTCATTGGAGGCAGCGACGGAGACAGAGACAAAGACAGACCCCCGGCTGAGGAGCGAGCCTAATTATGGAACAACCAAAATGGCAAATTAGCATAAAATTTAGCAACATTAAAAATTATACTTTATTATGCTCCAATCCCTCGGTCTGTGCTCCTTTTTATTGTTGCTCTGTGACTAAATTGATTAATGAGCCAATTTAATAGTTTCGTCTGCTTATGGAGTTATTTTTATGACACTTCAAAAATTATGACGAGCATTTCCAGCTACGTATTTGTTGTTCGCTTTAACCGCTGGCCGCCACATGTTGCACAATTTGTATTCAGCCTTACCTTTTTTGGGGGCGGGGAGGCCACAGTGAAAGTGCTTGTACCGCTCGAGAGCTCTTAAAATTTGGCCATAAACCTCGTTTTTAGGGCTGGGCGGATTAGACGGGTTACGGTCCGGCGTTGAGGTGTTGGCGGCACAGTTCTCTCACGGACTTTTGCTGTTTGGCCGTTGTGTGGGTGGATCTTTTTTTTGGCACTTTTAATGGGTCCATTAAAGGTAGCTCTTGATTTATCTGGTTGTTTCGCCATTGAGATGCTAATGGGGAGGACAGTGGGATTTGGGAAATTCATCAATTTAATCACATGCACTTACCTGAAGGCAGTATTGGGGGTTCTGCAAGAGGTGTTTTCATATCATTTTTCCGTCTTCTAGTGGAGTTATAAAATGCAGCAAGGCAGCTTCTTTCTGTAGCCACATTGAATGACAGTTATTCATTAATGTATCAGCTGAATTGCAAGTTAAATATTATCAGTCATTCTTATTAAAAGCCCATACGGACATAAAGTGGCTTAAATTTCAGACATTACCAAATGTTAAAGGATTCTTTGCAGCTGAAGTCGCATTTCTTACATCCGATCCTTCTAAAGTGCGATCTGTCAGTTTAATTATTAATAAGCTGTCGTAACATTTACTTTGATTAAGATTAAGAGGTAAATTTAGTATAAAATATATTCAAAAACATAGCGAATATAATAAATACAAAAATAAATGTTATCCATCAGCTGATTATGTTAAAGTGTGACCATTTTCTCAACCGTTTCCGACAGAACAAAATAAATCGTTGCAGTGTTGTATATTATTTAGATCAAGCTTCCGCCAGAAAATTACGAGAAAAAATGAAAAATTAACGTTTGTAACTAAATAAATTAAGGAAAACATAGAACACAGTGCAGTGCGTGTATCAAAACTTTGTTTGATTTAAATTCTTCGATTGAAAATCTCTTTCTAGTTGTGAATTGTTAGCATGTCGGGCGATCAGGGTGATGTGTCCAGCTGCAAGTTGGAGAAACTTGAGCTGAATAAGCAGCTAGAGCTGGAGCAGAGCGACTTCTTTCAGACCTACTCTCGCCTGGAGACGCACATGGATCTGCTGAAGGACTCGGCGCGCACCACGGCCTATCAGGAGGCCATTAAACAGAACCGGCAGCTCTTCGAGGGCAAGGTCGTGCTAGATGTGGGCTGTGGCATGGGGATACTCTCGATCTTTGCGGCCAAGGCGGGGGCCAGCAAGGTGATTGGTGTGGAGAACGCGGACATTGCCGCACTGGCCAGCCAGATAGTGCAGGATAATGGACAGGAGAACGTGGTAAATGTCGTCAAGGGGCTGGTTGAGGAGGTGGAGCTGCCCGATGGCATTCAGCAGGTGGACATCATTGTGTCCGAGTGGATGGGGTGAGTGACCCCAGCAGGGTGCGCTCTTCCTACTCTTCCTACTCTCTTCATTAGCAACGCCTTGTACATGGAGGGGATGTTGCATTCGGTGCTCTTCGCTCGCGACAAGTGGCTGCGTCCCGGTGGCCTGGTCTTGCCCAATGTGGCCAATCTGTGGATAGCTGGTGCCTGTGATCCGCATCGCTCCCTCAACAATGACTTCTGGAACAACGTCGAGGGCTTCGACATGAGCAGCGTCAAGAACCAGGTTGCCCACGAGGCTGTCGTGGACTGTGTGGCCAGCCAGAGTTTGCTCACCAGCGAGTCTCTGGTGCACTCGACTCGCCTGGAGAGTGCCCCAAACACACCGATCAAGTTTCGCACGAACTTTGAGCTGCAGGTCCTGCGCACCGGCATAATCCATTCGATGATCCTGTACTTTGACGTGGGCTTCTTTGTGGGCCAGTCGGATAAGCCTGTGACGCTCTCCACCTCGCCCCAGTCGCCCTGGACGCACTGGGAGCAGACCGTCCTGCATTTGGACACTCCCATTTATGTCCAGGCCAAGGAACGAATCAGCGGAGCAGTCGGCATGTTTCCCAGCGCTGAAAACAGTCGCTGCATGAACTTCGAGCTGGGCATTCGCCCCAAGGAAGGCAAGGGCCAGGCGTCGCATTTCAAGTACTTTAGCTCCTCTCAGAAGCTGTAGCTCGTGGGCATCATCGGTCCGTGAGATGACTCCACTCGAATGCCATCAACAGATATTTGCCTTATACGCGTCGATCATTAAATGCGCTGAACAGAAATGATAACTGCCATAAAATGGGTCGTTAAACGCGGTTCGAGTAGTGCCCCAGGGATGGGGCAATCAATCGCGTCGAAGCTTAGAAAGTGGACAACCCGAAATGTTAACGACTTTCTTAACAAATTAATTTCAAAGCCCGAGAAGAGCTCAGCTTAGATCCATCCAGCTCAGTCTAGACATATTCGGGAATGTGCTGCCGCTGCCGCTGCTCCTTCTCTCCCCCTAATTAATTGATGGGCTGTCGTATAAATTTGTGAAAGCCAACGCCGTGGGCCCCACAATGAACGCCTTTTATGCGTTTATAACTCTATTTACTATTTTGGCCATTTACATTGTCTCCTCGTTTCTGTGTCGATATCGAGAGGGGTCGGTCGAGAGGCTACAGAAATCTCTTGTCAGCTCGTTTTGTGTTTGTGCATGGCCGGGGGACGGGGCCATTGTTAATGGCAGTTCTTAAAAGGCCATAAAACTGCTTTATACGTTCATGAAATTAATATGCACACCATTATTGGACATGATTATAAAATATTGGTTATCAAGCGCACACAAAAGCGCCACAAATGAGAGCCAACATCCAAAGGGGCAACGGGCCACGAAGATATTTGATTTCTGGCCAACACTTGTTCCAGCTTTGCTCCCTGCGGTGCACATTAACAAAATTCTAAACAACAGCCACAGACACAGTCACAGCCAAAGCCAAAGCCAAAGCCAGAACGTAGCAGCGTAGGCCCAACAAACATCTCAATTTGTATTGCTTCCCGTTTCAACCCCATCCCCTTTACCATCTCCATACCCATCCTCTATGACCATTCCTTGTTCTCCTGCGTCTTGTTGTCTGGGTATCGGATTGCTGGCATTTGTCAACGGAGCGGGACACTGCGCAACGAGCCATCTATAAATTAGAGACTCGTTAGACAGCTTAACCCCAGGGTTAGTCCTGCCAGAGCGCAGACTGTTGATAAGGTGTGCCACGATCCCACATATTTCTCACAACAAATTAAGTTATTGCCACTCGCACTGGCGATAAGCAGCGGCGATGATGTGGGAAAAGGGCAGGGCAGGGACATAATTCTGAGCGCAATAGTTCCATCAATGAGGCATTGATTCAAAACTCTCTTATCGAACTTTTATAATATCTATTTTCCATCTCCATTTGTCATTTGTCATTTGTTTAGTGTCGAAAAAACAACTTAAACATTTTATTCCAATTTGTGAACCAAAAATTATTTATTTTTTCGAGTACACATCTTCAGGGGGTCGGGGTACAGAGCTAAAACAATGAAGTTTAATTATCCGGCGGTCGAGGATTTTGATCTGTTGGAGCTGGCCGAGAATGAAATGGGCTTTCTGAATCTGGCGGACGATATCGACGATATTGACGATATCGACGATATTGAATCTCTTACAATGGAGGAATTTTTGGCGCAGAATCGCGCCTTGAATGCCGTCGACGATGATAATACAGTAGTGGAGCAGGATCCGGATGGGCTCTCAGAGGACAATGATGACAATGATGATGGCGAAATGCAGGAGCTGCAGGATGATACTGGCGACATGGTGATGGATATAAAGACTGCAGAAGCCATGGGCAAGTTTATTGGAAACAACTTGTATCTTTTCGTCAATAAGGTAAGTTTCACTTTCCTACTGCCATCCAAAATGAACCACCCTGCCCCCCCTTCTAGATTGTCTTGGACGTGGGCTGCTGCTGTGGTGTCCTCAGCCAGCATTGCATCCTGGCTGGCGCTGCGCTGGTCTTTGCCACGGGCAACGGGAATGCTGCGAAATATGTAAAGGCGAATGCCATCGCCCAAGGAATGGGCGATGTGTTTGTGCCGATCAAGGGCCCTATATCCGAGATCGAGCTGCCTTTCGGCATTGACAATGTTGACGTCATAGTGTCAGAGTGGATGGGGTTGGTGCAGAGTAGCTAAGTCTATGGACATTGAGTGTCTGATGCTCTGCTTTCTCCTTCACAGCCAGTCGATCTTCATGGGCTCGCTGTTCAAGGATGTTGTCTATGCCCGGGACAAGTGGCTGGTGGAGGACGGACTTATCTTTCCGAATGTGGCAAAGTTGTACATTACTGGCCTCCAGGACAATCCTATCAAGTACGAGTTAACTTATCGGGTGGACAGGAACGACAGCAGCCAGGGCCATCTCACTAATGCGTCTGATTCTGATTCGGATTCCGATTCAGAGGAGGAGGAGAACTTTTGGCAGAAGAAGATTACTTTGTTGGACACTCATGTCTCGTCGGTGGATGTGATCACCCAAAAGTATCTCCTGAGGACTGTTGATCTCAACACGGCCGTAAATCCTGCCGAAAACTTCAAGACGGAGTTCAAAATGCGCATTCTGCAGGACGGCCTAGCCCTGGCTGTTGCGCTGCACTCTGAGATTTGCGTGAGCCTGCCGGACCGTAGGCTCCAGCGACTGTTCTCTGCGGGGCCCACGCAAAGTGAGACCTATCTGAAGCAGGCGGTCATGATGCTCGAGACGCCAATTACTGCCGCAAAGGATATGCTATTGAAGGGTGTTTTCGGCATGTACCACAATCATTGCCGATATCGCTGTGTCGAGTACTCTCTGCGCCTAAAGGGGGGTCACTTTGATCCATACTTTGAGCCCAAGAAAGATCCACGCTCGGAGGAGGATGATTTTCTTTCGCCGACTGATTCTTTGGCATTATTTTTCGGCGAGGGCGAGGCAGAACTAAATTCAGTAGTAGACAACGACTCTGGCACAGATTCTGGGACAGGGGGCCATACCTCTGATACAGTTTTGTTTAGCAAATAAAAACGGGAGGCGAATCCAATGTTCATGCTGCTGTTCATGTTGATGCTGGTTGATGTATTCATGGCAACGTTTTTGGGAGCAGTTCGTCTGAAAGGCCAACACGTCGATCGATGTTCCTGCTGTTGTTCCTGCAGCTGCGATGGGGTTGTGGAGGGACTGAGCGATCGTTGGACGATCAAAATTTATGGCCGTGCTGCATCAATTAGGGCGGCGGCGATCCGACGACTGCTAACCGTTGCTACTCAAAGACAATGGGCCAAGCAGACTCCAGAGTGTGGATCTCTTTTTGTTCGATTTTTGGTTTTGCTGCTGTTGCTGTTGCCTGATGTTGCCTGATCGGTGTTTAGCTTTGACGTTGCTACAACGATTTAAAATGATGTCGCGCATAATTCACCGATCGCGGATAGAGGATAGAGGATCGGGATCGGGATCTCGGGATCGACGATCAGAGACCACGTTCTGGCAGACAGTGCGTCGTGATTTGGCTTTGGGCTTTGGGCTCTCGGCTCTGGGGTCTGCCCTCGTTTACAGTAAAAGTTCTTTTGTTTTTGATCTCATAACTGATCGCTGATCGCACTTGGTTAGCTATAAGGAGCCCCGATCCGCCATCCTCCATCCTCGGCCCTCGGCTAATGTCATTCGCTTTCCTTGTGCCCTTCGCATCTTCTCTCGATCACATGCCTAAGTGACATTTCGTCTGCTGAAGCTGAAACTGAGGCTGTAGATGGATATGGATGTGGATGTGAATGTGGATATGGGTGTGTGTCCGAGTCTGGGTCTGGGTCTGAGTCCCGTGATGGATTAGCATCGTTTTGCTGTGAGGATAATGTGTCGTCTGCAATGATTTTCGTTGACATGTGTTTTTTTTCGGCTTTCATTTGTGTTCATGTCGGGAGCAGGGTCCGATCCCATCCGATCCGATCCGGTTCTCGGAAATAATTATGCTAGTTTTGTGCAAAAATAACAGCATTTTTGTACAAATTGCATAAAAATTTAAATTGCTTCGGCAGCAAAGATGGAATTGAAGGGATTTTCGGTGTTTTTGTGTGTGCGCAATTCGCGGATTGGATTGCGTTCGTCCTTTCCTGTCCTGTCCTGTCCTGTCCGGCTGGAAAGCGCAGAAAATTGCTTAATAATGAAATGCCAATGGATTAAGCGCAATTTGTGCGGCATTCGGCTGACTGGCTGGGCAGACCCACTGATTGTCCCCTTGGATCTTTATCTTTATGGTGTATTTTTTGCTCCTCCTCAAAGCATCACAATCATCATCATTATCATCATCATTATAATCATCATCATCATCATCAGCATGGAGGGAACGACTTCAACACGTTCGATTTTTCTGATTCTGAATTTTATTTTACACCTAACGAGGCCATGATGGAGGCTCCACCATCCTCCATGCCACGAGGAATTGGCTCTCTCTCTCTCGCACGCATACACACTCCGGTCGTCCCTTTCGCACGTTCGGGGCCTCGCAGCGTTTTCATTAAATTCGCTTAATAGCGCAATATAATTTAAACAAGTAGTAACATAAAATAAAACTCACAGCCACGCACTGAAAGGCATAAAGAAAGAAGCAAATTACTCCAGAGAACCGAACCGAACCAAACCGAACGGAACAGAACGGACCAGACCAGACCAGACCAGACCAGACCAGACCAGACCAGACCATCGACAACGCATTCGAATTCGAACTCCTGGACTCCTATAGTGGCATGCACTGCGGTGTGGTGTGGCAGGCAGGCAGAACGCCAGGAGGAGAACCCTCTCAGTGGTCTCAGTTCTCGAGCCCAGTTATGGCGCATGGGCGAGACCGCTCCACTGCCCAGTGCAATAAGTTCGCTTAACGAGGGTTTAATTTATGATTTGTTATGTTTCCGGTTCATGTTCTTGTTGCCAGCAAAATTATTGGCCATAAAGCTAAGGTGTGGATTATAGTTGCTGGCAGTAGTACGACAGACGAGTGGTGGTAGCCGGAGAAGGGAGAGGAGCAGCTGATGAGGTCACCCTTGGGTATGGCATATGCTGTGTAGTAGGGTCACCAGGAGAGGTTACTGTGAGGCTAACGAGGGTCACCATCATAGGCATCTTTGCATCTTCTGTTGATTAACAAGTCAAATGTATCTATATCTATTGCCCAAACTGCAGATGGATGCACTTGTTTCCCCTATCGTGTTGCCTCTGTTCAGCAACTGCTTTGGACAGTTTTGTCTGTGGCCGCTAATAGTCCTTAATCCTTTCACGCTCACTGTGCATTTTCAGGCGCTGTGGAGCGTTGCGTTGAAAATCGATTTGTATTTTTATTTCCTACCATTTTTTCTTGTGGCTGTTGCATTGGGTTGCGCCTGCGCAAACAACTCCGTCCCATGGATAACAACGGATAAGGGAATAAGCAAAGACAAGCCAAGACACCGGGCCAGGAGGCGGTGGACTAGCCCGCGAAGCAGCAAAACGTGCCCGGTAGGCAGGCGCAGGGGAGCTGCAGAGCTGCCGAGGTCCAAGCAACGCCAACGAGTATCTGGTGGAACATAAATTACGCGACTAACAAGCAGCGCCCCGTGCAGCTAAAAAAGATACAAAAAAAACAACAAAAACACTCGCGAAGGGGTCGAGGAGGAACACTTCATACTTGGGAACAGACCTGGGGGACTAACGTATTGGGCCAGAGACAGAGTCGGAGTCAGAGTCCGAGTGAGAGCCAAGGAATGGGCATGGGCATGGGCATGGGTCTTACCAAAGTGAGTTGCACAAAATTATAAATGAAAGCGGGTGTTGGACACTGTTCTGCGTTCTCCCTCGTAGCATCATCCACATCCCATGCCCATGCCCATTCCAAATCCCATTCTCCAATCCCCCCCATCCATCCATATCCAGGGGACCACATCCACGTCCACGATTAGGTGCAGCAATTTGGTTGGGGCTGTCTGTGATTGAGACCGAGGCAGTGCTCGAAACGAAGTTAAAAATCAAATTAGCGAATGTGTTGAAAATTAAAAACAAATTCACGGATAAATTGCATCTGCCAGATACGCAATTATTATGAGGGCAGGCCCTGGCATGGCAAGGAAAGAGGGGAGAGTAGACGATCGCGTGGAGAGGATAAGACGTGGCCTAACTTATGGACTGAGACAGCCTCTCTGTGGCCTCTGTGGTTCTGGGGGACTCTGCTTGGTTCTTCTTGGTTCTGCTGGGTTCTGCTGGGTTCTGCTGGATTCTCGATTCTGGTACGGTGTCAGTGGCTGTGCCTGTGTATCTGTAGCTGCATCTGTATGTGTGTGTGCCCTCGAGGTGTTGCAATTTGACGTTTTTTACGCGAGTTTTTATTCCATGAAATCCGCATGAATTTCATGAGGATGCAGCAGCCACAGACGCAGCAGCTTCAGCAGCATCGCACGCAGTGCAAATACTTGGCCCTAAATGGCTCTCTCTCTCGCTCTCTCTCTCTCTGTCTCCTGCCCCTCTCTCTTGACTTATTTTTTTTGTCTGTGCTGCTGCTGCTGCTGTTGTTGCTGGGCACGGCGAAAAACACGTCGAATTAACACGCTCTAAGGGGCAGCTGGATGAGTGCTTGTGGTTGGGATGTGGCAATGGGCAATGGGGGATTGGGGACTGTGCCTCATCAGCCAGGCTTTTTGTGTACATTTAAATGTTGGCAAATTAGCTGAAATTTCTTCTCGCAATTTGCATGTGTGTGTGTGTGTGTGTGTGTGTGTGTTTGTGTGTGAGATATATAATTATACTCGTAGTCGAATTTTTTTGGCGAGGGTTAGCTCCTGGCAGCCCAAAAAGCCGCTCAGCTGGCGCCGTGTCTGCGGCGACTCTGGCAAATAAATCGCGCTGCTGTTGAACTTTTTATCTGCCTGCAGGGACACGACGACGATGAGAGCCGTGGAGGACAGGGACAGCGGAAGGGACAGGGACCAGAGACCTGGACGGCGCAATGGCACTGCTGCTGCCACAGAGATGGAAGTCAGCCACGCCCCTTGTTGTCCTGTGTGCTCTGGCAGCTCTGGGGCCTTGGCAACTTCTCAACGCAACTCGAAGTCGGAGTTGGGAGTCGGAGTCGAGTTCGGGGCCGTAAAAAAAAGGGCGCAAATTTTATGAGCGCATCGTTTAACAAATGAATTTACAACCGTGCAACGCCCAAATGTCTGGCGTTCAAATTCAAATTCCTTGCAACGAAACGAAACGAAACGAAATCTTGGCCCAGCTCCCAAGAGCTGCAAGAACCACAAACCACAGTCAGAACCACAACCAGAACGAGAGTCCGAGTCCGAGTTGAAGCCAGCGGAACCTGAGCGGATGACTTACGTGGCACACGGAGGCGTATGCTTCATATGCACACCCAGACCCAGACCCAGACAAACAAAACAAACCTATAGAAGGGGCATGAATTATGTCTGGCATTTGGCCAAGTGATTTAAAACAAATACGAGAAGGGACAGGGACACAACCAGACCGAGACGGAGCATCATCATCATCAGCATCATTGGTGGGGCATTACGACCACGATGGGAATGGGAATGGTGCTGATGATCGTCGTCTTACATTAACGCTTTCATTAGCCCAGTTTTGGCCTTGCAGGCCGCCCTTTTTATCGAGAGGCACCCTCCACTTTGTCGCTCATAAATCGAGATCATTGCCAATTGCCAGCGCGTTGCTCCACTCGTTAAGTGCAGTTTAATGAGTGCTCCCTGTGCCCGAGCGGCTCTCCAGTTGCAGCTTGTCCGCCACAACGTGCTGGCCAAGGGGCCTGGTCAGCGTTTACAATTTGGTAATTGTCTCTGGGCCTGTCAATAAGTTTTTATGGCCCTACCCTACCCCATAAAGGGAAAGCTCCTTGGCCCCAGTTTCAGTTTTGAGTATCAGTTTCGGTTGTGAGTCTCAGTTTAAGTTGAAGTTTCAGTTTCAGCTACTCGGCAATTACCGACACGATCACAAATTGCCAGAAGAGACGATGCTGGTAATTTGTGAACTTAATGTTTTGGTATGCAAATACATAAGGGGGAACACATTCGATCGATCGATCATGTCAAGGACTGTGTGCATTTCCTGCGGTGCGCAAATCAATTTTTCGACAAACTTCTTAGATGAACGACGACACGACACAGCCTACATACACCCTCAAACACAAATGGAATTTCACACTTGGGCCTAAACCATATGTAAATAGCCAGCGGCCAGAGCAGAGGCGATCCTCGGCATTGTCCTCGAGCCCCGAGTCTGTGGCTCAGCTGCCGCACAAAGGAGACCCTTGAAGAGCGGCCCACTGTCTGTCTGTGTCCTTCTGTGCTGGCGAGTGGCACTTCAGGCCGGTCAGCTCATTGTTTGCCTAATAAATGACTGGCCATTGTCGGGGGTATAAATGTCAAAAGGTTGCCTCTTTTGACACCCCTGAGCCAGAACGGTCAGAGAACGGCTCGAGAACTAGGACGACAATGAAGCGAAGTCGAGTCCGGGGCATGTCAGTTTTTGCAAATGTGTCAGAGAGCAACCCCGTGGCCGAGTACACACGATGATCATTTATGTGTCATTAAGACATCCACAGAGCAGGACAGGGGCAGCGTCAGGGCGAAATTAAGGCGATCCACTGTCGATCGAGGAGAGCAGAGCGAGCAGCAGCAGCTGTCAGCTAGGACCAGGACCGGCAGTGGATCGTAGCGGGCGCAGCTTGAGATCGCCATTTGGTCGGCTAATGGGGCCGCCCATATACTATACTATACATACATATCCATCCACCGACTGACGGATCGGCATGCATGGCACATGCATGATGAAGTTGTTGCACTGATCACCGCTCAAACGATCGAGCATCGAGCAGCGGGGCTGGAGGAATGGGTGAATGAGGTGGGGGATGGGGGCGAGTCAATTTGCTGCAACGTTGCCGGACGCGTTTGTCAATTAAAATCAAATTCATTTCATGCTAGAGCAAATGTTTGAGAGACGACGTAGAGATCGCGGGATCGCGGGAATCGGGGATTCGTGGTGCTTGTGCCGGGTATCATTAACCACTTAGGCGCTAGTGCAATAACTTTTAATCAACCAATAAATTTGGAACGATTTATCAAAAAAGCAAAAAAACAAGAGGAAGGATGGAGAAAGGAGGTGCAGGCCAAGACGCTGAAAATGTTGTTGGCCAAATTGCCTCTAATAACCGCAATCGATCGTTATTTTTTGTGGTTATTAATACGGATGCGTGCGTGTCTGGGGCTTGGAGTTGGGACCTCGGAATCTGTAGTCCGAGTGGATCTGCGATCTGCAACGGCTTCTCAGGTAGTTCACAAGTAACTGCAAATTGCTGCCGTCGATAAAACTCAAATTGGCTGAAGCTGGAGCGCATCTCCTCCCCGCCCAACCCGCTCATCCGCGATGCGGCAATCGATCGTTGAATTTGCCTAATGGCGACGGCCACTCAACACAAACACCGATCTCGTACCCGGGTTGAGACGGGACCCACGATCCATCGATCCTCAATCTCGGTTCCAGTCTGCATCTGCATCTTGGCTACCCTGATTGACAGAGACCGATCCGATCCGCAGCGATCCTCGGCTGCTGGCTGGCTGGCTGCCCGGCTGGCTGGGGCCTCTCCTCTGTGGCTCCTACGATCGCGATGTTTACGCGTGCATTTAGCATGTTGTAAAAGTCTGATGGCGTCCATTATAATCAATTGGCCGGGCTCGTAAAATTAAATGATCCCGCAGGAGAATTAAGCGCCAATTACGCGCAGACCAAGAAAAATAAGAGAAGCAAACTGTACAAAGAAGTATGTATACATACATTATATATATGTACATACATATATCTGTATATATTGTATGTTGTATGTTGGCCATTGGCGTGGTAGAGTCTCAAATTTGGGACGCGATCGCAAGACCGAAAAACCGAAACCAGAAAGAGGACAGACACTTTCGGAGAGCGAGAGAAAAGAGAGAGGGTAAGAAATCGAGTTGGGCCCCGAGTTAATTGCAGCATTTAACTTGTCTTATTGATCATAATAACTCCATAATGGCGGAACATGTGCGTACAATATAATAATCAGGCGGGCTATCGAGTGAAAATTGCAAACGGGAAATGCTCCCCCCCCAGCCACAAGGATACAGACACAGGCCCAGGCAGAGACGAGCCAAACAGCCCACGAAAGTGGAGCAGCAGTGGAGCCCCCCACCATCCGCTTTATTCTGCTGCAATATGGTAGTGTGAAAGCAAACAAGCAGTAAAATTAAACCCTTCTCCGCAACCCGAACATTCTTCCCGTTCCTTGGCAGAAAACTGATCAACTCGTAATGCGAAATGAGCTCCAAATTTCAACTCAATCAGCTTAATGGCCTGACAACTTTGTAGCCTGCGTGGATCACTAAAGGAGTCAGATCATTTGCTCGAACAGAGAGGAGTGGTGGGGGATATCATTACTTGAGCAGGTGCTTTCCTGTTGCCAAAACGATTTAAACTTCGAGCGAAATGAAAGTCTGGTCCAGCTGTTTAAAGTGCAAACCCTCAAAGGGAAGTGCACAGATTTGAGCTTAATCCAGGCTGACTTTCAGTTGAGAGCTCATTATAGATTACTGGTGTTTATATAAGCATCAGGTGGTGTGTGTTGACAGGAAGTCTGGGGAGTGACGAAGAATGTTGTGGAGTAGACTGGAATCCATTCACCATTCTCTAGTTAAGTTACATAATTTATGCAGATTATTTTTATATATTTAAACTTTATTCCTGAGGCATACATATATCAAGTAGTGAACTCTAATTAAACTTACCAACTTACATATATGGTATGTATGTACTTAAGTCGAAGACCAATTGCTGATAATAATTTACATGGAATTTACATATTTCTACCCTATATACACTCATGCACCCCTCTGTGTGTGTGTGTGTGTGTGACATTTACACTCCGCAATGGAATTCCATTTTTATTGCAAATACATTTACACGCTTCCCCTGTGCATTTTTGGCAGCCAAACAAAACATTATAAATTAAGTCATTTAACATAATTTTGCTACCAGAGTGCAACGATTGTATAATGGAGGGGATGGAATGGTAACAGCAGCAGCAACAGCAGCAACAGCTGCTAAACGAGGGGACACAACGCATGTGCCAAATGCAAAAATATACGACAGAATGCTCAGAGGAACACACACACACACACATATGGCTGGACAATGGATCGTGTGGGTGCAATCAGCAGCATAGAGACAGGGAAGACAGAGGGGATAGGTATCTGTACAGCCGGTTAATTTACAGCTCGCTGACGTAGCATTGGCCAGGAGTCAGCAGTACGTACTGAATAGCGCAACTAATTTTGAAAAGGCAGGCCAACAAAAACGTGCAATAAACGTTGTCCACTTAGCCAAACAATGGCATGAAAGAAGATCGGCATCGAAGGGGGGGCGTAGCAGATATATATATGTACATTCTCGTACGTATGTGCAACCTGGAAGAAGATTGAGATATCCCAATAAAACCTGGCTTCCTTTAATTAATGAAAATGCAATGACTCGAAGGTGTCGGTTGCTGTTGCCCATCGCCTTATCCGTGTCGAGAGATCGGGCAAGTAAGAGGACCGACCCTCAACTGGCAGCAGATGTTGTTTGCCGGGCACCATCGAGGTAGATGGTTGACAAATTTATAACAAATATTCACGCGTGCTTTGGCAGTCAGTCCTTTGTCCAATTATTGTCTTACAATTGCCACCGAAGGAACTGCTCTGCTCCTTTGATTTCGCCTGAAGTGGCTCTGGCACCTCTACATCTCTGCTGCTCTCCCTTTGTGCGCTTCCATGAAAAGGCAATCGCATGGAATGGATTGTAATGGGATGGCGGTTTAGCACATTTTGTGTGCCGAGTCAACAATACCAACCATAAGAGCACAAAGCCAACAAAATAATGGTACGTACACTCGCACAATAAATGGGATAAACAAAAGAACAATTAAAATGAAATTTTCAAATTGAATGCCCCTCCTGGCATTGTCCTGCCTTGAGGCCCTCGAGGGTGCGGCGGCGGCAGCGCCCTTCTACGGAATTTAAAGCGTCAAATCCACTCAGTCATAACAAGCCAATAGAAAACAATCAGCCAGTGTCCCTCCATTCGGGGCTGAAAGGGACCGCAAAAGTGAACAACATTGTTCCAAAATTGATTTGCACGCCTTGGCAACCGACCAGAGAGACCCCAGACCAGCGAACAGGCAACGTAAAAAAACGACAAAAAAAAAATGGCCAAGTAAATGCTGCTAAAACTGCCGGCCAAAGCGTTAATTTCATTTGCATGGCCATGCATTTTGGCCCAGCTTAACTGGTTTGCCCCATGGACACCCCACCTCCCTACCCCACTATCTGCTATCTGCTGGAAATTCAGCGAAATCTCGCGATAAAATGCATAACAACTTCATTCACAGCGGGCGATGCCATAAAAGTGTTTTAAATCGTGTTAATAATTTTGTGTGCAGCATTTGCCTTCAACTCCAAAAAAAATTCGAATTGAGAAAAGTCCTGCTGTGCCTGGCACGTCATCCACATCCCCATCCACATCCCCATCCCCAGCCACATCCACGTCCATTCAGCTCCACTCTGTCCGTATTCCCCCATTGCATGTCTGGCTATACCAGTACAAGTATGGCACTCACTTGGATCTTGGATCTTGGATCTGGGTCTGCCCAGCCAGATATTTGTGTGCACTTTTTTTTCCCCGATTTTGGTTGTGGGGTGCCCCGAGGGCCTGAGTGGCCGAAGCCTTGTCGTGGCCTATTCACACCTGCAGCCCAAAAATAAATTGAGCCTGCTGAAATGTGTCTGCAGGCTGCTCGATCTCCATCACGTGATCGATGCAATTAATTATAATTTGTCGTTAATAAACAGCCCCAAAAAATGAGCCCAAGATGTGCCCTCAAAATGAGTGGGGAGAGGCCTTGCGTGATGGTTTTGCGCTCATCGGATATATCATCGGTAGGTATATATATACATATTTGAATGGCATTGACTTTTTATGCTCCAATTGGGCTCTGTGTGTGACAGAGAGAGAGAGAGTGCGGACATCTTGATGGACAATAATTTGACTCCTTAAAAAAACACTCAACTCTTTAGGTAGGTAAATAAAATGTAAATTGAAATCAAAGAGCAAAGTGTTCTTAATTTTTTTTTGATTAATATGTATCCATGAATCAATGTGTTATATATCCTTTCTGTGTATCTAACTATCTATTAATTTGTCTGCCTTTCGATCTATGTGTTTATCCATAAATATACCCATATATAACTGTCTGTAATCCACATCTATATCTCTGTATTCTCTCCATCTTTGCTCTTACCCACCCACCAATTCATCTTCAGCTTTTCGCCACCAACAATTTGCTTAAATTTGTGCTGCAACTGCTGCCTTTTCCACCAGAGAACCCAAAATCCATAGATGGCAATAAAGAGTGCAATAACTTGGACTTTCCATTGGGGGGCTTAGAATTGGGTTGTCCATCGCACACAGCTGTGCGCACAGCCCCCCTCTGATAAATATTTCACATAATGAATGCCCGAGATTGGGCCGGCTCTGCGACTGGGCCTAGGAATATTTATGTGGCCATAATGTGATAATAAGCATGCGCTGATATCCTGCGGAACTCTGCTCCCCAGCAGCCCAGCCAGCACTGGCTAAGAGAATGGGTGATGGGGGGTTGGTTGTTGGCCAGGTTCAAATGTTAAGGCGCTTTTCGTGTTCCAGCTCAATTGCTCAATTATTAGGTGCGGACTGCAGCAAGTAGGGTGGCTGCAGGAACGGGGCAGAACTCGAAAATTATACGGCTGGGCATTAGGCGAGTGAAATAAAAGTCCATTACAAATGAAATCAACAACTCATTGCTCATCGGCTCAGGGGGGCAGAGAGGCGGCACACAGGCACAGAGGCACAGAGGCACCGAGGCGGAGGCAGCTTCAGCGCCAGAGTACCAAAAGAGGCAACACTATCATCATCAACCCTATACAGACAGAACGTTTCCCCCCCACCAGCTCCACAACAACAATCTCGGGCTCTCTCTCTCTCTCTTTCTCTGGATCTCTATCGATAAGCAGCAATTGCTCGATACTCGAAGTGAACCCCATTAAAATATGATAAATTGCGTCGATTCAGTGCAGTTGATTTTAACAAGACAATTTAACAAGCGTAATTTAATATTTGACAGAGCAGCAGCGTTATCTCGCTCCATCTCGCTCTAACCGCAGCGGCAACAAAATGGAAAAACGACCATGAAAATGATGTAAAGTCGATGCGGTTGTTACTGGAAAATGTATCTCACCCTGGGGAACACTTACAGTACATATAGAATGCCAACCGAAAAATTGCTTGGGTCGGGTCGAACTTCAAGTGAGGCGCTGACTTCATCCGTTAATCTCGGTCGTCGTCGTTTTGTCGTTTTGTCGCTTTGTCGCTTTGTCGGTGGTGCCTGTCCTGGTTTCTGGTGGTGGGATGGTGGATGGGAATAACATTCTTTCTGGGGTGGGTTCGGCATGGCACTTGGTCGGGGGTTGATGTTAAACATTATAAATTAAATGGGTCGCCAGCGATAAGGTAATTGGGGTGAAATGTGAACATGAGAATGTGGTTGACTTCAGAGTGCGAGAAGGAATGACTTTCAGGATGAGTTGTGATGTGAGGATGTGAGAATGGAGCTGCTCCAGTAGTGTCCATGGGAACATGGGTAGCTCTCGGTAATCATTTGATTTATATGCTTATTGCATGCGGACTTACCCATCGCCAACTCGATTAACCAAATTAAGCAATTATGGCACAGAAAAAGAATCTCAAAAGTCAAGCGGTTCATCAGTCGAGATCGAGATTGATCAATTTATGGCCGAGAGACCAAATTGAATGTTTATTTATAGAGTTAATTACGGGCTTCGGGCCTCAGGCACAGCCTGCTTGGCTAATTAACCTGATCCACATAAAGCCAAATGGCCGTCGGCGGCGGAGGGGGGGCTGGCTCGGAAAAATAAAAAGCCAAAACGAAACCCAAAACTAATTGGCCACAAATCGAGATTGACTTTAATTAATTAACCCAGAGCGGAGTTAGTCGAGGCATTTGATTGAGTTGAGTAAATAAATCTTATTGGAAGACTTTTTGTCGTGAAATCCGAGCGGAGAGGGAAGGCCAACCAAAAGCACCAAACTCACACTTCAGTCAGCGCTACAGCCGGTTTCATCATTATATTATATAGTATATGGTATATGGTATATATGTACATATAATTAAATCCTAAAAAGCCAATCAGCAAACAAATCACTTGAAACAATGTCCGCAATTAGCTAGAGATATCTAAATACTTGAAGAGAAAGAGAGGAGAAAGAGCGGGAAACCGCAGCCATTTCTCTGTCTAGACACAAGAGACCCCACACCATGTGTGAGACATAAAAGCACTTCAAAATGTTGACAGATAAAAGTTCAGCGAACCCCAAATAGTCGTGAATGCTGTAAAAATTACCAACCAATGGGCAGACTATGCTTAATGGCCGCCATATCAGGCAATTATTTTCAAAATTGTCTCGTTAGTTTTTGATTCAGCTCCGCCAGCAATTACAATTGCCCGCAAGACATACATACATACATATGTATGCTGTATAATTGTGTATATGTAGTATAGAAGAGCATGAAGTTACGCCTCAACACACACGCAACTCACTCACCAAATATATATGTAGAGTAGTACGGGGAGTAGAACATTTCCACAGAATTTCCGCAGTTCGCCCGGGGCACAGGAAGTGCGCACTTAAGTAGACTTTGAATAGTTTCTAATTAACGGCGACAAACGGCGTAACGGGGTTGACTGATGTACTGATGGACTGATATACTGATGGACTGACAAACTGAATGGCCTCAATGGCTAACTGACTTACTGGCTAACCGGCAAAGTGTGCAAAATACGCACAAAGGCAGTTAATGGCTCAGCGCAAGGAGGGGTTGGATTCGACCATGGGAAGACGGTGAACGGAAAGATTTCAGTGGGAAACAGGATGGGAAATTGTGCTGAAAGGAGCTCTCATAGATTGTTAGTCTTCGCATGAATTATAGATTTAAGAGGTGGATATATTGCGAGTGCATTTTCATATAGGTATACAAAACTAGGAGACGCTTCATGGAGATATATCTTGCGTCTCTTCTCCCCATATCTGACCCATCCCTTCTTTCCCAAATAAACTTGTAATAATACCAAAATATACAAGCCTTATTAGTCAGTTGAAATGGTTCCATAAGAGTGAGAAAATCCCTCGTGTCATATGCAAATTGCTGCTGGAATTTCTGTGTGTGTGTTTTTGGAAACCGTTTTCTACTAGTTGGGTGGCTCTCCCCGAGACATCATCCAGAGATCTTCTTTGTGGCCGCCCATAAAAGTGCCCCACACGACGGCTGCTGTATGCTAGCTGCCACCTGCCACCTGCCAACTGAAGGAAATTCTTTAAAAAGCCATTATCGGAGCTTAACTATTTGATACATTTTCCCTAGAAATGAATAGGCCAGGCAGAGGCTACTGTTGGCAGCGCAATCTGCATTCGAATTGAAGTGGAATGGAGTGGATATGGCCGGGGATTGGGCCCATAAATTTCGGCTGCTTAATGAAAGTGTTAGAAATGGGCTGACTTATCAGAGAAGGGTGGGGACACACACACTATATAATAATAACGAACCCGAAAACCAATTCCGACAGCCAGCAGCAGGTTGGGGGCCTTTGCCTGTTAGCTGCTGGCTGCTGACCGGCGGCTCGTCATAAGCCGAGCATTTGATTTATAGCGAAATTATAACGCATTAAAATCAAAATATATATCACGCCAAAGCCTCGACTCGACTCGCACCATCGACAGCGACAGCGACAGACCTGGCCCAGTCTTCTGGCTCAAAGTCTCTGCATCTGGCTCTGGCTCTGGCTGTGGCTCTGTCTTTGGCTTTGGTTATGGGTGGGGGGGAAAAACTAAGCAAACTAGTTTCTGACATATTAATAAATCGATTGGCATACAAGCAAGCGGATCGGCGACAATGTCTTAAGCCGATAATATTATTAACTCTGTGAGTTAAATCGAACGTTTTGTATGTTTTGAAGTCGTTTATCAGGCGCTTAAGTCTCTGCTTCTCCCTCTGTTCGGACAGCTTCCGACATTCCAGATCGGAGTCCGGACTCAGACTCCGCCGAGTTGCGTGTTAATTTCGATTATTAAGAAACCCATTTAGTTGGGCTTGTTGCCCCCCATAATTGAAAAACGATTTGCAAATGGGCGTAGATCTCTCCCCACTCTCGCTCTGTCTGCTCCCTAACCTAGCGTTTGTTCCACTTTTGTCCCGTGATTTTGAATTAATTACGTAAAACACACACACACACACATGTGTAGAGAGTGTGGAGTGTAGAGAGCGTCCTACAGCTCAGTGGCGGCTCAGTAATGAGACCTCCAGGCATTGTGCAATTATTAAATGAGCGCCAAAGCGAGCACTTGCCGTACATAAATTAGAAGCTAGCTGTAAGTTTTTGTTGTTGTTGTTGTTGTTGTTATTGTAGTTCTGTGGTTGCGACACAATTATCTAAACGTTTGCATAACCAGAACCTCTCAAACGTGCGAGTGCAAGCATCCTCAGAGAGCGCTTGTCATTGGGCAACGCCCACAATCACGTGTGGATTGCGAGTTATCCAAGCCCACCCACTGGGGAGACTGTGAGACTGGAAGCTGAGATAATCGCTTGACTCTACAGACTCAGAGACTGCGCAGTGAATGGCAGCAAATATAGTACGTCTATATATACATATATATTTGATATATGTATATAGATATATATATATATACAGAGAGAGAGAGATAGAGAGATGTAGATGTAGCTAATATATAACAAAAATTGTGGGTTTTCAAATGATATGATTTATAATAGGTTTAGTTTGTTTTTTGTCTGTTTTAGTTGAAACTGTTAGCTAATGAATTGTTGTTAGAGCAAAATCACGAGTTCAGGCAAACCACAAGGGGGAATACCCATATAATAAATATACGTCTATACATATATCAAATGAGTCAAGATAATTATCAAATTACGTTTTAAAGTAAAATTAGGGTGATGCTTAAAAATAGATACTTTTTAAAGCTGAACGTACTATGTGGGGGGTTTTCCATGACTTAACAAGCTAGTAAATTCCAAAAAATACCCATAATATGTGTGCTCAAACTGCTCTACAAATTAGAACTAATTCTCTTCACTATGCTCACAATTAATATTAGTTCTATGGCTACCGCCTAAGTAGCTCCCCCCTTCCACTTAAACTGAAACCCAAACCAATGCTAATTCTGGGCAACTCTGTCAACCAATTTTTGTATATTTATGAACCTTGAAATTGTATTTTTAATTGGGCATAAAATTTAAATATCCCTTGAAGTGCAGCCAGTGGGTACTTGTGTGTGTGCCACTTGAGGGGCATTCCCATTTCCATTTCCATCTATATTTGATTGGCATGACAAAGGATGCATAATTACATAAGGACAAGCCTGAGGACGGCTGCAACTGCAACTGCATCCGTGATGGCATGGCATGGCATGGTATTACATGTGTTTTCGAGCTACTTGTTTTGCTGGGATGCTAAATGGGTGCTGGTGCTGCTGCTGGGTGGCAGGGCACTTGAGGCAGGAACCCTGGACCACACAGGCACGACCGTGGAGCAAAGAATGAAGTGATAAAC
This sequence comes from Drosophila bifasciata, assembly GCA_009664405.1. NCBI lineage: Eukaryota > Metazoa > Arthropoda > Insecta > Diptera > Drosophilidae > Drosophila > Drosophila bifasciata. The sequence goes on from CM019044.1 coordinate 10,359,034, forward strand.
CAAATTGCTCAAGTGTGTGGCAGGGGCAGGAGTAGGGGTGCAGCAGCAGCAGCAGCATGAATGAGTGCCAGCTCGTTAAACGCTGCTCGAGTATGCAAAGACTGGTCCGTCGCTAGGCAATGGTAATGGTATTTTCTCATGCTAAGTCATTGATTTTAATGGCACATTAAGCATACGCCTCGTTGCCGCTGACTGAAATTCGCTCCTAACCATGTTTGGAGCAGAGCTAAACCCAATTTTATGATACTAAATACTCACACTCTCTACTATATATGTCGCAGTCATCTAATTTGCATAACTCCGAGAGAGCGAGATGAGCCGGGGGGAAAAACAATAAACATTCCCCCATATAAAACACACGGACCAGAACAATGGATAAAACAGTTCGATGGTGAGAGCAAAGAAATCCATTTTGGACACATTCACGTTTCTATCCAGAGTGCGATTCAGAGCTGTCAACTTGGCGGAACCAATTTTGTTAATGATCGGCCATATAAACCGAAATTAACTAAAATTGTTATAAAAATTCATTTTATTGGCTTTTGTGATTCCATTCCATTCCATTCGGATATTTGCCTTGCCTTGGGCCGCGTTTTGTGTAACTCTTTGTGGAATTTTTGTGTGGATTTCAGATTTGTTTTTGTTGTTGGTTTGTGTTTTAGGTGTTGCTTTGGCATTTTCGAAATTTGATCTACAGTTCGTTGCTCGTTTCGTTTATCACAATGCATTCCTAATGGCAGGAAATTAATTCCGAAGGCTTCTTCTCCTTTGAATGTTGCACAACTGCCACATAAATCAATATATTCCCCAATACTCGTATTATTTATATTATTTGTGTGTAGCTTTTAGCTAAACACCCGTTTTGGACCCAACACTGCGACTGGGAGTGGGCGTGGGGCGCTGGCTTTGTTCTGAGGCGAGATGCTCGTGTGGTTGCCATAAATCATCATAATTATGTTTCAACGGTTTCTTCAATCTGTATGCCATCGTATAGAATTACGGTGTTTCAAGGGTGGGGCTGCCGCTGTCGAATCTGTGCTAAAATTAACACAAAACTCAAGTTTATTTAAAGACTGAACGCAGCGGTTCTATGTATATTAATGGGTTCTTGCTATACCCCCCTTACACCCCCATTTTCTTTTCCACTTTGACAATATCTTAAGCCTAATCCCCTGCTTACCTTCTTTGCCGCACTTCCCTTAAAAACCTTTGCCAATTCCACTTCTACATCCATTCTACATTCTAGATTCCCCCATGGAGCGTCGTAGCAGGAAAGAGTCGCAAATGCCCAACGACAGCTAAACAAACATTAGTCACAAAATTGCCTGCCAACAGTGAAATGAACAATATCTATATGCCATAAATATCCTTGGGGTGCAGCCACATCCACAGCTACATCCATTCAGCACTCCCCTCTAGTCTCGTCTAGTCTGGTCGGGATATACATACGACAAGTATCTACCCCATCTCGCGGTGTGTCCGGGACCCATGACGACCCGGCTGTTTACTTTCAAAACCGTTTGCCATGCGTAAATGACAAACGATTTTGTGAAATTATTATTGCCATTGTCATCATCGCTTGGCCTAGCTGCCGCTGCCGCTGCCACTGCCACTGCCTGACGACCCAATCCACAACATCATCAACGCCATTCTCTGGCCTTCCTTCCATTCTCCCTGCATCAGCATCATCATCATCATCGTCGTTGTCATGAGTAGTCTGCCAACTCCCAATCGAAATCCTGCCTGCCTGCCTGCTCTCCTCGCACTTTGCGCTGCTCAATTTGGCAAACAGTCAGCCGTTGACATTATCCTTCCGCTGGCACGGCACTGAAAACCAATAAGCCACCAGCAGGCAGTGAAACCCACATCTATCCGGGATACAGTGGAGCCAGATTGGAAGAGGAAGTTATAGAGTTTCCACTCTCATTTGATGATCCACTTCTTTCCAATCTGACCCCACTGTACCCTGCTCTGGCAGCTAAATCCCACAGCAATTGCTGCTGGCAATGCGCACTAATCCGAAAGTATACCCATCCACCCACTCAACGAGCCACCCACCAGCCCCTGCCTGGCACTGTCACTCTGCTGCCCTTGTCCTGTGTTGTGCCCACGTTACACGAGTTTCCGGAATGTGCCCGCCTTCATCGGCACACACCCGCACACCCAGGGTTGCCCTCGTAGTGTATTTATTTTATAACATTGCCAATCAAGATGGCTGCGCAAACATAATCGCAGTGGAGGGACGCACACAGACTGGAGGTAGGGGATGAGGCAGAGGCAGAGGCAGGCTCTTTATCCTGGCCGCATAACGTGCTTTTTTGCATGCCCCAGCATCAACGCCAGCTCTGTGTTCTGATCCCCCCACCCCACCCATTCCTGGTTAAGGATCAATAACACTTTTGCCACCATTCCGGCCGGCATCCTGGCAGTCATCCTGTCAGGCTGTCTATCTCTTTCCCGGCCATGACATTGTTTATTTGTTCTGTTCTAGCAATTTCAGCTCTCCGTCTCTTTCTGTGCGAGTGTGTGTGTGTGTGTGTTTGTGTGTGTGTGTGCATTATCCTGTGCATATCCACATGCATGATGGTCCCTGGCTCTGGCTCTGGTTGTGTCCTTTTCAATTTGTTCAATGATTCGCAAGCAAATTGATTCCCATTCAATTCCGCGCCGTTTCGCATCCGACAATTTCGATTTTTATTGGTTTTCTTTCTCCGTGTTCCCATCTCTTTCTCTCGTCGGCTGTAGCCCAGCTTTCCCTTTCTCTCTCTCTGTGGTGTCACTCGGCCATTTTGTTGCTTGTCCTGTTTTTCGTAGGACCCTCGCTCTCTCTCCAGTTTTGCTTTTGGGTTCTTCTCTTTTCTACGTGTGCGAAAATATAATAAAATTGTAAATTGGTTTTTGTTCGTTTATTGTTGTGTATATTGTTACTGATATTGTTATTGGTTTGGTTTGGGGTTTTTACAGGCCTCCCTTATCCCCTCCCCTATCCGCAGCAATGTTGGTCCTTTTTCGGTTGGCCATTTTGTGATTGGTTTTGTCCTGAAATGTGGCCACCGGATGGGAGGCTGACATGAAATAAATTAATTGGAAACTCAATTCGAGTGTTATGCATGTAAATTTGATTAATTTTCATTCAATTTGTTTTTGATTTGCTTGAAAATTGCTCCAGAGAGTGTGATTATATAGGTGCTTGGATCTATACCCACTATCCTGCATGGCTGTCCAATTGCATTGCTCGATATTCTCCCACAATGTTGCAGCTCTCGCTGCCACTAATCACACATACGAATTGCAGCTACCGGACTTTTGTGTGTGATCATAAACCTCTTCGGAGAAATCTTTACAACTTGACCGCCTCGGACCTCTGAAGCCTATGAGAAATCAACTTCCTACTCAGCGACAGGAGCAGGCGGGACAGACAGACAGCACAAGAAGGGGCTCTGTGGCAAAAGAATGTTTGTCACAATACATCAAATGGCTGCGAAATGACACAAAACATGAACGCGTCACTTTCCATCACTATCACTCCAAAGTGCCAGGCCGGCGAAAAGCAGCCGGCCTGACCACTTGGCCGAAGCTAACAAGCCAACTACCACAGCCTTAGCCAGAGGCTCTGCCTCAGCCCCAACCAGACCAGACCAGACCAGACAGTCTGACGCAGCCTCAGCATCAGCCTACCCGTCCCAGGTTCAGGTTCAGATTCGCATTCAGGTTCAGCATCAGCATCAGATCCAGCATCCAGCATCAGCATCAGCTTCAGATTAACTGCGCGCATGCGCAACTATTTGCGCACATTTTAAATGGGCCGAAGCTTCGTTCGGGTCTTGCGATGCCTGGGACAATGCACCTTAGAGTGTGAGAGAGAGAGAGAGAGAGAGAGGAGTGTTCTGGTGACACTCCACTCTGGTGTTGGATCCAGCGTCGTCGCTGGGTCTGGCCCGGCTGCCTTAATCCGCCAAGCAATGCGGCAACGATGATGCCGATGATGATCATGGCGATTATTTGTACCTCTTCTTGTAGGATGCCTGCAGCTAGGGATGAGAGCGTGCACTGGGCTGGGTAGAGCGACACGAACTGAGAGAGGGATCACTTCGAGCTGAATGAGTAGCGAAGAAAGCAGTGAGCCCTCTTAACAAGCTCAAATTGTGGTTTGAAAGTTCGTTCTTTCCCTTTTTCTCATCTCTAGCTGAAGCTGCTGCGCCCTCCAGATACAAAACTTATACACAGATTGTTTTCTCTCTGATCCCCTCAGCGCCCTCGCACTCTGTTCACTTTTTGTCGCAGCAATCTCGTTTGACCAAAAACGACTAACGAGCTGAAGCTGAAGCTGGAGCTGAAGATGGAGCAAAGAGAGTTGGAAGCTGCCGCTGAGCGACTGCCAGACTTGATATTCAGCGACAACGACAACGACAACAACAACCACAGAGGAGACAAACGACAACAGCCACAGAAGATACAACGACAAGCACAGCGGCACAGCGATGACTTCTCAGGCTGACTCTGGCTGTGGCACTCTGGTTGTGGCATCATTAATCCTTTGCATTGGCAACGCCTTGTATTGCAAAGCCGCCGCGTAAGTTGTCATGTTTTTGTCGCTTTATGGACTTCTAATCGTTCAATTCTATCAAAAAGCTTACGCACTAACAAACATCCCAAAAACCGGAGTGCCCAGCCCAGGCCAAAACCGAAGAGCCCAAGCCCCAAAACCCAAACCTGAACCGAGTCGGGCAGCCAATTTTCAGGCAGTCCCAGATTAAGATATTTAGATTGGCCCACAACGACACAGACGGCGACGACGACACAGACGAGAGCAACTTATTTAGCACCTTTACCGGGCAAAAACGGCCCACGGGTCCTCCCCACAATGGAGATGGAAATGGCAATGGAATTGGAATCGGAATTGGAAATGGAGTTGGAGTTGGCTTGGGGACTGTGTGCCTGTGGCTGTGGCAGGGGCAAGAGCTTGAGCTTGAGGTGACAATAAGCTTGTGGCGAGTGTCTGGCTTGCTGGCTGGCGGTGTCTGGTGGCTGGCTGCCTTTGGACCCATGAAATTTGGTGCAATCCTTTTTGCCTTTTGTGTGTGTGTTTGTGTGTGCTTGCCACTGATAGAGTCTTTGTGGCATTTGATGGGCGAATTTGTTACTTAACTTGACCAACACGCAATTGTCTTCCCCATACCGAGTGGGGTGGGGTGGGGGTTGTTGGATTATCGCATTCCATTGGGAAAAAGAGTAGAGAAAAGGTGTGAGCTGCTGCATAAATTGAGTGAGCAATCGGGCATTAGAGATACATTCGCATCTCTTCGATTCAATTGGAAAGTGCGTCGCATTAGGATCGGGGTCGGGAAAGGGGAAGTGAATTGAATATCGATAGAATCGAACGGTTGTTTTGTGTGTGTGACTCTACTCTTGTGAAGGGCATTGGGTCAAGTTAATTTGCATTTGAGTGCGGGACTTTCAAATCGCTCTGGCCTGTGGTCTGATCGCTTGAGTTATTGTAATTAATGCCAAATTGGCCATAAAACACAACATTTGCATGTCAAACAGCGGATTTGTGTAAGAAACCCAATCTTGGCACACACAGACAGACACACAGAAACGATTTATGCAGAAGATACCAATATATTATTCATAATTCGTCTATGCCGGAAGTTGGCATTGTCCGCTCGACTGAAATAATTAAATATTAAATATGATTTTGGTTTTGTTTTGTTTTGCGTTTATTTCGGCATCTCAAGCGGCATGCCCCATTGGTATTGTATATTTTTGGCGGCTTTTGGCCCACGCAGAGCCATAAAATATCAACTTATAGAGCCGCTCGAATGCTAAACGCCATTCAAATATAAATAAATGTCAATTTGTGCACGCTTGGCCATAATCATAACCAGAGTCTGAGCCGAACCAGAGGGGCCGATCCCAGGTCTAGAAGTTTTTTTTTGTTTTGTTCTCAGCCAGAGACTCCGGAGCCAAATGCAAATTAAAGCTCATTAATCCCCAAAGAGATATTTTCAGAAACAGCGGGACATTAATGGGCTTCGCACTTTGCCGAACATACCACAACTTGTTTTTTGCATAGAAAGTGGTTCTCTCTTCGATCGCGGGAAGTGCGACTCACTCCATTCCCAATCCATTGCTGTAGTGATCGTAAAACATGCCATGATTACTTTATTAAGCCAAATGTTTCATAAACAATCGTCATGTCGTACATAAAACTCAACTCAACTCAAGTCGAGTCTCAATCTCAATCTGAATCTGATACTCGGGCATCTCTGCGCGGGCGTCTGTCTACCCATGGGAGGAGGAGGGAGAAGGATGGTAATCAAGCGGCAAGCGTTTTGCTTAGATAAGTCACTTGAGATAAATCTCTTGTGTGTTCCAAAATTATGGGTTTCAGATATTGAAACTGAGATACGAACAAACAGACACCCAAACAGATGGTGTGTGTGTGTGTGCCACCGACTGTGTGTCTCTTTAGAAATTCAAATTCAAAATTTCCATTTGCCCTGCGAAGAGTTTAACTAATTTTATTAAATTGTACATTTGTTAAATTTTTCTCGATATCGAAATGAAAGATTCGGGCTTTGTGATATGAAACCCCAAACTGAGAAACTGTTTGCAATTAAGCTAAAAACTTAGCATAATTAATTTGAAGATCGTTTAACTGGGGAATCAATGAATGTGGGAACTTTGTGTGTGGATAGTTATAGCGATATATCTAGCAACTTTATAGTTATTATTTCATCTATGATTACAATCCAATGGTCAAGTAAGAGTCATGTGAGTTTGTTCCCCTCTCTCTCTCTCTCTGTGGACATTAGCCACGCATAAATGTCTAATAATGATTCACGATCCATTGGGTTGCTTATTCAATTAGCGCTTTTTATGCGTTTTGGCCAACTATGGTCGCAGTCGAAGCGCGAAGGTCTTAATTTTATGTCTTTTGGCCATAAACAGCGCACAGACTTTTGCCAGATTTCGAATGCGATATACATCCACACCCACACATGAAACTGATCTGAAATACGAGTAGGGGCAGGGGTGGCGGACAGAGGGAGTATGTCTCCGATGTCTTCATTGCCTTGGGCAATTGTCACTTCCTTCCTCAATGGAGGAGCTACCACTACTGTGTTGCCATGTTGCCATGTTCCTGCTGTTGCTGTTGCTGCCTCGACGTCTGCTTAATTTTATTATCCAGTTCCGCCATCAGACTGGATCAGAGGTGGGGATATTGTCGCCATTGTGGCCAACATGGTCGTGTCTAGCGACAAATTTAATGACTTACTTAACCTCATTGAGAGTGAGGCACAGCCACACATACTGCAAAACACTCTCTCTCTCCCACTCACTCTCTTTCTATCTATATTGCTATATGGTATATGGTATATGGGCGACAAAGTCTCCGCCTTGTTTGTGCCACAAACGACAGCCTGTTCGAGTTTAGTCCCCCTTCCCGGACCCGAAACAGAGACCCAAACCCGAACTCGATTTCGGTCTGGGTCTGAGTCTCGTTTCCAATCGCCTCGACTTGGTAACTTAGCATTTTTTAATGACTTAATTTACGTTCGCAATAGGTTCCACCTTCCACGTTTATTGTTTTGACTAAGTACAGAACGGCACGGGGCGAGCGGGAGGGGGATCGCTTGGCAGTCTGGCTCCATATGATGGCTTTATAGCTGGAAGTCGCGTAGAGCGTGCGACGCCCTCGTACTCATACTCCCTATACCCATACCCGTACTCTGTTCTGCTCCTTATCGCTATGCTCCCATCGTCGTCGTCGTCGTCGTTGGCCAGGCTTCCTGTTCTGCTCCAACGTGGGCTGGCTAAATATAAATTGTGGCCACATCGTCGGAGTCGCAGCTTGGCTAGCACTTTGCTGGCAACTCCGCCACATATCCGCAGTGTGGAGCGAGGGGGTGTGTGCTTAGGCTGCGGGGATAGGTATATCCAAGGGCTGTGAGGGAGGGAGGGTAGCTCCTCCTCAGTTTATTGTTAATTTAATTGGCCAATTTCGTGAAAGTGTTAGCTTTTGTATCTTCACGGTTAAATTAGTTGCACAGTGGGACGAGAACTGATGGGCAAGGGGAGTTGATTGAATGGAGCGAGGTATGGGAAAGGGTATAAGGGATAAAGGAAAAGCTAGATGACCTACATTTCCTTCCCCTTTAAATCTCTTCTACTTCTTTGCTCCACTGTTATTCGCATTTACTCCCTCAATTGGTTGCGCTTCTTGAAATTTATTGGCTTGTGTTTGTTTTGTTTGCTTGGCATAAACTCAAACTTGGCTGACAATCAGAATGAGCGCGACAATATAGCGAGCGGCGCATCGTGGGTAGTGAGCGGCCAACACGGCGTATGAGTTATGAACGAAGGCTGCGGCACGGCACCATTCCGCTTTGAGGGTAATATACGAGCTGGGAGGCAGGGCGACACTTGCTGTGCAGGCGGCACACTTTGAATTGGATTTTGCTGAAATTAACACAAAATGTTGTCCACAAATTGACAGCCAACACGATGCTAAATTAGATGATGCCCGCAAACGGGATTCACTTCGCCACTCCGCCAGGGGAATGCGACTTGGAGTTGGGCAGAACAGGCATGTTGGGGCTGACATTTCAAGTTCAATGTCGTCGTCGTCGTCGTCGTCGTCGTCTAACATGACAAGTGGGAAATTAGTGAAACACGCTTATTAAATTCCACCAGAGATGGGCTTGGGTGAAGTTCGAACCGTGCCACATGTGGCCGAGGCGTGTCCAAGCGTCATGTTCTGCGCATGTAAACCGATCTAAATAAGAATCGTGGCCCGGAGCGGTGCTTTATTGGGCCAGTCAGACAAACAAAATGCATTTAAAAGCTACAAAACTACATTTCACATATCACAGAGCAGTTAGAGCGCAGAGCGTGGAGAAGGGTCTTGCGGGATGGTACGTTTGGCCAATGGGTCCAGTTTGGGGGTACACAAACACGAGTTGACAACTCATCGAACATTGAACACGTTGTAATGTGATACTTAAATGCTTGATTGGCTCGTAAATATTTTCACTTTGTGCACAACTCTTTGGCCCAAGAACCCCCATCCAACCCTACCCTCCTGCTACCCACAACTCTGCTTGCAGGTCTGTCGTTTCTGTTGTTAACAATAATTTCTACAAAGTATCGCCTGAGCCTCGGCCTGTGCTGTCGCTCTGTTTGAACCAAGAGCCAACAGCCAAGAAGGCAAAAAAAAAGGAATGGAAAGCAAACAAAGCCAAGCAAAAAAGCGCCAAATCTTGCACTAAAAACACACCAAATACGACATCAAAGCTATCGCTGCGATCGATCGGAATCGGGAATCGACCAAGGGCCCCCATCCCGTGGACCAATACAATTGTAATTGTTTCGCCTGGGCTTCCCAGTCTGTGCCACGATCAGGCATCCTTTTTGGGGGGGCGGGGGGATGCCACACAGAGGGAGCAAGCAAACTCAGCTCGGATCTGGCGGATCCACCGATCCACGTATCCACAGATCCAGAGAACAGCTCCACTCTCAAGGCCCCGTCCTCATCATAATGTTAATGTAAATGCATTTTAAATGGACTTGCGTACAACATTTTTTGCTCTTTGTCTTGTGGCTGTTGTGTCGCGCTTTGTGTGGACAGTTCGGACAAGGACAAGCTGTTTGCAACACGATGCGGGTCTAGCGAAAGATCATAAAAAAAACGTGCACAATATTTGCAACGACAAGGGGAATACACTCTGAAACTTGAGTGGAAATTTTGGATTGGAAAAGTAGCTTAAATTTGTACAGAAAGGTTATGTGGAGTGGAGTACTTTATGTAGTATGATTGTAAAATCAACTAAAGGTTTACCTCTTCTCACCTTATTCTATAACCCTTATACCCCTCTTTTGGGGCAGTGTATATCCCACACATACTCTAGCCATACGCATGTGTGATATCTTGTCTGCTGGAGGCTGCAAGAGCAAAACGTTTTTAGTGTCTTACAAATGAAATCTGACAGTTGGCGAGTTAAAAATAACAAAACGCACACAAAAAACCAATCCAATAAGCAGCCACAGCCCCAGCAGAAGAAACGAACGGAGTTGATGGAGGAGAGTAAAGAACCAAAAAAATTAACATAATTTAATCAACACTAATTCGCGCTTTCAGCTTGACAGATCTTCTTCTATTCTGTCAGATATGTGGGCGCCGCAATACCAATTGCCATTTGTAGCTGCCACAGGGTATACTTTTACATCTATGTACGGGTATGGTTGGTATGGTTTCCGCCCAGCTAATTGCTGCAGCCGCACTTTCTCGATCTAACTCATTAATATTCTTGACACTCTGCCTCTCAGTGATCATCGGAGTTGAGAGATCTGGCGAGGAAACAGGATGCTGCTTATCAATGGTAATCAGGGGAGGGAAGGGGATGCTTGCTGTCTGATCTTCATGAATGAATCTGTAATGGGGCTGAATGTCAAATCAGAACAAGTTCATTAACAAAAACCTTCTGAAAGCGAAAGAGAGAGAATGTTATTGATTTTAATCGACATTTTCTTTGTAAAAGTAAAAACAAAACAAAAACGAAAGAAAAGTGTGAATGAAGGCAATTACAGTGTGTAAGGGGAAAGGCTTTCATTGGAAGAGATGCTAGAAGATAGCACAGAGGCGTACTAGTGAATGATTTTAGGGGTATTCCAATCCCTAAAGGTAGTACCCTCTGGCACCACAACACTGGACACACGATACACACGTAATTTTCATTTAGAATCACAGCACATCACGTACGCACGAGATTCTGTTTAAATATAGCCACATGGCCAACATATTAAACAGGCACGAGAGCATCGAGCGCCAGTCAGGGGCCAGTCAGGGGCCAGGCACCAGGGACAGTGCACCAAATTGGTTTATGACTTCCTTCTAACCCAAAAGTCAAAGAGGAATGGGGTAACAGGCAACGATCGCAGCCAGTTATGGCCTGGATACGAGCTCCTCTAATGGCTGATTTAAGGCCGAAACCAGGGCCAAGACAACATAAATTACACTACACCAAAGAAGTGTAGTAGTGGTGAATGGGGAATGGGGGGACCTAGATAAGATCGATTATGCTAAGTTGGTTGGCGTTAAAATTATGTTGACGCATGTTTCTAAAATGTTCCAACATACAAACTGAACACTGCGGGTATATATCTTGATTCGGCCATACGCAGATACAGCCACACCACACCGAACCACACCACACACCAAATTATGCAAATCTCTTGACAATCATTTAAGACCTTTAAAACGTATCGATGAGGCTGGCTGAGGCAGTGGAGGCAGTGCAAAAGAGATGGCTACACAGATGGATGGATGGATAAGAGACAGAGACATTGTGATCGGAACGCACCTCTAACCCAATTTATAACGACTTATCGACAGTAATAAAAACAACAACAACAAAAATACAAATACAAAATACATTTCTACACATGTTGCGATCGATAACGCCAACGCCTCATTTGCATGAGATCGAGGGGGAGCGATCGTTGAAGCGGTAGGGGGATACGATACCAATACATTGATACTGATACTGATACTGATACCTGGTAAACTTGTCTTTAAAGCTGCTCTTGAGAGATAGCCCCCTTGCTGGGGACCGACACTTGACATTGTCAAATCGCAGCTTAATTAAGCAATCGATCTTCAAAGAGATAGAAAGAGGGATCGGGGATGGGGGAAGAACCAACAGCGCTGATCTCAGACTGTTGCTAATTTGCAAACAGCAAACAACCCAAAGAGCTGCGGTGGGAAAGTCAGAGATCAGCATTGGTAGTAGACACCGTTATAGGGCCTAATGAGTGCTCACTTATCTGATCTGGCAAAAAAAAAAAGCGATCGTATTGGAAACTGTTTAAAAAAAACAACCGAAATTAAAAATTCATTCAGCACAGCGACTGATTCACCACTGACTGTTCGTTGCCAGCGGGCTGTGCCCATAAATCATGCCGACTCTTGTGACACTATCGAGCTAATCAAATCGCCAGTCCCCCCACCCACTGAAAATACAAAGGTTTACAAAGGGAGCCCCAGACGAACAAACGAAACAACCAAAAACAACGAAACAACCGAAACAAACAACCAAACAACTTGAAGGAGTGACAGCAAACAAATGATGTTCGACGCTTTTGTGGACATTAATATTTGACATTAATTGAAATTAATATTAATTTCATATTTATTGTAATGCTCGTTAATGCGGAGCTCGAGTATGGGGGTGTCTCTTCCATCTCCCTCGTCGATGAATTGGCATTTCTGTTGCTGTGCTCCCCACACTCTTACACTCTCTCGCTCTCTCTCTCCTGCTGTGACCAACTGGTTGCCCCGTAATAAGATTCAAAGTCAGAGACTCTGCCTGATTCAGAGTCATAATCAGATTCTGAAAGAGATTCCTCACAGCACGATAATTCGCGTTCAATGTTAGAGGCAACAACTTAATTTTTGTAGTCGCAGGGTATTAGAATTTAAGTAAGGCGTAATTAATGTTGCCAGTCCAAGAGAATGGGCTGGATAGGAGCAGCACTGGGGAGCACTCGAGGCGCGTTCGTGGCAAGGGCAAGTCATGCCACGTATGCGATGTTTATTTATTGGGATCTAAGTGATTTCCGATGAGATTGTAGAGCCCCGTCCAGCGATTGAGGCATCATCATCTTGCCCCAGCAGGGGTTCGCTGTTAGACAGCGGGGGGAAGGGTGTTCGATCTCCTGTTGCGTGTCGGCTGGGGTATGTGTCTGGCTCTGGCTCGGGGGATCAGTGCATCAGGTGAAGGTGAGAGAAGCGGTCAGTGGTCAGCGGTCGAGCGATCCCAAATGGATTTCACTTTCCTTTCCAGCTCCTCTGATATTTTGGGTGTGATATCATTAGCTCCCTTGCCCCCCCGTCTCCTCAGATACCCTGATAAAAACCCGTTTCTACCTGGCCTCCGATAATGAATATTATTAGCGTGAATAAAAATTGTTGCTGCCGATATTTGCGCATCATTAAAATCATCAAATGAAGCCAATTAAAAGTAAATAAATAATACATTTTATGAAAGCAATCAAATGCCACTTCTTGGCTCCCCACTCTGCGAGCAAAAAATTATGCACAGCGAAAATTATGAAATTTTGTTAAAACTTAATTAGACATCTGATCCCAGACAAAAAACGAAAACCAAAAGACGATGCCCCAAGGGGTTCATTAATAAATTAAGAAGAGCATCATATAAAAGCCACGCTATACCTTTCCTATAGAGCTGAAACGAGAGGAAGAACTCGAGAGACTCATAAACGAAAAGGTTTAAAAGAATTTGCTGGAAATCTGCTCAGAATGAGATTGGCAAGCGTTTTAAAATCAATAAAATGCGATTAGCGATGTTCTCAACAAGGCTGACTAATTGAATACAATTTATCAAAAGGTAGAATATGGAGAAACACAAACCTCGAAGATATACTCGTAGGTAGCGAATAATGGGGGCAAGAAGTGCCCTCAAATGTTTGGCATATCTTCAAAGGAATGTTTGAAATCGGTGAGTGGTGAAACCTTTGATTACTGATCCTCATTTGATACACTGCTCGTTTTGGACTCAACTTGAGAGCTTAATCCTTGTTAGTTCTCATGGCTCTCCAATGGATTCAAGAGAGAAAGAGACTTTTCCCCTTTCACACCGCTTATTGATGGAATGTTCGAATGAGCTTAGTGATGATCAATCCAACTTTAAACCGTAATCCTTGTTAGCTTCCCCTGCTGTCCCCCCTGTTACGTTCTTGTACCCAATTTGATGATGTCTTGTCTTGGGATACCCTCTCTCATTGGCCGTGCCAAAATCGCACCCGCTGTGTTATTTAAGTGCCACATTTCACATAAGCAACTTTTAAAATTATTTACATGCACCACACAGACATGAACACCTTCTGAGCAGGCTGTAGCCACAGCTGAAGATCGTACTCCTGCTTCTCCTTTTGGATAATTAATTGATTAAAATGTTTTTCCTTTTCTCCTCTCTTTTCTCTTTTCTTTTTTTTTTTTTTTTGCATATTATGGCGCGTATCATATTTCACATAAATGAGCGCATTCAACACGCTAAAGTGCCAAAGATGGGCCTGTAAGTTGTGCCAGTGTGTGTGTGTGTGGAGATTAGCCAGGAGTCTGTGCCACATATAGAAGAGGTAGGTGCAGGGGAAAGAGGTAAGTGTCGTGGCAGACAGACACTTGTTGCCACAACTTACCACCTAGGGTAGGCAAGGCTACAATCATGATCATGATGGGGCCTCAGCCAATGTCCAGATCCGAGGATGGTCAGTGAGTGGAGTGGAGTGGAGTGTATAGCGCCGCATGGGGCAGGGGCATGGGGCATGGGGCATGTGCCAGAGGTGAGGCGACTCCAAACACGGAACAGGGTGTTTATGGTGATTTAGTCAGTTATGTGGATCGTAAACATTTTTGATAGCTAAATTTAAATAAACGACAGATATTTGTTGCTCTCCCTGGTTTGCTTTATGAGCCCCACAGCTCCAGCTCCAACTCCAGCCCCGAAGATGGAGGCGCTTACTCATTCCGTAAGGTATATATACATATCTGTGTGTGTGTGTGTGTGTATCTGTGGGAGAGAAGAATTTAAATTAATTTTATTACATTGAAGTTTTTGTGTAGTTTAGCGCGCGCTCGCGCTCTCCCTCTGCTCTCCGCTCTCCATCCGCGGGGAGGCCAGAGAGATGGACAAAATATCAAATTACTTTTGGTAATATATTTGGAATTAATGGCGCATCTCTTGGCCAAGAGATTTTGTTACGTTTTACTTTTATTTAGTTGGTAAATTGGCCATAAAAGACAGTCAGTCCATGCCATGCCAGCATCACAGAGCAACAGAAACAGCACGGGCCCGCGATCAGACCCCCCGATAAGAGCGTCTTCTTTTTTTGTCTACGAAGAAAGCAAAAGAAAGCATTTCAAATGAAATGTTGTTTGTCCATCAGTCTGGTCTGGTCTGGTCTGGTCTGGCTTGGAGTTGCCTTTGCGATGGACTAAATAAATATTTAGTTTAAATTTAACCGTTGACAAGCGTTTCAAATGTCAGTCCACATAATTGGCTCACATTTTCATCCATTTCATCCATCCATTGCCACAGTCAAATGATGTTTATTTGTTTGGGAAATTGCTTGCTGCCTTTTGGGTTTACCTGAGCCGAGAGAGTCACTGGGATTTTCCCAGCTCCCTCTCCCGCTCTCCCTTTCTCTCTGTCGCTGACTCTGTAGCTGCTTGTGGCTTTGCTTTGGCTTGAATTTGGCTTCTGCATCCTTTGCTTTTGGCCAGGATTAGAGCTGGGCTGCAGGCACTTGTGGCTTAACTTTTTGAAATCCTGTTAGGGATCCTGCCACTGCCACTGCCACTGCTGTTGCTGCCTGCACTGAATGAATGTCAGCGGCTATAATCCAGCGACTCCTTCAGGACTCTCTCTCTCCTTGCAGCCTCGTCATTGTTTGTAGTCGAGTTATGGACTCGCAGTCCTGCCACGCCCACACACATTTGCATGCCGCATTGACTTATGCCTTTTGTCACAAGTCAGGGGAGGGGTTCGTCCGCTCGTTCGCTCGGGACTGGGTATGGGCATGGGCCGGGGATCACAATTCATATTTAATAAGCCCATAATGGCAATAATCATGATTTTACAGCGAACTTCGACCATTGCATCTCTGCAGCAGCAGCGGGAGGCCGGCCGTTAAAGGGTTTCTGTTCTGTTATGTTTCGTTCCGTACTATATGTTCATATATCCCTTGGACGGCTGACACAATGACCAAGGAACTGGCCTGGCAGAAGGAACCTTTAAACTTTAAACTGGGAGGCGTTGCGCACATTTAATTAATACGTTTGTGCTGGGCCCTGGGCCATGGCATCGGGATTGGCATTCACATTGGTATCGGTTGGGTGGGCGTGCCAACAGATGATTAGATTTTCTTCCAAAATTCCAGCCAAAGAAGAGTTTACCTCTTTCGTTACTGTATGTGGTGTGCGTGTGTGTGTTTGTGTCATTTGAGTCTGTGTCTCATTGTTCCAAATTTGTGCGATGCCCAGGCAAAGCTTCGTTTAGTCCGTCAATCCTGAGGCCTTTCTTCGCAGCGGGGCGGGGGGTTATTATTTTGTTCGACTAACATTTCAACGGAAGCCCGGGCATCGGCATAAATGTTGTGTTTGTGCTGCGCAGACAAATGTTTATCAAAATACCCAGCGATGGAGAGGCTGAAACAAAAGACTTGGGCAACGAACTTGGACCGCTGAGAGAGGAAGAGAGACAAACGAAAATGAAACAGTTTATGAGTTGATTATGAGGGATATATATGTATAGTATGAACATTCATACATATACTATATGTGTGTACTCAGCTGTCAGTGGAAAAAAAAATTGTAGAAGTTGGTAGAGGAAAAGATGTTACATCCTTTTTTCAATCCCAAAAGTACATACATATAATTATATATATGTATTTACCATTAAAACTATTCTTACTTCTATCTGAAATCATTACCTCTGATATTTCCAAGTAATTAGTTTGATGGACATGGACATGGCACAATACAATATAACAGCCCACAACAATGACTTCTCGCTCAGGAGAGATCCTCTCTAATGCAATCTATCTATCTGTGCTAACGGTTCTCCTGCTCGTAAAGAAATCAAGCGAACAATCGAGCACTGGGACCACAACAATTGCTATGCTCAAGTGCCCCCCGGCTGGGCCAAAATCACGCAAAACCATAAGCCGGACAATAAGTCTCAAGACTGCAGGCATTTGTTTAATTTCCAATTAAAAAGAGCAAACACTGCCACAGACAGAGAAAGAGAAAGAGAGAGAGAGAGAGAAGTAGAGGTGGTATAGAGGAGATGCATCTACACTTACGCCCACGCACAGCAGGTTAAATCGTTTGGCATTATCTTCATTGACATCGCGACATGCGTTGTTGCTTGACAACTGTTTTAGGCGGACCAGACGGACCAGGAGGCCTCGGAAACGAGGGACAAACAGCCAGAAAGGATCGCCTGACACTTGGCTGACCAGTTGGGCATGGCCTGGCTTGACTTGGCTTGGCTTGGTCGAAATTGTGCGTGGGCACTGGTCCCCCCAACCCCTTTCCTACCACTGGACGACTGGTCTCTGTTGAAATGTTCAGGGCAATCGAATGAGGTTTTGGCTTTGCTGTGTGTGTTGAGTTTTTCCCGGAAAATGCCACTTGTCCATAAGGAGAGGGTCCTTATGCGCCTGTACCTGTTATCTAAATTACGCCAAGCAAAACAAAAACAGCAGTTGCCGTAACGGTGATAAATAGAGAAGCCAAAAAGGAACCCAAAACCCAAATCGAACCTTAGATCTGGCTGTGACCCAACCCTACATATATACATATGTATTGTTAGGGGTGGGCTCTGTCTAATGTTTTAATTTGATTTTAAAATGATGTTAATCTAATATCCGTGGAAAATGTCAAAATAAAGCAGCATTCTCTCACTACCCCCCACCCACACACAATAAGTATCTTTCTCTCTCTCTCTGCCTGATTAATTAGAAATGGAAGACAGTCACACAGAGAGAGGGTTTCCTAATTGAAATGCACTTGCCGTTGCTGCCTGGCATTCAGTTTCAATGAATTTTCCATTTTATTACGAAATACGCTGTCAAAAATCGTTTTGGGTGTGCTCCTCTTGGGCCCACTGATAATCTACACACGAGCATTATGTTGATAATATTTTCCAATGAATTTCCAACAGCAGCACACGGAATGCCATCAGACATCAACATCGTCATCAACATCAACATCAGGGACGCACTCATTTGTTTTGTTTGATTCTGTTCGATTCGTTCTGCCTCGTTTTTGTATACGTATGTATTCCCCTGGTTTTGGGGCGTGAATACCACAAATTTATATTTAATTGTTTGATTGCCATGGCTGCTGCATAATTTCTCAATATTTTCATCGTCTGTTTGGCTACGTGTGTGTGTGTGTGTGTGTGACAAATGTTATTTCATTAATATTTGGGCATTAGCTGGCTGTGCTGGCTCTGTGGTCCGTGGGTTTCAGACCCCAACGCATATGAATACAAGTGTGAATAGATGAGTCGTGGAGTGAGTTCGAGTGTGGGTGTGTGTGCTCTGCCAGTAGCCAGCTGTGTGACGAATTAGCTGTTTATAAATAAAAGTCTCTTTAGCACAAATTAAACATTAACTGCAGATAACAGAGGAACAGACTTCGGAGCACAAATGACTCAGGCCACAAACTTGGCTTGAGGGAGGTTGTTGGGGGGGAATGCAAATATGTGAGAAAGGTGCATAGGTGAATGCAAATAAAACTGTTTTTCCAATGCACATTTTCCGAGTACACTTATCTCCATTTCTTGTTAATTTTTATTGGCTTTAATTGTGGCCTAGGAAATACCTAATTTAATTATAGATATCCATGCAAATATGGGGCGGGAACCCATATGCTGCGGCCTTCATTGTGTGCTACCAACTTCCAATAACTGTGCTGCCCAGGCGGCTGCTTTTAATTTAAACAAATTCACATGGGCTCAATTATGCACATTTGTTGGCCAATTTTCATAGTAAATATTCTAATTGGCTTTTAATTATAAGCGAAAAACGTTTCGTGTTCGACTCCAGCAAATTGACTAATTGCCAGTGGTAATTGCAATATATTAGATGACGCCTCATTGGGCCACCACCACCGCACTTGTACTGGAGGCACAACTGAACTCTACACTGCCCTGCACAACACACATGCCACACTGCACTACTCACACAAACATATGTACATTGTATGTATAGTATGCCGCGTAGCTCCCCAAAACGGGCGGCGTCTAATGGCAAACCCATAATTATTATACACTGAACGACTTGGGGTCCGCACGCAATCCGAGCATTTGCTGCTCTGTCAGGTCGGGGGCGTGTCAGAGCTGGAGCTGTGGCTGTGGCTGGGTCTTGTCAGGTGGGGGCAATGGGTCGTTCCTCTAGGCCCTGTGATAGCGTTGCATCGGTTATAATTCAATAACGGCATAAACAATTCAGTTGCGGCCAGCGCTAATTGATTGTTTAAGCAGCTAAATGTCCAAGGCGGGATTTTCTCCAGCATTTGAATAATGCATGACACTCCGGGCGGTGTGGAGCTGCATTCAATTTAAGCTCAGATCGATGCACAGTGGGTCGGGTAGCATGAAACGTGTTAAATAATTGATTGGAGTTCCAGTTTTCTATGAGTTGATGAGGTTCTCTTTGTAAATGGAGCAGATTGAAGGGGAAGTATCACCTCTGATATACATATTTTCTTCATTTGTTTGCAGATTCGAACCACTGTACCTGACAATCATACGCAGCGTGGGCGCCTTGGGGGCGAACAGTAACAACAAAACATCAGGCTGTCATAAAGAGTGCATATTTATGTGACTAATTCGAAATAAAACATAAAACTCACCAAATAATATTAAGAGTCTTCGAGCAGACCGAATAACTGAAACTGAGAAACTGAGAAACCGAGAAACCGAGATGCATATCAACAATTAGGACACCCCATGGAGCAGGGCAACGAAATCAGAGAGAGAATGGGGTAATGGGGAACCGAGAATTGAGAATTTGGAATTGAGAAATTTGACGCTTTTACGAGCCAAGCGGCGATCGGTGGATGGCTGTTCGGATCAGCAGCATAATGTCTCTCTTTGATATACCAAATTAAAGCATTCGATATTTGATCGGAGGAGCACTTTGCATATGAAAGAGACGGCGCTGTGTCAGCAGCGTCTGGCGCCAGTGATCGTGATCAGGTTGTTCGCCAAGAGGGGCCCCGAAATAACAGTCTAAACAGTCCCTGCGCCAGCAGAGTCAAAGTCAGAGACTGGGGCATAATTGAGGCAATTAGAAAACATCAAAATATTGGGCCCTGGCCACAGAAAATTGTTAAATAAATAAACGCCAAGTGGAATGCTGTTGCGGCTCTTAATTAAGCACTTGAGGGCCTAAGCCCGGGCAAATGTTTACCCCCGGGTCCGTCCGGCCACAAACTCAAACTCAAGCAGTTGGCAATGACTGGGCGGATTGAGAGCAGAGTCGCAGACGGAGATAGATCCCAGGGACAGGGGGACAGGGACAGGCTAGATCCACGCCCACCCTCGCCTCGAATCATTCAATTAAAACGCTTACGAATAATTATTATGACAAACAAATGTCGAGGGCTTTGTTGTGGCATGGAAAAGTGATGCCAATCTAGCTAACCGCAGGAAGTGCCCCGCAAAACGAAAAATGGGGAACAATCCAAAGTAAATTACAATCAATTGGATCTCCAGATGCGATATCTTCATCCCAGAGAGGATGACGGAAGTGGAGCTAACAAGCCGGACAAAAGTTCGTTGCCTAAGTCTCTCTTTTATTTTCGGGGCGGACTGATCTCTGGCTCGGACATTCTGTGGCCGGGCTGTCTTTTAGACAAATGGACAGAACATGGACTTTAAAATTAATTACTTAATTTAACACAACACACGGCCAGCGACACCTTCGATGATGTTCCATTCCACCAGTCGGGCGACAACGGAAAGCACTAAACATTCATTTGGGGCCGAAACCTGTTGGCCATTCCACACCAGTGTGTTGTGTGTGTATGTCTGTGTGTGTATATCTGAGACGATCCTGGGCCTAAAGACGCGGGCATAACAGATTAGTTAGCATATCCCATATCAGGGTAATTATTGTTAAATGAGATAACGATCTTGTACAGCGTTGACATTTATTTATTTTCCTTAATTTCGCCGTATTAATCTTCCTGGAAACACACTCACATTAAACAGAACACCGAGATATGGAGAGAACACTCGCCGATATGGCACGTCCCGATCCACACCGATCTTGAACTCTGCAATGCCCTTGCCTTAGCTCTCTCTTTCTCTCTTTGTCTCTGTCTCTGTCTATCTCTCTGGGGTCTGTTGATGACTGCGTGTGATCATTAAGCGAGCATCAGTTTGGCATCGGTTCGGAGCCAGAAGAATTCCTGGCTTGACAATTTGCATTATGCTGGCCATCGATCAGTGATCGGTGAGACACCGATAGTCCGATAATGAGCGCAACAAGAGAAGCCCATCGGTGGGGGAGGGGGGGTCTCCCACTCCAACTCCAAGCCAAGCCAAACCGAAACCAAAACTGAAACTCAATTAAAATCTGAAATAACGAAGAAACGAGACACAGCTAATTTAACCAAATTGGATTACTTAATAAACTTTATGGGATTAATAACAACAGCAACAACAACAACAACAAGTTGTGCGTGGTGCTGGCCATAAAGTGAATGCGATGTTGTTGTTGGTAATATTATTTCTATATCTTTTTTTGGGGCGCGCCACATAACAAACCTTTTGAGGCATTCAAAAAAACCACGAAGCCACGAGACAAAACAAGTTGTACAAACATACATATGTATGTCTGTCTTTCCGTCTGTCTGTCTGTCTGTAGGTATGTCTGTAGGTACAGAAAGATATGTATAACATCATCAGCAACAGCAACAGCAACAACTTACCAAATTGTGTTTTAATTTCTGAGAATTATCAGAAAGGGATTTCAGTTTCAGTTCAGTTTCGTTTCGTTGTGTGTTTTCGTTCTACAGAAACATTTGAAATGATATTGAAAAGCGGCAGAGATAAGCCTCAGCTCCAAATCCAATTCCAATTCGAGCTTCAGCTTCAGCTTTGAATCGGTTATACAATGTTGGGGCGTGCCCCAGCCCCAGCCCCTGCCCCTGCCCCATTATTAATTACAGCACAGCAACGACTGTTGATGGGCAAAAGTCAAGAGGTTTATCTGTATCTCTGGATTGCCATCGAATGTGCGTGCCTGGCTAAGCAAACAAGAGTCGCCCCATTAGATCCCCATACCACCTCTTTCTCTCTCTCTCTATCTCTGTGTGTGGGGTTTATGGGTAATCGTGCGATTGTGATCTTGACTGAAGCATATAATTTGTTCTAACCTGATTTATGCCTTGCAATTGCTATTGCAAACTTTGCCATCTGAGGTACCTATCTGCTGCCGCACTTCCGCCCGCTCTGTGAGCTGTTGGGGCTGGCTGAGGGGGGGACCTTTGACAGAGTGCCACGATTTAGTGCTGTTAACAGCTAGTAATTAGCCTCGTTATGTCCGTTAATTAACCATATCTGCCCCACGAATCGAACTGAATCGCATCGTACTCGTATTCGCATCTGAATAGCTCTAGTTTGCATTGCAGTTTGCCCATTGCAATTATCCACTACCCATTACCCATTAGCCATTGCATATTCATTAGATTTGTCGGATTTGAGTCGAATCGCGGCGATAGCTGTTCCGATAAGGATACCTCTCGCGGCTCGGCTGTCCACTGTCCAACTGTCGCATAAATTTGTGGCCCCATAATAATAAATTTTGATTTTAAATCATTAGCACACACCTCGATCTACAACAGCCAAAGCCACAACATTTTGTTAACCAGTTTACTGCTACGGCTCCTTGCCACCTCCCACCTCGTTGTGGCAGAGACATGTGGGCCCCCTCTTCCTCTACACTCTCCACTCTTTCATTCCGTTTGATCTCTCACGAGCTGCGCTCAATTAAATTCTACAATAAAACACGATTTGCATTTTAAATTGTGCAATTAAAATGCTTATGAAATCTATAAGAAATAACGATCGCTAAATGCATTTTATAGTCGCCTCCTTCATCCTCCTCCTCCTCCTGTCCCCACCTGTCAGCCATCGAGAGCGACAGCAACAGCAACAACAATGTTAAATGTCACACGCTAATTAATTGACGGCGCATAATTTCCAACTCTGTCACACTGTCACACAGTGGGACAAAATCACTGGAAATCACAGTGCAAGACAAGTAGAGAAATTGAACGTTGATTGAAACGGAAATTGGAGAGACTCGGAAGGCTCAGGATGATTGTTTGATTGCTTTAAAGAAATATTTTAAAGGAAATATTCCTTAGAATATTTCTCTGTTATATGAAACGATTGTTTTGAACCTGTTATACAGTCATATGTACAGTGGGCAACTAGCTGTGATAATATGGGGAATATGTAAGCCAATATATTCTTCTGTGTACTTTGAAGAGAGCTCCAAGAACTAATGCATAACAATAAATATATTTTATTAATTATAAAATTCTGTTGAGAACTTTTCATTATTTATCGTACGATTCTTACCATTAAATCCCCAGAATCCCCAACATATTTTCATCCAAATAAATAAAGCAAAAAGATTTCAGTAATTTTCTTTCATAATGAATATTTTATATTTAATATAATAATATTATTTTTTGTATGTTTTGCTTAAAATCATCATGTGGTTGTTGTATTGGTGCTTATGAAGTAGTACTCTTATGTAGCTAGCGACTAAGGCTACACTAATCGGGCTTAAACAATATCCAGCTGCAGTTGAGCGACTCTAGAGGTTCGTGCTTATGGCTAGACATACTATAAATAAATGCTAGATCGTCATACAATATACAAGAATTATACAGTAGGGTAGGGGGTAGTTTCTTTTCTTCGAGGAATTCACTAATTAAAATTAATGCGTCTGCTTCTGGTCATAAATATTTACACGCTTAAACCATTAAATTTGTACAGTTATAGATACTATAATTTCTATAGATATTTTTTGTTCTTTTGTTTTATTTTTTTCATGTTTTGGGAAAGAGGAAAAGCTTTGAAGAAGAGGAAAACGTTTTCCCACCTTGAGCTCTACTCAACATCTGTGTTCTTCGGGGGCCCCCGGGCAAAGGATTTGGCACTGTTCTTGAGAGGGAGACACTATACTTTATAGATGGTGTTGGGGGGCCTGTAATCTCTAATACTTGCTATCGCCTGCTATACGTATTTACATCGCCATCGCCATTATTTAAGAATATATCACAAAAAACAAACTATTTTACTCGCAGGGGAGAGCTTCTGGGAACTGGTGAACCCATCGACTGGGTAAGGAACTCACGGATGGATGGATGGATGGATGGAACAGTCTAGCGGTTTTAGTGGCTGGCATCCAGATCGTGCTCCTCATCACTGGCACAATCGTCCATCTCCATATCGATGAGCTCATCGTCGTCCTCGTCCCCGCTGCCATTGTGGTGATTGCGCTCGGAGCTGCCGCTGCCGCCCTTCTCGTCCTCCTGCTGCATTCGCTTGTGCTTGGTGCGACGGTTCTGGAACCAGACCTTCACCTGCGTCTCCGACAGGTTGAGGGACTGGGCAAGGGCCTTTCGCTCGGCCCCCACCACATACTGGTTGCTCTCGAAGGCGTGCTCGAGCTTCAGGAGCTGCGAGGGCGAGAAGGCGGTGCGGATGCGCTTGGGCTTGCGGAATGGCGGCACCAGGAAACCTTAAAGAAGCAGAAGAGAAGCATTTGGTTAGTCATCTGCAGACTGGAGAGTGGGAGAAAGTGGTAGCTAAGGCACAGCCAAGTGAGAGATACTTACTTCCAGGGAAACGGTGTGGAAAGATGCGTCCGTGACGACTCAGCAGCCAGGGATAGAGCTGGTAGCTGTCTCGTGCCATGCCAGGATTTGGCATGAACTGTGCGGCGTGGGGCGGGAGTCCTGCGGCGGCAGCGGCAGCTGCAGCGGGACCCAGGACATGTCCCGCTTGAATGGCGGCAGCCATCTGGAACTGGGCGGCGGCGATCAGGTGAGGATTGTGCTGGGGCTGCATCTCTGGCGGTGCGTTGATGTACGGGGGCAGGGCCTTGATGTCCGGCATGCCGGGCTGTCCCTGGGGCGGCATTGGGGGTCCGCCTGGGCCCACGGGAAAGGGTCGCACCAAGCCGGCTGGCGGCATTCCTGGCATCATCATGGCTCCGGCCGGATGCATACCGGGCTTGGGGTAGTTTGGTGGCTGCTGCTGCTGCGGGGGCGTGTTGTGCGGACTGCTGACCAGCAGGCTGGGCGATGAGGAGGGCTGCGATGACTGTGGCGACACGGATTTCGGAGGCGTGTGTGGCGGCTGGATACGCTGGGAGGGATTCTCGGCCTGCTCCATGGACGGTGGAGCCGGAGAACGTTCGCGCTTGAGGGAAACGGGAGCGGGCGCTGCATCCGTCTCGGGAGAGAGGCGTGTCTGGAGCGGACTCATGCCGCTGGCCACGGCGGCGTTGTGGTGGAGTCGCTGCAGCAGCTCCTGGATGTCCTGGTGGGTCTTGGGTGTGCCCTGCTGCTGCATGAGGAGGTGCTGGTGCAGAACATGCTGCTGGGCCGGCGACAGATGGGGGTGAGGATGCTGATGCGCATGGGGATGCTGGTGCTGGTGCTGGAGCTGATGTGGCGACATGTGGTGCGGCAGGGGCATGCCGTGCGACGGCGGGGCCATGAGGTGGTGCGGCAGCATGGTGATGGCGGCCGGTGGGGTCTGGGGCGGCGATCCGGGGCCGTTGCGCTCGCCTGGCGGCGGGCTGGCGCTGTGGTCTGAGGTGGAGCGCATCTGCTGATTGCCGGCGGCAATCGAGGCGGCATCGTTGCCGACTATCGACTCGATGCTGAAGCCGATCTTCTGCTTGGGCGTGGGCATCATGACGGCTGAGGTGGGTACCGGCGGAATCATCTTAGTCATAAATACGCGCGTGGTGCTGGCGGGTGGCGAGGCGGCAAGTAGCTCGGCTATGTTGGCGGCTTCTCTGGGACACGGGTGGCGTACACGTATTTCGGTATTTAGTATTTCTGGCTAATCCTCTGTGAAGCGTTTGTATTTGGGTGAGGGGGGAATCCACTCTGGGGACTTCCTTGGGCTCTGCTTTCTGTTGGAGTTTATGCGGGGCGCCTCATTGGGTCGCTGTATATATTCACTGAATATATTAATCACACACAATCACTGGAATCACTGGCGAAACTATGTCGAAATCCCGTGGAAGACAAAACAACTTTCTACTTGTTTTCGTTTCGTTTTGCGATCGACGCGCTTGGTTTCGAAACAACGGTGCTTACTCGACGACGGTTGCGGTTTGAATAATTCGGAGAGTCGTCGCACCACCACCAAGTGTACGATGTGGGAAGTGGCTGTAGCGTCGCAGCTCTTGCGCCTGCGCTCTCTCTCAGCCTCTCACTCTCACGCACACCAGCGCATACTTGTGAAACTCGTTTTTCTTGTATTCCGCTGCTCGCGTGCGACTGCGACGGAGGGAGAGTGTGTGTGTTTGCTAGAGCTGCCATCGCTTTCTCGCCTGCTTGTGGATTTTATCTGCTCCGATATGCGCCTGCGTGCGAGTGAGTGAAACGGGCATCTGTCTGCATGCATATACATATGTATTTACGTACATATGGACTCTAAAGGCTGGGCGGGTCCAATTTAATGCGGTACATTTACCTCTGTCTCTCCCTCTTTATCATTCCCTGTGACTATTGCTGTTTTTGTAGTTTTTCTGCATATGGCTTCCGTTCCACTGTGGTGGTGGTGGTGTTGTTGGTGGTGGCTGTTGCTGCTGCTCTCCCTCTCCCTGTCACTGTCCCTGTCCCACTCTCTGGCTTTGTTAGGGCCTTTGTGTAATTTGGCTTAAACTGCCATTCATAGTTTTTGTGGTTAGACTTTGTTCCGAAAACGAGCGTTAAATGAAAATCAAATGCAAGGTGGCAAAATATCTCCCTCTCCCTCGCTGAAGGTTTCCCAGCAAATCCTGCGACTAAATTTGAACAATTTTACGGTGCTGCTCTTTGTGCGGGTTACTTGGGATTTACTGTTTGCCTCGAAGTTTACTGTTTGCTGGAACACAAGAAATTGCTGTTGTTTTCGAAAGTTTAAGGGAATGAAAATTGCTCTCTCAACGTGGATTATCACAGCTTCCCCATTCCTCTGTACAGGATGGGATGCATGATCGATTCACAGCTGCCGATCCGCGATCCACGATCCACATTAGCGATTCTACACCACGAATGCACTTCAATGAAGTTCCATTGGACACCACTCCAATAAATCATCCTCGAGCCCCGATCGGGACAGTTTTATGGCAGCTGGCTATAGCGATATTGTTTCGCCACGATTTAAATGTTAATTTTTGAACACTAGTTTTTTTTTTTTTTTTGGCACACGACAAAGTCCGCATAATTTATGTTTTCGGATCCGCATCTGAATCGAAATCAAAATCTAAATCAGAGCAGCTCCAGCAATTGCTGGAACGTGATAAAAGGTACACATTCGTATCCCCCCCTCCCCTGATTCCAAAGTTTTTTCGGACAGCGACACAAGCCTCACTCAATTAACAATCAGCAAATAGTGTTTGTTTTATGTTTTTCACACTCGCTTATCAGTGCGGCTCTAGAAATCTGCGACTATAAATAGCTGTGGCGACAATTTGCGTGTCAGATTGAAATCTATCAGATTTTTATGGCCCCTAATTAAGCCACGCATATTTGCACAATTTCGATGCGATTCGATTCGACTCGGTGCGAAGCGAAGCGACGCGTCGCGGGGCAAAAACAACTTTCGAGTCCATTAAAGCGTAATTATGTTGACTAATGGATTTTGATTACAAGGCGAAATGCCGTGGAAAGTTCAGAGATATTTTTCAACCCTCCTCCCCTTAGGTTTTGCTCTGCGGTTTAATGTGCAAAGCGTGTGCGAAGCTCACATATTTTACTTGATTTTGTGAGTTTCGTTCAATGTGAAAGTACACAAATTTATGATTTTTACCTATTCATAGATTTCTTATCTGCAATTTTCTATTCAATCTCAGTATTTTTAAAGAGTTTCCCCCTATTAATTTTGCTTTTAAATGTAATTGAACATCTATTTCTGGTCATTTCACACGCCCACCGTTGCGATAGCCTCGCCACAGGAGCTGCAGGACCTGCAGCCAGGAGAATTGTGTTGCTAATGAGCGAATAAAGATATCCTGCACCACCACCACCAGCAGCAGCAGCAGCAGTCAAGTGGTGTCCCCCGTCGTTAGAGGCCAGGGTTCGCATGGATCCGCAAAACGAAAACCATAAAAAATGCAACACAGTGAAGCAGGGAAAACAAAAGGGAGTCTGGGGAGATACAATGAGCACAAATGTATTTATTAGATGGAAATAAAAGCGGCAGACAATGGGCCCAAGGTGTCAAAATCAACAATTTTCCAGCCTGCGAACAATTCCACAGAACCCGAGTGGCAGAGGCAGAGGCCCAGCCAGAGGGCACAGCATGATGCAATTTCACCTCTTCCCAGTTCCCAATCCTCGTTTCGAGTTCAGCTGAAAATGGTAGAGAAAAAAACAGCAGTTTCACTTTTTTGTTGTACGTATGTATGTACGTACGTATTTCTTTTGGGAAAACAATGAAAAACGTGGCAAATTTCCCTTTGTCCGATTCGATGGCCAGAAATTTGTTGAGTAGCAACAAAACAAACGGCAACAGAAGACGAGAAAAATTGACTTTAATGATGATGAGTTGGCGTTTAGAGAATGCGTTTGGAGTGCTCTCCTCAGCTCGTCTCGAGAGTGCCAACAAATTCATTTGAATTGTGTGTGTTTCCCGTAAACATTTTTCCTAGTTTTTGGCACAGTATATGTATGATGGTCTGTGTGTCTGTGGGGGAGCCAGAGCAGAGCAGAGCCGTTTAAATGTAATTAATTTCTGGAAACTCGATTGGAGGACAAGCGCCATCGCTACGTGGTAGTCTGCGGATTGTCTGGGTTCCCAGAAAAGCGACGAAGATCTATCGATTTCACAGTTCTTCATTATTTTCATATTTTCCCAAACGATCTCTTGATAATTTGAACGCTTGTAAATCCACGCGACCCACAAAATTATGATGGATCGACATCAACTTTTGTGGCTGCATTTTCACGCGTTGTAATCAAGCGATCGATGGTAGCCGGGAAAACTGGGGAAAACTGACAGCGGTTCCAGGGGCAGGGGCGTGTCAGCTATAAGAACATCAAACAACTGGACTGTGATGAGCCTGCCGAGTTCTGAGAACTCGAACTCGAGAGGAGCGTTAACCAGGAGAAATCCCATTACAGAGCGAACGCCACAAAAGGGTGCATGACCGAAGGATCGGCCTAGGGACTGGGACTGGGATTGGGATTGGAATTGGGATCGGGGCACGGCATATTTGATATTTCAGGCACGCCACATCGTGGCTGGGTCAGAGCCAATCAAGTACAGAAAATACGGAATTACAACAAAGCCATAAAATCATATTAAAACACAATTTCTGGTCGAAAAGAAGAACAAGAGCTAGGAGGATGGGGGGAGCTGCGGTAGCAGGCCAACATCATAAAACATTTATATCTAATCCTTGACAATCATAAAAATTACACAAACGACACGATACAGCGATACAACGATACGAACGGAGGAAAAACTGTTGGAAAACTGACAAAAGGCAAACTGCCAGCGGCAAGAAAATGTTTAAAATGTCGGAAAAGTGCTCGAAAATTACAATGGGAGTGGTGGCGGGGCTGGAGAAAGGGGCAGAGAACGAGAGTACGAGCGTATGCGGTAGTCAGAGAAATGTCATAAAAATGTCTGACTCCCTCTTGGAACCTCTTTTCCCCCCCACCACACCATCCTGTACGTGTGTGCAAAACAGTGGAAAACCATCCAAAATCCGAGGCATTTTTTATTACACTTTCCGTAACAGAACAGGACAACAATCCTTTCGGAATTTCGGGCATAAAAAATAGTTGCTGAAATAAAATCAACGTAATGTTTATGACTTTTCACCGGTACATTCTCCTGCTCCTCGACCCTCTGCTGCCACTGCTACTGCTCCTGATTCTACTCCTCCTTTTGGACTCGTGGTTTTGTCCCCTTTCTGTTGACACTTTCGTTTTGGTATTATTTTGGCTGACAGGCACTTTTGTTCGTGTGTCATTATCGTTTTGCCCAGATCCGTGGGACAAGGCGGGATTTATGAGCAGGCGGCATGATATGACTAGATCGGAGCAAGGATAAGCAGTTTGGTTTGGTGGATAGCCAGACAGATTTAGGGTGTACTTGATAAAGATAGTAGAGGGGGGAAAAAGAAGTTACTCACTACCCGAATGATTTCAAATATTTAATCGCTTTTACATACATAATATATGTACATATGTATTTTTCAAATCTTAAATTATCTTGTAAGCATTTTAAGCATCCCCTTGAGACCCTTTAACCATCCATCAGCAGGTCTTCCATCTTTGGCATACCACACCACCCCCCAACCATCATCATCCATATGCCGCCACCCCAATCAACTTGATAGCCAAACCAAATTACTCTTCGCCTCCTTATCGCGGATCTCTCTCTGCCTCCACGGAATGTTTACCCCATGGCAAACACTTTATAAATTACACGCCCACCACACTTGTCGACTGCACACGTCTCCCCGACTGCCAATTCTCAAGCAACCCCCAGTCGGCAGTGCTGCATGCCCATGCCCATGCCCCACTCCCACCCCTGGCCATATCGAAACTAATGATGACAGCCAATAAAAAATTCCAACAAATGTGTAAATTTGTAAAAAACAAAAAGGAAATTTCATAAAAATGTAAATTTACCGAAAAAAAAGAAAAGAAATGGTAGAGAAAATAGAGTGTGGAATAGGGAAACAGAGGGCTGGGTATAGGGATAGGAGAGGGGTTCTTTTGGTATAGGGATATGCGGACATGGTCGACTGGTGTTTGGCTGAAAGGGGATGGGGAAGGGGAATGGGAAAGAGGGGTTTGGGAACAACAAATGAAATAAATTTGTGCATATAACTCGAAAATGTCGCTGCCAAACAAAAAAACAGAAGTCAAAATGGGACATGGACTGAGAATGAGCAGCGCAGGGCAGGGCAGGGCATCCCAGCCAGAATGCCAGAATGGTATAACATGGGGGATGAGGTCGACTCGCGGGGTGCCTTGGCAGATGACTCAATTTACACGCAACGAGCTCTGCAAATTGCGCCTCATTTCGTGCCGGGGCTCTTCCTCTGGCACAATTGCGCAAATGTCAAATGTAAAAATGAAATGTATATCCCCCCCAACCCAATCCAACCCAACCATCCCTGCCAATCCAGAAGTCAGCTACAAATTGGCAAACCTAATAAAAGCGAAATTAGCTAGAGAAAGCCGAGGTATACAGCGTTGCAGGAGGGGTGTTTGAGAAGTGTCCCGAACCAGAGGGAGTCTCATCGAATAAATTATATCTACGGATGTTGAGTAATACATCAAGATATGATCAATCGCTTGGAAACTGTACGGATTTGAAAACTTTCATTCAAAGAGCCAATACATACATTTGTTGGAGAATCCACAAATGTGAAAAGCCAGGAGCAACCCTTAATTGTGATACAAAAAAAAAAAGTGTCGCCATTTTGATAACCCCCTTCTCCCGGGGACTTTTTCAAAGTCTGATCCTCAAGCGTTGGTCGTTAAACAAATGAATTGCCATAAGCGTCGCCTGATTGCAATGTCACTTTAGATGGGTTTCCATAATAAGCTAAAGAATGGGTGGGTTGATTGGGTGGGTTGGCAGCCAGCTGCCTGTAGCGAGGCGACGCTTGCCAAGCTCTCTCTCTACAAAGTGGCACTCATCCTCTTAGCCAGCGGCAAACAGAGGCAACAACAATTTGCACATTTTATGAGGCGCATCATTATGTGGCCGCTGTCCTGAATCCTCAGAGCATCCTGAGCGTCTGCCATTATTATACGCCATTTAAATAATATTCGCTTTCATGCTGCGACGATGTCGCCTGGCACGTTTTCGAGACCTTCGAGCAACCCCCCCTTGCGGTACTCGGGACTTCTACACTCACCCCAAAAATCATGTCCCTGTCATTGTTATTGTCATTGTTGTTCTTGTTCGTCCTCATCCTTGTCGGCTGTGCCATTTTTCACAGGCATGATTTGCCGCGCATAATCAAGGCACATCATCAGCATTTGATTGCGACAAATAATGCCGCCACTTTGTGTTTGTCCTGCGAGAGCGGCTGCCAGGACTTAAGGGGTGCTCTCTTCACAAAATGGCGCCCAGAATAAAAGGATTTGGAAGGTGGAAAGCAAATGGGAACTCGCGTGCGTGTTTAATTAAAAGGATTTGTGTGTTGATTAAGTGCAGGGGACAGGGACATTCAAGTGCATTCAAAAGTATGATAAAAGGGTTGGAATAGTGAGGGGTAAGTTTGATATATATAACATAGAACATATCAGACTCACAGTACAGTAATATTCACTGTGTATGGGTTCCATTAGATCTGCTAGATCTTCTGCTCTCCAGCTAATCCAAAACAACTGCAAAACATTACAGCATAATGGTACTGCAAATGTGACTCTCCAACTACCTACAGATGATGGGCTCATACGGTAGCCGTCTATCAGGCGAATCTTAACTGATCCAACAATGAGATAATGCCAACATATATGAACTTCAGGGCATAAACAAGCCGACAGACACACTGTAACTGGATCAATGCAAGAATCAATCCCAAGCATCCCATCCCGGTAGTTGAGATGGCTAACAATGCAGCCTGCTACCGGTTGCTCCCGGGCAGATCCCTGCCCGACGATCTCAACATGTTGATCTTGTTACAAAAAGTCAGGCCCAGGGACCTTGCAACGTGCGGGTGTTCCTCTACGGATCGGGCAGAGGGTGAGACACCGAACAAAGCATATTCTCCAGTTCCCATTCTGTGCGATCTGGCCGAAGCGGAAAGAGCCAAAAAGTTAAGCCACAAACATACAAGAGGATCAAAACGGATTTAAATACAAAGTGGGAAATAATGAAGTGCCGCCGCTGCCTGGCTGGCATAGGGGAAACGGTGAAAAGGTGCAAGATTTTCCGAAAAAGCAGGGTTGCCGGACCCCTGGAACCCTGGAACCTGGACCCTGGTTCGGGCATTGTGGACGAGTCGAGTGCGTGTTGAAGTTGGGCTTATTAAAGTTATAATTAAAATATGTTCCCTGTGTTCCGCCACCCATCTGTTCATGGCGAGTTCATCTTCGGCGAGTTCCAGTTCTGCAACACATTTCCATGAATTTAATTATAAAAATCCACTTATAATTGTTTTTGTATTTAAATTTTAATGGGTTCACACTATTTTCCCTCTTGGGCTGTCTAGCAAGTTCAGTGGTGTAGTTGGTATGAAAAGGGGTTGTTGAATTTCAAATAAAAATAGCTCACATTTTTTGTGAAGATTGTAATGGGAATGCTTCAGAAGAGACTCAGCCCAAAACAGAGAATATTCCATTGGAAACCACTAACAGATCCCCCTTTACCAGTACTCCACTGTTTCCAATACCCTTTTCAACAGCTCCTGGCAACTACATATGTATACCTTCGTGTACACATTGCACGTCATTTAAATTTATTAGGATTACGAAACAAAAAGTCAACAAGATGACAAGAAGCCAAGAAAGAGCCTTGCTGAAGCACCCTTCAAAGTACCCCAGACCTAGACCCGGTTCCCGGCTCGGTATTGTTTCGCTTGAAGAACTCCAAAGCAGGCAGAGCAAAATAAGGATAATAGAACTCATATGCGTCCATTATTGGATGAGTGAAAGGAGAGTGAAGATGGGAGAGTTTCATCGGGATAATACGGAATGCCTGATGGCCTCTCACATACTTGACTTAATTTAAGCCAATTTAATGCCCATTGACCGGCAGAGGATCACACACACACACACACACACACACAAGTGAGTCCAGTCTACACTGATCCGTAATTGTTTTGGGAAAAATCATCATCCAAAAGGCACACACACACACACACACATGTGGCATTATCCAGTGGCTTAGACATGGGAAAAGTGGAACACCCGCAAGTCGCTGACTTTTGAGGAACACTTGAGCAGCGCATTCAAGCACCACATTCACATCCGTACAGCGTAATCCTGGAGTGGATTGCTACTGCTCCTGAACAGTAGCTTCGTTACGGGCATTTTGCGCATGCCATTATCTAATTTGCCCAGCATGTGCAACAACAACAACAGTGACTACCGTGCCATGCCACGCCGTGGCGGCATCTCCGCTTTGAGCCTCTGCCGGAGCTGTGCGGAGCGGAGCGCAGCAGTCGGTGTCTTTCTTGTTGTGCCACTTGGCCGTGTAATTAGATTTGTGCTACTTTCCACAGCGGCCTCTTGGATGTGGCCGGGGCCCCCGCCGGGTCTTATCAATGCAAATGCTGTTGCGGCCATTACGATTATGATGTTGTTTTTTGTTTTTTTCGGGTCTTTCTGTCAGCGCTTATGGCAAGTGCGTATAATTTATTGAAATACATTTTATTAAAGCTAATTGGCCGACAAAAGCATCGGCCCGTGCCGAAGTGTCTCTCTCTCTCTCTCTGTTTTCTATAGGCGAAACAATTAAAATGCCTCTGCATAGCCCGTTGCCCAATCGAACAATTCCAGGGCATTGAATTCGAGTCGATTCCAGGCAATTCAATTCAATTCGATTGCCTGCAATTGGTGTCAATGCACGTTCGGGTATTTTCAGTACTTTGGAAATCTTTTTGATGGCCGAATGCAGTGAGTGAGAGGCGTGAGTGTTTTGGATTGAGATCAGAGCTTCCCCTAGAATCACATTGTGAAATCTATTTAAACGTTTAAATCGATACAGCTAGAAGGCAATCCTTAGGGAATAAATAGCTTATCCTTATTCCTTTCTTAGTAGTTCCTTTTTTGTAGTCCCCCCCTTTCTTTCAGTGTATGTTTTATATCAAAGCTAGTCATGTGGTTTAAAATAGATTTAAACAACGGCCAGCGGCTAGTTTTTTCTGTGTGTTTTTTTTAATCAGCTGCCACTTGCCACTGCCACAGACCCCACACACACAAACGAGACGAAGTCCGAAGTTGAGTCGAATGCCTAATTAAAATTGATTTGATTTCACTGACACTTTTCTATCCGATATTTCTGTTGTGTTGTTGTTGTTTTTTGTTGCTTTTCGAATCAGAGCCGAATCAAAGCCGCATTGTTCGTCACGCCACTCACTCTGTCAGAGTTGGTCGTTCAGTGAGCCAGCCAATCATTTGCTCAATCGTTTCAATTTCACATTTTGATTGATATTTCTGTTGAAACCGATACAGAGCTAACCAACGATCTCCCTCCATGGAGCATCTACGAGTGGCATAGAGTTCCAGTCAGAGTTCGAGCGGAGGGCTGCACGCTAATTAAGGAGATCCCTTCTAGGCCGGCCGGAGTCAAAGTCGAGCACTGCCCGGCGCTAAGCTCATAATTATATGAAAACCACAGCAGATATAGTTGTGGCCCCAGACCAGACCATACCCAGACCATGCCCATATTGGATGCTGTTGCTTTGGGTTGTCATCTGGGCCATATATCTTGTTATAGCCAAGGCGCATGCGCGTCTCGTCAATTAGTTTGGCTGTCAAAAAGATGATGAACTCGTTGCTTGATGAGGGTTTTTATTTCCCTCCTTTCCTCCATCCAGACACGGACGGACTCGGACTTTACTGAGGATCGCCTCGAATGTCCAATGACTTATCACAGTTTCGAGCGAATTACGACGCGTCGCAGTTATTTTTTAATAGTTTTGCCAGTTTGGAGACCCCTCCCCCATTTGCTCTGTCTTTCTCTCTCACTTTGTTTTGGAATTCCTGAAATATGAGTAAGATCTGTGCGTATTTTTTTGTTTGTTTTTTGGTTAGTCAAGGGGGGAATGGGAATGTGTCGCCGTGTCAGCAGCGGTTGATAGCATCGATAGACGACGTGTTTATAGTAGGCCAGTCTAAGTGGATTCCGGTGGCCGCCTGTGTGGTCCGCCTCCGGCGTCATGTCGTTGACATTTGCGACAAATGGCCTGACGCATGTCAAGTGCCTGATGTTCGCATCTGATCTCCATTCTGTGTGTTGTTTGTGTGTGGTCCTCACTCCGATCTATTTCAGGGGGTGTACACTGTACCCTCTGTGTACACGTTACAAGGCTCCGTTGTAATTGCCAAAGCTTGTAAGTGACTCAGTCAGTGCCCGATGTGATGTGATGTGTGGTCCGTTGATAAGTAGCAGCCTCCGTGCCTCAGAGCTCAGAGCCAGTCTGTAGCCTCTCTTCCCAATCCAAAGTCAGACAAAGTCATCGCTATGTTGTGAGTCTTTGTATTTAATCAGCTCATTAAGGTCAGCACATAATTTTAATTGTTTTTTCATAATTTTCGAGCGGCGGCCATCTACAAAGGCCCCACCACTGGATTCCACAGAAATCGCCGGAGCGATAAGCTCGGCCAAATGCTTTTGCATAATTGGCGGCTAGTTAGCTTTTTAGTTGATCAATTCCCATTTTAGTTGGTTGCTTTATTTTTGTGTCCAGCTAGTCAGCTGGAATCGATGGATGGAGTTGCAAGAGGTCATTCCGGGGGTATCCGCGTCCTTCTATTATGATTTCTCTCTCCCTCGCAGAGTGTGGGAAAAGCGGGGAAAACTCTGCGATCGCTCAGTGCGTGATTAATTTGAATTTATTTTTAGGCATTCACAGAGCACACAGACACACAGCTCTGAGTTGGAAAGGGGCGACGTGAACGCTCCACATTGTGCCTGGGGGCATGGGTATGGGGCTATGCCCTGAAAAAATATTTGTACATATTTATTTATTTGTTTTGTGTGTTTTTCATTGCCCCAAACTCGGTATGAAAGCCGCAATTAATTACAATTTTTATTGCGGCGACCTGAGGTTTTCCATTGTGATTTATATGGGAGAATATTCACAGAGATCGGAGCGGATCGCCTCGTATATGTAGGATCTCTGGGCGCGTTGAAAGTGCCATAAAATGTTTGAGCTATTCGATGAGTTTTGATGAAATGTGAAAGGCAATTCCTCAATTGCATTTTATGAACTGAGAACATTTATCCAACCAGCTCCATCTGCCCCCCCCCACCCAATAAAATGGAGCATTATGCTCGAAAGGTTCAGAGTTTTCATGAGAATTTTGAGGTTCTGTAGCAGGCATGCATTCCTCAAAATAAATAAGGTATATAATTAAGATAAATTGGATGTTTCATAGCCATAAAGGGGTCGAATATTTACACGAATTCTCAGGTTTTATTTTGTGTGGAGATTCCCTTTAATTCTACATGTAGTATGTATCTTGTAATTGCTGGAAGAATACAACCAATTGACACCACAACTTGAACTCCTTGGCGACCCAATGGCCTCGCATGTCAACACCATCATCATCATCATCACCATTATCGCCATCACCTCTCGCTGGTCTGTGCATCGTTGTCGTCTTCATCATCATTGGGGCCGGAGAAGTTGGCAATTTGGTAAAGATTTTTGCCCGCAACTAAAGTGCAAAACACATGCAACGTTTTGGTTAATTAAGCTGGCCAAGAAGGCCGCACCAGCATCGGGCCGGACCAACTGCATTTGAATACAGAAAGGTGTCGGTCCGGCCTCGCCTTTGCCACGGTAGCAGCAATGGTGGTGCCTGTCCACAGTAGCCTCTCGCACTAACGGAAGCCATACTTCAGCTGCGTTGCTGGAAGATCTGACAACTGAAATCTAAGAGATGTGCGACCAGCACACCAGCGAAAGACAGCCAAAAGGCGAAAAAAGGTCGCAGGAAGTGGAAGCGCTGGGGCCCCGCATCGCTGATACGCCCCGTGGGCTGCAATAAAAATTAATTTTCTCCCCGTTAGCAGCGCAATCAAAGCAAAGTTGACAAGCGTTTACCAACGCGTCTCATCTCCACTCACTGCCCCACGCCGGTCGGTCTGCACGAATATTTCATCTCTGGGATAAGCATCGCGCTGGCCAAAATGCAGCCCCCAAAAAAAGAAACAAAAATGTAAAAAAAGAAAAGGCAGCAGCAGCAGCCACTTTGTCATAGCATTTCCGCTGAATACGGAATAGCCTCCTTCTCCCCAGCGCAGCCCCTGGCCTCCAGCAAGTGTCCGCCAGCTAATTAGCTGCCCGAATGGAATTGAAACTCAACGCGGCTCACACCTTTCCTGGCCATGGATGTGGGTTTGGGGATGTGTCTGTCTGTGACTCTGCGGCTTTGTCTTTGGCTCTTTGTAGTGCGAAATTTTTAATGGCTCGCATTTCAGCTCTGAAAGATGATAATCAGTTTGTTTTTCTGTATATTTCTCATACTTTATGATTGTCCAGGTTGAAGGGATTATGGCGAAGACTTCTTCGTGTCGCTTTAATTGAAATTCGCTGTGTCTCCGTCTGGTGGGGGGGACAGGTGAGTAAGTCAGTGAGTAAGTCGTGGAAAGTTGCTTGCCTAGATGTGGCTTAAAGGTGTGTGTGCGTGTGCACCAGCCAAGCCAAAGGGAATCCCTAAGTGCAGATAAGTGTGTCTAGTAACTGAAATGAGAGCAAAAATTATTCACTGTTTGAGCAGAGAGAGAGCTTCGATGAATCATAGATATTTGTTGTACAAAAGTACTTGCAACAGACACTGTAATGTCAGTTATATCTTTGCTGCTATGAATCACTGGTTTTAGTTTGAATAACCTTTTCATTCCCCCAAAGTTCACATAGTTTGAACTCCAACTTATGCCCATATTTCCCCCCCCCATAAACATACATTTTTAAGTAATTGTAAACATTCCTTTAACACCCAATTAAAAGTATATTTAATGGCAACATACACGTACCCACACCACCGCACAAATTCCTCTTGCATTAATTGCACTTTGATGCATCTTTTGCCACCTACGAGACTTGCAGTGAAAATGCGCTTTTAATTGCAGTTCATCAATCAATTTTACTTCACGCTTTTCTACCACTCTCTCTCTCCTCTCCCTATTCCTCTCTCCTTCTTTGTGTGTGCTTAAAACTCTTATAATGCACAAAATTATTCGCCAATATGCGAAATAAAATTTCGAGCTCGTACGGGATGCATAAATCAATGGCCGACTCCGGCGTCGTGGCTCTGGGGATCCGTTCGGTTCGGTAGCCGCCGCCGCCATCTGCGAGAGCTTTTGGCGCGCTGCTCTTGCTCTCTTTTTTCTCGGGTTCGATGGCAGCTCGTAAAGTTGCAACTGCCAATGGAAGTGGCGGCCATTTTGCAAATCTTTTGGCGTTATTAATTGCCGCTGCATGCTTTTTAGCGTTTATTTATGGGCGAATTCATACACAGATACAGATATCGATGCGGAGTCGAAGTCAAAGTCCGAGTGCGAGTTCCACATCGAGAGCGACGCCATTCAATTGACACGCATTCAATTACCGCAACTGCAGCTGCTCTCGGCTGCTTTTGGGGAAGGCAGCCAGTGTGACTCATTCAACGGAACTCTGGAACAGGGCAAACGGAATGCGGTAGTGCAGTGCAGAGGCACAGTGGGGGCAGGGTCGGGGTCGGGTGGTTTGCTGGAATGCAATCAGCTTCAATCACTTTGGTTTCTGTTATATTTATCGCCTTAAACGAGCATAAATTGTGGCTTAAAAGTTTTCCTAGAATCGAAAGTCAATGCAACTGAGAAACACACACAGATGTGTGCTGTGGGTGGGGAATGTGGCATTGCCTGAGATCTACATATGTACATATGTGCACTGAGACAAATTTATGTGCGGTAGAGTTAAACATAACATGGGGAGATATGTAGCTAAAGCTATAAGTATCTATGATACTATGATTCCAACTAAGATTTTCGTGTCACTTTCCCACACTAATTTCTCTAAGTGCACGCACTCGGCCAACAAACCGAATCAAATCGAATCGAATCGAACCGTATCGTATCGTATGGAGATAGAGATGTAGAGATACTCGTAATGTATCAAAACCAGTGGCGTTTAATTAAAATTGTACAAGTGCGAGTGTCAATCGTCAGGCATCATTCAAATCTACCAGACCCCGCGCTGTTGAACCCTTCCCCTGGGTTCCTCTCGCCTCTCAGCGAGTGTGGTCAACGAAACACGTTAACAGCCCAAACGTGACATGAGCCCCGCACTTGCAGCCGAACCCTCTCCGCTGACCCAAGAGATCTTGGGTGTTGTGTGTCTCAATTGTCAATTCATAAACGACTTTAGAGGTTTCTTCGATATTTTGATTTATGCCCATTGATCGTACCCACTCCCTACCCGGAGAGGGGGGTGTGGGGGGGGTAAGGGTATGCAGCAATGGCCGCCTCAAATTGAATGTTAATATATGCAGCTAATAAGTCTTGTTCTCTCTGTCTGTCTCTTTTCTGATATTATATGGTAGCCAACGGGCTGTCAAAACTCGAATTTCAAACTGTCAACTGCCCACGCGTTACCCCTGGTGTGGCATATTAATGGGTTACCCAAGAAAGGGGGGGGTGTGGGCACAAGTAGCAGTGGGAGGAGTGGGCTGGCTGACTGGCTGGGAGACAAGTTGACGCTGCCGCCATATTGCCGCCATACGACTCCTGTGACAAGCTAATTTGTTGGATAATTATGCGAATTCTGACAGCTCCGCCAATGATATCTCGGATCAGTAGTCTTAAAGTTACCCCCCTCCCTGTGCCACTTCGGGGGTTACTCCACTAAAAGGGGGGAACATTTACAGCGAAACAGAACCAGAGACGGAGACAGATCGTTGGACAGCTCACTGTAACAGGCACCGGCTCCGACAGATTGACATTAAACAAGTTGTAATTCGATACTTAATTGACGCCTGGCTCGTAAATTTGCAATTGCACAAAGTTAATGCCAGGGACAGGCAGCAGACTATAGACCCAAGACCCGAGACCCAGTCTCCATCTCCATCTCTGAGATGTCTGGAACCCCAGAGCAGAGCAGAGCAGGGCAGGCAATTCCAATTAAAGTTGCCCAAGGGGCCGCCGTTGCCTGTCGAATTGAGGTAATGTAAAAGACACAACCAACAACAAAAGAAGAAGGAGAGGTATTCGGAGGGGAGGAGAAGAGGAGGAGAGGTACTCGTACTCTTACCTCGTAATGTTGCCCCCACACACACACACACCACACAGCTGGGCCTGGACATACCACACCAAAAGTCATGTACAGATGTCAGTTGTCCAGATCTCCCTCTCTCTCTCTCTACCCCTCCTTCTCTCCCTCTCTTCCACCACTTGGTTGAAATCATCTTCTTCTTCTTCTTGGGGATTTGACCTTTTGCGTGTGCGAAATCCAAGACGGTCCAGTTTTTATTTACTTTCCTCGCATTTGTTTTTGTAAAATGCGACGATGTCTTGACAGTTTCATTGAGTGGCCGCAACCCACACCCCAAACACCACACACACCCCACCTTCCATCACTCGACACCCCCTTGTCGCAACCCAAAAGACATATTGCAGTTTTAGCCATAAATTTTGACCCCATTTCGAGTGGAACTGTAACTGTAACTGTAACTGGCTCATCATTTGGCTGGTGGCTGCGACTGTGACTGCGACTTAGTTGCTCAAAGTCTGTATTTTTTGGTTTGGTTTATGATCCTCACGCACCATTAACACTTCGGCCTAGAGAGCACTTGGACCCTAAGCACACCCCAGAGATGCGTGCCTCCCTCTAAGCCGCTGGCCGGCTGGCTTTCTATTGAGAAAGTGTAACTTTTACTCCACGTCGATTTTAAAGCCATAAAAAATGTTTTATGTGCGGCGCTAAAATGAAAATTGTCTTACACCTCTCTGGGCCCTGGCCAGAGTCTGTCTCTGTCCCGGAGAAGGAGTTAGATTTACCAACATTGTAGGTGTCTGTCTCGATACGTTGCTGTTGTTATGGCGGCAATTTATTTTATTGCAAATTTTATAGACCCTCCGAATATTTGATTGGAGTTTTTTTTTGGGCTCGCACTGAACCGTTTTTGGGTTGGCAATCTCAGTAACACCAAAAATATCGAATTACAAATGAATTTAGCCCTTTGATTCTTATCGAAGGGTGTCAATTGGTTAATACTACTACTACTGGGTTTCTGGTGCTTGCCATATGGTGTGTCATTGGTCGTAGGTGGCTGAATTGAAGTTGCCTCCAGCATTGATTAGTCTTCTCATGAATCATCAAACATCTGAAATCATCTTGGTTATCTATAGATCTATAGTCCCTCTATAGAGTCATTCCTTGGGCCTACCTGATCGCTGTCACGCATCCAAATAACTCACAAAAGAATGCATTGTCTCGATTGAAATTGGAAATAATTAAAATATTTTGTGTGTACCGCACGGAATCAATAATTATATATGTATGCATACAATATTGAGCGGAGTTAGGTGGGAGGGAGACAATTACTTTATGAGCGAGACAAATATGGCGACGATCATAATTACGGAACGAAAGTGACAGCTGTACTTCCGTCGATCGTTGCTGTTCGATGTACAAGCGGATAAGCCCCCCCTCGAAAGGTAATCGATAACTCTGTCAGTAAGGTGATTGGGATTGGGAGGGGGATTATGACAAACGTTCGAAACCGGAGGAAGCATAGCCGACACCAATTGTCGTGGCAATGTACATAATTGCGGCACAAGCCCAAAGTTCAAGTGGCAAGCACAATAATGGCCGGAAAATGGTCGACAATGCCGCTTGGCAGGGCAGGCTGGCGACACGTGGGCGCTGATAAGGTGCCAGCACCAATTACGTTAACACAGGGGAGGCGGATGTCAGTGATTTGGGGGGCCAAGTTGCCATCTTCCTCTGGCCTGACTGATGATGCTGCCAGATTGCACTGGCATCAGTCTGCAGGCAGTGGTTAATGTCTTAATTAACTCAAGGGCTGCCCTGGTCTATGCTGCCCTCCCAATCTCCCAATCCACTAGACTTTCCATTTAAGTTCTCCCTTCATGTGCTATCGCTAATTTGTAATCAGCAATTAAGTCTCCACGCACGCGCTTCGAGTTGAAGTTGGAGTTGGAGTTGGAGTTGGGGTTTGAGTCGCAGTTCCCTTTTCCAAAGACTTGTTGAGCATTATGTTATTATGTGTTGATTTACATGCGTATATGTATGTACATATGTAGGTTGTTGTAATAGAAAGAGCTGGAGGGGGAGAAGGAGAGGTGGAAGCAGTTAACTGATTGAGCCACCGAGATAGCCGATTGCATATGAATGATAAATAAGAAGTGGAATGGCCAGTTGATGCTGCTGATGATGATGGCTAGAACGAGGTGACGACTCTTCATAGCAAGAACTTGATACGATGCACTGCCAGTAGACTTCACAGGAAAAACATGAAATCAAATCTGATCTGAAATGAATTTTGAACGAGAATCTATGATATGATGGGGTTTAATATAGGTTGAATGGTTATGCATAACCTCAATCCACATAAACTAGCGATAATTTCAATCAAAACAAGGACAGATCAGAGCAAACCTTAAACATAAAGAGCATAGTTGAAATAATCACTCAAATATCCATAGCTGACCCCAACTGAAGTCAATTATCGCCGTTCGTTTAGCAATTACAAAACAGAAATCATTTTTTTTTTTTTTGTTGATTTTGTTGAGCGATCTCATTTAAGATAAAAACACGCCTCTTCTCTGATGGTTAAGCTACTAAATTTCAAAAGGCAAAAGTAGCAAAACTGTTGTTGTTACCCCCCCAAAAAAAAGGGATTGCATAAGCTGCCAAACGATTTGTTGCAAACTTTTTGCTTAAGCAGAAATTTACATTTTTTACGACTCGAAAATTGCAACATTTAAGAGTAACAGAGACAGCAACAGCCGGTAAGGGACGGCTGCTAATTTTCGCACTGCAAAAAAACACAAAAAAAGAAAAAAGAGAAAAGAATCCGAACTGGCAGTAGGCAGTAACAAAGGCAAGCAGAGGAGGGTTAAGTTAAGTTAAGGAAAATACAGCGTAAAATTAAAGCACAAAATGCAAATAAACGAAACCTAATAAAAGCAATTTGGAAAATTAACTAAAACGTTCCGCTCACATCAGAGTCAGATTCGGAATTGGAGTTGGAGTCAGAGACAGAGATTTGGAGATTGGGTTTAAGTTAAGTCTGGGGTTTCGTATACTGCCTGGCTGGCTGGCTTCG
The DNA here is from genome assembly GCA_009664405.1 of Drosophila bifasciata. NCBI lineage: Eukaryota > Metazoa > Arthropoda > Insecta > Diptera > Drosophilidae > Drosophila > Drosophila bifasciata. The sequence continues at coordinate 10,402,856 of CM019044.1, forward strand.
ATTGGGGCAGTAAACAAGCAAAAGCTGTACTAATTTTTGTAAATAAAACTACCGATCTACCAGGCACCTCACCTCAATCTTTCTTGGTAAATCAACTGTGAAAATTCAACAGCAATGCAACAGAGCCAACAAAGTAGCCAAAGCCAAAGCCACACAGCCACAGCCACAAACTGTACCAAATTGCTGGCAAATCGTGAGAGGAGCCGGGCGCAAAACAACAGTTGCAATTCGCAACGGAATGCAAATTACCCCAGCACCGAAAAAAAAGCTCAGCAGCACAGACTCCTGAACATTAGAATTAGGGATGGGAATTGAGTTTGTGCTGGCAGAAAAAAAAAAAACATTTCGTGAGTTTCACTGCGCAAAAAGGGATACGGGAAATTAAGAGAGTAGATCTAAGAGAGATCTAAAAGTGTAGCAATTATATACAAAAGATATTTATATATAAGTTTAGTTAGAAGCTTAAGCAATATTTCTGAGTATTTTGCTTAGCATCAGAGTGACTCTTAGTATCTGCACTTAGTAGCCAAAATAAATATTCATAAAGATTTCTTTGTGTTGGCCTGCTCGTGCGTGCTTAAATGTTTCCCATTTATTGCAGCTCTTATTCCATCTCTAATTAGAATCTATCTTTACTTCTCTTCTTACTTCTCTCTCTCTCTCTGTCTCTCTTTTAGTCTAAGCATGCTGGCACTGGCACTGCCATTTGCATGTGGCTCTAACTTTAACTCTGACTTTGGCTGCTTATTTCGGATAGAACCACACACTTGTCTGCAATTTTGTGATGTGTGTCTGTCTGCCTGCAAGTCACGCGTTGAGTCTGCCCCTCCTTCACTACCCTGGCCGGCCATGCACTCCACCTGGCACTATGTACCTTCTAGCCAGGCATCCCCCCTCCTGTGACTGACTAGTGCTGCTCCCCCCCTGTTCAGATGGCAAGTTGCACTGATTATTTGCTTAAATTGCTGCTAATAACATGACAAGCAAAGCAAGAGAGAGGGAGAGAGAGAGAGATGCCAAAGAGAGATCGCCCCCCAAGTTTGCATGCAGGCAACGTCTTGGGGATGTCTGTCTGTCCATCATTCGTTTAATTTCCACATGTGCCCCCCAGTGGGGGATTGAGTAGCAGAAGGGGAAAAACGATGGCCTGGCCTACCTCCTACCTACCTGCCTGCCACCGTTTATCCATTCCTCATGGATTTCCCAAGCACAAATTGCCGCAAAATTAGTCGACTTGACTCTATTACACATGCAGATTGCAACTGCAACTGCAATTGGAGCTACAATTTGGAACAGATGAGGCTGTGCTGAAGATGCAGCGCCCCAGATCTACCTCAAACCAGTGGCAGAATGGCAACAACTTACACACAAAAACAACAACAAAAAGCATGCCTCAGTTTAACCTGCTCATAACTGGAGGGTATATGATATGGAAAACGAATCCACTTGCTGCAATTATGGCAGCAATTACAGTTGCTCTTGCTGCTGCTGCTGTTGCAGTTGCAACTACTGATGTTGCACCTGATCTATAATTTGCATTTGTCCAGCGCAGAGTGAGTTACTTTTCACAGCTCGCGGCTCTTCTGTCAGGAGAAATGAGAACAACAACCGAGCACAGGAGGGAGTGCCACATGCCGCATGCCGTATGCAAATCTGTATCCCAATTCAAGTGTCCAGCAGTTGCAACAACTTCCAGGCCTAATGAAAGAATAATACATACCAGTGACACTGACACAGCAAAAGGCCGAGACCGAGACCGAGACGGAGACGGAGACCCACAAATATCAATGTCAAAGATCAGCCAGAGGGTTCTGTCAAAAGAAATATCTGAAAATGGGCAAGATAATGATGGCAAGCGTAAGAGACAATCTCGGGGGATCACGGAAACAACAGGCCACAGCAGGAATGTTCACAGCCTAATCCTCAGAGCATTCAGCATTCAGCATTCAACAGTCCCTCAGCTAACCCTCAGAACAGAACCCCAATGTGCCAACCCCACCGCACACACAACCAGTGACACAACCAACCACTTGCTCTTGCCACAGACTGACGGTCTACCCCCCTTCGATAAGAATTTAAGCTCAACTAATGAGCGACAAGCCCTGAATACTGTCATGCAACACCCACAAAGCTACCTCAGCTCCACCTCTCTCTCTCTCTCTCTCTGTCTCTCTCTTGCCACAATGTATCCCCCCCCCACCCCCCCTTTGCAGTGAAACACAAAACAAATTAAGCAAAACATTTTGTAAATGTCGAAGACACGAAAACCGAATTAATTGCCCTCGAAGCGCACCGAAAAACAAATATAAATCTGAATCGATGTATCTCTGGGATGCACGCTCACCCCCATAGCCACAACCATGAGATACATGTGCGTAAATAAATCATGGGAAATGCGGGGAAAGCAAAAGTGCCACAAGATGGATTTTGGCCATGGCGCCAAAGAGCTTACCAGAGATAATACAATAGCCAGATACAATTGACTAACCAAATCACTGAAAGACTGAAAGACAGACTGACTGACTGACTGTCTGTCTGACACTTTCTTTTGGCTTTCGTTTAGGGGTACCGTTACACCGTTTTTTTTTTTTGTGTGTGTGTCGATAATCGGTTGAAGATCAGACTCGATCAACAGATCGGTGGATCATCGTGGCGCCTTGCTGGGATTATGATCACGATGTCGTGCCTTGGATTTTCAGTTGTAGACTGCTTTGGGTGCTTTGCTGCTTGGCTGCTCTTGCTGCATTCGTGAGCCATTCCAAGTGCATCTAATTGACGCACGTTCGCACCCAATTAGCTGGCAACGAGTTGAATTCAACGCAGAGCCAATAGCCAAGAGCCAGCAGCCAGCAGCTAAGTGCAGCTATCAACACTTGCGGCCAGCAGATGCTGTTGCAGTTGCATCTCCGATTTGTATGAATTATGATTTATATACAAAAAAACAGAGATTTCCTCTTTTTTTTGTATTCAAAAGATTGAACTTCATGCGTCAAAATATTGAAGGGGGGAACCGAACCGAGGAGGAGGCAGGGCAGGCCTTAAGTGGGGGGTGTTGACAAATGTCTTTTGTGCGTCGGACTGCAGTCTCGGATACAATGCTCCTTCTACCCCGACTACCCTTGACACGGTTGTGTCTCATTTCTGTTTGTGTTCGGGGGGCAGCTGCTTGTAATTTTCACGCAACATTTTCCACTCTTGCGTGGGGGGCGTTGCCACAGGGGCTGGCGGCAGGACAGGAGCAGGGATAACGTTCAAGAGGGGAGTGCGGCCTCGGTCTCTGGGCCATTTGTATCTATCAGCGCCGTCAGAGTGCAATTGCAATTATGACTTGTGCATTTGCCGGCGATGATGAGTGAATATATTAATGAGCAGCGATTTGTCTACGGCCAAGAGCAGCCCGAGAGTGGGAGTGGGGAGAGTGTTGTTGTGCTCTGGAATACATGTGCTGGCCATTTGTCTAATGGCAATTCTCAAGTGTTCCTCATAATGTGGAAAATCTGTTTATCATTTCATTAATTACAGTCGAATATTTACCCAAATCAAAAGCAACAATGAGATTTATGCATACCCACACATATGTATCTGCGATCTGGGAAAACTCTCACATTGGAATCAATCTCCGCTGATATATTTTATAATTCATAGGAAAAGGAATCAATATGAGATCTGTTCTGGAACTCTCTGTGATCATCTTTGTAGTAGATACATTTGGAAATCCATTCCATGTGATCTGCTATGATCCATCAACTGTTTTGGGTGATACGAGTGCCCCCATTAAATGGAACTAAATATTTTGGATTTGCCCGGATATCACAAATCTGCCAAGCTTAAGGATCAAGCCAGAAGTTAGTCTAGGCGAGTAGGCAAAGAGATGCTGCAGATCGAGGGGGGATCAGTGCTGAGTTAGAGCTGCTTTCCGACTGTTTTCCACGGAATCAATCCGACAAGTGTGCACACACATGATCAGCGCGTGTTTAGGCCAGCAAATCCTCAAACTTAACTCGGAATTTGTGCGCCTCAAAGCCAGGCTGGAAATCCAAAGATCAGCGCGGGACTAGCGCGGGATCTTGGCGTGGAAGCAGCCATCCCCGATTTAATCCAATTATCGATGCTGCTTAGAGCGCGCGACAGGAACCAGCAGAGAACATTGGCAGCGAAGGCCTGGAGAATCCTTTCGGAGGGCCCAACAATTAGAGGCTGACTCAGGCTTATGAGGCGGTTCGCGGGGATTAAAAGGCGGAAAGCGCAAGATATGTATATGAGGGGTAAGAGGGTGTGCTGCCTGCGAGAGGGTACATATGTATGTATATGGAAAGTGGTAAGGCGGTCGGGTCGCTGGTCGAAAACAGATTATTGGCATTACCGCAATTATGGAACTCGGGCAGGTCCTGGCGTAATTTCAATGCGGTTTTCCGGCGGCAAGCGTAACCAATTGAGGGAACTGCTCTGGTACCTGGTACCAGAATATCACTGATCACTGATCAACGATCACCGTTCGCCGTTCACCTTTCTGGTTGGATGTGTCCCCTTGCTGGTGGAAGGAGGGCAGGCTCTTGATTTCCCCGCCGCTGAGAGCCATTCGCATTTGCATAATGAGGCAATAAAATATTTCGCTTGCATCCCACGAACCTCACAAATTTGCGATAATTTGCGGCAGTTGTCGCGCCTCGATCGGCATGGGAATCGTTATATCCCCCCCCACACACACAAACACACACAGGCACACACACACCATACAGCACACATTGTCTCAGACTGGTTGCCACACCCATTGGCTGCTACAGAGACATGGCACACCTGGCATCTCATAAAAAAAAGCTCATTAAATAATGGCCCTCGTTGGAGAGCTGATCAAAATTTTAATTAATCAACGAACTGCCTCTCTCTCTTCGGTCGGGCACTCTCTCTCTCTCCTTCTAAGAATGCGAGTATTACTTACCTGTGCCTAAGCCTCGCCACCCGCCCACAATTTCCCAAAGCGAAAGCCAGAGGCGAAGGCAAAAGCGAAGGCATCCGTTAATTGGATTAAATGCGCCGATCCTCGAGGCAGATCTAGATCCACGGCTCTGCACTGATCGCTGGATTTTTAGAGGCTTTTCGTCGGGGCTAAGTTTAGGGATTTGCCGTGATCTTGCTAGAGCTGCACTGCACCACTGATCCACGGATCCAGGGCTCCTGATCTGCGACTAAGCATTCCAAATAGTTGCAAAATATTTATTTGCATTTAATTAAGTCTCTCGCTTAGCCCCGACGGAAGTATATCTCTCTCTCCCTCTCTCTCTTTCTGCCCGATGGTATCCGAACTAAATCCACGCCATTAAAATTCAATTTCGATTTCCTTAGAGCCAAACAAACAGAAAGTGTCACGACAGCGCACGACACAATGGGCAACCCTTTCGACTCCGGGGCGACTCCGGCAGTGAAATGAGCGTGGAAATTTTTAATTAAATCAGTGCCTAGGGCCGATGCCAAAAATGCACAATTATTAAAACAAATAAAGCCAATTAGCTGTGTCAACACGGACCCCAGAGTGTGACAGACGATGGAAATGACGATGGCTGGCTATGGCGATGTCTGATGGCCAGGCCGAGTCCAACCCTTGTGGCAATTATGCTTTCGCTAAACAGTCAGACATTCATCTCCATCCGCCATCACCCAACCACCAACCACCATCCACCACCACCATCATCATCATCATCATCATCCTCCCTGCATCATCGTCCATCAGCTCTCCCCACACAGACAAGAAGCTGTTTTAATTGACAATGAAAAGCCGTCGCCATCATCAAGCATCAGGAATCGGGCAGGCATCGGTCTTGGGCTCAGTCTCAGCCCCAGCCCCATTGCCAAGTCTCAGCCTCTCAGCCTGCTCTGGGCTTCCATTTGCGCGTCTAATAAAAACGCTAACGAGACAAAAGCACACAGATAAAGAAAGAAACAACACATAGATACACACACACACACACACACACAGATATAGGAACAGTGGAGCATTAGCACAAAACTCTTAGGCGGCGCAATCAATTTTTAGCCCATACCACTTTACGGCTAAGGGTATGCTCGTAGAAAGACCAAGAGGAGCTGTATTTATGATTATTATTTATGCCAACCAAAACTATACCAAATACGTAAAATCTCATCCAACTGATACTCGAATATTTTATACTACATTTTCATAAATATCTTGAGTTGAAAGAATACGATTATAGGGGCAATAATAGAACTTCCTGTAGAAACTATCCAAAATGCAGTTCCCTTCAAGGCTTCACAGGGTATTCGCCGAACCGAAACTATGGAAACATTTTCTGATTTGCTCCTAAATTTATATATGTACGTATTTCTATAAGTAATACTGGGGGGAGACACACATACACCAGCAACAACAACCACAGCCTCCCCACATAAGCTCCCTCTCTTGCTCCCACTCTTGCTGCGGGTAGACGTAGACTCAGGCAAAGCCGTGCAAAGTACTCGTGATAATGAGCTCCATCTCGTTGGCAATTATTAAATGAATTGGATTTATACGTTCTCAGCAGCAGCAGCAGCGTCGCCCGCCCCACTCCTCCCTCTCTTTCACAGACAGACTCATTTAACAGTCCCACCCCTTGTTAGCATATGACTTGTAAGTCCTATACTGTTGTCTCACTCTCACTTGCATGGGCAGAGCGGACAGCCAATCAGCGACAGCTGCGAGTTTATCTCTGCCCGGCTGTTTTGTGGAACATGGAAACTTGTGGATTCCATTCGAGAGCGTCTTATGTGCAGAGAGGAAACAAAAGGCAGCTAATTCCTATGCGAGATGATACATAGAATTAGGATGGTATCATCCGTGGAAGAATGTAATTTTTGTTGGTTCGAAACGGACTTTAATTAGCATGGGAAGACTTTTTAGAAGAGTGTAAGTACGAGTATTTGATAGTGTGATAATAATTGGTGGCTTAGTTGTATTGAAAAATTAATATTAGAAAGAAATTTAATGACAGTACAATCAAATACTGAGACTACAACATACTATATATATTACACATGATGGTGGAAATTAGCAAAAATGTTTCCTTATTTTATGACAGGAAGAAACCATATGCCGTGATGAAAGAATTCAGATAAATCTTTTATAACGTAAATAAATATTATAGAGTATAGTATACATTTTTAAAACCTTTTAATTCACCTGAATCTGATCATTTGTATCTTAATTTAAGATCGCATAGTAGTGCCCAAATGTCTACAATTTTTGTATCCGACCATCCATATGCTTTCCCTGATAGATTTATTTGGATGCACATCTAGAATGATCGATATCAATTTTTTGTACTGAAATAATTAATTTACCCTGATTATTTCTAATACAAAATACAACTTAAGATTTAATTCTTAACCAAAAAAAAGCCTCCCATCCATAGCGTTCATTTATTAACTGATAAACAAGGCATTTCCAAGCGTTTTATCGAGGGATCCACCTCCAGGTCATATTTCAATTGAACGTAAATGCCGAATGCGAGTGTACGCCCCCCCGAAAATCATTGATTGGCGATCGATAACCTTTAGTTAGCCGTGATGGAGAGCCAGAGCGAGCTCCATGCTCCCCAGCTCATTGTCTGGCTAATTAAATGATTTATCCCGAAACGTGAGGCAGCCCCGGCGCAAACACTCTCGGCCACAAGGCAGGAACAAACGCGAAAAATAAAAACCAATTACAATTACCGCACCCAGAGGTGCCACACAGCACACGGCACACACACAGAAAGATACACGAGGCTGGCGAGGAGAGGCATGCAGATACACAGATAGAAATACAGATGCAACTCCAGTTGCGGCAGCATCTGCGGCAGCATCGGCACCATCGGACCATCGACAGGGAAACCTTATCTAGATGCATACAAATCCAGCCAAGCGCACGTCAATTTATTTGCCAGCCTCCACTCTGCACCACCACACTGCCCCACTCTGTCCTGCCCCATTCATGCCTCGCATGCCTCATGCACCCCATGCACCGCCATGGAGCCAGGAGATTATGGGGCGCTAGGGGTGGGGCCGGTCGGTCGTATATTGTATATGTCTGGGTGTATTTACCTATGAGAGGCAGCGTTGTTGGCGCTGCATGTTTTATGCCTCCTCCTGCATCTTTAACGAGGTGTTTATTTTCACAACTCTCAGCCGGCAGAGGATGAGGATGAGAATGAGAATGAGCCTGAGAATGAGAATGACCATCCACTGGGCCAACAAACATGCAACTCTCTGAGAGCGTTTCCATCTGTGTGTGTGTGTGTGTTCTGAATCTGTATCTTTGGCTGTGTGAGTGTGCGCCAGCAGTTGCAGCTTTACAGCTGGAAGGTGAAGAAACCAAGTTACCGCCCATTTTCATGTTCAAATGCTTCTTTCGACCAACATCATGCAGATGCCAATTCGAGCCAATTCAGAATGGTGGCAAGGCAAACGGCCAAAGGGAAGGCGGATAAGCTTGAGCAGGGGATAGTGGTGGGGTTGGGTTGGTAAAGGGGCATGGGTGGGGGGGTAGGGTTAGCCACCACTGACGACGGGGCGTCTATGACGCTGATGCCTAGGCACAGTGGATGGGACGACACATAATAAAGGGAAATGCTGAAAAACTATCAGAGTAAGAAGAGCAACAATTAAATAAAATTTATTAAATTTATTTTACAGAAAATTTCTAGCAACTTCTAAATGAAAAACAAATGCAGAACATATTTTTAATAAATTAAAAGTAATTTAATAAGATTTGTCTTTAAGTATCAATCAATTTAGCAGAAGAATTTATCTGCACTTGCAATTCTGAAATGTTTAAAATAAATGTTCATAAATTATTCAAATTTGAGAACATACATATGTATTTATGTAAACAAAACTATCAAATCCTATCGTATCATTTTGCATATTCCAAATAGTTGATCGTATGCTCCCTTCTGCCTTTCAATGCTCACTGAATCCAATTATTTCTTACCACTGTGCCAGCTATGCAGCTCGCACACCGCACCCTCCCTGGACCCACAGACGACTGGCCAAGCTCGCTTGGCACTAAAACCACAAACGCTTTAATGATGCTGTTTTGTTTAGCGCAAATTGTTTGTTTCGCTGTCATAAACTGGTGCGAAAAATGGCCAAGAGAGCCGAGCGTCAGAGCCAAAGGCAGGGCCAGAGCGAGACCAAGAGCGAGAGAGAGAGAGAGAGAGCGAGAGAGAGACTAGTCTGGTCGAGCGACTCCACCAACACCAGCACTAGCACCAGCACCACATAGTCATTGGAAGGGGAAGTTGGGGCGAGAGGCACGACTATCCACATGGTTGGGGAGCAGGTTTCTGCCGTTCGTTCTGCGCTGCTTTGGCGCATGCGCCCGTGCAGAGGTGAGCGAGCGAGACGACAGCTGTGTCAGCGGTGCTCCCCCAAATGCTCCACACTGGAAGGCATCGGAATCGAAATCGGACCGGCAGAGAAGCAAAAGAAGCAGAAACAAGCCCGTGAACGGGCCCTGGACGGGCATTGTGACTGTGTGCCCCCGACACTCGAGCGGCGGCATCCACGCGACGCTTACCGCGAGATTCGAAACGATTCGCCGACGCCCCCACAACATACGCAGAAAAAGAGATAGAGCGGGAACAGTAGATAGAGAAGGAGAGAGAGAGAAAGAGAGAGAGATAGAGACTGTGGACAGCAGAGAGAGGAGCGGCCGAGCGCTGTGGACAATTAGACGCCTTTAGACGCTCCATAATGCTAATGGCGTTGACAGTGCTCATCATCGCGGCAACCGCAATCGACGTCGTTCACGTTCAACCCGCCGCCGATTCACCGTTGAAGCGGCACCGTTACGCTCCATTCGCCAGCGACGGCAAACCCACATCCCAGAGTCCAACTGGCAGTAGCAGTCGCAGACGCAGCCACAAGCGACGACATTCTCCGGTGATCCAGTTTATCAATGTCAGTCCGGCGGATGCCAATCGCTGAACCCTATCTCTGTTCTCTGTTTCCCATATGCTCGTGTGTGCACTGTGTGTGTGTGTGTGTGATTGTGATTAGACAGTGACTACTGTACTCGAACGAGACTCCGATCCGTTCACAATATTCAATTAACCCGCCAAAAAAACTCCCTCGAATCGCGCCATCGGAAACCGTTACGCCAAATGGTCACGTGCGGCCGTCAAACGTTCAACATGCTGCCAATGGCGCCGACAAGTCCTTTTGTCAGCAGCTCCTCCACGGCAGCCACAGCAGTGCCGGCCTCCGCCGCTGTCGCCGTCGCCGTATCCGTATCCGTGCCCATCTCCGCCACAACCACGGCCGCGACGAATGCCACCAGCAAGCCCAAGCTGGCATTCAGCATCGACTCCATTGTGGGCGAGTCCACGACGCGATCGGCTCCTCTGAGAGTCAGCGTGATTGCCTCGCCGCCGCGGAGCGAGAGTCCCTCATCGCCCACGACCAGCGGCCGGAGGACACCGCGAGGCTTCATCTACTGCCGGAGACGTGACTCCCTGGATCGATCGCGAAGTCCACCGCGTTCGCCGCTCAGTCGCTCACCCTCGCCAGCGCCAAATGGGAATGGAAATCCCGCTACAGGCGCACCTGCACCGCCAGCCGGCATAATGGGAGGCCTGATCCGTCCACTTGCACTGCCGGCACCGCCAAATCTAGCTTTAATCGCCCAGGCCCGCACCTCACCCTCATCCGTGGTGGTCCGACCGCCGGCTGGTGTGCCGCCGGGTCCGCCACCGCCACCGTTCCTTGCCGCCCAGTTTCAAATGGCCGCTGCCTTGGCCCACCATCACCACCAACAGCAGCAGCAACAGCAACAGCAGCAACATCCTCATCCGCCCGTGCCAACAGGACCGCCACATGGTCCGCCCCCGCATCTGCCGCCCGGCCATCCATTGGGTATCTTTCCGGGCGGGCCACATCCAGGGCATCCGCCACCCCATGGCCATCATCCGTTCGGGGCGGCTCCTCATCTCATCCGTGATAGCTACCCGCTGTATCCCTGGCTGCTGAGTCGCCATGGACGCATATTTCCACGCTTTCCAGGCAGTACGTATTCTCAACAATCAGCTATCGAACCGGTTATGGGGGCTGTAGTCAAACGGTTGGGCGGTAAACCGGTTAAATTAAATGGTTTTCGCAAATCCACTACTACTAAATGTTCTCTAAACTCTGAATCGATTGTGATGGATGGCACTTCTATGCTTATCAGACTAATATATCAACGATTTCGCTAATGATTTATTTCTTTGAAGCGGGAAAAAGGTAAATTCGAAATGAGATTTTGCGAACCGGTTCGCCAAAAACCAGTTCTAAACTATGGAATTAATATGAGACAAAGTTATGCAAACGTAAGAACATAAAACAAGACTAATTAGGGCCCTTTCATTAAAAGAAATCTATTAGATTTTAAAGGTTTCCAGAAGATAGATTATAGACTAAGACACTCAGATAAAATTCTAAAGTACAGCATAGTAATAGGAAACTCGTATATTCTTCTGTTCTGTTTAAATAGGTTTTAAATAAATCAACGTACTGAATATAGAATAAATTATTTAATTGTTTGTTAGTAGCTTCGATTGGCTGCTCTTTATTTTTTCTGCAAAATCCCTTTGATCTAAGAGGATCTGTTTCTATGTTTCTTGATCTCAGAAATTCGTATTCATAATTCCCAAAATTTTATAAAATTAAAATCCATTTATATACATATAGTATATACCGCTTAACAATTTGTATGCTCTTAACTTTATCCATATATAATGGCTATTATAGTTGACTGCCGTAGAACAAAGAAGTAACCAATCCAAACCAAACCACTCCCCAAACTCTTATTCTTAACCCTCTCCTATACTATCCCACCACGCATTAGCATTATATGGAGAGAAGAACCTCAATCAAGCAATTATTCAGTTATCGCTGTTGTAGCTACTCTTGTTGCTTGCTCCATATAATTAAAGTTAAATAAGCAAATGGCAAACATTTATTACAAGTTAATTAGACGTCTATCAGCCTCATCATCATCATCAGCGCATAGCCGAGCACTAACCAGAGAGAGTGAGTGAGAGCGAGAGAAAGATATGGGGATACCGAACGAAAAGTCAGGAAAAGAAAACCAAACCCATTTTGATAACTATTTCCAAACAAATTACATTTTAATTAAATTGTTTAAACAACATTACACACATCGTTAGGTCAAGCAGCGTACCTAAATGGCCAGCCATGTGTGCCCGTCCTATGTATACATACATATATATTTCTGGAGTTGAAATTACCATTAATGGCCAACAGACGGGCGCCAGTTTGGGCCCATGCGGCGTATGTGTAACACTCACACACACACATGAGAACATAACCAGGCTAAAAAGTGCAACGAGTGAAATGTTAATGCGTTTTTAATTGAGGTTTTGGGCCAAAGAACCAACCAAAGAACGAGGGAACCGTAGAGTTGGCTATAAGTAGAGTGGGGGCCGGGCCAGACCGCAGAGAGCGCATCTCAAAAAGCAAAAAAAAAAAAAACAATGTCATTTATTACTGTTTAAGCATTTTTTTATAAGCCCCCCCTCCCACGATACCGCATACGCTTTCATAATTATAATTTGAATTTTCATGCCATCTTTTTCTGTTCGGCTCTCACATGTTGCCTTTTTTTTCGGGTTTTGTTGGGTTCATATTTTCGGCACACTCACACGCCTTTCACCTGCTTGCGACGACGTATCCCCGTTACGCCTTAATTATGTTGTACACTCTTTCATTATTTTCTCCCTTTTTTTTTCTCGTTACCCATTTCCCGCTCTGTTTCCCCCCAACTCACACTCTCACACTCTCGATCTTTCCGTTTATTCCTTACGACTCTGGCTGTAATTTTCGCTTGATTTATGAACGTGAAATGTCAATGTTTCGCATAACGATTCCATTAATTTGTAAATGTTTCTCGTCTTCGTTTGTTTTGTAACTCGCGTGAGTAATACCCGGTTACACAGATCAGATCCGAGCAAGCGAATGGCATGGGTATTACAATCAAAATAATAATGATAATGACTAGCGATAGCGATGATGATGATGATGCGTCAACAACTCAATTCGGGTTGCACGTGCTTCAGTTTTATTTTTATTCTTTTGGGTGTGCCCTTCTAATGCAGGTGAATGTATACCAAAAAAGGGTAGAGTTGGTACTAAGATTGAGTCCTTGAGGAGGGTTTAATTATATGGAACATTATTTACGGTTTGACAGCATCAATTACATTTAGTTTTAGAAATTTATAATTCTAAAATTGCGTTTCCATTTAGAGAGTTTTTATATCGAAGGCCACAACTTGTTTAACAAAATTAGCCTTATTTGTGTAGGATGCCGTGGTGTCACATACGCGAAATCAAATACCTTTGACTATATAGGATAGTGAAACTGGTTAGGCTCGTTAACTAAATTAAGTTCAGCAGCGACTCAATTTATTTGTATTTAATTAGATGAACTGTGTAGAGAAATTCCAAAGTTAGCTAGCGAGGCCAGAAATAATTTTTTCCCCCCGATTGTTCCTTTTCCATTAGAGCCCTCTCTGTGTACTCAATCCATCCATTCATGAGTATCATCTTTACAACAAACCCACAAAATCCCATTCATGCCGAAACTGCAAATCGTATCGATCAGGCATCAGACATCGGACATCTCCATGGCCAACTGACAGAACATTTGATTTCAATTATCGATTCCCAGTCAATGTCCTTTTCCGCCCAAAGCCAGGCCCGGGCCAAGCAAGGAATGCAATAAATTAATGAAAAAATCATGAGAGCATAAAAATTAAGCCCTAACTCCATAAAAAAGAAAAGCAAACAAATACAATTGCACATAAGTGATAAATAATAAGGCGAACAAAAAGAGCCCAGGACAGCAGAACAAACGAAAACGAAACGAAACGATCGATGGAGGCAAGCAGCACTTCAATCATTGGGCAAAAAACACACTCTATACATATATATATAAAAAATGACAGCTGACAAGGGTGTGAGCAAGAGTAGCAACTGCAACAGCAGCAGCAGCAACAACAGCAACAGCAATACATGCAACATTGGCAGCCGAGCGGACACATCAATTAATTGTCAATTGCGCGTATTTTCGCACGGCGGTTTCCTTTGTGACCAAATGGGAAGGAACATAAAAAAACAACAACAACCGAACCATCAACGAACTTCATTGAGTTCTGAAGAGAGTGGGTCCACCTCCCTTCCCTCCCTGTCTATGACAAGAGGGAAAAAATAATTAAGTAGCCATTGTGAGCGGCGGCATTATCAATTATACTATACAGCTACCGAGCTACTGAGAGACGGAGCTACCGGTCGGTCAGAGATACTCTCGCGCACACATCGCACATCGTACATCTAAGGCGATGGGCCAGTCGTGCAGTCGTGTATCTTGTAGCTACATTGTTAGCTGTCAAATGTAACAAATGTCAAGAAATCGATCGGGTTCATACAAAAAAAAACTAGATCATTCTACGAGTCTAGAGGCTAGAGGCTGCTGCTGCATGCAGCAATCGTTTGTCAAGTTCATAGCAAAAACCAAGCACGCACGAACCCAAACCCAGACACAGACACAGGCGGCACTGGCACATCCACAGTACGAAGTAACAGCATCACTCAGTCAGTCACTCAGTCAGTCAGTTGCATCTGTCAGATACATGGCCATCAATGGCCCGAGGCTGCATTTATGAAGTGTCAAATTGACAAGTTCTCCCTTCTGTTTTTGGCAGGGTTTTTCTTTGGCCGCAGCAGCAGCAGCAGCAGCTATTGTTTTTCTAGGCCCTGCCACGCTAACAAGATACAATGCACGAGTTACAAGATACATTTCAGACTCTGCCACACTGCCACTGCCTCTGACTTTTAATAGCTTCGCGCCCTTTCGCTTACCTTTCGGTTTACCTTTACTTGCTGTTTATTTTCGCAATGGCTTAGCTTCTGTTGTGTGCGGATCAGACATTCGACATCCTGGTTAGGCCGGGCATTGGGTATGGGTCTGGGTATGGTTCCGATTCCATTTTGCTATGTCAATATTGATTTTGTAATTGGCACACCTTGTGGGGGAATCTATAGATTCTGGTTAGCTTAACATGTTTGCCAAATGATATCACAACAAGTCTGGGATTAGTATTGGATATCGCATTGAAGAAAGAACTGTCTTGTTAGGGTATCAAATGTTAGGACAACTCACAAAGAAGGGCTTAAGATTAATGGTAGTTTAATATTTTAACAAAATTATATCACAACAAAGACTAGACCCAGAAATTCTAGGGTTGTCCAGGCATGAAAATTACTAACTTACTTTACCCACAAAAGTATCTTCATCTGAGGGCAATCTTTGCGCTCTTCTTAAGATATCTTGGCATAGCATATTGGCAACATTTCATCATCCTTTTGGCTCACTGCGATCCGTGTTGCTCCTTTGGGTTTAAATCTCAGCTGCATCTTGCACAGTAGCCTCGTATCAATATTCAAATTGTGGCTCAATTGAAAATTTGTTAACTGGCAAGCATACAACAGGCAGATGAGTGCTGGTCGGAGGGGTCTGCGCTTCCAGAAATCGTGATAAACGTCAAAATATCACGTTGTGCCTGGGCCAAAAGGAAGAACAATGGAGCCTGGGCTTGGGCCAAGGAGGCGGCTTTTAGGCGCGCTAAAGTGTTCGACTTGGCGTCCAGGGAAGGCCCGGACAGCTGAGCCAGAGACAGAGCCGGCTTTGGCCTGCACCGGTCTGGTCTGGCAATTGTTTTGGCCTTATCAGCGATTCTGGGACATGGCCCAGACACAGCGCCGACAGCGGCACGAACCAGAAGCCTTTTGTGTTCATGGGGCCATGTCTGGAAATTTGTTTATTGTTTTGTAATGAGTGTGTGGGATATGTGTGTGCGGCCCCTTTGCATGAAGCATTCGCGGAAATCATAATCAACAATTTGAGTCGCAGCGTCATCTAATTGGCAGAGCCACCATCGTTGTTGCAACAAGCAAAGGGATACGGGTTTACTCTGTATATAATTACCCAATTGATAGGCCATCGAATAAGTGTCAGTCACGCTGTCAGCCATAGTTGGAAAACCAGTTTTAAGGGAGCTTACTGAGGGAGGGATGGCAACTATAACTCCTTCACTGATACCATTAATCCACCATAGATATGGTTAACACCCAAAACACCCAATTGAACTAACTTCATCTCCTGATCTCTCACTCTCTTGCAGATTTCCTGTTCCAGCCCTTCCGCAAGCCGAAGCGCGTTCGCACCGCCTTCTCGCCGACGCAGCTGCTCAAGCTGGAGCACGCCTTCGAGGGGAATCATTATGTGGTGGGGGCCGAGCGCAAGCAGCTGGCCCAAGGGCTGAGCCTCACCGAAACACAGGTGAGTGGGCGACCTCAACCCTTTGCTCCCTTAATGCGCATCAAATTCAATAAGTATCCCCCCACCAAGAACCCAATCCTCCTGCTGCTTCCTGCACTCGTGCAACCCCTTTAGGCTGGGAGCTAAGTGATTGCATGTCGTCTGGTCGTTAGCCCAAGAAGTGCCGGTAGTTACTGAGTTATTAGAACAATCAGGTGGGGGGCAGTGGGAGGTGGAAAAAGGGGTGTGCAACGGGGCACTTGCCCCGAGGGCAGCCAACACCCCTGCCTGCCAGGGGCATAGCTAAGAGGCAGGCCGTAAATAGAATTAAAAGACTCGTTAAGTTTATTTACGACTTGACAAAACAAAAAAAACAAAACACCATAGAAGAGAGGAAACAATATAAAATGGAAGAAGGGTTTGGGAAGGGAAAGAAACACCCTTCCCGCAAAAGATAGCACCCACCTAATGTCCGTGTCTTTCTCTATCCCCCGAACAGGTTAAGGTCTGGTTCCAGAACCGGAGGACAAAGCACAAGCGAATGCAACAAGAGGGCGGCGATGGGAGCGACACCAAGAGCAACAAGGGCAGCTCCTCCGGCGGCGGTGGCGGCGATGGGGATGAGGATGCCCAGAAGGATGGCTCTCAGCACAGCTACGAGGATGCCGAGGAGGCAGAGGACGACGACGACATTGAGGAGGATGACGAGGACGAAGTGATCGACATGGAGGACTATGGCAGCGAAATGGATGCCGAGGAGCATCAGCGTCTGAGGGAACAGTTCCAGCAGCAGTTGGCACAGCACCAGCAACAGTTTCTCCAGCAACAGCAGCATCAGCAATCTGGGGAGCCACCCGCACTTACCCCACAGCAGCAGCACCAGCTGTTGCAGCAGCACCAGCAACATTTCCAACAGCAACATCAGCAGCAGCAACAGCAGCAACAGTTCATCCAGCAGCAGCAGCAAATGTATCTGAGAGAGCGCGAGCGGGAAAGAGAGCGGGAGAGATCTCTGGACCGCGAAAGGGAGAAGTAATCTCGCTGGGAGTAAAAGCGAGGTCTCCGCTATTTTGTGTTCCTTTAATTTCTTGTAAATTATTTGTCATCTGTATAAATTAATTTAAATTGTTTAATACCTAAAGCATAAATAACAAAAAAATTATTACGAGTATATGAAACAGGAGTTCATGTTTTTCAATGGTAGGAAATGAACAACAAAAGTGATAAGTATTACCTACCCAACCAAAGACTCTACTTCAGACATTTCTCCATTTTCCAAACTCTTCACAGCAAATGATTTCCCCAGACATTATAGCTCAGTCCACGTTTGAACTCTCTGCCTACATTGCATGATAAACTCATTTCAAATCCACAATAACTATCGATCAGCTGTCAAGCCATCGAAAATGGGAAATCAAATTCCCTAAAAAAATATACATACAGTATATTGCTTACAAGGTTTTCTTCCGCTTTATTGAGTTGTTGATGGAAGCTGAAAAGGCGCCCCCAATCCGACCAGAATGTTGTGTGCTAAACGTTGACAGTAAAAAGTGCAATCAACAATTACGAATTACGGTCTCATAAGGCGGCCAAAAAATAAATGTCAGCTAAAGGCCGGAATTGATTGGATTGCCAGACGACTGTCAGGAAGGGCGGGCGGAGGAGCCACTGAAATTGATATTCAAAATGCAAACGATTGCCTATAAAGTATATTTACTATACATACGTTCGCCTCGGGGCTGTCAGTTTATGCAAGAAATATGCATATGGAGCAACGTAGTAGCTACCCCGACGAACTAATGGGCCTGCAATTTGGGTTCATTTAAAGCGGGGAGGAGGAGGAGGAGGCGAACTAAACTAAAAATTAAACTGACAAAATGCGAAGAGATCAGAAAATGAACCCTGCCCATGGCCAAAAAATATATATAGTAGTATGTGGAGTATAAATAAATTTTGTTGTGTGTGATATGGCCAGCCGGGGGAAGCGGGCCAGCGAAAAGTTCAAGGTAATTGCCGTTGTCAAAGCAGCGCAACGAAAAGTGGGCGGACCCCGTGAAAACTTGGCCAACAATTTATGGGCCACTTGAATACAAGCAAAGGGTGTTGAGGTTGCACGCGAGCAATCACCAGAACCGAACTGGGCAAGGATGTGGCATGGGGTCTGTTCTGGGCTCTGTATCTACCTATGAGGGTGCTCTAGGAGAATGCCTGGAAAATGTTACGTATTTTGCATAAACGATGTGAGAATTACTTAATTGCAGTTGCAATGGCTTCATGCACACACACATCTACACATATAAATATACATACATACATCAGTTGGGGATATGCATTTCCTTTTGTGGGCTGCAAATTTATGAGTCTTTTAGTCTCGACCCACAAAATGAAGTTGTCTACGGCACAAGACAATCCACCCACCCACCTGCTTACGGGGAGGAGGTGAATTTCACGTCAATCCCTTTGTGTTTGCCACTCATACTATCTGATATACTGATGGCTGAACATATCTACAAATATTGTAATATGTGTATCCATTAGTTGGCTGATTGCTAAAGTCGAATTTGGTCAACATGTACTTGGTTACGTTAGTCAACAGTAAACAAAGTTCAAGTATAACCAGGGAATGAAATCAATTCAGAAAAGCTAACATGAGTGTATGATATGAGTTTTGTTATGAGTATAGAATGAACTCCCTAAAGTATAATATGTATTAAGGAACTGATATTCAAGTATTCTTAATAATTTCTCTACAAAGTTGACTGCTTTTCTTTATCGTTTAACTTTCTTCCCTTCTTTGGTTTCCTTCCTGAAAAGTGTATTCCCCCAATCGACTTGCCACACAGCTAGCTGTTTTCTTGCTGTTACTTTGGCCAACCTCTTCGTTTGATTTTGGCATGTGTGTGGCAGCTTGGATGACGATGACGACGATGACTTTGAAAATAAACATTTTTTTTTTTTTTGCACAAATGAGAGGGAAATGGCTTTCGGCCAAGTCAACAGGCCCGGGCCAGGGGCACTTGGAGCATATTAAGGGCGTCATTAGTGCGGCAGGCACTGCAAATTTGACAGGTCTTTGGGGAGGTAAAGTGACGACATTTGATGGTCCTGACATTTGCCGCAGTGCAGCAGCGGCAAAAACGCCAGCATAAGCTTGCTGCTTGCTGTTGCAACAACAGCAGCAGCAGCAACATTGGGGGCGCGGACGTGGACGTGCTGGCAACGGCGTAGGCCGTGTCAGGTTTCAGCTATTTAGCGGCAATTTGTATGGGCAAAAGTTTGCCAAATGGAAACGGAATTGCAGTTTAAACCTCATTTGGCGCACTCGATGAGCCACCGTCAACGGGCGACGGGCGTCGCATCGTGGGCGGTCGATACAAGCCGGGAACAACGGCAACAGCCATAAAAATAATACTTTCAATAATAATTGCAAAGTGTTTTCTATTCCATTCAGCTGCCGCCTTCGTTTCCAGGCCATAAATCAGCGATTGCTCAGTCAGTCGCTGGCTCGGGGGGCTCTGAACGGGCCGGGCCTGGCGCCTTCTGCCCGAACATAAATTTAATTGAAAGACGGACCAGAGAGCCCAAGCTCAAGCCCAAGCCCAAAACCAAAGTCAAGTCGTTGCCAAAGATGCCTGGAAGTGGTTGAGGCGTCAATTGGCAAATTGGTTTCCATGTCAGCCAGAAGGAAAAGTTAATTTTCTCGCCGCCATAAATAACGCACAGAGTGATCCGACTGGAACTAAGCCAACGAAAAGATCTTTCTCACTCAAGGAACTCTCCCATCTACCATCTAGGAGATCTCCTTTGGGGGCAGGTGAGGTGCTATTCTACATTCCAGCACCAGCGCCAGCTTCAGCTCTAACCCATTTCGATTCCAATTCCATTTCTGGCCAAGTCCATGGGCAAAACTTTTTGTTTAATGCTTTTTTAATTGGAAATGCACAAACACACGACCCGGCTGATGACGCCTCGAACTTTAGTGCTCGTTTTGCAATTACGTAATTGCAATTTAATGATCGCCTTGCCAAACAAACCGCAAATAGTCGTCGTCGTAATAAATGGATCCACTGTGACGAAGCTCAAATGCCCTGAGCAAAAGCGTGTCAAATATTAATTAATATTGATATTCATTTAAATAATAGTTATTCATTTTATTTAATGTGCCATTTACATATCACCTAGGAACATACTTTAGATTGTCTCGATCTTGCTAGTAGTAAAATTCACTAATAATGTTAGATATAGGTTGCTAAAGCCAATGACGTGTTTTAAGGCCTATTCAAAGGATGTTTAAGATTCGCATATATGAAAGATTTTATAACTTCAACCTCCTGACATATCCTATAGATTATTTCTTTCAATAGCTAACAACTTTAACTCTAAGTGTGATCAAAGTATCGAGTGTATCAAAAGTTTCACTGAATACAACTAAACATTCAAAATAAATGCTCAAATTCTCATTCATATGTACATATGTTCCACCTTTAAGAGAATCTACAGAACCTCCACTGAAGCTGAAGCTTTGACAGATTGCCACACAAATGATTTGTTAATTTCGTATAATTGTGCATTTGCTGGAGTGGAACATTTATGTGCGAGGGGAGCAGCAAGGAAATTAACATTAATTAGGCACGAATCTCTCTCCGAGCATGCCACGCCATGCCATGCCATGCCACCGATCGCAGCGCGCAACAACAACAAAATTCAATTTGATGCATTTTGGGTTTACTATATACATATTTGAAAATTTTTTCTCATTTTGTGTGGAAATTAATGAGCGCCCATTTGGCGCACTGCCCCGACCACGCCCCCAATGGGCACGCAAACCATAGCAGCTTTTGTGTGTCTTCAGGTTCGTTTCTGTTGTAGAGAATCTGCCTTAGTTTTTATTTATAAATTAATGGGCCAAGATAAATGGCAAACGATTTGTATTAAGAGACGTTTTTGGGAAACATAAGAATTGGGCGCCGGGACCTCGTTAAATGTCTTCGCTCTAATTTCTTGGTTGCTGGCTATCCCCCAAAAGGGCAGCAGGAGTACTAAAGGTGGGTGTGTTAACCATGAATCAGATATACATATATACATACTCGTATATAGGGTGAACCCTTTAAATCGTTTGAGGTTCTGCTTTTGGGGTGTGGCAAGTGGAGTAACTTTTGGGCTTATGAATTTGATATAAATTGAAAAAGAAATAAGAAATCGGTTGGACTTTAATGATGATGAGAGGCTACTCTGATTGTTTGGCCATCCTCTCTGATGAGTTGTTGAAGTGCGTATGAGTCAGAGCGGGGATTGTTTTAAAGGGTTTTTAAAGATATATTATGATGATAATGGGAAAAGAGTAAGAAAATGAAGGAATAGTCAGAGATAATAAGCGATTAAATATATTTAATCTCTTCTAATGCAGCTCTTCTAATAGGTATATGTATTAGGATAGATCTTATAGCTACCATGGAATATCTACAACTGCATTCTCCCAACCATTGACTCCTCCCCATTGATTACATTGCTTCCTGCATGCCAAAATGTCTACAAAATCTGTTCCCCCCCCTACCATACGTCAATTTCCTTCCTAAGTTCACCTGCCCAGCCAATTAATTAATTAACCTTTGGCCTCCCCGCTATCCATGTGCTCCACCCATCACCCACCCCTCATCATCCTGTGAGCAGAATCAATAAGTGCATGTGGGGGCGGGATACGCCTTCGAACATGAGGGGGCAACTCCATTTAAAAGCCATTTCGCTTTGTCGCCGCCGACAAATTGCCGACATTTGCTATTAAAACCTTTTTGAACCCCACCGGAGATGGAGAAGGGGTGGGGAAGAAGGGGGAACAAATAGTTGTTGTATGCTAAAAGTTTTTGTGGCACAGTCAATAAATCTGCGGCGGCTCTGTTGCAAATGTTGCAAAGGGGCAACATCGCGTCGGGCAACTACTTTAAAATAATTAATGGGTGCGGCCCAGCAACCAGCAACTGAAGTTAGCCAAGTTTTACGCTGACGCTGACAATCGTCTAAATTATGGGGTCGCAGTGGAAATAGCCGAGGTTTTCCCGGGGTTAGCAGGTAGTGGGGGGGGACAGGCAGCCTTATGGTTGCCAGTGACTGGCTGACACCTGTCCCCCGGTGCTATGGCATCGATATTGGGCTGTGAATGCCATTCGCTGAGCCCAAATCCAAACAGCAACACAGCTGCCACAATGAGGCAGTTAATTAACACATTTCGGTGGCTGCTGCTGCTCAGATTCAGCAGGGGAATCTGGCAAATTGTATTTACAGGGGTGTAGATTGGGGGAACTGCCACCTGCAACAATTGCAATGGATTTGGCCTGGTTAACATTTTTTGTTTGCTTTGCACTGAGGCTTGGAGATGAGTTCAAGGGACGACTGTAAGATGATACCCATGTGTCGTGAATGCCAAATAGATTAGGCCCAAGGATCAAGCTCCATTTGGATCAATTATTAATGGCATCCCTCGCGATTGAGCAGCTGTTGGCTTCTGGCAAGTAAATAAATCCATTTGATTTGCTCTTTAATGGCCCAAAGTCTTTGCCAGGGGCTTGTCTCTGGCTCTGACTGTGGCTGCATTTGTGTTAATTTGAATTTAATTGTTGGCCAGACCCGGCGGAGTCAGCGGCGGACATTAACACATGCTCGCGAAGGCGCCTCGGACTTCGACTTCGACTCCGACTTGGACTCGGAGCAATGTGTTTGGGTTAAATATTGTGTGCCAGGAGTAGACACGACTTACCCCCCTTTGCGCCAACCCCTTTGGCTCCTACAGCTGACTCCTTTCTGGAACTTCGTGCCTCTGTCTGTTGGCTCTATGTCATTTTAATGGCCGGCGCTGCTGTTGCTGTTGGCGTTGCTGCTGCTGCTGCTGCAAATGACCAATGGCGTTTTCAACTGGTTGCTGCAGCTGTACACACACACACACACACACACACCCTCGCCTGGCACTTACCGCCGCTAGCCCCTCTGCTGCCACCTCAAACGAAACTGCGTGCAAAATTGCTGCAACGAAGCGAGTCGAAGCAGCCTGAGTTGTGGCAGCCAAGACGTCTCTTGCCTCCCGGTAGCAGGCAACGCTGACAGGCCGCCGGCTGACGTGCCAACCACTGGCCACTGTCCACTGGTCGATCCTCCTGCACCACTCCATCTCCCTCCCACTGCAGTAGTGTCAGTCGGCGTCTTGGACTCCATCGCCGTCTCTTGGTCGCATTTCGAGGCCAGCTTGAACAGACGCTGCCCCGTTTTTGGGGTAATTAATCATGCTGCATAAATTAATGTAACCAGAAGTTAATTAACTTAAGTTTATTTGCACGGCTTTTGCTTAGAGCCACGCTCGCCACTTGCCTTGCCTGCCACAGCAAGAATTTCCAAGAAAATGCATAATATGGAGCTCAGAGTAACTTCAATGCAGGGTTAAGATCTTTAAGAAAGAGTTACAATAAAATGTATGTTTAACAAAGACATTTTTTTACTTAATATTTCATTTATTATTCAAGACTCTCTACATTTGATTATCCTCAAAAAGAGTATAATATTCATCCAAGTTCCAGCAACATTTCAAGGCTTTCAAGACTCCAGACTGGCACTCTCCTGATGTCTGCCACAGCATTTCAGAAAAAAAGTTTATCTGTGAGCGCAGATTTCAGCAATTCAGGATTGTGGGGGATTATGGGGAATTCGGGGGATCGCCATCAGGCAAAAGACCTTTTAACTGCTTGCAAATTTATGTCTCAGCTTAAGAAAACACTAAATGAGTGCCATGCATTTTTTTATCGCACGCAGCAGCGCAACAAAAAAATCCCAGCAAACAAAACAACAACAAAAAGCATCAGAGAACAAGAACAACACAACAACTAATTAGACATGTTAAGGAACATGTTCGGAGAGTCTTCTTGTTTGCTGGCCAACAGGCATTAAAATGGTAACAGGCCCGAAAGTCAGCCAGCACACAACATTTAAAAATGCTCAACTTAATTAATTGCACACCAAAATGCCGGATAAGAGACCCTTGAAGAGGAGCTCTGGTACTGAAACTGAAACTGCGACTGGGATTGGGATTGGGATTGGAATTGAGGTTAAGTGTGACTAAAGCCAATGACTTGATATTTGCCGCACGATAGGATGCCTGTCCAGAGGCATCCCGTTGCTGGACATCCCAAAGGGCATCATCTGGCCGGGAGTCGCGTTCGGGGTTTCGCAGCGCGTTGGTTTCGCTTTTCATTAAACAAATATCCAAACACTTTTGCCGCTGATCCGGCGACACAGATTATGGGTACAGAATGGACCCAGAGCCCGGCTACCCGGCTGCCCTGCCCTGCCCGGCCACATTTGCAATTTCAATTTTGTATCGCGATGCGAAGGCGAAGGCGACAAAAGGTCTGCCAAAGTCTTGCCAACTTCTTAATGAAGTTTTATACTTTGTAGCTCTTCGTTTTCGTTTTTCGTTATTTTATTTTACTTTTTTTTTTTGTTTGAGTGTGCCCAGAGGTTCTGTTTTAATCGAATTTTAAAGGTGTGCGATTTGACACCAAGGAATTGTTAGCCAACTAAAATATTTCCTTAAGTCAATCAATAAATAATGGTATATACGTTGATAGTTATTGGATATTTTTAAGGAATCATAATTACTTACTTATTTTTCATGTCTTATAGTTCTGAACCACACTGTAGCCCTTTACATTCTCTTTATTCAATCAACTCTGGAGTCCTCTTACGAATCATCTTCCATCATTCCTTTTCGGCATTAGCCAGCTTCATTAAGGCTAACACGCCCCCAACAAGATCTGGCACAAACAGCCAGCCACACGGGGCACATCGATCAATGAGCAATGATTAATTGATGGATCGAAATTCGAATGCATAAAACCATTTGACGGCACAATCAAATTAAGGCAGCAAATAAATGTGAGCCAATTATTAAAACTTAATTTTGATGTAGACACCAGGCAGCAGACATGAGACATGAGACTGCGTCTCCTCCGGGTTCCCCCTCCACAGTCCGCAGCAGCATTTTCGATTACCAATTTCACAGCTCACTCCCCCAACCACTGCCCCGTGGCTGCTCATCAGCGGCGGCAGCTAATGAGCCAACATGCACTTGGCCAGGCCAAGACGTTACTCTTGGGGCTGCTGTCGATCTGTGGACGTGTACGGGGGGCGGGTACGGGCTATACGGCGATGGTTGTACAACTAATCAAGCTGTTTCAGCTGCCAACTTTGATGCATTTCCCAAATTGATGCCCTCGGGATTGATTTGATGGCTGTGAGCATTCTCTGTGGCTCTCTGACATATGCAAAACATTTTGTTTGTAAACCAGAGGAGAGAGAGAGACCGACCATTTGGAGATACGAATGTATCCAAATAAATGAGCTGAGAATGCAGACAAATCACAAACGAAGAAGGTGAAAAAGTTGCCAGCTCAAGCTGAGAAGAGTAGAGAAGTGGAGTTGGACATGGAGATGATGAACCAAAAGTTGAGAGTCGCGACGACTATGCAATGATCTACACAAGATGAGATAACACATCCCAAAACATATAGTATAAAAGAAGTTCAAACATTTTCACAGGAATCCCAATCCCATTAAGATCTTCAAGACTAATCAAACGGCAAAACAGTTACCCCAACCCATGGACTCCTCCTGCTTTTACCCAAGATAACCTATCCTAATAATCAAAAGTTAAACAAATCTATTTCAATTTCTGAAGCTGCGCCAAATTAACCGCAGGCATTCAGTTTTCGATTTTGGGTATCTGGGATTTCGGGGTTTTCTCTTTTCGAGCCTCGAATCAGCTCGCTCGCTGCTTGAAGTCTCTCCCTTGGCATTGTTTTTGTTTCTGATGAGTATTGATGAGTTTTAATAAATTGCTGATGAGTTGGCCGACTTGGGTCCGGGGGGGCTGGCTGTTAGATATACCAATATCTGTACAAGGGGATGGGGGCCAGAATCAACGCCTTGGCTACCAGGGGGCACGGCACTGCAGCTCCGGCAGCCTGGCAGCCCGGGCAGATGAGCATTTGAGTGATGCGTTTTTGAAAGTGGCGTCGAATTTCTCAACCGTGAAGCGCCATGCAGAGCAGCGGTAATTGAGATGCTGCCTGATCGGGCTCCGACTGCGGCTCCAGAGACTCTCCAACTCTGCGACTCTTGGGCCTGGATCGGTGCGAGTGTAGCAACGTGTATCCATTTAATTGCCGCCATTATTAAACTCATTTATCGTGTTTTCATTTCAAAGTGTTCAGGTGTCCGTGGCCACGGACTGTCTGACTCAAAGAGATACTGCGCTGGTGCTGTGCCACTGTCTGGGATCGGGATCGGGATCTGAATGCAGATGCCTGGCTGCCTGGTTGCAATTAGCGTGGATAGCTTGAGCAGCTGTCCATTATTTGAGGCTGGCTGTGATGCAGCAGCAGCAGCGTCTTACATGAGAATTAAGTTGTTTTGCTTAATTAATAAAAGTGGTTTTTAATAGAACGCCATTAGCCCAGCCATTGGCCACGGGGGCAGCCAAACGAAGCCAAGCCTCTCCTCTCTGACTCAACACCCACCTTTGGATCATTTCTCTTTGGGTTGGGCGGCAAACGGATGGAAAAGTTTCCATGTAACTCGGACATTAAGCAATCTCTTGGCTTGTCACACTTTCGAGTTCATCAGTGTCAGTGTCAGAAGCGGCAATGAGGATGATGATGACAGGGCAACCGGAATGTTTCCCTGTTTTCACCGTCACATAAACTCATATAATTAACATAATCATAATCAACAAAGTATCAACATTAAATTGAGGCTAATTACTTTATAACCGACACTCAACTGCGAAACATCTGACAATGTTGTATGTGAAATTACCCCCTGAAAACTGAAAAAAAAACATGTTCACTTGTGGCAAACTCGTTTCAATTATGAAGAATCCAGCGAGCGGTCTAAGCGAGTGCCGAACCGCTACGCACACCAAATGATTACAGTACACCAACAACAACAACAACAACAACAAGAACAAACCATACACCAACAGTATTCCAACAAAAGAACAATACACTAACCACTCATCAACGACAAAAAGTGCTACAACAAAAATACTTTAACTAAACAATACACCAAAAGCAACAACAACAAGAAAACACCAACAAGAGTACACCAACAGCCAGTACAAGAAACACACAACAACAACAACAACAACTGTCAACCGGATGGAGTTGGGCTAAAAGTAAATTATGCGATAGCGCGACAGTTTCACACATGCGAATGAAATTTGATTTAATTTTCGTCTAAATGGAGACTATGATCACGTTTCTGATGTCCGCCGGCATAAAATTGCAATTGTCTCTTCAGTTAAAAAAGTACACTGAAAGAAAGAAAAGTGCAGAGTTCATGCCACTTCTGAAAAACTGATACGAATAGCGAACAAAAATCACCTAAAAAAGATCACCTTCAACCTATCTTACACTTTCTTAGCTGCTTCCCTCCAAACAGATTGAGACACCATTGAAACGTGCCACAAATTTCGGTGCAGTGTGCATCGAGTGAGTACTCTCGTACTACCATAGTTGCCGGCCAGCCAGTCAGCCAGTAAGCCTTAGCAGTAGCTTACAGCCGTTAACCATTGACTGCAACCGGTAGGTAACTGGTCGACCGCTGCCGGTCGAAATGCGGGGCTGGTTGGCTGAAATTTGAGCAAGATTAAACAGCAAAGTTTACTCAAAACTCCGCTTTGGATTTTTATGACAGGCGCATGAATCCGTGTGCAATTGTAAGTGCGCCATATAATTTACAGATAATTATTATAATTACAGGTTATTTTCAGTTAACATGTTTGTAGTCAGTTGTTGCTCTTGCCAGTCAGCCACAGCTCTGGCCACAGCTGAGATTCGTTTTTTTGTTTCGTTTTTGGTCAGCCATTGGCGGCAATTAGCAAACTCTTTTCGTGCTACAAATATATTTTGGTGGTAATAGTAATGGCAATAATTTGCTGGTTTTTTTCAATTTAATTACATTTTTCATATATTTAGCTGCCTTTTGATGTCTTGCTGAATTAGTTAAATGCGCAGAAGTATAGTAATTATGCCAGCTGTGGCCTAAATTTTGGCCACAAAACAAAAGACTTAGGCAACGAACTAAAGCCAGAGAATGAATAATTTTTAACTGATTGAAGAATTGATCAGTGGAGGACTTTCATTCAACTTAATTAGGAGAAAAGTTTCGAACAGTTTCAACCTGAGTCATCCCTCATAACTCTTTGGCCAATTATGCGTTATGGCCGAAGCCGAAACCGAACCGAAAACTGAAAATTGTATTGTATCTCTGCCGTTGGTCATAAATAAATTTGCCAGTCCGAAAATGGTGTACAAGGAAAACACAAGCAAGCGACTGACAATCTATGGGGCAGGGCCATTCAGGACAGGACAGGGTTGGGTTGGGTTGGGTTGGGTTTTGGACTGTTACCGTGGCTGTGGGCTTGGAGCGCGATAAAAATCGCTGGCAATTTGTTAAATTTAACGATTTTCAACCTCAAGCTAACGAAAACTGTGCCGAAAGTTGCCCACTCGCCCCCTGTCCTGCCCTTAGCCCTCATTCCTCATTCGACAGCCCCTGCTTCCCCCGGCTTCGACTGTTTTATGGCCAAATAAATAATTAAAATGATGCGTGGTGTTAAGTGCCGCCACGTCGAGAGAGTTCCGAAACTTGGCCGGTGGATACCCAACTAAACCACACGCAGTCTGCCGGTGCCTGGCATTTCTTTTGAAAATTTGTCATAAATTTATCGCTTTCGCGACCGGGTTCACTAAACCTCCACGGTCTCCTGGACTGGATCTGGGCCCAAGTCAAACCCCAAAAGACCAAGACCCAGCCCCAGCCCCAGACGGAACCTGAGTCGGGATCGGGGCACGTACTTTGTCGTAGTCCAAGCTTAATTGCTTGTCATGTGGCACACATTTTTGCCACAAATTGGCCGCCAGATATGTGAGACGTGACCCCCGGCACGCGGACCACACAACGTTTGATGTGTTGTTCTAAGACTGCCAAAAAATTATATGATTTTCCAGTCCGCCCAAGGCCAAGGCCCATTATGGCGGTCAAATATAACCGCATACCCACATTATGTAAACTAGCTACAAAAGCTCTAAGCGAAGCACCGATACTCTTTACTCAAATAAGATATAGAACCATTCGAATCGAAGTGCAGACTATTTACTATATTTTCGAACATCTGAATGCACACCGCCAAACCCTTAACCGTATGCCCATCATTTGGAGAACTATAAAATGTAAAGAGACACACATTTCATAAACAATTTTACGCCCCTAACCCCTGAACCGGTTCGCGGTTCAGAGAATAAAACCAAAAGACGGACACGCAGACCTCATTAAAGGCGGCCACAACACAGACAGAACTGCGACAGAGTCCAAATCTGACTCCGAGTTCGGTTTAATTTTCATTTTTAATGAACTAATATGCTTTATGAGGACTCTACTTGCTCCACTCCACACACAGAATGTCACTTGTCGCAGCTTCTTGTCTTTGGAGATCTCTCCTCAATGGTTTTATGGGTGTACGCAATCGTAAAAGACAACGTGAAATCTCCGAGCAAGATATAAAACGAGGCTCAAGCCTAATCTTAACTGATCTCGAAGGGCGTTTATCAAATGCAGGAAAAATGGACAACGGAAAACGGAAAATTAAGTAGCAAGTGCCTCACTTATTCTCATTCTTTCCTAGTAAATTCTGTCAAGTTTATGAGGTTTATTTTTGTGTACATGCTCGTACAATAAATAGGAAACCCAAACAGAATGGGTGGATGTTGCTGTAGGAATCCCACATCTCCGTATCCCACAGTGCCGGCAGAGTTTATGGATACCCTGAAGATCAAGACACAACGTACGTGAGTGGTGAAAGTACATAGTGGAGTAATCTCAGTACATAGTGGCTCCTCCTCCGCAGTGAAACCCACACAGATACAGCATCTGTACAATCGATTCTGTCAAATTTCTGGCGAATATCGTCCCAATCAGGTGCAGAAATACAATTTTTACTCGGGCCTGTTGTCCCTGAATCCGCTGCTGCCAACGATCCTTAACTGCATGTTCGGGGAGAAGAATGTGATCACTTTTGTGGAGTTTGCCATATTCCTGAGCACCTTTCAGGCCCACTCTCTGAAGACCAAACAAGGCGTTAAGAACGAAGGCAAAGACCGCAAGCTGAACTGTAAGAGTTAAGATCTTTAATATGGATCATTTTCTGTATGGTTTTCCATCTTCAATTACAGATCTATTCAATATGTATGATCACAACAAAGATGGGCGCATCACCAAGGTAAGATATGACATTAAGTAAGCTAAATGAACTAATATAATACCCCTACTCGTAGGTGGATCTAGTGATCATAGTGCACAAACTATTTGCACATATGATGGATCATTTGCAGATCATGCGCATAGTGGATACCATGATGATGGAAATGGATTGTACGGACACCAATCAAATATCATTCAAA
The DNA here is from genome assembly GCA_009664405.1 of Drosophila bifasciata. Classification (NCBI taxonomy): domain Eukaryota; kingdom Metazoa; phylum Arthropoda; class Insecta; order Diptera; family Drosophilidae; genus Drosophila; species Drosophila bifasciata. The sequence goes on from CM019044.1 coordinate 10,433,705, forward strand.
GACTTTTGCAGGGCCTTCGAGGTCTTCGACATGGCCGAAATGATGGTCACCTTTATACCGGAGTTCCGTGGACGTTCCAACGACGATGGGAAGTCCCTTAAGTGGTTTTGTTAGAACTGAACCCGCACTCTTTTATGCTGCACTTTCAATAAGTGATTGAAACTTTATTGATTATAGGCTTATAATATTATATGCAGAAGACCCGTTGCGGAGCCCGAAATTTTAGTCAATAATCCCAAAATAATTTTCAAAATTTCACTCAAAGCTGTCACTACGATATCTGGCAGACCTTCGAGCAAGCCAATAACGTTAGCCAACGCAGTACCCTGAACACCAGTCAATCCTCCGACTATGTCAGCCCCAGATGGAGCCATTAGATGGAGAAATAGAACCTAAGGATAACCATTAATATAGTGGTTTATTTCAAATTTAAGGAGTACTCTATACTTACAGCAATGCAAATCGATCCCGTATTCAAAATTGCCATCATGCTTAATGTTTTTAGTGCTTGAAGTAGAACTATAGCTCTAGGGTAGACCCCAACAGACTTATATAGGGAAAAGTTCAGCCTTAAATAGATAGTATATCCCATCTAGTTCGTGACTGGGTTTAATTGGATATATATATTCAAACGAAATATTTCCGAAAAGTGTCCCATGAATTCGGATTCAGTCGAATGCCAAATTTTATGACTCTATTAGGTGGTGAAGCGGAGGCGCATACGCAACAGATAAGCAGGGGAAAAAAGACAAAAACGATGCAAAATGCCAACCAAAAGATCATAAACTTTATTGCTACCTTTGACTCCAAACTGATCGTCCAAATATACGAGCTATGCCTGTATATAGTCATCGTCATGTGTTCTGTTCCCTTTTTTTGCGCTGATCCTCCAAGCGCGTTGAAGGAATTTTTGCGTGGAGCCTCTGGTGGTGGTGTTGGCATAGCAACATAAATTACATTTTATTGGCAATTTGGTGGGGAAATTAATGTGCATACAGTTGGCAACTTTGGTAATTTATGCAAATAAAACGATCGTAAATTTGGCATTAAAACGCTTATTAAATGATCGTTTATTAAGCCAGCCTCAGCCTCATCCCAACATTGGTTCTGTTCTCCTCTGTTCTGTTCGGTTTGGTTTGGTTCACTCCCAAAATGGATAACCTCCAATCCAACACCAATGCCAGAGCTACTCATGTACATATGTTGTTTCCTTTTGGCTTGTGCAACAAGGTTGCGATTTGTAGCAGTTGCATAAATTAAGTGATTAACAGAATTGTTCCTAAATGTTGGCAGCTACTTACAAGATTGATATAATTTACGATCCCCAACCTGTTTGTGTGTGTGTGTGTGTGTTTGTGTCTGTCTATAACTTCTGGGAAAATGCAATTGGATGCTGGTTGAATATATCTTTCACTCTCTCATTTTTTGCTTCGTCTTCTGCCATATTGTTTAATGTATTAGCTGCCGCATTGTGTGTTAATTTGACATTCCTTGGGAATGGGAATCGCAATGGTCAGCAGCAAACAGCTTCAACACTCTTCAGCACGACAAACGAGGCTTGTTGCTGTCAAAAGCAAGAAATATAACCATATAAAATCAGTCGGCCAAAGCCAGTCGGTGCGGTGCTGAAGCTGCTTCTGCTGGTGGTGGTGGTGGCTCTTCTGACCTGTCTCGGTCTTTATCCCCATACCACGTCTCCTGGCCTGGCCTGTCCTGTCCTTTCCTTCCATGATCGGTCAGCCAGCCCCATCATCGTCGGGCAGCTCAGGCAGGATTAGCAAAATTAATGCGGCAAGTCGGAGGCAAGGAGCGGAGACTGCTGCCGCTGCTGCCGCTGCTGGAATCCCAAGCTGTCATCGCTTCAGGTCTTCACTTTATCATCAAAACACGACGGAGCTGCAGAGAAACTTTCAATGAAATGAATTTCGCGCAAAATGGTTCGAGTTAAATGAAAAGAATTTCTTTTCTGAAAAATATAATTCAGTTTCCCACTGCCGCTTACAGTTTTGAAACTTGACTTGGTTGTTTATCGAATAATCATCTCCTAAAATCTACACATTAATCAATGAGTCCGCCGCCAAGCTCATTTCATTCATCTAAACCCTTGTCAAGGGTGCATTGTTCGGTGTCTTTCCCCCCATTTCCCATTATTATTATTATTGTCTGGGCCGCATAAAAACTTTATTGATTGATATCCCCAACGGTTCGAAAGATATTTTAAGAGAGCCCAAGTAGTGTCTGTCGAGGGTTTGTTTTGTTTTTTTGTGTCAACCCAAAACGTTGATACAGGAGGAAGTGAAACTCGCGTTCATTCATGTGCCCCATTGGGTGAATAAAAATAAAAAAAACATTCAGATTCATTCATTGTATGGCCACAGGCTGGCTGGTGTCTGTAGCCTCAGGCCGATAATGATGGCTTAATAATTGAAATTTATCAAAATAAATTAGTCAAAGCGTCTTTAGGGCCCAATGCCACATTAATTACAAAGTCTTTGGAGAGTTACGATCATTTGGCATTTGAAATGCGCTTGACAAATGGCCAGATCATTCACAGGCCCCCAAAAGAAGGAGAAGATCTTATACAATAAACTGTTTCAATGCCACAGATCTGTGGCACATAAATTTGGTCAGCATTTTCACAACGATCAATTCATAAATTTATTAATGAATTAAGTTATAAGGTAATTTTTGCAGTCAATGTTGGAGCCTCCTTCTGCCCCTTCTGATCCTCCTGCTGCTGCTGCTCCATCTCCATGTCGTAACGAAATGCAATCTGCTCGAAACAAAATGATGATCACTGATGATCGTTGGCAATATATCAACGGCGGACATGGCCTCCAATGCCTGCCCCGACCTAATCGAATTGCCGCACCAGCCTGCCCGTCCACATGAAATTCTCGGAATCGGCAAAGGATGCTCCAGCAACCACAGCAGAAGCAGCAACAACAACAGCAGCAACGAAAAGGGAAGATGCAAGTTGGAGAAGAGTAAGGAAATTTAAATGAAGCTGTGGAGGCAGTCATATAGTGGAAGAAAGAGGGAATTTGAGAGAGGCAGCAGCTTAGTTCTATATTCTAGTGGTGGGAGTCCAGTAAGATAACAAAATATCTTGTCAAAAAGCACCTCTTGGTGCCCCATCTCTAGCAGTTCTCTGTCTGCACATGATTAGCAAACATGGGGATCTGTGGTCTGGGTCCCCTGCTTTGGGTACTTCCTTCCATAATCGTTATCAGTGCGGCACCATCATCAGCAGCAGCAGCAGCAGCAGAAACACACCAGCAACAGGCAACACTACACAGCCAGAGCCAGCGAGAGTCCCAACCAGAAACAGCCTAACAACAACTTTTGCATTTTCTTGTTTATAAATTGGAATTTAAAATTAATTAAGTTGTCGTTTTGCGCTTTTATCCAATTTATAACTAATATGACACCGATTATACGAAATATGTTCACTAATTAACGAACAAACACCGCAACTCTCTGCTGCAGCTCTCTGCACTCTCTGGAGTAGTCACAGTCACCCAGTTATGCTAGCCATCTCTTTCTATCTGCTCCCGTGTCTCTCTCTGTCTAACTAACGAGCAGCATCCCAGGCAGACAGTGCGGCAGCATTCAATGTCGCGCTGTTTTGCGGTTTACTGTTTGCTGGTTTTAATACCCTGTAGCAGTAGGTCTTATGGGTTATGAGGAATGGCTTGAGAGATTTCTGTGTATTTCATTTAGATCATTTTTTTGGTAATTCAAACCATCAAGAGATGTTGATTCGTTTACATATAACTTTTTAGCTGAAACCTCTGTTATCGTGTCACTGTATCCCTTCATAGATATATAGTATGTATATCCCCTCCTCTATTCATGGAAACAATATACATATCTGCGAAGGGTATTCCCAACTTCGGCCTTGCTCTTTTCGCTCTCTCTCTGCTCCTCTCGCTGTTGTGCTTATTGCTCCTCCTGCTTCTTTCGTTTGCCTTGTGTGTTGGTGGATCTGCTCTTGCTGCGCTCCTTGCACTGCCTGGAGTTGGGATCGTGTCCGCGTGCTCGTAATCTGCTCGCTGAAGACGCGTTGTAAATTGTCTGACAAAGCTTATTTTATTAATTTAAGCCATAAACGTTGCCCTCTCTTGTTGCTTGTGTTTTGCAGCTCCTTTTTGGCTTTGCATACATACATATAGCCTTCTGGTTCGCTCTGGGACACTGGACACTGGGCAAAGTCCCCAGCAGCTCCACACCGGACTAGCTTCCAGCTCGCAGCTCCCAGCTCCAACTTCAGCTTCGGCTTCGGCACCAATTTATTGCCATCGTAAAAAGCCGTTTTGCGTTTTAATAAGCCATGTTCGGTTCTTTCGTTTCGGTTGTTAACAGAAGGCGTCGACCATTTCACCATCTCCTTCTACTTCTCCTCTTTCTCTCTCTCTCTCTGCTTTTCGTGCTCTTTCTTTCCTTCTTTCAGCCTTTCTGGCTGCTGCTTCCTCTCTGCATTCTTTTGGCATAACTGAGAAATTGGAGTTGCTTGTGTGTGTGTGTGTGTGTGTGTTGGTGTCGAGCAATTGGCCAATTGAGTGACATTGGTTTATGGAATGCAACACTGAAACCTAACGGGATTTAACAGCAGCTTAGGACGGGTTGGGGAGAAGCATATAAAGACTATAGAAACTGTATTTAAAATAATAAATAATAATTCCTATCCCTAATCCTATTTAACTTCCATCCGGTTTGAGTCCCCCCCCACACTCCCACAGTCAAATCGAATTTCCCACTTGAGTGGCTCAAATTAGAAAACGAACAAACAAGAAACACTTTCCATTGGCTGCAAATCAAATAACCCCCATCTGACCCACAGCATGACCCCCAAGAGAACGCACTCAATCATAAGCGAGGGTATGGCTACGGGCCAGGTGCAGGAGGCAGAGAATCCGGCTGACTTCCTCCCACCTTCAGAATGCAGCACATAATAAAAATAAATATGTCAAAATTAAGTAAGCAGCAACAATTTCGAAAAAGATAAGAAACGCACACAAGGAAAATAATAAAGAGAGAGAGAGAGAGAGAGAGGAGCGGGGAGGAGAGGCTGTGCGAAAAAACACGACGAACCCTTTCTTGGCCATAAAACAAGGCGTTGAAATCAGCAGAAAAAAAAAAGAAATGGCCAAGAACCAACTGAGATTCTGCTGAGCAAACAACCTGGTCAGCCCATCAAGATTCAACAGCTCCAGCAGTCCTGTCCAGCGATGGGTGCCCATCCTCATCCACATCCCATGTCCATGTCCACGTCCACGTCCATTTCCAAGTCCAAGTCCATGGGCGATGGGCATGAAAATCGTTTACAAATAAATCAGAAAGCGATAAATAAGGATTTTGTCTCGTAATAACTCAGCGGGAGCCATTTAACATGCAATCATAACGAATCGATGCTGAACGCTTTAGCAGACGGCCCAGACAGACAGACAGACAGACCAGAGGCAAGGACCAGGGCCCAAAGACAGGGGCCCAGACACACACACCAGATGCATGAGAATTGGTTGCACTGCGAGAAAAGTATGGAACATTCAAGTAAGCAATGCCAAACATTGATGGGAAATTGCTAAGAAATTTCCAATTCTTTTGCTAATTGCAGCTCGTGCTATTTCACAACTTTGCATACTTAATTTCTCTGCGTGTAGGAAATGTCGAATGGAATCGGAATCTGGATCGGAGGATGGCAACTCGCTTTCACACCAGGCAGTCGCCAAGTGCCGGCCAAGTGGCCGTCCAAGTCCAAGGCTTGCCCCAGAGTGGCAAGTGTGTATCGAATTGTTGTTGACTTGCTGCAGTTGTCGCTGCTGCTGTTGTTGCTGCCTTGCGTTGTTCCTGTTGCTGTTCTCGCACGCCCTGGGGGCATGAAAATAAAGTTGCAAGCAGCCACATACAACCACATAAGAACATCTCTTCGATTCTCACCTTGCACGTTGTTTGGCCACATGAGTGACGGTTTTTTATGCCTGCCCCTATCCCTAAGCCATACCGAAAGGTAAAATAAAAAGCACAAAAAGAGAAGGAGAAGCGAGCAACATGCACTTTACTGCACTTCATAATTTGCCTGCGTACGAGAGTATGTGCCAGGAGTTGCCAACAACAATGCTGCTTAATTATGTTGTAAAACAATCTGGCGAGCCGTCACTTTGAACCAGGTCCTGCCACAGCCCGAGTGGTCTGTAGCTCTCAGTTGCAGCTCCTGCTCCGCAGCTACTCGCAACTCCTTCATCTAATAACTCAGCAAGCCATAAGGGGAAGTAATTAAAATTACAAAAGCCCAGCGTTGACGTTGAGGCTTTTGCCATAAAATGGCTGCCAGACACGCAGGCGTATACGTGATGCCAATGACTAATTGCCAGAACTGTGTCACAGGAAACGAGCCAAGCAACTAACTCGGCTCACGGCTCACAGCACTCGGATCTCGGAGCCTTATGGGGTCAGGCACGCAGACCGTGCACACACACACACACACACACACACACTTTCTGGTTCCCGGAGAAACTCTCCTCCCGCTTATCTCGATGCGGTTGCAGTTAGTTGCGGCTAACAAGAAATTAAATTCCATTAAGCCCGCTCACAGCCAAAGAGGAGCAGCCCGCAGTCGGCCAGTGCAGCACAGTGGAGTTGTTCGTGCAACATGCGCTGCATGCTTCAATCTGCTGCTGCCTTTGGGTACTCCTCTGATTTCCATTCACTTGTGAACCACTGTGCAGTGATTCGCGTATGCGCGACTAATGAAGAGGTGGTAATTTATGTGCACATCTTCACCTGTTCCTAGACACGTTTTAATATGCCAGCGACTCTCGACTGGAGTCATGAATGAGCCACAGTATGCCTGCCTTCCTTCATCGGGGGCTCTCAATGAAGATGTGGGCCCAAGCCTGAGCAGGGGACAACCTGCTAGACGCTAGACACTGTCTAGTTAGCCTGGCCAGTTAGCAGCGAGGTCTGTGCTGGCCGAGTGCAGGATTAATTAATTGCCGCTGCCTCGTCAGCAGAGCGGCAGACATGACGTATACGTGACATTTGAGATATGTTCAGACGCTTAATGTGCGACATTTTGTTTGTTTTGTTGCGGGTTACTATGCCTGTTGTTGCTGTTGCTGTTCCTTCTGCCACTGCTAACAACTTTCGACAATCATCAGTAGCTGCTTTGCATATTTGTGGATGCCTTGCCTTGGAGTCGACTCTATAATGATGCAGCAGTTGCAGCGTTGTCAAATGACTTGCGTAAATTTATCGTAAATGCCATCAGTTGAAGCAAGAGCCAGAGCCAGAGACGAGCCAAGTCTCCTCTCCTTAGATTCTGTCAGACGGACAGTCAGTCAGTCCGTCAGTCCGTCGGTGCGTCAGTCAGTCACTGGAGTTGGCCAATTGCCTGTAGTTGGCTCTGAATCTGGCTCTGCTACTAATCCTCGTTAATCCCTTTGACTGTTGTGCCTCGCATAGTTGCACATAAATTTGACTCTGATTGTAGTCTTTGTTATGGGTCGGGGCTTCTGTGGCCGGCTTCTCTGCCTCTCCGATGATATGCTAATGCAATTCAGCTCGCGATGAGATTCCCTAGCACAAGGAATCAGCCCCCAAGCCACTTGGCGTGTTAACGGTTTGTGTCGTTTGACACATTTAATTGGAAGTCAATTGGCTTGGCCCCGGCGGACTGATTGTTGAGATGGCAATTGGCAGTGCCACAAAGGTGTTGCTAATGTGAGTAGCTCTGGTGCACCATTTAATCGCGTAATCGATCAAGGAAGTCAGTTCGAATATGACTATCTCAGGATTAGAATTGCAAATTTACAAGCCATAAAGTTTGAGGCTTTCATTAGTTATTCCAATTTCTGTAGAAGATTTTAAATCGAACCCAAATATATGACAGAAAAGCCATGGAATGGGCGCATTCCCAACAACTATATCTTATGCGAACGGTCAAACATTCAAATCTAATTTGAATTAAATTCTGAAATATTTCCAAAATTCTTGATACACCCGAAAAGGGCAGCCCAGAAACTGCATGCCGCTTGCGGGTCCCTTGGCAACCCCCAAAGGACAGCGGCGGCGACAACGGCGCTCCGCACAAACACCACAAAAGATAGGGACACGAACAGGGATGCGGACAAAGACAAAGACAGAGAGAGAGACAGAATGAGAGAGAGACAGAGACACACATTTGCGACATTCAATGGAGCTTGTAGCCTGGTCTGTCTCATTGTCATGCCCGGCTTATTGATTGGAATACAATGGATCCTTAAAGTGTGCTTACAAGCGCCGTAACTCAAACAAATTGCAGCGCCCAAACGCCTGACCTGACTCAAATGGACGGCGGCAACGGCAACAACTACAACAACTAAAACAACAGGAACAAAAACAACGACTGAGACGGAGACGGAGACGACGAAGCGAACGACGACACTGATCAACAGGCGCGGCGACGTGGATGGGTACAAGTCGTACAAGTCAGAGAAAGAGCAAGAAGAAAAGAGGGGTATACGGAGAGAGAGAGATAGAGAGAGAGGGGCTATGCTATGGGCCAGGCCAATGCGTTTTACATGATGCCTACACGACAGGACAGGAGCGGCCACTAAGACAACCGGCTGGCTTAACAAGATAAGCCCGCGCCCCATTGGCACAGTGGTACAAAATGGCCACAAAAACGTTAAAGAAATTATTGAATAGGAAATTAGAACATTTCACTCCACAGAGAGATAACTCCATCGACAGATTATCAAAGTACATAGTAGCATCAGTGGAATCTGCAACTTTTATGGAATATGATTCTACCATCATTTATATGCCAGTCTATGCAATCCATGAACCACTGTGCCCATTGCCTGATTGTTTGGTTTTGTGGCTGCCTCTTGGCTGCCTTTAAATTATTCCAAGCTTGCCACAGAAACACACGGACACAGACCAGAGGCGCTACTGACGCGCTTATGTTAAATTTACCAAACAACCGATTTGTATGCAATTTTGCGATCAAGAATACTCAAGGATAAGGAGAGAGGGGGTGAGCTTCAGCCAGAGTCAGAGCCAGAGCTCGAGCTGAAATCCAAATCCCAGCGAGACATCATGACGTCGTGGATTTGCAGGGTCGACTGCTCCCAGTCCCCAGTCCCAGTCGCATTGTCATTGTCTGAGTCTGAAGCTGAGTCTGCGCCGCCGTCGCCGTCGCGAAGTCTAGTTTATTGGCGCGACTTTTTATTTGCATTCGAAATTTTTACCTTCTTTTTTCTCTGCTCCTGCACGTGATGTATGCGACGTGAGTCGCCCCAGCTCCAAAGTGTTCCATGGAGCTGCTTGAATGCCTGCCCAACAGCCTGCCTGCCTGACCACACAATTGCCATAAGTTTTGGCCGCTCTGCAATTATTTGCGGAATTCCTTTTGGAATATATATTGACTCGGACTACCTACCCAGCCCAGAGACGGGCAGGGCAGGAGGAGACTCATCGGACTTGGACACTCGTACTTGCACTGGCACTCACTCTGGCAATGTGGCACGGCACATGCCTGTGTGCATGTCTGCTCCATAAGCCAAACTCCCCGAATACCGAATACCACCCCGACCGACGACTGACTAGCTTTGACAGCCCATACAAGGAAGCCTAACCAACAATCCCTGGTGTTTGTTGTCGCTTATTCGACTCTGACTTTGACTGGGACTGAGACTGAGACTGCGACTTGAGACTGTGGCGTTTCTGGTTTCTGCACTGACACTCGCTTTATTCTTTTGTTAATTTGTCATGAAATTTCGCTCACATTCAACTTAAATTCTAAGATGAGGCAGGGAGTGGTTAACATCGATTAGAGATTGGAGCAACAGTTAGCCCCAAGAATTTGGCCAGCAATCAAAACAAACGTTTGACTCATTAAAAATAATTATCTAATCGACATTTTGTTTGGGCCGAAGCTGGCCGAACAAGTTTCGGCCAAGCTGGAAACCAACAAAGATCGAAAATCATGAGACTTTTAATGGACTTAACAAGGTGATTCAATCATACACAAGATGGCCAATTCGAGACAAAACCCAGCATTAGCACCCATTGTCAGAGCCAATCTTTGAATACGAAATGCTAACAAAGCCCCGCACCGCACCCACCTACACAGATCTGTTCTATCCATCGATGTGCGAGTCAGAGTATCAGCCAAAATTGTGCAACTGCCCCGAGTGTCAAATTAGACAAACAGCAAACTGAATGCCACAACTCGTAGAAGCCAAAAGCAAAAGCAAAAGCCATAGCAAAAGCCAAATCAAATGTGCAATGCAAATTGCATTGGGCACACTCGCTGCTGGGCATTTGAGGAGCCTGCTAATTTTCTGCGAATCGCGTTCGGAAAGCCCCCACAAGGATCGAAGATACATATACTACGAGTATAGAGTGGTTCGGTGGTTCAGTGGTTAGGTGGCTTGGTGGATTTGCATGTGGGTGGTCGGCAAATTGCCAGAACGTGAGCACAATTTTTAAATTAACGGCCCAAAAGTGGTTAGAACGGCAGCAGAAACGGTTCGCAATGGATTGGATTGGAGTGGATTCAGTGGATGTGGTTAAAGGGGAAAGTGGGGAAGTGGTAGGTGGAACCTCTGAGGCGCATTCCAGCCACAAAACTGTTGCAATTAATTGCATTAAAGTTCTAAATTGTTCGCCTACCCCCTTACCCGGCGCAATGACTCCCACAGCAATGGCGTCTCTTTGCGTCTCTTAGACAAACTTGCAACTTTGCAACTGCAACTGCCAAGCGCCGCATTATCGAAAGACGCATCGCACAGTGGCACAAGAGGGTATCATAATGTGTAGGCTAAGATATTTGGCTAAGATATTGAAGTCTTGATTCAATTTCATTCCGAAATGAAATATTCCTACAATTTCCTATAGCCTGTAACCACTGTGCGGATTGCTTCTTTGTCATGGTCGTGCCTTTCAGTTTGAAACGTGATCGATAGACAGACTCAGACTACCAGCCATCGCCCGTCCAGCAACAAGAACTGCAAATTGGCCAACTGCAGTTGGCCGCTGCCTGTGCCTTAGCCGTTTGCTGTTTGCTGTTGCTGTTGCCAAATGTTTGGCCTTAGTCAAATTATGTTCTTTGGCTCGTTTGATAATGAAACTGCAAATTGAAGCTGTGTTCCTTTTGTGCCTTTGTGCTTTGTGCGCTGGCCCCTCAAATTGTTTGCTCACACCGTACCAGCGATCCCCAGTGCTTCGTCTCGGAGCCACGCTAATGATTACGTGTTATCGTGTTGTAATTTTACACAAAGCCCTAATGATGAGTCTGGATGGGCTCTGGACTGTGTCGGAGCTGGCCTCCACATTCACATCCATCTCCATTTCCATCTCCATCTGTGCATCTTTGCATCGATCCAGTCGAACGATCGAATCGATCTGGCTTCGGGTTATATGGTTTAGATCATGGCAGCAGACACTAACTGGGCTCATCATGGAGCGTTAACAAGCTCATTTTTCTAAACTTGACGTGCTGAGTCCACCAACCAACCAACCAACCAACCAGGCAACCAAGCAACCCAAGCGATCCAGCCAAACGATCATCCAGCGGGCCCATCCACTTAGCCAAAAGATCTTGAGCGATCTTCGGCCAAGCCAATTTGCTTGGCCATTCTGTGACGTTCCCAGTGGTTGGCTCATAAATCGTTTATAATGGTATCGAGCGTGTTGTGTTCAGCCACTTGGCTGGATATCAATATATGATGGGCTTTATTGGACATACTCGTATAAATATTCAAAACAAAAATCAGAAACGGATAGTCCATCCCCTGTTCAGAGTTCATCCTGGACAGCGGCATGTTTGTGCTGCACGATGGATTCAATATATTTATGGTGCTTATTGCACTCCTCGGGAGCGGCATCGGGACTGTGATTGAGCCAGTAGATGGCCTTGTCGATGGCTTTCTTCAGCTCGGGCTTCGTGTCGCCGTACTCCTTCAACAGGCTGTAGGCGTACGACTCCAGCTTGTGGCGGGTCGCCAGTCTCTCCAGGAGCTTCTTATCCTTCTCGGCGAATATCTCGGCGTCGTGGATCATGCGGTCTATTTGGTCGGGCGTCAGCCGGTACTGGTCGCTGGTGACGACTATCTTCCCGCCCATGTCGGCACCAACTCCACTGGCGCTGACCTCCAGGATTCCGTGAACATCCACTGGAAAAGGTCACCTGAATGGGGAAGCTTTTGTATGGCGCCGCCGGGATGCCACTCAGCTTGAAGGTGCCCAACAGGTGGTTGTCCTTTGTCAGGGGTCGTTCGCCCTCGTACACCTGAAGGCTGACCGAGGTCTGGTCGTCCAGGGTGGTGAAGAAGGAGCGCGTCTTCTTGGTGGGGATTACGGTGTTGCGCGCAATCAGCTGACTCATAATGCCGCCCACAGTGGCGACGCCCAAGGACAGTGGAATGACATCGAGCAGCACGGTGCTGTTGGTGCTCTCGTCGCCAGCGAGGGCGCCAGCATGGATGGCGGCTCCGCAGGCCACCGCCTCGTCGGAATTGATGCTGCGCGAAAGTTGTTTGCCATCGAAGAAGTCCTTGACCAGCTCCTGGATCTTGGGGATGCGGGTGGAGCCGCCAATCATCACAATCTCATCCACCTCGGTCTTGTTCAGCTTGGCATCCTCCAGCACGGTCTCCACGGGCTTCAGGGTGGAGCGGAAGAGCTCCTCGTTGAGCTCCTCGAACTTGGCTCGCGTCAGCACGTGATTGAAGTGCTTGCCCTCGAAGAAGGACTCGATGTGGATGCGCGCCTGCAGGGCGCCGGACAGAATCCGCTTGGCCTTCTCCACCTTGTGACGCAGCTTCTGCATGGCGCAGTGATCCTTGCGGATGTCCTTGCCCTCGCTCTCGTACTGCTGCACGAAGTAGTCAATCACGCGCTGGTCAAAGTCCTGTCCGCCCAAGTGGGTGTCCCCGTTGGTGGCCAGCACCTCGAGCACCCCGTTGTCGATGCTCACCAGGGAGACATCGAAGGTGCCGCCGCCCAGATCGAACACCAGCACCTTCTTTACGGACTCCTTTCTATCGAAGCCGTAGGCAATGGCAGCGGCTGTCGGCTCGTTGATGAAACGCAGCACATTGAGCCCCGCAATCTTGGCCGCATTCTTTGTGGCTTGGCGCTGGGCGTCATTGAAGCGGGCCGGCACCGTGACCACAGCATCGGTGACCTTCTTGCCCAGGAAATCCTCTGCCGTTTGCTTCATCTTGGCCAGCACCATGGCGGAAATCTCCTCCGGGGCGAACTCCCTGACGCCCTGTGCAGTGCTGACGCGTATGTGCGGCCTTGAGTTCTTTTTGACCACCTTGAAGGGGAACAGCTTGATGTCCATCTGCACATTCGGCTCGAACCACTCGCGTCCAATCAGTCGCTTCACGTCATAGATTGTGTTCTCCGGATTGCTGGTCAGCTGGTTCTGGGCGGCTTCACCAATCAGTCGCTCACCATCCGCGGCAAAGGACACAAACGAGGGCGTCAGACGGCTGCCCCAATCGTTGACAATTATCTCGGCTCTGCCCTTAATGAATACGCCAACGCAGGAGTAGGTGGTGCCCAGATCAATGCCAATAACTGTGGGCACTTCGTGTTCCTTCTGATTGCTTTCCACGCCCAGCGAAAGGCCCACAAAAGCCGCAATGCCAAGCAGCAATATAAAAATCTTCATTCTTGTGAAATTTTCCAAAAATGTGTAGTTTAAAACGTAGTTTGAAAGGTTTCTAAACCTAGTATAGAATGATAGGTTTCCAACTGGTGAGTGATAAAGCTAAGACTGCAGTGCCTTGCAGAATAACTTTTTCCCCATTCAGTACAGATCTCTGTGTGAGGGGAATGTATGCCTGGAAATTCCTCTAACCATAATTATAGTACATATAAAACTGTCGCAGATCTGCCTAAAGAACACAACACGCACAATAAAAATCGGATGCTGCCATAACCAGCATTCAATACGATCCAAAGACAAAACGTTTTCCAGCTAAATCCCAAGCTCTGAGGAGTGGGAAGTGGAGATCTGGGCAGCGGATGAGCTGGGGAGCATATTAAATTGAATTTTTATGTTCTCACAGCCCTGGAAAATCATGTGCCAGGCCATAAAAGCCAGGCCATGGGGACTCAGTTTTCTTCGGCTGGAGGTTGAGTGTGTGGGTTAATAAATAGCCCCCGAACTCGAACTCGAACCCGAACCAGAACACAAACCAGAATCATAGCAAGTGCTAGAGGGAAGTGCAGGCAGTGTGGCAGTGTGGCAGATGCGGTGCGGTAAATTATGGTTATTTAAATAAACAGCACACGATTTGATTTGGCGGCCCAAAAGTGTTGCCAGCTCGCCTCCGAAATTGGAAGAGCGACGCGTCGACGTCTGGAAATTATGTTGTAGTTGCTCTGATCATGCACCAGTCTCAGTCTCAGTCTCCGACTCAGGCTCAGACACAGACTCTGTCTCAGGCTGGATCTGCGTCCAGGGCCAGGCGCAGGAGGATAGTTACCTCTGATGATGATGATGATGCTGTTGCTCCGCTCTGCTCTGATCTGCTTTGTATAGAGGGTTGTGCCATCAAGTCTTGATTGAGTAACGCCCCAGAACTGGCGTCTAATTATGAGTTGCAGGAGCAGCAGCAGCAGCCCCATCGGAATGGGGCACAGCTGTGGCTGTGCAACGCCTGACGGATGGGTAGCATCATTAGCTGATGTGCTGCATTGACCCGGCCTAATCGCCGATAAGGCTTGTGATAAGCAAACACACACATAAAAGACAATGTGCGTTGAGAGACTGGTGTGACCTTTTCGGCTGCCAGAGAGGATTGGTATGGACTGATACTGTTACTGTTGCTAGTCTCCCCCCCTCACAATGGGTGAGGTAAAACAGGATCTGATTCACGTTGGCGTTGCGGTGTTTTGTTTATTTTGAGGCTATAATTTAAGCGGGTAATTGCACGCTGGCGGCCAGAATTTGTAACTAAACTGCAAATTAGCAGCCAATTCTCAGGCCGATTAATAACCATAATTATTGGCTCAAGCGCTGACGAGCGAACGTCTCTGCCTGCTGGAGGATCTTGATGAGGAGGTTGGGCTGGGGATCGGAATCGGAATCGGGACTGTGCCTCCGACTCTGTCTCACCATCCAAGGCTGCTGGGCCTCCGTCCAAATTGCACTCAGCCTGTGCCTGTGCCTGTGCCTGGGCCCTGGACCCTGTTCCCTGTACCCTGGACTTGAGCTGAGCTTGAAACTGATTCTGTTGGCTCCTCAATTGCCAATTCGTGATACACCGAGGCGCGTATGGGTATGTTATGGGGGCCCAGTCTCTCTGCAGTCCCCTCTGTTCCTCCATCCAGCAGCAATTTAAATAGTGAGCGCCTGGCTTAATTACATAAAACAGGCAACACAAGATGCAGCCGAGGTCCGTTCGAGCTGAGCTTCTCTTGCCGCCGGCGCAGTCGTCAAGGCTTGGTCTTGGTCCTCTCTTCCTGGGCCACTTTTGATGGACATGTGTCTAATGAACCAGCCTAATTAATGTGCATGGCTGACGCTTGTCTCCGGCTGGCTCTCTTCCTCTCTTCTCTCTCTCTTTGGGTTTTGGCATGCATCCTTCCCTTGAAAGCGAAACCCCAGGAAAACCAAAGAGTATGCGGAAAGTGTTGAAAGCCTTGAGTGGGCAAAAGGATTCAGATTGGTCGGCAAATTACGGGCATTAAAATAAAACAGGCTGAACAAATTAATAAACGTCGATACCCAATTAAACTGTCCGGATATAATGCACGCTATAAATTTCTGCCCATTGGTTGCGGGGGAGGGTTGGGAGACTCAGAACAAACGAGAATAGAGACATCCACTATCCAATTATCGATCAGGATGATTAACTGCGCGAGGTCAATGGCGAAACGAAGAAAAATGCAGCAAGAAAATAATTGCAGAGTCTTTCGTTCGCTTAACCGCAAACAAAGTCGTGAAATATGTGTAAGGCGAAGCCTTAGTCTGCCTAATATTCCAAGCACTATTATGTATGTTTTAGCATTTATTTCATCCATTTTGTTTAAACCTATTTACAAATGTTTGCAGCTGTTACATTTAAATATTCTAATTTGAATTTCGCGCGTTTTCGTTATTGCTGACCCTGCCAGACTCGAGCGATTCGTAGTTTTTGAGGGTTGCCACACCATAATATTTTCATATTATCTGTGACCCGTTTCATTACCTCCACCTGGCAGATATTTATTGCAAGCTGCAATTTAAATCCGCTAGAGGGCGCCGGTGGAGCACCGGTGTGACCGCCTGCTAATCGATCTGACCCTCTCTAACATGTTTTGTCATCTTTAGTTTTAGATACAAATTGGCGACACCCTGTACGAGTTGAATGTGTGTGTCGGCAGGCCCGTTTGCCTGTCGAGCAAAAACAAAAACACAAAGCAGAAATGACTAAATTTGACCAAAGAACAGGACGATAAATGAAAGCTATCGATATATCGATACTATTACAAGCAGCTCATTTTCGCGTTTCAATAAATGATACTCCCTAAAAATGGACAAATACCGAAACAAGAGAAAAACAGAAACTAAAAATTCATAACATATTTATGCTACCTAGTTCTATTATTCTCTACAATTGTTTTTTTGGATGGGCTGTGACAAAATTTTGTAGCAGATTTGTCACTTTATGACGAGCCTCTCTTGCCGCCGCTGGTGTCATATCATTTAGCAGAAAGTCCCAGTACGTCAATACTTCTATATTTTTAAATGCTGGCTTTGCTGGGACTTCTTCTTTGGCATCTTTTACGAGGTCCTGCAGAATGTTTACTATCGCACTGGTATTTGAAGTGGTGCAGTGCGACTCCTTCTCCTTCATCTGTCAAACAAGTAATATCTTAGCAATTGAGAAATCAGTTATTTAAGTTAGACTCACCATTGAGTAGTTGCTGCCGGATAACGAACTCGCTTCCGTATCATTCATGTTGGCATTGTCGACTCTTGGGCTGGACTCCCATAGCACCTTTGGTTCTATTTTGATCGTTTTTGAATTCGTACTGGCGGAATAAGAATCCTCATCCACCATTCCATCATCCTGATCTTCCGGGTAGTCATTTAAATATACAATTTCAGTGCTGCACCTTTTTTTAGGTGGGGGTACAGATACGGATACTGCAGGTTTGTTGCCAAGAATGGCTTGCATTTTCTCAAAGTGCTCCCACCTCGTTTGCCTTTTGTGTCTTTTGATCGTTTCATACGTTTTCTTCAAGTTCCTAAACTTTCGGTCAAGTTCAACTTCGCTTATATAGATACCATGCTCCTCCAGTTCTAGCATGACGCTCTTCCACACCTCCTTTTTTTTCTTCAGCGGATCCTGAAAATCTTTCTTTCTGTCCAAATGCAGTTGCAGTAGTAGCTGTGTGGTATCCGAGTTCCACCTTCTCTCTTCATCTGCAATAGGATTAGTAAATTAATAGGAATTGACACTTTCTTTTTACAAAAATTACTTTGCTCCATTTTAGAAGACAAACAATTGTTAAATCGACGAGAACATTGCTGCACTTGGTATTTTAATACCATCTCATCAGTTTTTTGGTTCCGATTACTTTATTTAGTGGAACGGAACTGATTCATGTATCATGATTAGTGATCACAAGATTTTTGTGATCTTTGATCAGGGAGCAGGTTAAGTGCTCACCGGAGAGTACACATTCTTTTGCTAACCTGCAGAATTTTCGATTTTACATTTTCTATCACATACAACATGTATACAACAACAAGGTTCACAACTAGTTGAGAATGAACTATGGAGCCCATCTATATGAAACAAATTAAACTTAGTGTGACAGCACTTAAAAGCGAGAAAGAACGTGTGGTGTCGCCGTAAACGCGACACTAATTTTATACCCGTACTCAGTCGGTATGATTTATCTGGAATTTTCAAATGTTTTATCAGTTTTTACATTTTATATTTTTTTTCTGCTCCTGTCATTTACATCTATCTTCTAAATTGTGGACGTTCACTCCACTAGTTTTTGTGTGAGTGCAAGCGAGAAGGAACTATGTTTTTCGATATGGTTTTCACTAGTGTGGCTATAATAAAGACCCGATCAAATTCAGATTTGGGCCCCTGATAGATATGGTATTTCTCTATGATTCTGCATTTTTAGTTTTCTGTTATTTTGAGGACGCTACAGATGTGTGTATATTTTGTAAATAGATTTTAGCCCATTTTAAATACATTTGAGCCACATTCTCTGGCGCTTATCCACTGGATTTATCCATGGGTAAAATACCGGCAACCGACAATTTGTCTGGACAGTCCCAGGAAACCAGAAAGAGGCAACGCTCACGTTAGCCACAAGTTATTATTTAAAATTGTACATTGTAATGTAACATTGCAACTATCTTTTACTTGCGGTTGATTATGAGATATTCAATGTGATGCCCATTGACGATCCTGCGGACGATACGCAAGAAGTACTGGTGGCTGCTGTGTCCTCCAATTTGAAAACCATCAATTTGTGTATGGACGACACCATTGAAAATTACTTAAAAATTAAAAAAAGGAGTAGCAAAGCCCCCTCTTTATCTTTGATCAGCTGATAGATAAATATAAAAGATCAATTTATCTTGTCACCTCTAGCACTGTTGATAACAGAGTGCTGTTGATATAACAGACTGATGTTAGACGCGATTTATTTTATCGATAAGTCCGTCAAGCGGTATTTTCGATCGGTTAGTGCGCGGTCACACCATAAGTTTTGAGCGGTTGGTTTTATTTGTTTTTATCGCGAAATGTGTAGTATGATTAAAAATAAGTGCAATATCGGAGAGTAAACAGCAGCGATAAAGCGTGAAATGTGTCAGCTGGCTATAGCAGCAGTACCCCTTCCATAGAACTGTCAAGGTACGGCCTCACCTCAGAACGAAGCGAGCCCTGTGTGGGAGTCTCAAATTGGAATCATCTTCCGTGTGTGTGTTCTTGTGCGTGCGAGTGCTTGTGACAATAAACTATGAAAATAAACGTAGAATGTTTACTATATAACCAAATAGGGTAACAGCTATGTGGCGGCGACTGTTTTATAACTGATCATTTTGGCTGCGAGTGATTTTTTGGGCGACTTCTCGATCTCCGCGCAGATTCCTTGTACAGGAAAAATCAATAAAAGTCCAATTGGGACATTTTATGCAGCGGTGTGAGTGTGTGTGTGTGTGTATTTGTGGAAGGGGATGTATGTCCATTTGTGTACTCCTTTATCAGAAATTATCTTTTACTTTTTCTGATTTCGAGTGGCTGCAACAGCAGCAAAGTGATTGTGAGGCACGCCTAATTGATAAGTATTTTCGGTCATTTTCCACACCACTCTCCATTTCCCTCACACACACACACACTCTCTCTCTGTCTCTCGCGCTCTATGTCGAAACATATAATCAATCATTTGCCTACATTTCGCACCGTACTTGCATACATATTTATGTATCTCCATCTCTGTATGTTGCACAAGCAGCCACACCACTTGCCTATTAAGATATTTACTATGGAACGGTCAACGGTGTTAAGGGGGTATGCACAACATAACTGGGTTGTAGGATATTTCAAACATCTGCTAGAAAAACGGACAAAATTTTAATTATGTTTCTATGTGCGGCTACTCTTATACCAAACTCGCTAAACAATACATGGTTTCATCTATTTCTTATGAACTCAGTTCAATATTAATGTATGCAGGGTATCAACATCTTCGATCTCTAAAGCCATAGTTTCCTTGCCTGTTGTTTCCGTTTTTCTGCAACATGCTACAACAAACAGCACCACATACCAGAGAAACAATAAACACAAAAAGCACAATACGAGTGTACCATAATACCATGCCATACTATTCCATATGATAGGCCAAGCAATGGTATTTAGTTTCCCTTTTACTTTTCTACAATTTACATAATCATCATCATCGTCAGCAGCAGCAGCAGCAGCAGCAGCAACAGCTGTAGTGCCGCAAAGACATCATCAACGTCCAACTAACAATAAAAACAAATGCGGAGTGGCGTCGTTCATTAAACTAACTCACACACATGCGGAATAAACAGACAGACAGACAAACGAACGGACAGACAAATAGTTTTATTATTTATGTTCCCTGTTTGCCTGTTTAATTGCCTTCGGTTCCATAGTCAAAGGCCATTCCCCATTCCATTCCATTTCGTGGCAGCCATATCCATCCACTCTTTCCTACCGTACGTACATCTTTTCGGGTTTTCTTTCTTTTGATAATTCTCTGCCATTTGTGAGATATTCGGTATGCAAAATGTGTGCCAAACTACTATACAGTGGGATTATTAAAAAAGGGACTTTGCTAATGGAGCCACAAAAAACCCTAAACCCCACCTAATTCGCACACTTTAAATAATTTAAATACGTTTATTGATAACATATTAATGACTCGCATATTCCCCATTCATTTATTGTCCATGGCTTATCAATTAATTCATTCTGGACTCTGGGGAAATGACAATTTTGTATTCCCTTTGGGGCACTGACAATGCCAGTCCACTGTGCGCCGGCGGATTCCTTTTTCGTAATGGCTTTTGGCTGTGGCTGTGGCTGTGCCTGTGGCTGTGCCCCGCGGTTAATGACACAACGAGGGAGGGCTAAGGGGGAGAGTGTAGAGAATGGGAAGTGTCTAGCGGCTAGACAAGTGACGCATATTTTAGCATTCTTTGTGGCGGTACTTGGGTGCCAGCACACAGCACACAGCACATCCATCCATCTATCACGTACAAACTCGCATGTAAAGGCAGATCCATATATAAACACAAACTATATGCGGATTCCTCCTCTACTTTGTCCAATTGTTGGACTGTTGATTCATCGTAGGAGCAGCTCTGGCTAGTTGCTCAATAGAACCACTGATATCGCGGGACTGTAACTAAATGATAAATCATAATAT
Source organism: Drosophila bifasciata (assembly GCA_009664405.1). Taxonomy (NCBI): domain Eukaryota; kingdom Metazoa; phylum Arthropoda; class Insecta; order Diptera; family Drosophilidae; genus Drosophila; species Drosophila bifasciata. The sequence continues at coordinate 10,454,621 of CM019044.1, forward strand.
AGAAAGCCAGCGCGCACCTTATCAACGATAAGGGGACTCAAACTAAGTTTGAAGGCCTAGCTAGCCAAACAATCGAATTGATTGGGGCCCGGCCTGGTGAATGATTCGCCCCGCGGCTTGGACAGTCCAACAACATTCCATTTCCATTTCCACTTCCATTCCGATGCATTTCCTCTCTGGCGAAATATTACACAATCGTTTTTCCGATTTGCATTCAAATTGTGGTTGCTTTTCCAACCTCCTTCGTTAGTTGGGCAATTAAATTTTGATTAAGTTGCCAATTGGAGCTTGAAACAAGATTTGAGCGACGAGAGAACTGGCACACACGCGGTACACGCAGTACACGACGATTCTACGGGTCATTCGCCAAATCATACACTAACTTCTAATTGTATATGTACACACGAGTATTCTGTGTGTGTGTGTGTGTGCATGCTCAATTTTACGGCACATGCGCCGCTGCAAATAAGAAATGTGAAGAAAATGCAGCAGCTCCAAATTGCATTTTGCGCATAATTCAAACGGTAGCCTCAAATGAGATGAAATACAGATGGGAGTACGAGTACGAGGTATACATATAGTATGTGTATCATCCACATCCACACTCACTTGGATACACTCCTCTGCTGCCTCTGGAACAGCCGAAGACGCATCTGTATCTTTTTCATGCACTGGAAATTCCGCAAAGACGATGACGACGACGACGACTACGACGCCGTGTGCCGCTAACTTTCTAAATGATGCAGCCACCAGCAGCAGCAGCAGCAGCAACAGCAACAGCAACAGCAGCAGTAACTAATCATGATAATGATTTAGTTGATTATTGTTGTTGCCAGTGGAAATAGTAGTCAGCGTACAATAGCTGAAAGTTGCATTCATTTCATCATAGAGGAGACACTTTTGGGGCCAGAAAAGAATTGGAGTTCTCGTGAAAGTTTATGCGGAAAAATGTGTAGAGCTAAATGTACGAGTAGGTGTGTCTTCAAAGGCTGTGAAATAGATTGTTGCACTTTATATCCATATCATTGGGTTGTAGAAATGGAATTGATTCTCTTTTGAAGCATTTCACTTGTGCGTCCTGAGTCAAGCAGCAATCTGCAAGCAAGCGCGTGCCCAGGATGCATCACCTAAAGAAACGTGTTATTGTAATTTCCATTAATGAACACCTAAAACATATCCAAATCGTATCCGTAGCAATACAAAAAACTCTCACATTTCGTAAACAAATTGCGGACATAAGAGTAGCATCTGAACAAAATAAATATACTATTCTTACCTTAAAACATTTGATTTTTTGTACAACTGAAAATTCAATTCAACGACTGCCTGGCTGACTGGCTGTCTTCAGGTTCTTCAATTAAATATTTTTCTCAGAGTCAAATTCTTGAGCAAACTAAACACAAAGTCAGTTCAGACACTGGCCTACACCTGATATGGCGGGGGCGTCAGGGCGTCTCCATTTCAGCTGCGCTCAGCGCCACGCTCAGGGAACAGAAATATTCTATTATATCTGTCATGTGGTGACGCGGACAAAAGGCGTTTGGTGGCTATAATTAGCCCACGCCATGAGCTAGCCATCGCCACTAGCCCACTAAATTTATAGCAAAACAACAAAACAAAACGTCTCATGTTCCGCCTCTCACTTCCCTTCCCTTTCCGCTATTTGCAGGCCATGGAGCATTGACTTGAGGCACCTTCAGAGCAAGAGAAAGAGCCCATAGCACAATTCAGCACAGCACGCACAGAGAGAGAGAGAGAGAGAGAGATCTTCCCTGTGAGGTTCCTCGGCTCCTCAGCTCCCCCCGTCATGTTGGAGCCAACGCTGACGCCCGAGTTGGAGGATGTGGATGGCACGTGCCTGGTGGCGGCGGCCATTGCCGGCCTCAGCATTGACGATGTGCCAGAGCGCAAGCCCCACTTCCTGGACTACGATGCAGTGCCGCCGCCCGACTACGACGATGGGTTCGGGGCGGCTGCCGGCGAGCAGCTGAAGATGGACAAGAAGTACGAGCGCGATGGCGAGATCAGCGACTACGAGCTGGCCGCCAGCGGCTACACCAAGAAGGAGTTCACGCAGGACGACAACACCCTCAATTTCACGCAGAATGGCGTCGGGGCAGTCGGCGTTGTGGGCAAGAAGCCGGGGGCAAAGCACTTTCTGGACGAGAATCCCATTCCGCCCGACTACATGCTGGCGCAGGAGCTGCGCGAGATGCGGGAGCATCGCAGTCTGGACAGGAACTTTGAGCGCAAGTCCGCCCAGCAGCAGCAGCTGGAGGAGCTGCCACAGCGGAACGGTGGCTCGCCGGCCAGTTCGGGGCGGGCCTCGCGCAGCAAGGAGCCCTCCTATACGCTGTCGCGCTTCCTCGACGGCGACAATCCAGCGCCGCCGCGTCTGCCAAAAGGAGCCGCCTGGACGACAAGCTTCGATGAGCGCTACGGCACGGCAGCAGCCGCAGCAGTGGATGCCACACTGGGCTCCAAGGTGGAGTGCGTGTACTCGCTGCTCTCAATGCTGGGCTCCAACGATCCCCTGGAGATGGCCAAGAAGTTTTGGAGCTCTCGGGAAATGCCCAGAGTTGTGCCACGCTGCGGCGCTCCGGGTGCATGCCGCTGCTCGTCCAGATGATGCATGCCCCCGACAACGAGCCGGAGGTGCGGAAATGCGCCAGCCAGGCCCTGCACAATGTGGTGCACACGCATCCGGATGAGAAGTCTGGCCGTAGGGAGGCGAAGGTGTTGCGCCTGCTCGACCAGATCCTCGACTACTGCGCCTTCCTGAAGACCCTGCTCCAGAGCGGCGGCGAGGCCATAGCCGACGACTCGGACAGGCATCCGCTGGCCGCGATCTCCTCCCTGATGAAGATCAGCTTCGACGAGGACCATCGCCATGCCATGTGTGCCCTGGGGGCTCTGCATGCCATTCCGAATCTGGTCCACCTGGACCATGCCGCCCATGGACCGAAGCCCGAGGATCAGTGCTGCAATTCGCTGCGTCGCTACGCCCTGATGGCCCTCACCAATCTTACCTTCGGGGATGAGAACAACAAGGCTCTGCTCTGCGGCCAGAAGCAGTTCATGGAGGCCCTGGTGGCCCAGCTGGACTCGGCACCCGACGATCTCCTCCAGGTGACGGCCAGTGTGCTGCGCAACCTCTCCTGGCGGGCGGACAGCAACATGAAGGCGGTGCTCAACGAGATTGGCACGGTGACGGCCCTGGCCCTGGCGGCCATGCGTAACAAGAGCGAGAACACCCTGAAGGCCATACTCTCGGCCCTCTGGAATCTCTCCGCCCACTGCAGCACCAACAAGGCGGAGTTCTGTGCCGTGGACGGCGCCCTGGCCTTCCTTGTGGGAATGCTCAGCTACGAGGGACCCAGCAAGACACTCAAGATCATCGAGAATGCGGGCGGCATACTCCGGAATGTTTCCAGCCACATTGCGGTCTGCGAACCATACCGGCAGGTGCTGCGCCAGCACAACTGTCTGGCCATTCTCCTGCAGCAGCTAAAATCCGAGAGCCTGACGGTCGTCAGCAACTCCTGCGGCACTCTGTGGAATCTGTCGGCCCGCTGCCCGGAGGACCAAAAGTTCCTGTGGGACAATGGGGCCGTGCCGATGCTGCGCTCCCTCATCCACTCGAAGCATGCCATGATCTCGGAGGGCAGCTCCTCGGCCCTCAAGAACCTGCTCAACTTTCGGCCGGCCGTGCAGAATCAGCATCAGCTGGATCCCATTGCCCGCTCCATGGGACTGAAGGCGCTGCCCACGCTGGAGGCACGCAAGGCCAAGGCCCTGCAGCAGGAGCTGGGCGAGCGCCACTCGGAGACGTGCGACAATCTGGACTCTGGAGGGAAGCGAGCCTCCAGCTCGTCGCGTCGTCACCCAGCTGTGCCCCGCCTTACCCGATCCACGATGCTGACTAAGAGCGAGAGCCGGGATTCGGTTTACTCGGCCAAATCGGACTCTGCCTACGAGCATCTGATGCGCTCCGCCTCGGCGTCGGATGCCCAGCGCAAGGGGCAGCCGAAGATAACAGATTTTGAGCTGGAAATGGAGCAGGATGCAGAGGCCACCGAGGAGCAGCCCATCGACTACTCGGCCAAGTACAGCGAGAGCGCCACCAAGACACTGGCCGGCACATCGACATATCAGGAGACGGACCTCGACCAGCCCACAGACTTCAGTCTGCGCTACGCCGAGAATCAACTGGAGGCCGACATCCTGGACATATCAGCAAAGAGCACAACAACGAAGACGACAGCGTCTCCCGCGAAGGTCGAGGGACAGGAAATACTGCTCATCCTGGACGATAGTGTCAAGTGCTATCAGACCGAGGACACGCCGTATGTGATCTCCAATGCGGCCTCCGTCACGGATCTGCGGCTGGCGGCCAAGACTGAAGTCGAATCGGAGGTAAAGCCGGAAGCCAAAGCCTCCACTGTCGCTGCCTCTGCTGCCCCCAAGAAACTCCCGAAGCTGTCACAGTGCAGCGGCTCCGGTTCGTATACGCCGGAGAAGCCCATCAACTACTGCGAGGAGGGTACACCGGGCTACTTCAGTCGCTACGATTCGCTGAGCAGTCTGGATGAGTCGGGTATCAAGGCTATGCAGCTGGCGGCTGAGACCAAAGCCAAGCCTGCGAAGCAGCTGCTACCAGAGCAGGAGCAGCAGCAACAGCAAGTGGAGGAGGAGGAGGAGGTGCTGGTGAAGCCCTCATCTGCACTGGAGACCCCGCTGATGTTCTCGCGCCGCAGCTCCATGGATTCCCTTGTGCACGATCCCGATGTGGATGTGGCCAATTGCGATGACAAGAGTTCGGTGGTCAGTGAATTTAGTCGGCTGGCGAGCGGCGTCATCTCGCCATCGGAGCTGCCAGACTCTCCCACCCAGAGCATGCCGCAGTCCCCCAGGCGCAACAGTGTGAATCGACAGTCTCCCGGTCCCCCCGTGGCGGCCAACATGCGTCCCCTACGCAGCGTCTTTGAGGATGATCTGAGCAGCTTCAACGTGGAGCACACACCGGCACAGTTCTCGACGGCCACCAGCTTGAGCAGCCTCAGCATCGTAGACGATGATAAGGAGGCGACACAGCAGGCGGTGCACTACAACGAGGATGAGCTGCTGCTGGCCAACTGCATCAACATGGGCATGCAACGGAAGCCCACGGCCTCGGAGCCGGAGGCGGAGGAAACCACTCGCAGCTACTGCACCGAAGACACGCCCGCACTGCTCTCGAAGGTGGGCAGCCACACCAATCTGTCGGCCATCTCGGTGAACTCGTGCAACGAGCTTAAGGATCCGGATCCCCCATCCTCCGCTGACGGAGTCTCCTCGAATACCTCGGACTGTGGCGGTGCAGCAGGGCAGCATCTGCTGCAACAATGCATCCGCGATGGCATGCAGAAGCAGCAGCAGTCCACAGCCGAAGATCCCATTGCCATGATGCGGCGTGGAGGAGGCAGCCTGCTGCCCGGGTATCTGCCCTCCAGCGATGAGATGGGCAAATATCTTGTGGAGGATAGTCCATGCAACTTTTCAGTGGTCTCTGGTCTATCCAATCTTACTGTGGGCTCCAGTCTGGTGGGTCCAGCGGTGCAGCTAAAGGAAACAACTGTGGGGTAAGTTTTTGCCAGCCGCTAAAGACTTTTATTTCATTTTGTATATCATTTTCCGTAGTCCCAGCATGGAACGCCAAGCTCCGGTCGAGCAATCTTCATCCCGGCCGCCGCATTGGCAAGATGATTCCCTGAGTTCCCTGTCCATTGATTCCGAGGACGACACCAATTTGTTGAGTCAGGTAAAAGATCATTCAAGCAACCGACCTCCTTTCGTTTTGGGCAGCAACTGATTTCCCCTCTTTTCATTCCGTAGGCTATTGCCGCTGGTTGCAATAGACCCAAGTCAAACCTGGGCTTCAGCTCGAACGGGAAGCGCTCCAGTTCGTTGACCTCCTCGCAGCCCATGGCCATCAATGCGGCCACCTCGGCGTGCTCTTTGAACTCCGCGCTGACGGTGCGCAAGAATCAGCAGGAGTCATACAGCTCAGTGGACTCCAGCGACTCGAACGACAACCAATCCAAGTCGCTGTTTGAGCTTTGCATCCTCAAGGGCATGTACAAGTCAAAGCAGTCCCAGGCCCAGCAGCAGACGCAGCACCAGCCGGCGCCTCCCCTGCCTGTGACATCGAATCACAGGCAGTTCGATTCGCTGCCTATGCAGCTGCAATCCTCCGGTGGCCACCACCAGCAGCAGCAGCAGCTGACAAAGCGACAGCGCAGCAGCCACCATCATCACAGCCATAGTCATAATCACCATCACAATCGGGAGAGGGAGCGCGAGAAAAAGGACGAGAAACTGCTGCAGGAGTGCATTAATACGGGCATCTCCAAGAAGATCAACGCCGTGCCAAAAAACGTACTGGCTACGTCTGCAGCTGCATTGGAACCGTGTCACCCAATGGCAGCTACTACATCAGCAAGTGCCCCCAGCACAGCAGCAGCTCCAGACGTAGAGCAGAAAGCGCACGCCAACAGCAGCAGCAACAACAGCAGCAGCAGCAGCAGCAGCAGCAGCAACAACAGCAGCAGCACTGCCAGCCCGAACAGTCTGCCACCGAGCAGTCATATCGGCGCCATCGGCACAGGCATCGACACAGCAAAAAGCCCAGCTCCAGCTCCATGTCGGGAGAACGCGACCGCGAACGGGAACGATCTCGCGATAGGTATTGGGTCTAAGCTGGAGCTAGATTCGGATCGATCCAGCGACGAGTCAAACCAGTCCTTCATCATGGACACCATGGTACGGCTGGACAGTGCGCCACCCAGCGCCAGCTGCAGCTCGGGCTCGGCCAATGAGAAGCACAAGGATCCCGATCTAATGCTCAAATCCGTGGAGCGGCTCACCCTGGAGTTTGTCACCTCCGCGGAGCAGCTAAGGAGCAACAGCCACAGCAAGAATCACAACCAAACGAATACCAACAGTCACAACACCTGGAACGAGAACACCTGTCCGAACGATGTGTCCTTTCCCAGTGTCAGTCAAACGGCTCCCGTGCTCCAGGCCTCGCTGAGCTTCGATGATGATGATGTGGATGGGGATGGGGATGATGCAACGGAGGCTAAATCATTGATCAATGAACTGGCAGAGATCACGCCCACCAACGAGGAGCAGCCATCGCAGCCGCCATCCCTGGGAACGGAGACGGAAACGCAAACCCTAATGAACGGAACTCACTCGAGCAGTTCTTCAAGCGGCGGAATAAACTTTCAGCTGGGGGTCAGGTGCAGAATGCCGGTCTGCCGCCGAGGAGCCTGCTGTTCAATGGCACCAGCTCCTCCATGATGACCAACTCCACGATAATTGCTTTTGAGGCGCGTGCCGTGGCCGAGAATCTGCTGCAGAATCTCCAAAATGGAGATGAGGACAACACCGAGCAGACGTTCAGCATCAACAGCCTGGATCTGGACAATGTGCGGCCGCCCTCGGGTATGGAATCGCTGAACAGCTGCTACCAGGATCAATCCCAGCCCAGCTCCCTGCGCCTGCAGTTGCCCAGCAAATCGCCAAGATTTGCCCGCAAGGTATTCCCCGCCAATCTGGTGGCCCGGCGGGCGCTCGGCCACCTGGCTGGCAGCGCGGAGAGCGTGAACTCCAGCTGCAATCTGCTGGACAACATAAAGCCGCCATCGCTAATGGACGAGCTGCTCGACTCGATGATCAGCGTGGACAGCATCCAGTCGGAGGTGGCCGATGGCGAGCAGGACTGCAGCATGGCCACCACTATTTCGGTGTCGAACTACGAGACGGCCGCCTGCGACGATCAGTCGTTCACAGTGCTCCAGAGTTGTTACGACGAGGAGGATGGCGATGAAGATGCCACCATGAATGACTTTAGCTCGGCCGAGTCAACGCCCAAGCAGGGATCCACGCCCTCCCCCAATCGACGCTCGCTGACACCCAAACAGAAGCGGCGGCTGGCCAAGGACCGCTTCAAGACCTACACAATTGCCAGCAAGAGCCAAGAGCTGGAGGGCACGGGACTGGGTCTGGAATTCAACGAAACGCTGCAGATTGAAATTGTTGAGACCACGATGGCCAATGGGGCCACGCCATCGCCACCACGCGCCAATGGCCGGCGGAGAGGCAGTGCCGAGCGCTACAAAACCCAGCTGATTGAGTGTCCCCGGGCGCTCATCCAAGGGCATGCCATGGCAGACGATTGTCCCAGCGAACAGTTGTCCTCCATTCGCGCCATGATGCAACAGTTCACCTACATCACGGATATCAACATTGGACAGCCCCAGGAGGCGGCGGAGGAGCACCAGGAGGATCACCCGGAATGCGATCAGAACTCGGAGACGGAGTCGTGTCATGGCCAGGAGCCTGAGTTGCCGCCTCCGCCGTCAGTGCTGGATATCAAATCACCCAGTGCCGTGCAACCTCCAACCCTGGAGCCAGCCACAGCCGTGAAGGTGGTGAGGGGGCGCAAAAAGCCCGCCTACGTATCGCCCTACAGCATGCAGAGTCAGCGGAACAGCTGCAGTGCCGCCAATCCCAAGAAGAAGACCCTCTCCCCCACCATTGCCAAGCGCACTGGGCTGCCGCCAAAAAAGAAGGCCACACCGCCGCCAGACTCCGCTCGAACAGTAGCACCGGCACGCCTGGAACGCCAGGGAACCTTTGTGAAGGACGAGCCCACAAATAGCAACGTCCAGGTGCCCGTCGTGGAGGCCAAGCCGGCCAACAGTAGTCCCAGCCATCGCGTGTCCAAGCTGCCAACAAAAAAAGCCACTGGTGGCGAGACTCCAAAGGCAATCTCCGGATCTCCGAAACGCACTGCAGCAGCTACTGCTGCTCGACGGGTGACGCCTCAGCGTGCCAATACCAGCCTCCGGCTGGCCGGAACAAAGTCAGCGGGAACCTCGCGCGTGACCCCCACCCGCGTGTCCACCACAACACCGCCCTCCCGCAGCAATTCCAATCTGAACGGAAGCAGTGTAGCCGCTGCGGCGGCGGCCAAGATCAATCAGGCGCAAAGTCGCATTGCCAACATCTGGAAGCGCGTAGACGAGGCCAAAACGAAGCAATCGTCCAATCTGAGGACACAGCAAACGAAATCTTCCAATACGCTCAACGGTGTGGGAACGGGAGCGGGACCAGGAGGGCCCAAGCCAAAGCCCACGCTGCTACGCAGCTCCACATTTGATAATACTCCCGATTCGGCGGCAGGAGCCGGCGTCAAGTCCAAGCTACCCGTTGTGGGGGCACGGAAATAGATTTCCAGATCACATTTTTTTGTATTTTTCTCGCATTTTGGGAACAGAACGGAAAACGCACAAGCAGGAGCAAAGGCGTTTGCTGGAGTCAGAGTAAAAATCAAAGAGTTTATAGGATAGAAGGCAATATACAAACATACATAAATACGATATATCCACTATATAGTACTATATACATATTTCTCCTTCTACTTAATATATAAATACATATATGTACTTTGTAAGCAACCAGTCTAGCATAGCGATAGCGCAAAAACTCCTAGTGACTCGAACTAATCCAAAATCACAGTCAGAGCACCATCCCCCAGAGGGGGGGTGGGGTGGGCTCGTGTGTGTAGCCAAATGTACTAGATATTCAGGCCTTTCAAATGTGTACAACTCTCCACTATATACACTATATATACTAATGCATATGTAATTGCTATATACTCGGTAGATAATGTTCTCCAGCGAGAGGTTTAATTCGATTTAGTTTTTACATTTAGTTAGAGGAGAGACCATCCATCCGCCTTAAGGGAAGGACGGCATCGTATGCGTACATATTCGTACGATTCTTGTCCCATCTGCGGAACGGAACTCTTTTTATTATGCAAAAAAGCCAAAAATATTTGAAAAAACCCCAACTTTGTAGTCACTGCTTTTTAAGTAATCCTTTTTTTAATAGACAGCCACTACGGCGTTGATCTTTTAGCATTATTACGGGCATTATTAAGTATCAGATCAGGCAAAGCAGCTTTTGTATTAACTATTTTGTTATTTTCGATTAAAGGCGATTAACAATTTGAATATTAATAAAACGAAATGCTTTTCAGCAACAACACTCGTACAAATGAGATTTTATAAACATTGATTCTAGTGGCATCTAGTAGCAGATCTAAACTTATTTCAATATACTATATATATATATATGTATTTATTTATATGTGAACCTATGCTTATGCGAATCTGGGATGTTTTTGCAGTGGAAATGGCACCCAAGAAAGAGAATCAAGCTGTCATCCAGGCGCAGTCGCAGCAGCAGCAGTCAGAGGTTCAAGATGAGAACGAGGATGCTATCTACAGCGAACCCTGGTATTCGACATTCATTCAGATCGTAATTCCATTCTTTCTGGCCGGCATGGGTACCACGACGGCGGGCATTATGCTGGGCAATGTCCAGCACTGGACGGTGTACAAGCAGATGAGCGAACTGTTCGTGCTGGTGCCAGTGCTATGCGGCCTTAAGGGCAATCTAGACATGTGCGTGGCAGCGAGGTTCTGCACGCACTCGAATCTCGGACACATGAAGAACAAACGCGACATCTGGAAGATAGTCATTGGCAACATGGCGCTGGTCCAGGTGCAGGCCATTGTCTGCTCCCTGCTGCTGTGTACCTTCACGCTGGCCGTCAGCTCCGCGGTGGCCCACAAGCTGAGGTTCGAAAACTTTTCCACGATGACAGCGGCGGCCCTGATCACGTCCAGCACTGCGTCCATGATCCTCGACTCGGTGCTGATGATTATCATCCTGTTTTCGCAGCGCTACCGCTTCAATCCGGACTACATGGCCACGCCGATTGTGGCCTCCATCGGGGATGTGGTGACCATCAGCCTGCTCTCGTTCAGCGCCGCCTACATTTACGACCTGGGCAAGTCATACATGTGGATTAGTGTGAGCGTAATGGTCTGCTACGTGGTGTTCCTGCTGCCCCTTTGGCTGATAGTGGTGCTGCGGAACACGCACACCCGCCCGCTGCTCATGACGAGCTGGATACCAGTGCTGGGGGCGCTGTGCATCAGCGAATTTGGGGGCTTTGTGCTCTGCTCGTCCGTGGAGCAGTTCCGGGGTTTCGCCATCTTCTCGCCCATCATCAATGGCATCGGCGGGAATCTGGTTTGTGTGCAGACCAGCAATATGGGGACCATCCTGTATAGACGCTCCAAACTCGGCCAGCTGCCCAAGGACACGCGCATCTGTGAGTGGCCGCACAGAGTGTACTTCTACGGCACCGTCTACTCCCGCGTCTCGCGTATTCTGATTATTCTCTCCATTCCGGGCAACATCATTCTCGTGTATATCGCCGATTATATCTACAAGTCGCACATTTCTGTTGGTGTCGTGTTCATCGGCTCCTTCGCTCTGACCAGCCTGCTGCAGCTGCTCATTCTGCTGTGGAGTGCCCACTTTCTGGTGCATCTGCTCTGGAGATACAGTATCGATCCGGACAGCTCTGCCATTCCCTATCTGACGGCTCTGGGAGATGGCCTTGGCACGGGCCTGCTCGCCATTATGTTCCAACTGCTGCGCTACGCCGACCACGAATACAGTGCCAGTGAGCCTTGGCTCAGAATTAACTTAAACATGTAAATGTTGTTGATAGATGTTGAATGATCAAATAAAATGATGATAAGGCTGTCTTTTGCGAAGTTTACAACTATAAATTCGCCTAATCCAGGTTACTGTTGCATGAAAAAAATATAGACAGAAGATTTAAATATATGAATGACCGCGTCTTTATCGATAGTTTCAAAGAACAGACAAATTTGTACGATAAATCAATTGATCGACATTGTCGGAGCTTGACCAGCTCTAGAACCAGGGTGGATATTTTGATGTCGAAATTGAGATCAAGGTATATTTACGGTATATTTTGAAAATTATAAGGTATATTTCTGAGGCAAGGTCACACTATCAAATAGTGAGTCAGGCGTGCGGTTGCAGTTTAATTTATTTCGTTTTTTCTATTAAAAGTCATAAAAAAACACACAGCAAAATGTCGACCATGGCAAGTCCTTTATCTATTGCGGGCACGCGGCAGTCTGGAGCACCCGTGCGCACACAGAATGGTAAGAAACATTAGCTTTTAACAACAGCTGCAGGCCGCGTCTGCCTGCCTGCCGGTGGGGCGAAGCACGTTTCTGGTCAGGCGGTCTCTTGCGGCCCCGAGAATGTTCCCGAACAATGTTGTGGGAGGGCTTCCCAATAAGAAGCGATGGCTTAGATAATGGATGCATACTGTAAATGAAGATAAACTGAGCTATCCAGTAAACATTGCAAAGTGAGGTTAAGACTCCATTTTCCTTTCTGTCTTTTCCGTCTTTTCTATAGTTATGGCAGCACTGTCCATATCCAACATCGTGAAGAGCTCCCTGGGGCCGGTTGGTCTGGACAAAATGCTGGTGGACGACATCGGTGATGTGACGGTAACCAACGATGGAGCCACCATCTTGCGCTTGCTCGAGGTGGAGCACCCAGCCGCCAAGTAAGTAGATGGCAACTGGCACACCTGGGAATGAAGATTAATTGTGGTGTCTCTGAAGGGTTTTGGTTGAGCTGGCACAGCTGCAGGATGAGGAGGTCGGAGATGGTACCACATCTGTGGTCATCTTGGCCGCCGAGCTGCTGAAGAATGCCGACGAGTTGGTCAAGCAGAAGATCCATCCCACTTCGATCATCTCCGGCTACCGTATTGCCTGCAAGGAGGCCTGCAAGTACATCTCGGAGCATCTCACTGCCCCCGTGGACGAGCTGGGTCGCGAAACCCTGATCAACATTGCCAAAACGTCGATGAGCTCCAAGATTATTGGCGCTGATGCCGATTTCTTCTCCACCTTGGTTGTGGATGCCGCTCATTCCGTCAAGATTACAGATCCCAGGGGCCAGACCGCCTACTCGATCAAGGCCATCAATGTGCTGAAGGCCCACGGAAAGTCGGCCCGCGAATCTGTGCTGATCCCTGGATACGCCCTCAACTGCACCATTGCCTCGCAGCAGATGCCGAAGAAGATTGTGAACGCTAAGATTGCCTGCTTGGACTTTTCGCTGCAGAAGACCAAAATGAAGATGGGTGTGCAGGTGCTGATTAACGACCCCGACAAGCTGGAGGCCATTCGTGCGCGTGAGCTGGACATTACCAAGGAACGCATCAACATGATTCTGGGCACTGGCGTCAACGTGGTCCTGGTCAGCGGCGGCGTCGATGATCTCTGCATGAAGTATTTCGTTGAGGCCGGAGCGATGGCTGTGCGCCGCGTGAAGAAGAGTGACCTGAAGATCATTGCCAAGGCCACTGGAGCCGCCTTCCTTACCTCTCTGACGAATATGGATGGTGAGGAGAGCTTCGATGCCTCCATGGTGGGTGAGGCCGCCGAGGTCGCACAGGAGCGTATCTGCGATGATGAGCTCATCCTTATCAAGGGCACAAAGGCGCGGTAAGTTGCAAATTCAAAAACTACTCAATGGAATCCATTAAAATATTTAATTCTTATTTAGCGCTGCCGCTTCCATCATTCTCCGTGGTCCCAATGACTTTTACTGTGATGAGATGGAGCGTTCCGTGCACGATGCCCTGTGCGTGGTGAAGCGCGTGCTGGAGAGCAAAAAGGTTGTTGCTGGCGGCGGCTGCGTGGAGGCCGCTCTGTCCATCTACCTGGAGAACTTTGCCACATCGATTGCATCGCGCGAGCAGCTGGCCATTGCCGAGTTCGCCAAGTCGCTGTTGGTCATTCCCAAGACACTGTCCGTGAATGCGGCCAAGGATGCCACGGATCTGGTGGCCAAGCTGCGCTCCTACCACAACTCCAGTCAGACCAAGCCCGAGCACTCTGAGCTCAAGTGGACCGGTCTGGATTTGATCGAGGGCGTGGTCAGGGACAACAAGAAGGCTGGCGTCCTGGAACCTGCCATGTCGAAGATCAAGTCCCTGAAGTTTGCCACTGAGGCAGCCATCACCATTTTGCGCATTGACGACATGATCAAGCTGAATCCAGAGGACAAGAGCGGCAAGAGCTATGCCGATGCCTGTGCCGCCGGCGAGCTGGATGGCTAGGGCGTACGCACTTATGACACTTCTACTCTGTTTAGGCATTTAATTTTAATCAATACACAACCCCGCGCAACGCCACTCACTTTCAATTGTCGCCCCCACATTTCCCATTTCATGTAACAACAATTGAATTGTTTTGCTAATTGCGATTTGTATTAACACCAACACAACACCGCACATCTGTAATCTGTAATCCCTTCTCATTCACGCTTCAAGGCATAATAAATGAAACTTCAGGATATGCTGAGGCGCCAACTAAACTGGAGATCAGTTGTTTATGTTTCTCCAATTCGTTTGGGGGAGAGCAATCGCCTGCCGAGAGCGCGCTCTCCGCTCCGGAGAGTGGATCCTATAAATAGCGTCTGCATCTATTTCGTTTCGTTCCGTCTATTAATACGGAAAAAGAAAACATCAAATTGCCAGAGGAGCAGCAGCCATAACGCACATTGCTCAGAGTATTTTTTTGTTCGTTTCGTACATTTTGGGTAATAATTTTCCATAAAATTAAAATGTCCGGAACTATTGACGAGGCCGCTGCTGCTGCTGTTGGAGGCGATGGCGATGTGAACAATAATGACACAGATCTGGCCACCGCCAACGAGCAGGAGGAAGTGCAGCCACAGCCACAGCTGGAACAGCAGCAGCCACAAAATGAGCTGCTCGATATGGTTTTCACATTGGAGAGCGAGAAACAGGCGTTGCTGGAGGAGTCTCGCAAGAGAATCGGAGCACTTCGAAAAGATTTTGAGGTTAGTATCGAACATGCCCCATTCCATTGACGGAATCTGCATCGAATTTCTGCATTCAAGGAGGCAAAATTCGAGAATGAACGATTGAAGAAGCGCGTGGTTCAGCTGGAGCAGTCCCTCAAGCAGTCCGTCATGCTCGGCGGCACAGAGGCGCCCAAGTCACGCCAAGAACAGGAGGAGCTCCTGCTCAAGGCGAAGACGCTGCTGTTCGAGAAGACCAAGGTGAACAAGCAGCAGGAACAGCAGATCTCTGTGCTGAAGCAGCAGGTGGAGTCCGTGAAGGAGGTGGTGCAAGTGACCAAGGACATGCTGCAGCTGAAGACGGCAGAGTGCGAGCACACGCAGGAGCGTCTGGAGAAGAGCCAGCTGTGGATCAAGGCCGAGCAGGACAAGTGTGCGCTGACCGAGAAGAAACTGGTCATATCTAAGGGCGTGTACGACAAGTTGCGGGCGGAGTACGACACACAGTCAAAGATATTCAAGGTGGGTTACATTTGCACACCCGACCCCCTATTGAGATTATGGTTCATTTGCAGGAGCTGAGATCTGCCTACGAGCAAAAGCTGAAGGTTCTGAGCGTTGCATTGGAGGAGGCCAAAAAATAGTGGAACAATTTAATAAACTATGTTAATTAAATGCACACATCGTGTTTATAAGTTTAATAATTTAATTCTTTTTGTTCTGCTTCATTGCCCGATCACGTCCGTCCAGTCCAGTCCAGTCCAGAGCCTAGGCGCTCTGGTTGGATTGCTGCTGCTGTTGCTGGGCCTGCATCAACTTCACGGCGGCCGCCTGCTTCATTTCCAGCACGCCCACCACAGAGTTCAGGAAGCGCGTCTTTTGCAGGTGTATCTTTTCAATTTTCTCAATCTGCTCCTGCACGTACTCGACGCGTCGCTTGAAGTAGTCCTTGGAGCCCTCCAGATCCTATCAAACAAACAGATGTTGCAACAGCCAGTCTGGGACAGTATCAGGGATATTGGTGTTACCTTCTCGATGTAGTAGCCGGTGCCGATGTCTATGACAAAGTTGTTGAGGTCCTTAACGCGTCCGGGCACGTACATGCTGCTCGTCAGGGGCACCAGTATCTGACGGTTCTCCCAGTCCGGCTGGAACGTTTCCAGAGCCTCTTTGGAGCCAGCGTACTTGGCTTTGCAGCCATGCAGAGTCGACAGCGACTCCTGTATGTTGCCCATCTCCTGCGGAAACACAGGCAAAGGCGAGTTTTATTAGCATGTGCTGCATTTTATTCTCCCACAGTCGCCCTCCCCCGCCCCATCCCCCACCCATCAACCTGACTCACACACGCCGCTAGACAGCAACACCCACACGCGCGACTCACCTGCTCGAAGTCTTGCTTGATCTGCATTAGCTGGTCCGGACTGAGCTTGGTGAGATCGATCATCTCAGGCTTTGCGGTTGCGCTTGAGGTACCAGCCATTTTGAGTGATAATTTAATAAATTAATAATTTTAAAAATTTCCAATTCAGTCACACACTGTGCTTAGAGATGTGAAATGTATATCTATCGATATATATTTAAGTGATGTTTTTGGTATGATATTTATTTGCGATTAAAACTACCTAGAAAGCGCCAGAAAATACCAGCTGGATGCTACCCACTGACCAAATACGTTATAGATTGGTCATGGGGAGTAACGAATTTTTCGCAGCTGAATTCGGGTTCCAGAACCCAGAACCCATTGAACATGTTCGCTCATGACGTCATGCGACAGAAAATCCAGCATTTCTGTTACACGGACATAAAAATGTATGTCTGTATTGTCTTCAACTGGTTCGACTTGAGATTTGGTTTTTGTGTTGTGGTTCGAAGTGACGTAAACGTGCGTGTGTAATGAGTACTCACAAACTGTGCGTGCACTGGTTATAGGATTTCGTTTTCGCACTTCGCGTTGAAACATACCCAGACTTTAGAATTTTTGGGATAATGACGCGTTTTGAAGAAGCTTGCCAATCTCAATATTTTTTTTGATTTCTTAGTATGTTAATTTGTTTTATATAGAATATAATAATGAGTAAACCGATATGCACATGTAAATACTCATAATGGATATCATGTTTGACCTTACATTCGAAGAGATGCCCATTAGAGAATTGAAGGTGCGACATGCAAGTTTTTTTGTTCTCTGCGTTCGCTAAGAAAGCACCCAGCAGGGTATGCGTACTTTTAGATTAAGCTTTTCACGATTGTAATACATACGGAATTTTAATTGATTTATTTAGTCATTTTTGTTGGGTGTTTATTGGCTGTTTAAAAGTGTGCAAAAAAAGAAAAATGCTCATAAGAACAATGTTCAACAGCAAAAATATTTAACAGAAAAAAATTTTCCTGAAAGTGTATCAAATGCTTCGTTGTGATTTACGACATTTCTAAGTATACCCACGTATACCCTGTGCTGGAGGTGTTGGAAAAGTATATTCAGTGTTTGTAATATTTAGATCCAACTACCTTTCCCAAGAGTTGATCGTCCAATTGACAAACTGATCCAATAGCCGATCTTCCAACAGCGGACTTCCCAAAGGCTTGTCAAATTGTCAAATTGACTGAAAAAATTGTCGAAGAGAATAATTTGCACCACGTTATCAAAGTGATTCGGGGCCGAATCGAAGATATTGAACTACCCAATGTATAAGTCATATCGGAAACTATGATGTATTCACTTTGAATCCCATTGGGTAGGGTAGTTCAATGTCTTCGACTCTGCCCCGTATCACTTTGATGTGGTGCAAATTATTCTCTTCGACCTTTTGTTCAGTCAATTTGACAATTGGACGATCAGCTCTTGGGAAGTCCGCTGTTGGAAGATCGCCTCTTGGATCGGCCTCCCCATAGTCGGCTCTTGGAGTGTCCGCTTTTGGATGATCGGCTGTTGGGCGGTCGGCAGTTGGGGCATTTGTAATGGGAGTATCGGACGTCGGTGCAGCCGGCGGCTGAGCGCCGGGGACGGATCACCAATCTGACCAAGAAGCTCAAGACCCTGGATGCGTTGATACGCCTTAAGTGATCCTTCCAGTTTCGGCGTCCGGTGAACGCCATTAAGGAGGCACTGGAGGATTTGGTGCTCATGTTCGCCAATTGTCGAGCCTTCAAGAGTTCCACTTTGTGCGTCTTCGAGGATGGCATAGCGCTGTGCAACCACATCTGTCAGTGCCTGGGAAAGCTTCAGCTGGAGCAGCAGTCCGAGTATGCAGAGGAGCAGAGGGCGAAAGACAGGGGTCGAAAGGGGGCGAAGGCGAAGAAGCCGCCGGCGAAGCAGCCACTGGTGAAGCAGACGGTGAAGCAGCCGGTGAAAAATGTCGGTCCGAATGTCCGACTTTCGACTTGCCAAAAGCCGCCCCTCGAAGAGATGAGGCTATCTATCTTCCTGCTCATCGTTCATTTTGCTGCTGGAAAAATTTTCTGATTAGTCATGCACACGTCAAATGTAACTTTGACATTCACATATTTACTACATTTATTTAGGTATTATTATTTTATCTGTCCCTTTTTCGTGCACAAAATGTAATACATTTTTTTTCTTTATTATTTTATTTTTCACTTTTTGTTCACTTTTTTTCACGAATTGAAGCCTACTTACAGATTTGATTTTTAAGCTTCTAATTTTGCTTTTTCTTGATATTTCAAGCACACACTAAAACTACGTTTAGCTCCGTTCGGTTCGGTTGATTTAAACAAACTGAATAAAAGGAGCAAAAATAGTCCAAGGGCTGCTCCTTTGGCTTAATTGTCAAAATGGAATATTGAAATAAAAATCAAAGGTAGTTTGATCTAAATATTACAAATACTGGATATACTTTTTCAACACCTCTAGCGCAGGGTATACGTGGGTATACTGAGAAATGTCGAAAAAGTCAGCTGCGACAAATTCGTTGTACTGCATGACCTATCTATGATGCGTATGGTTAGTGATACTACGCTGGGAAAGGACAGTGCTACCAATAGTATGAACAGGAAAAAGATTTTGTTTGACGTCACCGTCGCCCGAATAGAAAAGTCAAATTCGTGAATCGCATTTGTCAGCGCCGTTCACTGTAATTTCATGAACGTCTCCTCGAAGTTACGTATGTTCCAGACTTTCGGTGCTTAACCTTGACCAGGATAGTGCCGTATATCAATATGTCTGACTTTGATTTTGATAGCCCCAGAGTCGTGCCGAAAGGAATTCTACAATGCTGTGAGAAAGACACGCCTTCCAAAGATACTATCCAATGATTGGCGGATTCCTGCCGATCCATATACTATTTTACGGCTCCATTTAACAAAGAAAAACTAAATATTTAGTGGCTTTTTCAATTATATTTTATTGTATTTATTATATGCAATGTTATAATTCTGTGTTTTGTCAGTCATTCTGTATTTGTATGCATTTCGTATTTGTTTTTCTCGTAAATTATAAAATCTAACATAAAACAAAGCAATTTCTTTAACAATCACTGCCGCTACATATACATATACACGTTACAATTTGTTAATTATATATATTAATATATATAGTTGTGGGTGTTTTGGGTGTTGTTGTCGGTTTATATATGTATATATTAGATAACAATGATATTAAGCCTAAGTAGAAGTAAGTTTTAGTACTGATATTCGTACCTCGGTCTCTGCAATTTTAACTAGCAATCGTCTCCATCTCCTGTTCCAATGATCAATGACCATTGGATCTATTTCTCGTAAGTTACATGCATTATGCTATTTACTGTTACCCATACAACTAACTGTACTTGCCTTGCCCTTACCATACATACACATATATCATACATACACATAACATTTACGAGTCCCCGAACCTTGATTCAATTTTTTGGTTTTTTGGGATTGGTTCTCTAATATATTTGTATCTTATTTGGAAAACGTAAATCGCATTGCGTGTGTGTGTGTGTGAAATTTTGCTATATAGTAGATTTGCAATACATATATGTGTGTGGAATTTTCATTCTGATTTCTTTATCGAGACTGTGTGTGGGTGTGTGTGTGGGTGTGTTTGCTGCAAAGCAATTTTTTTTATTTATGTAGTATTTATAAGTACATATTGAATTTGGTTTTTCGCTGGAATCGAAATGAATAAACTTTTGTAGTGTACGAGTAGTTTAAATGCAGAGTTTTCCATGTGCAGCATTAACATTGTGAGGAGATAGAGAGAAAGTTGTTTGGGAGAAAGAGGAGAGTGTGTTGCATATACATATAGTATAATATATCATTAAGTGGGAATGGTATTTCCTTATCGAAACTCTGTTGCTTCTCGTTTGGTTTCCATTATCGAATCGAAGGGACGTACGTAATACACAGTAATTATAATTTTTATTTTTTTCCTTTTTGGATTGTTAATTATACATTTTATCATATGCAAGTATGCATGTATATGTTGTATAGATGTACATATATAAATAGTATAGTTTTGTTTTGTTTTGTTTGTTTTTGTGTATGTCTTGTATAATAGATTGATGTTTGTATGTGTGTGAGAGAGTGTAATTGTCCTATGTGTCGATTTCAGCTAGATTCGCTAAATTGTCTTGTGGTTTTGGTATTTGTTTTGGTATCTATCGCCTCGGTACTCCGTTCCGTTCTTTTTGTATACAAGTTTGAGGGTTTTAAAAAACTCGAAAATATATCAAAAATTTCTTGAAATGCAGTATATATGTATGTATTTTTGTTTGTTAAATATATATATGTATATATGTAGGTGTTAGTGTGTGTGTATATATATTTGTCAGTGTATAGTAGTAGTAATTTCTTTCTTTCCTCGGGATCGTATCGCCATTAAGAATTTTGAGAGAAATATATGTAAGTATGTACTGAATGTCCAAGTAATTTCGATAGTGAGTGAATGTGTGTGTGTTAGTGTTAGTGTGCGTGTATAATTAAGTGTATATATGTTGTCTTGTATATAGAGTCCAAAATGATACACTAACTGGTATACATACATACTTAAATATCGTGGCAAAAGAGTGTTTAATATAGCGCATCAAAATGATATATATATATGTATGTAAGTGATTATATATATGCTACGGTATACATGATACAGTTACCAATAGAAACTAATAATAAAAACGAAACTGTCTTGTGTGTGTGTGTGTGTATGTCCGTGAGAGAGAGTCTATGTGGGTGTAAGCATTGCTGTGTGCTGGCTGCTGCTGCTGATTGTGTATACGTCACGTATGCCGCCTCGAAAAATACGCTTAAAGCTGCTTTAATACTGTAAAATTGTTGCTTGGGTCGTTCTTTCCGTTTTGTTTGTTTGTTTGTTTCTCGGTTCTTTTTTGTTCAGTAAAGTAATGTCTTTCGCTCACATCTGATAGCAGTTGTTTGTAAAAAAGCTAGGTAGGTTCGCTTCAGTGTCAGTGTGTGTCATAGAGTGTATCGTAAGTGTGTGTTAGAGTGTGCTGTGTGGTTTGTGGTGTTCTGGTGTCTTGTCACTTGATATGTCTGAGTTCATATTGCATACAAGTCATGTGGCTGGCAATATATAGTCTCAAATACATATACATATTAAAAAGTATATATGTGGGGGTCTGCTGCGAATGCATTCGAATGTTTGGGTCTAACTCAAAGTCGCATCGAGTCGCGAATTCTGCACGCAAACGAAAAAGTCGCCTCACGCATCAACCAAAATCGAGTGTCTCTACTGGGCATATTCGTGTCTTTGTTGTGTACTCGTATTACGTGTATTATTAATACTAATCTCCATGTTTTGCCTTTTCAGCATTTCGTGAAACGATTCTGATTTCGATTCACGTTTTTTGTTTGTTTATTAATACTAATCTCCATGTTTGCATTTGCATTTTCAACATTTTGTTAATCGATTTCGATTCACGTTTACATTTTAACTAATTAAAGCCGGTTTCAATTCAACAAACAATCTGTAGCTGTAAATTCTTGCATTCATCGTTATCATTATTGTAAACGCATGCCCCCGATCCTCCGTACCGATCCGATCCGAACCGAACCGATTCTGGAGGGGAGGAACACGCTTACAGCACCACATTTTGTAACTTTACACGTTGCCCCTAGGCAAAGGAAATGAACCCATACAGAATCTCATCTATTTAATGCATTTTTTAATGTATGTATGTACTCTATACGTATGTATGTATTGTATATAAATATATTTTTGTAATTACTTTTACATATGTATATTGTATTTCTTCTAAATTGTTTAGTTTAGTTTAGTTTAGTTTAGTGGCTCTTCTAGTAGATTTGTTGCAGTTTGAATTGTTTGCTTGACACGTTTTGTAGCGTACTTTTGTGGCGAAATATTTTACACAATTACTTGATTGGCTAGTGGCATAATTTATCATAACATAGTGATATATAATATATATATATTTTTATGTAGTATATATATATATATATATATATAGTGTGTAGTATATATGCTTATACTCTGACTGATGGTTGGGCCTCTGTGGCTGTAGATCTTTAGCAAGTCTTGGATTTGAAGCTATAATTTCTTAGGCATAATTTAAATAGATGCATGCGCTTCTAAATTGTTCCTATATCTGCTTGCTAACATTATTATTATTGATGCCAACAAAATCGACATAACCCACCCGAATCGCGCATGGCGCTTCTCTTATTATCCTTCCATTCATTTGTACACTCCCGTCACACTTCACATTCCTTTTTGACTGAGTCTGCATTTAATTAACGTTATGAGGCTGCTAAATAAATATATATATATATTCATATTTATATTCATATTCATATATGTGTGTGTATATATATATATAAGTATATGTGGTTGTATGCATCTATGGGTACACATGTGGGGTATGGTATTACATTCTTAGGGGGGACTTTCACTTTCGGCTCGCTTTGCACTAATTGCATTTTATTGCTAATTTGACGATAATTCCTCGCTCCTGTTTCCATTTCCGTTTCCTGTTTTTGTTTTTGTTTGTTGTACCTTACACATACCACTCCTTGACGTCCTTGGAGTCGCGTTTCTTGGCCTTGGGCTGAACGAGACCCGCCATCTGGGGCCTGCCATCACTACCGTAGCCAAGGGATCCGCTGCCGCTGGACATCATGCCGCCACCACCTCCTCCTCCGCCGCCGCCATTGCCATTGCCGTTATGGCCATTGTGCATTTGCTGCTGGCCATGGAGCTGCTGCTGCCCGACGGCACCGGCCTGATGGTGCTGCCGCTGCTGGTGGTAGGATCCATTGGTGCTGGTGTTTCCCAGCAGCGCCGCGTTCGGGTTGTGCGATCCGTAGGCGGCCGCCTTCTCGCTCTCCGTCTTGTAGCCGCGATCACCGTTCGACTTGAGCCACAGCACCAGGAGAATGACCAGAACGACGGCTATGAGTATGCCGGCCACAATGCCGATGATCATGGCCGTGCGCTCCTCCTCGATCGAGTTGATGCGTCCGCCCTTGGCCTTGGGCCGGTAGTTGTTTACGTTCGTATTGTAGGTGTTGCCGCTATAGGTGCCGTACGGTGGCGGATCCTGCGGTGGCAATGGTGGCGGAAGCGGTGGCAGCGGGTGGTGCTCGTCCGGCAGCTGCATACGATCGTGATCGTTCCTGCCAGACCCACCCATGCCACCGCCGGCAATGTAGATATCGAATGGCGTTGTTTCCCGCTCCGTAACGGTGCTTCTAATCTCCGGTGGGGCCGTGGCCTGTGTTGTGGTTGTCGTCGTTGATGTGATGGTTGTGCTGGTGCTGCTGCTCGTGCTGCTGCTTGTGGCACGCTGCGTCGAGGAGGTGGATCCCACGCTGCTGGTGGTGCTCGTCTGGCTGGGAGGACTACTGCTGCTTCCCCCGCTGCTGCTGCTGCTGCTGCTGCTGCTTCCGCCACTCGATTGGGTGGTTATGTAGGTGGGCGTGCTGCCACTGCTGGAGCCATGCTGCTGCTCCGTGGTCACATCGCTGCGTCCTGTGGTGGTGGCTGTAACCATCTCATTGTTGGACTCTGCAAGTGGTTAGGCAGTCGTTTGTGAGTTAAGTGTTCGATTGTGTCTGGCATTTGGTTTTGCTTTGGTTTGCTTTGGTTTGGTTTGGTCTGGTCTGGCGTGTTCTGGTGCCGAGTGGTGCAGTGTCTTGTGGGTGCGTTATACATACATAGGTGTGGTGTACATATCTGCGTGTGCCCGCCCAGAAAATATTGGAAACACCCCGGCTTGCTTTGCTTTTCATAGTTTATTCAACACAGATAGAGAGGATAGAGATTTAGATATTGA
This sequence comes from Drosophila bifasciata, assembly GCA_009664405.1. Taxonomy (NCBI): domain Eukaryota; kingdom Metazoa; phylum Arthropoda; class Insecta; order Diptera; family Drosophilidae; genus Drosophila; species Drosophila bifasciata. The sequence goes on from CM019044.1 coordinate 10,478,662, forward strand.
TAGATATGCGCTGTTGTGTGTCTGTGGCTTTAAGGCTTTCTCATTTAAGGTTTAACTGTCGTTGCTTCGTCTTTGCTTAACTCTTGGCCTAATATACTGATATACATATAAGTAATTAAGTACTGCTGATATGTACAAATTGGAATTCGATTAACTAGAGAACTATGCAATCAAGAGGAGAGTCAAATAAATTCATACATAAATACATATGTATATGTATATGTAGATGGTAGGTGGGGTGTGCAGTGGTAACAGGAATACGTAATACGGAATAGAAAGATTGATTAACACAAACACACACCTCTCCGTTACGTTACACAGTTATCGCTACTATATACAAGACATATGTATATATAGTACATTTGCTTTTGCTAACACCTTTGTCCTCGTCCTAACGTTTAACCTTTTACGCTTAACCCCTTAACTTTACCGATGAATACGAAACACGAATCACGAAACACGAAACACGAACCCCTCGCAATGCCTCCCTCTCGCGTGAATACGCTTAGTGATCGGTATGATCGGTGTGGTGGTTGGTTGCTTTTACTGGTTGTTGTTGTAGTTGTTCTGGTTGTTGTTGTTGTTGTAGTTGCATTTTGTTGTTGTTGTTGTTGTTGTTTTTTTTGTTGCTTGTTGGTGGTTTAGCTCTCGTAATGCTAGAGTTTAGTTATACATTTAGACAATGGTCTAGTTGGAAGCTTATAGCCTAAGTGCATTCTGTATTCTGCTTGTAATTTCTTGGTTGCATTTGGTTTATGGAAATTTACAGAGTATCCAAGGCGCAATCACAGTCAGAAATATGAAGACGATTTCACATTCTGAAAGAGACACATAAGGCGTACTCATTGTCAGTTCAAATTAGAAGGCAACAATCATCCAACAACAGATGATAATGATAGGAGAGAGCGAGAGGCGGCGATTGTTGAAATATATATTTTTTATTATTATTGTTTGATTTTAGCTGATCTGAAGATGACACGAGGGAGCGAGCGAGCGATCTGAATTGGAGTTGGATTGAATTGGTTCATTGATTGCTGATTGTTGATTGTTGGTTGTTGATTGTTGGTTGTTGATTGTTGGTTGGGTTGATGCATTGCGAGAGGTGCGAGGCGATATAGTTACATTTGTCTCAGAGCTGGTTTGGGGCTGTTCTATGTGATTGGGTGGGTGGTTTAAGCATTCAAGCAGTGGCATTGCATAGTTCAAGGCGCGCACACACCTAACCTAACTTCTGCCATTGACTTTGGGGTCGACTGTACTTATTGAACGGCAACATTGAACGATAACGGTAACGGTAACGATAACAACAACGATAGCGAAAAGATTTTAAAGCAAAGCAGCGTCTCTAGCTAATCGATTATACGAGTATAGGAACGCAACTGGAACACAACAGAACCCACAGCGTCATGTCATGGTTATAACGTTCTCTATATGTATATACATGGATCTATATCTATATAAGTATTGTATTGTACATATCGTAAATTTGATTCAAGAGTTTTGCTAGCTAATGTCTGGGATGATGTGTGTGTGTGTGTGGCTGTGTATTGCTGTGTGTATCTGTGATCGATCCAAATGCCAATGACATAATGACACCACCATCACGGGTCAATGGCCCCCAATTACTCACCTGCGCCCCTGGCCGTGCTGGTCGACGTAAACTGTTCCGTGGTCTCCCCATAGTCCCCAGAGCCGTGCACGCAGTCCTCGTCATCGCAGGCCCTTTCCGTGCCGTTGTTGTTGCTGCCGCTGCCACCACTGCCACTCCCATTGCCATTGTTGCCGCTGCTCGCATTGCCGCCCTGCTGGGAGGTTGTTGTCTGCTTGGTTGGTGGCACATAGACGGGTGTGATGAGGTCATCGCCGCTGCCCGACTCGAAGGGTGGCGTGCACTCGTCCTCGTCGTCGCCGCGACACCCGGACCCGGCCCCCGAGAATATCAGATCGTCAATGGTGCCCGGATAGCCGCTGGCCGGCGTCTGTCGAGTAGAGTTCAAAGTCTAATTTTACTTCAGTGATCTGGTGGCCAGGCTGCCAAGCGGTTATTGTATGAGGATTTGTTAATTCGATTAGTTAGTTAGTTGGTTAGGTGCTCTGTACGTAAATACGTGTATTATGTGGATGTTTGGTTAGGTATATTATGTGTGTGTTTGTGTGAGTGTATGAAGCCACCAAAGTTCGAAGACCTTATAAATAGGGGCATGAACCCTTGAGAATTTTTGCTAGTGATACCAGAATAGATCATAACACAATTAATTTGAAATAAAAGTCAGAAGAGTATTTATACGCATATTTGGAGCAATGCAAAGTTTTCGTACAATATATTTTAATCCGGATATAAAAAGAGTAGAACTGATTTGGTATTGCCTTGCTTTTTATCTGATATTTTATGGCTCCCTTTCCATGAACGAATAGCGTATTAGAGTATTTCATTGCTCCGATTTATCTAGTGTTCAACCCTCAGTGACTTCATTGGTGTGCGAATTAATGTTGCAATTAGCATATCAAAATTGGTATGTATATATGTATAGTATGTATATGTATGTACGAGTATATGTTTGATGTTTGATGTGTGGAATGGCTTTGTGTAGAGTCATGCAGCATTAGTGCGGACGAGTTCTAGTGCATAGTAAATCATATATACATATTTGTATATACATTTATATGTATCAGTACAGTATATATATTTGTGTGTAAGTATATATTCACAATTATTCGATTAATGTTAATTCGTAGAGGCTGTGCAGCAATTGAAACAAATGAAATCAAAGGAAACTAAAAACTCATAGCTGGTTAGTGGAAAATCGTATATGTGGATATTTTCATTTGATTTATCTTTTTAGTAGGTGCGTGAAAAGCGTTACAGAAATCAAGGCGCCCCCCGAGGGATATAGAAATCATAAGTTCAATTCAAATGCAGCATTTACACTAGGGTTATAGTACATTGAGTTAGCTAATACTTTTGTTAATGGTTTTAAACGAAACGTTTAACGTTTCGTGATCTTGAATGTCGAACCCGAATTTCCCGGATTTGATTGTGATGAGTTTTGAGTTGGACTTTGACTTTGACTTTGGCTACTTCTCAATCTACAGATGATTGAAGTGGCATTCGAAAGGGTTAAAGATTATGCATTAACGATTGTTGTTCGGTTTTCTTTTTCTTATTTAAGGTAGAGTATAGAGTGCTTGGGGAGCCGTACTGCAATGATGGTGTGCAATCAAATCATTTCATTTCAAATCGGTTTGGGAAAAGGGGTTCCACAACTCATTAAGCGGATTATTACAATACAGTTTTTGGTTAGATTAAACTTGTTCATTTGTTTGGGGGTTTTTTAAAGAAAGAATTTTGGTTTTGAATAAACTTTTGGTTTTGGTTGTTACGATGAGAAAAATACTTGAAAAGTTGAAAGTTGAGAGAGAGGAATTCAAATAAAATTTCAAATAAATTCCCTAACCTGCTGCATTCTCTGCAGATCATTTCTATCTAATACTCCAGTTACCAATTGAACGTCTCCTCGAATGGTGATATGTGGATCGCGCTCTACGGCCAAATCCAAGATGCGCAACTTGTTCACCGAGAGTCCGGCAATGACTCCGGCGAACGGCCGCTCGATGCGATTGCGGCCGTTGCGACTGAACTTGCCGCCGACTTGCACATTGGACATGGTATTGAATACGGTCGAATGGTGGCCTGCAAATGCGAAACAGAATCCCAAGCAAATTGTATTATTGCATAAGTCCAACTTTGTCCTGGAAGCAAGCGTCAGCAAGGGAACAGCCAAGCACTTACTCTGCGGTGTCAGGGCCTGCACATTGTAGTCGTCGAGCTGGAGGGTGGCGTTGCCTCCCTTGCGCTGGAACCGCACCACGTGATAGGAGTTGTCGTTGACCTTGGTTCCAATCTCGCCCAGAGGCAGATCCACGCTGCCAATGTTGTACACCATGAAGATGTTGCCCTCGACTATCTCCAGTTCCATGTAGTCCTGTGTGGTGGCACTCTCGATGCGCAGCAGCACAGCATCCGGCTTGGTGGTTATAAAGCCCATCGCCACATTATCCTCCTCGGTGTCTGCCTGTGCGTTCTCCGGGAAGGTGTACTGTACCATGCCCTTGTTGTTGCCAAACTCATAAGCAATGGATTCTGGGGGAACAGACAGCAAAACATTCCATTAAATACGTGTCCAATTGATGCCGTGGAATGTGTGTGTTACCATCGTAGCAAGTGGGTCCTGTGTAGGAGGTCATGTCGCACTCGCAGGCATACGCATTCCACTGCTGCACGCACACTCCCCGATTGGCGCAGGCGTTCTGGCTGCACTTGGTGGGTCCCTCGCAGCCGCTGACCACCAGAGAGCTGGGCACCACCGCATCGCTGGTGAGCGATGGCGAGGCATCGCCCAGATCCAGCGAGGCCAGGCAGCCCTCGAAGCCGGAGCGGGACGAGATGGAGGCAGGCAGCTTCGAGTACATGTCCTTGAAGACGCCACCAATGTAGAGGATGCCAGCCAGCTCCAGATGCATATTATTGCCGGTCAGGGTGATGATCTCAAAGGAGTCGTCCACGGTCAGCGTGTGGGTCTTGGGTCCGGGCCGCCTAATGCTGACCTGATGCCAGCGGTTGTCGTTCATGTGGATGCGTGACTTGTCCCTCATGGTCACCGGACCATCGCCCAGATCGAAGGTGTAGTGGATGTGGCCATTCACCAGCTCCACGGCCACAAAGTCGCTGCGGCGACCCCCGTTGAAGACCAGCAGTCCGTTTGGCTCCACCGTCTTGAAGCGGAAGTCAATGGAGATGCTGTTGTAGGCCTTGAGCATGGCCAGGCCCACGTACGAGTGCTTTGAGCGGAATGTGGCCGCGTGGTAGGGCTGTCCGGCTGGAGAGTTCACAAAGCGGGCCGTGAGCTTGAAGGTGGCGCTCGGCAGAGCCGACAACTCCGGTCCCAGGCTCTTCACAATGTCCAAATAGCTATGAATAATACGAGAATAGTTTGTGAATCTTTACTGGAGGATGAGGAGTCTCACCGCTGTCCGTTAAACACAAAGCCCTGCATTTGACCGACAAAGTTGGGCATGGTCGAGGTCATTTGGATCTCCTCCTCGGCATGGAAGAGACCGCCCAGATGGATGGAGCGTATCTCCATGGTGCTGTGTCGTCCCAGGATCGTTTCGGCTGCATAAAGAATATTTCCAAAAACAAGAAATGGATAAAACTCGTGGCCTCGCCAGGGGGTGGTCAAGCCAGGCTTGGCTTTGCGCTAAGGTTTATTGTAGACTAGGCAGAGTACCATTAACATTGGATATTGTATATATGGGTATTAGGAGTATTGGAGGTATTAGGGTACTGGTAGATATGGATTATAGTTGGTGACAAGAAGCACATACGCATATATAGTCAAAGAGTATATAGTAGAGTATATAAGTAGTATATAGAGATATAGTAGATATAGGTATGCGATTTTTAGTAGACATTTATCTAAGTTTTGGTTCAAAAGATTGTTTTTTGTTCAAGCATTTTTGTAGTCTTCACTCGACAGTGGCTGAATGTATTTGTAATTTGAATTGGGTATTAGTTGGTTTTGGTTTTTTTTTTTTTTGTAGTTGTTATTTCGATTTTGTTGCAGCTTGGTACATACTAAAGAAAGGTGCAGATTACAATACATATGTACTGGTACGGATAGTAGAAGTTATAAGTAGTTATTGATTAAGACAAAACCAAAGGTACATCATAATTCTCGACGCTTCAGCGCAGAACCAAAGGAAAGTACGAGTATGTAGTATTAGTTAAAGTAAAGTAAATTAGAGTTCGCTAAAGTTGGTTAGTTATGCAAGTTTTGGTGCGCATTTTGGATTAATTTTTTGGTTTCATTGGCATGGTACGAGTATATAGTACGACAGATACGAGTATCTTTTTTTTTTTGGAGTGTGTGAGATACATTTTCATTACGAGTACAGTGGCGGTGACATTTCATTTCAATTTTTGTTTTAATTTTTGATTTGTTTTTTGTTCATATACTATCATCTGTGCATTGCTCAAAACGAAAGAAAATGAAGAGAAAACGCAAAAAAGGTTTGGACAACGCTAAAGATCAATCATTGTCGAAATCAATATGGGGGGTATCGAAATAATCATATCAAAAACAAATAAAACAGTAATTTTTGCGATTTGTTGAACGACATTGAAACTAAACATCGATTGGTTTCGTTTTTTTTTTTTGGTTTTCAATGTATTTGTATGTAGTTGGGTTCTAATTCCGGTAAATGTGTGTTAATCTGTGACCTAAAGAGTGTTTCGAGTATGTGTGTGTGTTGATGTGTGTGTGTGTGTGTGTGTGCGGCGACTACGTCTAAGTTAATAACGGTGCATTAGCCTTAACGAGCGACCACATGGCGCATACAACGCATTGGCCCGCTGAATGATTGACATCTTTACATGCAAATGACTGCAGTGACAGAGACAGAGCAGATACAGAGCAGAGACAGAGCAATAGCAAGAGAGAGAGAGAGAGAGATAGAGACAGCTACAGAGAGAGAGAAAGAGAGTGACAGAGGGAGAGGTGGCTTAAGGTGGGTGGGTCAGAGTGAAGTGGTTGTGAAAGTATTAGTAGTAGTAGAATTAGGACGCTTAGTACACTCGAATTTGCTGGGTGATTTGCTGTTGTGATACGAGGCGGCGATGGCGGTACGATACGATACGATATACGATATACGATATGCAATATACGGTACACAGTATACATTGGTCGTGAGCAGTTCATGCGCTTAACTATTGTTCCTTTACAGTTATTAGTTTTTGGCCTGTTATTATTGCTTTTGCGGCTTATCGGCACAGAGGTGAGGTGCGGTGCTCACATGCAAACGCTTCTTGTGTGTGTGTGTGTGTGTGTGTGTGGAGTGGAGTGGATCTTTGTGCCTGTGCTTTAGAGTTATATATGTGTGTGTGTGTGTGTGCCTGTGCTCTGGTGTGCTAGAGGGTGAGAGTGTGAGTGTCGGCAGTGTGTTGGCCAGGAGCGGACTCTGGCAAACAGGACATTCTAGCATTGATGCCACTGATTGCCATCGCCCCCTCGCTGCAGCCCACCCGATTCTGTATCGATACTCTTTCGGAACACACTTGCGCAACGGAAAAAAAACTAATTTGTTACGTGGCACACGATTACTCGTCAAAATACGGCTTGCAATTGTTGTATTGTTGGACTGATGTTGCGGATAGTAGTAGTAGTTGAGTTTACTTAACACAAAGCTAATTACATATTAAGTGGTGCAAATTACGGCCCTGGGCGCTTCTAAACATTGTTTTGCCCTTTCTCGTCTCAATAAGTTCGCCGCCCGCCCCCTCACTCCCCCGCACAATAGAAGTACCGCCCCACAAATATCGGTCGGTCGGTCTGTTTCTCTGCGGTTTTTCAATCGCTTTTCTCTGTGGGTGGGCATATGGCGTGACTTTCATCGAGCGATTCGGGCAAAAAAATGTTTCCCCGCGTTCTTGCGTGTCGATTTTTTTCTCGCCTAAAGTATGAAACAACGAAAAAAAACAAACAATATTGTACATTGAAATCATTTACGTTGGCTTTCTCCCGTCATTTTGCATGGTTCATTTCATTTTTGTTCTTCTCTGTGGCATTAGTTTTTTTCTGTATTAGTTCTCTTTTCATTTTTTTCAAGAAGGTCGTTTAGATCACATTTGTGATTAGAAAATTGCATTTGCATTTGCATTTGACATTGTATTGTACATACATACATACATACTACTATGTATATTTGATGATGGAGTTGGTTTCGTTTCGTTTCTCTGAGGTCTAATTAGCATAGACGACCGACCGGACTGAAACAAACACTTTGGAACATACCGCACGTGTGTGGTTTATGGTACAGCAATTATTTAAATGAATTTTCATTGTTTAGATCACGATAATAAATGCCCGTAGCACTCTTGTCCCATATATAGTATATATATTTACATGAAATTATAATACAATGTAATTTCAGGACAGGGTTTTAAAAATCAATTGAATAGTTTCGAATTTGAAAGAGAAACCAAAAATAAATCAACATATAATTACAAGTAACCCAATTACCAAATGACATATTTTGTTTTGTATATACTTTAAAATCACGAGGGACAAAATCATTTACAAGACAATCAATATAATCAAATATTTGGAACACTGAAAGCTATTTATTTTAGGAATGACGCTGAAACACACGACTCCTGCTGTTCAACGCTTCCGTTGGTCTTAGTTTTATTCATTATTAGGAGGGGAGTATTACATAACTTTCGAATACGAATACAAATTGGAATTTGTTGACTGTGTGGGAATTGGAATTGGAATTGTAATTGTAATTGGTATTGGAATTGGCAATCTTAATTGGGTAAATCAAACAAAAATTAATTAAGTAATTAAGTATCGCAAATGAAAACACAACATCGAGATGTTTGAAATAGGTTTGAGAGAAACTTACGAAGAGCAAAAAATATGTAAAATGTATGGAATTACGAATGAGTTAGTAGAATATACTTTTTTTTTAGGGCAGATCTTCATCTTCATCTGCCGCTTATCTTTGGGTTAGAAACTCATAATCGGTGGATAGAATGGATGGTAGAGTAGAGTCTTATGAAGGAAGGAATCATGAATCAAACAAACTTTCAGAGAGGCGTACAAATGTGTGAAATGGTGGTGTATGCTGGTGGATGTGGAGCCTTGGTGTCGTACGAGTATGGAGTATGTCTCAAACTATGTATGTATGTAATTTGCAGATGCTTAACGATGTTCACAGAGCGATACAGAGCGAGATAGATACAGATATAGATAGTTAGATAGATAGAGAGAGAGAGCTGTCTTAGTTCAAATCGGTATCATCAGAAAATTTAAGAAAATGTGTCATGAGAAATGAGTATCGAAGAAATGTTTTGATAGAGAAATAAACTTTGCTAAATACTTTTTTTCCTTTTTGTTTAATTAATTTCTTTTGTCGATTTTTAACTGCATTTTACTTTTTGTGTGTGTGTGTGTTCGTATGTGTTCTGTCTGTGTGCGTGTGTGTTTAGTAGTAGTTAACTGAAAAGCTCTCAAATGAAAAGTTTAAGTAGAACATAAAAGTGGATAACACGCCGCTGACTGCACTTTCGTCGTTTTTCATTGATTTTCTGCTTTTCTTTTTCTTGATTTTTCTTGATTCTCTTGATATTCTTTTAAGTTTTCATTTCGACTGTCCTGAAGCACCTTCACACACCTTCCTGGAGGCTGGGGGGTTGAGCTGAGCTGAGCTGAACTGAACTGAGTGGGGAACTTTGAACTTGAACCTCGCTGTTGTGGTGGTGCGTGGAGCACTCGAACTGGAAACTAATCGGATGGATATGCTTTGCTGAGGCGGAGACAGTCAGGACAGGAGAGTTGGTTTGGTTGGTAAAAAAAACGACACGGCACGACACGTAGTAGGGCAATAGATGTGCTGTTGATACATACATAACATACCCCTGACGGGGGGAGCCCCGTCGACTTGTAGCCGCAGATTCGATGCCCGGCGCGAGAACCGGATGGTGTGCCAATTATTGTCATTGAGCACAGACTGGCCAGCCAGGAGATTCTGCAAGTTATCCACGTGAGAGTCAGCGTCAGGCCTCCACTTGCCCGTTTTATGGGGGGGGGTCTCAGGACTCACCTTCTCCCTGTCACTTAGCCGCACGCTGGCACGAATTCTACCCGCCACAAGGGCAATCTCCAGGCGGTCCGGCGAGTTGGACTCGGCGCTGGTTAGCAGCAGCAGACCCGCCGGACGAGACGTCTTGAAGCGTATGACCAGCTCCTCGGTCTGCGTCTTGGTGCCCTGTCCATTGCCCAGCCAGATGGTCATGTGCTGGCTGCCGTTAAAGGCCACGGTGGCCAGCTCCCGGCCGCAGGTCGGTCCGCCGTAGAGAGTGGACGAGCAGTCGCAGATGGGGCGGTTCCAGCCCTCGAGGCAGGTGCCACCGTTGAGGCAGGGATTGGCGGTGCACACATTCGCCTGCACGTGGCACGACGGCTTGACGGAGGCTGATCCAAGTGGGTTATCAGTGACACTCCATCATCTGGTGGCAGGGAAATCGTGACTACGCTACTTACCCGAATCCTGAACGCGTGCAAAGGCGGCTATATCGATTGCCTTGCCACTCAGCACCAGGTCACGCAAGCAGCCCACGAATCCTTGGCGCAGGGTGGCCGTCCAGATGGCCGCCGGCCAGGCCACACTGTTGTACGCCGGCCCCACCCCGCCCAGATACATGTGCCCGTCCAGTTCGAGAATGGTTCCGTCTCCGGGCGTGCGGAAATCGTTCCAGACCCCGTCCACGCTCACCTTGGCATCGCGTCCGTTCCGGCGCAGAATCAGGTCATGCCAGTCCCCATCGTCCACGCGGCGACGCGAGGCTCTGATCTTGGAGGCACCCGAGCCGAGGTCCAGGTGGATGTAGATATGTCCGTTGAGCAGCTCAATTGCAATCAGCACGGGCTAGGGGGCAGGTACGGGTCAACTCAAATTGAACTCAGGCAAATGAATGCCCCAGAAATGCACTTACGTTCTTGGCACGCGGCTGCTTGGAACCAGTGGCCAGGACAATGATGCCATTGGGCTCCTTGGTGCGGAACTTGAAGCTGATGGAGCTCTGCTTACCAGTCTCCCAAGGCGGCAGCACCTGAAGCATGCACGATTAGGTTGAGGCCCAGCAGATGAGATGAGTGGGGGGGACTCCTGCCAAAGATGATTTTCCACTTACCAAATGCGATTCACGGGTCGTAAAGGTCACAGGATCCTGGGGATCACCACTGGGGCACTGATACTCGAGATTGCCAGCCACCTGGATCAGCTTGGAGCCGCTCTTGGCCAGATCAATCAGGTTGAGATTCAGCGTATCCGCCGAGAACTCCACCTTGCGCAGGCAGCCCACAAAGTTGTTGTGCACACGGGCGCCCAGCAGGGCTCTGGGATTGACGGCTCCCCCTACATAGACGCGCGAGGAGGAGAGCATCGTAAACTTGCCAGCGATGTGCGAGTGATCCGTGTAGACATCGTCCACGACAGTAACCAGCTGCAGGACAAAGGATTCCCTTTATATAGAGGCACTCTCTGTGCATAGATTGCTCGAATACGCACCCGACAGAAGCTGGTTATGGACGAGATCTCCTGTATGCGACGGTGAACGGTAACCTTATGCCACTGGTGGTCGTCGAAGCGCACCTTCGAGGGCTTGATGTGCATCTCCTGCTTGCCATTGGCCAGGCCCATTGTCAGGGAGACGCCGCCATCGCGCAGGGCCAGATTCAGATAGTCGGTGCCGTGTCCCGTGTAGAAGAGCAGGCCGTTCGGCTGGCGTGTGCGAAAGTAGAAGGATATGGCATCCTGGGCACTCACAATGGGCTCGGCGCCCGTCTGGCCCAAGTCGTACGAGAGGAACTGTGTACCGCGGAACGTTGCCTCCGATGGCGCCTTCTCCTTCTCACAATACTGGCCATCGTACTCGAGGTTTCGACACTCGCAAATTGGACCGGAATCAGTGGATATGCAGATGCCGCCATGCTGGCAGGGATCGTTACGTTCGCAGGCATCCGTTGTATTGCCGCGAACACCCTGATTGCACACGTAACAAAAGAGTTGAAGGACACAACAGAAATGTTGATGAAACTTAAACTAAACTTTCCTAACTCTTGGGTTAACAAAATGGTATTTTTCCCAAACAAGAAATGATTTTATCCCACACCCAATAGATTTTCATTGACTCACCCTCAGAGGCCTTTCACGGGCAGGCAGCTCGCCATGATCACAGGGCACATCGCCGCACTTGATGTCACGCGGCTGCTTGATCTCTTGGCGCCTGGTTGAGCCTCCAGGCTGATCGGCATAGACCAGGTTGCGGATGGCGCCACGGAATCGCGGCTCGAAGATTACACTGGGCAGTGCCAGCAGCGCCAGCTTGCTGCTGTACCAGTTGGGCATGCCACCCACATAGACGTCGGAGTTGCTGGCAAACTTTCCGAACTGGAACTCCTTGCCCTTGGTGGAGCGCTGCTGCGAGACGCCGTCGACAATCAGCGAGGTCTGGTCGTCGTTGCGCAGCACCTGGACCTTGTGCCAGTGGCCGTCGTGGAGCTCGCGGCCCACGGTGATGATCTGGGCACCGCCGCCAAGGTTGTAGCGCAGGCGGAGCGCTCCCTCGACAAGTTTCAGCTCGAAGAAGTCATAGGTGCCGCCGTCATCGGTGTAGAGGACCAGGCCATTGGGCTGCTCCGTCTTGAACTCTAGCTCGAGGGTGCCGTTCAGGCCGGTGTACCACTTCCTGAAGGTATAGAACGAGCTCTGCGAGCCGTCCAGCTGGAAGCCAGCGCTGATGGTCACAAAGCTGGCCGCTAGGCTCACCAGCAAGGCGGTGACAATCAGCACGCGGTAGGAGCGTCGGTACTCGACGACCAGCGGGGCACAATGAGTCGGCAGGCTGCGCACTGGTAGGGGGTCTCTTCGACGGCGCCGTGCCTTATTGAAGAGCAAGTCAGCGCTAGAAGAGGAGGAGCTGGTTGCGGCTGGTGCCTCGAGCCGCGGACTGTGCAGCATCTCAACAGTTTGGTGCTGATCCTTGTCCATGGTGTGGTCGGTCTCAATGTGCTTGGCTGTCATTGGAGCGCGTACATATTGGAGATGGGGCTGGGGCTGATATGTTGCACTTGGCGCCTTCATTCACACGCACACGCACACTGGTGCACACGCTGATATACGCACGTTGCGCGCGTAAAACGTAAAATGTCGCCTTGTGCTCCGTTGCGTATACGTATTCCAGTCCTTGAGCGGGAGCTTTTCGTGCGTCCTTGTGTTGGTGTCGTGTCCTGTCGTGTCCACAATATTACTACACTCTGGAATTTTATCCGCGCTGCTTCCAACTTTCATTGAGAGAGCGCGCGCCGCAAGAGAGAGAGAGAGAGTGAAAGCTCGGCCGAGCGAGGTTGGCTGCGGCTGTTATTGCTCTGCTACTGTCACTGTTACACTCTGACCACTGTTCTGGCACTGTTAGCACGGGAATTATTTGTTAATTTCGACTGATTTCGTGATGCTTATTGCGGAACTCTTTGAGTTTTTGGCATTTTGTACACTTGATTTGCATAATGTTTGGCAAATTGATTCCAAACGCGCACATTTCACCGCCGTTGGCCGTCTTGTATCGTGTCACAGAACCGTTAGCAGCAGCAGCCCGATGGCTGACCGCAAACGGGGCTGATGGGGGTGGTTGTGGCTCCGATTGTGGGGTTGGTGGTGGGGCCGAAAGCTTGCCAGATACCCCTGCCCTCCGATGCTGCTGGGGCGCCCACGAGCGTGTCAACGTACATGTACATACTAAAAATCGGAAAAAATTTTCACTGCATGTCGAAAGTTGTAGGCGAAAATTTTTCTGTGTGCCACCACAGCGAGCCTTTTTTTCACTGACCCCAACGGACGACCAGCTCTCGATAAACCACAGGCAGAGCAATTAATTATTTATAAGTATTGATTGGGACTATTGATTTGATGCGAGGGTACGGATTTTCGATTCACTCTGATTTTATCTTACACAATGTGGTTTTGCCGTGGTGTTTATTCATTTAACGCACTTTTGCCACCAGTTTATTCCTTTTATGTAGGTATTTATGTAACTGCGTGCCCTTTTGTATTCTCGATTTGATGGATACGCGTTTCCGTTTGAAGAATTTTTGCAGATTTTTTTTGGTTCAACTGTGGGGTACAAAATTTTGTGTGTCGAAATTTGTTCCGCAGCGCCTTCCGCTGCTCTTGGTTTTGATATCGATCCGCACTGCATCCACGACAAGACTGAACTGCAATTTCAAACTTAATTTCTTCGCACTGTTTCCAATGGATAACGAAAGCTCCGCCAGCTTATTCACAAAAAGCCTTGGGTTCGGTCTAGACGACTCACTTTTGGCGGTTCAGCGCACCTCAAAATGTGAAGTTATATCCGCTTTTTGTTTTATTTAACCACAAAATGCTTCATATGTTCTAGTTCCGCTTGGGTTTTATATTTATTTAGCTATATGGCGGCTGTTCGCTGGTGGCCCCCAAAAAGTATGCTAACAAAAGGACCTCTTGGCTGGAGTGTAGCGCATGGGAATGCCAAAAATGAAAAGCTCGCTTACTTCGCACGAGGCATGCATATGCGTACTACTAACACACAAATATCCACAGTCACAGGCACACACACACAGTCACACAGATACACACACATACGGCCCACTCACACATGCGTAATACGCAGGTTCATAACCTGCACCACTCAAAGCGTATTAGAAGGGACACGGACACATAGATACACAGAGTCCTCTGTCATATGCATTGTAAATATGTATGTGTGGTATGTACATACATGTGTGCATGGATGCACACCCCCCACACACAAGAAACCCACACACAAAGACGACCCGTGTATATGCCTTGACATTTACTACGCAACTTCGACAACTCGGTGTCAAATTCGATTTGCATTTTCCATGTAAATTGTAGAGCGTCCTGTCTCGTCCTCTGTCTGTGTGTGGGCGGCAGTAATGGTGTCCTACCCTCCTCCCTCCCTTTCACCAACGAGTGTGCAATTGCAAGGCCAACGCTACCATAAATCCACGTCACTGGAGAGTATTAGCTCGGGGACAACCGCGACAACCATCACGCACTAAACAATACACCAGGGACCGACACGCACTCCCCATGCAGTTAGTTTTTAATAATTTTGTCAAGCGACCAGGGGGAGAGCTGCGAATGCCAACACGTGCTGTCCATTGTCCTTCGCTGCTGTGACGCTCGAAACGAAACGGACTCCTGCGGCAGAATGGGAAAAGTGAAACAGTGGAGGGGAAAGCTTTTGACTTGCGCGCCAACATAGAGTTGCCACGCTCTCGCAGAGTTCTGCGCCCGGCGATCGATAGGCAGCGCACACCTCTGGTCACACCAATCTGGCCAGCTGGCTCTTATCATTACAACGTTCCACCGCCTCTCAACCTGCTCTCCAACGGCTAAGGATTTGCACAAGACAAGCAACTCAAATCTCAATAGATTGGAGTGCACTCCAAACAAACCAAACGACTAGTTTGTTGCCATACTGGAGAGTCACGTCCGCTGCCCGTTACATAATGCTGAGCCGGCTGGGTCGTGTGGCACCCCGCCTCTCTCGTGCCATCCACACGGAGCGCAAAGTGAAAGTCCAAGGCATTGATTTGAATATCGTGGAGTGTGGCAGCGGTCCCCGTAGTCTGCTGCTGATGCCCGGTGCCCTGGGATCGGCCTGGACAGACTTCAAGCCCCAGATCGAGCAGCTGCCAAAGCTTCTGCCAGAGCACACGATCATCGCCTGGGATCCACCCGGCTACGGCAAGTCTGTGCCGCCCCAGCGCAGGTTTGGACTGGAATTCTTTCGGGAGGATGCCCAGGCAGCCGTGGAGCTGATGCGGGCCTTGGACAGACCAAAGTTCTCCATTCTCGGGTGGAGTGATGGCGGTATCACAGCGCTGATTGTGGCCGGCCGTCATGCAGAGGCTGTCGAGAGGCTTGCCATATGGGGCGCTGGCGCCTACCTGAATGAGGAGGAGGAAGTGAAGTCTCTTCGCAACATCCGGGACGTGGCCAAGTGGTCGCCACGCATGCGGGAGCCCATGGAGAAGGTCTATGGCGTGGAGCGTTTCGCCCAACTGTGGGCCGAGTGGGTGGATGCCGCCTGTTCGTTTTACGACCAAAGAGATGGCGACTTCTGTCGCTCCGAAGTGGAGCAGGTGAAGGCTCCCACATTCATACTGCACGGCAAGAAGGATCCCATGATAGCGGCCGAGCATGTGCCGTGGTTAAAGGAGCGTCTGCCTCAGGCGCAATATCATGAGTTTCCCGAGGGCAAGCACAACATCCACCTACGCTACGCGGAGGAATTCAACAAACTTGTGGCAGAGTTCTTTAACAAAAAGTGTTCAAACTGAAATCGAATGTTCGTTCGGCCATGAATCATGGCGAAAGGCAAAAAGTAATTGATAATTATTTCGTATCTATTAACTAATAAACAAGGTATCATGAAAGGGAAAGCATTGATCTAGTAGAGGGGGCTTGTGTAATGGACTTTCAGACCCATATGATGTTCTTCTGACTCGTATGAGTCTCTGCCCAGCTTGAGTGGAGATGAAGAGATCATTTTGTTTGATTTGAACTCCCTTCCCAGGCACAGGCAGAAAAAGGGTAAGGGATTACGTTTTACATTAAATACGGTACAATATTTATTATTTCACAGAATGCTGGACAGTTGGTGCTTAGATTACTTGACCTGGGCAATGAGGGTTTGCACGTAGTCATCGTACTTGGCCTGGAAGAAGTTACCGGCAACGGGAGCGCCAAAGTTGTACTTGGTGATGTAGTCACGCACCTTAACACTGACACGTCCTTCGCGAGTCCTGCATGGGGCAAGCAAAAGGGAGAAGATAATCAGATTGAGGCGCCAAAGAGGACCAACCAGAGTTCTGTACTTACGACTTGTTGACGAACTTGTCGGAGGTGATCTTCTCGTTCTGCTTGAACACCAAGAACACATAGCGGTGCAGGCCGGATCCTTCGCGGGGACCAGCGCCAATGTACTCGACGATAACCTGGCCCTGGGAGACGTTGTTGCCGGGAATGTTGATCACGGCCCAGTGCATGATTTCGCGAAACTTGGGATCCTCGCGGCTTGGGGCATCGGGATCGACCATGAGCAGGGTGTAGAGAGAGCCCGCATCGGCGTCATAGACAACGGTGGGCTCGTCCTTCACCTGTGTGGGAGTCAGCTCCTGACCCGGCTCCACCTGAGCCCCGGAGGGATAGGTGACGGTGGCCCTTGCCTTGGGCTTGACGTCGATGATGTCTGGAATAATGCCGGCGGTGTCCATGTTAGCTTGTGTTCGGTCTGGCGGTAAGACAGTGACTCTGGCCCATATGCCATTGGTGTGCGCCTTTTATCGCCCCGAACCCAAGAACCTGTAATCAGTGGCGTGCACTTTTCGCCTAATTCCCACCCATAGATAGCTTCACGCCGCGATAGCCTGATAAGCGATCGGGTAGACTTTATTCAGCCGGCGCAGGGAATACACCACTTGGCATGAGATTGGAAAAAAACAGTCTAACCGGTGAATGTTTTATTGCGAATCGGCACATAGTCATCGTACTTTGCTTGGAAATAGTTGGCTGCAATGGGACTTCCTAATCGGTTCTTCGATGCAAAGTCCCTGGCGCTAAAGTTAAGGCGTCCCTTGCGAATGCTGCAGAAGAGAAAGATGTACACAAACTGATTTCTGTTGATCTCTAATCGGATCGATTACGTTTTAAGTATGGGCTCTGTCTCCTCGATCTTTCGGCTCTGACGGTAGAGCAGGAATACGTATCGGTGTAGTCCAGTGTTCAGCGGCGGTCCCGCGCCCATATACTCCGCAAGCGCGAAACCAGCGCGTGGGTCGTCTCCCGGAATATTGACAACGGCCCAGTGCAAAATCTCACGGAACTCGGGATCCACGCGACTAGGAGCATCGGGATCCACCATGAGTAGGGTAAGCAGAGTCTCGCGACCCTCCCCCTCGGGGCTTACCCAGGACACATGCGGCTCATCCTTCACCTGAGTGGGGGTCAGCTCGTTGCCCTGCTCCACGAAGAGTTTGGCCGCATACAGCACCTGCAGCGTGCCCTTGGGCACGGTATCCACAACATCGGGAACTATGTCATCCATTGGTCTTACGTGTCCGTGCAACCCGTTAACGAAATCACGGCAATGACGCTACTTGTTTTGCTTCTTTATCGCTGATCGCCAAGTCTACGGGTCGATAAGTGAAAAAGCTTCTCTCGATCTATCGCTGGGCAGGCAGGAGGTGATCGAGTCGGAAGCCGTTGACTAATTTAAAAATTTCCAGTCTAATTAATTAATATCTAGATCTTGAAAACTGTCAAGGTTCCTCGTCGGGGATGGGATGGCAACAGCTGCAACTTATAATTTAACCAAAATGAACTTTGCTCGTCGAATATTTCAATAGCTTTTGATTGGGGGCAAACTGATTGGTCGTCAGTCCCTCAAAACTGATTTCATTTCATTTCAATGGGAAATTATGCAAAGGCCTGACAACGATAACAAAGCTTTCCTATCTAATGTCGTTTTTCGGCCTTTTTTAGTGACTTTTTATCATGAGCTAGAATGTGCCATAAACAACATTAAAGCTTGTCGTAATGAGTCATTAACTCATTCGTGGAGTAATAACTGAAGGGGAGAACTCTGCTCTTTGTATTCCAATAGTCTTTCAATTAAGGGAAGCACTTGAGCTGCTGAGTTGTGCCTACCTACATTGCATAAACGATACTCGTACATTCAACTTTTGTACATCCACCTTTATCATTTATGATATATATCTATATCTATATATTCGTCAGTAATTAGCATGTTCCTATACAAATATTTGCTACAATACTCGTATTTTGAAAGCATTGAGTGGCATTGTAGAAGACCTTATCTATACGACAGTCTTAGTTACAGCCAAGGATGAAGCCAGACTGTACATTTCAGCAAATTGTAAATAAACTTCGGCCGTCCCATGTTCTTAAGAGGATATACAATTAGTGGTTAGTGGTTGAGAGTTATTAGAAATGTTTTAAGTTGTTGTATTCTAAGCATTATCCATATCTAAGCATTATTTATGCTGTATCCATTATATTCATATATGTAGCTCTTGGCATTTCCAACCATCCAAAGATGCTGGAAATTTGTTATATATATGTATATGTGTATATATCATGCTATTTATTAAACAATTCGAATATTATTAACACTTGAATATCAATAGTTATATTTATAGCGCTGACAGAGAGAGAGAGTGAGTTGGTCTACTAAATACATTTAGTTGCATCGTTCGCCTTTGTTCTTTGCACAATGAAAAAAGTATATACATATATAATATCTGCCTGCATATATATAATACGGTTAATACAAATAATAATCAATAGTTGTGAAAACGTGAGCGTGAGATTTGAGAAGCGCCCCGCCGCGCATATAAAACAACATGGTTTACAATTAAATAGTAATGGTAAATAATAGTAGGTAATAATGGTATGTGTATAGGGAGCACAGCACGCCTCGCCCGCATAGTTAGAGCGCCTGCGGAGCGGAGGCTGTGGCGGCAGTATACATACAATTTACGATATATGCGTCTATGTATGGTGTTTGGGGGGGCGGCCCACTACTTGGATGCCCTCCGTCTTGCTGGAACTAATTTTGGAATACATTAACTGCTTGTTCAATTTGATTGAGGAAATACCAATAAGGGACGATTACACGCTTTCCTTTCTCTTCATTTAAATTCAACTGTGATACGTTGCTCCAGGATTGGTTGATTGTCTAGCATCTGGTCTCGTAGAGGCCGCTGCGCCCGATGTAGCGCACCCATTTGACCACGTCGTGGTCCGAGTAGTTCAGCTTTGGCTCGAACACCTTCAGATAGCGAACCTTGAAGCCGGATGGGGCGAAGGGCACCTCGAAATTCATGGAAATCGGTGGTCGGGTCCATTTCTTCTTGGTATCGGTTTCGAGCAGTTCTATTTCGGCTGACAGCTGAGTCTCCTTCATGCCGGCCATGCGCTTGATCTTCCACACAATGGCGTTCTCGGAGGCCTTGTACTTGGCCTTGCCCTTGAGGCAGATCAACTGCACACCTGAGGTATTCAGAGGCGTGGGTATTTTCACCTCGATCTTCTGGCCCAGCAGCGAGGGCTTGAAGTTGGACTTGAGCACCACCTTCACCTCCATCTTGGTACGTCCCACCTCGCGCACCAGCGGGATAACACGGAATGGTAACGAAATGTCTTTGGTGGTGCGATACCGCATCAGCTCGAATTCACCGTCCGGCGGGATAAAGCTGATCGAGTGTTCCGTCTCGAACTTGCTCAACTTGACGCACTGATGGAATTGGCAATCGTCAATAACAACCACCGGCTTGCCGGAACGCGATGTTTCCGCCTCGGTGTTGCCCGAGAGGCCTCGCCCCTTTGACTCCATGACGATCTTGTCGTTGATGCCAAACTTGCACTCGGGCATGCCTAAGGAAACGATTACCTCGATAATGAGACGACTTTTGGAAGTTTAAAAAACCCTTACCCGATAAATAAGACTTCATCACTACCTTGCCGGCCACATGAGCCGACAAAACCTGGCCCTGGGGGCTCATCAACAGATTGACATACTCGAGCACATCCAGGAAGAGTTCGTTGCGCCTATATTTGATGCCCTCGCGGCGCCAGCCAATCTGTCCAGTCACCTGAGATGTGATCTGCATTTGCTCCTCCTTGGTGGCCGACTTGATGCCCTGCTGCGTTATGAATGTCTTCAGAGTGCCCGAGTCTGTATTCTGGGGATAGCCAAAGTCCAGAATCTCGTCCAGCAGCTCATAAATGAGCACAAAGTTGTTCTTGATGTTCTCCTCGGAAATCTTGCCGAAGTACGATTGCATCACCTCGATGATCTTCAGCAAGAACTCGAACACCATCGCAGCGTTGACATTTTGTTTGGTGACCGCCGCCAGCCAAATGTTGGCACGCTGTAAGATTCATATGATTCAATTATTATGACTAATAGTGATGGTGCATCCGGTGGACGTGGCATGTGCATACCTTGATGTGGAAGAAGCTCGTCCTAGCAATGTTGGTCACCGGCGATCGCACCTGCTGGCGGGCATGGATGACGTTGACCCTAAAGGCGTCCACGGCATTGCGTCCGATGTCATCGCGATAAACTCGCGAGATTAGAACCTCGCCCTTGTGGTTGTACACGAACAAACCACCGATCATTTTGTGCGCTGTTGGCTGCTGGGAAGTCGGGCCAGAGAACCTTTATGCTAAGTTTGCCCCAAAGGATTCAGGAATTCCAAGCGAAAATTTTTATCAGAAAATCAATTTCACTCCCCTTTTCAGTGTGGTCGCGGATGTGTCGATTAAGTATACCATCTGACCTCAGAAATATACCAAAATATACCATATAATTTCCCAAAAATATACCAAAAAGTATATTCTATATAAACGGTCACCCTGGTGAGGAATTCGAATATTAAGGCTTTTTTTCATATTTATTAAAAATAATCCGATTGAACTTACTCATTTAAAATTAACCAGACTTCTGAAAATTTTATTAAATTATCTGATTAAATTACTTTTCTCTTAAAAATTACGATGGAAAATATCTTAAAACATCAATTACCCACTTGACCCACATTAAATGTCAATTACCTTTCATTATAAATAAGACTGTTCAAAAAAAAACAATTAAAGTGTTATTTAATATCAAAGTACTTGTAAAAATTGATAAGAGTAAAAAGTAGAGGGAATGCTGATCTATCTTCCAGTCTTTAGAAGTAACTAGAATCTTAAGAGTCTAAGATCTTAGAGATCTTCGGAGATATCTGGGTCAACTCAATAGCCTTGCACTAGCTTTAGAACTCCAGTAGCTTTAATGGCATGAGATTATATCGGGAATTTTGTATGAATAAAGCTAATCTTGATACACCTTTTACCCATCAATTAAACTCTCTGATTAGTCAATTGGGAGTTCCCCATTGCGGCCCAAACACATAACTTAAACATATGTACATACATATACTAGGAGTCCAGGCCAGGAGTCGGGTATTGGTGTTTTGGCAATATACTGAAAGTGTACAAAATAAAAATGTTTCATTATATATTAGGGAGTGGCAGAAGAGTAGAGTAAAGGGTGGTATTTAAAAGGACAAAATAGAATAGAAAGAAAACAAACAGACAATAGGGTATGCTTGCTCTGATTTAGTGTGTGGCTCCGAGGCAATTACATGGCAAAAGTGAGTAAAGAAAGTAAAAAGGGATTTTGAATCTCAGTGCAAGCCGAAAAGAAGGAATTATGAATATTATGGAGATGTTTCGTGCTCGAGTTTTGATTTCAAGAAGAGAGCGAGAAAACGTTGAATAATCTTGACCACGGGTTCTCCCATATCCGCGTTCTTGCACAACTTGATTAGCCGACTCTTGATTTGGTCAAAATCCTCGAAATGAACGAACAGAAAATCTTCCAGTCTGCCCAACATCCACTTGAACCAGTAATCATCGTCCAAATTGTGGGCGGACAACTTATTTTCCTGGTAAGAAACATTCAGGACCTTGATAATGCGCTGAACAGCGTCCAGCATGACATTCTTGAATGCGAGTTCATTGCTTTGCTCAATTTCGTCCACAATGATCATCCCCCGTTGGGGATTCTTGATGTGGCGCAGAACCGCATATAGCAGCTCCCATAAATACATTTTAGTTAGGTCTTTTTTGAGCCTCGGCGAAAAGATCCAGGACACTATGTACCTGGGATTGATGATATTCATCCTCATCAGTTTCTCAACTATCACGTGTTGGAACTGTTCATTGGCGACCCACAGGTCGAAGACTCCGGCCAGGACAGCATGGCCATCCTCCTCGCTCGAGACTAAAGCCTAAAAAAAGAACCAAATTCAGTTCCAGTACTAAACCGTAAAGAAAACAAATCCTTACCGAAAGAGTTATTTTCATGGTTTCGAGGGCGGCGATTGTGTGAGTGAATGATGCGCAGCCCATTCGGAGGGCACACGTGGTCACCACGTGGATCATGAGCTGTTTGTCAAGGTCGCTGCGGGCCAGTATTGCCTCTATGGTCTCCGGTCTAGTCTGCCTCAGGTGCATCTCGTTACTTATTTCGTGCGCCAGCAGTGCGCCGGGCGTCTTGCAATCGGAATACGGGAAGTGAACATCCGGTACTGGGGGCATGTACTTCTGGAGCGAGACTGGCACAATCTGGCGAATAGCTTCGTGGAAGCTCAATCTGTTTGGGGGAGGTGACATTG
Source organism: Drosophila bifasciata (assembly GCA_009664405.1). Taxonomy (NCBI): domain Eukaryota; kingdom Metazoa; phylum Arthropoda; class Insecta; order Diptera; family Drosophilidae; genus Drosophila; species Drosophila bifasciata. The sequence continues at coordinate 10,501,539 of CM019044.1, forward strand.
GAAAGGGCATACTATGAGTACAAGGGTGCTGCACATACCGCACGCATTTCTTGAGCAGCTCCCGCATGAAAATCGCACAGGGGTTGAGCTCAGAATCGATATTAGAATCCGAGAAGAAAGGCTCCCAATTTTCCCAGCCGGCGGCGAAGCGAAAGTTACTCAGGTAGTGGGACAGCCAGTTAATCAGCCGATCAAAGCAGGCCACTCGCAAAGAGCTCATCTTCGTGATGAAAACCAATGTGGCCTCGGCAATCACCTTGTGCATAACGTCGGGACGGCGCTTGCACATCTCCACCAAAATGCTGCCGTAGACCAAGGTGATCAGCGGCGACTTGGGCAGCGCCAGCATCTGTCCGAGGATGACCTCCACGACGCAGTGAGCGACGGAAACGGAATTGGAATTTCGTGACATAAAATTCACTAGGGTGTCGGCGCAGACCTTCCGATCCATGTGGGTTTGCTGGAACAGCTCCAGGATCTCGCACTCGAGATGGTGGCGCTCAGTGCTGGTGGAAGTTACGTCAATTGCGAGCTGGTCAAATTCGAAAATCCGGAAGACCACCCAGGGACGTGGATACTCAAGCACCAGATTCATCTCCGGCATTTCCATATCCGGCAGATCATGCTGCAGGGAAGCACTCAGTCGCTCGTCATAGTACATGGATGGACGCATTCTATCATGTTTGAGCCAGTTGCTTTGACGTAGATGAATGATATGCATCCAGAATGTGTCCAGGTAGTCCTCCTGGTGGTCGGTGTCCTCGAATATGCTGAGCAGGGCACCATGGGAGTGGGTGCGCTTCCGCATATAGATATGCAGTGTGGTGATCAAATGATCGAAGGATTGACCCCTCAGCTGGAGATCGCGCCCGATCAGAGGCAATGCAGTAATCACACTGTACGCAAAGAAGTCGCTACGAAGCTGCGGAACAATACTTTCCATTTCATCTGACACACAATGCACGGCGAAGGTCAGGTACAGGCGCAATATCGAGGAGCCGTTAATGACATTGCAGTTGTATAGTTCGGTGAAGAAGTGCAGCAGGCCGCGCGCGTTCTCCCACTTGCCATTGACGAGTGCTTTGCGGAGGGATTGCATCAAGGCGCCGAGGCACTCGGAAACGATTGGATAAAAGTCGACGTTGAGAAGTCCCACAAGGGTAGCATAGAAACCTGTGGCGTAGCTGGGAGGACGGTTCACACAGCTTTTTATAATACTTAGCACTTGCTCCTTGTGGCCGGGCAGGCATTTGGTGATCAACAACACCACTTGCGGGATGCGCAACAATACGCCGACGGCATTGAATTTGCCTATTTTGGTCATCAGCATATTAATGGTTTCAATACGATCTTCGGCGACAAGGCTCTGCCTGCGACGTTTGGAGGGGGCAAGGTCCGTCGACTCACGGCGCTCACGTTTGCGAAAACGATCCCCCATTCTGAAATTAAACTGTAACTTGCTCTTTCTTTTCTTGTTTGATGTGCACTGCACCACCACTGCAGAATCTATGCAATTAATTTTCAGGCAAAACGTAAATTAATATTACAGTGAAAATATTTTATACTTACGTTTTTGATTCCTTTGAACTAGAAACTATCTCACTTAGCACATAAATGCTTACTGGATAATAATTCACTGGTTTGCTGACAATATGAGTAACGAACAAAATCAAAGGTCAGTATAACACACTTCACGAAATAACCGGCTATTGCTCTTTATAAATTTTTTCCGATTTTTATTCCGATGTTCACCAGTCAAGAAAAGATTAAGAAGTGAAAAATTGAATTTCTCGCAATGACTTTACAACTCGGGGACGTCAAACTGAATTTTTTCTGTCCCTTGCATTGGTAGCACTGTCAGAAAGTGCCGGTATTATTGGTGGTATTATTGGGGGCATTCTGTTTAGTCTCAAATCGAACAATCGATTTTTCGTCGGTATATTTCCTGTATATTTTGAAAATGAGAAAAAATATTTCGGTATATTTTGAGGGTCCGACGGTATATTTGAACAATAAAACCGCGGTCACACTGTGTACATGACTCTGCGGCTTTGACTTTATTTTAGTACGATAAAATAAAATAGTGTGTGCTAAACGCAACAAAAAGTAATATAAAAAGAAAATGCCTGCTGAAAACCTCGAGGAGCAGGGTTTGGAGAAGAACCCAAACCTGGAGTTGACCCAGACAAAGTTTCTGCTTACATTGGCCGAGTACAAACAAGATGTGGCTCTGAAGGCGAAACTTTTGGACGCCATACGGGCCGATAACATGGCTCCATGGTACGAACATATCTGCACGGAGCTCGGCTGGACTGCGGACAAAGATCTGCTGGCGCGCATGAAGGAGAACAACCGCGTGGAGATCGAGCAACTGGATGCGTCCATCGAAGATGCCGAGAAGAATCTGGGTGAAATGGAGGTGCGCGAGGCAAACCTGAAGAAGTCTGAGTATTTGTGCCGCATCGGTGACAAAGCCGCTGCCGAGACAGCCTTCCGCAAGACATACGAGAAGACCGTCTCGTTGGGCCATCGCCTGGACATTGTTTTCCACCTCATCCGCCTGGGACTGTTCTATTTGGATCACGACCTAATCACACGCAACATCGACAAGGCAAAATACCTGATTGAGGAGGGTGGCGACTGGGATCGCCGCAATCGTCTGAAGGTGTACCAGGGAGTGTATTCCGTTGCAGTGCGCGACTTCAAGGCGGCCGCCACATTCTTCCTGGACACAGTGAGCACCTTCACCTCCTACGAGCTGATGGACTATCCCACATTTGTGCGCTACACCGTGTATGTGTCCATGATAGCCCTGCCGCGCAACGAGCTGCGCGACAAAGTCATCAAGGGCTCGGAGATTCAGGAGGTTCTGCACGGCCTGCCCGATGTCAAGCAGTTCCTCTTCTCCCTGTACAACTGTCAGTATGAGAATTTCTACGTGCATTTGGCTGTGGTCGAGAAGCAGCTGCGTTCCGACTACCTCATCCATCCCCACTACCGCTACTACGTACGCGAGATGCGCATCCTTGGCTACACCCAACTGCTGGAGTCCTATCGCTCCCTCACGCTGCAGTACATGGCCGAGTCTTTTGGTGTCACTGTGGACTACATCGACCAGGAGCTGGCACGCTTCATCGCCGCTGGTAGGCTGCATGCCAAGGTAGATCGCGTCGGCGGCATTGTGGAGACGAATCGCCCAGACAACAAGAACTGGCAGTACCAGGCCACCATCAAGCAAGGCGATCTGCTGCTCAATCGCATCCAGAAGCTGAGTCGCGTGATAAATATTTAATTAGGACGTAGAGAAGTCGATGTTTATAAAAAGGTTTATTCAAATTCAACATTTATTACAGTGTAAAACTAACGTAACGTACAATAAAAACGAAAACGATAAAAATTCATGTATGCGCGTTTGCTGGAAATTCTCTAATAAATTGTACGTTTACATATGTATGTATTTAATTATCTAAATTCTTTGGAATTGTTTTGGTTATATGTTGTCTTTTTTAGGGTATTTGAGTATTATTGCAATCATTCCATTTTTGTACTTAACTGTCCTCGATTTGAATTTAAGATGCAACTCTGAGCAACGGTAACGAAACTTTTTAGTGCACATCTCCGTCGTTCTTCTCCTTCCACGTCTCGTCCTTGGTCAAATCATTAATATTGTGACCGCTGGATTCGTGTCCTGGGAAGGCAATGGAGGGCTTGTTGGCCATGAAGCTGCGTGCCATCTCCTCGAGCGTCGCCGAACTGCGCAGGCCGCAGTCCAACGGTTCGTCCATGTCCTGTTTCATGGCCTCGTGCGCCCGTTGCTGCTGCTGCTGACTGGCCTCCGCCGATGCCTTGGCCAGATCGTGCAGATTCTGCACCACCTCATCTATGGGCGATCCCTGGGACAGGGCTCCCGGCACCATAGGCAAACCCCCCAGTCCGGCCAGATTATGCCGCCGCAGATCGGCGAACCGGTGGTTCGTACTTAAGTTGATCAGCGCATTCATCATCACCTTGTTGCGCTGGTAGTCCTTGCGCAGGTGCTGTCGGATCTCCGTGTGGCAGTGCTCGTTGTTTGTCACAATAATCTCGCCCGTGTCCGTGGTGGTCACCCGGGCCTTGCAGTTGAACTTGCGCGACAGATTGCACTGCCAGTACTTCTTGTCCTTGCGCACGTACTGAATGCCGAAGGTGTGGCCGTCGTGCACCAGCAGCGGCTTGCCCCGCTGGCTCAGCATGAACTCCAGTTTGCCCTGGAACCAGTGCTCGCCGGGTGCGACTATAATACAGGACAAGAGTGCAGTTGAGGAGAGGCTGCTGTTGTGGATTCAGTGCTTGTGTGTTTGTGTGTATGGGTGGGAGGTCTATGGATCGTTTCTTTACTTTCATTGAGGTTATGTTTTTGGGATGCCAGGACGTACACGAATGAGCCCAATTATTGTATATAAGAGTGTGTGTGTGTGTGTGTGTGTGTGTGTGTGTGTATGTGTAGGTGTCATGCAGATCAGACTTACCTGACTTATCGTATCGGTTAGTGGAGAGAGCATACCCTTAGCTACATACCCAGCTACATACATTCATACAAAATATACGCCCAGCGCCGTGGAACAAGTCCAAAATTAATGCACCCAGATCTGAGGGTTAATTTGGAACTCATTCCACAGCGCCCTCCGCTGCGGGAATGCTATTAGTTTACCATTTTGCATTAGTTTATCAAACGGATATACACATCAATCAGTATGTACACGTGGGACTCGAATCAAATTCAATTTGTTCAAGCACTCAATTTCTACTACAGACACTAGCTACGCGGCTCCAGCCGCAATAAATTAATCCTCCTTAACGCCTAGAGCTCCTCTAGAGTGGCTCCGTTCCTGGCTGCGGAGCCTGCATCCTTACATGTTCTCCATCTTGAAGCTGTGCCTGCTGCTGGGGGATATCGTAATGGAGTTGATGACATGCGCCGTCCCCGGGGCGCCACTCTCCGCCGACCCATCGGCACTCGAGCTGATGTCCACACGCTGCTGCTGCTGATGTTGTTGTTGTTGCTGCGGCTGCTGTTGTTGCTCCTCTACGGGCGGTGGGGGCGGACTCTTCATGCCCAGCGGCGATTCCTGGGCATGCATGGAATGGCTGCTTCGATTCGACTGCGGACTCTGCTGCTGCATATGAGCGGGTGAGAGGAGCACGCCCTGTCCCCCTCCCAGCTCTAGATGATGCTGGGACGGCGGCGGTGGCGGAGCTCCTGTCGCATGGTGGGTGTGTGGAGAGTGCTGCTGTTGGTGGTGGTGATGGGCTTGCGACTGCATGGGCAGATGCATCAGGTTGGGATTGTGCATGATGTTCGAGGGCGGCGCTGCACTTCCCATTCCGCCGTGTTGCTCCATATGCGTCGCCGTCGGATGATGCTGCACCAGAAGATTGGGCAGTGGCTGGCCCAGGTGATGGTGATGATGTGAGGCTGCCGCCGGCGGAGGCGTCTGATTGGCAAACATATTGCCGGCCGCACCCAACCGACTACTGGTAGGGGCGCCGCCGTGGTTCATATCCGCTCCAATGTGATTCGCATCCGCAATGGAGTAGCCGCCGGGCTGATTATGATTCGGGAGGGACGCCAGCGAGACCGTCACTGGGGAAGTGCCACCATTGCCCGCAGAGGCGGTTGCTGCTGCTGCTGCAGCTGCGCCCTGGTTGCCGCGCATATGAGGCGTGTGGTTATGGACGCCCGTGGCGGAGATTATTCGGCCCAGGTGGGTGATGCAGCGGGCCCGGCACATGCTGATCCGGTAGGACTTGCACAGCCAGTAGGTCTTCATGCCCTGCTGCGTGGCCACCGTGTTGTTGCGGTTGAACACGCAGTTGCCATGGAGCAGCGAGGTGGTGGACAGCATCACCATATTGCTGCCATCTGCTCCAGCGCCAAGCAGCGTCCGCAGCGGGCAACAAACAAACGTACAATGATGGAACGACATTAGTGGACAGTTCTTCACTGGAACGTCTTAACGGATGTTATTTACAGAGTGGGGAGGAGTGTGGTGGGGTAGCTGTTCACGGGAAGTGGGGGTGGTGCCACAAGGGGATCATAGATAGCCCTGCTACCTTTTGCTGGACTAAGCGGCTGTGTGTGTGTGTGTGTGTGCGAGTGTTCGGATTGTGTGCGGGTGGGGATTAGGCGTCGGTTCGGTTAATAAGCCAAGGGTTAGCATCAAAATTATATACTATATATATGGGGACTAAGTTCAATATGATTCCCTTGGTTTCTTTTAGTTAGTTTTAGTTTTGTTAATAAGCCATAGTAAGGAGAGAGATATTGCAATCGATGATTGGCCATAATACACGCAGATTCATTCAGCGGGCGCCTAAAAATGGGCTACATTTTGCTAAGATAATCAAAAGATTGGTAGATCCATTTAAGGTATGAATGAATAAAGACCACCCACAATCTCAAGTCAGTAATTCCAAATCAATACAATACAATTTTGCCGTTCAACTGTGTCTAAAGACAAGTACCGAGGCCTATCCTCGCGAGATACATCCGGGGTCTGCTATCCAACTTCAAGTTCATTATAAACGGACAAAAAGATATCTATGCTTCCCGTGTGCAACAGACAGATATGGAAGAGGGAATCTATACCCAATTAAATTTTCAATAACTACACAAAACATCCCCAGTGTAAATAATTATTCCCAATTTCCGTCTTTAGGTTTTCCATTTGTTCTTCCATTCCTGATTCCTGATGCCAGAATCCTCATTTATGGGACGGTGTTATCAATGGGCTAGTAAATACTTGGGATGCATGATATGATGTTGATGTTAATGATGTGTGGATGAGGAGCCGCAGTGGGTTGCAAAGCAATAAGAGCCCATATTAAGCTTAAAATGAAAATCAAAATCAAAAAATGAAAGCCAAGCTACGTGCAACATAAAAGTGAAACATAAATTGAGTAAGCCGGAAAGGAGATTGGTGGGACACCTACTTGACGGAATGTCCATATGATTGGCAAAGTTCTTGGAGTAATCATTGGGCATGTAGAGCTCATTCGGGTATTCGGGGCCGGGGCCGGGGCCGAGGCCAGAGGGTCCATTGTTGCTGATGCCACCTGGTCCCGCATTATTGGAGCTGCCACTCGGCCCGCCTTGGTTGCCGCTCGGTTTGTAGAAGTTATAGTCCAGATTGAAGGCCGGCACAAAGGGATTGCGGAGCGAGTTGGCTGCCGTCGAGGAGGAGGCCGATGAGCTTAGACTGCCTGCACTTCCTCCGACACCCGGCCCATGATGGCCATCCTGTTCCCGCTTGAGTCCACCCAGATCGTAGCGGGATTCGCCCAGTGAAAGGTGTGGAATCGGGGGCAGGAAGAACTCCTCCGTGTTCAGGGGGTTCTCCAGGCTGGCGCCATTATCCACATTGTCGCTGCTGCCCTCGTGCTGGCCCCCAACGGCATGCTCCTTCATGGAGCGCCGCAGCTGCTTGCCCGAGTAGATGGACAGGGAGTCGTTGCTGAAGTCCGACGGGGCTGGTCGCTTGTTCAGCGCATACAGGTGGCTGGCATCGCTGGAGGCTCTGCTGGCACCGCCTGGCGATGTGGTCCGCGAGTTGCTCTGCGTGCTCTGGCCCTTGGCTTCACTGTGATCCGCATCCGGTTTGCTGTTGGAGCTACTGCTGCTGCTGCTGTTATTCGTGATGTTGTTATTGTTGTTGCTGTTAGTGTTGTTGCTGCTGTTGTTGCCGGTGCCGGTGCTGTTGCTGGAGTTGTGATGGTTGCTGCTGTGGCTGTTATTGTGGGTGTTATGGAGGGACGACTCGTCACCCTGGCCATGGTTGGGCGGTTGACTGGCAGACTTCTCCGATGCACTGGACGTCGGCGAGGAATTAGAGTTGGTGGCCAGCCCCTTGATCTGCAGCAGCTGTCCAATCTTCATGAACGACTGCAGCTCCGTGTGCTTCACATTCACCACGCCCTGGTACATGAACTCCAGCAGTTCGAGCATTATGTTGAAGCTCACATCTTTGAGTATGACTGCAAGTTGAGAGAGAATTTGTTAATGTTTTTTTGGGTAAATAATTGATTGCCCAAAGTGCCCAAGTACAACAATTTCATAAGTCGCCATATGCCCATGCCTGTTCCCCGCCGCCCCACAACAACATTCGACATCATCCACAAACCGAAAGGAGGTCACATTCATAGTAGAGATGTTATCATCGAAACGTTCAAATACTAAATCAATACATAAAAACATCTACGATAAGAAATCTGAAAACTTAAATATAAACCTCAACAACAGCAGCAGCAGGAGAAGCAGGGGAAACAGGGGAAGTAGCGGGGCAGCAGCAGCAGTAATTATAAAATAAGTAGCATGACATATCATCGGGGTGCTCTCGACACGGCCTATGGAACTGTGAAACTGTGGAGCTGAAGCTGTCCGGGACTCGACACTGATTCTACGATCTACGGACACGGACACGGCACAGTGGTGCAGATCGTTTATATCCGAAGCGAGGACTAAAATACTACTTTCAATTAATGTTTAATTGAAACTATTTTTCTGGCTCTTCCTTGTTCTTTTCCTAGCTTCCATCTTCCATCCTTGTAACCCATCTATTAGCTGACTTCCTTCCTCTAGCTCATCCTTCTCTAGCTCTTCTCTTCCGCTTTAAAATTGCATTCAGTGACTGGTTCCCCAACGATAGAGATCCTTGGCACCCAGAAGCAATCCTTAGCTCTTTTTCAGAAGATGCCTGTTTGTGTCCTTTAAAGAACCCTTTGATATATTCAATAATGGTTTACTAACTCGTGCATATCTGATCCTCCTTTAAGAGTTTCCCAAGTATTATTCATTCAATCATCATTATGCATACATTTATGAAATGGGATCCCCCCACACTGTGAAAGAAATTCCCTCGAAATGTATCTAGGATTTTCGCCCCTAGCCAATTCAATTGAATTCCGATTCCCAGACCACTGTGCAACAAGACTCACAGCATCCACATCTAGTTAAAAACAATATTATCACTTGTTCTCAATAACAATTTAATATACAAACATCATTCACGTACAATATGCCGTTGGATGTGTGTGTGTGTGAATGTATTAATCCGTCGATCAGTTCTCGTCTGTTGCTTAATCTGAGGACGGAGTGACGGAGGAACAGCAGCAGCAGCAGCCATCAAGTGTGTGCCCTATCATTTGCCGTAGTCGTCATTACGGATCGTTTTGTCTCGTGTCTATCTATCTATCTGCCCATGTCCGTATTTGCGTTCGCCATTCGCACTGCGAAGATCAAAATCCGGGCGTTTATACAATACACATATGTATGTATGTACGTATATACATATATGGAAAGGTACAGTCTGTAATCCCCAACCGATCTGATCTACACATGAGCTTGACTCCTGATGCCAGATAGATACGGAATTACGTGCTGTACGAATACTATATGTAGTTCTCGTTTACTATATGTATACTATACACACAGAAAGTTACTAGTTTTTTCTGGGCAAACACAGATACTCATTGGACAGTCCACGGATCGATAGCGCTAGAGATTGGCCCTGGATCAAGAGACAAAGAGATCCACAGACACAGCCACTCAGCCACACAGTCACAAAGCCACACGATGATGCCTGGGCATCGAATCAATAAACCATTTATGTGTGTCGGAGCTGTAGATAAACTTTGTCTAAAGTTCACGGAAAATGTGATAAATCCGTGTATGCTGCTGATAAGGCACACAACATCCACCATCTCAGACACCAAAATGCCCAATTCGGGCATCTTTTTTCTGTGCTACAACCGATGTACAGCACGGCGCGATGCTAAGGGGAATTTTTATGTGCCGCTGACCCCGGCGTGATCTCCGCTGATATCAGAGAGCTGATGCCCGTCGTCTCATAAATAGATCAAGTCGAGGGGAGAATGTGCTGGATCTTACTTGATGACTTGATGGTTCGTTCGACAACTCGACAAAGATATCTTTCGGTTGGGGTTTTTGGGCTCGGTTTCGGTTTTGATTCGTTTCGGGACGACTCTGCCACACTGCGACACCCACAAATGTATGGCCCAAGATCACGCCCACTGTAGAAACTTCCACCAATCGGATTGCAGGCGATCGATTTCGAAAACAATTTTATTTTATGATTATGATAAATGTTTATCGAATCAGAACGCCAATAGGATTTTGTTGTTGTTAGCCTCGTCGCTGGAGTGTAGCAGTCGAGTGGAGTGGCCTGCCCCTCATTTTGACATTCATAAATATTTGTTATCTCTGCAAACGCCATAATAGTCGAGTAGTCGAATAGTCGTACTGGTAGTAGTAGTACTCGTACAACCTGATAAAATATAAGAAGCCCAGCCCCAACAACAACAATTGCAGCCAACCCCAACCAAACAGCACACAATGGCCAGCCATAGAGGGTGTATAGTGTATCTCCCCACAATCCTGGACTTGGGCTATAATGCATGTTCCGTGATCAGCAGTCATCGATATATCGCCTTTTTCCCCCAGTGGCAATGTGTCTCCAAAGGGGGGGGGCCTGGTGCCGGCACAAGGGATTAGCCACATAGCTTAGCCGATAACTAAAACAATCTATTTTTGCGGCTACTGCCATTTCGGAGCCAATAAATTACTAATTGTCAACACAAAAGCCCCATAAAGGCCCCATTTATCAAAATTTCGTATGCTCAAAGTCAAAGTTTGATATTATATGAAAGGGGATCATAAAAAAAACAACGTAAGCAGGCAATTAAGGGGTGTCGTATAGGCAAGGCCCAAAGCGGAAGCCATAGAGGGATTATCCCAGAACAGAAAAATCTAAATAATTACAATTTTAAGGTACATTTCAGAAGTAATATATCCTTGGGAAGGATATTTAAGCATTGATTTAAGCAGTTACCATTGCAATTCATTTGGGATAATTAATGATTTCAATTAATAGCTCACATCTATAGACACTCGAAGAAGAACAAAGAACAGATCTCTTAAACTAATTCCAACAAATAATTTTTACTACATAGATAAAATAATCTTAAAGGATGGGAATTCCATGTTTCTCATAGCATAAAGATGTATTTACACTCTTTAAATATTCCATAATATTTCTTAATTTATTTTTTGTGTTTTTGGTTTTCCAAATTAAGTCTGAAAAATCACACAAATGTGCACAAAATTCGAACGATTTCGTACCAAAGATGTTCAACAAATATATATGATTTACCTATCGGTGGCTTGGAGAGCATTCTTACTATTTTTGTACGATTTATCAAAGATCTATAAATATTCTTCTTCATGATTCCTAGCTGTTTAAAAGCTTAAAATAAATTGTGAATTTCCAGACATTGTCTATCCGAATATCCCCTCAATATCTGTTCGGATATATGTATGTACTTGAACAAAATAATTTCATGATTTCCCTAATCAAGGACACCTAAGAGTTAAACCAATATCCATCAGTAACATTGATCTAAGCCCCGTACTTCACAACTGACACTCAGATCCTACGACACATTCATGTTCGAACGAGCCGCACAAGCGAATGCTGCAAAAGAGCATGCAACAACATTTATTGCGTTTGCATGATGACGCGCAGAGATTGATGCTCGGACTCGATATTCGATCCACACTAAAGGACAAACGGTATTAAATGTACTTCCCCCTCCAAAAATATTCTCAACTATGCGACCTGATAAACATCGCGTCTTTGCTTCTGTTTTTGGGCACCACAATATACAATAACATTGGGTATTTTTTGATATTTACGACAAGTCCATCGATCGATATTATATTATTTCAGCGAAACATTTATGGCTGCCAAGCGAACGCTACTTGAAATTGTGAATGGGGTTGGGCCGTGAATGGCTGTTGGGGAGTGCAGATCGGTATGGAAGGTACACGGATGGGAGTGGTGGTGGTGGCATCGCTTGGCTATTTCCATGGCTGCCTGCTGCCTCGAGAGGCTACCAATATCACACGAGACGCAGTCGGAGACCCATTCGCCATTTGGTTTGAGTGCGTTATCTAACACAATGGCAATAAGTTCAAAATCTTATTTTACGATTAAGAGTGATACCCAAAGCAAAGTGGCTGATAAACGACATGGGTTCTGGTCTGGTAGACTGGTGGGCCGGTGGTGTGGGGGGCTCTGATGGAGAACGAAAATGTCCGATGTCCGAGTTGTTGTTTATGCCAATAATAAAAACTTAAACGGCATGGAAATAGATAATATTCGAGGATTAGCTGTAGCGAGCAGCTGTGTGTTGTAGATACATACTATAACCAGTCCAGTCCCACTTGGCCATTTGGCCCCGGACGGAGAGCGTATCACAAAACCCGTGCTCGTCGTCGTCTAATCAATATCTCAAAAGGTAGAGTCTCTTCGAGTGGCCAGGGGATTGGATGGTCTGAGTTTGGGTTGGGGTTGGGGACCCAGTTGCTCAGTTGGGCAATAAATGATTGTTAAACGCGATAAAAAGATAAAAATATTTAGACTATTGTTGTTGAATGTATAGATGGATGGATGGATGGGTGGAGGGTACTAGTACTGGTGCCCCATCGAGTTGTTTGTGTGTGTGTGTAACACGCACCACATTTGCCTTGTTAGCACCTTGATTATGGCTGTAGTTGTTGCTGTTGCTCTTGATGTTACTTTATTTGTTGGTTGGTTGGTTTACTTTTAATAACTTCCACCCCTCGCCCACACTGCGTACGAAAGCGTTACCATTATTTATAGGGTATATTAATATTCTTTATCTTTGGAAATACCTCTTGTACCCCATTTGTTGGTAGGTAGCACCTTCCTGCTGCTACTTGAAAAGATAAAACCTTAGTTTTTATTGCCGCTTGATCAGATAAAGCCACCGTTCAGCACAGGGCAGGCCGTGTATAACACGGACTCTGTCCGTCCAGAATTGAACATCGAATAGAGAGAGTCACCCACAAAAGCAGGGAGGCAGGCAGTCAGGCAGTCAGGCAGCGATATCATATCCATATACCATTCTAGAGTCCATTCCATTTGGAGTACATTTTGATGAGGTCAGCAACGCACCCAATCTTCGATTGGAGTGTTAGCTCTTATCACAATGCATATGCGTATCCGTGGCATAAGTAAACAAGCCACCAAAGACACGACTCTTGCAGCTACCACACATGGAGAGAGGGCCGCCGTGCAGCCCATGCAGCCGGGTGAGACAACGTGGCGGCAATAGCTCAACGGGAGGATTATCAGACCTCGATTCGTAGCTCCTACTTCTATTGCTGCTGCTGCTACTCCTCCTGCTTTTGTTTGCCTTTAGATTTATGACAAGCGAAATCATTTTATTTGCCTCCGAACTGGTACACGTGCTGCCACCATTAGTTGGAGCTGTACCTCCTCCGGAGTTCTCTAGGCTTCGAGCCTCTGGGCCTCTGATAACTGTTGAATGTGTCACGGAACTTAATACAGAAGTTGATTTATATCGTGCTGGGTTCTGGGCATTTGACAACAGTGACGAACAGACAGGCTGACGGGCGCTTTTAGATAAACTGATAGATAGATATGTGGCGGACAGGAGCCACAGAGAGGAAGACAAATGACGACCCAGTGTTCCCCATTGTGTGCACATTATCAGTGATAAAATGACAAATATCTATCGCCATTTGGCGATGTTTAGCCATGTCTAACACATGCACTGCACTGGGGAATACATACAGTTGGCACTTATGTATATTTGCCGCCGTTTAACTTTGCATTTTTAGCGCACTTTGGTTGGACGGACTACGTACGGAGCAGCACAGACGACAGCAGCAGCAACGGCGGCGGTGTGAACAACTTGAGCAAACAAGGCGAATTGCCTCGCATAGAAGATGCCTCCTAATATCTGTCAGATGCATGGAGGAGTACTCACTTATGGGATGCCGGCAGGGATTGCTGGTGAAGATCTCCTGGAAGTAGGGACTGCATATGGCCAGGACTATCTTGTGGGCCTGCAGCAGCTTGCCGTCGCAGGCCAAGGTCACGTCCACCAGATCTCCACGGTCGTATAGGTTCTGGAATCCGCTGGCAATGTTTTCCTGGAAGTTCTTCCAGCAGAGCTTAAACTCATCATCCATGGTGCTGCCGTTTGGCCAGCTTTTGTGGATTGTCCAATTGGGAGGAGGGGGGGTGGTGGTGCTGCTGCCTGTCCAGCAGTTGGTGCTTCTTTGGCCACAACGCAACTTTTTGATTTTGATTTAGATTAATTGACAGACGATGATGCTCGCAGCGAGACTGCGTTTTATGGCCGCTGTTTTTACGATTCTTGTTTATTCGCTTTGGGCCGTGATTTCTCGGCTCGTTCACTTTGTGGCTACATTCACGAATGTCAGGTAGAACATGCACACAAATTATTATTCGCTCTCGCGCACTCACGCACGCCGCTGGCTGTTCAATAAATTTGTTTGATTGAATTGATTTGACTGCTGTGTTAATATTCGTTCACGCGCACGATCTCGACCCGTCGCCGTCCACAGGCGCATTGATTTTGATATTGGCTTTAATTAACACTTTTTGATTTAAAACACTTTTATCAAAGCGTTTACGTTGGACGAGAGCGAGAGAGAGCGAATGACAGAGAGCGGTAGATAAGGCAAGAGACAGAGCGACGAATCAGCTGTGAGCTATCGATAGTATCGATGACAGAATGACAGATGAACCGCGAAGCAGATCAAATTCAAATGCATAAAAGTCGAAAAAAAAAATGATGTATCCATCAAATACTTTTGTCGCTTAATATTCGCTATATTTAATAAGAAACTGCATAATTATGATAATTATAATTAGTATTTGCTTCACAGCATAATGATTTTATTTCGATAGACATTATCTGCGCTCGATACATTTTATACATTTGAAATGAAGCGCACCAAACTGTTTGGTTTGCCCCGATAAGCGCTTATCTTAATTGACGAGTCCACCATAATGATACGGTTGCGGTAGACTCACAGTGTCCGCTATAACCATATCCCGAAGCTCATTTCTATTTGGCCGAAACAACCCTCACGGACGAGTAAGCTGATAGCTGCCGTACCCACGGTCATAAATAACCCACTTTACATTTTAAACAAAAAGACAAAACAAAATAAAAGTACTGCTTATCAATAAGCCATGAATCGTTTGCACGTTAGGTATACTCATACGTACACACATACGTACACCGAGTCAATTGGCCACCGATTTGATTTGGCCTGATTTAGTGCTCAGTGCTCAAAGAACTTTCAACAATTTTGCACGCTCTACAGGGGATAGCTCTGAAAAGTATAATGGGTTGTTGTTTGGGTAAGTTTTTAGCCCCTACCCGCATCAGATTAAACATAAACAACGCGGTCTAACTAAAAATAACATTGACAGCCACAAGTAAATCCGTTGATTTACCTCCTGTTCCACCGGCTCCGGGCAAGCAGCGTTCCACACTGCCGGAGTTCCCAGTGCCCACCACATCTGCCCCAGCAAGAGGAGGAGGACCCAGTGGCGTTACGAATGAAGCGCTGGAGGATGACTAGGTAGCCATTGGACAACTCAATAACATTTAACCGATTACGTAGAAGGAAAACGTTGAAACTGCCAAATGGGAAAAAAATGCGCATGAGTCATGCCCATGCGGCATGCGACTCTTGCAGTAGGGCCCAGTTTTGAGGAACAACTGTATTTTTATGCTATATAGATTATTCGTTTTCTTTAAACGATCTTAATTATCAAATAAATAATATGTAGATATACGGAAAACATGCCAATACTCAGAGCTGAAAACGGGATGATCAGCGACGTCGAATTTCGCTCACAGTTAAGTTTTGAGACTAGATGTTTTTTGTTTGAATTTTTTTTGTGAACAATCCAATGGAACAGAGTTTTGAAAACCAGCCAATCTTGTAAGAAATTAATTAATCTATCTCATATTTAGTGCTGAGAGTCTTAGCTGGCTAGTAATATGAAACCGAATTTCCAAATCGATGAATATGATTTCCGATTTTGGAACCAGTGGGTATTTCGATTTACCAACGAATATTATGAAGCTGGAAACATTTTACGATATCGTGGTAATATTTTTGTTGTAAGTTAAGAGATAGGATAGAACTTTATGAAGAATTTAAATTTTATATTATTTTTCTCGTCTTCAGTGCTTGTCTTCTCGGTATATTTACGGTATATTTTGAAAACTTAAAGATTTTGGTATATTTCTGAGTGTCAGGCGGTATATTTGATAAATAAATCCGCGGTCCCACTGAGCACGTGTATGCCGCGCCGCAAATTCCTTAAAATATTCTTAATTGTGTATTTATATATTTAGAGGAAAGGAAACGCTGGTGACTGCCGGAATTTATGATAAGCATATTGCCAACATATCAAAATGGCAATACAACCGAATCGGCGCAAGAGGAAACATGAAGAGACGAACACGGAGCAGCAGCAGCTCGACGATGGCGAGGTAGTGGTCCCGAAAAAGATTCCCAAGGATTCCGACACGCCGAAGAAAAAGAAGGAAAAGACGAAGAAAGTAAACGACACAGCAGCAGAGCTTCCCAAGGAAAACATCTTGGAAACATCTGTTGCTGATGCAGAAGAGGGGCAACAGGTGGAAATGGATGCAGACCCGCCATCCCCAGAGAAGAAGAAACGTAAGGAAAGGCACCCAAAGAAAGTGGTTCCGGAGGGAGGCGGAGACGCCGACCACGCTCTGGATGATGCAGAGATAAGCCCCGACTCTGGATTCGAGCCGGAGGAGAATACACAACATTTTCCCAATGATTTCAAAATGATGAATTTCCGCACCAAACTCCGTAGCAATAGTTTTATAACAGGTGAGTGGACAACTGGTAACTGCTAACTGGTCATATTAAACCCCACATTCTGTCCAAATGCAGAGCTGCGCCACTTCCTGTTCATGTGCCACACGCGTCCCAGGATCGTGGCCAAGTACATTGAGAAGCGGGGAAAACCCTTGGAGCTGGCCGAGGCCTTTGATCGCATCGACAAAAGCAACATTTTGCATGTGGACTATCTCACCGAAGCACTGCACCGCATCGTGATGGAAATCCTCACTAATCAGAAGGGACACATCGAGTCTGCCGCCCATGGCTGTCGCTACTTTCTGAAAGCCCATGGCGGAGTGCTGGAGAACTTGCTGCAGTCGGCGCGGCCAAGCCATCGCCGCAACGCACTCAAGCTGCTCACGGCGATTGTGTGCGTGGAGCCGCAGCTGGGACGTCAGGTTCTGAACTCCTATGACATCCTCTCGAATGTGAGCGTCATGCATCAGATGCTGTCCCACGCCAAGAATGACTACCAGAACGAGGAGACCGTCCGCAAGGCGTACATACACTTTATTTTGGCCTTTCTGGTCGATGGCAATGCCTTGCTCATTAGGAACATTCTGGATCGGGGTCAGCTGATTGGTGTTCTGGCCAAAGGACTGGTCTATGACGACCATGTCACCGTCTGCGTGGTGCTGAACGCACTCCGGCAATATGTGCTGGAAAATCCCGACATACAGAAGACGAAAAAGGTCCTAGTCTTTGATTTGGAATGCTGCAAGTCACTGCGTCGCCTCTACGACTGGGAGGGCCCAAATGGCCTGACAGCTCTGTTTGTGAAGAAGCACTCGAAGGGAACGCCAAACGAAAAGGAAGCGGAGTCCGTTGCAGCTGCTGTCCATGAGCTGCTCCTGCTCTTGCTCACCTCCCGCAAGCATGGAATCTGCTTCGATGCCATGACCCACTACCGCCAGAAGCAGAACAAGCTGCAGGGCAAGGTGCTGGGCTCGCTCTACAGACCCTACAGCAATCCACGCAAGACGGAACTGGTCATCAAGACCCTGACAGCGTGTCCCGATCTGGGACGCAATACGGTGCGAAACTTCTCCTGCCTGATGAGCCCCAGCAGGGTGGCGATGACCGATATCCCCCAGGTGGCACTCTTTCTGGCCCAGATCATAGATGCAGTGCCCCCCAGCTCCCTGTCGGCCGCATTCAACAAGATGACGCTAACGGATCTCGGTTTTTGGATCAAGGAGCTATGTCTGCCCATCGAGGGGCTACTCCACATTACGGGCAAGACCATGCTGAACAATCAGGACTTCAAACTGCGTCTGGCCGTGCTGCGACTGCTCCTCGCCATGATGAAGCAGTACAGCAACTATGTGGGCGCCATTGCTCTCAGGGAGCAGTCGAAGAAGGCAGGCAACTCGATGCGAAAATTCAAATTTGATCTGCTTAACCACCTGCTGGTGCACTTTCCCACCATTGAGTCGATCCTGTACTCCCTCTATCTGGCCATCAAACAGCAGAATCAGCCGGATGTGAATGTCCTGGAGTTCCTGTCCATCACCCTGGACCTGGTCCTGCTCATGTGCAAAGAGAATCGAGCATTTGTGAACAAAACAAGTAAAATTCTCGATTACCTGGAGGTTTTGCGGCCACTGTACGAAACCGATTTCGATGCCGTGGATCAGCCCCAAGAGCTCGTCAAAGTTGAGCTGGAACTGAAGTCAATCAAGACGATATTGCTGCTGTTCCCGATGGCCCTGAACCCCAAGGAGGAGCTCTTCGGCAAAGTCTTCCGCTCGTTCATCAAGGCCTACATGCTGGAGGATGTGGCCATTAAGGCAGAGGCCGGCAACTTATTGAATCGCCTCTTCCTCAACACGGGCCTGTTCGACTCCTGCAGCAACGAGATCAACATCTGGCTGGAGTCGCTCATTGGCTTCGATGCGGAGACTGTGGAGAATGTGGTGAGCATTCTGCTGACCATTTTGTGCCTCGACTGGCGGAAGATCAAGCTGCCAGAAGTGGATGCGGCCGCAACCGAAGCCGTTAGCAGCGAGAACATACGAAAACTGTTTGCCCAAATCAAGGCCGGCCAGACGGTGCAGTCGTATGTGGAGGTACTGATGCTCAGCAAGATGATGCCCCTGCTGCTGCAGGGCGTGGACATTGAGGCGCCGTACGATGCCTATGTGGAGCAGGTCTTTGTCATGCTTTTCCACTATCACAGCCAGCCGGAGCAGGTGTTGCAGCTGTACGATGGACACTTGGAGAAATATCATGACTACATGAAGAGCTGGCTGCCCGGCAGCGAAGAGGAGAAGCCCAAAAAACTTCCCGCTGCCATTGCCCAGAAGTGGCCGCTTCTAAAGGAACTCCGAAAGGTTCTTACCGCAGAGGAATCGCAGGGCTTTCCGCTCACCTTCAAGCCAGAGGAGGAGAAACACTTTGAGCTGAAACTGGAGGAGGGACAGACGATGCAGTTGCACTTCAGCCTGAGCAATCCGCGCCGCAACATGATCTATGTCCAAGACCTGCTGTTCGTCTTCATCCAGTCCTTGTCCAGGCAGCGTCTGACAAAGTCGCAGGCAGAGCAAACGGCCGATTATCTCATCAAATTTGTGCAAATCGCCAGCCAAGTGGATGCCGGCACGGAGGAGATACAACAAGAGGATGATCAGCAGAAGCCCGAGACCCACACCCACCATCTGCTCCATTACATCTACAACAGTCGTCTGGGACCGCTGCATCCTACCCAGATACTGAGCGAGACAAGCGAAAATCGATTGAACTACGTCATCTTCCTGCGCCGCCTAACGGAGCATTGCCGCAGTCTGCCACGGTTCGACAGCTTCACGGCCAAGTATCGCCTGCAGTTGGTCAAAGCCCTGGAGATTGCCTTGGACTCTACCGTGGAGGAGCATCAGCAGCTCAGCGAGTGTGTGGCACTGGTTGATACATTCGAGTTGAATGCCAGCGGCTGCTCTCAGATGCTCGATTTGCTTACGTCCAAGCTGCAGGCCAAGGATTACGTGGCCAACGGCAAACCGAATCACTACTACGAGCTGCTGCTGCTGCTGCTGAACCGGCTGTGCCAGCTAAAGGAGCCCATCGACTGCCGGGAGTCCTTCAGGAGATTACTGGACTACTACGGAGATTTCTGTGAGCTAAGCGAACAGCAGTTGGAGCCCCTGGAGGCGGCTATTCTCCAGTTCCTGGTCAACTTCCATCACCATCTGGTTGAGTGCGACAGCAGCTTCTTTGCCTGCTTCTTTACCTCGACGCGAAAGATAAGCAAGTCGGCCATACGATTGGCCAGCCTGCTGCTCGAACGCCAGCCCAGACTCTCCGCGACGTTTGTCGAGCTTCTGCCAGAGAATTTGGAGCAGAAGGAACTTGTCTACCCGCTCCTGGACATTGCCCTCTCCAAGAACTACCAACTGCCGCAGGCGCTACTTCTGCGCTGCTACCAGACG
Source organism: Drosophila bifasciata (assembly GCA_009664405.1). Classification (NCBI taxonomy): domain Eukaryota; kingdom Metazoa; phylum Arthropoda; class Insecta; order Diptera; family Drosophilidae; genus Drosophila; species Drosophila bifasciata. The sequence goes on from CM019044.1 coordinate 10,521,777, forward strand.
TACAAGAACGGATTCATGAAGAGCATCGAGAAGCCGCAGAAGGCGGCCCTCATCTATCGGGAGCACTCGGAGGCCAGTGCCCTGCTCATTGCCCAGTGCATGCCCAAGTCGGAGTGCCTTGATTACTGTCAGAAGCAGCTGAAGCTCGACTCTGTGGAGCTCTTCCAGATTCGGGTACTGCGCGAGATCTACTGGCAGGCCTTTGCGGCAGCCAAGGATGGCAAGCAGAAGGGCAGCGTCTTCGTCAACTATGTAAACCTGAACGTCCAGATGCTGGCACTAGATCTGAAGAAGCAGGCTCTTGAAATGAGCAAACTGGAGCAGATTACCTGGAACTGCTACGAATGGTGGCAGTGTGTACAGCAGAGCGAGGACGTGCAGCTGGATTGGAGTCGCCTGGTGAATGCCCCGCAATGGCTCAACTTCTGCAAGAGTTGCCTGAAGTTGTCCCTGCATCTGGGCGAGGACCAGCAGCCGCAGCAGGATCAGACAAATGCACTCATCCTAAAGCTATTGGCCTTCCTGTGCGATCGTCTCTATGGCGACTACACGCCGGAAGCGCCAGAAGGGGAAGATCCCACGCCAGCTCTGCTTTACGAAATGATCTGCACACATTCCTGCTGCTTCGATCATCTTCTGGGTGCTGCCAGCAACACAAAGACACATCTCCTGCAACTCATGGAGACGCTGGCCAGGAAGGGACCCACAGCATTGCAGGCGTCCCACGTGCCCGTCATCCTTGGAGCCTACCATGCCAAACTCTCAGCCGCCGATCGTTACGCTTTGGCTCTGCTGGAGCATTATGAGCGGCATGATGTGGGTCTGGAGAAGTTCAGGCCGTTCATATGGGGCGAGAGCGCCGTGGCACATTATGCCCTGAGAGCCGCAGATGAGGATGAGCGGGCAAAGCTGCAGCAGCAGGAGACGAATGTGGCCCAGGTGCTGGCGCTGATTGTGCGCGAGACGAGCGTGTACACCATGGAGAATTTCCCAATCTGGAGGAGCCTGCATGCCAGCCAGCAGCTGCCCGAAGTTGAGTTCCTGAATCCCGCGAAGAAATCCCAAAGATTCGGCGACAATCCTCTAGAAAAGATGGTGGAGCAGGGCTGCCACGACTTTCCCCAGGATGTGCGACGTCTCTGCCCCAAACGGGAAGAGATATACGAGTCCTGCTACGACCCGGCCTTCCTGCTGCCCCTGATGATGCACTGCTTTGCCCCCGGCTCAGTGGTGTGGGCCCGTTGGCCCGTCCAGAACGGACTCCTGGCAGTCAGCTTCTGTGCGCTTTCCTCGCTGGACAAGGATATGCGACTGGCGGCCGCCAGTTGCCAGCAACGCTATCGCACCCACTTCGAGCTCTCCAAGTTCTACGAGCGTCCGCTGTGGTCGCAGGCCTACGACAACATCCAGGCGGGATTGAACGAGCTCCGCACCTCGTGGCTCGCCCAAAGGGGCACGCATGGAGGCACGCCGCGAGTGCCGTTGATACCGGCCCTATTCATCGCCCACAGCTTCAACCTGAGCACGGAGCCGACGCATCTGCTGTACAAGCGCCTGATGCTGTACCTGCGGCTGAAGCAGAGCTTCAATTTCCAGACCATACCCGACTTTAACGTGTTCTTCTACTCGCACGAGCCAGAGCACCATCAGTACCGCAACTTCATGGTGGAGCTGCTGCGGTGCGGCATCAAGAGCAGTGCCGATCTCTTCCAGCTGGTCTCGACGAACACGTTCAAGGTGCTGCTCACCTTCTACACCTGCGAACTGGGCACGCTGGAGACCAGACTGCTGCTCCTATCGGTGCTCTCCACCTGCGCGAAGATCCCCGGCGCCGTCAAGATCATGCTGGAGCATGTGGGCATCTACTCGTGGCTCGTTGGCGTCATCTGCCACACCGAGTTCCATCAGTTCGACGTCATCGAGGGCATTATCAGCATCCTGAACAATCTGTGGTATGCCGCGGCCGCCTCCCGCTCCGAGCTGCCCAACTATGACATCATACAATCACGTGTGCACTCTCTGGTGCTGCAACTGCTGCCGCGTCTGTCGCCGCGCATCTCTGTGCCCAGCCTCGCACGCCTGCTCAACGTGCTCTGGAAGACCTCGTCGGTGGATGGCCACCATTGCCTGCTGTCCGCTGACGAGCTGGATGTGCTCCTCGAATGCGTTGCCCGGCACTGGCCCGATCAGCTGCCGGGAATCCGATATGTTAAAAACTTTGGCGGTTCCGCCGCGTGTCCACGCTCGGAATACTGCGACTGGCTGGCCAAGGAGCAGCAGCTCGATGTCCATGCCATCCTCGCCCTGTCCAGCCTAAGGCAATACGTCTGCGATTGGTGGCAGTCCCGCCATCCAGTCGAGAAACCATTGTAGAGAAACCATTTTTTTTTTTTTTTTTTCGCTTAAGTTAGGCTATTGCTATTGAATTGTGTTTATTGTATAGGCATTTAGAGTCTTCAAAATATAAATTTGTATGCAATGAATCCTTAACAAAGAGTATGGAATCTAAAACTTTGAAACCTATCACAAGTTAAGTCAGATTTCAGAGCATATCGCAGACAACTTGGAGCTGATGGAACGAGGCAAATACTACAGATTAAATTCCTCTGTTGGTCTGTGAGCTGTGAGAACTACTCCTCCTCCTCTGTCTAAACACTAAGCCGACCATCGATAATAATGATTGAGCATTCCCGTAGAAACTAGAGCATGACTTATGGCGGGCTGTAACTCATTTGGTATCAATTTTTGTGGAGGTCGAGAGTGATGTCTCCCAAAGCAAATCATTCACAGATTTGTGTTGAAAGCCAACTGTCATGTCTCCGGCTGATCCATAAGCCTCTTTAACCTTCAGTTTGGGGAACCGAACCGTTTGACAAATTACGAGCCATCAGCATAACAAAAGATCAGTTAGGGCAAAAAGATTTCGAGTAGTAGAAACAGCTCCACCAAAGTAGAAACAACTCCCTAAGTTTTTGTTAATTTGGCCAATCCGTTTTCACACGCACCACTCACAGTCGCAGTGGGCGTTTGCGCTTCCACATCCTCCTCCCCCCACCCCCCTTTTTGGGCCACCACCTACAATTTGTTGGGTCAACAAAATGTTAATCACCCGAAAAGGCTTAAGGCGAAACATGTTGATTTTTGTTGTCTTTTTTCTATCTGCATTTCTGATATGTAAAGCAAAGTGCGCAGAAGTGATGCGCGACCCCACGAAAATATTCACAAGATTTATGATTTTGCTAGATGTCTCGAAACTAAAGCTATCCTATCCCCACAGTTATATCATCACTGGGGTCTCAAGAGCAAACGCTGGTGATGGCAGTCACATACGACGATGATGACTCGTGGATATACACCGAAGTGTACTTTGGTGGACCTTACTCATTAGGGTCCAAGAAATGTTTTATCTACACTTGATGTAGCATCTGTTGGGCTTACAAAAACATTTAATATTTACATGCAAAGTTTAGATAGAACTCTCTAAGATGTGGACAAGATATGGCGAGTTTTTTGGCCATTTTTCGCAACATCCACTATGCTTTTGTCACTAGTCTCTTAGATGATAGATAGAAGAAAACACACACGAGGCTAAGGATGGGCTGGGGCTGGAGCTGTGGCTGTCGTCTTTTTGGCCTGAAGTTTGTGCAGATAAACTTGAAATCGACATAATTGATTGATATTGCTGGGCATTTTGTTGTTTATGAGCCGGACATCATCTCGCAGCGTATGTACGATGTGTTTTTTTCCACCCTGAAATTGGAGTTGATCGAATAAATGTATAAATTTGATCTGAATTTTATCTAAGAGGTAATAAATGAGCTGGGAAATGATTGCAGATTACCTAACTAAATTGATTATTGAACTAGTTGGATCCACATACGAGCATATAGTAATAAAGCAATTCTGAACTCTACTCTTAAGAATCAATCGATCAAATTTCTCTTTATATTGGTTCCCAAGATTTCACCCAAGATTTCACTTCACATACCCCAAAAAAACTAACAATATCCAGACACATATCAATCAAAATCAATTCTTCAATTAATTGTATAGTTTCTCTGGCGTTTGACTTGGGGATTCCGTGAAAGAAAACAAATTGCTCTGACACTCAACCACACACACACACAATGGGCCAATGGAACAGAAGGAGTTCAAGAGTTCAGCCAGTAGCAAGGCAAAGGGCCCACGTATGTATTGCAGATCTCTCACCCCAGAGATCGGGTAGACAATTAAGCGATTGTTCAATGATTGATTTAGCTAACTTAAAAAACCATTTCGTCCAATCCGGAACTGACATGGCCACAACAAAATGTAACCGAAGACCCAAGCCCAAACCCAAACCCAAAGACCAAACCCAATCGAATCCAATCCCAATCCCCAAACCCAGTGTGGATGCAAATGATCGACCAAAATGCGTTGGCAAATCTCGAGTTGCTCTGCTGCGTTCATATTTCACACCTTAAACGACAATCCATGAATATTTGTTGTGGAGTTTACTATATTCAGTATTTGCATTTTAAATTATTACTGCGGCCTCTCATTGACATGTGTATTTCATGTGGCACAAAGGCCTTTGTCTTATACTATCGAATATCTACAATTTATACAAATTTATTTACAAACAAATTTCTCGATTGTTTTCCATGTTTGTCCTATTTATTGTATGGACTCCCCAAAAAACACTCAGACTCAGACTCAGACTCGTTGCTCTTTTTTGCTCTTTATGGTTTCATTTGTCGACACTAATCATAAATGACTGGATGATCGGATGACTGGATGGGTTGATGTTTGAATAGTTGACATAGGAAATCGAATCAAATCGAATCGAATGAAATGGAATGCAAGAGAGTGCCCGCCTGACACATGTCACAATGAAGACCCCTCTTAAGCCCCACCGATTATCGTTTGGATGACTCTATTATGTGGCCTGTGGAACGGTAGTAGGAACGAGGCGTGGCGAATCGAATTAGCCAGCAAGGTCAACAGTTGCCAAACGAACGGGGGGGAAAGGTCAAAATTGTGGTTAACCCGCGTTATGACAGCTCTGACAGCAGCGCTCCCCCTTCAGCGATGATCCAACTTGTATCAGAGGCAAATTTTGTAAACCGCAAAACTTCATTAAGAAATCAGTTCACATAGTAGCTGCCACTCCCCCCTCCCCTCCCGCATGGGCTGCAGCTCCATCTTGCAACATGCATTTTCAATTTGCCTCCAGATGATCACGTTCAGCCTCCAGGTGGAGGCTGGCGCCGCATATGCTGCAGCTGCCGTTCTGGCCACAATCAAAATTTGTTTAGCAATAAAAATGAAAACAAAAAAAAATCGAGAAAATTGAAAACAATTTTTTAAAGTTTAGCTTGCAGCCAGGGGAAAACGCATATGGCAGGGAGCATGCAGCATGCAGCATGGAGCAGTTGGAAAAGGGTGCAAACGGGTTCAAATGCTCACCAGGCGCATTGGAATGGCGTCGAGGCGTCTCTCAGCATCTCATTTCAAATATCAAAAGTCACGACGAAGAAAGCTGGTTTTGGGACGACGTGTCTCTACGTGTATTGCCAGTTCGATGTTTTGGGTTTGTTTCTCCTTTTCTCGTTGGTCTTTACAAAACATTTGGCAAATAATATGCCGCTAAAAGATGTGCCGCTGTGCCTCTATCAATGCCTGTGCCTGTGCCTATGCCCCTGCCGGCTCTTCTCCTTGTGGCATGTGGAAAACTTGTCATGCAGCAGCAGCAACAGCAGCAGCTGAAAATGTTTTTCACTGGCTGCCAGCTTCACATTGACAGTGGGATAAGTGTTTGTTTGCTTTCCTCCCCCAACGATTGCAACCTCTTTGAGACATTATAGTAGACACCCTTAGTTTTATGACATTTACCATAAATGGGCGATCTTGGCTGCATGTTTGATGAGTATCTTAAACTGCGATAATGAACACGTTATTATAAAACGGGAATAATCCTGCAACAGATGTGTCCAAATGTGTTTTATAATTATACGAAATTGTGTATCAAATTTCATACAATTTAGCACTGCATTTTAAAACCATTTCGTAGGCTTCCTTATGCGCAGATTCCATTCAAATAAATCTGCCAACATGTGTACATTTACAACAGATTTGACGCCATTTTCCTTGCTGCTGCATTTTCATCAGCCTGTGGATGCCTCGGCGGCGTTTATTGCTTCATCAAAAGCCGCATTAAAGCCATTGCTTAGCCACGTAAGAAAACCAAAAAAAAAAAATAACAAAAAACTGAAATTAAATAATTACAAATAAGCCAAGCAAAGTTTAACAGAGATTTGAGCTGAGAGCGGAAATGTCGGAAAAAGCGGAAATCGAATATAGAAAATGCGTGTGCAGAAATGAGTTAATTTACATGCAAAACTGGCGCTAATATGAGAGAAATTTTTACCGCGAATTGCCCCCCAAAAATGTAGAGCCACGGGGCCACGCGGAAGTCCAACTTTGATCTGTGGCACGTGTGTGTGGGGCACTATCTGTGCGGCGGCTGGACCGGTGGCGTCGGCTCATTAAGCTGCTGGCTGTGGGCAAGGATTTGGCCGAAACGGGTTGCTTGACCAGCGAAGATGGCACCAAAGAGGCTGTTGGCTGTTGGGTGTTGGGTAATGTCGTAAAACGAAAAGGAAAGTCTGGCCATCAAAACGAGACACGCATAAAATGGGTGTATGAAACAACAACAGAAAAAAAAGAAGTGTATAAATATATATATAAAATTTAATTAAGCCACAGGCTTTAAACGCTGCAGAATCGTGTTGCATCATAATGGATGTTGGGCTAAAGGTGTTGGGCGCCAGTGAATTGGCAAGCCAAGTTCAAGCCCACCGACCAACCAACAAGAGAGGGCCGTAATGAGGCAGCTTTCATTCATTAGGCCCGTAAGCCAAGAGCCGGCCAGCAACATGCTGCAGAGTCAGCAGCAGCAGCAACAGCAGCAACAGCAGCAGCAGCAGCAACAGCAGCAGCAGCATCTTCAGGCCTGGCTTTTGTCTTTGGCCAGGAAACCACGACGCGCTCCGAGCTTCAGTCTGCAGCGAGCATTCAGACGGTTTGGTTTGTCTTCAGCGGCCAGTCGACTCAGAGCCCCGAAAAACAAAAACCCCCCAACAGAAAATACCTTTAAGCCGTGAAAATTCGCTTCATTTGGTTCCATAGATCGGTCGTTCGATCGACTGGTGCTGGTGCTGGAGCTGGTGTGAACTGTTCGCTAATTTGAAAATAACGATTCGAAATTTGGCAATTAAACGAAAATAAAGTGCAACGAGAAAGAAAGGGCCAGACAGATCCCCAGCGGCAGATAAGCTGTAAACTAATCAAACGAAAATATAAACCCCCAGACAATAAACCCACACAGTAAAGGAAACGTTGGCCACTAATTCGCATTTGATTAGGGTCGGTGTCTCTTTCGATACGAATCAACGAATATTACAATTTGATTGCGTGCAAAAGACCTTTGTGTATCGTCTGGGAGAGAGCCAGAGAGAGAGAGAGAGAGTGCGGTAGAGCGGTCCTCATTTGAATTGGATTACGTCGCTATATTATTGGATATATCCCATTTGGATACACACACCAAATGATGCTGGTAAGTAGCATATAAAGATCTATTTTGTGCTCTATGGAGAGGGAAAGCACCTCCTCAATCTATTAGAAATCCCTTAACGATTAAGGTTTTAGAATCATTTAACATCTTCGAACTCAGTAAATAATTCTAATCGTGCTCAGAGCTGAATTCTAATGCTGTTAGAGTCAATTAATCTGTCAGACAGTCGTAGTATGTATAATTAAAAGGTGCTAAACAGAAGAAAAATTCCCAAAAGCAATTTCTATTCTCTTTTGTCCGTATCCCACTCAGAAAAAGTTTCTCCATTGCTGCTAATTAAATTACTTCAATTAGTAGAAAGTGAAATACGCAGCTGTTTGTCCACGCCCATCTTTGGCACATTGATTCGAGTTTGTGGGAGTTCCGATCGATGTCTATCGATCTAGCAACCTAATCATGAATATTTATTCAGTAATGGGGGAATGGAATATTTGTGGCCGGGGGTCGTTTTATTTGGCAAAATCAAATGATTGAAAGTCATTTGCCGAGTCATTTGGGTAATGGCTTTTTAATGCCATTTAATGATTTCATTTCGGTGCTGGACACAACCTGAGATCCAATAAAACAATTTAATTAGCGACATATGAGACGATATGCATGGGAGGCATTCATAGAGATCGCAGATGCGTATGCCAGCTACCAATGGAGTTGTTTTACGACCGTTAATCACTCAAAAAGAGTCAAAAGAAGTTACTAAAATCGCTGCATGATTAAGGCTGATTAAGACCGTTAATAGCGACATATAACGCTTTGACTGATGGGACCTTAAAGTGCCCATAAATGTGAATGGATCTGGGCATATACTCTTAGATACTCGTATAATAAGACCTCTCTAATCACAGCTTCGGCGGTGATTCAACTCAATTAGTTGGCACACCAGAGAGCGCCATTGGATTGGATTGGATTGCCTTGGTGGCAGGTTGCCCAATCGAGCCACTTACAGGATTTATGTTTAACCCCACAAAGTTGTACCGAAGCGACCAAGCCAAGCCCACACCCCAAGCATATCCGATTTCAGCTTATGCAATCCACAGTTTATGGCCAAATTCAAATCGACAAGCGACCTGTTCGCCAGCCAAAGTTGAGAGTTTGCTGCGGCCTCAGCATCAGCCTTCGACTGGACCATGAGCCAGAGTCCGAGTATCAACATCAGAGCTAAAGCCAGTTCCAATACCAGTGTATGAGGAGGTCCGAGTACCGGGTCGAATCCCAACCCCATACCAGTACCAGTCCCAGTCCCAGACCAAGTCCCATCCCAGCTAGTAGCAAGTCATCAGTGAAGACGTCCCCAAACGCAAGATGTGTGTGCAGATGTCTGACGTTGTTGACATGCAATAAAATTTCACTTTTCACCATTGCATAATTGCAGTTTGACAATGCTTAAAATTGATTATGCTGCGTTACTTTTTCTCTCTCTCTCTCTCCTTTTTACAAACAAAAAAGAAGCTCTGCAGCATTGCAGCTTCCTTGCCAATTTTTGCCTGAAGATTTCACCAGCCCAAAATTAGCCATCGGGTCATAAATCATACAGAGGCGTTCAGTGTCAAGGGAGGAGGTGTCGAGGCCATTGACTGAAGGATGGTTTTTCGAATTTAATTACCAAACCAATACAATGGAAAAAAAAAAGGGAAAATGTTTCTACGTTTTTATGATACTCGTATGAAGGTTTGACTCACCAAATATTATCCTTTGGGTGTGTAAAGAAGAAAGCACAGATGTTCCCTAGTTCAAATATGTATTTCGTATTACCCATACTATATATTTTATCTTCAGGCAAATTAAGTGCTATAGAAATCTGCAGAAAAAAAACGATCTAGTGATTTTTGGCATACATAATTTCCAAAGTTTCCAATCTCTCACCGAATTTCAATTAGTGTTTTTTTCAAGTGCCCGCAGCCCACAATTTTCACAGTCATCGATCAGAGCATGATACTTGATTTGCTTATCGAATTTATTGACCCCCTCCCCGGCTCATTGTCTTAGATTCAGAGTTTGGAGTTTTGGAGTAAGGCAACAAAAGTAAAAGTGCCACACACTCACTCACGATCTGGTTGGGGGGTGGGAGGCGCGCTTCATTCACAAGATATTCAATTCATGAATTCAGCGAATAATAATATAAATAAAGTTCAAACAGAAATAGCAAAAATAACGCCCGCACACTGTGCGCCGAGAGCGTGTTCGGTGTACTCACATATCGTGCCTGAAGGGAGATCTGTATCTGAAATCAGACTGCACGAAATTGCGCAATTGTCAAAATAGCGATTTAACATATGATAGATGATGCTGCAGGATGATGCATATTGCGGGTAGGAGAAACCCCCGGCACATACATAGCGGTACATAAATCAAACCCACCTGAGATCACCTACTGAGATCAGTGGCTGGCTTACTCCTTGCACTAAATATATGTATATCCTATAATTTTGGATGACACTTGCTGAGAGGTGAGCGTGAGCAGGTGCCACTGGATAATTGTGGTCATGCAATGCTTTTAGGAGGAGTTTAGCGCCCGCGTTCGTTGCCCAAGTCTTTTTTGTTTTGTAAGTGTCTCACTTTTACTCTTGCCCGTTGCCCGTTGCACGCTGTCGAAAGGTCAACAGCAGCTCCCCCATCCAACTGGCAATTGTACGCTAAACAGTAAGTGGCACACGACGAGGCACACAGGCACACACAATGTAAGCGATTTACATAATAATATGTAACTATAATAAGTACGTATACATATATAGACAGACACAAACAAAGCATTTGCATTCGAGCTGCGTATAAAAACATTTACCACTTCAAATGGACACCAGACAGCGGTGCAGCAGCCGCATCTTCCGAGCCATCTTTGGCTGCAGCCCCACTAATTCGTTGGGGTAAGGTAAGATAGGGTCTTCCTCAAAGACTAGATGCTCGGGCATCGATAAAAGTGAAACCGAAATTACCGAGTACACGGCGCAATGATGCCATTGACATTGCATTTTTGTCTCAACGCGCCATTAGATGTACGGGCAAATAGCAAAACAAAACCAGAGAAAAAGAAGATATTTTCCAACTCAGATCCGCAAACAATGGGCAGGCAGACATTACGCGAACGCGCCCGCAAAAATACATAAAAGAAAGAAACAAAAAAACGAAGAAACATTCAAGCCAACCCCAAAGAAAACAAACAAAACACACACAAATGGATTGTAAGATGGAAAAACCTTATAAGAGTAGAGTGTGTTTCGGAAATTTATTGTAATATGCGCACATTGGTAATTTTGTCTTATTTTTATTATGAAATGAAATGAAATGCGGCGTGGATAAATAAAAGACACTGACTGCCAGATGGCAGAAAGCGTTGGTCAATCAGCGGAGAGCAGCATACCTGCAGAGCAGTGGATTTTCACTGGAAGATGGTAGATCTGCCAGATGATTTGGGATGGGATTTGATGGGGGGACATGGGAGCTGCCAATGTCAGCGAGAGTTTGGCGTGGCGAAAAAACTATCATGGAAACCCGTTTGTAACAAACAGACAGACAGACAGACAGCAGCAGCATCAAATTATTATTACTATTATGCATAGCATCGACTTGGCTTGGCTTGTCTTGGCAAATTGAATGTGATGCCTATATAGTCGGGACACAATCAAAACTCCATCCTCAACATGAACTTCGAATGGTTATCATTGATCGGCCCGAGAGTCTGACCTCTGGCCAATCAACTAAAAATAAACCAAAACTCTATTGTCTTTCGGAGTGGTTCACAGGGCAGGCTCATACGCACTATGTATAGGAGTATCTGCGAAACCAAAAGCCCAATTAAATGCACATAAATATGCAAATAACAGTCTGCAAAATGGACCCTAATCGCATTGTAAGCAGCTATGAATTTTGAAAAGATATGCCTTCGCTTATAGCGATACGTATATGATCATATGAATATCTCGTTATTGGTCAATATCCAGAGGCCCAATCAATGCCAATCAAAAGCTCACTTCCATGTCAAAACAGCCTCCATGCGGCATCGCATCGCATCGCATCGGCCGATCACCAAAGATTAGGTTAATATCTTGACAAAACAATGCCCGTAGATCTGCTGGCCAGGGCGCGTCCGCCTCGACATTCGAAACACACGTAGAGCAGAGGAGAGGAGCGTCGAATCGAGTATCGAGTGTGAAATTATGCAAATGCTGGGGGGACTTGCTGTCCGCTCTAGAAAGGTTGGGTTGCTGCGGCTGCTGCCGATCTTCAGAGGCCCACACACGCAATTACAGAGGTTTTTTATGGGCCCGTGGACAACAAAGCTTGGTAGGTAGCCACAAAGGCAGTTAAAAGCCCATAAAATACTGTAACAAATTTATTGGGAAACAGCGGACACAAAAAAAAATACAACAATCATTGGGTAGGGTAAAGTGGTAATGAAATGATCGATATTGAGCATGCTTCAGGTCACATTTGATCCTATTAGCATCGTCTCTTTAGGTTGTATTATAACTTGTATTACTGGCAGTAAGACAATGTATATTCAGCTCCATAAACTGTATCTTCAACGTAACATATATACCCACATTCATCGTTTATTTTGGGCGTGAACAAACCTAAAACAACAAATCTATAAAGCATCTATCAGTTTTTTTTTATTAAAAAAAGTATATATAACTATAAGCTTTTGATTACAATTTATGCTGGTGATTTTTATGACACATGACACTGTCCCGTCGGAGGGGATTACAACATAATTTGAACAACATTAATACATATTTATGTTGGCCCACATACACATTCGGGAAAACTCATAAACGGCAATTTGCACCGACTCGCCAATTGGCTGCTGGCACGGGGAATGGCCGGGAATGGAATGGAATGGAACGGATTGCGTTATGCGGTGAAGCTGTTACATTCCATTCCGGAGCCAGAAAGACAACTTTCAGGCGGGTTTACGAGAGGTATTCATATTCGGGTCTTATCACATCCCGCGGCAGCTGCTTAATAATGCGTGTCTGGTGGATGCCACACAGTGGATGCCCATTGGCAAGCAACCGCAGGCCTTGGGCAATCCAATCCCCCCCTACTCCCGTCACACCAGCAGCAGTCGAATGCAAAATGCAAAATGCATCTGCAGAATGTGAAATGTGAAATGTCTGAGGTGGAGCGTGAAATTAATCACACAGAGACCCACATACGAGTGCTCGCACTCGTGCGGCTCTGCTCTCCCCCGCACAGCTGACAGCTCTCGCATTACTGGCATACGGCATATGATGTACCACCACCTTTTTATTGTTCGACTGGAACTGGGTTACCCAGTCCACCACCCTCACCCCTGTCTGTCGTTCAGCTGGTCAGTGAGTTATGCAATTGCCGCTTCTCTTCTCTCCAGTTTGGCGTTGCCTCGGGTGAGATTTGATTAAGCTTAGAAAACACTTTCAACCCACACACCAAACACCACATACCGCACACCGCAAATACAATAGAAAATAAATAATATAGACACCTTCGGGTCCATTATCCATTGAGTTATTGCTAATTTATTGACGCTGCCCGATTGTTAAATCACTTTTTTACACGTTTCTTTTCTACAACTACAACTACACACACGTTTTGCCGCGTGTGTGTTGCGGCCTGCGGCTTTTGCGGAACTCAGCGGCCACATATAATTATGTATAATTAAAGGAGTTTTATAGAGGTGCCTTCTGGCATTTTACTTGCTTGTTAAATGTGTATTTACCATGCGAATACTTTCAGATCAGCTGAGGGCAGGCCTCGGGAATGGAATTGGGTTGATTATTATAATGTTGCACAGATGATCTGTGAAGTTTTCTGTACGCGGCACATATCTGAAGAATTGTTAACAAATTTGGGATTATATTATACCAGTATGTTGTGTAATTAGCCAGATAAAATCATGCCTTTTAAACTTTTTAAACATGCCTCTAAACTAAATCATGCCTTAAACTATACTAAAACCCTGTAAATATATTTCCACATTCATCAATGGAAAATTTTGGGGAATTTTTCTACACATTTCAAGCAAATATTTACTATTAAGCACTTCCGCATAAGTGGCATGAAACATTCGTGTTTTCAAGTGGCAAACATGGGAGGGAAATTGGAAATCCTCCGTTTCCCTTATTGCCCCTCTGCCCATATAATAGCATAAAAGAAGTGGAAATGGAAATGCCTGCTGCATGCAATTGTGTGTGTGGAGGTGGAGGCGATGAAGCAGATTTCCAACTGCCTTTGCCTGACCATTACAATTTATGATGATTACTATTTTATTTTTGTACTCTTTTTCCTACGAGCACTATGCAGAGGTGTGTGCTGCTTCCCCCCTCTTTCTCTTTTCTCCCACTGTGGCTAACAAAGACAGTCGGCAACTTGATTAGCTTAACGCCAATGCGAGTATGTAGTAGATCCCCGCGTAGACTTGACGGACAGTCTGTCCATGTGTCGGGCTAGCCTGACTGACTGTCCGCCTGAGACGACTGCCTTAATGCCAGTGATGATGATTTTCATAGTGAAATTGACGCAAATGAGCAACAAAGCAGACACCGCTATTGATTTTGTGGGCTTTTTATTTTGGCCAAAAAAAAAAAAAATGAAAAAGGAACCAGACACAGATACAGCAAGAGAAGAGAGACAAGCAAAAGCAATGACTGACTGACTGCCAGCAAAAATTATTTCCCATCAAAGTCTTATGACTGGTTTTGGGGTATCCAATTGACTGGCGCAGTCAAGCTGCAGCCACAATGATTTGACCTTTGGCAGAACTTGAACTCTGGCCTTGGCATGGGCGGAAGACATTCGCTGATGCTCCTCCAGCATCCACGAGCTCTCCCCATTTGGATGGTGAAAAATTATGGTTATTTTTCCCGCATCGCACTTGCCGCAGAAAATGAGTCGAGTCATGTTCAATATTATATTGATGGACATCAAAGAAGAGACGACTCCGTCTGCCTGCGGCTATTTGGAAAGTTTCGGGGCGATCTGCAGTTGGAGTCAAAGGGTGTTTGTGTGTGGAGTGTTAAAAGATTTAATCACTGGCAGAAGATTAATGATCCGCGATGTACTTTACCATGATTTTCATAATTTTTTAAGACAACTCCAACAAGCAGTGAAATTTCTCCTACCAATTTTATATGCAACATCGATCGAATCCTTGAAATTTTCTTTGCTTTTTCATTTCAACTGCTGCTGCTGCTGCTGTTGTTGCGCTGATTAAATAATTGCCAAGCGGCCAAGCCAGGCCAACCAACCACTAAGCCACGATGCTAAAAATTTAGCCAACAAATGCGAAGAAATGCAAAGTGCCAAGTGGCAACAACGTGACTGCCAGATACCGATCCCGATCCCGGGCAGGGGCACCCACAAACGAACCCCGAAACGAAGCCGAAACCAAATCAAAATCAGCACCACAGTCGGCATTAGCCACAGCCTCCATCTCCTCCAACTTCATTTCCAGCCCCAACGACAGGTGGTCGGATAGGTTTGCTTTCGCTGTGGGGACCCACAGTGCTTGTTGATGCAACAATTAGCCTAAACTTTCGGCCAGCTCTAAACAAGCGTTGCAAGCCAATTTGCAAAATGTTTTGCCGTTTTGGGGGCTAGCCACAGCAACAGCTAGAGCCGCAAGTACAGCCGAAACCAAGAAATCAATCGTCAAGCTGTTGAAAATGGGAAATTGTGCAAGCCCCAACGCAGTCAGGCAGTCAGTCAGTCAGATCCCACTACAGATCTACAGATCCTCCTGGCCGGCCGCCTGCGGCAATGAGTGGGCAATCTTGCTGGCCAGCAAGAGCCAGAGCAAAGTCCCAGCTATGATTATAATGCGTTATGATTTGCCGTCTGTGCAAATGCCGGAAAGATTACCCACTCGCGATTCGCCAGAGAAAAGCTAAGGGGTCAGCATGGGTGGGTACCACATGCATTTACGAGCATGTTGCACAAGTGTATTTGGTATTTGGTCGGGGGGGTGGGAAGAAAATTCAGTCGAGCATTGGGAAATATTTAGATGGTTAAAGAAAGAATCCCTGGGAATAATTACAAGTCTTGGGGCATCCAAAATCAAGCCAATGTCGTGTGATGTCACAGACAATTAGGCCGAGGGCCCCCTTGGAGCTCCAGTAAGCCGACGACCAACAATTTCAGCCATTAAATCAAATGAGGCCTGCAACTTTGACGGAAAGCTTTGGCGATTAGGGCAGTGGAACGCTCAAACTTATTAAGTTATTAAAATTGAAGACAAGCCATTTAACCATCCGAATCCAATGCTAATGCTTCCCCAACCCCATCTTTCGATTCTCCTCTTTTTTAGAGACATTTCAACAGCAGCCTGCCCTGGGCGCTTCTGGTGCTCCTCTTGCTGGCTGCTCTCACGCTCCAGTTGGCCAGCGCCGGTGGGGAGCGGCAGGGGTGAGAGCGAGGGCGGAAGCGAGGGCGAGAGCGCCAGCACCGAGAGCAATGAGATCATTCCGCGCGAGGCCATCCAGAAGTTGGACTACTCCGTGCGCCAGGCGCTGCTGCGGGCCATCGACAAGCTGGAGCAGGAGGAGGCGGCCGCCTCCGCAGCTGGTGTGACGGAAAGCGGAGAGAGTGGGAGCCCCAGAAGTAGCGGATCGAGAACGACTCTGGCACGGCACGAGGCCACCACACTGCCATCGCCACGGGAAAAGGATGAGATCCTCGAGGAGAGCACCAACAAGACAGAAGCGGAATCGGAGTCGGAGCCAGGGGCTGTGGTGCCCACCGTGCAGTTCTACACGGCCACCTTTGACGAGCGGAACGCCCAGGAGCAGCTGCTGTCCTCCTTCATCGATCGCTCCAAGCTGTGGAAGAAGACCACGGCGCTGAGGAAGCAGAGCAGCCATTCCATCGAGCCAAAGTCCGTGGAGGCGGGTCCGGAGAATCGCCAGCTGACACGCAGCGTGGACTCCGGCTCCAGCTCCGGGTCCGTGAGCAGCAACGAGATATTCCACGACGGCAGCCATGAGATCAAGTTCGAGATCAGCAATGTCCGAAAGGAGACAACCACCGCAGCAGCAACCACCACTCCAACGACGAGTACAACCTCCACGACGCCTCGTCCACGCACCACACGGCGGCGTCCCACAACAACAACCACAACGACAACGACCACAACGACACCACGACCCACACACAACGCGGATGGGGAGAACATTGAGCTGGTCGACAAGCAGGACATTCGCATCCAGGAAGCGCCACTCGTCACGGCCTTCACGGTGGATCTCGATGAGCGGGGAACAGCGCAGAAGTTCCGCCCCCTGCTGCCCGGGGGACACCGTCCCAACTATCCGCAACAGCAGCAGCAGCAGCATCCACACATTGGACCCACCATCACCAAGCTGAATGTGCTGGAGACGGAGCCGCCGGCCATTCCGCTGCCCACACAGTACCCGCCCACCGGCGGCAGCAGCAGCACCACCACCACACAGGTCAGTACGAGTACGAGCCCCAGCAATGGGTTCTCCACCACGCCCGCATTCCTCGCCAGCTCTACCTCCAACTATGCCAAGGTAGGATACCCAAAAGCCGTCCAGTTGAAGTCTAATCCTTGAAACTCTTTGCAGCAGGAGCCACTCACCGATCTGGTGGCGCCGCCCAGCGTCAACAACTACTTGATCGAGCGGCAGCGAGCCCTGGAGCAGCAGATATACCAGCTTAAGGTGCAGGCACAGCAGCAACAAGCGCTGATCTTGCGACAGCTGAAGCTGCTGGAGGAGCAGAGCCAGAGCCGCTTCCAGGGCGCACCACTTGCGCAATCTAGCACATTGCAACCACAACAGCAGCAGCAACTGTCCCAAGTACAACAGCAGCAACTGCCCCAACTACAACAGCAGCAACTGCCCCAAGTACAACAGCAGCAACAGCAGCAGCAACAGCAGCAACAACAGCAACAACAGCAACATGGTTCGTTGGAGGCCATTCAGACGCTGCAACCACCGGCGGTGGGTTACTCCATAAGACCTTCGGTGGAATTTATACCCAGCACACATACCAAAACTGTTATTTATCCCACATATCCAATTGAGCAGCAATTGCCGCTCCGCGATGCCGTTTCGGGTCATAAATTTGCCCTGAACAACGGCAATAGCCAAAATAACTACCAGAAGCTGCCGGGCCCCGCCCCCGCGAATGCAGTGCAACAGATTTTCCAAAACTTGCAGCAATCGTTGCAGAAATCGAATGAAAACTCCATCAATAACAATGTGCACGTACAGCCCTCGAATCAGTTCAACTTTGCCCCCGCGGAGGCGTCGCACCAGCAGGCTTTGCCTCAGCACAGCTTCAAGCAATTCCAACAGCCCCAGCAGCAGCAGCAGCAGCAACAGTTGTTGCTCCCCAGCTACGTGAGCAGCGCCCTCTTCCAGCAGCAACAGCATAGGGGACGCCAGTTTCGGCAGGAGTCGGGAGTGGGTAACTTTGGTCTGAATTCAAATGTGGAGATCCAGCCAAGCAACTCCTTTGCCACCACCATCGTTAGCCAGCAGCAGCAGCAGCAGCCCAACTCGAATCCCAATCTCGAGAATCAGAACTTCTATCGGCAACATCTGACACCACAGCTGAGCAATCAACTCCAGCAGAATGCTCAGCAGTATTTGCAACAGCAGTTCATCCAACAACAGCAGCAGCAACAGCAGCCACAGGGCGGCGATGCGACATCCAACAATAGTCCAGGTAATGCACCCTTCAAGAGTAGAGAAACGAGCAATCAACTTAGTCAGTTTAGTAGCTTAAGAAACCTTGATGAATTGAAAGTAATCAGTAAAGTTTTAGCTCTCAACCATGGGATACCACAGTTCGCATCACAAAATCTGCACTTCAATGGCGCCTTTTGAGCACTTGCACCACCAATCCAGCACCGCCACCCGATGCACCACCACCCACAGGCACAAAACAAAAATGCACCTCCGTTACTGGTCCCGTTTCCGTTTCCGCTCCCGTACCTGAACCTGCTTCCTTAGCCCCCAAAAGCCAGATGTCCACCGCCCTTCCCATCCGGTTGAATTAAGTTTTACGTACAACATCTTTGTAAATATTCATTCTATTTAAAAAGTTAAGCATTAAGAACTAAGCAAAATTGAAGCCCCGACCAGGAAGGGAAAGGAGACCAGTCGACTTGAAGAGAAGGAGGCCATGACGATTATATGGTGCGGCAATTGGCAGAGTTAAATGTTGAAATGTAACAATTATTTATTTTTATGTGAATAAAGTTTATCTTAAAGTAAGGCTGTGGTTTCAATCGACTCGATAAGCTCATTTAGTTAATGTTTTACTCTTTGAACTTACCCGCAAGGGAACCTTTGCATAACTAATGGCACAGAGAGCCACACAAAGAAAGATGATGTAGTGTGGGCTTATTTACTACCTCTTACAACTATTACAAAGAGTTCCCTATTGTAATTATTGTTTCTATTATTCTTTGATTTCATTTTGGCGCTCACTTTTTTAAATTTCTATCTACTAGCAGCAGTTTCGGAGTAGTCGAACTTTGCCCATCTCCAAGTGCTTTCGTTGATATCGTCATCGAGCAAAAGTGTTCGCTAAGCTCAAATAAAACTGCAAAATCAGCCAATTCAAAAATAGCCTGCGCGTAAATCCAATTGCGCGACATTTAAGCTTTCAAATGGATAACCACTTATACATATATATTTATAGCAATCGCTTAGTCTGCGTTTTGGAAACAACGTAGCCGTGCTGCAGTCGCGAAAGAGCTTTGATAGATTAGGTTCTCGTGGGGAGTGCATTGCGCTGACAGCAGAAATTGTTTATAAACATCTGCTGAGTAACAACTGTCGTTAATTGCATTTAAAAACCCCGACCATGTGGTCGCGCAGCAGCAGTGCACGGCGGCAGGTCACCGCCCCCGATAGGGATCCCGAGAAGGTATTGAGGCAGGTGCAGGAACTTAGCGATTGGCTGTTGGCCAATCCAAACGTCAATGGGTGCAACACATTCGAGAATTTGCATTTCTTTCTGCGCACCTCCAAATACGATGTGGAACGCACCAAGAAGAAGCTAAAGACATTCTATCAGATGCGTGCAGAGCGCACCGAATGGTTCGATAATCGCGATCCCAATTCGCCCGAAATCCAGGAGCTGCTGCAATTGGGCGTGTTTCTACCCATTGGACCGGACTCGGAGAAACGGATGGTTGTTGTTATACGGACTGCGGCTCATGATCCCAAGATGCACACACAGAACAACGTCTTCAAGGTGAGTCACGGAGAACGTGCCGAAATCAGGTTATAGTCAAATTCGACCTTTGTTTTATATTCCATGTAGACCAGCAAAATGATATTGGACTTGCTGTTAAAGCTCGATCCGGAGAGCTGTGCTGAGGGCATGGTGGCCATACTGGATATGCAGGGCGTTCAATTGGGCCACGCCCTCCAGCTAAATCCTAAGCTCATCAAGCGGTCGGTGGAGAGCTGGACAGCCTATCCCTGCCAGCCCAAGCTTTTGGAGTTTACCAACTCTCCGCGTCATGTCAACATATTTCTGAATACTTTCCGGTGTGCTTAACTCCTGGCATTCCTATGCATTCAATAGTTAATTTTAGTGATCTTTCAGGATCTTCATGACACCCAAGATACGGTCCCGAGTGATGGTTCGCCGCGAGGGAACATCTGTGAACAGTCCGCACTTGCCAAAGGAACTGGGTGGTCAGGGTCCAAGCTACGCAGAACTCGCCATCAAATGGAAACGGTTGCTGGAGGAGAATTCCGATTTCTATGTGGAACAAGACAAATACAAAAGCAAACTCAAGTGATTTAGGTTAAGCGACGGCGGCGGCAGCGGCAAAGATAAGGCAGCGATTAGCCAAATACTATATAGATTAGGGCGACTCATTGTCGATGCGTAGCCATCAGTTTTATACTCCTTAATTCCATGCAAACATCATACATGTTGTACATACTCGTATATACCTTTCAAGTTCATCACCCTAATCTGATTATAAGCTAATCAATTCATCGGGATTTATATATACATACATATATATGTATATATTATTTTTTTTTAAGATATAAGGTGCTTAGCCATGGGCTGTATTCATAATATTCTCTTTATTAGTATAAAACGTATCAAAAATGTTTATCAAGTCTACAATTATTATCATTTATTGGGTGCCGTCGAGCGTCGCCTCACAATGCTATTGCTGGGAGGTTTTTTGGCCCTTACAAACAGTCGTTCCATCCGTTGCACGACGCCGAGCTATACATATGCGATAGTTTAATAGTAATAAATACATACATACATTTTGGGGGAAACGATTAAACGCATTGTGTTTTGTGAACATAATATTGTTTCTTTTCTTTCCATAAGCGGGGGGCGTGTGTGTGTGTGTTTGTGTGTTTGTTTGCGGGTTATAGAAGGCGTGCTGCTGTTTTCTGGTTTTCTCTTTTACATATACATACACATACATATATATAAATATGCTATATATATCTTAAAGTTACGAGTCACATATAAAAATATAGTAGTTGCTCCTCATCATTATCATGATCATCATCATCAGCATTATATTAGCCCGCTATAGTTAGTGTTTTGTATGTTTTGTTTTTAGTGGGACCACACGAAGCACTGAACGAAACTTAAAAGCTATGTATAAACGAGGAAAGTAAAGAAAAAGAAAGGAAAGGCGGTAACTAACTAAAGCGTAATACACAAGTCTACCAGAGCGCTCCCATCACAAGTCCAATTGCATGCCGATGCCGATCCCACCGCCAGTGTCGACCACTTGCAGTGATTCCTATATCTGCCGCTCGTCCTTTGCCGTCAGCTTGTCGATGAGCTCCTGCAGCGGGGCCAGTTCGCGCCGCTCAATCAGATTGAACTCTTGCACAAAGAATATGAAATGCTTGAAGGACGTATTCAGATGGGCCTCCTCGCCCAGCGTCACCACCTCGGTGAAGTGCTGATGATAGATGTGGGCATAGACCCTGAACAAACGCTTCAGTATGGTCTTGGCGGAGGTGAGAAAGTTCTTTGGAAACGGCACACCAATTTTCGATGGAAACAGCGTCTCATCGTCCAGCTGATCCTGCACCCAAGTCATCAGATAATCAATGTACTTGGGGGCGCTGCACTTGATGGGCTTCTTCACGGTCAAACCGTCAGCCCAGTGGTATTCATATTTCGGACCAGCCGACATAATGCCACAGCTCTCCTCCGTACAGAACTCCGTGATCGTGCCGTACAGCATGTTTATCTGGTTGAAAAAGTCCACAGCTAATGAGGGAATGAAAGGGAGAAGAAACAGATGTATGCACGTACATATGTATAAAAAGACCATGATTAATGGCTCACTAATTACTCACTGTTCACGGCCACCCATTCGTTGAGATCCTCGCCGTCGGGCAGAGCCACTGCATTGCGTAGATTACCAGATCCCAGAGTGGCGGCGGCATGCTTCATAAGATCATATTGATGCGTGCCTTCCGGTATGTTCTTCTTCGGCTTGAAGGTTTTGCTAGAACGCGAACCGCTGCAAAAATAAAAGCCGATTAGTATTGGCCCCAACAACCCCAAGTGGCTGCCGCATGGGTGGAGGTGGGCAAAGGAGACAAAGGCCCCCACACCACAGACCAGTGACGGGGAACAAAGCACACAATGGGGTAGCCGAAGCTTTCTTTGTTGCAGCCCGGGTCTTTTGCGGTTTCGGCTGCACCATTTGAGAACCTTTTTCCATGAACTTACAACAAAAAGTCCATTGCCATGCAGTATTCCTGTTGCCTCTGGGGTCTGTTTCGCCTTTCACTCGGGGCCCACCAAATTCGTCTGCTGCGTAGCCTGTTCCGACAAGCGGCGCGCCGTTCTCAAGGAATTTCCGTGACGTGTCAGTGAATTAGCTCTTGGATATTCACACAATTGTTTCGAAATAATAATCTACAAAAAATTGCTGGCAATTGTGGCAGGTTTTTTGGGCAGTGGAAAATGTGTGTCTGTTCGGATACTGGGGTCACTGGTGTCGACAATTGGGGCGAGCACAGCTGA
Organism: Drosophila bifasciata; assembly: GCA_009664405.1. Classification (NCBI taxonomy): domain Eukaryota; kingdom Metazoa; phylum Arthropoda; class Insecta; order Diptera; family Drosophilidae; genus Drosophila; species Drosophila bifasciata. The sequence continues at coordinate 10,544,374 of CM019044.1, forward strand.
TGGATTGGATTCTAGGGCGTGTATATTGCAACTTATTATTTTTGTTGTGTTTATAAACGCAAAAATTGTTATAAATAAAAATAAAATTGGTTTCACACACACACTGCAGTGCTCTTGTGGTGTTGGTGCTGAGTCCAGTGTGACCAGTGTGGCAGCCGAATTATCGATACAATACCGATTGATTTAGAAATGAATTTTCTTGATTTATTGGAAACTGGTGATAGTTTGAGCGTTGTCTGAGCTAATTTGAAGTAACCTGTTAACCGATATTATAAAAATAGTTAGGGGTACTCCCGCATTTAGAATAAAATATATAATCAAAAATTTCAATGATTACATCCAATTAAGTATTGCGGGTGTATATCTGAATTTTTCTAGGGGCGTTAAGTCAATGAAATAGCTGATTCGCTGAGAAAATAAATTATATATCACACAAAAAATATCGATACATATTTCACATCCCTACAACCGCATTTTGCATGTGTGTACACACTGTCATTTCAAAGCACGTGGAAAACAACACAACTGTAGAAGCATCTTGCGTGGATAATTTATAATTTTCACTTAAAGAAGGCATATTTACGGCCTAAATATGGTAAATGTTCAACTCTTATTCATGTCTCATCAATAGCCTAATGGAAAATGTGAAAAAGTGATAAAATCAGACATATAGAACTAACCTAAAGACAAGCATTTAGTGGAGCACCCCCGAAAACACATGGCTGCCACCACACCAAAATTAATTATGCTTTCCATTTGCCATTCCAGTCGATCCTGTATGTTCTATATGAACATGCAGCTGGCTTCTCCGTCTTCTCCGTCAAGGAGTTTGAGGAGGTCTCCATGTTCCTGCCCCAGGTGGAGTCCTCCGTCACGGATTTCGCCAAGTTCAATTCGATTGTGAAGCTGGCTGGCTTTGCTCCCTTCAAAACGGCCATTGCCGCCTTGGAGAACATCAATGCCATTTCCGAGGGCATTGTGCCCCAGGACTTGTTGCATTTCCTCGATGACTTCTTCGCCAAGCTGAAGAAGAAGAAGTGCACGCTGGGCATAGCCGATGCGAAGCTGGGAGCTGCCATCACCGAAGCAATTGGTGTACAGTGCAGCCAAGTTGGTGTCGTGCCTGAGATTCTGCGCGGTGTGCGCTTCCACTTCGCCAAGCTGGTCAAAGGTAGATCCTAAAATCTCCAAGAAAAGCTTTTCCGTTGCCTAACTCTTCCTTGTCCTCCTGCAGGATTCACCGATCAGTCTGCGGGTGTGGCACAGCTGGGTCTGGGCCACAGCTACTCGCGTGCCAAGGTCAAGTTCAACGTCCATCGTTCGGACAACATGATCATTCAGTCGATTGCCTTGCTCGACCAGTTGGACAAGGATGTGAACACGTTCTCTATGCGGATACGCGAGTGGTACTCCTACCACTTCCCAGAGCTGGTCAAAATTGTTCCCGACAACTACATGTTCGCCAAGGCCGCCAAATTCATTAAGGATCGCAAGAACTTGACCCAAGACCTGCTTGAGGACCTTGAGAAGATTGTGATGGACTCGGCCAAGGCCCAGGCCATAATTGATGCCGCAAAGATGTCCATGGGCATGGACATCTCCATTGTGGATCTGATGAACATTGAAATGTTCGCAGAGCGCGTTGTCAAGCTCTCCGAATACCGCAAAAAGCTTTCCACCTATTTGCACAACAAAATGAACCTGGTGGCTCCCAATCTGCAGTCGTTGATTGGTGATCAGGTCGGTGCTCGCCTTATCTCGCATGCCGGCAGCCTTACCAATTTGGCCAAATACCCGGCATCGACAGTACAAATTCTGGGCGCCGAGAAGGCGCTCTTCCGCGCCCTCAAGACTCGCTCCAATACCCCCAAATACGGTTTGATCTATCACTCTTCGTTCATTGGACGGGCTGGCCTCAAGAACAAGGGACGCATCTCGCGTTTCCTGGCCAACAAGTGCTCCATTGCCTCCCGCATCGATTGTTTCTTGGATCAGCCGACAAGTGTGTTTGGCGAGTCCCTGAAGCAGCAGGTGGAGGATCGACTCAAGTTCTACGAGTCGGGCGATGTGCCGCGCAAAAACATTGAAGTCATGAAGGAGGCCATCGAGGCGGCTGGCCAGGAAGCGGGCGCCAACGGTTCCGCGGCTCCCCAGTCTGAGAAAAAGAAGAACAAGAAGAAGAAGCGCACAGCTGGCGAGGATGAGACCGAAGCGAATGGCTCAAGCAATGGCAATGGAGCCGCCGCCGATAATGGCAATGGCAACGATGACGGTGAGCCCAAGAAGAAGAAGAAAAAGAAGAACAAAAACAAGGAAGCCGTGGAGGCGTAATGAGCACAGCCACCACCCCAACATTCAGCTTAGTTTTAGGTTCCCAATATGGTTTTACTTTATACACATTTTTCTTCTGTATTTTCACTTAGTCGCCACTTCAATTTCAATAAACAATTATGTACTCGGGGTATTCCCTCAGATAAACAACCGAATGAACTCATATCACTACACGAATGGGAGCAGTTCAAGAGCAACTAACAAAGGCGCGAGTCGATCAGCATGTCCATCATGCGCAGGACATGTATTTTGTCAGTCTCAAGCTGAGCGGCAAGCAGACGACATTCATTTTGAACCGAGCCAAGCCACGATCCCTGTCCCGCGTTGAGCCGCTCAAGACATGTAGCCATTTCAGAGAAAATAAATCCCTGAGCGGTTGGGAGCGAGTGCATGCATGATAGTTTTTCTAAATTATTGTTTTCAATTGTTTTATATATTTCATATTTTGTTTTACATACAATTTTTATATACAGACACATCGTAACTTTAACTATTGCTAAAAATTGTTTGATTTCATTATGGGTAGTACATATTTTTTTGTTTGTTTGTTTAACAATTTCAATGATGGATTGGATCGATCGATCGTTCGGCCGTCCGTCCAAGAGTGTTGTGCTAACATATCCATTTTGGTACAACCATTTATATTTCGTTTACTTTCTGTATTACTTATTGCATTTAATGACAACATTCATTCAAAAATTCCGAGTGGACACATGGGACGGATGTAGAATTTATATGTGATCGTGATCGTAGGGTTAGTATCGTAAGGAAGGAAGGAAGGGCAGGGCAGGACAGGACAAAGATTAGAACAGCAATTTATTTAACAATCAATCTAGAAACAAACACTGTACGCTCCTCCTTGCACTTTATACAGCCAGGAATCGGGGTTAATAGAAGACATATAGATGGCCTCGTTTAGCGTGGAAATGTGCGGAAAGTGCGTGGAAAGTGCGGAAGGAAGCTTGAGGGTGTATAGAAGGGAGTAGTTAATTATGCTAAACAATATCATTGAAACAAATCAAAGGCCGACGCGCTGCCATTGTTGTTTACATTATTATTATTATTATTGCTGTGATTCTGTGACGGCTGCTGCTGGAACGCTCCGAAGTTTGCAAATGCTGCTTGGTTCTGTGGAATGTTTGACTGTGGCTGCTGCGCGCCGAACAGATTGGGGCTGGTCAGGGGCGAGAGGCCGGTAAAGCCACCGCTCGTCTGCACATTCAACGGAGCCTGTGTCTTGGCCGGACTCTGTGTCTTTAAAGCATTCATCGAGAGGGCCGGCGCATTCGATTTGCCCGTTTTGCTCATCAGCAGATTGTCCAGATCGATGTTGAGGTTACCGGCCTGCAGATTGCCGGACCAGGTGGCACCTACATTGGCTGCCTGAGCGGCGGCACTGATCGCAGCTGGAACGCCTCCGTTCGTGGTGTTATTATTGTTGGAGATGGACATGGGCTGCAGCAGATTATTGCCCGTGACGGCGGCAATGGGCGGCAACATATTGTCTGCAAAGAGCGGATGGAATATAGCCAAATGTTATTGTGTTTGCCTCATAGTATGGGGATAAAGGTTGTTTAAAAAAGAAGCTTTTGTGTGTGTGGTGTAGCTGTTACTATGACTGTGACTGTGGCGTCGAATAGAGGAGACTGTGTGTGCGAGACTACTGGATAATGTGATGTGATGTGTGGATCCACTACTGGAAGCATTGATGAGCACAGGCGCAGCAAAAACAAGTTGTCGCGTGCAAATTACATAAACAAAAGATACGATAGATAGTTCGTAATCGTATCTCGGTTACAGGTTACAGTGTACAGTTGCTGCTGCTGCTGCTCTAGATTGTTTGTTTCAGTTTTAACGTTTACCTAGTGCGTCCGCGGCTGCGGCTGCGACACAATGCCCGGAATATTGAGAAATGCTTTTCACAATCGAACGCAACGCATGTACGTACATATGTTTTGTTTTGTTAACGAAATCATATCCGATTTGTGTGTATATGCATATATGCAGTGTGGGAGGAAAGTAAACAAATAAATAAAAGAATAGACATAGTTGAAATGAAATAAATCTGTTGATCTGTATATAGTACCTGCGATACAATGGCTTAAGTTTTTGTTTTTGGCAAGCTTCGGAATACATAAAGATAGTTCCAAGAGTTACACATACATACATAAATATTCTATTTATATCAGCTTAATACTACTATGAAATGTTAAGGACACCGTGTTATCAGAGGAACAGAATACTATGTATGTATCTATGATGCCTGCTCCATGGCCGCTGTATCGAAGAGCGTGTAGCATGTGCTCAGTATCTGTTGGGCCAGGTCGCGGCACTCCTCCGAGGTCTCGCCGCCCACCAAGGGCGAGCGCACAAAGTCATCCAGCCAGCGCTGGAGTTCGTTCAGCGATTCGGCAAAGTGCTGGGTCAGCACCTGGCTGGGCGTGGTGACCAGGGCGATGCCAATCAACTGCAGCGTGGCCGCACGGACTCGGGCCTCGGCATTGAAACGCACAAAGGCGCACAGATCGAAGATCTCGCGGGTCATCATCGGCAGCAGCGTACAGTTCTGGGAGCACATCACCAGCACGGACAGCGTGTGCAGCAGATTGACCAGCAGCTGTGTATCAATGTTGTGCGCAATGTCCTCGTACTTCACGTACAGCATCTGGCGGGTGCGCTGACCACGCACCAGGCTGAAGAAGAAGGTTCCGGCCACGGCATGGTACGGGTTAACCCTCTCCTGCTGCCGTCCCACTATGGTCTTGGGTTTGCTGAAGTACCGCCTCGTCTTCGACCGCAGGCGCTCGCGTATAATCCGCTGTGCGGCAGCCAGACGCGCCGCTGGACTATCTTCCGCGTGCTGCAGCTGAAATTTGCGCGGCTGCTTGGCCGCCGGCGGTACAATGTCCAACGATACACTCTCATCTGGTTGGTTAGTGTCGCCTGAAATTTCCTTGGCCGCTGCTGCCAGTACCTGGAGGATCAGGATGCGCACATTGGCTGCATAGCGGGAGTTGTCTGTGTGAAACTGCCGGCACAAGTACTCCGCACAGGGTCCGGGATGGGCGACACAGATGGCCACGCAGCAGTTGAACTGCGTGCGCTCAAAGTCCTCGAAATAGAACTGCATTTCCAGGGTGATGAACAGTCGGATGAGGTCCAGGGCCAGCTTGGCATCGTGCCTGGCCAGCTGGCCGCGTATAAGCTGTTCGGCTGTGCCCAGAGCGCCTTCAAAGACCTGATAGTTCTCGCATTTGGAACGAAGGAGCTGCAGCAGGTCCAGCAGGAACTTGGGTCGCTGCTCGAGGGTGTTAGAAATGTCATTGGACATGTCGTACGGCCTCAGTCCATCATCATCATCGTCCGAGTCCAATGGCGGCTCATCATCCGAGTCCAACTGCATCTTGAGATTCTCTTTTACCACCGACGGTTTGTCCTTCGGTTCTTTTGCGATCTGAATGGTTTGGTCCTCTTCTGGACTGCCCATGAATTGTCGCAGATGTGACTCCAATTGCTGGACATGCTCCGGACTGGGTCTTTCGTCCAATTCCGCTTTGCGGGGACACTCGAATAGAGCCAACTCATCGAACTCCTCAAAAATGTGCCATTGTCGCGTCTCCCGCATGAAATCGTAGTTGAAGCGCAAGCGATCCTCGTCCTTGCAATCCTGTTGCTCCATAAAGTTGAACAGCAGCTCCACTGTCTTCATGCCCACATGTCGCTGCAGGGCGTCCGGCGACTCCAGATGATGGCTCAGTCCGTCGTGCAGCTGCCGCTTGCTGTCCAGACCCACATCCGATCCCTTCCACAGGCACTTCCCGGAGAGGACGAGCAGCTTGGATATGGCCAAGTGCTCCTGGACGCTCAGCTTCTGCAGGGAGATGCGCTTCGACCAGATTCCCAGCAACTGGTTGAAGAGCACCTGCAGCTGGGCGGGAGCCACTGCGTGCAGGTAAGACACCAGTGGAAAGAGCTGTTTGTTTTCGCTGGGCGTCCGCTGCAGGGGTAGCTTCTGCAGCAGGCAGTGTTTCCAGTGGGGGGCGGACTCCAGGGCAGCAGATCCCAGCAGCACATACAGATTAAGTTGGGCCGAAAGGGCAGACTGAGCGATCTTAAGGCAGGCTGCAGGCTCCAGTTCAAGCAGGATGGATTCGACCACTTTTCGTCCGCTGGGTGCCACGGCATAGTCCTTCAGCACACGCAAGAGATCCTCCAAGGTGGCGGCATCATGGAAGTGATTCACCAGCTGCGAGAGCAGCCACGAGTAGGGCGACAAGTCAAAGTATTCCGAGCTTTCCTCGCATTGTAGCACAAAGTGCAGGGACCGCAGCCACTGGCATAGCAGGAGGTGTCCATATCGAGCGGGGGCGTACATCTCCGGCAGCTGGCGGCCCAGGCGGTTGGCCACCTCACTCGGCAGTCCAATGATCAGCTGATTGAACTGCCTCACCTGGGCATCGTACTCCTCCACCAGCCTCTCGGGCATCAACTTAATAGTGCGAGCGAAGCGCTGCATTAGCACGGCCCTCTGGCGCGAGATGTGGAGTAAACTAATGGCCAGCAGGCACTCATCCTGCAACAGGGCTCCAAACAGAGAGCTGATTGTTCCCGGCAGTCTATCCAGCTGCCGGTGCAGCGTCTCAAAGGCCACTTGTGTGTACGGAAAGCTGTGGTCCATCCGAAACAGATTGACGACATCCAAATCGCGAGTGACATCTGGCCAGTCCGGGCTGAACAATCCAACCAGCTGGCCTAGCAGAGCCGGGTACTCGCCATTGGCCACCACCAGCGCAGTCCAATCGAATGCCTGGCGATCGAGTCCCACCAGCTGCTCCGGCGTGGCATATCCAGGCAGGGCATTCAAGCTGTGAAGCCTCTGCAAAGTGGCTGCCACCAGAGCGGCATCTGATGAGCTCTCAACCTGCCCCAAATCATGCAGATCTTTGACAGCCTTAGCGAGGGCCTGATACACCCACTCTGGCGGTGGGGGAAGCGGCGGCAGCGACTGCTGACTTGTGCCTGTCAACTGCATTTCAACAGCTGCTGCTGCTGCTGCGAGAAAGAATGAGAGAAGAGAACGAGTGCATCCGATTGGAATATGTTGCCGTTTATGTGTGTTTGTGTGGTGTAGAGGAGTGTGTGTGTGGTGTGTTTGTGTGTGGGAGGGGAGCCCGAGCTAGAGATAATGGGCTCTAGTCAAGCTCCAGGGCGCGCGTCGACATGCAACGTTTCCTAAATACTCTCGTACATACTCGAATGGAAGATCCTAAGCCTAAGCCTACGCCTAACTCTAGTCTAGGTACAACTCTTACTGTAAAGTACTTTAAAACTCACCCATTGGCATGCTTTGGTGTATCGACAGATCCCCCAGTCCAGCCAGAAGATCTGTGGCCGTTGCCGATGTTGCTGCTGCTGCTGCTGCCGCTGGAGGCGCATTGAACAAGTCAAAGGAATCGTTCGCTGGCGTAGCTGTCTTCAGCAGGTTACCATCCAGCGCCGACGTTGATGTCGTTGAGCCTTGGAATGCGGCAAAGTCGGCAAACTCATCATTGCTGGCCGCTGGGAGTATGCCCGTTGACGGTGGCTCGCTGACGGGAGCCGAGGAGCTGCCCCCGAATGCAGACGCAAAGTCACCAAACTCCTGCTGTCCGGCTTCCGGGGCTCGTGGATTGAAGTCGTCATCGTCGTCCACAATGACGGCGGCACTGTTCAGTGTCTTCTCTGGGGTTGTGGCACACGTCTTGAACAGATCATCTAGCAGATCATTGTTATTGCTTTGTGTATTATTGTTATTGCTGCTGGGTGAGCCGCCGCCCATTAGATCCAAGCTGGTGGGTGTGTCGCGGTGCGTGGGCGAGTGTATGCCAGCGGCGCTGCTCGGTGGCTGCTTGCCAAAAGTGGCAGCCGCACCTAGATCGATCTTCTTCTGCGATGGTGCCGGCTTGGCCGAACCAGAAGAAGCTGCTGACGCTGGCTGCTTGGACACTGGCGAGGTAACGCTCTTTGCTGTACGAATGTTCATGTTGAGGTTGGGCGCTTTGGTGCTTTCGGTGGCCACTTCGGCGGGACTTGCCCGATCATTGTAGCGATAGTTGCGTCTGCAGGAAGAGTGCATTAGTTAGAGGCTGTCTGCTGGATTGCGCATATTGATTGTACACTTGCCTGGGACTGGGTGAGTCGCTGTCAGAGCCCTCGCGCTCTCCATCGTAATGAGTATCTTCATCTTCGTACCGATCCCCGGCGGTCTTGTCAGAGTCTGCAATGGGACCATGACCATCAATATCTGTTCCAATACCCATCCCTTCGATTGATGATACTTACACCAGTTGTCTCCACGATTTGTGCGCCAATCTCCATCATTGTAGCCACCAGCGCTGCCACCGCCACCTCCGCCGCCGCCACCGCCTCCACTATAACCGCTGTAACCACTGGAGCCACGCATGCCCATGGCATCGCTGCTCATGCCAATGTACTTGTCCTTGTTCTTTTTCGCCTTCTTGCGCTCCTCGCGCAGGCGATCATCATCCTGAATGAAGTCTATAAGCTCTCGTACCTTATGCCTAACATTAATACCCTGATCTTTGCCGCCCTCGTCGGTGAACGTGTAGTTCTCCAGCGAGCGCAGATCGTAAATGTGCTCCCGCGATGATGTCACCACGCGCTCCGACCCATTGCGCACCAAATAGTTCAGCAGGAGTAGACTCTGTATTGGAGATTTCAGATTAATCCAATTGGAGCGCGCACAACGGACTCACCTTGTAGGTTCGTCGCCAGTTGGTCTTGTTATCCTGCAGCATGCGCTTCCACAGCATGGACATGACTTCCGGGAACGTCTCGTAGGAGAAGGTGGCGTAGGCAAGCTCCTGCATGAGCGGCCCCGTGGGTCCCCAGGGATCATCGTTGGTGGCCTCCCGCACCTTGCCCTCCGTCTCGGTGTAGTTCATCACGACATTGGTGCTGCGCGAACACAGAAGGAGAGGGGGTTGGTCATTGGAAAACTTAAGATATATGATGTGCCAGCAGGCGGAGGGGGCTTAAGCTGTTACGATAAGCTGAAGCAAACATGGCTTCGGTATGACATTCGAAACGTGATGGGAGCGCGGCAAGTGTTAATTGTCGCAACTGGGCCAGAGGCCCTTATCAATTTCTAGATAAGCCACAGTACACCAGTCCGGCAAAGTGCTAGCAGGAAAAGTAGTAGCCACCTCCCACAATGGCATGCCTGCAACTTGGGTTCACTTATGTGGAACGGAAGGACAGGGGAAATGGGAAACGATCGCCACATTTGGGGAACGGAAAACACACATTTGTGTGGGTACACGCACAGGGCAGCAGCAGCAGAAAGTAGCCAACAGAAAGTAATTAATACATTGATGGAAAAACAGAAATTTCAATGGAAAGTCTGTAGAGAGAGACTGGGGACTGGAACTGGAAGTGTTAACACAGGTGGAAATATATGTGCTTCTGTTATATTTAGGCAGCGCAGCGGAAGGCAAACAAAATGTTTTCTTGATAAAGCTTCACACACACACACACACACACACACACATCACATTGTTGCTGCTGTTGCTGTTAGCCTGTGTATGAGGGGGAATGTCTTTGTGTTTATGTGGCTGCGAGTCGAGCTCATTTTGGAATTATGTACGAACAACCTTGAAAGCAGCAACAAAAACGGCTATAGTCCCATACCAAAAATGCATCTACTCTTCCCCATAAATTGGGAGAATGTCTAAACCTATATTTCCCTTTCAGGCACGAAAATCAAATATTAGCACCTGTCCGCCTCAAGTGTAAAAATGGATTGGGGGTGGCTATCGGGCAGGGGCGTGGGCGTGGGAGTGTCTCCTCCATTTAGTTTGCCCAAAGAGAATGTTGTACACACACTATATTCCATTATCTTGAGTGCATGTGTATGTACCATCATTATCACTATCTACACACAACTTACACTTTGTCCGCCAATTCGCGCACTTTCCACATGCTTATGAATTTATCAACCATTTTAAAGCAATTTTATCCACTGGAATTTTTCACACAATCTCGGACTTGGCTGCTGGCTGAAAAATCCAACTACAGCTAGCACTCGGACTCGTTTTCGTTGTTGTTTTTTGTTTTTTTTGTGTGTGCAACTGCTAATGAGATGGGGTTTTGCATGGAAATTTCGCACTCTGTGTTTACTGCTGCTCTAGGTGCTGATCTTGCGCACTTCGCGTGCAGTTTCTGACAAATTTAAATAAAATTTAAACCAAAATTAAAATCACAGCAGCAAAATTTTTGGTGAGCTGTCTTTCAGGGCTGCAAAACTATAAATGGAACTATCGATAAGGATGGCTTGGGAATTGTGCGATATGTCGAATATCGTTTAAGAAAAAAAAGGACAATTTCGAAGGCTAGAAAATTAATCCTATTTAAGTTGTGCGGTGTGCGAAAACCAATCTTCTAGTTATTTAATTAGTTAGAAATTATCGACTGAAACGTCAATTAATCGATTGTGTTTGGCAGCCCTGGTGGCAGCACTTCACAATCAGCTGCCGCTGCCGTCATCTGCGATTCTCAACGTTTTATAGGAAAGTTTTGCATAAAGTCCAAATATTAAATGAAACTGGGCTGATTTTGCACAGAATATTCATAACTGTACAACCTAGCGCCTGCTTTCGGCCTAGTACAGCTCTGCCATGCTGGTTTTACCTGAAAAAAATGTAAACAAAAAGGTTATGTAAACTTCTTTGGTTTTGCAGCGTGAAGAGTGAGATTCGTCGTGGGAGTATAACTGAAAATGTTGGGCCTTCAACGCTTTGCTGGAAGTATTGTCACGCAGATATACCGCCGTGCCGCCTACAGCAGCAATGTCCGGTCGGCAAGTGGTCCTCTGGCTACGGCGGCCACTGGCCAGGGAACCGAGGCAAGCGAGTCTGAAGCTCGCACGCCGGCAACAGATGCAAAGAAACCAAAAGGTATGTCGTCCGTCCAACTGGATTGAGCTAAACAGATCTAAATAAATTACAGGCCATTTGGTTGCTGCTGCATTCGAGTCGCTGCGGAACGAGAGCCCGAAGGATGACAAGAATACTCCCGCCTCCAACCTCATAGATGAACGCATTATCAATGCGAAATCAGTCAACGGACTGCTTGCCATCACGGAAAACAACAACGCCTTCTCGCGCAAGCATGCTCTAAGGATCGTCTCGATACTGGCCGAGTGGAGCACCGTGGACCGCGTCAAGATATCCGAGTTCGAGAATGACACTAGATTCCTGCGCATCTGCCGCATGCTCGGCCGCACCGTGCCCAAGAATGCCGGTGGAAACAACAAGAACGGCGGCGATGTCAACGGAAACAGTAAACGGATTTCCGGCTTCCGGACGGACGATCTGAACACGGTGCTTGGCGTGGCTGGGGACGATGAGGCGGCCAAGCTGATTGCCAGCATCAGCCTTCCCCAAATGGTTAAGGTGATGAGTACTCTGGCGCAGCGGAAGCGACGTAGCACTCCCCTGCTACGCTCTCTGGCGTTCAACATCAGCAGCGCCTCGGAGCCCCTGGACCTGAAGCAGTCGGCGGATGTTCTCTATGCCATGTCCACGCTGAACTTCCAGGATTCGGTGCTGGGCGCCAAGGTCTGTGCTGATGTGCAAGTAGCTCTGCCAAAGAACGTGGAAAGGTCGGCGGTAGTTGGATCCATACTCACCAGCTTGGGCATTTTGCGCTATCGAGACTTGGGTTAGTCCGTGAAGAAAATTATAAATCTCTTGTACTCTAAACTAACGAGTTCTATCTGTTAGATATCTTGGAATCGCTCACGCAGTGGCTCGTGAAGAACACTGAAATATGCCGCCCTCAAGATCTCAGCGCGTACTTCCTCACATCGGCTTTGCTGAATTTCAAGAGTGCCATGCTCGATGATGTTAAAAATAAACTGGCGAAATCCATTGTACGGGAGGACTTCACCAAGCAATCCGAATGGTTGAGCTATGTCTGGTCCCTGACCATGCTAGGGCTTGTGGAACAGAAGCACCTCGAATCGGTCTTAAGGTGTGTCAAAATTTTGCAAAATCCAACAATGTATCACTTAATCCTCCGATTGGTTACTTTTTTCAGTCCTGAATTCCTGGAGAAATTGGAAAAGGGTAAATCCGGCCTGACACCCGTCGCCAAGATGAGGCTATTGAATCTGAACAGTTATGCGCAGCTGTTGGCCACAGATTACAAGGGCGTTTTGCTGCCTGCTGATAGTCCTGCCTACCAAGTGCCCATGGCCCATACGAAGACGAAACAAGTTCTGGTAAATGGCATGCTTGATGCACTCAAGAGCCTGCTGCCGGCCAACAACCATGTACAGACGTCAGTGGACAGCAAGATGGGATTTCTTATAGGTAAAGGAAATGCTCTTCCAAGTTTAATCTCTCTTCTAATCGCGTCCACTTTAAGATGCACTTTGTCAATTTGATGCCAACAGAAATCCCCTGCCTTTGGACAAGGAGAATCCAAATGCAATTAAGTAAGATACACCAGCAAGATACCCTGGAGCATATTGGCTTACTAAATCATATTTTTAGAGTGGCGCTAATGGTGATCGACTTCCATGACATTTGCCATGGCACGCATCGCAGTGCCAGCGGAGTGACGAACCTAACGTTCGATCTGTTGGAGAAGAGTGGCTACAAGGTCTTACCAGTTCCGTACAATGAGTTCAGCACCAGCGACAAGCTACTGAAGCGCGTTCAGTATTTGGATGCAAAGTTCAAGGCGATTGTTAGTAGCAAATAATTGGAATTGTAGTTTATTTAATTTCCCTTGTAATTTGTAATCAAATTTGAAATTGTTTAAATTTTTTGTAAATTTTAAATTAGGCGCTGAATTAAAGGCTAAACAACATCTGCCTTTGCATGTTCATTAAACCTTTAATTTAAGCTATGGAATATCTGTATAATTGAGTTCATATATGATACGTTACACTGCCTTTAGACTGCATCCAAATTGCTGGTGCGCTGCTTGTTCATGCCCACTTTCCACCATTGTCCCGTCTCCTGGAACTCAATGGCCACGGCGGCCAGCGTTTGGAACAGACTTCGGGCCAACATGTGACGATTGCTGACATGCAAAACGAACTTGGGATCGTACACCTTCTCGATGTCCTCGATCTTGTAGTGATCCCGCGTCTCCCGCTCTGTCAGACACACACAATTCCACGGAGCCCAGTCGTCGCTCTTGATCCAGCGCGGCAATCTAAGGAGAGAGTCAAGATCCGGAGCCTACGTAATATACGTATCCCTTGTGTAAAGGAGACTCACCTCAGTTCGTTGAGATTCTGAGTCTTGCTGAGTGCCGAGTGGCCATGCCAGATCTTGTCAATGATATGGCGCACATCGTCCGACTGCATCACAAAGGCAAAGGATGTGGTACACTTACGTTTGCGCTCATCGCGTTGCACGCACCTCAGAATGGATTGATACACCGTGTTCTCTGTGGCGGTTAGCTAAAGAGAGATCGACCGGATCGACCACTTGAAAGAAATGAGGATTGGATTTAGGATTAGCTCACCTTTAGGTAATAGCAACTTTTGCAGGTATCCACATGGCTCTGGCGTGTGCGTATGGCAAACTCCTTGTATGCCTTGACCTTCTTGCACACGATGCACATGCGCGAGGGAACCCCTGTGAAAGAAGGTTACTCCTAAGAAGTGTTCGATTCAATGGACCCTTGGGTACTCACTTTTGTTCTGCTCGCTCTTCTGGAACTTGATCAGCTCGTAGAAGAGAATGTTCTGGCGCTTACGCAGAATTTGCACATCGCTTGACGTGGCATACAGAAGCAAATTCTTCTCGCGATCAAACAGATCGAAGAGCTAGAAAAGGGCATCACCATATAAGAGGGTTAAATGATTATATGGTTCACTGGCGAACCTCAGGAAAGTTGGGAAAGCAGGTCTCTTCCATGAGTATCTCCATGACACGACGTATGAGGGTCAGGCGTACATCTCTTGACAGTGGCACGCGCAAATCCTTGTAGACTTCGGTGAGGAAGCGAACACGCTGTGTGCTCAGCAGATCCATGTGGATCTTGCAATCCTTGTAGCCAATCCATTCGATTGGTTTCCCATCTTCTTGAGCAGCTGTTCCTTGCGAAATTCCTCCATGGCCTTGCAGACTACACGACGCTGTCGCTCCACCCCATTAAGCAGTTGGATCTCCTTGTCCAGAAGAATGTTCACCTCGGATATGCGGGCAGGTCCCTCGTAGTGGGCTGCAATCCGCTTCAGTTCGGCCCGCTTCCAGCGGCATATTTCGGCATACAGCAGATCGAAGTCATCCTTGGAGTGGGGGAATTTCTTGATCTTTAGCTGCCGATCCACGCGCTCCTCCACGCACTTTTCGTACTGGTCTTCCTCCTCCTCGCGATTGCGCACCAAGCGACTGGACAGGAATCGGATCAGCTGGATACTCTTTTGGGTCGAATCTTCGCTGTGCACTCACCGATACTCCTTGGCGCGTATGCGGATGTACTTCCACAGGATCCAGCGCCGCCAGTTGCGCTGTATGAGCTGAATCTTTTCCAGCTTCCGCTCCGCACGTTCCTTCTGGGCGAAGGTCTGGTATTTGCCAGGAATGATGGTGAAATCGTTGGCCGCCGACACGTACAGGACATTGATGCCATCGAGATGGCACTGCACCGACTGCTCATGGGCTGTGTTCTACAGGGGATATGCAAGGACAGAAACAAACATAAGCCACCGCCCACCGGGCAGATCATTTGAAATTTATGCCACCCACCAGAGTCTTTTCCTTGGGCTCCCAGGTCTGGGTATCCCTGGAGTAATAGCGCCTGGCCTTCCACTTATCAAAGTAGGGCCCGGTCTGGGAGAAGGCATCCAGGTACTCTTTGCCAGTGTTCCTGTCTCTGTAGCCACACAGAAAGGGCTTCACGATGGCAGCATTCACAATCTCCACCACCACGTTTTTGGGCTGGCCATCCTCCGTGTCCTCGCCAGGGATGTGGACAGTTATAAAGTCCGCCAAACGGTGCTTGCTGTGGTAGATTGAGATATGCAGGATGAAGATTCCTATTGAAGAATCCACTGGTAAACTCACTCGTAGTAGACATCCAGATCCAGCTTGGGAACTGGTTCTTTCCCAATATCCTTGGGCACGCGCAGCTCCAGCTTGAACTCGTGTATCCCGAACTCATCGAACTTGGTGGAATTGATGGGCACGGAGTCGCACAGAGGACGATTCTCCTGGCTGAGCACCAGGAGCTTTGGCTCCACCTCGAACTTGCGCGAAATGTCCTGCTTGACTTCGGCCAGGGTCATGCAGTTGGGATAGACCTGGGCCACGATATCCGTATCCGAAATGTGAAACTTCACCGTGACATTCTCCAGCTCCACGCAGCACTCCTCCGTGTGCTCCGACTCGGTGCTGTTCGCATCGAAGGCTGGGGCGCAGCCCGCCGGCTGCTTGGGTCGCTCCGAGGGATCCACATTTAGCTGCACATTGCACACAAATGCCGGAGGATACTCTGGGGCACTCATCGCTCTGCTCTACAAAATATATATCTATTTTTTCTTCTTTCTGTGAATATTCTGGGTGGTTAAACTAATCGGAAAACTGCCTGCTGGGATCTGATTGAAGTAATCCCCCCAGCCAGACTGGGTCAAAGGTGCGCTTCCTCGGCAACGAATTTGTTCAATAACTTAAATGCCGCTGCCGCTGCTAGGCGCCCCTGTTGTGGCAACGCACCGCAGCAACATTCTGGCCATAGTTCAGTGTTCCCCATCGGTTCGGTGCTGTTGCTTAGTTTTCTCACGCATTCGCATCAGATTTCCACGAGTGAAAGCTTCCAATCATCTAATGATTTGTAGCTACACAAATACAAAGGCCACTACACAAATTTCGCATACAAAAATTGTTTTCTAATTGCCCTATTTTCAGTTACTTTACCATTTTTGAGTTATCAAATTGCCCTTGGAGATACTCGTACATATGCCCTTGGCCAGAGGGTAATATTATATGGGTAAATTCCCTTACTAAGACATGAAAGATACGGTTCTGTTGATATACTTTTAACTACATCAGCTATACTTTTTTCAGTTTTTAAAGTTACCTGAACGTTTTTTAGTTGAAGCCTAAGTTTTGTGCCTATTTATTTGTTGCATAACATTGAATGAACATTCGGATTTTGTAGAGACAACGGTGACAGTAATTACATTTACTAAATGGATTGGAAAGACTGCCATGCCAGGCCACACGTGAAGACGATTTGATGATGATGTCGATGCTACTGCCAATGCCAATGCGGAAGCCGGGCTAATAATGATGGTTAGGCTATTATATCATGATCTATGTATACAGATATCATCAAAATTAATGGCAGCTCCGCTTAGCCGGAGCTTTCTTTCTCTCCATTCGTTCGATTGTGACCCAAATTTGGCAATATTTCCAGTGCTTATGGGAAATATGAGCCACTCTTAAAAGGTTTTTTTGGCCAAAAGCTGCTTAAGATATTCGGTTACCCTCCAATGAAAAAGCACAAAATTTTGTCTAATTTTTTGCTAACTAAATTTATTAATAAATAATGTTTTTATTGTAATAGAACTTGGACTTAAGGTTGAGAGCAGTCAGGGCTGAGGCCTTGGCATCGGCATGGGCCACCTGCAGCCGATGGGGACGTCCATTGAAGTAGTAATCCTTCTGGTGCTGCACCCGTAGCAGTTTGCTGGGATAGTTGTAGCCCAGATTATTGGGATCCATCGATGGTTTGCCTGGATTTGGCATCGGCGCTAATGGACGCACTGTGCTGCTGCTCTGCTGTGGCGCCTCCGTCGTCTGTGTCTGTGTCAGCGGCGTTTCCTTTTCCAGAAGGATGGGTTTGATTTGCATGGGCTGATAGTCCAGACCGATGCCGGGTATATGACGGAAGGGCAGTGGGGGTACGGGTATATAATAGATTTTCGAATCCTTTTTCGTTTTTTTCGTCTTACTGCCGTTCTTGTTGTACTTCCGCAGATTCAGCGGCTTCGAGGTGATCACATAATCCATATACACATTGTCCAGCGATGGTGACTGCACCACAATTCTGTTGCCCAGCGGTCCAGCGGCAGCACCCTCCAGGCCACTTGACATCGTCTTCTGTGGTAGCGGCGAGGGGGCTCTCATGTGGTAGGAATAGGGAAAGGCCTGGATCAGGCTGGCCAATGCAAACAGTGCCGCCAAGTGTAGCAGCCGCGGCGACATGCTGCAAAGATAAGATAAGCCAGAGAGTGTCAAGGTAAAATACAATGGAAAGTGTTCGAAGCACACGCGCGAAGTGCTCCCTAATTGTTCCAGTATTTGATGGATGGATGGCTGGGGGAGTCGAAAAATCAAAATCCAAAACCAAAACCAAAAGCCAACACCCGAATTCGAATAATAATCAAAAGAGCGATTTCTGCAAGTCACATGCCAAAGCCGAATAATTTAATAATAAAATAAATTGTCTGGGCGCATCAAAGCGCAAAATCTTTCGCCTTTACATTGTAAAGTTTCTCACGTTCCCCACACACACACACAGACACACGCACGTACATACATACACACACACATACTACGACTACTATCGGGTGGGTAATTTTCGTTTCGATTTGATTTAAATGAAAGCATTTAATGCACGCTAATCAAAGCCTCTAAGAGCGACGCCAACAGCGACGCCGACTGAGCAATTACGCTAATGAGCGCGTCGAGCGCCATCTGGCGGGGCAGATTTCAACGCTTCAGTGATTAATGATGAGCCTTTAAAAAAATAAATTGATCAAAAAAATCTAAAATTGAGCAGACAACAAGGCTGTCGGCGGTGGCCTAAACGAAACACCGATCGAAATCGCAGAACAAGCGGCGGGAAAACACGACATTTGGGGCGTAAACGTTTAGGCGCGCCCCCCGTTCCCGGCTAACAGATTCTACTAAATGCAAATATTTTCTAGAATCGCCCCCCTCCGATATGGATATTTGTCTACAAACCTGTCTGTGGCCTAAAGCGTTTTTCGCCAACATAGCCTGATAAATGGAAGAATGTCTTGGAATTTAGGGATGATATATGATCGCTGGACCAATAAGAGAACAAAGAGCTCATTGGACCACACACACACACACACACAACAGACACACAGACAGACAGATGTTGGGGAAAAGCTCATTACAATTTAATTGTTTTGGTTAGATCTTGAATTCCTAATTGTCTGTGGTTCACACGAGCTGTTGATCGCTTCTGTCTGGCAAAAATCTTGATTTGTCCACTTACAGACTTCAATTATCTAAATTATTTTGTGGCTTTTGCCTATATCAACACTTATGCATGAACAATATACCCAAGGTCATGTTCATTTTGTGCCTATGCCATTATGTGGTCTCATCATGATTAATCATGTCACCTGGCTGGCTCTTCTCTCTCTGCTGTACGCTGAGGAGTGAAAGATGAAAGACGAAAGACTTTGGCAACGAACTTGAGTTGTCGATACGGACGTTCAGCAATTAAAAGCGTATTAATTTAATGGACTGCTGCCAGCTGTCAAATGCAAATGAATAAAACCCTCCACTCCACTCCATTCATTCCATCCCATCCCATCCTCTATGGGCATTCAAGTAAATAAAACTTACTTTAAATGGCTCTGACTGCAGCTGCCGGTTGTACTTGCTGATGCAGTTGATTACGTATTTTCTTTAATTATTTTATTGACTGTAAGGCGGCGATTAATTTATTGCCCAAGTGTCCTTCCTTCTACGACTGATGATTGTTTGTCTTGTTTGGGTTTTCTTTTTGCATAAATTATGGAAGTTATTGTATGCGCACGTTCTATCACGATTTTCTATATTTATTTAAAAGTTAATATCACTTTAAGCATTGCATTTATAGTCTTTCACGTATTATATTTTCTATTTCGATTTGAATTTAAATTTGAACCGCTTCTGCGCACTGCTTTGCCGACACTGTCGAATCGGTTTGGTTTCGTGTTGCGCGCGCGCTGCCTTTTGAACGTTGTGAATGCCTCGAAGTGCGGCAAATAAATGAGTCTGCGGACTGTTTGTAATTTGTTTTTTTTTTCTTCTTAAATCAAAAATCAGCCGGCCGACGTCGCTGCTGCTGCTGCTGCTGTTGCTGCGGCTGTTGCTGCTTCTGTCGTTGTCGTTGTCGTCGTCGTTGTGGGGCGACAGCAACTGGAAGTGTGAGCCGGGACCGGCGCAACTTTTATTGTTGTGTGTGAGGTCCAAGCCGATGCCACATCTAACTCTAACTAGTTGGCTACCAGACAGACGTTGGCAAATTATCTTTAGTGGATGGTGTAGACTGATCTTCAGGGTGCAAGGGGGGATAAGATCTTCGCTGGATGAGCTGTGTTGTCCCTCGATCCTCTGTGGAAAAGACGTTCCAAGATTTGCAGTTGAAGAGCGACCCATAAATTAGCCAGTTTATTGTTTGTCCACTTACTGTTACAGTTTGCGTGGCACTTTGTGGATTCGGTTTTCAGACTCTTCTGTCTTTTTGCTATTTGCTTGACAAATGTAACAGGGGAGAAAATTGATTCATCACTTCCCTCGGTCTGCGGCGGCATTTGCATATCACGACAGGAAAGTGTCAGAGCTGTACGCAGCAGGAAACCCAATACCACTTGACCAGTCCAGTCCATACAGCTTTTGATTGAATTACACCTCAAGCACCTCAGTGTTTCGAGAAAAGTATGTAGCTTCTTCTGCAGAGGGTCTCGGGTCTCGGGTGTGGGTCTGGGATCTGGGATCTGGATCTCTGCCCTGCTCTGCTCTGGATTCCATCTTCTTTGTCTTTCCAATATTGTGAACAAATTAGTTACAAATGAACCTACGACAACAAAGGCCGTTGTAGGTAACACGAAGCCCCCTGTTGGGGCAGGGTTGCGGGTTGGGGCTTCTTTTCTTTTTTTCAGTTTTTGCTCTCTCATCCTTTTAATACCGATTCTTTTGGGGAGTTTTAGTTGCCTTTCTGTTGAATAATATCCGATTAAGCTGTGGTGTTGGCTTACTGCTATTCTACTCTACCCTTCAGACTCTACCAATCTGTCATAAACGATTTATTCTTTCTTATTAATGTTTCCTCCGACAGCCCAAGTCCCACATAAAACCTTTATTTAACTCTATTAGCAGAATACCAGGGGTATCTAATAGTCGACTATCTCATTCCTATATCTTTGTCTTAGGCTATTGACAGGCCAGCGCAAGCCACAACCACGGACTGGTGCCCGTCTCCAGCTCTCTGGACTGTGTGCGTGTGGCGCTTCGAGGGTAAAGTTTTTGCATTCATCATAATTTAATTGGCCAAAGGCCGAGAGACTGAAGTCTCTGGCATTTCTCTAAACACTTTTGCGTGATGTGTTGACGCTGATTGAGAAGTGTTGGCTAAATGGGAAGGAAAGGGAGCTCTTTGCGAGAGAAATTCTTATTCGATTCGAGCCAAGTCTGAGCCAGTCCGTAGTCTACGCAGTAAATCAGTCAAATTTGTCATAATTTATAGCGAAATTCAAGCAGAATTAGTGTTAATTATATCACTTCCCCCTTTTTGAACAAGGTTTTATGTGCCTGTTCGACTAATTAAAACAAGTAAAAGCGACTTCCACTGCCAAAGAGAGATTATATAAAAGCATTTCCACTCAAAGCTGAGCAACTTTCCCATGTCCGGGGCATCTTTCACCCAGCTGCGGAAACCCACAGAAACCATCTAATTTCAGAGACACTACAACACAATACAAAGCAAAGCAAATGACATAACCGCAAATACATAGTACTCGGACTCGTTCAAATAAAACAAATTGTGCGTTTAGGTACGTTCTTCATGCTATGCCCTGCCCTGTCCCTACACTCTCACAACATTGCTGATGGATCCAAACACTTTTAAATATTAATTAGCCTTGGCGGCTCCCCTCTAACCCTCTAACCCTCTCACCCTCTGCTGACCAATTACGCTGCCCCCTGTCCACCTGCCCCACACTCTGAAGTGTGTGTTGAAGTGCGTAAGCTCTCGCATGTGCCAAATGGCCGAGCTACCAATGGGTACAGATACATATCTGCGAGATACACATTCTCACAGATACAGATACGGCAGTGAGCCAACAAACTGCACGCATCTACGGCCAGAACATAGCCCCATCTGCAGCCCCATCTTCAGCCACAGACTGGTACTATTCAGCATAATTGTTAACGATTAGACAACACAAATCACGAACAAGCTGTAAACGCCAAGTATCTGTGCATCTGTGTCGTCTCATTTCTGATGCGAGCCTTGTGTGAACCAAGCTTTGGAATTATTAAGACTAATATGTTTAATGCTGACGGAAGCAATATAGATAGATAGATAGATGGCCCAAGCACGGGTCCACCACAAACGAGACAGCTCTGTGTAAATTCTCCCCATAACACCACTAAACCCAAACCCAGCTACAACTCCAACTCCAACCCCAACCTGAGGCAAGTGATCAGCTAGACTCACGTCTGGACAGAGTCTCGGTTCCAGTCCGGACTCTTTGCCATGAATGACATGACAGACACACACCACTCGTGGCTGGGGGCTGCTGACTGCTAGCTGGTGGCGCTTGCGTGTTTGGCTACTGAATTTTTAAGCATTTTTGAGCGGGTTCGCCGTCTATCGGAGGCTTCATTTACATGGCCAACGTTTTAATTAGCGGCTTAGAGGCACCCCGATAGGGAGACAGGGCGAAGGAGATCTCCCAGATCCATTTAGATGAATGGCGGGAACACCCACAGTCCGATAAGTCAGATAAGCAGCCGGCAAGAGCGGCATACAACGGACGACTGGCAACCGGCGACCGGCTTAAGTCCCAACGATTATATATTGCCCAATTATAGCAAATCTTTTATTGCCGATAAATTCGCAGGTTCATTAAACTCGGTAGGATCCCCCAGCCCTCTTCTCGTTAACTGACTCAGTGGCATCTCAGGTTGAGGCAATTTGCGCCTTTGTTTGGTCTTATTTTAGCATTTGCTTTTGTCATTTGTCGGGTGTTTGATCCAGCAGAGCGAACCACTCTGCCACTCTGCTTCGAGGAATGCATTTGGAATGAAGTTGTGGCCAGTCGCAGTTTTATGATGTGATGCAATGCCAACCATCTGGATATGTCCGTGCACCGATGGCATGGCTATTGTGGCATTTCTGAGTAAGCCCCTGGATTGGGGTCAGGCTGCCTGCACGTTTGCATTGACTTTCATCGAAAGTCAAATATTTGTAGATCGCAGAAAAGGAAAAGTGTAACGAAAGGAAAATACAGCTACCAGCTACCAGCTACAGCAACAGCTACAAGTACCAATGGCTGACAAGCCACAAGATTCAATATTTGCTCATCCGTTCCCGAAAACGTTTGGCTTGGCATATTATTCGGTGAATTTTGTGAAAGTGCCAAGAGGGTAATGGGGAAGCTTGAATTGGGCGTTTTGATGGCAGGCACTGGAGCGGAGCTTGGTCCGCGATTGAATGGGGGCGATTGGGTTTGAACTGAAGCCGAAAGTGGAGTCAAGACTGTTGGCTACCTATTGAGTCACAACGAAAGCCTCAAGTGGTTCGAACAGAGAGTGCGGGGGGGAATCCCCAACATTTTGTTCCCGAGTTCAGATAAAATATTTTGCTTTTCCAGATACTTTTCCCAACTCCCACAACTATCTAGCGATTCGCGGTCTGTATCTCAATAGCCAGATGATTTATACCCGCTATAAACGAAAAAAAAAGCACACTCACAAAACTTTCCAAGTGTCTGATAATTAGAGCAAACGATAGTTGAACGAATAGATCGTTAATGATGGTATGATGGTAGCTTTATGGCCTTTTCCAGTGGCAGGAAGATTTCAGCACGTCTAACGTCAAATGGTGGCACGAAAATTCTTTTGCCGTCTTTTTCGCCTTTCCGCGATTAATGATCGAGAAATAAGTTTTATTAATTGAAAACCTGTTGGCCAGTAAAAAAGGAAAAGCTAACGAAACATCAGCAATATACCCAGATCTCTGACTGTTCGGGTACTCTACTGGATCGCATACTTATTGTACAATAATTGTACTAAGTGCATTAATTAGCCGGTGAGCGGACGAGAAAGAAATCATTGGAAATGGAGTTAATTGCTCTGGTGGCTTTTATTGTTTTGGCCCGCAACGGGCAGAAACGGGCAAAAGCCAACTATTATTTACAATTGGAATTTAATTTTTCGAATGGGCATTGTTTGTTTTTGCTGGCCCAAACGGCCCCCAGAGTTTTGCGAATTTTATTTCCATTATTTCTGATCCCATCTCGCGCGACCTTGAGAAGCACAGCACAAGGCAGAAGAGGCAGTGCCTTAATGGCTCTGAAGACACACTTTGGGCGGTCGGGTTGGGACCTTTCCACGCTCAATGTCAATAAACTTCAGTTCTGGAGAATTCATCTGGTTAACGCGAGGTGGGGTCTCCCCCAGCCCAGCATCATCCACATCCCATCTCAGAGATCATCCAATGCCACGATCGCACCGGAGCGACACTTAAGCTGTTATCAATGTATCTATTTCCATTCCATTTTATACTGCTGGATGGCCATTATTGTCTCTCATCTGCTTTCGGAGCCATAAAAACTTTAATTTCAATTGAAATAAGATAACTATCTCGCCTTCCACGGCTATCCACTCCAAGCTGTGCCGCTGTTTTAATGGTTCACATTTGTTCAGCCGGAACATGGTTTATTTATACTTACCAGTAGCATATCTCACTGATATTTAATTATAGTTTCAGAAAATAAAAGAAAAAAGATAAATAGATGGTAACAAAAAGTTTCCCGACGAGGATGGGATTCGAACCCACGCGTGCAGAGCACATTGGATTAGCAGTCCAACGCCTTAACCTCTCGGCCACCTCGTCATATGCGACCTTGGCAGACAGATGCTGATTTGGTGCACCGCTTTGCCGCCAAAGCAAAAGCTCTCCTACCATTTTGTTCTTATCTTCATTCATACCACCAGAACAGTAATGCCAACTAAAATTCTCAGCTAACAGATGAATTCTATGCCCTACAAATTATGTAATTGATATTGTATGCATATTTGTATATATTTTGTGCAATTAAATAAATCATAGTTCAGCCAACCCCTTTCCACATCCACAAGTTCTAGTGTTTGCATGCACTGCTTGCTATCGGTAATAGTGTCTCCGCCTTTGGTCTCTTCACAAGTTGAAAGTTGGACCTACCCCATGCAAGGGACGAGGTGGCCGAGTGGTTAAGGCGTTGGACTGCTAATCCAATGTGCTCTGCACGCGTGGGTTCGAATCCCATCCTCGTCGAAGAAACTTTTTGCAATTATTTTTTTTTATTCTTAAATATTATTTAAATTAAAAACTATTTCAACGCTGAATTTAAAGCTATCAGCTAGAAATTATATGGATTGATTTTTATTGTTGTTTATAATTGAACAGTTACTATACAAGGTCATTTTATGACTCGATTACATATATTCTTTCCTTTAAAAAACGATCCAAAAAAGGTATATCCTACAGGACGAGGTGGCCGAGAGGTTAAGGCGTTGGACTGCTAATCCAATGTGCTCTGCACGCGTGGGTTCGAATCCCATCCTCGTCGGAAAGCTATTTTTTTAATGGACATACATAGCTAATAGTTCAAAAAATATCCTTCACTTTATATAAAAGGGTTTCAAACAAAATTTCGACACATCAAATTCTTTAATTCAAAACTAGCTAATAAAATTACAAAATAAGTTGTATTATTATTTTTTCTTCTATAAAAAGATAATTATATTTAAGTACTAACTTAAAAACTTGCAAAAATTGCATCTCGACGAGGATGGGATTCGAACCCACGCGTGCAGAGCACATTGGATTAGCAGTCCAACGCCTTAACCTCTCGGCCACCTCGTCTCTTGTTTCAAGCGCTGCGCAAGACCCAATTTCCAATAAAACTTTTTGTAGTTCTTATCAAAGAACCCATATAGAGCAACTGATTTGCAACTATTGAAGTATTAACAGATATGACACTTCCAAAAAAGATTACAATGTACAATAATACGCTACCCCGGAAGTGTTTTCTCTGTACTATATACATATGCATTTATTTATCAATTCTTTAATTGTTTTTTTTAAGAATTGTGTCAATGAAAAGGTGCAAAAAAAATGGCAAATAAAGTGAATGAGCTTTTTGCAAAGTATTTGTCTGTTTGCGGTTAAAGAAAGTAGCCAAGTAGTGGCTCGTGTGTGGGGGGCCACAACTTAAGTGAAGCTTAAGATCCTACGATGTTCTATATGTACATATATTATGAATGGGTAGATAAGTTTAGGCTAAAAATATATGAGATCATACATAGTTCGAACTGCAATGTGACGATGAAGAGAGGCTTAGACTTACACAAACTTTGCGTTACTGCTAAATTATATATGAATCTTTTATATGAAACATTAAGAAAATTGTGTCCATCTCAACGTCTGACTTAGATTATGATTTGAATTGGGAATAGAGCTAAACAGGCATGAACTGTCTGTCGTTCAATTATCTTGAATAACTTCAATCCAAATCTTATAGGGTATTTTCCTTTCCAATACACCACCTTTGAGCACTCCTCGCACTTCACCATCAGTTATGCTATTCGCAGAGTAATTTGTTTGCTCAGCCATTCTCTGAAGGGCGACGTTCGAAGGGGTTTTTCAATAATTCTGAGATTCTCTGCTGGCAATCGTCTGACCCAGTTCTCTATTGATCTTCTCTCGTGGATTTTTTTATATCTCTCTTTTTTTTTTGTTGCTTCACTGTACAAAGTTTGGTGTAAAAAACAAAAGTGGTTTACTTTAGATGAGCCATGATCGAGCAAGTGTGTCGGGCGGCCATTGGTTGTGGTGCTGGTAATGATGATGATTTTATTCTAATGATTTAAGATGAGAGCTTCTGATTTTCGAAATATTCACCGCTTGGGAAACAGATATTGGGCTTTGACCATTCTTGGGTACCAGCTGTCAGTTGGTGTTAATGAACCCTTGTCGCCCAGATAGCTTTCAGTTGTTTACGTTCCGAATGCCAATACGGATGCTGCGATACTGCGATGCCAAACACCAGCATTGTCACCTAACGTGTGTCGCCTTGGGGTTCGTTAGGAAAGTGGCCCAGGTTTTGATGATCCAAAGGCACGCGCGTTTTATATTTAGCCCCACACCAAGACAGACTGCGAGTACGACTAGTACAGGGCAGAGAGTGGAGTCTCCTCCAGTCCGGGGCTAGTCACGTGCACAAGGACATTCCAAGGCTAATTACGTTGGCTTGTTCCAGGCCTCTTGGCCAGGCCTGGACCGAACCGACTTGGGCTTGGTTTTGTTTTGGCTTTAATACCTGCATATACGAGACGAGTGCTGCAACAACATGCTCGTACAACACGAACCGTTCATTATTGTCGTCGCTGCTGTTCGTTGCTTGTACGCCTGCCCGTACTTGCTGCAATCTGCGGCATGTATCTTTTGCATCTGCGTGGTTGGTTGTCTCTCCAGCACAGCACTCTCCTCCAGCAATGGCCATTGCAGTGGCAGCCGCCGCTTAATTAGCTGCGTAATTTATTATTGCTCTAATCTCAACGCCAGCGCCAGCGCCGGCGCCAATGCCGCTGGCTTTGACAAATAAACAAATTATTCATATTAGAATATGTATTAATAATGCCTGCCAGCGTCAGTGGCGGCGGCGGCTCCAAGATGGTTTATCTGCTCATCTGGAATATCAACATAATTATGCATCTCTGGCAGCAGGAGAAGAGTGCTGTGATGTGATGTTATGTGGCATCCTCTGTTGCGGTAGCTGTGTGCTGGTGCCACAACTATTCTATGACTGGCATTACTTAATCGTTGTGCGGACAATAAAGATGCACACTAAATATGTATGCATGTTCCTGCAATCGCACAATTATGCCCAATTATGCCACTGGGAAGAGATCTTTAGCAGGAGCAACAGGTGCTTGCGCGCCGGAATGTCAGGCGGATATCATTGGCTAATGAGCCGCGCTCCATCTCCAACTCCATCTCCAACTCTGGGATTGTTGTTCCTACTGCTGCGCTCTGTCATAAAAATTAAAATGCATAATCGCGGGCGTTCCGCAAAGGGCGCTTGTTATGGCCCCCAGACCTTAGATGATTCTACACATGTTGCCTTCCATGGTAATTAACATTGCTCGCGATTACTTTTTCTTGCATTTTTTCTGCCCTTTGCAACAATTGTGCATGTGCATGCTGAAAATGTGATATTGCCACTTGCCGCTGGCTTGGCTTGGCTTGGCTGGGCTGGGATGGGCTGGACGGGGAGATGACGGGGCACCCAGGTCCCTGGCCATTCACATTTGAGGCTAATTAAGCTGGCGTTTAAGCCGCCAGCAATTAGCCGATTTATCACTTGCCACAGAGCCACCAAATCATAGGGAAAAAGGCGTTGGGAACAGCTTTGCAAATGCAAACAAAACTGTCTCTGGTTTGAGCCCACAAATGTTGCAGTGGCATCACCTCCGCTCCCGCTCCCGCTCCCTCAGCGGCTTTGACTTCTGCGCAACCGCAGCAGCAGCGCGACGCGAACTGCGACTGAGAACGGGCAGAATCCACCAGGCCTGATCCACCATATAAAGCGCGAATTCTGGCCGCGATCAAACTCATTTTCAGTTGAACGCGCCTGCTGTGCAGTTTAGACCAAACTTTCGTTGCCCATCATCGCACAGGACCGGACTCCGGATCTTGATCCTGTTAAACAACTGAAGATCTCCGTACTAATTGGTGAGAAAAAAGTAAATGTGAAAAAAGTGTCAAGTGAATAGTGAGGCCCGGAAGAGGCAATGCCCCAAAAGAACAAAAATATTCGTGAAGATAAGGAAGCAAACAAATTGAGTTGGCAAATTGAGGATCAACTTATTTGAACTTCTAAATCTCGGTGACTTGCCATAAAATTGTTGAATCCAGACATGATTTGAATTAACTGGCTGAAGGAAACAGTTTCAATCCCAAAATAGTTAAGCCTTAATGTAACTCATCTGTCAGTCATCTGAGCCACTGACCAAATACATTATACATTACATTATAATACATTATACATCATAATGTTCAAAGGGGTTCTGGGTTCCGGAATTCAAATTCAGCTGCGACAAATTCGTTGTACTGTGTGAACAATCTATAATGTATTTGGTCAGTGTCTGAGCTTAGGGTCTTCTATCACCCAAAGGTATTCTTTCGATTTATTGTAGTGTAAGTTAAAAAGTATACAAATTGTAATATGAAGCTTCTTAAATGTTAGTTAAATATTGCAACTAGAAACGTTGCCAGTGCTTAAGTTTTTGATATCTCCCTCTCTTGGGTGTATAGCTCTTTCTCTCTCCATTTCCATTAGCGCCACAGCGAGTCTCAACAAGCTCTCAGGCCAATCTTATGTACTGGCCATATTTCCCCGTTGTCCGCACTTGTCGTGGGGTTGGGGGGGGTAATGAAAATCCACTGACGCTCGTTGCGCAATTGGAGTGTGAGAAAATGCCCCGAGGCATGCAAATCGAAATGAGATCGGGTGGGTCTGTGGGTCAGCGGATGATCAGCAGTTCACTTAACCACCAATCCCATGATCGTTTTACAGCTACTACCAGCAATGGCCCACCACATTTGGGGCATTCTCCTGAGCCTGCTGCTGCTGGAACAGATGATGGCGCTGTCCGCAGCGGCCAATCTCGCGCAGCTGGTGAAGAAGCAGAGCCAGCAGAAACAGGGGCAGGCGTCGCAGACAGCGCAGCTGCAGCAGCTGCCACAGCAACAGGTGCACGCCCAGCAGTATGTCCAGGATGCGCTCGCCGAGTCGCAGGAGCTGAAGAGCGACGAGGAGGAGGACCATGATCCGTACCAGATGCTGCAGGAGGGCAAGCAAGAGTCCCGGCTACCGGCCTCCTCCAACTACCCCTGGAGCGCCTATGCGGGCGTACAGGGAATGGCGAATCCCTATGAGAGCGTGCCCAAGATGATGCCCTTCATTGGCTACGCCCAGCCCGTGCTCATCCCATTTCCGCTTTACATAGCCCCCGATATGTTCTATCCCGCCTTCCCTGGAGCCACCAATGACCTCGAGGATGTAGTTATGTCACGTGCCGCTGGCGGACGTCGTCCGACTGCACCCCATCCATCGTCCCCGGCCCGGAACTCTCCCATCTACTACGTCCGCCTGCCGCCCACGCCGTACATGTTCGTACCGAACATGCCAACGAATCCCTTCGGCAGCGGCTTCTCCCCGCTGCTCACCTACCAGCCGATGCCCTCGTTCTCCACCTTCGGGTCGGTGTTCAATCTGCCCGTCAATTTCCTGGCCAACGGCAAGCCCAGCGGAATCTACCAGGTGAATGGATCGCCCAGCCCAGACCTGGGAGAGTTGGCTCCCGGCTACGGCCTGCGTCCGCCCACGCCCAGCAATCCCTTCCGGCCAATGTCCAGTCCGGCCGCCGGCTACGGACCCTCTCAGCATGGTTTCGGACTCTCCTCCCTACCAGTCCCGCAGCACGACTCCAAGCTGACCTCGCTGAAGCGTCCCTTCGTGTTCAACGGTCGCCCCGAGGACATCTACATTCTGCCCAACAACCTGAGTCCGCTGTACAACGATCAGAGCTACTACTGAGAGCAGTTCACAGTCTGCCCCAAGCAGTGGCACCAACGGAAAGTATTATACTCGTAGAACGCATTTACTATACCATAAGAGAAAATAAAATTTGAAATAAAATTGTGACAAATGCAAATATAAAGAAATGTGCCTTAAGATTGGTTTTTTGTCTCGAATTGATATTCCATTCTTGAAATTAATCGAACAATCTAAAAATATATTTATATCTATCGGACCGATCTTGTGTGCTATCCGTCCGTATGGCATATTAGTTCGTATATACATAAGTACATACATATATATATGATCCTCCCGTTTCCAAGAAAGATCCTCCATCAAAAATTTAGGTATTTAGGTATTTGGGGTCGGAGATACACTTCTTTAATATTCTCCAAATTCATAGATCCATGTAGTCCAAACATAGTTGAGAAAGGAATCCCTTAAGATCTCTTTTTTTGGTCTTGTTTATTTTTTGTATTAACATTTTAATTGTATATTTTTGGTCGAAAATATAGTGTGTATAGGTATAACTTATGGTTTAAATATTGTTTATGTATACATGTATAGTCGAACTACTCTGAGTGAAAGAGTTCCCAACCTAGAGATGAGATGGATATCATATCTTCTGTGTAGATTCTGAATGAAACACGGTTTATATGAAAGTCTCGCTAAATTTAATCACCGATGGCTGCCACCTGCGCTGTCTTCTTCTTGATATACTCCGGATCACCGAGGTTGACGGCGCCCCCAAGCAGCTCCCCTGTCTTCATGTTGAACTCGTAGACGCGGGGAATGCAGTTGGGAATGTTTACTTTCTGGATGGCC
This sequence comes from Drosophila bifasciata, assembly GCA_009664405.1. Classification (NCBI taxonomy): domain Eukaryota; kingdom Metazoa; phylum Arthropoda; class Insecta; order Diptera; family Drosophilidae; genus Drosophila; species Drosophila bifasciata. The sequence continues at coordinate 10,575,149 of CM019044.1, forward strand.
TCTTTGGAGATACCTGTGGGAAATGGAAATTATATTTTTGTAAACATTTAAGCAGCTACTGAAAGTACTCACCTTCAATGTGCTTGACTAGGGCCCGGGTAACCGTTCCATGAACACAGATCAAGACTCTAGTGCCGTTGAGTACCTCTTGCTTGATCTCCTGCCACACGGGCTCCACGCGATCCACACACATGCCAAGGGACTCTGTCAGCGGGAACTGACCCGCCGGCACATCTTCGAAGATGGGATTGTTTCGGATCGTGTAGTAATACCGATTTTCCATATTAATTGCCGGTGGCACGTCATCGTAGCCACGTCGCCAGGCCTGCACCTGATCCTCACCATAGATATTCGCTATCTCGCGCTTCCCAAAACCGGTCAGATTCCCATAGTGCCGCTCGCACAGACGCCAGTCGGCCTTCACCGGCACATGGGCGCGATTCATATTGCTCAGTATCAGATCGGCAGTCTTTTTGGAGCGATCCAACACCGAAGTGTAGACCACATCGAAATCCAGTTGCGACTGGAGGATCGCTGGAGTGGCCACCATGCAGGCCTCACGTTCACCTGTTTTGGAATGATTTTGGAACTCGATTAGTATTATAGATCATAGATTTATTCGTATCTCAGCTACCGTTCTCAGTGAGTGGCGCGTCGTGCCAGCCACAGAATTTGTTCTCCAGATTGAACTCGCTCTCACCGTGCCGCAGCAAGACCAGACGATTCGTCTTCATCATGTACTGGGAGCTGCAATGAAAGTGGTGGATTGTTAAATGAACTCCTTGAATGAGCCCCCGATATTGCACAGATACGAGTATTTATATCTCCTGGTGATGTGCTTCTGGTGTTTGGCAGATTTATCTCTAGCTGTTTTCCTACTACTGCCATTATAAGGCTGCTTGATAATAAAGCTCAACGGATTATATGATGAGTGTGAGAATGGAGGGGAAATCCTAATCTACCTCATGACTGGAGATAACGGGAGCTAAGTCGCGCTGGATAATTTGAATGTGTGTATGTTCACCTCAGCGCTGTCTATGCAATTGTTTCGTTTCCGATGGCGATGCCGATGGCGATGCCAGTGCTGGGGCTGGCTGGACTGGACTCACACTCACGTGGCTCAGAAACCCCGACGACGACCGACAAGACAACAAGACGCGCATTCCGCACATATTTTCGGTTAGTGTACGAACGATAGCTCTTATGAAAGATACAAACAAGAAGCGAGAGAAAAACGCGCGCGCCGAGAACATGACGAGACAAAACAGAATATAATTCGCATTATCTGATGTCCAGACAGCGGCAAGCAAACACACACACACACACACACACACATAGCATTGTATACACCTTTTGCCGTCCCACCCCACAGCTCTTCGCTTTCCGGTTCATCTTCCTTTGTTTTGCTCGGCTCATTCTTTTCTCCAGGTGTTATATTCCTAATTCTCCCCCCCATTAATGGTACTCCAGCAATTGCCTTTCATGTGACCTTGATTCATTTGAATCAATTCACGTTGAATTTTCGTTTCCATTTCCCCAAACTTAATTCAACTTGATATAAACCTGGAAGCTATTTTTTCTAATGTCACTTTTTTAAAAAAATTCCAAACTGGTCACCGACTTTATACAATTTGAACAATACTCACTTATTCTTGTGGATACAACAATTAAAGCTTATCTAGCAACAATGCACAGAGTGACTATTTTCGTGTGATATAACAAAAAAGAGAATGAAATCGAAATAGATTATAGAAATATAAATAGAACAAATCTGAACAAAAAAGAACAGTCTAAAGTCTACAGTAATCTTAACCCTGAATATTTTTATCGTTAAAATGATTAATGAAAATCAATATCAAAAGCAGTGGCTGGAATACCATTCATCTATTCTATTACTTGTCCCCCAATACTTACACTTGGAACGCATGTTTATGTTGTTTTTTGTAGGTTTATTGTTGTTATTAATTTTAGGTTGTTTATGCGTGTTAAGGTGCGTTTGATACGTTACAGTTTGTTCCACAAGAATGTCAAGATAGCCATTGTTGCGTCGCTTTTCTCCAGCTTTCCCACTTCCTACAGTAATAGTTGCTGCTTCTTCTGCCGGCGCTTTGCACAAAACAATTTAATCACAGCTGCCGCCGCTGTCTATGCGCTGACGTTGACGTTTACGCTTTACAGTTGGTCGACAGCTGATGCTCTCTGATGCAGATTTGCTTTCGATTGGAAAATCAATATAACTGCAATTCAACTTTAAAAATTACGAATATTTAAACGTGGGCTCATGTCGCATTCAAGTGAATGTCTCTGTTATGGGAAGGTCGAAGCTATCTGCCAGCAGTAGTATTCAATTTGAAAAAAAACTTTTACTGAAATGATTTACCAGGCCTACGTAGTTTTGAAAAACTTATCCTAACAACATATGTTTCAGTCTCTGAGGATTAGAAAGCTCTTAAATTCGACTAAGTTATAGGACCAACGATAAATTACTACTTTTACTACATAAAAGACAGCGAAAAATGTAGAAAATTCAGTGGGATCCACCAATCACTTTTATTCATTACATTTTTTGCCAATTTTGTATTGTCTCTGTACACATCACAGTAATGTAGCACACTCAATATCTTTTGAAATATTGTATTTAGTATTGTTACTTTCTTAAGGTTCAAAGGATCCTTAAGAATCCAGTAATAGATGCAGCGGGAAATTATAATTATTTTGTTAAAGCAGGCACGATATAATTTTTGTTGGTGAATATCAGTTATATTTTCAATAAAAACTCTGATAAACCTACCAATTTTCGAAATATACGTTTACTCCGCACTGCGAACGGCAACTTTCTGCTCAAGTTATGGCTATGAAAAGAGGCTCTTTCAGACAGAGCAGCTTTTTATAACAAAAACCCTGGATATCAATTAAGCCTGCTAGCGATATAATTAAAATAAATGCAGCTGAAAGCTGTTAACAGTACGCTTATTTTTCAAAAGTTATGTCATTCTTTTGCACTATACATATGTACATACATACATAATGTATGTATTCATATGTACATTTAAATTATATTAAATTTAAAAGAACCTGCTGAAAATGTTGTGCAACAGGCAGACCTAATTTACTCTGCCCTTTTGGCGCCAAAGCAGAACTCAAGAAGTCATAAAAATCGCAAATATTCCATGCGCATAATGTAATTGTAAGTTTTACTTTGTCCTTGATCTATTTTAAAACATTTTTTTTATCTTCTTGTCACTAATTGAAAATGTCTAAAATTCAGATATTATATGATTTATGAAAACCAAATATCAGTTGGAACATTTTTCATATTTCCATGTCCAGACTTACTTCTTACTTTCTTTATAGATTTTTGAAGCAATATTTGTTTTCCCATTGATTTCTGTTCATTCATATTTCTATATTTTCATCATTTTGATTGTAATTATTTATTTTTTCGGTTGTATCCCACATTACCTCTCTTTCTCTCATTATCTCAGTTGAACAACGTCTTTAGGTTACGGAACTAACTACCAGAGGTATATGCCAGTCGAGACGAGATAACCATCTCCTCGAGAGCTGCTACTGCTGTTCCGTCGAGCGTTTGACAATGTTACTCTCAGCGGTGGCCCTTTTGGGCCGTCAGTATAAAGGTTTTGGCCAACGCTGTCCACGGCTCAGTCTGCAGAGAAACGTGCGTGGATAGATTTGGTGTAGTACGGATCGTGTCTTGAATCTTGTGGTGTGTGGTTGTGTTGGTGGGTGGAAAATGCATTTTACTGGCTTTGATGACTTCTATCAGCGACTTCTGTTTCTGCTGCCGTTTGCCGCAAGTGAGTATTGATGCATTGGAAATGGAATAACTATTACGGATGTATCTGCAAACCAACCAAGTGGAACCAAAGAATAGATATCTGCAAAAGATTTGCCGATTCTGCAGTGGATCACCTTGATATTGAGACGCCAGACAACGATCGAAGCCGATATCTACAGATACCTAACATCTCCCCCTTGGTGGGCGCTGGAGCATAAGAGACATGACCACTATCTATTCCCCCATTTGTAGGCCTAGGCCTAGGTGATTGTGATTGCGTAGCTCCGCAGACAGTCTGGCCTGGTCTGGGAGAGGAATTTATGAGCCATCTCCAGGCCAAAGTGAGCTGAACCCTCGTGTGTCACACTCAACGCCCATATAACCGCCGGATCTCGCATCGTCTAATGGATAGCAAACAATCCGGTGGCTTGTATTGTAAATAATAACAATAATTAAATTTGCATGCCCAATTGCTCCATGAAAGCCAATGGGCGCGTCAATCGCGGAGGCGGAGTAGATGTCGCATTCGTAGTCGAACACTCAGATTGAAGATGGGTTTCTTTTCATTGTTATAAAACCGGCCGTAAAACAATGTAAAGAAAGGAAAAGGAATAACCATAATCTGTCCCCAAAATAAAGCAATTAAGCCTCACTTAAAGGTTAATCAGAGACACTGCGAAATAGTTGGTGAGGAAATTGCGGAGAGAGACTTCCTAATCGCTGTCCAAGTGACCAAGCCACAAGACAGATTACCCACATAATGGAAGCACTAGCAGATTACAGTGACCATTGCAAAGACGAAAATATGGAGATCGGATGATGAAAATAAATCTTCATGAAAATGGGGATCATTGTAACTAAACTAAGAGATATTTTCGTTGTAGATTTTGGTACTCAAAAGCGAAGCTTCACGTACAATGCACCACAAGAATGGAAGGATACGTTTCCCCATTGTGGCGGCGCAGAGCAGTCCCCGATTGCCATCAGTCGGCACAAGGTGATACCCATTGGTCTGCCACCCTTGCAATTCTTTCGCTATGAAGAGCCTTTCGACCAGCTCTTAAGCATCCACAACAACGGACATACAGGCAAGAAATAGTGTTTCTAGCTAAATCCACTCAAAAAATTGTAAATTATAGTTCACTTTTCCATACCTTCGACTGTCTTTGGGGAGCGTCCGTATGTGACTGGCGGCTTGCTGCAGGACTTTTACGAGGCCATGGACGTGCACTTCCACTGGGGCTCGCAGCAGAGCAAGGGTTCGGAGCATCTGCTCAATGGCCGGCGCTACGATCTGGAAATGCATATTGTGCATCGCAATACCAAGTACATCAGCGATGAGGAGGCACGCAACAACACCGATGGCCTGGCCGTGCTGGCAGTGCTCTTCAAGGTGGTGCGGGTGAGTAAGGATCGGGCAGCTCTCACAGGACTCCAAAAACTACAGCCACAATCTAATCTATCTGCAGACAGGACCCACTTTCTACCAGCCAGGACTCAGTGAGATCTTTGGATCGCTGCTGCACCTGGGAGACTTCAACAGCACCTATGCACCTCCGTTTCTGATGACACTCGGATCGCTCTTGAGCAATCTGGACCGGGGAACTTCTACAGCTACAAAGGTTCGCTGACGACGCCCCCCTGCTCGCCGGCCGTGCTGTGGCACGTGTTCGCCGAGGTGCTGCCCATCTCGTACCAGGATCTGCCGAAATTCTGGCAACTGCGAAACCGCCAAGGCCGACCGTTGCTCAACAATTTCCGGCCACTGCAGTCGCAAGAGTCGCGACAGATCTTCCATCGCCAGCCAGTGGATCAGTTGCTCTGGCTATAGCTGAATAATTAAAGATAATTTGTATATAAATAGATACTTTATTTGGGAAGAGATCGTTGGCGTCATTCAGTTCGGATCTGGTCTATTTACTGCCACTTCTGTAGCGAGCCAGGAACGTGGCCAGTAGCCCAAGCTGGACGGCGCAGAGGAGTTTGTTCAGTGATGGGCACCGAGGGAGCAGACCCAATGACAGATGTTGTGCCGGGCGCAATAAGAACTGCATCTGTTGGGGCTTGTGCAGGACCATGGCCAGATGCGTAATCTGGTTGCCAGCTCTCAGCGTTGTCTGCTCCGGCTTCAGTATTGTCAAGGGCCAGTTTGAGCAAGGCGATATACAACAACAGCTCGCTGGCATGGCCAGAGTGTGGAACTCGCGATCACGACCGTCGAAGGGTGGACGCGGTATGCGAATACGAGGATTGAGTGGGGGATTGAAGGGCGGCTTGACCACCACCTTGCGACGCGACTGATGCCTGGACCTCCGCCTCGCAAGGTCGTGTTCGAGGCTGGTATCCATCGGTGGGCTGGACTGAAGCTCTGGCTCCTTGAGGAAAGGATTCATACCCTTGTAGCCTACTTTCTTTTCCTGATCCTTGCGCAGCTCGTTTCGCAGCTTCTCGGACACCTCGTTCGCCTTCATCTGCTTTTGCTCCGTTTGCTCCGTTTGCTCCGTTTGCTCCTTCGGGGGTTCCTGTGCAGCAGGTTTCTCTGTCTCGGTTATGGATGGTGTCGCGATTTCTTCAGGAAGAGCTTTATGCTCCTTTGGGGCAGCTCTTGGATCATCCACCCATTCATAAGCGCTCTCCCGTTGATGCTTATCGGACTTTGGAGTCGATTTCTTCATGATTGTTGGCGGCTCGTATCTTTTAACTTCAACTGGGGGAGTGTCTACCTTCTTGGTGGGTCTCGGTGTCCCTCTCGTCAAGAAATGCGGCATGTATTTTTTCACTTCAATCGTTGGAGCCTCTGCCTTCTTTGTGGCCTGCTGATCGCTTGGTGTTGGCGGTGTGGATACATCTTTGGTTGCTGGTGGTATATCCACGCCGGCATTCTTTCCATGCGCTGCTTTCGAACTCTCATCCTTTTGATGGGATGGTGGGGGCTCCTCACGCGCGTTGCTCTGGATGGGCAAGTCCTTGCGGTTTGGCTGCAGGTCCTGGGGAGTCAGCGGCAGTGTCTGCGGCGATGGTGGTGGAATCGTACGCGGCGGAACCTGAAACTGGGGCGAGCCTTCCGCAATCTTTTGGCGTTTGGGCACTGGGGGAGGTGCCGTCGCCGGTGTTTGCTTCGGCCTAGGCACTGGCGTCTGTGGCTGTTGGGTATCACCTTTATTTTGGCCAGTCACAGGATCGAGGACCAGTTGCTTAGTCTCCCCGGATTCGTGGCTCTCGACAGAATTGCCTGAAGCCTCGGGCCGTCGCCCTGCCTCTTCTATATGCTGTTGGAATATTTTTTGCAGCTTCTCGTTGAGCTCCTCGAGCTTTTGCTGGTCACTTTTCTCGTTCACGTGATACTCCGACAAACGCTCGTCCACTGGCTTGCTTTCGGTTTCCGGAGTTTCTTTGTTGTGCAGCCAATCCCATTCGTGATCGCCCTTGCTGGTGGGTGGCGGATTCTGCCCCTTGCCGTCCTTCTTGTCGAAGCTAAAGAAACGCAGGTTGGCCTCATCGGGGCTCTGGTGTGGTTTCTTCTGGCCACACTTTGCTGGCCTCTGACCTTCGTTCTTCGCCTCTTCTGCCAGCATCTTTCTCTTGCCCGCATCTTTAGGCATTTCCTCAACTTCAGGGACCATCTCCTGTTTGCCTTTTCCTTCGTTCTTCATCGAAATCCTGGTATTTTCCATCTGTTCTGCCATCTCGAGCTTCTGCTTGTAATGGTGCTCCAATTCACGTTTGATCAGCTCTTCAGCACTAAGATACATATTCTCTTCGGTCTGTGAGTGTTTCGGTGGTCTTTCTGCCGCCTCCACTTGCTGCCACTTCTCAAAGTTTTCTTCCGTCAGGCTGTCTCTGTCTTTCGGTTCCCTGGTTACCGCCTTGTCGTCATCTATGGACTCTGACATTTCTACGTCCTCTGCCTGATCGTGCTGGTTGTCTTCTCCGGAAATCTGAAGATTCTGTAAAGGTTTAGGGGGAGACATGTACCTCCAGGTCTGCGTATATTGTTTCCCGTTCTCAGAGTCATCCAGTCTGGATAGCCTGTCTTTCTTCGTCTTCATCAGTAATATTGACTCGAAACGTTCTTTGTCCTCTAGACTGTTAAACACAAATTTATGTTCAGGCCATGGTTGTGGCTCCTTCTCGGAGGAGACCTTATGCTTGTGACTATTATCCTCTTGATTGGGCGAGTGGCATTTCACAGGCTCCTCGGGCGTTTGGTTTCTATCTTCAGGAGTACTGGAAATGGCTGCCTTGCAATGCTTGGTCTGCTCATGTTCCAAGGTTTCCGCTTGCTTCAAATTTGCATTTTCCGTTTGACTTGACTTTTTTTGCTGACTGATTTCCTTGAACTTCGAAGTTTCAGCCTTGGTGGCATTTTCCACATCGGTTTCAGTTTGTCTCCCAGGTTCCTCCGACACACTTTCATTTTTCGTGGACTCTGGCGTAGAATCTGACTTACCCTTAGAGGTAAAGGCTTCGATTTTTTGCCGTATTTCTTTAGTGTATGCCAACGGTGGCTTTGTTAGCTTCTTGGGAAAAACTTCACCCCTATGATTTCCGTCCTTGGCTTTCAAAGAAGCTGTAATGGCTGATTCATTTTGTTTCCCCATCACGGGCTTTATATTCAGAGCCTGGAATGTGTTGATGAACGGCCTGTGGCGCTTCTCCACGGATTCTGTCGTGTCCGGCGGCGACCTCCCTTCATCTACACCTTTCACTTTTGCCATATTCGAATCCTGGAATGGCGGTTCCTTGGTGGAGCCTTTGTTGTTGCTCCCAGTGATCATTGGAGGTGGTTGGTCCCTTAGCCAGGTTTTGTCAACAGGCAACTCCTTCTTGGGTTTTTCTGTCAACTTTTCATTATCTGCATTCTCCTCAGTACATTTAATGCCTTGGCCATCATCGGAACACGAGACGGAGCCGACAATAGTGTCGTTTTCTCCTGAGCCCTGAGTCTCAGAGGCAACGGTGGGCTTGGCGGAGTCGTTGGACTCCAGCCAACTACTTATTTGCATTCCCTGCCTCTCATTTACTTTCCAGGGATCGTTGGGCGGCTGCTTTTTGAATTTCTTTGCATCAAAGACCGGACTCAGATGCCGTTTTCATTCAATTCCCGAAAGCTTTTCTTTTTTCCTGTCTCAGCCAGGGCCTTTTCCAAGGCCGCAATAGGTTCGGGCTGATGTTCCAATACTTCCTCGAGACTATCATCCATGGTACTCGCTTGCGAGAGGAATTGTGAAAAGGATAAATTGCTGCTGGGGAAAAGGGAAGATGAACATGCGTACAGTCAATATTTGTGGAAGTACTCCGCCTACCTCAGGTCTGGGTGAGTCCGCAGGGTGTTCAGTATGGTCTCTGGTTCTACCTCGTTCTGGCAGATTTGGTGTATGGCCGTAAAGAGTGGAAATCTGTGGGTGAACATGATGGTTAAATGATGATGTTAAAAGGGGGGCCATTGGGAGCCACTCACTCATCCTGCATGTCTTGCTCCTCCAAAAAGGCATTCAGCTCGGCGGCCACCAAGGGGCCGAGCAACTTGCGGCCATTTAAGAGATTGGACTCAATCTCCTGAATGGTCTTTCCAGAAGTAATGAAACTTTTGGCAAAGGTGACATTCTTGTCGACTACAGGGCATACAATTAAACGGATAAAATGGTAAGATTAGTAGCTATTCCTTCTCTTCCGTAAGTGTACCCACCATAGGTGGAGGCCACCGAGTTGGCCACAGCACAGCTCTCAAAGAACGTGGAAATTTTGGCATTGGGGTAGAAGGTCATTGTGAAACGCATCATCTCCTTGATACCCAGGTGAAGGGCAGCCACACGAGCATTTTCGCCCAATTTCAGGCCATCAACGAAGCCCGCACCCAGGGCAATGATGTCCTTTAGTGTGCCACACAACTCCACGCCATCCACGTCGTCAATGGCAATCACCCGGCAGTTGTCTGTTTGAAGCACCTCGGTCAGGAGCTGTGCATCATCGTCATTGTTGCATCCAATTGTCATTTCACAAAGCTTGCCCTGAGCCATCTCCATGGCGCTATTGGCCGACATCATCGAGTAGCACGGTATGCCCAAATGCTTGCTAATCGCATTCGAGTACAGATCGATTTCGCCATCCGAAACGTGGGCCAGACCCTTGACCATGGACAGGGCGATGGCGTTCTTCTTCACCTTGCCGGCCAATATGTTGCAATATGATTTCACAAAGTGTTGTGGCGTGGCAAATATCATAATATCGGCATTCTGGGCAGCCTCCAATAAATCATTTACTGCAATCTGCAAGAAATAAAGTTCATTATTGTGCACTGTTCTGCACTGTCTGTCTGCACTATCTCACCAAATTCTCTGGCAGCCTAATGCCCGCCAGATACTTGATGTTCTCGTGGCAGTTATTCATCACCTCTGAGAGGTGTTTGCTGCCAACCAGCTCGTCATATACATAGATATGCACACGGCTGTCGAAGCCCTCCATCTGGGTAACATTGTTGCTCACAGCGGCTGCAATTGCCGAGCCCCTGAAACAGAAGTAAGTGAAATGAGTAATTAGGAGCGTTATAGTCAAAATATTATGGTCACCACCTACCAGCTCTCCGAACCAATGATGCACACTTTCAGCTTTCCGACCATCTTCCTTTTTTGCTAATTACGTTTGTAATTTTCGACCAAAACGCGACCAAATGATTGCCAACAATCGCATATGATTTAGAATTTATTGTTAAATTTGGAAGTCTTATTCTGAAGTGTGAAACATGGCTGAACGCTCACGTACATTTAACTCGCCACCTACTTTACGTGCATGGATGTGAAATCTGCTCCCGATGGGCGGCAGCTCTGGCCTGTGCCTCCTCTTTGGCTTCCTGCTCGGAAATGGCACGGATCTCGAACTCGGTGATGATCTGGGATATACGACTCTTGGCCTCGGCTGCCAGTTTTGGCGGCAGGCCCTTGACGCTAATGCAGGCACTCTCAAAGAACAAATCGTAGCTATTGCGTTGCTCCACGGGCGCGGCAGGTATACTTAATGATGTGGGTACAGCTGCAGCAGTATAATCAGTCTGGCCACCAACTGGCGACACTTTCTGAAAGAAGGCGGCCAGTTCCTTACGGTTATGCGTAATACTCTCTAACAGCTCCTCGCGACTCTGTGGCGCTGGCTTCATGTAGGGATGCGATTGGCGTTTCGTGGCCATGGCGAAGCGTTGAATACGCGGCTGTTGGTTTCGTTGATTGGATAATTCCGGCTGAAAGTAAACAAAGATTAGCCGGCTTCCCAAAAATGTCAACAATAAAAATCTTAACAAACCTTTACATCTGCTTCTGCATCTTCCAAGTGTATGTTATCCTCGTTCTTTATTGTTTTATCTCGTATACATTTGCACCATGGATATTCCACATTTGTTCTGCATGCATTGCTGGCGTCTTCAGTGGATTAGTTTTTTGTTTGAAAATCGCTTATAGTTACAACAAAAAAATTACCATTCACCTGAAAGCGTAAGAAATGTTTTAACTCTAGCGTAATTGAATTACACACTCTGGTCGACAATGGGTTAATGGGTTCTCTGTCCATTGAGCGGAAATCATATTCCTCGATTTTAATATTCGATTTTATATAACTAGCTAGCTAGAACTTTCACCGACGAGCATATAATTTTATCCGATTGATGAATAAATTTCCTACAATATTGTAAAACATTGAGGTTTTCTTTTCATTGGATTGTCTTATAATTAAAGTCTACACAAAAAAGGTCAACGAAAAATAAAACCTTTAACGTAAGAGTTAACGTAGTGGGGATGGAATATTACGCGTTTGCTTGTCAACCTGTAATATGGCTATTGGTATACCCTTTTTCCTTTAATTAATGCTAAAATTCAGCTTTCAAAGCTGATTTTAAACATTAATAGTGACTTTATCTTTCTGAATGTATATCTCACTCTCGATCCATACTCTCGGTATCTGTAAACTGAACAATTTCGTTGAAATAGTTTTAAAACAGAGACAGTAGTTTCTGCATCGATTGGAGCCTGAGATTACAAACATTACAACACAACACTACAATTGTTGCTCATTCCGCCAAAGTTTTAACGCCTCTATGGTTTAGGTGATAATACTTTATTAGATTAGGAATATTTTGTACGGATTGTGAATGCTTGGTCTGGGTCTGTCTATACTATGCCTTAAATATAATCGATGCAAAATCTCAGAATATCTACAAATGCATTTGAAATGCACCTATGAACCTACGCTTCATTACGCATGAAATGTATCAAGCCATGCTGCTCCAGAAACTCCTGCGCCTTCTCCGGCCAGTTGGTGTTGTTTAACGAACGCGGACTTGGATGCGGCAGACGTAGCACAGACACCGTTTTGCAGTAGTCCGAACGCTTCAATGACTGATACACATAATCTCCCACAGCCACCACCACCTGGGGCTTGACAATCAGCAACTGCTTCTCCAAGGCAACCAAGCAAACGTCACGGATCTTCTGCTTGTACGGACCCTTCAGCTCAGTCGGTGTTATGTTTCGCCCGGCAGCATCGAAGAAGGCAAGTGGACAAAAATTGTGCACAAAACATTGCCGCGAAAATGTGTCCAGCCGGCCGCCCGCCAAACGTAGAAAGAGCTCCCACAAGCGCACCCCACTACGCTCCTGTGTTTTGCACTCGAGGCCCACAACTGGTCGCTTAGGATGGAGCACTGGCGGCCTCCCGACCTCTCCAGAGATCTCCATTAACTCGCTCACCGTGCGCACATTGCCGAAGGGAATCTAAAAGAGGATTTTGGATAAATTGCTGACGGAGCCACGCCGACCTGAACCTACTCCCGTTTGCAGCATTCCAGTGGGTCCCGGATTCATGCCTATGAACAAGACGCTCTTCGGTCCATCTAAAAACCGTCGCAAATAAGCGCAGTGCAGCGATGACGCATATTCCACGGGATTGTATGTGCATACAATTGTTGGGGGGGTGTCAAGGGTTGACAGCACCTCATTCAGGCTGCATTCAATATTGTAGAACTGTTGCCACGGTGGCTGAGCAAACAGAGCAGATGTGGTGTCTGCACCCATGACGGATCTCTTGGGCTCCGCCTCAGACAGTCCCGCTGTCCGCTGGGCCAGCTTCCGCTTCAGCATAACGCTTTTAACGATTTAAACAACAAGAGCGCGATGCTGATAACAAACAAACTGAAAGACAGGGTGGAACAGACGATTTGTGTTTCGGGGCTGCCAACCTGATTTATTAAGTGATTTCTACAACTACAACATAAAAATGTTAAAATTAAATATACGCGCAGTTAATCCGAGTGCTATTTGTTATGCGTAAACTCATCCAGCCTGGTTTCGTTATCTCTCATAAAGCTCTGCTTGAAGGCTTTACAATTCTTCTCTATGCTGCTCTTGACCACAGTGCCCAGAATTTCTAGGAATTGTGTCACCTACGAAAGGGCGTTCAAAAATTAACAAATGACAATTCCAATGCGTCTGCGCTGCTGGTACACACTCACCGTCAAATCCTTTTCCGCACATCCCAGCTTGACAAACTCGCATTGTGGCGCGTGCTTCAGATGCTCCTTCCAGGGATCGTCCTCGGACTCCCAGCCATCCAGGGTTTTGCTGCAAACGAAGCATGTGGCCGTGTCATTCTCCCGCTTTGTGCCCGTCCAATAGAATCCCGCCTCGGCCATCTGCATTGCAATGTTTTTATTAATATCGAACTTGAGGACAAACCATTTCTTAAGCCGCTTGCCTTGGATATACTGCAGGATGACTGCTCGGGGAAGGGCCAGTCTTTGAAACTCTCCACGCGATGTTTTTCCAACAAATTGAGCTGCCGAAACATCTCCAGCTTGCCCGCCTCCATTGCCCCCGTAGTATCCATTAGCCCACTTCTTTCACGTTTTCTACACAAACAAAAATTATTTTTTTATCAAGCGACGCGCGTCGTTGTTGTTTTCAGTGACGGACTTATCGATAAAATAAATATACCCTAAAAATACCTTACTGTAAATATACCGAGCAAATATACCACAGTGTATCATCAGTGCTGCCATTTTAGCTTATTTCATGAGGATTTGGTATATTTTAAAGTGGAATTTATAAAATTAGCAAAAGAGCTTTTATAAGCAGTTTAGCATTTCGTGCTTTAACGTTTAATGTACATTTTATCTCTTCTGTATTTGATCGTGGGTTCGCATGGGTCATGATCATGGGTTCGTGGGGAATGCGAGATATGCATTTCTAAGCAATATTTGATTTAGTGACTTTTGTATGTTTGATCGTAGTTGCCACAACTCCGACTTGCCATTTAAATATTTTAAAATAATTTCAAACTGTGAAAAATGTAACTGTTTTGAGAAAGAGTTGTCGCTTAATAATAATTCGTTTTAGCATTTTTGGTATATTTGTTCGAATCTAGCTTCGTATTGACTCTGAAATTCTGGCAGCACTGCCTACTGTTAAGATAAACTAGTATGTTAGAACAGCTGTTTCATTTACAAATTGACATTTAAACAAAACAAGAAAACACAACAATTATTAGTTTTTAACAGAAACAAAAACTAAAAAAAGTTATTTTTTATTAATCTCAGACCACACACAGTGCAATCCGTGTTGTGCACTTTCCCAGTGCCAAAAGTGCTGCCGTTCTACATTCTCGGAAGGTGCACAAAATTGATTAGCAAAAAAAGAAAGTACTGAGGCCCAGCCAGGCGAAAAATCTACCGCAGTCACGGCCTTGGGTAGACGGGAACGCAACCTAGTTGACGGCAACGCATCGCCCCGCCCGCCCGCTTCGCACGCGCTCGCCCAGCCCTGAAGCAAAGTTAGTAGGTCAGTGTCGCGCCACGGCTGCAGAAGGCTCAAGGACAATCCAGGAGGCAAGCTCGTACGCACACAACGAGGACAGCCAGGACAGCCACAATCATAACATCGGCTATGAGACGCGTCCATGGCTAACGAACGCAAGCAGTCAAGTCCCAGAGTGGAGCTGATCAAGCTGAGCCACGACATCATCGAAGAGTGCAAGCGCAGCCTCGAGTACTCCATATTGTCCCGTCACCTGCGGCACGAGCTAGAAAAGTATGTATTCCGAGTGGAGTCGGCTGCTCACGCACGCCTTGGGGCTTGGGACTGGGCGATAGGGGGCTAAGCAATGCTCGGTAATGTAATCAATGTTTTGATTGTTGTTTGGCGTCGTTGAACCTATCGCCTTATCAACGAGCGAGCGCCCATAGACAAGCGAATCGAGGCCCTCAAACAATTTATGGCTGCACGTGCTGATCAGACTTCCTGTCCTCACCATTTCCATTCTCATTCGCAGGCTTCCACGCGACGCCCGCCGCGAGGTGGTGAGGAGACAGCGCAATGGATGCGCCCCCCTGTTCATTGCCAGCAGGCGAGGTGCTGTGGTCATTGCCGAATATCTGATAACCCACTGCGAAGCGGACATCGAGCAGCGGGGCCACTACGAGGTGCTCGAGGACAATAGCTTCCACTATGTATCGCCCTTGTGGGCGGCCGTCGTCTCCAACAGACTGTCCATGGTCAAGTATCTGGTGCACATCGGCTCCGACATAAACGCCCCCTCCGACTCGGGCTCGACACCAGTGCGGAGTGCATGCTACATGACTCATACGGAAATTGGTGAGGACATGTTAACAGTTCATCTTCACAGCTGCTTGGCTCCCACAATTCTATTTATAGCTACCTTCACTCCACCCACATTTCCCTATATTATTGCTTGTGGCAATAATTGAAGACAGTCAACCATCATATTAACACAATTAAAACCCTTGTAATTATCTGTTACAGTCAAGTTTCTGGTGGAGAATGGGGCGGACATCAAGAAGCCGAATGTGAATGGCGGCACCTGTCTCATCAATTCCGTGCAATCTGTCCAGCTCTGTTTGTATTTGGTGCGCAAGGGAGCCGATATCAATGCGAGGGACATACAGGACAAGACGGCCTTGCACTATGCCATTCAGGAGCATCGACTGGATACCACCAAAATGTTGATATCGCAGGGCGCCGACCCCTTTGCGACGAGCCGCTATGGGGACGACGCCTTGCGCACCGCCTGCCTCAAGGGAGCGCATCAGATATTCGACTATCTGAAGAAGGAATTGAACTATCCGGCTCTGCGGCTAGCGGAGGCGCACGAACTGATGGGCTCGACCTTTCTCGACGAGCACAACGAGTCGCGTGTGTGCATACTGCACTGGCGCATGGCCCACCATATACGGGCCGCCTGCACGCCGTATATTGAGAAGAATCCCGCCGTCCCGTTGCGCAGTGCGTACAACAATGCGGTGGAGTTTACCACCCTGGAGGAGCTGGACAACATTGCCACCGACATGGATGCGATGCGCATTCAGAGTCTGTTGATTTGCGAGCGTATCTTGGGGCTGACCCACAAGGATATGCTGTTCCGATTGACCTTCAGGGGCGCCTCGTATGCGGACTCCTTGCAGTTTCAGCGCTGCGTTGATCTCTGGCGCTTTCTGCTCGAGGTGCGCGTCTCCAACTGGTCCATTTTGCATTTCGAGACCTGCTTTGCCGCACAGGCGCTGGTCCGTCTTCTGCTTGACCTGCATGTGCAAAACGTCAGCAACATACGCACCGAGGCACGGGCACGTTTTGTACAGGATGACAAGCTTCTTCCCCGGTTCGAGGATGTGCTGGGCGTGTTCCGCACCCTCGCGGAGAGCGCTGTCCTTGTGAAGGCCTTGCTGAAGCAGCGACCAGTGTTTCGCAGGCAGCAGGAGAATTACGATCGCGTGATGCGCTGTCTGGCCCATCTCATCTACTTGCTGATCAATACCGTCCCAACAGAGCCTCAGAACAAGCTGATCTTTCAGGCCATTCACGAAACGGTTGTCCTTGGCAATTTGAGGAGTGCCAGCACCGCGGACACCCTGCTCCACCTGTGCGCCTCGCGGTTGAATGTGATCAAAAGCGGCTACATAACCGACGATAACTTTGCCGATGTGCGTATGACATGACTTGACTGTGCCTTCAACTCTTGAGCAATCCACATTAAGCAAGCAAACTTTCACCCTATACTTTTACAGAAGACTGTGTTTCCCAATGCGGATGTCATCAAACTGCTCATCGAGTGTGGGGTTGATGTGAACATCAAAAACGAAGCCAAATCTACCCCCCTGCATGTGGCTTGCCAGCCGTACAACTTTAACAATGACGTGAGCAATGAGCAATTCTTTATTTTGAACTTTTTAACGTTTCACTGTTCCCTGAATTTTAATTTCCCTCCACAGATTGTTAACTTGTTGCTCAAGTACGGAGCGGACATCGATCAGCCGAACCGTGCCGACAAGCGGCCTTACGACTTAATTGCCTCCAATCCCACCAGCACCATTCCGCTGCTCAACTTTGTGACCCTGCAGTGCCTGGCAGCTACGGCGATTAGTAAGCATAAGATACCCTATCAGGGTCAGTTGCACCGACAGCTGGAACAGTTTGTGCGCAATCACGAACCATAATCTGATCTGATCTGATCGAATCGGATCGTCTTTGGCAAGCAATTGTCAATTTTTCAAGTCAAAATTGTTGTAGGTTCCGATTACGGTTCGCCCTCACATTTAGTCCCCTTCGGATTGTCCAAATTTCCTCAGTGTGTCCGTAATCTTTGTCTCACTCTATATTAAATATTTACAGATATTTACATACATATACATATATATGTCTACTGTTAAATCGGCTTAATGTAGGTTTAAACCAAACTCTAAATTTCTAAAACAAAAACCAACAAGCAACCAAGAACTACACCAACCACATAAAATGTATAAACGATGAAGCAGTGTTAAAACGATAAAAGTGATATATATATATATACATACATACTATATAGAGATTGTATCTGAATCATTAATATTTTATAGAACTTACAAGAACTGGTTGGGTGCAATGTTAAGCGATAAACAGCGATAATGAAATTGAATACTTAACAGACAAATTCTATGCTTCTGTTTGATTAGACAAGGCGTGCGAAAGTAACTCTAATATGTAGGCGCCAATAAAGTTTATATATAATATCTACATACACATATGGCTGAGCTGAGACATACATACATGCATACATATATGTATATACAACTAGAATAACTAATTGAACACTTGTTGATCCACTAAAATTGAAATTAATATATTGATTATTAATATAGTTATAAGATGGCCAAACAAACCCATTCAACTCTTGGCCCGCTTTAGACCTCGTCTAGGATACTTCTCTGATCTATCTGTTCGTTCCTCAAGCCACTTACATATGTACTATATGTTTACACCATGATTTCTAGACTTATTTATTATTGCGTATCTTGTGTGTGTGTGTGTTTTGTTTGACTAACACAATGTATAAGTATTTTTATAACAATTTCTGTGAGACTTATGTCGGGTCGCTTCGGGCCCTCGATGTGGGTTGAGTTTTGGTTAGCACGCCTATTGCAATAGTAAAATCGAATAAATATCTACGGAAATTTCAAGTAAAATGCAATTCTAATCAATAAATTGAATAGTTTACACTTCACTGTCAATGGACCTTCTTTTTTGGATACTTAACGGAAAAGGAAAGTTGAAAAACATACAAGCAACATGTTCATTTTTGTTGAAGTGTTTGCAAGCTGCATTTAATATCTTAATATCTTCTGTATTACTTTCAAAATAGATTTTTTTACCAAGAAGATGACGCATAAAATCGTACCAAACTAATGTTCTTTCGTATTTCCGCATAAAAGTTAATAGACACAGATAATAGATAAACAGATTGTTGCCTCAGAGAAATAATAGATTCGATTTCTTCTAAAATAAAACACAGTTTTGTTTTTATTTATCTTTTAAATAATATTATACACAAAATGGGCGTACATACACCAACCACACCCACTTCACTCCACACTCTCCAATGTGTTTCGTTTCCTACATACATACAGACATACTATATGTACGTATTGTGACAGATTAACTTAGAATAAATCATTAAATATGCACTTTAGTGGCCTAAACTAATTGCGAAAACAACAGTCAACATTTTGGTGTATAGGCGAGCAGCACAATCAGAGGCAGCAGCACACAGGCGATGGGCCACGACCAAACGGTGAGCCTGGACTGGCCGCTATGGCGCAGATTTGTGTAGCTGTCCACGATGTGAATCTTCCAGCCCATGTTGCCGTGCGTGAAGGAATTGTAGTAGACCGTATCGGGCCAGGTAATGTTCGGTGTTATCTCCAGTAGCGCTGGGGCCTCATCCACGCATTCGGTCACCAGGGATCGATTGAACTTTTTGAATGTGGGGAAGTTGTCATCCAGGCGGCGATCGTAGTTGGGTGGATAGTGCGAGAGGCAGAGAGGACCCGCCGCCGTGGGCTTGGGCCGACCGCGACGGGTGAACTCCACACCGGCCAGCACTCGGATTTCGCTCTGCTTGGCATCCGACAGCCGATCAAAGCCGCCCTGCGGATCGTCCGTTATCACCAGTGGGTGATAGTGCTCCGGCGAGTGGGGGTTGTTGCCGCCACGCACCTTGAACGTGTAGGTGAGGCCACGCTTCAAATATAGCTCGGGTATCATGTAGCCGTTGATGTACCAGGCCAGGCCGCTGGATACATGACCGGTGAGCCCCTGATAGCCACGCAGACCGCCCGATGGACCCAGATAAGCATTGAAAGTCCGCACAGTGCTGCAAGAGACACGAATCATAAAAGAGAGTCACCAAGAGAGTCCATCTGACTTACGCATCTGTTATCCTTGTCCGCTCCCACAGCTGGACAGGCTTCTCCGTGCGTTTGGTGAAGGCAAAGCAGTCGTTGACCGGCTCTGTGGTATTAAAATCAATCACAATGTCGCTCTTGGGATAGTGCGTGTGGAAGGCGGGCTCGTTGTTCGAGTCCAATTGGCCAAAGGCCCATACGACATAATTACTGCGATCCAAAAATATTTCCTTGTCGCCATCATCAGCTGCAGAGATTAGAAATCAAATATAAAGTATTAAAGACAGCAGCAGGAAAGCAACCACTCACATGACTTGAGGATGCGTCTGAAACTGATGGTATTGATGCCTTCCTTCCGGCTGTATGTGTTCAACTGGAAGCTGTCCAGCCCGCCCACCACATCGTCCCGACACACGCCCTTGTTCTGGCCGAGCACCTGGACGCAGGGCGCCAGCGAGGTGATGTTATAGTCCACCGTATAGCCCCTGATCTCATCGATGTAGGCCACCACAACATCGGAGCCAATCATTTGGCTGGAGACATCAGATCCGGAAATGCCAAAGGACATGTAATCATTGGCAGCCACCTGGCCGGACAGCTGGAACGTGATCTGCGGCCCAAACACCTCCCAGGACACTTGCAGATCCTTGTGCAGCTGCCGGCAATTGGGTAGCGAGAACTCAAAGGGCGTGACCTTCACCAGAGAGGGCGGCACATTCAGCCCGTCGTTGATGAGCACATGGCCATAGTTCTCATTGTCGGCCACGTCGTAGATGCTGATCCAATCGATGTCGAAGATGGTTTTGTCGCCCGGCAGCTCCAGTTCAATGGTTTCCTTGTTATACCTCCGAATCGGATCAAGACTGAAGCAAAAAAGGAAATTATATGATGAAAGCAGAATAAACAGAATATATGTGTCGCACTCACTATCCGCTCTCGTCGGGCATTTTGCTGCCTCTGCTCGATGGCTGTGCGCCCACTCCCGTCCAGAAGAATGTCCGCTTGCCGCGGCCATCGTAGGTAAAGTCCTGGATGCGTATGGTCTTGGAATCCAGAATCTCAATGCTGCTGCTGCTAACATTGTGGCTGCGCTTCGAGAAGGTGCCGCCCAGTTGGGGCCGTGGCGGCTCAAACTCTTCCGGTATAAACACATCGCCAAAGTTGTTCTGGTTGTTCAGGTCATAGACGGCCAGCCACTTGATTTCCGTAATCTTCTTGCGATCGGGCAGAGTGAGGGTAAAGTCCTTGTTGTGATAGCGGTCCAGGATATTGGTTCTATGGAGATTCGAGAGAGTTTGCTATATCAGTGGGAAATGTAAATCGATCGAGAATCAATTCCACTTACTTGCCGTACTCGTCGGGCACTATGAAGCCCTGCGGCCCCGGTCGATTGCTGGCCCCCGACCAGAAGAACGTGTCCGCTCCGTTGCCATCGTAATTGAAGCCCACTATGAGGAAGGTGTACTCGTTCACGGCGTACACATCGCCGGATACCTGATGGTGATAAGAGTTGAGTTTGCCCAAGTATTTTCCCTGATACGGGCCATCTTCTTCATCGTCCTCGCCCTGGGCCCCTGAGAATGAGATGAGAATGTTAGTTAAAAAGCCGGCCCATTGGTCTTAACGAAAGACTTTGGTCACAAACTCGTTTTTGCGTCTATTCCCCCGACCCCGACTGACTAATGGGCCAGGCCAGGCCAGCAATTTGGCTTTTGATTTACTGCCACTGGGGCGGCGGCACAGCGCCCTCTACCGGCCAGAGGCAGACCCAGCCCAGACAGACGGTAGACTAGTTTCTCTAGTTTTACACGAAAGTGAATTTGTTTTTGCCAATGCCAAGTCTCGAGCGTAACGCTTGTAAAAATTTCTCTTTCTTTTTGCGTGTTTAGCGTGCTGTTGCAATTAATCGTGCCGCTCCCCCCTGTACTTACGGGCACTGTGCGGACCAGCAGAAGCAAGGAAAAGCAGGAAAAGCGTCACAAAAGCCAGCTGTTGCTTCTGCAGTCGGCGTCGCAGTCGCTGAGTGCTGCTGGTGCAGCAGCGATGACAAAGAACGCTGCCGCTGCCGCCTTGGTTTCTCAATGTCATTTTGCTGCGGACTGGACCTCTCGCTCTCTCTCTCTCTCCCACTCGTACTCCCACTTCCTGCGCCACGTACTGCTGGCTGTCACTGTCTCGCTTTTACCAATATCTCTGTGCTTTCGCTCTTTCACTCTCTACACACTCCTAGCGCAGGCTGCAGCATTTTGCATTTCTTGCATTTATCCAATTTTGGCAAAAGATTCAATCAATTTCTTTAAAACCAAGATATTTGGTTGAATTTGTTCCTGGGTTTATCTTAAGGTCGTTTCGTCACTTGCATGCGTTTCGCTGCTATGCTATTGTTTTTTTTCGTTCGATAGGCCAAAACCGGTTTGAGTCGCAATTCCGGCGTTTTTTCTCTTCACTTCACTTTTTTTCTTCTGTTGTGTTAAAATAAACCAAATCGCGCCGTGTCTCTGAGTGGACTGAGCCGACTTCAAGGCGTCCGTTGGGTCTGTCTTGGCGTG
This sequence comes from Drosophila bifasciata, assembly GCA_009664405.1. Taxonomy (NCBI): domain Eukaryota; kingdom Metazoa; phylum Arthropoda; class Insecta; order Diptera; family Drosophilidae; genus Drosophila; species Drosophila bifasciata. The sequence goes on from CM019044.1 coordinate 10,597,209, forward strand.
GCTGTTAATTTCGGTTACTTACGTTTCGTTTCTTTCGAAGTTGGAGCTTTCATACATACATACGTTGAGAGAGCTTTACGCTCTCACTGCTGCTCTCTCTCTCTCTCTCTGTCGATCGCTGTGTTGCGCACATGCGTGCCTTGCATTGCAATGGCCAGTGGGCCTAGGCGGCTGTTCATAACGGTACTAACGGTGTGATGTAGGGAAAAAAGCGAGGTTCAATCCAAGTTTTCCGACTACCCGTGAGGCCAAAAATATAAAATTTGGATTCCATACCGTTTTCTATAAAATGTAACCATACTAAAATAGACAGTGAACCCAAGAAAAAAACAAACACACTTATGGATTATTTTTGTCAATTTTCTTGCTTGCAAAACTAAATTTTATTCTTACGTTTTTTTTTTATCTGATCTTTATTTTGAACAGCAATTCAATTAATGTTTTGAAAACTAATCAATTGCATTTTGTATTTATTTTCTCTGCCGGTTTGCCATTTACTTGTTGGACAGTCTACTAGACCGTTTTTGGATTTTATTTCATTTTATGAATGATTTTTTTTTTCTTTTTAAGGATTATCTTTTTCCTCATTTTATTGCGATTTTATTTACAAAAAGGCATTGATTGAAAGAATGTGCGTTGAATGAAAGAGAGAGAACCAAGACCAAGTGGCATAAAATTTGCAAACAAACAAAAAAAAATGACGACAAAAAATAAATGTGTATAGAATTTTTCACTTGAGTTTTCAACCAATATTCTCACTGACTGACTGTATTTCACAAACACTTTCACAAAAGTGATGTTTCACTTTTCATTTGATTTCGTATTTATATATGTATATCCTAACCGCTCTCTGCACTCTCCTCTCCGTCCGGCATTTCTATCTCATTCTCTTTGTCTTTGTCTTTGCTTTGTCCGTATAACTAGTTCATTGAAAATACAATATTACTTTTAAATATATATGTATGTATACGTAATTATTCTCATAAGAAGCACAATTTATGGTTGTTGTTTTAGTTTTTATTTTCTCATTTTATGCTTTTACATTTTTCATATTTTTGAACTTGCGCCTCCGCCATTTAGAAAATTCTCGTTTAACATTATTAGCGCATACTTTTTCCGTTTTTTTAACCTTTACTTTCTTTCATTTATTGTTTGTTTATTTAGTTGTTAACACTAGACACTAGATAACCTATGAAAAGTGGGGGACACTTTATTTGCATTTCGTGATTAAAAAATAAACTTTACAAAACAATAAACAGGCTGGAAAAAGTCTCGGTAAGAATGGTATATGGGGGGGATATATAGTATGTATGGGAGACCTGGGAAGTTAGGCAGGCGCAGGCAGGCAGGCTACATGTGAGAATCGGTCTTGGACGCACGCACGCATAGTCGAACTAAAAGTAGCAATACTTAGCTTAAAATGTAGCGTATAAAAATAGTTTTTCTTTTTTGTTTTTTTTTATGATCTTGATTTCTTCTTCTAGATAGTTTTTTTCTTTTTAAATCAAACGAATTGGGAGCTCTTAATTTAGGGTTAAACTTAGACTGCCGTTTTGCTTTATAAATGTGTTTGTGTGGTTGTATCGTTTATAATCAATGCATTTATTCATACTCGTACTTCTTCCGCACTGCCTCTATTCTTCTGGATTGTTCTTAGTGAATAAAAAAGTGTGTGTTAAAAATGAGCATTTTGAATTGTTTGCTGTGCCTCTTCGCATGAGCGAGGAGCCAGCAATTGACTGAGAGACAACAAACTCCAGAGCTATTCTGATGAGATACAAAACTTAGACATCATCTCTCTGATATTGTAGCATGGAATGAACTTGGTCGAAAGCGCATAAACAATCAGATATATATATGTATATATGTGTGTGTGGGTGTAGTATTTGTATATGTTTGTATAGAAAAGAGCTAACAGGGTGTTGGTTCCTTGACTTGACTTGACTTTTATCGTTTTAGTTTTCGTTTCTCCCTTAAACTTAACAAGCAAACAGAAAAAATATTACATTATGCATTGCATTTCATCATCATCATCATCATCATTGTTATTATTTTGTTGTTGTTGATGTTTTTGTTATATATATCATTAATAATAATTTTTATTACAAATACTTGGGCGCTGGCTTCTAATTATACATAATTTTCGGGAAAATCATCTGCTTTCAGTAATCATGAAACTGTACCACTTATTGTTGCCTTTTGAATTGCGCTACAAGAAATCAACTTTACGCTATTTATTTATAAATGTTATGTATAAAAAATTTGTTTCCGTTTTCTTCTTTTCTTCTTTCCTTCCTTCACTTTATCATTTCTCTTAAGTTTCTGCTTGTTTCACATTTCTCGCGGGCGCCTGAACAATGCGCAAACATTTTACAAATCATTTGCTATGGCATTATTGGTTTTGTTTTTAAGATTTTTGGGATACAGGTATGAATTGGATGGGGGGTGGTGGCCTGAGAGTGGTGTAATTTAACAAACAACAAATCATTGTAATTGAAAGGGAAAACAATCGAATTAACATTAGAATTATAATGAGGCGACTGCTGCCAGGGCAATGGCTCCTGCTGTGGCTGCTGTGGCTGAGGCTCAGGCGTGTTTCTTGTTGCTGCTGCTGTTGTTGTTGTTGTTGTGGGTGTGTGATTCTCGTGTAATCTGGATTTATAGAGTGTTGGCTAAAATTTATCCTGAAATATGAATAGATTGTTGGTCGCGGCCACAGCAATGATATTCTCTTCCGGATGCCAGGCGGTGTGCAGAATTTTCTTGTTGAAGTCGAGACAGTCCACGCTGATCTCGTCCTTCTTCCGTTTGCCGCCAGTGCAAACTTTCCGCGGCTTGAGCACCGTCTTGGGCTTAATAATGTCCCTGGAGGCCTCCAGCGTGACATCCTTTTTCGAGTTGCGATCAAAGACACGGAAAAAGTTATTATAGCTGCCAGTCATGATTGAGCTATCCTTGCCGTTCCAACAGCACTCGAACTTGTCGAAAATGCAATCGTTCTCATACAGCGAGCACAGTTTAGCGCGCAGGTATTCGTGGACCTGAACAACACAAACAGATCGCAATAGTTAAGATCAAATTCAAGCGGAAGAAATTCAATCCACACACTCACCGGATAGGTCTCAATCGGCTTCGTTTCCATATGCAAATCCCACACCTTGATGCTCAGATAATCCCGGGAGATCATATAGCGACCAGAATTGCTTAGCTTAACATCGCTGATGGAGCTGATTATCTCGCTGAAGAAGCTGCGATTCGTTGGATTCTCTGGCTCCTCGAACTGTTTGCTGTGCCGGTCGCATAACGCCGCCGATCGCATATCACATAAACGTATTGTGCCCTTGGAGCTCGAATAGACGAACACATTGCACTCGGTCGGATGGAATTCAGCTGCAGTGATCACCTCTGTGAGCTCCTCCATGTTGGTTGGCTTGATGTCGACAATGTTGTAGCTCTGATTGACCACCTCCAGATGCCAGAGATTGATGCGCAAATCGTCGGCGGACAGGAAAGTTTCTTGATCGGAATTAACACTAATTGAATTTATGTGATAGGTGTGTGCATTGGCGAAGGTGCGCCGCGGCGATGCTTCGACCATTAGTGGTATCTGCTTCACAGAAGGAACTCGTAAGGCGGTTACATTTTGGGGATCCCTGATCAGACCGTTCTCCTCTTTCGTGTTGTAGCCCTCAAAGGACTTGTCGCGCTCGCTGACCTTCCACAACTTGACCGTCTTGTCGTTGGTGGAGAGGAGAAAGTGCACGGGATTCTTCTGTTGCAGCCATCGGATTTTGTTGATCTTCTCCTCGATCTCCAGCGACTTGAGGTAATCGAATTCGGGCTCGTGCGATTGGAATGTCGAATAGACATTGTATTCGCCGCGTCGCGGATTGGCGACTTTCGAGGCAGGATCACGCTGCAAATCAAATAAAGTATCAGTATTTATATACTCCCGTTTAATACCCATCTCGAATGCACTCACCTGAAAGATAACGACGCGACCGCCCTTGTCGCCGGTGGCCAGCAGCTCGCCATCGTGATTGAATTCCACGCAGGATATGATATCCGCATCTGTGACATCATCGTCCAAGGCGCCCTTAATCTGTGAGAAGCACCAGGACGCCTCTCCATTACCTGCAAAGAGAGACCACAACCAAATGATGATTATTGTAGATGACACCTTCGGCCTGTTCGAGTTTCGTTTGCGGAATGCAATTTGCCCAGCCCTGCCCCAAAGTTGGGACTTGTTACATTTGATTTTCCTCTCATCGCCTCTCAAGCATTCTCTCGCACTCACACTCTCACAATCAATAGCTCTGGTTGCTCTGGGAAGGACGACAACGATGACGGCGGCGTTGTCCTGCCTTGCTCAAATATTTGCTAATGACGCCATTCCTGGCCTTCCACACAACCCAGCCAGCCACCACCATCCACTTTGATTCTCGTCGTCGTCGTCTGCTCCGATGGCGATGGAGCAGCGCACTTTAAAGTCCTTTAAGCTCTTGGCCAAATATTCTTTCCGTTTCGGTTTCCTTCCTCTCCTGTCCTGTCTCTCTTTTTGCCAATTCCGGCCTGCCCCAGCTCTACTTTTCGCGATTGCGGTGCGGTACGTTGTGTAAACGATGACGTTGGACCCCGGGTTCTCGCGGCCCCATCGCTGAGAGTATCTCTTCCCCACCCACACGCTCTGTCATATGGAACACATGAGAACATTAATTTCGAGAAAGCTTTTCTCCTTTCGGTTTATACCCTTGCAGAGGGTGCTACAGTTTCGAGCAGACCTTCAAGAATAGTTGACCTAGGCCCCCCCAATACGTTTACTTCGGTCTGTTTTAGAGCTGCCCAAATACAACTTTTGGGCTATGTTTGATATATCTACAAAGTATAGAAGACTATGATTTAAAACTACGCAAAGATTGATCAACATTTGGCTAGCTATATGTTAGTTTATGGTAAAGTTTAGGATACTAGTATAATATAGACATCCCAGCAATGTATATTAATTACTCTTTAAATTTTATAAATTATTTACACTAATCGATTGATATTTTTATATTTATATATTTAATTTCTTCAACAGAAACACGGGACCCCACTGTACGTGTTTTACTTCCTCTGTGTTTTCTTTTTGTTTATGTTTGCCCCCCCGTCTCTTCCTTACTTTTTTGTTGGCATCTAAATTTTGCCAATTTTTTTGCCATCATTTCTAAATATTCATTTTTTGCAGCACTACTGCCACAGGCACAACGCCCTTGCCCTGCCCTGTGTCCCATGTGCTGTGACCTCATTATTGGGTTTGGTTGTTGTCTGTTGCCCGTTGGCTGCCTGCCGTTGCTGCTGTTTGTTCGTCGTTGCCTTCTTGGCCTGCCCTGCCCCTGGCTGCCATTGACGACGTCATGAGATGTGATTGACGAGCCGCAGCAATTGTGTGTGTGTTTCTGTCTGTCTGTCGGTTGTCTGTCTTTCCTTCTGTGTGTCTGTCTGTCTGTTGTCTGTCTTTCCTTCTGTGTGTCCCATTTACCCTCTTCCATAATAGGATCAAAGGCAGTCGAGTCGGTTAATTAGTCAGTCATAAATCGGCCTATAATCTATTTTTAGATATTTAGAGAACACGAGAGACCGAGAGACGACGACAGACCAGCACACCTCCCACCGCCCATATACAGTTTTCCAGTCATTGAACTCGATAAAATATACTACAGATAAGCGAAAGTGTCGAAAACTAAACTAGTAAAGAAAGAAAGATTTGCAAGGAAAAGATTTGCAAGGAAATGCACGGATGATGCACGGCGGAAGAAAATGCATCGATAATACTTCCCCCACCACACCACACACATTTATGATTACTATTTCGACATGTATTATGATTACCCCGATACGATCATTGATCTAAATCCCATTTCGAGGGTACATCCATTCATAATCCTTACCCTCCTTTTACATCATATTCTCACAATACCCACCCATTCATTTTCACACTTCCATCAAACCGAAACGGTGCTGCAATGAAATAATTGCTCCCCAAACGCGGTCGCATTGTTTCCCATGGCACACGAATAATAGCAGACAATAAATAAATCTTGGATAATTGCTGAAAAATATATAGAAAAAATCGCAAAAAATCCGAAATTGCTCTCGCGCACAGTCGCTTGTCCATTTATTTGTGTTTTTTTAGATGCTTAGTAGTACATACAGATACAGATCCTATGTGTGTGCATATACACTCATGGACAAAATAATAGGTGTGCTTTTTTTTTTTTTTAACTGCATATATCTAAGTCATATCTTCTTTAATCTTAACAAATCAAAAAGTTTTTCCAAAACTTATATCAATTGTCTTTAAACAAAAGTAAAAATAGCTTCACAAAACCCTTTAATTTACAAGAAAATTCAATTTTTCCTGAAATCCGCCAATTTTGGCTGGACACAATAATAGGTGTACGAAGATAAATGTTTAAATTAAATCGATATTTTACTATTTTTGGTCTTGTTTTATAATAAATTAAGTATCTGGCAGCTAATACTCGGTATATACGCCGTTATTTTGCAGGACTTTCTCCATTCGTCTTGGCATGAAGGATATTGACTTGCGACAAGTTCCAATTGAAATGTTGTACCATGTTCTTTGGACAATATCCCAAAATTAATTTTTTATTTTGACAAAAGTCTTTTCCCACCTCTTTTTTGGAGTTCAGCCCAGCAATTCTCGATGGGATTGAGGTCCGGGGATTGACTTGGCCACTCAAGAACATTCGCATTTTGCTCTCGGAACCAATCCTTTACTTGTCGAGAGGCGTTGTTCGGGTCATTATCCTGCTGGAACTTCCATAAATGTGGCATATTATCCTCGGCATATGGTAGCATTACCGTCTCAATAGATCTTTGTATACGAATCTGTCCATTATTCCGTCAACACGATGAAACGGAACAACAGCATACCATGAAAAGTAGCCCCATGCCATTAGGCTACCACCTCCAAGTGTCACAGTTTTATATGTGTACCTGGGATCAAATTCTTTGCCTTTCGGACGACGAACATTCCTTTTGGCATCATTTCCAAATAAATTTATCTTGCCATAAAATTGTAAATGCCATCTGTAAATTTTCCGACCGAAGCAAAGGAACCCCATGGAAATCCTATCTGGGAGGTTTGATATTGCCAATCGTCGCCGAACGGTCCGGGATAATACAATATTCCCAATTTCGTTTGTAAATCGTCCTGGATGACTTGAACGGGTGGCGTTCAACCAACTGAACCATGCGATCATCGGTCGTAGAGATGATGATTTTTATGTGTTCCCCGACTTTATCCTATTTTTTACCGGGTTTAAGGCATTGGTTACGAAGTTTTGAGATCGTTTCAATATCCTGGCAAAGGATTTATAAATTTTTCTTACATTTTTGAGTCGTCGAATGAGAGTTTTCTCCTCCGCAATGCAGTGACGCCCACGACCCATCTAATACAATTTTAATGGATTTGAACTCCCCATTTAGTTATATTTTCCTAATACCTTACCTTCTGCATCGAAATAATTATCTTAATAAGCTACAAATTAATGTTTTGCTTCATACACCTATTTTATTGACCAGCCGAATTTGCAGTCTAAGCACAAAACAATCCAAATTTTTCCCAGAAAGCTAATAAATCCCAAAATATTCACCCAATTCGCACCGAAACAGTGTGAGCTTATTATAAAAGTATAGTTTCCATATAAAAAGTTATGTTTAGATCGATTTAAACCGATATTAAAAAAAAAAAATTCACACCTATTATTTTTGTCCATGAGTGTACATACGAGTAGTATAAAACGTATTGTACATACAAAAAGAGATAAGTAGATTTTCATGAGCGGGCGCAAAATGGAGCAAAATAATGAAACTCAAATATTGACACAATTATTTAACACAATCACGCGATGTCGTCGCGGCTAAAGCTCTTTCTCGCTGTCGTCTCTCCCTCTCTCTCTTCACAACAGGGCTCAGAGACAGACATCCGTGCTAGCAAGCAGACGTACTATACAGGCCGACCTAGAGAATGCCATTACCACAAAGCGTCTTACCAAACTAGACAGTAGAGAATACGTAAAATACGTAACAAAGGAGGGAGGGAGGGATGGTTCTACATGAGAGAGAGAATCCTTTTTTGGCAGCCAAACATTTGACAAGTTTCGTTCGTCAAAGTTGGCTGGCTGGCCTTTAGAACATCAGAGGAATGGCTCCGTGTATACATGACTGAATCAGTAAGCAATTTTGAATATTGCTCCGAAGGGATTAATTAGGACAAAGGAAAATCAGGAAAGAAGAAAAGCTGCTTTTAGATTGAAAGGCCCAGCTGGGCCTGCCTTGGGGATAAACATATACGTAAGGAAACAATTATCAAATTTAAATGAAAATTACTTAAATTTTCTCGGCAAATTTGGGAGCAAACTGAGAACACACCAACAACAAAAATCCTTATCAGCTAAATTCCAGTCTAACACGCAATGTGCCCTGTCATGCACACGCAATGTATGCGGTTTGTACAATTCCCCAAGCTATCTCTTTTGCAGCAGTCGCTTGTGGAACCGATTCAATCTTCTGTATTAGTAAATCGAATAGACTAAAACAAAGCTACTACATTCAACATAAAACCATTAAATATAATGTTGAGCACAACATCATGTGACTTTTAGAGGAAATACAAATTTACATAATGTTACAAATTGAGAACAGAACAACACAAGAGTTTTCCTGTTTGTCTACCCTTCCTCCCCCTACGCTTCCTCCCCCTTCACCCACCCTATCCCTGCCAATTACCATATCCAATCTAATCTAAGATACACATCAATCTGTCACCTTTTCCGTTTCGATCCGTCCCCTCTCTCCATCTCTTATCTTTCGCTGTCCGTCTCCTCTCTGCCGCATCTGGCCGCCGCCTGACATGAATGAAACATCGGAAACTTGTGTAGTGTAATGTCCCTTAGTGACAATGTTTTACTAACTATTTACATGAGCCCTCCCCTCCCCAGTCAGAGATGTTGCTGGCTACTTGTGCGTATCTTGCAGATACATTATTTAGACAAAACGAGCGTGTCCTCAAATCGAGAAGGAAACACCAAAAACAGATTGGCAATTGGCAAATAATTTTGCATACATCACATGCACACCGCATTCAAATCCACCTCCATATACAGATACAAACGGAGAGCACTGCGACGTCACGTCTGGGCAGACAGCATACACGGCATACACGGGGGGGATACACGGTTGGGGGAGGAGGAGGAGGTGCTGGCTTTTGGTCCATTGCGGCAACGGCAACGACATAGTTGACTTAAGCTCAATTTACACAAGGCAAAACACGATCCAGATCCGAGCAGCACTCACCATCTATTGACCCGCCTCATTTGTATGCCGCATTCTCGATGCTTGTGCAATTGTTTATTATTTAATTATAGTAGTTTTGTGTGTCTATGCCTCAGGGGAGCGTGGCCCCCACAACTCGTTTATATATTTCTCTGTGAACCGAAACAAAATGTGAGCCTGCCTGCCTGTCCGCCAGAAGTAATTTTTTGACTTCAATCTTTGAAGAAAATCGTTACGCCGAAGATTATATACCCTTACTGTTCGAAAACGATTCCTTTTATCCTCGCTATTAGCCGGATCGTTCATTGTCGCATAGAAAGCGACAGATAGAATAAAATCACATCACCTCCCTCGGCAAAGGTAAAAATAAATGGGATCTTACTTAACAGCATTTCCCATACGACTTATTTGCAATTGTCGGGCGGGGGCGGGCATTTGTTTAAAAACAATATATGGGAAGGGGGAGCGTGGGTCCGAAACCGGCAAGGGGCTGTGCCGGGCAGGGCAGGCCTGTGGCCTGTCAATTGCGTATATTCAGCTCACGTCGCTAGCGGCATTTCGCTCAAGTGCAAAGATCAGATCAATGCTAGTCGATAGGGAAAAGTTGTTTTTAGCTCGACGGAACGCATTTGACTAGTTTGTTTACTTCACGGGGGGAATTTGTGGGGAAGGCGAATTTGTTTATGTGCTGTTGCAAATTTAATGCCAAAATCAAAATGAAACGCGAGAACACACCGACGCCGCACATATGTATGTAGAAACAACTACAGTTGGCAGCCACATTAAAACGGGCGAGAGAGAGAGCGAGAGGATTGAATTCACTTACCGGCCATGACAGTTGAACAGTTTGCGTCGATAAAGCAGCGGCGGCGGCGGCGACACAAGCAGCAGAAGCAACAACAACCACACACTAACAGAAAAGAAGGCCAAGGAGCCGCGCTCGCGCTGTCTTAATCGTGCTCTCTTTAGCCTGAAACCGCTCTCTCAACTCTGCGTGTATGTGTGTGTGTGTGTTGTTGTTGTTGCCGTTGTTGTGCTTGTGGAGGAGTTAAGCGCGGTTTCTTTTCGATGTCGCCACAGGAGCTTTCTAACACTGCATGTACAACAAAAAAAAAACGGCGACGAACAAATGAAAAGAAGAAGACGTTAAGCGCTCGTTGACTCTGCTTCCTTCGCGCAGTTTCCTTTTGTTTTTTGCTTCTCCGTTGGGGTTTTACTTTGGTTTATATCTATGCATATATTTGTGGTTGCTTTTAACACACAACTTAAGCACGTAGAGACGACGACATGTGGGGAAGAAACTGCAAAGTAGGGGAAATATTTTCTTTTGTATGACAACGAATTCAACGGCGTCGACGACGACGACGACGATGCCAGCAGCAGCAGCATAAGCAGCGGCAGAGGCAGAAATATAACGTGCGTTTTTGTGTGGCGCGTATGTGTGTGCGTGCGTGCGAGCGAGCGAGCGAGAGTACGAGTGCAGCCGGTGGTTGTGAGATGAGCACAAAAATTACTTCACACTGCCGCCTCGTTCTCTCCTCCTCCTTGTTCTAATAAACCGTGTGGCGTTGTAAGTGCGATAATTATACACGGAATAATTGCTAAATAATTAAGATTACTTTTTATTTATTGCATTTGCCAAAACAAACACACACACACACAAACACATGTATATATATATATTCGCAGTAGGCAGCACAGCCACAGACATTCGAGTTTTTGCGTCGCTCGCTTTGTGCCTTTGTTTTATCGCGTTTTCTTCGCCCGACCGAACAAATATATATAAAATCTAACCTTCAAAGCGTGCATAGGTACATTGTATACGTATATATGTATTTATATTCTGATTCCTGGTCTCAGCGTACTTTCTCACAGCTGCAGTGGCTTATGCATTTTGCTGGCTTTCTGGTCCAAAAACCGCGTGACTGCCACTTTGTTTAGAGGACGCGCGGCGCGACACACAGAATCAATATTCGATTCGATTTTAATGCATTTCACTTTATTTATTTTGGCAAACACGCAGCGACGCACGGCACAAAGACACTATCACACCGTCCAATCCGTCCGTCTGTCCGTCCGGTCGCCGGGCGCGTCTCGGCGAACAATCAAATCAAAATCAAAAATGGCAAAGCTTGTGTGGCCTGAAGCGAGAGATTCTGTTCTGTGGCTGAGGCTGCTGCTGGTCCTCCTGCTTCTTCTTCCGCTTTTTGCCGCCTCTTTTGCTGCACTGCTTCGTCGTTGCGTCGTAATGAGTGGATTTTTTTGCAAAGCGGCTTCTATTTACGTTTACGAACTTTTAGACTATGTACACGGCTGTAATAATGCAATTGGATTGCCGATTCAAAACTGGAGCACTGTTTACAACCCTAGCTTAATATATGACTAATAGATTACGATAAATTCAACGCAAAAATGGAAGTAAAAAATTTTGTTGCAAATTTCGCACTTTAGTTCCCTAGGGATGTTAAATATATATTGATATCAATATATCGATATATTTTTGAGTGATAATATATTAGCTGACGAAGATATTTTTGTCGGACATTTACAAATTATCCACAAAATACTTTTCTGAATTCGGAGTGCACTATTTTTTTTGGTTTTCAAAAAAGAATTAACCGATTTCACTTAACTTTTTTAGATAATTCAGCGACCATTGATCATAGTTGTACATTTGGACGATAGTTAAAAATGTATCGATATTTGTGTGCGATAAACGGAAGTTGAGCTTGGCAGTTATTTATTTTCATTTAAAGGGTCGAGTTTATAACTGTAATTTTATTATTTTTGCGGCAACAATAAAAAAACAAACAATATTATGGGGGGAGGGGGTTGGGTCTGACGTTCGGGCGTTGCGTTCAGTGTATATAAATATTTAAACAAACTTTATATCCAAAGCAAGTTTTGAATGAGAGTTCCAGGCTACCCAAGTGCCGCAAACGAACGGCGTGGCGGCTACTCAGTGTGGTAAAATGGCGAATAATGAGACTGTTAACGCACATAGATTGTATGCTGTTAAGATTGTTGGGGGAATATTTAAACTTGAATGCTTACTCTGCGGCTTCTTGGCTCCATTTATGTTGATGGCCGTGTTCAGCATATTCCCAATCTTTGTGATACTCGACTGCCGCATAAAAGTGCGCGGCGGGATGGCGGGCGGGGGCTGTGCCTGTAGCTGTGGATCCGGCGGCTCCAGCACCGGACTCTGCCGGCCCCATCGACCCATTTCCGTTCAAGTATCGTATGCCCCGAGACGAGAGGTGGTGGGCTATGTGCTGCTGTAAATAAATTGAATGATCGAATCTATTAACATGTTTCTCGCCACTCAGCTGCATACACAGATTGTATAATGCATATTTGCCCAAGACTCTTGTCGGCACATGAGCGGGCTGCGTGTTTTTGAATTTGTCAGGCAATTAGCACCTGTCCAGCACATCTCATCTCCAGATCCCCAACTCGCTTTGCGATTAGGTAGGTCTCTTGGGGACGGACGCTTCAAAACGAATGATATGCGCAAATTGTTTACCTTAGAAATTATGGGTACGTTTTGCGTGCGAAAGAGAACAAAACATCTGTTTTCGGGTGGAATTAAATTTCGCCGCCTGCGTGTTTCATAAATTAAAGTTTTGCCCAGAACCCGAGAACAAGAGGTGTGTCTTGTCTGCAGCAGCGATCTGTTTTTAGAAACTTTATCTATGTATATAAGCCACATTTTATGACTGTCTATTCAATTTATTCCCCACCACACCATATTCAAAAGGCCTAGACTGATAGAAGAATAAATAAAGAGTCGGTCGGCATTCCAATTAACAATTACACAAAAAAGCAATTCCATTTCGCTAATCTCCAGCTCAAATATTGAAATGGCGCGCGCAGAGTTTAACGGTGAACGTCAGAGTGGAAACTTTTGCAGTGCGAATGAAAAAACATTGTAAAAAACAGAAAACAAAAATGCCACAAATCTACACTCTCGCATATATCTGTAAAATGTAATTTGGCATACATATACATACATACATATATATATGTATGTAAATGTGTGCGCTTTTATTTCACACATTCGCATACATACCAGACGGATATACGGTTACAATATGAAAACGAAATTCCCCCACGTCGCGCTGTGGCCGTCATTAAAGGAGAGAGAGGAGTGAGAGATATGCATAGTTAAATACTTCTTAAACAAGATAAGCGCTGATTTGCAGCAGGTGTTGACAGAATGAAACAGCGAAGAAGGGCAATCGTAATCCCATTCCCCTTTTTGTTTTGTAAGATGTTAAAGATAACAGTTACGATATGTAACAATTCTGTAATGCCAGAGAAATTCAATTTAAACCGAAAAACAAATCATTCAATCATTCATACCGGGATGAAATATGGATGGTACAAATCTAAATGCTTCTCGAAGCACCTGCTGTCTCGTTTAGCCAGCGCCTAAAGCGTACGCAACAAGTAGAAGAGCCTCATTCCAACCCTCGCATATATACATACACATACATATGTATGTACATGTATGACTAATGGCAAAGAAGAAACAGTAGAGAGAGAGAGAGCAACGTGCAAAATAACAGCAACAACAGCCACAAAGGGAAAATGCAGAGAATTGTAATCCAATTAATGGGCCGCGTCTTCAATGTCTGCGTCTCTTCTTCGCAGAAACGTGAGCGCCGCACCAGCAACAGCAACAGCAGCGGGGCGAATAATGCATTAAGATCTTGGGGAAATTGGGAAATACACATGTCATTGGAGACCGAAAAGAAAAGAAAAGAAAAGAAAGAAACCAACAGAAAAGCACAGAAAAACTCTACGCACCGTTAGCGAGGTCCATTAATATGTATGTACATATGTATGTATGTGCGGCATGTAAATAAACGAACAAATGTTTTCCACAGAAATTACAGAAACACACACATTTTTGGGAAAATAATGCTGTCTAGATTTGTTTTTGATTTTGTGTGGTTTTTTTCTGCAACCATTTGGAAAGCGGAAGCGGGAAAAGGAATCCGAAATAAACTCAAGAAAAACTGAATGTTTTGCATTGATAGGATAGGCAGACAGACGGCACGGGAGCACACGTCGAAGGTGAGGGTAAATTCTCTTCAGCAAAATATAAATAGAAGTCTTACAGTTGGAGAGCCACAGTAGCACGTGCGACACGAGACCTGTCCTATCCCCCCCCCTAGCACATCTGGTGCTCAGCCAGGTATATGTATGTAGGTACATAGATGACGTTGTGCCTGCCAAATCTTTGATTATTTTTGGATATGTCAACCCTTCTCGTGTCTGTTCGCCTAATTTGCTTTTGATGCGGCGGAGTAGGATGGATGGGGATGGGATACTGATTTATATTTAGCTCTTCGTACTGGCTGGCGCTTGCCAAACTGTCCGAAATATGTCCATCAAAGCTTTGACAGTTTGGCAGCGATTGGCGGCACGCAGGACAGATGAATGTGTTATTTACGGAAGAGGGTGGGAATGGGAAACGGGGGAGGAGAGAGTGAGTGAGTAAAATATCAACAAACACTCTGACGGACGCGTGATTGCTACCATATGTACATGTAAATATGTATGTGTGTACCCAAGCAGATCGATGGGGACCCAATATTCTGCTTATCAAACTGTCAATTAATACACTTCGTCCCGTTTCTAGCCCCCTCCCTGATAGATATGATGAAACTAATTAGCATACGGACAAACGCCAATCCATCGTACACACTCATATTATTATTATTATTAGTGATGAGAACAGAACAGGACAGGACAGGCTCTGTCCAGAACAAATTACCCGCCACTTATAAGGGGTAGAGTCGGTGGGGAGGGGGAGAATTGGAAGCCAGATATTGCGCGTGCTTTAGCAATTTGTATTATTCGCTAATGCCAACAGCTTGGGCAAATATTTTGGCATAAAAGTCACCGAGTGACAAAATAGTAGCTATTAATTGTTTTTAAGCCGTCTCGGCCTCTCTACATGGCCAAGACAACTCAATAGTTGTTGCTTTGGTTGGAGTTCGGCTCGGCTTGGCTCAGCTCGGGTCGAAACAAAGCCGCCTCAAAATGCTGTTAACCTCAAAAACCGCCAAGAACGTCAACAACTGAAACTTGGTGCTCTCGTGGTTACGTTATGGCACGGGATGAGGAGAGCAGCGTATAATATACGTTCTAAGTGTATACATATGTGTAAGAGTTCAAGCGGATCAGGTGTTGCTTGTAATACTACGCTCTTGCTACCCTTAGCTTAGCTTCAACAGGTTGACGTTGCTTTTCAATTTTGAATGATGAAAACAAACAATCTTAGGCGACCAGATCAAGGTATGTATGCTATTAAAACAGCTGTCTTGCCATATCCAAACACGCGCGCATATTAATAAACATTAGCAAACATGCAGAACACCGAAAACTTACCTCAGCAGCAGCAGCAACAGCTACGGTTCTGGTATGAGCCAAACACAAATAGCAGCAGCGGGAACAGCAAGAGCGTCTAATACTTTAATAGCACCGTCTTTCGATATGTCATAATTTGTTTATGCATCGAGCTATTTTCATACAGTTTCAACGGATTCCTATCGCACTGTCACTATTTATAAAATTCAAAGTGTTATTTATTTTGGCTTTTTTTTTTGAGTTCTTATTGTGCTCTCTGTGTCTGTCTGTCACGCACTCTCTTTCTCAGTTGGCAAGCATCAGAATTGTAACGGTTCAATCTGCACTGACACTTCACTTCACTTCACTTCACTTTTCTTTGATGTTCTGTTTTGTCTGTGTCATCACACTAGCAGCAGCGGCAGCGGCAGCCAGCGAAAGCGTACAAAGGCACTGTAAACTAATTTAAACTTAATTCAACGTTTCACACAAATGGAATAAGGAATAAAATAAACCGCAATAAGGCGAAACAGTCAACGCGGCGACGTTAAAAACGCGAATGCGCAGCATTTGATTTCTACAACTAAGGCGCGCTGCTCCCCAATCAATTCTCTCGTCTCTCTCTCTCTCTCTCTGTGTGACCGTGAGCCGGCGCTCGCTCTCTTTTGGGGAAGAAGATTTTTGTAAACAAAACTACGCACACCACACACACACACGAGGCATTGTTGTTTCTTTCGTTGTCTTCTGATAAACACGCTAATTTGCCTATTGATATTGCTGTTTCTGTGCCTTTGCACCTACATACATATGAGTATATGCATGTGTATGAGTGAGGAAGTGAGAGAGGTGCTTTTATACCCACTACTCGAGGAGTACAAGCGGCATGTTAGATTTGTTTAAACGAATGTTCATATGTATGTTTATTTTTTATAATGAAATAATTCACCGACTCCACCGACACCGTTCCGGAACCGCTCCGCAACCGTTGAGGAACCGCTACGCCACCGTTGAGGAACCGCTCCGGAACCGCTCCACAACCGTTGAAGAACCGCTCCACAACCGTTGAGGAAGCGCTCCGCAACCATTGAGGAACCGTTCCGGAACCGCTCCACAACCGTTGAAGAATCGCTCCACAACCGTTGAGGAAGCGCTCCACAACCGTTGAGGAACCGCTCCACAACCGTTGAGGAACCGCTCCACAACTGTTGAGGAACCGCTCCACAACCGTTGAGGAACCGCTCCACAACCGTTGAGGAACCGCTCCGCAACCGTTGAGCAACCGCTCCACAACTGTTGAGGAACCGTTCCGGAGCCGCTCCGCAACCGTTGAGGAACCGCTCCGCAACCGTTGAGGAACCGCTCCGCAACCGTTGAGGAACCGCTCCGCAACCGTTGAGGAACCGCTCCGCAACCGTTGAGGAACCGCTCCACAACCGTTGAGGAACCGCTCCGCAACCGTTGAGGAACCGCTCTGCAACCGTTGAGGAACCGTTCCGGAACCGCTCCGCAACTGTTGAGGAACCGCTCCGCAACTGTTGAGGAACCGCTCAGCAACCGTTGAGGAACCGCTCCGCAACCGTTGTGGAACCGCTCCGCAACCGTTGAGGAACCGCTTCACAACCGTTGAGGAAACGCTTCGCAACCGTTGAGGAACCGTTCCGGAGCCGCTCCGCAAGCGTTGAGGAACCGCTCCGCAACCGTTGAGAACCGCTCCGCAACCGTTGAGGAACCATTCCGGAACCGCTCCGCAACCGTTGAGGAACCGCTCCGCAACCGTTGAGGAACCGTTCCGGAGCCGCTCCGCAACCGTTGAGGAACCGCTCCGCAACCGTTGAGGAACCGCTCCACAACCGTTGAGGAACCGTTCCGGAGCCGCTCCGCAACTGTTGAGGATCCGCTCCGCAACCGTTGAGGAACCGCTCCGCAACCGTTGAGGAACCGCTCCGCAACCGTTAAGGAACCGCTCCACAACCGTTGAGGAACCGCTCCGCAACCGTTGAGGAACCGCTCCGCAACCGTTGAGGAACCGCTCCACAACCGTTGAGAAACCGCTCCGCAACCGTTGAGGAACCGTTCCACAACCGTTGAGGAACCGTTCCACAACCGTTGAGGAACCGCTCCGCAACCGTTAAGGAACCGTTCGAAACCGTTCCGCAACAACCGTTGAGGAACCGCTCCGCAACCGTTGAGGAACCGCTCCGCAACCGTTGAGGAACCGCTCCGCAACCGTTGAGGAACCGCTCCGCAACCGTTGAGGAACCGCTCCGAAGGAACCGCTCCGCAACCGTTGAGGAACCGCTCCACAACTGTTGAGGAACCGTTCGGAGCCGCTCCGCAACCGTTGAGGAACCGCTCCGCAACCGTTGAGGAACCGCTCCGCAACCGTTGAGGAACCGCTCCGCAACCGTTGAGGAACCGCTCCACAACCGTTGAGGAACCGCTCCGCAACCGTTGAGGAACCGCTCTGCAACCGTTGAGGAACCGTTCCGGAACCGCTCCGCAACTGTTGAGGAACCGCTCCGCAACTGTTGAGGAACCGCTCAGCAACCGTTGAGGAACCGCTCCGCAACCGTTGTGGAACCGCTCCGCAACCGTTGAGGAACCGCTTCACAACCGTTGAGGAAACGCTTCGCAACCGTTGAGGAACCGTTCCGGAGCCGCTCCGCAAGCGTTGAGGAACCGCTCCGCAACCGTTGAGGAGCCGCTCCGCAACCGTTGAGGAACCATTCGGAACCGCTCCGCAACCGTTGAGGAACCGCTCCGCAACCGTTGAGGAACCGTTCGGAGCCGCTCCGCAACCGTTGAGGAACCGCTCCGCAACCGTTGAGGAACCGCTCCACAACCGTTGAGGAACCGTTCCGGAGCCGCTCCGCAACTGTTGAGGATCCGCTCCGCAACCGTTGAGGAACCGCTCCGCAACCGTTGAGGAACCGCTCCGCAACCGTTAAGGAACCGCTCCACAACCGTTGAGGAACCGCTCCGCAACCGTTGAGGAACCGCTCCGGAGCCGCTCCGCAACTGTTGAGGAATCGCTCCGCAACCGTTGAGGAACCGCTCCGCAACCGTTAAGGAACCGCTCCACAACCGTTGAGGAACCGCTCCGCAACCGTTGAGGAACCGCTCCGCAACCGTTGAGGAACCGCTCCACAACCGTTGAGAAACCGCTCCGCAACCGTTGAGGAACCGTTCCACAACCGTTGAGGAACCGTTCCACAACCGTTGAGGAACCGTTCCGCAACCGTTGAGGAACCGTTCGAAGCCGCTCCGCAACCGTTGAGGAACCGCTCCGCAACCGTTGAGGAACCGCTCCGCAACCGTTGAGGAACCGCTCCGCAACCGTTGAGGAACCGCTCCGCAACCGTTGAGGAACCGTTCCACAACCGTTGAGGAACCGTTCCGCAACCGTTGAGGAACCGTTCCGCAACCGTTGAGGAACCGTTCCGGAGCCGCTCCGCAACCGTTGAGGAACCGCTCCGCAACCGTTGAGGAACCGCTCCGCAACCGTTGAGGAAGCGCTCCGCAACCGTTGAGGAACCGTTCCACAACCGTTGAGGAACCGCTCCGCAACCGTTGAGGAACCGTTCCGGAGCCGCTCCGCAACCGTTGAGGAACCGCTCCGCAACCGTTGAGGAACCGCTCCGCAACCGTTGAGGAACCGCTCAACCGCTGTTTCTTTGCCGCTCCACAACCGGAACCGCTCCAGAGCCCTCCACAACCGTTGAGAAACCGTTCCGGAGCCACTCTACAACCGTTGAGGAACCGCTTCACAGGCGTTTCGAAACCGCTTCACGGTGCGGAAAGTGCTACAGAACGGTTCGGAACCGTACATGTTAGTTCACGCAATGGTAACATATGAATGTTAAATTAATGTTACATCTTTACATTATATGTCGCGCCACCTAGCGTATTATTGCCGGAAGTTGTGGTGATGGCTGCCATAGAAATATCGATACAGCAATGTTAAATTATGAATAAATCAAACCTCTTTCAGCTTTGGCTGAATGAAGATCATTTGAATAAACTTAGAAAAATTTGAATTAATGAACTTTCAAAACAGAACGCCAATATCTTTGCATGGATAAGTAGATTAAGAAGTCTGTATATCTGATCTAACGACGTGAAACAACAGAAATTTTATTGTTGATTAACTCAGCAATCAAATAAGTAGTTTATTAAATATATTATAATATATCCGCCAATCCAAAAAACTATTGCTTATAAATATATTATTAATATATATCGATATATCTGTACCATCACTAACGGCAACACGTGCGCTCTTGTTTTGCACTCAATTTATTGTTTTAAGCACATTTTAGTATAAATTAATAAATCAATTACTAACCGCAACATGTCGATCAGAGAAAAGCTACTGATGAAGAAGATAGTTAAGCGCGAGAAAATGAAGAAGGAGCTCTCGCAGAAGAAGGGCAAGAACAAGCAGCTGCCACCAGTGTCAGAGCCGCTGCCGCAACAGAACGGGAAAAAAGTGAATAAAAAGCAACAGAAGCCAACAAAAAGACCTGTTGCGGTGGAAGAAGGTATTATTTTGGAATGCTAACCTCGATAGAACTATAAAAACTCTGACTTGTACCCTACAGATGATGATCTTGAAGAGGATTTCCAAAGCGCACCGGTCCTTCCCAAGAAGAAACAACAGAAAAAGAAACCTCAAATACAGGTGGCCAACTCGGACTCGGACTCTGACGAAGAAGATGAGGATGAAGATGAAGATATTGTGATGAGCGAAAGTGACGAAGATGATGATGAGGATGAGGAAGAGGTGTTACCGCCACCGAAAAAGAAACAGCAGAAAAAGCCACAAATCCAAGTCGCCAACTCAGATTCCGATGAGGATGACGAGGATGAAGATGATTTGAATGAAGATAGTGATGACGATGTAGAGGACGACGTAGAGTCTGATAATGAAGGTCAGTAAATGGACACCAGAACTGAAAGACTGAAATACTTGCTCATAATGATGATTTAAAGGCGAATTTGAGAGTACCAACACTGGAACAGCGAGTTAATGCTGCCAGTGTGCGGGCATGAAATCAATTTATAATTCAACTGAAACACCCAAGTAGTTTGGAAGTGTTTCCACTTGAGCCTGTGTCCATTAATAATGTGTGTGTTCTTTTGCAGCTGCTGCACCAGTTCCCGCCAAGAAAGTCAAGTTGCTGCCCAGCAAATCAAAAGACCAAAATGGAACGACTAGCCATGACGACGAGCCTTTCACCGTCGAATCCTCGCTGGCGGCATTGGACCAACGTGATTCGGACGATCGAGCGTTCAGTTCGCTTAAAGGGGCCGTCTCTGAGGCAACCTTACGGGCCATCAAGGAGATGGGTTTCTCTGAGATGACCGAAATCCAGTCGAAGTCGCTGACACCGCTGCTGAAGGGACGCGATCTTGTGGGTGCGGCACAAACAGGCTCCGGCAAGACACTGGCCTTTTAATACCCGCCGTGGAGCTGATTAACAAGCTGCGCTTTATGCCACGCAACGGCACGGGTGTCATAATCATTTCCCCCACACGTGAGCTGTCCATGCAGACATTCGGAGTGCTCAAGGAGCTGATGGCACATCATCATCATACCTATGGCCTCGTGATGGGTGGCTCCAATCGTCAGGTGGAAAGCGAGAAGCTTGGCAAGGGCATCAATATACTGGTGGCGACGCCCGGTCGCCTCTTGGATCACTTGCAGAATTCACCCGACTTCCTGTACAAGAATCTGCAATGTCTGATCATTGATGAAGTGGATCGGATATTGGAGATTGGTTTCGAGGAGGAGTTAAAGCAAATCATCAATTTGCTGCCAAGTGAGTGGCCCTTTAGCCTTTAAGCCTGAGCGATTGTAATAACTATTCTCGTTTTGTAACCAGAACGACGCCAAACGATGCTCTTCTCGGCCACACAAACGGCACGCATTGAGGCCCTCTCGAAGCTGGCCCTTAAGTCGGAACCCATCTATGTGGGGGTTCACGATGACGAGATTACGGCGACTGTCGATGGTCTCGAGCAGGGCTACATTGTGTGCCCCTCGGAGAAGCGTCTGCTCGTGCTGTTCACCTTCCTTAAGAAGAATCGCAAGAAGAAGGTGATGGTTTTCTTCTCGTCCTGCATGTCGGTCAAGTACCATCACGAGCTCTTCAACTACATTGATCTGCCGGTGACCTCCATACACGGCAAGCAAAAGCAGACAAAGCGCACGACGACCTTCTTCCAGTTCTGCAATGCCGAGACCGGCATCCTGCTGTGCACAGATGTGGCGGCTCGTGGCCTGGACATACCACAGGTCGATTGGATTGTGCAGTACGATCCCCCAGATGATCCCAAGGAGTACATTCATCGTGTGGGCCGTACAGCCCGGGGATCGGGCACTTCGGGTCATGCCCTGCTGCTAATGCGGCCAGAAGAGTTGGGTTTCTTGCGCTACCTCAAGGCAGCCAAGGTGCCGCTCAATGAGTTTGAGTTCTCCTGGCAAAAGATTGCCGACATTCAGCTGCAGGTGCGTCCAAAGACAGTTTTTACTGAGATTTCGTTTTTATATATAATCTTTCGTTTTGCAGCTGGAGAAACTGATAGCCAAGAACTATTTCCTTAATCAGTCGGCCAAGGAGGCCTTCAAGTCGTATGTGCGGGCCTATGATTCCCATCAGCTGAAGCAGATATTCAATGTGAACACTTTGGACCTGCAGGCGGTCTCCAAGAGCTTTGGATTCCTGGTGCCGCCCGTGGTTGACCTTAAGGTGGGCGCTGCCAAGCGGCAGCGTCCGGAGAAGCGTGTGGGTGGCGGCGGTTTCGGTTACTACAGACAAATGAATGACACATCCGCCTCAAAGCAGCGCCACTTCAAGCAGGTCAATCGTGATCAGGCCAAGAAATTTATGCGTTAGTGAATGTGCGAATAGTTTGTAAACACCAATTTAGATACCATTGTATATTGTACAATCTTTCTTTTAATGTATATGAAGTGAATATATGCCGATGTTCACGTAACCATTTTGGCAGTCGCATCCCACGCGGAGCTCTCGCATCTCTCGACACGCGGATGTGGCTTCTCCTTATTTGTCAGTGCTCGCTCTGTTTATTTCAAATGTTTATTGCTGTCGAGGCGATCTGCGATCGCTGGCTTAAGCGAAGTCTGTGTCGCTGCCCCAAATTTGGCACAAAATTTGTTGTTTTCCTCATGAAATTGTGCCCGTTTTTTTTTTTTTTTTTGTTTGTGGCCCACGCATGAATGGAGCTGCTGGTGGCCAATGCTCTTAAAACTGTGGCCCAATAGTTCGATAATCGAACGTTTAATCAATTGAAATAATGCTCGCTGACTTATGGGGCGCCCACTGCACATGCCCTGGCTTGGCCAATTGAAACAGCATTGAGCTGCCCGAACAGTGATCAATTTTCTAATAGAAACTCGTTTCGTTTCTCCTCACCCCCCTTCCCAGCGCTAACCAGCGGCGAATCACCGAAGAGTCATCTACGAAATAAAATACAAAAACTAAATGCGCAACCTAATGAAACCAAAAACGTGGGACAGTGTGACGAGGGGACAGACGGACAGCCCATCAAAATGTATCAGCAAATTGGAAGTCGTATGGGGAATGGGCTGTGGGCGTGGGCGCAACGAATGTCTAAACCAACAACGCCACACGCCTACTGCGTTTCGCTACACCTCAAGCAGCGCACCGCAGCGCAGCTCAGCAGCTTCGAACAGCTCCAACGATAGATAGATTTCTGTGAATGAAAACTCATGCTCGCCCGGTTCGATTCATTCATGCAACACAGCAGCAGATCGAAGTTTAGCTTAGTTTGTGGCTTGTGCTTGTTATATCCAATCAGCTGGCTTCACTGCATAATATGCAAAACTCGAGGGGTTACTTTATGAATGAGTATGAGGGGGCAAAGAGAGAGGAGCGGTAAGCTCCACCTGTGGGCTGCTGGCTGTCTATTGTGGCACAGAAATTGCAATCGTTCAGGCGACAAAAGTGAAAATAATTGTTTGGGCGACTTTTAATTGACTCTTGGTGGCGTTTAAAGCTCTTCAAAGGCAGGAACTAATTCTGGAAAATGTGTCAGAAGGCTAAGAGAGGTCCCTTGTGGTCAGAACTACTTAATTTCG
The DNA here is from genome assembly GCA_009664405.1 of Drosophila bifasciata. Taxonomy (NCBI): domain Eukaryota; kingdom Metazoa; phylum Arthropoda; class Insecta; order Diptera; family Drosophilidae; genus Drosophila; species Drosophila bifasciata. The sequence goes on from CM019044.1 coordinate 10,621,036, forward strand.
ATTTTAGCTTAGTTTTACTCAACACAAAGATGTCCTTAGTTGTTATGCTTGTAAGTCACTTGATACATTCCGTTCCTTTACTGCTTAGCCACACTGAGAGAGAGAAAATATCGAAAAAGTACAGGCCACAAGGCGGCATAGTTTTTACTATTATATACAAATATTAAAAAAAAAGTCTTGAAATCATTATTGAGGGCAAACCAAACCTTTTTGGACATTTTTGGCAGCTGTCTTATGAAATGATTTCCTGCTGCTTGCTTGAATGCCTGCATATGTGTGGGTGTCAGAGTCACAAGAACTGAAGGCGCAGGCGCCCCCAAACCATGTAATGTAACGCAAACTACTACAAACTGGTTAATAGCCAGACTACTGCCTGCCTGCCTGTCTTGTGGCCAACATTCTGCTAATTACAATCGCACACGGGGCCTGCGGGTTTTCTGTGTCGGCTATAAATTAAGAAATGAAATGCATAATTTGGCGGCAAACACAACAGCCACACAAAGCCAAATTTGCATTTGTATCCATAAAACGTGCGACATACAGAAAAGGCGAGCCCCACCACTGACACCAAGGATAATCGGATAGAGTGTGAACACTGCTGGCTGTGTTTTTTTAAAGGGGGGCGCACTTCCTTATACGAACTGTGTCTCGTTTTGGGTACTTTGGGTACACCGAAACAATTGAATGATCGCCGATCTGGGGGGGATCTGACCAATGATGCATTATAATAACTCACGCCATGCCACGTTTTATTTTTTGACAAAGTTGTGTGAAAATTCAGTCATTCATTTTCATCAGACGTCACAGCACTTAACAGCTGCTAGAAATCTGTTGTTTTGGGATATATTTTTCTTTTGGACAAAAACTGAAAGTGCTACCTAAAGAGAGAACCCCAAAAAAAAAAAAAAAACACATATATGTATAATAAAAACGCCAAAGCCCTAGAGAGATTAAGCGGCCCACGGGAAACATTCAGATCCCCGCATGCCACAACAACAGATCTGCTGTCCAAAAAGTTTTCGTAGGTGTAAGAGATTGGAAAGGGCTTTTAGAGATGGTCGGGATGGGAGGTTGGCTTTTGTAGATATAAATCGAAAATCCATAAGCATACAATGTCTTCATCTTTACGCCACATTGACACATATTTCAATGGCAATAAAACTGTATAACGGCCCACACACAACCAATGACCATATGACCAATACCCATACCAATACGCCATACGCCATACCCCTACCCTGCCAAGTGCACACAAATTTGGCAGACTTGTCGGGCGAGATCAGATGTGGTGTGGTCTGGTGGTGGGCGCCTGCCTGTCCGCCTGCCTGCTTTCCAATGTCCACGTCCACTCCACTCCAAACTTTCACGTCTCATTTAAGTGCATGCGGGTGCTGAATACACGGAAGCCGAGCCAACCGAGCCAAAGTCAACTAAAAACAAGAAAGAAAGGCCAGCGCTTTGGGACAGCGAAGCTTTAGATACCCTTGTACATACATACATAGTACATATGTACATGGTTTAGTACATAGATGAATGTATGAAAGGGTTTTGAAATGTACAAAGTGAATTTGAAACTGTTAGTGTTGTTAGTAACAGTTAGTGGCAAACACTGCATTTGTATTTGCATAATCCGCGACCATGTTGCTCCTTGAACGTTATGCCATTATGATCAAGAGAAGATTTCTCATCCCTGTCCGTGTAACTTTACCTACATCTCTGGAACTGCTTGTTCCATACATTTTAATTTTAATTAAAATGCAATTCCAGGTACGTTTAAAGCAGACTTTTGGCGCGATTTCTTAAGAGTTTCTTGAGTTTCCATATTTACATTTATTTATAGTTAACATATATTGTATACATTTTCATGTAAATAAATATGAAATATTGGAATTGGATGGTGTTTAAACTTGCACATATATGTACATCTACTTCACGCAAAGGGAACACCAAAAGGAAGCACCAGAACACCCGCCGCAAACGATTGTTGGTGGAACTAAACTATTAAATAGTAATAGTTCAACTTTAAGTAACAGATTGCGATTAGATTGAATCGTAATCCTGATAATCGTAGTACCCCTCCACAAGGGTACAAATAAAAAAAAAATATATCTTTGCTATGGAAAGTAAAAGTTGTCGCTGGCATAGGGTGGCTTATATGGTACGTCGCCAGCACCAGCACCAGACCAGTTAAAACGCATGCGAATGCCAATTTTCCCACATACATTTCAGACATTCAGCATTTGGCTTAAAGGAAAAGAGTTAACACCAACAAGGTTCGGTGTTCATTTGCATGGGCTTTTGGCCAGCCCAACTGCTTGCCCCCGCATCTATGCACAATGTTGGAGAACAACAAAACGTCCGCTTGGTTCTAATCTGCCAGCGATTTCCGTGCGTAATTAATGCCTCCACTCCATGTGGAATATAATTCAAATGAACGCCAACGCGCCAAATTGTTCAACATTTTCCTGCCAGGTGGCAACGCCAGCTTCTTTGTTTTATAATATTAACTTTGAAAGCAAAATTAAGCCTGAAATTGTTTAACCACATTTGTATTTAGCTACATTTAGGATCTTTTATAGGTTGGCAACTCCAATATTCTCATTTTAAGCGAAAATATCCGCATTAACCTAAACAGCTGCAACTCTATTCGATCCAATGCACGAAAATGAGGGTGTGACTGATATTCGAAAACTGTAGCGAGAGAGCCACACAAGAGAGCGAGTGACGTCACAAATGTCATATTTGTGGGGTTTTGTATGGCTAATGGATTAAAACACGATCTTATTACAAGATAAAGCTGTAAAAATAATACTAAAGGATTATTTTGAAAAATATATATATATATTTATATAGTGGTCATTGAAAAAAAAGTGTAAATAATTATGTGATAATCCAGTCAGTATAGATTTATGGTTGAAAAACTCGATTTATTTATAAATTTAAGTAAATGAAACACATAAAAAGTTTATAGTTAAACCTCATATTAATTTTATTTTCAACTTTTATTTTTTTGTTTAATATTATTAAACAAAACCGCCGTGTTGTCATAATCACAATTGTGACGTCATGCGCTCCATAGAGAGCGAATGTACAAAATCCCACCCTCTCAGTCGCTCAGCCATGATCGCACACTGACCAGCTATCGCGCTTTCTGCTTTGCATTCAGATTCTTTTTCTCTGTCTTCGCGCTCGGTTCAGCTGTAGGAATAAACGGTAAACGGAATCGCGTTCAAGCAAAGTCCCCGAGATCGATCCCCATTCGTTCTTCTCCGACTCGAATAATAATAAAATAATCACAAGAAAAGGAATCCTCATTCGGTTAAATCCTAGGAAGTGTGTATATTGTAACATTTTTCAACGCGTATTCCAGTGAAAACCAAATGAAATGAAGGCTAAGCCCAAGAGATAAAACAGACAAACAGCAATGCTGCCCTGCCTGCCATCAACATAATCAGCAACTGTGCAAAATTTCGAATATTTTCGAGCAAATGTCGCACTGAAATTCGTGCATTGTGCTAATTAATTTCATAAATTTGTTAAAATACGCTGGAAAATGTATAGAATAATTTGCATATAAAATTATTTTCCTTTTTGTTGTATTTGCTCTCTCTGCGGAGCTGCAGCAGCCGTATCAGCGAGTGGGAGCGAGCTAGCAGATATTTTGACATTCTGCTTTCATTCATCTCCGCCGCACTCACGCTCACTATCGAATTAACGGCGCGCTCTCTTCTCTGTCGCCGTCTGGCTGCCTGCGAGTGTGTGTGCGTGTACGCCTCTGACTCTGGCCTGCCTCTTTGCACACACGATCGATCTGCAGCGGCGGCGCTGAGGAATTTTTTGTCTTCTCGCTCTATCTGTCTCTCCTGGCTTTGTGAGCGTTGCTCGCTCACGCAGTTTTTGTCTCGTTGCTGTTACTGTTTCTCAAAGGCAAAAAAACCGAAATATTTTGGGTGGAGTTGTTTTCATTTCGTTTTCTCTTCCGCAAATACATAATAATAACACATTGCCCGTTGTGTCTCTCTCTTGCAGTAACGTGTTAAAGAAAATTAATGAAATTGTGCAATAAGTAAATGAAATCAGAGAACAATCCACGAAATAAAAGAATCTCTCAAGAGTAAACCGTTTTCATTTCAAAAGAATAAACAAAATCTACAGAGCAACATTTCTCTCAGTCGTTTGCTCTCTCTCTCTCACCTACACCCCCACAAACTCACACACATACACATACACAAACACAGCAACATAATGAGTGTTTGTGAGAGCAAAGCCGTTGTGCAACAGCAACTGCAACAGCAATTGCAGCAACAAGCAGCCGCTGCTGCCGCCGTCGCGGCCGCTGCCGTCGCACAGCAACAACAACAACAACAGCAGCAACAACAGCAACAGCCCCCGCAAGTGGTGGTGCCCCAGCCCCATCTGACGCCCCAACAACAGCAACAGAGCACACAGAGCATTGCCGACTATTTGGCCCAATTGCTGAAGGATCGCAAGCAGTTGGCGGCATTCCCGAATGTCTTTACGCATGTGGAGCGACTTTTAGATGAAGGTAAGCGGCCCAAAATCATTTTCTTAATCTAAGCTGCTCAGTCACTGTTAGCAGAATATCTTTCTCTCCGGGAATGTAAGGCACAAAACAATTCTGTTCTATGTTAACTGTTAAAAAATCTCATTTGCTGTCAACTTGCTATCTTCTGAATACACTTAAGAAGGAAAAGCTAAGTAGAACTAATTTCCTTTACTCTGTTAACCCTTAACAGTCATGATTACTTTAATAGAGATTTGGCTTTAATGGGTTAAAGACCTGACAGCCACTCTCCATTTGGTTCTTCTGTCTCTTCTGGCTCCTTTTCATTCGAGTTCATTCCACCTTACAGCAGAAGAGCGGCGGTTGTTTGTTATTTTTAGTTACTTCCTTTTTGTGCGCCTCTTCGCGAGGCGATCATGTCTTATGTTGCGTTCTCCTTTTGCTTTTGTTGTTCTTATTATGAATTTTTTGTTGACTTGGTCGTCGTACACAACCGAAAGAGATAGAGAGAGAGAGAGAGCGATCTGGGAGTAGAGATGTGCCGTTGCATACCCCTCCCTGGGGGGCATCATCATACTCCACTCAAGAGTTTCGGCTACATTGAAGTGCGGTAAAAGTGTAGCACTGCCGCCGCTGCCCACGCCCGAAACCAGCCTTAAGGCAAAGGCAAACACACTTTCTGAGGGAAAACCAAACCAACAAAAAGTCAACTTTAGGGAAACGAGGCCGGGACGGGATGGCTGGGCGTGTGTGTGTTTGTGCCCAGCCACTACTACCTGGTCGCATCTCGCAGCTCTGTAAGTAATCGTGTATGAGTGTATCTGTGTGTGTGTGTGTTTGCCCAACATCTGTTGCCCATATGCATATATAGCCAGTACTATGTATGTGTCCGCACGGTAATGACAAAATTATGTTGCACAGATCTACACCATACCACACACTACACTACAGATACAGATACCGATATTTGGTTTTTGGTTTTTGGTTTTGTTTTTGCTTTTAACGTATTCGCATACGTAGCTGCAAACTAGTTTCCCTCTCAACAAATTGTATTTGCTAAAAGCAAAGCGTTGACAATTTGTAAAACTCGTTCGACCACCAGACACAAAAATCACTCAAGAAATAAAAAAAAACAACAAACTAAAACTAAAACAAGAATGTTCCGAGGCAATATTACGGACTATGGGTGTACCCGTTATACAGATTTGGAAAATAAAATGGACTACAACTACACATTAGAAGAACAAAATATAAAGCCATTGAGTTTAATGAATAATTTGGATATTCCTAAAGTTATTCGTTTTAGTCCCTATCCCGTATATGTTTCTCTTAATAGTCCCAAACATGGAAATGCTTTCTACGGCCTGCTGCACATGAAAGCATCATACCCTTGCAATAATAGGATAATACCGTGTACTACAATCCCTGCTCTGGGCTCTGGGCTCTGGGGAGTAGCTGTCTTATCAGCTTAGTGGGAGTGAGCCACAAGCCACACGCCGGCCAAAATCAAGCACTGGGTTGCTCTGGGACCACAGCTTGAACGCTGGAAGCTGAACGGCAGCCTTAGCAGCTTTCAACTTTTCAACTTCGGCTTCTGCTGCGGGCTGGTACCTCTGGGGAGGGTACCTCTGCTAGAAGTTTTTTGTGTTTTTCTCATTTTGCAACTTTCTCTTTTCAATTGCTGTCGACGCTTGTTGTTTTTTCTGGTTTACTTTCGACAACATGCGGGTCAAAATTCGGCAACAACATGTCCCAGCATGGTAAATATGTATGTGAATGTATTTTGGTTCCGAAGAATCTTAAAAACAAGGTATCTTATCATTACTTTAACTGTGATATCATCTTATAGAGAAGTTAATGCGATTAATATATTGGATTGTAAATAGAGAATTAAACTAATTTGTTAAAAAAAACTAAATTCTTAAAACTGAAAGTAGCTTAAAATATTTGTTGGTACATGTATATTTTCGCATACATATTTTTGTTGCACCGTCAGACACGTCGTTGCGAGAGATTTAATTAGGTTCCTGCCTTACCCCAAGCGGTGGCAGCAACAGCAACAGCCACAGCAAACAACCAACAACAACAAAACCCTAGAGACCGACCCGACGGTGTTTGAGGTTGCAGTTTCTACAAATGATATTCCAATTGTGGTTGCTGTTGTTGTTGGGGGTGTGCAACAATGTTTGCTTTGGGTTTGTTCCTCTTTGGGGTTCTATACTCATCCGTGGGGCAATACTACCTGTTGGGGCGTCTGTTCATTTAAAATGCACAGCTTGTGATTACATTTGAATAGATATACATACCCACACCATTCTAGTGGTGTGCGTGTGTGTGTGTGTGGATACAGTGCGGATCTAAATTATAGTTTCTAATCCACATAAGCTTTTTAACCATCGAAGCTAGAAAAAAGTGGAGAGATAATGTTTTGAGTGTGATCTTCCATCTTACGTTAACGGGTGACTGGCATTTTAACATTCAGTGAAACAAAATTTTAATTTCTGTTTTCGATAGCAGAATAATTCCTTGAAAAATGGTAGAATTTGCTGGTTGTATTAAACCCAAAACAGAAGCGTAATTTTAAACATATTTGAAAGTTACTTTATCGATAAAATTATTTTTCGACTAGTTTTCGATTATAATGCTAGTCAATATCTGTTCAGATATCAGTTTTACAAATAGAAAATAAATAAATAAATAAATATAAATATATGATCGGTTATCGTTAGCTGTAACGATAAAAGATCCTTAAGTGATCGATAATTTCATGAATGAGTAATCTATAAAAATACAAATTTATTTATTAATTTTAATTTTAAATCAATATAATTTATATTATTGGACGAATGAACCCGTAACATCTTTCATTTAAAAACTTTCCTCAACTCTTTCCATAGTCAGTCAGTCATGAGACGCACTGTAAAACCACAAACGTACTACATGTATATATTTTTCTAAATTTTTACTCTTTTTTGTTTATTTGCCGCGTTTTTTTATCGTCTTCATTCCGCTCGACGCTTTTGGCACTGCTGACATAAATTTTGTGTTGCTGTGTTGTTTGTTTTTCGGTTTTCTGACTCACGCCGCCCCAAACGGAGGCGAAGAATAAGTTTCGGCGGTCGAGACTTGTGAGAGAGGAGGGGCATGGCAGGCAGGCATTCGTTTGTATTGTATCTGTTAGATATGTAGCTTTTATGACACACGCCGCTGGAGCACGTTTCTTCGGTTGTAGCCGCCTCTGTGTATATCTGTTGCTCTGGCCATATAGCTGTAGCTGTATCTGTATCTGTATCTGATGTACATATCTCCGGCTGACTGCTGACTGCTGGCTGCTGTATTCTGTTTCTCTCTTGGCCTATTCATAGTCGTCGCATTTCGCACAGTTGAAGTGTGCCTAGACTGTGGAAAACACTGGACTGTGGAACGGAACGTCAAGCCAGCACACTCGGATTACCGGCGACGCGATGCCGTAGTCCAAGCATAACTACACGTACTATAAGTACGATCCGAACCGAAAGCATCTTCCATCTTCCGCATGACGTTTGTTTACATTGCCGTGTGCGAGAGATCTTGGGCTAAATAAAGAACCAGATAGGAAACAAAAACTCATCTTTTGATACACTTCACATATGTATCTAGTATGATATGTACATACATATATATTTTTGTGAAAAAGGAGACGCCCCAACAACACACACCTGACCGAAATAAATTATATGTATATTACTATAGCGCTAAGGTGTACGTATCTCTCGGATTGCTTACCGATCCCAACCGTATCTTGTGCATATCGCCACAGGAAAAAAAAAAATCAAATTACTCGTACGCCCGCATGCGGAATATATCTATAAACACTCACACACACACGCACAGATGCAGATACATACATCGTGGTGTATATATATAGATACAAACATACATATATTCTTGTGGCCGTGTGTATGTGTGTGTGTGTATCTTGGCATTTCTTAGATACACAAAAAAATCGTTCTCTTCTCACTTTGTCCGACATTTTTCATGAAAATTTTGAAATGTGTTTCATTTCATCTAAATTTAGATTATTGGAAAAACGAAATGGCTTTTTCGGCTGCTGTTCCTGCCTGCCTGCGCTTGCCTGCTTGCCATTCCATCGTTGGAATTTTCTCTATTCTACCGTTTTAGGGCGTTGTTTTTCCTGTGATTCAAAAACGGTGGAGGGCCAGAGAGAGGGGATTGATCATTAAAATTTGTATTTAAAGTGCCTTTGCTGCTTGTTGACACTAATGTGGCAATGGGTGCTGTTGCTGCTGCTACTGCCTGCCCATCAAGTCCAAATGCAAACAACCAGTGCGATGCCAAAATGCAAACAAATTACTTGAACATTGGCCATGGGACGGACCCTATCCCCTCTCTCATTACAAAAGATACATTTGATGATCGATCATCAGCCCTTCCAAAAGCATTCAACTTTACGATCGATTAGGTTTTTACAACAGGCACTAAAGCAGTTAACAATTACGATTGCTACTCTTTGAATTCTGTTTAGATGCTGTTTATTTAATGTATATAAATCCTTCGATAAATAATCGATAACAGATATTGAAATAGGCGCGCTAAAACAACACGAAACGCACACAGACAAACCCAAAAGCCTACAGCACTTGGAGCATTTTAATTTACAGGCAGGCAGAGGGCCACCACTAGATTCAACCAGGTCCCATCATGTTTCGCTCCTCCTCCCAACTGACGTGATCATAAATTTGCTGACAATTGTTATGCGGAACGCGTAGGCACAGACAGCTGCTGTTTATAGCGCACCAGCACCCGCACCCTCGAACAATCCTACCCGCACGAAACCCCCAACAATCCCAATCGTTGGAATCATTCGAATCCAAAAGCGATACCACGTCTCATTGCGTTTTCAAATTCAATTAAAATCTTTTGTCAACGACCATCCACCGATGATCGTCCGTCGTTTGGTTTTGTTTTGATTTGTGTTATTTGTTTTATTGGCCATTGGATGGGTTGGTTAGTTGGTTGGTCTGGTGGCTCTTTCCTTCTTTCTTTATGTACGTATAAATGCAATCAAGCATACGACCACCGCGGAAGTTGACCAAAGCTAAAACCAAAACCAAAGACCGAAAGCCCGATAGCAAATGAAGCCATCGACCAAGACCAAAACTAATACGGCTCTTCAGACTGTCAGTCGCTTGCAATTGCAACTGCATTTTGTTGCATGAAAAGGGCATTGATCGTTGATCGATCAACGATGGGATGGCTCCGATGGCTGTATACTTATGTTTGAACGTTGATGAGGCGAAAGTTGCAGGCTTTTGAATGGGCTTTCGTTTTGGTCGAATGAATTTGTCATGGAAAGTGGATCTTGATTGGGGTATTGTTATCTAATCGTGGTATATATTATTGCATGATCATTACTAAATGAAATGCGAATTAGATGGGTACATTTTTTCAAACGATTGGCAGTTGTTTCACACGTGTAAAATTCTATAGCAGATTGCAACAAGCGCCGCGAGATATATGCGAAATTGTAAGTATAATAAATGGGCAGAAATGGCAAAAATAAAAGGAAAAGCGATACCCAGAACAGATCAAAACTCTCGAGAAAGAATAAAGAACGAACCATGTCCCGGTGGGTCACTTTCCTGTCACCAGGTTTTGTGCTTGGATTGCATCACTTGAATCACTTGACAGTTCGGGGAAGCAGTTGTGCATCCAACAGATACAGATACTAGATCTTAGAATCCAGATTAATGTGCCACAACTTGTCTGTTGACTGTATCTTTTATCTAAACCGCATCGTACATCTTCTTGCAGCCTTCAATTAGTAATTATGTATGATTTCCTTGTAAATGCTTTTGCAACACGAATATTGCGTCATTTGGTGCCATGTTTTTTGTTATTTGATAGCCAACAACAACAAGCGTGCCACATATGTCTGTGTGTGTGTATTTCTGTGCCAATAGCTGGAGGAATATAATTTTTGACAAAAATAGCCATAAAAAAAGTGAAACAAAGAAGCGCGTAATTAAAATATATTTTTCGCATGATGCGGCTCATGTTTCTGCCTCCTCTGCCTCACGCAACAGAAAACTTTGGAACATTTTTTTTGGAGTGCCTGCCCATCCCCTTGAGTGCCGCCAGCCATACCCCCAGGGCTGGCTGGCTGGATGGGGCACGCGACTACCAGCAGCCGCCAGCCATGTGGCATTAGACAATTGCTATAATATGCCACCAGTCAGCACTGGCAGAGGCACAGGCACAGGCACAGGGGGCACACACAGTAGCCGACAAGCTGCACAAATTGAACAATTTGATAACGCTGAGGAGGCAGAGGAGAGGATAGGGTAGGGTAGGGGACAGGCTGCCACCACACTTGAGAGACGCACACACAAAGAGGCAACATTGTGGGATTGTGTGGCCTTTGAAGTTGCGGGGGCTTTCAGTGTGCCTGCCTGCCATATGGTCGAATGTACATATCTTTGTATCTCTCCATCTCTGGCTTCAACTCGAACTTAAAACTCTTTAGAAATACGTATATGGATGGGATGCTGCCTGCCTGCCTGCCTTCCACTTGAAAGTGAATCAATTTTATTGCAGCCTGAAGTATTGCATTCGCCATTCGATTGGATATCGGCAATCAATTTAATTTTTCAATTGTATTTAAAGACCCTCAGAGACCTCAAAGCAGAGAGTGAAAGAGATAGACCTCAACTCGGGGCGTGTGAAATGCGGGCCAATACTCGACTTTCAACCCTCTCCCTCCGTAAAACAATTTGGGACTGCAAAAGTTTCAAAAAACTTTGTTTGAACTTTAAATAATAATTGAAAATAGGAGGAGACAAGGTATTCCAAATATTTACCACATTCCAGAAGTGATTTAATTAACAAAATGTACAACTATCAACCACAAAATTCATGCATTTAGTAAACTCTTAGAGCTCCCTCCCTCTATGTATTGAAGGTTCATCTAATATTTGAAGTAAATAAAAGTATGGTTTTCAAATTAAGAGAATGGGCATGAATTACCTCTGGCTTTGTCGCTTTTAAGGATTGGAGATGGTGCGCACTCTTTGGATAAATGCCAGACATGGAAATCAACTCTTTAATGCTAAGCTTCTCTGTGAAAGAGAGAGAGAAAGATGAAATTGAAGGGACAGGAAATTATTTTCTTATTCTGTTTATAATCAGAAAATACTATGCATCGTAAGTAGGAAAAACGCAAACAACAAAAAACAACGAAGGCAAAAAAAAATCACACAAAAAGCACAAGAAAAGATACAGATTGTATCTTAATCTTCTTGGTTTGATGTTGCTGCTGCTTTTGTTTTCTCTGTGTCTCCTTCTTTCCATCTATATTCCAGACAGTTATTGATACGACACAATGAACAGCAACGTAGTGCTGCAAAAAGCAGATTGCAAAAAATGTGCAAGATAAATGTAAGCCAACAGATACAAAGATACAATACAGCAATATACCGTTGGAGCAGATGCAAAAAGGGTTTCAAGAACCCCAGAAATATTAGGAATGAAAGGTTGATATACTCTAGAGCACTTTGGATGTTGTGTGATGGAAGGATGCCTTGATATGCTGTACAAATTATCCATAAGTGAAAGGCACAAATAATAATAAACAAACTTCTGATGATTCGCGGCTGATTCTACCTTTGAATAACTTCCATCTGAGACACAAAACTAACACAACTGTATTTTTTTGGTTAAAAGAGTAGCAGTTAGATTCACAGCTCAAGTGTCCTCAATCGATGTATCTTTGTATCTTTATTTTGTGACTTTTTCATCGCGCTTCGATGACTGCAATTGTAGGGGGGAACGGCAACAGTGGGGAAAAGCGAGAGGCGACGACGCGTATTTGCTTTTTGCAGCATGAATGAATGAATCTTGGCTGCCAGCATGTGTCACGTCTTCTTGCCTTAACCTGTCTACTGTTTTGCTGCCTGTTGCCTGCTGACTGCCACTGTATCTTTGTATCTCTGTCTCCTCGAGTGTAGCCAGAGTATCTCAGACTCTCTGTGTGTGTTTACGTATATGTATGTGTGATGGCATTTTGGCTTTAGATTTCTTTTTTTTTTTTCGGGTGCGCCTTCGGAACAGCCGTTTCAATTTTGCGCTATTTTTGGCAAACGCACTCGTCTATTCGTCTGCATACTGGTCTCTTTCAATCGTTTCGATTGAAAGTATTTCGTATTTCATAAAATTTAACAAATGCCACACCCCAATGGGCTCCTAATTGTGGCATTTCCCATCATCTGTTCACATTTTTCTCACTTCGCCTTCTGCGTTTTCGTGCTTTGTGGGGGAGTGCTGCATTTTGCTTTTGTCTTTACTTTTGATTGCCTTTTTGCGTTTGCCTTTTTGTGTTTTTGCCTTTTGCCTTTGGTTCGAAATTTGTTTCGTTTTTGGCAGTTTTTAGAGGCTGCCTTTGATATGCCATAAGTGCTTTAATGTCGTGCTGCGTTGGCCACGTTTTCAGTGTAGCCCCCCGCGTACGCGTATTTGGGTTAAATGCCCATTTTATATGGACGCCCAGGCGCTGGCGCACTGGGTCTGCTCATGTCAATCATGTGGCAGGCAGCACCGCACTGTAGGCGGATGAATTAATTGTGTCTGTGGGCTCTTAAATGAAATCATATTTGCTTTAAATGGTTATCCTGTACGATCTAATGTGGTGGGGAGGGTGCAATCAGAGAGTTCCATTGAAATACATACGAGTATGTGCACAACAAGGTTTCGATTTGCAATTAAATGAAACGTTTGCCTTGCGTTTCGAATGGAATAACAGTTTAAATAAACAAATTCAATTGTTGAATGGTTAGGGCAATCATTCAATCAATGCAACATATGATAGTGATTCCACTGGAATGTGCCATTCGATCCATTCACGCGTGACTGGCACTTTGCTATTCCGTTGAAATGTTTTTGCTCTCTTCAAGCAGTGCAATATTCTACGTTAAATATCGAATTTGATCTATAGTACTGCGAAAAATATAAATAAATAAAGCCAATAATCTTAGGGGAACGGGCTCTCTTTGCACTCTTTGTAGAGTGCATTTATGGGGCATGCACTTCACTTTTATTCATGACAATTTCAATGCCCCAAGGCCTTTAGTTGATGAAATACCAAAACCGCCCACACGAACTGCAGGGTTACCTCTGCCTCTGCGTCTGCCTCTGCCTCTCTCTCTTTCTCTCTCAATCTCTGCCTCCGCATCGTCTACTCTCTGGCAGCACTCTGTTCTGTCCATCCGCTCTGTGGCACCATCAAGCGTTGCCCAAGGACGACTTGTGGCTTATCAGCCATGGCAACAGCTCGAATGTCATTGGCATATGCCACAACATCGCAACAGGCATAAGTATGTACGAGTGCACGGGCTTGGGCTGCACTTGCATTTTCTGGCCCACAACTTAAGTTTGTACGTAGGATTTTCCGGTTTTCCACGCATTCGAAGAGAAACCCACACACACGCACACAAACAAATAAATTGTCATACAAAGCGACACTTGAGGCGGAGACAAGCCATAACAAAAGTGTACAGAAAAAAAATGAAAATAAATAAATTAACAGCAAAAGAAAAGGAAAATAAAAACGAACGAGAGATTGACGAGTGCCCCGTAGAGTCAGCGGCAGCCGCAGAGGCATGACTAAAAATAAACAAAAAACGTGGGCGCGAAAAAAAAAAAAAAAGCCAAAAGGAAGAGAAATGAAAAAGGTGTTAAGAACAAGTTGCACACTCAACAAAGCCCCAAATCCAACAGGCTAAATCTACCCACAGATGCCAACAGATACAAAGATACGCAGATGCCAACAGATACAAAGATACTCGTAGTACGTACGAGTAGGTACATTTATTATTATAATAAATCCCATTCAAGGCAAGACCGGGTGGGTGCAAACAAAATAAAAGGGAAAAGAAAAAGAAAAAAGGCAGGCGGCAGCTTTGGGCTTTTGTTTTAAAACGAGTTGTTTTCGGCCACACTTCAATGTTGGTCAAGTCAAGCATATTACGCTATCTATAAAAAAAAGTAATTACGTCGCTGTGCTGGGCTGTGCTGTGCGGATGGATGTTGTGTGTTGGTGTAAAGCTAATGCTCGTTCCTACGCGTAAATCATTTACGGTTTAAAGAAAGAAAGAGAGAGAGAGTGAGAGAGCGCTTTAAACGCAATTGATTATGCGACAAAAAGTGAGAGGCAGGCAAGACCATGACCCATTCAAAGATACAAAGATACTCGCACCATACGCCATGGCACTCCATCCATCCAAATATGGCAAATAAATATTTACTTGTAATATAAATTTATTTGGCTTTCCAAAATCTTGCTTAAATAATGTGAAGCATCCTTTGAGCACTTTGAACATCACGTGTTCTCTTTACACTCCTACACACTCTCTCTCTCTCTTCCTTCCTTAGGCTAGAGTGGGATATACAACCCAACGGGATATCCAAGCCTCTCCTCTCCATTATACGAGATCTGTCTCTCTGGCTGCATTCCATTTAGCCCGTTCCATTCCTTTTGTTTGCGCTCTCTATTTCTCTTGCAGTCAGTTTCTTTAACCCTATAGTGCTTCTGAGGTATTTAGATCGCTCAATAATCGTTTTCTTTGATTCAAAAAATATTTCAAAGGTGTTTTGTCGTTGGAGAGCTGGTGAAACATTTCATGTTTCGTTTATTGTACATTCGTTTATTGTATACTCTCAATAAATGTTGGACCAAATCGAGATGTTTGATGTGTTTTTTTGGGCCAATTATGGTGCTGTGGGGGTTGTGCTGAAAAAAATTATTATAAACATGACATAAGCAGCGATAGCCATATATCCATAGCCATAGCCGGTCTGTCCGGCTGATCCAAAAACGGCCCCAAACTGCAACTTTCACCGGAATGCCATAAGGCAACAAATGATTTTCCAATATCCAAACATTTTATGGGGCAAGCAGGCGGCAGACGGCTAACGCGTTGGGCTCTCGATAAGTAAACTAATATTGTTGTATTTTGGAAAAAAAAAAAAAAACAGAATGCTGTACGATGTATGATGGAATGCAGCGTTTTTCCAATTTTTGTTTGGCTTTGGGCTAATTTATTGTTTATGTTTACACAAATTCGATGATGATTAGCGATTGGAAATTGCTCGAATAAATGTTTGTATACCGAAAAATTAATTGCAAGAAATGAAATGCAGTGAAGGGAACATTTTAACAAGTTGTAACAAAATATTCAATATATACATACGTACATACAAATGTACATACTAAATATATGTATATATATGTAAATACATGCACGTTGTATCCAAAAAGGTCATGAACCCTGCGGGTGTCTATTCTCTCTCCTCTGTTCTGTGCTTCTTCTACGTTCTGTGGCATCATCTTGGTCTTTGTTTATGTTCCCCCCCACGGGTAGCCGCGACTCCGGAAAAGTCATTCGGCTACTCCAGAAATAAACAAGCCACGAGCGTACGTACGGTACAACCAGTAGTCGAGGCAGCAGCAGCCGTATGGTAGTGTGGGGCATGGGGCATGGGGCTTGGAGGCATGCCTGAAATCTTATATTCTAAATATTCTTAAAAATAGAAGCCCCCCAAACAACGTTGAAATGTGGCAAGCAAACGTTGAAATTTGTCTGTTGATTGAGGTGCTCGGGTTTTGGTTGGAAATAAAAATGGTTAGGGCTTCGATCAAATTGAATATTGTAGCTCTAAGAATATATTTTTTTGGATGAATGGGCTTAACGAGCCTCCCATTTGTTTCTGTCCTAAGTTCCTTTTATTTTAGTTATGATTTTTTACAGATTGATTGATATGATTTCCTCACTTGATTTTTATAAGTAAAACACAAAAACTGTTTGTTTATTTGTTCGAAAAATTACTCCATAACTTATCGATAATTATTATAATATTATTTTTTTGTATTAATCGAAAAAATAAATTGCATATGCAGTAGAAGTAGTTTTAGATTGTTCCTCTGTAGATTCCACAACTCTGTACACGAAGGAAATAGATATATAATTCTCTAGAAGACACTTCCAAGAAATTACTGAACAAATCTGCATTTATGTTTGTTAAATTAAAATTTAGAGCTGATGGGCATCTTCATAATAAACATATTTACCTGATAAATTCCCTTGTTTTCACGGCAAAGCCCAAGTTGTTTCACAAATCAGTGGAAAATCTGGTTGTAGGAGGGATCGTAAATTGTTTTCATATAAACCGCCATTTCAATGTACATATTATTATTATCTTATCTAATCTGAAATTTATTCTCCCCCTCTCTTTGTTTATTTACAGGTGAGTTTTTTCCTTATCAAGGCCGTTAAATGCGATAAAGATACTGCCTGGCCACACGGTAGCAGCAGACAACAAAATGCCGACGGCTATGTCCGCTGTGTAGGGAGAGGCTAACCTGATTGGCTGAGTACACAAATCGTCTATTAGCTATACTATAAATTGTTAACTTTTAATTGGTTTAAGCAGCCATTGCAATCGTCAGAGTAGTGGCAGAGCAGAGCAGAGCAGCGCAGAGGGAGAGGGAGGGCCATCATCATCCACATTGCTGTTATTTTGTTGCTTGGAACTGGGTTTTATGAGCCCCCCTCTGGGTTTGGGGATGGGGTGGTGGCCGGCCATAAAATCAGCTTCAGTTAATTGCTTTATAAAAATGGGCGCGTGTGTCTACTACCGACTACCGTTTTGCTGAGTTTTTTTTTTTTTTTTTTTATTATTTTATTTGTAGGAAATGACTAAATTGTCATTCATCTCTCGCCAGTCGCCGCCGCTCGGCTATGAAATTTATGCACTCAAAGGTTTGGCATTTTTCCATTCAAAAGAGAAGCTGAACCCCTCTGTTGAGAAGGGGAGCAATGGGAAGCCATCCGAATGTTTCGTCACTCTTAATTAATTAATTTTCTTTGTGTGTGTATGTGTGTGTTTTTTGTACTTTTGGGTCCGGCTTGGAGCTGGGTGCGGCTTCCTGCTTTGGTTTTAGATATTCTTTGAATGAGAAGCAGATTACACTTTGATGGAAAGTGCTACAAAAGCGTGCTATGGACGCGAGCTACCCAGCTGAGGGAACAGCTGTTTTCATTTCCTCATATCGGTGATCGTTTGAGAATATCTTTAATATTTAAGTTTATTTATTGTTGCAAATCCCTTAGGCTTTAATACAAATAATTGAAGATTAGGAGAATTCTATTCTCATTATAGCTGAATGCGGTTTAGCTAGCATTTTTCCTTTAATCATTTATTTTCCAAGCAATTTACGCTTTGATTGCGCATTTATTTGGTTCGTTTTTGGGTTCGTTTTTCCCTAGGCCTCCTTTCTGGGTTATACTATACTCGTTTTGTGGGGGCATTTTGCTGAAAATTGTGCTCATGGGAACTGATTGATTAGCGGTTAGTGGCTTTGCTTTGGTGGCTTCTCGTAGACTTGGACTATCGATGCCTACGGAGTGACAAGCGACCATCGACTATCGACCATCGACCGGACCGACTGCAGAAACAGTAACTGCCAGACGACGACGACATTTGCAATGTTTTTTGGCAACGACAAGTTGCCGTTGCAATTGGGTATTTTTTTTTTTCTTCTTTCATTTTTGGTTAGCAATTTTCCAAACGTGTTTGTTTTGTTTGTTTGTTTTCGAGTGTCGAGTTTTCGAGCCACATAACTGTTGCCTTCGGCTCTCACGAAATGTGTGGATGGTGGAGCTGTTATTAGATCGGGGGGTACCCCACATATAATGAGTGCCATGCCGGACAGCTGTGAAAATGTTTATGCGTCCCATGACTCAGTGAGATGATGGCAACGTCTGGCATTGTGAATCAGTTAAGAATTTCATTGGAAATTAGAAATGTATTTGAAAGTAAATACATATAAAGAGATGTTGCCTGTATATAAAAGATTTTAATCTGTGAATCTTCTTTTCTAAAAAAATACTCTCTCTCCTATATAAATGTACTTATGTATGTATGTACAGTTATACGCATACTTCAGAGATGGAAAGCCAGCCGGCTCCTTGTTCTAGTATTTTGTGCACTCGAACCCAGTGCAATGTCTTATCTGCTGATCTTCATTTCATCTACACGAGCATTGCTACTCTCTCTCACGCCAATACATTCTCTCACAATTTCTGCATTCCATTGCTCTCTCAGCAACAACAACCACAAAAATGCGAACGCAGGGGGGAACTCCACTTTTTTGCTGTCGCAAACGGGATTGACTTCTGTCACTTAATTTTACGTGCATTGCTCCTGCTCACACGCATTGCATGCTCTTTCAATTCCTTCGTTCCTCTCTTGGTGTCTCTTGGTCATTCCTTCGTTCCTCTGTTGGTCTCTCTTGGTCATTCCTTCGAAAACCAACAACTAAAATGAGCTTTATTCGGAGATGACCCGTTTGTGTCACTCTCTCTCAGGTGTTACTCGCAGCAAATACTTAAGCATACAGAATAAGTTACTCTTTCTATAAGCTACTCTAATTTGCTACACAGTTCCGGCTTCTTTATTATTTTAATGCTTACTATACGAATACCCTTTACGAATACATACATATTCATATTTTATGAATATCTAACCCCAATTACCAAAATAATTCTATATACAACAATATCAATCAAAATGTTAACAAAATATTTCAAGGCTGGTGCGGCCAACACCTTTTTGTCTTGTTTATTTGATTGATTGCTATGACACATATTTAATTTCGTTGATGTGTGGCTGCTGCTGTTCATGATTGACTGACTGACTTACTGACATACTCTTACACGCCACGGCACACCCACTTGATGCTCTTAAGCGATTTGCGTAGCCCTACTTAATGCAAAGCTCTGCTGATGCCTGGCCTGCCTCCCACAAGTATTTTCTTTCGTTTTTGTTTTGTTTTCCCAAGTGCATGTGAAAATTTGTTGTAATCTGGGCGGCTTCCCCGATAAAGCCCAACCCCACAGCGGAAAACATACATAATTCGTGTCTGTCTTCTCTGTCTTTCGGTGTCTATCTTTCGGTGTGTGCATAATGATGTTGTTTTGACTTTAAGTGCTGCTGCGTGTTCGCTGACAAACAACTTTCCACATTTCCATTGTCTATGGAAAACTGAAAGTTCAAATTTAACATTTCACTTCCTTTCGGATTCAGGCAACAGCACCTCATATTTCGCTCCAGGGGAAATGCTGCTAATACCACTCCCACTCCCCTAGCCACCCTCGAAGGCATTCTGGCGTGTCGACGAGACTTAAAGCTCATCAAAATGTGCCACACAGAGACTTCCAAAAGAAGTGTGTCGTCGTTTCTCTCTCTCTCTCTCTCTGGTGCGTCGCCTCTGACATGTGAAAAGTCTCTTGTTGGCCAATTTTGCATTGTTTTTTCTATTTCACAGTTTTTCCTTTTTCTTTGACACATTTTTCTTCTGTGCCTCGCAATGATGGACAGAAAGAAAAGTAGCGAAGATCTGTGGCCTCTAAATTGTTGAACCACACAGCCAGAATACTGAATAAAATACAACCAACTATTATTATTCATCGATCTATTAAATTTTATTATGATCGCAATAATATTGCAATCCGAACATAGAAAACAATTGAGATTTCAATAGTGTTCCTACCCATATGGAATCAATGGTTTTCAATATTTCGATAAAGCCATAAAACATTTTTTATATATGTACATACATCCAAGGTATCCCCTAGTCGCATCGCTTGTGTGTGTTTGTATTTCTCTGTCTCCTTTAGTCACATGAACATTTCTCCTTTGAAATATGTCAAATCTTTGGCTTACTCTTTACGATGTGTGTGTGTGTGTGGGCGTTATCATTAGCTTTAATGCCCTTAGACGGATGGATGGGTGTAGGATGACAATGATGAGCCATATTAATGGCCAATAGAGAATCTACGGTGTTGGCCAGCCAACAGATAAAATTGAGGTACCGCGTCACATTGAGTGTCCATTAAAATACTCGTCTCCCGATTCTTTTTAATATTTCTTTGTTGCCACGTAATTAAACGGCAACAGCCACTCAATGCTATGGCTAATAAAATGATTGGGTTGTGTGTTTGTGTGAGAGAATATATTTCGGGGGCATTACGAAGTCGAAAATTAGTCACGAATTGTTGGGGAGGGGATTTGTTTAATACATTTTTGCACGTTTGACCAAGTAAATACTGTGAGATCTTAATCGCGACGATTTATTTTCGAAATGCCTGGCGGACTGGTTCCAGAGTGTGGCCAGAACATGATTTGGTAACAGCAATTTAATCTCGTTTTAATATTAATGGAATTACATTTAATATATTTACACAGGCTATTGATACGGCTGTTTAATCCCAAAATATCCCAAAATGTACTGCAAATTATTCACGTATTTTTAATTAAATCAAAAATTGTGTTGGGTTTGCGCTTTCGCGCCTTCAATCTTTTATCGATTGCTTTTAATGTTCGTCAGCGGTTGGGTAATATGATTTTAAACAGATGTTGGTAGTGCAGACAAGAACCGATAGAAGAAGTACACATTTTATACATAACTTTTTCTTATTCAGTCTGCTAAAGAGTCCCATAAGCGACGAACTTAGCTAAATCTGAAAAAAAAACATCAGATAACTTTATTATCTATCTACCATATGAATGATCGATGATGTGCAAGGGCCATCAAAAGCTATTCTTTCTCTCGTATTTATGAGTAATAAAATTTATTCAAGAATCTAATAAGTCTATTATTAGTGTTGTCTAAAGACCGTTAGATCATCAACGTTCTCAGCCACTAAAATAAATAAAACCTATCAAAATACTGAAACAATATTTGCTCAAAAAAAATACTGTTAACATGGTAACATTGCCTTAACCGAATATATTTATAGATACATTTAAGTCAGTTTTTTGTCTTTCGGTACAACTCAAAAATAGAGCATATCTCTACGCGTAGTGTTTGTCGATGGCTTGTGCCGCCAGACCAGACCCAAAGAAAAGTAATGAAAAAAAATCTACATACATAAAGGGGAAACAAATAGGACAATTTGGGGTTTATTTAACTAACAATTTGTACAATTATTCCGTGTTATTGTTAGCTTAATGTGCGTTTTATCATTTCACTGTGTGTTTGTTCAAGTGTTTATCCGCATGTCTGAAGCTATTTGGCTGAACGCCGCCGCCGAACCAGGTGCAGATTTATTATTTTCTGACACGTATCGTATCCGTGATTTGGTTGTTTTTAGCTTTTTGCCACTCTTTTGCTTTCTGTGCGATTGCAAAAGCATTTTGCAATATTTCACTGCACATTAAATAAACAGATGGAAATCATGAATCCGAAAAAAAATAAAACAACAAATTGTTTTAAAATATTTTGCAAATGAAATTGGGCAAAAAATGTAATCAATAATTTTAGGAATTTGCCAAAACTGCGCAAATTTATTTCGAATTTCAAAGCTAAAAAGTCCATGCACAGAGCCGAGAGAAAATTGTTATATTTTGTATGAAAACTGTTGTGCAAATATTTATCTTTCATCGTTTAACATAAATGCATCCTTGTCCAAGTATAATTCATGGAAACTTTTACCCGGTAGAAAAGTTGAGCAGTAGAGAAAACATTTTACATAACACAGAAGTGCATTAAAGTCAGCCGATTTAAGCATGCATCCATTTAAGAATGGAAAACACGATTCATCTACTACTAGTACCTAAATTTAATTTAAAGAATTTAGTTAGTCAATCAGCGACTATAATTGTGAGCCTGCTTAGTTTTTGAAACAACAAGCAACATGAAATGAGATATGAGCATCCATCCCTTCGCACTTTAGAATGGTATTTCCGTTACTCTGTGGGCATAGAGTTCGTGCTTTTGATTCTGGCGTTCAGTTTCTGATTTTACACCCCAAGTTTCAAGGACAAGGGAAAAGAGAGACTCTGTGTTGCTCTCTCTCTCTCTCTCTCTCTCTCTCTCGTTCTCTTCCTCTATCGTTGCCCCACTGTTGATATTTCGCAACTCTTTCGCTTCGTTTTCGGTTATAGTCGTTACATACATATTTTTTGTATTTTGTTTTACGCACACTTTAATAGTGTTTTCTTTTGTTTTGTTTGACTTTATTTCTCTGCGGATTTTGTTTGCCAGAAATTACATTTTTTTATTCCCCTGGGTTGAAACTTTCAGCAACTTTTGTTTTTCGTGCCCCCCAAAAAAAGGGAGAGTGTCAAAAACATACAACATACAAAAATGTAGTCTGCATGTGAAATTTTAATTATAAAATAATGTTGACAAAAAAAAAAATACCACCGAATATTTATAGTATTTTTTTTTTTTTTTGGTTCAGAAATAACAAATTTGTTGAATATAATAGAAATCTTGGAAAAATCACATACGAATCGAGCGTGCGAACCGACATATCACTGACAGTTTTATGATTGTAGAAATTTATTTATAAAAAATGCATAAAAAACTGTCATTTGTGTCGCTGCGATGGAAATATTCATTAATTAAAATACTGAAAAGTAATAAGAAAAAAAAAATGAAAAAAGCACCATAAAAAAAAAAAACAAAAACGGATTGAAAACAAAATAAAAAAATGTTCATTGCTGCATTTTAGAATTTTATGGCGATTATACAAAAAATAAATAAAATATCTGCTCGACTTATAGCTTCGAAACGTACTGTCCCCAAAAGGCATTACCTGGGCCAAAACCAACCACAATCAAAAGACAAGAGTGATATGCACGAAATATGCAAAAAGCTTTACAAAAACAAATACAACCGAATAATGAAATTACTTGAACGCACAAAATAAACCTTCTTTTTTTTTTGCTTTTTTGTTTTGTGGCGTTTCGGTTTCGGTTTTGGTTTTGACTTTTGGGTGTACAAATACAGTGCCAAATTGCAAATAATATTTCCAAGGCCAATGGAGTTCAAAACCAAAAATAAAACTCAAAAAAAATCAAATACCGGGGACCGACCGACCTGTTGGAGGTTTAAGTGCAGCAATCAGCCAGAACCTTAAACGTTTCTTTGCCATTTCTGTTGACAATTTTGTTAAGGCAGAGTCACCGTCATCAGGTCGAAACCCACCCACACACACACAGACACGGCACAGACCAGACCGAGATCTCATTTGACATTGTTTGCTTGGGTTGACAGACACCCACGCTCGAATATCGTGTGGTGGTACTGCTCGTATGAATGGTTTTGCATTCATAAATTAGCTGGCAGATACTAAGATATGTGTCGCACTTAGCCACAGTTCCACCACGCCTTTTAGCCCCCTCCCAAATCCCCGCACTTGCCGCTGTTAACCATGAAATCGTGAGCCAATGCAAATTGTTCTCACAGCTCACAAAAAAAAGAAGAAAACAAAAACAATCAATCAGAGCCCCCGATGCGATGCGATGCGATCTTTCGCGTTAAGCTGTTGAGCTAAGCTCAGTTTTAATTTGGTTTAAGGTGTCGCTCTGCGCTGTCTCTCGCATATCTTATGAGATGTGTGCGACATTCGATTTGGGTGGATACGATTTGATACGAGGTACTCGTATTTGGTCTCAGCGCAAGGCTGCCGGAATGGAGTGGGAACGATGTGAACGATGGTGGAAGTGCTTGAAAGATTTCCTCTTTTTTTAATAAATAATTTAGATTCTGATTAAAAGTTGCATTGGCTATTTTTTCCCGCTCACTCGGATTCATCGAAAAAACCCTTTTATCGCTTGGTTCTCCTGTGATTTCTCTGAGCGAGTCTCCCATCTGACTCTTACTCGGCAATACAAAGAGCTATGTTCGTATCTCCTCGCTTGTTCAATTCTCTCTGATTCGATATGATTTGATATTTTTCTTAAATTGTTTTACCTTATTCAATTTGATACAAATTCAATCAAATACCATTACTAACAGCCCAGAAAAAAAATCTCCTCAATTGATAAACTCTCTTTCAACCTGTTCAATTGAATTCGGAATAATTCAAACCCAAAATCAAACCAAGAAGCCACTTAAAATGTACATCCCACGCATAAATACATGTATGTATGTATGTATGTGAAGAATGTGTAATCATTTCTGCCACCCTACCCACCCACTTTGTATATATTTTATGCCCTACTTGCCTTCGGGGCAGCCAGATACAACAGAACCCTTGCCAAAAAAAAAGTCGTGGTGCATAAAATTTGACAACTTATGGACGCTCGAGTGGTTCTTCGTTCGGACTCGTACCATCATCTCTCAAGTGCAGGAAAAAGCAGGGAAAAAAAACTCAAGAAAAAGTGCAGAAGCTAAATTTAAAATTCAAATGTTGCAAAATATGGCAGCCAAGCGAAGAGGAGGGAGGGGGGTATAGAGGGCACCCAGAAGAGATTTCATTCTACGAAGAAAAATATCAAAATGATGTCATATACAAATTAAACCGATTCCATCCATCCTTTAGCCTTGAGTTTAAGCCAGTTTTTTTTTCTTTTTGTGTGCTGTTGCCACTAATAACACTCCATCGGAAAGGTAACCCACTTGGTGGAGCCAGCCACATTGTGGGGGCTGAGGTTTATACAAAATGATAATAATAATAATAATAATACTTGAACACACACGCAAAGTTTTGTGCCAAATTTGGTGGTTCCTCGCCTGCTGTCCCCATAGCCATATATAGAGCTTGAGCGTTGGCCAAGAGATACATAGAGATACGAGTATATACGGATAGAGTCATAAAACGTTGTATCTATGTAAATTATGACTCAAACTGTATGGCGGGGCTTGCATTAGGCGCGGAATGAATGGATGTGAAAGATGGAGGAGATCTGAGAGTTGCCTTAAAAGCACAAACGAGTCGACTTGTTAATGAATAAAATGATCATTCATTGATAATTGTTGCTGCTCTCGTTCGGGTGTCGCCCACATGAATACTCAGCTCTCTTAGTTCTGTGTTCTTTCTGCCCTTAAATGGACAGTCTGTGTGTGGGGGGGGATACAACAACAGGTTGTTCTCTGAGTAAGGGACTTAATTATAGATCTGAGAGAGCTTAAACCTCCAGAGAGTCGAAGTTATTAATTAAGCCGCCTGCACAATATGATAATAGTAATTTTATCTAAATGCCGCCTATCAAATATGCCATTGCCAGAAGTGACTAATTCGATTCGAATGATATGACTTCGTCATCGGAACGGATCGTTTGGCTCAGCTTGGCTTGGCTCGGCTCGGCTATGCAAAATGCAAATGATTTTACACCAATTTAGCCTCCAGTACGCGACTC
This sequence comes from Drosophila bifasciata, assembly GCA_009664405.1. Classification (NCBI taxonomy): domain Eukaryota; kingdom Metazoa; phylum Arthropoda; class Insecta; order Diptera; family Drosophilidae; genus Drosophila; species Drosophila bifasciata. The sequence continues at coordinate 10,646,765 of CM019044.1, forward strand.
TCTAGAGTCTTATTCATCTAATCTGGCTGCACAATCTGCAGTGTGCCACACATTGCTTCGGTCACGTTGCAAATTGACATTTGCTCGATTAAAACTGACAGCTGTCATGATTGAATGATCTTAAAGCTCTGATCTAATCTGTTCTGTTCTGATCTGACTGGAATGCTCTTCAATGTTGCGTGTCTCTAGTAATTAAACACGGCCGGCGGTGGAAAAATGAAAAAACGGTGGAAAAATGAAAAGCCCATTCGAGGTATGCGCTCGAGGGGAAAATCTCTACCATCTTCCATCAATATACATATGTATATATTTCTAAATTTCTGTGCCGCTTTCTGACTGACTGGCGGTACCCTCAATAATTATTCTTCATCTTTTTTTTTTTTTTTTTTTTTTTTTCTACCATTTCTTTTATGGGTTCTTTGACCCGAACCCCACGCCGAACTCTGAAATGGAAAACATCTTTTATTTTCCGTTTCTTTTCTGCGGCAGCACCGCAAAAAGTAATTTTAAATTTTTTGTGCAATTTCTTTTCTACGTCTTTTCAGGCGAGTGCTTTTCTTTGTTTGCCGCAGCACAGATTTTTTTTCTTAATTTTTATTTATGTGACACAGAAAGAAAAGATGCCGAAAGATAAATACATTTTGGAATATATAAAAAGTTAATTAATTGAAGTGCTAAGAAATGCTCAAGGCAAAGAGATGGACAAAAACAGTTCAAGGCAGGCCAAGAGATCAAAGAGTGGTACAGGATTACTAGTATAAATCCCCCTTAAAATTAAGACTCTGAAACTTTCTTTGAAATGAATTCCGCAAAGGATTAACTGCCAATCAAATAGTGTTATTTTGTCAAAGTTTAGACACTCATTTTCTCTATTTAGTTGGACAAGTCAGTGGGGCGTTTAATTGATGTCACTTGTGGGCAAAAATCTTGAGTCACTTCTATGACATATACGTCCCCCCCCCCATGTGGCTGGCACACACAAGCCAACAATTACCGAGTGTTTAGTGACAAATTGTCAAGGCACATGCCAAAGACAAACAATGGCAATGCAATTGGGATTGGGGATTATGCAAAAACCAGAATAATAACAACAGCAGCAGCACAAAATGTTGATCATATCAATTCGAGAGGGGCTGTCAACTGGCACAGTTGGGGGTAGGATAGGCGCAACAGACAGCAGCCACAGCATCACCATCAGTCAGGCAGTCAGTCGGAGCCCAGCAGAAGTGTGAAATGTAGGGGAGAAACTATGGCTGATCTCAGACCTGCCCTCAGAGAGGGGGCGTAAAGTGAATCAAGGGGAAATGCATGGCATAATTTGTATAAATATAAACCAAGTGATTTCATTGACTAGCCAACCTAATAAATAACAAAAGTAGCACTCACTGAATGGCCGTAGCGAAAACCCCACATATTCACACGCCATTTTATTGATGCTCATTTAGTACATGAATTAAACGTAATTTAATACAACCACTTAGCTAAATGACAAATGGGACTCAGTTCTGGTGCTGGGGCTTGCAATTAAAATTATCAACACTGTGTTCGCTTTTGTTTGTTTTGTTCGCTTTTCATCAGAGAATTTATTTGTATGCATTTGCTTTGGACATAGAAGAGTGGCATTTATTGCGCAATTAAGAATATTGTATACATAATTCGTATCCAAATCGAGTTTGATACTATGCTCAAGGCTCTCTAAGCACACCGCTCTATCTATTATGTATCTATTTTTAAGCAAGTTATATTAGGGCCAATAATATATTATAATAGAATATATTATATCTTCATAACTACCGCAAAAACTTCTGATTTAGTTCCCCCATTAATATGTAATCTCTATTTTGTTTTGTTAATTTTCAGAAATTGCACGCGTGCGCGCTTCACTCTTCCAGATCAATGGGGTCAAGAAGGAGCCGCTGACACTGCCCGAGCCCGAGGGTGCTGTCGTGACGATGAACGAGAAGGTTTATGTGCCAGTTCGTGAACATCCAGATGTAAGTGTATACTACATAGTACTGAAATGAATGATGATGAATGATAAATGATGATGATCTAATTTATGGATCGACGAACCATTTCGATGGATGGGTTTCCGCTAATTAGAAAAGTGACAACGACCACAGCAGACTACAAAGTGGCTGTGTGTGTGTGTGTGTGTTCACTGAGCAACTGGTACACCGGAAATGGCATTAAGGTGTGCCAATCTTCCTACCTACGACACGACGTATATGCTCTACTCTAACGCTTCTTCTGTACGCTGTCTCTGATAGAGTCAGTAGTGTGTTAAAGAGTCTTTGAGACAAGACAAGACAAGAAAACACGCCCCAGCCAGATGCCAGTTGCCAGTTTCCAGTTGCCAAATGCAAAGCTCCATTGCTGTACCCTTGCCACCCATCCCTATATAGCCACTATATGGGTTAGATGCGGAATCATTGAAGCGTTTTAGGAAGTCGTTTGACGGCGCTCACTCGTTTCATTTCATTTCATTTCATTTACTTGTAGGCGTCATGTCAAAGCCAAAGCCAAGCCAAGCCCCAGGGCCCTGCCACATTAGAATTTGATTTAATTTTATGCAATTTAAAATGTTGCGCACTCCGCGCTCTGCTTCGTCTTTTGTTACTCGTTTAATTTGGAAATTGTTTGGGCGTAGTTTTTTTTTTTTTTTTTGTTTTCCCTCTATTTATTAATGGCCTGACAGCAGCAGACGAGGAAATTTATTTTATTGCATGACACACTTTGCTCTTGGATGTATTTTATGTTGATGTTTTTTCCACTCCCCTGCACTCCTCTCTCCTCTCCTCAACGCTGGCGGTCCAGATACGAGTAGATGCATAAATTTAAATAGCATTAATTAGACTCAAAAGCATTTCAGATCGAGTGCTGCTGTCGAAGCTGTTCCAGCTGTTCCAATAATGTTCTTGGGCAAATTCATGGCGCCAAAGCAATAGTTCAGGGTGGTACTTTGAACCCCCCCCCCCAACACATGGGCCGGGAATAAGAGAAGTTCAGGTTATTCCTGCGAGAAGTGCGATCTATAATGAGATAATGATACTGAAAACCATAGAGAAGCCTCTTCAGTTACTTAGATTTCCTGAACCATTATGAAACAATTCACAAGAAATAAAATGAACACCGAAGCGAACAAATCATAGAGGAGCGTAAATAGATCAAACATAAATAAAAATATATAATGGCACTTTATTAGGGGTGATTCGGAGCCATGTCTAATGTTGTACCTTCTCCAAACCAATTCGTAATGAATATGAATGAGTTAAGGTCATAAATTAAAACAGAACATGAATAATTTGAGTGAAACAACACACACAAACAAGGCAGGCACACAATCTTGAGCCAGCGACAACTTTTGATGATGTTTTCCAAATGAAAACTGGCACAGAGATCTACTATTGCTCCAATCGGCGGATCTTTCTTTACCCCCCATTCAGGTGTTCAAATCAGTCTATTTTTAAGGCCAAATGTTTGAAAATTTCCGACACGCCGCCCAAAAGGTGCGATGTTTGAGTTGTTTTGCGTGGGCGTTCAGAGGCTCATTTCTCTTCGCGTCATAAATCATTTAATTTAATTGCAATCATTTCGAGGAAAATTTGCAATAGAAAAATATCTGACATATTCCACATTTCCCATGTCTCTATGTCTAGCTATTTTGAAGTATGTATATGTTTAAGCAAGATAAATTGCGTTTCAAATAACATGGAAAATGCAACAGACGAAACATTTTCCCCACCCATAAACATTTGGCCTACCAGCGGATGCCTCGTCATTGGGCATAAATTTCAAGGCATTTGGCAAGAGCGAATAATGGCAGTTAATAATTTATACCATACACCATGTAAATAGAGATTTGTCAGCGAGTCATAGAGTGACAGGTGGGGACCAAAACAATACTCGTATTCCTCCTATTCGCGTATGCCATGTAAATGGACAAACAATTTGTCAACGGGCTTACCGAATGCACAGGAGGAGGAGGAGATCATGGACGCTGGAGAGGCTGGTGTATATTGCAGCTTGTTTGTGACCAAAACATAAATGCAACTTAATTAAAGCAGCCAACAGACAGCAGGCAGCAGCTCCAGTCCAGTGCCAGAGCATTTAAACAGTTTACAATTAATTACAGGCCCCGCTATTAACGCTCCAAAGACATCTGTCTCTCTCCCTCTGTTCATCTGTCTGTCTGCTGTCTCTTTCCATTGTATTCTATCCATCTCTCTTTCTTGTATGTGTGTGTGTGTGTGTTTTTGTTTGCTTGTACGACTGTCAACGCTCATTGCTCATACGCCCCGTGGCGACATGCGACAGTTGACCCACTGAGAAAACAGCAGCAAAGCAGCAGCAGCCCATTGCGAGTACGAATATACTATACATATGTATGTATTTGTTAGCGAATAGAAAATTATGTTTGACATTCTTTATGGCCAAATCATTTGCTGTTTTGTGTTCTGTTAAATGAAATCATTTGATGTTGTTGTTGAACCATTCATACATACATATGAACATACCATATTCATATATGGAAGAGGCACAATTAAATGTAATATTATTTAGAATGAATTCATTCAGTGAATGACAAAAGAAATTAAATGAATGCTTTAATTGAATATATATATATTTTCTCAGAAGCATATCGAAGAAACTTTATCGTAGCATAGTAATATATGACTGACTTTTCCCTTTGCTTTTCCATTAGCGATTTAAGCTTTTCCCTTAAATAAGTAAATCCTTTTGTGCAGTTGATTAATCAATCAATCAAGTGGTTTGATTAACCACAATAATCGGGTTACATTAAATGTAATTTAATGGTATATTTGGTCACACCCACAAAGAGGCAACTACAGCTCCGATTTAAGCCTCGTCTGACGAGCGCGCTGTGTGGCTCTGGCTTTAAGGTCATTTCAGTTAAGAGATTTATATCGCTTAACTCTTAAATGCTGCCACCTTAAATACTTCTCGTAGACAAAGTACATGGTATACTCGTATTATTTTCAAACAGCATCCCATTCAACGCAAAAAAACACTTTACTTTTTGTTTGTATGTATTGTATTATTGTCTAAGCCCGTTAACACAAAGGCCAATTAATCTACAAACTGCAGCAAATTAGTCATAAACATTGAAATGCTAATTACATGCAATTTTTATGTACATTTTCGGTTGTTTCGCTGGTAATTTAATGGGGGTACAACACAAAAAAGCCAAACGCATTAGCCGCCAAACCCCGAACCCGAACCCCTTGCTAAACAAAAAAAAACTGTGGCAAACATTATTCTCCAAGTTTAATTTTCAGTCATTCAAATTCCTGCCCGGCGGTAGCTTCAACAGTTTTTGTTGTTGCTGCTGCTTGCTGGTTGCTGCTGCTGTCATGTCAATTTTTGATTTATTTTTCCGTGTAATAGACGAGCTTTTTTTTTTGTTGTTGTTTCCAGCGTAATTATGTATGTGCGCTAAAGTGTCTCTCTCACTATAGAGTATGCACATAGGCATGCATGTATTAGAGGTATATAATAGCCGAGCGAGTTCGAGTATAATCTATTTGATCTATGCCGACCTTTGCCTTGGTGTTAAATATGCATTTTTATACACCATCTGCTGGAGAGGTGTTTTCGTATAGAGATCTTTGTGTGACAATCTAACTGAAAGATAGACAGATGCTTAAGGAAAATGTATCTCTATATGTTTAGATCTTTTGGCTTAAAAGTTAAAAAAGGCTTAAAAGAATATTATGTATGAAAAGATGAAAATATTTCCTTAAATTCATTGTAAATCGATAAACAACTGGCAAAACTAATAATTGTGTTCCTGTGCCAAATATCATACATAACCTTTTATGGTCGAAATGCAACATTTTTGTATTTATGATTGGGAGCATGAAGGGAAGAAGAGGTTTTCCAAATGACAGACTGTGCCATTTTCTTTGTGATGGCTTTTTCGTTTGCTATGAGAACATTGAGGGCTGAGGACAATCGAAGGACAGTTGGGTGTGTGTCGGTTTCGTTGTCATGGTCGCACACATTCCAGTCTGTCGGTAGGTAGGTTGTCTAGGCCTCTGGTACTACATACATACATACATATTTCCTTATCTCACAAATTGTGTGTGTGTGTTGGGGCCCTTTTGTATGCGTCGAGTCTCCTCTGCGCTCTTCTCTGCTTCTCTCCTTCGTTCTCTTATCAATTTCTTGTACCTTTGCATTATTGAAAATTATTATAGCAATTCTATATGAAATATAAATATAAATATTTTACAAGTACACAGACACACACACACACACACACACGCAACTTTATGTACTTTTCCACTTGTGTGCGCTTTTGCCATATCTGGTCTGAAAATCTGTAAAATAATATAATACTTACGTGTGTACATACTTATGTATATAGGCATTTATTTACGAGTATATTTGTTCACTTCAATTGAATCACATCTGAATCTCTTTGCTTTGGCTCCACTCCACTTTCCCACTCTCCCACTTGACTCCCGTTTTGTCTTCTGTCTGCTTCAAGTATCTGCCCCCCCTCCATCCCAGCATGGGCTGGAAAATGCCAATAAACGTATGTACAAATACAAATAATATAACATCCGAAACTGTTTGCTTATCGTTGTTGCTGTTGCCAGTTGCCAGTCAGTTACCATTTGCCTTTTGCTGCTGCTGTTTTTGGTATGGGGAATTTCTAGAGGCACCAACCCGTGTGTAGGCGGTGGGGGTTCACTTGAGGTAGCTCCTCCTTTTCTGGTACTCGTAATTATCGTTTACATATGTATGTAGCTCGTAAAACGACCACAAAGTAAATTGTTATTATGAGTGGTGATAGGAGGGGTAAACGATATACATAAGTAATGAAATGGATTAGCACAAACTAACATACATAAATACATAAATGATTAGCTGTATAAATACGTTTATTTTACATCAGTTTCAATCATGCACAACCTGCACAGGGGACATCCACAATTTTTATTCATAATTTTGGGACTTAGTTGCACAAATTAAAGAGGATCCTTTATTTTCAGTTTTTTTCTTTTGAGGATCGATTAGGTATCTGCGTTGGGTGACTCTTTCAAACTCTAAACTGTTTAGAAATTCTGCTGCTGTTGGTGCAGAGCCAACTCCTTCCTATCGCTTCAAGTGCATTCAATTCTTGTTTAATCTTTATTCTTTACAACGCAATCATTTATTTGTTTGCCATGGTTCAATATTTGTGGAACGCGTCGCTTACTGGTATCTTCAAGTGTGCCGCAAAGAGAGAAAGAGACAGAGGGGTAGAAGGCACAAAGTGCTGCAGAGTGTAGGGTGAATTTTAATTTCCGCTTGGGGGATAAATGGAAGAGATCATTTGTTTAGACTTTTGGGGTTTTTAATTAAGGTTACAGATAGGCAATGCAACGCCCGCCCGCCGCCACTCTGCCTGCCTGATGGCGTAGATACCAAAGAGATACAAACTTTCTCGCCATATTTGTGCAACATTCAAGGAGGATAGATTACTGTTGCTGCTGCTGCTGCTGCCATGGCTGCTGAGAGGCACTTTAGATGAATTTTTGCAAAATTTAATTTAAATTGCCAAAGCCATTAGGCATTAACTGCATTCTTCGGATCATGGCGGCAATTTTCAATTGATTTGATCTCTCAGTGCCGCTTTTGCAGTGGCAGTGGCAGTTGCAGTTGCAGATGCAGGCTATAAGATACAGATACATTCAGACTGACAACAACAACAACAGCTGCGGCCGTCGACTGCTGCTGCTGCTGACTGCAGTTGCCTGAGGCCTGGGGCGGCTGAATGTCGATGATCGCATCGTTACTGCATAGCACACGGGAGGGGAGACGGAGACACGGGGAGACCCCACAACACACGTCCAACATTCAATATCTCACATCCCCCCCATCACATCATCGCTTTTGGAATAGATTTTCTTCTGTGTGTGGCTGGGTGTGGGTGGCAATTGCCTTTGGGGGCCACAACCAGAACTAGTTTATTCAGCAATTTACAATAACTTACATGAAAATCGCTTTCGATCTGGCTAATAAATCGAATTTATCATCACATCAACCCACCCACCCCCACGGCAAAAGGCACTTTTCGCGATTCGGAACTTTGCCCAAAACAAAATATACGAGTATTTATGTATGTATGTATGATAATTGGGCGACAAGCGACCCCCTTGTTGGCCTGGCTTTGGAGCCCGACTGAGCCATGTCCATCATTTCGCGGATCTGGGCAACCGACCGACAGGCGCGTCAGTTCTTTTGAATGTCGCCGCCTGTCGATTGAATGACTGACGACGGTCTGACTGAATCACTGCATTTGGTTATATGCATAAAGAGATGCACTCAGAGAAAAACCATACAAAAATGTAAATATTAATATTTTTATATTAAAATTTAATTTTATTACAAAAAAATCCCTATAAATATTTGTATTTAATACCCAAATATTTCATGGAATTATGGGTGTGTTTATTTTTAGTATGGCATTTTTCTCAGAGTGCATATATAGTAGTGTATCCATTCTGACTGATTGGTTTATCGTGCCAAATTCAGGCGTGTCGCCTCAGGTCATATTACCTTAGCCATTTACCATTTACAGTATATCTACGATAGATATTGTATGGTGCCCATTGTTGTAGCGGGTGACGATTCCAATCAACCTTCAACCGCAAACAGAAATGGAATCTGAATGTGAATCTAAACAATTTTGACTTTGAATGGATTTTTTGAATTTGATTTTATGCACTCGAAAGAGGTCTCTCTCTCTCTTTCCCCACTCTTCTACTCTCCCCCCAGTGAGTCATGTTGTTTGATTTGGTCTTCTAATGCGTTTTAAATTTGCCAAAAAAAAAAAAAAAAAACCCAAACCAACTTTGAACTTAATTAGTTTCCGCTAATGATTTCCTCTCATATTAATTCCTCAAAATTTCTGCTTCCATTTCCATTTCAGTTCAACTTTGTCGGTCGCATTCTGGGACCACGCGGCATGACAGCCAAACAATTGGAGCAGGAGACTGGCTGCAAGATCATGGTCCGAGGCAAGGGATCCATGCGCGACAAGAAGAAGGTAAGTGCCACAAATGATTACAAAATAGAGAACAAAAAGAGTTAAGAAAACTTCTACCAAGGAGAGACCCTCATCGTAAATTTCATTCACACATTGGCAGAGCACTTCCAGTTCGATTTGAATTATCATAAATATCTCTGAGGAATAAACCACACGGGTATTGCATTTCTGTTGACAGTTGGTTTCCGTGCCAAAAAGGAAATTGTACTTAATTAAAGACCAAAAAAAGAGAAAGACTCCTCTCTCCCCTTTCTTTCTCTATATGCGCATATGTATTGTGTATTTATGAATAGATGGGTGTGTCCATCTATTTATATGTATGTATGTATGTATATCTATGTACCAAATTAATAATACGCTACCGAATGTTCTTCATACACTATCTAGAACTTATTTTTGTGCGATTCCCAAATGAAACTGAGTTCTTATTAGAGAGCATTTCAAAGTCTACACATTAGACAGCGCTGAATGTACCCTCAAAATACTATATGCGAAATTCCTGTCAGTCAAAAAAAAATTTCGTTGATGATTTAATTTCCTCTGGCGGCAAAAAGCGAAAAAATGCGAATATGAATCGAGTGACTCGAGACGATTAAATGTATTTTTGTAATTGTTAAATGTGGCGGGGTTTATGTGACAGGCAAACAGACATATAGAAAGACATCGCAGGCAGTCAAATGAAAGAAAGAAAGAACAACCGACATACTACATGCAAACAGAAAGAAAGAGAATTAAAAATTGTTTAATTTCGTTGCAATATTTTGATAATTTAGTGGCAAATACGAAAGTGACGCCCACACGATTGCCTCTTAGTCACCGCCCAAAAACACCAAAAGAGACTTCGCTGAGAAAAGAAAAATGCCAAAACACACACAAAAACGAACGAGAATGAAACGAAACGAAAAGCAACAATTTCTGTTTACTGTGCATTTGTTGGCATTATATTTATTTTAGTATAGAAATAGTTCCCGTTCTCTATTAGTCATAGTCAGCAGAGGCAAAAAGTTTGCTCAGAGGTGAGATGTGCTCCTGCACTGTTATTATTGTTTAGTTGAGTTCCCGATTCCTGACCGTTGCTAATTTGACACGAGATTAGCTGGAGACCCAGGATGATGGCTGACAGACAGACACTCCTTCTTTCTCTTATTATTCTCTGGCTAATTTGAGGCTTAATTGTTTATAAATTGTGGGTCAAAAGTTGACAACGACAGAGAGGTTCTTTTTAGCTTTTGTATTTTCCTGTTTTTGCTTTTTCTTTTTTTGTTGCATATATTTCGAGTAAGCAAGCCAAGAATCGTCTCGCTATAACATCATCATCAGAAGTCAACAAATTTTTTGTTGTGTTTTTTGTTTTAATACGATTTTTTAGTGCATAAGTGGGACGGTTCAGGCCACAATTAATTGTTCGCGCCCATTAGCACACATGCTGAAAGAACATTTAGTTTTTATCATTTGTTTTGCACTTAAAAAGGATTTACTTGAATGAAGATTATAGCCTCAAAGCGTATTTTTATTTGTTCCGTAAATAGTTTAAAGTATTCATTCGTAATTAATTTAACTATTCTTTATTTTTATATTAACATTTTCTGCTTGATTTTTTTTCTTGCAGGAGGATGCCAATCGTGGCAAGCCCAATTGGGAGCATTTGTCCGATGATTTGCATGTCCTGATCACCGTCGAGGACACCGAGAATCGTGCCAAGGTCAAGCTGGCCCAGGCTGTGGGCGAAGTTCAAAAGTTGCTTGTGCCGGTAAGTCGGAAATCTGTGCAAAAAAAAATAAAAGAAAAACAATTGACTAAGAAACATAATAATGAAACCCTCTGCCTGGTTCCCCCTTTTAATGTTTAATTATTTCATAGCTAAAACTGAATGTTAACCAAAAATATAATTAATAATGTATATTTTTCTTTCATCTTCTCTCCTTACCCAAAACAAAACAAATCTAATCTGCCTTACTGCAACACATGCCACAAAATACACACACAAACACACACACACACGAAACCATTGACGTATCTGTACTAACAGCAAGCCGAAGGCGAAGACGAGCTCAAGAAACGCCAACTAATGGAATTGGCCATAATAAATGGCACCTATAGGGACACAACAGCGAAATCAGTCGCAGGTATGTCGAAAACAAACGCCTCTCTCTCTCTCTCTTTATCAATCAATCAAACAATCAAACGATCTATCCGTAACAATCTCTCCGTAACCCAAGATATAAAGCAAATTTGAATCCAGCTAATCCGAATGTCTAACCAGAATATGTCTAACAATTAACGAATGGATACCAGAATACAAATCAAAGAAAAGCGAAAGGCTCTCTCTCCCTCCCGACAACGTCCTACTACTGCGTGAAACGTGTCCTAACCAACGTCTAACCATTAACGATAGACATGCTCGTATACGTGTATTATTATTATTCTAGTATATTGTATATGATACCTGGATTACATTGAACTGATTTGAACTTTCTCCGAAATTTCTGTGTACGCCGACGAACAGCTTTCTCATGCGTTGGCTCTCCCTCTGCTTCTGTTCTGTATCCCGCAGTGTGCGAAGAGGACTGGCGTCGTCTGGTGGCTGCATCCGACAATCGCCTGCTGACGCCCGCCGGCCTGCCCGCTGGATTGGCCGCACAGATACGTGCCCCATCATCGGCGCCGCTGGGCGCCCCATTGATACTGAACCCAAGGATGTCCGTGCCCACAACAGCGGCCAGCATATTGTCGCAAGCGCCGTCGGGTGCCTTCGATCAGAGCGGCCATCAAATGATCTTCGCCCCGTATGCAGACTATGCGAACTATGCGGCACTCGCTGGCAATCCTCTGCTCACGGAATATGCTGATCATAGCGGTGGGTTGTTCGCCAGATAATTTTACTACCCATCCTCCCCCACTCTATCACTCTCTCTCTCTCACTATATCTCACCTCTATCGAACTATCAATCTATAATCATATTATTTTATTTATTATGCGCCATAACTGTAGACACACACACACTTAATCAACCATCACAAATGGGGAAAAATAAGGGGAACAAAAATACATACAAACTCGTACAAACAACAAAAATATTTAGCAGAAAGTAACATAGAATCCGAAACTATCATTGAAAGAGTTGCGAGCAATAATCAAATATCACCCCCTAACATGATCCACAGATACACTTATACACATTACGCATACGTCACGTTAGCCTCTTTATCTCTCTCTCTCTCTCTTTTACTCTTTTTAACGTGTTTGTTTGCCTTTGCTCTTAACACATCTCTTAACACGAATCGATTGAGTTTTGTTTTTAGCAGAGAACTCTAGGTAGTATTATTTTGAATGGTCTTTTAATACAATATTAATTTTATTGTCTGTCTTGTTTCCTTTACACATGCGCATACACATACAATTTGTATTGATAGATATTTTGCATTTATTTTTGTTGTTAAATGAAGGAGACACACAATGATGTAGAGAGTTATGGGAAAATAGTGCATATATCTAAGGATTACACTGACTATTACTACAAAATGACAGAACCTATAAGACTCACACAATATTATCGATTGCAAAGCATTGAATGTTCTTCAAGAATGAAGTCTTAATGAAGTCTTTTGGAATATCTTCATCTACAGTTGACAATTTTGTAGGTGTTCCTCCCCCTGACAAGTTCAATGACTATTCAAATAGTGTTTTAATCAGAGCCAAGCGAATAACTAGTCCTCATAGAGACTGGAGGTCAAGAGTGTATAATTGTAGCTAATCTCGTCATCTACCCTTTGTGCGGGTTTTAACTGAGTTTTATGCAGCACAAAACACCTTTTTGGAATTTTCATCAAGTAGAAGAATCATGAAATAGCTTGAGGAACTACATACCATCATACTATACTATGCTCTTGTGGATTTGATTTAAAATATAGAATATCCATCCGTGTACAGTCCATCCAATCCGGACAGCTTACGACATGATTACTACATGATTTCTACATGAGATCTACACAATAAATTCTGATCAGCTACCCAAAAGTAGGCAACATTTTTTTTTTTTAAATCAGACACCTAAAAGATGATATTTATAGTGGAAAGTATTAAACGTAGGGATAGATGCATATTTTCTAATCATCCTTAACTTGTTTATTGCTAATACACAAAACGACTGGAATTTTTAATCAGTGCCATAACGACTTAATGTCCGCAAAGAAAATGTGTAGGAACAGTGCACGCTTTTAACCCCTCTATTGGGCATGGATTGCTTTTCAAATATTATTATTTTTATTTTATATTAATAATAATAACAACAACAAAAAAGAGGAAAACAAAAAAAAAACCACACCATAGCTAACAGAACTAAAACGTTCGTTCATTGTTTATTTTTTCACCAAAAAAAGAAATCAATATTTATTTTATAAATTTTATATAAACATTTTTTTTGTTATAAACATAAATATTTCCAGTTGGTCGATATATGCATGCCGGCTCCGTCTTTTGAACTTCTATCCCCACTCTCTATTATTTTTCCCCCTGAGTAAAAAAATACAGAAATATATACAGAAATACCAACTCCAAATCAATCCAGAAATTGTTAGCTTAAAGTTTTTTTTTAGTTGCAGTCATCCAAATAGAGACTGTATTATATACAAATTAATATATTTAGAGAACAAAAAGAAAAAAAAAACGGCACAACAACAAACAAATACTCAATGAAAAATAATGGAAGAAAGAGTTTATAATTATTATTTCTCGTCAATGAATTGGGTTTTTATTTATCCTATTCTATAGTTAGACGATAGGTCGCAAAGGTAATATTACTATTTGGCGAAAATAAGTGATTTTTAGGCCCTTTAATTGTAGTTCTCCCTAAACGAATATAGAGCTCTTATTTATCTATTATTTTCCTCCCCCCCCCCACCCCGTTTTATCCCAATCAATATGTTTTTTGACATGAGTATATTCTAGTTGAGAACAGCAACTGCACGCACAGCAGTCGCAGCCGCAGCAGAGTTGTTGATTCTCATTCATATATTTTTTCTTGGAGCCCTTGAGTATTTGAAAATTTTCTATGTAGAGAGTGACCGACCGACCGACCGGATTGAGTGGCAAAAACTTTCAACCAAGTTGGGGCATAGTTGCAAAATCTATTTTATATTCTTAGCATTTTCTTTATATGATTATAATATCATACATATACTTGTATGTTTTGTGGTTTAAGGGGTCGTGTCGTAAGTGCAATTTGTAGTCTAGTAATTTTTTTTTTTTCGTTTTATTATAGCGATGATGATGATGATTAGTATGTTGATGATGGGGCGGGACAGTATTTATGCACAAATGTACCTTACGTAGAAGAGAAAAAAACCGTAGAGAGAACCGTTTCAATTTTTTCCAGCCAGTGCCATTTGTCAGAATTGCAGCAGAGCTTTTATATACATAGCAATACAAGTATCTTATGACAAATCGTATGCAAAATGTAACTTAATCTATTGTCTTGTAAGGAAAGGAGCCTTGAATCAAGTTGGTGCTTAATTTAGTTGTAAGTTTTAGTCGAGGGAGCCGTCCAGGAACATAGAAACACAGCAAAAGAATCAGAATCAGAAGTAGCAGCACACAAATCAATCGCCAAGAATTGAATGCACAACTAGTCAGCTAATCGAAAGAAGATGAACAATATATAAACCAATATATAGTACTACTTACACAAACAAACAAAAAAAACAAATATATATTTCTAGCTTTAATCAAAAGAAGGAGGGAAACCATACACAGCAAAAATATATATTATTACTAGAATTAAAAAACACACAGGAGAAGGCAACTTTTTCCCACCCATCCCCCAGCCTTAGGCTAAGCGGCTTGAAAATCACTTATTTTGTGTCCAAGAAACAAAACAAAAACAAAAAGCAATGATCACAAGAATCACACACACAAAACACACACAAACACATATGAACGAACGACTCATTCCAAAGAAGCAGAGAATTTAAATGTTACAAAGTAAAAACATACAAAAAAATCAAAAACAAAAATGGAGAAAGATTTCCCCGAAAATTGGCAAAAAAAAAAACAGAACAAAGAAAAGAAAAGTGTGAAATTAAATGAAAAAGGACCAATCGTATGCAATATATTTATTAATTATAAGTTTTATGCTATATAGCGAATATGTTCACATTTATTTTATGCATATACAATGCATATACATATATATATATATATTTATCTGTATTTGAATCTACATGTATCGTATCGTATATTTTAGTAGGCGCCATTAAGCAGCAGCGTCGTTTGGCGGCTAACAGAGAGCACCCCTATCAGCGTGCAACGGTCGGTGTGCCAGCCAAGCCGGCGGGTTTCATTGAGATACAGTAAACACCCACAAAAACCAACAACAAAAACAAAACAAAAATCAAACAAACAAAAAAACCACAGAATTTCGTTTCGTTTTTAGCGAAACTTTAACCACAAAATCTATCAAATCATAAATAAATATATCCCGCAAAAAAACTAAAAAAACAGAAAGAAAAAAATTCGAAAATCAAACAAAAGATATTCGAATTTAATGGTTGTTGGGCACTGATTGTGTGTTTTTATAACCCAACAACCATTCAATTTAGATCAATTATTATAACCATATGCTGTATTTATAACCAAACATCGAGATAGCACCACTGTAGCCAATGAAACACCGCCGGAGCTGTTGGCCAGGCCAGGCCAGGCCGCCGCCGCTTTGCCCTGATCGGTCGTCACTCGAATCCAATAAAAACCAATTGCCAAGTGGCAAAGTGCAAGTGGCACCGCCTCCACAGGTTAGTTGTGTTTTCCACTCATTTACTTTCTTTACCATATCAAATTGTTACTTTCTCTATATGTTATCCTTTTTTAACGCGAGTAATAAAATGCAAATGGATTCTGTTCCATTTTTTTTTTGCATTTTATTCCGTACATTTTTGCGAGTTTTGACAAAATCAAAAAAAAAAAAATACAAGTACAGACACACATGATGCTGCTGAAACGAAAAGTTGTTTATTTTTCTTAGATATGAATATTTATAATAATATTTATACACACACACACACGCAATCTTTTTATATTGTATTTTATTTTCCTTTGTTTCCACGTTGACTTGTGCCTTTGATGTTTTAGAAAAAAAAGCAAATGAACAAAAAGAAAAGAAAAAAAATTCAAAAAGAGAAAAGTTTTATGCAAAATCTGTAGTAGATTGTAGTAGACTTTTCCCTTGTATTACTCTCGAATAAGCCATATACCATATATATATACTCTTAATGAGATATGAATTTTACATGTGTATCCTAGGCAATAAGTCCCCCTGTTTAGTCTGTAACGATTCTACGATTATTTTGTATTATGCGTTCGAATGTAAATGATGTTGCAATTGAACCGAAAACCCGAAAGTGTACCACAATAAAGATCAATGATTTTTGTTGAAATGCAAAACAAACAGATCAAAAAAAGGAAAATCTAAAAAAAAAAAAGCGAACACAACAAAAACAAAACAAAATCCATACCAAGTCTTATGATTCTTTTAATTGACTTCTTTCAGAAATTCTCCACGGAGAACAGAGACCTCTTCTCTCTCTCGAAAAACTTTCAACCAAAAAAAAAATCTAACGCTTTCCAAAAACTTAACCTCACCTCAAAAAAAAATATTAAAAATCAAAAGTATTTTATCTCGTAATCAGTCTCACACATAACTCATTGATCAGAATTAATAATACCAAAACAAAAAAACAAAAAACACTTCACTTTGTTTGTTTGCAACTTTAGTAACTAAGAGAACTTAACGATAGGTACGAAACACCACACATACCTCTATACATAAAACCCCTCACATAAAACAAAACCAAACACACACACAACCACACACACGTCCTCTGGGGCGCATAACTCTATGCTTACCACGATATCCACCACACCAGAACCCAGTCTGATCCGCATCCCCAGCCAGTCCCAGCCCAGCCCAGCCCAGCCCCACCAACTACTACTACCAAAAAACATTACCAATGCCATGGCATATGCATATAAACTACATACTCGTACTCTTAATATATAGACAAACAAACAAACACACACACATATACGCGACATACGATGTGTGTGTATCTACATACGTGTACTTAACAGATTTACTCTCTAAGCTTATGGGTTTTGGTATCACAGTAATCTATATACATTTGCGATTAATTGTTCTCTTAGCTTAGTTATTTAATGAACCATATATAACTTGTATAACTACATTTCCGATTAAAATTGCATTTGCATTTGCTTACAAAACATTTATACTTCAAATATAAACAGAAACGGATAGAAAATAGTTTATAAAAAACAGCCCCAGACCCCACGTTTAATGGTACTTCAACCATTTCATCGATTAATCGATTACTCAAAGGCTTAACATTTTACCAGTCGATAAACAGTCTCCATCGAACTTTGTTTTTTATAATTTTACTATCAATTTTGATATTCAATAGATTAAACATTTCGGACAACATTTGTTCTTTCCATTCATGGAGCGGGAAACGCTCAAAAAAATAACAAATCTGCATCAAAAGAATTCTAATTGGACTCTGCGCAACCCCCTGCTCAAAAGATGAATAAATTATATATATTAAAATTTTTATTTTTTTTTTTTTTAAATGTAAAATTACCAAAAACATGTAAATAACGCTTTCGTTTATATCATAATAATTCTTTTCTGGCATTTTTGTAAAAATATAAATATGTGAGCTAATGCACCTGCAATTTTATATACATACCACAAAATATATATAAATATATTTTAATATTTATTTCCCTTAATAACTTATGTGATGAAAACTATATAGCGTATTAAACAACCAAGGTCTAGCCACAAAAACAAAAAAAAAAAATGTGATGTAATACTATTGCTAATTTTAACTAACCAAAGGCCAAGTTAACCAAAAAAACAAAAGAAAACTAGCTCGATGAAATTCAATAATAATCTCAAAACAGAATCTTTCATGTTCTTGTAAATTCGAGTCTGAGAACGAACTTCAATAACCCTCAAATGTTGCATCAAATAACGTTTCAACAAAAAAAAAAAAAAAAAAAACACACACGAATATATTTTTGCACTATCAACAACTTTTCTATATATAATTTTAATACAATCTTCTAATGATGTATGTGTTTGTCTTTACTATATCCAAGCAAATGTATTCCGCATCGTATATATCCTAATTGAAGGATGCGGCTGAACATGATCGAGCAAAAAGTTACTAAACGTTTGTAAGCCATTAAAAAAAGAGAACCACCTTATATGCTACATACATTTACATATACTCGTACAATATCCATATGCATGTGTTTGTGTCCCCTCACTGATCATGTAATATGCTAAATACAATCCAATTTTGTTGGTTAATGTGCTGCAGCTGTCATTTGGTAACTTTTTGAGCCTCATAACTCGCATAACAAAGGATCTAGAGAGATTTAAAGTAACCGCTAACCATGAAATATTAATCAATACTCAATTTTCCACATCTACGAATCTTTTTCTCTCTCTTTACATGCTAACTAAAACCAAAAATCCACACACATTTAAAACAAATAAAACTAAAATAACAAAAAATAATAAATAAATAAATAACAAACAAAAAATAATAAATAAATAAATAACAAACAAAAAATAATAAATAATAAATAATAAATAAATAAAATAAAATAAATAATAAATAAAAATAAAAAAATAATAAATAAAAATAATAAAAAATAAATAACAAAAAAAATAATAAAAAATAAATCAAAAAAAAAATAATCAAAAATAAATACCAAAAAAAATTAATAAAAAATGAATATAAAAAAACTAAATTAAAATAAAAATATTTAAAAAAAACAATTTCCCAACAAACTTCCCAAAAACCATCCAACAAAACCACATATGAACCCAAATAACAACAACGATCATCCCACAACCGCCATGAACTCTGAACCATGAACCACCCACCGACTGCCTTAGATGAGCGCGCAAGCCGAGCCACGCCAAAGGGAAAAGCCAAAGCACCAGCAAAGTCAATCGGATTGCAGAAGCAGCAAAGCAATATGTGTGTGTGGCATGTGTTTGGGCCAGGCTAGCACTGCAGTAACAAACAGCAACTACATATACTAAAATCTGCATCCTGAAGCTCTGGCGTCGCCTGTTTCTGTAACTACTCGAAAATCTCTTCACTCACTTTGCAACAAAAATAGTACAGCATCAGCAGCAGCAGCAGCAGAAACAAAAGCAGTATATATTGAATCTTGTGGCCATTAAACTGTTAAACAACAACAAATCAACATATAAGAAGAAACAATTAATAAGAGAATCAAACATAGATTTTAGTGAAATTAACATAATCAACAAAACAAAACAAATCAAAAAACGAAACGAAAAGTTAGTTTTTTAGTGAAACAAGAAAAGTTCAACGAACAAAAACATACTTAAATCATATATAAATATACAAATTTGTATATAGGGAAGTAGTAGGCCCGCCCACCCCCCTCAAGAATCCTCAACACGAAGAGCAGGAACAAGGAACATTATCATGTTAAAGGAATCTCATCCAAGAAACTGTTTTTAATTTTTTTTAAACCAATTTATGCAAAATTGCAGAATCTTTCATTAGCTAATCGAAATTAGTTGTTTTTACTACCCCACATCCACACCCCACCCCCATATTATTGATTGTGTATCATTGCAACATTTGTGGCAAGGAATCTGTACATATTTACTCATCACGTTGAGTACGGATTTCTTGCCATAGCTATAGTAGTTCCGTAAGCTTAAATTAAACAAAAATATTATATTTTTTTGTTGTTAAACTGACGCAAAATCTTGTTGATGAAGTATTTTTTGATTATGATTATGGTTTATATATCTACACACACACACATACGCACACCATATATTTGTTGGTGTCCTCTGTCCCACTCCAATTGATTATGTGAAAAGTGAGTGGGCCTGGGGCATTCACGGAGTAACCGAGAAAAGCGAGCGAAACAATTTGCATAATATTAAACACATTAAACACGTCTAACAGCCATATTTAGTTAATGAAAATAATCATGTTACGATAATTATGGTACGAGTAATAATAATATCAAGCATTCATAATATAATGTATAATTAAAAGCTACACTTAAATTATTTTAAATAATCTAAAGCTAATGTATTATATGCAGAAATAAAAAAAAAACACATACAAAAACATAAACAAATCGAGCAAAGCAAACAAATACTTTTTGCTGTGACTCAAGAGCCCAAGAAGAGGCACCCACAAAAAATAATAAAATAAATTCTTTAATTTAAAATAAATTTCCATCCAACAAAAACGAGTTCGCCAGGCACTGTTGAAGTAAACAAACAAACAAACTCTTAACTCTTAAACCAAATGTAGAGCAGTTTTTATATACAAACATATGTTAACGATCTTAACAAATAGAGATGGCAGATTAGCAGCGGCAGCTGAATGAGCGAAAAGAAGAAACGAAAGCGAAGAAATTGCATTTAAATTATGGTACAAATTACACATCCAGTCCAAGCGAAACTTGTTGTAAAGAGTTATATTTTAAATTGAAGAATTTGTATTTGTTTTTTGGGAGAGAACTAAAAAAATACATCTCAATCTGTGCCTTAAATGACGTTCAATAAATTGGCACCAATCAAAAATAGCAAAAAGAGAAAGAAAAGAAAACAATTTTGAAATTATTCTGCAAATTGTGAGACTTTATACTCAACATCGATGAAAAAAACATAAATTATAGTTAATAATGAATCTACATACATATATACATAATAATAATAATATCTAAATATCTAATGATAGATAATAACGGCAATCGTGCAATTGTAGCAATTTCAAAATTCTCTTTGGCCTTGCTAATTGATGAAAGTTTCTCTTGTTGAAGTTTGTGTGGCAAGAAAACGAATTAACATTTTGAAATTCATATATGTATCTTTTAGATGAGTAAGCTCTGAATGTTGTGTCTCTTAACACCTAAAATAACAATCAGAATAACAATGTCCATCCACCTGCAGCAGCAGCAGCAGTAGCACCAAGAGATCTGAGGTGCATCTGCGCCTGAGAATAAATTAATTCATCTTAATTGATTGTGAGATAATCCATATGTTCAAATGTTCAACCATATGTTCAGATGCAAACATATATATAATGCGCACATGTAATAAATCAAATGAATAGAAATCTATACAATACATACATATATTTATGTACGATTATGTTTAACTTTTTGCATAAATAAATGTTTATAAAAAATCCATATATATTTAATTGTACTTTTAATGAAAACATTTACCAAAAGAGGCTTACTTGGGAGGGGGCTACAAATAAATGCATTAGTTGTCGAAACTTATTAAGTGCATAACCGTGTCAGTCAATCCATCAGGACAGGGTGAAAATTCACACACACAGAAATTCAACACGGACACCAGTAACTAATGCACACCTGATGTCCTTTATGTGGCATGTTGACATTGACAGATCTGTTGACAGTTGGTGGACGTACTTGAATTTTGTATTTCATTTTTGATATTCCAGTAAAACCAAACAACAGGGCTGCAGGCCAATCCTTAAAGCGATGAGCTTTATATTTCGTATGGCGAACATGTTTTTGTTTGGTAATTTTATGCAACAGCTGCTTCTGGGAAAATCAGTTTTTGGTACGAAATGCGCTGCAAGCTAGTGGCATGTGGTCTGATTTTATTTGGAACTTGCAGCAGCAGCAGCTAGCCTTCGATTTGGGGAACATACATACATAGCTGGAATATTCTCGTTTGTGGCTGCTGCAAAACAGGAACAAGAGGGACATATTAAAATCTGGAAACACAAAACAAATACTTGAGATATTTTGCTTGAAAGAAAATATTTAATAAAAATCTGCTCTATACTTCAGGAAGTTGGCTTTTGTGTCACTTTTTTTTTGTTTTCTTTTATCTTCACCGAACAGCTAGCTATGCTGTGGCACCTGTGCAAATATTTAATTTTCTGCTTCCTCTGACCAAGGTCAGCTCAATAAAGAAAGGAATGCTTTGGGAAACTCTCTTTTCCTGTAAATCCCCACCCCAAAAAAAAAGAAAAACAAACAAGCGTAGGTGAACATCATGAAGAATAATTTTATTTGAAATATACATTTAATGTAGCTTAACAGACTAGAGATAAACCAGTGTCGCTTACCGACCCCGTGACCCACCCAAACATATCCCCGAAGAACAGAAAACACCACAGAGGGACATAGAGAAAGAGAGCCAGAGACGGGGAAGATAGACTAGAAATGCTTGGCATTTTCAATTGGACAACACAAGGGACAGCCCTAAAAAAATAAATTGAAATTCAAGCTCCAAACCAGCACATTCATATATGTACATACACACACCAACACTGACCCATAGATCCATGACCCACAGGACACTCACATTCGTACATTCTCATTCAGTTGGGAAGCTTTGATTTACGGCAGGTGTCGGGCTACAGCCAGAATCAGGAGCAGGATGAGCTGTGTAACGAACCAGGGGTGGACCAGCCGAGTGGCCTGTCCACAGATATTCTCTAGTACGGCACAGTTCCTGAAGTGCTTCTCGTCGGACAGCATTTTG
The DNA here is from genome assembly GCA_009664405.1 of Drosophila bifasciata. NCBI lineage: Eukaryota > Metazoa > Arthropoda > Insecta > Diptera > Drosophilidae > Drosophila > Drosophila bifasciata. Next base: position 10,669,439 of record CM019044.1, read on the forward strand.
GCCGTTTCCCGGGCAAATTCCGCTGAATTCTGATAGCACTTGTATCTCGCACTGTTGTAGATGCAGTTCTCGTAGGCAAAGCGGGCACTGAAATACGCACAAATCGAATCCAATTTGTCTCACATCAAATGGGTCTTAGCCAAAACTCACACACGCACACACACTTACCAACAGAATTCCATGAATTTTACGCTGGCATTTCGCGTCCCATCGTGTACCTCATCACTGAGTATGCTCTCGAATTCGGTTGTGCAGCTGACCCAGTCCAGTTGGATGTAGGCGAAGCAGTCCCTGTGCCTCAGGTAATCTGCAATGCCAACCAACGGAGGAGAGTACAGAGAGGCGGGTTCACCATCAAATGAATAAATCATGCTGCTGCCCACTTAAAGTTCTGCCAAGTCGAGGCGTCCTTTGTGTGAACTTTGGCCGGGACTAAGCTGGATAATCCTTACGGTTGTGTGCCTGATTGTAGCTCAGTGTTGGCTATGCCGTGTAGTGTAAAGTGTAAAGCTCTGGGGTGCACCACCTCATTGGGCGAGGCACACTCTATGCCTTGGGCGAGTGTGTGTGTTTTTTTTCGTGCGCATGCATTGGTATTCCTTTCTGTGTGTGTTCTTTCTGCATACATATGTACATATGTATATGTAAGCCAATGGTGTGGCCTTTGGCTAAGTTTGTGCTACACAAATTGATTTAATTCCTGACAACTGTCACCGCACGTGGCTTACCTCGCTGAAAATCCGTATCGCCGCAGAATTTGTAGAAAAATCGACGGGCACCCTCCACATTGATCTTAAAGGTTTCCAGCTTCCGGTCGTTCAGGCAGCGCTTCGAGTAGGCATCAAAGCATCGCATGCCACGGTTGAAAATGCTGCAAGACATTGAGCATAATTGTGTTAACTCTGAGTGTTTAATGGCCGCCGAAGCTGTGTCAACAAAAGTAATTCGCTAGAGTGTTTGCCTCGTTAACAAGTTACACAGTATGTTACACATATACAAAACTTAACTTAACTTAACTTAAGCAACAAAGAAGCCTGTTCGAATATATTTGCAAATCCAATTTGACCAATTTTCAAAGTAAATCCGAAGGGCTAAGCAAAAGAAATGGTAGATGTCTCAACATAACAGGGCTTATTTAGAATGCTTACGTTCTAAAATGCCGTCATTCTTCGTCGTCCAGTCAGATGCCGCCCATCTTCGTTTTAAATACCCAACAAATTACAACTTAAAAATTCAAACTGTTCCCGAAGTCTCCCAATTAAAGCAGGATTTCTTGTTAAACATAATAAATATGTACATACATATTTACATATGTAAATACTTTTTTCTAAAGTCTATAAAAGTTGCTGTTGCGCAAATCGTTCATTAGAAAATTCACAAGAAATAATTCCCTCCTACTAATATACACAAAGTGTGGCGCAACAATCAATCTACAATCAGTCTACAATTTGTCTACAACCGACGACTTTGCCCGATGGTTCTAATAGTTGTTAGATAAGTGTGTACTTCTTGTGAACATCTTGAGTGGGTCATAAATAATGCCAGAAATTTCAAGATGCAAGACTCAGTCAGTGCATCATCAGAGTGCATCACACTCATGCATAATTTACGTGCACTGTGGACGGGAGCTGGTGCGTTGCGTTGCGGATGGCTTACTTGCACTTTGTCGTGATGTCGCTCTTGTTGATGATGATTTTGGTATTCTGTAGGAACTCCATTAGATGCGGCGGCAAATCCTTGAAGCAATCATCCACCATTCGTTGCGTATTGCCGCAGTCCTCCCTAGGAACAACCATCTGCAGGTTGGTCTCATTTTGGCCAAGTCCGCGAACCGCAGTCCCCATGAGTATGATGGAAAGCCCGAAAGTGATCGAGATACATGAGTTGTTACGGGACATTTTTCAGTGACACTTGTTGCCAGGTTTAGGCAAAGAATCAACGAATTGACGGAGGTCGCTCTCTGTGGGCTGCCGGACAAGTTAACCGAACGAATTCTAGCAGCGAACTGTGCCGGCCAGCAGCGAGCAGCATCTTTAAAAGCCCTTGCAACATGATTGAAAGTGATGTTAACTCAATGTTAAGTGCCGGCGCATGCGCCGCGACAGACCCACAGCCAGCACGTGTTTCCTCTTTTGTTTACATTTCAAAGGCAGGCAACTTTACCATCGATGCCAGACAGGCAGTCAGACAGAGAGATGGACTGGCAGACAGACAGGCGGACTGGCAGAGAGACGGGCAACGGGGCTCTTGGGAAAGGAATTTCCATAAATTAGTTATCGCTCTCTATCTTCCTTCTCTCTCTCTCTCTCTCTGTGACATACAGTTTTCGCCCATTTGCAAACGTTTCAAGTCATATTCCACTGATTGATTGTCCTTGTCTCCAGCTATCCTTTTTGCGTAGCAGACAGACCTTGTGGGATTGGTGTCGGGTTTTAATTAAAGCACCTTTATTGCCAGTTCAGTCCTAGTAGTAGCTCGCATGCTCGTATGACTTTTATACATTTTGCACAATTTCCTTTGTTCAGTCCATTTGGTGACAAACTTCACGTCCTGAACCTGCTGTTGCTGCATCTCTCTTTTATTTTCTGTGCAGTGCTGCCAATATGGATGCATCAAACCAGAATCATAAAGAGGGGAGAAAGTAAAGACCGAACCGAATCGAACTGATTTGTGGGGTTTGTCGGCGTCACCTATTTTCTTGATTAATTTCTTTGTGGGGTTCACAAGCTGAAATCTGAAAATTTATAAGTAAACAGGGAACAGTTGCCTTTGAATCATCATTGTTTTATGTATTTGTATGTATGCATCAATGTTGATTTAAGTTATTTGTGTATTTTTCATATAGTGGACAAAGCAGGTCTCCAGCAACTGAGGCTTGCCCTATTCGAATTTGAATGCCGATTGCGATAGTCCGATAGCTCGACGCGATAACGACTACTAGTGTCGCAGCAGGCAGCTTGTGTTAGTAACAATTCCAATTCTGCGTCAACCTGTGAGTGGCGTTAACGCTCCCGCACACGGCGCTGCCGGCTTAACTATTTTGGCCGATTCTTCTTTTTTGGGAGGCAGTAAGGGGCGCATTCCCTTTTCTTTCTTCTCTTTTAGCTCTTTTTCAGCTTCAACTCGAAGTCATCTGCAAAAAAATCATTTGCGCAGATTGTGCACATTGAGACAAAATGCCTTTAAATCACAATTAATGGCCCCTCTTCTTAAATCAGCCAGCCTATTTATTATAGTACGAGTAGTAACCTGTGCATTTAGATCGATTTTAATATCTTTCGACGAGAGGTTTTTTTTTTATTTTCGAACAAGGTTTAGGTTGAAATTCACCGATGTCGCTTGATGTTTTTCGCGTGTCTCTGGTTCGTTTTTTTTGTTGTGAACCGCCTTAAACACTTTTTTTGGAACATTTAAGAATTGTAGCAATAGCTGACATTGTTTTGCCTTCATTTCTGAACGTTAGGATAAGTCATCTTTCAATATCCTTACAATGTATGCCACGGCACATTCTAAAACGAATAACAACAGAAAATATGACAGGATCCGCGGGAAAAGTTATTTAGCAACTTCTTTTAACGTTAGTTTATTAAATGTTAACTATATAATTCAATTACATCCATCCGATTCAAAACAAGATAAAAACCAAATTGCCTTTCTATTATTTTGTCCAAGACAAAATCGAGGTCTTTCCACAATTTTGCATACACAGTTAATAATTTTAAGATATAAGCTCAAAAGAGAGTCCAAAGTAAAGCACCATTATCCTGAAGACAAGCCCAGTGGTGTAGATTTTATATACCCTTTAATATAAGCCCCTAAAATTGAAAATATATAGATTTTAATGAGTAGTTGAACATTTATTTGATTGGTCATTAAATGCATTAATTACACAGAGTTAACATTACCAATTTAAGATTTCTTTGGTTTTCTGCAACCTAGCTACATATGTTTATAACGCGCCTATCTACGGGGAAGCACACTTTTAATCGGTGGATCACAATCTGCCTGTTTTATCTATTATAATCTATTATCTATTATTAAACATGAACAGCTAGTTGAACATGCAATCAGTAGGACATTATTTGCTCCACCTTCTTTTTGATGTCGTTCCGACCGCATTCCGTCAAGGCTCGGCAGAGCCGCACAAGAAAATGTTTAGGGTCATGGCACGCGTCCTCCTCGATCAGCCGCAGCAGATGTAGAATTTTGGATTTAAGATCACGAGGATATCGTTCATCTAGGTCGTCCATGCTGCCCTCAGCTATGCCCGCTTTGCGGCCAAGTTGTCGCCAGAATCGTCCCAGTTCCTCAGAGATCTTATTAAAGACAGCCGTGCGCTTGCGATCCGTGAATAAAGCTGGAGTCACGTAGTTCTGCTGTGGCGGTGGCTGCGTAGGAGCAGCAGCCACAGGTGGAGGTGCTATGCGTAGGTGTAGTCGCAGCTCCTCTGCCAGTCGTTCTTCTTGATACAGATTGATGGGTCCCCGGGTATCCGGCTCGCGTGTCTTGTAGCTGTCCAGGGGTTCAATCAGTTTCGGCAGATGGGAGGACATCTTGTGCAGGGATTCGACATTTTCCTGACTCAACATATCTGCACGTTCCAAAACATCAATGAGATCTTCAATGGTCCGAATGGTGTCGAGTTTTCTCTTTGAAGTGATCTCTGACATGAAGATTTCCTTTAGCTGAACAATGTCTGCAGGGCCCTCACAGGCCATTTGCTTTAGTATGTCGTAGGACCAATGTTGTGCAGACATTATGACTAATAATGTCCGGTGACGGAAAGACGGACGGTAACGAAAAGAACACCAAGAAAAAGTTGAACACAAAAAAACGCCCCCTCAGCGATAATTCTTTACACAAAGTTTGTTGTTTTTGTTGCGCCGGAGTGTGACCAGCTACGTTAAATTCTGCGCGAACCTGTGAGTGGCAAAAACATCTGGTATTCGGTATTTTCTGTGGTATATTTTTGAGGGTCAAACGGTATATTTGATCGATAAACCCGCGGTCACACTGTCAGCTGTCAGCTGTTTGTCGGAATAAAATTGAATAACGAACGAACAATTTTAAACCAGATATAGATATATGATTAGAATAGAAATAAATGGCGCTGCGAAGTATCAACCATCTGGAAATGTTCTTGAGGCGATGCACTGCACCCACGTTACACCGCTGCTGTGTGGCCGGCAGCAGAACAGCGCACACAGCCAGCAGCAGCAAAGGCAGCGGCGGCGACAATAACGACAAAGACGAGAAAAAATCCGGACAAAGGAAGTTCGGCTGGCGCAGTGTCCTCCGGTTCTGTGTGCCCTTCTCACTGGGCGCCTTGGCCAGTGCCATGCTGATACAGAGTGACGACGTCACGCCCACAATCTCGGCCGCCCGTTCGCTGAGCGGACGACGAAAGGAGTTCAACTTCATCGCTGACGTGGTGGCCGGCTGTGGCGACTCCGTGGTGTACATCGAGATTAAGGACACGCGCCACTTTGACTACTTCAGTGGTCAGCCCATAACAGCGTCCAACGGATCGGGGTTCGTGATCGAGCAGAACGGTCTCATTCTGACCAATGCCCATGTGGTGATCAACAAGCCGCACACAATGGTGCAGGTGCGGCTGTCGGACGGACGCACCTTTCCCGCCACCATCGAGGACGTAGATCACACCTCGGACCTGGCCACGCTGCGCATTCAGGTCAGCGGCCTGTCCGTGATGAAGCTCGGCAAGAGCAGCACACTGCGGTCCGGCGAGTGGGTTGTGGCCCTGGGCAGCCCCCTGGCGCTGAGCAACACGGTTACCGCCGGCGTCATCAGTGCCACGCAGCGTGCCTCCCAGGAGCTGGGGCTACGCAATCGTGACATCAACTACCTGCAGACGGACGCGGCCATTACCTTTGGCAACTCGGGGGGGCCGTTGGTGAATCTGGATGGCGAGGCCATTGGCGTCAACTCCATGAAGGTCACCGCTGGCATCAGCTTTGCCATACCCATCGACTATGTGAAGGTGTTCCTCGAGCGGGCCGCGGAGCGTCGCAAGAAGGGATCCGCCTACAAAACGGGCTATCCGGTCAAGCGGTATATGGGCATCACCATGCTGACGCTCACTCCGGACATACTGTTCGAGCTGAAGTCCCGCAGCCAGAACATGCCCAGCAATCTGATGCATGGCGTCCTAGTATGGAAGGTCATTGTGGGCTCACCAGCGCACAGGTGGGTATCCAATTAATCGCACGAATTGGCCTACGAGTATCGCTAATCGTGTCTATTTTGTAGTGGTGGTCTGCAACCAGGCGATATTGTCACCCACATAAACAAGAAGGAGATCAAGAACTCATCGGACGTGTACGATGCCCTGGCCGAAGGCCGAAAAGATCTGGAAATTGTCATACTGAGAGGTGTAAAGACAATGAATGTGAAAATCACACCAGAGGATCCTTAGTTGAGGGGATGCTACATCAGAGGATCTCTAGGAGCGAGGATCTGACACCAGAGGATTCTTAGCAGAGAGGATCCTACGTCAGAGGATTCCTAGCAGAGGAGGCGTATCCTCATGTGCTTCCTAGCCCCGACTTACCATCCTACTACCATTATTAGTTTTAGTTTAAATTTGACATGATTGTGCTTAAGTGATTTGCCATATACTATACGAAACAAACTGCCCGAGTGTGTGTGAGGAGCCTGGGAAAAAGGTTTTTGTCTACGGAGCACCGGACCCAAGCCCATATAGAGTCGCTTGCCTATATTTGATTTTCGGCTAACGAGTAAGGAAATTTGCATAGATCGAGCTCGTTATCATTGGCCATTTTGAATGGCAACACACGACCATAAGTTAATCTACGCATCGTATGGCATAAATGTACATACATATATCTCTTGTCCGTGAACATCATCGATTTCTCTTTCATGAGGAGCCAGCCCACTGCCTGAACGCTTAACGCCTGATCGCTGTGCGTGTCTCTGTTCCGTCTGTCTGTCTGTCTGTCCCATCCAACAACGACAAAAATGTATTTACGCTAATTGAAATATCTCGCGTTGCGATCAATCGATGCCATATTTTTTATAGGCCAAACCTCGGACGGACAGCAATGCAACGGAACGACACACGGAACTGCAGCGGCGGTGGCAGTGGCAGTGGCAGAGTCAACAGCCAACATCAGCCACGAAAACGTCGAAAATCAAAATGCAAATTTCAATAAATTTATGCAACTGTATTCCCAGCGCTTCGGCTGACCTGGCCTGAGCCTTTTTGATACTCTTGAAATGGATATTATGACTGAGTAAAGATGTTTGCAATGTATGTAAGCTGATAGGGATAAGGGGTAAATGTATGGCTAAGAATTCTGGATCAGCAAGAATCGATTTAGCAAACACTTTTTTTTATTGCAGGAAGTAGCTGTCCAAGATAGGATAGGAATCAAATTTACAAAAAAAAACACTTTTCTAGGAGTGAGATATCACATCAGTGTGGAAACAAAATGTAGCTCTTATAGCGTCCGAGCAATGGGCGATAAACAAGACGGACGGACGGATGGACGGACAGACGGACGGACAGACATGGCTATATCGACTCGGCTATTGATGCAGATCAAGAATATATATACTTTTTAGGGTCGGAAATGATTCCTTCTCTATGTTACACACATCCACTTTTACCACAAATACAATATAACCTTTTACTCTTCAAATACGGGTATAAAAACAATTCTTGGTAGGAAAAGTGATTTCTATACAGTAAAAGTGTTTGGAAGTGTATATTATGCTTCGGTCACCGTGTTAACTTTTACTTCTGGATTGTTTTTTTGTGGGTGACATGGCAGACGCTGCCGAGATGCCGACACTGATGTAGTTGCTGTTGCTTGCTGTTGCTGTTGCTGCTGTTGCTGCTGTTGCTGCTGTCGTTGCGTGAAAAGTGAAATTCTTCTGATTATTAATTTTATTTTCGCTTTTGGCGATGCTACGCTTTTTCAGCTTTTGCATATAAATTCATATGTATATTGAATTCGCTGGCCATTTCCCCCCACCCACCCATTCGCCAATTTCCATTCCCATTGGCAATACCATTGTTGGAGTGGTTTATGCGACAGCGGCCTTTATGACATTGTTGGCACTAAGTTACCTTTATTGCTTATAAGCCGCACGCATAAATGCGGCTTAAAGTTCATAAATTTACCAATATTCGGCCGGGGTTAAGCAAACGGACCTTTTTATATACTCGCACTCTCGTACACTCTCGTCTGTAAACAGACTTTTTTTATTTGCTGGCGCCCCACGCTTTTTGCACTTTCTTTCTGGCCATTTACAGAGGCATCCATTTCGCGTCGCCTCCATCCTCCTCATCCTCCATCCGCAATCCGCCTCGTTCCGTTGCTTGTCCGCTGTCCGTGGTCGGGTGTCCGCTGTCTGTTGTCTGCTCACCTCTACGACAACTAATTGAAATATTTAAAATGCATAAAAGTATCGCATTTAAACTTTGCAATTAGTTTGTGGTGATCGCTGCTGCAGTTGTTTTTTTTTAGTTTTTGCTATTGCAAAGACTGACTTGACTGTCTGTGTTTGTTGTTGTTGTTGTTGGCGCGCTTAAATTACAAACCTGTGAGAAATTTGTTGCCTTTTTTTTTTTTGGTTTTTATGCGCCACAGTTGATGTATACCCTAGACGAGTTGGGCATTTTCTATAGATGAAATGCGTTAGATATAAATTTAAGCAAAAATTTTGCTCTTATTTGGCATTTATTATTTATTACAATTTTCAAATTTATTTTTTGTTAGTCTAAAACTAAAGCTAACATTATTATGTGTGGGCATCGTAGGCTTTCGGCAATGTCTAATAGTTTGGGCTATATGTTAGTTGGCTTTCATTTAAAGTGTTCCTTCCAATTGGTTGACTTATCCTTACTATTTCTACCAAGAATTTGGTAGCGATATTTCTTATGGAAACTTATAATTCTCTATAGAGTACCTAAACAATTGCTTAAGGTTTTTGTTTGTAATTTGTAAATATTAGTTTAAATTAAGATCACAGAGCTACCTTTGCGGTGAGCAGCGTGATTCCGCTTGCCGCTTACCGCTTGCCGCTTACCGCTTGCCGCTTACCGCCTGCCGCTTGCCGGGCTGCAGTTTTGTGGCTAAGACCGATCATGTTCACACGCTCCGGCCATAAAGTCAGAGCCAGAGCGCTGGCCCAAACGCTGAGTGTTGATGTGAGTTTGTCTGTGGTACGGATTTGGCTCGATTTACACTTTCATAAAAGGCATCAATTAACGATGAGTGGGGCTATGGGGTGGATGGTGGATTTGGGTTTCGCACATCTCCATCAATTGTCCATCAATTGATGAGGGTCACCCGGAAAGCGATGGGGCATTTGATTGAGTTATTAAACGTGCTGTTAATTGCAGCACTTGGGCACAAAAACGGCCTTTTGATTTGTCGCGTTAACCCAGAAATGTCAGACATTGAATTTTGCACGTGTAATTATGGCTGTTGCCTGATGTTGCCTGTTTCTGGTTGGCTGTCTGATGGTGACCCCAGCACGTCGCTGGCACCCTGGCACTCTGGCTGGCACCTACAACAACTTTCTCGTCCGCTGTTCCCATGAACTGCTCACATTTAAACATATCGGCAGGCAGGCGGCAGGGCGGCAGGCGCATTGGAAAACTTCATAGAGCAACAGCAAGAGTTGCAACACCAACACCAAACAACAACAACAACAGCATGCTAAACATTAAGGTTCATGACACACAACTGTAAAATGTTTCAGCCTCGAAAACTTTTACCGCCGATAATAAATGGCTGCGACTTTGCGCCCCCAAAAGTTCAAGACATCATTCGGTTCGGGGGAATTCCCGCATGTGAAAAGTTCTCCTCTAAAAGACGGACAACAGGGACAGCATGGACATGAGCAACAGGCCAGGCCAACTCCATGGACAGGAAGTCAGTCGGATGGCTTAGATGAAAACGAAGCCAAGAGCATGAGCTTGCTAAGCTCGGGCCGTTGGCCGATGGCCGATGGCCAATGCCACGGGCCATAAATCATTTTAATATGCCAAAAGTTACATAATAATTCTGCCAGCCAGCCAGCCAGCATCATCATCATCATCATCGTCGATCGTCATGATAATTGACAACTGAGCAGAGGCTTCAGGTACTAGCATTAATCAAGAAATCAAGAAAACTCTTGCAGTAGAAGACGAGGCGAGTCCGATGTCGATGTCGAGCTGGTGGACTGAATAGAAATGAAGTCATCGTTGGCCAAAAAACTGTCCAAATTGAAATGTGTTTTAATGTGCCGTTTTTATGTGGCGCACCAAATTGTTTCTACTGGTTAATGGACACGATCTGGGACTCGTACTCGTACTGGGTCTGTGGATTGGTGGGGCCTTCGAGACCCCGCCTCGATTGCACTAAATCAACAGATTCATAAAAAAGAAACAACAAAAAACACACGAAAAATTATGATGATTACGCGGAAATGTGTGGCAACTGCCTGGGCCACTGGGCAAAAATGCTTTATGAAATTGCACAAGTGTTGGAAATTGCTGAATTATTGCATGCTCTGGCCTGGCCCAGGTCTTGGTTTGGGTTTGGGTGTTTGGACCCCAGGTCGCCGCAGGGCGCTGTGCAGTTTTCATTTAACATTTTCGTTTGGAAAATGTGTCCAACCAGAGTCAGAGTTTGAGTTGGGAGTGGGGAGCGGGAAGGGGACGGGGACGGGGACGGACTGGGGGACCAGTGGCAGTGACCAGGCTTAGTGGGTCAGTTTACACATCTGGCTTTTGGCTTCGTTTTGTAGTGTTGGTCAAATATTTGCGGGCAGCGTAAAAAGTCATCATCATTAATAATCATGATGGAAATTTCACCTGCCTGGAAAAGCGTTTTTGCCCAGTGCTGCCGCCTTACCCAAATGATATACTGCTATACTGGTGGACTGCCTGTACTGATGTTTTCTTTATTTAGGCAAATCCATCAATTACTTACGTTCGGTTGTATAAGTCATTTGTTTCCCGCTTTCCGCTTCTCTTTTGCGGCACATGGTAAACGCTCTCGAGCGTAACGAAAACTAGCTTCTAATCTAGCTCAGCAATCAGCCGATCCAATGATCATCTGGCAACTTTTCAATCTGTCCCCCCCGCGATTGATTGATTCGTCAGTGATCGGGCCTGTGACAATCCCACAAAGCCCAAGATTTATCTCCGCCAACTTCAATGTCTAAATGTCTGCTGACCATTTTCAGACAAATTATGCATAAAACTGAGACTCAATGAAATGATGTCACCGCCGTCCGAGGAGTCAGACAGTCGGTCAGTCAATGGGTTTGGGTTGCACTGGCCTAAACGATGGCCGTTTCTACTGAGTTTCTACCGATTAGCGGGGATCTTTCATGGCGTAGCGTAGCGTAGAAATCGGGCCACCTGAATCATTTAATTGTGGCGATTTTTCACAAAATTGAAACATCTTCCGGCATGAGAGAGCCAAGACAAACGATGTGTGCCCCGAAATTAGTTTTTCGCATGCTGCCTAGCTGCCTGGCCTACCAGGCCTCGAGGCGTGAAAAGATTTTCGCATGCAAGGTGCGGCACCGTCGTCGAGACATCAACAGCAGCGGCAACATCAGCAGCAGTAGCAGTGGCAGTGGCAGCAACAGCAACAGCAACAGTTGTGCCACTGGCAGCGCAGCAAGTGTTGCTCTAATTTATAAAATGTTTTTGCTACCAACTCTCAACGATGTATAAAAGAAGTGAGAGTGATCGAATTGGCTCATACCCAGGCATGCAGCAGTACAAAAGGTTTGCTCCAGTCAAGATATAACTCTTTTGGCACTCTCTCCTACAAGTCCGGCTTGAAATTAGGTTAGATGAAACATAAGCAAAATATTCGCAATCTCAAGACATCCATTACGGAGCACTTTGCCTAATGCTGGGTATTTCGCCACAAATTAATTGCCTTGCGGTTCTCACACACACACGAATTGTGTGTGGCAGCCAAGGCCTGGCAGAAATTTCACTTCTATAGAAATTCCGCAGCTCAACGATCGCAGAGCCTGGCCTGGGGCTTTTCTTTCACACTTTTTCTCGAATCTGATGTTGCTGTTGCTGCTGTTGCTGTTGCTACTGCTGCTGTTGCTGCTGTCACTTGCCTTAGTTGTCTATGTGGCTGGTTGCTCTTCCTCTACTGCTTTTGTTTATTACGCATGACATGCAGCATTCGCCCACCCATCATAAGTGCCGTCACATGTTTTAATGGAATGCCAGAGGGGGGGCTGTGCGACCAGAGTGCCGGAATAGCCACAATTCAGGCTCTAAAACTTTATATTTCTACTTCATTAATTGAAATTACAAAAAAAAACAACACGATAATATACATACATACATACGTATGTGTGTGTGTAACTGCCAGTGTCTTTGTTGTGTGCAATAATAAATTATTTTTACTACTATTTGCCGCAAAAGATGTTACGGCGCTGTCGATGCGGCAAGTGGAGCGAAAGACTCCACTTTCTCTCTCCGTTTCGAGTTACCAATGCGAACAGGGAACAGCGAACAGCGAACACGGAAGGTAAGTTTATGACCTCCGCAGGCCGTTGTCTCGCCTGGTAGTTCCACATTTTATGTTCTATTGGTGCCATAAACCACATAAATAGCCGGACAACCGTCAACAGGGCCATATTGCATGCCTGCTGATCACGACAATGGTCCATCCATGGGCCATCGATCCATCGAACCATTGATCCATCGAGGCATCAAGTTCGTTGCCAGAGTCTTTTGTTTTTTGGTGTCTTTTATGGGTGTGAAAAGGTTTTTGGTGTGGTTTGGTGTGTGTATGTGTGTGTGTGTGCGTGGGCCTCTCTCATTAGGCCCAGCGAACCACTTTCGTTGTGTGATGTGATTGGCTGTCGTCCATCAATCAATTGCCAATTGTTAATGCAAATTGAATGCTGTTTTCATAAACAACATCCAAATACATGCGAAATGTCATTAATTTCAAGCCCAAGCCGCTGAGCAGAGGCCTCAATGTATCACCAGTACGAATCCGAATACGAATACGAATACGAGTATGAGTACGAGTACGAGTATTGCTGTGCGCCAATCAAGTCGAACATTTGTCTCATCGCTTAAACATTTCAATTTCACTCGCAGTTCGAAGCTGTAGCTCTGTAGCTGTGGCTGGTATCTCTCTCGAGTGGCACCAACCAAAGAGCAAAGAGTTTCTTTTATTTATTGCTACTAAATTACGTATCCGTGCTGCAGTCCCGGTCCCAGTCCCCCAGCCTTTGATTAATGATCTCGCCCGGCGCGCACTAAGGCATGCTGCCTGCCACTGGCAGCAGTGGAGAGAACTAGACCCACTAACGACACAAATGTACCGCTATCGCACAGCACAGTAGTGCAACATGAATGTGGCTAATCAGGTTAATTGTCTTTCAATTTCATTTGACTAACTGCAGGGGGGAAGGAAGTCTAATAAGCGCACCAATTTATGGCTGCACCTCTGGTCCAAGGCACATTAGGAAGGGGAGGAGTCAACGTCAACAGTTGACTACGAAAAGGGTAACAAGGCAATCATGGGGTTTTTAGGGAACGGAAAGGAAAGTTCAGCTGCTGCCAGGCTCAGTTCCATGTCCAGGTCCAAGTCCGTGTCCATGAATTATGGCAACTTGAAAGCAGCTTGAAAAGCAAAACGGCCACAACATTAACGAGCTGTTCATATTTCAGTCGTTTATCTCTCTCTCTCTCTCTCTCACTCAGTATCTCTGTCTCTCTTTCTCTCTCTCTCTCTGGCGAAAATCCTTAAAGAAAAATGCACATATTTAACTAATGATGGCCACTTAACACAAACTCCGCGACAAATCAACAAACACACACACACACAGAAGACACCAAGACACAAAACTTTCCGAGACAAGCTGTCTGCTGCCCATTCCCATAACCATACCCAACCCCCCACCCCTTACTGTGCCGACTGCTGGTGGCGTGGGTGCTCAACAAAAAATAATATTGTACAAGTATAAAAATATATAAACATAAAAATTATTAAATGCCTTGCCGATTATGCGCAGTCAGAGTTGCGGGTTACCTCTCTGCTGTATGCCGGTCGGTCGGTCGGTCGGCTGCTGCTGCCTCTTGCCTCCATGGTGCAGTGGAGTGGAGTGGAGTTGCTGCAACAGTTTGGAGATGGGGCTCGTTTGGAGTTGGCTTGTTTGTTGTGCTTGCTGATGATGTTGCCCCCCCAGCTGATGCTGATGCTGCTGCCTGATGACAACAACAATAATATTGTTAATGATAATGCTTATGAGTTTTCCTTGTAACTTCCAGCAACAGCGGCAGCAGAAGCAACAGCAGGACCCGCTGAAGGTGCACAGTGCTTGCCGGAGTGATAAACGTTGTTCATGTGCAATTAGTGAGATGTGTTTCAAAGCGGAATCAGCAACAATGTTTCATGAATATCCCACAAAAAAGAAAAAAAAACACTCAATGACAGTTGTAGATATTTTTGGTATTTTTTGTAATGCTTTTTGCAGGGAGCTCTTACCCCGAACGGCCAAGGATCAATCTTCCAACTAGTAAATGTTTAAAGCTATCTGGGACATAGAATACAAGTCGGCATACCCCATATCATATATCTATGATATATGCTTACTATGAATCCCGTTTTGTGGTTGGTTGGTTGGCTGAATGGAAAGAAAAGGCAAACTTTCCATCAGATGACAAAGCCAGCAAACGTATTGACAGCTGCACATCAAAATGTGTTGTACATATGAGTGCATAATCTACATATGAATTACGAGGCACCACTCTCCTCCCCCCGAAGTTGTGATTCCCAGTCGAGGCACCGCAATCCAATTCAGGCTACAGCTACAGCTACAGCTCCAGTTTTGTAGTACACGGCTCTCTGCTCTGAGCTTGTTCAGTGAATCATGGCAAACATTTCGCGGAAATCGCAAACAGCCGAACATGAGTAACAAACGGCAAAGAAAAATATTGTGTGTGTGTTGAGTACTTTCCAAATGCCTGGATACATTTCATTTCATTTGATTTGATTTCATTTCAACTGGCCGTCTCAGTTGGCTGGTTAGTCAGAGACGAGGAGAGTCCACAACTAAGTAGAACATCACTTGGATCATCATCTTGGTTTCTTTTTTGGGCCAGCACGTGCGCTGGCCGGGTCTAATGAAGACACATCGCTGGCTATTCAAATGGCAAATTGAAATACCAAAAGCTTTGGCTTTGGCTGCCCCCCGCTACCCCAATTCCTGGCGACTTGTGTGGCTCTGGCCTGGCCTGGGTCTGGCCGCGACTTTGGCCAGCGATTGCAATCAGTTGGCACCGTTTGTCTTCATCAGTTGCAAAAATAAGTTAATTGCTCGGCCAAGACAAAGTTGTAACTGCGAAAAGCGGCGGAGAGTTAGTCCGCCCGTGCAGTGCCAGTGCCAGGGTGCCACCACACACCCGCCCTGACAAGGTCAATAGCCTTCTTTTCGCCTTGATTAAGACATTTTTATGGTGCCTGTGCCGTGCTCGACTGGGCATTGGAGTGGAGAGTGGAACTGGAAAAGGGGAAAGGGGATTGGGAATGCGAATGCCAATGAATGGCTGGCTGGCTGGCTGTTTGCTTTCTTTTATGGGGCGGTCGGGACTTTGAAATGTCGAACAAATGTTTTAAACTGCATGAATTGGCATTATTCGTTATGTTTCTTCGATTGTGCTTCTTTTTGCTCTCCCCACTCCCCCCAAACACTCTGACTGATCGGTCTGCCTGGACTGGTGAGAATTTGGCCAGGCCAACGGACCGAAGCCTGGCAACAAATTGAAATTAACTTACATAAAAATTGCTCCAACGAAATTGTTTCTTGTTGTTGGTGTTGTCTTGTCTTTTTGGGCCACTTTGCCTGCAAATGATAGCGAATTATGTTGTTCGGGAGGGGGGGGGGACAATTAGGCTGCAACACGCGGAAACAATTTGGCTGTGGGAGCCTATCCAAACCTGGCCAAAAACCCAGCGACAACAAACCGCCAAAGCCAATGTCTATTTTGGCCAAAAGCAATAGCCATAACAATACGTACAAGCCAACAACAAGTACGCGCAATTTCGACGCATTGCGCAACATAATTGAAATTGAAATGAAAATGGTAATGGAATTGAACAACAACAACAACAACAGGGCAACAACAACAATAGCAACAGGGCAACAATTTGCAACAAATCGACATTTAAATGTGCATTAACATGGCTGTGACTGTGGCTTGCCATTCTGACTGCAGTCGAAGAGCCCTGTCAGTGCGGAGACTCTCCTTTGGGCCTGGCCAAAAAAAAGTGAGAGTCATGTAGACACACTTGAGACCTAGGCTAAGCACTTTCGCAGACAGCCATGCCCACAGCCGCCGCCTGCTAACAACATGGCCGAGACCCAGGCACAAGCACATGCACATGTACAGACCTAGGCCCAGTCGAAGTACTCAGAACCAGACCCAGAGCCCAACCCTTTTCATGACTTAATCTTATCAGACAAGCACTGGCATTAAAAATGCACTTCAAGGTTCTGGCCATGATTATGGCTTGTGTGGCTTGGCGGTTGCTCATTTCGTTAAATGGTTTTTTTGCCAGGGCGCATAATTCATGGTTACAGGATTACAGGATGAAAGAAGCGACGAGCAGCGAGCCCCATTGTGGAAAATCAGCAACGCTTGTTTGACCAGCTGATCCGGTGGGGACCAGACCTCAGAGAGCCAGACCCTAGGCCCAACCTACCACAAATTAAGTCGTTGTGCGTGGACAGCCTCAGCCAAGGCATCAAGGTCGCCCATGTACAAGTACTAACTACACACAGCCCATACACAGCACTCTGTAAACGGCCTTCTGCCTTGACCTAAGCCAACTGCAACTACACCATCGTCCCCGACCCCGACCCTCTCCAACTTCAACTTGGACTCCACTTTTGACATTAACTTTTCATTTCCAGCCAGTGGCAGTGGCAGCGGCAGTGGCCCACGCGTTGGGGCACACATTAATGCCCAAGTTTATGGCAGCTGCGACTGCGTTTCTCTTTGCCAGCATCCAAAATAGAAAAGCCAACACATGCCACATACCCTACCTCATGTCCCATACCACGGCTACTGTGCGGTGACGGTGTATGGTCTGGCCTTAAGCTGATTTCGTTCTGATGCGAACAAATGCGATTTGTGCCATAAACTTTTGTATTAGCCGGGCTGGTGGGGAGCGGCATTTGGACAGGCCTTATTGTTTGTTCAGTTTGTTGCTTTTACTCTAACCAACAACAAGTCAATTGGCTAGCAGGCTGACTGGCAGGCTGGCAGGCTGACTGACTGGCTGGGGCAGCATTTGCCAAAATCTTGCACAAATCACATAAATCGCCGCTCGCAAACCCTCACCATATTTGGCTAAAATGCCAAACTCACGGCTAATGCTCATAAGTTTCACCGAGATTGCTCTGTGTGTGTTTGTGTGTGTGTGTGTGTGCCGATTGACAGGCATGAGAATACTTGCGGTCGACAACAAATCCATCTAACTTCAGCTCCCAGCTCCCAGCTCCCTGTTCCCTGCTCCTCGCTCTCCCCCAAATTATTCATTCGCCTTTGAGCGGCGGCGTTGGCAATCATTAGCGACATGTGGTTTCTATAATTTTTCGTAATTACATAAATTGGTAAACGGCGATGAGAAGTTCTGGAATCCGGCGATCCGACGATTCGCAATTTGGCGGCTCGATTGCTAGTCAAACGTTTTTGCAATGATAATTGCTGGGGTACTTGGAAAATCTGTTAAATATTTATGCCAGTGAATGGGAAAAGGCACATAGTACATATAGTATTGCAGATGAGTCAGCAGATGTCAGCTACTGATGAAATACAACACCGACGACAATCGCAATAGCAGTGGCAAACCAACTACTCATCTGATCGCAAACTGAAAACTCAAAACCCAATCCCAGTTGCAGTCCAGAGATTTCTGGCCAAGTGGAGGGTAATGGGTAATAAATTCGATTTAAGCGAAGCTCATTCAAAGCTGCGCACAACTTAATGAAAGTGAAGCTGCTGGCCAACAATTTATTAACATATTACCAACAATTGTTGCAATTTGATTTGCTTTATGGCCGCAACGTGCCCGCGATGCGCCGCCAGCGATAAGCCTCTGTCTCTGTCTCTGCCCCTTGCTGATGCAGATGCAGCAGATCCAGGCAGCAGATGGAGCAGATGCAGATGGATGGCGTGGCATGGTTGGGGCAGCTTCTGCCCACGATCCAAAAACAGAGAAGAAAAACAAGAAATTTCGCGTTAACTCGCCCCGTGTGTGTGTGTGTGTCTTGTACTGTTTGTGGCTTCGGCCTGAGAAGCATTGGGCAAAAAAAAGGTTACACAATTCATTTCATTTGGTGCAAGGCATAAATCAAGCCAACAACAAGCGGCAAGAGGCAAACCGGCCCGGCCCGGCCCTGGCCCTGGACCGGAGCAGTGGATGAATCTTCCTTCCTGCTGCTAGCTGGGGGGTCGTCGAGCCTACCCCTGCCCAGCAGACTTGTGATATATGATTTTGTTAATTTAGTTCATTGAAATAAGCAGCCACAGTTCACAGTCCGCAGCACACATACACACACACAGACACACACAAATATCGCGGGGCAACTGGCTGTTGCATGCAGAGCTATATGCAAAACGAGTTCGTTGCCTAAGTCTTCTGTTTTTCAGCTGTTTTTCTGTCTTTGTACCGTTGCGTGCCGTGCAACAGAACTTTTTCGGCGCTTGCGTAATCGAACTTGAAATGAAATCAAAATAAATGCGGTTAATTGAACGCCTGTTGCGTACCCTGCACTCTTGCCCCGTGCCTCGTCTCTCAATCTCGTTCCCACTGATGATGTCTGATGTCGTTCCTGTTCGCTGACAGACAGTTTCGGGGCGCTCTCAACGGCTCAAGGTTGCAGTGAAAGTGTTTTTACTTTTGTTTGCCCACTGTCCATCCGTTGCTGGTTTTATGACCTTTTTTTTTGTTGTTGCTGCTGTTGGTGGGGCTGTTGATGCAGCATTTCGCAGGCTTCCAGCGGCACTCGACATACTCATTCCAGGCTGACGAATTACATGCTATAAAAGTGGCCAGCGGCGGCGTCATCGTCATTGCCATCATCAGCATTCGCAGTTGCAGAAACAGCAAATAAAACAGCAGAGAATGGGTGGGGTGGGGAGTATGTGGCTTTTCCTCAAGGCCGAAGCTGTGGATACTCTTGCAGAGGGATTCCTTTCAGGGTTCTATCTGATATATGGAGATAGAAAAATAAAATGCGCAGACTTTGCAGTGAAAGAAACTAACAGACAGCACAAAATATATATTTTAAAATTCACACTATCCACGGAAAGGGTATCAGTACAATGTGCATACATATGTATGTACATATGTGCGATGCCAATTAATGGGCGTGAAAGTTTATTATCGTTTTGCTGCAGCCAGAGTCTGTGTCTGATCCTGAGCCTTTGCTCTTGGCTACCCGGCTTTTCCTGCCTCTCCGAATGTTATCTCATCCACAGACAATGGACACTCGTCGCTGGACTGGCAAGGGGAGGTGGGGGGTAGGCGTTATATCCATCGATATGCAACGGCAAATTTATCATTTTATTTGCCTTGTGTGGCAGCTGCGATAAACAACGCAAATGTGCTGAAAAATTGCCACATTTTAATTATTTAAAGCGAGGCGCAACATTGTTGCCACAGGCACAGGCAGAGGCATACTGCTGCTGCCTGTCCTGGCCTGGCCTGGCCTGGCAACTTTCAACGTTTGTGCGTTGCACAATGGCTGTGCAAAATGCATCATCCACACTTCTTTTTTTGTTGCTGTTGTTTCAGCAGCATTTCCCCCACCACACTCTATGGCCAATTATAAGTTCATTTACCTGACGGCATGCAAAACAAAACAAAAAGGGGAGGGGGAAGCAAGGGGTGTGCGCAGGCATGTGAAAAACAGCGCCACCGCATGATTATCAGATTTTTAACACTTTCCATTTGGTTATACTAAAGCTGTTTTGTATACACTACCCCAGCAGGGAGGGGGTATGATGAGTCGCACAGTTTTTAAGCTCTTTGTTTTGAAACTACGCTCAGATCCAGCTCTGACTGCTATAGCTATAGGGCATCTAATGCTTCGTATACTTTTTTGGCTTGGTTTCTTTTTTCTGTTTCTATTACATTATTGTTGGCTGTCGCTCACTGCCGTGTGGCTGTCTCTGCTGCCGTTGCATTTGATTTGATTAAAAACCGCAGCCACAGCTATCTAGCTATAGCTATGTATCTGCCTCACTTGCCTCACTTTGTCGCTGGCTGGGGATGTTAACATTCAACACTTTGTTGCCGTCCGGTCAGTCAGCGCTCCTTTGGTCCCGTCTCTTAGGGGGGCACTCTACTCGGGTTGTAATCTGCCTGTACCCAGCCATGTAATCTGCGGCATTATGTGACATGTGCATGTACATATGTATGTACATACATAGTACGAGTGTAAGTATCTTTCGAGGTCAGCTCTAGGCCAGTATTAATGATCTTGACTTGGCTTAATTAGCATTTAAGCATTTTATTGAATATCCATTTGTATGGAGCTCATCCCGTTTAATGGCTTTCAATAATATGCACAAAAATTGCATTAAAATTATCAGAAAATTGCTTTATACATTATACAATACGACAGACAGTTATCAACAAAATAATCTCAGGCCTTGTATTTGTATTTTTTGTAAATCCAAATTATTGGCCGCTGCCCGCCAGCCAAGTCGTGAGTCAGTCTGGCAATTTATTTTCGCCGAATTAAATGCAAATTGACAGTTCCAATTGCATTCTAAAAAAATAAATAAAAATCAAGGAGTATGCAAAAACAACAACAACAACAGAAACAACAAAAAGCAACAAAATCGAATATACCCAAATGGAAATCCAAATGCAAATCGTGTTTCGTTTGCTGTTTTGCAATTAATCAATTAGGCGCAGTCTCGGCTGCGGATCCCAGCTTTAGATCCCAGCTCCCAGCTTCAATCCCCCGTCAGTGTCAGTGTGTCAGGCATTGACGAGCGACGGCGTTGGATTGTCACCTCGAGGGAATTGCTGCAAGAACCTCGCGACCAGGGCACGGGTATGGATACGGGTATGGGTACGAGCATGGCACTCCCAGCTCGGATCAGACTTGGGCTTGGGATTGTGCCTGAACCTCTGGGTCTGGGTCTGGGTCTCTCTCTCTTGTATGCAAATTTAGCTCTTGTTTTACCCTGGCAGAGGGCACTTTGATTTCCCACAGATGTTTGCGCTGCAAAAAAAGGTTCCGAAATAAAAAGAAAATTATTCTCATAGGTGGAAAATGGTAGGGTTCCCTTTTTGGGTTGAATCTTTCTTCTAGAAGAGATCCCTGCAGAGTATCTCTGGCTTTGGCGCCCGAAAAAAAGTTCCTTCATTCCTGCTGGTTTTTTGTGTGTGTGATTTTTTGTTTTTTTGAGCAATTGCCCCTTGCTGTTCTTGAGATATGACGCCGCATGCATAATGAGACTGGGGGGCTGATATTCAAATGAGATTCTCTTTGACTCTGTCTTTGTTTTATTGCCTTTAAATTGCATTTAGCGTCAAATGTCTCGCCCGGGTAACGTAAATAAGCGCACAAGAAAATACATACATCAGCGTATATGCGTATATTTTGTTGTTATTGTTTTTGCATTTCAGTATGAATAAATCTTCAAACGAGCAATCACTCAGCGGTCGCGTCAACGGGAACGCTGCCAAAGGTGTGTGACTCAGAGTCGCAAGAGAGTACCCCTACTCCCCCGCCAAAACATCATCACGATTTCCCATCATCATCATCATCGGACGACTGACAACTGTCTAGAGCAGAGCTCTAAAAATACTAGCCGGTGAGCGGGGGGTTACGGGTATTACAGGGGTATATTTAGACCCCGAGCCAAATTCAAATGGACAATTTGGGGCATGTTTATTTCGATTTCATTTGATAGATAATATAATTTGTTTTGATTGCCGAGAGCGTGAGAGTCGCGCAATACATTTTGCTATGTTTAGTGTGACCTTCGCAGATGTTTGCCAAGATTGGGGATCGGGCTGCAGATCCCCAGATGCAATCCGTTTGCCAGATGCAGTCAGGGGATTACTCAACTATTGTCTGGTGCTTCATTCACACTCCTTTGCCAGAAGTAAAAGTTTGCAATGTTTGCTTTTCCCATGGCATCATAATCATAATGCGAGAAAGATGCCCAGATACACAGATGATTATAATTTATGCAAACATTCAATAAAGCGGCGAAATATCTGTGGCATGGAGTGGTGTGGCATGGCATGGCATGACGTGGAGTGGAGTGTAGTGTAGTGCATAAAGGAGCTGGAATTATGGTTCATTTGTGCAGCGGGCGCGTTAATTGGATTACAAAGTGTACGCCCCCAACCCCCCTTTGGCACTTGTGGAAAGTGAAAAGCTACGTGCACGAGATACTGGCAGTCAAATGGCTGATACTGAGACACATGCAATGCAGATACCAGATACAATGTAAAGAGATACAGATACGCAAAGGCAGCAGCAGAGTCGCACATTAGCTGCAGTTGCTGCTGCTTCAGTTGCTGCCACTGCCACTGCCACAGAGTGTTGAATCATGCAATTCAAATAGACACGAACGAACGAACGAAAAAAAAACGAGAAATCATCATTAATATATCAACAGACCGTGTATCTTGCAGATACATACGCGCCGCACAGATACAAAGATACTCAGATACACAGTGCACGCGCGCCTGAAAGGCGTATGAATGACTTTGATGATTGGGAAAGTGTTTTGTGAATGCGTTTTGCTGCATTATGCACCCCGCCAACCCATCGTCGACACACCCGCTGCCTGCCACATGCCACATGCTAATTGCTGCATTTTCGCACATTGCCACTTACAGTGAGTGAGTCATGCGTGTGAGCTACCATCGCTTTGTAATTTATTAAATTAATGATTTAATTAATAATTTGCCACGACCTTCAGATACATCTGCGCACATCTGTAACTGTTGTTTGTTCGCCCTGTGCGCCTGCGTTTTGTATCTTTCAATCTTTGTGATTGCTTGGCAACCCTTTCGGTCGCTTAACTTCATTAATTTGCGGTGTTTTTTAATGGTTTTTTAAGGGCCTCAGACCCCAAAGGGTATGTGGTATATGTGTTATTTGATACAGTGTAAAAGTGTACCCCGAAGTTGTTGAAAAAGTGCACAGCATGTTGTACCCATCGATGCTGCACTCAATGCTGGTCAAAGGGAGGTGGGTCGAGTGGAGTGGATTAAGTGCCCCAAAAATTACTCAAGAATGTTGATTAAACGGCTGTATATTGAGTTACACACAAGTCGGCATGGCAAATATGTCCGACATGTCAGATATGTATGTCGGCGGGAATCCATCGATAAAGAAGATCAGCTTTCGCAGGGGGTGCGGGGACAATCGATACCCTTTCTGCTTGAACTCTGAGCGCCGGCTCTTAGAACTCACTCTCCTCAGGCACATGCCTCATAAGTATATGCGGATATGCCAGGGTCTCTTATGATTTATGAACGATTCGTAGCCCACTCTGCCACTCTGCCACACTGCCACCCTGCCCGCCTTCCAGCCTTTCGCTCCCTGCATTGGCAATCATCGCTGGGTATAAAAACCAATTTATTTTATGCTGGCCCACAGTTCAAGACCCCGGCCAGACTTTCGGCTTAATATATATGTATATGTATGTATGTATTTTTTTTGCTTATTATTATTACTTCTCCTCCTCGAGCTGCATGCAGCAGCAACATAATTAAAAACGCTGCCCTGGCTGCCACCCGAAAAAATTATCCCAGCATCACTGAGCAGCAGCAGCAGGGGCAGCAACAGCACATTATTCCACCCATAAATGACGTGCGGCTGTTGCATTATTTGCCTTTCTTTTGGCCAACAGCAGCAGCCGGGGCCAATGTCGTTAATATTATTTGGCTTGATAAACTTCTGCCACAAGACAATCGAAATTACTCAATCACGTCGAGGAGTTGCTGTTGCTGTAGCTGTAGCTGCAACGGCTCCAAGGAGAGTTTTTTTTGCTGGCTGAAGCTGGTACTGGGATTGGGATTGGGACAGGGACTGGGTATGGGTATGGGGCGTGCGTCAAATGCTGCCCAGAAAACTGTCAATGCCGCGCCTTGCCACAGGCTGCTCCCGTCGTCTTGTATACCAGAGCACACAGCTTTAGTTGGAGGACAGGACAGGACAGGACAGGAGTCGGGACAGTCTTGTAATTGATGTCAATTGTGGTTGTTTCTGGTAGTGGCTGTGGTGCGGGTGTTGCACCCACCTCACAATTCGCAATTCGCTTCGCTTCGTTAAATGCCAAATATAATTTAATAGGAAGTGAAAACAAGCCAAAAGGGTACAAATTACATTCGCCGCTCCGAAAGTGTATAGTAGTATAATGATTGATTTGTATCGGCTATGAACGAGCCACAAAATGTTGCCATTAAACATATGTCTATGTCGGAGATTGCTGATCCATCAGGCGGCATGGAGATTGCTGCCACATCCATTGGGTGGCAGGGCAGGGACGTTGTGACGGGAAGGGAGATGTAGAGAGAGATTGGCTGGCTGCCAATTTTCTGCGCCCAATTTCGTAAGCGTTTGGTTTTGCTTACTTTTTCGCTCC
The DNA here is from genome assembly GCA_009664405.1 of Drosophila bifasciata. NCBI lineage: Eukaryota > Metazoa > Arthropoda > Insecta > Diptera > Drosophilidae > Drosophila > Drosophila bifasciata. The sequence continues at coordinate 10,694,106 of CM019044.1, forward strand.
TTCCTCCCCCTCCCTCCCCACCACGTATTTTGTTAGCTGACTGCCAATTTGTTGGTATCTCTGCTGTTGTGGGTTTTTTGTCGGCCATTTCCGCATAATAACAATAATTTAGCCGACTGTTTGTCCAAATCGAGTTAACATAATAGAGGGCCCTCAGCGCCATGGCCAAAAAAGAAACATTCAAAGATCCAAGTGGCAGGCAGGCAGGCAGCACTGGGCATTGGCCAGAGCTCTCTGGCTCTCTGGGCTCTCAGCAATTGCAGTTATTTGCTTTTAAATTTCGCATTCGCATTGCCCTGGTAATTGCATCATCCGAACTCTAATAATCGTAATCGTAATCATAATCATTTTGGGGGCCCAATCTGCATCATTATGCGTCCTCCACATAGGTGGCATTTGCATCATTATGGATCCTCCACATAGGTGGCATTTTCCCTGGGCTTATTAGCCTTTGAATGCGAATTCGAGTTGCAGTTGCAGTTTAGAGTTTGGAGTTTGTTTTTCCCTTTTTGCGGTGTCCGATTGGAGTGGATGTGGAGTTTAGAAAGCCAGTTGCAGGCAGGCGATATGCCTGACTAACCTGCAGCTATGTGCCACCAGCGAAAGGTGGGAAAGGTGTTGGCCGCGGCGGCTCTTTGGGGGATTTGAATTGCATGCGATTGGATTGGACTGGCCAATGCCGCTCGGGAGTTTAGGAAAGTTGTTTGAAGGTTGTGCTGCTGCTGCATTTGGTGGCAGCCTCTGTTGGGTCATAACTTCCTATATGTTGAGTCACCAGGCAAGGCGGCAACTGCACATTGCTGCATATTCCTCTTCTTGGTTGAGTTGAGGGTCATTCACCCGTTACCAAACCAGTGTCCATTGCCAGTGCCAGCCAAGTGAGGGCAGTGTGATTTTCATTCTGCTAAAGTGGATAGTACTTATATACCATTATTTATGAACAACACAAAGCAGACTTCAAATTGCAGCCCGTTCAGCCCATTAAATTCGAATTAAACTCGATCTGTATCTGCATCTGCATCTGTATCTCTGCACGCGCCCACAACAAAAGTGTAAGTTAGATGCGAGCATCGAACCCTCCCTGCTTCCTCCTCCGGTGACGCACATGATTTTCTAATTGAAATAAATTGTTTCCAACTCCGGCAGCAGTCTACCAGCAGGCACCCCCAGCACCAGCATGCCCTTGAATTAGCCACAAACTAGCTTAAATTCATTTAAATTGCTTCGTTTATGCAACGGCCACACCGATGGAGATAGAGAGAGGGATAGAGAGAGGTGTATACATAGAGAGGTATGTATGTACATATATCTATGTATGTATAACTTAATAGAGGGAGCTGAAGAAAAGCTGCGCGTCATGACAGCTGCGGGAATTAATGAGGCAGTGCTGCTGACCTTGAGCTGCAATCCCCGTGCCAGTGCCAGCAATCCGGCAATCCATCTACATCTACATCTACAGCAGCCACAGCCAACATCCATGGCAAGTCGATTCAAATGTGTGTCAAATGCAGCATGCCCCATGCAGCAGACGTGACTAACCGACTTTCCATGTCATAACTTGGTTTGAGCTCTTTGAAGTTCAAGTTGGTGCGCCTCCTGTGCCTCCTGCCTCCTGCCGCCTATTGCTCCCACTGCTACTCCTTCTCCTCCTCCTTCTCCTCCTGCATTGTCTAGACCCCAAGAGCCGGCTCAATTAAGTCGCATAAATTATGTGGCACAGCCGCAACGGCCGCCAAATTGAAATCGTAAATTAACATTTTGCCAGACGTTCGTTCGTTTGCCACACCATCTCTCTGCCTCTCCACAAGTGCCTCCTGCAACGGTTGCAATAACTTTTACATTTTGACCAAATATTTTTGCCAATTTTCACTAAGCCCCCGACCCACGCAGCCGACGCCCCATGGGTGAATGTTGCAGCAAATGAAATGAAATGGCAGACACGGCGGACTCTCAGAAGGAGAGATAGCCGCAGTCGCTGCCACGGGGGTAGGGTAGGGGATAGGGGCTAGGGGATTGTGGAAATTGTCAACGCTGATGCAGCGGCAAACGAAATGAAAATGGTAGCAATTGCCGTGGACATGCAACTTGGCCAAAAGTGACAGTTGCAAGTCAGTCAGCAACTGCACATTCCAGCTACCAACATCCAGCTTCCAGCTTCAGGTCCAACTCTAGACCCAGTCCAACTCCAAGTGCAGCTCCAAGCTTCTCTGCGACTCGGATGGAGAGCTAGTTTGATATTTTTATGTGTGACAGTTGCTTTATGTTACAATTTCCAGCATTACTTTTTATTTCAAGTGCAAAATTTATTGCCATTTGCCAAGGTGCGAGCCAGGTATCTATCTATCCACGGGGCCACGGGCAAACAGGCAGCGGGGCAATGGGAAACGTGCAACGTGCAACGGGATTCCTGGCTACCGTCTAATCAGTGGCAATGTTTGTCGTTGTTGTTGTCGTTGTTTGTGACTGCCTGTTGTTGCCACAGTTTGTTGCAGTGGCTGCTGCTGCTGCTGCTGTTGCCTTCTTGGCTTTCACTAGAAAAATTAGGAACACTTTTTGTGTCTGTTTGGTTGGTTGGTCTCTGGCATAACTTTGAATTAGTTCAGCCTTGCCTTGGGTGGCATGACCAATGCCAGCGACAACGACAACAACGACAACAACAGCAACAACAACGACGACACTTACAAAGTTCGCCAGAAGTAGAGCTCTGGAGAGAAACGATATAGGAGGCTTTCGAATATGCCAAGGAGTAGTATACTCGTAGTATGTAGTTATGGCATGCATCAAGGGGAAGGGTTGAAAAGTACCTTGGAAATGACACTCTCTTTATGGATTTCCTCTATAATTGATTTATTTTTGTTCATTTTTAAGCTTTCATAATTTTTAATCCCTTTACTCCTTCTGTTTTCTCTTTCTAAATCTACAAGAAACCAGCCAAAATATATTGTATGTACATTTTTCTTCCTCAAAATCCCCACAAAATGTACCAGGAATTAGCTGAATGTTGATTGGAATATTACGACTATTATTTGTTCATCTTTTAATTACTTGATGGAGTCTGCGACTCTGCCACCGCCCCCACACCAAAAAGGAAGATAGCAAATTAGCCAGAAAAAGCGACAACATTGCATAATACATACATACATATGTATGTACATTTCTTAGGCCACATCCTCTGGCCACCCTATGCCACCTTTCTCTGTTGGCTTTTACCCGTAACGAGCCGCCAACTGGACTGCCATGGCCGCCTGCCTTGGGTTCGCTTAGCCTGGTCGAGACTTGGCCTGGTCGATTTGGTGTTTTGTCGTTTTGGCCATTGCCGTTGGCCGCTAGAGGTTGTTGCCTGGTAATAATGACAGTATGTGTCACATTGCAACCCACACGCATTCAATTTTACTGCTTTTGCCATGCCAGCCAGCCAGCCAGCCACTATGAAGAGCCGTTTGAACAGAGCCTGGGAGCAGCTTCACCTCCAGTTTCAGCTTCAGTTCCAGTACCAGCTTCATTCGTGGGTTCAGTTTGAGCCTGAGCCGACTCTTGGCGCAAATTTGATCCAATTGTGCACTCATTTAATCGTGATCTTTATGCGACTGTACAGTTGGATGTGTTTAGCCTTTTATGTCGAGCTCAGTCGAGAGCATCCGTCTGTCCGTTCGTCTGTCCGCTTGATCTGCTCTCTGATCGTCGTTAGCTCCTTTGGCCTGTGGTGGTGCTGGGTTGACCTACATAATTTGCAGTTTCTGCCGCATTGCTTGTCATCGTTTAATTTAATTTAATTTGCTCTTGTTGTTGTTATTGTTGGTGTTGGTGTTGGTGGTGGGCTGACTGCTGAGGCTGCTCTGACTTTGACTGTAGCTGTGGCCAAGCAGCCAAGCCATAATTATGTAAAAAACATGTTGAACATTTAAGGAAGTTAATTAAATGGAAAATATATGTTTATTAAACGAGCCTGGACAACCTTAATTGGTTGAAGATTGTGTCTGTCTATCTGCCTGTCTGTGTATGTGTGTGTGTGTGTGGGAGAAGAGGAAGCAAAACAGGACTGTTGCAAGTCAGTCTCTCAGAGAGCAGAGAGAGGAGATAGGAGAGGTGATGGTGTGATGTTGTGATGGAGGGAGCCTTTGTCTGATGTGCCGGCGGCTATATGCGAGAAGGCCTTGTATTTATGATCAAGTGCTTTCCGGGTTCAAGATTTTTGATTGCTTTGATGCATGACTGGCAGGAGGCTGTCCTGAATGCTGAGCAACAACAGGCCATTTATTGGCCTGTCCTGCCCTGCCCCGCCCTGCCCTTGTATGTGGTCTTACAAGGACTTTTGTGCGCACTTCAACTAATTTTCAAGTGGCCTTCAGCTCTATAAATATTCCCACCATTTGTCTCTGTTTATTGGCCAACATTTGTTTGGCCAAATCATTGCAAATAAGCTTAATTATCAACATATGCGATTGGATCTACTTAAATCTGTCTAAATATAGTATTTTTTTGTTTATCTGTTTTTTGTTTTGGTTTTTGTGCCTGGAGACAAGCCCCTCGAAAATCGGATTTGACATTAAGGCGTACTTCAAGTTAATTTCATGCCGCATTGTCTCTGAAAATCAGAGACAGACAGCCAGCCACAAATTATATGGAATTTGATTTTCGTTAGAGATCCGCGGGCAGACGCCGCCTGCGTTGTGTAATTAAGCCAGTTACTGTAATTACCATAAAGATAGACAATAATTTGGCCCATTGAGGCGCACAAAGAAGTCGCAATTAACGCGACGGCCGGATATGGAAATGGGAATTGACATTTGATGGTGGCAGGTGCGGCTCTGCCACATTCGAACAATGTCAAGGTTCACTGTAGCCCCCAGATCGGTATCAACGTTCCATTCATTTTTGGGGCATCAAATTCAATTTGATCTACTGGTTTTTTGGGCAATCTCTAAGTTTTCTCTAAGCCTGCGTCTCTGGGCTGATGATTTTTCCAGAGTTGTTGCCAAGTTTTGCAATGAATAAAACATTACGAAGGCGTTGCTCTGAACCAAAAGAAACAATAACTAAAGGCGTTGTGGCTACCTCGCGTCCGACTGGCAGCCTGTCTGGGGTTCGACGAGGGGGGGGCCTGCCTGGTCGGTGGGGATGTGCCAGTGCCTGTGCTGGCTAAGCGGTAATACGTCAATAACCGTTTAGCGTACAAATTGAAATTTTTATTAGTTACGGACGCCGGCCAACGGCAGAGCAAAAGTAGCCACACAAAAAAAAAAAAAAAACTAAGCCATAGGCCCGCCGGCGATGCAGCGGAAAAACGTTGGAAAATATGTAGAAAAACAAAAAAAAAAACCCAAGAAAGATAGGCTGGCATTGAGGATCGACATTGGGGATACCCTAGCAGATCGTTTTTGGCTACGAGAGTTTCTCTGTTCGAATAGTTCTCTGACTAAGCAAATAAATATTTCCAAATAGAAATTATTTTTTTTTGCTAGATATCTTTTACCATCAAATATATTATATCCTTCATATCTAGCAACATCCGCAATACCCTCTCAAACAAAAAAAAAAACAGGCAGCGTCTGAAGCTACTTAGACAGTCAGTAAGGGGGGGGGCTTGGGCAGAGCAGGCTGGAAGCTAAGGCTGAGGAGGAGCTATGGAACCTGGACAGGAGGAAGCCACACGAATGCCGCTGCAGTCGAGATATCGCCATAGATTATGTTTTGTGGCGGCGGTAGCAGGCTGCCACCATTGTTTTTGTTTTGTTTTCTGTCTTCTGTTTTCGGTTTTCTGTTTTAGCTGCTGCTGAAGCTGCCGCAGATGCGGCGCGCTGCTGCCACTGTTGTTGCCTTTTGGCATTGTATCGCGGCGCTGGCATCTGTGCGATGTGCAACACTTGCAGACAACCTGGCGCGCGTTTTTTTTTTCTCTAGTTTTTTAACTGTACAACAGGGCCAAGGGGCCAAGGGGGCAGTGGGGGGGCGCTAGGAAATTTGTGTTTAGAAATTAGCCAGGCGGCACTCCGGCCACGCCCCAACTGTCCATCCGCCATGTCATCCGTCTGTGTGGCCGCAGGTGATGAAGCCGTTTGTCTCTCTTCCTCTCTCTCCCCAACTCTCTTCGGCTGCATTTGCATGTGTGTCTCTGTCCGCTTCCTGTGTGCCACTGCAGCTACTGTCTGCCGCATCCTGCTGTCACTCTGGCTACCGCACTTCGGCTGCCACCCTCCCGCATGGGGGCCAGCCAAGACAGCTGATAATGCCATTGATAAGGTAGCTAGATGATGTGACACCACCCCCCCACCCACTCGAATCAAGCCCACTTGTTGTACTCCTCGAGAGGGGAGCACTGCCTAGAAGTTTGCTTTCGTTTCTTGCTGTGGGATTGGCCGCTGCCCCCGCGCACAAGGACGCACCTGAGCAGCGGCAGCGGCTGCTGCTGCTTTTGTTTGTCTAGTCAGCAGATCTCCAAACTCTGCCATCAATGGGCCCGCAGCATGCAATGCGGCAAAGCAATTGGTAAATGGTACCTGGCACAAATCTGGGTTAAGTGCAGTTGCGGAGTCGGAGCCATATAGCCACCTCTCCGTCTCCACTTGCAATTTATGCATTTCGTGTTCACAGTTTTATGATTATGTTGCGCCTAACAACTAAAACGTTGACTAAGCCAAATAAACAACACAATCAGCAGAACAAATGTTGCAACATTTTTGCGCTCCGTTTGGCTTCGTTTCGTTTCGCTTCGCTGCCGGCGATCAAGGCCACTGCGAGAGCGGGCGGACTGGCACTGGTGGCTCTCTCGGCTTAAGTACTATAAATTACAAGTTTTTCTTATTTTTTTTGCTAATTTTTGTTGTTGTTGTTGTGATTGTTGTTAAGCAAACGGAAACGGTCATACAAATGTATGCAAAAAAATAACAACAAATAGTAACCCCCGCAATCGCAGTCTAATGAGCCAAGGCTGGGCTCAGATCTTGGCCAGCTTCGTTTTGTGGAATCCAATCCATGATCTGGCTGAGCTGAGAGTCTAACTGGGTCTGGGCCTTTCACAATGCCACACTGAGGTGTTTGCCCGGGCAAAATCTAATTAAATACTATCGCGCTAATAATCAACAAAAAAAAAACAAAAACCAAAGAAAACTTTCTAAAGCCCGAGAAGCCCGCCGAATGGAGAGTGACGCCTCGTTTCTGAAACTCTCTGCGAGTGTGTTATAAAAAATCGCTCAGCTTTTGGCTAATTATGAACGCCTAATTACAAAGACGGATGCCACAAGACGGATGCCCCGTGTGGCCCCTCTCCCTCTGCCAGCTCCCCAGTCAGTCTGCATTTGCAGCAGACAGCGGTGGGGCAGCTCCCGTCTAGCGTGCGAAAAGTTCAAGACAAAAGGCAAAAAACCCGCTTCCACGCTGGAGGAGCGTTCGGTCTTGAATTATGATTTCAGAAAGCCAAGTCGCGCGTGGCAGCAACAGCAGCAACAACAGCAGCAACAACTTTTGGCCGGCTGACTGACTTTTCCGCCCGGGCTTTGATTTATGTGGCAACTGTGACACGGCGGCTACGAAGCGTTCTCTATAATTACAGAGAAGCCAAGCCAAGCCAGTCAGTCAGTTCAGTTAGTCAGTCAGAGTGAGACAGTTTGGGGCAGACTCGGCGGCGGCGGCGGCACCATGAAATTGTAGGAAGAAAATCAAGCCAGAATGTGTGTGTGTTGCATTGGCAGAATATGATCTCCCTTTTGGCTCGGGCCCAGCTAGATTTCTCTCACTCTGTGGCACTGTAAACATTGTTTTCACCACATGCTGTCATCGGCTTTTCCCCCACTGACTCCGCATACAGGCTGGGGCTGGGGTCTAATGTTGTCAGCACTCTGAACTTAGCACCCGGACCGGATTCGCACATTGTAAAAATTCTGGAAATATGAGCTTCCGGGAATGTTGCTTCGCGATGGCAGGCTGTCTCTGTCGCTGCCTCTGGATCTTTCTCTGGCTCTGTCGCTGGTTTTGCCTCTGCCTCTGATTCTGCTTCTGGCTCTGCCTCTGGCATGGTGTTGATAGCCATTTCTGGGCATATGGCAAAGTCACTAAGCAGAGACGATTAATACTCAACTGAGTTGTATGCAAGACAATGTGCAGTGGCCTTTGATTCTGTTTTTGTTTCAACTTAAGGCAGGAAAAGCATTGCATATTATTTATTTAGTCCTGAAAAAATGCTAAGCTGTCTTTTGGGAGTCAAAGTTCTTTATTTTATTTAAACCAGAAGGAGAGCAGTAGTCGGAGTTGACGAATCGCCTTGGCTACGCTTCCTGCCATTCCTGCTGCAACATATAATACCCTCTGCAACGGAATAAAGGTACAAAGAAATAAAAAAAATAAGCAAAATAAGAAAGAAAGAAACACTTTCAATGCGGTGGATTGCATTCAATGAATGCAATCGGGCCGGGCGTAACAAGTACACAAAGGCAAAAAGGCAAAGGCAATGCCGCCGACGGGCAGCTGCTGCTGCTGCTGCTGGACAGCTCTCTGACTGCTGCTGCTGACCCATATATATGCAGATTTCGTTGCACCACAACAATGGATTGTACAACAACAACAATTACAACACGTAGGCAACAACAACAGCATGTACTCTGATACTGTTGCAAGTACAAGACAACACACTGTAGTACTCTACTCCAGCTGGTTATTGCTGCTCTTATTGCTGTTTTTTACTGTAAAGGTTGCGATGTTGTCGCAGTTGAGAATTTTTGGTCATTTGTCATGTTGATTTATATTTGGTCATTGGCATTTAAATGCTTAACAAGAGTTTCACGCGGCTCTGGGCTCCGTGCTGACCCAAAGCTGGCTGTAACCTTGACTGGCGGCAACCATCCAGCACCACATCAATTTGGATCAGTTTGGGTTATCCGTTACCCTCTCTGGGATATGGCCAGTGCTGACTCTGGTGTCTGCTGTTTTGTGCCCCATGTTGACACAGCTTGGGCTTTGTTGTGTTATGTGCCCGTGTATATAGCACAGTTTTCAGGGGGGGAGCCAACATACATATATTCATACTATATTGACTTTGACCTGACTCATGATCCCCTCCCTTCCCGTCTCAGCACAATGTGAGCCACAGAGCGAGGTGTCAGTTTATAGCTGACTTGTTTGCCGTCTGGCATTTATAATTGAAGGATCTGTCCCTGTCCTGCCATGGCTTATCTTCCTCCACTCTCTCCCTGTCTCTGCCTGGGCCAAAGCAAACAGCACTTAAAATGTGTGTGTTTCTTGTTTGCTTGCCAAGTAACAAGTGGCTGGCAGGCGGAAGTGAACTCGACTCGCACACAGGATCCCGATGCCGATGCCGATCCCCCCAAAAAAGGCAAATAAACGCAGATTCAGGTCTAGCCTACCTGTGGAATAGAGCCATAAATATGCTCGTTTGTCATAGAGAACATGGGCCCTGCTCCTGTGGCTCAATAAATGGACACTCGTACTCCACTCCACACCACTCCACTCCAGGTATCATCCGTCCATTAATCATTCCATTGTGGCAGAACACCGGAATACTTCGGTACGAATGCGAAACCAAATCCGGCAGCACAGGCTCATCAATAAAAATTGGCGTGGCAATAGAAATGCATTTTCCATTCATAGCAAGGGGCACGGGGGGGACCGAGGACCCGCGTGGGGTGGCGCTTAGATTAATGAATGCGTTGCGATTAGAATCAATTTGAATTAATGAACATTTAAGGCGACTTTGATTTTGTTTTGCCCACAAAAACACGCGCAGCAGGGAGTGGAGTGGGGCCCGAAAGCCCCAAAAAGCAAATCAAAACAAAAGACTTAGGCAACGAACTTGGCTGAGCGAGAGACCGAGATATTTGGCCAAAAAGTGTCTGCGTCCAGGTGCCGCCGCCGCCTGGCTTATTAATTTCACATGCCTTGGCCATAATGAAAAGCGATTTTATATGGCCCGGACCGGCCTAGCTCGGCCTGGCTTGGCCGCCTGCCGTCGTTTATAATCAAGTTAAATGCGCGCGCGTCCATAAAAACTTGACTTATCAGCCGGCAAGGCCAACAAATGGCGCAAATGCATTTAGGGGGAGTGCGGCAGAGGTTGCATTGCAAGCAGATCTGCATATCTGCGGCATTTGGAGACAGTGCGACCATTAACAGAACGATGTCGCTGAGTGAGTGCGCGCGAGCATTGCCTTTTTTTTATGGCACTTTTCACTCGCACTCGCACTCGCACTCGCACCTGGGGATGCGAGTACTGTGGAAAATCCCATATAGCTTTATTGGCCAGCTTCCCGCTGTGCGCGAATATATAACTCTGTTTATCGCATTTCATTTGGCATTATTTATGCAAAAGAGAAATGTATCCCCCCCCCATACAGATGGACATATACACACACACAAACAAACACACACGCAGTGGAAGTGGAAGTGGAAGAGTCTAATGCCAATGCCCAAGCCCCTGCCTGCCATTGGCATTGAAAACTATTCAAAATATGCCTGAAAATATCTGCGTAGCATGTTTTTGTTTTTGTTTTTGTTTTTATTTTCGTTTTCGTTTTTTTTTTTTTTTTTGTGTGTTTGTGTGTGGTTTACCTTTCATTGGAAATCAACAAAAACTCAGAAGCCAGACCATAATACGCGTACCAGCAGACGCTATCGATCAAGCATGCAGCACACGGGAATGGGATTGCGGGGGGGAACGGGGAATCTCCTCTGCTTAGATTTCAACACAATGGACTGGAGTCCATGGTCGGGGGGTTTCGATTTCAAAGCCCAAGCGAGAACCCCAGGCACGTAGCCTGTGGAAGGGAATCTTGGAATGGTTAAGGGGCCATGCGGGGATGGTATGGATATGGATATGGGAATCTCTCTGTGACGTTGATGCGCACCTTTGATAAGGATGAGACCGACACGAACACACCTCAAAATGTTATGAAATGCAGGGGAATGAAGAATGAAGAAACAAAACCAAACAAAACAGCTAATAGAAAGGGACAGCAGAGAGTAAAAGAGAGATATAGATAGCGAGAGAGAGAGAGAGCGTATCCAGAACCGGAAAGCGTTGACATGGCTAATCCTGATGAATTGCTGTTAGCCACTTTGTCTTGCCAAACATTTTACTTAAGCAAAAGAAACGATATAAGCCTAATGACAGAAGAACATCTCAACATCCACATAAACCTTTGTGGCCATCAAACATCTCTCAACATATTAATTTCCTAGTCTTTTATTTAATTAGCTTTGCAGCGGTGGAAAAGTGTTAAGTCCAATCTAAGGCGCTAATCAAATTTCAGACAAACGAAAGTGTTAAGACGCTTTCCTGGAACCGGGGCAAACTATTAAATGCTGGGCACACAATAAATCCGCAGATAAGACAATGCCCTGATAAGGTTTGAAAGATTTAAGACAGCGATAAACCGCATCCCCATAAAATCCTCATAGAAAAACCTAAACCAAAGACTCTTAACTGTATTAAATAAGACATAGGTTTTTGTATTATTTTTATCGCGCCGCTTGTTAGCAGCGGAAAGTGTGTAAATTTACACACACACACTCTCGCATACAGACGCCACAGGTGGAGTTTTCCCAGTTTTCCTAGCTTCTCCCAGCATGCATTTTCCTCTTTCTAGTTCTAGTTTTACTTTCAATGGAAATTCTTTCCGCCTGGAAATTCTCTTCGAACCCAATCGAACATGTATGAGTTGCGCGTCGCGTCGATCTGCCTCTGTTGTATGCTCAAAACGAGCTGTTAACGCGCTGTGAGCACTCACTCTCTCGCTCTTGAGTGGTTTCGCCATACAAAACGCAACAGCTCGAATCCAACTTCAACTTGAGCGACTCAAAATGTTATTTTACTGTTTACTAGCCAAACGAAATGTCCCAACAGAAAACTTAACATGATCGTGAATGACATGAATAACAGCCGAGGCCCATGCGACTAAAACGAATCGTGAATCACACTCAGACTGTCGGCCGCGACACAACGAACCAAAGCAGCTCCGCGCTGGTTTTTTCGAAAAAGTTCCGTAGATAAAATCGCAGAATAATCTCGATATTGGTATTTTCGCAAAACAAAAAAATATCAACTAAAATTATATTTTATCAAAAAGAAATACATATATACACATATCTTCATATCGAGTCGGCAAAGTAAATCGGGTCGAGATAATGCCGCTGTTCTACGCGGAATATGGCTACGAATACGAATGAATACGAAATACGATTGTGAGTGAGCGTGTATCTGTGTGTCGGATGTATCTGAAAACCGTTGGATACGTTTTATGAATGAGCCACGAGCGGGGCAGAACGTGAACAAAATTTGTCAGAGAACCCAAATCGGGGAAAAGAAATGCGATAAACAGAGGAGGCACACACAAAACCAAAAACGAAAAACCAAAAACGAATCGAAACGAAATGAAACGATAGCAAAGCGCTCCCCAATAAGAAAGAAAACGTTTGTTTTGCCCCAACAACAGTAATAGCAACAATAACAACACCAGCAACAACAACAAACTATAAACAACAAATACGAAAAAAAAAAGAGAGACAGAAACTGTGTTTGAAAAACCGACTTTTGAAGTACTCTTGGAGTGTACATATACATATTTACTTCCTATATCGTTCTTGAGGAAGTTATAGTATTTGATATGACAAAGCAATCAGATCTTAACCATTCCAAGATATGTAGTTCCATATTCTCTGCGTTGCAAACATCTTGTAGAAGTCAAAACACCGATTTGTTAGGGTATGAGCTACAGCGAGCACGGAAATTGCAGTTGCAATGAAAACAAACGCATCGTTTGTCATCCGGCTCTCACAGTACTCTTTTTGGGCTTTAATTTCGCACGCTGCCCCTGTGCCACTCCCCCCCCCTCTAGCAACGCACCCAAAACCCCTTTGAAAACAAAATATGAATAACAGGAAAAAAAAAAACACATATAAAGCTAAATAGTGCATAAAAATCAGTTTTCTTTGCGGTTCGGTTCCGTTTCGTAAAGTGTGTGTGTGTGTTTCTGTTTCCCTCTCGCTTGCCCCAACGGCCCCAAATCACTCGTAATATAGAGAAAGAGGGGAGAGAGAGAGGAAGAGAACGCGTGTGCTTTTGTTTTTTTATGTCGATTACGATTACTAAATTTTGTTGGTACGCCCCATAGAAAAAAAAACATGACGAAATGTTGTTGTTGTTGAAAACGAGCGCAAAACAACAACACAAATAAATAAAAGTGATTAAGAGAAAAAGAAACATCAGAATAAAAAAAAGGGGAAAAATATATGGAAAATATCGGATGGATATATATTCCCACGAAATTAGTGCATGAAATATACAAAAGTAAAATTCTATTTGGTGTTTATGGAATTTGAAAAAGTGTTGTGAAACAGAAAATAAAGTTACGGAACGGAACGGAGTCCCAGGAACAGAAGATACTACCACCAGTCGTCGTCGTCGTCGTCGTCGAAGGCACAGCTGCAAACGCATCTAAAAAAAAGGTAAATAGAGCTTCAAGACCCCATGCCGCTTATCATCGGGAGTGGGTAAACATTGGCTTATCTGTCTGTTGAGAATGGGCTATGGGCTATGGGCTATGAACTGTGGGGTGGGGGGGTGGTACGTACGCACACCTCTACATACAGTGTAGTGCTGGTAGTGTACCTGGTCAGATCTGCAGATCTCTTGCGGGTTTTGGTTTCCCAGAACAAAACGTTCACGTTTAGATACATTTAGTGATTGTCGCTATGTTTGCAGATACTTTCACTCTAAAAGCAGACACCACTCAGACACAGACCCCGTCGTAGTGGCACACACACAAACAGCAGGGCATGGGCCTAGAGTACGAGGCAGCTGCTGCTGCCCTGGTCTTGTCTCTCCTTTTTTGTCCCCCCCCCCCGCCTGTTAGTTTGGGCCAGCTTTATCTTGTCAGGCGTCGCGAGTGGCGACGTGTGTGTGCAAGTCGAAAATGATAGTGATAACCTATATAATATATGTATGTCTGTCTGTAGTATGTTAACGGTTAGTTAGTCCACTCCATGCGGCGGCTCAGTCTTATGCGATCGACAGCAACTTCAGAAGATATCTCCAGATCTCCAGGTTTCCGCCGTCGTCTCAACTGTTCGAAAACGGTTTGGATTGTCAGCGTTTTACCTGATTCATAAATCATAATCGTCGTTTACAGACCCTAAGTGTTTGTCGATTGAGTTTTGTTTACTCTCTTGTTGGGTGGTTTTTCGTTTCCCGGCCCCCCCTCTATAGTATTTACCATGGTTCAATGTTTTTGGTTGATTTCATGGAAAAAGCCACTAAAAAATGCATGAAATGTTTCGTTTTTAATTTGCATATTTATTGAGAACTTAAATTAAAAAAAAAATAATAATATCCGGTTCTATGTGAGTGCGTCATCGGCCTGGCCAACCCCCGACAGACTACCCTAACCGTACCCTTAAACGTTTTGGTTCTCCCAAAACCCATGGATACGATCGGTCTGTGTGTTTGCCCTTTATTTTTTACAGCATAGTCAGCCAGCCACCTTATATGTATATAAACTTGTTTTGCTGTTTATATACATACATATACTCCACAAACGAGTGCCAGTGCGAGTATGTACAGATCTGTTTGTAAATACAGATTCGTTCATAAAGAAACACTTGTGCGTGCCGATGATAAAACAGCAAATTCGGCTAAAGGTAAATAAAACTGAAACAATATTTCGGTATACTCCGTTTTGTCTTTTTTTCGCTTCGAAAAAAAAAATGCCCAAAAAAATAAAGAGCGTCAGTTACATGGCATATTCAGGTATTAATCCTGGACGGACAGCTGATCGGGGATCTGATCTGCACTCTGTTTGCTCGCTCTTAAGCCACGAGATCTCTCCCCAAGATACGAACTTCTTCACGTTGTTCGGTTGTGGATCTGCCCTAAGATCATCTGATCTCTCTTTGGGGATCCAATCTGATGAGCTGCCTGTTGCCATACAATATATCAGAGGGGGCAGGTTCATCAATTTTCTTTGCCGTGATAAATGTCTTACAAGAATTTACACAAATATTCATGTAAGATCTCCAGCTGCCGTACAAGCGCAGAGTTGACAAAATGATTTGTTTGTTGGGAGGGGGACGGTGCAGCCAGACAGGGCGCCCCATGCTATTGCTACTGCTGTTGCTGTTGTTGTTATTGCTGTTGCCTTCGAGGCGACACTGAGCGCCACCCTGAACTTAGAGAGACAGAGGGGAAACCCGGCAGCAGCGGCAATCTAGCCCCAAAAACAGCAACTAATTCAAAACAATGTAAGGCATTATTTATTTTTAACTGAGGTCATCAGCGTAGACATCGTCTATTACAGTTCTGCCTCCCCTACGCCCGAGCGTTCTCGGTTCGCCGTTCGCTGATCTCCGGGGTCTCCACTTCTACGATCTATGTACGATCTCCAGCGTAGTCTCTTGTTGCCCGAGTCTGTTCTCTTCTGCTGTTCTTATTCCAAAGTTAATGTGTTTGGTTTGTTGCTGTTGCTGTTGCTGTTTCTGTTCAGCTGTTGAACCCGAACTCTCACCAAATTATGCCACACACAAACACACACTCGTATGGTATGGTATGGCCTGCCTGCCCTAGCCTCAGCCTTAGCCGGTGCCCCTAAGCGAAAGAGTGAGAGAGAGAAAGAGAGAGAGAGAGAGATTGAGTTCCGTGGAGGCAGACCCAGACCCAGACCCAATGCCAGCGGGGCCAGCAAACATTATTTGAAATATTTATGCTTGACTTTTGCGCCTCAATGACTTTTGAATTGCCTTGCCTTTGGCTGCCGAGTTTTTACAGAAACATACACAAACACACACACACACACACACATTAGCTGTAATATTTGTGAGTGTGTATCTGTGTTTTATGTTCGTTCTTAAAGATATGCGGCGATGCTTGTGCGGCGGCGGCACATATGTTGCATCAATGCATGCGTTGGAAGGGATTTCCGATGCATTCTGTTAGAATCTCCAACTGAAGTCATCTGAATCCATCCCTGGTAGCTAGTGAGGATCTTTTCTTATCTTTTTCTTAACCCCACATTGCCGCATTTCCATGGTTTCTCTGCCTTGCATCAGTTAGGATCTCCGCTCATGTGGTGTACACATTTCTAATAGAGAAACACAACACAACACACACACACGCATTAAATACCCATTAACCTGCATTTAATTTGTCAATATTAGCTCGTCAAAGCCATCAACCGAACCATTCCAAACCAATCCAATTCGTTGTCTAGGAGAAATGCCTTTCTCGGGGTTCTCAGGCCACACTTTTCATTTCTTTTGGGAGACGAGCGTACCATTCCATTCGAAAGTGAGGCAACACACAAAAACGCGGCACGACAGACTCAGCATGCCTGAATGTTGACCTTTTCACAGCTGGAACCCATCTTTCACATCACAGTTCTTTCTGCCATGGGTACCGTCCTTCCGTCCGTCCGTCCGTCTGTCCATCTCTGATCTCTGGTCTCCCTATGGTCTGGGTCTCGGTCTGTGTACCGATCTCGTCGTAGCATTGGCCCATTGCTCGTGCGCTTGTCAATTTCTGTCAGTTGCTTGTCAAAAAATTTGTTTGGCTGTAAAAATGCAGTGAAAACGTTTAACAAAAAAAAAAACTAAAGAAAAACAACAACAGAAACGAGAGAACGTACGGAGTCGCTTCGAACGCGACTCTACTTTTTATACCCGTACTCAGTGATTTATGTGGAATTTTAAAATGTTTTATCAGTTTTTACATTTTACATTTTTGCTACATCTGTCATCGACATCTACATCTACATCATCTACATCAGTTCTCACAACGACACACGTACACTGCACGAGGCAGCATGTTTGAGCGTGAGTGTGTGTGTGTGAGAGAATCTGCTGCGACAATCAACCCCAATA
This sequence comes from Drosophila bifasciata, assembly GCA_009664405.1. Lineage (NCBI taxonomy): Eukaryota > Metazoa > Arthropoda > Insecta > Diptera > Drosophilidae > Drosophila > Drosophila bifasciata. Next base: position 10,710,963 of record CM019044.1, read on the forward strand.
AATGACTTAAACAGCAATCGGGCGAGGGAAACACTAGCGGCGGGGAAACACTGAATGAACGAAAATTCATTTGATCATTGTGGCTACAATAATGATCCGATCTGAACCAAATTCGGGAATCTGGTAGATATGATCATTTCCTATGATACTGCATTTTTGGTTTTTTTCTATCTTCAAAATTGTGGATTTTCGTCTTTTGTGGGGGCGGAAGGGGGCGGGGCGAAATTTTTGAAATACACTTGTTCAGGTTTGGTATCACAGGAGTCTTGGCCAAAAGTTTGGTTGCTCTAGCTCTTATAGTCTCTGAGATCCAGGCTACACAAAATACAAAAAAACCAAATCGACTCGATTTTGTGTGAGTGCGAAAGGGATGGAGCGAAGTTTTTGCGTATGTTTTTGTCTATTGTGGCTATATTAATGATCCGATCCGATTCAGATTTGGGCCCCTGATAGATATGGTCTTTCTCTATGATTCTGCATTTTTAGTTTTCTGCTATCTTCAAAATTGTGGACGCCACAGATGTGCGCCCTTTGTGGGGGCGGAAGTGGGCCGGGCGGAATTTTGAAATACTTTTCTAGGGTGAGATACCACATCAGACTGGATAAAAGTTTGGTTGCACTAGCTCTTATAGCCTTCGAGCAATGGGCGACAAACAAGACGGACGGACGGACAGACGGACAGACGGACAGACGGACGGACAGACAGGGCTATATCGACTCGGCTATTGATGCTGATCAAGAATATATATACTTTATATGGTCGGAAATTACTCCTTCTCTATGTTACACACATCCACTTTTAGCACAAATACAATATACCCTTTTACTCTTCGAGTACGGGTATAAAAAAGGAGAAAAATTTCAAACACGATTTTCATGTAAAGCATCCAGAAAATGATTGACGAACTGAGTGACGAGCTGACTAACTTCTCTCGCACATGCAGGAAAATTGTATTGTAAAATGCACAGTCCAGTCGAGTCTCCCCCAGTTCCCAAGTTCCCTCCCCCCCCACCAGGCTACTTTCCTCCCTCGAGTGCAAGTGCTCCCACCATCTGGCTGCATAATTAACCTTTTGGCCATACTACATATTGTGGATATTTTCATACTACATACATACATATGCATGTATGTACGAGTAAAAGTATGAGTATGAGTAGTATGTGTGTACGTATGTATATGTATGCTTATGTGTGTGTGTGTGTGTGCATACCTGTCATTTCTCCTTTACTTTACTCGACCAGCAGAGGTCTGGTCTGTTTGCTTTTGTTTACAGCGTAATTTGTTGATAAATAAATGTGAAAATGCAAACAAATCAGGGCAGCCAACAATAGCCCAACCACTGTGCTACGCAATCGAGTTGGCTCCCGAGGTGGCTTCCCCTATATAGTAGATACGCCCACCCCACCCCAACCCAACCCAACCCATCATGTAAGGGCTGTTCTGTTGGACACGTAGAAATATTTTCACTCATTCCCTTTTTGTGGCATACTCGAACATTTTGGCCAATTTGTCACACCTCTGTTGCGTAGGTTGTTCCGTTGTGTATTTTTTTTCACGCTATAGAAATTGGCGGGGACGGAAGGGCGCATGGAAAAAAAATGAGCAAAATTAGCATTTTTTAACGAACTTGGTTATTAATTTTGTTATAATATTAGCCAGTCGTGTCTCTCGACAGCTACCAAGTGTCGTCTGCTTTTGGTCATTTTCATTCGTTCATTCACGCTTGGTGGCACCCCCGCGCACCCAGCAGGTGATCTCTCTGATGACGACTGCGGGTGATCTAATCGCAATCTCTCTCTCTCTATCTCTCCCAATTGCTGCCAATTTTTTGGCCATAATTAGGAGCAATTAATTTTGCCCAAAATGAGCGGAAATGGCAGAGTGCTTCCCGCGCGACAGAGCATTCATTGATAATGGACGCAAAAAAAACAACGACTACGGCAGTGAAAAATTTCTTAATGATAGACATTCACTTTTTATGGACGCGCTAGGTGTGTGTCTTAATGGAGTGAAATTTCTGGTAATTGAGCGCGACGAGCTCTGGCTTTTTAGTTGCACATTTGATGAATATTTGAGTTAGTTTTTGTTTTGATTTTTTTTTTTTTGCAACAATTCCAAGTCTTTGCCTTCTTCCTCTGGCTCTGTTTTTGCTGTTTTTGCTGCTGCTGCTGCTGCTGTTGGGTGCTGCATTTGTTATGCAAATCAAGTGCCGCCATATGTATAAGGCACAGATACTCGTACTATACATCCATTCCATAAGAAACAAAAACGCTGCTAGAGTCAGGCCAGTCCCAGTAGTGGAGCTACATAGTTGGAGCCGGAGATGGTGATGGTGATGGAGCTGGCCAGACCAGACCAGACCAGACCAGACCAGGCCCGAACCGATGAGTCGGAGCACACAAAATTGAAATAAACTGAAACCGCGAACTGGTTGTGTAGGCAGCACACGTACAAGGTCTTCAAATATGGCTCTTTATTTAGCTTTTGCTGTCTGTTGGGTTGACTGGTTGGCTGTTTGGCTGTTTGGCTGGCTTGCTTGGTCTTTTCTAAGCATTTTTCTTCTATTTCTTGTGTATGGGGGATTTTAGACGCTATAATAGCATTAATTTACCATACAATTTCATATTTATGGCCATTGTACGAACGAAGTGCAATTCGATTTTTATACAATTTTTTTTCTCATTTTTTCTTTGCTTGTTTTTGCAGTTTGCGTTTTTCATTTTCATAGTTTTCCTTACTATTTTTTGTTGTTTCTGGTTTGTGCGGGCGGTTTGTTTACATTTGCGCGCCCCTTTACTTTGGTTTTTTAATGAAATTTATTTGTAGTTGTTTGCAGCCCTAACAATAATTGATTAATTTCATTTAAATTTTATTGCAAAACCTTTTGGCGATTAGAATTTTGCTTGAGTCATCATCATACGTGATTTACTGGCGATTGCTTTAGTGGTGTCTCGTCTCTCTATAAGCAAGTTCTATTACTATGGGTATATGCGAGTCCTATACATGATTGAATGCATATAGACAGACTGAATATATAGTGCTCTATATATTTGTAATGCTCACGTTCAGGAGAACTTTTCCACTTTGTTGTTGCTTTGGTGGCGCCTTCATAAAAATATAATTTCTATTGACCTTTGCCGCACGATTGGGATGATGATCTTTATGGGCTGATTGCGTTACGATTTGTGCCGATGTAGACGAACGGATGAGATCATAATGGGTGTTGTTTTTCGTATATTCTCAGCGCTAATCTTTCTAATCTTTCTGCTATACGAATTTTGCACTAATTATTCCATATATTCATTCTTTTCGTTTCAGGTTGGTTGACCCACATCAAAATAATGGCCAAGTGTCTCTTCCTCTCTCTGTGTGTTTTGTTTTGGCCATTCTAGACGTGCATTTTCGCTGAGAGTGCTATCGTGAGCGCCGACAGACTGACTCAGAGACATAGTACATATACATATATATATATATACATATATATCAGCTGTCTGCTAAATGCATTAAGAAAGTCAGGCCAAGTCGAAATCGGTCGGTACACAAATTTTGACATGCTGACGGGGCTAAAGACGGAGCTCCATTCCGGCTCTGGTGACGTAAGTGCCAACAGAAAATTGGAATGAATACATCTGCTGGGTTAAGGGATCGTTTACGCTGCTTTACGGAGCGTACTGAGCGTACTGAGAGCGGCGTGTGGAGTGTGTGACCGAACCCGAACTGTGTGAGTTAGTCATAACTGATCGAACCTGAACGTATAGTATATCTCTTTCGTTGAGATTTCCTGTTGCTGTTGTTCTGGAGGTTACTTGAGGTTTTTTTACTGCTCGTACATTTCCTTATGCAGTTCCCGATGGCCCAAGTCCAAGTCCATTTGCCATGTTCAGAACTTTTTGGCAATCTTATTGACTGCCTGCCAGTTTGGTGGGAGCCCCATTGTTTGTGTGTTTCTTTTATGAATGAAGAAATGAATGAGTTCATCAGAGTCAGCCAGCAGTCTGTTGTTTAACCAAAAGACATCAGACATATGCGGTCAGGTCTGTTGGTCTGAGGTCTACCAAGAAATGCGTGGGGTGTTGGTGTTGTCTTAGTCATCGCCATGAGGAAATGCAGCCGCCGGCCATCGCCAGAGTTGACTGCACTTTGTCAGCAACTGCAATGCCCAGAACGACACTGATAAGACTCCCCCCTCCCCCTCCACTGTTTAGTTTCCAGCAGCAGAAGCAGCAGCAGCAGCTGAAGAAGACAGCCAGCAGAAAGACAGGCCCATGTAGATAAGAGAGCCGATGTCGGGGCATACACAATTTTCAATTTGATTTATGGCATGTAAATTTATGGAAATTTACTGGCGGTCCAAGCATGATTCTGATACTGGGTAAGCGGATCCGCGCTTGATAATGCTGGAAAACCGTGGCAATAGTTTTCCATATACGAGTACGAGTACTAGTCATGAGAGTGTAGTGTAGTGCAGTGCAGCATTCCAATTATATTATATCATGTGCTCGGGCAAACATTATCGCATATGGTAGTATATTTAGTATCCACACACACACACAAACAATATCGCCGCAGACTCCAGACTCTTGGCAACTCTAGACTCCCCCAGATATGTAAAGAGCAAAACAAGTTGTAGAACAAGTTTTGGAACGCCTTTCTGCCACCGCTCAGTATTCAGTTTTTTTTTTTTAATTTCTGGCTTTATTTTGAACACCCAGAACGCAGAACGGCAGACCCAATATAACCATACCCATACCATACCCACGGCCGGAGCACTACAATGTATGAAAGACAAGTCTTAATTACCCAACATTTATTTGTATTTTTCATTAAAAAATATATATATATTACTACTATATATACGAGTATATACATATGTACATACAGACATACGCGTACTCGTTCATTCGCCCGCGGCGCTAATGAACTTCGGCCGTCCGTCCGTCCGTCGCGTTGTCTTGTTAATAATTATTAAAATTTTCAGTTTGTTTTTTTTCGGCTGCCTCTTTTGGGGCTTTCTGTTTGTTGCTGGAGCTGCCCCTGTGTAGTTGCTTTTAACGCGTTCAACTGGCTTTTGAATTGATTTCGGCAATTAAAGACCCCTAAATGAAATTGAAAACGTTGAAAGGCATTTGCCCGAGCGCGCGCTCGCAAAAAAAAGAGAAGAAAAAACATTATAAATATTATTGCGGGACACTCGAGAGCTTTGATTGATGGCCATTCGATTGGCAGCAGCAACAACGTTCGTAATTGTTATAGGAAATATTTTAAACAACATTTAGCCAATACACGTGCATGACGCTCTCTCCCCTCCCCTCCTCTCTCTCTCTCTCTGTCTCTGTTATCACTATGAAACTGGGCTTCGTTCATTAGTAGCTGATAAACAGTTTCCAGTTCTTTTGGGACCAACCCTACCCTAGCCACTGATAATCTTCCAGTGTGTATGGTATGGGTTTTGTGTGAGAGAGTTTCTCATATGCTATATGGTAGATAGCGCCGTGGCTAGTTCCATTTGGATTTTGTTTCTCATTTTTCATTCGTATTCCGTTTTTATCGCGCCTGATAAAACGCTGGCGTTATGTATTTGTGACTTAATTAGTTTGCCCAGGTCTCAGTCTCACATGTGGCCAGTAGTAGCTTCGGACCGGATCTGTGTTTGGCCATCGAAAGGCGAGGAAATTTGGAGAAAAACAAAAAATTAATTAGAGACGCCGCCACAGCCACAGCTGATAAGCAAATAAATAAACATAGAAACAAATAAATAAACATGTGCTGTGTTTGCTTTGGGTAGAACTTTCTTCCTGATTAGTGGGTCAAAGAAAGGAGACAAGGCTTAGCCACACTGGGAGAGGGTGAATGCTTCTCTAATTATACAAACATTTGACAGGGGACTAGGCATTAGTCATGGTAACATAATATATATATATATTCTACTAAATGTGATTTGTATAGACAATTTGTATATTATTTGTGCGCCCCGGCCGTTGCATGACCACCGGTTGCTCCCTTTGTCGCGCCATGTGTCAGCCTTGAACAATTGCCAAAAAATTTGCCAGCGGATCCCCACCATAGATTTATAATTCAGCGTAGAACATGAGCGGCAGACAACAAAAATAACAACAGCAACGGCAACAATTAGTGGTAGAAATAGAAGGCCTAAAGCACTGCTGATCTCTGGCCAATAAAAATATAAATCCCCCCAGCAATCAGCATTTCTGTCCAACTCAATAGGAATCGCTTTTTGTGTGTGTGCGTGTGTGATGGTTTGTTTTTTTTTTTTCATCGCATCGTAAAACAGATTATATTGAGATTGAGTTGCAAAAGGCTACAAATGTCGCCATTTATAAATACCGCAATAAATTGGTTAAGGTCGAATCGGGCATAAATCTATGGGCATGAAAACCGTGGCATAAATCCACAGAAATACAACAGCATATACATAGATGCTTTGGTTTGATTTTAACGACTTTCCTTTAGATTTAATGAATGATTTTCATGGATGTATGTATGGGGATCAGTTGCATGTCGCAATGTGGGTTGTGGCATTCCATCCAGCCATTCCCGTCAATGACGTCACCGTGTCTGCTGTTATTTACAGCAACCTGGCCCATAAATCAACCCAGCCTAGACGAGAAGGTATTATGATTTACAACCGCCCATGTGGGCATACATACATACATACATGTAGTACATATACGAGTTTGTACTCCAAGTAAACTGCAAATATATTTGCATGCCGACAAGTCAATCACCAGCTGACGCTGATAAATTTAATCGCCAGTGGCTGAATGATCCGAAGAATAAGCTGAGCGGCTGCACTCATTATAGAATTTATAATTAAATGCAATTATTTACAACTATGTGGATGTGGATTGAGGAGCACTGACCATCCAGGCAGCAGTACGGACTGTACTGGACTGGCCTGGCATGGCCTGGACTCTACTCCGTGCGATGATTATAAAGAACGTCCGATGTCCGTCAGCTAACCGCATTCTGTAATTATTTTTACAAAATGCTCTCAACGCTGCCTCCGATACGCTCTGTTTGAAATGAACAACGAAAACAAGTGATTAGATGGCAGCCCAGCCAATTTGCAGTACGGTTTCGTTTCACTGCTAGTAGTCATTTCTGTAGTTCTGTTTTTTATGTGGATGCCTCGGAACCCTCGTATTCATAGTCGCACTCGCACAGATGTATCTATATCCGCATGCACACAACTGTGTGTGTGGACAGTCGAACAAACGCGTTTGCTGATAGACGGACGAGCCAGTGGCCGCCTGACTGACCATTACAAATGTTCACTTAGTCGGGGCCACAGATATGGGATATGGCCCCGCCACTAAAGCCGCAGTCGCAGTCGCAGTCGCAGCCGCAGCCAGAGTGAAAGAGTTAGATAGAGAGAGTTTTGCATCGTCTGCCGCATGCCGCTTGCAGTTTTTTTTTTTTTTTTTTTATATTTCTCTCTTCTTATTTTTGTCGTTGTTGATTATTTCTACAAAAGCCACTAATGGATTTTGATATGCACAACACAACAGCAGCGGCAGCAGGGGCAGCAGCAGCAGCAGCGGCACACTCACAGACACACGCATATTTCTATTAAGATGATGGGACGACTGGCTATTGGCCGTGGCTATTGGCCACCACTCCAAGCCATTCTCCACTCCACTCCAGTCAGCAAGCCAGGGGCTGGCTACTTCTTTATATGTATGCCTGACTTGCGGCAAACGTCCAGCGGCATGCCAGATAAAGTTCTTGCGCTTTTCGGTAAAAGTGCAATCGTTAGAATGTGAGTGGACTCCCAGTCGAATGGATTGGAGTGGAGTGGAGCCAAGTGTGGATTGGATTGAGCAGTGCATAGAAAAGAGGAGAGGAGAGGAGTGGAGTGGAGTAGAGTGAGTGCTGTTGCTGAGGATGGGAACCGATCAACGGCGACGACCCGCTTAATTATCAAAGACATTCTTCTCAATGGGCTTGCCGGAGCTGCTGCTGCTGCGGCTGCGTCCCGCGAGGAGTGGCCCGTTGGCCCGTTGCCCGGTTTAAAGGCGAGGTCAAGCCGCACAATGAGCCTCCTGTCTGGCACTTTGGCTCTCTAACCGCCTGTCAGTGAGTGATCTAATGTGCTAGCCAGGAAGCAAATTTTGCCGCCAGTTGCAGATGTTTGCCCAAAAGAATATAGGAAGCAGCAGCAGCAACATTAAAGGCGCAGCCTGTTCTGTCTCCTTGCCAACAAAGCGACTGATGGCCAACAGCTTTTAGGGTCTAGCATAAACAAAAAAAAAACAGAAAGGGGAAGGACAGTAGCGCGGGTCTGCTCTGGGTCTAGGGTGTGGGTGCCAGGGTGCCAGGGTGGCAGGGTGCTTAGGAACCAACACTAAACTAATGGCAATGGCAATGGCTGTGGCTGTGGCTGTGGCAGCCACGCCGACGTAGCACGGTTCAATGAATTACTTCATTAGTGCAGGCGTGTTCCGTGCGGCATGCGTTGCCCGTCTCCGTGCTCGACGTTGTATCTCAAAGATACAGTCAGCCAGTCAGCCAGACAGTCCAGTCCAGTCCAGCCGCGGCTAGGCCAGGTTCGGCCCATGCCCAGTGAGGCAGACATCACAGCAGTGTGTGTGCTGGCTGCCTCTTCGTGGCACTTTGAAGTGCTCACATGTTGCCAACGCGTCAACTGTTGCTGTGCGTTGAAATTAGCTGCGGCTGCCTGCCGCTCCTGCTGCGAGGTAGGACTCCATTCCGTTCGTTCTGGCTGCCCCTTAATTGCGGAAGTTATGAGCATGGAATTTTAATTATTTCACTCGAGAAGAGCTGTCGCTTCTGTTGTTGCTGCTGTTGCTGTTGCATTGTTAGCTGGTTTACAGTTAGCCCAACATTTGGGCTCTGGACAAACATCCGCCAAACCTTGATCGCTGCAGCTCCTCCTCTGTGTCTCTCAGTCTCTCTGCCACACTGTTTGGCCACTCTGTTTGCTTCTCTTCATCTGTGGCTTAGAAAGTGTCAAGACGAATGATTGCATTCTACGACGCACTGAGGCAGCAAACTGAGGCAAGAATGTCTGTTTGCGTTTGTGTTCCCAATTTTCTCCATATTTAGTTCTAGACGTGACACTTTCGAATGCTTTCTTCCCTACCCTACCCCTTGCTATACCCCCTGCTGTTCCCCCCTCCCTACTGTCGACGGGCGTGACGATTTTCTTTCTTTCTTTGAGCTTTCCTTGATGCGGCGGCGGTGCTGTATCACTATATGGCATGGCCTGTGTTCTGCTTCCTTTTGTGTGTGTTTTATGTGTGTGTGTGTGTGTGTTTGCTTATTTGTACAACAGCAGCGGTAGTGGAAGTGGCAGTGGCAGTCCAACAAACTTGCGTTGGAGTTGCCTTCAAAAGCCCAAGTGGCCAAGAGAGCGGCTCGGTTACTTAATGCACTCCGTGGTGGTTTCAGCTCGGGCTGTACACTCTGCCACAGGGTATCATGACTCTCAGCAGATGTACCCTACGATCTTTTGCCTCAAATGCAAGACAAACAAAGGCACACAAAGACTGGCTAAGAGCAGCTGATGGCTATGTCGATGTATCTCTCTTTACTGTGGCTCTGTGCCTGATGATTCTCTTCTGAGATGGATGGAGACGTCGTTTAAGATTAAGACGACTTCTTCTTCTACAGCTACATACGACGACGAGGATCGTGTTGTAGTTGTAGTTGTAGTTCTTGTTGTTGTTGCAGTTGTAGTGGTTGCATCGAGTGCGTGTTGCTGCCACGGCTGCTGTGCCTGTGTGGCTGTTTGTTGTGCTGCTGGCGAGATGAGTGATGATGATGAATGTGTTACAACGAAGGTTAACGACTTTCAGCTTTATACAAAAACAATAACAACCAGTCAGGCAGTTGCTGCAAACAGCTGATGTCCGAGCTGATGCTGAAGCTGGGCTCTCTTTCTATTGTGTATCGCGTATCTCAAGAACTGTGGCAAATGTGGCCATACTCTGAGACGGCTGCGCATACCCCTCCCTCTCTGTTGATGTTACCCCCCTCTCTGCGTTTGCTAATTAAGCCGCCAACAAGCTAATTATATGTGCCGTCTGGCACTCTAATTTCAATTTAAATAAATGTGGCAGGCGGTCGAACGGCTTTCGGGCAACCAGTTTAGCATTTGGCCAAAAAGGAGCGTTTTAAATTTCAATTTGTAGAAGTCAGCGCGTTGTCAATGCAGTTGAAAGATTCTGCGACAACATGGGACAAACCGACTCCTATCCTCGACTCTCTCTCTCTCTCTCTCCAGCTCTCTCGCTCTCTCTTGGTGTGTGCATGTGCCATCTGCTCTTAACAACTAAATTACACTTGTCTGCATGTTTACAATTTACTCCACACACAGATACACACACACGCAGAGACAGCGACAGAATGTGACCAGCAAATGTTCGGGGGGCAATATCTAACCAAACCAGAGACAACTGCAGTGGCAGTGGCAGAGGCAGAGGCAACCAAAGTCACTGGTAGAGCCACACTCGGTCGAAGTTAGTCACTGCTCGTGGAGTGCCATGCCAGGCCAGTCAGTTTGTCTCTGGTTTGGGCCAAGATTGCAATGAGGTTAGCGGCGCAATCTGCTCAAATATAGATGGCTAGTTAGATGGAAAAACGGACAGGCAGCCAAGCGGGCAGGCAGCCAGGCAGCCAACTATTCAAGCAACCAGCAACATGTGTACCCATGTAGCAACATCAACTGCAACTGCAACAACCGGGCTGGCTGGCTGGCAGTGCCTGCTGGCCAGTGCATGGCCCGAACCATGGCTATTCTAATTGCGCACAAGCTTAGCAGCTTTTAGTTACTTTGTAGACTTTTAGTTGCCATCAAACGCTCTGGGGGCGCTCTCTTGGCCAGTTATCGATTTTTGCATACATCCAGCGGATATACACACAGACAGATACAGATACAGAGATACGTGAGAGCCCAGCTGGCCTGTTAATTTATGCAATGGCCTAAACTTGAACCGAATGCTGTGATCCGTTGAACGCTGAATGCTGAATGCTGTCTCCGTGTGGTGGCAATAAATTGCCGGCCAAGTGTTGCCAAATAAATGTTCTATTGATTTCTGCAACACCTTGTCTTCGACAAAAAGGCTAACTGACTAACTGTTCTGTCAAAATGTTAGACGGCCTGGCATGGCATGGCCTGGCCTGCACTGCTCTGTTCTGCTGCCCACATGGGCAACAGCAGCAACGACACACACACACACACACAAAAGCCATATCTGAGAGAGCACATTGCATGTGGCATGAAATTCAGTTGAAATAATGACACACCCGTTTCAATTCATAGTCTTCTATGGATACGGGTATGAGTATGGGTATGGGTACGGTAGGGGTGTGCGTATATGGCAGATACAAAAATACAAACGCAGATACAGATACAGATACACATCTCTACAGCTCATAGATTTTTTTCACTTGAAAATGAAATGAAAATTACCGAACTGTAACCATATGTGGCAGCATATCCCCGGTCCCCATCCCCCCTTCCCTGCTTCATGCTTTGCTACGCTACTACCCCGGGCGACGGGTTCCCTCAGCTATGGCCAGAACTTTGTGCTCTGCCATTAAATCCAATTTAATTATGCACATAAAAAAAACCAAAACCACAGAGACAACCAATTAGTTTCTGCAAATAAGTGGATCCCAATTGTTTGCACATTAAATTTATTAACCTCCCTCCCCACCCCTACCTCACGTGATTGTGCTAATGGCTCAACCTCACATTTATATTTTTCTTTAAGGGTTTTTCTTTTGCCAATTTTTATGGTTATTTAATGGTCTTTTTTTCTGTGTGTCGAGAATTTCCATTATGCTTAAGCTTAGGCCCCAGAGACCTCCCACAATTATGGTGTGTGTGTGTGTGTGTGTGTGGCAAAAGGTTAATTACAATTTATTGCCTGCTTTTTGAAAAGCCATCAAATGTTGTATCCGATCCGATCCGGCAGTCGTTCCGCTTAGTTGCTCCCCATTTGCCATGGCTCTGGCTCTGGCTCTGGCTCTGGCTTGGGATCTGTCTATGGGGGTATCTGGGGTCTTTTGTCCTATGATCGCACAATTTTGATTAGGCAACGTCAACAATTTAATTGCACATTTGCATTAGAGTGGAAAGTCGAACTGTCGGCTGTCATCATTGGTGAATGGAATGGCAGCTCCTGGTTAGCACAGAGGCACAGGCACAGAGGCACAGGCCACGTTTGATTTCTTAATTGTCGCTAAATGCGGGACCAGGGACTCACCGAACAAAAACATTGTCTTTTCGGCCTGACAATCTTGTTGTTGTTTCTGTTTCTGTTTCGGTTTCGGTTGTTGTTTCTGTTTGTTTCAAGCATTGTTTCTGCTGTCTGACTGCCTGCCTGGCTGCCTGCTGCCTGTTGCCTGCTTTCTGTTGCCTGTTGTCTGGAGTCTAGAGTCGCATTATCGTCGATCATTTTGTTTGCAATGAGTTTTTGTGGTTTGCCGGAGCACACGAAATGAATGTTTCGGGGGGTACGAATACACACACAGCTGTAAAGGAATTGTCGAACGACGATCATGGTGGTAATTTCCCGGCAAACGACAAACCGAAACCCTAAGCCTGCTGCTGCTGCTGCTGGTAGAGGGGTCACATTTTAATTGCTTCAATTTCAATTTATTTTTATTTCCACTCTCTAGGCTCTATCTCTCCCTCCCTCTCTCTCTATCTCTCTGGGGGTGTGGGACCCTCTCTCCTTGAGCATGTCACTTGAGTTTTGGTTCCATTTCCGAGCTGCTGACAGCCCTCCCCTGCCGATACCTGCATATATTATTCAATAAGAGTGTGCCAAGGGTGCTCGTGTGTGTGTGTGCTGATAGATGACTGAAGCAGACACACCCACATCCGGGCAGAAGAAGAGCTCGCTCGTTGGCTCGTTGGGTGTTAACCCTGCTCAATCCACACAGCACGTCTAAGCTCCAGTTGGCACCCACTTCGAATGGGTTGTCGTTTCCCATTTGATATTCCCATGGGCTGTGGGCACACTTTCACTACTTAAAACACTAAAATAACTTATATTTAGTAATTTCAGCTGCGCTTAATTTACATTTAAATATAATTTTCCTCGAATCGAGCGACAGTTTCTAATCTCTTTCGCTGCCGCTCGTCCCAAAGCGCAGTATTCAATGGATTTTTGAGTATTTTTCCCCTCCACGTTTTAATCGCTAAACTGTCTCATAAACCCAACATTTTATTTGACAAGCTCGCGTTTGGCATACGAAAGTAGCAGGGCAGGCGGCAAGGCAGCAGGGAGGCAGGCATCAGGCAATCGAATTTCTTTTTGATAGAAAAACGCATCGCGTATACGCAACTTCCAATAGAAGTCAACAGTCAGTCACTCGCGTGGCACATTAGTGGCACATTATGGGCATTTTCCCAATCCAATAACTCAAAATTATGCTGTGCTTTGGCTGACAGCTATAGTCTCTGGCATTATTAATTCAATTTCGATGTTCGGTTATCGGCAGCAGCAGCAGCAGCAGCAGCTAAGCTGAAAAGCCAAATCCAATACCAATCCAATTCGGTTAGTCTTTCAGATGGTAATACCCCATTTTGGTGAGCTAATCTTTGTGTGATTTGTGATTGGACTGTTGTTTCTGCTTATTTATGATTGTAATTATTATAATTTCTATGCAAAACTATGACACACTTTTTACGTAAACTCTGAAGTTGAAGGCAGTTGGAGGCTCTGAAATTGTAGGCAGTTCGAGGCTTTGAAATTGGAGCAGGCTTAATGTTCAGCTCAAGGATGCTGTGGACTTGGACCTTAAATTTAATTAAACTTCAAACAGGAAGCAGGCCACAAAAATTATACATTTATTGTAGAGTGTGGGTCTCTCGACTTAGAGCCTTCCCCTCTTTGAGCCAATTTGGTGCCGCCACGGCGGATATGAACTCCGGCCATAACTCATGTGGCGGCGCAAATAATTTGATATCAAAGAGTGTCTGGCCTGTAGATCGCATAAATTACGGGCATGAGAATGCAAGCAGCCTCCATTGGTGGATTGGACGAGACGAAAGGAAAGCCATGGAAAGGTGTTAGAACCTTTTAGTTTTGTGGGTTGTTTTCGTGTTAAGAATTTATGGCTGTTTAAACAGACAGATAAAGTTGGGTGTCATTAGTGATTTATGGTGGGATTGGGCCAGTGATTGGGTTTCGATTCTCACTCTCTCTCTAAGCCTCTCTCTCCTCTCTCTATCTGTGTGTCTCTATTCCTCTCTCTGTCTAAGCCCCAAAGTTCAGCTTTGGCTTGACATTGAATGGAAAAAGCCAAAAGCCGAAGCGCCGCTGGAAATGGGTTGTCTTTTGTGTGTGTGTGTGTGTGCCTCTGTGGGGAACGGCGTGTGAATTCTGCCTTTCGTTGCAATTTTCAAAGTAAGAAGAGACGCTGCAAATTAAGTCAAGGTTGCTGCTGCCGCTGCTCATGAACTGAAGTCGGAGTACGAGACGGGTATTGGATTACGCTTTGGGGGGAAGTGCACTGAGCGAGTGTCCGTCCGCGAATGTGGGTGAATGGAATGCTGTGTAGGGTTTCAAGGCGGCAGCAGCAGCAGCAGCTGCCCCAGTCGATGACGTGCAGGCGCTATCGGGAGGAAATGCCAATGCAGCTGATAACAAAACTTTCCATAGAAAGAGCATATGGAATTCCATGAATGAATACAAGTAATCGCATGGCAGCAATCGTTACCTTTTATTACCGATAAGATAACAAACTTTCATCGAAAACAAAAAGTTCAATTTCAGTCCGCCCCTCCTCCACCCATTCTGTAGGTGGGACCCCCGAAATTATTCGGGAAGCTACTGGGTCCCACATAGAAATCCCTTTCGGTCTGCTTCAGCTCAAAGTCGTTGCTCACACAGGTAAAGGCCCGTCTGGGGCATGTATCTGCAAGTCCGTAGGCTGCCGGGTGTCGCAATATCCGCGTCCAGGCCGTGGCCACCTCATTTGCCTGTTCATATGAATTCATTTCGAAGAGCAGTCCCACTGTGGGCAAGTGTACGGCTCTAATTATATCGAAATTCAGATGATCAAGCTGCATCTTCTGCAGCAAGTGGCGAGCACACGCGGCAGGGTCTTTGTCACAGGGCTGGACGCCACTCTTCTTGCTGTACAGCAAACGGGGACTCAACTGCTCCCTAATTTTCGCTGGCAGATCAGCCAATTCAGCTGCAAAGAAGGTGGATGGGATTATGTTTAATTTCGAATTAGCACTTGTGCCAAAAACTTACACGAAGTGGCGGGGGCACTGCTGGCTTCGATCAGCAGTAGTGTGGCCAGTGTAGCCTGAATGAAAATCATCTTGTGGGGATGGTGAAGCTGCTTCAGTGCCAGCTGGTTGGAACGCTACTGATGCGGCGACAAAGCTGCCCCATTCCTGATACGCAAAAGCTCGAAAGAGAGCGTCTTATCAGCGCTGCGGCTGACCCGGCTAACCTGTCATTCAATCTGCCACTGATTACGCAGCCATTTTGAGAACAGAACACTTTACAGAGCATGAGCATAAGAAATAAAACAGTTTGATTGTCATGGGAGATATTTGATGTAGGAAAACTTAAATTAGTAGGAAAGGAAACAAAACAATTAAAACGAAAACGAATACCTACTATATAGTATTAATAATTAGATGGGGAAAGTTAGGACTCTCCTGTGACTGCTGCTCATTGAAATATGAATATTTATTCATTTCATTTGAAGTTTTGTGTTATTGCAACTCGTTTATGTTAACAACAGCGAAAACAAAAACTCAACGAAAAACGCTAGTCAAAAAAATGGAAAATAATTTTTATTTTTGCCCATTTCAAGATGATGCTGGAGTTTTTGTTGTTGGTGTTGTTGTTGTTGTTGTAAACAAACTTAGAAGTTTCCAGCTGTGCGCGTTGATTGCCATACGACACGATGCGTTTTCAAATACAGCAACAACAACGAAACAACAACAAAAAAACGGGCCCAAAAGCGAGTGAAAAGCCGCCGAGATTGCGCATTCGCCGTGTATGCACTCGGGGGCACGCTGTTACTGCTGTTGTTGTTTTTGTTTTTGTTTTTTTTGAACAAAAATAGCAAAATGTTGTAAACATTTTTCGAGGTACGCAATCACTGACCGACCGACCCATCGAGCTGTACATAAAACACATTGAAAATTACAATTCATTTTTGGTTGCTGTTGTTGTTTGCCGTTTCATTACAGATTCCAGGCGTTTTTCCACGGTTTCATAGTCTACTATATGTATTTCATGAATTTCTCCATGTGTAAGGCATTGCGTGGCCTGGCCTGGCCTGGCCTGCCTTGGTTGCGCACGTCAATCATACGCACTGGCGTACAGAAAAACTCTACTTGAACAGTGAGTTGGCATATAGAAATATTCCTCTGATGAGAATGAATGAAAAGTGAAATTGTTAATGGGAATATGCTGTGAAATGAACTAGCATATCAACTATAAAACTCCCTTCCTGACTCTATCCTTTTCTTCCGATTGGCAATGCCTTCCCCTCCTCTGTCAATGGCCATTAAATGTTCATTGGCATCGATTCGGCGTGCGGATTACTGTCTGTATACTGTTTACTGCCCATATGAACCTTGAACCCTGAAGAGGCAATCATTCACACCACGCGACAAATGAGCCGAGATTGATAAGCCAGCAGCAAGCAGCCAGCAGGCATATCTATCTCCAACGCGAGCTTATCTCTGCTCGCTCCCGCCCCTCTCTGTTTCTCGGTTGCCTCTTTAATTAGCCATTTTTATCTGAACTGTGCCTGTGCCTGTGCCTTTGCCGGTGTATACTGCGAGTATTGCTGTCAATTTGGCTAAAAATAAATGATTACTGCTTCTAGTATACGTATATACTCGCACAATATGATATCATGCCGCTTCGTTTTTGCCAATTAAAAACGAAAACTTGAAAGTGACTGAATCCTACTACTACAACTGGCACTGGCACCGGAGACTCGGACTGCGACTGAGACAGCTTTTTTTTCGTAAGTTATGACTGGCGATAATCACACAACGTGGCAGCAGGCAACACCAGCTCTTTTTTTTTTTTTTTTTTTGCCAGAACTGTTTTTGCCCAGCCTCAGGTTTGGTCTAGTAATTAGCTGCTAGAGCGGGGCGGAGACGTTGCGTCGTCGCATGCGTAGCTCAAATTTCAAAAACTACTCCGTACATGCACTTTGCACAGATACAAAGGCCGTCCGGTCGTCTCTGCCTGCCTCACTGGGTGTGAAAAGATTTATGTGCTAGGCCGGCACACATCTCTGCGATTGCTGAGCAGCGACAACGGCAGCGGCAGCGCTGGTTATCAATGCGTTGGCCCACAGCAGCACCACCACCTCACCCTCAGCTACAGCCGCAGCCAGAGCTCCATCTCCAGCAGCAACAGCAGCAGCAGCCATTCACCCGAACGATTCCAGTTTTCCAGTTGTGGCTGGCTGGCTGTCGGAGACTGAGACAGAGGCTCATCTTTGAGACATTTCATTGTGCGCCTGCCTGGGCCTTTATTTATGGTCTGCTCAGCTTTTTATAACTCTTCGATTTATATTGATTTGTAATGCACATAAAAAGATCCACAAGCGAAGATTTTATATGCCATGCCAGTTGACCTTGTCTGTGGCCAGGATCGGCCAGAGATCGGATGCTTGGATACGCTGCCACGTAAATTATCATAGTTACAAAATGCTGAAGGTCGCATGTACTACAGCCCCACCACAGAGCGACAGAGAAAACTGCTCTCAGCTGTGGACTCCCATCTGGCGGTGGCTCCAATTACAGTGCTGTGCAACAAGTGTCCGCAACATGTCAACGGCAACTCCCATTGTCCGTCCGACTGCCCGCCTGCCTGCCAGGTGACATAACGCAGCAGTCGGGGAGGGGGTGTGCCCAGGTAAGCAGATTTTTTCGCTTGTTCCCACCTACATCTGGCCTGGCATGGATATGGATATATGCTGCTGCATGCCACACAAACAACAAAAACGAAAAACTTGTGCATGCAAATATTTTACGAATTTGCTGGCAGAATTTGTTAGAAAACTGCACAACAGCAGACAGCAGATAAAAAGGAAAAACAAGAAAAACATGCTGACAAAAAAAAAGACGGCTATATACTCGTACTCGTACACTCGTATATACTCGTACGATATGGCCAACAAAAGACCTGCGCACATGACAATGTGTAAATTTATGGCACTCGTGTGGCTCTGTGGCTCTGTCTCTGCCTCTGACCTGTGCCTGCAGTTGCTGTGCACTCGAATTGCATAAGCCAGAGAGCAGTTATGGCTCCAGCCAGCTCTTTATGCACCACCGCAAATAACAAAATATTTGTATTTGTTTTATTAATTAAGCTTCGGGCTGGGCTTGGGTTTGGGTTTGGGGGCTGCAGCAATATTTGTGCATCCGATGAATAGTATTTCCAATAATATTTGGCAATGCATTTGCCATCGGCCCAACAGATATGTATGTTGTATACCCTGAAAGTGATCCATCAGTCATTCAGTCATTCATTCATTCAGTTTAAGGCGGAAGTAAATGCCCGACTGTTTGTTTTTGAGGTACACACGATTAGATCAAAGTTTGCACCATTGAATGATATCTTCTGTGGAAATAACACAGATAAAAGACAGACAAAATACTACTGACGATATCTTCTTCAGAATTGACACACAGAAGCACACACACACACACAAACAACACACACCTGAAAGCAGATCAGATTTGGTTTTTTCAATCAAATGAAATTCCAATTAAAATTCCTCCATGTCTGCATTTGGGGGCGTGGAGGCGTGCAGGCGTGGAAGCGTGTGTGTGTGGGGGATCAGCATGTTTGTCTTAGAAATGGGGCACAGTTAGTTAATAGCATTTCGGGGCAGGTCTTATACATACATACGTATATAGGTATGTATGTATATGCCATGACCAAGCACTTTGCGGCGGTTTTCCATTGAAAAATCAAGGAAAAATCCCGTCGTTGCCTGATTAAAGAGGCTTTCACCGCATATGGGTCAGCATCGTCACCTTTCGCCAGACCGAGACCCAAATGAGGATGTAGATGTGGATGGGATGGCTAGGTGGCTGGAGATGGGGATATAGGGCAGCCAATAGATGATATTTCCACTCCATTTTGTTCTACTCTAATAAAGGTCTAAAAACTGAACTTGTGTGTAGGTGTTTGACCCTCAACCCGCTAACGTTTTGGCTGTTTATTTATGTAAATTTCGACCAAAAAATTCTTCTTCCACAATTAGTTGGATTCGTCTTTGGGGGGGCTTTTTTTCTGTCTGTCTCTCTCTCTCTCTCTCTATACTCTTCGCTTGGCTCAATCAATTTAAATACATTAATCAATTTCCATGCCAAGTTTTGTGTGTTTTTCTTTGAACATTTCTTTTCGTGTTGGGTGCGCTGTGCTCTGTGATCGTAGCGCAAAAAAAAGAAGAGGAGACGAACAACAATTTAATTATAGCAACAAACAGCGACAAAAAAAAAAAACACATCGGGTCGGGTATATCTGAAATTGATATCGTGACTTTGTGTAATTTGTAATTTACGATGAGATCACTTCCTACAACAATGTATCAAGTCAAGTCAGTCAGGCCGAACGACCGAACGACCGACCGACTGGGTCTTTGCTCTCGTCTATCGTTCATCGTCTATCGTCCATCGTTGGTCGCATTTTCTTTTTGTTGTCCCCATGAGCAGCATCCGTATTGCAGCTGGATCTGAGGACTGGAGAAGTGCTGTTCTGCCTGCTCATTCTTTATGCACCACTTTTTGGCTTGTGCCCCAACACTGATGCCTCCTCAGATGTCTGAGTGACGGGCAGGCAGCGTCCTGGCAGCGTCCAGAAGTCAAATTTGCATTCGCAGCACAAAAGCCATTGGCAATGGCAGTGCCATGGCTCAAGCTTGGAATAAATTAGATTTGGCATTCAGAGTCAAAGCCAGCAGCAGCACTCAAATGAATTCTCAATTCAATGCAAAAGCAAAAGAAACTAAAGTCTACGGAAATGTAAATCAAAGCCCGGAGACATACATACCCAGAGACCAATCGAATTGACAATCAAACAAATTATGTTAGCTAGAAACGCTTCCCAATCACAGAGTTTTATGTCAGCCTGCCACGGATGTCATTATGCAGCGACGTTTGAGCCGCTCTTTTACGATCGTAGCAAACATTGATCTAATGATCTAATGTCTGACCCATTTCCGCTTCCATCCACTACATTCTTTATGCTAAAGTCCTTGACCTTTTCGCCTATTATGGTAGCTGCAACATTCGTTTGTAGCTGCCGCAACGGCCCAAAAATTTATGATCGAGCGCCGCCTTTGAGGTCTTTAGCTTTTATGGTCTCTATGGTCGGTTTTTTGAACTCATCTAAACTTGGAATGTTACAAAACGCTCGCTGGTTGTTCGTTCGTTGTCTCTCATATTTTTCCAGTGTCTTTTTTCTTTTTCTTTTGCTTGTGTGTTGTTTTTCCGAGCGAACCGAGTGACAGCAAAGCCGTTTAATTAGCTGCAAAGCCCACGCCAGAGCGGAGATTCTCGATCATGTCGCAATCTTCAACTGGCAGCTAGTTGGGCAGATCAGAACAGATCAGATCAGAGCAGAGCGCAGAGCGGAGAGACAGGGCGATATGCTTTATAGCTGATTGCTGGCTGGACCATGTGACAGATTTAAAAGTGTCAGCAGCATATTTAATGCCTACACTTGGACTCTGCAGTGACTCCGCAGTGACTCCAGCCATGCCACGAAGACTCTATACAGCCTGCTGCTCCTGAGCCTGTACCTCAACCTACGTTCTGGCTATTGATTTGTCACTGGCTGGCAGTCGGGCAGCCGCCTGGCAGCCTCCTTAAACCGTTCTGACAGTCGCCAAAGCTGCCTTACATGTGCACCGGAGCGTGTGGGCAATGCCTGACAGCTGCCGGGCCTGGGGCCTGGGGCCGGGCCAAGCCAGCCCCCAGGCATTCTCCTTGACAGTCCAGAATGCCGCATAATTCTCAAAACTGTAGCGCGTAGGTCGCTAATCAGATTGCCTGCGAAGATGTCGAAGATACAAAAATGCACTCCAGCAGAAGATACTCTCTCTCCCTCTCTCTCTCTCTCTCTCTCTCTCTTTTTCTGTCTCTCTCTCTGATTGCAGCTAGTCCCTGGATTTGGCTTTGGTTTTTGGCATTGCCGATGAAGATGCAGATGACGCTTTTAATTGCACAGTCAATCGACGAATAAAACTCTGGGTGGCCCACTGACCAGACGCTGAGCGCTGTGAGAGCGGCATATAAAATTCGTCATAAAATTCAATTGAATCGAGAATCGAGACCCTCTCGGGGGGCACTCAGACTCGCTTTTCATATGTGCCGCGAGGCAACTATTGCATAATGCCACACACACACACACACACACACAGACAAGAGAGTTAATTTCAGTAAAGGCAAACAAACCCAAACGCAATGCGCCTCTGTCTTAGTCCCAGTCTCAGTCCCAGACTTTGCTGTGTGGTCCAGACCAGACCCCAGATACGAGACCAGACCTGAGACCAGACCCAAGCCCAGACCCAGACCCAGAGCAAGCCCCAGTCTGCTGCGGGCCATGGCGTTGTCGGCATTTGGCTTTTGCGTGCATTTGGACTTACAGCAGAAAGAAAATTACCGCCGCCAATTTAATAGTCACACTTGTGGCAGACCAAAGCAGATTCAAAGCTGAAACAGCAGATTCAGAGCTGAAAATTACGTGAAGTGAAGGCTCCCCCCAGCCCCCATTGCCATCAGAGTCACACACACACACACAACACGCAACATGCCCAGTCGCCCCTAGGTCTGTGAGGGCATTAAATGCTTCTTAGAAATGTAAAGATACAAAAATTTGTGTTTTGTCTATTTGCTGGAGGGGGGGAATACGAGTATCTTTCGGATGCTGCTGCTGCTGGCTGTCTAGTGGGTGGAGGGCATCACAGTTTTACATCTACATCTGCATATACTACATTGCGCATCCTACAAAGCCTCCTACATATGTGGATTGTTGAATTTTGTTTAGTTCTTGAGAAAATGTGCAGCCTCATCGTAATGATGTTGGTAAATAGTCGTAAAACAACAACATCCAATGAAGGTTCTCCACTCGTAAAAGGTTTGGAAGCACAGCAGAGCCGAGCAGATCAGTCGTTAATGGCATTTTGATTGTTTATAGTCTCAAGGTTGTCCCCCCGTCTATTAGGGTGGCTTCTGTCAAAGGTGAGAGGGGTAAGGTTTTACGGCTTAGACCAGCCATGAGATAACCATGATATTGTATCTGCAGCTGAATGCAACCAACCCCCTGCTACCCCTGTAATTGAGACTTTGTTTTTGTTTGTTTGGGCATACCCCAGAGAGGCATTTCCTTAAAAGACCCGGCGACCAAATTATATTTTCAACAGCGATCGATCAAATGCATTCGAACCGAACCGACCCAAACCGAACAAATACAGAGGCAGTGGCAGCGGCAGCGGCGGCACCGTTATTAATGCAGAGTATCGGATGTCAACTGCGGCATTCGCACAGGCAGACAAATCGAACGGTAGGAGGGAGGGAGGGAGTGGAATCCAACTGACTGACAGACAGACAGACAGACATACAGACATACAGTCCCCGCTTTAGACAAACAAACGAAACAGAAGGGGAGCGCCATATGTGCGTGTGTCTATAACGCTGTCTCCTGTCTGCGCTACCTCCCACCCTCCCCATCCACAGCAGACTGCTCGCTTGCAGGGGGGACTCTAACTCAAACATAAAACTACCGTTTGATCGATCGTTTTGATTAAAAATGCAACACATTTCTATATGATCTGTCACAGACATCGGAGGAATCGGAGTCGCAAGCCGCAAAAGTGGCCGTCGTCGCTGCACTGCGGTCTGCACAAGGAGTTGGTGGCAGGGCGACAGCGGGAGCGGGCGAGAGACAAGCGAAATGTTTGTTAAAGTGAAATTAACGTCGCCATCTAACAGGCCTACCAATCAACAATGCCAGCTCTCTGTATGCCACAAGACTGCTGCAAACTGAACCGAACCGAACTGAACTGAACCACCACGCATGCGCCACAGCGATCATCATCTTGTCTCTGGCTGTAGCTGTGCCTCTGTTTGTGGCAGACAGGCAGCAGCCTTTCAGTGGCATGCAGTTGTCGCCAGTCGCACATTTTCCGCGTGGTTTTAGCTTCTCCACGACAAGAAAAAAGCAAACCAAAAGAAAACTAAAGCCAAAACCGAAAGAAAACTAAAGCCAAAACCAATCTGAAGACTGAAGGAAAACTTGGCTGGAAATATCCTAAAGAAATTTGTAACTTTTGTTTGGAATATCTTTAGCAACAAGAGCGTGACTATATCGAAGAGCTGTGGTTGCATAAGGGACCGAAATGATTACTTCTGGGCGTTGCAAACAGCTGGCTGAAATCTTGATAGCCTCTGTAAGGGTATACCCATACCCATACCCGTAGCAGACCCCGCCCGCCTATGCTGAATGCACTTAAAGACTGACACCGCTCCCTCTCCACGTACTGATGTGCGTTTTGGGTTTCCGAATGAATGAAATTCGATCGTTTTATTAACTGTACATTTTGCATGATTTACTGCTATAATACACCCCTATATCCCATATCCCCTAACCCTACCCAACGAAGAAAATATGTTTGTATTATTTTCCACTGCATTTTCTTGTCGTTTGCTGTCCATTAACCTTCATTAGGCTTATGGGGAGGGGGCTATTAAAACACCAAATTGTGAAGGGGTAGCCCCTTTCCCTCTCTATCCAGAGCACTACTCCTCCTCCACAGTCTCCCCAGTCTGCTGTCATTGCGTTTGTCCATTTATGGTTTGGCCTGCATTGACAATTTCTATCAACGATTGCACACGAATTAAAGTTTATTTATTTATTTATTTGCCTCTCTTAATGAACTGTGTGAAACAGTTTGCTGCTCGATTGCCGGACAGACAGACAATTGCCAGGCACCAGGCACCACACAACCCAAACAACCACCCACCCAACCTCAACCCGAACCACTGAGCCATCGACAAAAGCTGCCACGCAACTTGTCCGAGTATCGGTTTTTGGTCTTGCTTTTTGGCCAGGCCAGGCCAAGGCGCACATTTTTGTGTGCAGCGCAAATTGTTATTGCACAATTTTTCGTTGGCTTTTTTTACTCTCTGTCGATTTTCAATTTTCGGGTGTGTGGGGAGGGACGGGAGGGAATGCAATGGCAATAGCCGAGCCGACAGCTGAGTGGAGTGGACAAAAAGACAAGCAAAATGCGCCTAATTGTCGCTCTTTCAGTTGTCGCACATAACACTTTGTTTTTGCTAATTTTCTAACGCTTGTACATTGGCTTTCAAAATGCATTTTTAACCAGTTTTTACTATACGAGATGCGATACAATAGTTGGAGTGAAGCTAAAGTCCTGAGATCTGACGAGTGAGTCTTTGATGGTTGGAACTCGTATTTGTAATAAGTCGTTTGGTCGAGTAGCTATATACTAATACAGTATATATATAGTACACCCTAAAAGTAGACACCGATCAAAAAGCACTTAGAATAAAAGTAGACCCGTACGGTTTTGAAGGGGAAGGGCAAGCTTTAAGCTTATATATACGTATATATATTTACGTATGCAAGCTTATATTAACTGCCTGGGAACAGTTTTTACTGTGGAAGGGAAGACCAAGCTTTAAAAAGGCAGTTAGGTACATACATATATCTTAAAATATTAGCGGCTGCAGCTCTACTAAACTAGGGTGAGAAGGCAAACACCTGATAGGGCCCAAACGGCAGAGATAGGTAGTTAAGGGTACTCGAAGCCGTTAAAAACGCCCCCAAGCGGCGATCGATCAAAGGAATACGCAGGGCCAAGAGACCAGCTGTTAGGAGCAAATGTCAAGGGACACGGATGTAAAAAGGAGAGAGGAATAACACTGAGTCTCCCAGTAGTTTCCGGTTCTGGGTTATTTCTTTCTGCTATCGACCCGCCACTGGAAGACGCGTGTCTCATACCCTCCGACCCGAAAAGAATAGGCTAGGGGAAAAAGAGGAATTTACCACATACTCGGCCAATACCAGTGGGTTAATTTAACGCAAATATAATATCAACGCAGGTGCCAAAACCGAATCAGGGTAACTATTGTCCGGGCCTGTTGGTTCCAGCTAATACCGGCTTAGCATTTCATAACCTTCATCTTCGTTTTGATTTCTGCAGAATGGCACCTATTTGGTAACAACCTAGTTGGTGATCACTTATAACCTATTTGGTGATTACTTGTTTGGTAATAACCTATTTGGTAATTACCTAGCGGAAATTACCAATGCTAGCTTGGAGCTGCTCGAGAAAGCTCTCTGGGCTTTGGCGCTGTTAACCGCTGCAGCGGGAGCTGGTGTTTCGCACGCACACAACCTCACCTATACCTATGTGCATAACCCCGCGCGAAAGCCCCGAAGGCATGGCATAACCGCTCAAAGGCAGCCCACAGTTTTACCCGGATGGCTCGCGGAGAGGGTTTACCTTTCGCCAATACAGTGTATCCCGGAAAATCGCGGCTCCCCCCTGTTGGGTTTAATTCCCCATACAAGTTATATCTTAGCCGAGCGTGTCGAGTGTGCGGGCCTAAACCCCAAAAACCAAAACCAATTTTTTTTTTTTGTGCTTGGAAGTGATCCGAAACGGGAGGCGAGGAAGGGCAAAAATAAATCATATTGTGAAAAAAGTGAAATGTTGTAAAAAGGGTTCGAAAGGGCACTGCATATTATGTGCTAGCAAATTTTAATAAAACAAAAAAAAAAATAAAAAAATTGATAAAACAAAAAGAAAAAAAAATCCCTTACGCAACCTCAAAGTGCAGTGGCCCCAACGGCAGCCGACGGTTAGGCCCGAAAGCTCCTAAGCGCTCTCTCTCTCTCTTTTTTTTTTTTTTTTGGTGCTTTCTGTTTTTTCGTTTCTTTTCGCAGCACAGGTGGAACCCTAGTCCCCAGCGAAAGATCTTTCGGCGATGGATTACGGTACCACCATAACTGCAGGTAAGTTTTAATCACCGCTGAAGCTTGGTCTCGCCAAAGAAAGTGGCTTGCACGAGCGAGAGAGCGGGTAAAGGGCAGAGCCCGATAGCACTGGCGAAAGCTCTTGTGCTATAGAGCCGAGCATAGGTATGCCTTAAAGCGGGTATAGCGGAACCGCAAGTACCGCAAGTTCTTTGTATTTTGCTGCCGATACGATGGGCATCATGCCACTTTTGCTGCTCACATTTTTTGCATACCCTTTCTACCCTTAGACTTTAATTTTTTATTGGTTATTTTTTTCTTATTTTACGAATTACTAATATACCCTACATTTCTTATACCCATATTTACACATATTTATATATATATATACTCATAGAATTTAACTGCCTCAATTATACCTAAACCCTCACGATGCACTTTACTAGATGTTAAGATTATTACTAGACCCCTATCAACATAAGAAAATATTAACTGGATAGATCATGAAGCACCAACCATTTTTCTTTTATTTTTATGAATAAATAGTGAAGCATAATGCACTAAAATTATTTTTTTTGTTGGACCCATGCCGACCCTGAAGCCACAGTCAAACGCCGGAACGGCGTTGGGGAGGATCTCTACGGAATCTTGGCATCTAAGAGATCATGGTAGGGAGGGCGTCCGTGCGATTTTGCACATGCAGCCCAATGCCAAGCATCGCCTAAAACTAGTATCAGTCTGTCCGTAAATCTTTTCGTCCCTTTCTTTTCTGTTCTTTGCTGTACCGTGGTCTTTTCCCCCCCCATTCCCTATCCTAAAGTACGCGATTTTTTTTTTTTTGTCCTATTTATTTGAACGCGAGATCCTTAACTGTCGGCCAATTCCCGTAACCCACCCCAGCCGACCACCAGAGAAAAGCCGGAAGCAAACGCGTACCCCGCTCAGTTAAAAGAACATCTCCTCGCAGGTTATATGTTACAGATACATATATATATAATAAATAAGAAAAAATGGCGCCCAACGTGGGGCCCGATTCGGCTGGCCAAATTCCGGCTTGCCCCAATAAACACATAGAATACTGGAACAAAGTCTATAACAACTACCAGACGTTAACAGCTTCCTTTCGCTATTGCTATGTTAACGTTGCGAAATAGCAGGTGCGCTCTTTATAGAAGCTTACAGGTGGACCAGATCTACCCACGGCGCGGAGAACGTAGCTATTCGTGGTCATAGTAACGGCTTTCTATGATTTCTTGTGGGACTGATATGCTTGTTTCGCTTTGGAATTAGTTTTTTTGTGGAATTGATCTACAGGCTACCGGGAAAGCGAGCATATGATTTCCATAAGGAACCAGGTTCCGTTCGAATTATACAGTTTGGCTGGAATAAAGGAATATTATCAGTCACATTGATGGCCTTGCCGCTAGCTAATTAATTCGAACACTAATACCATTGGTACAGCAACAACTTTCTTTGAAGTTAGTTTGAATCCTCTTCATGGTTCTTCTAATTTTTTTTCTTGTATTTCATTTTTTCCTACTCCAAAACCAAGCAGTGAGGTGCAATGCATATGGGAACTGTCAGTTGGTATGACCATTAGTGAGTTCTCTTTGTGTTTTGTGTTACGGTGCACTATGTCAGTTGTTTTATTTGAAAAATAGTGAAAATCCTAGCACGTATGCAGCCTCGAATCCTTACGGTTACGAGTATCTCGGTATTCTCTCGCCAATCGAGATCGGCGGATGTTTGTGGAATTCCTGTCGTGGTAGTTAACTACGGTATAGGCCCCTTTCAATCCGGCCGGTATCAATAAGGTTTTTGTATTTTCTTTCTCCTTTTGTATGTTCGATGCTATAGGTAAAATAGACTGTGAGCATGAAGGTTTGGGTTAGGGTCCAACTATTATTGATATACATTGTTTTTTTGAAAAAAGTTTTTTTATATATTTTTGGAATAAATCAAATTATTAAGAAAAAAAAAAAAAAAAGATAAATTAAAATATATATACAAAAAAAAAATAGTATGAAAAGTTAGTTATTAATTGTCAGCATTAGTATAGTGTGAAATAAAACAGCTAGTTAGTATAAAACTAAAAGTCACAGGAACATGTCCCGAACACAACGCGGGTCGCGAGTTGAACAAAGACTAACTTGTGGGATTTGTGTGATTGAAATTGAAGACCCAGCACAGTGTTTTAAGTCTGTGTGTAATCATATCTTTCATATTGGGTGTTTTCGGAATCGGGGAGGAGAAAAAACTGTCTGCCCAGTTTGTTTTGCGTATTTGGGGATTCCAGCGCCTAACTTGGCAGAAGAACTCGCTTCCGCGCAGAGCTCTAGATCCCAATCAGAAGCGAGCAGCATGCCTAGGACAAGATCGCAGGTAATTCCTGTTCCTGAGGGCACAGAGCAGCAACCGGTTGCTCAGGCAGTAGACCACCCAATCATCAATACCGAGGATAGGCAGGGCCATTCAATCCAGGATGGACTAGCGCAGATGACCCAATCGCTTACCCAAGCCATGTCACAGATCGCACAAATGGCACAAGCCATGGGACAGATGACGCAATCGATAGAAGCGGGTTTCCAGCGATTAACCATTCAGAGTATGACCCCAAGGACACACGCTGAAATGGGAACGCAAGCTGAGGCTTCACCCCAGACCTTTGAACAACTGTTTCAA
Source organism: Drosophila bifasciata (assembly GCA_009664405.1). NCBI lineage: Eukaryota > Metazoa > Arthropoda > Insecta > Diptera > Drosophilidae > Drosophila > Drosophila bifasciata. The sequence goes on from CM019044.1 coordinate 10,739,652, forward strand.
ATACCTCCGAGAGAATCAGTAGGGCCGATGAACAATGGTGCCATTGAAGGGCGATCCCCGTGGGGATCCCAGGGTACCTCGGAGTTACGACCAGACAGAATAAGTCAAATCATTTCTAATTGGAAGCTACGTTTTTCGGGATACTCGTCTATGGGAGTGGATGATTTTGTTTACAGAGTAGAGGCTCTTACTAGGCAGACTTTAGATGGGAATTTGGAATTACTTGCTCGATATGCCAGCAACCTTTTTGAAGGTAGCGCTAGCGAGTGGTTCTGGCGATATCACAAAAGTGTCGCAATAGTAACTTGGCCTCAATTAAGTTCAGCACTGAGAGCGCAGTTTAAGGACGGCAGAACCGATCTGGAAATTCGTACAGCGTTATCGCAGCGGAAACAGAAAGGGAATGAAAACTTTGATGCTTTCTATGAAGCCATCATTTCAATAGCAGATAAACTGGTGCAACCCCTGACGGAACCAGCACTGTTGGAAATCCTAAGAGCTAATTTGGCGGCGGATATTCAGCACGAAATTTTGCATGTGTCGATCATGTCGGTGGCTCAGCTACGGCATGTAGTTCGCACTCGCGAACGGTTTATGCAGTCGATGACCAAGGCGGTTACGCCAAGTCATCGGCCTGATCCTTCTTTTCGACCACGAATACGAGAGATTGCAGTAGCCAGAGATCAGGATGAAGACGAAGAACAAGATGAGATGTCCGAAGACCTAGAGATTGCTGCTGTATCTCTCTTATGTTGGAACTGTGGAGTGCATGGTCACCGGTACCAGGAGTGTGTAGCAGAACGCAAGGTCTTTTGTTACGGCTGTGGTCGACCAGAAACTTACAAGCCCTCGTGTAATCGATGTAATGCAGCAAAAAACTTAAAGGGGCGTGCACCGTTAGTCAGTGCACGCAAACCAGTAGCTTCCCGCGGTACGAACACCGAACCATAGTGGAACCGACTAGTTCCAAACTACCAGATTTTTCCGAGTTTCCAGATGGATCTCAATTACCGGATGTGTCCAAATTAACAGAAATTCCATTGCACCTTCGGGCTCCGATGCAAGCTGAGGTGGCGCAAAAATCGTTAGTCAGTAGGTCGAGACAGCGTCGACTGCAATATCGTCAAAAACAAAAGGCAGAAAAACGAACTGTACTCGCATCAATAGTAAACGACTCAAAGGATTGGCGACCGTACGCAGAGGTGAATTTATTAGGCAAAACCGTCACAGGCCTAATGGATACGGGTGCCTCGATCAGCTGTATAGGGGGCACTTTGGCGGCTGAAATTCAAAAGGGAAGTTCAAGCTACAAGCCTATTAAAGCGTCAGTTAGCACAGCAGATGGCAAGCATCAACCAATTATTGGGCGACTTAATACCACTATTCGGTTTAGGGGAGAGTCCCAGGCAGTTAGCTTATGGATTGTTCCATCTTTGTCGCAAGATTTGTATTTAGGGATCGATTTCTGGACGAAGTTTAACTTGCTGCCGGCCTTTCTTTCTAACAAAGCCCTTGGTGCGACCATCGCAGGCGTGATGCTGGAGGATCCGAACCAATTGCCTCTGTCAGTACAGCAGAAGGTCCAGTTAGTCGAAACGATAAAGTTGTTTCCTTCATTTGCGGAGAGGGCTAGGGAAAACGACCTTGTTACAGCATGATATCGATGTGGGAGATGCTAAACCCATCAAGCAGAGACACTATGCCGTCTCGCCAGCGGTCGAGCAACTCATGTATACCGAACTTGATAGAATGTTGTCTCTGGGGGTAATAGAAGAGTCGAATAGTCCTTGGTCTTCGCCAGTCGTTATGGTACGAAAGCCTGGCAAGGTTCGGCTATGTATCGATAGTAGAAAGCTTAATGAAGTGACGATTAAAAACGCCTACCCAATGCCTCTTATTGACGGGATTCTTAGTCGGCTTCCACGAGCGGAATTCATTTCAAGCATTGATCTGAAGGACGCGTATTGGCAGATCCCTTTAGAAGAAAGATCACGGGATAAAACTGCATTTACTGTGCCGGGACGACCCCTGTATCACTTCACCGTCATGCCGTTTGGCCTATCTAATGCGCCACAAACAATGTGCAAGCTTATGGATAAAGGTTATTCCTTCTGCGCTGCGGAATGAGGTATTTGTGTACCTTGACGACCTATTAGTCGTTTCCGATTCGTTTGAGAAACACGTGAAGGTTCTCACCGAAGTAGCGGGCCGCCTGCAGCAAGCTGGTTTGACAATAAATGTCCAGAAATCACATTTCTGCCTAAAAGAAGTCAAATACCTCGGACATGTCATTGGGCAGGGCACTATTCGGACGGACCCTGAAAAAGTGGATTCAATAAAAGAGTTTCCTATCCCTCGGTCTCTAAAGCAGGTTCGGCGTTTCTTAGGTCTCACAGGGTGGTATCATAAGTTCATCAAGGATTATGCAGGATTGGCCTCGCCAATAACCGATACGCTCAAGCAAAAGCTAAAGTTCAAGTGGACCGAAGAGGCCCAGAAGGCCTTTGAGTTGCTGAAAACCAAAATGTGCGAAGCTCCAGTTTTGCACAGTCCCGACTTTAAAGTGCCGTTTGCGATCCACTGCGATGCCAGTCATACTGGAACGGGAGGGGTGCTCATGCAAACGGATACTGCTGGAAACGAAGTTCCCATTGCATTCATGTCACGAAAGCTGAACCAATGTCAGCGTAACTATTCCGTAACGGAAAAAGAATGTCTGGCAGCCGTGATGTGTGTGAAGAAATTTAGGCCATACATAGAAAGGACAGGAGTTTTCCATAATTACAGACCATGCGTCCTTGAAGTGGCTTATGTCCCAAGCGGACCTAAGCTCCAGGTTAGCCAGATGGGCACTGAAGCTTCAGGGTTTCTCCTTTAAAATCTTCCATCGAAAGGGATCGCAGAACATTGTTCCGGATGCCCTGTCTCGGGTCTTCACTGAAGATCTGTCAGCTATTCAGTTTGATAGCGTTATTGATTTACGATCCCCTCAATTCCAATCAGCTGACTATCAAGACATGATGTCTAAAATTCAGGCTAACCAAATACGATTGCCTGACGTGAAGATAGTCGACAACCTTATTTATCGGCGAGCTGAGCATGCCACGGGAGAACAAATTGCCGACGATCTATGTTGGAAATTGTGGATCCCAAAAGGATTAGTACAGGAGGTGCTAAAGCAGGCACATGAACACCCATTAGCAGCTCATAGTGGGATAAACAAGACTCTTGAGCGAATTCGTCGATATTATTATTGGCCAAATCTCGTGACAGATGTGAAAGAGTTGGTAGGCAGCTGTGACATTTGCAAAGGGAGCAAGCATCCAAACCACACTTTGAGACCGCCAATGGGGAAGTCCGGTGAATCACACAGGTTCTTCCAGAAGCTCTATGTGGACTTTTTAGGGCCGTACCCTCGCAGCAAGTCCGGAAACATAGGCATCTTCGTAGTGTTAGATCACTTTTCGAAGTTTCCGTTTTTGAAAACGGTCAAGAAATTTACGGCGGAGGCCATTACTCCATTCATAGAGGAAGAGCTATTCCATTGTTTTGGCGTTCCGGAGGTTATAGTGTCGGATAATGGGGTGCAATTTAAATCGCACCGGTTTAATGAGCTATTGCAGAAATACAGCATTAAACATTCTTACACCGCTGTATACGCCCCGCAAGCTAATGCTTCGGAAAGGGTCAATAGATCTGTTATTGCCGCAATAAAGGCGTACATTAAACCCGACCAAAGCAACTGGGATGAGCAGATGAGTGCGATAGCATGTGCATTGCGGTCAAGTGTGCATGCCGCCATAAATAGTAGTCCGTATCGGGTGGCCTTTGGTCAGAATATGATCACGAGTGGTACTGCCTATCCGTTGCTACGCAACCTAGGAGTATTGGAGGATCGGTCCTTTGCATTTAATAGAGAAGACTCGTTCGACCTGATTCGCAAAATGGCCCAACAAACCATGCAGAAACAACATCGGCGGAATGAAAACTCCTATAATCTGCGAAGTCGCGAGGTATCATTTCAAACAGGGCAGGAGGTTTTTCGGCGAAACCATCAACAAAGCAACTTTGCAAAGGGATTCAATGCGAAACTCGCACCGACGTTTGTAAAAGCAAGAGTACGGAAAAGGCTAGGACAAAGTTACTATGAGCTGGAGGATCTCCATGGAAATTTAGTGGGAAAATACCATGCCAAGGACATTAAACAGTGACGAACATAGCTACCTCTCCGAACGAGGATCACCCTTTGGAGTCTTGAACCCCTAAGTGTGATTTTGGCGGGGGGGTGTGTAATAAGTCGTTTGGTCGAGTAGCTATATACTAATACAGTATATATATAGTACACCCTAAAAGTAGACACCGATCAAAAAGCACTTAGAATAAAAGTAGACCCGTACGGTTTTGAAGGGGAAGGGCAAGCTTTTAAGCTTATATATACGTATATACATATGTACGTATGTAATATATTAAAAGCCTGGGAACAGTTTTACTGTGGAAGGGAAGGCCAAGCGTTAAAAAGGCAGGTAGGTATATAGGTATATATTTTAAAATATTAGCGGCTGCATCTCTACTAAACTAGGGTGAGAAGGCAAACACCTGATAGGGCCCAAACGGCAGAGATAGGTAGTTAAGGGTACTCGAAGCCGTTAAAACGCCCCCAAGCGGCGATCAAGGAATACGCAGGGGCCAAGAGACCAGCTGTTAGGAGCAAATGTCAAGGGACACGGATGTAAAAGGAGAGAGGAATGACACTGAGTCTCCCAGTAGTTTCCGGTTCTGGGTTATTTCTTTCTGCTATCGACCCGCCACTGGAGAAGACGCGTGTCTCATACCCTCCGACCCGAAAAGAATAGGCTAGGGGTACCAGGAATTTACCACATACTCGGCCAATACCAGTGGGTTAATTTAACGCAGATATAATATCAACGCAGGTGCCAACCGAATCAGGGTAACTATTGTCCGGGCCTGTTGGTTCCAGCTAATACCGGCTTAGCATTTCATAACCTTCATCTTCGTTTTTATTTCGGCAGAATGGCACCTAGTTGGTGATCACTTATAACCTAGTTGGTGATCACTTATAACCTATTTGGTGATTACTTATTTGGTAATAACCTATTTGGTAATTACCTAGCGGAAATTACCAATTCTAGCTTGGAGCTGCTCGAGAAAGCCCTCTGAGCTTTGGCGCTGTTAACCGCTGCAGCGGGAGCTGTTGTTTCGCACACACAAACTTCACCTATACCTATGTGCATAACCCCGCACGAAAGCCCCGGCAAGGCATAACCGCTCAAAGGCAGCCCACAGTTTTACACGGATGGCTCGCGGAGAGGGTATACTTTTCGCCAATACAGAGTATCCCGGAAAATCGCGGCTCCCACCTGTTGGGTTTAATTCCCCCATACAAGTTATATCTTAGCCGATCGTGTCGAGTGTGCGGGCCTATAACCCCAAAGACCCACCAATATGGTTTTTTTTGTGCTTGTGAGTGGAAGTGATCCGAAATGGAGAGGCGAGGAAGGGCAAAAGTAAATCATATTGTGAAAAAGTGAAATGTTGTAAAGGGTTCGAAAGGGCACTGCATATTATGTGCTAGCAAATTTTAATAAAACAGTTTATAAAATAAAGAAAGAAGATTAAAACAAAAGAAAAATAAAATCCCTTACGCAACCTCAACGTGCAGTGGCCCCAACGGCAGCCCGAAAGCTCCTAAGCGCTCTCTCTCTCTCTCTCGTTTTTTTTTTGGTGCTTTCTGTTTTTTTTCGTTTCTTTTTCGCAGCACAGGTGGCACCTTAGTCCCCCAGCGAAAGATCTTTCGGCGATGGATTACGGTACCACCATAACTGCAGGTGAGTTTTAATCACCGCTGAAGCTTGGTCTCGCCAAAGAAAGTGGCTTGCACGAGCGAGAGAGCGGGTAAAGGGCAGAGCCCGATAGCACTGGCGAAAGCTCTTGTTCTATAGAGCCGAGCATAGGTATGCTTTAAAGCGGGTATAGCGGAACCGCACGTACCGCAAGTTCTTTGTATTTTTCTGCCGATACGATGGGCATCATGCCACTTTTGCTGCTCACATTTTTTGCATACCCTTTCTACCCTTAGACTTTAATTTTTTTATTGGTTATTTTTCTTATTTTACGAATTACTTATATACCCTACATTTCTTATACCCATATTTACACATATTTATATATATATATACTCATAGAATTTAACTGCCTCCAATTATACCTAAACCCTCACGATGCACTTTACTAGATGTTAAGATTATTATTAGACCCTATCAACATAAGAAAATATTAACTGGATAGATCATGAAGCACCAACCATTTTCTTTTTATTTTTATGAATAAATAGTGAAGCATAATGCACTAAAATTATTTTTTTTTGTTGGACCCATGCCGACCCTGAAGCCACAGTCAAACGCCGGAACGGCGTTGGGAGGGATCTCTACGTAATCTTGGCATCTAAGAGATCATGGTAGGGAGGGCGTCCGTGCGATTTTGCACATGCAGCCCAATGCCAAGCATCGCCTAAAACTAGTATCAGTCTGTCCGTAAATCTTTTCGTCCCTTTCTTTTCTGTTCTTTGCTGTACCGTGGTCTTTTTCCCCATTCCCTATCCTAAAAGTACGCGATTTTTTTTTTGTCCTATTTATTTGAACGCGAGATCCTTAACTGTCGGCCAATTCCCGTAACCCACCCCCAGCCGACCAGAGAAAAGCCGGAAGCAAACGCGTACCCCGCTCAGTTAAAAGAACATCTCCTCGCAGGTTATATGTTACATATTTGTATTTAGATACAACAAAAGTAGAACTCTGTTTATTTGCAAAATAGAGACAGCTTCAGGGCTTACACAGCCCTGAACACTACTGTTTTGTGGAGCAGGAGGTTCCATCTTTTGGCACGTGACTGTTGTTCCTTTATGGGTAAACGGGACCATCATCATCATCAAGTGACTCACTTCTGACACAGTTGCAGTTACAGTTTGTTGCCCTTTGTTTTGGCTACCGCGAATCATCTTTAGCGCCTTCATGCTGCCTCCCTCTTCCTGAATTCAGTGACACCACAACCGTTATAATTGCATGCCTTGGCCATTGGCCATTATCTAACTAAGGCATCCATTTGAGCCACAAACACAGTCAGAGATGGAGTCCAGAGCTAGAGCTAGAGCCACACAATTGCAAATTGCGAATTGGCCTAGCAATTACCAAACAGGGGAAAAAATGAGAGCATCGTCTAACAGACTAAAACATGTTTTCAGAGCAGAGCAGAGCGTTAGTTAGATCAGATCCCAAGATCTGTGTCCAGGCTGGATGATTATGCAATTTACAATATCTGGGCTGCAGTTGCATCGCTGCTGCATCGCATCAGAGAGCAGCACAGCACAGCAATTGTTGCTTGCATTTAGATTATTTTGAATACCCAAATTTAAAGAGAAATAATCATAAATAACTGGGTTAATTTGTAACGCTCCCATGAATGCGTAATGATCCATTCAGCCCCCGATTAGCAACGGCCGGGGCCTATGAACCTATCTATGTATACATACATACTCGTAAGAGTTCTTTGACTCTCTTTTTGGAGTAGAGTGGGGCAGAGTGAAGCAGAGTAGAGTTTTCTCTTGATAAATATGCAAATGAAACTGAAATTCAATTAACGCTGTCATATCAAAGAGAGGGCCCAGATAGAACCAGCCAGATACGCTTATATATGGTTATGGATCGTATGTATGTACATATACGTAGTAGTAGTCGCAGTCTCCTCTAGTCAGTGGAGGAGGGCTGTCAAGTTCAAAGTTATAAATGTGCCCCAGAGAGCGTGCAGAGTTTATTTAATTTCGATTCGAATTCAGATTCGGTTTGGAGTTTGAGTTTCCGTGGCCAGCATACGAGAAATCGGTTAACAAATCTGTTTTTTTGTGCTGGAGATTTGTATTTCCTGCCCTGCATTTGAAAGTCAGAGGGGTAGGAGGGGGGAGGAGAACGATTCTGTCATTGACTGCCTGGCCTGGGGATCAATTACCTTTCGAAACCAATTTGCATTTGAAATGCATAACGAAATCGTGTGCACACAATATTTTGGCAGTCGCATGCTGTGCCTCAGATTGAGACTGAGAGTCACAGTTCGAGCCGCCGCCACCGTCGCCGCCGCGGTGGCTGTTCATTGTTTGCCAGCTGATTGGCAGGCTTTCAAATTTTTGTATCAACTTGGGAAAAATGGAAAATGCAGGTGGCTCTAGCTGTGGCTGTGGTGGCTCCCACACAGTCAGTCAGACAGTCATGTAGTCATGCAGTCTGCCATTCAGTTCAGGCAGTTGGTCGTCTTATCTCCCTTTTGGCAGTTGCTCATTATTGTTGCAAGTTGCCTGTTGCCTGCTGCCTGTTGGCTGTTGGCGGCAAAAGGTGTGTCAGTAGTTGCAACTGCCGTTTGCTTCTGAGGCAACTCCAATCCGATCCACTCCAATCCACTCGAAGATCACGTGGCTCTGATCAATAAGCTCTAGGCACGCAAGCACTCCACTTCAGACGAGCTCTGGGCTCTGGTCTCTGGGTTTTGGTCTCTGGGCTGTGGGTCCATCTTTTTGCCTGGCTCTATTGCTGCTATGGCCAAAAAACCAGAAAATATGGAATATGGGTTAATGCGGCCCAAAGGAGTTTTGTCTTATTTTCATTGTTGATTGAGTCTGCTGCGCATTTCTTTACTCTTACTTTTGATTAGGCCATGAGTCTGCAGTAATTTGCGGATTAATTCTTGAAAAGTAAATCTTGTGATGATTTGTCAACTATTCGATTCGAGTGGAGTGGCTGATGGCTGCTGGGAGGCTTTTCTTCTTCACAAAATTGGGTTATCCCAACACTCTCGAATGGCTTTCATTTTCAGAGGCTACAGCATACAGAGATATTGTGTAACATTTCTCTGACAACCCATAGCAGACATTGTTTTTATTGGATTCTTGCGTGCAACACTTGCACCACTTGCAGCACAATTAACAGTCGCAGCTTGTCTAGCTGTCCATTCCAGGGCCAGGGCAGTACATTGTAAATTATGACGGGCTGTCCATAATTAATCAAAGCGCTAGGGCCGCCGTCTGCTGCGGCAATTGCCGGCTGCCATTTAGTCTCAATTAACACACGCAAATTAGCCAAAGCTGACAGACAGCAGTAGATACTGGATGCTGGATGCTGAATGCCGGGTGGCTGGGTGCGAGATATGCGAGGCATTTGAAAGTAAAAACAACTCCGCACCTACTGGAATTTGTTATACATTTAGTATACCCAATACCAGATGCATTGTTTAGTGGCTGCTGCTGCTGCTGCTGCTAGTGCTGGCCTTTTGTGTCGCTCAACCAGTTTAGAAATTCTACTGGTTTTGAGTGACGGCCATGGCGAAACCTGATGTGCCACATCAGGCGATTTGTATTCCAAATGACGTCTGGTTCCGTTGGATGCCCAGGCGGAGCAGAGCATACTAAGAGCAACCCTCCCCCACCCAATGTCAGCTGATTGAATTGCAAACAAGAAAGGAAGGATAGATACGGATACGGTTACGGGGGACTCCAAGCTGTAGAAACCAAAGATCACCTTAGGAAAACAACATTGAAGACATGAAAATTGTGCAAGCTGTTCTGCAAGTTATATGAGACATTTTGCAATCATCCATTCGGGTGGGGGTATTCCCCCTGATCGTCATCGACATTGTTGGGAGCTGTCTTGGCCTTGTACTTCCTGAACGTTGGTTGACCAATAGCTGTCGAGTTCTGCGTCTCATCACCCGCTAATTTATGCCGCATTGCATTATCGATTTGAGGTTGTTTGAAACGAAACTGGTCGGATATGTCCATATACCTACTACCTGCTTTAAGCACAGGGTTTTGCTCAACACCAAATTTATGCATTTAGTCAACACATTTATCATGCAAAAGATACAACTCGAAATTAGCATTTAGCGTAGTGCGTGCCAATATTTTTAGTATGACAACAAAAGCTAATCCCCCAACCAAACCGAACCTACATATGTATATAGCCCATCCCCTCACATCCCATCTCCATTGATTAGTTGACAAATAAACTAAGCGAACTTTTGTTTTTTGGCTTTCTCTTTGCAGTAGTCGTCGCTGCCAGTTTTTTTTGGAGTCGGACATTTTTGCATGAAAATTGCAACCAAAAAGGTATGTAACCGATTTCTTAATTAACTCAATGAAAACTTTCGCAGCAGACAAAAGGGGTATGCCAATGGATGCCAATATCTGAACAAATATGCCAATTAAGTTAATAAATATTTGCCATCTGCCGATGTCAGTTGCGAGCGAACGCTTTTGACACCCAAACAGCAATAAAGATTTCCAAAAATGCTTTTACATTTTACAAATGGCAGAAGAGAAGATCGCAGCGCCCTGGCTTGAACAGGCTCTGCGGCCGAGGTACGGTTCGGATCGGTACGGATCGGATCGGATCGGCGCTCAGAAATCATTTATGTTAATCAACACATGTTTTTCGAAGTCATTGGCCAGGCCAGAGAGCTGGGAATTTTTCGTTTTCTGCGTATTTACCTACATACATATGTACATATACCCTTGCAGAGGGTATTATGAAGTTTGAAGATAGTTACATACATATGTATGTACATATGTACAAACATACACATTTTTTATGGCAGGAACAACACTGTTCCTGCTCTTGCAGTTTTCTTGCATTTCAATTCGAACGCAGTGCGTCGGAATTGTCTTATCTCTTGATCTTTGCTCCTCTCACGCAATAGACGCTCTCGCAATTAACTCATTCTATTGCTCTCTCAGCAACAGCAACAGCAACAACAATGCAAGCAAAATGAGAGCTTGGAAGTTGCACTGCGCTCTCTCTCTCTCTCTCTTAGTAATTCTTTCCAGCAACAGCAATGAGCTTTTCTACAGAGGACGAATCGCTCTCTCTTTCCAGCAACAGCAATGGGCTTTACTGGGCAGAGGATGAATCGCTCTCTGCAAATAGCTACCAAAGAACGGGACATTTTAGCTATGATGGATCTGCAAGGGTATATCAAGTTTCGACTCTAAATCGAATTCCTGAAGCCGCTTTTTTTTCTATATATATTAAAATGCCCAAAAATCCAAAACAAAATAAACATATACGGAAAACGTGTTTACCCCTCAATGTGTCGCGTCGCGTTCCCACCCCTCCCCCGCTCACTCTATCAGCATCCTCTGTGTGTCGCACAGAAACAAAATTCAAATTCAAATTCAAATTGTGCCCCGCTGAAATTTGCGCTAATGTTGCCATTTGTGTTGTTGCTGTTGGGGCTGCTGCTGTTGAGGCTGCTGCTGATGCCTGAAGCTTCTTGTGTGTACATACATACATACATACATATGTATGTGCTGGGGCTGTTGTTGAAGGTGTGCAGTGTACACACACCATGGAGTTATTTTTGGTATGCCCCAACGCTACTCCACCATACACATGCACATACATACATACATACATATTGTACATATATGGCCGCCCCATGCCGAACAAGATTGCTGCTCCGCACTGGAACCCCAACACGCTGCGGGTTTTCTTTTCTAATTCTTATGCAAATATGCAGTGCCTCCGACGGGGCCATGTCATGTAGCTTCTGTTGCTCTCCAACTGTTTGCATTTCAATAAGCGCACACGATTTATTTTTCGATGTTCAAATCGGAATTGCACACGGTTCGAACCGATCCGAAATCCAAATCGATTCTCGTGAGGCTTTTATGACTCAAATTGTCAGGCATTTCGGAATCGGAATCGAATTCGCGTTCATTTCTAAACGGAGAAAACCACTTTTGGCAACCGAAACGACCACGGGGTTAACAAAACTGATAACTAACACTTTTTAAACAACCATAAATGACAGAGACAGACAGAGACACACAGAGGACAAAGCGATAAAGACGCTGCTGGTCGTCGAGAATTTCTTGAGTAGAACGGAAATCAGAGCAAGCCGTGAGAGACAGAGACAGTGACAGCGGCCGAGAGAGAAAGAAAGAGAACCCACAAAAGGTGTTCATAAATATAACGAATACACTGCAAAAATGACTCACAATGCAAGTCATTCTGTTTGCCCCTTCTTCGTACTGAAAACCGCACTGGAAACCCGAAGTTGAATCAAATTGGTTTGTCATGAGACTTCAAAGAATCGAGCCAGCGAGATGAGCACACTCAGACACAACGTTGATCGGTGTCTTTCCCTAGGTTTAATGGCCTTAATGTTCCTAAATTGCAGCTCAAAGTGGGTCCTGAAGTGTCGTTTCCCCAGCCAACCATAAAGCCAATCCAAACATCTATCTCTCTCTCTCTCTCTCTCCATCTCTGTCTCTGTGGATGCAATCCGCTTCCCTTTGCTTGATTTGCTTTAATCTTCTGATTTGTTTGGGCTATGCCGCATAAGCAATCCACATCCCAGCATGGATTCCCTCCTTCTGCTCTCCATGGCAATGCGTTAATTGTGTGCCTGAACACCGAACACTGAACACTGAACACTGCACACTGAGGAGCTGCTTATGAAGCCGACATGCAGAACGAATCCAATGGACTTATGGACATTATTTTATAGTCTCCCTTTATCCCGTGCCGGGCACAACATAAACTCACACTTAAAATCAATAAACGTAAACTGGCCAACGCCCGTACGGGGCTGGCCCGCCCAGTACACAGTGCCAGTGCCAAATTGCATTCGACATGTGTAGGCCATAAAACTATAAAATAGCACAAACTTATGCCCCCACAATAACCATAAAGAACGGACTAGCCCAGCCTAAAAACGATCTGCCAAAAAACCACAAACACCACAAGGAAAGATAATGCCTAAGCTGGGATCAGGGTATGGGTATGGGTATGAGGTATCTGTATCTCCTTCTTATAGAGTTGTTGGTACATGCGTAAACAAGTATTTTTATGGTCTCCGACGACCCCCGAAGGCATAAAAGGATGCCCATGCCCGTTGGCTGTGGACCAGGACGGGGATACGGCCATAAAGCCACTTAATTGCCATTTTATTACTGAAGCTATTAGGCCACAGCTAGTCGAGTGCCGTCTCCCGTCCATTTGTCTGTCTTTCATTAGAAGGAGTGAGCGCTGCTGCAGCAGTTCCATCCTGCAGTTCATTTTCGCATCCGTCTGCATTGGAGCATATTGCACCACATATCCGCTGGGGCAGGAGTTGCAGTTTCCAGAACTCACTCTGTTCTCCCTTTCTGTGGCTGCCTAGCTGCCACATGCAAAGTGGACTCGGCGCTGCTTAGTGCTCCCTTCAGCGACTGCTTTGCAGTTCCATCCGGCAATATCTTTAATGAAATCTGCATGTTCTGCGCTTTAACAAGCATTTTGCTTGTCTACTCATGTCTCCCCTTCACTCCTTTACCCTTCTCTGCTCTTAGACTCTTTTCTATTTCTCTGTCCCTATCTATCTATCTGCATCTCTTTGGCCGTGTGCCATTGCAATCCTTTTGTTGGGTCTCTTGGGGGGTTCCTCGATCGCAGGCTCGGCCAACACATAGTTGCCGGTTGTGCTGTGCCCGGGTAAATCTTGTTAGCGTAAATATTAACTTGTAAATATGATGATGCCCCCATGGAAATTGTATGAATTGCTGATAAATATCATTACGTAGCAGTCGTCTCTCCATCTCCATCTCTATTCCCATTGTATCTGTATTTGTGTTTGTATTTGTATTTGTATCTGTGTTTGTATTGCATTTCGCCTTGCAATTCTATTAAGATTTTTATCTAAAGTGCTTGTACAGCCCAAGTATTTGTTGTGAGTGGACTCGTACTCGTAATTGTTTAGCAAATCAGTGGAGAGCTGGGGGGGGAGCTGGGGATCTGGGAGAGCTGAAAGGTTTCTTTGGTCTGGTCTCTGGCATTGCATTGATTGTTGTTATTGTTTGGTGCCTGATTACACAGTAGTAACTGACAATTTGCCATCGATTTTCGTAGTTTTTTGTTGCACTATTCGAACCGTACCATTACCATTACCATACCCATGACTATCAGTAACAGTTGCTGACGTCGTCTTTGAATCGCTTTGCTACTCCTTAATCATCATAATTCCAAGCAGACACAGCACGCTTTGGGCTCGTAAATAAACTTCCAGAAGAACCCACAGAATAGAACAGAGCACAGAGTTAAATCAACTCTAATGTGGTAAGTGTGAGCGAGAGAGAGAGAGAGAGATCATTTCATGCCCCCACAAAGACGTGACAAATACCCTAAACGAGCTACTTTAAAGCGTGGGAGCTGAGTGCTGAATGCATTCATTCTTATTCATTCTCTGGGAATGCAATACCCAGATGGCGCCGTGTCTCGCTCTCACTCTCTCTGTCTTCCCTTGGATAAAGTCACTTGGCTACTCATATTTCCACGAAACGTGCACATCAACTTCCTACTCCTCGTACTCCCCCACAACTATGTCGATATAGTATGGGTTACATCTAACCAAACCCAACCCAAGCCAACCCATGGATGGGCTGGCTAATCAAAGCCTCTCCCTGGGGGTCGGGTCTGCGGTTGCGTCTTCTCCTCCTCATCCATTTTCCGGTAGTAATTCCAAGCACTCAACGCAGCCAGCGGGCCAGCAGCGCGACACAGTTGGACACAGTCTTCTGTCTGGCCTAGTGTCTGCTCCAGTTTTTCCCCTCCAAAAAAAAAAATAAACCCAAAAACCAAATTGGAAACTCCAGTCTATGGCTGGACGCACGCTGCGTATGCGTATTATGTTCACAAGAGTTCAATAAACGATTAGAGTCGCTTCGAGTCCGACTACACGGTTCTAAGCGATTGTCGTCTGTGCGGCAGTGGATGGCAGTCGTAGCCCAGGTCCCGGTCCCAGTCCCTGTCCCGGTCCCACTGCCGGTGCCGGGTTGCGTGTGCGTTCGCGTTTGCGTCTGCCAAAGTTATCGCGGCTTTTTACACTAAGACGAAGGCTAATATGTCATTTGGTCATTGATACGAGCGACGACGTTCGATCGGCTATGGCAAAGAGCAAAAGAGCCAGAAAGATAGAGAGAGAGAGAGAGGCGGAGAGCGGAAGAAAGAGAGTGAGAGGGGGAGACACTGTCTTGCCACGGCATGGAGCGGGGCGACCAAAGCAAAACGCTTACTGTCAGTGTGAGGCGCGTATAATTAATTGCTCCTATCAATATCGCTGTTGTTGTTGCTGTTGCTGTTGTGTCTGTTGTTGTTGTTGTTGCTGAGCTGTTGCACGCATGTGTATGACCAAAATTCCCCCTGGCTGGGTATTGGATCTGCCTCTGATGCTCCATGTGGCCCCCATGGCCGTTGGCGGCACCCAGCAGCAACAGCAGCTCATTGAGATAAGCCTGTCCGTTTATGCGATTTTTTGTTTGGATTTAGCATAAATCATTTGCCATCGGGGGGATCACCCGACCAAATGTTATGTCAGCATCTTTTATAAGGCTAACACGAACCAAGGAAAATTGTGTTCTATGACGCCAAGAATTTGACACTTTTCTGCTGCCTCACTGAACACAGACTTAGCAGCATTTTTCTCAGTGTACGACTTACTCAGAGGGCAGCCAGTGCAGTGGCACTTACGTAGGAAATCCCACCACCATATTGAGTACAATTTTTTATGCAGATCTGGTCTAGGGGAAAAACTGAGTCATCAGAGCGGATGTATCCATAAGGCAGTAGCAGCAGCAGTGGGACAGGCTGGGGTAGGAGTCCATAAACAGCCAGCCAGCGACTCTGTGTGTGGGTGACTGGGAGAAACACCTTTAAGGCGAACAACAACAACAACAAATGCCAATTTTGAAGAGCAGAGCTCGTTGGGCTGCTTAGAGTGATGGGATGACAACGCATCGTGGATTCGATTGTGGATTGGTCGTGAGTCATGCTGTTGGTAATAAAATACGCGAATTGCAAGCAACTTTTGCGGCTGCACAGCGGCAGCGAAAGTGTCTGGGCCATCCAGAATGAAGTCGGCGGCCCCACAATAGACTTTATGGCTGTGGCAATGGCTTCAAGGAATCGGGCCAGCAGCAGCAGCAGAAGGAGCAGCACTTTTGCTCCCATGAAGCTAAACAGACCGCGAACCAGACAGTGGCCCAGGGACCCAGGGAGAGGCAAGTGCAATATTTAAACTTAACACAAAGCCCGCAGCTAATTTATGCCTCACTCCTCCTGCCCGTTCCCACTGTTGTTGCAGTTGTTGCAACAGACGGGGCTACTGTCTGTTGCATGCAAATGCAAAATGATTGATGTTGCCACGTTTTCCTTTTGGTTGCTTTTTGTGTTGCTGTTGTTGTTGCTCTTTTGGGAAAACAACAACGAAATATTCTCTTTGTGCAAAATGTTGGCATTTTGAAGTGCGAGTAATTGCAGCTGCAATAGTTTTTCATGTTGCTGCTGCTGCTGCTGCTGTTTTCTGGTCAAGTTGCTCGGCATTTTGGCAATGCAATGCCGGAGCTAAGCAGCCTGGAAACTCCTTTCACAAGACACAGAAACAGCCAAGAAAAATGGGTCTGGTCTGGTCTGCCAGGCCGGTGATGGGCACTTGAGTCTTTGAAAATTATAGACTGCTTGCCTGCCTCGGCCCGTCTACATTTCACAGATGTCCAAAGAGCTTAAGAAACAACCTTAAATGCCAGGCCAGTGGCTGGAAAAATAACAGATTGAAATGGCTGAACTGTTTGCTTTCGAGTTGAAGAGTTGGCCAAAATGTCAAATAAATTTTGGTAAGCTGGAAGTTCGGGATTTTTCATTTTAGATTTATTATTAAGTTCTATATTTTTGTATAATTTTTAAAGCGTGATTTGTAATGTAGAAAATTTAATTTAAAAAAGAGTTTTACGCCGAAAGAGTATATAGTTTTCGTCATGTGGATGTTTGATTTAATTCATTTTGGTTTCTGTATTTGATTGGTGTACCCTTGATAGTCACAACGTCTGGTTTTCTTATACATTAATCTGTAGACTCTGGAGCTATGCAAAACATGTTGTACAGACCGAAAATACCTTGGGCCAAGGGCCTTCATTTCAGAGCAGAGGCTAATTACGAGAGCCAGTTCCACAAGCGCACACACACACACACACACACGCAGCTCTATACTCTCAAATTCAGGTGTATCCGTGAGCATTTTCAAGCCTGTAGAGGTATCCAAATGTCTGTGTGTGTGTGTGTGTATGCGAGCACTCTCAGCTCTCGGATCTCAGCTCAGGTAATTACAGGCCGAGCACATGCCACATTATTCTTTTGTGCAATGAGCACGACGCCGTTCCTGAACCCTGGCCCTGGTGGCCGTCGTAGCCCCCCCGCCTAGCGGTTGTTGTTCCTGCTCAGACGCCAACGCCGCCAACGACGACGACGACGACACTTGTGCGCATGTGCAGCGGTGCACACACACACATGCATGCACTGCGAGAAATACTGTGTATGTTGGCTGTATAAAAGCTGAAAACTGCCGCTAGCGCAAAACAAGCCACAATAAACGTCAGTGAGGCCCGCCGCAAACCGGTTGAGTTATGAAAAATTATGATTGTCACCGGTCGGTTGGTTGTCCGCCTGCTCGGGGGTTCCAGCTTACAATAACGTGAAAAGTGTCAAGATTCTGAGACCGAATATGTAGATACTTTAACAGATATACAGTGTGTGTTCCAATGACAGCTTTAGGATATGACAGAAAGATTCTATGCCAATCTTCATGGTTACATGTGTACTTCCCCGCTGCCTACCCTGCAATACATACATATTGATACATTAACATGACTCTCTCGGAAAGGGTATGCGCAACATGAAATGTGTAACAATTTCAAGTGAAGCCTAAGCTTTGTTTGTCTCCTTGCTGTTTTGCATTTACGCTAAAAGCCAACACCAAATAGACAACACAACAATTACAATGCCGGGCAAAAAGCAAAAGCAACAGCGACAGATCGGGTACGGCTATGTGTACGGGTATGGTTATGGGTACAAGTACAGGTATCCATGTATAATTATTTGCCCACGTTTCGCATGTCTTGCCAGACTGACTGTCGTCGTTGTCAGCATCACCGCAGCGCCACACAGCAGCAGCAGCAGCACCACCATTACCCCCATAGTATGTATGTACATACCACAAAATGCGGCAGCAGCAGAAACAGCACCACAAGCATCATCCAGTTCGTGTCTAGGTGTGTGTGTTTGTGTGTGTGGCAATTCTGCATTGGCCATGTTAAAGTCATAATTTTGCTGCCGGTTGGTTGTGTTTTTTGTTGTTATACCCGTACTCGAAGAGTAAAAGGGTATATTGTATTTGTGGTAAAAGTGGATGTGTGTAACATAGAGAAGGAGTAATTTCCGACCATATAAAGTATATATATTCTTGATCAGCATCAATAGCCGAGTCGATATAGCCCTGTCTGTCCGTCCGTCTGTCCGTCTGTCCGTCCGTCCGTCTTGTTTGTCGCCCATTGCTCGAAGGCTAAAAGAGATAGAGCAACCAAATTTTTTTCCATACTGATGTTATATCTCACTCCTAGAAAAATGTTTCAAAATTTCGGCCCGCCCACTTCCGCCCCCCACAAAGGGCGCACATCTGTGGCGTCCACAATTTTGAAGATAGCAGAAAACTGAAAATGCAGAATCATAGAGAAAGACCATATCTATCAGGGGCCCAAATCTGAATCGGATCGGATCATTAATATAGCCACAATAGTCAAAAACATACGCAAAAACTTCGCTCCATCCCTTTCGCACTCACACAAAATCGAGCAATTTTGGTTTTTCGTATAAATGAGCGCCTCGATCTCAGAGACTATAAGAGCTAGAACAACCAAATGTTTTGCCTAGACTCCTGTGATATCGCTTCAGTGCAAGTTTATTTCAAAATTTTGCCACGCCCACTCCCGCCCCCCCAAAAGACGGAAATCCACAATTTTGAAGATAGAAAAAAAATAAAAATGCAGTATCGTAGAAAATGACCATATCTACCAGATTCCCGAATTTGGTTCAGATCGGATCATTATTGTAGCCACAATGATCAAATGAATTTTCAGCAGCGAGCTGCCCCGGCCGCCGCTACAACCAAAACAAAATATACATTTATTTTGAGGGTTGCTGCTGCTGATTCTCTCACACTCACACTCGCACGCTCTGTGTTGTTGTGAGAACTGATGTAGATGTAGATGACAGATGCATCAAATAAATGTAAAATGTAAAACTGATTTGAAAATTCCACATAATTCACATGTGTACTGACTGAGTACGGGTATAAAAGTAGAGTCGCGTTTACAGCGACTCCGTACGTTCTTTCTCGTTTTGTTTTTGTTTTTGGGGAGGGGAATTGTTGGCAATGTGGCCAACATGTGCTGCAGGCCAACAGCTGTTGGCAACATGTTGCCAATGCCTCATTTGTCTCCCCTTCAACACCCCTCTACCATTTGGAGTCGCCACAGCGACAATTTGTATGCGGCGCTGTTTGCTGCTAATTTAAATGATCATTGCTGGAATTGCATTTCTATTTGAATGCCGCACTCCGCCCCAAGTCCAACCCAACCCATCTCTGTGGTGTGGGGCATGCTGCATCCGAAGTCTGTGCAATTGCGCGTGCAACATTTCAATTGCCAACTGCCACAAAGGGAGATACACTCTCGTGTATGATGTGGAAATTCTTGTGGAGAAACCAGCTAAGCTTCCTCTCTCTCTCCGCCTTCACGAAACAGCAGCTGCTGCTGATGCTGCGTAAATTGTCATCCGCTGTCAGTGTCAGTTTTAATTAGTTTGTTTACAACAACAACAGCAGCAGCAGCAGCAGCCCAATCCCAAGCCCATTCCCAAGACAAAGACAAAGACAAAGATCTCCACTGAGGAGGGAAGACTGGTGGAGCCTCTCCAATCATATCAATTTGGTTTGTCCGTTGTCAGTGCCAGTCCTTTGCGTTTTTTTCTTAAATAACTTTAAATTGTTTTGTGGGCTATAAAAAATTTGTATGCTGCACTCAGCAGCGGTCAATAATGCACTGGGTTAATTACCAGTCGCCAGTCTTCATTGAGCGCCCCTGATTAGACAAGGAACAAAGTCTTGGCTCTTATCAGGGAAGTAAAGGCTCCTCCAACTTTGAGTGATTTCCCTCGGCCAGAGCCAAGTTCCAGATAAACAAAACACAAGCGATTAAGGGGGCCTTTGTTTCGACTCCACTTCACATTCTCAACGCATTTTAAAATGCGGATATTTATAGCCCAGCAAAAGACCTTTAGCAAAAACGCCCACAACAAACACGCTGGAGTTCCAATAGCAAAAAAACAAAAAATAAAATGAAGAAAAAAAACCCTAATAAAATTTTATGGCCAGCAAATTGAATGCCGTTTTATGGCCAGACCTCTTTTGTTATTCTCCTAGATACGTATAGTATAAATCGTTGTTGTTGTTTTTGCATATTTTCTGTTGTCGTAGTATCAGCAAACAATAAATGTTAATTAAGAACATTTATGTGCTATGGCCTATTGACACTTGTGGCCATAAATTGGTTGCTGAAATGAAGCAAACAAGAATTCGGTTTAATGTTTGGCTTGTAGTACAATTTCCAATCAAGAGCTTACTTTTTGGCTGTACAAAAAGATCTTACCCGAAATATAGTATAAATTAAACAAAGCAAAGTTTTTTGGAATTAATTTTTTTTGGGGAATTTTTGGGACCTGTTTTATCGGGTATGATGTCAACGCTGAGAAATTGAAATGAATTTGCATCTTTTTTTTTGGGCTAACAAAGAACTCCATTACTCTGCTCTTTCTCGTCTCTCTGTCGCCTGCTAAATTATGTAATTTATTTAAATTTAAGTGGAACCGAATGATCGTGCCTCTGAATGGTCCTTTGATTAAAACCAACAACACTACCCCCCTTCTGCAGCGATTCCTTCAATTTAGCCAAAGTTATGGCAAAGTCTGCAAGTGGGACTTACGAGTGCAATCTTGAGCTGATCAGAGCAAACAAACAGCCCACGATTCGGGCACATTTCTCATTACAAATTGAGTCATTAAATTTATTTATACCCGCTGAAAGGCAGCCAGAGCCAGCCCTCCCCCTCCCCAACTCCGGGGCACATCTTCAACTCCCCTCTCCAGAAGCAGCCATAAAGAGCTGTGTTAAAAAAGCACTTCCGCGTAACTGCAACTGCAACTTCCATTTCTGGGTCAAAGTTTTTTTTTATTTTTTTTTTAGTGGAGCCCGTTCTGCCCCATATGCAGATGGCAATAGGGAAAGGGAGAGACTGCACAGGGTACGGGATGGACCCCTTAAAAGTATCATTTTTTATGTCTTTTCATTATGGTTTCATATATAATTCTTAATAAGAAAGTTGGTCCCGCTGGTCTCGGTTCTTCCAGGCTTTGTCTCTGGGGTTCTTGCAATTCCTTCCCCCATCTCAAAAAAAACAAAAAACGAACATACACCGAACAAAAAGTGGAACATAAAGTTGTATATTTTAATAGGCCATGGCAAAAATAAATATGAAATTCCAGAATAACGATTTTGGTTTCTTGATTTCACTCTGCCAAAAGGGACACACACACCTCTCCAAACATTATAGCCAACATTTTCCCAACTCCAACGCCAAAGCCAGAGCCAAGACAATGCTTAAAAGGTGAGGGTCTAAGAGAGCCATAACCATTTGATTGGCGTGAAAAACAACTTCAGTATCGCGGGCATCAGGAGCCTGGCATCTCTATGATTTAGTGTGTTGGTGCCACTTGACAATAATTTACGCAAATAGCATAATTCGCTTTATGGGCGCAACATCATCATGATTATAATGATAATGATGATGACGATCGTGTGGATGTCTGGATGGTGCTCCTGCAATGACTATAACTATGTAGTTTAAGAGGAGTGCTCGACGCGCTTTCAACGCCAACGCTGAAATTGAAACGAACGCAGAGTCGAGAGCTCAGAGCCCAGAGTTGAGACCCAAAGACAGACCAAAAGACACAGACCCAAGCGGCGTTATAGACTACGCCTAATGAGGCTTTTGTCTGTGGGCTGTTCTCTCTGTCTCCATCTCCATCTTCACATCTGGGGCTATGGCTATGTGACTCACAATGATTTTCACTTGCTGGGTCTGTGATCTCTGGATATCTGTGGAACTGTGGAACCGGGGGGATATGCGTTGCTTATTTTTGCGTGCTGGCTGGCTGCCTTTGCCAATCGACTCTCGCATCTGCAATGACAACAACTACAACCGTCTGGATAGTCTGATAATGCTTATAAAAAGTGCCGCTTACATGCACAAAAGCCATGCTACAAGATTGCATTCGCAGCTGCCTGGACAGTAGAGTCCAGTGCAGGCCCCTTCCTCGTGCCTCCCGTTCCCATTCACGTTCCCTGCTTTCTTTTAATTGCAATTGCAATCGCAGAAATTTACCATTCCACGCACATTCACCGATCAGCCGATCAGCCGGATCAGGCGATGGATGGGCGCATTGGGCCCGGCACAGAAGATTGCCAATATAGCCTCACGCCATATCAAATGTCGAAATCTCGGCACTGCAGCACCGTACCACCGCATCGAGGTGGAACGAGCCACTTGGGGAATATCATCGGAGCAGCACGCCTTAGAATTATTGGCGCTAGACATGCAAATCCATGCGGCACACACAGAGGCAAGGCCCGGCCGTCTTCCATCGATAGAATCCCATTCTATCCGATTCGCTTCGATCCAATACGATCCGATTCGATCCATTGGCCCGTGGCTGTGACTGCGACTGTGACTGTGGCTGTGGCATTCTAACGAGTTTCGTAATCGTCTACTCGGCATAAATCATAATAGCTTTATTTATGCCGCGACAGTTGTTACAATTCTATCAGCAGCAGGCAGACTCTGCTGCGCTTTTGCCCAAAAAAAAAAACAAACAAATTGGGGGTCTGGTACTGCGACTGCGACTGCGACTGAGAGGCGTCCCCAATTTGCAGGCCTGCCAAATGGTTTTCCTATCTAATATTTATTGTAAATTGTTTTCCCGTTTGGTTTTTGGGGCAGCAATGTCTAAACAATTGTGAGCTTCAATTCCTCCAACAGCTGTGTTTGGCTTAAGAGTGTGTGTGCTGTGTGTGTGTGTGTGTTGTGTTTGTTTGTCTGTGAGTGATTGGAGAGCAGAATGAGTTATAGTTTCAGCGAGTTAAACCACTCGAGCTCATTAGGGGCACTCAACAGTAAAAATAGAGATTTATCAGCGTACTACAACACCTTGGGGAGCCCACCACCTTGAGAGATTGAGATTTCCCAAAAAATCTCATTAAAGAACCAAACATTTGTCGCTGTCAGAAGACGAAGTAGAAAAAAAGACAACAACACTTCCCGAGCATATGGAAACATCTCAGTGGCCTGTATTTACGCTTGGCACCTCATTATGACGACCCAAAAGCCACACGGCATAACCGCAGACACATATACAGATACAGCCACAGCTACAGATGCAGATGCAGACACCAGACATGGCGACAAGCCCTCAGCCCAGCCATTCCCTCAAATAATTTAGAGAACAATTAGGGGGCTCTCTGGCGGTGCAGCACCTTTCTTGCGGCACGGTACACGGTACTCGATACTCATTAGTAAACAAAATACAGCTTACATATCGGGTGCATTCACCTGCATGCGGCTACAAATTGCTGGAGAGTCTGAGATGCATAGATACTACTTTTGGGTACTTAATGGTGGGATGGTGGAATGGGGGATATGGCCAAGAGTCAACTGGGTCAACTGGCAGATTATCGCTTCATCAGTTTCAATCGATCGGATCACCAGTAATCACCCGACTGATTGATTGCGGCCAATTATGGTCGTGTACGTACCATACCGTATGTCTGTCTCTGTCTGTATGTTTGTGTGTCGGATGGGGGTTATATAATAAATTTCCATGTGACTTTGATCAGTGAGCGATCAAAGAGCTCTCTTATTCCAGCGTAAACAAAAACTGTAACAAGTTTTATGCATATCGATTTGGATATTTGGTTATTTGGAATTCAAATTCGAATTTGATTTTGATTTTAAAATTGATGTGCATTGAATGCCCATGTTGTTTATTTTGTTGTAAACATCCGGACGTGCAACAAATTGTTGCATATTGTGCAGGAAGCCATCGTGCAGCCTGCTGCCTGTCCCGCCATAGGGCGTACATATGTATATTTTGGGGGGGCTGTTTTTTTTTTATGTTTCTGCTGTAGAGATTGCATTTTTCCAGTTTATTTATCAATGGAGTTGCCGGCAGTGCAGACGTCGTCTCTCGCCTTCTTATCCCCCAACTCGATTTCTGTCTCGGTTTCGGTTTTGGTTACGGCTTTGGTTTCGGTTTCGTTTTCGATTCCGCGTCTCAAGGCATTTCATCCATGTTTAAGCCAAGAGTTTAATTCATTTTTTAGTGCATTTAATTATTATGTGTGCGACGGCAAAATGTACACAATTTATTGCAAAAGGTGTGTCCCGGCCGCTGTGCTTTAAATATTATTACGATTACCATACAATTTGTTTTTAAAAGTATTTTGTTTTGACAACCAAAAAAAACTAAAAAAAAACAGTCAGCAAAAAGTTAAATAATTTATGTGTGTCTCTGTGCTTATTTCTTTGCAGGTAAATTATGCAAATATTTGTGAACTGTTTTGTGCCTTTTGCGGTGCAGATCGCGTGCTTAGATACGTGCCCTGCCCGCTGGTGTACGGGTATGTATTGTTGTTGGGGGTATACTTATGCGATGTACGAATAGACATCCTCCAGTGAGGTGAGACGTGCCAAAATGTTGACATTTATGTGGCATCCCAGCAGCAGTGCAGTGCTGGGTACCGCGTGTTTGTTATACTCATCAAATCATTTAGGCAATGACAGTAAATTACTCATACGACAGGTTGTAGAACACATCAGATAAGAGTATTGAAAGCTGGTGAAAACAAATCAGAATGAGGAATCCAAGCAGCACCCTATAAATCCGCAAGTATCGTGAATACTTATTCATATCATTAATCGACACCTTCTTTAATCAGCAACCTCATTGCGCATACGCAACGTTTGCTGACTGACACGCTCGACACATGCACATGCCTGCCTCTGCAACTGCCTTTGCCTCTGTCTCGCACTGACTGTCTGACTGAGCATAAACCAAACGGTGTCTGCCCCGTCAATTTGTGGCAATTTAAAATTCATTTGACGTCGCAAGTCCTTGACACCCTTCTCTGCATTATTTTAATTACCAAAAGGCAACAGAAAAAAACACACGGCGCGATAACCAAATTCCAGCCAGGGCAGACCAAGCAATTTGTCATCCCGTTGCGTGGCCCGAGGAGAAGATGTACAGTGCGGGAGATAGGCCCATTTGAGATGGGCAATGGCTGTTGGGTGATGGTTGATTGTTTCTGCTTGATATTTATGCTATTTATGCATGTGCGCGCATGCTTCATTACGAATCCGCTAAAACTGTCACAATCGCTGAGCTCTGAGCATTTGTCAAACTGACAGCAGCAGGCAACAGCAGCAACTCTGGCCAAAAGCTCAGCGAAGAGATTGCCCACTTTTGCGCTTAATCTTGACGCCCCAGAAGAGAGCGGCTGTGCACGCGCATGCGCACGCGCAAAGCTTTTGACTTGCTGTTGAGCGCTGCTTGAGTAATGCCCGCTTAGCACGCACCTTCGCAGAGGCAGAGGCACACACACACACACACACATACACGAATTCCCGAGAAGCGATCATATTTCATGTGTCAATAAACGAGCACTTGGGCCAAAAGCCAAGCCAAAGCCAAAGCCAAGCCTTAGACGCGGGCCATGTTTATTGTTACGCTCTGGGCTAAACTGTAATGATATTTTCATTAACTTGGCCTTTGCCAAAAAAGCAAAAACATCGAGAAAAAAAATAGAGACCCCGACCACGCAAACAATTGAAATTGAATTTTTGTGAATTTTTACGCTTAAATTGAAGTTCAATTGAAATGGCTGCAGGTGAAGCGGCGGCGCGGCGTTCGGTAATCTCTGGCCATTGAGTGGCTATCGGTGAGCGTCAATAATGCCGCCAATTATTGCGAGAGCAAACATGAGCAAAAGTATGAAGTATTTTCACAAGGCGTCCTTGTCCTTGGCCCTGAGAAACTGTGAAATCAATACGCTGCCGGGTAGGCTGGGCACAGTAGGGGGATAGAAAGAGTGACTGAGTGAGTGAGTGAGTGAGTGAGAGAAAGAGAGCCCCCACTTCAAACGTATGTAGTCATGTTTTCCCTGTTTATTTTTATAATTTTTGACAAACTTATTATGCACTCAGCGGGATATACAAATAGGTAAAGTTAATTTCAATAAAAAGCCTTCACTCTGCCATCCCCATCCTGTCGTGTGGTACGGCCTTTGGCATCGCCTGTCAGCCGAGTCTGTCAGTCATCCGTTTCTGTACTGTACTGTGCTGTACCCTGTACCCCTGTTAGATGCTGGCTGGCCAGTCAGGCTGAATGGAAAAGCCGCCCAAAAAGAGCCAACGCATGGTAATGTTACCGTTGCCCATTGGCATTGGCGGCTGACTCATGAAGCGGACCCGGCCACGGCCCGCTGTCATTTTAGCCATTTGCGTTGTCAGTTGCTGGCCATATACGAATTGCGAGGAGTGTACAAAAGGATTTGTCCGTGGCCCAGGGCGCTTTGATTAATTGCCGACTTAGAGCCAAAGCCAAGACATTCTCGTTAGGATGAAAAACATCCAAAAACGAATAACCAAAAAAGCAAAAAAAAGCAGAAAAGAAAAACCAAAGCTGACGTGTGTGGCGTTGGCGTGAATCACTTGAGCCAAAAGGTCAGGCCAACAAGGTTGAAGAAATGCAAACTGCAAAAATTAATTGCCAAGTTTGTCTGGGAAATGCGGAAATTAATTGGACGACTACCCGAAAACGAGCAGCGCGAGAGAGAGGGAGAGAGAGTGGTAGATACTCGTACAGAGTTTGTGGCGCAACAAATTGGCAACAAATTCGGCTGGTAGCAGAAAGCAGAAGCAGAAGCAGTGCGGCGTAACCGTAACCCCCCTCTCAATAAATGGCCAAATGCTGTAGGCCGCCAAAGTGAGGGAAAAAAGCGTTTAGCTTCTGCGCATTTTTGCGTGAAGAGAGCGAGAGACAAAGCGGAGAAAGAGAGTCATTACCACGCAATGCAGTCAGTCAGGTGGGGTAAGGATAGGGGTAGGAGCTACGAGGTACGAGGTACGAGGAGGCAGGCTGGCAATCTGGGGGTTAAAAGGTTAATGGGCAACATTAATAGACATCGTACGAGGCAATCGTACTGACCGGTTCGAAGGCACCGAAAAAAAAACAAAGTGCAGATCCAGTACCAGTCGCAGTCCCAGCTCCATCTCCGTCTCTGGATGGAGTGCCCAGAGGCAGAGCGTTAATGTCGCCTTGATTGCATGGCCCCGTGGCCGAAAACTTTCCTCCAATCTGAGCATCAAAACGAATGCGTATTTAAATCTATCGAATTTTTCATTCACTCCCTGCCCACCCCCACCTCCTCCATTCGTGATGAAAAGCGAAACTCTTTCACTTCAGCTGATGGCCCGTAATGCACTTATGAAAAGCCCATAGACAATTGCAGCAATTTGTATGCACTCTGCTGATTGCTCATGCATATGATTGACTTATTGATTGCCCGATCGATTGATCGATTGATTGATCGATTGCTCGATGGCCAGCCGCCTGCCTGCCTGCCTGCTAAAGTGACGAACTGGCTGACAGTAAGCGCTGGAACGAGGCTCCGACTCGGCCTCAATTAGCTAAGCTGACAGTCGCTGGCGGGCCCTCAACGGTTCATAGAACTTTGCTACCGTTATTTGTCTATATATAGTACCTGATATACTCTGTTGCAGTACACACACCCAGCTACAGTCTGTATGCTAATTATAAGTATGCCAAATCGGGGGTCTAGACTTCATAAATAATCGCCAATCGAAGCGGCTGTACGTGTACGTGCCACGCATGCGCGCTCGGGCAGCGTCACACTCTCCATATGCATATCGATTTATTTGTGTATGGAGTCAACTTAATGCACTGACAAATATTTACGATGTCAAATGCACATTGAAATGCACATTGAAAATGTGCAAAATGCATCTCCATCTCTTTCGCTCACTGCTGCTCTCTGGGCCCATAAATCACGGGTTAAACATGCGAGAAAATCCCCACTCAAAGCTGCGAGAAATGTTCGCTGTTTTGTTTTCAGTTTTTTTTCAGTTTTCTGTTTTTTTGTTTTGCTTTTCTTTGTTGCGAGCTGTACCAAAAATAGTCCATGTCTGGAGGCACTGCCTACCTACTTAAGTTTTAATTTATGCGTAAGTCTGGATTTAGTAGCTTTTCAATATTAATTTCATACTCTTTATGACAACAGAGCACCGCATGCGCAGGTCCATAAATCACAATAACACAAATAAAGCAAAGCACAGACAGACAAACACATATGTATATATATATATATATATATATACATATATGTATACATGCTTTTAACGCATTTGGATTTATTACACATACATACATATATGTACATGCATTCAAGGGGCAGAGGCTTCGAGGCAGAGTCATTGATGTGGCATATTTTAAATTTATGTTTTCCGATGTCTTTTCTTTTATGATCGTTTTTTATCCGAGATTACACATGAAGGAGGGGAGGGAGGTATACTGTGCGATGAGGCAGTGCCTGTGATAAGAGGGGACTAAAGGGATATTCCCTTAATCAGAATAAAAAGCAAAAGTGTTCTTTACTTAGCGTGCGTTTTTCCTTCGTCTTCTTTTCCAATTCTCACATTTTTGGGCTTGATGTTTTTCGAGTGACCTATAGTAACCCTTTTGGGAGTTTATATTTAGTTTTCCCTAGTACAGTTACAGGGTATTTTTCAGTCTTTTAGCCTTAAACCCTACGCATTCACTGCACCTGATCTATCTTCATCCGATATTCATTAAACACATCCCACAGTTTTCGTGGCCTAAACTATTTGACAAATCGTTTTGGTAGCCCGGCATCTGGCAGCCTCTTTGGTAATGGGGGAACGAACCAGATGTAATGTGATCCCCGCCAGCGACAAATAGGGCACCGCCATAGAGCTCGTCTGAGTGTCAGCCCGGCCAACTGCCAACAGTTGGTAGTGAAATTTAACTAGCGGGGCTTTTGGGGGCTTAATTGTATGACGTCGGCATCAACAGCTCCGGACAGCGTCGAAGATTTGCGAACAAATCCTATTAGAGCTGCCCGAAAAAGTGCCAGCAGGCAGTGGTGCACGCGGGGTGGCAGGGCGGGGAGAGAAGGCTTGGGTAAACACACAAATTTAATAAATAAAATAAAATGGAAAATAATCATAAATACAAAGAGCGCGCAGCTGTGCCACAAGCTGCCACAATAGCCGGCCCGTAAGTGGCAAAGATCGCGAGACGCGACCCGGCCTCAGTCCGTGGCACATGGCAGGCAGGCAGCCGGGCGGGCGGGCTAGGCAGCCATTTGGAAGCTGGAGCTGGAGCCAGAGCTAGATAGAGCCTGGCGCTTGGTTTTGTTTGCCTTGCTTTGTCTTGTGGCCTTTTCTGCGTGGGGGCGTTTGTAATTTGACATCTTCATGAAATAATTAAAATTATTTATTGTTAATTTATTTTCACTCTGGCCCCACAATAGATAAAGTGAAAGATAAGTCGATAAGTCGCGATAGGATCGAGTGTGTCTGGGTGTGTGTGTGTGTTTGTGTGTGTGTGTGCATTAAACAATTGAAATTAATTTGTCAAAGTTTTGACAAGAGGCGTGACCAAGGCACACAAAAGGCAGTGAGTGAAAGGAATTTCCCAAGTTGCGACTTTCACCCCGCAACGCGCAAAAAGCTTTTAGCCAGGTCGCCCGGAAAGCCTGCCAGGAAAGGTCAACCCCCATGGCCAATAAGGTAGCAGTTAGTCGTGTTTCGAACCAGCCCAAGTCAGTGTCTAACTGCCGCAATGCCACTTGCCTCTCAGCCACATGCCACAAATTTATCAGCAATGCACTGCAGTGGGCGGCATATGGAATTCGGGATTTGGCTACCTGCTGTCGAGAGTGCCCTGCGGCATGCTGCATCTCTCGAATGCAATTAAATGCAGTTTGCCGTTTGCAGCACGGCGCGGCAGTTAATCATGCATCGACAGCTTGCCACACGGCTGGCTTGGCCCGGCTCGGGTGCTGGTGCTGGTGCATGCCCCAAACATTTTGGCGGTCACTTAGAAGTGGATGCCGGCCGGGACAGGGACTGAGACTGAGACTGCAACTGGGCAGCGGCAGCGGCAGCTGGGAAAGTGTGGCGCGAAAAGCTGTGTGGCAATTAAAACACGTTGCAGCCATGACGCACAGATGGCGCGTTGCGGGGCCTGGGACTGGGTGCCAGTCTTCTCCGTGTGCTGTGTGTGTTTGAGTGTGTGTGTGTTGTTTGATGTGCGCAGCGAATCGGCTTTCAGCGGCGGAGCTCCAGCTCCAGTCCAGCGGCTCCATCATGGTCCGGAGTCCGGTGTCCGGACAGACGAGACAGAGACAGAGAGCGCCGGCGCAGGAATGAGGAAGCGTTTTGGCTGCAAAGCCTCTCGACGCGTCGAGAAATGTGGTTAATTGATTTTCGCCTGCTACTCGCACTCGGGGAGAGTATACAGCAGTATACTATATAGTAGTACCCCAAACCCCAACCCCACCCCCCCTCCGCATTTGATTGTAATTAATTTCTGTGTGTTTTGTTTCGTCTCTCCGTTCTGTTGCAGAATCACACTCCATGGCCATACGACAATGTCCAATGCTCGCGAGCTGGCATTGATCGAGAAATGGGCTGATATTGCCACACCGGCGACGCCGACGCGGCCGACTCTATCGCCGACCTCGCCGCGATCCATTGTCAAGTTCTGCTGCTGCCCGCAGCGGAGGCGCTACGACCTGAGGCAGCCCAAGAGCAGTGGCAAGAATACGCTGCATGCCAGAAATATATTCGTTGATAACGATTTCAGCTATATTGATGATGTGGCACGCCACGATGTAGCGGCGGTCAAGCGACGCCAAGATTGCCACACCGATTACGATTGCCACAACAGCGATAACTACGATAGCTACGATAGTGGTAATGGTAATGGTAATGACGACGATGCCAATGATATCGCTGACAACAATGCTGGCCAGAGAAACGACGGAAATGTGGCGCTGATATTAATGAATCAACGAAATCTGTCCGAACAATGGCGGCAGGACCACAAAGGCAACAGCAACAGCAACAGCAGCAGCGATCTATCTGCAGCAACTAAAACTTGCGCTGTCACAAAGAGCCCGCAGAGTGGCAATGAGCAGCACCAGCAGCAGCAGCAGCAACACTCGAAGCAGCCGCAGCAACGACAACCAACCCAAAGACTTAGCAATAGCTTGCAACAGCAACACCAACAGCAGCAACAACAATTGCAGCAACAGCAACATAGCAATAAGGAAAATACACTAAGCTACGACAACAACAACAAGCCGCGCTGTAAT
The DNA here is from genome assembly GCA_009664405.1 of Drosophila bifasciata. NCBI lineage: Eukaryota > Metazoa > Arthropoda > Insecta > Diptera > Drosophilidae > Drosophila > Drosophila bifasciata. The sequence goes on from CM019044.1 coordinate 10,771,104, forward strand.
TATTGTAAATTACCCGACACCGCCGACGTGCCCCAAACGAACAGCAGTACCAATACCGATACCAATACCAATACCAATACAAATATACACACAAATACAACTACCAACTGCAACAACTCGAAAATTGATTCACCGGAGTCGTCGCAGAATAAAATGACAATTACGACAGCAACAGCAACAGCAAACGTATCTGCAACAGCAACAGACCTAGCTGCCACAGCCTGCGAGTGTGGGCTGACAACAACAGCGGCCGAAGCAACAGCAGCAGCAGCAGCAGAAGAGTTTGTGGGTGCTGCCACAGAAGTGCTGTGCAACGATAAAGCAACATTGACAGCAGCAACACCTAAGCCCCGCATTGCAGCGCGTCCGACCACGCCCAGCCGCCTCAAGACTGTGATCAAAACGACAATGGTGAAGCGTAGTCCTAGCCATGACTCAACGCGGGCCATGACGACGCCGACAACACATGTGCTGCAGCCACAGCAAAACAGCTGCAACAACAACAGCAGCAACAGCCGCAGCAACATCTGCAGCAGCAGCAACAACAACAACATCGCCCATGACGAGCCCAGACGTTCGGTTAGGGAGCGCATCGCCGCCTTTGCGGCAGGAAATGGTAAGTTTCGAGCTCTCCCGCTTAATCAGCTTTGTGCAACTAAGTCGCATTGTCGCCAGATCGCCTGGGCGGATATGTTGCACATGCGACGAACGAGTACTCGTACTCGTACTCGTACTGTGGGAAAAATCAGCCCCGGCCAGGCCCACAGTCATTAGGCTAGTTAATAGCGGTTGTTATTCTTATTGTTATTAATTGATCTGGCCGGGCAATAGAGTGTCGTCAAAGGGGTTCCTTACCGATCTACAATAGCTACGGAACTGATCCCGCGTACTGATGCTAGAACTCAGCCAAGTCAATGAAGGTCAATGGAGAGCTGGCGGCCAGCTCAGATCCTGAGGCATTTCCGGTTATGAGAAATACGAATACGTGTTTGCCGATGCACTCAGATAAGACGCAAAAAACAAAAACACAAAAAGCACAAAAGAAAAGAACATAACGAAGCTTTACATACACTCGCAGATCATTGTAGTTTCAATGATAGTGATAGAGGATAGGGGATCTGATTCTATTCAAACTTGAACTAAGAAATGCACGAAACTGAGAAGTTCAGCCAAGACTTTCTCAGAATAACTCTATCTGTCTTTCGAATCTTATCACCCCCTCTGAAAGGGTATACAAAATTAATCAATAATTAAATGTAAAATGCCAGAGTATGAATCTCAGGCATCTGAATCACTTGTGCCGCTGGTCAGAGGCAATTACTTATAGCTAAGTAAAACCCATTAAAGGCAATTTCAGGGCTTATTAAAATACTTGACGATAAGTGAAAAAAGCATAGAATAAATAAGAAAACATCGAATATTGTGTAGGAAATGAATATATATTTTTTTTTTGTAGGTATTTATATACATATAAAAATGCCAGCCAGCTGTTAAGGGCGTGTGCATAAGTTTGTGTGCCCCGACTACCCGAGCAGACTGCAATTTTGAATGAATTATGCATGACATGGAGCCTTGGATTTCCGTTAACATGACACACTCACATTGGCACACCTCTCTGTGGTGTGCATGACACACACACACTCACAAGAGATACACCCGTACAGTCGAATCTATTACAAATCAATTAAATGCCGCAAAGTTTAATAAAAAAGCCACTTAAGGCTGCATAAAAAACTTCTCAAGAAAGTGTCTCCTGCCCCACGGAATTGTGGTTAATAATAAATAAAGGAGGAAAAAACTATTATTATTAATGCGTCTCCCCGCATACATAGGTCGGGCAATTGGAAAAGAGTCGTAAAAGTCATGCCGCCATGAGAGAGTTGCAATCAAAAATAACAAAAAAAAAAAGAGAAAAACTCAAAGAAAATAAATGATTGCCATTTGGGTGCAGCTCCACGCTCCACACGCACTTGCAGGCTGCAACGTCGACGGCGGTGGCGGCCCAAAAAAAAAAAAAAATGCTGAAAAGAAAAACACTCCCCGGTCAGCTTTGTCACCAACTGTGGAGTGTGCACTCCATTTGATTCCAGACACGCCCCTTGCTTGAGTGCCACCCGCAGGCGGCTGTGCAGCAGATTTGCACAAAAGGCAGAAACAGAAAACGGCAACAGAAAACAGCAACAGGAAACACGTACACACAGAGAGCCATCGACGTCATGAGTGCGTATTATATCATTTTGATAGGCAAATGAGGCTTGAAAGCCGCCAGTGTCAGAGATCTCAGGCCCTGCCCTTAGTGGGATGACGTGAAATGGAGTTAAAGACGATGCTGAATAGGCTCAGTTGAGATGGAGGAGGGAGACTGAAGTCGGAGCTGGTGCTGCATCGGGTGGTGGATACGTATCCAGAGACGTTGCTGAAGCCCAAGCTAAAGACGGCGGCGTCTCAGGGCGCCTCTGATCTGTGTTGATCAGCATGACGAAGACGTTGTCCCGAGCCGACACACGTCAGCTCAGGGGACGACCAGCTCAAAGAGAGCTCAGAGCTCAGAGCCCAGAGAATGCCCTGCTAATCGTCTTGTGTTGCGTGTCCAGCCATTGCATTTGCCGGCCCTGACAGCTTCTGCTGTGCTGTGCTGTGCTCACTTCTGCCTATTTACTTATTTAGCCCGGTCCGCTGTTGATACAAGCCCACAGATGAGAACGTACGCACAGCTGGCCAGTGTTGTTGCATTGAGGTAGGTCGGGCTCTCGGGTAGAAAGGCGAGGGCGAAGGCGGCCTGCATTTACAAGCAAATATTGACCAAGACTTTCTATGAGAGCTTTTCACTGTGCCCGAGTGTGCGTCAGACAACCCTCGCAATCTAAAGTGGGTACGAGCATTGTAGCTGTATCTGTATCTGTATCTATAACTGTATCTGTGGTGTGGTGTACTTCTCCCTTGGTGACACTTCTCTCTTCAGTCATTCGCAGTCGGCAATTAATCACGTTGAGGTGACCTCAGCGAGCGAATCAATCAGCCCAGCCACAACAAACACACTCATTCACACATACACACACTCATGCACACAGTGGCAGTGGGAGTGGGACGGACAGTGGCCATTTAGCGGACACACCCCAGCAAACAATTTTATTCCAAGCAAATAAGCAAAATACTTTTGTCGCTTTTGTTGTTGTTTTTTTTTTTGGTTTTTGTTTTGTTTATTTATCGTGTTTCTCTCTCTCTGTGTTTCGGGGATTGTCTCTGCGTAAAAAGAACTTTTGGTCCAATCATCAAATAGAACAAAGGCCGCGAAACTTATTTCTGTCCGTTTGGCCTGGCTGTTTTCTTTCCTGCTAATTAGTTGGCCAAATGAAAGCTAAATTGGCTTAAATAAAAACCAAGCGCCCAAGCGGGGGGAAGACAACGCAAAAGGAAGGTCGTCAGACGACAGTAAAACGAAGAAAATCGGTTCCGGTTCGGGGTTCAAAATAGAGTACAAGCATAAAGGGTATATAAAAACGCACTGGGGGAAGAGGAGACCTCCCATGAACTTTCAACGCGTCTCCCACACGGCAATGGCTATAGCCAAATGTACCGTTAGCGTTGCACAATTGAAATGCAGCCAAAATGGCAGAAGAAAACTTTGCAAACGAGTGTGTGGGCCTGGGTCTTGGGGTTCGGTTCGGTTCGGGTCTCTTTTTCGATCTGGCCTGGCCTGGCCTGGCGGCCTGCCAATCGCCTCAAAACGATCAATTGGCAGAGCAGCGCAGCTCAGCGCAGCGCGCTCTCTCAACCCTCTGCCAGAGACCCCCATAAAATGTTGCCAACTGGTCTGGTCTGGTCTGGTCTGTCTCTCAGATCTCTGAGGCCCTCCGTCTCCGTCTGACTGACTCGTTTGCACCGCTGATTTACGAGCTCGCCACGGGCCGTTGTGTAACGCATGCGATTCAGAATTTTTAAATGCCAAGCTCTGACCAGCAGAGCAGACTCAGACTCAGACTCGGAGTCAGAGTTGGATTTGGAATCGGCAGTTGGAATGACAGAGAGCCAGCCAGTTATACAGTATGTGAACGGGGACCCCTTGCTGTTGCCATTACCTTTGCCTGTCGCCAAGTCCAAGTCGCGACAGCAGCAGCAGCCGCAGCAGCGACAGCGACAGCGACGGTGGCGGCGACATTTTAATCAAAAAACTCAATCGAACGCACGCATGCGCCATAAAAACAAAACCAAAATCGTACCTATAAAATCAACAACAGGCAGGCAGGCCAGACCACAGCCAGAAAAACTCTTTAACCGTTTCACTTGCCCCACAAGCACAGACAGAAAAAATAAATAAAATATATATACAGTGGACAGTGAGACATTGGACAGTGGGCAGTGGAAGATATATAGACCCAGAGACAGATGCCGGCCGGCATTCAAAGTTCTTGTCTTTGACAAAGTTCATATAACCTTCGCCCCTATGCGAATTTCAAATCGATTTACTGTGAAACGAAGCCCAGACATGTGGGTTACAGTGGGGATTATGCAAAGTGATTGTCGTATTTCGGCTTTGAGTTGGTGATAAGAAGCAAGGAATGAAGTTCATTATTTCTAGAAAGGTTTATAGAGGGGCGGCATAGAGATGAGTCCCTTGAGATAAGCAACAATTAATTATCTGATCAAAATGAACATTCAAGTTGCCATTCTGAATCAACCCAAAAGATATACGACTCTGACATTCTCCGACCTTGTTTGGCTGCCAACTGTGACATATTTCCGACTTCTGCACCATTCGAGCCCCAATCGACAGCCGCATAAATCTGCAGCGACACTTTTTTGGGGCGTGATCCCAGCAGCTCCCATATAATAGAAGTGAGGATAAATAATTGGAGCCATTCCAGGGCATGGTTAAGTAGTGTGAGCCATAAATTCGAATATGTAAATAATTGCTGGCCATTTTTCCTCTGCCAGTCCGAAATTAATTAAAGCATTCGCACAGCCTCAGTGCCACAGAGCCAAAGCCACAACAGATGCCGAATAAAAGACTGGAGTCCGCACATGTACGGGTCGTTACGGGACGGGTTCGGGGGCACATTGCAAAATTTATGACAATTTAAATGGCACACATTTGGCGGACAATTTGAGGCGATTAGCGCAGAAATTTTCGCGCATTTGGCTTAAGCAGTGGGGCACAGTGGCCCAACCCCGAAAAAAAACCGAAGCGGCAGCAGCCACATGTGGCAGACAGCTTGGACAAAGTTTTTTCGGTGCATTTTTCATTTTCATTTTTCACAGGCGACAAAAGCCATTGGGAAATTATGAATATGTGTGTGTGGGGTGCTGGGTGCGCCTTTGAGGCATGTTGCAAGCGACAATGACAACTTTATGCGACTTGGCTGCACCAAACTATGTATGGCTGAAATTAAACATATCCCCTCCTCATTCTCCTCTACTACATGTCTCCTCTCTCTTTCTTTTATTTGCAGAACCACAGCAGAGTGGAGCCACGGCGACGCGGCATCATGACAAAGTCAAGAAGTTAACTCAAATGCAGTGCAATGGAAATGGCAATGGCAATGGCAATACAAATCAAAACAACATGACAAGCGATGTGAAAAGTGCAATTAGCAGTGGCAGCCACAGCCAGAGCAGCAGCAGCAGGAACCACCAACATCAAACGCTTATCAACGGCAAGGCGACGACGCCGCCGGCAACAGCAACAGCAGGAGGAGTAAGAGAAGATGCCAGAACACCTGGACTTGAGGGAAGTGCAACACAGACAGAGGGAGCAGCAAAAAGTGCAACACATGAAGAAGGAGTAGGAACAGGAACAGGAGCTGGAGGAGGTAGTAGTGCAACATCAGGCCACACGTCGGCTATCGCCACTGACGCGACGCGCTACAAATCGGGATTAAGTGATGCGGCGGCAGCGGCCAACGGAGGAGACGTTGATGGCAAGACGATGGCCGCAACTTCATCTGCCACATCAGCAGCAGCAGCAACATCCACAGCCACAACCATAGCCACAACCACATCCACGTTTGTGCCAACTGCTGCAAGCGTTTTTAGCACCGGTTGTGCAACCATGCCTCGCACTCGCCAATACGGAAGCAGTGCCACAGCAACAGCAGCAGCAACAGCCGCAACAGCAACAGGAGCAACTCCATGCAACACCATGACAGCTGATAAGAAATTCTTAAGCCAGGCGGCGCCCGTTGCCACACTGGCCCCGGGCAACACTCTGCATCAGGGGCATCATAAGCTGCAATTTGTCGATAAGGCCGAGTCCAAATTGGCCGCATTGGACAATCTGGATTTGGCGCATAGTCTCGACCTGATGGATGTGGATGGCGATGATCCGTATGGGGCACTGCAGGAATATCTGGAGCGTGTCAAGGTGAGTGCTGCCAGACCGCAAGGGATGGGCCAAACACTTTCTACCCTAAGGCTATATGGGGTGGGGAGGGTGGTCCCCCTTTTCTATGTGGGAAATATTTCACTCATCCGTTCCCATGTTGTTTAATTTTCGCATTAGAAGCAAAACATTTTGTGTGTGTGTACAGGGAGGGTGTGTGTCCGTGTGTGTGTGTGTGAGTATGTCCCAGTGTGCTGAATGACATTATTCAATTTCATACATTTTCACATGATAATAACCAGCAGTTAGTGTACCCCACACGCACACACAATTGCCTGGGCCCCAACCCAGCCTAGTGCCCGTCTCCGTCCCAGTTCCCTGGTCTTTTTTTTTCAGTTCCGTACTCCTCCTCCTCCCCCTGCCTGTCAGCACGGCGTGATTTTGCAAATGATTATTTTGCGTGACAGAAAAATGTGTTAACTCGGGACAGTCGGTGGGGTACGGTCAGGACAGGGCACGGCAGGGCAGTAATATGTAACGCATACGAAGTGTTGCACGCCCGACCGACTACTCTCTGTGCAAGTGCTGCCCCCCTCTCTCCAGTTGTTTCTGTTTCTGTTGTTGTTGTTACGGCCTGTCGTTAGAGTTGTCGTCAGCTACGTAGACATAAAATTTTATGTTTCTGTACCGGAAAGCGCAATATTACACATACACATCAACGATGACGGCAACATCGTCAGAGTCAGCGGCAGCAACAGCAGCAGCAGCGTCAACGGCCTCAGAGCTTTGCTTTTCTTTCTTTTTCTTCGTTTTTCTTCCTCTTTTTGGTGTGTGTGTCTTTTTTATAACTGTTTCGCATGAATTTTTCCTTGTAGTTGCTGCGTTATTTGGTTTTTGTTTATTTGTCACCAGGGCAGAGGCAGCAGCGGCCCATCATCCAGGCGGAAGCGAGGCACGCACGCGCGCTGTTTGTTGGCGTTTATGGTTCCTGTGGCCAATGGTCGAGTAAATGTGTGTGTGTGTGTGGGTTCAGTTCAGTCCAAAGTGCGTAGTAGCAGTGCTAAGGGGTCAGGGGCCTTCCCTTCTGACAACACATTTCTGCAAAGGTTTTGGCTTTATCCCTTAAGAAATTATTAATACAAATCCCATCTATGGCAAGGCATAACTAAAGAGTTTTCCATATTGCGATATGGTAATTGCAACTCGTTTTGAATCATCTTCGGATACCATTTCGAATGAAGCACTCGCCAATGCGTTTTTTGCAGCACAAAATCAGAGACAGGCGATTAGCTTGAAGTTTTTATATGGCATTTCCATTTGTTGGCCATTCATTCAGTGTGGAGCTGTGTGTGGAGCATGCAGCCAGAGCAGCACCGTGCAGCATTTTATAATCAGTGTCATCACCTCAACACCCATCACCCATCGAATGGCGCGGCCCAGCCCCTGCCCCGCCTGCCGGTGCGACTTGGTTTTTGGTTTTCTTCTTTTCTTGGCGTGGGCTGTGTAGGCCAATGAGGCGGTTATTAACGCTCTTTTACATATTTTTTGTGGCTCTCTTGCCCTTGCCCCCCACCATCCACACACAATACAACTAATTTTTTGGCTAAATTGAAATTATTAGCCGGCAACTGTGCCTAATGATGACAAAATGTGTCACAGCGCTGCCCACACACACGTAGCGGCCTATCCGCTTTCTTCAGGGAGGTGTACGTTGTACAGTGGTCCACCTCCTTTGTGCACATTTATTATGACAAATAGTGCAGCGCTTTTGGGCTGGAAATTGCCGTTACCTTAACAGCTAAGACGGGGCTAAGACGCTTGTCGCTTGTTTGTGTGTGTGTGTGTGTGTTGGCCTTAGGCTTAATTTGCCTAGTTATGAAATGCGTTCGTGGAGGCGGCGTTGGCGACAACGACAACATCGGGGTAATCACTGCCTGACCCATTTCGTGGGCCACAACCTGGTGGTGGCTGCTGTTGGCCAGCTTTTCTGACCAGATGCAAGATGACAGGCGATGGCAACTCGTTTTTCCTCGCAACGCTTCCTGCCTCAATTAGCGCTCGGCTGCCTCCCTGCTCGCGTTTGCACAGATTTTCCATAATTTTACATGGCCACACTGCCAGAGAGTTTTTCCCGTTTAAGCAGCCATTAATTGGCTCTCGTCAACGTCCCCACCCCCACCCCATCCGATTGGGGGGGTCTGGCCTGGGTTTTGGCTGATGGTGGTTACGGTTACGGCTGTATAAGCTTAATGCATCAATCAAGCTTTCAACGTTGAATACAAGTATATATACAAACACATATATACACATATCTATCTATAAGTATAGCTTTTGCCATTCGAAAATCTGATAAATCGGCTACGGCAGAGGCAGAGTGTGGCAGGGGCACAGTCAGGGTTTGCGTGTGTTCTCAAATGATTTTAATTATAGATATTGACAAAGTGGCGATGGGAAATTGAGACGTAAGGCCCAATAAGCCACTCGGGCGGGCTGCGCCCAGGGATTGTCTTCTGTCTTCGGATGGTTGGGATAGTGGGGATGGGTTGCTGAATGCTGGATGCTGGGTGCTGCCTGTGGTGTCAGTGAACCCACGAAATATCTGCCTCAGCCAATTATGCGAATGCTGTTAATGAATGTGGGCGACGACTTGCCTTTGGTTTATCTATATAGCTTTATGCAATGACTGTCACTTTGCGAGTGCGACTGGGATTGTGACTGCGCCTGCGCCTGGGACTGAGACTGAGACTACGACTGAGATGGCGACTGCGAGTGCGCAGCTGCCTAGAGAAAGTTGTCTTTGCCCAATTTGCAAATGACGTTTTTTTGTCAACGTCAAATGGCAAAACGGCAACACAGCACACAGCCATGGCAGCAAAAAAAAAACAACAGCAACAACAAATGGCAATAAAAGGCAGCGCCTGCCTGCACGTTACTATTTTTGTCAACCAGGAGTTGCTCCCACCAGACAAAGACGGCCAAATCAACAAAGACAACAACAACAACTGGGAGGACTGGGACGACTGAGACGACTACAAAAACGACAGCTAACTAGAAACTTCAGACGCCAAATGGAGTCAGAAAGCAGTTCAGTTTGGCCACAAATCAAACGAAAGCGAAGCGACTCCTGCGCCTGCTGCTCCTGCTCCTCCTGCTGCTTCTACGATGTTGCCATCCTGGCAACAATCATAATTGCAGACAGCAATTAAGCCGCTGTCACAGGCTGCCAGCTACTCATGCTGATCGCGTTACAATTGCAATGCTGTAAATGTTGCAATGTGGCAAGCAGCTATGTAGCCCCCGTTACCCCATTGCATGTTGCATGTTGTCAACGGCATTGGGATCGCTGACAATGCGTTGATATTTTCCGACAAGCAAATCAGTTGCCACAACAGTCAAAAAAATACGACAAAAAAGTTGCAACAAAAATTGAGCCAATTTGCTGCCTTGATGCTGGAGCTCAATTGGGAACTCCCCACTCGCCCCCCCTTCTCCATCGGCGTTTGCTGGACTTTCTTTTTTCTTTCTGTTGGCCAAATGTCAGGCCAAAAGTGACACAAAGTATCCGCGAATCCAGTCCTTGGTCTTGGACTTGGACTTGAAGTTTTGAAAGCGCAAAACAAACCACAAAGCCAATGAAATTTAATTTGTACAATCTTCACTCTTGACACATTTGGCGCAATAGACAGACCTGCCTGCCTGTGTGTGGTGCCATAAGTTTTGGCCAGCATTTTGACATAAGTTTTTGCACATTTATTGGCCAGTGAGAGTTACCAATTCAATGCCGATACGAGACGGAAGTGCCACACGATACATGATGTAAGCTTCATTCGGGCATTCATTTGATTCAATTTTGTACTATAGAAAAGGTTAATGCTTCTGTGAGATTTCTTCTGAAGCTGTCACAGCTGCTTAGCCCGTAAGCTAACCCAACTCAAAAGAGTGGTATCCCTCCTCCCCCGAAAGCTGCACGTGAGCTGAGGTGTGCTGAGGTGAGCCTCTTAACCGGCTGACCACTTCAAGTGTCATTGCCATTGCCCGGCGGAGGAGAGAGACTGAATTGCTGCCTGCATTCATTCTTCTAACCAAACATAGCTACGTACACTACATATACATACATACATGTAGTACTTGTAGTACATTGCCTGCATACACACTCAGTACATAAAGTCCATGCCGTTGTGGCTGCTGCCTCTGGACACTGTGGAGTGAAGTGGCCATTGAAATTATAATGATCTTCATATGATTTTGGACTGATCGCAAACGTCAAGCTACCAAAATCCAAAAAAAACTTGAACCCCAAAACGATGACGCGCATCTGCTTAACATTTTTGTTGTTCAGTGCGAGTATTTCTGCTGCTGATGCTGTGGAGAGCGGAGTGGAGTGTATTATTTAACCAATTTGTTGCTGCCTGGTTTGGCTTTGGGTCTCTCGCATGACCTTCAATGGTCATTTGTACAAAACAAAGAGCTGCTAGGGGTCTGGGTCTCGGTCTGGGTCTGGGTCTGGGTCTCCGACCAAAGTCTGGCCCGTAGACTTTGTGGCTCACCAAATATTTGGACGTTGATGTCGATTTTTGGTCAATGTCAATGTCAGAAATCAGTTGAAGTGGAAATTTTCAGTTGCTGTTGTAACAGCAGCAGCAGCAGCGTCGGTGGCTTCGGCTTCAGCTTCAGCTTAAAACAAATCTGTATTTCTGTTTATTTTTACCCATTCCATGCCATGCCATGCCATTCCATTCCGTTCCATTCCATTCCATGCCCATGCCCGAGCTCTGATATTTAAGGTTCAATGCTGGCTAATAAGCTAAAGTCGCGTGATTGATGTGCGTTTTGGGGATTACATGGCAGACTGGGTCCCCAGTCTGGGTACGAGTCTCAGTCTGACCTTTGCAGTCACACTTACACTCACAGTTCCAGTTCCAGTGTCGTGGTTGTTGCCCCTGGTCGTTCGATTGCTTGTTCTTGATCAGCCTGCATATCTTACAGCGAGCGAACATATCGCTGCTGTGGCATCAACTGCGTGCCACGCCCGGCTGTCTGCAACATTGGCAGCCTTGCAGTGTGGCAGCTGTGTTGGGTCGATGTCTAGACCCTCGCTGCTTGGGCACAATGCTGATTGCATTTAGCGATAAATTAACCAATGAATACAATTAAAATAGGAATTACTTGTAGGAACAACCACATCGAATACCCCCACACTCCATACCCCACACCCACACTCCCTTACCCCATTCCCAAGGGCAGGGACAGACCTTCGCAGCACAATTCTAGAAAGGCTGGCCCCAAGGGCAAGGCAGGCGATCCCATCCCTCCATGGTGTAACCTTCGTTCTGTTTCGATTTTCAATTGCATTTACTTTACTTTATTTTGAGTGTGTTTGTGTGTGTGCTCTATAGTTTGTTCTACATTGTGGCTTGTTCCTGCTGACCCATTCGTGCCACAATCAGGCATCTACGTCTACGTGTATACGTGCCCCCAAGGTAGCTGCTCGACAACCGAAACTAAAAACCGAAAACCAAAAACCGATCGCTGCATTTAAATGCTCCTCCAATTGGCATCATCAGTGTCCCAGTCCCACTCCAAATCGGAATCAGAGACAGGCACAGAGTCAGAGTCAGAGTCAGATTCCGAGTCGATGTTCTGTGGATTAGCATTGGGTGAACGCGTTAATTGTGTCTCGGGGGCATCATCGGGCCGAAGAGATCGCTTGAGGCGCTGCAAGCCCGGCCAGGATGGTTTCACCTGCTGATGGGCCATGATTGGATTGCCAATGAAGCGGACGCTGCTCTGCTGCTGCTGCTGCTGCTGCAAATGTGGCACCAATTGTTCCAGCCCCATCCCCATCTCCAGCTCCTGCTGAGGCTGTTGTTGTAAATTTGCTGACATTGATCTTGTCGAGTGTAATCTATTAGCAGGCTGGAGCAATCCCCTGGCCAGACGTCGCCAGCGAGCGCCCTCAGCTGCAGTCGGACCTCTGGCTCTATCTCTGTCTCTGCCTAGAGTAGCATCCTCCATTGACAGTGATGGCTTGACTGATTGATCGTAACCATTAATTTTATGCGTTGACATTCTTTGCGGCCAGTTGTCGCTGTCATCTGGCAATTTTCTCTGCTGCTGCTGCTGCTGCTGCAACAGTTTTCCCCACAGATCCATTGCGGGAGGCGGCGGTGGCGGTGTCTTGGGCGATCCTGTCAAGTGCCGCTTGCCGCGATTCGGAAAGAATGGATCGTCAATGTTGTAAAGATCCCGGAGCTGCAGCTTTTTGCCGCGATTCGGAAAGAAGGGATCGTCCACTTTCAAAAGGCTGCGAAACTTTTTGCCGCGATTCGGGAAGAACAGTTCGTCGTACTTGAACAGATCCTTTACCTTGTCCCGCCTGCCGCGATTCGGCACAAAGGTCTCATACCGATTGAGCAGAGCATTCAAGTCCGGGGCGTTTTGCTTTCGTCCGCGTGGCGGTATAAAGGGATCGTCCACCTTGGTCATATCGTCTGCAAGAGCCAGCCAATTTAGATGAGTCGATCACAACATGCCCCGCCCTGGAACTCAACTCACCGCCCAAGTAGTAGCCATTCCGGAGCTGCTTCTCACGGCGCACAAGCACGAACTGCGGCTCGTCCACAATCAGCGGCGGCTCCAGGTGTCCCGACAGGTTGAGCTTCTTCCAGAGGAACATGCCCGGATGATAGTGCTCGGCCGCGTTCTCACTCCTGTTGCCCTCGGGGCGCTCGTAGGGATACAGCAGCTGCATGGCCCAGTGCAGGAACTTAACCAGATCCTGCTCCCCGGTGAGCAGCATAAAGACCTCGTTGCTGCTGTGCTCCTCATCGTCGTCGGCGGGTTCCGCCACGTCATCGTTATTAATATCAGCGTTGGATGAATCAGAGTCCTGCATCGAGCTGAGCTGCATGTGGAGACGAGCCAAGGCTTCTTTGTTCCTTTGCATGAAAAGTAAATGGGAATGGGAATGCGTTGAGAAATGAGCTGAATCTATATCTGGCCTGTCTATTTCGAGAGATGAATGCCATGCCCCATCATTCGTTGCACAATGTCGGTGCAAGGAGTAGCATTTCTTTGTGCACATTTTCTCTTTGGCTGATGAGGCGTGGGCCGTTCTCCATGTCTCTCCATGGGTTTCAATTACATGTGAGCCCCGTGTGAGTCCCGACCACAGACCATCTTCACTGCAGTTTCTCTTCCACTGGCTGACTGGCTGACTGACTGTCTCCCCACAAGCCAAAGACACGATGACACCAAATTGATGAACATCTACCCAGACGGACGTGGGTTGAGACGGGACGGGATGGGATGGTATGGGACAATGGGGCAGCCACTCAAATGTCTGAGTTGACCCAGAAACCCATTCTCCCTGAGCTGCCACAAGGAATTAGCGCCTAAACTCTTCGTTTATCCGCCCTGTCAGGGCTCATCCAATTCAATCAAAAGTCAATTTGTGGCAATTCCACATCGAAATTGCTGTGTAAAATTACAAATTAAGCGAACAAAATACAAAATACAAACTGAATGCGGGCATGGGCCCATGGCCAATTAATCAAACATTTAACAAATCAACAAAAAAAAAGAAAACATAATGTAGGGAAGACCAAGTGGCAGCACAAGAAAATGATTAATTCGAATTTAATAGCCAGCGCCCAATAATTTTTCAACACAAGATAATATAACCAGAAATTGAACACACAAATTACATATGTACTTGCCGCCCCAGAAGAAAGGAGAAATATTTGTGTAAAATTAAAAGAAGAAAAGAAAGGCAATCCTGGGGGTAGCCGAAGCCCAAGATACTCTTGCAGTGTAGCATTGATTCCTATAGTCAAGGGGAGTATTATGCATTGAAAATGAACTCATCAAAACTGAGAGATACGTCTTCTTGTTTGTTGTCAAAATCATAATGTCGTAATGTTGACCAAAGTTGAAACATTTCTTCTCACTTCTAGTGGGGAAGCCTCTGTGCGGGTCGGGTCGAGTCTCGTCTCGTCTGGTCTCTGGTCTGGTCTGGTGAAGCTCTCTTCGGGCGAATGAAAAGTGAAACTCGTAATGCAGTTTTCGTTTCGATTTCGTTTCATTTCGGTTTGTTGCGGGGCAATGAATTTGCTGACAGTTGTTATTTTATAAAATAAATCAACATACGAGCTCCATCGGAGCATCGGAGTTTTCAGGCAGGGGCAGGAGTAGTCTCTCTCTCTCTCTGTGGCTGAGACTTGAAACAAAACTGCAATCCGTTGTACTGATTTTTTTTCACGCCCATTAATTGGTTTTGCGTGTTTCTGGCCGACAGCCAAATTGTCGACGATTTGTTGCTGTTGCTGGTAATTTTTTCTGTCTTTTTTTTCACTGTATTTTTGGCAAGACCTGGCCTGGCGCCTTTAAAAGGGTTAAACATTAAATCTGAACCTCAGAGTGAACCTCAGACAGCGTCGAGTCTGATAAATTGGTTTAGCATGTGAAGCGGAAACGAGGCGCGAAACTTTCTCGCTTCGCCATTTCGACTTTCCTTCCGAGCAACCTTGAACCCCGCTAACGCCTGTTGCTGCTGCTGCTGGTGTTTCCTGAGCAGAATCCCGGCCTAACCCTGATTGCCACCCACATTATTGAATGGGGCAGTGCTGCTTACCTGGCTGCCATCATGGCGCGATAATATTCCTGCGGACACTTGGCAGAGGGACCCATTAGACCCTGGCACCGACTGGCCCAGTATTTGTGGGGCGTGGCCCCATAGTTGAGTCCCAGCATGCCCCGTTGCCGTGGTGCAATTTCCTGCGCCGCTGATTGCTGCCCCAGCCCAGACTGTGCCCCTAAATCATCTGCCTCGCGCAGAGGTTTTCGATTAAAATCCGCGGCTTGCGGTTGCTGCTCCACATCTGCATCCCCATCCCCATCCATATTGTCGTTCTGCTGCAGACTGAACTTCCCAGCCGCCGAGGCAGCCGCCTGACTCTGGTGCATATCGCGTAGTGGATCGTTGCCGCTGTCAAACAGGACGCGTGCATCCTTTTTCCAGCGTGGCTGCTGCTGCTGGTGGATCTGCTGCTGCTGCTGTTGCAGCCTCAAGGCCGCCGCCTCCGTGGCCGTGGCGATAAGCGATGGTGGCAAAGATAGTACAACATTGCCGTGGCCGTGGCCGCCGCTGCAATAAATCGCCAGGCAGACGCTGAGCCAGGCGAGCGTGAGTCTCATGCTGCTGTCTGTCTGCGTTCCTGCCACAGCCTGGGTCCTCTGGACTCTGCTCCAGTCGATGCTCGCCCCTGTCCCTCGGTCCGATCGAGGCTGCTGTTCAAATTTTTGCTTTTGTCTTTGGCCTGTCGGGCACGGCACTTTGAAGCGGCGGACGACCGCTGCGCGTTTGGCTCTTAGAAAACTGAAACTGAAAGTTGCTGCCCAGCAGTCTTGCTTTTTATAGCCAAGATGTGGCAGGAGCTGGCCAGGCTGCCTGCAGAGCGGAGCGGAGCGGATCGGAGTTTTGGGAATACGCCTGCTGGATGGACCCCGTCATGGGCCTGGGCCTGCTGGATGGACCTGCTCTGCTGGTGGACCCTTGGACGCGGTCCCACACATCACATGCGTGTCCGTCTGGGAGTGGGGCAATTCCACTTGGCTATGGCATTGGCCATTGGTCATTGGCCATTGTTTATCCAGCGCGTCGTAGCATGAAATTAATAAAACGAAATTGCATTGTACTCGCATGACGCGTTTTGTCGAACTGGGAAATCTGTTGCCCACTTGAGATGTCCCCGAGCACTGGATAACTTTTTTTCCAGCTCATTTTTCTGCCACTCGCCCCCGTGTGTCGCTTCAGATTTTTGCCATTGTGCATCGTCTGTATACCCTTGCAGAGAGAGGGTAATGCCCCACAAATAGTTGCCACCTATAGAATAAAATATTCTCTATCTATATTGTTTAATGGATATACTCTGTCATAAAGTTACCATGGCAATCATACACCTGCAAGTGTATTGAAAGTTTCGTTCTTTGATCTCCTTCTTGTTTTCAATTTCGATTGATTGTCCGGCATTGTTTGTTCAACCTTTGACCCGAAGCCGCTTCACAAATTAGCTAGAAACCTTCTCTCGCACCGGACGACAAATGAGGCAACAACTCTGCCAAAACAATCCCAGCGATACAATCACAGCAGCAGCAGCAGCAGCAACAGTGGCAGCAACAGGCGGAGGCAGCTGCTAGAGCGGCGCTTTCTTTCATGCCCCAGCAGCAATAGATGGGGGGCTACCTTTGAGAATTGATTGCCTGCTAATGTTCGATCGCATTTGTCTGCGGCAAGGGTTGCTGCCTTGCGCCCTGTTGCATGTCCCGCGGCAGCAGCAGCAGCACCAACACATAAAAGAAAGAAAAGCAAACACAATTGTTGAGTAATGAGCGCTGCACGTTATTAATGTCACTCGGCCTGTGTCTGGGTCTGGGTCTGGGTTTCGACCTGGCCAAGAGTCTGGGGCCAGTTCTGGTTCTGCTTTGCTGCTCTTTGGCCACGATTTTTAATTAAGTAATTCGCTGACTTTGTTAGCCCTGTGGGCCCATCTGTCTGATCTTCTTTGGAGACTGTGTGCGCGCCCTGTGTTCTCTCTCCCTTTTTAGTTGTTTTTGTTTTTGTTTCGTTGTTGGTTTGGCTTGGTTTAATCTGGCTAACAAATTGCTTCATTTCAATTTATTTGCATTTGTTGGAACAGAGCAGAGCAGAGCAGCGCAGCGAGGACTGTGTCTCCCCCTATGTTGCTGCTGCAAGTCGTGTTGCTGTTGTCTGTTGCCTGTTGTATGTTGCTGTTGCTGTTGTAGTGACTGTGTCTGGCTCTGGGAGTTCGTGGCTGCAGTTTTCTGTTCGAGCTGGAAAAACCTTTCTGGCTGATTCTCCCTCTCTTCTCCCACTTTGCCTCTGCCTTTGCCTTTGCCTTTGCGGTCGTGTTCTAATTTATTTGTCTTTGATTGTGCCCATGTCTATGTATGTATGTATGTATGTCTCTGCTGTGTGTGAGAAATGCTTGGGTCGTGTCCTAGGCTTTCTTTCCTTTCTTCTTCTCCCTCTCCCTCTTCTTCTGCTTCTGCTTCTCTGCCAACTGCTGTTTGCGGGGCAAATTAAGCAAACATACATCATAGTCTGGGCCCATTAGGAGAAGAACTGGCGCTGGCACTGGCGCCTCTGGGCCTCGCGATTAATAGACCATTGCCTTGATATATGCACGCAATTAGAGTGCTAATCAAAACCTAATCTCGGCCAGGGCGCAGAATTTATTGTGGCTAACAACTTCTATTCTAATTGCAGCGGGAAATCAATGAGGTCTTCGAGCTGCGCAAGATCCAGCGCCTGCAGCAGCAGCTCCGCGACCAACTGGAGGCAGCCACCGGAGGCATGCCGCTTGATGAATTGTCTCGTTCCACGGAATCAGATAGCGGCTTTGACAGCAGCAGCACCACCACAGGAGGGAAAGGAGCATACACCAAGCCAGTGACAACTAAACTAAGGGCATTGTCGCCGCCGCCCCACGGTGGACAGAGCACCACCTCTGGCGCCGCTCCACCTGCCCAGGTCGAGGATGTCAACATTTGGGCTTGCAAATTTCTACGTGATCTGGACAGCTTGATGGCCGGCGATAAGCTGCCACCGCATCTGGCTGCCCTAGCTGCCTCCAGCTCCTCCGGATCGGCCCCCACCAGCCACCAGCACCACCACTCGCCCACAGCCAGGACAGCGCCCATGTTGCTGTCAGCAGCAGCCTCGGCGGCCATCCAGAGTCGCTTTGGCAAGGGCTCATCCATCATGGAACAGCAGCAGCAGCAGCAACAGCAGCAGCAGCAGAACGGACTTGTCTTGAAACCGGAGAAGCATGTAAGTTCATCATACTCGTCGCATGTACATACTGTATACTGTCTCTTAGCTTAGGCTGAGATTTCCTAATCTCGAATCGCTGAAATTCTCTGGTAATCTCTGGCATGATTTCGACATGCAACAGCAAACAGCGAAGCATATTTTATGTATGTAAGTTAGATAAAATGCGCTCAAGACAAAGGCATTTAATCTGAATTCCAACAATGCACTATGGGAACTTTGACCACTTTTTGTGGCAATAATTAATAACTTCAAAAACGAAACGATATTTTTTGATTTAGTTTTTTGATATGAGTTGGTAAGAGCAAAATGAAGGTATTTTTGAAAAAATGGGCGTGGCAACTCCTTTTTTCATAAAAATTAAATTTTTATTTTATTTTTAAAATTGTAAAAAAAAAATATTTCGGGAACATGTTGGGAAATGAATATTTTATTCAAAAAGGCGTGGCACGCCCTAAAAATAGGTTAAAATATATCAAATTGGCTGATTTGTCAAGCCTTGGTCCAACATGAGAGCTAGTGCCCAGCTAGTAGGAACTTTTGTGGGTACTGCAACTGGCTTGCTCAAAGTCTTGCGAATTGATATTGCTTTTTCTGGACATAAGGCCTATAACTTTAAAACGTATCCAAGGTCAAGTTATCAGCGGTTTCGCGCAGCTGCGCTCGCTGCTTGAATCAATAATATTAAATTTCGTGCCTTAGATACCGCTAAATCTGCACTTCTCTTCGTTGCATTCTATCACTTTTAGACATATGTACTATATATGGCAAATGCCAGCCACCCAACTGTTTCCAATTTATGTTAATTTTTCACCATAGTAAATGATTTAAGCCAATCTGCGTGCTTACTTTCATCTCGCAGCAACATTCTATGTCATTCTTTTCAATTTTTGTATATTTGATAAAAATGTTTTATTTTTGGTCGCTAACATAGCCCCTCATCGTCCTCAGAACAATATATTATCAACTAATTCGTAATGGCATCCTCTCTGACTTTTTTAAACTGATTTTTTCGTTCTTCCTGCATGCCAAATTGCAAAAATTCGCAGATTGCAACCCTTACCTCTTTGTCTAGAAATCGAAATATCAGAATAAACGCACGAAAACGCAGATAATGATGATATGCACTTGAATGGGAATTAAATGTTCTACAAGATGCATATAGTCGGATGGTGGCAAGACCCGGCACAAATTTTGTACGCCTCTTCAAAGTCAAATTTTTATCAAATATTTATGCTTGTTAAAAAATTAGCCAAAAAACATAATTATGAGAGCCATTTCTACAGTTTAAACTCACAAACACATGTTATATACATGTCTGATTCTAACCCATTGTAAAAAATTCACTTGAATTGATGAATTTACTACTTTTTAGGAATTTAAAGTTGATGAAAAAATAATTTTTGCATCAACATTAGTCTATCGAGAGCAAACAGCTGACTTTAACAGCTGTTAACTTAACAGTGCTGCGCACTGTTAATTTTTTTGGTACGTAACATTAAAGATCAATGTTATTCGGATATATTAGCGCTACAAATATATTATTTTAAGTACTTTCGAAAAATGGGTTTTGGCCAGAAAAAGTGGTCAAAGTTCCCATAGTGCAATGTTGTCAGCACACACACACATGAATTTCGGGGAGGCCCACACGCAGCTGCCCCTGCCACATGAATGCCGAAAGAGTAGGAATGTTCTCTCAAGAAGTGCCATATGTTCCATACATCCATCCATCCATCCATCTGCTGGGCCGGATGCGCAACTGAAGCGCGTGAAATTTATGGGCAGAAGGTAGAGGGTTGTGGTGTGGCAGAGTCTGTGGGTTGGGGGGTGCAGAGAGCGCTGATAGACAGTCGTCACTCTGTGGCTGGCACTTGAATCAGTTAAACTTTGAACTTTGTGTGCCTGCTGCACACAGATATGGAATACGGAATACGGAATGCAACGGCAGCCAAGTTTTATGGTTGCATTTCGGGGGTCTATGTGGCTCTGTGGCCTCCCGTTTGATTTGCATCGCCATAAAATGTGTAATAAACGAGAGAGAACGTACGGAGTCGCTTCGAACGCGACTCTACTTTTATACCCGTACTCAGTGATTTAAGTGGAATTTTTAAAATGTTTTATCAGTTTTTACATTTTACATTTTTGCTACATTTGGCATCGACATCTACATCTACATCATCTACATCAGTTCTCACAACAACACACGTACACTGCACGAGGCAGCATGTTTGAGCGTGAGTGTGTGTGTGAGAGAATCTGCTGCGACAATCAACCCCAATAAATGACTTAAGCAGCAATCTGGCGAGGGGAAACACAACAGCGGGGTATTCCCGCTGCGGAAAATTCATTTGATCATTGTGGCTACAATAATGATCCGATCTGGACCAAATTCGGGAATCTGGTAGATATGGTCATTCTCTACAATACTGCATTTTTGGTTTTTCTATCTTCAAAATTGTGGATTTTCGTCTTTTGTGGGGGCGGAAGGGGGCGGGGCGAAATTTTGAAATACACTTGTTCAGGTTTGGTATCACAGGAGTCTTGGCCAAAAGTTTGGTTGCTCTAGCTCTTATAGTCTCTGAGATCCAGGCTACACAAAATACAAAAACCAAATCGACTCGATTTTGTGTGAGTGCGAAAGGGATGGAGCGAAGTTTTTGCGTATGTTTTTGTCTATTGTGGCTATGTTAATGATCCGATCCGATTCAGATTTGGGCCCCTGATAGATATGGGCTGTCTCTATGATTCTGCATTTTTTAGTTTTTGTTATTTTCAAAATTGTGGACGCCACAGATATGCGCCCTTTGTGGGGGCGGAAGTGGGCGGGGCGGAAATTTTAAACTTTTTCTAGGAGTGAGAGAACACATGAGTCTGGAAAAAAATTTGGTTGCTCTATCTCTTTTTAGCCTTCGAGCAATGGGCGACAAACAAGACGGACGGACGGACAGACGGACAGACGGACGGACAGACAGGGCTATATCGACTCGGCTATTGATGCTGATCAAGAATATATATACTTTATATGGTCGGAAATTACTCCTTCTCTATGTTACACACATCCACTTTTTAGCACAAATACAATATACCCTTTTACTCTTCGAGTACGGGTATAAATACACTAATTAGTGCAGTGTTCTTGAGAGGCAGCGGCGAGGAGGCGATCCATTGAAAGACAATTGGACAGATTGATTGCTGGGCCATAAAAGACTTTTCCTGTTGCAATCAGTTTTCGGGGTTTTGAGGTTTTGACTCCACAGCGCCACAGATAACCCAAACGAACTCAACTCTCTCAACGAGTATGTGGCCAGGTCTTTGGCCAGCTCGATGACCCACTTAATGCAGTCCGGACCATAAACCATAAGCGCCCCGAATAGACTAACCAACTTGTTAGCTGTCTCTGCTCTCGGCTTATCAAACCAAATAGATCTAATTAAAACATTTATAAGCCAAAAACTGCTCATAAACGGCACTGTGCCTGCGGTCGCTGCCTCTCTCGGCTGTTTGCCTCTGGGCTGTTGCATATGCTTAGCATACATTTCCCCTGCCTCTAGCCTCTCTTGCGTCTCCTTCTTTGTCTCTGATTATCTGTGGAAAACCTCAAAAAGGCAGCAGCAGCTAGCTACAGCGCAACAAGACAAATATTAATTTTTCAAAACGCGTGCCATGCCAATGGAAAAACACGACATCAACACCGAAAACTGAACACTGAACACTGAAAACTAAAACTGACTACGAAAACCCACCATAAAGCCCACAAAAAAACCACAACTAGGGAGAAGGAGAGATATATGAAGCTCAATGGTTTTTGTTGGCGTGGCTGCTGAAATATTTCTCTTTGAGTTGGTAGACTCGTGTGGCAAGAGGTAAGACCATTCATATATCCAATTTCTTCTCCTGTTGTTTGTCATTTTCATCGATTTGCTGTGGCAGGGAAACCCCTTCTCAGATTCGTATAGTTTTTCCTTTTATTAGCATTTTCCTTCTACTAATATGCAGCAGATTGGCAGGCATTCAATATCGGAGCTTCCCCTGGCTCATTCCTACTAATTTGCAAAAGCTCTACATACTACTGTACGTGTATTCAGTCAATAAATTGGCATGCTGCAAAAGGAAGCTCCCCCCATCGACCCATTTCATTTCCTTTTGTTCTGGGAATAAACATTGCTTCGTTCGGTGAGAAAGCGCATTCCCCGCTGGGATTCCTTCTGTTGCATTTCTCTCCCATACCCAGAGAAGTAGCTGAGCTAATTTAGGGCTTCCAATCTCATGGAGCTCAGATGTGGGCGCCCGACATTTCGTTGCGGAGACTAAGGCTGTCATATTTTGTGGTAATCGTTGCAGGTAAAAGTGCCAATTAAAACGCTTAAGCTGAGGACTGATGCCTCAACCGACTGCACTAATTATGGCAAAGAATGTGGTTGTCTGTCCTGTCGCTTCTCTGATACACTCTTTCAGTCAGTCAGTCAGTCAGTGGGTTTGCGGGCAATGATTTATAAGCTACCAAAAGGCAGCATAAATCAAAGACAACATCAACCTTATCGAGGGCACAAGTGCGTGCCTGGTTTGCCAAAAACCGTCTGTACAAACTGTCAATGAAAGTAAAGCAGCAGCAGCAAAACAGTTGTATTTTATTTTATACAAACTTTTTTGTTGCTTTGTGCCCTGCGTTGGGTTGCGCTCGAAAGGAGCCAAAGGAGTGAACTGGGTCAATATGCCGCCCTGGGGCCACCAGATCGAGATCCGCCGCAGCAGAACACTTCACTTTGGCCCAAGCTGCAGCTGTCAACACAGCAAAGCAGCAGCAGACGTTGTTGCATGAGGCATGAGGCATGAGGCACGGGCACAGGCACAGGCAGACCCGGTGGAACCCAGGACGCCCCAATTTAGTTTGTGGCCATGTTTATGAGGGTCTGCCTGCGAAAGTGAATCTTGTGTGAATGTGTGTGGGGGCATTCACATTCAACGCAATGCGCTTAATGATGATGAACCATGCAGCAGCAGAAGCAGCAGCAGACGCAGATGCAGCAGTTGCAACAGATGGGGGCAAGCCAGACGCAGACTGAGACTCAGACTCAGACATGGACAAAAGACCGGACCGCGACACACAAAAAGCTTTTCACGCAGCTCAACGAGCTCAACGACGGAGACGAGACGAACACTTTTGACTTAAGTAGAACTTGCAAATCACTTCAAGGCAAACAAACACGACGGCGGCCCAAGAGGCCCAAGCGAAGGCCCAAAAGAACAGGAAGGAGGCGACCATGGGCCGGGCAGGCGTTTAAGTGTTTTGATTTGATAATTATTATCAGTGGGCATGCGTGACCGCAGGCGAGGCAGGGAGGCCCGTCCATGTCCATCTCCATGTCCATGTCCAGGGCCAGAGACCAGAGTCATTCAGGGGCATGTCCAATCGATTTGCGATAGTCTGGATGCCCTGACACACACACACACACACACATACTTATAGAGACTGTGTATGATCGAGTACTTATGAGTGCATATACACGTACTCAATATATATGTTGGTATGGGGAGGGAGGTTGGCTCTATCTGGGTCACATATCAATAAAAGTGGAACGCTGAGGCGTTGCCCATTGCATTTGTCATTCATTTTCCAATTTTATTTATCATATATAGAAAAGTTATGTATGTGTGTATATATTTCTATAGTTTTCTTGCGCCTCTTGCGTTTTTTTATGATCAATTAGGAGCATTTACAGTTTCCCCCCCATATTTTCGATAGCCCAAGCAACTTTTGTTTTTTTATGTGTCATTTTGTGTTCATTTTATTGCATTTTTCATTAACTAACCGAAGAAAACATTTCATTTATTTTCCATCAATTTGATTCTTCAGTTCAAATCAGTTCATTGTTGTTGTTGTGGGAAATGTTCACATTTTTATGACATTTAAATAAGTTTTTGTCAACGTTTCGGATATCGAATTCTACTGCCACGGCCATTAAATTGATTTGGATTTTCCTTAACTTTACACTCGACCCAAAACCAAGAGCCCATAAAATGCTTCAATTCTCAATCACAACAAACCCTAGAGAGAATCGCTTACATATGTTAAACAGGGTTTTGGGGAGGGCGGGAGACTGGCAATAGGAATGGGCGGAAGGCCTCTTTAATTGAGAATTTTGTTGGGGGGGTATGATAAAATCACTAAATTAATAGAGTGAGCGATCGGTTGTTCGATCTACAGAAAGATAGATGCTCGAGACCTGATAACTAGCCGTAAAATGTAAAAGTTTTTATTTGTCTAACTGAGAAATCGATCTGAGAGATCCATCCGCTGCGGCTGTAGCTGGGAGCATCGATTGTGTCTGAGGCTGAGACTGGGACTGTGGCTGTGGCGCCCGCCTGCCTTTAAATAGCTCGATGCGTAGCCATGCCCATAAACGACAATGATCCGGACGCCCAATTATTGCGTCCGCCGGCGAGAGTTGGCGGCTCATTAACACGCAGTTGGGTTTTGATGGAATCGGCAACAGCATCAGCATCGGGGCATCGGGGCCGGGGCATCAGGCTTTATTAATAATTCATAGACATGGCCGTAACTGGCAGGGGAGACGGAGACTGCTCCATAATGCATTACAAATTGTGATTTCGAAAACAGCATCAGCAGATGTGTCTGACTGTCCTGTCATATTCCCAAAGGACCACACATCGAAGAGGCACACAGCCACATCGAAGATACAGTCGGACTGAATCCGCATCCTGTGATCGAATAATTGACTATATTTGGTGGTCAGGCGTCATCGTCGTCGTCGTCGTCGCCGTCTGTTTGCCACTACAGAACTACACTACATAACAGTCGTTAAGTTGCCTAAATACAGAATATTCAATTAAATTCTTGTCCTGTGCTGTTTCCCCTTCAAAACTCTGATGCAAATTGATGCATTTTCTTGCTGTATTTGCGATTACCTTATCGATTCGTTGACTGATTCTGGACAGGTCTCGAGTGACAGTCAATACCAGGTTCACCCTCAGCCTTGGCTCGTTTCCATCTTGATATACTTTGTGCCCCCGAGGGAGTTGCGCGTTTTCATGCCACAGAATCCGAGCAACAGCAACAGCAACCTGCAGCACAAGCAAACAGCAACCAGCAACAACAACTAGCTGCAGTCTGTGAAAATGCGTTGCTTTGAGGCACACGGACACAGACACATACACAGGCACATACCACCCATAAATCATTTATATCAATTTCCGCTTGTTGCTGTCACAGCTTTTTCGCTCTACGTTTTCTTATATTTTTATACCCGTACTCGAAGAGTAATAGGGTATATTGTATTTGTGGTAAAAGTGGATGTGTGTAACACACAGAAGGAGGCGTTTCCGACCCCATAAAGTATATATATTCTTGATCAGCATCAATAGCCGAGTCGATATAGCCATGTCTGTCCGTCCGTCTGTCCGTCTGTCCGTCTGTCCGTCCGTCTTGTTTTTCACTCATTGCACGAAGGCTATTAGAGCTAGACCAATCAAATTTTTTTTCCAGACTGATGTGATATCTCACTCCTAGAAAAGTGTTTCAAAATTTCGCCCCGCCCACTTGCGCCCCCACAAAAGGGCGCACATCTGTGGCGTCCACAATTTTAAAGATAGCAGAAAACGAAAAATGCAGAATCATAGAGACAACCTATATCTATCAGGGGCCCAAATCTGATTTGGATCGGATCATTAATATAGCCACAATAGACAAAAACATACGCAAAAACTTCGCTCCATCCCTTTCGCACTCACACACAATCGAGTCGATTTGGTTTTTTGTATTTTGTGTCGCCTGGATCTCAGAGACTATAAGAGCTAGAGCAACCAAACTTTTGGCCAAGACTCCTGTGATACCAAACCTGAACAAGTGTATTTCAAAATTTCGCCCCGCCCCCTTCCGCCCCCACAAAAAAGACGAAAATCCACAATTTTGAAGATAGAAAAAAACTAAAATGCAGTATTGTAGGAAATGACCATATCTACCAGATTCCCGAATTTGGTTCAGATCGGATCATTATTGTAGCCACAATGATCAAATGAATTTTCAGCAGCGGGAATACCCCGCGGTTGTGTTTCCCCTCGCCCGTTTGCTGCGTAAGTCATTTTATTGGGGTTGATTGTCGCAGCAGATTCTCTCACACACACACACTCACGCTCAAACATGCTGCCTCGTGCAGTGTACGTGTGTTGTTGTGAGAACTGATGTAGATGTAGATGTCGATGACAGATGTAGCAAAAAATGTAAAATGTAAAAAATGATAAAACATTTTAAAATTCCACATAAATCACATGTGTACTGACTGAGTACGGGTATAAAAGTAGAGTCGCGTTCGAAGCGACTCCGTACGTTCTTTTTCTCGTTTTAATATTGCATTTTTCCTGTCAAAACAAATTGTCAAAAGTTTGCCAATAGACCAAAAGACATTTAATTAACATAACGCACTTATCCTCGCTGCCACATGGAACAGGAAAATGAGTCACAGATGGAGTATCTGAATGGGATTCAAGATCAAAGAAAGAGACAGACTCTCTCTGTCTCTAAAGTGTTCCTAGAAGGCTGCTGCTGCTTCTGTTGCTGTTGCTGTTATCAGAGGCGGCATATAAATCATAAGCCATAACAATAGGACACATTTGTTCAACGCGAAAGAAGATTCTTTAGTGCGTCAGAGTGGCGGTTGGGGCTGGGGTCGGGGCCCACTGAGATGTGCCTTTGTGAAGTTCCACAGAAATACAAAAAATATATATAAAAAGGGGAAGAAAAAGCAGCAAAAAATAAAAAAAAGACTCTTAACTGCCTCTTAGATTTGCATAAAGTACGAAAATTCCTGGGTAGCCACTTGACAATGTCTAAAAATTCCGCTGATGTTTCCTTTTTAGCATTGTCTCTGTGGGCTGCGGCTGCTACCCAACAAGGTAGCTACACATACATAGCTAGCCAGCCTACAGCCTCCAGATACCAGCTACCAGCTACCAGATCTCCACTCTCATTATACATTCAAGGTCCTTTCATGTAGTGGCTGAGGAGAGGCTGTTGGGCGGCGGGGAGGGAGACTGTGATAGTCTGTGGAGCGGCCCTCAAAACTGTCAGCGGCACTCAGTGTCGACTTTTCTTTATTAAACCCGACTGACTATATTTTAATAAGTTTGCTCATTCTGCGCGTCTTCCAGGCCACCATTCCACTGCAGTCGTTTAACCTTGATTGCGGACGCAGCGAAGCGACGATGTTGCCAGCCACAGCCACAGCCAAATCGACTGTTGCCTATATGCGCACCCTATCGGCGCCAAATGGCCATGGAGGAGCAGCTCCAGTCGTGGCTCAGAGCCAGCGCAAGAGTCTGGCCGGGGCCACATTTAATGGCCATGCGATGGAGACGACACCGCCGGCTCATAAGCTGACAAATTTCCAAAGTGCATTGAAAATCGAGGAGCTGGCAGCGGCGGCAACAACATCAGCAGGTGAACAACCATCGACAGCGACCACCATCGAGGATTTGAAATCTAGGCGACAGCGTCAATTGAGCACCAGCGACATGGAAACAATGCTGGCCCCAACGACGACTCCTCCAGCATCTATGCCCATGTCGATGCCAAAACGGGTGGGCATTAATCATGGGACAGGCTCGGGCTCGGGCACGGGCTCCTCATTGACGAACAGAAATGCCATAACCCCACCGCCAGCATCCGCATTGGCGGTGGCTGGACCTGGACATGCAGCAGCGACAAAAGGTACGGCCACGCCCGGCTATCTGGTGGATGTGACCAAAAAAGGATCCACATCGACAATTTGGACATCGGAGGAGTCCATACTCCGCAGCGTTGGCGCCGTCGATGAAGACAATAAGTGAGTATCAGTCCAGGAAACTGGGAATGAAGTCATTAATGGGTCGGTCCATCAATATTGATTTGTCAATCTGTCTACTCTACCCCCCCCTTTCGCCGTTGCAGCTCCACTTCGTCGTCGTCGGCCTGCGAGGAGGCGACAGGTGTGCTCAGTTCCGGCAAGTCGGGCATCTCACTAGATTCGTCGGGCCTGGACAACGACAACAACGAGAGCGGCATTGGCACAGCCACCCCGCCCAAGGACATGTCCCACTGGAAGAGCCACCATCTTCAGCATCATCATCATCACCATCATCATCATCATCATAGAGCGGGAGACCGCAGTGGGCCGGACAATGAGTCGGTGAGCAGCCTGGAGGCGCTGCGCAAGATGAAATTCCAGAAGAGCGGCTCGGTGGCCTCCTCCGACGATCCCGATCTCCTCGAGGTGCTCAGCCAGTGCGGCAGCGGCGGCGAGCCGGAGGCGGAGGCGGAGACAGAGGCGGCCAACGAGTCCCAAGACGATATGCTGGATGAGCCGGAAGCCGTAAAGCAAAAGTCCGGCAGCAAGCCCAGCCCAGACTACGACGAGTGCCACGACGAGTTCGAGCTGGGCCAGCACATCTGCGACTGTGACTGCACGGACGGCGATGCCAGCAGCGCCAGCGGCGGAGGCACTGCCTCCATGGCCACGCCTGTGGTGCTGCGCCGCAAGTACATCGCCCCGCCGCCCATCCTTGTGCCCTGCGGCGGCCGTCAGCGCAGTCAGCGGAGTCACTCGCTGGACCACTACCACCAGCAGCTCCATCTGTTGCAGCCCCGCAAGCTGTTGCCCCGCAACGCCAATCTAAGCGGCAACAAGGAGCGTGCCCAGCTATCCCTGGCCCTGCGACAGGAGCCCTTCCAGTCGCTGCTCTCGCCCACGGCCACCACCCACCACCCGCAGCTGCATCACTTTGTGGAGCTGCCCTCGCCGAGCAGCGCCTCGCTGCACAGCAACCTGGGCGACTCCGGCGGCATACCGGAGCTCACCACCAAATCCAACTCTGCCCCGCTGCTGCTCAAGGAGCGCGAACTGAGCCGGCGATACGATGACTTTGCTGCCCACCAATTGGTGAGTAGTATCCCAAGCGAGGGTTGCCTGATGAGACTCTGATTACTTGTAGAAGTATAAAGTAGAAGTTCCGTATACTCCTACAAGTATCTAGAACCCTGCCTCGTAGGTCATGGGCATATAACTTATTGATACACCCTCGCATAAACTTGATTGCCAGACATTAATGCTCATTCTTTCTCTCTCCCACAGACGCTGCGCTATTCTCGTTCGCAGAGTGATCGCTATTTAGCAGGTGAGTGGCTATGGCTGTGCAGCTCTGTGGCTGTGGCAACGAGTTCTTCTTCCCTTTCCACAGCCGGGACTAAATGAGTTATTTAAATGGCCCACACAGTGCTGCCCCGCGGGCGGATGACCCACAACTGGCCGACATCAAGGCTGACTTGATGTCTGATTTGATATGCCGGTGGTCCTGCCAGCCAATTAGCGGACTGTTATTAAGCCTGAGTGGTTTATAATAACAGTGTGCACTGGGGCATGACTCATAATTTCTATAATTATGCGCAGAACCTGCTGATCTATATATGATACGAGTAGAGATGACTAGGGACTTGCCCATTCCCCTACCCATTCCCATTCCCATTCATCGTTTACTTTGGCATCGAAATCAAATGCTTTCATTTCGGCAAACAATTGCAGCCAATCAAGGCCATCGTTTAAATTACTTTCATGTTCTTTTTGGCCAGCCAAAAGGAATATCAACAGCGGCAGCACCAGCAGCCGTCGCCGCTCTTTTTGCGAATATCCAACACTTCCGTCAACACTTGAATGGAATTGGCGCAAACCTCACACACATCCCCCCACCCGCTATTCCCAGTCCATTCTCCAAATCGAAAATGGCTGTCAATCTGTCAATTGTACACACAATACACTCACACTCACTCTCGCTCTCGAACTCATGCACACACATATGTATATGTAGACATATCTATCCACATATTGTGCCTGCGCCAGCTCTTGTCCAGCAGTGTAGGCTAGGGTGTTGGTAGGTTCGATGCTGCTGCTGCTGGGTTGGGAGGAGCAGGGGGGATGATGCTGATGATGATGATGGCACTCTTTGTGCTAAAAATGGCGTATAAATGAACAAAAAAAATTCAATCACAAACTGGACGCCAAAGTGCCCTCGACTCTGCTTGTGCCGCTCGACTCCCACTAGCCGGGAACAAACAGCATCATTCAATTTCGCTTTTGCAGCATGACTGCGTCCTCGCTATCGAATTATGCACACACACACACACACATATACACTGAGAAGGAGCAGAAGCAGGTGCAGGAAGTCTAGGAAGAGCAGAATGTGCTGGAGCAGCACAGTCAGAGCTGAGCTTTATCAGCCCCACCAGGAGAAGCTGCTGTGGCGGTGGCAATCTGTAGCGATGACGTCAGAGTGGTGGCGCCAAACTCCCACCTCACATTGGTCATTTCATGACCATTATCTGAGTGTTTGCTTGCCATTTTCATTTCCATTTCCTTACGCTTCAGTGATGATGTCTCTCCTGACGTCACTAGAGTGACGTCTTGGCCAGAACGTGCCCTCTGGAAAGGTCGCTGGTCCTAGTCCTGGCCTTCGGTACATTATCATTATATTTACTCTCGCATTATGCGTATTTACGAGTATATTGCCAATTTTTTGTGTGCTTTTTCATTGCGTATACGCCCCGATGTCAATAATGACTGACTCGAAACCGGAGAAAGACAGAAGGAGAGAGAAAGAGAGTGGGGGAGCGAGTAAGTGAGGAATGGGATTGTTATATCGGGGTTCATCATCATCGTTATTGTTGTGCCATAACGGAAGCAGACACAACCCAAGTAGATCTCATTGCTGTTGTTTATTTTATTGAAAAGATTAACGCACACCACAATATGAGTATATATCGTGATTTATATCTGATATTGCACAAATACAAATGACCAGCATACGCGAGTATATATGTATGTACATATATTTTATTCCACATATACGAGGACGAGTGTGTCTTTTATATATAAGATGGCTCAAGAGAATACGGCATATAATGCGCCGATGTCGAGCATGTGTCCATGTCGTGTTCCGTCTTCCGCACCAAGTCATACACACCTACCCCGCACCACCCGCACCCCCTACATGAGGGAGTAGATTAATGGGAAATAATGTAACCGTGACTGGCAATGATTTTGCGTTCATAATTTTCCTGTTTACCCAATTAATCGCTTTCATCGTATGCGCCCCCACCTGCACCCCCACCCGCTCTTGCCACTGAGAAAACTCGACAAAAGTGAAGTGTAATCCCTAAGTAAACCTCTGGCAGCTGTTTTGTAACACTCACAAAGGGCCTGTGCACTTGTTCGATTAGAATTGTTAGTTAGTTGCCCATTAAACAAATGTGCACTGGAGCACAACTGAATCATCAAACGTCTGCTGGCTGTAGAGCCTTTAGTTTTCCATAAATCATGCAACACAGCAAAGGCTCAGCCTTGAAAGTTATCTTACAACTGTGCCACCACCCACACCATCCACTCCGAGTCCACAAAACTTTATACGAACAGAAAACAGACCCCCACCCAGGCGCACACCCACTACAAAGAGGGAGCAACAGGTGCGGTTGTTTGGCCAAGGCAATGTCTGTAAATGTATGAATTTTAATGAATGCCTCTTTCCCCCAACCTCCCGTCATAAAAACCAAACTAAAAACATAACATTTACTTATGTGTATGTGTGTGTGTTTCTGTTGTTGGAGTGTCCTTTTTGTTAACATGAAAATGAAATAAACCTCATCAACGGCCAACAACAGGCAGTTCTTCAATTTATTTATTTATTTGCTTGTGCGGACGGACCATGCCCCCCACCCGTCTCCCCCGTACAACGTCACTGCCCTGACCTGTCCTTAGGCTTTGCCCTGGCCCTGGCCAACTAACCACAGAAAATAATAAGCGATTGTGGTGCCGATAGAGCAATATGGAAAGGAGGTACGAGTACGAGTACGAGTAGCATCCCTTCGATCCCTTTCCATCCCCGTCGCTACGAAAGCCCCAAAGAATCAGAGAAGAAAAACAGCAGTACATCATTCGCTGACAACAGAACAGAAACATTGCTCATACGCCCCGTGTTGTTGGTGGCCCTCCACAGCCCCCGCCCCCACAAATAATGCTTCGTTATTCGGTTCGGGTGCACTCGGGCCGCGCCGGGCCGCACGGTTCGCCATTTTGCCCCGAACGGGCGCGTTGGCAAATTCATTAGTGCTCTTACAGGCGCCGTGCACGGTTGTTGATTCTCGTGGCCGCAACGGGAAACGGAAACTCTCGGGTGGAGCGCGTCGACGCCGACGACTCAGCTTTGTAACGGCATTTTCAAAATAGAAAATATATCGAAAAATTCAAAGGGAAAGCCCCCCCAATTACTTGTGTGTCTCTGTGTGTGTGAGTGTGTGTGCTAGTGCATTCTGTGTCTGGTCGAACAATGGAATATCTCCCAGTGCTGCAGTAGTTTCTTCTAAATGGATCTGGCTTAAAGCTCTCTTGAGCCAAAGAGACAACTACTCCGGGCCACAGCCCATTTGGGAACTTGAAGTGATTGAAAGTGAGCCCCCGTCAAGACGGCGCTTCCCAGGCTGGCCAATATGCAACGCCGCATGTCCATCACCATACGCGAGTACAAGTTCTTCCGGAGCTTCTCGCAGAAATTCGAGAATTGGCCCAAGCGCAAGGCCGAGGCGTTATGGCGGAAAATGCGCGAGCGCAAGATTGCAGGTGAGAGCGATAATGGCCCAATCGATAACGGCCATTTCCATTGGCTCAAGGGCAGTTTTGTTTTGCCAGCGCTTGTCGGCTGGAAAATTATGAAAGCTCTTTGTATACAATCAGAGGAATAGACGCCTGTCAGCGTCTGCGGGATCATTTCGGTATGGCGTGCTGCTCTGTGGGGCAAGGAATGCGCGCGCGCCACTTGGGCCACCCGCCGCACCGATCGCTGTTTGCTGTTTATTGTTTTTCCGCACCCCATGATGGGGTGCCCCCCCTACCCACCGCACACTTTTCTACCTACAATTAGCTATTTTGGGAATAAGAATGCGGAGCATGGCTATTTCCAGCACAGCCTGGAACCATCAGTCGGCGGTTCGCCACAAAATCGAATTATTCATGGAATAGTAATGGGAATGGCAACAAGTGTTCCGACCAGGCTAGGCCAGTCTGTCATTTGCAACTTGTTACATCTGGCTGTCTGTCTGTCTGTCTGTCAGCCACTCCAATCCAGTCTATTCAATCACTCACTGGACGACAGTCAGTCTGCAGCACAATGTTAACTACACTCATATATGCATATGTATGTACATATGTATGTATGTATGTATATGTATGCCCCATCATCATAATCATTTTCTTTACACCCAAATGAAATTGCGCGCCAGTCAAGCAAAGCCATTCATTTAAATAAAGAAAATTGTTTCGCATGTAGTAATAAATGGAAAAAAATTATTATACAATTAATACGAGTATGTATATATTCGGGGGGAACGCGCAAAAAAACAAGCAACAAAAAGTGAGAGAGAGAGGCAAAACAAAAAACAAAAAACGCGCGAACAAACAAAGTAAATTATAGCCAGGCGTACCTGCCTCCACGGTTCGTGCCTCCAAAAATATACTACGGCTTACATTGTATACATCGGCGGAATGGCCAATTGGAATCTCATATTTATGGCATTCAAGACACTTCCGAGTTCAGGCAGTACTGGTGAATTCACTGGGGAATTATAGCTACCAGCTTTGAGTATAGCTCTTTGTGGTCCCTAGTTTATATCAGACTTTAAACCCGCCATTGAGTCGGAAAGTTCAGATGGATTTTGTTGGAAAAGTGCAGAAGCTGTGTGCTAACCCAATTAAAAAAATGTACGATAAAGAAAATTCTTGAAAAAACTAAGGATGCTCCAAATGGACTTGCTATACCAAATTCTAGGAAAATGCATACACGATGCTCGTTAGTATCAGCTCTGTAAAAACGAATGGAAAATTAAATGTAAAGTTTTAATTGAGAGCAGCCTTAGCAGCAGTTCGTAGGAAAGCCTTTCACATGTTCACTAATCCACAGACAGCTGCAGTTGTAGCTCCAATGTCCTGGACACACTTCTAGGAATTTTCCATCAAGATTTGAATGTTGTTTGACTGTTTTTCTACTGCACAAGTTCCTTTTTTTTTTGAGAAATCAGTGCTTCGCATTTCCAAATAAAAGAGAAGAAAATTATTCGATTACACGTGCTACTCCCCTCCCTTCTACGATAGCCTTACACAACTGCATTCCCTGGCTACCTTTGACCTTGCGCATCCTTTATGGCTCCCTTGGGACACGTGGGGCCATCTAGATTCCAGGAAATTGAGACCCACCTGTTACCATTTAAGAGATTACTGTCTGCCTGCAGGTTCTCTCTGCTCTTGTTGCTATTTAAATTCCAATACATTTTCTTTGCCACTTTAAGGCTATAACAATATTCCTGTATACATTTTCAACAAGCTCACTGCCAAATGCTTTGTTTGGCTATTTTTTAATTGTTTTTTGCTTATGCAAAAATCGGTTTTTCGCTCAGCGGGAAATAGTCTCGGCTCCACTTCGTATAATATGCTGACATTAAAATCGCATTAAAATCTCAATGATCTGTTGTGTTTGGTTGAAATTTGTGCAGGCTTAAAAGTGCTCAAGGGTTGCTGCTGAAACTGTGTTCTTTGGGCTGTAGTTGCCCGCCCCCTCCCTATTACAGAGTAGTAGTTATGCTCAAGAGTTTACATGCCGCCCCAAGCGAACGAACGATTGTGGCAGGGAGGCGGCAAGCAGTCAGCGAGGCAGCCAGCGAGGCGAAGCCCAACCCATTGCTGAAGAGTTCACAGCAAATTAAGCTGACGTCCTGCCACTTGTTGCACCCAGTCTTGGCACTCCCCCCTTTCAAATGGGTAGTAAGTAGCCTAGAGTATGGGCTCAACCCCCACACCACTGCCGCTTATGGACCAGTAAAATGTATAAATAACTTGATCCTTTGCCAGGCAGCAGGCAGGCAGAAGGCAGTCAGTAAAGCAGGAGCACTTTGTGTGCCCAGTGAGAAGGAAAATGTTCCCCACATGTCGGGGTTGCCTGCCGATTGCTATTTATAAACGTTGGCAACTCTATTCCCAAAAGGAAACTAAAATTACAAGTTCAAGTGTAGAAATTTGTGCACTTTTCTCGGTTCGGTTCGGTTCGATGCTATTTCTGGGTCCGCTCTGCCATTTATAATTAATACTCAACTCTGGCACCAAGCACTGAGCACAACATTCTCTTTGATGGCTTACCAAGGCAACGAGCCTGTCACTTTTGAATAAAATTTATGTTTCGACTGACATTTAAATGCAGCTACAGGGGACAACATGCAATGCATTGCAGGAGCCAACAGCAAAGACCAAGCGATAGAGAGAGAGAGATAGAGAGAGTGGGGGAGGGTGATAGTCAAACAATTAATTAATGGCAAAAACACCTACGACAAATAAAGGCAACAGCAAAAAGAAAAACAATACCAACGAGCTGCACATAGTACATATATAGTATTATTGAATTATTTATCTAAATTCTGTTGCACTCGAGTGGGGGGTCCGTCCAAACATACATATTTCACGCCATTCAGTTAGCATTTACGAGACTGTAAAATGGTATTGTTCCCGAGGCAGTGCAATTATCCAGCATAATTTGCCATATGAAAGCGTTTAGTGGGAAAATTAACGGAGAATTGCTGCACATAACGTGGCCAGCCGGAGGGGGCAGCTGAATTACCTATCAATTAGTGTCCGAACACGAAGTAAATTCAATTTACCATATTGAATTATCCAGCTGAAGGTCAAAGCTTTTACAGGCCAACATTTTGGTCGCTTAATCACATTAAATCAGGTTAAAGTTTTTGGCCAAAATTCAATTTGCACCGAGCATTCATCTCCGGCAGATGTGTAACCAAGGCGGCGTCACACAGATGGATGCAATGATGCCATGCCATAGAATCGTGCCACAGTTCTGTCGCCCCAATGGGGTTGCCTTGGCAAGAGCCACCCAGAGGCACCCAGAGCCCACCCTTTGCATAACTAGTCCGTCCGTCTCTTGTAAGCCATAATCAAGTCTCTGTATCCGTGTTTCTGTATGTGTGTGTATCTGCGTATCTCCATATCTGTGTGTGCCATCTACATACATTGTCACTGCCTCTTCGCTCTGCCTGGGTGCATTTTTCTGGAGCAGAGCCTCACACTCACATAGCGAGACAAGACAAAGCGTGTCACAAACATTCGCCCACAATCGACTAGGCAGAGTGTACGTACTATACTATGTAGAGTAGATGGAGTAAACGACAATTGTGTGGGGCGGGAGCCCTGCCTGCCAACTGCCTTCCTTCCCCTTCCATTGACACTTCACCCGGCTCCTTGCCGTCAGGACTATTCCTGGCATCCCAGCATTCTCATGGTAGGGCTTGCAAATCAATGCAAATTTTAATTGAAATCTTTAACAAATTTAATGAAGAGCAAAGGGAAACTGCGATACGCGAGGGGTATACATTAACTAGATAGTGATAGAGTGGATAAAGTTATGCAGGATTAAAAGGGCAGATGCCACAGATAATTGTGTTAGGACATTGAAATGAATGTTGAATGAAAATTTCTGCTGAAAGTGAGTAAAAAATTAACTTAAAGCTGAGTTAAGATGGTTTAAAAAATGGAGAAAATATATCGTTTAGATGACAGTTGGTAAACCAACGCTATAATAATGATTATAAATCTGCTACGTTCTTTTTAAAGTCTAAATAAAATATTTATCCCCCAAAAGCCTTTAAGCCGCCAATTAAAATTTGTTGAATTGCTCAATTTCCAACCACAAAGTACGCGATTTTTAAACACCTCGAACTCGTAAAGGTAGAAGGGCATTCAAATATAAATTTATTTTTAATTATCCTTAAGGTCAGCCCGGGCTTTCCGTGTAAACTTTGATCAGCAGCAGCATCGTATAGTCTCATGTTCCGCACGCCCCGTGCATGCATGAAGAGACTCCAACGCCTGTATTCCTGTGTCCTGCTCTGGGTACTCTGGGATCCGTCACTGGGTGCCGGGCTCCAGCAGAATAATTATTATCCTGAGCGTAGGTGAACTTCATGAATTTACGCGTCGCTTGTTTTAACAGTGCCCCATGGCCCTGGTTTCGAGTGCCACCAGCTGCCAGAGGTGGAGCGTACAGGACAATAAGGACACTTTGGGGCGGTGTTGTTGGCTGTGCGTTTGAACATGAACAAATATTGAATCTCTCACGCAACGAGCCGAGTGGTGCCCCCACACAGACACACACATATACGAGTATTGTGGTGTTCGCTTTAAATGGCTTTCGAATGTGTTAGAGATGACAGCCCGTACTGGTTGCTCGTTTGGTTAATGTATCTTCCGATATTTGGCTACTTCCTGGGTGCTCAGCTACTACTGCCATTGGCTCTAATTGAAAAAGTCAGGCTCTGGCCAAGATCCGCTCCAAGCAGGTCAAGCGTCCGGAATGTGTGTGTTCAGCTGTCGGAATGCCAGAATAAATCGATGCCAGAAGGGTTGCTCTGCGCTATAAATAAATGCAGTAGCAGGCAGCAGGCAGCACAGCCACAACCAGTGGAGGAAACGCGCCTGGACAGGTGCCATGCCGTCCGCCTCAGTGGCCTGTGCCGCTTCATTCCCCCTTCCGTTCCGTTCCGTTCGTGGCACTGTCGAGCAAGTTAATCGCTTGCAAAATTCAATAATAATTCACCGTAAGCCCCAGTCCCATCCCCCATCATTGGCACAAGTCCCTGCTGACAGTTAGCAGCCGGAAACTGTTTCATGTTGTCGCTCACCGAGGTTGATTAAAAATCGATAACTCTGCTCCCCAGCAGATCCTGTTGCTCGGCTTGAGCCAGCGCACAGATTAGCATTTCAAAATAGCTGAAACAGGAGGCCAAGACCGAGACCGAGAGCGATACCAAGACCGGAGCTGGTGCCACAAATTGGTTGGCAATCCCCTGGCTAGACAATCGCATCGCTGCCTTTGTTTATGGCTCGGAATTCGATTTGAATTCATTTCACCAAAATATATCTATTGACTGGTATGCGACACTGGATTCCCTTGCTGTGCTCATTGAGGCATCATCATAATCATGAAAAAAAGATGAAAATAAGTGCAAAGATATCCTGGACCATCCAATGTGACTATTTCATTGATCAGATTTTTCATTGAGCGTTACTCAAAATCGTACAAACTTCTTTGAGGTACTTCCATTTACAGGGTATACATACAGTTATGACTTACATTTGTTTTCTTCAGTTCACTGGGTTTTTTGCCATCTTCTTTGTCTGTCTAACTCAAATTAGCCAAAGAGCCCCGCAGCAGTCGAGGGGCCGTTATGAAACATAAATAAGAGTCTTAATCTTCTGGGCTGAAATCCTCTGCACGAGTATAAACGTATAGCCATATACGCGTAAGCCACCATAAGCACACCCACCCCCCATTGTTATGACTGACACATGCATGCCACATGCCGCATACTCCAGCAACAAACACAAACACACACACACACCACTCACTCAATCATTTCACTCTCAGGCATTGCGAAAAAGATTCTCCGAAACTTTTACTTTCATGTCATCTCAAGCACTTGAAGCTGGATAGCTGGAGGTTTCTTTTGGGTTGTTTCTGCTTTGATTGTTGTTGTTGTTTCTGTGGTTATTGTTGTTGGCCTTAAAGTTTAAAGACAAAAGAGAGACTGACCGCAGGTACATGATTTTTAAATGTTTAACATCATTTGGACGGGGTTGCAACATAATCCATCAACCGTTGGCCATGAAGAGCCAGCCTGAGCTGGGGGAGTTTCCTGTCAGCGACTGAGCCCGCGACTCTGGACCTTAATTAGTTTTGTGCAGGCCAGGCAGATACCGGCCAAAAAGGATTCGCTGGGAAAATTGAATTACCTTTAATTTTATTCGCCGCCTATACGCTATATGGAAAACTGATTCGATTTTCTCTACTCTCCTCTTTGCAGAGATCGAAGCCGTGGAAGCTTGCAAATGGCTGCGTGCTGCAGGTTTTCCGCAATATGCCCAGATGTATGAAGGTAAGTTCGAGACCCCACAACCCCCACTTCAAACCCCAACCCCAAACCCTATCCCTATTTGTATGGCATATTCCGCACTGTTACGCACTTCCGCCTCTCGGTGCTCTTAAAGGCTGAAGCCGTGTCGCTTAAACATGGGGGCGTGGCATGGCATGGCAATGGCATGGCATGGCATGCTGGTAATTGATGGTCTCGTCATCAGCAGTGACGCAGCAGCAGCAGACCGAAACCAAGGCACTTGACCAACATGCCACCATTTAGCTTTATATGCTTAGCGCTCCCCAAGTGGCATTTTATTAATTTTACTACACGAACTTTCACTTTCGCTTCGAGAAACAATAAGAAGCAAAAGAATTCCTACCCCCCCTTCCAACTATCCACTCCACCAGGTCAGCATTTATGACGTGGCAACATTGGAGAACAATTTAAGTGCCGCCTCAGCATGCCAGAGTCAGAGTGTGTCCACAGGTCTAAAAGGTCTAAAGATTTCAACACCAGTCAAAGCAGAGCACTGGGCACTGGACACTGGGCTGGACATGATAGCCCAAAGTGAATTTGATATCCGAAACACGCCGCGACAAACAATTAGGCGGCAACGGATCAGACCCCTCAATCCTTTCAAGCGAAAACGAAAGCCAAGGCACGCCTACCTTTTGCGCCAGATCGTAGCAATCTCAAGAATTTAACCCAAAACAAAAACAAAAAGAAAAACCAAAAAACAAAACAACAAAAAAGCGAAAAAAAAAAAAACATCCACTCGTGAGGCATCTCCAGCTCAGATAAAATATAATAAAAGGCTAAAGGACACGCAGCCCCAAAGAATTTATGAGGACCACCTTCATATAACAAAAAAAAGAAGACGAGCCGAAAATTTAAATGGTTTCGGTTTTTTTACCCCGTTCCTTTTTCTTTTTCTTAGTTTTTGGCTTAAGAAAGGGCAAAGGCCCCTTCAGCCACCAGCCAGCAGCCAGCAGCCACCAGCCAAAATGTTAGTATCAGTTCAATGAACCCCTGCCGAACCGAAGCAAGCTGCATATTTATTTGATTTCCTTAATCGAGAAGGGAACCGAGACCCTTCTCTCGAGCATTTGTCGCAACGCATTTAACGCCTGAAGGCCACTCAGATGGATGAGCAGCGGACCCGGCAGCAGATCCCAGCGAATTCAAACAAATAAGCCCCAAAAGAACACTCTTAAGCCAGCACACACACAGTGCGAGCCAAAAGTTCGCCGACTTCATTTGAATTATGAGCCAGTGCAAAAGGCATACAGAAATGAAGAAAAAAAAAGTGAATCTGAAACGGAGAGCCTGCAATTTGGGCATATCCCGGGGCGCCCGATGTGAGGCTGTCGCCGACCTTGAAATATGCGAATTGTATTGCATAAATTCGCCAGCATTGGAAGGTAGAACCAAGAACTTGCGGCATAATTTGTGCGCACATTTAAACTGGAGCCCAACCCATTCCCCAACCCAGCCCATTCCCAGCCCCATGTTAAGTTCAATCCCATCTCCATCTGCATTCCCATCCCTATATCCCTATGGCGGGGAGGGGACAGCATGATAAATGCGTATTTTAATGAGTTTCGTGTAAACAAGGCAGCGGCGCATGCGCAGATTGCTCCTCAAATTTCCTGGCTGGCTGTTTGGGCCCAGGATTTGGTGGATTCTTTTGGGTTGGGCTTTTTGGTGCAGTTTTGGTCTGCAAATTAAAATGCCGTAGGTGTTTAAGCCATGTCTCTGCTCTGCTCTGCTGTGCTCTGCCCTGCGTTGCTCTGTCATTTGCAGTCACTTCATGGATATGGTCTGGTCTGGTCTCTGGTCCCTGGTCTCTGCTGAAAGGAGGTGTACCATCTGTAAGCGACTGTTAATTTGCTTAACATTTTGCTTGCTCTTTTTTGTATGCTTTGTATTGTTTGTCTTTTGTTCATTTCTTACGCACATTATTCACCGAAAGTGGCAGACTTAATTTGAGGGTGTGACCTGCGCCATGGCCCAGGATCATATGGGGGGAGTGCTTAAGAGGGCAATAAGAGCGAATTGGAGGGGCAATCGAAACAGGTTTGTGTTATGTGAGCAAAAAAACCTTATTAAAAGACACTGTGCAGCGCCTTTTCGGGGCATTTTTAAATGAAGAATTTTATGCACTAGAAACGCAAACAATAATCTGAATAATTCGAGGAATAATACTATAATTTGGGTGATCGTTGGTTGGCATCTTTAGTAATTGAGTTCCAACAAATTTCCATCGATTGCATCCCAATTTAGATTCCAGGCTAATTACCTTCTATATTTTCAACCAAAAAAACGACCATAAATTGTACGTAATTACAATTGAAAATTTCACTGCAATCTGCGTCATTGGCTAAAGAGAGAAAAGATTAATCATATAATTGGCCTAATAAACGAACACCCAGCAATGCTCTGCCACCCTCTCTTCTCTCCCTCCTCCATCGCACTCCGCCATGTAAACTGTTGTAAAAAGTGGGCAAGAATCATTTCCAAATAATTTCTCTCTGACGTCAACGAACGCCAACTGCAATGAGATCAAGTCTGAAGGTGTTGCCGGGGGTTGAGCATCCCCACCCCACCCCCTGGGTGTTTTATCCCATTAAGTGGCACACGCCCAGAATTGGGTCTCCAATCGAAAATCGGGTGCGAGATTTTGTTTATTTCCATGGCATCAAAGCGGTTCGCATTCAATTAGAAACTAAACATACAGCACTTTGGAAAGGAAAGCAAAGCAAAGGAAAAGCAATGGAATGGAAAGCACTATGCTAAAGAATAGTACTTAAATGTTCATATTAATACCCTGCCGGGCAGGGCCAAGAGCGAGCCAAAGAATGGCGCTGTTGGGGCGAATGCATAAACAAAACTATATAAAGCTCTGCTCACTGGTTGGCAGTACTCTTCTTTGAGCCGAAAGTTCAACAAACCATGAATGGCTTTTCCCAAGAAGAACAAAATATTGTTGTAATGCCAACAATATTTGTACAAACAATGCAGCAGCAGCAGGAGTAGGGGATCTGGCAGAGGCAGAGGCAGGGGCCAGCTTTTCCAGGCTGTGCATCCTACGGATGGATGCCAGGCTGTACTGTACTGCATCTGTACCCTCTGTATCGGCAACCGTATCGTGTCGGTGTCGGTGTCGGTATCGGTATCGTGTCGGTGTATCTGTGTGACGCGTCGCGACATGTGTACACGTCTAAGGGGTGGGGTGTGGTGGGGTATCTGGCCTTATGTGGTCTCGCCTTGGAACTTGATTTCCTACGTGCGAATTGGCCACGCAAATATGTGGAAAAACGCTGTGAAAATGCGGCTGCCTCTTACCGCGTACCCGTTTAATGACCAGCCGTCCAGCCATCCAGCCAGCCATCATCCATGGCAGCTGCTGGCGCCATGGGCGTTCGATTTTTCTCGTTTCTCAATTAGAATTTCACGCATCGTCGAGGCGTGCGGTCGCAAGGAGAACCCGATCGGATCATACCAATAATAATCGTCCTTTGTTTGACTTGTTTGCAGATCATCAGTTTCCGATCGATCTGAACAATGTAGCCAAAGATCACACCAATCTGGAGAACGATCAGCTGCAGTCCCTGTACAGGCGGCTCTGTGTCCTCAATCGCTGTGCCACCATGCGGCTGGATCAGTCGCACAAGCCGCAAACACCACAGGTAAGCACTCCTCGCCCCTACCCTATCCTAGCCGCAATGAGAGTAACCCGAACCCGATACCTCCCCCCTCGCACATCTAGCAAAAGGAAGAGTCGGACGATGAGAACTTCGCCCTGAGCGAGAACTGGACATTCCAACCGCACATTCGACGCTGGTCGCGCATCGGGGAGATGGGCCTGGAGCTGCCGCCACCGGGTCTCCTCAACTTGGGGAAGACAGAGGAGAGCTCCTCGAAGGAGTCGAGTCCCGACCGGTTCGAGGACGACGGCTACGACATGGGCGGTGCTGGCATCACCCTCATGATTCCGGGCTGCAGCAAGACCTCCACCGGCACCACCGACGGCTCCTCCCTGGGCGATGGCTCCGATTCGGCTGGACGGCTGCGACGCACGGGCAGCGAACGCATCAAGGACGGCGCCAAGGCCTTCCTGCGACGCGTCGAGTCCATCAAGTCGCGTCGGCGCAAGCGCCAGAACCGGGAGAACGTGGTCATCAGTGGGCCTCAGACGCTGGATCTCTCGCAGCTGGGCCAGCGGAGCAGCCTCCGCAAACCGGATGCCGTCTACTCTACCCCGCCCTCCCCGTCGGCACTGAGCCCCATGCACACATTCCCCAAGGCCCCGTTCTTCGGCAACGACCTGAAGGTGCCCAGCCACAGCGAGAACTTCCTCAGCCCCAATCGAGCCAGCCCGAAGCGCACCCCGACCACGCCCCGCTCGATGCGCACCAGCCCCCTGCACTTCTTCTCGAACCCCATGACCCAGCTGAAGGAGGGCAAGTCGGATGACTCCTCCTCGTACTACAGCGACAGCCAGGAGTCGTCCACGGGGGGCAAGCTCTCGCTGCGGAAGCCCTCGAAGGCGCGCCGCTTCCTGCAGCGCTCGGGCAAGGTGGACGACATCGGTGCCCACTCGGACTCCGAGTGCCACCAGGGGCGCAAGCTGCTCATCAAGGACGCCAACTCGAACACGACGGAGGTCAAGATCAAGAAGCTCACACGCGGCGGATCCCTGAACCTGGGCAAGGATGCCAAGAAGCGGGACGGCTTCCGCACTTCGTCTTTCCGATCGCGGAGCACCACCCGCAAGGAGCCGAAGAACGACGATGAGCAGAGTGTGGGTGGCGGCCCCAGCAACGGGGGAGGAGGATCGAAGCGGCAGCCGGTGGTGCGCTGGCACAGCTTCCAGATGGAGGAGCGCCCCAATATGATCTTCCGCAAGTGCTTCTCAAAGAAGATCGAACCGGTGCAGGAGGACGCAGGCATTCCATTCGCCGCCATGTCGGCGGGTCAATTACAAATCATTCGCAAGCTGGCCCTGGTCACGCTCACCGGCCACATGGAGCGCTACTGTCCCACCCATCGCTCCGGCTGGAACTGGGAGCTGCCCAAGTTCATCAAGAAGATCAAGATGCCCGACTACAAGGACAAGAAGGTGTTTGGCGTCCCCCTTTTGCTGGTCCTCCAGCGCAGCGGCCAGACGCTGCCCATGGCTGTGCGGGCCGCCTTCCGGTGGCTCCAGCTGAACGCCCTCGATCAGGTGGGCCTGTTCCGGAAGAGCGGCGGCAAGTCGCGGATCATCAAGCTGCGCGAGCAGATCGAAGTGAGCGACTCCACCGCGGAGTGCATGGATGTGTTCGATCTGCAGCAGGCGTACGACGTGGCCGATATGCTGAAGCAGTACTTCCGCGAGCTGCCCGAATCTCTGCTAACGACCAAGATGTCCGAGACATTTGTGGCCATCTTTCAGCGTAAGTAGTGGTAGC
The DNA here is from genome assembly GCA_009664405.1 of Drosophila bifasciata. Taxonomy (NCBI): domain Eukaryota; kingdom Metazoa; phylum Arthropoda; class Insecta; order Diptera; family Drosophilidae; genus Drosophila; species Drosophila bifasciata. Next base: position 10,815,731 of record CM019044.1, read on the forward strand.
TATTGATAATGATGTAATGATGCTAATGATGTAATGTGCTTTCCCTTGTAGATCTGCCAGCGGAGGTCCGCCTGGATGCGGTTCAGTGTGCCGTGCTCCTGCTGCCGGATGAGAACCGGGAGATCCTGTATGTCCTGCTCGAATTTCTCACCATTGTCGCTGGCAACTCGCAACAGAACCAAATGACCAGCAACAATCTGGGCGTGTGCCTGGCCCAGTCCATATTCCACTCGTCCATTTCCACGGGCTCGGCCTCGGTGTCCGCCTCGCCCCGCCGCAAGGGCAAGGGCACCGGCATGCCGGACATGAAGGAGCTGGCCGAGGCGAAGGCCTCGCACGAGTGCCTCTCCTTCATGATCGAACACTACAAGCAAATCTACACGGCCGGCAAGGAGAAGCTGGGCAAGTGCAACTTCAGCTACATGGAGGAGTCGAAGCCGGTGCCCCTGGAGGCCCTCGGCGAGGGCATGCAATTCCACAATTGGCGGGGCTACCTCTACGAGTGCACCAGCGCGACCATCAAGGAGGGACGAGAGAAGTGAGTGTCCCTCTACAACATTTCCTGCCGTAACTAATCCTTTATGTTTCCTTTGCCCCAAACAGAACCCGTGGCTGGTTCAGCATTAACTCGCCGAATGACAGCAATGTGGACATTGCCTACAAGAAGGTCGGCGACGGTCATCCGTTGCGTCTGTGGCGTTGTTCCACGGAAATCGAGGGACCGCCACGCGAGGTGCTCGAGTACGTGATCAAGCAACGCGCCTCCTGGGACACCAATCTGCTGCAGTGTCAGACAGTCAAGAAGCTGGACGACCGCACCGAGATCTATCAGTACGCCCTGGATGGCCAGCTAACAACGGACTTTTGTGTCTTGCGGTAAGTTCTACTACATATAAATTCTCCTATGTGGATCCCATGGCTATAATTATGTGTTGCAGTTCCTGGCAAACGGATCTGCCACGTGGCGCCTGCGTCATTGTGGAGACCTCCATTGACAATGCCAAGGCCAAGCCTCTGTATGGAGCTGTGCGCGGCGTAGTTCTTGCCTCTCGCTATCTCATCGAGCCCTGTGGCAGTGGCAGGTCAAGGGTCATGCATCTGGCCAGAGTGGATGTCAAGTAAGTTGCACAAGCTAGTATACCCATGAGATAGTATACTCAAATAATTGCCTACTTTTAGGGGTAAAACACCGGAGTGGTACAACAAGAATTATGGACACATTTGCTCCCACTACCTGTCCCGCATACGGCTGGCCTTCAAGCATGTGGCCGATGGACCCGAGAGCAAGGTCTAAATTAAAATATACCCATATATATGTATGTGTAAACAAACATACAAACATAGTTACATATACTATATACAGATAGTTATGCCGAATTTGCTCGGCGGATATTCGTTGTACCCCTCGTTGTCTGTCGCAAATAGACGCATTTAATACAAAAGAAAGAGAAAAGAAAATCATGTAAGAGGATGGATGGATGGATAGCCCCCCCAGTTCGAACAACCCAACGATTACACAATTATCCATGGACCATAATGAGCTTAAAAGGAAGGAAAGGAAGCCCCGAAGAGAGAATATATTCTTGTAAATAGTTTAGTTTTACAATGAGAAAAGGTTAATATGTTTTCGGTTTACTGTAGCTTATAGTTTACTGTATTATATTTATATATACGTGCTCGGTCCTAATTTATATGCATATATATATGTATACCTTAGCTGTACGACAATTGAAATCTAACATCCAAAATACTCAATACACAAATATCACAAAATATCTGTAACGATTTCTCTTGCTAAGGCTTAAGGCAACCCGTGGCACCCCCTACGCCCTACCCCCTACCACCACACCCAGAAATGTCTTTTAATGTTAATTAGTTTTTAGTCTCGGCAATATGTCCTCCTCCCCCACACCCCCTTTGGAGAGCGTTTCTGGATAAAATGAAAATCAAAAAGCAAAAGGCAAAAACAGCAAAAGGAAAACCTTAAAAAAATGTGTAAAGCAAATTCAACTAGTCAAATTTTATAAATTTAAGTTAAACTACTAACTAACTAAACTATCCCCCAAGATACACTCACATTAAGAGATACAAGATACTTTGCCACTCAATAGTTTTGTCCAGAGTTGATTGATTTGATGTACGATACCTACATATAGTACATATACATGATTGATTGATTGATTGATTGTTTAGTTTGATAAACTATAATGTGTAAAATGTGTCTGTTAAGCGAATAAAATATATATATATATACAATACAGAAATACAATATATCGATGTACTATTCGCGCTTATTATCCCTATCGGTAGTTTTACGATGAAGCATTATACGATAACTCAAATATATGAAGCATAAAGCATAAAGGAAAACGCAATAAAAGTACATGGAAAATGCTAAAAAATATATTCGAAATGTATTACTCGTATTATTTATTTAATTGAAATCCCCATTTAAGGGGGTTTTACCAAGGGTAAAAATTGTTTTGGTTTGTGTTAGCATGAGTCTTGTCTAGGAGAACTAGTCGTTAGTGGGGTAGAAAACTCGTCCTTCTGGCTGTTACATTCCAGATTGACTTGACTATCCAGCAGATCGATAGAAATGCTCCTTGGGAGTATGTTTCAGACCGCTAATTCAGCAGCATGACAATCCAATGCAGCAGCTCATGCGCATGTATTGTATATGTCATGTTAATGTAAGTCTAATCAAATTTTGAATATATTTTACAGCGCGTAAAAGTAATTTTTCAGTTTTTGAAAGTTTGTTTTTTAAATTTCCCCGCGCTTATTTTAACATGGAATTAACATGTAAATTTAACATTAACATTTTCTTTAACATTATGTCTGACTAAGGCTGGTAGTTATGAAACTAGCCCACCTTTTGCAAGACAACATGTAGATGACGCCACACAACTCCAAACTGCAGTGGCCCCATAGATGGCACTAGTAAGCAATGAACGAAATGAACGAAATTACTGGAATGAACGAAACTACTGGAATTATTTCTGATTTGTGCCATTTGCGCAGCTATTCAAGTGAGATTGCACTTTTGCTACAAGTTTGGACTTGGAAAAACGCACAGAGGGCCATTACGAAGATGTAAAGCGCTTGATTGAGGGTGTGGATGGCGTCTGTGTTATTCTGGGCACCCGGAACAAGCTGGAGGCCACTACCGAACTGTCACGTGGCACCGAGAACCTCATCAAGGCCATGAAGGCAGCAAAACTCACCAAGTTCTCGATTGTCATGTCTTCGTTCTTGTGGCGATCCCTAGACGAGGTGCCCGCTGTATTTCATCGCCTGAACGAGGAACACAAGCGCAAGCTGGACTTGACGAAGGCCTCGGGATATGCCATTGCATATTGCTGATGAACCAGCCAGTGGGTATACCGTGACTTACGATGAGGCACCAGGACGCTTATATTTTATCCATAATTCTGGCATAATATGAAACTAAAGCGCCGAACGTATTAGTACTATTTAAATATGCACTTTTAATGCATGCCAGTACAAAGTGTAATTCCAATTATGCTGCAATCATCAAAACCTGTTACCATTGAAAGGCATTAGCCAATGCAATTCCGAAAATCCGATAAACCTTGTTTTTTCACACTAATTGACTGCCGCCCAAGCGATACTACGGCTTGGCTAGGGTAATAAGCTCCCCGGCACACGAAAAGCGGTGGGAAAGCCCACCTCACCTTTCTAGATGGGCGAACGAACGAACACATGTAGAGCACAAGCGGCTGCTAATTGTGCAGCCCGAGAAGCAGCAGCCCCCAAAGAGTGACCCCGAAATAAAAAATACAACAAAAACACACACACACAGCGTACACACTCCCCGAGCGGACACACAGGCGACAAACATTAAAAGTCCATTAAAAAATGATGTTGGGCATGGGCATGGGCATGGCGTGTGTGCTGTGTGCTGTGTGGGGCTCTGGCTCCTGCTCGGGGTGTCCAGACCTGAGCGGAGGCAATTTTGTTGGCAAGCGACCTTAGCGGCCCAGTTGGCTCTATATTTAGAGTGCAAGAAATGGCTGCCAGCAGTCGTTGGGGCGAGGCATAATTGTAATTGCAAATTGCAATGTTGCCCACATGCAACAGACACAGCAGCAGCAACATCCAGTCCAATGCAATGCAATGCAAATGTCCAACGTATTGATTGCATTAATTAATTAATTTGTGACTTAATTTCATGGGCTTGCGGCAATCGGCGGCGCACACACGACGGCACGCACCGCTGCCAAAATGTATTAATATTGTAGCCAGCAAAAAGAGTCGCGACACGTGTGTGTGTTTGCCTTGTTATTAATTGAAATTTAATGGCACACAAAGTATTTTTATTTATTTATTCGACTGCAATTGCATTTATGCGCACTTCCGTCGCTCCCCCCCATACACACATGCACGCACAGACCCACCCACAGACCCCGATCCACCATCCCCCATACCCCTACCACCGCCACCCTGGACAGACACGCACAGACACGGCTGCACATGCACATTTTCCCCGCTATCGACATCCACCACGACGATCGATGTCGACGGCATGGTATTTAACATCAAAAGCCCTGCCCCTGGCCCGCCTTCAGCCACTGCCCATGCCAGACCAAGACCACGGACCGACCCGGCCATGCCACCCCTCGCGGCCATATCCAAAGAGCTTGTAATTGATTTCACTTAAAAATTAAATAATGCATGCGGTTTTCACTGTAAAATGGATTTTCCAAATGTTTGCTGCTCTGCTCCTGTTGCTGTTGCTTTCCATCTTTTCCGCACGTTTCCACTCTCCAGGCTCGCCCATCTCTCACTCTCGCTCAGTTCGTGTTAAATTAAATATGAAAATAAATATCAACATAATTGAAATGGCAACGACTGCAGGCAGCAGCCAGCCAGCCATCCCAGCCAGTCAGCCACAGTCCCAGTCCCGACCGTTCCGACCGACCCGACCCGACACTGTGCAGCTGGGCGACGTAATTGATGAAATTATTTAAGAATTATTTCACAAATGCGGCATGACAATTATGCGGGACTATAGCCCAGATCATGAACAACAAACACTCGAAGAAAAAAGGGATAAGTACCTATGTATGTAGCAACAGCTGTGTGGAGATTAGGGTTTGAATATAGTTTGAATCTGATTTAGAAGATTGGCTATTCTGACTCATCTAACTAATCTAATGCGATGATATAAATTCCACTTTCTTTACACAATTTTCGTTCAATGTATGGCACATTATTATAAGCAAATAATAAAGCAAAAATTGAATTTAAACGCAGCCTGTAATTAATTATCTGCAATGGTCTGTGGGCCCACTATCCAAGGCGGAGTTCTGCGTAGATCGCATGCCAAACAGTGCCCACAATAAATTAATGAACCGTAAAACAATTATCATAAATAGCATCGGAATGCCTTTGCCCTGAACTGATTTTAAATTTGTATGTTGTGTTCGTTTGGGGCTGATTTCTGAACTATTTATTTTTCGATTTGAATATTTCACAAAGTTTGCACTTTCCAAATCGATTTTAAGCATTTATTTGCCGTGGAAGCGGCTATATAATTGTTTACAATTCCTATTAATTTTGAATTTATTTATAATTATTCGCCATTATTCGCTGACACACAAAACCGAAAGCAAAGCCACCAAAATTCATGAGAACTACTGCCAATGACAATGCCAACTAAGGAAAATTACTTATGGCCAAGAGGAGGGTATTGCTTGGAGGGACGAGTCTGTTATTATTGCGGGGCTCTTTGGCTGGGAAAGAGCAATGTCTTTTCGACTCAATTAATTAAAAAAATATACAAATTTGCATTCATATCGCTTCTGTGTTTAGCTATTGTATCGTTTGACATGCAATCACATCAGAATTTTCGCTTGGCTTCGGGCTTGAGGGGGCAGAATTCTCCTGGCCGGTTTCCACGAAGCCACAGCAACAACGACCGACAGCAATTAAAATGTGGAGTACCGAGCACTGCTATGTGCGAGTATGATTCCCAGACCTGCTCAGCATTTGTGATATCCGCGGATCGCTTTGTGAGTGTTTTCTTTTGGTAATTTCGCCTTAAAAGCGCCCAGAGATCTCAAGTATCCGCTTATGGAAGCAGCTGAGGGCTGAGAACGAGAACTGCCGGCTAATCAGCGGCTGCCGGCACGTCAAACGCCTACGCAAGAATGCGCCTGAGGAGAAAAAATAAAAGCGAAAGGCGAAACTGGATACGGTAGAGGATGTGATAAGGGGGAGATGGAGATGGCAGGGAAGGAAGCCAGGGCGATGCCAGGCAGTCGGAGGGACGACAAACACGATGACAAGGCAGCAAATGCCGCGCATTGGGCCCACCAATGGAGGCAATTGGCAACCGGGAAATGGGAGCTGGCAGGGAGCTAGACGCAGGGCTATGGGGACAAATTCTCTGCTAGATGCCAAGTACACGCATTTGTACCGACCAAGGGTAGATATATTACGGATTCACCTTCAATAATGGAGGATTTCTATATTCTTAATCGTTTACCTTTCTCTGCCATTGCTTTGCTGATTTAATTTGTTTGTTTTACAAATATTTTAGGGTAGTCTCATAGTCGTATTACTCGACTGTGTTGTTCTAACTTGTTTGCCTTTTCCCTATGCGTCCTTGCCCTGGCCCAGCTGCCTTATTTTCCTCACCCTGCACAAGCCTTGGCTTTGCGCTTCATTTTGTTTGTCGTTGCCAGTTTTGCGTGCGCACTTTTAATTGCAATTGAATTTTAATTACTGCGTTGTCAGCAAAGAATGTTGCAGCCAGTCGTTTAAGTGCCGACAGCAAGGGGCAGGGCAGGGCAGCATCGCGACAGGGCTGCGGGGAGACAATGAGGCGCAACAGAAAATAAAAGAACAGGAGCAACAGCCACCGCCACTGCCAGTGCCAGTGCCAGTGCCGTCGGCAACAGTTGCCGTCTGGTTAGCGACTCGGCTATGGAGAGGGCCCAGAGTTGGAGTCTGAGGCTGTTCTTTGACTTATTTACAGCTTTGTCGCCGAGGCAGCAATTAAATGAGCGACGGCCGACGGCAATTGACGTTCCAAGTTTGAGTTCGCCCTTCATTAATCAGGCAGAGCAGTATAAAAGCGATGATCCGATAGCGTTTATCGACTGCTGATGACTCTATTTACGGTCCAGGTATGGGCAGAGATAACCTAATGAGGGAGAGAGTGCTCCGGCCCGTCCCACATCCATTTGCAATTAGGAATGTCTGGGCCATGATTAAGTTGAGTCCCGTCTAACGCTCTGATAATTTGTCTTAGTTTCCAGTTTGAAATTGATGTTTTATAATTGATTTTAGATTTATCAGTGGGCTTGGTTATAGACAGTTAATGGGCAGTCAAACAAAAAACCCTTGACTACTGCCTTGTATTGTACCCAAAAGTGGCCATAAAATCGGACTAATCGGCTTGCTAATCGACCATTGGGTATAACTATCAATGTAACCCAAATATCAAGAATGAAATCCCAATTAGATTTGTTTACAATTTAAACTTTACATATGTAAACAATACTTTCCACTGTTTAATGCCCCGAAAATATCCAACACAAAACAGCAAGACAAAAAATAACAGATAATGTAAGAGATAACCAGATCAAACTAGATCAGCCAATGCAGAATTCAATACTCACGGCAAAGCGAAATCACAAAATGTGAGCTTTCCAACAGTTAATGCAGACAGAGAGAGAACACGCCATCTGCAGTTGCTAACATTTGCCCTCTCCAAATTTGGGTCTCTCTTTTGGGTCGAACTTCTTACAGTACTTTCTGCTTTAAACAGAGCTTACAGCTTAAGCTTACAGCACAGTGTCCACAGATGATTATGCACTCAAAAATGCAAAGCGATTTCAGATCAGATTTTAAATACTAAAATTAACTTGCTTACTGGTGATGTATTTATGTATTTATGAATGTATTTAAAATTAACAAAACAATTAAATAAACTTTAAAATAAAACATAAAAGAAAGAGGACACTTTAAGCCCACGTTACTTGCGCTTGCGCGTGGCTTTGCCCGACATCTGGGGAGATGGGGTTGCCTGCGACTCCAACATATTAGATTCAGCGTCGAGATCATCGCCCAGCTCGGACAGATCCTTGCCCTTGCCCTTGCCGGCCACCAGCTGCTTAACGGCCTTGACATTTACCTTGGGCTTGGCCATGGGTTTGGCCAGAGTTCCAATCGATTTTCGTGGCTTGTTTTGTTTTGTTTTGGTCTTGGAGTCGGACTTGGAAATGTTCTTGGCAGTGAGCTTTGTTGGGGAGGATGAGGCGGGACTCGAAACATCTATCTCGGGACTTGTTGGGTTTGTCATCCCAATAGTAGCCTGTGCAGCTGCTGCCTTACCCGAGTTTCCCTTCACCGGGTTCTTCTTTTTGCTGGGCTGCAAGTGGGTGAGAAAAAGGAGATGTATAAATACAATTTTGAGTCAATAATTGTTTTTACTCACTTGTTTTGTTGGCTTTTCCTTTGCCTTTGCGGTGTTTGATGGTTCTTTGGCCTGCTTCTTGGCCTGGGCCTTTTTCTCCTTTACTTTGGTCTTTTCCAGTGCCTTATGTGCTTTTAAATTCTCCACTGACCGCCGCCGATTCATTGGGATTCTTGTGAGCCTAAATGAGCGCTTCACCTGTTCCACCTGCCCTTTGGTAATGCACAGCTTAAGCGACCGCAGCACTTGCCTGCCAAAGCGCCGCTCGTCAGTCACTTCATGACCATTGCTCTTTATGTACTTGACAATGGCCTGAACCGATGATCCGGCCTTATTATCCAAAGCTTCGATAGCCTTTAAGATCATAGAGATCACAGTGGTCTTACGCGCTGTCGTCTTCGATCCAGCATCGGGCGGCGGAGTGGGAAAGAGATGAGTGGGTGAAGCCTCGGGATGGCCCACACGGTCAAGTTCGAAGGTAATATCGGCACTCTTTGGGGCTCCTGTCCCGTTCTTTGGATCTCCTACGGCCTCTCCTATGGAGTCCTCTTTATCTTCCTCTGATTCTTCGCCATCCGAGTCGAAGGAATCGGATGCGGATTCCATTTGTGGGGATTTTTTGTTTTCAATTTTATTGCGCGGTTTGCTGTTACCCTTAACTTGCAACTTCTTCATTGCCAAACAAAATATTCAAACGAATTAGCTAACACAGTTAGTTAAAAAAAAACACAGACAGACGTAACACGACACGAATCGTAGACGACGACTAAGCTGCAGACTGTACACTAAAGCAATGCCCAGAAAGGTTAAATGCAAAAAAAGTACAAACGAGAGAGATAAAATGAATAGGTAGCTTGGATCAAAGAAGAATACAGCTAGCAGCAAGTCTGAGCTTTTTTTACAGTAAAAGCGTAGAGAAGAGATTGAGTACAGAAGGTACAGAAACATAAGGTGGAAGTTTACAGTGGAAGTTAACAGTGAAAGCTTCAAATGCTGTTGCTTTGTTCTGCAAAGCAATCAGAGAGATCAGAGAACTGCTATGAGACATGAAAACTCACAAAAATAATACTTAATTGGAACTAATGTAGTTCTGAATTAAATTCTGCTATCAAATATGCAGAGCTATGTAAAAACTTCAATACATTTGTATGTAAACACTTTCTCATCAAAAGGAAGTGCACTCCAAGCAGGTGTACACCGAAATGGAACCACATTCAAATACTTACATATCCAAAAATCCACCCAAAATGTGTGGGCGACTGTGGGTGACATTTTCCTGGGGCGACCGAGCCCCGAACTCCACCAATCAACGGCAAAAATAACAAAATGTCAAACAGAACGCATGCAACAATTTATTTAAATACCTCAACCTCATCAAATTTGAGTTAACACACCCCAAGCATCAGGCATCAGGCATTACGACAGACGATGGGGCCCCATAGCCATAGCCATAGCCATGGCCAGAGCAAGAAACAGACCCAGACCCGTCCAACGAAATAAAATGAAAATGAAAATTCAATTTTCCACCTAAACGCAGACACCGCATCAATTTTGAAAATGCTTTTGCCGAGCGGCAATGAAAACGATTTGTTGTGTTTGACGAAGAGTGCCCTGGCCCCGGGTCCGGGTCCGGGGGAATGGGACGACGCGACGAATGGAAGTGGAGCCCAGACAGAAGGGAGCACCACTCAAACGGCAGCCAAGAAGTCAACTCTGTCGATGCTAAAGAGATGCAGGCGGTTGGACTTGATGGTCTAGTGGCGGCGGGGGTAAAGCAGCAGCTCCTCTGGCAGACCCACCAGGAGGGAGCACACACACACACAGAGGAGCTGCAAAAGCAGAGCCAACCGGAGGGCAGGCAAGCCCGTGGAAGTCTCAACCATTATGACTCGCCCTTTTATACCCTTTCAAAAAGTTATTGATGTTTTTAGGGCAGAAAAAGATAAATCGATCTTATGATTATTTGAGGGTATGAAAGGGTATCAAATGTATCGGCACCGAAGTTGCCATTTCCTTCTACTTGGTGGCTGTCAACGACAAGCCCTGGCCCTGGATGTAGCCAAGACCTCCCCTCCGTTCCGAGAGGAGAGGCAGACAATTAAAACATCTTTATGGTGTGAGTGTGGCAATTGCCATGGCGCCCACACCACTCTCGGATGCATCTGCAGCTGTATCTCTACCTCTCTATGTGTATCTGTCTCTCAGATTCTCTGCTGTTAATCTCTGTGTGTTGATTTATGCAACAATTTTCCATATTTGATCGATCTGTTCAACTCTTTTCGGGGGCTGTGCCACAACGTAAATGTCTGGCTGTATTAAAGCATTTAATTAGTTTTTATTGACCATTAAGATGCCAATCGTGATTGGAACAGTAGCTGGAATAGCTACAGAGTCCACACAACACCCACACACCCACAACTTTCTACAACACATTATATACAACATTTAATGTTTATTACTTTTCCGCACAGATATTTTATGGCAGCCCAGCACCGAAATATTTATGATATTTACAACAAAAGAGCAAACGCACAACATTTTTCTTTTCTTTCTTTTTGACTAAAATTGATACAAAAACATACAAATTAATTAAAGTCAATAAAGTAAATTAAATGTGGCCCAGGGTCCCCCTTTTAATGGGGTAGTGTGGAGTGGTGGCGGAGCCGGCGATTGAGGTGGAGGTGGAGGCCCTCTCCAAGTGGCATCATCCGCGACTCCGTTGAGTGATCATCGGGACTGGGACCGGGACCGGCATGCACTTCGCTGCCAATTTAATGGCGTTTTTACAACTTGAAAGATTCGTGCCTGCCATGCCGTTTTGAGCGATGATGGTTTTTCGGGGGCAGCCCCTGTCCCGCTCCCGGTGCCCGGTGCCCGCTAAATGCACACGAAATGCAGCGCAACGAATGTCATTAGAACATAAAAATGATATTAATTGCATGCGAGAGTGCAGACCCCAGGGCCCGATGCCAGACCAGGCATACCTCATGCTATAGAAACGTCAACGTTATGATGATGGAATGGTATATACATACATACATATGTGCATATGTACGTATGAGAGCTGGAATGGCAATGGAGTGCTCATCGGTAGAGATTCTTTGGCGGAGAGCGATCCTCTTTGATGGGGACAGTGCCAGTGCCAGTGCCTGCGCCAGCGACAGAGCGATCGCATAGCACTGATAAATAATAAAAATTAAAAATAAATTAACACCTAGTAAAGATGCAGCGAAGGGGGATGTGGGGACTTGTCTCTGTCCTTACTTGGGACCTGGTTTCGGATGTTGTCGGCCCCGCAGACAGCTTAAAAATAGCGCAAAAGTAATTAAAAACGAAAACGAAAATATAGAAGCAAAACACAAACACACACTCACACTCACACATACATGGAAAGTATACCCCTTAGTCGTCGCACTTCCCCCCTGCCATATACCCATAAAAAAAGATATATATGTATATATATCGAATTTAACAAGCGCAACGTCGAAGTGAGGCACAGATCAAAGGAGCCCTGAGGATGCTGCATGCTGCCTGCTGCTACTGCAACAAACGGAGACCGAAAGTGTTGCCCTGCTGATAATGAGGATGCTAATGCAGTTGACATTTTATGTGGCCATAGACTGCTCTGCTCTGGGCCTAGGCCTGGGTCTGGACCGGTAATTAAATGCAATTATAATTTCATTTAATTAGCTGGCAGCTGGAAACTGACTGCTCTATTCCCCAGGCGAATGCTTAAATATTGATGGATTCATTAGCATAATATTTTGGTTTATTATGAAATATGTTCGCTCTGGTTAAGGACTTATAGTTTATGGCTGCAGCTAATTGAAACACGTAAAAGGGGATGGGTCACTGAGAGGGTCTGTCAAATGAAGTACTATTTAGGAGAATCAATGTACATAGTAGAAAACATATTATGTTTTGTGGAAATGAACATATTTACATGCTGAAATTAATCTTCTTTCCGATATAGTAGAAGAAGTGTTGAGCAACTGCCATCGATTGGCTGACAAATCGTATTTTGTAAGCCTTTAATAAGGGGAAAGAGAACTTGACCCAACAGCTCCTTCTTTCTCCCTCTCTCTCTCTCTGAACAGAACACAACATCCAGGGCTGAAGATATTTCATTGAATCAATTATCGCTGGACATGCCATAATAATAACTGTCTGCTCTCTGCACACTCCCGCCAACACACACACAAACAACTAGACAGTCAGACAGATAGACAAAGTGCCCATTCCACACACACAAACAAGGTCGCTCGAAGCGACAGAGCATCAGGGACATGTTCGTTCCTTCATTGATAACTGGCTAGAAAGCAAAGCCCAAGCCCCACCTGGCCTTGTTGCTTAACCAACTGTAACAGCACAAGTGTGGCAGAGCAGGGAAGGACATGAAATAAAATGGGGAAAGACTCACGGACAGAGACAGAGACAGAAAGAGAGAGAGAGAGAGAGAGACAGCTTACGCAAACAGAATCCAAAGGATGCAGCAATAAAACAAAAATTTGTTCGTATTAAAGCAAAATAATGAAGTGAAAATGGCAACAATGTGATTACACACAGTCACAGACCCCATAAGCCATCATAAATTGTTACCAAAGAGTGCCAACTAGAGCGGGATGGGGACAACAGATTAGGCGAGAGTCAGAGAGAGAAGGAGCATCTGCGTCGGCGCCACATAGAATGTTGCCAGCAACATGCTGCCCGAAGCTAACTTGTTGGATGCACAGCCAGCCCACAAAAGTTGTTTGTTTTATTTTCTTTTGCTTTTTTTTGTGTCCCAGTCACAGAACCCGCTGCATCTTTCGAGCAGTTTCCCATTCAACAAAAACTTTTCCACAGTCCGCACCCAATTTCCGTCGAGAGTCGATACGAAAAGTTATTAATTGAGCAGCCCCATAATGAACTCATTTACAGATCGTAATGTGCTCCCATTACGGGCACACACCCAAACAGCTGCCGCGACGTGCAGCACGGCACTTGATGGCAGCATTACGTCGAGTTAAATTGCTTGTAATGATGATGGTGGCAGCAACATCACAATGAGTGAGTCAGAGAGGCAGGCAGGCAGGCAGCCAGCCTCCGACACCCGCCCCTACCCTAGTCGGGTAAAACAGGGCTAAATGTGTCCAATCTGTCGAGGGCGGGGGCCGGCAAGGAGCAGCCCGAGCAAATGTCAGACAGCATTTCTCCATTTGTAGCTGGACGTTGGGGAACGAAATAGAGTCAGACAAGCAAGGTTCGATATGGATATGACTACATCAGCCTCTGTGCCACTCTGTGTGTGTGTGTATTTGTGTGTATGTTTGTGCATGCATCTAATGGATACACATGAATCGTATCTTATCGCTTGCGAGTCAGGGCAACAAAAGTTTTCAAAATCAAATGGAATTGCCCAAGTTTAGACACTGTTTCAGGCCCCACATCATGTTAGTCCTGGAAATGTACTTCAATTATAGACAAAACATAACTAGCAGTGGGATTCCAACATTGCTCAGATTTACTTTGAAACTCCTAACGACAATATCTATATAGAAAAACAAAAACTCGTACATACATTAGCAGAAATTAAAAACAAAAACTGCCGTATTTTTTTTTTTGTAAATCACCTTTTGGCTTTTGACATTGACAAACAACAAAAATGGATCGCTTATATCAGCTGATTCGCTATCCGAGCGATGCCAACAATAACAACGATCTCCATCAGCAGGGCATGGAGTTTCTGAGACGCCGCCATCCAGCACTGGCCCTGTTGCTGGATGCCCCCAACGAGCCGCCGAGGAACCTGAACCCGTTGCAAAACTTTGCACCTGATCCGCCAATGCCACGCAAGAAGCGCAGCTTTATGACCACCTCCCAGCCGTTCCGCATCCAGACGAGTGTGAGCGATCTGCAGCGAAATGCCTGGCAGGCCATCCAGGATGTTGCCCCCGAGCAGCGGCGCGAGTGCTATGTCCAGTATATGGCGAAGCACATGAACAGTCAGAACTATCCGAATGGTGTGGGTCTGCCCCATCGCTGGGGTCAGTTCTGACTGAACAGAATGCTGGCCAAGAACCACAGACGACCTCGAAACGAAATCTAATCAAATAAAAGCAAATATATAAAATTATTAGCCCGTGGGCCTCAATCAAACTTTTCATCGGGGGAAATATCTTGTAGTTCAGGCTACATAAACTAAGAACTTTAATTACATTTGTCAGATTATTAAGCCATCATTTAGAAAACAAACAGGCTATGATTCTTCTGCCATCACAGCCATCTATCGCACAAATCACAGTCTGACACAATGCTTTTGGTCTGAAAAGTCGATTGCCCCGAAGGGCAACCGAGAAATGCATGAAATTGACAATTAATAAACTTCAAATTGGAAGCCGCACACAAATATCCACTTTGGCCCCTGCCCCTGCCACAGGCAACGAGCACCGAGCACAAAAGGATTTATGGAGTGCCCAGTGCTATGTGAGTGGGAAACAATTGCAACCAGTCGATCTACACACATATGGCATCTCCCTGAACCCCCAACCCGAACACTGGACACTGACAATGGGCGACCAGTGACCAGTGGCCAGGGTCAGAGACAAAAGCCGAACACGGACAATTGGCCCAAAAGTGTAGCAAATAAATACAAAATGCAAAAGATAATTGCAATCAGAGCCACAAAATGTAGCCAAAAGGCTTATAAATTGTGGGAGGCTGCATGCCGCAGGAGCTGGGCGGTTGGGTTGTTGGATAGGTGGAGGAAGGGCATCCGATTGCACCGAAAGGTAAACGCATTTAATTTCCTAAATGTACTTCATATGCCGCACACGCACACGCACACGCACACGCACATACAAATATTTAAATACAAATACACGGCAGTCAGTTGCAGTTGCAGTTGCCGTTTGGAGTTGCAACAACACACATACATACATACATACATTGTAGTTGCCGCCCCTTTCAGACCCTACAGCATTCTGGCTTCTGGCTACAAAGCTTTAGATACTCTACCCTCATAGTGGAATGTATGCGAGTGTTAGTTCGATGAGGAAGTAAGTTTGAAGTGTATTAGGGAGTCAGGATGAGGAAGAACGCATTTAGTTAGTTTGAAAGCAGACAAAAGATAAATAAAGTAACATTTTAGTTCAGTCATTATATTATATGATAGAGAAATAAATTGATCGAATGATTTTTTCCGAAATATTTACTTCCTTCAATGGGTTGCAGACTTTTATTTGAGTGTCTGGGTAACCCTTCGCAGGAAGGGCATAATGAAGCGCCGGCAATTTACGGCCATTATTGCAACAGACAGGCAGCTAGCTATATAATGTGGCACGCCCGCCACATGCCACCCACACACACACACACACACACACACACACACACACACACACAGAAACACACACATTCTGCTTTGTGGTGTCACTGGCTGGGGGAAAGAGAATGAAGAGATGATGAGGCTGCCTGGGCCATAATATTATGTGGCTGCTTTTGGGCTAAGCTTTTGCATTTGCTTTTTTCGGGACTGTGATTGCTGGTGTTCTGTTGCAAATGGCCTTTGCCACATGCAACAATGTTGTGGCCTTTGTGCGCGCGCCTTCTAATTGAATTGCATTGATGTTTGGTTTTGCTTTGTCTGCCCAATTGTTGCATTTACATGCCCGAATTGAACACCTAAAAGCATAATACAACAAAAAAATATGCATGTACATATGTTTTGCTTGGAAAATGGGGAGAAGAGGAGAGCAGGCAGAACAGGGAGCATTTAAAACGTAATTATGGCATGTCACCCTGCAGACATGACGCCCCCAAAAGGCAGCTACCCAGCTCCACATCCCCCACTGCCACACTGCCAAACGCTGCAGCAAGGGTTGATTAATTTACCAAGTGCTGCACATGTCCCTCGCATCATGCAACAATCAGACAATGAAGTGGAATGAAGTTTTCTGTCCGTTCCGAATGTTTGACAGACGACTTCCCCAGTCCCCAGTCCCCTCCCAAAACCAAGCCCCGTGCCAAACATTTTGTCGAGGCAAATGGACTCGTGATTTTTGGGGTTGTTGCTGCCGCCGGGCAATGAATGCACGAAATGTGATTGATGCTCATCCGCTATCGCCGCTCTCCATTGTTGCATGATGTCTTTGATGTATGTACATATGGCCAGACCACCCTTACCCCCAAAATACCACAGCCCCCTTACACCATGCTCCACCTGGGTTTTGTTGAGTAATTGATTTTACCTCTGCTGACCCCACACGGATAAGGTATAGGGGTGGGTGTGAGGGGCAGCAGATTATCAGACATTGCCCCAGAAAGACTCGCACACATGCATTTGCGTTTATTAATTCAATGCCATGGCAATTCTTGTATGTAATTTCCCCTTAATTATGCACACACTCTTAACTTCGCATTAATTATTGTCACTCGATTCACATGAAATCTCTGCCGAAAGCCCAGGCCAAACAGAATAGCTTCTTGGATTTTGCACACTCAGCAGGCGGGGCACAAACAATTACAGCCAAGCGACAGAGTGGAAAACTCCACAGCACTTCACAACAACTTGGAATACTCTTTGCCAATAGAATTAAACACTTGAAAAAGGGCTCTCAGTTATTGTTAATTGGTTGAGATGGTCAAGGAACAGATTACTGTTGAAAGAACAAAGCTCAAATACTTACACTGACATGTCAAAATTACACGAAATAACTACATGATATTCTACCAATTCCAGTTGCATAAAATTCACCAAATAAAATAATTATTTAAATTTATAACAAAAAAATGTGATTCTAATGATAATTTCTTTTCCAAAAAATATTAGATATATTTGTATGTTACTCATGGAATATCCTGTAAACCCTCTCTAGGGTATATAAGCTTCACTATTGCATTGCATCATTTTTCATTGTTTAGTGTTTTTTCTTTGCATTTTGATTGTATTTATGGGGAAACGTGTGCAGAAAGTTTTCCACTTACAAACAATTCACAAGTAAAATACCTTGACTTTAGCTGCTGCTGCTGCTGCTGCTCATGGAGTATGGGCGGTGGGAGGCTACCAAAGTTGATGTCTGTGACTACCATTGCCAAGGCTCTTATGCCCCTCCCTGAAGCACTCACACCAGAAGCAGCCCAGACCGACCTCATGTAGCAAATTGTTGGAGAATAAAGTAAGTACAGCAGAAAACAGCAACAGCAGGAACAACAGCAACAGCAGCAACAGCAGCAGCAGCAGTAGAGACAACATCCGCACACGAACAACAACAGACATGTATATACTCGGTCGTAGCAAATGGCAAACTAAGCATCAGTAAAAGATACTTTTCCCCGTAAGTAGAAGCGTGGGTGGGCTTGCAACCACCAGACGGACAAGTCTGCCCCCAGCTCAAGACCCTCCCCCCCAACCAAGCTCTCAGAAGCCTGGCGGGCCATTCCAGACTCGGGCGGGCCTGTCTAAATACGAGCAAGCGATTTGTACTACTAGTTGGCAAACTACTCACACAGAGAGCAGAGCAACAGGAGCTATGACAACATCTGGCAAAAACACCCCACTCCACCCGACTCTGACTCTGGGTTTATGTAAAATGATAATACTCACCTGCAGTCTGTAGTCCGTGTGGCAATAGAATGCAGAGGGAAAGAAAACCCAACTCGGCAACTGAAACAAACGACACAGCAAATAGTGGAATTCAGCTAATGAAATTACTTGGCTTCGCTTGCTTGCCATTCTGTCAGTGTAATAACCTAATTTCAAGGCAGTATATTATTCATTTCAGTGCACATAACCGACAGGAATTTGATGGAATTTCCTGTAAACAGAGAGAATACAGACGAACTTCCCCGGATACATATTGGGAAGAGGCGGACACCCAGGCGGACAAACGGACAGACGGACACACACATAAACAGGCTTATGAACCCAGCTTGCTACTATAGTCTATTGCTGGTCTGTGCCACGCTCCTTCTTCTCTACTCCCCACTATTGGCCCACTATTGGCCCTCTGTTGTTGCTGCTGCTGCTGCTGCTGGTTAAACAAACAGACCAAGCGCCACCACAGACAATCAGAAAGGCATTCAGCCAAGAGAATGCCGAATACCAGCATCAGAGTAAAGCGAAGCAGAATAAGTCCAGAGCATTACAGTGTACAGGAAAGTGAGTTACGACTATTGGATACCTCCTGTACTCAGAGTCTTTTAATTATAATAATAATAATAATTCTACGAGTATAATCAGCAAAGGGAGAAAATAAATAATTAACTATCCTCACTGACATCTCAGCGCTCGGACGGTCAGCTTTCTATTGCCTGTTATACCCCAGCTATCCACAAAGTAATGAGTACGAAAAGGGAGGAAGTGTGTGGGGAGGGGCAGCCATCTATCCATGCTTCTCCAACTACTTAGTGCATATAAATATTTGCGCAAATATTCCAAAATTTAAATGTTCCCAGTCCAAGCGAATGTCAGACATCAGCCAATAACTGCCGCTCAACCGGAGATAAAATATCATCGCAGACAAAGAAGTTCAAAAGTGTTGCGTGGGCCGAAGCTGGGACTGGAGCCCCCCAATGGATTTGCATATGTTGAAAACAAAAGTTGAAATCTCGTAAATGTTTATGTCTCTATACCCGAGTATCATTCGACTTGAAAGCAGACTGCGAACAGGGGAATTCTCTGAGATATTCGACTGGCATTTGTGATCTTAATTGATGGCAATTTGTGATTCGTACTCTCTCTCTCTCACTCACTCACTCTAAAGAGAGAAAGAGAGGGAGTGGGGTTGGGTTGGGATGGATGGGCCATTAACACATTTTAATCTGCCGTTGGGCGAATGGCTTTTGTGTGGTCGCAGAGGCAGCAGATAGCAGAGGCAGGCTCCTCCTCCTCCTCCACCTCCGGCTGTGGCTCCGGCTCCGGCTCGGGCGCTCTTTCGCTCTTAATCATCAGCATAAGCAATAATGGGAAACAATTGCCATCTGTTGGATGCCTCCCAGGCAGGCTGCTTGCCTGCGTGCCTTTACCCGGAATATCTGTCGCCTTTTGCTGCCACTGAAATTGCTGAGCTGAGCTGGGGCTGAGGCACACACTTTTATTGCATTGCCATGTCAACAGTCAGAGGCAGCAGCAGAAGCAGCAGCAGCAACAGCAGTTGCACTTAAAATGCGAATCCGAATGCGAATTGTGACGCAAAATGAAGCTACTTGTGTGCCCGGCACAGACACAGATACAGATACAGATACAGATACAGATATACACCTACAGCTACAGATTCAGAACGAGATAGCAGCAAACTGCGGCAAGAGGCAGGCTCCACTGTCTGTCTGGATGTCTGCCTGTCTGGAAGTGGTGGTGGTGGTGGTGCTGCTGCTGCTGCAGCATGCCACATTCAATTAGTGCAACAACATATCCTGCCATCAGTTGATGTTGCCGTCGCTCGTGTTGCTCTCTTGCACGGCAGCAACACAGGCAACAGCAGCAGCAGCAACAGCAACTGCAGCAGCAGAGGCAACACCAGAGGCGAAGGGAAAAACCAGAGTCAGTGCTACACTTAATTTTATTCATTTGACAGTTGCAGCACAGCTTCTCTGACTGGCACAAACACACATACACCACGTAAACTCTACTCTACAGCTATCCATGTGGCACATTCGAATCGCTGCCACACGTACAGCAGCAATTAAGGTCAGGCAGGCGCAACAACAGCGACAGAGGCAACAACAGTGGAAATACTTTTTAATTATGACATTTTATTGAGTGAACATTTATGCACAAATGACAAGACCTTTTATTCGGATCGCCGCGATAGGGTTCGAGTGAGTTTTAATGAACGGACCAACAGGGTGGAAAACCAGCATTGTCCAAGGCAAAAAAAATGAAACATCTACCATAAGGGAAGACTAATTACTACAGAGACTAAGGGTTATCAATCCGAGATATTCTTTAATATCAGTTGCCAAAAGTATTCTCATTCAAAATTATGCCTTTTCCATTAAATCTTACATTATCTTAGTCCACATTAAATATATTTACATATGTAGAACAGTACTAAATCCTTAATTATCATCAACTATGCTCCCTGTACCCTGCATTCCTGTTTCATCTTATATTTTCAGAATATTCTCTTTATTTATTATAAGTTTTACTCCCTCAAATATTATTTCAATGTGCAGTTTTCCCCCCTTTAGTATTTTTGCTATTTCACTCCAAGTGCTGTACTGCACAGTGCCCTGTCACATCCAATTAACTCTAATTGGAATTCGCATTGTGCCAGAATTCAGCTTTCAATTAAATTTACACGCTGCCACCCCACTCTGCGGGCGAGGAATTTAATTTGGCAAATACATTTAGCCAGCGCCTGAGCCATCGTGAATATTTCACACTTTTTAAATGTCGCAAAGCGCATAAAAATTCCATAAATACGCTAATGAAACACATGGCCAGGGCAGCAGGGCAGCACAAGGCACACACCCCAACATTCAAACATCCGCAAAATAAGGAGCTGGGGGCCAGGCTAACTCTTTGCAAGAGCAACAGACCACGGCACGGCACAGCACAGGCCACCCAGGAGGCGGCAGGCTGGGCACAGATATGTACGTATGTATGTATGTACTGTACATGCAACAAGCGGTGGCAGACATGGGGGGAATCGGGGAATCCCCAACCACCCTCGTTGGCAATTTCATTTTACATATTTCCCATTTATTTTGCTGTTTCTTTTTTCAGCCAAATTCAGCAGAAACGAGAATATGAGCAAACAGAGAAACGGATACGGATGTATTTTGCTGCTAGGTGCTGGGCGCCTGTGACTCCACCATCTACACACTGCCCATACAACTGTATCTATGTGCACACATGTAGCTGAATCTTGTATCTGCAGCCTGTACTGTAGCTGGCTTTTTGCAAGTGCATCTGATCTATCTGAGACTGCTGCTGCTACACTCGTATTTGGTTTTTATGCAATCATTTAACAAACACATCATGAAAATTCAATTCAATTCTGTGTTTACGTCGACTCCAGATGATACGTATGTATATTGCTTTTTAATTGCGGACCCGAGCGGAAATTGCTTTCACAAACATTCTGACAAAACAGCCACACACACATGCAGACATATGTGTATATGTAGATACAACGAGCAGGAGGAGTGCCCAATGACATTTTGCTTGGGCCAAATGGTGGTGGGGAAGGCAGGCGGCGGCGTCGGCGGCTCCTGAAAACTGGCAGCGGAAGTGCGTTGATTGCATGACTCCTAGAACTGGGAACTGGAGAAAACTCCTTTGCCATTTGCCTGACCTCAAAAACTTTGACCTTTTTTCCCCTACACTAAAGTTGTTTATTTTCGTATTTGTATACCTCCTGCCAAAGGGTATTAGGATTGTGGCCAAACGTTTGCAAAGCTGAGTAGAAATCACATCTCACTTTTGACCCTCTAAGGAACACATTATAGTACAATCAAGTCCCTTTGGAATTTAAAAATAATATAATTTTTTATTTCCAAAATACAATACACAGTGCATTCAGCAAGGGTATATACATTTTCGTTCCTCCAAACTGGCCTTTCTTCCTTGTTCTCAATTCTTGTTCTGTTTTGTTTTTAATTGCATCACATGCGCCATGCAATTTATAATTGGAATCAACTCCAGCAAGAGCCCAACCACCCTCTCACCTATACTGGCACCCGCACACACAGATACAGCACACACATACACCCCCACACACACACACTAGCACGTACCCACCCATATACCCATATACACGTAGTTCGCGCTCTCATTTAATATGAAAGTCACAGAATGTGAGCTAATTGAAAACACTTGCAATATTTATGAGCAGCGCAACATGTTGCCAAAGCACTTGACTCCCAATGATAGACAGAGAGAAAGAGAGAGCAGAGCAGAGCAGCATGCTTGGCAACATGCTGCCAGGCTAATAAAACAACAAAATGATTTTATTATAATGGATTTATAACGCCAGACAAGAGCAAACACGCTATTAGACAGAGAAGGATAAACAGCCAGAGAGATACATATCTCTCTACATCCAAGAGTGGGGAGACAAAGACAGCGACAGCGACAGAGAGAAGGAGAGCCAGTGCGGAAGCAAGACAGAAAGGGAGGGAAGCATAACCAGAGAGAGAGAGAAGAGAGCTAAATGCACTTTTGAATTGAGACGCAAACGCAGGCAAGAAGTCCATTAAGCGCAATGTTGTTGTCATCATTTAATGCTTTTTGTTGCTTTACTGCCGGTATGGGTTGTTGTTGTTGGAGAGGGGAATAGCAGTTCGTTCGTTCGTTCCCTCTCCACCTCACTCCCCCTGGCTCTTAATGTTTCGTCTGTGAGTGAATGAGAGCAATTTCAGCGCTGCGTGTGCGCATTTGCAGCTTCGTGCTGCTGCTGTTGCTGCTGCTGTTACCATATACCCTTGTAAATAGGGTATTATGATTTCGATCAGTTGTTTGATAAGCACACAGGGCAGTAAGTGCTGCAGTGGTGCAATTGTTTAATATTAAATGACTCCATGCTACACTCCGCTGCCTTAGGAGCAATCAATCTGAAAGAGTATCTACCATCTTGTTGTGTCCTATGTAGCAGTGGGGAGGGTATTTCTGGTCTGGGTTGCTGCTTGCTCTATTGTTGCCTGCAGCATAAATGGCCCCCACTGTGCCGTGTCGCGGCAACGCTTGCCTTAAGTGGAGATATTTATAATAAGTTTATTTACTTGTTTGCCCCCCCAGCCCCTATCCCGATGTCCACAGATGTTGCTCGGCCATCCTTGCCACGCGCAACATGTTGCTGCGGCATGCTATGTGTTGCGAGGCTTGTTTGGCGCTTTGGGGCACTCACATCCACAATCACATTCACAGTTGTAAATTTTTGTTTTGCGTTAACGACCGAGCGAACGGCTGCCGCGGCCGGTTTAAATCGTCGTCGTTTGTCGTTGTCGTTGTCGTTCTCGTTGTTGTCATCGTTAG
This sequence comes from Drosophila bifasciata, assembly GCA_009664405.1. Classification (NCBI taxonomy): domain Eukaryota; kingdom Metazoa; phylum Arthropoda; class Insecta; order Diptera; family Drosophilidae; genus Drosophila; species Drosophila bifasciata. Next base: position 10,839,133 of record CM019044.1, read on the forward strand.
TTAGCGCTTGTTCCGCCGCGTGTTTTTTGGTAGTAGAGCTCGTCAAAGCGATCCGATCCATTGACAGTGGCCATCGAACCTCTGCAAATCTCAGAGGTAACACAATCTCGAACAGTATTTAAACTCTAAACAAAAATTCATTCAAAAAAAATACCTTCTGTTAACTTGAAAGTGAACCTCTGAAGATGGGCAACAAAGTTTTAGAAAATATCAGTAGTTAGCAGTTAAAAGTTCGCAGTCTCGGACCTCATTTAGAACTCACAAGAATCCCATTCAAGCTGCGAATTCTACTCGTATTTGAACTCCACTGCAATTCATTGAAGATGAAGTGAGGCAGTTTTTGTGTGTTAGTGGACTGGCTTCATCAGCAACAGCATCATCATAATCAGGGGCATCAACAGCAACAGCAACAGAAACAGCATTCATCAGAGGGGCATCATCACCCCATGCAACGCACAATTTGTTTTGCATGCAGCCTCAACATGAGATTTCCATCTTATTGCTGTGTTTATTTTGAAGTGGGTCTCTTCTTGGTCCCAGACTCGGTCTCCGTCTTCGTCTCCGTTCCCTCTTCGTATATTCCTATTCAAGTGTATCTAAATTGCTTCATCTTCTGCATCAGCATCAGCATCTTCTTGTTGATGTTATTTCTTGTTTCATATTTTCGTAGCTATTTTTAGTTACCTCTATCTCACTCTCTCTCCCTCCTTTCTTCCTTCCTTCCTTCCTTCTTTTTGCATACCACTCGGACTGAGAGTCCCGCGGCCCTTGTTGCGAATCTTCAATTCAATTTTGCCTGAAATGAGCAATCAGGCTGCTCCGAAGAGGGTCATTGTTATTGCCCCATTGTTGTGCTACTCTAATGATGCCAGCGGCTTAAACTGTTGCTCTGGCAATCTGAAAAACTTTAGCATTTAAGAGTTCATTGGCAGATCGTTAGGCAGAAACGATTATGATTATGCTCGTAGTGCAATAATTGCTACAAAATTATGAACAAAAACACACATATTAATCACTGGAAAATATATGTACATACGTAGAAATCAATTGGCGATAGCCTAAAAATAAATCGCAAATCAAACAAACATTCATAGGCCGGGGGCATGAGTAATCGGTCTTATCAATAGCATAATATCGCCCATTAATAATCGCCTCCATTACAGCTAATTGAGCTGTCGCTCGGTCCCTACACACATTACTTATAAATAACGCAGCAACAACAACAACAAAACCAGCAAACAAAAAACAAACACACTCTCACACAAATGGGACTGGGGCTGACTAATCCCCAACAGCACCAGCAGCAACAACAAATTGAATTACGAAATATGGAATACTCGTACCAGAAAAAGGCACAGTGAATTGCTTTTGTGTGTGCAGTGACCCAGAGCGGGGTTCTCGGGAAATGAAATTATACACCAATTATTGCCGAAGAAAAGCTCCACGCTCCATGCCCCATGCTCCATGCTCCACGAAAAACCTTTGAAAGAAATGTAAAAGAGAACTGCAGAGAAAGAGAGAGAGAAAACCCGGGGGGCAAAGTTTTTTTTGGCCACAAAATCTCAATAATTAATCAAATAATAAATCTCAGTGAACAATTAAGCTGCGAAAGACAAAAAACCAGCCAGGCCGAAAAGCTGCCAGGGCTCTGGCTCTGGCAATGGAAAGCCGTTGGCTCAGCATTAATTAGCGCTAAACGTTGTGGCAACAACAACAACAGCAGCACAAAAACACTTCTCTAAAAGAAAAACAACATCAACTCAATTGATACCCTTTAGTGGGGCCGGAAACGGAAGCAGGACTCGGATTTCAATTAACATAACATAGACATTCGTAATTGGATTGACTCTCGAAACAAAAACAATTGATATGTTTTTCCATCTATCATATAACAATATAGTAATCCGATTTGAACATTTTAACTTAGCCATTTGCCAGCAAAATTAAGTTCAGAAAGCATTTATGTTAACTGACTGCCCTTGGCTGGCCAAATCATTTATACTTTAGGAGGTCAATAAAACTTGCATCTGTGCGTTGCAAACTTCTGCAAAATATCATAATTCCCTATGCAAGAGCATAACAACGGCAAGAGGAGCAACAGCCAGCGCAATATGAACTCCAGTCCACTCCCCAAAGCAGCGCAGAGCAGCATCCGCCGCCAACTTATTAAAGTATATGTACATATAACTCAATTATAGAGAATTAAAAACAAACTCAGAGACAGACACAGAGCACAGAGCCCAGAGCCAGCGACGTCGGCAATTTGCAATGCAAAAGATACAGATACAGCCAGAAGAGGGAGCATACTTAGAGAGGAGAGGAGCGGAAAGAAGAGTCGAGAGAGAGACAGAGAGGTTGAAGAGCTATACGTGTATATGTATGCGAAGGCAGGAAGGCAGGGAACAATCAAAGCAATAAAACACATTCAGCATTTAATAATCATCGCCCAACAAGCGGAGTCAGCCGCGAAGATACAAAAGCTCAAGTCTGCCAGCAACAAGCATCGCCGGCAACATGTTGCCAAGGCGATGGAACGAACTGAACCGAATGGCCAGACGAGCGCCAATTTATGAGATTCCCCACACACACACACACACACACACACAGTCACGGATACGAGCAGACAGACACAGATACGAGCAGACCCCAACGAGAACAATTAAGCCGTAATGCATATGAAAATTTGTGTTTTATTGCCGTGCGTTATGTTCACGTGCGCGCGGCAACTGTTTGTATCTCTATCTTTCACCAGCTATATCTACATATGTATTGTATCTGTGTGACTCTCTGTTTGTGTGTGTGTGTGTTTGTGTGTGCTACTCAGTGTGAGAGTGCGCACCATAATTGTAATTATAGTAATATGTTTTATGATGGTTCCCTCGTTTAGCAACCCCCACACACACACACACAGACAGACAGACAGACTGACGGACAGACAGTCAGACAACAAGCAGCAGTCTGCGTTTGGCCAAAATGTATCTAGATACATAATTGCCACATTCAGTCGTCGTTAAATAGTTGCACGGCGCAGTTCACAGAAGCAGCAGCAACACCAACAGCAACAGCAGCAGCAGCAGAGGCAGCGGCAGCACAGTCGTCGTTCTTGTTGTTGGTCGTCATCATCATCATCATCATCGTCATCGTCATCATCATCGTTGTCGTTGTCGTTGTCGTTGTCGTTTTTCGTGCTTTATAGCGCTCACACTCAGAAGTCGTTCAGAATCGTTGCCATCGTGGTCGTGGTCGGTTTCGGTATCGGATTGTGTGTTGTTCTGGCCTGGTCTGGGCTCTACTCTGCTCTGCTCTGCTCTACGTTCCGCTCCATTCCGTTCGGTTTCGCTTCAGATTCGGTTCTGGGCTCTGTTTTGGTTTTAGCTTTCGGATTCGTATTGCCAGCTGCCCCTCGTCCGAACGCCGTGCAGGTCGCGTACGCCGGCGGTTTGCCCAAAATAAAAACCGTTTAGAGAGAATCCAAATGCCCAGAGCGAAACCCGGTAAACCCCGTTGACCGGGGGTCTAAAAGTCAAATTCAATTTACGCGCCCGGCTTATTATACTACACGTAATTATAATTAGGCATGAGGCCATACAAAAGATACGCCAAAATCTAAGTGGGTCTCTCTGTCTCTCGTAAATGGGAATGGGAGGTAGATCGAAGAAACGGAGGAAGAACGAGAGACCCCCTCAGAGCCTGCTACGCCTGCTACCCAAAAGTGTACTATTTTAATTAAGTGTGTGCCACAACAACAACAACAGAAAAAAAAACAAAAGCAACAACAGCAATGAGCGGCAGTCACGCATGTGTATCTCTGCAAACGTATCTTGTAGCTGTAGCTGTATCTTGTATCTCTCTCTCTCTCTCTCTCTCTCTGTGTGTGTGTGTGTGTGTGTTTGTGCCGCTTTTCGTATCCATTAGTCACACATGAAACTAATTAGCATTTCGTCTGTTTGTTATTGTCGCATTTGCTGGTCAAAGGAATTAGCGCGCGGGCAAAAAGCAACGTCAAGCGCCATTAGGCGATATTACACACACACATACTTACAAATATCTACATATGCATGTATATTTGTATCTGTGTGTATTCGTATGAGTATTTATATCGAACTGGGCTCATTTCTTTTATGATTTTGCTTGGCATTTCCCATTAAATTGTTTATTTTGTGCGTTGATTCCCCGCAGCCAATTCCCACCGTCGGCAATCAGCAATGAAATTTATAATACGACATCGTCAGAGAGGCAGCCAGCTCGCAGCTACTATAGGAATTATCAACCTCTTGAGGCAGGCAGTACATACTCGTATAAGAGGCAAGTGTCAGCGTGTCACCACAAAATAACAATTAAGCTGCAAGTGCAGGGACACTTTTTTCGAAAAATATTTCAAATCTTACAGCTGTTATTATTGGCTTTACTTGGTGCAAAACATATCATACCACAGCGCCACCTCAACAGAATTTTGGTGGGAAAGGGGAAGTGAAGTGAAGTGCCTACTGCCCGCTAATTGCTGCCCTGCCGCGTGTTCGTATCTGCAAGATACACATGGGCCAGGCAGGCCACCTCTTCTACTATTGCTGTTGTTTGCCCACTTTTCGCGCTGTTTTGTTGTGCTACTTTTTTCCTTTCCTTGCAGCTACTTTTTTTCTGTTTTTTTTTGTTATTTGTTTGTGTGGCTTTCATTTTGTTGCTGGTTCGCACGCTCTTCTCGTGGACAGTCGTCGTCGTCGTCAGTGGCGGGGGCAATTTGTCAAAGCGACGCAACACGCTGACAGGCTACGCAGCCGCACTGCCGCCAATTGATTTTCAATTCATTTTATATTTGGCATCTTGCAGATACACCACAAATACACAGATACACTGAATAGCATTCCCCTGTATGTGTGTGAGCCCCTCGATTATTCTCATAAATAAATTATGAAGCATGTGCACAACAAAAAAGGCAATTTTCATTTGCACACAAATATTTCAATTACTCAATTAAATTCAGTTGGCAAAAAGGTGTTATAAATAAAGCATTCGCCTGAAATCTACCTCCATTTCTGTATATGTTGTGTATCTGTGTGTGTGTGTGTGTGTGATTTGTGTGTGTTTTGGGATCGTAATTGAAGTCCACTTTATGGCCGGCCCCGTGTGTTCGTTTCCCATTAATTACGCGCCTGGCCATAAATGCTGTTGCTGGTTCCCTCGCTCATATTAATAATAAATAAGAAAAAGCAAATGAATAACTATATAATGGTAATCAAAATACAAAACTGCCATTACAGTCAGTGCCTCAAGCCGCAAAGTTCAAGTTTTAATTGTCGCTTCGGTTCGTTTCGGATCGGATCGTACCCGGGGTGAAAACAAAACGCTCATAAATTCCTGAAAATAAATGAAATAAAACGCTTTTAAAATTCACGGTATTCAATGAAATAAAACGCTTATAAAATTCATGAAATGTAAGCTTATGAAAAGCATTAAGTGAACAAAAACAAAAACAATTAAACAAAAACAATCACAATTAATTTTGTAAATGGCAAGCGAAGCAGCCACTAAACTGAAAAACCAGGCCAACATCTACTACACGTGTTCAGTGTGTGAATTTTTGAGACACCAATGATACAAATATTATACCGCGTTAACAATAATTACTTAAATAAATTAATAAACATTTATAAAAAAAAATAAAACAGTTACAGTTCGTAATGAGAAAATTAAAGCAAAGCAAAGTTCCATTTCTCATACTAAAATGTGTTAAACTGAATATTCCCTGATATTATTGTGGATTAATAATTCAGTATGTTGATCTTTGACTTGGAATCGAATTAAAATGGAAATCCTATTAATCAGAAAAACTTCTCTTGCCATTGCCGTCGGATATTTGTATCTTTTTCTCAATAGCCCACAAATGCACCCTGCCATTCCCACTTTTCTTTTGTTTACAACTTGCTAACAAATTATTCTACAAATTTGTTCTTACAAAAAAATTGCCATTCAAATTGTCTTTTGATTTGACATGTCATGTGGAAATGCAAATTTGATATACATATTTACCACAAAATAGTATATGTATATGCACAAGCCCGTACCTTGCAACAATTAAAATCTGTTAAATTTGTATCACAAATTAAATATTTCGCCACATTTTGAGCGAATCGGGCGAGGCCGAGAGCCAAATTGAAAATGAGCAAAAGACAAATGAAGCAGACCGGGTCGGGTCGACCATTTCCCATTCTGCATATATGTATGTATGTATGTTTACACAAACATATAAATAAAAATAAATATCAATGTATTTAATTAAATCACAAAAATACAAAGAGAACGATTGGTAGTGTGGCAGAGAGAAAGAGAGAGCGGGGGGAAGGGGGACACAATGGGCTGCCAATTATGAAACCAGAACACATTTCAAAATAATTAAATATTAAATAAATGAACAACGTGCGGGCCATAACAAATTGTGCAGCTAATGCCTGAAAATAACACGAACAAAAAAAAAAATACAAAAAAAAAAAAAAAACAGATACATGAAACCAAACTGAAAACTGAAACGAAAATACATTAAAATTAATTCAAAATCGAAAAGGCAAAACAATAATCAATAATTGTCAATTGCCTGGCTAATGAATTAATTACATTTCTCTCCATCTCTGTAAGGGAATTCACGCGTTTTTTGCTCCTTCTTTCATTTCGTATACCCTGCAAGAGGATGCTCTGATTTTGACCAGAAGTTTGCAAAGCTACAGGCCTCAAGTGTTGCAAGATATGCCACTGAGTTGCTGAAACCTTTCATTGTTTTGCTAGGGTATCCAACCTTCGGCCACGCCATAAATTCCTTTTTTCTTGATTTTTTTTGGTTGGTACTTTTTTCGATAGAATTTTTTTGTACTTTGTCGCAGCAGGGGCAATTTAATTAGGGAAAGTGGATTAATTTGCAACTCGTTAGACTAATTAAGGATTATAATCAGCAGCAGAAGCCGAAGAGCCAAAGAGCCATGCCATGTAAAGCGTTAGCGACAAGCAACAGCCATACAAAAAAAGTGAACCAAATCTAAAGGATATCAAAATAGAGGAAAAAAAAACACCAAATGAAAACCAGCCAAGGAAAATAAAAAACGGAATATAAAAACACAACACAAGGTGACCTTTGGAACACCAACAACAGCAACAACAACAACAAAAAGCCCAACTACTATATATAGCTCAGTTCAGCAATAAAGAAACCAAAAACGTTCAAAAAGCAAGTGAAAATCATTTAATTGGATTTCCATTCACCTTGACTCTTTGGATACAATCCCTTACGGGTACTGCCTGCGTGGCCCCCTCACAGGTAAGTCTACACCGCCGATCCCCCCTCCGCCCCATTAACGCTATATGTACATAATCTATAAACTACGTACGAACATTTCCTCCTTGAAATCTGCTCGTCAGCCCAGTGACAGGTCAAAGCCGTAGGGCTCACTCTAGGACCAGATAAGATGGCGGTCCCATGCGTATTTTTTATAGAAAGAGACAACCATATAGTACGGTCCGAGATAGTCCGGTGAAAAGTTCCGGGAAAAGTGCCTTCCAGTGAGCACGTGGACGTGGACGTGGACTGGTTTCTGCGCATAAAAATCGCATCAGATTATTGGGATTCCCAGAAAGTCATAACACTGACAGACACTCGATGACCCCCCCTGGGGTCGAATGCAACTAAAAATCAATTTCAATTAATCAAAGCACATAATCGCGAATTGTCTAATCGCTCAAACGAAACGACGTCATTATTTAAATTTCGTATTAGCTCCCCCTGAACCCAAATGATTCATATCAATATCAATATCATTGATGATGGGACGGCGTAGAAATCTAACTATGAGCACAACAAATTGATAGACCATCGAACTAGATAAATCACTTGGGTTACTATCTTATCAGCCGTACATATCTACATATACATATATATTTCTAGCATCAAATTAGTTAAATTTCGCTGTAATCATGCTGTTGACATATAATTAATTTCCATTTCATGATGAGGTTGCGGGTTTCGCTGGCTGCTGTCTCTGCTGCTGCTGTTGCCATTTGGTTTTCGGTGTCGACAGCTATTGATGACTAACTGAAAACTGTATTTACTTGCCCCATGGCAAGTTCCCAAGCCCAAACTCCCACTCTCACCAACCCATGTCCAATCAGTCAGACACACAGCACTCTGACATTTATTATTGGTTGCAACGTAATTGTAAACGGCAAAACGTTGCACTGCCAATTGATGCAACTATTTGGAATGTAAACAAATGATTACGAAGCGGGCGTACAAGAAACTACCCCCTGAAACAGTAAACCCCCCCTCCTCAGGCATGATTGCCCACTTACTCGTATTGTGGTGCGTAAACAAAAGGACAGTCAATCACAATTCTATAGTTGGTAGATATACCCCATACTGCATACGTATACGAATCATACGGAGCTGGTTATAATGATGCAATCAAATCGCAGAGCTAATCAGCCCGAACCGTTCATATTTACTAGCTTAGATTTGCAAGCTAAAGAGTGCAATCTTCAGATGGATCTGAGTCTTAAGTCTCTTAAAGATGATAGCTCAAATTAATGTAATTTTAATTAATATAATGGATATAACCATTCAATTACCCCTATACACACCTTAAACTTAACCGTTTGCATGTCAAAAAATTGGCAAAAAAAAAAAAAAGAGAACACCATCTGAGATAACTTGCGGCTTGTTTTGGTTGCTCTAACAGCAGCAGATACATTCCACAGATACGGAATGCCCGAGATAGAGGCTGTCTCTCTGTCTGTCTTTGTCTGCGATAATTACCCCGAGCAAGATAACAAAAACTAATACGTGCACGAAACAAGTCCAACAAATTCTGCATCTGCAGTGAGTGGTGCTCGTATCTCTCTTTCGGTTAATATTTAGTGGGTAACAACATTGTGCCAGTCATTTTGGGGCTCTGTCTGTGTCTGACTTATTTGTTTGGCCATCCGAATATGGCCTTTAATTGAGTGTCATGTCATGGGCATTATGCATAATTAAGAGGCAATTTCATTCACATTCACAGCAAACCCAATACATAGCAGTGCGATGATATCTAATATTATCTATCGCATAACAGGTTCGCATTACCAACTGAAATTAATTAAATTGTTACTCAAACTGTTTCTCTGATTGACTGACAGACGTCTGACACTCGGCGCTGCGATGAATGAATGGATTGCCATGCCATGCCATACCATACCATACACATACCATGGTATATGGGCATGGCTTAGCCTGGAACTGGTCAGTCTGGATCCGCTGTATGTATATATAAACTATGCGACTGCACAAACAGAACGCGTTCTCCATATCGTCGTATATCCCCAACCATTTGGTATTCGAGAATGGGGGGGGCAGGGGTGGGCCTGGGACCGGGACTGGGACTCGAACTGGGCCTGGGCCGATTACGCAAATATGTAAATGGTGGAAATTAAATGCAAAGGCAGCAAAAAACCATTTGCAGCTCTCATTACAATCACAGACACAGGTTGCCTGCATTTTTTCACGCTAATACACTCATATGGCAAAAATAAACAAATAATCAAAATAATGGGAATAGTTTTCTGGAAACAGATTGCATAAACAAACAGTGAGTGGCTGATTAGCGTACAGCTTATTATGCGATCATCTCAAATGCAGATTCCATCTATTGGTAAACTAAATCATATTTGCCATAAGAACTTCAGTGGCTAAAGGTTACTGAAACTATTACGGAACTCTGTTTAATGGATATTATCTGCTAATAGTGTAGCAAAGAAATTAATAACTTAAAATGAAAGAGATTAACATAATTGCTACTGATTATAGAACTTTCAGTAATTCAGACGGGTGGGGAGGGGGTCTTGGATAATGAGTGTTAAGTAGCCCGAAACCAAAGAAAAAGCGAACCCCAGCCCGAGTCATTCGAGTAATATAAATCGTTGAAATATTAATTACTTCTGATGAAAATTACTTATCAATCTGATGGCAAAGAAAAGCTTAATTCGTTCATCAGCCAGCCAGCCACATACTTTATTAATTATGAGTTCAACTTTCTTCTTCTGTTCTGCCAACTCCAATGTGGCCACTCAAAGAGCCAGAAACAGCCGAAGAAGACCCAAAGCCTGGCAACGGCAAAGGCAAAGGCAGCGGGACCCCCAAACAAGTCGCCGCGGCAGACGGCAAATACTATAAGTAACGAGTTCTCTCCTCTTGAACAGTGAACAGATGATGGCAGACGGCGATTACAGAGCTCCACTGATGATGAGTCACGCAATTAAACGGCGCACATTAATATGAAATGCCAACAAGGGGCAGAGCAGGGCAGAGCAAGGCATGGCAGGGTCTGGGTCTGGGGACTGGGGACTGCAAATGCGAATACGTATACGACTGGGGGCTATTTGGGAGCCACTTACACAGCACTTGCTTATATGTCAAACTTTTTATAGCTACATATTGGCCTGGAATCGGTTTGAACTGAGACAGGGACAGGAGCACCCATCCCCATACCCAGTTTTTCTCTCTCTCTCTTTCTCTCGTGCTCTCTGTTTCCGAAAAGCAAAGTCAAGCCATTAGCAACATTTCTAATCAGTGTTTCCGAGAAATCGAGACAGTAACATAACAAAATAAAGCATATGTACGGGAATGTTGTAGACAAGTGGGCTCGACACTAAGATACCCGGCACAAAGTTGGCTAAGTTAAGTCCATGGATAATCCATCGATAAAGAAATGAATATCTAAAAGTTTCCTTTTCATTCCATCAGCTATCATTATCTATTAGCAAAAATGTATATCATATCTGTAGATAATACTTGTAGCACAATTGATAAGTGTGCTGGCATATCTTGAAAATTTGTGGGGTTTTTCTTGATTTTTTTATGGCCTGCCTTAATAGTCTCCCCGATCATGTTAGTTGCCATTAACTGCTTGAATACAATATACCCCCAAGTACTCTGGATTCGTAGTATTTAATGACGAGTACGAGTATACTCGTAAACACTCGAAAACACACACTCACACTCATACAACTCAATCAACTGGGTTTCGAGTGAGTGACGCGGTTCGTCGGCCGGCCGTGCCGGCCAGTCCGTCATTCACTTAAGCGGCCAGTTTGAAATATAAAACTAATTAGCGTTTACAGTACCCCCCGGCTTCAGTCCCCGCCCCCGCCCCCCAGTCGCAGTCCCGATGGCTCCATTCCGCTGGCTAGCTCTCTAGCTAGGCAGTTGGCAATTCAATCAATATCAATTGGTAAATTTGCATTTTGCATGCAGCCGCCGCTCGACTGTGTAACAAGTCCATTTAAGTGCAACTGCCACTGCCACTGCCTCTGCCTCTGTAAGTCGGGTTTCATTTCGCTTTGCATCTGTATAAATGCACTCTTTACACACAAACACACATATGGATATGTATCTGTGTCTAATTAATAATTATGACTGTTATAAGCCAGTCAGCTTTTTGGCTTTATCTGCAGAACGAGTACCGTACGAACCGGGCCAATTCGCATCCCACGAAATGCAGTCAGGCGGCTTCCGCACTTTTTGCCAGCGGCCAAAGCGCCAAAAATGTTATTTTTAATTGAAACGAAACTCGGGTTTTGTTTTGTTTTATTTTATTTAGTCCGGCCTGATGTGTAGGCATGGCATGCAGTCATATATACTATACAGGTGTGTTTGTGTGTGTCTGTGCAATGCACAATTGCTTTCAAAAAGTCAATATACAAAAAAAGAAATATACATATGTATGTATGTATATCATGCATACTATTATGTTCATATAACTGAACTGGCCCCACCGACATCAAATCAAAATTGAATGAACAGCGGCAGCGGCGGATCGGTCCATTACTCTTCCAATGATTTTGCCAAATGACTTCATTTCATATCAATTAAGTATACGGTATTGTGCCTCGCTCGCTGGGCCTCGTACAAACCCCCTCCCCGCCCCCCACCCCTTGAAAAGAAACCAGCACAGTAAGTGCAAAAGAAATAACGCACACCGCGCACTCACAGATACACAGATACATCCGCTGCTGCTGCCGCTGTTGCTGCCCTGCAATACCAAACGATCCCGTACGAGCCGAACGAACCTGATTCATGCGCTTAATTGCTTTGGAGCGTGTGCCGTGTCTGAACCCCAGTCACAGTGCCCCCATCCCACCCCCATCTCTCCACTCCACTCCCTGACTGCCTGACGGAGAGCTCCAACAAAAAGGTATGAAATCGAATTGTGCACACAAATGGGAGCAACAAAACATATTTGTATAAGTGCGCTTGTGTTGTATATGTATCTGTATCTGTATCTGTATCTGCGACGCTGCCCAGGCTGGCAACAGAGACAGCGACAGTGCTGGCTTTCAATAAAAATGACAGCAACAATTTTTGACAGTGGGTACAAAAAGAAAAAACACACACACACAAAAAAACAGACAAGGGGAAACGGCTCATAAAATATGCCGGGGACCTGGGCACGCCAATCTTGCAACAAACACGGATTGAGGGGCACACAACACCAGCACACACGCACGCACCGACCAAATGGGATACCGAAATTCAAATTGAAAACAACGGAAAAAATTCCGCGCAGGCATTAAATTAAATTCAAACGGAAAGATCAACAGATACTCGTACCCTACCCACCACACCCTATAGATACGTATGAGCAATCAACAATCCAGGGATTATAAATGCGGCACATTCCCACGAGATGAGTTCGGGGATATCTGCAGATTTCCCTAAATCCCATAGGGTATGCTTCCACAAGCTGAGAGGAGATGGTTCAGTAATCTTTCAAGATTGATTCCCCCCAAAACATTCGCTTAAGAATCCGTAAGAAATTCTTCTAAAAGTTTGCTAGATTTATAGGAGATCATCAACCCATATCTTTCCACCAATATATAGTGCATAATTCTTACTAAAACTCCACAAAATATCTTGAAATAATATCTGCTACTAGTCGATAATCAATAAAACAAAAAGATACCAATCCCTAGAAAGGTATAAAGATTTATTATGCGAGTAAGAATAGAATTCACAAAAGATCGTCTTTTAAGCACAGCCATCCAATCAAATCTTTGATTACTAATAACAGTTAACAAGAACAAAAAGATCGTCCCACAATGCCAACTAAAAGAGAACTTCCAACCACCACCAAGACAATCCATTCTATTTATCGGTTAGGCTCCATAGTTATGTTCTGGCTTCTTCATAAGGCACACACCCATCAATTAACTATTAAAACATAATATCAGTAAGATATAGATAATGCCATTGTACTTATCTCCGACTCCGACCCAGCCCAGCCCCAAAACTCATTTTCTGTGTGTTTATTAGAACCAAAAATTTTAGTGACCCACAAATGCAATTAAGTTCCGATAAAAATAGACATTTTATGTGATTTCCTTCCATCGCAAGCCCCCCGCCAATCAGCCAGTCAGCCAGTCAGTCAGTCAGTCATTCAGTCAGACAGTTAGTCAGCGAACCCACCCCCAAAGCCGGTGCGCGGCCAATCAATCTTAGATATTGTCGCTCCGTTGGGGCCCGATGTTGATAAGGAACGACATCGCAATTAGATAGTCGCCCGGCCTCAAAGATAAGGAGAGAAGCCGCCGCCGCACAACTTTTATGGGTCGCCGCTGAGCGGAGCTCATAAAAGAGACGGCTGCAAGCCGCAACAACCTCAAGATTCCACAGAAATTTCATTTATAGTTCCCTTAATTAGCTCAGCAAATAAATGATCAAAGTGGAACAAATCAAACAATTTAAGAGCTTTCAAAATACGCGCCCTGGGTGTACGCTTTACAGCACTGCGCCCGGGTAAATGCGAATATTTTGCAACACTAAGCCACAGCTGTTGCCACGGTCACCACGAGTCGTCGACGCTTTATTTAAACAAAATAAACAATGAAATAATATGATAACTTGGCAAATAAATGTAAGCAAAAGTGTTTTAAAACTAAAAGATAGTCGCTAGTTGGATTAGTGTGCATTCGCAAGTGGAAAGTAATAGAATAAACGCGAAAACAATTATTTAAACAACAAAACTCACGCCTCGTCGCGAATTAAAAGTGGCAAAACAGGGCAACAATTGACCATTATTGTGGGGAGCTAATGTTTATCTGATAATGATAACAGTAGAATGTTTGGGAAATTGATCTTCCAACGGGGTAATGGAACCCTTAGAAATTAATAAATGTGTATTTTTTATAAAAACAGAACAGACGAACAAAGGCGGCTTTTGTTTGGTTTACCCGGTGGTTATGGGAGTAGTTCCATCTAAGCAGCTCGTAATCATAGCAACCGTTTCGTTTGTTGTTGCTACTGTCGTATAGCTAACGCCTCTCCCCATTCATTCTCATTTTACAGCAGTCTTAGCTGGGAATCAGATCGAGGTTTCCATCAAGTATTCTCAATAACTCTATAAATCTTCGACTTTCAACAAAAAAGTATCAAATAATAAAAATGTCGCTAACGAGCAGCGAGGAAATCGAGCAAAATACAAAGACAGCTTGCAAGGAGCTCGAGTCTGCGGACAGAGCCAAAAAGACAAAGGCCCTGAAGGAGATGCTCATCTGGGTCGAGAACTGCAACGATAACAGCACAGAGCTATTGGCCCAATACTTTGACCGATTGTATCTGCATCTGCTGAAGTGCTATCACGACCGGTTTGAGAGCGTGCGCGATGGTGCTGTGCGCCTGGTGGACGCCTACCTGGAGCGCCTGCCCCCCATGGACTTCAACCTGCTGAATGTGGTGTCCACGCTGACCGAGCGCATGGGCCAGGCCGAGACGGTGGAGCCCAGCGAGGAGATACGTTATCTGTACATCGGACAGCTGCATCTGATGGTGCGCAAGTATGCGAAGATGGGGAACGTGGGCGTCTTCCGCGAGTGCTATAATCTGGTTGTCAAAGTGCTGATCAAGGCCATCAGGGATGAGTATCCAGTGGTGCAGCGCGAGGCTTGCACCACGCTGGTGGCTCTTTGCGGCGTGGCCGAGACCGCGGAGTTGCGTCCCTACACAGAACAGCTGGCCGTAGCGCTGTACGGAATGCTCAATCATAAGCACGCTCCGGCCCGCATCTCGGCCGTGGAGGCACTGGGACGTCTCAGTTTGCACATGGATGCCAGCGCAGAGAGCATGCGCCGCCTGTTTGGCGAGGTGTCGCCGCTGCTGATGGATCGGATGCCTCTGGTGCGTCGCGAGGTCGGAGTTATGGGTGTGCTGATGCTAATGGAGCTGCTCGATCGCTACTCCTTCTTCGAGCGCATCCTGCCGCTGGTGCTGTGTTGCCTCAAGGACGACTCGCCGGAGGTGCGCAGCTACATCCATCCCCTGTGGGTCAAATGCGGCAAGCAGTACTACGAGGAGAACGAAGCGGAGCTTTCGCAGCAGGAGATCTGCGATCTGCCCGTGGATAATTACCCCAAGGATGTCAAGCGGCCAACGATCGGATGCCGTGGACTGGTGCAGCGCTCTCTGCGTCTGCTAACCATGATTACCCGCGAGACTACCGACTGGAAGGACAATGTGCGCCTGCACTCGCTGAAGCTGCTGTACCAGTTCGTCGTCCATGCCGAGGCGGCAATGACGGCCAAGTTCTATGAGATATATCCGGATGTGTCGCATGCCTGTTGCGATTCCGTGGCAGAGGTCAGTGCCGAGGCCGCCAAGGTGGCCGATCTGATGGGTCGCCTGCTCTGCTACGATGCCTGGATCGAGCACGGCTTTGATGGATTGCAGCGCAATGCTCGCGAGTCGTACATGAAGTGCTTCTACTACATGTTCACAGCCTCCAACCGTGCCTGCTATGAGCATCTCATTCGTTTGTCCAAGCTGCTGAGAGACACCGAATACTCGCACACCCTAAAGCCGGGCTTCCAGTTGCACATACTCAAACTGCTGGACACCATACTGGACAAGTCTCGCGAGGTCACAGCCACACAGGAGGAGCTTCAGACCCTCTACCAGAATGTGTATATCGTTGGTATAAAGGTCCTGGCGCTTGGCTACTCCTTGACCAGCGACAATTCCGACCTTAACATTGGCCAAATGGTCATCGAACGTATCGCTCAGTTCCAGGATGTAACGTTGGCCGAGTTGCACGAACGCTACTTCCAGATGGCACTGGGAGACGTACAGAACCTCGACGCCGCACTGGAGGATAATGCCGAGCCGGTCCTGCTGCTGGACGGGCTCATCAACATCTGTCACCTTCGGGGCTCTTACCTGGAGAGCCTCATCGAGCGCGTGAAGATCGTCTTCGAGCATTGCTCGGCCAATGCACAAATTCGCATCTTTAGCAGTCTCTCAATGGCCGCACTGCACTGGTCGAGCACAGTGATTTCCGCTGACGATAAGCCGGATATGTCGAAGACCATGATGAAAACCTTCGTCATGGAGATTGTGGAGCCGTATTTGACCTGGAAGGCGGGCGCTAGTTCTGAGTCTATGCGCTCCCTGGCCATGGCCACACTGTGCGCCCTCGCCCAGAGTGCCCCCGAGGATGTGCTCGAGGTGTTGCCCTCGCTGGTCAAGCATATGCCCAGCCTGCTCGAAGATCGCAATTCGAACACCCGTAACTATGCCATCAAGACAGTACCCTACTTCCGGGGCTTGACCGTGGAGGAGCTTAAGCCGCTGGCATATGCCACCATGCAGCGCATGGACGATCCCTCGGCGGGCATACGCTCGATGGCCGCCCTGGCGGTGGGCAAGCTGTCGCCCAGCTTCAAGGGCGAATCCGAAGAGGAGATTCAGCACCAGCACGAAGTCTGGGACACGTTTATCAAGCGTGCCATGGACTTGATGATACTCTACCACGAGAACCCCGAAAAGGACATCAAGAAAGCTGTGGAACTGAGCCTTGAGAATCTGGCCATGGACTACCCTGAGGCCTGGACGGAACGTTGCCAGCGCGCCTTGGACATGTCCCAGCAGAAGGAAGAGCTCATTAAACTCTACGAAAAGCTGAGCATCAGTAGGGTTCCTCTGCAGCCCAAATCCATTCCAGCCTAGATTGAATTCACTTAATTATTAGTTTTGCTCTTTTATTAATGTTAATTATTTATTAATTACGTTTATCCTGTAATCATTTTGGCCAATCTGTTCGATTCTGAGTACCGAAAAAGTGTAAACAAAATCCCAAAAATCGCATAAAGTACATTTCGGCATAGGCAATGCAGTCGAAAATTGCACACAAAAAGAAAACTTGTTTATTTTGGCACGGCACGGCCAGCGAAAATTCGTTTGATGCCTGGGGGGGCCTGGGGGCGTGGGGCATCATTAGGCAAAAGGCATCAAAAAGAATAAAGAATGGAATTGGGTTAAATTCTTGATAGACTATAAAGCAGGAACTTGCATAAGAACTGCACAGTTTTATGAGAATTCGGCCACTACTATACATAATTTTGATACCAAGGGATTAATGGAAACTCACTTGCCAGGGAGCAGCCCAAAACCAACAAGCCACGGGCGCTAATTACCCAACTTGCCCCACAGGATGGCTTGCCACGCCCCCCAGCCAACGTCAAAAGCAGAAACAATTAAGTGTTGGCCAGACACAGACAGAGGCAGGAGAAGGTGGTTTGGACCACCCGAAAGGGTCCGTAATAATCCCTGTGCATGCATCAGGGATATTGCAACCGATATGTTGCATAACTTTGTGCGCGGCGGCGGCGGCGGCAGCGGCTCATCAAACTGGCAACTGAAGCCACATTTGATTGGTTTTATTTCTCCTCTCCTGCAAGTTGGCCCGTTTTTGTGGCTCCCAATTCGACCCACTTTCTGTTTGCCTCCAAAAACTAATTTTGTGTCGCAATGTTGCCAAAAAGTTTGCACACTGCATTAAAACAATTTGTCAAATTAGGCAAAATGTACAAGTTTCTAATTAAAATACACGCACACATACACAGACACACACACGCAGGCAGAGGGATAAGCACACACACACACACAGAGACATACTCAGCTGGCGCCATTTGAAATGAGTATCTCCATCTCTTTCGGCGCACTTAATTGCTGGCAAATAAGCGGCAAAAGCTCTTTTACAGAGTACCATAGGAACAGAAGGGTATATTATGTGGGTGGGGGAGTATACACTTGAAGCCTTGATTTAGACTCTACATATGAGAGCCAAAATAATTAATTCTATATGTACAATTAAAATGGTAATATATATCTTTCCATAGGCGAAAATCTAGAAAACAATTTTAGTACTCACAATTTAGAAGATAAATATCTGGCTATGATCCATGATCTACATAGTAATATTTGCAGCCACAATCTCTGTAAACATACTCTGTGTGCTTTCCTCCCTTTATACATATATAGTACATATTTTATAAAGAATATGATAAGTGGGTATCCTTTAGTCGGTTTACAACACTCTGAGTAGCAGCGCGCACAGACCGAGTGTGTGTGTGTGTGTGTGTGTGTGCGTGCGTGTGTGTTTGTTCGCCCACATAAAATGACTAACTGTAAATAAAATGTAAGAAGCTTGCTCCCTCACGACTATCCTTTGCTGATTCGTTGTTGCTGTGCAGTTAATTAATTTTACTTTATGTACATTTTCGCGAGGGCCAATTATTAATAAATATTTCAGCAATTAGAGGTCCTCTTCTGCTGCCGCTGCTGCTGCTGCTACTTTTATACTACTTCAGAGCCACGAATTCCAGGACATATTAAAAAAAAATATGAAGTCGACTGGCAGTCGAGGACTCTCCACATTGTTATGGCAAAGCACATTTAACTAATTATGACGAACTGCGGCATCAAAGACGGGGCAGAAAATAAGATAGAGAGAATGTAAGAGGAGTACCCACCCACCCGGGGCACAGACAACCCCCCAAACCCACCCACAGACGTCAGTTGTCAGTTTAATTAATCCTTTTCAGAGCAGCCAAAGCAGCTGCAGCTCTCTCTCTCTCTCTCTCTGCCAACCGAGCACACGGCAAATAAACAGTTATAAATAGCAAGGCAAGAGGCCAAGGACCACCAGGAGCACGAGCAGGACCGAGGACCAGAAGGAACCCGCAGCCGGACGACTGTGGCGTACAAATTAAATGCTACATTCAATGCCATTTCGAAATCATTTCGAGCCGAAACCCATTTCGCTTGGGCACGGGTTCGGGTTCGGCTGGGGTTGGTGTTCGGGTTGGAACTGGGTCTGCTGTCTGAAGGACGCACAAAAGTTGCCAGAGCTCGACCCGGCTCGACTTTTGCCGCAATTGAATTTCATTGGACTGACCAAGAAGAGCTTGAAAGAAAAACAAGAAAAGTGAGTGGCTAGCTGGGTATCCCGGAATCTACAGATACTCATTAGAAATCCCTTGTTCTTAGAGATAGGAAATATTTGTTATTAAAACATTAAAACATATGAAGTTGCGGCTCACTAAGTATGTATAATTCAAACACTATAGAGATCAGAAACAAAACAAACAAAATTTTATGCTTCAGAATGTTGAACCTAATAATGATACATACCCTGTAATAAAATAAGCCGTCCGGCTTGCCCTTTCACGGCTTTCATTTTACGTTTTTCTCCCATTTCGTTACTCGGTTTCCATTTGAAAATTACTTTCATTACGTTTAAAAGTTCATTAAAATTTCACATCGAAGAACTTATTTTCATCGTGGCTTCACTACAGTCCATTTTCCCATTTCCATTTTGCATTTCCCGTTCTACCATTTTACCATTTTTAACATTTTTTTATTTGGGCAGCAGTGTCAGCTGTCGTACGATACATATTTATCCACTTGGCTGCCCCAGAAAAAGCCAGTTGAAAATAGTAGATAAAATAAAACTAAATTAATTCTTCGGCCACACAAATCGTTGACCTATTTGGCTGACCCATGGCCATTATATTTCGGTTCTATCCTGCGCGCTCTATTTGCCTGTCCTTCAAGGATATGGCAGCGCACTCACTAATTGAGATAGTTCCAACTCGTATTTGGTTGCTGGCGAGGGGCGTGTTTTCCCTGGGCCATCATTATGCAATTGGAATTGGGATGGCCTAGCGGATGGCTGATGGCGCATGGCGGATGTAAATGAAATGAGTTGACGTAACAATTAATCCAGTGGCATGGCAACGGTACGCTTGTCTTGTGTAACAGTATCCCTGCCAAACGTGCTACCAATAAAACATCCCCAGAACAATGAACGATAATTAAATACGGCCTGGCCCTGGCCCTGGCCTTATGCCGTCTCGTGTTCTGGTCTTCATGGACCTCTTTGGATAGCTCCTGTTCAACATCCACCTTTCTTTGCATTGCCAAAACTTTGAGTAGGACTCTGCGCAATTAGGATGCTGGCTACCACTAATAAAAATGGCCAGCATGGCTCGAGCATCCTTGTTGTCCTTGTCGCTGCCTCAAACGCTACTTTCTACGCGAGCGGAGTTCGCTTCATTTGCTCCAGCTATGCTTATTTCCACTTAAATGCTTAATTATAATTGAGTTTTATATAAAGCGAAAGCGGAGACAATTTGTCTCTGCCCCCCAGAAGCAGAGCAGGAGCAGGAGAAGGAGAAGGAAAGGAGCAGTGGCTTCCCGGCAGAAGAGTACTTGAAATTAAATACAAATAATCTTTTGACTCCTTTCTCCCTCCTTCTCTTTGCGACTCTCAAAATGGTTTTGGGCCGCGGACTCTGCTCTCATTTGGCGTTGTTTTAATTACGTCTTAATGCCAACGCTTACGCCACAACGCAGCCCTCCTGTCTCCCTGTTGCCCAGACCGATGAGCGAAATAAGGTTCAATGCCTTTCATTCCCGAGCTGGCTGTGCGTATCAATTCAGCGTTAATTGCTCCTCCCCATCCCATCCCATTCCATCGCATCCTCTGTGAATGCCAAACAAGCTGGGAGCCAGAGGGGAAAATCGGATAAACTGGAATGGTGCGAATGCCATTTTGGCCAGGTTTTTTTTTTTTTATTGATTTTCGTCCATCTGACAGATGAGTAGCGAGCGAGCAACCAAAGACAATGGGAGTCGCTCAATTACGTGTGGGTTAATAATTGCTACATATTTATTATCTAAAGGGAATTTAGTAAATCAAAAATTGTAATTAAATACAATGTCACTCCTTTGTATTGATTTAACGATGGAAATTATGTCTACCATATAACTGCAGTATTTTCTAGGGTTTATTCTAAAAGCACCCACTGTGTTTTATTCCACCTAATTATGAGTATCTTGCCAGACAATGCTGAAGACGAGCGACTTGCTCTGAGGGTCTAAGTGGGTCTGAGACGGCTGAGAAGGGACCAGCGTGAAAATTGCTCATCAAGAAGCAGCCAGACAGGGAGTGCCCCTGCCCATGCCCCCGCCCATGCCCCTGCCCTGCCACTTACTTGAGCCCCAACTTCGACTTCGACTTTGACTCTGGTCCTGGTCCTGGGCTATGTATCATTATTATGATGCCGATGCCTGCAAGTGTTTATTTTTGGCAGCCAGCAGCCAGTAGCAATACGGATTCAGAAGTGGCAGACAGTGGGCAGAGGCACAGTGGCAGAGTGTCAGCGCCAGCAGTTTTTGTTAATGTTCGCATTAATGTTGTCATACTGTTTGGCTCTCATTACTCGCTCGCAGATGGATGGCAATGTTGGAGATGGAGATGGAAATGTGCAGATGTGGAGGCTGAGACTGAGACTGAGGCCGAGGCTGAGGCTGAGGCTGTGACTGAGGCTGAGCGATGGTAGCGTTTGCTGGCATTAATTAAGCATGTTTGACTGTGAATGTCAACAGCAGAAATTTCCGTTATGTGTGCGTGTGTATATCTGTGTGTGAGTGCGTTGACAGGCGTCTGGCTGACATGGGAAGGGGCGTGACAACTGCCTGCTGCCGCTGCCCCTGCTGGCAGTATCTTCCATCTCTCCTCTGGCCTATCGGACACGCGCAACGTAATTAAGTGACGCAAGTCAATTTATTTTGCAATTAATCATTAATTTATGCGCACGGCAAGTATAATTGACTCATATTTCAGTGCGCCCTCAACGGACCGAATAAGAGTTATCATATTTCGACTACGATTGGAAACCGAAGGGCAAACATCCCTGGCTGGCCAAGATCTCGACGCATATCCTTATGTGAACTTAGTTAGACCCAAATTAAACACCCAGAAAAATTGTATACAAAAAAAATTTAAAATATGATTTAAAATGATTTTTCTGTTAATCAAAATGAATGATCAGAATAACGCTCCTCCTCTCGCCACATTCCAGCAAGGAATCCATGATAAAAATGTCAATGGGAAAAATGCAATGCAAAGTTTTTACAATTTGCAAATATTATTAAGCTGTTTGTGAAACTTTTTTGCAACTTTTTTACGAGTCACTTGATGGATTGATGGACTGGCTGACTGATGATGGGTTGGATGGACATGGACATGGTGTCTGGCAGCTGAGTAACTGCACTAAATAATCGATGGCATCTGGGCAATAATGCATTAATTTAAAGCATTTCCATTCCATTTGTATTTCCATTCATTTGACAATTAAGAGCCAGACCCCAGTCCGGCGATCCACAATCCAAGCGAATCCCCAATCTGTGGAGGATTGCTGCTGCTGCTGCTGGTGCGCTGACATGTGGCCCAATTAAACGTCAATTAGTAGGGTTCATCGACCTTTGACCCAGTTAAACATACATACACATGCATATGTAAGTTTACAGCAAAGAAACGTTGAAACGCTTACGTATGTACGTATGTATGAGCTGGCGAGTAGGGGAATCAAAGGAAATTATAATAATGGCTGGAAAATCATTGGGTAGGTAGGGGCCACTGTCGCGCACTCATTTAAAAGATCATCAATCATAGGCAGTTAGTTAATTGCTCGCTCGCTCTCCTCTCCCTCTCTCTCTCTCTGTGTGCGGACAAAGGAGCGGCTGGCTAATGGCCCAGGCCAAAAGAAACGAAAACGTTTAGCGAATGGAATGCCGCGCGTCAAAGGCAAATTAAAAAATAAAATATAAAAAAAAATAAAGCTTAAGCACGCCAAGTTTTGGCCAACTCTCGGGCCTGAGACCCGAAAGTTCAAGTGAAATAAGCCATGACAAGCTGGCATACTGCCGCCTGTATGTCCATACCTCCCTCCCTCCCACTCAGAGCCTGAGCACATAGCCTTGGCTCCATCCCTCCGTCAAGGATCTTGCGGCAGTAAAAAAAAAAGCTTTAAAAGCAAATTGCCTCAAAGTTTTGACTTATTCCGGGGGGCACTTACAGCCAGAATCGATGTGCGCCCGCCTGGAATCTGAAGCCAAGTACGAATGAAGGAAAATTGAAGAAAATTATGACAGGAAACATTTCGAACGGAAATGAGCCTGGCGGTATTTCCGGCTCAGAGGCAGCGGCAGAGGCAGTGGCAGCGGCATCAGCAGAGACATGTAATTGCAAACATAATTAGCTGACATTTTCACTCATTTCCAAATACTACATTTGGATATCCCTGCCTGTCTGCCTGTCTGCCTGCCTCTCCCACTCCTGCTAATGAGATAAGCTCACTTCAGCTCAACAGTTGTCCAACCTTTAGCTGTCAGTCCACATCAGGACTTGCTTCACTGCGTGTTAACCTTTTCGGCTGTGATAAAAACAAAAGCCCCTCCCAATTGGAAAAGGAAGAACGTTAGAACAGAACCGTACAGAACCACCCCCTTCAGACAGAGACGTATACTCGTATCGGGCAAAAATAGCTTGAAAATTGCGCAGCATTTATAATCTGTCTTTGATTTATATAACGATTTCCGCTCAAACTACGAATGGCTCTGGGTGCACGATTATATGGACCCACCCTATCCTTCCGACGATGACTGCTTTATATGCTGACTTGACAATAATGGCACAAACACATCTCACATCGCACAGAACGTGCCACTGGCATTGGCTTTGACTTGGGCTTTGGCTCTGGCCTGGCCTGGCGTGGCCTGGGCTCCTTTTCCGCTACATACATACATATACACACAGATATCGACTTGGCCTGGCCATGGCAGCACAATGACATGAATTCAATATAATAAATAAAATATAATGCTGTCAATAAAAATAAATAAATATAACATCAGCAGCAGCAGAAGCAGCAAAAGCAGTGAAAGCAGTGCCAAAGTTTAAGAATTCTCTGGGGGAATTGTGTGGATTGAAGAGCTTAAATTTTGCGCTCGAAATAGCTTTGTAATGTTTGTTTGCTCTACGGATTTAGCTGGGAGTCGATCTGCTGCAGCTTCGACAGTGGCTGCTGCGGCATGCCTCAGGTCAGAGTTGACCTAAGCTCCATTATGTTTTCGTTTGAGTAACACAGAAGAAAGTCTTATCGGACGCTATACATGTCAGTGGCGCAGCAAACTGAACCACCAGCCAATATTCTACCATACCTGCTATAATCGATAATCTCGTAAATGGGCCAATCAAGAACCACTGCAACAAGAATCAACTCATACACAACATGTGAACTAAAACATTTGCTAAATTACAAAACTGCCATTTAAATGCCTGAAATGGATTGCCCCACAGAAGCGAAGCCCATCCTATCGCTTGTGCTATATAAATGTAGGTCTGAGAAACTATATGGACATGTCCCAGCTGCGAGACCTACAGCTAAAGGAAGCACTTAAGCCATCAACACAACCCTCAGTCGTTAAATAAAACATTGGCTAAATTGCAAGTATCGTTTCAATTCCTTGAATCGAATGTTTCCTTCCCGGGGAAAACTCACAATTTCCAATTTTCACACCCACACCACCCATTCGACAATCGTTTTCAACAATTTATGATTTATTTATGCAGTTCAGGTTCGCTGCCATTCGACCCGACCGACTTTTGTTTACCAGCAGTTCGAAATGTGGCTAAAAAATATCCAGAGCGATATCCAGGGCAAACCAAGTTGGCAAGGCAAAAAAACTCCTTGAAGTTTGCTTACAGAACCGGAATATCAGAAAAAAACAATAATAATAATCGAGTAGTTTCGACGATTTAAGGAAACATTTAAAGGAATTCTCATTCCCATCGTGTTATCCTTGCGTTTTTTTCTGGTTGGAGCTGTCAAATGTTTTCAGCACTCCAATTTTAAAGTAATTCAATTCAATTCAATTCTGTTCAATTGCCTTTTGACTCTCGGTCAGAGCAGTTTATCCCAATTTGAACTGGTGGAAAAAAAAAAATGAAAATTATTCTTTAATTTTGTGTTGCTTTTTGTGTGTTCAGTAAATAATAATTCTAGTGCCGGTGTTTGGTTATTGTGAAAATATTACGACAAAACTAATTAAGATAAAGTGCAAAAGTGTAAGTACAAGTGCAGACTAACACTAATTAAGACAATTAAAGCCAGCAAGTACTAGTAGTTTCCGACGGCAAGTCTCTGCGGCTTGGGTTAATGTAAATTCATTTAAAATTGCTTTACCTACTCCCACCTGATTCGGGCTGTCGATATTGCCACGTAAAGGCTGCTCCTCGGGGAGTTGTGTGTTACTACCTGTGTGTGTGTGTGTGTGTGTGTGTGTGTGTGTGTCACGGCAATTTAATTAGCGAGCACATAACTCTGATGAAATATTCAGCGAGTTTCCCAGCAAAATATGCGCACAGCTCAGAACAGTTCAGTACAGTTTTGCCCTGGGTTGGTAACCCAACCAGCCCCTCCAGCCAGGGAATACCTCTGTATGTGTGTGTGTGTGTACATTTTTGGTATGGCAATTCATTAGAACACCTCATAAAAATCAATTAGCGGCATATTTCAGTCCCGCAACCCCTCAAACGATCCCCTGGGTCAAAAATTCTTCAAGTGGCTTGCGGCTGTTGCTGTTGCTGCCGTGGCTTCTGCTGCTGCTCTGTGGACGATTAGCCGGGAGCTTTGATGTCTCACATCGAAAAAGCTCCATGTCAAGCACACACACACATGCATATATGAAAACACCTGCATAAAGCCATACTTCATAAAGTTGACAAGGCTCAAAATGATGACTCACAAAATGAAGCGAACAGGACTCACGTTAGGGCAGGGAGCAAGCAGGCAACTCTAGTCAGAGATGGGCCCATCGTGACATGCAGGGAAAATCACGAAAATATTAGAAAGAGTTATTGCCACATAAATTAGTGGTGGAAAGTGTCGTATTAGTGAAATGTTTCCTGGGTGATTATTCAAACCCAAAAAACCAGAAATAATTGAAATTATACTAAAAATAAATCAAAAATAATCTAATACATTTTATATAAAATCATAATAGGCCTTGCCTTTTGAAACTGTCAATATATAATTATGTTACTGTCACAATAACTTAAAAGAGAAGAAAGTAGACAAGTTAGATGTTTCATAGATAAGTGGCGAACTCCAAAGGGAATCCAAATCATTTTCATACCCCTGCTGGTACGCAATTCTTTTTCGTTTGGGTTTAAGGGGTTATGTGTTGGTCCGTGTCCTCATTCATTTCCGGCCCATCTCCGTCTCTAGTGGCAACTCAAACGCAAATATGAATGACGAATTACACACTTTAACTGCCAGGCTGACAGCACTCACTTGCCCAAATACACACCGCACACCACACCACACTCATCCGAGTACACAGGGAGAATAACAGTAAAATAAGAGAATGCAGAGACAAGCAGTGTGACGAGGAGGAAAGGATGCTACGACAAACGCAGTCTGGGGCAGGCACATTAAATTATGCTGACAGGGCAGAACGGACAGGACAGGGCAGAGCAGAGCAGAGCAGAGGCTGTCACGAGAAGGAGCTGCGCTATGGTTAGGTGTACAAGAGACACAACTTGGCGGGCGAAATCAGCCACAGTTAACGTCAGAGCTAGCACACGGCCAAGAGACCAAAAAGCTGAACGCAGGCAAAAGCTGAAAAGCAAAGACGAGGACGAGGACGATGACGAACGTGAACGAGTAGCAGCAGCAAGAGCAGGAGTAGAATTTGATGGGATGGTATGGTATGGTATGGTTGACTCTATATGGTTTGGACCCCGGACACACTGACAAAAAGCAGCCGTGGGCCAAATGAAGCAGACCCCGATGATGATGATGGTGATTCGGGCGAGTGGCTTGTTAAAATTCCAGCAAAACGTCAGACAAGCAGTCACCCTGCCATCTGCTGCTCCCTTGTGGAATGTGTCTGTATGTGTGTGGGTGGGTGTGTGTGTGTGTGTGTGCTATGTTGTTGTCAATGCAATAAAATGAAAATGAAATAAAATAGACAAAATGGTGGCAAGCAGACGGACAGAAGGCAAAAGCCTTGAGGCCAAATGTGGGTGGCTAAAAGTTGCCAAAATGCCGAAAATGTAGACTATCCTGATAAGCGAAATATAAGCCCATACGAGCACGTGTATGTGCAGCAGGATGAAGCAGGAGCGGAGTTACACCCAAAAGGTGGGCAGCCCTGATGCACAATTTATTTTGAATCCAAATAAATGGGAGCCACAATGTCAGAAATATATTTTATTGCAATTTAATTTAAGCCTTGTCCAATTATACGTTTTGTATGCAGCAAAAACAATTGAGGAATCACAGCAATTAAGTTTCACAAGCTGACAAATTAAGGGATTGCTTTAGCTTTGAGTTTTACTCAAGAGCTAACCGCACAAACCATTTTCATCTTTTGTATTCCATCCTATTATCTCTTCGGTGACACATTCCCCACAGCCCGCTCCTGCTACATGTGTTGTGCCTGAGAGTAGGGGGTCGGGGTCTGGCTAACAGAACTTAAATGCCATTAGCCCTCGTCCTGGCACTCGACACTTGGGTCCTGCCACACGGACACGGGGCCACAAGTGAAGAGGGCGCACAAGCGAAGGACAGCGACGGGGCTTGGGTGCAGGGCAGTGGAGGTGGAAAAGCGTGCCAGGTAACTAATACACACACTTACATAGAACTAAGCTACTGTACGTGCCCCGGCACAGCAGGAGGGTGCACTCGTTTTTGGCGTCCTTCCGCCCACACACGACTCCCTCTCTGTCTCCCTCTCTCTTTCACTCTATGGCACAGTATATCTATCTCACTTCCCATATGACTCTGTCTCTCTCTGTCTGTTCTGTTCTGTTCTGTGTTCGGTGCGGGATGCGGGATGCTGCCAAGGCAATTGAAATAACTTCTTCCGCTTGCCTGCCCTGCTTCCGCTGCTTGAATTTGTCCCCCAAATCAGCCTTCCTCTCTCTTGCTCTCTCTCTCTCTCTGAACCACTTTGGCTCACTCCCTCTCTGATGTGCCCGACCCCACCACCTCATCATCGTTTTGGAAAAGCTCAACAGACTTGAACTGGCATTGCTCTTGCCTTTGCCTTTTGCCATTTATTTCCTTTTATTTGGCTTTAAGTGATTTGGCATGGCCTTGGCCACATGTTGCCAGCAACATTCTGTGGCGCTCTCTCCACAAAAAGGTTGCGAGAGAAATTTGTCGCTCGTGTGTCCCCCGTGTGGCGCGTCTGGTGTGTGTTGCTTCGTTTCCATGGTCTCTGCCTCTTCTTTGATGGCAATAAAAAACATTTAAGCACGCATTACCGTTATTGAGCGCCCGCTCTCCGCTGCTTGAATCTGACATTTTGTACTGCGGCACCACGGCACTGAGGGCAACGTCGACGTTGACGTCGGCATGGGCGTCGTTTCTGGTTTCTTATGGTGGTGGGTGGTTGGGTGGGTGTTGGCAGTCTGCCGAAAGTTCTGAGAAAGAGCACTCGTGCTAGGGGGTTCTGTGAGGGGGAGGGGGCGTATGAGTATGCACTTTGAATTAATTTAAATTGCTTTTGGGGATGTCAGATCTGTATTATGGCGACACATAACGATGCGTTGACAAGTCAAGGACAGATTGTTGCCAACAAATTAACAAAAATACAATGTTTGAATAAACGTTAATATTTAATTGTTGAATTTAATATCATGTTATCATATACACATTTATGTACAATTTTCCTTTGCACATTTTCACACTTTTATTACGAACTTAACGAATTAACTGAAATTGTGTCACATTCAAATGTTGTGTCATAAATTTTCAGCTAGCACTTGCAGCAGTTGCAAAAACAAACACGGACTCAAATACAGACACACATACACACACACACACACAATGATAAATGTACAAGGACTGTGCAACAGAGAGGCAGGAACCCCAACCAGTTCAAGCCAACTTCTCTTGCCACTTGAAAACGTATGTGCCGCCTGCCTGCCTGCCTGCCTGCCTTGCCTAGTTAAATCCTTCCCTCTGCTGGCTCGTTCTGTCTCTCTCGTTCTTTCGCAATGATTGTGCAACATTTTGTTATG
The DNA here is from genome assembly GCA_009664405.1 of Drosophila bifasciata. NCBI lineage: Eukaryota > Metazoa > Arthropoda > Insecta > Diptera > Drosophilidae > Drosophila > Drosophila bifasciata. Next base: position 10,868,358 of record CM019044.1, read on the forward strand.
CAAATCACAACGCAGTGCGCCAGGAAATAGGCTACGACTGACCCACCCAACTTTAACCCAGTCCCAGTCCCAACCCCAGCCCCACACCCCATCCCAGAAGCCATTCCATTCCCCCATCAAGGACTGTTGGCGGGGGGTGGGCTAAGTAAGTTGAACTACATTCCGCACAGGCAGCAAGTGGCAGGCAACGGACTGACGCTGTATTTTATTGCATTACTTTTGGGTCTGGTTCTGGGGCTAAGGAGGAAATGTAGGAAAATAAGGAAGCGACGGCCTCGCTTTGGGGGGCGGGCGGACAAATTACATTACCAGCCGTCGGATGGCAGAAAGACCATTAACAACTTGACGACAAATGTGCAGCTGTTGAAGCTAATCCAACATCCCCACTTATACCGACTCTTGCTACATATATTTCTCTCTCTTTCTCTGCGCCTTTATTTCAGGCAACATTGGCCTAAATGATGCCCGAAACTGAACGCGACTCGCAGTTGGTGGCAGCTGAAATGGTTAGCGGTGCCCTGGGGCATGGTTATGGCATAGTCAAGGATCAGAAGCAGCATCATCATCATCATCAGCCACATCAGCACCAGCTGCAGCTACAGCAACAGCAACAGCAGCACAATTCTACAGCCGATCTCTACAAGATGGCCACCAGCACCTATGTGTACAGCAGTCCTTTGACCATACCACCCACATCCGTGTCGTCCATGGTCAGTCCGAGCAGCAAGGAAAAGCTGGTCAATCTGCTGCGCGTGCGCGACAACAACAATTACCCCCAGAATATGGGCAGCCCGATCTCCGCCAGCACGCCCAATAGCTGCAGTCCACCAACGACATTTCTACAAAAGCAACTGGAAGCTACACCCGCTAGACCCAGCTCAGTGCATCCACAGCTGCCACAGCAACAGCTGCAGCAGCAGCAACCTCAGCAGCGTCGCTCTGCTGCTGCCACACCCACAGCCACACCAGCTCCAACCAACTGGCATGCCCATGTCTATGCCCGTCCACCCAATCGTCCTACTCCGCACTCTATAGCCGACATTCTGGGCATGGCCGTGGGCGAGAAGTGCGTCTCCGAGACCGCCTTCGATCCAACAGGTCCGGCCAAATCGCCCAACACCATACTGCAACAGTACCAGGACCAGGCACCCATGCGCAGCGCCTCCATCTCGATGAGCGATGCCAGCGAGGAGGATGGCTCTGTCAATGCCAATGCATCTGGAGGAATTGGAACTGGAACTGGACCTGCAGCTGGAGCTGGTGGAGGAGGGCCACCAGCGGCCGTAGCCAGCACCCCGCTCGATCAGCCATTAAATCTGTGTGTGGCCAAAAAGTCACGCGATGCTCACAACAGCTCACCCATGCCCACAGCCACCAAGCAGACAACAGTCCTTGGCAAGACCAAAAAGGGTAAGTCAACATCTCATCACTCAACTTTAATACCCTTTAAGGGGCGGGTTTTAATGCCAAACGTGTTTAGAAAGGGGAATCCTTCTGGCAAAAGAATCTTCCCTTCTCAAGGATATCCAACGCTTTGTTTCCTTCGAGTCTAGCTCTCTACCTTGCTCTCATTATGCCTTGTGCTGATCTCCTGCCAGCATACCATCATATTGGCGCCGTGGCTGCATAATATCTGTGGCAACGCTCGACGAGCCTGCCAATTGAGCGGAGCGTAGAGCTCTCAACACGCTTCAGCGAAGCGTGCGGCGGGCAACGCGGCGTATGGTTGTTCTGCCAACTTAAATGATGCCCATCGCAGGCATTCCCGTACGCGCCACGTCTCCTATTTTCGGCTAGCTCTGTTTTGGGTTTTTTGGCATCCAAAATACGGCTAATGGCCTGGCCATTTGGATTTACCACACTCCAGTTAGGATTCGACGCGACTCGTCTCGGGAAGCCAATCAATTTTGTACAGAATTTAGCCATCATTAATAGGTAATTACATTCTTTTTTGTTCGACTTTCGAAAGGGAATGCCTAAAGAGCTGTGGAAGTTGTGTCTTCATTGGATTGGCTGCATATTGGACATTTATTCTGTTTATAAATTAATGACGCTTAGGTATTTGTATTTAGCTTAGCAACAATTCCTTTTAGTTAGCTTACCTTAGGGGAATGGTAACTCTTTTTGGCCATGTTTAAATTACAATTCAGTGGACCAGTGATTAAATTAGCCATACATTGTCACTAGCCATTGTCATTTGTACTAAGTGCAGCTAATTAATGTTCTTTATTATATATATTTAAAGCTTATTCGAAGCTTATTCTAGAATAGTTTGCCACATGTCACGGCCATTTGTTTGAATTATATCAAGACGACGGCCTCTCAAATTGAATTACTTTGTATTTGTACTAAGGATTTGCACAGTTTTGATAATTAATTAAGAATTGAAATGCGCGAAATTTAATTGGCTGCACTCGTTTGGCTCGTTCTATGCATTTGAATTTGAATTTGCGCCGCATTAAAATGATTTAATTCGAAAGAGGCCAACAAGAAAAGCTATACAAAATACAGAATACATAATAACAAAATGCAATTAGCAACAACAATTGCAATAACATTGTAAATGCGAAATGGCAATCGACAACGATATACTATACATATACATACATACAATAACAAATGATGAATAACAAAATTTGAATACAAAATTTGTTGCCTGTTTTGTTGCAGTTTTCAGTTTTGTTTTTGCGCGTTAATTGCTCAATGCTCAATAATGCTATGTTCAATTTTGATTGTTATTAAAATCACGTACCAGACTTGGCCAAAACAACATTTACAACAAACAAAACTGCCACTCATTCCCATTCTGATTGAATGACGAACGAACCTCCAGACAACATTTTCCAGCCACATCCGACTCTGTTTTTTTCCCCAGTCATCGGGGTAATTATACTCAATACCCAGTACTCTAATGAACACTCAGAGTATGTTGTAGTCCGACAGAAATTAATCTTTCCTAAATCGCCAAAAAGTAAAATATCTTTTTGATATTTCCAGAGCTGAATCCTTCTTTTGTGAGTTTTCTTTTTGGGAGGCTAATGCAGATAAATATTGTGTCAAACTTACATATTCTACTTGTCCAGACAACTTTTCTCAATAATAATACGGAAATTATATGTTAGGTAACATCCTCATATTTCGAATTTGCAGTCATTAAACGCCAAAATCTTTTTTACAAATTTTCAAAAGGGCGACATTTTCATGATTTTCACTCGGCACTTGCAGCGCCAAAATCCAAAACAATTAATTCGATAAAAAGAAATTGCATGACTTTTCATAAGATTTTGTAGTCGTGTTGCTATAGGAACTAGGCCTGAAGATATATTAAGTCAAAGATGAAATTTTTTTTTCCATTTTAAATGGATTTAAAGAATTAATTCTTTAATTTTGAAATTATACTATTTTTCTAGACCTTTAGTGGCATTAATTCCGAAAAAATATAAACCTACAACTGTGGGGTTTTTCGAGTACATATATTGGCAATATGCTGCATTACATAAGTACTAGATATGCCAATGTCGAGGCTCCCCGACTTTTCAATATTTGTTCCCCTGCTTTTGTATCTTAATTACGGGCATAAACGGCAGCAAGTACTACCCTAGAATTAAACCATCCATGGCAGATTGTACGACTATTCGTACTCGTACTCGTACTGTACTCATTTTATTTGCTGTTTACTCAACAAAACGACATTTAAATGGCTCTCTGGATTGGGCCTAATCAAATGACATGGCAATTGCCAATTGCCGTTAAGCCGAACGAACAACAACAGTGAACAAAACAACAACAAACATTTGTGCAAACTTTTGTATTGTTATTGTTCTAATTGCACAAGCTTTTGACTCTTTTGTCTTATGTTGTTGTTGTCGTTGTTGTTTTTGGAGGCTTTTAACGCTTTTCCCCCGCTTTCTGTTGTTGTTTGTATTTTGCCATTTAGTTTTATTGATTTCGCGCCATTGGGGCGCCCTTTGCGCTCGAGTGGACTCGGCTAGACGCGACTGGACCTGGTTCGGCTCTTGGGGATGGGTGGGTGGGTGGTTGGTGGGTGGGTGCATAGCAAAAATTGCCAATTACCAGAGGCGACAACGGCACAGCGGCACAGCGTCAGCAACGACAACGACAATGGCAATGATGTCGCCCTCCCCGGCTAATTAATCACAGTGTCAGGCATATGTATGCGACCATATATGCGACCATGTGAGGAGAGGCCAGGCCAGGCAGGAGCAGGGGCGACCCACACGGCGTATTAGCAACGTTCGACAACGACAGCAGCGACAGCAGCACAGCGCTATATCGAACGTTTTGCATTTAACTGTCAATTAGATTTCAATTATGCATTGGTAATTGAAGTTGTCCAGGCATCGTTTCGTTTCGATTCGGTTGAGTTTGGTATTGGGTTTTGGTTTCGTTTGGCTCGATTCGATGCCAGACACGTTTTGGCCCCAGTCAAGACCAAAAGTTGCAGCCAGAGCCACAGAGCACAGGCATTGTTAACACTTGTTTACACTCGACTCGACAAGCGGCCGCCAGTCGGCCAGTTGGCCAACAATATTAAAGACTAACGAATGCTCTTCAGGATTATGCTAGGAATTTACTATTCGATATAAAAATTATTGCTAAAAGTTCTGAAGAGTTCAGATAAGAGAACAGAAAGATTCAAAGAAATTCCTTAGAATCGATTATGCTTCCATGCCACAGCATAATCCAAACACAATCCAACACAGTCCAAAGAGTAGAAAAAGTAGAAAACAAAAGCTAAATAGAAACGTCATAAACTTATGGGGGCAAATTGCAGACAACAAATGCAGTTGCTGTTGCTGCATATTGAACAGAGACAAGGACAGCAAGTAAGTGAAAGAAAGAAAGAAAAGAGAGGCAGCAACAGTACAACAAAAGGCAGTTGGGGAAGTCATTGGTTGTTATATTTGACTGGCTAATTGCAAAAAGCCGTTATGAAATGAAATGACAGGCCGCCGCCAGTCAAGAAACCCAATTGAGGCTAAACAGCTGCGATTCAATGCAAAAGACAGACAAATACAACTATTAAACTATATGTACAACTATACAATTATGTACAACTATAGCTAAATATTCGATGTTTTTTATTGTTGCAGAAAACTCGGGCAAGCCGCCGGCCAAGAAGAAGAAAACTGCAACAAACACTGCAACGGCGACAGCAGCCAACACGGTGGCCATGCCGCCGGACATTAGCCCCACGGGCAGCAGCGACAGCCTGATGCGGGACAAGCTGGTGGCCACTAACAGCAGCAGCTCATCGGCCAGCACCGCCAATGCGGCCCAGCAGTTGGCCAGCAGCAATAACAACAGCAACATGGAGACCACCGAAGATGACTCCGATTCGGGCTCCACCGATGCGCGGCGCAAGAAGAAGGCGCGCACCACCTTCACAGGTCGCCAGATCTTCGAGCTGGAGAAGCAGTTTGAGGTCAAGAAGTATCTCAGTTCCAGCGAGCGCACCGAAATGGCCAAGCTGCTGATAGTCACCGAAACACAGGTATGTACATATGTACATCATTTATATTCAACACAAAAACACATTATGTTCCACTGGGGGATTATGCCAAAAATATTTGCTTTATTTATTTATATCAACCAAAAAACACAACTTTAAAAAGCATATGTACGCAATTTGTGGTCATTTAATTAAATTAAGCACACTGCCTCCCCCTCTCTCACCCACTCTCTAACTCTCTGTTAACCTTTCTTTCTCTTTCAATAATCCCAATCGTATGTTCATATTTTTCCAATGAATATTCAATTGTCCGAGTGGGTCCGCAGAGTGTGCTCGTATATTCAATTTGGCTAATTTGCACAATGTCCGGAAATGCAAAATGCAAAATAAAACTAAATAGAAACAAATGAAAATTAAATGCCTGAACAATGGCAAAAGAAAACTCTCTCTCTCGCCGGTTTTAAACACGACTGTGTATAGCTGAATGGATATGGCCGTTCTATTCTGTAATCAGAGTTTAAGCCATTCAAAATCTATGACCATTAAAGCTCCATGCACAATTTTCCTCAGTTTTTAATCTGTATCTATTCAACAATTTACACATTACTATATAGCAATTCAGCAAGCCAACTATTTATTTGGCTCTTTATATCTTGCCAGAATTTCGAGTGGATAACAAGTTGACCCGAAACACTCTGGTCCTTTCGTTAATAAGGCAATAATTGGCAATGTTACTATAAATGGGAAAATACATTCTCTCGGTGGGCATTGGAATAATTTCGAAATTATTTACACAAACTCAATGTTGGGCCCCGCCAGCCATGAAATTTATCGTCACTTAATTGAAGCGCACAACAAAAGGCGGCTGGCAAGGTGTGATGCTGGTTAATGCCTCAGTAATTTGTATTTGTTGTATTTGCTGCACTGCAGTTGCAGTTGCACTGTGCCAGCAGGCAGGACAGGATTTTCACAGAGGGCAGGAGTTAATGCAATTTGCATGGCAACATGAAACTGCCTTAAAGCATAAGCAAATAGAAACACACACACGCACAACCGCACACACACACACAGAGCCACACAGAGGGAGTAAAATAAATTGAGATTTATTGACTAATTAGAATAAATTAACTTTGCAACAAGGACATGCCCTGGGGGTCAACTGCTGTCGGCCAATTAGGAGCCACAATACGCAATTTATGTGCATGTCCTGCGGCCCATGTGTGCCAACCCACCCACCCATGACCTTAAAGCATCTCAAAATTAATCAAAATGAAGTAAATTATTACGAATTTTGCAAGCCACGAATATTCGTTCGCTAAGAGATATAAGGACAGGTCCTTTAACTTTATCTTTCATGAGAGTGTATTTAAGAGTTCATTTCTATAATTATATCGAGCTTTATCAGCATCAAAATCTCGGACTCGGACTTTCCTATTGCCAGCCAATAGAATTGTCTCCGATTTGCATGAATAATCACACGTTACGCATACGCCGTGTAGCAGCTAGAATGCCATACGACTAATTGGCAGCAGTCCCAGCTAAAGACAAAGACAGAGACAGACAGATAGATACCGATACAGTTAGATAGAGACAAACAGTCACAGTTAGATGGAGACAGAGAGCAAATTGGATGTGGCCAAACAGCAAGGATATGCATCAGAGGTGCATCGAAGTGCTTGCTTAATTAAATTACATTCTCCATCAAGTCAATTAATTACAATTTCATATACGTATCTGTGTGACATAAACAATATATATACGCATACATATACATATATAGGCAAACATTAAGCACACTACCTCCCACACCCTCTATTCCTCTCTCTCTCACTGTGTGTATCTTTGGGTGAGCCAACATGCTCATGCATGTCGACATGGTCAAGTGCTTTGTCTGTGTAATATTAATATTATAAGCCACCACAGCCATTTATCATCCTGGCAGGGTCCAAGGCAAGGCAAGGCAAAGGACATGGCAACCGCCTCCGTAGAGCACGTCGCTCCGAAATGCAGTCAGTGGCCAGATTCGCCTCCAGCCGTGTTTATATATAAAACAGAGCATCCTGGGCATAGCATAAACATGTATGTGTTAATCACAGCAATAATATCAGCAAATTAACTGCAGGACACGGACACAGACACGGACAGGGGACAAGGACACACTGGCCACTCGTCTCGTGTGCGTATCCTGCTGTGGCCAGCATTAAGCCTCTCGGCCATTTGCATTGCCACTTGCCAATTTTCCCATTGACCGCCCACACACACACACACACACACTCACACAAACAGAGCATTGTGCGCTCTCGCATAAGGTTTACTTTACACAGTGCCAGCATGACCACTAATTGGAATCAAATTAACAGATTGACTGATAATTAAAAGGCAAAGAAATATTCGAATACTATTCTAAATATTTCAAAGTTCCGGGAGGATTGTCCGTCGGATTGTATAGATATTCAACCTGCAACTCTACTACAACTACAGCAGCGCTTCCCTATGCTGACTTGCTGAAAAATTGCAGAATATATGGACCTAAAAACAAACTGAGAGTCATAAAATGCTCTCTAAATAGACACCGGCCATAGTGACTGTGGCCCCTCTCATCCACCAGGCATGGAGTGCCATGTCAGCCATCCAGGGACTCGCTTGTCTGCATCGTCTGTCATCAACAAACTGTAAAATAGCCTTAAGCCAGATAAAAATCAATTAATTACGCGTAGATGCGGCTGTGCCTGCCCCTGCTCCTGCCCCTACCTTTGCAATGCGCAGCATGCAGCAAACACACACAGGGACACTCACCCACACTCTGGCAAACTGACAACATTGTAATTGTGTTGCGATTACCAAAACGAACGTCACGCGCCAAACGCAGCAAATTACATTTGCATATTAGTGCCAGCGGCCAAAGAGAAGGCAGCCCCATGCCATGCCACACGGTGAGGGGTGGGCTGGCTGCAGTGTGTGCATTTGGTGTGGAATAATGCTGCATGCCGTATGGTGGTGCGTGGTGCATGCTGCACAGATACATAGGTATATGGGGGCCTGCTGCACCGACACTGTTTAGCTTGCGGTTCGCCGTGTGCAACTGTCTCGACAATTTGCATTAGGCATTTCATTTTAAATGTTTGCCCACGCAGGGCTCATAAACCCGAATATAATTGCCACTCAGGTGCGCCCCCAGGGACTGACCTAAATGCTGATTTACTCAGTGATCCAAACTACTGGGTTACCCCATGCAAATTATCATTTGACTATCAGCAAAGGGATAGGGAGAGCGAGAGTTGATCTGTTTGATTTATCAATTCGAACTACATATGACAGAAACTTACTGGAAAAGCTAGAAACCAAGCATATCCAAGGGTAAACCCAATCCTAGGTGAATTATTTCCCTGCTTTGGAACTACTGTTTCCAGTTATGGAGACATTCAATTCAAGTGCCTCAATCCAACCGCACTCCAACGACGGTGAATCAGTTCCCAAGTGAACCACACACAACTCATTTCCAGATGCCCCACTCTGCAGATTTGATCCCCGTCTCTGTCGCTTTGTCTCTCTGTCTCTCCCTGTCACTGTACATACTCGTATTCTCTGGGTGTGTGTGTGTCGGTTTGTTGGTTTGGCCCTAGCCCAGGCTTATGCACAGACCCTGTCCGGGCTCACTGGCAGTTGGCCAAATGACAAATGCGATAATTAAATTAAACTGCTGCCACAAGCAGCACAAACAAATCAAATGGCAATTCATCTCTGAGGGCAACAGCCCAGAATGTTGGTTGACCCATCTGGGCCATATTCCATATTGTTGTGGGTTCCACATTGTTTCTGCTCCTGCTGCCGCTGCTGCTGCTGTTGTGCTTGTAGGCCTCTAGGCTTATTTACATTCATGGCCTGTTTGTGTCATTGAAAGGGCAAAAATTATGCTGCGTAAAATTAATTTTTGCATATGCAAATGAACATCCAAATACTCGTATACGTAACCAAATTGCCAGCGGCGGCCAACGGCAGACACATAGTCCTTATCCGGTTGTATGATTATTATTATTATTGTTAATATTGCCAACGATATCTATCAGTTGCAGTTTTTGGGGGAAACGTTCCACAAATAATTCTGTCATTTACAGGCAATCAAACAATTATTTTCAATATTTTATTACTTAATGGCTTGGCAATTAAATCAAATATTGCACAAATCTACGAGTATATATAATAATTTTAATTACAAAAAGGAAGTGCCATGAGTTTTACTATTACATATATTTTGATTGGCCAATAGATTTTTGTAATAAAATAAAAATGATTATTGATGCCTTCTGCACATCTCTTTTAAGTGTTTTTTATTATGGCTCTTAATGGATTGTATCTATCCGAATATATGTATACAAATCCTTGAATGCTCAATTTAATTCATTTCCCACACTCTAATTAATTAACTCATTAAGGCTAATTTGCTTTTATTAGTCGGTAATTATTGAATTAATTCATGAATAACTAAAACACAGCCACACACAAAAACATACATACATTCATACTTATATCGAGCATACGCCGTGTATCCCATAAGCCTTTAACGAAAATTAAATTTTAAGCAAAGCAAACAGCAGGCGCTTGTTTTTTCCCCTCGCAGTTAATAATATAAATATTGCCTAATTGATAATTTATTTTTGCGATATTATTAACATACTAATATTTGCCGAGCCCACACTCTCCTCTCCTCTCCCCAAAACACAAAATTCGTTGCCGCAAAAGTGTCACTAATATATTTTCCACTCTAAATGGGCATAAACTTAAAACAATAAATGCAATTTGGTATTATTAGGATTATTGTTGGGCACCGCAACTTAATTAAATTGTTACGCATACGACCCGTTGGCCACCACACACACACAAATGGCTGAGTATTATTTCAGCTTTATGCTGGCTTCCATTCGGTTTTTACAGCTCTCAATGCTCAATGGCTGTCGAGCTCTGTTCGGGCTCTTTGGTTATTTCTGCATAAATAATTTAATTTGATGGCGGACCACTTGAAATTATTCATAAATCACTTTAACACCGCAATGGCTGGGCAGTAGCAGCCAGTGGCATCATCTGCCTTGATTGGCGACTAGCAGTTCGGTCTGTTTAAAACAAAAAGAGGGGCGGTCCCACATTGTTCCGCTATGTGTAGCTCTCTGGCTGTCTCTCTCGATCCGACGTTGGCTATCGCTTTCGTGTGTGCGTGATCGCCGGAGCGTAGACAACGATCGCTTTCGTACGCTATTTGTGGGCGTTGACTAAATGTTGCTACCCTGTACACAAAGAGAACAAGGGTATATCTGGGGGATTATACATAAAAGCAAAGGTAAACAATTAAATGATTTAATTTAAAGGAAATGCACATCTATTGATGCAAACTGAAGTATACAGTCAGAGCTATGCAATACTCCAGTAAGTTCCATGTCATCTTTTACTCAGTGAACAATAATATATTAAGTTCGCAAAGTGAGGTATCCAATAGTCGTTACATTTCCACTTGTATTTTCCGCGTTTCACTTCCTCAATTTCTTTTTCTGCGGCTGCCAAAAAAAAACCAACTAAATACTTGGCAATTAGCAAATCATCAGTAGGTGACAGCATTTCTTTTTGAAAAATTATTAACAATTATGCGTGCCAGAGTATTTGTGCGCGTGAAACAATTAACTTTGAACATTTAGAATGTAATTAATAACTAGAATTACCGCAAGAAACAGGCAAAAAAATAAACAGAAAGTAAACAAAACCAGAAGCAAGTAGCAGCAACAAAAAGTTGTCAAAAGAACATAATTTGCAAGCTGAATGAGTGGGTGTGCGGGTGTGTGTGTTTGTGTGTGTGTTTGTGTGTGGGTGCCGTGTCAAAGCTATGTATATTCTGACCAGCGGAACCACAAAAACTAGGGGAAGCATTTTGTAGACAAGAAGAACACAATGAGCCAATTAAAAGTCAAGAGGGCGAATCTCGGCCAAAAATTTCTGCCAAAGGCGAAAGGCGAAAGGCAACGGCGGCAAAACAAACCAAACTAAAACTCCGAAACCGACATTCCAGTTGGTCTGCCACTCCCAACACTCTGCTAACTAGAATCTACACCACTCCCACGCCCCCACCCCTTTTGCTAGCTAATAAGCATAATTTATGCTACTTGGGGCAAACGTTTGAAATTCATAGAAACCGCATCGCAAATCAAATAAAAACTAAAAATAAAATGGTAAATTGCCAAAACCTAAAAGAACTGTTTCCGAGAGAGAAAAGGCAACTGGATATGAAAAATATCTACTATAAAGCGTAGCAATTTATACCCAAAAGATGATATTTTTTCATTGGAATTTGTTATTAAATTTTATAAAGATTTACTAGATTTCATAATGAAATTAGCAACTGAAAATCTCAGTTGATTATATAAAAATATAGCTTAGTCAAATTCGATGTATATAACCGCCAAGTTATGTAAAACTTTTCCACCCAAAGCTAAATAAATATCATTCCTTTCGTGTTATTCCGTTGCATTCTGTTGATTTATGTTCGTTTGCATTCGACCAATTTTTTCGCTTTCGCTGTTGCTGTTGGTTTATTCTTTCATTTTGGCTTTTAATTTGTAAAAGCAAATTTTAATTTTAGTTTTCTAAAGCAAAATTGCTAGGAAATACTCATCACACATGCATATAGTACTCTTATTTGATACCCTGATGAGGCTAGACAATTTCTGCAATGGCAAATCTCATTGCAGAATTTTTTTTAATTTCACACATCGTCTGAAATGAGTCTCTCCCCCTCTGGGACACTCGTTCCATACCGCATCGCCTTCGGGTCAGTAAGCCCTATATACCCTATGTATAGTAAATGAAATTCACTCTATTTCGATGGTGGCCAAGCGTTCTATTAGCATTATCCTGTGGATGCAATGCAGATGGATTTATGGCATTCCATAGCAACAACATCTGAACTAGCATTAACAATGTGCAATTATTACCACGTAAATTATGTTGCATAAATACCTCTCTCCCTCTATCTCTCTCTGTCTCTGTCAAGCCACCCCTTTGGTCCATTAAATGCAGTTGCTGCCAGTCCTCTCCTCCCCCCCACCCTCTTTGGGGAAAACCATAGAATGGCAGCCAATCTGCTGCAATTGCATTGGATATCCGGAGATGTTTGGCATTGTTTTGTTGGGGGGCTAGAGAGCGGCTGCCACCACAAAGCTTGGCAGCAGTTTGCATTTACGAGCACGAGTTAGTCTATTTAATTAATAACACAACAAATTGAAGCCAAGCGTATGCCCAAATACCCACATATTTAATTAAGAAACATGTATTGTAGGCACACATTCGAGAAGGATTCAAGTCGTTAAACGATATGATAAATACGTTGTCTGATTCGCAATTTTTTGCTTCTAAATTACAGCATTAATAAATAGTCTTTCCATCCATATTCTATATGCTTCAGTATTCCGATTGATAATCTTAACATACGTTAGTTCTTGTCTCTGGGTTAATCGCATTCTGTTCACGGTGCCAATCAAATAATCCAACTGTGCATTTCACACACTGCAATGAGCTGCAGCTTTCAGGATATGTTTGCCCTTTGGTATGCTACGTGCATGTACATGTACATACATATGTACATAGTATATAGCATATAGCTGTTTGTGTGTGTTCGGTGGCGAATATAATCCAGAATGGCAGGAGTGATGCAATGCAGTGATTATGTTATTAATTACGAATGCCATTGCCATTGCCATAGCCATGCGAATATTTGCCTAGAGCAAAGTGTCTCATTACACATCAGAGCAGAATCGGCAGAATTGCCGCAAAATGGATTTTAGGCTCCTGGCAGTTGAGCTGGGTGGAGGGGGGGTATGAAGTGTGGTTCAAACATATTTCAAATTGCCAGAATTGCTAATTAATACGTGCATTTGATGATGCGTTGCACAATGATTAGCTAACAAAAAGAGAGGTAATCATTAGCGGGTTCATGTGGCATAGATATGTAGCTCTTTAGCAGCCAGTTCAAATGAGTTATAATTATGTCTATGTAGGTGTGTTCCCTGCTACTATTTCAGCATTCCACATGAACCGATAGACCCATAGAGACCGCCCCCCCTCAAAAGCAATTATCATAATTTTTTCAACACCCAAAAACAAACAAACAAACAAAAATATGCTAAATTACACATTAAAACATTATTTGTGAAGAGGAAAGAAGGAAAGTGAAGTGAATGTTGAATTTTTCTTGGCACCCCCAGAAGAATTATGTACAGCAGCCGTTGCCATTACAAAGTAGCAGGGCTACCCCTCCCATCACCCCTCCCATCACCCCTACCCATGCAAAAGTCCTCTCTGGTTGGATGTAATGTGGCTGCTCATTGTTGGATCCCAGGCCAAAGCATCAGAGAATCATCATTTCATTTTCGTTTTGTTTCTTGGCCTGCGTTTATTTTCGAAAAAGTGCGCGGAAAATGTGAAAATTAATTATACCAAGCGCACACGCAATATACAGCTGTGTTCAAAATAATAGTAGTGCTCCTCAACATATTTTCAAAACCATTTTTTAACACTTCCAGTCATCCAAATGAAACAAATGATACCTTTTTGAATAGATTGGAATGTAGACATTATAAAACCGAAGAAGTTTCATTACATTTGCGTTCCAATTTCTTGTTTTGCTTGATTTTTGTACGTATACCCATGAAATCTGCTGTTCAATAAAATAGTAGTGCTGGGATAATTTAATTTAAAAAAAAAAAATGAAAACAGATAGAATTTAATTTAAAAGAGTCACAATCCGTAAGCTAAATTTAGTTGTTATATATTATGATGAAAAACATTTTTGGAAATATCGGTTCTTTCGATTTTGGAGCGTAAAAGAAATCATTGCTCGGTGCTGAAGAGAAGACATCAGAGTTAGACCAAAAACTAAAGGTTGGAGGTATAAGGGAGTTGAAAAATAAGTTTTTTGTACTCTTAATATTGTATTTGACTCAATTGAGTAAAAGAAGTAAACTGAAAATCAATTTTTTATGTGAAAAACATATTTTTTTCATGGATGGTCGACAAAGGCTGAAGGCAAGACCCAACCTTCAGTACCCTCAAAAATTATGAAAAAAATTGTATATCTCTTTGAAAGTGATGTGACAGTTCGTAGACAACTGATTACACATTATTTAAGTCCAAGAAGTCCTGGAAAGTTACGCGTTTGGTAATACAGCACAAAGACCCACGACTCAAGTTAGCAGAAACGCTTGTGGGCTGGCCTGAGTCACAGTCACGAAAAATACTTTTGACAAATGAGAGTAAAAGTTGTATTATATGGTAAGATAGACGCCAAAGAATATGTTTGGCATTCAAAGAAATCCGATTTCCCCAAAATCTGGAAAAATAGCATTGGATATGCTGGGCTGAGCACTATGGGGCCCAGCTCATATGAACTTGTACTTCAACTGTACTTCCTCATTCTGGGGTTGGAGTATTTAACAAAACTGAGTATGCAGATATACCTTAATATACATAAAGTTCATATTACAATTAAAAAATACCTCTCAAAAACATCTATCAGCAGAGTTTTAATACAAAACACTTTCAAAAGCTTGCTAGGAATTGAGTTTCATCCGAAAATATCGACGTTTTGCCAAGCTCAACTCAGTCCCTGGATCCCAATCTCATTTAAAACTTATGGGGGAATGTCACATACATTGTTAAAACTGCAAATCTGTCAACCAGACTTAAGTTTTGGCAAGTGGATTAAGCATTATCGGCTGAAATCCTATTGACGCGTTGGCAGGACCCTATTGGACACATGCCAGACCGGTGTATGGCCGTAATGTCAACAAAATTGATTAAAAACTATATATTAAAGCTCAAGAAACATGAGGAATATGAATCATAGGCTTTAATTTGAGTTTCGTTGATTTTTTCGATTTTATAAAAAAATACTACTATTTTATTGAACAGCAGATTTCATGGGTATACGTCCAAAATCAAGCAAAACAAGAAATTGGAACGCAAATGTAATGAAACTTCTTCGGTTTTATAATGTCTACATTCCAATCTATTCAAAAAGGTATCATTTGTTTCATTTGGATGACTGGAAGTGTTAAAAAAATGGTTTTAAAAAATATGTTGAGGAGCACTACTATTATTTTGAACACAACTGTATGTGGAGTCACAAGCAAAGTGGGAAGGGAAAGGGGAAGGAGGAGGGAAACATGCCTAACAGCATGGGGGGTTATGTGCTAATGAAAATTGCAGACCCCCGAACCGACTAGACAACCGACTATTTAAGGATCCTCTCGCACACTCTCTGATCTGTTTGGCGTTGATTGAAATGCGTGTACGGAGCAAAACAAAGTAGCTGAAACGCTTCTTGTCATAAACCTATTTAAGTTGGGGGGAATGGCATACACTAGCTTTTGTTTGCCTTTCGAGCTATTTATGCGCTCTGTTTCTGTCATCTTTTATGCGTACACAGACACCCTACTCTCTCCCCACACACACCCATTTAAATGTCAATAAATCATAAGCGAGCCAAGAGATGAACTGGGGAACGACACGACACGTTTCCTTTTATTTTTAGATATTTTTTCCAACATTTGCAGCTTAATGAGGTTTAGTGTTTGGATCAAAACAGAACAAACAATGATGTTTATTTATGATAGGAAATCTATCCCTCTATCTGGTAGAGGAATTCCAACAAACTTAGATTATAGTATGTATAACCAAACACAAATTATTAATGAAGATTTATGCAATATTTACGTAAACGAGCGCGATTCGTTAGCATTAATAAGACGAAATCTACGAGTCAATTAGATCATCATGCACAGAATATTGTGTTCGAATTGGGCTAGGGATAAGTTGGCCAGCAATTACGACTCAAACAATACCCTACACTCCACACCACACTTGTTTAAAGTAAGTACTTTGGGGCTTAGGTACATACTACAGAGTAATGGATCAATTCTGATCAAAGTTGAAGGTATCAAAAAGGTATCGTCTATCTGTAACATATGTATCTCCACATATACCTACCAACACTTATGCTTCAAGTACTATTAGCTACAAATATCAGAAATTAAATATGTAGAGATGATGATGATGATTATCAGAAGAGGGTGATTTGCGCACCGCGGGCCACACGAAAAGTGCCCGCATCCGAATGGCCATAAAAACAAAGCCATTCAAGTGAAAGGAAGAGGAAAAATGAAAATCGGAATAAAAGGGAAGCATCTACTTTCGATGGGCCATTAAGAGTGTTCATAAGGTAAACATAGGAAATGCTTTATTGTTTATGAACGTACTTAATTGGGACTGGTACTGGGACTGGCACTGTGGATGGGGTTGGGGTTGGGGTTACAGGCCTGCGATTGTGGACTCGGTATGAGTAATTGCCGCTGCTAGAAGGCCAAAAATAATTATGAGTAAACTAGCCAGTCCAGGCCAGGTAGTACTCGTACTCTCTCATAATCCATCTTCATCCATAAAATAAACAATTTGCGTTTATGCATCAATCCCTCGTCGAGTACATAACGTTTTCCATTCTATATCTGTGTCTGTGTGTGTGTGGATAAATTGAAAATATTTGGCAATCAATTAATTGATTTTCCAATTGAAAATTTACGATTTGAATTTGAGTGCATGTGTGTGTGTACTTGAGCATTTCCTTTCGAAAATTGATTGCTGATTTGGTGCCGGGGTAGTGGTGAGGGGAGGGTTATTGAGTGCCGTTTTCATGTTAATTTCATAATTTTTACGCTATTCCGGGAAAATGAGCATGCATGTCATATAACGTAGCAGCATCTACATATCTGTGGAGTGTGTGTGTGTTTGTGCGTATCTGTGTGTGAGCAGTGTGTGTCAGTGTGTGCGGACATGCCGCTGAAATACTAATTATGTGCGCGATTTAAATAGATTTTTCATTTATTTAGCTAGGCCATCATAATACACTTTCAGAGGGTCTTTTGAATTTAACCAGTTGAATGGGAACCCCTATAAGTTATCCTTATAAATATATTAATATTTATTGAAGTTAACGTTTTTCTAAACATAATTGAACGAAACGTAAATTATTTAAAATACTTAATTGTAATGAGAGGCATTACTCAGTAGAAGATGAAAACTTTATTACCGAATTTATTTCAATCCCACTTAACATGCTGTAGTTTACGACGCATGTAATTGCATAGGTTCTATAGGAATAGAATAAATTCTAGAATATAAATCTATATTCTATATAATTCAAACTCTAGTTCTACGAATCTCTAAAGGGTATCGAAGACTGCGGCATCGTAAAAAATCTAGTTTTGGTTGTGTTTTTTGGATGAAATGGAAATGAAAACGAAGATGATAGGCAAATGTTTTATGTTGCGCCACCGAAGCTGCCTGGCTGTTGGATTGGGTCGAGTGGGGGTAGGCACTGCACACGGCATGGGCGGCTGCTGGCTGGCTGGCTGGCTTTTGACAGGCGCCCATCATTTCATCATTTTCTGCTTGTTTTGAGTTTGAGAGACTCACTGGCTGAGTGACTGAGTGACGGGGGGCGGAAGTGTTGTGCGAGCAGGATACGCAATTTTCTAATTATTTGTTGTACCGCGCCCCACTAATAAGGCCAAATGGGGCATAAACATGCATAATTATGGTGGCATAAACCGTTTTGGCGGTTTTGCTGGCTTGTTGCAAAACGCCATTATCTTCATTATCTTGCATGCAGACCACTCCATAGTTTTAGTAGAATTTTATCACTCCACATTGGATGATATGTAGAGCTTCCTTTCAGCCAATTAGCCACTAAAACTTATATATTTTCTAAATTACAGCAGTTGTCGTTTTAGACAGTTATAAAAACATTTAAAACTTTTTGAATGTACTTTCCACGTGACAACAAATTAGGTTATAGGCTTGGATAAGTAGATTAGATACTCATACATAGAGCAATAAGAAAATAGTTTATAACTATACAAAAATTCAAATGCATTGCCTAGTGTAACGTAACGGAGATGTTTTACTATAAACATTTTCATACCTTTAGCATTCTTTTGGGTCATTCTAATGATAAGCAGCTTAATTTGTTGGAAATGAATGCCACTAAAGACTTCATGTCTAAAAATAAACACAACCATACAACAAACAACTTTTAAAGATGTAGAAAGAGTAGAGTAGATGTAGAGGAGTAGTCAAATAGAGTAGAAAACTTCAACATTGCCTCAATATCAACAACAACAAAACATCTTATAAAAGTTAATAGTCGTAGCGGAAAACCTCCAATAAAAATACAAAAAAGTATTATATTAAAACACTGATTTTAAATGCCTTTCCGATCTGCAAAACACAATTCGAGATTCTAATTAAACATCTGTCCGCCTTGGCCTCTTTTTAGGTTAAAATCTGGTTCCAGAATCGTCGCACAAAGTGGAAAAAGCAGGATAATGTCACCAATAATGAGGCAGCCGAGCACAAATCTACAAATGCAAATAAATCGGGCGGGGCAGGAGAGCAGCCGCCTACGGCCACCGCTACAACAACTGGGGGCACTGGCGCTGTGGAGAGTGCTGCTGGCGCAGCAGCCACCAAAAAGTCTACAAATGCCCAAGGAGAGAAAATTCGTGGCAACAACAACAACAACAATTCGGTCTCTTTGGCCAACAACAACAGCGTTAACAATGAGAGCAAATTGCCAGGCAAACAGGCGAGCTCAAAGGTTAAGAAACAATTGAATGCATTGCTGGAAAAGGCAGCAAAAACATCAAATTCGAATGGGGGCAGTGCCTCGAATCGCAGCGAGAATGAGAAAGTCGAAATGGCTGCCACAGCCGGCAGCGGCATGCACAAATCCACGGAGAAGCGTCACCATCATCCATCCAACAACAATGTGGGAGAGGCAAAACTGATGCATCAGCGCCTGCACCAGCATGCCATACCGCTGACCGTGGAGCCGGCCGCCCCCTTGGAGCAGACTGAGAAGCTGGACATCAAGCTGGAGGAGTCGCCGCAGCATCGCGAGCTACAGTTGAGCCTGCAGCGCGCTGCTGCGGCCGCCAAGGCAGCCGCCGCCGCTGCTGCACAGCAGAACGGCGGCAGTCCGCCACCATCGAATGCGGCGGCGGCGGCGGCGCTCCTGACCGAAATGGATTTCGAGAGCAGCCTGGCCGCCTCGAAGATATCCATAGCTTTGGCTATGGCCAGCAAGCAGATGAAACAGGCCGAGGCAGAGGCCAAGGAGAAGCTGTTGAAGCAGGAAAGCGAGTCTGAGGACGATGAGGAGACGTCCACAGAGCATGGCGATTCCACAGAGGCACACGACTCGCAGGATCAGGATGTGTCGATGCGCGAGATCTAAACTGGAGGGGCGCTAACTCCGGAAACAGTCAAATTAACCTGTGCCAAAAAGTCGAATATTGCTCACACACCACACACACAAACCCCTCCCTCACCACAACAACCCACACACACACTTGATATACATAATTTAAATATATATAATTCTAATTGTAACTATAAATATAATTTACTTAACACGTACGATTGTAACTCTGTTCACCCCTAGGCGTGTGTAATTGTATTTGTATTTGTATTTAATTTATTGTATGCTTAAGCGATTTAGCCTAGGCTAGGACTAGGCCTTGTAAATGTTGCCATTAGAAACGCATTTATGTAAATGTTTAATGGAGCCACAGCAGCCACTACACTACGTAAATGTAATTTGAACTTTCGAAAATTTCATGTGATAATGTATACGATGGCGAGAATAGTAGAGGATAGAGAAAGGAAGATGAATATAAGTACGGAGAGTACGGAGAAACACTTTGCCCGGAGGCATAGCAGAACAAAGCAAGAACAATTACAAATTGCAAAATTGATTTTACTACTTGAACTATGAACTATATGTAGGTCTAAGCTATGCTACCCTGTAAATTACAATTGAATGGAACATATTTATTGAGTGTTTGTACAAAAAACAAAACAAAAGCCAGAAAAAAATACATAAATATGGCAAAAGAGAACAAGTCGCCGCCGTTACACATTTTAAATTCAAACCAATTAAAAACCAATATACAAAATAAATTCAATGAATCACAAGCGTCGCATATTGGCCGGTGTTCGGGCGGGAGGTTCTGCTGCTGGCACATCTACCACACCCTGCGAGGTGATCAGGAACTCGGCAAAGTTATTTGGCGTCTCCGGAGAGTAGACAATCTCCAGCTTTCGTACTGTCAGTAGTTGATCCTTGACCCTGTGCTGCTTGGGCACCTGCGAAATACGTATGCGAGTGCGTCCCAGGTGCGCCCATTGAAGGCCCAGGCAGGGCACTTCATCCTGCAGCGGTCTGGTCTCGGAGCTGCCACTTACACTGGATGCCACCTGATTGACGCACACCACGGCGCAGTTGTACTTGTCCGCATAGCTGATCAGGGCATCGGCCAGACGGCGCAATTGCCGGGCACGCTCTAGGAAGTCCGTATACAGCCGGAATATGGCAGCCACCGAGTCGATGATGATCAGGCCAATGCTGTGCTGCTGCATCAGTCGCGGCAGGCGGTTGCTCACACACTCGATGAGAGGTTGCTAAAGTCGATTGGAATAGGATAAGCCGAGTTCTTTAATTGGTTTTCTCACTCACGGTCTCGTAGTGATGCTCCACGAAAATGTTGCCCAGAAAGTTCAGATGCTCCTGGGGGTAGCGCGCCTCCATGGCCTTGCTCATCTCCAGCAGACGGCGCGCCGGAAAGGCATTCTCTGTGCATATATAGGCCACTCCCCTTCCCAAGCCGCCCAGCTTCAGCGGCAACTGCACACAAAGCGCGAGCTGCAGGAGCAGTTGTGTTTTGCCCACGCCGGCGGCCCCACAGATTTCGGTAATGCCCCGCGTGACCACACCTCCGCCCGTGCAGCGATCCAGGGCAGTGCAGCCAAAGGACACGCGGGACCATTTGATATTGACCAGCGGCTTGAACAGGGAATCGGCTGAGGTGGATAAACATTTCAATTTTAGGCGCAATCTTAAGAAGGGATAGGCTAACCTGACATCGGAGTCTCCGCCAGCCACTTGGCCGCCGCATCCTTCAGCACGCGTACATCATCCGGCGTGCAGCTTCGCACCAGCGTGTGCAGAGATTTGGTGCGGGTGTCCAGGAACTTGATCCTGGGCGTCGTCAGCACAGCCTCTGGCGTGAGAACATTAACTGAGGTGGCAAGTGCATTGCATTAGATGACACTTCAACAAAGTTTGGGTACCCATTCCCCATTCTTACCGTTCTTGGCAATATCTCTAATATGCTTGGGTAATTGATCCAAAAAGTTTGTCATCGCTGCGAAGGCTGGAGCGAGTGTGATGGCATGCCTGTGCCTGATTTGCGTGCGGCCCGACACGGAAGGTGTCTCGTCTCAACACCTTGCGGAACAATCCCCTTGGCAGCGACTAATTTATTGATCAAGCAAACCTAAACCCGGCGATTCGTGGAAGGGCTTCGACTGAAGAGGCAGAAGACAACCGGCACTCAGCGTGCCATCAGCTGTCATTGGGAGTAGGCCACAAAGCAAGCCGGAAAACGCTGCATTATGCTTTAAATTGAAACTTGAGAATAACTAAACACCATAAATCACTTGCATAATCGTTTGGTTTGTTTTCCAATCATTCATTTAATTGCGTACATTTTTTGCACAAACATCAGAGAAAAACACACAAGAACGATCGATAGATGTAGCCGATAGTTGGCCACGATCGTCGCCTATGCTGCTGCTGCTGCTGCTGCTGCTCCTCCTGTCCATGAAATTTAGATGTTTGACTGCACTTGCTGTTGTTGGTGTTGTTGCGGTTGGAGTGGGGTTGAACTTAACAAACTAAATAGGTGCTCTAATGCTTGGGTGTGGGCTTGGATAGCTCGGCCAGTGCACGGGCCTCGGCGTCGGCGTTGCGCTTCTTCTCCTCGGCCAACTTTGCATCGCGGACAACCTTCTGCTGTGCCTCGATCTCGCGAACCTTCTCCTCCTTCTTGGACAGGCGGCTCTGGTGGGCGGCACCGTAGGCAATGCCCACAAGCAGCAGGGACCATCTGCCGAGCTTGATCAGCGGCGAGACACGGACTGGAGGCTGAGACATGGCTAGTAGTTATGTAATGGTCCGACCGAAACTACAAGAAAAAGGAACACATTAGTTATGTGCACTATTTAAAGGGTTTCTTAGACTCGGCAGAGTCCACAGTTTCACTTGCGACTTTTTTTATGCAAATATTCTATTAAATAAGCGCAATTACCACAAATCGATGCGATTGCAACACAGTAGCAAAATATAACCTTAAAACAGCTGTCAGATTGGCAAGTGCGCTATCGATAGTCCTATCGGTAGGTGGGCAGGGTTGCCGCAATATTTTTGTTTCCCCAAATAATTATGGAATAACTATTTAATATTACTACACATATATAGTGAAACTACGAATTGGTTGAATGTATCAGGTTGATTGTTCAAAGACTGACAATTTATATATGTTTCAACGCCTACTATGTTAACACAATCGCAACACTAAACATACCTTGCATCGCAATGCGAATGTCAAAAAGGCAGAACTCAAAACCTGGAAAAAAAGTGTTATTTTGCTGAAAACATGGCAAATTGCTGCTAAAACGGCAGGTGTACACACAAATTATACGATTCTGTAATTAGTTGCCTGCCTGCAGTGCATAGAAACTAAGGGTAGCCTCAAAATTGACGCGTGTTAAATGCAAACAAGAAAATTCCAACACAGACCTTGAGTGGTAGCACACATACACATCTGGCAAACACACACTCACACACACACATCTTGATAAACGGGGCCCAGTCGAAAACGTCACATATTACCCCGGACCACCCGCCCGCTCGCTGCTTTAAGCCAAATTAGCAGCAATTTCAAGGCAGGAAGTCCGCTCAGAGGATCCACCACCATCACGACGACAGCTGCAAAATGGTAAATGTGCCGCCACTGCTGTGCAGCACGCCGCCACCGATCGATTTTGGCGAGGACGACGACGACTCTGGCCTACAGTCGACGATCAACTTGGATGACGACGGTGACGAATACCCCGACGACGACTTTGGCTTAGTCACCACCCGCTCAGCGGTGCCTGAAACGGGGCTCAATGCAAAAGGTAATTTAGCTGCCAACTGGGCTTTTTATCTAGATCTGGCAGCCGATTCTAATTTGTATGCTCCACTTGTAGAATCACAGTCAGAACCCCCCCAACCCGTATCCGTAGCCATATCAGCAGCGTATAGTGAGAGGCCGTCCGATCTGGAACTGATCGAGAACTGTGAGATTAGCAAAACAACTGCGGAAGAAATTAAGAAAACTGCGGAGGCTTTCAATTACCAAGTGAAACAGTCGCCGTCGCTTGAAAGCTACGACAGCTATCAGGAGACGCCGCCGCCCCTAGCTGATGAGCTGGAGGAAGTGGATGAAGATGAGGAGGAAATGGAGATCAATATAAATGACAATGTGCCGTCCCTTAAGCTAGACAGCCTGAGTCTGTATTCCACGGAAAGTGTCTCGGCCTCGTCCACACTGTCGCCCGTTGCAGATGCTGACGAGGAGATGCCACCACCAGCAACGACGACCACAACCAAAGCACCACCACCTGTCCTCAGCCATCAAGTCACGCTGGAGGATGTGTCCGATGACAGTGACGAGGAGTGTTCGCCAAAGAAACCCAAAGAACTATTTATACGCGAGGGAGCCGAAGATTTCTTTGCCATTGAAGTGCTGGCCTCACCCACAGCCACCGCCACAGTCCCAGTCCCAGTGACCTTTACTCAGTCCTCGTCCTCCTCACAGTTCGATAAGCCAGCAGCGGATACGGATATGTTTCAGTTTGCTGCTAGCTTTGAAGAGACGACAGAAGAAGCTGTTGTCCTGGAGCAGCCGCAGGAGATTCCTGAAGCTAATGATGATGAATTTGATGACTTTGGCGACTTTGCTGATTTCTCGGCTGTGCCCACGCCATCAGTGGAGGCCATGCCACCTCCAGTTCAGCAGAGAAAGGAATCCCTAGAGGCGGTAGCTCCAGCGACCGCTGCAGATGATGGCTTCGATGATTTTCAAGAGTTTGCCACTCCACCTGAAGATAATGCAGACAATGATGATGATGATGATGATGACTTTGGTGACTTCTCAGAGCCACTAACAGCACCCATTCCCGTAGCCGTAGCCGTACCACCGCCACCGCCGCCTGCAGCAGTCCACCGGAGCATCGATGAGCGCATCAAGCCAGTCCTAGAGTTGATGTTTCCCCTGCCCAAGGAGAGCAGTGACCCAAGTGAAGCCAAACGCCGGCCCCTGGCCCAGTGTCAGAACTTTAACTTTAGTGTCATCGAGCAGGCCCAGGCGCTGGACTATCAGTGGACCAGCTCGGAGATGAGACACTCCCTAGTGCGTTCCCTGGGCATCGATTCAAGAAATATAGTAAGGCAGACCTCAGCTTTGATTGGACTCCCATGTAAATGTAAATGCAATGTTTTTGTTTTTTTTCAGCTCTTTGGCGACAAGTGGAATGCTTCCATGCCGCGCTTTGCTGCCAATCTGAGCTTTGATCCCCTCAAGCCGCTTAAACCGCTGGAGGCCACGCCCGTGAACAGCAACCAGCAGTCAGTGGGTAAGTGTGACACCCTAGTCGATCCCTACCAGATATGCTATATGCCAGATACATACATATATACAGATAATACTCCACTTAGTTAAACGCAAATTAACCGCTACACAAGTTTTGTCCACCTATCGCCTATCGCTCGCTAATTTTCTTACAAAATGCTTTCCGTTGACACTTGATAACGCTTTTCCGGATTGGCCTGCCTCCTTTTGTTACCGTGTTTTTTGTTTTCGTTTGTTCCTATTAACCCCCGCCCCCACAACCCCCCACACTCCATTCCACACCCAACATTTCTGTCCAACTCTCAAAACTGTCAAAAAATGATGAAATGATTTACTCGTATCCCAAAACGATGATAAATTGTATCTAGATACACATGTACAGACCTTACAATTGGAAGAACTAGACCAAGAACTAACGATGATGCTGATGGCTGATAATGCTGATAAAATAAATCTTGTTACCTCTAACTTCCACACCAATAAACACGAACAACAACCCAATGAATATGATAATGCTGCTGCTGGTCCGCCCCACCAAACGGATGACAATCTCATGATGATGGATCTCGGTCTCCTATCTAACAATATGCACCATTCTTCTTCATTATTAACCACACCCAATAATAATAATAATAATAACAATCATGCAACAACAACAATACCAATAAACACAATAAATCTCCTACATGATCACGATGCCTTCTTGCTGGATTTTAGTAAGTTTCGTTTTGGGCGTTCTTCTGTGTGTGTGTGTTTGCGTTGTGTGTGTGTGTGTGCACTGTGTGTGTGTTGTAGTTGTTTCTGTTTTTGTGTGTTTTGTGTTTATTTTGTAATTGCTCTCTACTCTCTACCCTATTCTAAAATGATACTTACTGGTCACTGATCTACTATTGTCTTCCCCCATTTGGAACCTTAATTTTGTTTCTTTGGCACCTAAAAAAAAAAAGCAACATGTAAATCTCCGAATTAGCTCGAAGCACAAGTAGTTTTTCAAACCCCCAGAAAAATATCTCTCTCAACCCCAAAAAACATTTTCATTTAGCTAGAATTTATGGGATAATAATGATCTCTTGCTGAACTTGCTGCAAGCTTTAATTGACCGTACTGAAACTCTCGCTCGCTCTCTATTTGCGTATAAATATTCGTATAATTAGACCCACTAATGCTAGCTATTTGCTCTTTCTTAGGATTGGAAGCAACAGGAGCAGCTGCAGCAACAACAGCCGCAGCAGCACAAGCGAGCCAAATTGAAGCGCGGTCTGGCCCGTCTAATGGGGAAAACTGTGTCGTCGCCAGCAGCACCGAAGCCTCCCACTTTGACCAGGACAACAACATTAGCGCAGACATTAATAGCGACTGCTTTGAGTCCACAGCAGCGGCACCAGCAGCAGTTGCTGCTGCAACAGCAGCGACGCTATCGACTGCTCTATCAGCAAACGGCTATGGCCACAACCTCAACGGCAGTGAGCAGCTGCATCAGCAGCAGCAGCAGCAACCACACCACCAGCAGCAACAGCAGCAGTTTGATTTGAGAGCAACCCCCACGCCATCGCCATCTCCACCTCCAGTGTCAGTTGCAGTTGCAGCTCCAGCAGCAGCAGCGCAAGAGGAAATTAAAGCAAGCAGCACCACCGCCAGCACCCCAACTGGATTTGCGATGCCACTGAAGGAGACCCACATTTACACACCCTCGAAATCGGACACGGCTGTGGCAAGGACCACAACGCTGGCGCCCATTGATTTCGATTACGAAATTGCGGCGACTGGCATCATTATTGATGAGACGGTGGTCAAGAAGGAGTATCGCGATGTGGAGTACAAGCCGCCGCCGTTTGGCCTGGACTCGCCCAGCAGGTTGGCCAGCAGCAATGGAGCGAGCAGCTTTGAGCTTCCACCAACAGTGAATCCCATGACAGAGGATGATGATTTCAGTGACTTCCAGTCAATGCCGGCGAGAACGCAGGCCGCGCTGCAGCCGCCAAGGAATGGGACGCCCACATTTGGCGAACAAATGATACTCTGTCCAGCCATATTGCTGCCGCAGGCCATACCCCTGGCCAAAACGACCATTGAGTGGGGCGACAATGCCCTGTCCAGCATCAATGCAGAGGAAATGGCCCGCATCGAAGATTTGTTTTCGGCTCAGTCCAAGCCGCCCACGATAAGTGCAACGGTGGCCAAGCAGCCGCCTCAACAGCAGCAGCAACAGGAGGATGATGAGTGGTCGGACTTTGTGTCGGTGCCTGTGCCCCAGCAGCAGCAACAGCAGCATCCACAGCAACAGTCTTTTAGCAACAATAACAATGTCAACAGCTTGAAGAAGCCTCCCTCTGGTTCTGGTTCTGGCTCTGGTCCTGGTCCCAAGGAAGATGATTGGTCCGATTTTGTGAGCAGCACGCCGCTGCCGACGCGACCATCAGCTCCACAATTCAATTCTGGGGCCTGGCAGAGCGCCAACTTCTACAACAATCCCCTCAGTCTCTATCGGCACCAGAAGCAGCCGCATGCCCACAGCAATCTGGTGCCCAAATATCAGCAGAGCAACAGCAGCACCACCACCACCACCACCAACCACAATAACAATAACAACAACAACAACGTGCCAGCCACACCACAGCAGATTCACATCATGCACGACTTCTCCACGGCGCCCTCGACAACGGCCGGTAGCTCGTTGGCCGGAGCCACCTATCAGCAGCATCATCAGCGGCAGCAATTTCAGATCGGCAATGCCAAGGTGGCGCCACGCATATCCCTCATACCCGATCTGAGCTTTGTGGCGCCGGCCCTGCCCACAAATGCGGGGGCCTTTATGGGGTCGCTGCCGAAGCCCAGTTTCGGTGGCAAGAAATGACAAATGCTGCGGGGAGGGAAACACCATCTGAATCCTCAACAGAAGCAAAAGAAACAGCAGTCGTTGAGGTCGCGCCCACTGGCAGGAGAGGCCAGCATCCTCACGTAGATGCCTACCTGATGATGGATGGTGGATCGATGGGCCCGTATTATGTATTATTATGAATAGTATTATGAATCCGTCTGATAATTACGGTATATCCGTTCACGTACCGTCGTATATAGATACAGTTGAATGTTGTGAAGGAAATTAGAAGCAGAAAAGTGTTTAATGTTGTCGTTGAAATTATTGTTGTTGTTGATATTGTTAGTCGTAGGACAAGGCAGGCACTCCCTCCACTCAGTCCCCTACCGCCCCAGAACTAAACTCAGATTGTGGTTTTGGGTTTCTCACTCCCCGGAGCTTTCTTGTGCAATATTTTTGACTCAAAATTAATGAAAAATTTAAATTTTTTGAAGGGAAAAACTACCACAGAATAAATAAGATGTAAAAACTTAGAGATTTTATATGATTTTTAAGCCAGAACACCACTATATAGCCAGGAAAAGAGTGATAGCAAGGATAACCAGTACTCCCACAGTTTTAACACAGCATTCCAGAGCAAAGAACTTCCTTTTGTGACTTCCCTGCCGCCCCCTACCCAAGAGAATACTCCAAGAAGTCTCCAAGAAAAACCCCAAAACCAACCCGCCTGATGCGAACTTTTCTACCAATAAATACTATATATCGTGTACTTAAGAGATGAGCGAAAAACTAAAACCTAAACCTAATCAGATACGAGTAAACCATAGGCATAGGCTAGTACAGAAATCTAATGATAATAGATATTAGAAGATAGCAGATAGCATTTAGCTAATAGATAGGCAGATGATAGCAGTTATGTCTCGTGCATTCCCCAGAGTGTGTCCGAGAGTGTGTCGTCTACACTCGCCCATGATGATCTCCAGTAGAGCGCTCGCTCATGTAGAGGCAGAGATGCAGCCACCTCCCCCCCAATCCGCTCCAGTTTTTGATGATTTTTTTCGTGTTATTTTTTCTCGTTTTTAAAGTGTTTTTAATCATTTTTATTTTTATTTATTTTACTTTATGTTACGCTTTTTGAAGTTGATAGTGTATGTAGTATGCATGTGAGGGTGTGTGTATCTGTAAGTGTGTGTGTGTGGAAATTATAAAGAATTATTAACTAGAACTTAGTGTTGTGGAAGTAAATTATACTTAAGTGTATGTAAATTACAAATATTCTCTCGTTTGTGTTTCGTGTGTGTGTGTGTGGTTTTATTTAGCTAAGTCAATAAAAATAGAGCTAAAACGATTACATGATACGATGTGTGTGTTGGGTCGCTGCTTTGATTTAAATAAAAATGAATTAAACTACCGTATATGTACTAGTAAAACCTATTCAAAATGTATTACTGTATTGTATTTGTATTATTAAAAAGATATGCGCTGATTACAGAAAATAAAACTTAAAAATATGTGAAGAAAAACAATTATTGGAGAAGCTTCTGTCATTTTTTGTTTGAACTTTTTTTCTACTAACAGGAAGGGGGGCAGGGTCTTTAGGATCTTTGTTCACAATATATAATAATATGTGTGGGTGCGTGTGATTGAAACCTGCTTAAGTTTGTGTGTGTGTGTCTTAAGAGAGAGAGAGAGAGATTATTAATCAGCATTAATGAAGCACTAGGTGTGGTGTCCCAGCAGTCCACTACTCTCCTGGAGGATGCAAGTGTGTCTTGTGAGTGTGTGTGGGGGCGTGCATGGGGGCGGTGGCGAGGGGCGAGGCGGTGTAGCACTATGGCAGTAAATAGTACATAATAATAGTTCCAAATTACACATGTATCTAATATAAATAGCATACGATCCCCGATCTGTGGGAGTGCCGTTCAGCATTTTCCTATCGGAATCTTCATACCAACTTGCGTCTAAATGTTCAACAGTTATTCATTTCGTTATCCTTAAACTCTAGATGGATGCCTTAATATTTAAGCGCATTTTCTTTTAGTTATTATCATCATATTCTTCCGTCGCGTATCCTGTCTGGTCTCGTCTCTCTCTGTTTACTATTAGCCTGGCTCGTAACATAATGATAAAACGCTAACAAATCCAGAAAATATTTATGTATGTATGCTCTCGTGTGTGTTGTGGGTATTTGTGGTGTTGTTGTCGCTATCCTTTATGATATTTTGAACTAACAGTTTTCATACCTTTCCCTTCCTCGAATAAAAACTAAATTCGGGGGAGCGCTGTGGGATAACCAACCGGTTCGGTTCGGTTCGTTTCGGTTCGTTTCGAGGTTTCAACAGTCTTTGAATGGAAGTTGGTTTCGTCTTGCTTTGCGTTTCTGGTTGGTTTCAGTGCATAATGGGATCTGGATCTATACATATATATAAAAGCTAATAAATAAGCACACAAAACAAAGCACAATAACCAGTTTTTAGCCGATTTGGCGGCCTGTTAAAGCTGACCCCTTTCCGAACCGTTTCCCGTTGGTATCCCTATCCCTGGTGGTTAGGGCTTCTCCATGGACTCCCTGCCTCAGAAGGCCAGCCAGGGGTGGTGCAGCAGCGACTCCTTGGACCGATCGCCATAGTCGTAGGTCAGCTCCTCCCCCGGAGCAATATCATCCTTGGCCAGCAGCACGAGATGCGGACGCTGCTTGATCACGACCACTTTGGTCATTAGATTGCCGGCACGCGAGTGATTGATGAGGCGCCCCAGCTTCCCAGTGTCCACGGTGGCATCGATGCAGTACTGCTGGCTCTTGTGCTTGAAGTAGTACATGTAGCAGCCGGCGTTCTCGTCCAGGGCATAGCGTCGCTCGCGGTCGGTGGCATCGCTGATCGAGATCAGATCGCCCACATACTCCACGACGAACTCGTTGCGCTTAAAGTGACGCACGGCGACGACGCCGCGACCCTTGCCCATAAAGTTACGCACCTGGAGCCCCTCGGAGCGCTCCTCGAGCACTGCCTGCTCCAGATTGCGCAGCCATTCCTCCTTGACGGCCGTTTTGGTCTTGCGTACGCTCCTCCGAACCGGAAAGAAGTCAGTCATTTCACGATTCCCATTAGTGGCGGCCAGGGGCAGCGGTCCGTGCTGGATCTTTGAGCCTGTCTTGGTCTTGGACGAGCCTCCTTTACTTAAGCCAGCCCTTGGCTTGACTGGCGCCGTTTTGAGCATTGCTTTAACGTGATTGTTGCTTTTGTTGCTAATGGCTATGGGTACTTTGTTCAGGTTTTCCAGCTCTTCGGCTCCCTTCAGTAAGGCATGGACATCGTCCTCGTCTTCCTCCGCCTCATCCTCCTGATCCACATCATCGTCATCATCATCGAGAACGACAACAATGTCCTCGTTCGCTAGCTGTGTGCCTGGCGTTGCCTGTGGCTGTGTCTGTGGCTGGTGGTAAGGCGCTTGTGGCTTTGGCTGATTCAGTCTTCGTCGCGACTTGCACGCGGCAACCGCTGCTGTCGTTGTCGGTAGCTTACGTGGCGACTTTCTGGGCGACAACAGATCGCCCTTCATCATGATGCCGGAAGTTTTGCGTGCTCCAGGTACAATCATTCCTCCCCCTTCGCGGGGCAATGTCTTGATCGGCGAGGGGCAGAGTATGCGATGGGGTGTCGCTGGTTTGCGGCGACGCGCAGCCGCAGCTGCTCCTCCAGCGGCCGGCGATTCAGCCGTCATGGTCAGGTTGCAGGCGACGCCACTGTCGCAGGAACTACTATCATGTTGGTCCAATTCGAAGCCGTTGTGGTGCGGCTGGAGCTGTGCCTGTGGCTGCGCAACGACAACTGGTGGCGCCACGCACTGGTCGCCGCCGCTGCTGCCATTGAGAGTGACAATCTGATTGAAGCGGCAGGCATTCAGAACGGATGGCGGCGATGAGAAAACGGCGCTGGCCAGCTCAAAACTCTTGTTGATCTTAATGCTAGAGGCTTTGGTGGGCGTGCGGTCTATGTCCAGTGTCAGCACCGGCTCCTGCAAGAAGATGTTGTCTGTGGTGGCACTGGCACCACCACTGCTGCTGCTGCTGTGCGACGAGCTGTGGCTGTCCCGCAGGGCAGAGCGATGTGTCTGGAAGTCAGCCATCAGCACGGGCACGGGCACGGGACTGGTCTCCCGTAGTTCAAATGTGTCCTGCTGTATCACCTCCTCATGCTCGTGCTCGTGCTGGTAGCACGGCGAATCGGAGGAGGCCGTCGAATGGCCATCGTACAGCAGATCGCCCACAACCCGTTCCAACTCCTCATCCCCCAGCTCGTCGGACAAGGCAAGCTCTGTGGATATTGTCTTTTGCTCTTCAATTGGCTCATGATGTTGTGTATTCAATGTGATTCCACACTTGGCGGCAGCATTCGCTTTGAAAAAGTTCTCAATGGTGCGTGTCTGAGAGCGTGTGGCCAGCGGCACGCCTAGAGACCAGAAACAGAATCAAGAGACCGAAAAATCAGTAAAGCTAACCTCAAAATTTCCACCAGATGGTGGGGGGGGGGGGGCAATGGCAACACTCACCAATCGTTCGATCCGTTAACGCCTTTGTTGGCTTGCTGCCTTTGTTGTTCGCCTCCTCCAATGCCACCACATCCGAGGAGATTTTGAGATTTTCACTGGCCTTCATCAGGCGGCAGTCTTTCCGCTTGGGACTGGCAAAGTATTGGTCATCGAGTAGATGATTTCCGCCCGCAACGGCCACAGCGGCGGCAGTGTCCATGGATAGAGCTCCGTCGGTAGCAACAGCTGCCGTTGCGGAGCCACCACCAGTATCTTTGGTGGGGCGCGCTCTCCTGCGCACCATTATCATCTATGAGCGTGGCTGTGGAGACGACAGTGGTGCTAGTGCTGGTGCTGGTGGTGGGGCGGCGGGCGCGGCGCGTGATCGCAGCCACGAAGATGTAGGCGAAGAGGTGCGTTCGTTGGCGCGTTTTTCCGTATGACGACGACGACGACGACGACGACGACTGCTGCTGCTGGACACGAGCAATGTGATGGATTGCCAGCAGCGAGCGCTCACGCACACACACTTTGACAGAGACGACTACTGCAATTAGCCAAGAAGCATCAGCAGCAGCAGCAGAGACACAAACGGAAACAGAAACAGAAACGGGGAAAGAGACAGAAACGAGGGACATTAAAACATTTGCACTTCATAATCGTATGCAGAGGTGGTACACACATATATATATAGTATGTGTGTGTAAATATGTATGTTTGCAGTTTTCTTTCACACCCCGCGCGCGTACAGTTAGGCCACACAAAATATCGTCTTTTGTTGTTGCTTTTGTTGCACGAAACGAGGAAAAGAGGAAGAAGACGGAGGAGAAGAGTGGAGCACAAGCACAGCACAGAAAGAATAAAAAAACGCCTGCTTTAGGCGTTTGGTGATCGTTTACCTATCTAAAAAAGGCTGTCGTCATACGCAGCAGCGC
The DNA here is from genome assembly GCA_009664405.1 of Drosophila bifasciata. Lineage (NCBI taxonomy): Eukaryota > Metazoa > Arthropoda > Insecta > Diptera > Drosophilidae > Drosophila > Drosophila bifasciata. The sequence goes on from CM019044.1 coordinate 10,901,724, forward strand.
ATTCTATGTGGTTTATCTTCTCTTATAAGCATTGCAATTGATTGCACTGCAATTAATTATGTTATTAGCTGCACTTTTCCGCAAACTTTTTTTGGTTCTTCTTTCTTTTGCTTTGCGTCTGTAACAGGGCTGCATTTCGATAAGCGCGTTATTATTATCGATATTTGCTATCGATAGGCAACAGCTGACATTTTTTATCGAAATTTATCGGTACGTGCTTTTTTACTCGGTCTGGCAGCACCGCAAGTAAAATTTATATAAAATGAATTAAATTAATCTTTATATGCAAAGAAACCGGTAGATTTACCATTTTATGTTTACTTAAAGACTGTTTTTTTTGCACAGTCATTCATATTTTAAGAAAATTAATTAGCGTGCTGTCTTCTTCTTCTTCCTGCTCCCCATGGCATTTTCGCGATTGCTGGAGTGCGGTAACATTGTTTGTATTGCAAAGGCAAAAGCAAAGTAAAAAAAAATTAGGCGATTCGCAAGGCGCGCGTGAAAAGAATTTGTGCGCGTTAAAAAATAACTAATTTTAAAGTCTAGATGCTGATGAAACCAATAGAAAATATAAGAGAAAGTGGCCAAAAGCTTGTGTTCATTGGCTATTCATAAATGTGGGTTGAACCACGGCGTGCAAACCGCTGAAAATACGCTAACAAACGGCAGCCTTGCGAAAACGAGAAAAAAAAATTGGGCGCCTTTTGTGAGAAGATTGTGTGTGGTGTCGTCGTCTGGCTGTGGCACATTTATTTTCAGTTTCCGCTTCTTCTTCACAGCCAGCAAACCAAAGTGATTCGCGCGCGGGTGTAGCACAGCCGCGATATACAGTTGAAATTGAATAGTTGCTGAAATTAAGTAAATAAATACATAAATATGCCGATTTGCAAGCGGGAAGGCTTCGACCTGAATCAGAAGGAGGGCAAGAATGAGACATTCCACGATAACGACTGGGTCTTCTGCTGCTACATTACCAATCGCATTTTCCGCGACTACGAGTAAGTACCTCCCCACCCCCACACCCACACCCAGATCAGATCCTTTCAGAGCATCATCACTCCTGCCTAGTGCCTGGTGCAAGGCGCAGAGTGCGCTAAAGTATACAACAAAGCGACGCCTGGGAATGGAACGCATGCAACCGACCGACCGATATACGAACAGCGCAACACATACACATACATAATGGACGCGCATGTTTGCATGGGTGTGTGTGAGTGTCTGGTCCTGGGACCGCGGGGCACAAACAACGCTGTCGGTGGCGGGCGTAAAGCGCGCGAACTCCCAGCTGCTGGGCGCAGTGTTGCCACATTTACTGAAAAATAGGCGCGCGTTTAACACTAAATTTGAAATCTGTATAGCATATGAAAATAAATGTGTGAACGCTAGATATGATATTCCATACTGATACAAGCAACATTATTTAAAACAGAAACTACTTTCGACACGTGATGGCCATCAACTCGACGGTGTGGCAGTGCGAGGCCACCGGCCGCGATAGTCTCACCTACGAGGAGGCCCAGAAGAGCGAGCGCGCCGCCCGCAAGAAGATGGAACAGTTCAAACAGAGCCTGCGTGCCCCCGTCCTTCTGGTGGTGGAGCATGCCCGCCAGTCGGCGGTAAAGACGCTCAACCTGATGGTGGCCAAATTCCTGCGCAAACGCTACTTCATAAACGAGGAGGTGACCGTGACTACCAAAAAGAACACTACCTTTGTGGTGGTGGCCATACAGCCCGCAAAGAGCCTGGCCGTGCCCAGCAACGAGATCTACGAGGACACGGATGCCCTGCAGTACCGTCTGCGTCCAGCCAAGGGTGATGCCAGCACAGAGATCACCGTGCCCTTCGATCAGATACGGCGCCAGCGATTGGAATTCAACATGGAGAACCTGGGCATGTTCATCAAGAACAATGTCACCCGCGTCGACGGCATCCTTCGCCCGAAGCCCGAGGCCTACAAACAGTACGTGACGGATGCGCGCGTTAGCTTTGCGAGCATCTTCATTGGCAAAATGCCACGCTACTCCCCATCGAAGATCAAACGACCCGAGCCCAAAGACGCCGCGTCCAAGAAGCAGTCGACGCTGAACAAGTACATTGTGTCGGACGTGTCGGAGGAGACGGCCGCCAAGGCCAAGGAGAAGGCCAAGGCGAGTGCCAAGCGGCTGGCCGAAGAAATGGAACGCTTGCGCCTGGAGAAGGCGGCCAAGCTGGCCGTGCTGGAGCGCGAGAAGGCCGAGAAGAAGGCTCAGCTAATGGAGCGGGTGGAGTCCGAATGCAACAATCTGCTGACCAAGACGGATGATCTGGAGCGCTGCGATCAGCGGGTGCTGCCACGATACAAACCAGTTGTGACGCTGCTGCCGGACCAGCTGCTGGGCGACGCTTTTATGATGCGCGAATTCATGCACACCTACGCCGGTCTGCTGTCTGGTGTGGAGGTGTTCCGCCAGAATCTCAGCTTCTACGAGATGACGCGAGCGCTCAGTGCCCGCGAGGTGGTTGGCCCACTCTCGGACATAATCCTGGTGCTGCTGGGCACCGTTTTCGATCTGCAGAAAGAGGAGGAGGATGAGTGCGCGGTCAAATACATGCTCGGCCGCTACCCGGCGTCCAGTGAGCCCTACATCAGCATGAGCAATGCTACCCGCAGCCACTTCTACTCGAAGCGGCACTTCTCCTTCAAGATCAACGAACTGCCGCTGGATGCTCTGACCCTGAGCGAGGTGCTGCGCCTGCATCTGCTCAGCTCCGGCGCGGTTGTCAATGAGAAGGCCGAGAAGTGGCGGATCATGTACCGCAATGGTTATGGCTCGCGCGAAGATCCCGGCCTGGAGCTGCGTCTCCAGCACTCGCACATTCTGCACAGCCTCAAACAATCGCCAATCTATCAGCTGGCCTTCAGCGACATCATGTGCGTGATTCGCTGCCTTATGTCCCAGATTCTCACGTACTCCGGGACCATTAATTTGATCGAGGAGCGCAAGGAGCAGACGGTCAAGGCCAAGAGCGAGCTGCGTACTCTCATCCAGCTGGAGAACCGACGCCTGGCCGCCATCGAGATGAGCAAACGCAAGCTGACGCACGAGCATCATCTGGCGTGCAGCGCGGTAGAGTTGAAGAACGATCCCGCCAAGAAGCAGTCGCTGCTCGAGAAGCTAAACAAGGGCATTGCGGAGCTGCACGCCAAGTCCGACTCTCAGCACCGGAAGCATGAGCAGCAGGTCCTCGCCCTGCACTCGCAGCTGTTCAATTTCCTCGTGTTCCTGGGCATGGATCGCTGCTATCGCAAGTACTATGTGCTGGAGTCGATGCCGGGAATATTTGTGGAGCATTCGCCCGACAGCCTGGACGTCTGTCTGGAGCAGCCGCCCCTGAACAAGCCCCAGTCGGAGATAAAAAACCAGGCACAGCTGCCCAAGTATCGCAAAGAGCTGCGCATATATCTGCTGAAGCTGTACGGCGAGGAGAAGTCTGGCAAACGGGCCAAGCAGTCGCTGGAGAATAAAGAGAATCAGGAGCATCGCATCAATGGCGACGCCGAGCCCATGGAGGTGGCAGAGGCGGAGCCCCTCGAGGATCCCACCCAGCACGAGCTGATGATGTGCAGCGGGGATCGACGCAGCTGCATTGTCCACGATAACGAGGAGAGAAGTGGACAGCGTCAGCGCTGGTCGTACATCTACAAGGCCGCGGATATCGACCAGCTGATCAAGAGTCTCAATCCTCTGGGCCATCGGGAGTCTGGTCTGCTCGAGGAGATCAGTGGCCTGCGCACGCTCATCGAGCAGCATGTGAGAACCTGCCCCGTGGAGATGCTGACCCTGGAGACCGAACAACAGCGCAAGAAATTCCTCAGCACCATGCACGCAGAGACGCAGCGTAAGTATGGGGAGGCCATCTTTGGCCTGCCCGAGGGCACAGACCTCAATCGGGCGATGGAGCTGCATCTGGTGGATCGCATTTTGCAGTTCGAGAGCGACATCTACACGGGTGACTTGGGGCGGCTGAAGGTCAAGGATATGGAGAAGTGGCGCAATGACCTGCTCGAGGGCAACTACGATCCGCAGGTCAAGCTGCAGTGGGGTCCCGGTGGCAAGCTGGAGAACGTGGCGGCTGACGGCTCCGACAACGAATCCCACGAGGACTACGAGGAGGATGAGAAGGGCGCCGTGCCCATAGGCAGGTATGCCACAAAACCGTATCGAGATCCGGGCCAGTATCTGGTTCAGTCTGTGGATTGGGTCGACAAAGTGAGGCCAGAGTCCGAGTTGGAGGCGGAGGCGGAGTCATTGCATGCTAAGGTACGAAACATGGCGGGCGCTTTGCTGCAGGTGGAGCAGGCCATTGGCAGGCGCTTCCTTAAACCCCCTACGGCATGAAGAAATGGGATCCCAAGCAGGACGCCCAGAAGCAGGAGTGCGAGGCCCGACTGCATCAATGGGAGGTGTCCCTGATGGAGAGCACCAGCTATGCGCAGCTCTTTCTGCACTTCAACATGCTGCACGACTGCATCCAGTGGAAACGTTCGACGAACAAGTCCCTGTGCAAGGTCTGTCGTCGGGGCAGCGATCCCGACAAGATGCTCCTCTGCGACGAGTGCAATGGCGGCACACACATGTTCTGCATGAAGCCCAAGATACGGTCCGTGCCCAAGGGCCACTGGTATTGCAATGAATGCGTCAAGAATCTCGGCCTGAAGAATTCCCACGATGAGAAGGAGAAGAAGTCCGCGGCCCAGAGGAAGCGCAAGTTCATTGTGGAAGAGGAGGATGAAGATGATCCCGAGGAGGAGGAGGAGGAGGAGGAAGAAGAGGACGACGAGGTGGAGGATGAGCAGGAAGAAGAGGAGGAGGAGGAAGAGGATGCCACAGACGAGAAAAGCGAAACATCTACAAATTCCTCCGCAAACAAGCCCAATGGCCGACCCACCCGTCGTCCCAGAGGGCGTCCCAGCAACAAGACGCGACTAACATCCAAAGAAATTGAAGAAGCTATCGATGGCGAAGATGATGATGATGAGGAGAGCGAGCCCCTGGGCAGTGAAGCTGGCGATGAGGGTTCAGTGGAAACCACAGCTGTCGATGGGGAGGAGAACGAAAATGAAGACGATGAAGAAACGTAGGTTTTAACAGCTCTCTAATGTTTTCGATCTTATGGACATTTCTTGTTTTGGCCAACAGCGACGATGAGAAGGTGTGTCAGGTGTGCTTCTACGATGGCAGCGAGATACGCTGTGTCCGCTGCAGCCTCTACTATCACCTGGAGTGTGCCCAATTAAAGCGACAGCCACGCGCCGATTTCGTTTGCAAGAAGTGCAAGGCCACAGAGACGCAACGACCGAGACGTCGTCATAGTCATGGTAGGTCTAGAAAACAACAACAGCAAAAGGGGAATCCCTCTGATCAGATCTCTCTCTGTATTTTTCACAGTAAATGGCCACGATGATGATGATGATCAGGACGAACCTCAGGCCAAACGTTCGCGATCCTCTCGCAACTCTCTGCGCATCTCGCTGGACAAATCGGCCCGGCACTCAGGCACCAACAATAACAACAATAGCAGCACCAATAACAACAATCATCGCCGAAGCGGTCGACGAATGAATGATAATCTGCCCTTGAACAGCGCCGCCTTGTACGATCTGCTGGAGCAGATCATGAAGCACAAGGCCTCCTGGCCCTTCCTGCGACCCGTGCTGACATCGGAGGTGCCCGACTATCATCAGATTATCAAGACGCCCATGGATTTGGCCAAGGTCAAGTCCAAGCTGAATATGGGCGCCTATCAGCTGAACGAGGAGGTGCTCAGCGACATACAGTTGGTGTTTCGTAACTGCGATCTCTACAATGTAGCGGGCAATGAGATATACGAGTAAGTAGAAAGATTAACGCTTGCTTTCTGCGATGTTAATGGAACTATTTCGAATCCTTCTTGCAGTGCTGGATGCCAACTGGAGAAGTTCGTGATTGAGCGATGCAGGGAGATGCAGCTGCCGTTCAGGCCCAGTGACATGAACGACGACGGAGGGGCCATTTGCTGAGCATCGCCGATCTCCCCCTAGCGATCGTGTACATTATTTGTTTAGCTTACTTCAGGCATACACAAAATATATGTATTAATATTAGACCATAGCACATTCAGTAGTTTATAGGGATATCTCTGCGACATTCTAGGTTTAAGCACTGAAAAAAACTTCTTTTTACAGTCGTTAGTGTAGATAATAATTACGTATCGTATGTCCTATGTTTAGTATACGCATTTACGTTAATCTAATACTATGGTATAGCCCCTCCCCCATTTATCCACGCACGCACAAGATGCACGCAAGGTAAGAGTAAATGTTTTGTTATTTTTTTTGATTTCGTTTTGCTTTCTGAGACAATTTTTATTCTAGTTTATTCGTAAATTATTACCATACTACAAAAATTACACAGTTCCACACAATCAATAAAAATGAAGAGAAAACCCAAAAAAAAAAAAAAAACACGGAATTCAAATGGTTTTTTTTGCTAACGTATCGTATAGAATATGGTTATGATTACTCCACTAGTACTTAGGTATATATATCCGAACTGAACCCTGAACGCGCCTACATTTCAATTGTTTTCTTGTGGAGTTTCCAATTTAAGTTCAGCTTGAGGAGTTCCATTCTTTAGTCTTAAATCACATTTAACAAGTTCAAATTTGTATATTTTCTTCTTGATTATACATACTTATATAGAACATCTATAAATCTATAATATATATATATATATAAAAACCCACTTAGAAAATGTTTATATACTTCATTTTACTTCAAAAAAACTCTCTTGAGTTATCCAGATTCAGTTTAAAAAGAAAAAGGAATACAAGTTGTGGTTGTTTTATATTTTAAAATATATATTAAGATAATACTCTCTCAGAAAGCTATTTAATGTTTGTTTTGAGAAACGAAAATAATATTCAATTTGTGTGAGTTTTGGAGATCACCTCAGATAGATCATTGTGGGCTCCTCCACAGGTGGAGGAGATGGTTGGATGGTCCATAAGATGGTTATAGACATACAGAAGAACCCCCATGGCCCCTGGCCCCTGCTCTAACGTCAAAGGATAGTTTAGTTTTAAACATACATAAATATAACTTATGTTTAGTTTGGATCGATCTGTTCATGTGCTCTCTCTCTATATAGCAGCCTGGCTGGACGAGGATGTGGATGCGGACGACGACTCCGTGTTGCACATATCCACAGCAGTCGTTCTATTGGCGGCGGCGGAGGCGGCAAGTGGCTTGTGGTTGTTGTTGGAGGCCATTTGGTTGTTGTTATTGGCCTCGGTTTCCATCAGGAACGGATACGAGCTGGATGTGCTGGGCGCTTGCGAGAGTTGGGCCTCCATGGAGGTCATGGATGTGGATGATGTGTCATCAGTATCATCAGCAGCAGCAGCTGCCACAATCGGAGCAGCAGTGAGGCCAGCGCTGCCATTGTTATTGTTATTATCCTCCGATTCGGCATCCTCTTCCTCCTCCTCATCATCCTCCGAATCGTTTGGGTCCTGCTCCAGCATTTCGATGCTGTCATTATCCAGATCGCTGGGACGTAGTCGCATGGCGTTGCAACGTCGCTTCCTGGCGGCAAAGCGCAAACGCATCAACTTCCCCTTGCGCTTTATCTGCTTGTAGTTGATCTGCAGCGTGTCGGCTGGAAAGGAGACGGGGCAAACAAAACATAAATGGAAATTGAACAAGTCATGGGCATTGGTAGCCAGTGTCAACACATCGCAGACACTTGCCAATAATTGTGGGTAGCAGACCGCCCCGAGCTGTCACACCAACGCCTGACACTAAGCAAACAAGTGGCCAGCAGGGCAGGACCTGTCTGTCGTCCTGTGTATTGTAACTATTGCTATACCCGCAATCCCAGCACTAAAGGGCCAGCAACTCTCAGTTGCACGGACAATGTCGACGACTCTGCAGGTCATTATGTTGACCCTAGTGGGCGGAACAATTGGTCAAGCCAATAATATGGCCCAGTATAGCCAAGTGCTGGTGCCCATTCTCAGCCAGTTGGAGGGCGGCCTGGAGCTGCATTTGAGAAGAAGCCAGAATGTTGGAGATCACGACTTTGTGCAGTTTTTACTGAGGCAGGGCAAATATTCCATAAGTATTAGTCGGACATCGCAGCTGTCCAGCTTTTTTGCCCATCATATGCTACTCTTTGCTGATGTGAAGCAAATGCAGGAGCTTCTCCCTCGCTTAACCAACAGAGGGGGCTTCTACGTGCTGGCCTTGGAGAGAACTGCGCCAGAGGACGATGCCCAGTTGCTGCAGTTTATGGCGGATATTTGGCGGCTTCACTATCACAGTCAGATCTACTACATACTGCTGGACAAAGCTCGGCTGCTCCTTCATAATCCCTTTAGGCATAGCATCGTAGTGGTGGATGAGCCACAGGCTTATGCGAGAATCTATAAGGATCTCAATGGCTATCCCCTGAGGATCTACATCTTTGATTCGGTCTACTCCGCTGTTACTGGCGATGGAGCAACCAAAAAAGTCCTAAGCGTCACCGGAGCCGACGCCAAGCTGGCCAAAACGGTGGCCAAGCAGCTGAACTTTACCCCGGACTACTTCTGGCCCGACGACGAGTACTTTGGGTGAGTCCATTAAAGCGATAAAACTATATTTAAATGTGTTCTCCTTCTTGAAGCGGACGCCGAGCGGATGGCTCTTACAGCGGCGGAGTGGGTCATGCCCATCGCCGCGAGGTGGACATCATCTTTTCGGGCTTCTTCATCAAGGACTACCTCACCACGAACATTCAGTTCAGTGCCGCTCTCTACATGGACGATCTGTGTCTGTTTCTGCAGAAGGCCCAGCGCATTCCCCAGTCGATCCTTCCGCTATTCGCCGTCCATGTGGATGTCTGGCTGTGCTTCCTGCTAGTGGGTCTGTCGGGGGCCGCCTGCTGGCTATGCCTGAGGGCATTGAATAGGGCCCTGGGTATCCCAAGGATTTCTGATAGCAACAACCACAAGAAAAGAAGAGTGAGCAGCTGGAGCTGCGCCCTAAGGATCTTCATCGACACGTGGGTGGTTTGGGTGCGGGTGAATATTGGTCGCTTTCCGCCCTTCCACTCGGAGCGCATCTTTGTAGCATCGCTGTGCCTGGTGAGCGTCATCTTTGGAGCACTGCTGGAGTCGAGTCTGGCTACGGTCTACATCCGACCGCTCTACTATCGGGATGCCAACACCCTGGCGGAACTGGATGACACCGGGAAGCCCATCTATATCAAGCATCCGGCCTTCAAGGATGATCTCTTCTACGGCCACGACTCGGCGGTGTATCGACGGCTGGACGCCAAGATGATGCTGGTGGCCGAGGGCGAGGAGCGTCTCATCGATATGGTCTCGAGGCAAGGCAAATTCGCCGGAGTCACGCGCTCCGCCAGCCTGCAGCTGAACGACATCCGGTACGTGATGACCAAGAAGGTGCACAAGATACCCGAATGCCCAAAGACCTATCACATAGGCTACGTCTTGCCCAGGCCTTCGCCGTACCTAGAGGAGCTCAATCACGTGGTGCTGCGCCTTGTGGCCGGTGGTCTCATGGAGCTCTGGACGGGGGAGATGAAGGAGCGCGCCAAGTGGAGTATTCAGAGATTCCCCGACTATCTGGCCCAACTGGACGTGGGCCGCTGGAAGGTTTTAACCCTCTCGGACGTGCAGCTGGGCTTCTATGCTCTCACCATTGGCTGCCTTTTGGCCGCCTCCGCCTGTCTCGTCGAGATGTATTTCGGACGCAAGAAAAACAAATAAAGAGAAGAGAAAAAGACCCACTCACCTGGTTTGAGCTGGGGCGCCTTGGGGCGGGGATTACGTGAGAGCTGATCAAAGACACGACGATGCTGCTCCCGGGCCGCAGCCTCCGCGGAAGTGGTGGGCATCTCATCGTCCCCAAACAAGCGGTGTGTCTCGTCCAGCCAGTCACTGATGCGCGCCTGGGTGGCCGCCTGCTTCTGCTCTCCATTGAGCCGTGCCAGCAGTTGATCCACACTGCGCTGCTGGCCCCCCGTGCCCTTTACGGCCATTTGGAGCAGGGCACGACGCTTCTTGGCTATCAGATAGAAGATCCGATTCGGATGCGTCTGCCAGCTCAGCTCGCTGACATTGGGCGTATCGTCCTCATTATCAGTGGAGGACCCCGCCTCCTCCTCCGATGTTGAACTGGCCCACGCGTCGCTGCGCTCTGAGGATGTGCTGGAAGATGTGCTATCGCTGCCCGTATGATTGCCGTTGGTGTTCCAGGACTCCAGCTCCCGTTGCACCAGAGTATCGAAAAAGGCCAGCATCACTTGGTCCTCGTCAGTGTCGCACGAGCTAAAGTCCTGTATGACATGCTCCGTGGTGTTGTTGTGGAGGGTGCGGTTGCAGTAGGGCTCGCCCGACGGCTGTATCAGCGATCCCTCCCAGCCATGCTGCGCAAAAGGACTCCATAGCTGCAGGTGAGAGAACGGGCATTACACAGGGCAAACTATGGTGCGTGCTATCGTGACCAAACTAACCTTGATGATCTTCTCCACGCCGGAAGAGGCCAGCAGGCAGCGCTGTCGATTGAAGCGCACCTGATTGACCACAGAACGATGGCCAGTCAGTATAATGGGGGGCGTGTCAATCCATTGATTCTTTGCCTCCACTAAGGTATAGAGAAATAGCGTTGATTCTTTACAGATTACCCCCTCTAATCAAACTTACAATCCACGCCATCCATGCGCCAGATGAACATATTAAAGTTATCCGAACCGGACACCACCATCTCGTCCTGCGGTCCCGCAAAGCTGCAGCTCTTCATGGTGCACGAGTTGAAGTACTCGTCATGGTAGAATGTTCCCACAGGCTCGGGCGAGTTGGGACTAAACAGTATGGGTGGCAATCGACGGTGCAGGGTGAGCAGGAGGCTGCCACTGCCATTGAAACGCACACTCATGCAGCTGGGCGATTCCGGGATGTAGTTGAACTGGCACAGGGGACTGCAAAGAGATTAGATAAAGTGAAAGACCTGGCAACTACCGACTGAACTCACTGATTGTGGTGCCTCAGATCCCAGAGCATGGCTCCACGCTTGGCATTGGCCGTGGCCAGGAAATTGCCATTCAACGGATGAAACTCAACGGCATTGAACGGGGAACGGAACTTGGCCACTGTCAGGGGCTCGTAGTTGCCCACGCGTAGGTCATAGAACAAAACCTCGCCGCTCTCCGTGGCCACGCCAAACAGATGGACGCTGGTCCGGTCCACGCTGAGGCCATAGACGGGTCCCGAATGGGAAAAGTAATTCAAGAGCTTGCCGCTGGAACAAAGAGAACAATGAGATTACAGCAACATTACAGCAGGGCTGCCGCTGCCTGAGGAGGCTTAACCTACGTGGCAAGATCATGTTGGATGACCAGGTCATCGTTGCCACCAGAGAAAACGTGTGCGTTGAGGGTGTCGAAGCCCAGGCAGAAAATGTTGCTGGTGTGCGTTTCGTTCATGACCTGTGGCCGTCCCAGTTCGGTGACGACCTCCTGGTCAATGTTCCACAGCAGCACCCGCTTGTCGTCGCCACCTAAGGGAGATATAATGGAGGTGCAGATGTAGAGGGTTCCCTCATAGCAACAACAGGTGTTGTCCGGACTAACCTGAGGCAAGGAACTGTCCACCGTTGCTAAATTCCAGGGCATTGACACACCCATAGTGGCCGGTCAGATTGCGCTGGTAGAGATTCTCTGCTGCACTGAGACGCTGCCGGAAAATGGCAGCCGACAGTTGGCCAGCCACCTGGCCGTTCTCGCGTTGCCTCAGGCCAAGATCCAGATTGAGACACTCCAGGGAGCGACTGCCTCGAGAATAGTTCATCCTAGAAATTGTTTCAGTAACCAACTCAATTTTTCACTCCTCACAACAAGAGAGTCCCGTGATGAGACAGAGAGAGGGCAAGAGAGACAGAGAGAGAGCTCGGGACAGAGAGACGGACACCCACACCTAATGTGTCTCCAGGCTGTGGCAGCAGATGTTCTGGTGCTGGTTCAGCTTTGACATATTCGTTATTTTCTCTATTTTCTACACTTTTTTCATACGAGAAACAACAACTTGCTGCGGGAAATTCGAGGCTGCTGGCTGCACTATGGTGGGGGGGTAGGTCGGGACTTTGAATCCCAGGAAAAGTGTCTTATTTGTTTGCTAAAACATTCAACTGCGATTCGATTCCAATTTCAATTCCTCCACTGACTCCCCGAACAGAGCACTGAGAAGTAATAATATTTGCTGGCTAGAAATTTTCACAACGCAAAAGACTCCGCGACTCGCCGCGACTGGTTTCAATCATCGGAATATTTGCCCTAATCAAAATGAAAACATTAAGTATACAAGCCGAGGCGAAGAAACCAGCTGTTCGCTCTGGCAGCGACAGTGGGACGAAGTCGCACGCAAAGTGCGCACAATTTTTGATGCGGCGAACGATACTACTCAACTGTGTTGGGCTTGCTCGCTCTCTTTGTCTTTTTCTGACTAATGTGAATACAATGATGGCAGGACCACTAGGGACTTACAGTCAAGCATAGTAGGCGTCACTGTGGGGTGCACTTGTGAATGGCTAAAATTCAGATAAAACTGTTGCACCCACTCGCTCTCGTTGTCCGACTCTCCGTCTCTCTTGTTCTGCAATAATTAATTGATTTGCTAATGTATACCTGTAAATATCCGTACCAATCTTTGGATATTTATATTTCATGAGCTGCTGCGTCTTTTCTATGTCTAAATTATTCTGAACTCGCTTCTTATTCAAGTAACCTTTGATATAGGCATTTCCAAAACGAGTATAACGATACTCAGTTGCAAACTGATTTCAGTGTAATAAACATCTAGTAAATTCAAAGTTTTTTTTTTTTTTGGTTAGTTATTTTAATCAACTAAAATGGCAAATGAAGATTCAACAATCAACCAGCAGGCGGAGATGACTAGCAACTTGACTGCCGAGGAGAAAATATTTCCCGGTAAAAAATTTACTCGCTACAGACTACAAGCATAAGAGCGAGTCATCATTCGTTACTTAACTCTGCTCTCCTTAGACATTCTGGAGAATATGCTCGATAAGAAGGACATTTGGAAGAGTGGCGACTACGTGCGCAGCCTCCGTGATCGGCTCAAGCAGTGCGTGCAGAGAAACAACGAGGATATCCAGGTGTCGGTGAAGCTGCTCAAGGAATTGTGCGAAGTGAGCGATACCACGCTAACCACCAGCACCAATACCCCTAAAATAAAGCACCTGATCAGGAACTTCGAGACGATAGGGGCTGCCCAAGTAACGAGCCCGGACTTTGGAAAGCAGTCCACTGATGTGACAGAGGTCCGTAGCCTGTTGCTCAAGTTTAAAACGCTTAACGACGAGGACTTGCTGCGTGACTGTCTAATGACTTTCAAAAGTGCCAAGGAGAAGTTTGAGAAGCTGCAAAGTTGCCTTGAAACTATAGATGTCGCCATCCCCGAGGCCGCGCTTCCTGCTTTAGATGCAAAAAAGCTTTCGCCCAGTAACAGCGTTAGTCCCAGCAACAGTGTCAGCCCCAGTCTTCGCGAGAAGATCGTGGCTTTCAACAAGGCGCTGGGTGATGGCAGGGAAACGTCCAAGTACTTCATGGACTGCTTCAGCAGTCGATGCAGCTTCCGCGACCCAATACCAGAGACTTCCGTAGAGGATATGAAGCCGCCAGCACATCCTTGGTCCCGCACCAACTCTGGTTATGAGGGCGACATGGAGAGCGAAGTCGAACAATCCGATAATTTAAATGCCCAAGTTGATTGATTTGATTGATGCATTTGTGTCAAAATTTTCACGTTTCGGCGAAAGTAGATAATATTCAAAATAAATAGAGTTCTCAACATATCTGCAAGCAATTTGATTTCCTGTCTGTGTTAGCTGCTCTAGGCAGCAGTGCTCAGAGAAGATAGGGGGAAAGAGAATTATAGTCCCAAAACCATCGCCATGGAACAGCTTTCTGATGCCAAATGCCACGTTTTGGTAATTGTATAGTCTTTGGTTCAAAGTTCAGGAACTTAATATACTATTGTCTTCATTGTGACGATATAGGTAGAAATACATATCTGAAAAATATCACACTAAACTACAGTAAAAAACATCTATAAAAATCACGATTCATCCCTGGATGTCCATTACATTCAATGATCTGCGTTAGCAAGTCATCTCCGCCGCCTGGAACATATCCGTATAGTTGATGGCGAAGAAGATCGAGACAGCGCCAATGGTGGAGCCCAGCTGGGTGATGGAACCCACCCAGACCAGTGACTGGCCACCCTGGGCGCGCATCACAGTGGTGATGCCCAACTTGGTGTAGCTAACGATACCCACCAGAAGGGTCCAGGCAGCCACCACGAGAACAGCGCCGAAACTATGATCGTAGAGCGGCGGATACGGACTCAGAGCGGCCGTGGTAAAGACGTAGCTGGTAAGCAATGCGGCGATGACAGAGAGCACAGTGATGAGGCGCAGCGAGGTAAAATGCAGGAACATGGCCATGAAGCATGCCACCGGATTGGCGATCACGCTCAGCGTGGCAGCCAGATGATAGGCACGCGATCCATACGGAGCACTCGAGTAGGACTGGATGCTCCCAAACATCCCGTTGCTGAACAGGGAGATGGCTCCAATCAGCAGCAACAGATAGGTGTACTGGCCGCGGGTCAGCTTATCCGCTGGCGACTGATTGTCCGTCTCCCCGTACACGTATTTGTTGCCATCGCTGACGGTGACTTTGGCGTACTCCATTCTGGCCAAAGGCAGGGCATTGAGCAGAGTGTAGCCAATGTAGCTGAGCACCATCAGGCCGAACAGGATAAGGAAAAAGACTTTGGTGTCAAAGTGCGGTGGCACCTTTTGCTGCTCAAAGATCTCCTGGCCGGTCTCCGTCACGTTGACCAAAACGCACTGCGAAGTCCCGCCAATGCCCTGGATGAGGGCCGTCACACTCGGCAGCAGGCCGCTCAGTCCCTCGCCAATGAAGTACGTGACCATGTATTGCTCCTTGAAGCGCCCCATATACGGCATGAACAGCACCGAGCTGGTGCAAGCATTCAGAGCCGTGAAAATGGTCAGCACCAGCAGGGCCACGCTGTGATCCACTCCGTTCACCACAGCCGTACGGTTGTAGAAGAAGGCCGTGAGCAGGCAGGAGATGGCGCCCACCAGAAGTACGCCGTGTATGGTCCAGCCATCGTTGAGCTTGCGCGGGGAGTACTTCTGTATGGCCGTGTAGAGCAGCGGCCCCAGATTGCCAATCTGGACCATCACACTCAGGTAGGAGGGCAGACTCCAGCCCTCGGGCGCCTCGTCCACCAGCAGTGGCAATTGAATGAAGGTGCCATTTACGCCCAGCCAGGTGCCAATGCCAAAGAATATGGCCAGGAGATCGACTATCAGGCTGCGGTTCTTAAGTACAGAGCAGTACTTCTGCTCCATCTTCTTGTGGATTGTGCGCCAGGTGAGGAATACACTTAGCTCGCTCTCGCTGGGCTCGGCAACTACGCATCTGTAACAGAACCGAAGAGATTAGATTACTTTGGTTCGTGTTTGCTACATTGTTAATATGTTAAACATTTTATATAGTCTCATTAAGAAATCCCACAGATACTATTGGTAGGAGTAAATAAACCCAAGAGTAGTCCATGGTGAATGTCTGTGTTTTTATCATTTGTTTCTACAGCAATTTGTCTGTCTACTCCAGTCATATCCGTCTCATATTTTTACTGCGTGTGGTATATATTTCTTATTTGTGATTGAATCTCAGACACGATGGATCGATAAGACAACAAATGGCATATTTGATTGCAATGGAATTTCTTGCATGCGACTATGTACAAGGTGCCCTTTCCTCACTGAGTACATACATACATATATGTATATCTTACAACTGAACCCACTTTCGTTTCCACCAAATTGTTCAGATAAGCTTTACAAAATCATTATCAAGTCTAGCAGGTCATCAGCTGTACATTATGTCCCGTGTCTTTGCAGAAGAGATAACCGAACGCAAAAGCGATTATGGTTTCATCGGTTAATGTTCCACTTGGCTTCCACACAAGTGTACGCCGGAGTCACCCGAAGAGACATTTGGGCAATCGCCAACTTCGATTGGATATATCTTTGCGCCTAATCTAGCATTGGAGTGGATACTCATTGATGTGCAATTGGTCACATACGATCCACCTCTAATCTGGTAATTCAATTAGGTTGTGGGACTATCTGCACGTACTTTTGAGTATCTGGCTGTGGATGATAAGAATCTAAATTGGAATCGGAACCCATTCATGGACCCACAACGACGTCACGGCGTTCGTTCGTTCGTTCCCCAATTAGCATAACTCCCATGCAAAGAGAGTGGAAAGCGAGAGAAAACACTTTGAGCTTTAAGCTTGTTTAAAACCGGTTTGCGCTCACATTGAAGTATACAAAAAATTACAGGTAATTGTTCGCTTACCTGGCGAAATCGGAAGGAACCGCACTGGGGTCGTCCAACGTCGAGATCACGCCGTAGACTGGCCCGGGCTGGCTGGCAATGCCGACTCCAGACCTGCTCTGGTAGCCGCTCATATTGTCAGGCCTTTTTCTGGTACTCTTCGAATGGATTTATGATCTGCTGTGACGATGGGCAGATTAGATTTCAGCCACTGTTGTACTATGGGATGCAATGGGTTTCAGCAGCACGAAAATGTCAATGCCTACAAAACAATCGAATCAATCGAGGAACTTTTCGAGAAGCGTGGCTTAATTGGACCCGCCGGCACAACTGTCGATCGGCAGCGTCTGAAAAAGCTTTCCCCAATTGGAAATTGCGGCCGCTTCTCTTGATTAATGACTGTGATTCGTTCGATCTGGTGCGAATATATTGTACATATATTTGTAGACAATGTCAAAGTTCCAATTTGTGCCCTACGCAGACCAAGTCTTTTCCAATTTGAGGGCTTCGTTACGCAATGTGCGTGTGGCGGCAGGAGGACGCTGATGAGGATGATGCAAAATGCCGAGGGTTCTGAATGCTGGCTGCTTGGGTGAAGCGCGTCCAGCGTTGGCGGATTATTTTGTCCATTTGAAAACCTCAGAACTCGGCAAAAGCCAATTCGGTAGCAGCGCCGCAAAATAACAAACAAGTGGAGAATATAATAGTTTGACTGTGCGAACAGCTGTTTTGTCGCAGTCGGAAAAAAAAACCGGAGCGAGTGGCGGCAGAAAAGCAGCGCACGTGTATTGAAGAGAGCAAGCGCATAAAACGAAAGAGAGCATGCACACACATACAAATAATACCCTTTCGGAGAGTATTTACAGTTTTTGACCAGTATTTGCAATGAAGAGAACCGTATTGAGTATGTTCCTAGTCGATGTTGCCGTAGTTCATTCGTTTGCATGCAAATTATTCCTTCAGTTTCGAGTTGATACAGGAAGTGTTTCAATTGAAAAGGCCAAGAATGGGGATATTTATACATATCTGGATCAAACGGTCATTTCTTTATAGCAAGGGTGGGCAAGCTTTTTTTAAATCTGAATCAGCCTAAACCTAAAAAACCTTTAACAGCGAAGTTCGAGTACAGCATGAGTATGTTAATTTATTTTTTAGAATTCGCTTGTGCGTGTCGAGCATCAATTTACCTCCTTAGTCACGATCAATCTGCGAGGGTATCTAAAGTCTCGATCTCTAAAACTTCAATGCGTTTCTCTCTTTTGTTTTTGTGCAGTGTACTTTTGTTTTGCTTTATTGCATATGGAAACGTAATGAAAGCCAAACGAAATGCCAATCCCCAGAAACCCAATGAAATGTTAAAATAATTTGTAATGCATTTGGAATGCCTGGCACGGCTTGGCGGTGCAGGGCCATTCCGCGGAAATCGATGTAATCCCAGATGGGATACCTAGTGGGAGCTGCAGAGCTGCTGATACCAGCGCTTGCTCTCGCGGCATCGGGGATTCGTGCACATGGGGCAGCGCATCAGGAACTTGGGATTGACCGCCTGCTGGGACTGCAGGTGATCCGCCACAATGTTGCTGAGGGCATCGATGAACAGGGGATGGTCATTGGGGGCGGCGGCACGGCGAATCTCCTCTACACCAACCTCCTTGGCCAGCTCGTCACAGTACTCGATGTCCAGCTCGTGGAGGGTTTCGATATGCTCGTTGACAAAGGCAATGGGAACGAGTATAAAGTTCTTCAGGCCTTGCTTGACATAGCCCTGAAAGATAAATCAATAATAGTCTCCGATTGAGTGTATGCGCCAGAACCCACCTTGATTGCATCATCTGTGGCCGGGGCCAGCCAGGGCAGTGGTCCAACCTTCGACTGCCAGGCGAGGCTGTAGGGATTGGTCTGGCCCAGCTCCTGCATGACCATGTGGACGCTAGCCCCGATCTCAGAGGGATAGGCATCTCCTCTGTTGACCGCTTTCAGGGGCAGGGAATGGGCAGTGAAGAGTATGACAACATCGTTCCTCTTGGTCGGCACGAATTTTGCCAGCTCATCGCGAATGCGCTGGGCAAAAGTCTTGATGAGCAGCGGATGTGTGCCCCAGCGATCGATGATGCTCCACTTGATGTCGGCGGGTAGTGCACTGACAGAGAAGGGTTGTATTTTCCTGTTCCGTAGAGTCTGGTTGGTTGATTTCGCTACTCACTTGCTGCGGTAGTGGGTGAAGATGGAATTGAAACTGGAGCCGGATGTGGCACAGCTGTACTGGGGATACTGCGAGAAGAGTACCACCCTCTCCGGCTTGTCGCTGGAACAGGACAAAATGTAATGCCAATACTTTCATACTTTCTCTTATGTAAACAACCTCTCAATCTGTGCAAGGGTGTTCTCTGTCAGCGGATTGACGTAGCGGAAGCCCACGTAGTGCTTGTGGGGGGCGGTAGTCGGCGACAGCTTGTCCAGCTGCTCGCACATCAGCTGGCCCTGCAGCTCCGTCCACTTGAGTATGGGCGAGCCGCCGCCAATCTCTTTGTACTTCTTTTGCACCTCCGGCGTCCGTCTTTGGGCAATCCAGGGACCCAGCCTGCTTTGCACCGGCAGTTGGATCATGTCCCGGTCTGTCATAATTCTCAGCAGGTAGTCGTGCACCTGGTCAGTGCTTGTTGGTCCACCCATATTCAGCATGAGGATCGCGGTCTTTGGCCGCTGCCCGCTCAACTGTCTGACGCTCGCTGCAAAGTTAACGCCGTTGCCTGGAAGTGGATCAGTCTAGAGATTTTCTGATATTTTATTGCATCTACTCACTGGCAAGCCTGCACAAGTTTCTGTTATGCAAAAACATGGTTTTTAAAATCTATTTTTAATACAAATATTGCACTTGCATTCAATGACAGACAGTGTACCGTCTGACTCTCAGAAATATACCGAAATATACCTTCTCATTTTAGAATATGTACAAAATAATACTATTTGTAAAATATGCTTTTGACCGATTCATTCAATTTACTTGTTTTCAGAATATATATCTCGATCCCGATATCTATTGTTGGTTTCTGTAATATAGCATAAACAAACAAACCCAGCATGACCGTTAATGAAATTTTTGATATCAAAATTTAGAATAAAGTATTTTATTTTATCATGGTTTATATTGGTATACAATTGTATTTTTTCTTACACCGTGAAAAATTAGCAAGCAAATGTACTGAGACGACTGCAACGTTTGGGTAGCAACGTAACCAAAAAATTTATCCGTGCTCTGTCTTGAACAGGCTGGCCTCCAAAAAGCAGAATGCAGCCACAAATAAATATCTCGCAAAGTGTTAATTTTTTGGGGGCATGAGAGACTTTTAAAAAAGGGCTGCTGTTTTAATTTAAACTACTCTATGTATATGAATTACATATTTAAGTTTGTGCACTAAAATAACAATAGATAAAAAAATTAAAATATGTTGAATAAAAAATAATAAAAACTTCTTGAACTAAATGTTATTTAAATTGTGATTCTCGAAACTGAATTGTGATTGTTTGGTATTTATTTTTGGGCAAGATGGTATTTTTTATCGTAATCGACGCGGTCACGCTGGTTTTACACCTCCAGCGCGCCATTTCATTCTTTTCCAGCACTGTGTCGTCGGCGTCAGTGGCTTCTTTTGCAAGATAATTTCTTCACATTTTTTGGTTTAATTCAGCAGGAAAAACTAAAATCCATACAAAATGTCGATGTTTTGGGGTAAGTTACGGCTTATTAAATGTAGCGTCATAATGTCCAAGGCCGCGGTGTTCACGTAAAAGCATGGGCGTCCGGCGTTGTTACACCGGCCACGTGCTTGTGCGCGCCGGCAGCGTGGAGCGCCACCATTTTAGAGACAAAAATGTGCAACATGTTTTTATATCTTTCTTATCTAGGATTGGTAATGAAGCCTAACCGCAAGTACACCCAGACGATTGTTAAGTCGTTCCACATTTCGGGCGTTGCGCTCGACAAGGGAGAGGAGGCCAAGCTGTATTTGACAGCCGACAAGCAAAAGTACGTGGTCGCCACAGTCCGCAAAGATAATCCACAAGTCCCGCTGGACTTGAACTTTAGCAAGGGCGACCAAATCATATTCCAAACAACAGGTAAGCAGATTTTATGATTAAATGTGGTGTACACATACACACCCACACATGTACAGCCACATTAATCTGGATGTAACATTTTCTTCTTTGCATTGCAGGCGACGCCACTGTTTCATTGCTGGGCTACTTGCATGACATGGATTCCGAAGATGAGGACGACGAGTTTGACTTAAAGACTTTGTTGAAGCAAAAGGGCAAAGCAGGCAAGAACGGGCAGGAGGAGGATGAAGATGAAGAAGACGACGACGACGACGACGATGATGAGGAACTTGATGACAGTCAGATTATCGAAGAATACGAGTCGTTGGTCGAAAATGGCGATGAAGAAGATGAGGAAGAGGATGACGACGACGAAGATGATGAGAGTGGAGAGGAACAAGACTCTGACGACTCCGATGAAGAGGATGAGCAGCCCAAAGCCAAGGTTGCCAAGATCGCACCCAAAGCCAATGAGAAAGCTGGAAAAGATCAGAACGGTGTGGCCAAAAATCAACAGGAGAAGCAGGCAAAGAAGGAAAAGCCCGAGCCCAAAAAGGAGCAGCCGAAGCCAAAGGAGCAGGACAAAAAGGTTGCCGGCGGCGAGCGCACCATCACGGGTGGTGTGAAAATTGTTGACCTTGCCGCCGGAAAGGGCCCAGAGGCCCAGAAGGGAAAACGTGCCACCGTATACTACATTGGTCGCCTCCAGAGCAACAACAAGACCTTTGACAGCATGCTAAATGGCAAGGGATTCCGCTTCCGTCTGGGCGGCGGTGAAGTAATCAAGGGCTGGGACACTGGCGTCGTTGGCATGAAGGTTGGCGGCAAGCGTCGCATCACATGCCCCCCGCACATGGCATACGGTGCCCGTGGAGCTCCTCCCAATATTCCACCCAACTCGACACTTGTCTTCGAGGTGGAGTTGAAGGGAGTGAACTAAAAATAAACATCATATAGACTCTGTAATGTAGCATTTAAGGTAGTATTCCACACCGTAAAACTTTTGAGCAACAACTGATGAAATGTTAAAATAAATATTCTTTGTTTTCCACGCTGTTCGTAAATAAAACAGTTCTGTAACATACATCTTTATTGTTCATAGTTCTAAGGCCTCTTTTCGGGGGAGCTAACATCCAGCAGCGGCTCGGATTGCATCTTCCAGTGCTCCACCACGTAGGGCAGACGTTCGCTGGGGTCGGTGCTCCAATGGTGGAGGCGGCATTTGAGCGTGGCCTGTTCCAGCTTATTGATTGTAATGGTGCACTGGAAGTCTTTGTTTTCCTTCTTAAGATCGGGCCCCTCAATGCGCTCCTTGGGCAGGGTTATGCACTCCTCTTTGCAATGGAAGCCGGCCTTGCGCAACGAGGTTCTGATATGCCAGGGCTCAAGCACCCACGGCTGATCCTTGTTCATAACCACAGCCAAGACAATGGTCTCCAGCATGTTGACCGTCCGTTGGGCATAAGCCGAGCTGTGATTCACCGCCGACTTCTCGGCCTCTGTCTTCGCGTACTTGGCAATGTTCTCGGGCGTTTTGTAGGCCGCCAGTCCCGGCAGCAGCAGTTTGTTGTAGACGAAATTGGGCTTCATGGACACGACGTCACCCTTGTCGCCGACACCTTCGACAAATGTCTTCAAGACGACTTCCAGGTTGGGCCGTTTCTTCACTAGCGTGTCCTCTACCAGCTCGTAGATAAAGTGCTTGGCCCGCATACGCCGGGGCTTCTCGTTGGTTTTGTGCAGCAACGGCTCATATTTTCGTTTCAGGATGAACGTGGTCTGCAAAAGAACATGGCTTGAATGAATGTGCCCCTCATCGATGGCGACACTACTTACCCGGACCTGCTGCTGCAGGCTGGTTGCACTTTTCAGCAAATTTAACTGAGTTACGCAGATATTTTTCAGCATATTTCTCGTGTTTACGCTATTAATTAAAAGAGCCACCCATCTCAGAGAACTGGCTCAATTTATAAGAATTGCTTAATCTGATCTCTAAACATTTTGTTTTGTTTTATCATTTTACTAAAGTAAAGTAATACAATTTAAATTTTCAATTCAATACAGGAAATCACCTGTAACTTTAAACAAAAAAAAATAGATCCGCCTGTCAAGCTCGCTGATAGAAGTCTTCTGTGCAGGCTTAAACTGTCTGTATGCAGTAAAACTTAAAAAAAATTATCAATTTGTTGTCAAATATACCACATTGGGACCGTCAACGTCGGCACCTGAAAACGATAGACAAGCGTCGATTGACATTCAAACGATAGACACGCAATCGACGAGTGTATGTCTTGCACATACATCTCTATAATTCTGTATCTGATCAATGTGGCAAAAGTAGCTGCGATCAACCCACAGTCATCCATGCGATGATTTAATCTCAAAAAAAAAAGGAATTCGCGTGAAACAACCCGACGGTGGGTGGCAGCAGTGGCACTGCCGCAGCGTCCAGCCTCGTCGCACCACAACAACACGTACGGCAAAGCGGAGCCATTGACAGTTGGCCACTTTGAAGTCGCGCGCTGGCACCAACGTGGACTGTGAGAATCTGACGCGAGTGACCTCTACAAGGACTGTCGCTACAAGGACAATTGAATTGGCCGCCTCGCAGAATCACAGCGAATCACACTGGCCAGGGCGACCGCCTGAACACGGGCGTGACAATGCAGCGAGGACACCGAAACAGATGGCGACTTTCTCATTGCCTACTCGACCGTTCCGGGCTTACTCGTGGCGCAAACCACCACTCGGGGCAGCTGGTTCATGCAGAGCCTGTGCGTCGAGCTGGCTGCCAACGGCAAGCGCCTGGACATTTTAACGCTGCTGACTTTCGTCTCGCAGCGCGTCGGCGATAAGCAAATGGTGCCCGCCGGACGGGTTTATGGCTAATGGCAAAGGCGAAGGCAAAGGTGGGGTGTGATACGCGTGGTAGTTACACTCCGAAACTGTACCGCATGAACATCTATCTATCTGAACGTCTATCTGCTCCTCGTAGCACGACTTGAAGATGCTTGGCGGACTTTCGCTTTCTTCGATTGAGCTTTGAACTTGCTGCTCAGTGTCTTTAGAATATGTTTTCGCATATAAATTTTTCAAATAAGGTATCCACTGTCCTGTATTTTTCGCCATTTTGTCCCTTAAATGGGCCTTGTCCCACAACAGCGGGAAAAAATTGGCCAGGTATCCTAAAGAAATCATATTCGCCCTGCATCGATCCGAAATCACCGC
This sequence comes from Drosophila bifasciata, assembly GCA_009664405.1. NCBI lineage: Eukaryota > Metazoa > Arthropoda > Insecta > Diptera > Drosophilidae > Drosophila > Drosophila bifasciata. The sequence goes on from CM019044.1 coordinate 10,925,534, forward strand.
GCACACATTCTTTCCAAGCCGAGACTAAAAAAATGGACTGGACGACTGGATCAAACTGTAATCTAATCTAACCGAGTGGATTCCATACATACCTTCTTTTCGATATTTTTGCGTGATGCCGTTACTTCAAATTGCAGCGACGCAAAAAATTGCAACATCAAATCAAATAAATGCAATTTAATATGTCTTAAATTGCGATGAACTATTATGGCATGAAGAAGTTTTATTTATTATTAATTTATCTGTTTTCCTGTCATACAACAGAACAGGATATGAAAAAAACGAGGATATGGGAGGCAGGATATGCTCAATCGTTAATGGTGGAGTGGATGCCACGGTGCCGGATATTGCAAAAAATCTGCATTAAGTTTGTTTTAAATAATAAATAATAATTAAATAAATCACAGAAAAATAATAATAAACGAGTATAAAAATCTTTTGGATCATAACAGATTAGATTAGAAAGTTCCAAAATGAAATTTAGTGGAAACGAGGCTCATTTTAACGAAGATTTCTGGAGAGTCGAGCTAATCCTCGCTTCCTCGCTTCGTCTTGGCATTTTGTAAAAGACGCGCAAAGTTAATTTATTTCCGATTTATTTACAATTAACAAGTAAAATGTGTTTTAAAACTACACTTACACTGGATTTATGGCTCAATTGTATGCTGGATCCAGTCAACGTACTTCCCCACGAGCGTGTACACCCCTGGCCAGCCGGCCAGGCCGCACGGCGTGGGGCCAAATGAAACCACGCCCGCCAAGAAATAGTACGTGTTGACTTTGTTTGTGTCCAGGCCTATTAGCGGGCCGCCGGAGTCACCGCGACACGAGTCGATGCCCTCCTTGCCGCCTGCACACATCTGGGTATCCTCCAGCATTATGTCCTGGCGGTTATACACGGCCTGGCAGTCGTCCATTCTGGTCCCCTCCACGGCAGCCTTGAGCTTCAGATTGCTGGAGGACAGCTCTTCTGTCTTTCCCCAGCCAGCCACATCCATGGTAATGCCATCAAACGTGGCTGAGCGCAAATTCACGTCCAGGGGCAGGCAAATGGGCCGCACAAAGTCGGTGTATTCCACTTGGCTGCCCAAACGCAGCAATGCAATGTCGTTAACCTGGTTCTTAGAGCTGGGAATGTATGAGGGATGCGGTATAGTGCGCTCCACAGGCACATCCAAATGCGCAGGAGCACAGTCCTTCATTCCCCGTACATCCACCTCGCAGTCGGGGTCGGTGGCAGTGTCCCATTCGCCCAGGCGCACACCTGTCAGTCGCCAGTCGGCGGGCAGCGCTTTGCCATTGACACAGTGCGAGGCCGTCACCACATACCGAGTGCTGATCAAGGAGCCACCGCAATGATGACCCTTTTTGCCAGCGGCTACGGAAAGGAATCAATAAAATAGTGATTCGGCTACTAAGGATATCTTAGGCACATTACCTTTTGTGTATTCTATCAGTGCCATCCAGGGAAACTCGTCGATTTTGGTTCGGACGCCACCGTAAATACGATTGGACAGCAGATTGCCGCATTGGCCGGGCAGTGGCAGTAGATTGCTATTGGTGATGTTTGGCTGGACCGTCTGCTGCATAGTGGTCGGGCTGGTGTCCCGGTACCGATCCAGGCAGCAGATCAGAACCTTCCCATTCGTATAGCCACACTGGCTGCGACTCAGATAGAGTCTGTCGGTGTCGCGTAGCGGGCTCGTCGTCAGCACTCCATACAGATATTTGCAATCCTCCAAATGTATGCAAAGTGCGCGTTCCCGATTGGGCGTAATACAGCGGCCATAGTTTGGCACTTGGGCGGCCTCATTGGGGAAATAGAACTCTGTGGGGAGGGTGAGGGGCAAAGGATTAAACAGTATACAAATTGTTGTGCGATCTGAACACATTGGTATATCTAATTCCAATAATAAACAACAATGCGCTGTGGCCAACTGCTTTATGAATATCTAACAACTATTAGCATTAGATATAGGCAGTGGAACAGGTTTTGGGGTTTCAGAAGACATGTGAAGGCCCAGAGCACAAGCCAATCAGCAGTACATACATGTGTACCACCCTCCTCCTCTAGTCTAACATCTTCAATATTTACTTACGACCGGAGACGGCTAACAAGTTGGCTAAAATCACAAAAATAAAACAGATGTACTCCTTGTTGAACATTTTTCATGTAGTGTCTGTTGTCTGTGCCCGCTTGCCTAATCCTTTCTCAAGACGTCGTCGTTGATAGCGCAGCTTGTGGAAGCTGATATCAAAATAAACACCGCGATAATGGGCGCTGATCTTCAGCTGCGAATAAAAATACGATGACTAAAACGGAATTCCCGTGGAGTGGAGAGAGAAGCTTGAGCTTGCGCGAGCTTTGATCGGAAGAAGCTTTTGCTCTCCGCTGTTTTCGCTATCCAATTCATATCAGGTATACAAATAATTGATCTCGGCTTTTTATTATTGCTATAATTCGACTTCTACACTGTAGACTTTGGCATTGAAGGCTTTGGATGGACGCCCGCCCCGAAGGAGCAACCGCTCAGAGAATGGGATTGTCCGTCCCGCTGATGCTCCGCTGGATCCAGTCCGAAAAGCTGCTGACCAGCGTGTAAACACCCGGTATCGTGGTAACTCCACACAAAGTCGGCCCAAAGGCCACAATGCCAATGAGCGTATAGCGTCCATTGGCAGCCAACAGGCCAGAGGTGCCATCGTCCATAAAGGGTCCGCCGCTGTCCCCGCGGCACACGTCATTCATCGGCTGCCCCTGGGCACACAGGTGACTGGGCGTGATGACAATCGGCTGCTGGAAGTTCTCGCTGAGTGCCGCATACGAAATCGCACAGCTGGTGGTGTTCACTATGGGCAGACGAATAAACCGCACCATGGATGAGGATGTCACATTTCCTGAAATTATTAATACGAATACGAATGTTATATGGGATCATCGTAGGCTTTGCATTTCCCTTTTGTGGGACATGTATCCAGTGGACTGGTAAATCCAGCCAAATCGAACGTGTGCCGCTTGTCGCTTCAATATCTGTACAGAAAAACGGACACCCAAGCATCGACACACCTTCAGAATTTGAAGTGCTCCAGCCGGCGGCAACTCCCGTTCGCCCAATCAGCCTATTCCCGAGTGTCTCGCTGCTGATCAAAGGTAAGCAAATGGGCGTAAAGGTACCTGGGGAAACGTTAAAGATAGTCTTAGATTAGTGGAAGATATGGGGGAGGGGGGATGGATGCACTTACTGGCCGTACTGTTGAGACGCAGCAGAGCAATGTCGTTGGCATATCGGGGCTGGTCGAAATTCGGATGCACCATCACTCGGTCGATGGCAAACAAATTGGAGGCATCCTCGGAATTTGCCGCTGCATCGCCGAGCCGGACATGGGATCTGGCGGTGTGGATCAGAGGGGATAGCTAGATCAGAATGGGATGGAAGCATTGCCACTTGGCAAAAACTTACACTTCCAGGTCGCCCACCAGGTTGACCACACAATGGGCGGCGGTCACCACATAGTTGCCAGCGATCAGCGATCCCGAGCAGCGGTAGCTGATGCGGCTGCTGCCTGAAATGGTTTTGGGACGCATGATTAATGCTCTTCTCGTTCAACAGCGGCCTATTGATAAGATGGCGAGCAAAGGATGTCCCTGTGTGACAATTGCAACTGAGCCAGTGGTTGATAATGAGCCTTCCCAAGGATCTGGACAACAAGGTCCACAGCCAGGCGGCCCCCCCTCTGGCCGTCGTCGGCCGTGCGGTCCAGAACCATGTGGAACAGAAATGTGCCCAACCACCAAGTCGGGTCAAAGGACCGGTGCTCCTGGCGCTGGACCACATGATGTTACTGCAGGTGGGCCAGATGATGACCGGGTTGTTGGCTTTGGACCTGATGGAGGACATGGTGTTGGCCCGGACGGCACACCTGGGGGAAACTCTTACGGTGAACCGCTCGGTCGTAGTGCTCCGGGAACTGGCGGTGCCGGTGCAGCTGGTATGGGATATAACGATGGTCGTGGCGGTGGCCCTGACGGCGCTGGCGGCAACTATGGCAGCGGCCCAGGAACAAGCGGTGGCCCAGATAATGGCGATTCTGGTGCATATGGCGGCGGACCTTCTGGTAAAGGATATAACGATGGTCGTGGCGGTGGCCCAGGAGGAAACGGTGCCGGGTCAAACGGCGGCGGTCCATCTGGTAAAGGATATAACGATGGTCGTGGCGGTGGCCCAGGTGGAAACGGTGCCGGTGCCGGGGCACATGGCGGCGGTCCATCTGGTAAAGGATATAACGATGGTCGTGGCGGTGGCCCAGGTGGTACCGGTGCCGGGGCACATGGCGGCGGTCCATCTGGTAAAGGATATAACGATGGTCGTGGCGGTGGTTCAGGTGCTGGTCGTGGTCTAGGCTCCCAGCAGCCAGCACTTCCCGAAGGAAAAGTGGACCTCGGCATAGCTGTGGGCCTCTTCGCCGCAGGAGTCGTGACGACCATCAGGCTAGGAGCTGTGGCCAATGAGATCGGCTAGGATCGCTAGCGGGAGTCTGTTATATTTAATAATTTGCAACCTAATCTAGCTACACTACACACAATCCAGGACACACCTAATCCAAGCATCAACTACAATCAGGCGTTTTGTTCGTTTTTGGGGCGCAAATAAAATTCAAAATTCCAGCAACTCCAAGGAGTGTGCGTGTATCCTTTACTTACTTCTGTTGCGGTAGGCGATCCTGGCCAGCCATGGGTACTGTCCGGACGAGGCCTGTTCTCCTCCAAGCAATCGGCTTTCGATGCTTATGCCGCAGTTGCTCACTGACGCAGGAACAGCCGGAACAGGAGAAGCAGTAGAAGCGGTCGTGGCAGTCGATGGCAGGGCCGTGGTAAAGGGCGCCAAGGGCGGACCTTTACTCACCTCTGTGCTGGTCTCCAGGTCGCCGCCATGGCGAAGGAAGCGCAGATCCCCAGGAAATACAATGGGCTTATCCGCTGGAGTAGGACGCGGTGACTGCCAATCTTTGCTGTCATGATCGATGTCGTAGCGGAAGGAGTGACCTCCACTGGCAAAGCGATGATCGAAGAACTCGGCATCCACTGGCTGGGGGCAGTTTCTTTGCTCTTTGAAGTCCCAGTAATCGTGCAGATTCATTTCTGTTTCGTCCTGGCTGTCCAGGCGTGGGCTGTCTCCCCATATCCAGCGCTCGTTTGGTGGTGCAAAACGTAGCATGCGCATGGGCCTGACCGTTGATGACTCATGGCGGTGTCGATAGGGACAGCAGACCAGTGGGTCGAGTCCTTCAAAACCACAGCCGGCGGTGTGTACCTTCGCGAAGACAGCGGCACGCTCTTCGGGCTGATGATGCAGCAGAAGACGGGTGAATGCAACGCATTCTCTGAGGCGGATGCAGTTGCAATCTGGCAAGCTGGCACACACGAAATCGGCTGAAACGAGAATCGGCTGGGATTGACAACGCTTACTCAACAGTCCGTCTGTCCGTCCGTCAGTCTGTGCGGCCAAGGTCAATGTCGGCCAGCGCAGCGCCAAACCAGAAGTGGCCCGTCTCACGCAGCACAGCGGCAATTACTCACACACTCACTTTTTGGATACGTTTTTCGCGGTTTATTGCCCTTCGCTTTGCGGCGCTGGCCGAGCATGATGCTAGCACATTTGCTGCTGGGAATTTCTAGTTCCATTGGCCGTGACCCACTAAGCGGTCCGGACAGTTCTTTAATTGGATTCCCTTTCTCGAACATGCGTTCGCTTCTACAGTCTTTTATATAGCACTCACGCACCCTCGCCCGCTCCCATACAGCAAATATGTATGTAGCAAGATACTCACATCGGAGGAGGAGGCACAAAGTGCAGCACAATATGCAAATGAGTTTCGCAAGCTGTTTCCCCATTTCGTAGTTTTATCAATCACTGATCAGAATCTGTGAGTTGCCGCGAACACAACGTTTCCCGTCGATGTGCGAAATTGAAATAAATTGGCTCAATCGGCGAGCATACATATCTTATTTCCATTTTCATTTCCATTTCGATTTCGATTTCAATGGGCCTACGAATCACAACAAAAAGAGTAAAACGAAAAACCCAATTATCAAGCCATAAACTTAATTTAGACAAAAAAGAGCGGCCGCTGGCTGCTGCCCAAAAGATCGGACGGCGCGGCCTGCAGCAGCGTCTAAAGCGGCCAACGACATTGCCGGCCAACGATGAGTAACCAGAGCCAGCTAGTAACAAAACATGTTTCGGTGCGCTTCCCGCAAGAACAAGATCTGAGGAATGGTTTAGAATGCGTTTACCATTGGGATTGGGGGGGGAACGAAACTCCTCAAATGAGCTCTTCTCGTGTATTATGTATGTGTTTAGTTTACAGTTGATGATGCGCTTAGGATAGATAGTACATAGATGAGTAAGTACGCACAAAAAAGGAAATGTTGGAATGTTGGAGCAGGGTTTTATGACCCCAGAGTCGTCGTTAGCTTTTGCGTTAGAGCAATAGATGTTCGGATTAGTTGTTCTTATGTTATAGGGCCCAGAACGGCAGAACTTACATAACTAGAAATGCATATTGTTGAATGGAATGTCGAGTTGATGCTGACACGTACGACTAAAATACTTAACTACTCATTAGGCCTTCTTCTTCTTCTTCTCATTGTTTGTTCCGGTTTGTCTCGGTAACAAGCCACTCTGTGCATCTATGCCACCGGAGTTACCACCTCGGCAGGGGCTACGGCTACGGCTACCGAGACTGTAACGTTATTCTCGACCTGTTCTACAGGTTCGACGCTCGGCTGGGGCGATGGCGATGGAGACGTCGAGGGCGATGTATTCACCGCAATGGTTGTCACCGCAGCCGATAAACAATGGCCATTTACATCAACATTGCAATCGTCGCCAGCCGGCGCACGCTGCTCATTGTCGTCTCCGTCTCCGTCCCCGTCCTCGTCGTCGTCATCAACTGGCGTTTCTTGACGCAATACCGCTGCTAAATGGTTATCATTATCAGCTTCTACCTCCAGCGCTTGGGTGGGGGCCGGGACCTCGGGCGGCGCCACATCTACTGCTGAAGCCGCAGTTGGCAAAGGTGGTGCGACTGCAGCCTGCTCCAGTTCGATGTCTTCGCCCGCTGCTGCTCCATTTTCATTTAAATGAACGGCTACGTCACCATTATGCACACCGCCATGATGCCCCTTCAGCTGGTTGATTATCTTTTCCCCAATTTTTGAGTCTATTTCGTGGATCTTTTTTTGCAGCTGGCTTTTGAAATCGATCGGCCAGTTCGAGCTCCATTCACGAAACAGTTTAATCTGTGGACAATGCATTGTTAGTAGGGTAGTCTGGAGTGGAGATCGGGGAGCTAGGGAACTTTCTAATACTTACACGGCACTGGAACAAGCTCATGGGCTTGTCCTGCACGCCTGCGGTTGCCAGGGCGTTCACGATGCCATTCACATGGACACCGCCCACGTCCCCGCTGCAGCCTTTTAGGTATTCCACAAACACATACACAAAATCGTCGCGCTGCAGCTCGCTCCACTCGTAGAACCATTGAATAATGTAACGGAATTGCCCGTCTATTGATAGATTGCTCATGGACATCTCTTAAGATGGTGTTGTCTGTTTCCCACGATATTGCACCCCCGCACTCGCTCTCACTCGAAGACTTGATAATTTTCAATTGATTGCAATGATGCGCTGGATTGAATTGAGCTGGGTCTGTGTTGGGTACTGATTTTTGTGCTTCTTACCACTCTCTCAATACAATATACTCTGCCGCTTCACCAAAGTTTCTATACCACGATAAAACCCGTTTCTTTCTAACTTTTCTCACAGCGCTCCGCTTTGTATCAAATCCGACTCAGATCAGCTGTTTGCTCGGTATCGTTATCGACGGGCTGCACCTGCAGTGAGGGTGTCTCCAATTGGAATAAGCCCACGAAATTAGCAAAGAAGACATTTATTACTGAATTAATTCAAATGTTTAACCGTTAGATTTAGCATTACTGATTAGATTATTGCTCTCGCCACTAACCATACAGTATTAAGATATGCCACTTCATACAGCAAAGTGGTTGCTGTCGAGCAGTATTATTTTTCCACTAGATCTGTAGTTTTCAATTGTAATGTGTGGGATAAGCGGGATATTTCAGCCGGGATATATTCCAAGAAAAACTGGGGCAATTTTATCGTTTTAAAAATATCCGGAATCTTCATGTATACTTCATGTATCATATATTTTCATGTAACCCGCATTCAAGATTGCCTGGCCTAAGATGCAGCCGATAATGGAAATGCTTTTGTAATTAAAGTAAGTCTATAGCATTAATGCAAAACTAAGCAATTTGCACAAACATAAATCTTCATCTGCTTTTGCACAGAAGATCAAAATACCGTTTGTGGCATCTGGCTTTGTGAAAACCTGCCAACAAGAAGCAGCGTTGTATTTATATAATGCGACACATTCATCTGTCAGTCCACCATTTGGAGTTGACCATTTGGAATTGTTGTGGGGAATCAAATTATTAGATGCCAGTGCTATGAAGCTTTATAAACTAGAGAGAGACCATTTCGTTCTACGAAATGGCACATCTTTATACAGTATGGTTGGTGGTGTTGCGCAGCACTAGCACCATTCAACCTGTCGTTTGCCAACCCTTGAACATTTTCAGACAGTAAATAACTTTTAGAAAATCACTCACCTCACTACAAACAACAAAAGATGTCTTCGTCCAAGCTAGAAACAGAGCAAACGGCTGGCGAGAGCCACCAGATACAGCCGGGTGCAGTTAACGCGGAGATATCGGGTGGCAAGGAAGCAGAAACGGCCTCAGATGAGGGCGGCCCCAAAAATGATCAAGATTTTGCCGCGGCCGAGCAGTACAAAAATCAGGGAAATGATTTGCTCAAAAGTAAGTGGCACACACTCCAGTTTATAACATACACCATGCCATTCCCAGATTGTGGAGTGCATGGACATCCATATGCGTTGCAAAACCATACATTCCGAATACATTTTTCAACCTAACCTTAAAGCAGGAACAAAAACTATCACTGTGCTGTGCGATAATTTACAAGTAGTTCGTTCCGTCCCGTCCCCAAGCACGAAGCACCCAAAATCATGAGAGTATAATTAGTATTGTCACTGACCCAATTCCCTTCGATTTCCCTTCGATTGCCAACAGCTAAGGATTTTACAAAAGCCATCGACATGTATACCAAAGCCATAGACCTGTATCCCAACAGCGCGATATATTATGCCAACCGATCGCTAGCACATCTGCGCCAGGAGAGCTTTGGCTATGCCCTGCAGGACGGTGTGTCGGCGGTGAAGGCAGACCCTGGCTACTTAAAGGGCTACTACCGTCGTGCAGCGGCCCATATGTCGCTGGGCAAGTTCAAGCAGGCGCTATGCGACTTTGAATTTGTAAGTAAATGCCCCGTGCCCAGCCAGTGAAGTTCCGCAATGCACCTGAATATTGATGTACTTACAGGTAGCCAAGTGCAGACCGAATGATAAGGATGCCAAGCTCAAGTTTACCGAGTGCACGAAGATTGTGAAAATGCGTGCCTTCGAGCGAGCCATTGCAATTGACAAGCCCGAGAAAACGCTCTCAGAGATGTACAGGGACATGGAAAACATAAGTATGTGGACACACACACCACTAATGTAATGTAGTTTATGTATAATTTATATTTATGGGTATTCCAGCCATTGAGGATGACTACAAAGGACCACAGCTGGAGGATGGAAAGGTAACCCTGCAGTTTATGAAGGATCTGATGGAGCATTACAAGGCACAAAAGCGATTGCACCGCAAATTTGCCTACAAAGTGAGCAGGAATAAGCCAAGTCTCATTTAAAACTGGATCATAAATCCCTGCCATTTGTTTTAGATACTCTGCGAAATTGATACTTACATGCGACTGCAGCCCTCTCTGGTGGACATCACTGTGCAGGATGAGGAGAAGTTCACAATTTGCGGTGACATACACGGCCAGTTCTATGATTTGATGAACATCTTCGATATAAATGGGCTGCCATCGGAGAAGAATCCCTATTTGTTTAATGGCGACTTTGTGGACAGAGGCTCCTTCTCCGTAGAATGCATTTTCACGTTGTTCGGCTTCAAGCTGCTGTATCCCAATCACTTCTTCTTGTCACGCGGTAAGTTACAGCTGCTCCCCAAAGTTCGATTAAGACCTCTGACCGATGTGATTTTGGTTTTAGGTAACCACGAGAGTATCAACATGAACCAAATGTACGGGTTCACGGGCGAGGTAACAGCTAAATACACTGGCACCATGGCGGACATATTCACGCAAGTGTTCAACTGGCTGCCACTGTGCCACTGCATTAATCAAAAGATACTGGTAATGCATGGCGGTCTCTTTTCATCGGATAATGTCACACTGGACAACATCAGGAGAATCGAACGAAACTGTCAGCCACCCGAGGAGGGGCTCATGTGCGAACTGTTGTGGTCCGATCCGCAGCTATGGATGGGCCGTGGGCCGTCCAAGCGCGGTGTTGGCATACAATTTGGCCCGGACGTAACGGAATCATTCTGTAAGCTCAATAACTTGGACTACATCATACGCAGCCACGAAGTCAAGGATATGGGCTACGAGGAGGCCCACAATGGACAATGCATCACTGTCTTCTCTGCCCCGAACTATTGGTAAGTAAACGACAGAATGGCTCTTCCCCTTAGCACAGACTAAACACATGCTGACATTTTGTAGTGATACAATGGGCAATATGGGTGCATTTATTACCATTACGGGTAACGACTTGAAACCAAATTACAAATCATTCGAGGCTGTGGTAAGCATTACATTTGGCGTAATCTAAAGTCATATGCTACAAAATATTTATGTTTTTTTAGCCACATCCCGATGTCAAGCCGATGGCCTATGCCAACAGCTTAATGAATTGGCTGGCGTAATGAACTATGGCTGGCGTAGTCATAGAAGTCAGTTTTCAATTAACTACAATAGCTAAAAACATACTCCCACACACACACACACACACACAACCATCTGAACACATAACACAACAGCTTGAGAACCCACACAACCGCAGAGCAGTCGACAGCTTGTAACGAACAAATGAAATTTAGAGATTGAGGATGCAGAGAGGACTCTAAAGATGAGATGCTCAATAGACTTTTATGCACACACACACACACACACTGCGACTAGCTGCTTCACTACTTAAAGTGCGACGAGTATTGCGAGTCAATGAGAGGAGACGGAGACGTTGAACGAGACGGAAGAAAAGGCGTTGGCGTAGAGAGGATCACACAACTACAGAAACAGCAATCATTTTATAAAATTCAGCTATATTTGATACAGATGCAGATACAGATCGAGGATGTTATAGTGTATAGTGGCTTTAGAAGTCGGATGCTAAGTTTTATCGGTGCCAAGCATCTGCGGTTGCACCTTACGAGTGTAAGTTGAGAAGGAAATTAAATGAATGGAAATGAAATGTTTTGTTCATGCATAGCATTTAGTCATTGGCCACCAAAATCCCAGTACAGTATATACATATGCATACATATACATAAATATACACATACACACATATATGAGATTCGATTTCAATTCAATTATGTTCGGCTCTACTTCTCTTCTCCTTCCAACAACTGTGTATAAATTGTTTTTGTTTTTTTTTTTAATCCTTGCCCTGTTTATACTATAAAAGTCACTTTAATAAACATATTCAAATTAGAGAGATACCTCAAATAAAAAAATTTTTTCGATATGTTGCTCCCCTTGCGCTTGTGAAGAGAATCATCAATCAATAATCCAAGAATATTCTTACCGTAACTAAATGTGTATCAAATATGTATCCGAAAACAATGCATTAAAAGACACTTAGCATTAAAGCCTAGCCTGTAATGTTAATCGAGTGAACATAATACAGAATACAGAATAGAGCAATTGTGAAATTATATTAAATGTCCTTTCTGTTCTTTATTAATCCTAATCCACTCCACTGGCTATGCTAAAGCCCATGGAAGCAAAGATCTGGCTGACATTTGTCTTGCTGTCCTTGAGATGTGCCCGCTGTAGCAGCGTTACATACACAAAGGGTCCATTATAGCCAGACAGCTGAAGGAAAAACTCTCGCGCCAATGTCTGCAGCTCTGGGGGCTGGGCCTGGGACAGGTAGAGCGCCACGGTGGAGAGCAGCTCATGCAAGTGACGCCCTTCCAGCTGCAAGCCTAGTATAAGGTCTCCCAAGCTCTGCAGCAACAGCAATTGCAGCTTGTACTCCTGAGTTTGGGCCAGCGGTGTTTCACTTCTGCTATGCACACTGGCCACCTTGAGGAACTGCTTCAGTTGAGGTATGACATCGCTAAAAAGGGAATGCATAGTTTTAAGGATTGAGCATTTTAGAAAGGGTTGGAAATCTGTTGCTCACCTGAGACTTCTTTTCGCTATAAAGTCCTTTGCATGGATGCCAAGCAGATGTAACAATGTGAAGCAACGGTTCAGCACCAAGGCATCCTTTTGGCGAAACTTCTCCACGAGCGGCTCCCAAATCAGATGCACTAGTGGCAGGAGTTCGTTCTCATAGTCCGCCAGAAGGGGCACACCACTGGCAAAACATTCGAGCGCGACAATCTGTTGCGACTGCTCAGCAGTCGAGACAAACTTTATGACTTGTGTTAGAATATCTTTTATGATCTCAATATGTCGCGGTAGAACAGGCTTCAGTGGTTCTGGTTCTGGTTCCGGTTCTGTTTCCGATTCCGGCAAGTCTTTTGCCACCGGTTCGTCCATGTTGACGTCGGCGTTTTCATCTTGTAAAAGCTGCGGCTTTTCAAGTACATGAAGCCACGTGCTCAAGACGCTCTGGTCCTCATCCACCTGCATGGGTAGCTGCTCGGCATTGATCTCGGCCCTTGTGTCGCCATGCCAGTGGGTGACATGCTTAAGGAATGCATTAAAAACGCGCAGATAAGACTGAACATTGCCGGTCTGATGGGACTTGGAACACTCCTCACGTATGGTCTGAAATATGCTGTCCAGATGAGGAACATTGCCCCTGCTGCTATACTGCAGGACCACGGTGAGAATGTCCACGGCGGCGGTGCTCTCAGGGGACTGGAAATTCGAAAAGTTAGACGCATTTAAAAGGAGATTTGCATCGTTTACTTACCCTCTTGAGCAAGGCATTTAAATGAAAGGTGATGTAGTCCGTGGAGCATTCGATGAAATGCGAGGGCTCGGCGTACTTCAGTGCCAGCTGCATGGACACAAAGGCAAATGTGGCTGCATGGTGAACGATGGTATTGCTGCTGGCTAACTTCAGCAGCACTCTGTGCAAAGTCATGAATGTGTGGCGATCGAAGGTGTCGCCAATGAACCTTGCGCAATGTCCCACCGCGTCCAGAATCAGACAAGTGTGGAGCACATTAAACTGGGCATCCGCAATGCTCACACGACTGTCCACCACCTCAGTCGTCATCTGCTCGTCATCCGAATCACAGTCTTGGGTGCGCACCTCGACAGCCGACGAGTAGAGACCAGGCGTCCGATCCTCAAACCATTGGGTGGGCTAAAGGAATCGACATGTGATTGTTTTTCAAGGTTAGGCTTCATTAGGGTATCTACCTTGTCGACCTTGAGGCGCCAGGACGCGTCCGGCTGCAGTGCCAGGCTCCAATGCTCGTCGCGAAGGAGCTGTTCAAGCAAAAGTTGTGCCAGTACTAGGCGACTCTCACGTGCCGTCTTTGCCTGCGGCGACACCATCATTGTTAAGAGTAAAATCGACTCATTCATGGCCGAAGATTTCTGTAGAATAAGATCCTGGCAGTAATCGAAGATGAGCCGATTCAGGACCGGCTCAGCACCCAGCAACTCTGCAATATCCGATAGAATATCCACAGTGCGCTTTGAGCTCACATGCTTGAACTGGCGCCAGGGCAACTTTACGAACTCCGCAGCCAGCTCTTTGGATTTTCCGTCTTGGATACGACGCAGTGAGTACTCCTCGTTCAAAAGATCGCGGGTTGTGCGCAGATCGAGCGCCATCAGTAGACATGTTACGAACATTTCAAGGTTTTTGGGAACAAGGAAAAACAGCTGCAGCTTTTCCGCATTGACGTTGCGCAGGAATCCCTTCAGGAAAAGCAGCTCGGCGAATTGCTCGTTGTCTTCACAGCGGTGCAGGATGCGGGGCCATTTGTTGAGGTGGGCATCGAGCAGTAGCTCTGCATTCTCATCGAATATATTTTGGCTGTTGGGCTGCTGCTGCAGCCGAAGAAGCGTGTCCTTACACTGCTGGGAAATCTTGCGATCGTCGTCCTCGGAAAGGGCCAACACGCTCTCAATATATGAAAAAGTTGCTTCTCAGATTGTGGGCACAGTCCCTGAGGAGCAGGCAGCACATATCAGCATAGGTGCCGCGCACGCTGGGTGACGTGTGGGCACGCAGGATGCTAGTCTCCACAAGGATAGGTCGAATGCGCCGCGAAGTGGCCATCACCCATGAGAGAGAGCGCCGGCCCTTCTGTATTTGATGCAAGCGTTCCTCTTTCTCCTCAGCCGTGTAACCCTTGTTGCCGAAATAGTTTAACTCGCATGCCTCAGCCGGACTGTCGTTGATGTTTTTGAACAGATTACGGAAGGCATCCACGTCGTAGCTCAATTTTTTGAACTCATCGGTGGTTTCTTCAAACATGATGCAAATGATTCGGCCCAACGCCTGAATAGACATCTAAGGGGAACGGAACAAGTTGAAAATCAGTTTGTTTTTTTATGCAGCGCAGTCTTACCGATTTAATGGTCTCGCCGACCTTTTCATCCTTCAAAGACGTTTTAAACAGCACAATTAGAACCTTGGGAAGGAATATGAATATGGTGTTTGCCACCTGGCTGCGCAGCACCACATCACAACGATCCGATTCGTTGTGGACGTAGAAGAGCACCATCAGGCATTGCAGTGCTGATTGAACCAGTTTCCGATATTTCTCATGCTCAATGATCTCTAGAAGTGTGAGCAATATCTGGCCAATGACCACCACCGTCTCGTTTGTGTAGAATGCCTCAAGCACATCCGTGGTGCTTCGCACCAGTGCCTCATGTATGCACAGCACTGCGGCCAGCTTGATTTCCTCAGAGAGATTCGGTCGCATGACAGCTCCCTTGGAGTCTCGTATCTGCTGCAGCACCACGACCAGTATGGAACGCAGCCCCTTCTCATCAGCCAGATACGTGTGCGAGACTATGTTTATCAGGCAGTTCATCAGTCCTGTGCGCAACTCCTGGCTTTCCCTATGGCAAGAAACAAAGGCTGTAGCAATGGTTTGAGATGAAAATAGTTATGGTGTCACTACTTACCCAGTTAGATCATTCAGCTTGACCACCAGCGGAACTACAGTCTGAACCTGGTAAATGCGCATTTCCCCAAAGTTGAATCCCTCGATTTCCTTTTCTACCACCGACAACGTGTCTTTTCTAGGGTCGTTTATAAAGCCTTCTATTGCAGGCTTTATACGCGTCACATACCTCTCTAAGTGCATCATTTTGGCCACCAGCAATTGCAAATGCCATTAATCCGAACCGGCAAAACAAAAATTCCCACAATTTACAAACAGAACAGCTGGATTTGCCATTCAATTGTTGCGTGCACACCCCCACCCATCGATATCGTGCTATCGGAAAGAAATCGCAATTACGCGCCACTCACACAACCAAGCC
Source organism: Drosophila bifasciata (assembly GCA_009664405.1). Taxonomy (NCBI): domain Eukaryota; kingdom Metazoa; phylum Arthropoda; class Insecta; order Diptera; family Drosophilidae; genus Drosophila; species Drosophila bifasciata. The sequence continues at coordinate 10,941,244 of CM019044.1, forward strand.
ACAGGCTGGCCGGAATGCGTTAAAAGTTACATATATTTATTGTTAACAATACATTTGGTTTTTAATTGTAGAACTCGTGCTGGGCCTCATCCTTGCGCACGCTTGCTTTGTAGCCCTTATCAAAGTCCTTTGCATTGACGACATAGCGATTCTCACGAACGGCATGCATGCCCGCCTCCTGGCATATGGCATTAATGTCGGCGTTAGATATTTTGTCGGGACGTGCTATTATGTCCTCCAAGTCAACGTCCTCCCCCAGATTCATTTTGGAGGTTATGGTCGTGAAGACCAAACGCTTCTGACGACGATCAGGCAAGGGAAACTCAATCTTACGGTCCATGCGTCCCGGACGGAGCAGAGCCGGATCTAGAGTGTCGGCGCGATTGGTGGCCATAATCACCTTGATGTTAGTTGTTTCATCGAAGCCGTCCATTTGGTTGAGCAGCTCCAGCAAGATGCGCTGAACCTCGCGATCTGCGCCAGTTTGAGCGTCAAAGCGCTTCGTGGCGATAGCATCGATTTCATCAATAAAGACGACTGACGGTGAATTCTGCTTTGCGAGGCGGAACAGGTCACGCACCATACGCGGTCCCTCGCCCAAGTACTTCTGCACAAACTCCGAGCCCACAACACGAATAAAATTGGCGGTTGTGTGGTGGGCCACAGCCTTGGCCAGCATAGTCTTGCCGCATCCCGGCGGACCGTAAAGCAGGACGCCACGAGGAGGGTCAATGCCTGGAGTTAAAAAATTAATAATTTGAATTACTAAGCATGGATGGGTACCCACCGATTTGCTTATAAAGATGAGCATGTGTGAGTGGAAGCTCAACCGCCTCTCGAATCTCCTGTTTCTGCATGTCAAGACCGCCAATGTCCGAGTAGTTTACATCGGGCTTCTCATCTGCCGACAACATTGATATGGTGCTGTCTGCCTCAGGCGGCACCAAATCCACCAAACAGTTGCTCTGCTTGTGCAGGGCCACCGATGCCGACGGCTTCAACATCTCCCTGTCAATGGTGGACAGAACACGAACATAGTAGTTGGAGCCAGTGGTAGAGGCTACGATGCCGTTGTTTTGATCAATGGGCTCCAGAAACTGGCCAATAACCAATGGAACCGCTTTTATACGCTTCACCTCTTCCTGGGCGTGTATGAACTCCTTCTTCAAGTTACGCTGCTCCTCTTTAATGTAATCCTCCTGCACCTGGATGAGCTCTAACTCCATCTGCAGTTTCTTGTAAATCATATACAAATCATTGCATTCCAAACCTGCGTATTTTTGCAGGTTCTTTTTGTGCACAAAAGTTCAATTTGGTCTTTCATTTTGGTAATTTTTTCCGTGAACTTTCTGGACGCAAGAAGAAGAAGGAATGACTTGAATTTTTGAAAACCAAAATGGAGTTAAGTGGCAAAGGTATCGATAACGATAACTATAGTTGACAGTTTTTGCGCCAAAGTATCGGAAATTGTGTGTGAATTAGAGATGGGCGCGAGTCGTGACGTGCTTTCTGACTAATAATAATTAAACCATTCGATTTTGCCATTTTCGTCCGTAGAGAGGGATAGCAAGCACACATAACGCAAATCTTGAGATAAAATTATGTTTTCCAGCAAAAAAAACAGCCACCAAACCTGCAAAATTGTCTCCGCACAGCAAAACAATCGATCAATTCTGCCGCATCGCTTAAAATAGAGGCCCGCGCCCATCTCTAGTGAGAACGGGACCTGTTGTTTTGTTTTTGGCCGTGTCGTCTCCGACGTGGAGGAGCGTTCGTTCTATTTATATATCTATTTCGATTTATTTTGGAACAACGTATTGTATTCCATATAAGCCATATATGTGTATTTTAATGTTGGTTCTTTGTGAATGCCTGCAGAATAGTCGTTCAAGTGCGGTTTGTAAAACAAAAAGAGCGTGTGATACCGGCTGTAACCGTGAATATTGATGATAGAATCCTCATAACAAGAAGTCCAATAATATATATATACATAAATTGATATCAAAACAAATATGGCCATTATGTAATGGACCAATATTGACTCCAGCTTTCAAGCATTTTTGATTCACTTACGACACCCAGAGATGGCCGTGGATATGCTGATATTTCTGACGGCGGCGGCCCATCTGGTCTACACTCCCTTCACCAAAGTGGAGGAGAGCTTCAACTTGCAGGCCATGCATGACATTTTATATTTGCGCAGCAATTTCACGCAGGTAGTCGATCCTAAAATACACTTAGTTCTTCCTTCCAATCTTTAATTTTCTTTCTTTATCTCCAGTATGATCACCATGAGTTTCCCGGCGTAGTACCCCGCACTTTCATTGGCCCGCTGGTTGTGTCAATGCTGTCCGCACCATTTGTGCTGCTCTTCGAGACCCTAAGGCTCAACAAGTTCTGGGCACAATATGTAGGTAAATGCATTTTGTCCATTAAAATGTCGCCTCTTTTAATTCTCGTTCATATTTCAGTGCGGCTTGTGTTGGCTGGAGCCATTTCCGTTGCTTGGAACAACCTGCGTCAGGCTGTGACAAAGATTTATGGGGTGGAGGTGCGTCTCTGGTTCACGGCCATAACAATAACGCAGTTTCATTTCATGTTCTACATGACGCGACCTCTGCCAAACATATTTGCTTTGCCCATAGGTAAGGACCCCATAATTAAAGTACCGGCTATGACCAATTAGCTAAAATAATGTGAATGTTACAGTGCTCTATGCCATTGCCTGTTGGATGCGCGACCAACAGAAACCATTCATTATCTGCTCTGGCATATCCATACTCATCTTTCGATCGGAGCTGGCTCTGTTTTTGGGACTTTTGCTGGCCATTAACTTGCTGCAGCGACAACTGTCCATTGATAGGTGAGTGGATTAGTCCTCTATCAAAACCTTTGTGACCAATTGCTGACATTATCCTCAGGCTGCTGAAGATTGCTTTGCCGGCGGGCGTTTGCATTTTGGCCGCCTCAGTGCTTGTGGACTCGTTCTTCTGGCGACGCCTGCTATGGCCCGAGGGTGAGGTACTATGGTATAATACAATACTTAATAAGAGCTCTAACTGGGGCACGTCACCGTTCCTCTGGTACTTCTACTCGGCCCTGCCTCGGGCTATGGGCGCATCGTTGGTATTTGTGCCAATCGGTTGTATTATGGAGCGTAGAATTCGTCCCTTGGCTCTGTCAGCGCTGGCCTTTGTCCTGCTGTACTCGGTACTTCCCCACAAGGAGCTACGCTTTATCATATACGTATTTCCTGTGCTGAACATAGCAGCAGCTTGCGCTTGCCAACGCATGTAAGTTTGTTCCATTGCTTCTTGTAAAAACTTCTTGTATCTTACAATCTTCATTATTCTTCCCTTAGATGGATGAACAGTGCCAAGTCGACGTGGCACAGCTGCCTTGCTCTGGGATGTGTCGGTCATCTTCTACTAAATGTTTTTGTGACAGTTTTTTTGCTTGTCATTTCGGGCACAAACTATCCAGGCGGAGCAGCCCTGTCTCGACTACATCGCCTGGAGAGCGCCACCCCAAATGTGTCGGTACACATTGCCAACTTGGCCGCCCAGAGCGGTGTGTCGCGCTTCATGGAGATTCGCGATGAGTGGACCTACAGCAAGGACGAGTCGATGAATTACACCCAAGCTGAAATAGCCAGGTATACGCATCTGCTGGTAGAGGCCAAAAACAAGCAAAACACAGAGCTGTGGGCCTCGCTGCAGGATAATTTCGACACCTTGGAGTTTGTCGATTGCTTTAACAGCATAGGCATACAGTACAATTCTTTGCTGCCGGTGCGAGTTAAGACAAAGCCTTGCATAGGCATCCTAAAGAAAAGGTCAATGACGACGACGACGCCACCACTGATTGAGAAAACAAAACCAAAAGTAAAAAAGACAAAAGTGCTGGAACCCAAACCGGTAAAAGCGGATCCTATACCTATAGTGGAGATCCCCAACGAAAATAAAGTGCCGGAAGCCAAGCATGACAGGCTTCTAGTACTGGATGATGATGACGGCATTGTGGCAACTGTGGAAGAGACCTCTATTGAGCTCAATCCTAGCATTGATTCTGATTCTGAGGCTGATGCAGCGGATGCTCCAGCTAGGGAGATCAATTTTCAGGAACTACGAAACCTGGCCCTGGGACAAGCCTCACGAACATCGCGAGCGGCTACGAGGCTAAAGATACGCCAGATAATCGAGCAGCACTATCGGGCCAAGGGCAAAGACATCGAAAACGACTCCTCGGAGCCAACGCCAAAGGCTACAGTTGCCACCGGCGGGCGCCAAGGAATAAGACAGTCTGTAAAATCTATAATTAAGCAGGAAAAAATCAAAGAGATGATCGAGCAGATTGCAACGATGGACCTCACACGCATCTGCGATTTGGAAAAGATATCAACAAAGGACTGTTTAAAGCAGGTAATAGACAAAATAGACGATGAGAACACGAAAAACAAATGATCCACGACTGTGCTGTGCAAAAATCTAAATGATAATGTATTAATTGTATATATTGGATTTTTGAATAATAAAAACCGTTAAATGTTAAGTTTGGTTTTTATCGGTATTTTTTGTAAATGAGACGATATATTTCTGAGGTTCTGGCGGTATATTTGATCAATAAATTCGCGGTCACACTCGTGGCAGTAAAAACAAAATTAAGTTCTTTCGGCCAAATTCAAATTTTGTATATCATATCGTTTTATAGGATTTGGGGCTTTTCTGATAAGCCGGTAATTAATCATTACGTTATATGGCATCACTTACGATTTGCACAGCAATCGTGAGAGCTCCCCCGCATCCACAATAAACGTAATGCGAGTTTGTGTTTCGTTTTCTTATCACCTTCAGGTTGACCTTAGTTCAGCGGCAGCTATTGGGAGGAAAACACTTTGCACGAGAAAATGGAGCTGACTGGTTGGGTGAAAAACTATGATTGGGGACGCAAGGGCGTCAACTCGGCCGTCGCCCAATTGGCCATGGCCAACGATCCGGACTTTACGCTAAATGAGACGGAAAGCTATGCGGAAATGTGGATGGGAACACATATCTGTGGCGTGTCCGTGGTCAAGGAAACTGGCGAGACATTGGATCGTGTGCTGAAAAAGGATTTGCCGTACCTGTTCAAGGTGCTGAGCATAAGCAAAGCACTCAGCATACAAGTTCATCCAAATAAATGCGAAGCCGAGCGCTTGCACAAGGAACGGCCAGAAATCTACAAGGATGATAATCACAAGCCCGAGTTGGCCATTGCTTTGACGCCATTTGTGGCCCTCGTTGGATTCCAGCCCGTCGAGGACATTAAAGACTTCATTGACGAGTTCCAACCTCTTTCAAAGCTCATCGGCAAGGAAGCTGTGGATAAACTGCATCAAAGTCCCAGTTCCGAGACCCTTAAGCTGTGCTACGAGAAGCTGATGAAGTCTGAAGAGGCTCTCGTTGCCAAGTGCATTAAGGAAATAGCCAAAAGCTATCAGAGAGGTAAGTGTAGTTCAGGTAATCCTGGCCGATTCTTATGAAAGCATTTCCCCACAGAACTAAAATCCAATGAGCTGCTGGACGTGTTCAACAAGGTCAACGCGGACTTTCCTGGGGATGTGGGTGTGCTATCGCTTTTCTTCTTGAACCTGGTCCACTTGATGCCGGGCCAGGCCATTTACCTGGGGGCCAATGAGATTCACGCGTATCTAGACGGCGACTGCGTCGAGTGCATGGCTTGCTCGGACAATGTGATACGCGCCGGTCTCACGCCAAAGTACAAGGACGTTGAGCAGTTGATTTCCTCGGTGATCTTTGAGGGCGCCGACGCTGGCCGCAAGCACTTCTTGCCCTATCACATTGACGAACAAGTCCAGGTGTATGTGCCGCCCGTGGACGACTTTGCGGTGATTCATGTGGCCATTAAGCATACCGTGGACACGTACAAATTGCAAATTCAACCGTACGGCTCCATTCTCATAACCCTGGGGGTTCGCGCACATTGCGGCTAAACACCAGTGCCGGCCCCAAAGAGATTGTGTTGACGCGCGGCAGCATTGTCTACATTCCAGTGGAGGCAGCGCCGGAAATTGAGTTTGCCCCAGCCGAAGATTGTGGCGAAAACTTCACCAGCTATATAGCGACATACAACTATTTTCGAATTGCATAAGATACACCCAAGTCAATCGTAATCCAAATCCTCTGTAAAGTGCAATAAACTAATTTTTGATTTCATTTTTAATTGCAATGGTAACAGCTATGAATGCAAGCTATGTGGCAATAGACGAAGCAATAAAATAAGTTATCTAATCAGTTATACAATACACACACATTCATAATACATACATTAATTAACGAGCAATATCTTGCGCACAAACAGCTTGATTTGATTCAGCATTTCTTGAGACAATTCAAAATAACAATTTCCATTTACTTAAACTAGTATGGTCGAAACTGGGGGCGACTGCTGTATATGCTTATTGGGGAAATAATTTAACTATATGTATATGTAATTGTACGCAGATAAACGCGGAATTTCCGCGTAACTCAAATCTCAATTCGTGTATTTCATTCAATAGAACGTTTTGGACCAAACATTGCAAGTGATCAATTTGATAAACAAGGAATCCAACAGGCTAGATAAATTTCTAACAAACGATTCATAAAATTGGCTACGATACGACACCCCTTAAACTTGTGCCTTATCCTCCTCCGCATGGGGAGCAAGTGACTTCAGATGCTGTGCTTGTGGGTGGGTTCGTTCGAGGGTTCGTTTCTACGGATGGTACATAAGTACATTAATAGTACGTACATATTTATCTCAATAGTTATAGTATATATAGTATAGTAATGCGTGTAGGTTCCATTCCACAAGTTCGGTAAAATGCCTCAAAAAGTTTGTAGTGTAGTGTACCAAAAACAGAGTACATTATAAGGTAAATCTCAGTAAAATTGGGCTTCGCAACACTCGGCTCGGGTTGCCGGGTTGCTTCTTTTGTACACATATATATAGTAAGAGTAATAGTAACAGTAGTTAGTAATTGGGTTGGTTTGCTTTTCGCATACAAGTACATTTAGTTAGTAGTTAGAGGTTCCATCACTTCAGTTGGTTTGCTTCTACAAAAGAGTGCTTGTATAGTGTGTATATATAGATGGGGTTTTGTTGCATAGTATACAATATAGTCCAGTTTTTTCTTCTTCCACTTGTATATGTGTATAATATATAGTATAAATATCGGGGTAGCAACCACTGCTCTGTTACAGTTTTGTGCCCATAACATTTGCTTTTCTTCCCTGGGGGTAGAAGTTAAGATGGGGTGGAATTAATCTGGGGGGGGGGGGGATCGGGGTCGCAGACATTGGTTATCGGCTTGATTATTGATTTGAGATACGAGTCCGTTTTGTTTTGTGCATATTTAACTCTTGAGCAGGTTGTTTGCGCGCTTGTTCACGCCATCCATGCGAATGTTGTTGGCATCGCCCTTGGCGTTAATGCGATCGACTTGCTTGTTTTGATTCTCCAGCTCGGAGCCCATGTCCAGGGCCATGTTGCGCAAGTTGCCCAGCATTGAGTTCACTTGGCCCAGGTTCTCGTCCATTTCATCCTCGCGTGCATCGTTGGTTATTCGTGCCACATAGCCCGACTGAGCAGGCGCACCCATGCCTCCGCGCTCGCGCTCGTCGATCACTCTTTGGGGCTGACTGGCCACCACTTTGCCATCGTCGTTACCCTTCCAGGCGCTGTCTCCGTCGTCCTTGATGTTCACCTTCTTCCAGGGCATCACGCAGATGCCACAGCACTTTTCCATGCCGCTGAGATTCTTCTCGGCCTCTCGCATGTCAGCGTTAATGCGGTCCATTCCCTCCTCAATGCGATCCAGCTGCTCGCCCTGATCGTCAAGGGCTACCAGGGTACGGATGCCCGCCTCCTTGCTTTCGTCCATAAGATTTAGCATACGGCGGGTGCTCTCCAGTGATTCATCTGCCACCGTAGCCGACTTCAGCTGCAGCTCCTGCAGCTCGGTGCGCGGTTCGTTCTCCACAGCAGCCATTTTTAGACTTTCTAGATTTCCTCACACTGATTTATTGATGACTTAACAAGTGGGTGCGACTCCGACGTCGTCTAGTGTATTGGGGGAAATCTGTCCCAGTGAGTCACAATCAAAAATCCCGGATGCTTGTGTGGACTGAAGTATTGTGCGCAGATTTGTGGTGAGGTTGCCCTCCTTTGAAGCTCGTTTGTGAACTTGCAGGAACTTGTTTTTAAAATTCAGCAAAATTATTTAATTTTTGTAATTTGGCAAATAAGTTTTTTCTCGTACGAATAATTTGTATATACACAGCGGACTTATTGATATATAAAATATACAGAAATATGCTATACAAAATACCGCAAATATACCAACGAAAAAATACACTTAACCCACTGAATACCCCTCTATTAAAGTAGTTAAACACCTTGTGTTAAACACCAGAATATAATACTTTATAATTGAAATCCTCACAGCAGAAATACAAATAATTGAGGGTCCTAGCTTTGATACCTCATACATCAAAAAAGGAATTTAATAAATTGATGAATATGAGTATTTTACAATCGAAAATAAACGAACGTAGCGATAGTTTCGTTTTAATTTCCCAATACTTAAATAAAAAAAATGTATTCAAAGCAGGCGCCGAAAAATTTAGTTTATTTAAGTATAATTCTGTAATTGTGTCGTGTCGTGGGAAATTACCAAAGAAAATCTTAAATATTTTTTGTTAGTTTTTATCGAAGCCGCCTATTTAACTGCGACGCCGGCGCGTTTCTTGTCGCATGCGCAGTGTTGGAAAATCTTTTTTAAATATTAGCGCTTTGTTTTTGGGTACAGCGTCGGTTCTGCCGTTTGCTCACGTTCAATTAAATTGTTTTTCATTTGTAGCGTTTCTTTTTGACAAATCAAATTCAATTTGAGTAGCCAATTTGGCGAATTATTAACCAAACGATACTAAACTAAAAAACAGGACAGCCATGGACGACTCACGCCGCTCTATCGCGACCAACGAGGAAAGTATTTCCATGTACTTGTCCTTTGATGCCGACGACACGCTGTCCAATGGCAGCAAATGGCAATCCGCTGTGGTCAGCCACACCAGTCAGTATATGGAGGTGCACAGCTCCAAGATGGAAGGCATTTTGGACAAGACTGTGGAGGATAAGAATGTGAAACGTGTCGTCCTCCAGGATCTGCAACAATCCGAGCCGAACTCGCCATTGAAACCATTCGACCATAGCTTGTTGTCCAAGCACAACGCTTTAAGCTCTACTCCCTCAAAGAAAATGGTAGTAACAGAGTCGCTGGCAATGCAGCGGGAACATGAGGGGGAAAATGCCGAGAACAAGGAGAACACACTGCCCGATGACGAGCATGCAGCGGGCCATAACAATTCCACAATTTCGAGTACCTTGGAATTGACGGGCGCCACCGTGAAATTGAATACTTTGAAGACCGATGACTCTACCGCGGATGATGTCTCAATGCATGAAGTTGCAAAGCCGAATATCCTCAATAACGTTTATCCTTTGAGTGAAAATGTGGTCCTCGAGAACATTACCGAAGGTGAGCCTTGTCTGCGTCCTATCCCCGGCTATAACCGCATTCCTCCTGTATTAAATCGCTCCGTTTTAATTTTAGTGTCCAATGAGGAATCGTCGATTCTCGCTTGTTCTCCAGTTGTAAAGGAGACTCCACAAGTCGCTAATGTTGTCAATGAAGTCTCTGAGCTGCTCGCCAAAGCTCTAAAGATATCCAGCGAGGCCATGATGCCGTCGACGTCAAAAGCAAACACTTTCGAAACCAAGAAGAAGCGAGTATCGTTACTCCCGAAAGCTTCTGGGGACTTGCCGCGTCCACGCCGCTCGAATTTGCCGACAGCCGCTGTCGAGACGCGCACCTACTCCTTCAAGCAACGCATGTCCGTGGTTGTGAAAACAACGCTGAACAGTCCCTCCCGCAAGATGGGATCAGGCGGCGGGCTACCAGTAAGCCGCCGCAGCGTTTTGCCCGTATCGAAGAACAAGACTAGCATTTCGCGCAAGTCCATCTCCACCACTGGGATCAGTTCGCCAAAAAAAGTCATCCCAGTCGCTGCAAAGGCCCCAACAAAGATCGCCTCCGATGCAGTCTTCAACTGCAACACTTGCAGGGTCACTTTTCGTGTGAAGAGCCTGCACGATATGCATGTTCGCATGCACGACATGGTGGAGAATGGACCCAAGCCCCTCAAGAGACTGAACGCCAATCAGCCGGTTGGTGCTGGTGCCACTACGAGCAAGAATCGCTGCAAGTTTTGCGACAAGAACTTCGCCCTGGAGCGTGCTCTGCACATTCATCTGATGCAGAACTGTGACAAGATACCGCCTGCCGAAAAGCGCAAGCTTGAGTTCACAGAACTCAATCACGTGAAGAAGGCGCAGCTACCTAAAATAGCTATTGGAGGTGGTGGCGGTTGTCCATCAGTTTTGAGTGCCCACAATTCGCAGCCTCTACAAATTAAAACACCAAGTGGCAAGGGTAAGTTAAAGCAATCTAAGGTCAGGGATACGTCTGCTCTAACTCAGATTTTTTTACACCCTTTTAGCCGGCCCTTATGCAGCCCAGAAAATGGGACCGCCTTCCGTGAAAAAGGTGCCAAAAACGTTGCCCATGCTGGTGTTTATCGCACACCCACAAAGACCGTGCCATGCAACATCTGCAAGCAGTCGTTCAAGAGTATATTGGAGTACACCAACCACTGCATGACGATGCACTCGAAGAGTCAGAAGAGTCCTGAAGCTCGCCCCCAAGGATGAAGCACCGAGTGCTGAGGATTAAATCAAACATTTTGTATTTACTCTATCCTAGCTAGACCTAAGTTCCAGTGTACTTTAATCTCCGACAACCGACAACAAAAATACACTCTAACCTAATCACTTGGACTTCTTTTCGGGCGGGGGCTTCATGTCCACACCCTCCGTTTTTATGTCCAGCGGCCCCGTGGCATTGTTCATTTCGGTTGCATTGATGCCGCCAGGTGTCATCTCATCCCCAGCTGCCAAGGGCTGCTGCTGGAGATTCTGCAGCATGGGAGGAATGGGCGGTGGAAATTTTCTCAACAATTCGGCCAGCAACATGTCCACACGTTGCTTCTGGAACAAAGTGCCGCTATTCTCATCCTTCACAGCACTGGCATCCTTTTTATCGGACTTGGACTTGTCGGACACTGCAGAAAAATGATGCATTATAGAGGCAACAAACAATCTGTTAACCAAGTACTTACAAACTTTGTTGGAGGAAAAATCCCAAGTGTATCCTTTGTTGGGGTGGTACCGGGCATAGCTGCTGGCCTCCTCGAAGGCGGACTGAAGATTTACGACTGTGTTGAGCTGAAAGTAGCAACCTTAGGCTTGGGTTTCTCTCAAGAGGGGAAACTTACTATGCGCGCATTGATGACGTTTGCCAAATCGGGCGCCTTGTAGACAGTGCCTCCAATTATGTAGTAGTCGGCAATGGGTGTCGCCTCCGCGGGATTGTGACGATGCTGTTTGCGTATCACATAGAGAATAGGCTCGGCCACATGCAGCAAGATGTACTCCAGTCCAATCATGTTGCTGCAAATAAAGTTATATATTTAGTGGGGAAGCGGAAACTGATTGAGTGTCAAAAACCTACTGCAAGTGCTCGGGCCCCAGCCGCTGCATCCGTATCGTCTCGTTGTTGCACAAGTGATCATAGAACGGATTTGACTTGCGGCAGAAGTAGTCCATCACCGTCTGGGGACTGAGGGTGGCCATCATCTGGGTATCATGCCAGGATAGCCGCAGATGGTTCTCTGGCGCATTGGCATTGGCTTGTGCCATTTGTCGGTTCGCCATGGTGTTCGCCTGCAACTGCACGTGCTACTGCTAAGGTTTTGGTTTGGATGCGGCGTTGATTAGCCGGCGACGACGTTGGCAATGACAGAGGCAATTTAGTGGGTCAATGACGCTGAGCGCGCACTTCTTTCCTATTTCTCGGTTTGTTTACAGCCTATTTATAGCAGAACGCTGCCACTTTTACAAGTTAGCAATGCACTGATGCCTTTTTTGATTTATTTGTTGTGTAATAAATAATTTAGTCCCGCTTTCGCGTACAGGAAATTTTCGCTGCTGTGTTCGCTGCGCCGCTCCCGAAAAAACTCCGCGAAAATATTGTAAGTGAAGCATCAAACTTGGGATTCTAATGTGTTCTGTTCTGCAATCTGCATCCGTATGCACTTTTTGTTTGGATTCGATTTTGTTTATACTCTGTTTTTGCTTGTTTCATGTGCGTCCTTTAGAGCACTGCTCCGTAGTGTTGTGTAAAGAGTGTTTACTTTAGTGAACAAGCTTTAGTGAACAAGAAGAAGAATCATCGTACATATAGAAATAAGTTTAAAAATAAAACCATTCCGTTTTAAATCAAACTGATATTCAATTTTCCGGGCGCGAAAATTACTATACACGCCACAATTTGGTCAAACAGCTGGTTGCCCGAGCGAAGCACAAGGCACCCGAGACGTTGTTGCTGCTACAAACACAAGCAAAAACAAACCAACATCAGCCATTCATATCTAATATTTTGCCGCTCACGCTCTATAAACGGTCAGTCAGCAGCGGAACTTGGCCCATTTCATCCTCAATATTGGGAATCATATCAGTTTGTTCTGTTCACTTCGTCGTGGCGCACGGGAGGAATCAAAGGCAAAGCAGCGACGAGCTCTCGCAATGGTAACACCAGTCATAAAATCAATAACAATTGTTAAACAAAGTGTACTGGTTCGTGCGTACTGGTGCGTGCACCGGGTTGGAGGGCCAGGCACTTCCACTCTTCGACTCCACTTCATTTGTACATAGGATAGGCGACTATTGATGACGCCACAGCCTTGATCATTCTGCACACAATCCATTATTATTAGTTGAATCCATATATTTGTGTACATATGTATGTATGTTTTTGTAGGCGGCCAGTCAATGCCGCAGCGCACACATTTACTCTACTCTCGCCGTGTACATGTATGAGAACGTTCTTTTTTTTACGCCTCACCTTGATTTTCGGCATTATTGTATAGATATGTATAGATCGTGTGCGCGCGTGTGTGTGTGTGTGTGTGTGCTGTTTCAGTGGCAATACGTTTTGTATTCTTTGATGCTGACTATTCCAAATTCCTACTCCTAGTCCTGCGCCTGTAACACTGCCAACATTTTATCTCCGAGTCACTGGAGTGGTCGAACGGGGTAAACTGCTGGCAGGGTGGGCATTATTTCATGTTTCTTTTTCTGATGCTGTCCTAACCAATACACCATATAGTATATATGTATATTTCCTGTGTAAATTATCCGCACATATGTATTTTCAGTGTGTTAACAGTTGGCCAGCGAAAAGAAACAATTCTGTTCTATTCTCTTCTAGATTTTTCATACCTTAAGCGGGCACAACGACAGTAGGTCCGGCCCAGCCCAGTCTCATTGTCAGTTTCAGCGAAATGCGCTACATAAAACCGGAACCGTATTATGAAGTAAACGAATCGATCAGCAAACACCGAATCTCCAATTACAGCACTCCAATTACGCTCCCCGGCAGCCAAGTGTATCAGATATACTAACGCTATTGTTCTTGCAGGGGCTTCCACCGTTCAATGTTACTGGCAGCCCGTTCAATGTGGTGCCCATACACAACTATCCGGAGCTGATGAAGGAAACCTGTGCTCTGATCAATGCCGAATGGCCCAGATCCGAGACGGCGCGGATGAGGTCTCTGGAGGCATCATGCGACACATTGCCATGCAGTTTGGTCCTCACCACAGAGGGCATGTGCCGGGTTATAGCCCACCTCAAGCTCAGCCCCATCACGGCCAAGAAGAAGGCCTGCTTTGTGGAATCTGTTGTCGTGGACAAGAGCTATCGGGGCCAGGGATTCGGCAAACTGATTATGAAATTTGCCGAGGACTATTGTCGCGTTGTGCTCGACCTGAAGACAATCTACCTGTCCACCATCGATCAGGATGGCTTCTACGAGCGCATCGGCTATGAATATTGTGCGCCCGTCTCCATGTACGGGCCGCGTCACTGCGAGTTGCCCAGCTTACAAAATGCCAAAAAGAAATACATGAAGAAGGTCTTATAGACATCAACGCCAGTAGTAGCAGCAGTAGTGAGAATGGCTACGTTAAACAGCGCCGAGCAGGGTCAGCAGCAGCCCGTGGCCGTTAACTAGTCTTGCTAACTAACTTGGTAAAAGGTTCACCTGCCAGCAGCTGTCGCAGCCGTAGTCTGATCGCATTTTGCCAATTTAGGGGAATGTGCCACAATGGCGCACACGCGCATTGGTTGGTTGCAGCATAAGCTTTTGATTCCATTACACCGATAAGCAATATTCATTCATGATACGCTTGTGTTGATTTTTAAATAATACTTTCCGCGTGTATTTTGTAAACTTTTTGGTTTTTTTTTTTGTATGACAAAAGTCAAACCTGATTTTTTTTTTTTTTTCTTTTTGTATGTTTACGGAGTTGCATGGTTCTAAAGATGTTATCCTAATCCTAAACTATTTATATGTATGAGAAAATAAGTTGTGTTTACTATTGATGATGTGTTACTGGTTTTGCTCAAGCGTGTGCATAAATGCTTTCTAGACGAATATCTACCTGCCTATGATGATAATAAGTATCTTCCAAACGAAACATAGCATAGAAACATATCGAGCCCCAGCATTAAGCACCCAACGAAGGCAATAACTTATAATAAAGATATGTACGTAGCAATTGTAAATGTTTGAAATGTCTCAAGTCTGTTCCTGGTCGGAAGTCTCAGTCATACGGCGGAAGCACCTGCCTGCATAATGAATTATGTAGTGTGTAGAATGCACATCAGCAGAGCAGAGCATCATCTGATCTGACAAGTTCAAGTTCACGGTTGCGACATCTATAATGGCGATATTTTTGTGCAGCTATATTTTGACGGGGGCTCGCTACTAGCATGTCGGTCGGCTGCCTGCCCAGCGAGCCTCACAAAAATAAACGCCAGCATGATGTAAGGGGCGAAGAGAGATCTCGGCTGCCAGAAAACTGTTGCTTCGCTCTGCTCTCTCTCTCTCTCTCTCTGGCTTTTTGTGTGGCGTGCGCCAATTTGTTTTTGGCATTTCTCTGAAAGCGGAAGCTGTTTTGGCCTGAGGTTCTACGGTTTTTTTATGGTTGCACATTTTTAAAATACCTGCCTGGCGTTTAATGCGACAGGTGCTAATGTTTTGAGATTCCAAGCGTCGGATGCCAACTGATACGATATTGCACGTAATTTCAATTAAATTATTTAGCTCTTCTCTAAAATGGAAAGGTTTATTGTGCGCTCGCTCACATTTCATACATATAAGTAGGTACGTATATAGATGGTTACTTTGACCATAACAGACTTTAATATGAATATTCTAGATGTCTCAAATGATTTCGCATTAATATGCACAACAGTCGGTTTTCTTTTTGATAATTTATGAGTCTGGATTTATCAATTAAGATGGAATTTCTTAAGGTGCTTTTGGCTTTTTGCCAATGCCGCAAACCTTTCCATAGTGCTCCGGCTGGTCCAGGCTATCAACAATGAACTTTCCCAGATCGTATTTGGAAACTAGGCGTCCGGGTGCCTCATCGTAAGTCACGGTATACCCACTGGCTGGTTCATCAGCAATGTGCGGTGGCAGAATGGCAATCCATTCCAGTTCCGAGGCCTTCGTCAAGTCGAGCATGCGCTTATGTTCCTCGTTTAGGCGATGAAATACAGCTGGCACCTCGTCTAGGGAACGCCACAAGAACGAAGACATGACAATCGAGAACTTGGTGAGCTTTGCTTCCTTCATGGCCTTGATGAGGTTCTCGGTGCCACGTGACAGTTCGGTAGTGGCCTCCAGCTTGTTCCGGGTGCCCAAAATAACACAGACGCCATCCACACCCTCAATCAAGCGCTTTACATCTTCGTAATTGGTGGCATCGCCCTTCACCAGTTGAACCTTGGATTTGAAACGTTCGGGCACAGTGGCCTCTGTACGATAGAGTAGCCGCACCGTCAGACCTAAAAGAATCGGTTCGTTTAGGGTCCAAGTTCAGATGAATTAGAATACCCACCTTTCTCTATGGCGTGGTCTACGGCACACTCTCCGGTCATGCCGGTTCCTCCAATAACTGCAATGCGTTGCATAATGCTCACTCCTTGCTTCTCAATGGCCCTCTGTGCGTTTTTCCAAGTACAAACTTGTTGCAAAAGTGCAATCTCACTTGAATAGCTGCGCAAATGGTAGTTATTCAGCAAGAATCCAAATCAGAAATAATTCCAGTGTTCACTCCCTGGAGGGGGCCGGCGTCAGCTGATAATCAGTGCTGCCGATTCTGCTTTTTCCACGTAAAATCTGGCTTTTTTTTGAAGACATATTGCGGGTAAAGTTTGGCAATTTCGTGAAGCGGGAATTCGGGATTTATCTTCGCTTGATTGGTGCGACCAAGTCGTACGATTGCCAGCCTGAAGACACTTAAGCTAAGTTAGACAAACTAACAGCGGTCTTACAGTAAAAACCTTATAAAATATTACAGAAATTACATATTGGTAAACCCCAAAGGTACGGTTTTTTTTTTGGCTGTTTTCTGTAATTCTTCAGCTTTTTTTGTGTCAAGTTAAGTTCTCTTGTTCAAGTTAAAAATGGCTTTTTTCCTGATGATAAGTTCGCAGCACTGCTGATAATGGCTTTGCACACACACACACAAGCTAACAAGAGACTATAGAAATGCAGGTAATCATATGCACATACGAGAGTCGTTTCACGAATATGTGTGTTTAGCAGAAAAATTGACAGTGAAATAACAGAGAGATATACCTTATCATGCAACACATATTTATTTACAAACGTTTTATATGCAATTGTCATGGTTATTTGTGTTTAAAATTATAAATTATTTCCCTTACATTTCGTCCAGTGTTGTAAAGTTTGGCGGCTACAATACAATTTTTAACCGCCATCATGCTTGTGATTCATCTGAATATGGATTGTCGGCCGGATTCTTAGTACGTCTCAGTGTAAGTCCAAGCTTCAATTCACTCATGAAATCCATTGCTGGCGGCGCTGCTTTTCGTTCAGGACGTGGCTTAATGCCACTTATTGTAGCTGCCTTTTTATCAACCTTCTGCAAGTGTAAGTGGATTGTGAGAAATTAAATCGTCCTATTGCTATCAGTATATTACCTTTAGTGCTACTCCGTTCCGTATACTTTCAAGGAACGCATCCCGATCTCCGCCCGCAGATGCACTGGGAGCAGCTTTAGGGAGATCTGACTTTTGGATTGCTTTTGGTGCTGCCGCACTGGAAACTGGCATTGGCGGCGGTGGAGGCGCCCCAAATGCTGCGGAAGGCATTGGAGGCGGTGGCGGTGGCCCTCCTGATGCAGCTGAAGCCGGCATTGGCGGCGGCGGGGGAGGCACGCCAGATGCAACTGCTGATGGCGGTTTTGGACTCGGCTTTTGCTGCGGTGGCGGAGGAGGCACATATGCGGCTGCTGTTGGTTTCGAAGGTGGTGCAGGCGGTGGTGGCTTAGAAACTGTTGCATATTGCATGGACATCATCGAGCTGGTGTTGGGCAAAATCGTTGGCTTCGGAGGAGCTGGTGGCGGGACGCGCATCGTGCCCGCCTTTCTTTGTGGTGAAATCGTGGCATACGTTTCAGGCGTAGACTTTGGAGGAGCAGAGGGCCGCACTTGACGCACATCTATGGCGGCCGGATATGCGTAAGTATTGTTAGCCGTAACAGTCGATGGTGGCGGTGGCACTTTCGGCCTGTTCCCTTGATGTGGCTGAGGCTGCACCTGGACGGGAATAACTGACCCGACCTCTTGCTGTCTGAATGGAGTCTGAGCTGCTGGCCTCGCCACCGGCGGCATATCCATGTCCGAGATGTCCACAAAGCGGGACGTGAGCGCGGCGTAGTTGGCGAAGCTCGGTGTGGGTCCCGGCTTCAAAATCAATGGTGTTGGCGGAGGTGAAGGCGGCGGAGTAATCTGATTGTTTGTTGAAATTGTGGCATAGAGGAGCGGTCGTGGATGTTCCTGCATTTTCGGCTTGGCCTGAATATCCCGCTTTTTGGGCTGCGTAAGTAGATGATTTATCATTGAGCATGCCACTTCTTTATTCAGCTCGATCCACTTACCATCCAGGTGAAGTTCGAATGGACAATCTTCTTGACGACATCCTGGCGTCGCATGTCCGCTATGTCCGCCTCCGTAATGCCTCGCTCCATCATGTACTTCCGCAGGACGTTGTCGTTGGCATCGGCGCTCAGGTCGAAGGCGTTTCTCGTGCGATCCCGAGTCACGTCGCCGGACACATGCTGAAAATTGACGGGGCCACTGATCTCGTACTTGGAGCCCTTGCTGCTGACCAGGACGCTTGTGGAGAAGCTAGGCCCCGCAATGGCAGTGGCTGGCGGAGCGCCAGCATACCTGTCCAAGCTGTTCGATGAGGAGGAGCTCTTCATGCTGTACAGGCTGCCGTTGTCGGCGTAGTGCGTGGCTCTGGCTGCTGCGGGCGGTGGGCGTACGGCTGGTGGCGGATGGTCAAACACGTTGCTACTCACTTGCATGGACGGTGGCTGGAATACAGAGAACAGCAGCATCAAGTCAAATGTTTCTGACATGGTGAGATGATTGCGGAATGCACTATTTTGTTGATGTTGGCCATTACCACCCAATAGCCCGGCTCTTTATGGCTCCTAATTATGTCATAGACATAAGCCCGTCTCTGAATGGCCGGCAGACGGTCAAGGTCGTCGGGCAGATTCGCCTTCCGTAGGTATAGCTGGAGCATTTCGTCAGCACCACGACCCCGCAAATCGAACGTCTTGCGGAAGTCGAGGGCCCTGCCCTCCACATGCCTAAACTCCACGGGCTCGGAGATGTACGCGTACGAGTAACCTTCCATGTTGGGCCCAACACTAAAAGAATCGGATACGGATACGAGTTGGGTACTGCGTTAATACGGTTCCAATAAGACGGCCCCAAGTGCCCACTCCACCCGCTGACTTGGCACGCAGTCCACTCGGAATAAGAGCACTCCCTCTCCTGTCCGTTTCCCCAGTGCGCTGTGGGCATTATCTTGTAGCCAATTTGCAGATAAGAAGTTTATCAATTTTGGAGGATTCGGATTGGTGTGTGGTCGCGTGACTCATCGCTGTCCCATCAGTCACCAGGGAAATTCACAAAGCAGCCCCCTCCCAAAGTGCGGCTGGGAGAGGCAGCAGCAGCAGGAGCATGCAGCCCAAGAAGAGAACACCTCGTAATTACCGTTGACTCGAACACCGAAAATGCTTCTCCAAGGTTTCTCCAGAACTCGGAAAGATCGGAAGCCGTAGCCGGAGCAAGTTTGAACAGCAGAAGGCAGTTGGTCGGACTGATTAACGGCAGTGGTATGTCATGTTAGGGTCTGGCGTTTACTCATTTCGCAAAGCGCCTTATCTAGCGGCTGGCAGAGTCGCTGATAGCTGGGGGCCAGGTAATCACCTGGAGCAGCGCTACCGACATCGACAGCGACAGGCCAGAGCCAAAAGAAAATATAAACAATGAGCGTGAGCTTTGTTTTGGTGTTGGTACGTTCGATCCACTCCACCTGTCATTTTGCTTACATACCAATATGCCATTGATAGTTTGTGACTAATGTCTGCAGAAAGCGGAAACCGCTCCGAAAATATGGAGATTGACTGATCTTAGCACTAAGAAACATGGTAATACGTGGACTCCTATTAGACCTATTAAAGCGTAAAGTTCAGAATGATAAGCAGGATCGTTATGTTCAGGATTGTCTGTGGGTGGCGGAAAATCTTTCAAGACTTTCGAGTTTTTATAGTGGAAATTCCCTCTTGGACTAATGCAATTGCTCTCTGCTTTTAAATTGCCTTTGATAAATGCCCCACCTTCCCTTAAACTAACTTGTGTGGATAGATTTTATTTATTTTTTTTGATTAAATCAATTCCTGCACACACACACACGTATATTCTAGTTTATCGAACTGATATCGAGCTTGGTTCGATTTTCCCACCACTATCGTTCAGGAATAAATATCCTCATTCGTTCGTTGAATTTACTGTCAAATTTTTCATTTAGTTTGCGGGCCGGGCCAGGTACGGCTAGTTAGGGTAGAAAATCATTTTGTAACTTGTCGGGAGAGTCGTCTAAAAACGTTATAGTCCAAAACTCTGACTTAAAAAAAAAGTGTATAAAAAAAATATTTATTGTTTCAAACATTCTGAAACTTCTACCAGTCATGGATGACGACAGTTTTAGGAGCTTTGAGCTCAACGAAGTATCCGGGGAGTACACCCTGGCAGAGATCGAAGTTGGCGACGAGGTGCAGCTGAATTTCAGCCACCTGCCGGGTGCCACAGTGCTGGCATCCAGCGAGGAAAACGGCCAAACACAGCGATTTCTCGGCCAGGATGAACTGGTCCAGTTCTTTGCCAGGGCACCGGCACCCATTATGCAAATGTCCACTGAGGCGGTGCTGCAGCGCACTCTGGAGCATCCAGCGCTGAAGCAGATACTCCAGGAAGCCGATGGCCAGCCGGATTTTGATCCGGCAGCAGAGCAAATGAAAATTCGCGAATTCTTAGCGGGCGTTACAAACAATAAGATGACCACAGAGGAGTCAGTCTTTCAAGGTAGACAACTACCCCTCTCATCATTCATATCGGATAATTACGTTCCCGTTGCCTTTTCCCCAGCACAACGCATGAGCGCGTCCTCGACTGGGTCACGCATCTACAAGTGCCGTCACTGCGGGGCAAGTTCGACGCCATGTACTTTTCAAGCCACATTTGCTTGCCAGAGGACGCCGTGAAGCCCGTCTGTGAGGCAGCTGCTCAGCAGGATAAGCCGCGAACAGCGAAGGCGTCGACGGGAACCATTCCAGCGGTGCGTTATATTCGAGGCAGCGAGCGCATCATCTTGGAAAATCAAATACGACTTCGGCGCTACATGAAGGACGAGCTGAAGTACGATGTCACCACGGGCATGGACAATTCGATGGCCAGGAAGACGGGCAAGCAGCCCAACGAGTGTACTATATGCGATCGGCAGTTCGTGCATCCCTCCGGCCTGGTGCGCCACATGGAGAAGCATGCCCTGAACCTGATCGCCCCACAGGCGAATGCGCCATCGAGCCCGCCTACGCCTGCCCCCGGCCTGGCTGTGGTGATAAAGTGCAACGACTGTGGCCGCATCTTCTATGATTGCAAGCTGGCCATGTGCCATGTCCGTGTGCATTATCCCGAAAAACCAAAGTTGTGCGAACCCCTCACGGACGAGAACGAATCGGAAAAGAAAGAGTTCATTAAGCGCATGCAGAAGGGGGAGTTGCTCTTCCTATATGTGCACTCAAAGAAACGAAGCTTCGACCAGAAGCAGGCGAAGCGAGCATTGGAGGCCGGGCTATTTTCTACCCTGATCCTGGGTTCCGTGTTGCAGTGCGAGTTCTGCGAGTTCGTATTTGCGGATATTGAGAAGCTGCTCGTCCACTCGGCCGCTCACGTGGTGGAGAGGCGCTTCGGGTGCACCGCCTGCGGCATTACGATGAACACGGCCAAGGAGGCCAGTATCCACTTCCAGACGGATTGCATCTTCATGCGCGAAGAACTCAAGCGGCTGGATGTATCTCTCTTTCGATACTTTGTGTGCAATGTGTGCGAGCAGAAGTTTTCCACCGCCGACCTGCTGCAGGAGCACCGGTAGATGGCGATCCACATCCGTATCCGCCCAATCCCACTCATTAAGTTTTCCTTCTTCCAAACTCCATAGATACATCTACTACCACTACTTTCCACGTCTCAACGCAGAAGGGAGTGCGCTGCTGCTGCCCTGCGAGTATTGCGATATCAATTTCACACAGGCTCACGAGGTGGAGGCGCACAACCTGGAAAAGCATCTGAACAAGAAGAGGCGCGAAAAGGAGACGCGAAGCAGCGGCCCCGGCCACGGCAACGGCCGCCTTCGCCAGTACCTGTGCGACGTTTGTGGAAAGTCGTACACCCAGTCAAGTCATCTGTGGCAGCACTTGCGCTTCCACCAGGGTAAGTGTCAGCTGTGATTAACCACTGGCCGATCATCACCAGCTCTTCCATGGGCCTGACAGGTGTCAAGCCCTTTGCCTGCCAAGAAGCTAACTGCGATAGAAAGTTCACCATTCGTCCGGACCTCAACGATCACATTCGGAAGTGCCACACTGGAGAGCGACCGTATCATTGTCTGGTGTGTGGCAAGCGCTTCCTCACCGGATCCGTCTTCTATCAGCACCGTCTGATACATCGCGGGGAGCGGCGCTACGAATGCGATGAGTGCGGCAAGCGGTTCTACCGGGCCGATGCCCTGAAGAACCATCAGCGGATCCACACTGGCGAGAAGCCGTACAGCTGCCTCTTCTGCACCAAGACCTTCCGGCAGCGCGGCGACCGGGACAAGCACATACGTGCACGACACTCCCATTTGGACGCCAATTCGCGGCTCATGATGCAGATGCAGAAGTTCCAGCTAGAGTCGGCTGAAGCATTAAAGGCCAGACACCGGCATGAGCAAATGGGAGATGGTGACAGCTACACGGCTGAAGCATTAGTCGCTCCTGAGGAAGATGGTGCAATTAAATTAGTTGCGGAAGAACAAGACGGAATATATTGCGAGACAATTGACGGATTCAACCCAAACGACTTTGAGATGCAGCAGTGTGTGGAGGAGACTGAAAGCACACCTATGAATGAAGACGAAAATCAAGAAGTTATTCTGTACGTGAACCCAGAGCTAGAGCCGACTATGACAATGTCTTATGAACCGGAAACAGAAGAAACACAGAAAATTGAACAGGAGATTCCAGTGAAACCCGAAAGGCCAAAGCGTAAGATTGTGGTGGTGAAGAATAATCCATCTCTACCGCGTTACCCAAATTCATACATTTAAAACTGTGTAAATATGAATCAGTTAAATAAACCGCCATATCAAGGGTGCTTCCCTTTGTCAGCAAAGTGCCATTAATCGCACAGAAACATCGATATCTTCTTAAGCTACCTTGTGCATCGATGAAACGTAAACGATAATTAAAAGCGTGAAAATATATGATTTAATGAACTGAATCACCAAATAATAACATCCTTTTGATACGAACTCAGATTTTTGTATTTTCGTTGATAATGTTTCCCACAAAATACTAACATTTTTAGTCGTCGAAAAGAAATATCGCCTACAAATATATTATCAACCAAAAATATAAAAGTATATATCGATATATTGATACATCAATTTGACACCTCTAGTTCCTTCTTTCTTTTCGATTTTTCTCGTATAGACGCCAACATGGGTTTCGCTACTCTCTGGTACTCGCATCCCCGCAAATACGGCCAAGGCTCCCGATGCTGGTAAGATATAGGTAGCCCGTAATCTAGCGCATCGAATAGTGTATAACTTGTTTAAATGCTTGCCCCGACTCCCCGTATTTTTATGATTTTCGCATGCCTGTAGAAAGTGAGGTTAATCACGCCCAGTTTATTTTTCACGCATGGCACTACCATATTTGCTATATTTTGTATTGAATGTAAATTCGTTGCTGAATTGAATGCTAAATGGTATTTGCCCCCGGTTGAGTACGGAAATATGTGTTTAAACATGTTGGACAGTTTCCTTAATTAAGGGTGGCCAAAGTAAAGTTGCATGCGGCACAGCGTCATTCCTGAATAGAAATGGTGCAGCCGACTGCAGCGATAGCTGTGCTATTATTTTTGTGCCGAATCCCAAACAATCACGCAATGGATAGAATCAAATCAATCAATTGTTTAATTCCAGCCGTGCCTGCTCTAACCGCCACGGTCTCATCCGCAAATACGGCCTGAACATCTGCCGTCAGTGCTTCAGGGAGTACGCCAACGACATTGGCTTCAAGAAGGTGAGCTTTTCATTACAATACCGTTTCCCCCATTGTACAAAAACTAATCTCTGTTGTCTTCTTGCAGCTGGACTAAGCGTCTACTTCTTATTTTAGCGCGCCTTAAGCGTGTCTAAAAACAACATTCGTTTTATTAATATAAGCAGTCGCCCCATTACCGCGGAGGGGACTGCGTAGATTAATATGTGTCAGTATGGCTGCACCAACTAATTTAATCATTTGGAGATTTAAATGACAACAAAGCCGTCAGCGTGTGCACTGTGAATATTGGGAGACAATCTGATTCCGCAACATCATTTTCAACAAGTAAAAACCACGCACGAACACGTCTTCTGAGCACACGTATTTACCACCTTACATTTACCACCTTTTACAAAGGATCTTTGTTTAAATACTAGTTTGTTTAAATCGCCGTCTGATTAAACCCATAACAAGAACCGAAAACCACTGTGTTATACTCCATAATTTGTTTCTGTTGCGAGTGTTGTCGCATCCACACCAGGGGAGCCATCAGCTTTAATCAACATAACCCGAGTGGACCAGTTCAAAGTGGCCAGGACGTCGTGGCCATCATTGCATCTTATGTCGTTGGCTAATGGTAAATGTGAAGGATCATTAAATGCAAGCGAGTTGAGCAGGACACCATCCTTTTTGGAAAGCCGGAAGCAATATCCAGCTCTTAGGCCTGCATTTCCTTGTTAGTGGGTTAGTGGCATCCATACCGCCACGAACGAGCAATAGCTGCAGTCACCGCCAACCGACTGCACATTAGGCCGCAAGCAAAACAAAAACTCAAAACCAGTTTCGTTTTGGCCGCCCCACTGCGATGCTAAAGAGCGGGTCAGCCCCACAGCTTTGGCTCTCTTAGCTGCTGGGCCAGCAGCGCGATCTCAGCTGGTTTGTTGTTGTCGGAGTTGGCTGCCGAAAAATACAATTTTTGCACATTCGCCAATTGGGGTTTTTTGAGTCTGACGCGGTCGCTCGGTGTCTAAACAACGTTGTGCGCTGTCTTACCCGCGATTAACACAATTCCGATTTACCTTTGGCCGAGAAATGTGCGTTTAGCGCCTCATTTTGATTGAGATACCAACGGGTGGGACACTTTGAAGAAACTCACGACGAGAGGTCGTCGCCAGCTACGTGACCTGCTTATCCGAGATGAGATTGCTTGTGTTGCTGTGGCTGACGCTGCCATTTCTAAGCAGCCTCTACCTGTGCATCGGTTATGCAACTGCCACTAAGGTATCTACCCCTCGCGGCGTTGCACAATACAGACTCCCGCAGCCCGCGCCACAGCCAGCACTAGTGCTGTCAGCCAGTGAAGCTGTACAAGTGAGGCCGGGAGGAGCTGCTGGGCGGAAGAGTACGAACCAGGCCAGATCCCAGAACCAGACGGCATCAAATCAGCGCAGGCGCACACAGATTGTCCGGCGTCGCAGGCCGGTCAGCCGAAACTCCAGCGCCACCTCGACCACCACAACCACATCAACGACGTCCACAACAACCACATCGACTACGACAACGAGTACAACAAGTGAGTGGGATTAGCGAAAACTGCAGCTGGACTTTAACACTCTGGTGTCTATATGCAATACGGGCACCTGACGCTGACGCTGACCATTGAAAAGTCAAGAAAACTTGTCGAAGATGCTGGCACTGACCTAGCTTTCGGTTTCTGTATTAGTGGTTCGCTTTTATAGATTGAAATTGGCAACGACAAGATCGACAAAGAAGTTGTCTGAGATTGGGCTGAGGCTGAGCGACACCGATAGCCTGCATACCCTCACTGGGATATTTATTCTGCAAGCCCCGAGGGGGAGCCATTCGAGCCGTATGCAAAACCTGATAGACCCGTTCGAATGAGCCACGACTAATCGAGTTGTTGGTGCTGGTATCGGGTGTCTGGTGCATAGGTTAAGTGCCGTGCCATGCCATAGCCAATAACTGGAGCAGCGGTGCTTTCGAATTTGCTCCGCTGCTGCAGTAGCAGACCTTGATAGCTTCGCGAGAGACAAGGCCACGGATTATTGGGGCCTACGGCCTTTGATTATTTGCATGAACACCACCTGCATATTACGAATTTAGAACTTTTGTAATTGCAATGCCTCAGCGCCTCAGTTTCCCTTCAGCCTAATTGATGGCGCCCTGAACTTGGCATGCAATTCAAGTGTTTTATGTTACGGAAACTGTGCTCGCAAAGTGTCGTTGAGCACTGATGCTCGTAAAACTAATCGAGGCAAACGCCCTGCTCCTCGGGTCACTAACCATCTGATTCGCTCGAGTCTAAACTGTTGCAATGTCTGGCAGCCACGTAATTGCAGTGGGAATGGGACTGTTGCGAGTGGGGTGGGTGGGAATCCATAGGTACGATTCGTTGGCCAACAGGCCCCATGCAATTGTTCACGAATCGCGCTGGGAGCGTGGCGGCATGGTGAAGCGGGGCAACAGAGTAGAGCAACAGGCAACAAAACATAACAAAATAGTATATTCAAACGCTCTTTATGACTGGCGGGAACTGCGCTTTACTTGGCCTGTACGAATAATGTCTGCTATTTGGAGCAGAAATACTACCCACTAACGGCCATTGAGCACATGTGAAATCACCTTTCCATATCTCTCCACCTCTCTCTTTCATTTTGCACAGCGCCGCGTCCCAGCTTGGCCAATGGCTTCAATTTCTTCAATCCGAGCTTCTGGAGCTTTGGACAACAGAGTCTGGTTGCAGTTCGGCCGCCAACCAAGCAACCCCATCCGCCCAAGAAGTTTAGCTCCAAGGAGGAAAAGATCGGCTATCGAAAGCCACCCAAGACCACAATTAAACCCAGACCACAGCCACAAACAACCACAACCACAACCACAACCATGAGACCATCCACAGATGGTCCATTCCGCATTGCTCTGCCCACACTGACATTTCCCAGCGGCGAGGGCAAGGAGCGGGATAGGGAGAAGGAGAAACGAGCTGCCGCTGAGCTGCGCCTACGCTTCAACTGCCCACGGGAAAACGAGGTGCGCTTCCAGTTATTCCCGAAGATTTGCAAGACGGACAAGGACTGCGCCGTTTGGCAGCGGGACGAGCTATGCTGCGACATCTTCGGGGCCAGCAGCTGTGTGTCTGGAGTGCCGAAGCCCCTGGAGGAGGCGGTCCATGCACGTAAGCTAAATACCTCTTTCCGGTAGGCGTACAGCCATTTTAGGATCTTCTTTCTTTAGCCATACTCGGCCTGATACCCCGCAAGTGCCCCACCAGGCCGCTGGCCGAGCTGTGGTGGGATGTCCAGGAATGCAGCACGGATATGGACTGCTGGCCAAGGGTCTGCTGCCCCGATGGACGTAGACGGTACTGTCGCACCTCCCAGCCAGAGCTGGGGACGGCCCCAGTGCCAGTCAAGCGTTCCTTTGACTATCGTGAGTGTTGATCTCGCTCTGAATTCTTGAGAGTATCCGATAATTAGAAACCTTCTCGGTGGCAGTCACCGAGTATCTAGAGTGCACCGCCCCGCCGCCACCAATCTTTGATCTGCATCCAAAGGCGTGCACCTCCACGCTGGACTGTTTCCCAAATGTGTGCTGCCAGGAGGCGGGTCTACGCCACTGTCGTCCGCCCAAGAAGTCTGTGCTCACACTGATGGCGACTTTCCTCAACGTGGACTTCGTGAAGCGACTGACACAGAACATTGTTATCAAATAAGTCCGGCACTTCTAACCCAGTGCCACCAATCGTATATGTATATGTATGTACATATGAAGGTATATGTATAATGTCGGATCTACTCTCTCCGTGATATCTCGTTCGTATTTGTTTGCCTACGCTGATAAACAGAACGAATCATACATACACACGATATAGAAGTATGTATGTGTGTATATATGTACTACGCATTATGAACACCGAACAGTTACGTTCCCCATCTAAGCCTGCACGTAGCCTTCTAGTATTAGACGTAGTACGCACTTCTTAAGTTTTATTCGTAGGCTCATACATAAATAAAACACCATTCGTCCACTACAAATGTTCTTGAGGTTGTTGGGGGTCAGTGGATGCCACCGTACACGTAACCTCTGGGTAAATTTCAAGCGAATTAATCTGCAGGTTCTTGAATCATTCTGTTACAAAATTATACCTAGTACGATTACAATTTTATGAGTCTTTCGCACTTTCTTGTTAATTGAGTCTTAGGTTGAACATTTTTTCCAGGGTCAGTAACGAGCTTGTCAGCGAGGGAGGCTCGAGAAGAATTGAGGGCGCAAAGCACTCAAGAGAGAACACATATGGAAAAACACGTGCTCTGTAATGTTGTTCTGCGTATGTATGTACATGCATATATGTATGTATGTACATAGTTTATTTTAAATTAATGTACATGCATCTGTTTATCCAATAAAACAGAAGGTAACCTAAGAAAGGCACCCCAGACAAAATGCTTTCACAACTGAAAAACCAGACACGACACTGAGAATGCTCAAGTTTCAATTGAGTTTATTGGACATTATGCAAAGCGAGGAAAAAATTGTAAAATAGGTAGAGGTGGTAGTGCACTGCTGTAGGCTTCCCATTCATTTGGAGCGCACAAAAAATAATACAACGAAATCAGTGCGGGTATGTGGATAGATGCCACTGTGCCTGGTCTGGGCTTCCTCTCACTTGGAGGAGCATCCGCACTTGGCCTTGTTGTCTCCACCGCACTTGCAGTCAGTGCCGCAGTTGCAGGCTCCCTTGGGTGTCTGTGTGGCGCATTTGCAACCTGTAAATGCGAAGAAGGATTCAAATAAGTATAAGGATCATACTTGAAATTCTTTGCTTCAAACTTACCGGATCCGCATGGGCAAGGCATTTTGAGTTTGGTTTTGTTTGTTGGTTCACTTGAGCAGGAGTAGAGCAGATGATTAGTTTATTGTTCACTTCACTTTTTCTTTGCTGATGACTGATGCACATCTGTGGGATGCGCACTGCTTTATACACCTTCGAAACGCGGCTTTCCACACGGCCGGCAGAAAATTCTTCCAATTCCAATTCCCGTTTTGCACACGCCGGCCGGCCGGTCGTTCGTCCGTGTGGTGCCGTGCGCAAGAGCTTGCGCCCGGTCCGGTTTGTGTCCGGGCTAAAGCTTTCGGAATCGGGCCCAACGAAATGCGCAGACGCTTGAAAATCTGGCCACCGTTGGATACTGATGGGGGCAGCAGCAGCAGGGTAGCGTGGCTGGTGGGCGGGACTCTATCGGATCCATTGAACGATTTCACAGTGCGGCCTGCAGCAGAGACCACACGGGCAGAGCTACGGCTACGGCGGCGGCAACGACAACTTACAACAAATTCTGCAACGAATTGAAGTGCAACGAAATGCAAGTAACAATTGCGACGCAATTGAAGCTCTCCTCAGATCCTGCAAGCGGCAGGCCACGTTCCCGCAGTTACTATCGTGGCTTCTAGGCGCCCCTCGCCCCATCGCTATCGCCCCAATGTTGTCTGAGTGAGTAGGCGGAACTGCAGCACAGATAAAATCGATAAATCCAAGCCAAAATAAAATAAGGGAAAATCACCAGCAAAGTGCGTGAGTGTGAGAGTGTGTGTGTGCTGTTTGTGGATGTGTATGTGTGCGGAGAAGGAAAACAATAAGTGCGAAACAACGAAACGGAAGGGGACACGGACCCGGACACGGATGCGGATACTTACGGGGGTCGCAGGACAATCATGCGGAAGTGAGCAGTTGAAGCACCCAAAGGAAGCAGGAGACCCTACTGTGCCAGCAAGCTGCTACAGTGGCTTGTCCACCAGCAATCGCCCTGCATTTCCCCGCACATCAAAGCGTCGCTATTTATATGTACGGCCGGGCCGGCCATCATGCGATACCATACCTGAGCGAACCGCCAACGCAATAATAATAGTATGTAACCCTAATCATAATGATAATGATGAGGTTGATGCCAATGCCGATGCCGATCTGTCGCGTTGACAACAAAGTCACACAAAAATCAATACCCTTCCTTAAACCTGATGGCACATGGCTAAAATTAGCGCAACACTCACGCAGCGTAGTGTTTTTTTCCCCTCTAGTCCCACAGTGCGTCCCACAGCTCACACCCACAGCCACCCCTTTATCCCCCCCATCGCACACCCTCAAAAACCACAGACGAAAAGGTTGTGTTGTGCGTGCGTGGGCGTTATGACCAACTGATTTGCTCTTAATCGTTGCAGATAAACGAAGGTATGGCGCCCAAGTAGAACATTCCATCAGCGGTCGACAGCAAGCAAACAAGCCAGCTCCGTTTCCGGCTCTACTCCTGTGTGGAGGAGCCAGCGATATCGACAAAACCACCGCCATCACCTCAATTCCCAGCGTGAGATGACGGAGCAAAAGAACCAGGTGACGCGCGCTGCACCAGAGCAGAGCAACGACTACCGAGTGGTGGTCTTCGGTGCAGGCGGCGTTGGCAAAAGCTCCTTGGTGCTGAGATTCATCAAAGGCACGTTCCGGGAAAGCTACATTCCTACCATTGAGGACACCTACAGGCAGGTGAGTGCTTCGCTGATCGCCTGTGTTTTGCACATCCTACTAATCTTAACCAAAACACTCCCTACCTAGGTCATAAGCTGCAACAAGAACATTTGCACGCTGCAAATAACAGACACAACTGGATCGCATCAGTTCCCGGCCATGCAGCGACTGTCCATATCGAAGGGACACGCTTTCATCCTGGTCTACTCGGTGTGCTCCAAGCAGAGCCTGGAGGAGCTACGACCTATCTGGGCGCTCATAAAGGAGCTTAAGGTAGGACAAGTGCCACAGATCGTACACAGAAATTAACCATAATTTACCTTCGCTTCCTGCATGCAGGGCGCCGACATACCCAACATTCCCGTCATGCTAGTGGGGAACAAGTGTGATGAGACCGCCGAGCTGCGGGAGGTAAGCTTGCTCCGGGTTCCCTATAGTACCAATCTGACTCATTTCCTTTGCAGGTGTCGCAGATTGAGGGCCAGGCGCAGGCCACCACCTGGAGCATATCGTTCATGGAGACATCGGCCAAAACCAACCACAATGTAACCGAGCTGTTTCAGGAGCTCCTCAATATGGAGAAAACCCGCACCGTCTCCCTGCAATTGGATACGAAGAAACAAAAGAAGCAGAAGAAGGAGAAAAAGGCAAAGGAAACGAATGGCGCCATACCGGAGAATGGGGATGCCAGCGCCAGTGCCAGCGGCGGGGCCAAGGAGAAGTGTCGGGTTATGTAAGGATTATCGTGTTACAATGAAGAGATTCGAGTCGATACGAATACGAAGTGAAATGGTGACAGACAAATACTCGCTTTGGGGCATTAGCGTTGGGTTGAGGCGGTTTTAACACAAACCCACACGCACGTACACCCCCCATCTAGATTTAAACCCGTGCAATCCCCCAGACACAGACACAAGCATCCAATCCATACAATATGTATTTAAGAACACACTACGATTACAATTACAAATACGATTACGACTATATTTTGCATAGGTTTTATTCAAGCAAAGAATTTGTCTAGTCGCACAGAATACACCATATATGTACGAGTACTATACTAAACAATATGAAACTATCCATACTATACGAACACACAACACAACACAGAACACGTACACGTACAGCCCACGGCACATCCATGAATGGGTGGTAGCCCTATGTGGACACATATTCGCATCTGAAACGCAACGGCATACATATCAAATATTTACACATTTGCATGATGCACCACCACCAATCCAATACGAGTACGCCACTGGTCACGCGATGGATAGTAGCGCAAGTGCCCAGTAATTTGTAGCACATCCCATGCCACTCATAACCAGATATCATTCAAAGCTATACACAACATACATACATACATACATAGTATATCTCTAATGAAAGCCAAAGTACCTACTTAAAAGACATAAATCTGTATCTACTTACGATTTACAAGTACATATGTACTTAAAATATTTACATACCTAAACCCATTGACAGAAGACTTCTCTATGTAAGTAGTCGACACGGAGACAACTGTGGGGTTGCTGTCGCAGCAAAATATCTAAGATCCTATCCCCCCCCCATTACCGCCGTATGCCTCTCCAGACTATCATTGCTGTTTAACTATTTACCACCAAACAAAAAAGAACACTTAATGAATGAATGAATGTAGTATGAACCGAACCCTGATCGCCACATAAGTAAACTAAAGTATAAAATACTCATAGCCACGCCACAGTCGCATTCCATGCCCTGACCCCTGACATGATCCAGGAAACAAACCGACACGAAATATTCATAGAAATCTGCTAGTCTGCTATTTGTTGTTTCTTTGAGCAAATTCCAGTTAACATTGAATTATGTATTATGTATTGAATATGTACAATTTTACAATTATTTGCTGAAAGTTATTAACGAGACGAGAGCATTTTAACAATAACGAATAACACAGAAGTAGTGCAACAAAGTGAAAGAAACCCTTAAGTCTAAGCCTAAGTCAGATCGAAAATCAAAGTACAATTGCATCCGTTGAGCCGTAAAGGTGTGAAAGTGAGCCAAAGAATACGCGTACATCGAAGGATATTTGAGAGGAGAGGGCATTTTTGCAGCACAGCACAGGAGATGGGAATAAGTTGCCTGTTTTTAAAAAATAATACACACCACACACACAGACACACACATGTAGTATCTTATGTATAACTTAATACAAACAATTCCAATTATGGCATTCGTTTTTTTCAGTAATAATAATTCTATTTGAGATTGGCTTGTGCATAGGCGTAGGAGTAGGCATAGGCATAGGCGTTAAACAAATTGTTTCGCATTGTTCTGCTACTGTTTGATATTAGGTGGTGGCATTAGTTTTTTAAATTATACGATTACGATTACGAGTACCAATCAGACGTAAGAGAGGTAAGGAGATATACATATGCTTTAATTTCTGCTAAATCATACTATTAGCTAGTTGAGGGGCAAACGCAAATGCGAACCAGCGAGAAGTAATTACATTAATTATGATGTTGCTCAGTTGTTAAACCGTAGAACAGAACAGAACAGAACAGAAAAGCAGAAGGAAATCGGAAGGAAGGAACAGATGAAAATTACATACTATAACTAAAACATAAATTGTTGAATTCGAGTAGTGAAATTATTAATCAGGATTATCATAGCGGACCAATTTGCGTATAAGATTTGTGAAATCAATTAGATAATTCTCTCAGTTTGCCATAGAAATGGATGATCGATCTGCATCGATACGTATGCCAGCCAGCCTTAGTTGTCACTTATTGGTAGCCTGCCGTGCTTTAGGTTTTTTGCTTAATGTTTCCTAGTTTTAGGTATGTTAAACGCTAGAGAGCAAACTGGTTTTGGTTTTGGCTAAGGCTATAAGAGTATTTGCCGTTTATTGGAATTTGCACATAAATTGCGTATGTTAGTTGTAAAACAGGCCAGGCAATTGTGGTGTAAAAGTATACCTAGTTGCATAGTTATTATTATATTTATAACAATGAAGTGTAATTAAAGTATAATACAATTTAAGTACAGTGCATGATTTAAAATACAACGAATAAATATATTTACACCGAAATTCTTTTTCTAATTTTTTTCCTACGAATATATACACACACCATATAGATCTATATACATAGATATTTAAATACGAGTATGTAAATCAAATATATTAGTTGTATACATAACATATTGAACTAGTTTTTACATGATTCGAAAACACCGAATACATATTTAAATTTCGCTTACATTCAATTAATATGCAACTCACACAGTGCGCGACAGTGCGACCACTGCGAATAAGAAAAACTGAACGGAACGGCTCAGCGCCACATTGTAAATACAAAATGTTCAACAAATTACATAGAAAGAGTAAAGTATATCCATTTTTTGGGAGTCGCCCGACCGGCAGCATATTAATAACATGCAATAATATATAGACGATTTGGTGGCCTACTTAAAAAGATCTTATTGTTGAAGATTTAAACTTAATTACACTTATCGTGAACAGGAGAAATAAGTACACGTAAAATAATTTAAATAAACTTTAACTATGACAAATCAACTGCAAATTGAATTATTCTTATGCACTAGGTTCCAATTCAAAACTGGGTAAAAAAGCTCACGGACAATACGCTGAAAATATAGACTAACGTTTCCAGCTAGCTGCTAGATATTATGGATCTCATCCTCCTCGTGGTCATCCACCACTGTGAATCCATCTTCCTCGACGTTACTTTGACTTTTGCTGTCGCTGCTGCTATTGCTTTTGTCGCTGACATTTAATTGTTCGTTTTTATCTTTTGCAGATGGAGCTTCCAGGGGTTCCATTAGCTCCTGGACTCCCGAGACGGCTGGTAGTTGTTGTTTGACACTCTGTCGTGTGTCGCTTATCACGTTCAACAGAATTTTCAGATTCTCACCCGATATACAATCTCTAGTGGACTCTTTCCCAGCGGTCAAATGCTGAGCCGTTGGCGGCGATTCGTTATGGCCTGGTCTGCTCTGAATTAGTGTAGCCCAGGCTCTGGGACTAATGACGTATTTGAAGGTAAGCTTGACTATGTACCCCACCAGAGCCACCAAAAATATGGGTGCAATAAGGTTGTAGGGGAAGGATAATCCAGCTGTGGTTGCATAAAAGTGATTGTTATCAAGGCACAATTTTGTTTGGGGGAAGGTACTTACAGGATAGTTTTGTCATGGTTTGCGAAACCTTCTCCAACAGCATTTCCAACTGTTTAAGAAACAGATCGTTTATATACATAATGAAGACATGATCTGGCAGGCAGTATGTTAAGTTGAGCTTTGAAGATTTTCTAAAAGACGAAATATAGTAAATTTTGTATCTACGGATATCTTCAGCTGCGATCGGTGTACCTCAGTCTCTCCTTTTGTTCCTCCTCCGGTGATGGCCTGACCACAAAA
The DNA here is from genome assembly GCA_009664405.1 of Drosophila bifasciata. NCBI lineage: Eukaryota > Metazoa > Arthropoda > Insecta > Diptera > Drosophilidae > Drosophila > Drosophila bifasciata. Next base: position 10,976,128 of record CM019044.1, read on the forward strand.
GTTCTCAGTCGCTGCATCCAGGACATTTCATCGTAGCTCAGCGGCTCTTGGTTATTGTCAATAACCTCCAACATAGCCTCAACTTCCAATTTCTGAGGGGAGATGGAAAGGTTAGCAAAACGTCACTGGATTGCGATCTATTACCCACTCTATTGCACTCCAAATATGTGTGCAAGTATCCGCATATAAGCACGCCGCCTAAAATAACTGTGATTAGCCGGAAACGGAAGCGTTTGTGCACAATGCAAGCAGCTACGGTGGCCAGCGCCGCAAAAAGCATAAATTGCACCTGTGGAACATGTTTTCGTTGAACAAATGCTACTTCTCCATAAACATAATATGCAATGCAACAGTCACCTCGGAAATTTTCAACAGTTGTATAAAATCCTTGAGAATATCCGTAATTAAGGCCAACACGCCTTGTCCTTGATGCGCATAGTTGCATCCGAATGCGCCTTCAACGAGGGGCGCTGCTTCTGCGCTCTCTAGAATCCTGGTGAGCAAAATATCCAGATCTCGAACATCTTGCACGGATTCTAGCTCATCTACTTGCGACGGAAGCAACGTGAACAGCAGCGATCGCTTGTAGAGCGTTGCGGTAGCATCGTACTATTTACAATGGTCATGACGTCATGCAGCCAAATTTGGTCTTAAGAAGGCGAACTTACCTGCAAACGCTTACGTTGAAATAATAGGTTTACAAACTTCTTAAAATACGTTAGAGACAGTGCATCCTCGATGGCAGCCGGCGACTTTTCTGGCATTTCCGTGCATTCGCACTGGGGGCAGGATTCGTCAAGAGTTTGCTCGAAATCCATGGCAAAATTCGACCAAGAATGATGCGGATCTATCCATTTCTGATCACTCCCACTCTGGCAGCACACATTATTAAATATTAATAAACAACAACTAATTATTGCGGCTGTCCTCATCATCGCTCTTGTTTCAGGACAGGACGGACGGACCTGGTTAAATAAATACAAATTGTTGAGTGAGGCCACAGCTGGAAATGCGCGGTAAGGTCAGTGTTGGAAAGTTGTCGCACTAGTTGTGCGAAGCAGTGCTGACAAAACTAGAGATTCTAGCTATTTTTAGCTATATATCGCATAGTCGATATTTTATCTAGTTCAGAAAAATGAACTAAGAGTGATTACTAGAAGTTCAGAAAAAAGAACTAGAAGTTCAGAAAAAGAACTACGAGATTTTCGACGGATAAATGGTATTTTTCGATTTGTCCGGTGCGGTCACGCTGGGCTACAACACCATCGGCGAATAACTGTTTGGCCAGGTCAGCAGCTAAAAAAAATTGCATGTGCATTTTTCCGGTCAGAACTGAAGTCATAAATAATGCAGGGGTTTGGGCCGCTTTGTTTGGTGCTTGCACTGACCTGTCTTATATCCAGCCAGTGCGTGGATGCTGATAAAAAGCAGAGTAAGAAGTACAGCCGGGAGGCCAACTACCAGCAAGTTGCTGACGAAAAGTACGACCCGGATTTTAAGAAAATCCAGCGCCCTTTTCGCATCGCCAAGTTGAACCTCGTGTGGTCAAAGGCACAGAACGTAAGTGAGAAATGATATAAAATAAACATAATTGCAATAAAATTGTGTGCTGGTGCAGCGCTTAACGGAGCCTAAGCTAAAGTCGTTGTATATGGAGTTGAAGATCCACGACAAAGAAGAGATCGCTTGGAAGCAGCTTAATTCGCAGCACAAGGACAAGGATGGCTTGAAGGAAAACGAACTGCGGCAAAAGCTAATTGGCATAATGAGCAGCTATGATCTGTTGGAGCACTTTGAGGAGACTGAAGATGCGGAGAAGATCAAGCCCTACAAAGTACGTCTCTTATTGAGTTCAACAGGTTGATTCATTGATCTTAACTCACACAGAAATTCCATGACCCCGAGGAACGCCACAAAAACAAGAGCCTCTTTAAGGACAAGAAACTTAATAGGCTGTGGGATAAAGCCGAAGTCTCCGGCTTCACAGCGGAGGAATTGAAGTCGCTGAAGCAGGAGTTTGAGCATCATCAGGATAAAGTAGATGTTTACTACAGCTTGCTGGAAAACATTGGCTCAGTGGACACCGATAAGCACGAGAGTATGTTTTCACACAGTGTATTTAAAAATGAGTGCTATAAGAAATGTTTTTCCGTTGTAGATGCCATTAATACTGAAGACCTTGACACATACAATCTGATTTCGAATAATGATGACAACGAAAACGAGATAAAGACGCATGATCAGAATGTAAAGAAGTTTGAGAACGATTTGAATACTCTTCGCGGCCATCATGTTGGAATCAAGGATCACTACGACAGGTTGGAACGCCTTGTGTCGTCCGGACCGCACAGCCAAGACTTTATCGAGCCCAAGGTTCAGGGCTTGTGGCGCGTTGCTCAGGCAAGTAATTTCACGGTTAAGGAACTGGCTTCCATCAAGACCGAACTGAATCATTTTGAAAGTCGCTTGCTGAAGTTGCGACACCTGCACGCAGAGCATGCTCTGCACAAGGAGAAGTACAAGGTATGAGGGCCGGCATTATTTTAAAATGAATTAAATAAAAAATTATAAATGTTGCTCATATTGTAGGATGAGAAGCACAAGGACAAGAGCAACCGCTTCGAAGATATGGAGGATCAGCTGAAAAAACAAGCTCGCAAAGTGGAAAAACTTCAGGAGAACATTGAAAACACTATCTTCAAGCATTCAGAGCTATGATCCAAACGGACCATTTAAAGTGCCAAGCGAATAAATTAGATTTAAGCCTATCCTTTTGTATCAAGCACAAATGTTGAGCTTTTGCTTAGCATAGAATAAGTATAGTAGATTTGAGACCAAATATTTTGTATGAAATTAAAACTTTGAACATATTTCCATGTTTTTATATGCCAAATTCCCAGCAATAATTCCCACATGAAATAACGCGAGACTGAACCCGACAAACTCTCGCAATTGGATCAAATTGGAACGAAATTTGTAGTTACCACATAAAATAGGTAATTTTTGTTGACCTTTGTTTAAAGTTTATTTTATAATCCACTTGATTGGATTCAAGTCCTTAAAAGTAACTAATCTTTTAAAAAAATTGATTTATGAATTGGATAAAATTATATGTTAAGTTCCCTCAGTCTTAACTAGCTAGTAATATTAAACCGAACAACAAAATCTGGTAATATGATTTCCGATCATGGACAGCCAACGATTAACCCATTGTCGACAAGTGGGTGCTTCGATTTACGCACGAATAATATGCAAATTTAGGCATTTCTCACCTTGAAAGATATTTTGTTCATTTTTAAGCAATAAAGAAGAATAGGATGGATCTACAAAAAGAATATACAAACAATTATACATTCCGCCGGCCTATTTAAAGATTTTTTACTATTTAACTAGAGGAGGGTTAAGTGGGCTTAGTACTTTTTTTCTCGGTATATTTTGAAAATTATAAGGTATATTTCTGAGGGTCGGACAGTGTATTTGATCGAAAACACCGCGGTCACACTGGTAGCTGAAAAACAAACTGATAAAGTGGAAAAGTTTTTAAATGGGTACATAGTGCATATGTATAGATATAGACATAGATATAAGCATGGGCATGGTCGAGACGGCGACGTCGGAGTATCGCTTGGAAGCCAACACCTCCTACACGTATCTCCTGGTGACGCTCAACCTGACGCTGACTCTCATTGTAATGTTAGGCGCGTGTCTCTGCTGCAAAAAGAAAATACCAAAGTAAGTCAGTCGTGCAATGGTGCAGGAGCGAAGCCCCGATTCAATGCTCAGAGAGCTCGAGGTTCGCTCCCATGGTACCGCGAGAGAGTGAAAGTCGATCTCTCTCTGCCGCCCAGTTACAGTTGGATGCACTCATGCCACTAATTACACATTTGTCCCCCCCTACTCTTCACCTCTCTACACTCACAGAAATGATTTGCTCGGGCTCGAGGGCATGGTCAAGCTGAAGAATCCGGATGAAGTCATTGTGGTAACCAGTCTGGTGGGCAACAGTGAGTCCCAGGTGGAGCTGAATGCCTCCACTGTCTCGAATGCTGACTCGGAGAAGCGGTAAGTCCCGCTTATTGTTTATTTACCACAAATAAAATGATCATGTATCTAATTTCAGATCAAGTACGGCGGCTCATCGCAGTTTGCCTGATATTCCTGTGGCCGAGAGCAACGATAATGGATCCGAATTATACGAGACTGTGGCGGATAAACAGCTTGTGGATGCACGCAATGCTCGGAGTCAAAGTCGTAAGTGGAAACCCGCTCCGATTGGATTGAACTTAATGCACTTGTAATGTCTTGCCATTGTCCCCGTCCGTCCCCACAGCCCAGCCAAGCCTTAAGAAGCAGACAAGCGTTTCGCAGCACAGCTCTATAAGCCAGGCGGATGATGTCAGCTCGCCATATTCGCGTGTCAAGGGATTACCGCATGATTATGCCAAAGTTCGTGGAACTGAGCATCCCTATGCGCAGCTCAATGCACCGTCCACATCCCACTCGGCCCAAGGAGCTGCGGCTGCCGCGGCTGCGGTTGTAGCCGGCTCATCCAGTGAGGGTGCCGATCACCTGCATCGCAGCTCTCAGAACAGCGACGGCTCGAGAGACCACAATGACGCTGCGCCAGCGCAAGCGGAAATCCCGGCAGCATCGGCCATTGCGGGCATGATATCAGCAAGCCAAGATCTGCCCTACATGACGCCGCCCATTGCAAACCAGCACTTCAGTGGTGACTCGCAGGACTCGTCAAGTGAGTGTGTGCTGCTACCCCAAGTGGAACATAATCACTAAAATGCGTTGCAACCATTCCACAGAGGGCTACACAAGCATTAGCGTGCGAGAGCCGCTGGCCAATATACTGGCTCAGCAGCCACCGGGCAAGCCCCCGAACAGAAATGCCTCTCTGGCACGCGATGTGAATGACTCTCATTATGCCACCGTATCCGATGATTCAGGTGCGTACACTTTGCGAACAATAATATGTTGATGGAGGTAACAACAATCTTTGGGGGCACTAGATGAAACGTATGCCGCCATTGAGGATCCCAACAATCGTCACCCAACGAATGCCGCCGACATTTATACGAGCGGCTCGGAGACCTACGCACAAATTCAGCCCATGCAGAACAATCCCATAGTGGTTGCCGTAGAGATCAACAACATCAGCAGCCTGCCAGCCACGAACACTTCCATTGGCGGGGTCAGTGGTGGCGTTAATAGCGCGGCTCTGAGGCCAACTAACAGCAACATCGGTTCGACTGAACATGCCGTGCCCGTCCCCCCGCCTGTGGATAGCTTACGAGCCCAGATGCACTCACGGCAGGCATCGTCCTCGTCAAATAATAGCACTTCTGTATGTAATCTGGGATCGCCCAAGCCGGAGAAGCGGCAGGCGAACTCGCCGCTGCCGCCAACGCCAAAGTCGAACGTCCATCTCCATGCGAGTAGCATTAGCAACCTTGTCTCCGGCCGCAACTCGGTAATTTCCGTGATTGAAGCTGGCGGTGATGGTCCCGATGTGGAGGCAGCTGCCGAGGCATCTCCACAGCGTAGGCACAGCAAAAGTCTCAGTCCCTCAAAGGATAGCGGCGGCGAGGGAAATAAAAACATTGAGGGCATGTATGCCAAGGTAAGCCCTATTGAATCCTCAACGTCAGCTACAACCAGTACTTGACTCATAACTTGTTTTGCGCTCCACCCTGCTTAGGTCATGAAGAAACACAAATTCTCTCGTAACTCTCCATCGTCGCAGAACAGTTCGCCCATTCTTACGCGCAAACAGCAGCAGGATACTTTGGGGGTGAGCCCATTGGACAGTGCGGCAGCTTTGCTTGTGGACCCCCAGAAGGGGGGTCGCGTACGTAGCAACAGCTATTCGGCAAAGGATCACGGCTATGAGACGATCCCAGCAGATGGCCAGATTATACACGAGAATCGCAAATCGGATTGCTATGCAGCAAATATGCTGCAGAAGGAACGCCAACACGAAGGAGGTAAACCAAAGACTACCTGTCACAGAACCCTGACCCAGTTGTTTATCCTTGCCTAATCTTTAACCTGCGGCTAATCTCATCTCTGCCCAATGCCTAATCTGCCTATCTATCTATCTGTCTCTCCTTGTGCCTTCCCCACTTAGTCGAATTGCCAAAATGAGAAATTTTCGTATTTGTTCAGTTGAAACGACGAAAATTTCATCAGTTTTTATTTGGAAGTAGCCGTGGTTAGTATCGCATCCAGGATACCCATCAACAATCCAAAAGAATCAAAACACATGCATTATATTCGATTAAAAACTGTCCACTTATCGTTCTCCTTTCCCGTCGCCCCCATTTCAGCGATTGCGCAGCCTGTGACGAAAGCGACCGCAATTGGGAACAGCGCCAGCACAAAGCACTATGAGACTATTAGCCAGCCACCGCCACCGCCGCCGCCTCCGTCAAACAGCAACAACGATCCAGGCTACGAGCAACTGCAGCTGCATCCCGTACCCAGTGAAGATGATACCAAGAAATCCGACTATGATCCCAACTATGAGGTGCTCAAGAGCCGCGCCCATTCGGACGATGGCTATGCCAAGGTGCTGGAGAAGAAACGGCCGCCCACTGGTGGAGATGCTGGTGGCTACAGTACCATTCCAGGTGCCGATGCCAATCACAACTATGCCAGCATCCTGGAAACGAAGGCCGCTGAAACGGATCACTATGCTAGAATTGCCGAGAATGTAGCTGCCAGCACACCGGGAAGCACTTCGAACAGCAGTCGCTTAACTCTGACTTCGCCCACCTCCACCACTTCCACATCCGGTTCCCTATCACTCAACTCGTCGACAGTGGCAACCAGCACGCCGATATCCTCCCAGTACGAGTCCTTAACCGGAACGGGCAGTGAAACGGATCCCAACTATGAGTCAGTGTGCTATCTAACCACAGGAGCCACAGCAACGACGACAACGACTACTAGCACGAGTAGCGGTGGCGGGGGCTTCATAGAGCATGCTTATGAGCCCCTTCAGGCGGATCTGGATTTGGAGTCGGACACGCAGGCGAGCAGTCCATTGAGCGGAGTTACAGCCACTTCAACGCCCAGTGAGCAGTTGCTAGTAGATGACTACTTCCACGTATAGGAGGGCACAGTAGCCCAGTAGCCAGTGAGCTGGATCTCCATCTCCCCATTATCATCAGTTTTTTTGCTTAGCAATCTTTCACGCACATATCATTCATTTGATGCACACTCATAAAGAAACGCATAAATCGTAGATATATACGGCGCTCGCTCAGCGACAGTCTTAGATTAGGCTGCAGGTCCATTGACCCATGGTACGTGGACTTGCAGGCCAAGTAGTAACCAAGTACTATCTATCCAATATGACACACACAGCTTCATATCGGTTTGCTCTTTAGTACATACATAGTTGATAGCCCCTAGCCCTAAGTTAACTTTGTGTACAAACTATTTGTATGTCCGGCTAGACAAAGTATTGTACTTCTTCCACCAGTCGAGGGGAGCACCATTCGCTGCTCCCTATGCATATACTCCAATATCTACAATATGATTATTCTATCTAAGTACCAGTGCGTCCTATTTTAGGTAAATTGAATGCGAATTGCAAGCAGAACAAAGAGCTACGCGCCAATTGACGCGACATTTGTTTAAATTGATAAGCACAAGCACAAGCACGTCGGGTTGAGTTGGGTTGCTTTTAGTTTTTAAGGCAATGATATTTAGACGGATATAGAGGGGAAGAGTACACACCTACTACCTACTAATACATATATGTATATATATATGTATATATTTTTATATGTTTTGGCGTTTTTGCTGCTTTTTACTTTACGTGAAACACATAGTACGAGGAAGGAAGACGAGCCAAGTATTTGTATTTGTATTTGTATTGATAAATGTTAAAGAAACAAGACACTTCCAAGTATTCAAGCAACAAGAAACTAAGATAAAATGTTCAATAAATTATTGATGACTCACAAAAAGGATTGATATCTGTTATTATTATAGTAGTATGTTTATTCTGTATTGCATATGGTAATAGTATGTGGTTTAAGTATTACAACAAGATCTCTTCTGCACACATCTAACACGGCAGATCAATATTATATTCTATATGAGGCGGATCAAGTGCATGCATACCTAACCCGACCCCACACAAACAGAGTGCATTCGTCGGGTGCAAAAGATAAAGATACGCCACTTGACAAAATTTAAAAAAAATCACAAAAATATAATCTAGAGAATAGATTGCCAAAACAAGTCGGTGCCCAGACAATGGGGAGAACGAAAGTATTCTATATTATATACTGAATCTTATTCGTTTCACTACATACCCCACCGTGAGAGCAACCGCTTGAGGACAACGTTAGGTGTGGGGCTCTATAGATCGCTTGCAGTAGTCTTAAACTCTGATTTATATTGTTTTAACTATGGGGGGGAAAGGGGCTTTAACTAATTCGAATAATTTTAACTAGAACAAAGGGCTATTACAACTTCTTATCGTGCTTATGATCCACAGGTTCTCTGGACGCAATAGAGGATAAGCACTTGCCATTGCAACATCCACACATCGAGCACAGATAAAAGGGAGATTATTTGTTTTAACATTTAAATGCCGGGATGCCGTCAATTTTTGGCTGTGGCCTGCATGAGTCGCGTCACCCACATGTAGATGAGGGCGCAGAGTATTAGCTGCAGGAATACAAATTGAAAGTCGAAGATCATGCTACACCTATGAAATGTAAACGATGAAACGCGCCCGACAAGCGCCGAACAAGCAGCCGCTTCCACGTTTCATTCATTGTTGGCATCGGGCATCGGAAGGATCACTGGCTCAGGTGCCCCAGCACCTGGAGCAGCAGCTGCTGCCACTGCGGCTCCTCCAGCTGCCACGCCCGCCGCTGGCGGTGGCTGTGGCATGGCTTGCACTTGTGGCGATGGAGGCGGTGCGACGACCGGCTCCCGATTTAGCAAAGCAATATTGCTGGCCTTCATGCGAGCTATAGAGGAGGCCATTCCAGTGCCGTTGCCCACAACTGATAGACACGGTGACATACAAGGTGTTGAGCATGATGAATTGCTGATTTCACACTGGTCAAGTAGGCGGAGAAGCTCGTTGGTGTCGGGTCCGCCGTTGGTTTTCTGCCGGGGCTCATCCTTTGAGATCAGCGCCAGTGCGGTGGTCAAATCCCACATCTGAATGGCGCCGTTGCAGTGGCCAGTGAGTATAAATCTTGATCCCATGCGCGAAGAGACTTCGCACTCGTGTACACAAAATGCTGATATGGTAGAACTGTCCACGGACCGGATGACACAGACGCGATCCCCATTCGAGGCCAAACGCACGTACAGCTGATCCGTCTCGGGCACGACCTTCTGGACAAAGATCATGTCGTCATAGTCGCCGTAGGGACCAAAATCATTGCCAGCCGCATAGCTGTAGTTCGAGTCTGTGGCCTCCAGTGAGACTATTTTGAACGAGGCCTCTGGCGTTGAGCCCGGCTGCGTGGAGAGCATTCCCCGGAATCGGGTCAGACCCCAAGTGCGAACATGATGGTACTCGCTGCACACCGACACGAGATACTTCTCCGAGAGCATCACCTTGGTGACGGGGCTCTGGTGCACAAAGAATGTCTCGAAGAGATGTGGTCCGTGACCAGCTGTCTCCGGGTGTTGGACAATAATGCGCACCGCTCCCGATTTGGTGCCATAGGCGATCTCAATCCAATTACCACTGATGCTTGACGTCTTCGGAGTTAGATAAACGGAAATGGCGGTAATGGGGTCCAGCGTCACATCCTTGTACAATTCGGTGACCAGAAGATCGTTATCCTTCATGCGGAGTGGAAACTTCTGCATGTCTATGTAGTAGATGGAGCCATTGTTGCATCCCAGCAGCAGAAACGAGCCCGCGGAGTCAAACGAGAGTACGGGAACCAAGTCCTGGATTTGCCAGTGCTGGGTCATGGCATGCCAAACGCCAATCTTGCCGGAGGAGGACAGAGCCACCAGCTGGCTGCCAATGAAGAACAGATACTCCACTCTTACATTGAGATTAAAGGTGCCCACGTCCGTCTTCTGGCCACCATCCTGTATGCTCCACAGTCTTATCTGGCTGCCATACGAAATGGCCACCATCTTGCTCGGTATGGGCTCCGCCGTCGATGTGTTTACCTTCGAGTTGATCGCTATCCGCTCAATGGTGGCATCAATGTGTGGCGATGTGAAGACCTGCTGCCATCCGTTGGAGTCTTTCACGCGGTAGCAGGTCACAAAGTGGGCGTAGGCCACGGCTATCCAGTTCTGATGAGCCTTGATAATCTGCACTCTAAGAGGATCCACCCAGTGCGAACTTTGGGTGGGGCTGAACACCATGCCAACCTCGTTTTTAAACACCTTGTTCAGATCCGCCGACGAGTTGCGCGAGTGTCGCATGAAGTCTAAGGAAGGATTCCGGGAGTGAAGCATGGGAGCTGGGGGATTGGAGCTGCCGCTGGCGTTGCCGTTTCCGCTACCCGTTCGGCCCAGTCGTAGATCCCACGAAGAGTTTCGCGAGTGCGTGGCCCGGGATGGCTCTGGCACCCGCACCATGGATCCAGGTCGCCCCACCGCATTTCCTGATGTGGAAGGCAATGTGTCGTCGACGGCTGCCTGCACAGCCTCGTTAGAGGGCATCGGCGGAGCCGCTAGGAATCCGTAGAAGATCACATCGCCACAGGATGAGTGATTCAGATCCTCGCATAGAGCCAGACGCTTGGTCAGGGGTGTTATTCCATAGTATTCGGCCTCATGTCGCAGGGCGCGTATCTCGCAACTCTTGATATCGATGTCCTTGGTCCTTAAGTAGTTGAGAATGATGGAAAAGAGGGTGGGGTCGCGGTCAATAAAGATGGCATTGTGCTCGTCTCTCAGGCTGGAGATGCGTCCACTGAGAAGAGCCGTGAAGAACGTATCTGGTATCCACGTAAGCGTTTGCCGTGACGTAGAGAATCTATACGGGAAACGGAACGTTAAATATTGCATGCGTCATCAGCGTCATTCACATATTGCATTGCATCGCGAATCGTAATCTGGTTAGTTTCTAGGTTCTTACCGTTGACCACCCACATTGAGATTGACCAGGTCGCTGATAGCAGTATGCATAAAGTAGGACATCCCCTAGTTCCAAGCTGCCGCAGCAGCGGAGAACTGTTTTTAATTTTCTTCGATTTGTGTGGCTTCCCTCTCAGCGTTGGCCCGCAACTGCAGCTGAACGAACGGGGCAGCCACAAACAGCGACAAAGATAACGATGCGACGGGATTTTAGTGCCACTTGAAGCGCTGGCTGCGCTGCTGGGTGCAATTTAGTTTAATTTACTTATTTATTTATACTCTGAACAGTGTGACCGCGGACTTATTGATAAAATATACATTGCATTTCTGCTGAAAAAATACTGTCAGTGTGTACGAAATAAACAAAATAAACTAGTTCGGAGCGAACTGAAAAAAGTGATTCAGAAAAATGAAGTAAAAGTTCAGAAAAATAATTTCATTTTTTCCTCGATTTTTTACTCACATTTATCGGAGCTTAAAAAATACTGTAAAAGTATCTACGAAATGCATTTTTAGTATATACTGTCTGATTATGGCGCCAAAAACAATTTAAAAACTATACGACAATGTACTATGATTTAACTGTCCTTAGTCATATTTGGGTCAGAAAAACATTCAAAATTATCCGTAGTGTCCCCAATAGAGGAGAATCATAAAAATGCCGGTCAAAAATTGTGGGTGCCGCAAGAAGAAGGAAGTTCGCGTGCATGTCATCTACGTGGGCGGGACAATCGGGATGATGCGGAATTCATCGGGAGGTATGAGATTACAACCAATATAAGCACTATTCCTTACAACTTTTTTGTGCAGTGCTGGCCCCTGCACCCAAGGAATTGACAGCACGGCTGCGCGAATATCCCAACTGTCACGATAAGAGATACAAGTCCGTTCAGCCAGAGAATGCGTCATTTATGGTGCTGCCCGTGGTAGAGGGTGCACCATGCCGGATCTTGTACGATCTGGTGGAATACTGTCCCCTGCTGGATTCCAGTTGCATGGGCTGCGACGAGTGGAAGAAGATCGCCAGTGACGTGGGCGTAAGTTTTAGGGGTTCTATTTAATCAGTTTCACCGCTCAGAGAACGAATCTGTCTCGTAGAACTGTTACAAATCCTATGACGGCTTTGTCATACTTCATGGCACGGATACGTTGGCGTACACGGCCTCTGCTCTGGCTTTCATGCTGGAGAACCTCAGCAAACCAGTTGTAGTGACGGGGCACAAATCCCGATTTTCGAGGCCCGCACCGATGGCCGAGACAATTTTCTGGGCTCTCTTCTTTTGGCGGGCAGCTACAACATTCCGGAAGTCATTGTTTTCTTTGGCAACAAGATCCTGCGTGGCTGTCGCACATCGAAGATCAACGCCGACTCCTTCCATGCCTTCGATTCACCAAATCAGCCGGCGCTGGGCCAGACGGGCATTAAAATTGAGATCAACAACCGCCAAATATTCCGTCCCTGCAGCATCGGCGACTTTTCGGTGTACTGCTGCTTGGAGAGAAATGTGGGCATACTGCGCTTCTATCCAGGCATAACTCCCGCCGTGATCTGTGCCTTCCTTAGGGAGCCCATGAAGGGCGTGGTCCTGCAGAGCTTCGGGGCCGGCAACATCCCAGCGAATCGAGAAGAAATCCTGGACGTGCTGCGCGAGGCGGTCGGCAGGGGTGTAATAGTGGTGAATACCACGCAATGTTCCACCGGCCTCGTTTCCCCCATATACGAGTGCGGCAATGTTCTCACCGAAATAGGTGTGATTCCTGGCTATGATATGACGCCAGAAGCGGCCCTCACCAAACTGGCCTACGTGCTGGGCAAGTGTGAGTGGGATCTGGTGAACAAGAAGAAGGTAATGTCGCTGAGTCTACGTGGAGAGCTGACCACCAAGAAGCTGGCCAAGATTAACGATATCGACTTGATTGAGGGCGTGGCACGCACTCTGCACATGTCTTCCTCGGTCGAGCGGGACCAGATGTGCTCGATATTCTATCCCGCACTGGTGGCCGCTGCCGTCATGAGCGGAGATGTGGAAAAGCTGGGGGATCTCAAGCAGTATGGGGCCAATCTCTGTGACGAGAACTGTGACGGACGCACCGCACTGCACTTGGCCTGCTATCTGGGCAAACTTAATTGTGTGAGCTTTCTGCTGGCAGTCGGCTGTGAGGTAAATGTTCACGATAGGTTTAACCGAACGCCGCTGCACGAGGCCGTCGACACGGATAACCATGCAGTGATAAAGGCTCTGCTCTGCAAAGGTGCTGTCCTCAGCGATCCTCCCGAGGTGCAGGCGGAGCTGCTGCGCGCCCTAACAGAGCGCGGCAAGATCAAACGTATGGAGTCTTTCCGGCTGGCCGGCGCCGACCTATCACTGGCCGATCGCACGGGACGCACGGCTCTGCATTATGCCTGCCAGTTGGGCAACCACGAAGTGGTCGACTATCTTTTGCCCTTCTACAAGAATCCCTATGTGAAGGATGAACTTGAGATGACACCCATAGATTACGCGAAGGCCGCCCATCATGATCACATTGTGACGCTGCTGCGCTTCAGAGAGAACAATGACCAGGTGGATCCATGTGCCTGTGTAAAATAGAATGCTCAATTAAAATAAGATTTCACACTGGTTTTGTTTTTTTTTTTTGTCAAATTTCAAATATTATTAGCTTATACCTTGTGTATATATATATATGTATATGTATAATTAGTGGTTTGTCCAAGTCAAGGGCGACGACGATGACGATATTAGCTGCATAGGTAACACATTAAAATAAATCTCTACTTCTTATGTGTATATAGTATATGTATGTATGTATGTATGTGCATACGTACAGCACGTTATATGTTCCAATAAAAAACTAAAATTAAAAAAAAATCAAAGTACAAGAACAGGCAAAACTAGGATACAGTAAAGAATGGTAGGGAGTGAGGGAGGCTATGCGATAATAACAAAAATACTTAATACGACACGCAGGTTAATGGTTAATGGTAAAGGGAAAGGATCTCTGAAAGGATCATCTCTACTACTCTTGTATGCATATATGTATGTAGTTGCTGTCACTTAGGCTACAGACTTAAATAATAAGTGATTTGCATAATTCGAATACTCGGAACTTACTTGGCTAAATGACACATGGCTTTTGTTTTGTTTCTTTCTTGTTTCCGGTTTGTATGTTTTGTTATGTTTTGCGCTACGAATTTGTTCTACAACATTTAGACATGAAATATTGCTTGGTATTTTACGCACGGTAAAGGCTTTTTTGATTTGTATCTTGTCTGAGTGCTAGTTTAGTTTTTTTAGTTTTAGATATCGCATAGATTCATATGTGTGTGTGTGTGTAGTACGAGTATACTATATATATTGTGTGTGTGTGTGTGTGTGTGTGTGTAGAGTAGATCTGTGGGGCGTTTACTATAATATACTCGTACAATATATATATATATATATATAAGTTAGTTTGCTGAAGCATTGCCTGCTGCTAATCTAGTTTGTTGTTAATACTTAGAATTGCTTTCTTCGAATTGTTGTTAATCAGTGGCCGATACGCTCCACCCATCTCTCTCTCTCTCTATCATCTATGGCTTAATATATAGAATTTATTTTAGTATTAGTTTTTTTTGTTTTGTTTTTTGTAAATTTAAAATGTCTACTAATCTACATTACAAAAATGGTTCTTCACTGGGTTTAAACGGGGGGCTTCTATCGTTCGGTTCGTCTTCCTCCCCTACTACGTTTACAACATTTTCCGTCGTACAAAACAAATGCATATATTGTGTGGTAAAAATATTTCCTTTCTCCTTCCTCTTTGCCTTACTTCGTTGTGACATTGATAGAAAAATTTCAGTTTTCTTTACTAATTGTTTTTTAGATCATTCGACTTTTGTTTTCTTTTCAATTAAAAAGTTATAAACTTTGCGTGTGAGTTATTCTTGTGTGTGTTAAACTAAATTGCACATTGAGGTTAAATTTTGAACGAAAAAATAATTAATTATTATTTACATACAACAAGAATTGTATAATTGGGAGGCGGGGGCTGGGGCTTGGGCTTGGCTTTTGTTTGAATATTTACAGAAGCACTTTTGAGATGTGCGAGAGAATTGAGAGCTTGTTGGGGCTTAACGACTTAGGAGATACACTCTAGCTTATGATGATACACTGACTGCTCGATCCCTAGTTGACCATCAGCGTGTGCGACTCCATGGGCGCCGCCGAGTCATACAGCGTGTCCGTGTCCTGCGTGGGCTCACCCTGCAGTTGACACTGATTGGACAGGGTGCCAGCACCACAGTCGCAGAAGAAGCTGTGGAGAGTTGTAATATTTCGTTGTAATAATGCACTCCACACTCTACTATAGAACAAGTGGCGCTGGCGCTCCTCTTGCTATATATACTCACCGATCGTGTCGGATGAACTCAACATCATGGCCCGCATGACAATTCTTGATGCAATTGACACAGATGGCGTTCCGGTCGGTGGTGTTGCAGGTCTGACAGCGATAGAAGTCGTGCATGGGAAAGGATGTGTAGCTGCTGATTTTGTAGAGGCACTGGCCACTGGAGACGGCCTTCTCCACCTCGTCCTCGTTGTTGAAGATGTTGTTGCCGCGTGTGATGGGCTGAACGCCGCTGGCGAGGCACAGTCCGCCGAACTTGTTCTTGAATATCTGATTGTGCTCCAGCGTGGCCGTGGCATTGTTGGTGATCTCCACACCAGCCGCCTGGCCATCGTAAATCCGATTGCGTCGCAGTATAGGATGCGATTGAGTTGAGATCAGCACACCGGCCTGTGTGTTCCGGAAAATGTCGTTCTCCTCAAGGATCCCCTTGCCGCCATTGAATATACAGATGCCGCCATCTCTGCCATCGTAGATCTTGTTCCGCTTGAGGGTGGGATTTGAGTCGGTTTTGATCCAAACGCCGGCCATGGCATTGTCGAAGATCTCGTTCTGCTCCAACAGCCCCAGACCGCCGTTATAGACCAGGACACCGCCATTTTGGCCACCCCAGATCTTATTTCCTCGTATCACTGGATTGCTGCCCGTTCGGATCTGCACGCCCGAGTAGAGATGATTGAAGATGTCGTTGTCCTCCAGCTTGCCATGACCGTTGTCATAGAAGTAGACGCCCACCTGCTTGCCCGAGTGGATTCGATTGCGCCGCAGGACAGGAGTGCTGCCAGTGGTTATCCAGACACCAGCCAGCGTATTCGAGTACACCTCGTTCTCCTCTATCAGTCCCTGGCCCTTCTCGTGCACATAGATCCCCCCATGCTGCCCATGATGGATCTTGTTGTGGCGCACTATCGGATCACTGTTGGTGCGTATTTGGATGCCGGCCAGGGCATTGCCATAAATATTGTTGTGCTCGATCAGACCACGACCCTCTCCAAAGATATACACGCCGCCCTGGTGGCCATTGTAGATCTCGTTCTTGCGTATGGTGGGATTGCTATTGGAGGTTATCCAGACGCCTTTAAAAAGAGGTTGAAAGTCAGAAACCGCCACTCGACCATTGGTCATTGCTTTCTCTACTTACCTGCAAAGTTATTCGAGTGAATGCGGTTCTCTATGAACTGCCCCAGACCGTTCTCGTGCACATAGATGCCCCCTGTCTGGCCATGATGAATCTCGCACTTGACAACGGTGGGATTGGCACCAGCCTTCACCTCAAAGCCGGCAATGCGATTATTGTGTATATCATTCTTCTCAAAGTATCCCTGCAAAAGACATACGTTTAGAGATCGTGATGGAAGTGATGGAAGAAACTGCCTCTTACCATTCCATTTTCAAAGGTGAATATGCCCACATCGCGTCCATGGTGAATGTGATTCTCCCGCATGATGGGACTGGCAAAGTTCTTTACCCAAATGCCGGCCAAGGCATTCCTGCTGATCTCGTTGTGCTCGTATGTTCCCTGGGCATAGTCGGTGACATAGAGACCCACATTCTCGCAGTCGCTGATGTCACAGTTGCGGATTACGGGATTGGCATTGACACCGCCCACGCAGACGGCTGCCCCCACCACAGAGGTGGAGCGGATGATGCAGTTGTCCACGGTGGGAGAGCAGTTTTCGCCAATATCGAGGCAATAGTGCTTGTGGTGGGAAACTGTAGACGTGACCTCCGGCGAGAACTTGAGCGTAAGATATCCCACGTAGGCGTACTTGGCGCCCTCCACGAACATCACAGTGGAGCCGGCCTCCCGTTCGAGGATTACAGATTCGGCAACATTTCCGGGTGCAGCTCCCACCAGGGCCACATCGGAGTCAATGAACAAATACTCGGCCTTGTAGTGGCCAGCATGTAGGAATATCAGTGGTCCGGGATGCTCTGTAGGAGCCACTTGCTCCTCGTAAATGTTGACCAGAGCATTAACACTTGCACCACCACCAGCGGCACTGGTGTTGGATAGGCCGGCAGTGACCACATTACCAGCGCCAGCGCCGGACACGAACACTCCACCCGCAGCGGCCCGTTCCTCGGGATAGTCGAGAGCTGCCTGGATGGTGTTGAAGAAAACTATACTGCGGCCAGAGCAGCGCTTCTCCTGGTAGCCGGGACGCACATGCACACCCCGGTAGAGCTGGTGAAAGCTCTCCTTCCACGGATTCGCATACTCCGACTCCTCGGGCTTCTCGAACACGAACTTGCACAGCTCCGGATTGAAGAGGGGCAAGTCGTACTCAAAGACAGACTGGTAGAGTCGCTTCCACAGCTCGCTATCGTTGGCGATGGTGTTGAAACGCTTGCACACCAAGGCCAGGCGGCACAGGTCCTGCTCCATCAGATAGGAAAAGATGGCCAGAAGAACTTCATCGGCCAACTCGTACTGCAGATACTGGGCAGCAGTGGGGGATCCACCTCCTCCTGCAGAGGCTGTGCCCCCGCCAGTTACCTCCGTGGAAGGCGCTGGACCCGCATCGCCGCTTTGGGTGTACAGGCGGCGCGAACGTTTTCTGGCCGGCAGCATGTAGTTGTTGTCCTCGATGGCGGCGCCAACTGGCAGGGCTCCGCAGTGCTGCTGCGGCACGGAACTGTGCACATTGGGTGGCTGGGCGAGAGTGGCTCCGGTGGTGGGGGCGTTGTTCACCGGGAAAGTTGCGCTCGTGGAGGGCGCCTGCACGATGGCCGATGATGAGGAGGACGAAGAAGTGGATGATGACGAGGACGACGATGTGGAAGAAGACGATGACGAGCTGGATGGCGATGAGCTGGGATTCACCAGGGGCGGTGAACTACTGGATGGGCCGACGAGTATGGCGTTTGAGGAGGGTCCACTGGAGCACCATTGCTCGTGGCTGCTGGCAGAGATCTTGCGGCGCAAGTCATACGGCGACTGATGACTGGAGGCGGCAGCAGCCGCAGCGGCGGTGGAGGACGTTGAGGCTAAACTGGACCCCGACGTTGATGTGGCGGGGGTGGACTTCGATGAGGATCCCCCAGCTGCTGATGCTGCTGCCGCCGGTGTTGAGCTAGAGGATGTCGAAGCGGCTGCTCCGCCCCCGACAACGCCACTGGAACCGGCGCCTGAACTCTCCGTGGTGTCCATCATCTGCAGGGCATTGTAAAAGTTGCCAGAGAACCCAGACCCACTGGCTCCGGCTCCTCCACCTGAGCCACTTGTACCTTGTCCGCTGTCAAAGTACTCGGATGAGCCGGAAGTAGATGCTGCTGCAGCAGCAGCAGCAGCAGCGGAGGCAGTAGCTGCCCCTCCACCTGCCGCTGCACCAGCATTGTTGCAGTTGGAGGAGCTGGCGGCGGCCGATGATGATGATGATCCACTGGCAACGTTCTGCTGCAGCATAGGATCCATGATGTTGCCCGTGGGACGGTTGGGCATGGCGATGCGGTTGGCTCCTTTTCGTCGTGAGCGGCGCACGTAGGTGCGCGATGAAGTAAAAGAGGCGCTCGGCATTTTCTTTACCTGCTGCTAGAAAGGATCTTGATGAGTGGTCTGGACCAAGTCTTGCGTTTATCACGTATTTGTCGAGTTTTCACAGTTTTCCAACCCCATATGCATACGCACTCACACTTGCATACACACCGAAACACACACACAGGCACACATTTATAATTCAGCGAAGAATTTTTCCATTCACTCTTTTGCGGCGGCGGCGGCGGCGGCGGATACCTATCGACACTGGATCTACATATAATTTATTTATGGATTGATTTAATTCCGGCCAAGGGATTGGATTCCATTCTTGTTGTAATTTATCAGTCGCTCTGCTTCATCATCATCTGCTTCTTCTTATTGTAAATGCGAGAGTGTGTGTTTGTGTCTGCTTGTGAGTTTTTCGGGGTTTCTATCCTTTGTTTCTCCTTTGTTTTGTTTTATTTGGTTAGAAGAGCTACACTAGCGAACGCACTTGCTACTGCTGTCTCGCTCGCGCATTGTTACTTTTGTTTCCTCTTTGCTTCGTGTTCGTATTGCTTCCCGTTCAGCTTTCTTTGTAATATTTTCTTGAGTATCACTTTCACTAACTTGGAGTAGCACTGAACAAGTATTGTTGGTTGTTGGGCACTCCCTGCACTACCCGATGCAATATTATTTATTTTATTTTAATCTTTATATTGCAAAATTAAATTTATTTCGAGCGATGGTAGTCTGCTCCAGTGCAGTGTGACCGCAGATTGATGGCTCCGAAATATACCGAAATATACCTTCGCATTTTAAACGGTATTATTGAATGTATCGCAGTGTTGCCAGGTCGATGATAGCAGTGTTGCCCACTTGCCAGCAGATGGCGGGCCATTTGTATAGATTTTATAGGGTAGCGCTGCCACCCTGTCGGAAAAAATTATTTACATGTTAAGTGGTGCCAGAATATCTGAATATTTGAATATCTACTGTTTTATTGTAAGAATTGATTTATTATCTGCTTGTAAGTAATGACTTACTATCCTAGCTTAATTTGAGACTAAAATGTGTCTGCAATCCCAAAATTAATAAGTCTTACATTTAAGTCAAAACTGAGCTTGCGCTTTCCAGTTGCTGTTCAACGCGACGTATCAAGTTTTGACCCCCAAAATTATTCAGCAAAAGTTTGCAGAGCGAGGTCTTTACTTGGCTGCCAAGCAACAATTTAAGGTCGAACTCCCTCTGGTTGCATATCAAATAATGTGGTGTTGGTTGGAAAGTAGGTAGCGGTTATTCTGCATGCCGTTTTGTCATTGTCATTGTACGAAATGTTTTGACAGCTTTATTCAATTTTTAGCATTGAACTTTGAACACGCGATACCTAAGGCTCCCAGTTTCTGCTGACCGTCAAACTGAACTCTATTCAAAACAAGCACTAACCGAAATTCTGACGTTTCCGTGAACTTCTACAACTGCACTAACTTTAAATAATTTTTTGCTATTCATTGCCCTATGTTCGTACTTACTATTTACTCCCTTTCCGTATATTGTGTTCCAGTGACAGCTGTTTAAACATTCACCCACTGCCCCCAGACACACATTCCTAAGGGCCCGCATCTATCATGGTAATAATGGGGAATATGCTCTCGGTACTAAAATGAGTACAAAATACAATTTAATATTCAATATCCGTCTCCAATTGTCTTTTAATCTCTGGCTTCTTTACTGCCTAGCCATTTTAGACCCTTGGTAAGGACATTTTGTATTCGGCGTGTGTGGGATAAATTTTTTTTTTTTGTCCCATGCTTTGAGCTTGCTTTTCTGTGTATTATTTTGGTGTGTGCGCTTTGTGCTCTCCGTTTAGTGGGTATTGTGCTGTGCCTGCTTCCTGTCTCTCCTCTCGCTCTGTGGGCAATGATAATGGCATACGCATCCCTTTGACTCGCCACTCGTAGAACTGGGGAGATGGGGAAAGAAGAGGAACAGCAGTACTAGCAGCAGCAAGGACTAGCCCTAGTTCTGGCCATATGTTCTCTACGGGCCTCCCCAGATACCCTTGCCAGTGACCTCAATAATAATTTCGTCTAATTGCTTCGTAATTATGCCGCGCACATGGTTTTCTTGATTCGCCCGCTGTCGGTAATTCAGTTCGCCACTCGCCACCACACCACCGCCATCACTAGCTTCCTCTCACGTTCCCTTGGCCCACCCTCCCCTATCTCCGGTCATGCGTGCCCTCCTTGGTTGACCGAGGAGAATGGGATATGCTTGCTGTGTGGCTTGTGGTGGTGCTGCCCAAAGTCCAGACCAGACCCAGACCCGAGGCGGCCATTTTGGCATGCTATTATTTGTCTCTTTTGTTTTGCGCAATTTTTCGTCATTTGCTTCATTTTCTGTCATTAGAAGCATTTAACTTTTTGCTGTTTTGCCTCTTTCCGATTTGCTTTCATTATTCATGCGGCGTTGGCCACGACTACTGCCATGGCCACGATTTCAGGCATTCAGGTCTATTACCAACTGGGCCGGGTCTGAGAGAATAGACTCACGTTTATGGTTATTGCAGTCATGTCTGGTCGGATTCGTTGGCAGGAATCACTATACAAGTTTTTAAAGTTTAAAAATATAATATTTATAGTGAAAATAGTAATCACATTTTAAAGGCATACAAGACTACCTGCCTGTGCTTTGGGAATCTTTCGTTCGACACTAATCGAATTATTTAGATATCTTAAACTACTGCATGCACCTGTCACGTTCATTAAAGGTCTTCCTCTCAATATCTAGTTGGGCCATAGCACGCGTATATTCGGAGTTAAGCAGCGTATCAATGTGTGTCAATGGGTTGTTGGCTTCAATTGAATTCACATGCCTGCTTGGGACCCGGCCAAGGACCGCAGCCCGAGTCTACTTTTATTCCATTCAGGGGTGCAGTGCATGTCAAGTCATTTAGTTCGTATCACTCACATTTTAAATGATAAGTAAATGCGAATGTCATTTGGAGTGCGACATTCCTGTCCCCCTTCTCAGCATAATGCTGCTGATTCACATATATAAGAATATATATGTATGGATGTACTGCCAACTGATGGAGTGGGGTCGGTGTCAAATGCGTGTCTCGCTCTTTGGGCACAAGTACGTCTAATGCGAAAAACTTTTAATTGAGTTTAAAATTGTATGAAGAAAGCAAAAGGACGAACAGAAGGACCTTTGGAAATCGGCAACCGTAATTATGCTCCAGTGTGTGCGTATACATACACACATACATACTATATACATATACGCAGTTTTTGAAGTGTGTCGGTTTCAATCTCGGTAAATTGCCCATGAAATATTAACTTTACCATAATGAGACGCCATTTTTATGCCTTCCAATTTGGCCAACCAAATGTGGCAGGGATGCGAGTGTGTGGCACTCTCTCTCCCAGCCCCCCAACCCCTTTCCCGGGCCCTTATATATGGTCGGTTTTATGTCTTTAGCCTTTAGCTGGATAACATTAATGCACCTGTCCCTATATAATCCAATAAAAAACAAAAAGGAGAGGGAGAGTGAGAGTGGGAGTGGGAGAGAGAAAAAGTGGCATAATCCTTCTTATTCAGCGGTCAAGCATCGTACATAAAGGACCAATTCTTTGACCCAATTATGGCCACGGAATTGTGACACATTGAGGCCTTCTGCTTCTTCCGTCCGCTTCTTTGCTTTACCCTCTCCTCTCTCACCTTACTCCATCCCGATGTTATCTGGCTTCGAATGAAAAATGACTCAATTTGCAATGGCTGACGCCCACTGGCCCCTCCTTCTACCCAAACACTTGCTCGTTGGCGCCGTCATTACTTTTGCAACGGTAAGAGTCCAACCTTTAATAAGAAATAATCCTTTTCGCCTGCGATAGTTAGTGGAACATGACTTGGCTTAAAGGCACACTTTCTTGCTCGGACAATGGGCTTATGGCTTATGGGCTCCACAAACAGAAGGCTATACCCACCACAAACTAAAAAACCTGACAGAAGATAAGTGGGATTGGAGGAATATTAATAGCGCTATAGACGGGAAAACCTATAAGATAATTAAAATTATAACAATACCGATAAGAATAATATATAGTATGCAATTTATTATTCATCCAGACTCAAATTCAATTTTGTTAAAATTTTGAAAATTTCCAAATCATAAAACAACAATAACTTCCCTTATTAACCTTACCCAGATCGCTCTTAATCATATCCAATATCTAGATAAATAATGTTTGCTATTTTAAGATTTATTTAAGGGTCGCGGTCGCCCTTGCTCAACATGCAAAGTGTATGTATAAAAATAGCAAAGGATGAAATAAACTGGCCCGGGGTAACGGTGTGCCCTGGGTTCTTAGGTCCTAAAAGAACTACACAATGCACGTTTAATGTCATTTAAAACGGCAATTACTCAGCACGCTCTCTGGCTGGGGTCTGTCTGCAGGACCGCAACAGAAGAATAGGAACCGAGTGAGACCCCCAATGCCCAGGCACACAGCAGACCATAGAGCTCTACGAGGCGCTTGTCGTTGCACTTGACTGTGCCTTCGGTTTCGCTTTAATGTCACTGCATGGCCGCAATTATTCAGCAAGCACTTCGCCTCTGATTCGCCGCATGCGATTCTTATGCAAATGGAGGCAGGCAGACCCGGGCAGGCGTCCCTTCCGGTGCCATAAATCGACGGGTCTGGCCTGCCGTGGCCCGGCCCAGTCTTATATTCTAATTAAAAGGCGCATGGCAATGCAGAGAAAGAATCCAAATCCAAACACGTACTGGGGACATGCAGATCACGTGTTGCCCACAAGTGGGTTATCCTTCGGGTGGTCTGCACAAAACGAATTATGAAATGGCTGACGGGATGCGGGGATGGGATGTCCACCTGGAGTGACATTTAAGAAATTTCTCTCTCGTCTTTTCTTGTCGTTTCGATGAATTTTTGCAGTGTAGTACATTTAATTAAAACTTTAATTTGTTTTGGGAATATGCAAATGCGCGTTTTGCCAATGGGGTGGAATCAATGTGCTTTAGCCTTGGACCTGCTCTTATTTGATCGAATGTAGGTGTTTATGTAGAACTTGGTGAACATCACAAACATGAACGCAGACATGGTGCAGATCAAGTAGATGACGCCCCGAGATGCATTGCAGTTGGGCTGGAAGAAGGTGTAGGCGCAGTGCAGGAACATCATCAGGAACTGGACCAGCTGTGTGAGGGTCATGTACTTTTTCCACCAGACACTCTCCTGGACATTGGTGCTCTGGGATGAGGCGTAGTAGTAGCCATACATCACGATATGCACCAGCACATTCATCATGCAGATGAAGTAGACATGGCCGCCATGGCCATAGAACCGGATCAGCATGTGGGTCGTCACAGCCATGAACACGTGATGGAAGACGTGCAGGAAGGTGATCTGCCGCTGCTTCTTGCGCAGCACAAAAAATACAGTGTCCATCAGATCGAGCAACTTGTTGAGATGGTACATATAGGACAGGGTACGCTCCGTTGTCTTCAATGGGTGATCCTGCGGCAGGGAGGTCATACAGCTCAAGTTGTATGGCCTTTCTACGAATATCAAATGAATGCCCTAGGTGGGGGGAAAAAAGAAACTCCAGTTACTAATAGCAATAGCTTTTTGACCAGCATACGCTTACCCATACTGCCATGAAGGTGTTGTAGAAGACCTGGAAGATGTTGTAGACCTTTAGAACCCCTCGCAGTTGAAATGGCTCATACTTTGCCATCAACTGCGCCCCCAGCTTCAGAACAAATAGAAGATAGAGACCGATAATGGTCGCAAGGGGCCAGGCACTGTGGAGCAGCGGCAGCGGGACAGGATCCGCATAGGGTTTATCGAAGACCTCGAACATTTCCGTGCCGTGCTTAAGGTGGTCCGCCAGAGACTAGTCACAGAAATTTACCCTTGCTATATAGTGTTTGGAATTGATGGGTTCCTCCGTCATAAGTGCATGCAAATTGTGTGGTAATGGGCTGTATGGAAATACGATTGCAGACGGCATGGACGGATGGAAATGGACTTCAAACACACTCGGAAACTATTGTTAAATCAACATATTACCCTGGAAATACCCTCGTACATATATAGGTACCTTATTGTGGGGAACAAAAGCGAGAGACCTACCGATACTTTCGAGTATACTTCGAACTTTCGTGCACTTGAACAGAATCATTAAGTAAAGGTAGAAAGACGAGAAGGATTCGTTCGAGGATATGAAGTTTTGATTATTTCTAAAAAATATATCAAGAATCGGATTAAAAGATTTCCTATTGAATTATACAGTTTATTGAAATATTTAATTCGCTTAACAAATATTTAAATAATACTCCAAACAGAAATCACTGCACCTTTCGCTCGGACGCCTTCTTCTTGGGCCTTATATAGGCCTTTATATAGAAGTTCATAAACAGAATGATAAATGTTAAGGCGACCAGACCGCCATAGATTGGCACCGCTCGGGAGGCACTGCAGACGGGCTGACACAGGGTGTAGATGCAGTGGGCGAGTATGATGAAAAACTGGGTGAGCTGAACGATGGTGATGTACTTTTTGAACCAGATATTTGATTGGGCATCCTTGCGCACGGATGCAATGTAGTAGTAGGTGTACATGGCCACGTGCACGGCGACGTTGAAGAAGCAGAGGAAGAAGCCGTGGCCGCCATGGCCATGGAAGCGTATGTACAGGAAGCAGAAATATGGCATGAAGGCGTGATGGAAGATGTGCAGGAACGATAAATGTCCATGCTTCTTGCGCAGCACGAAGAATATGGTGTCCAGCAGATCCAGTAACTTGTTGATGAAGTACAAGTAGGTTAGCCAGCGCTCTGTGTTCTTCCACTCGTGATCCAGTGGCAGGTTGGTGATGCATTTAAAGTCATAGGCGTTCAGCATAAAATGTAAGCTCTGTAAGGGACACAAAAACATTACATAGAGTACTCCATCAGTCTGTCAAACCTAGATCAGATCACTTACGGCCACAAGTAGTATGCCATTGTACAGAATCTGTACGATGTTGTAGACCTTGATCACGCCGCGCAGATCGAAGGGCTCTCGATTTTCCATTAGCTTTTTGCCCACCTTCAGCACAAACAACAGGTAGGCGGCAAGTATGATCAAGGTGGGCCAGTGGCTGTCCAAAAGTGGCGCCCGAAAGGGATCAACCGGTGGAGCGTTTAAAACCTCAAACATTGCGCCGTTTTTTTTGTTGCAGCCTGGGTGTCGTCGCTTTGGCGACTAATCAATGCTCGGCCACAAAATGCTCGACATCGAGTCTCGAATTAACAATTTTAATTTAAGAATTTTCGCATTTAGGTTCGAATCGGTGCACTAGGCTATCATTGGAATAAATACATACAACGTAATCGACTACGGAAACTCAATCTATTACGTACCAGGTGTAAGTGAATGCAAGCACGCGTAGGCATTGGACTCATAGTAAATTCTTCCAGAATTGCAATACTTGTGGCAGTGTTTTGCTTTTACTATAATCAATACATATGTACCAATAGAGCGCGACTTCCCGGCGCGTTTGTAACTTTAAACATGATTATGGGAATTCCATTAAAAGTTGTATACAGGCTGGGGCTATGAAAATGTTTGAAAATCACGCACACGCAAAAATAGAGAGGGTGGAGCGGCCTGGGAACCACCCAGGGGAAGTTGAGTAGGGGAGTACGGGAGGCAGCCGTTGGTACACAAATAGCGCTGTAGTCAAAACGGATGCGGAAATGGGATGTAAATAAGCACCGCCATTGCACGCACATCCTGCACAACAAACTGCAAAGGCTAGCAAATTCAGGACTAACGATTTCGACGCATACAGAACTATGTACATACATACATACACACCAATAATTCCGTAATACTAGCTAACAGATCATAATGGAACAGCAGACATGTGTATTTAGGTGTATTTATATTTAAATCAGTTTAAAAGGATGCGGAAGGCTGTTCACAGTGTAATTTAAACAAACCATAGAGGTCTTGGTTCCCCTGCAGGTGGCACATCCCACCTAGTCTGTGTTTTAGTCTCGGAATTATAATATGCAGTAGATAAACACCTGGTCGGTCGGCTGATTCAAATGTAAACATGAATTGAGTAAAGCCAAAATAAATTGCGGCTGCTTCGGTATGCTTTCAATGAAATTCTGTTCATTCCCAATGCCGTTCATGGGCTTCCATTAGTAGTAGTCGCTGCCAAATTGCTCAACTTTTTAAGTGCTTTGATTTGCATTGAGAGTTCTTGCATCTGGGGCAAGTGAGGAGGGGCCATTAAACAGGGCTTGGCAAGTGCATCTCTGTTCCTATCTCCATCTGTATCTGTGGCCGTACTTTTGCAGTACGGCAGCTCGCTGTAAACGACCTTTGGTAGTGGGGCTGGCTTTGTCGTTGGTTTAGTCCCGACTCGTCCCGTCTTCGCATTAACGCCATTAGGCCAATTTGGCACTGTGCCCTGACCCCGAAAGGCGCACGGAGAACTTTCCCAAACAAAGGTAACAAACTATGGCCACGATGCCGCTGCTGCTGCCATAGTTTTTCCTCTTTCCAAGCAGCAGTTCCGTTCCATTCCATTCCGCTCCATGCCATGCCACACCACACCACGCCATGCCACACCACTCGCATGCCAATGCACGTGTAAATAAAAGTCAAGTGAGAAAAACAAATAAATTAGAGTCGCATCCTCTTCTTGTTGGGCGCCGCTGCTGGCAACGAACATTCCTCTTCGTTATTGCGCGACTGGCTTTAATTACGACACCAGGCAGGGGGCATGCGGCTTGGGGCAGGAGGAGCAGCTGCATCCCAACCAAGGATCCGACTGTTGCCTCCGCTGGCTCAGCATGTTCAATTTATGTTTATTTGAAAGCTGTTGCACTAGACTAATGTTCTGTATGCCGGGACATTCTCTCCGAGCTCTGCCGCTGACCAGCGTCGCCGCGTGTGGCTGGAGTGGAGGCTCCTCATGCACTACTCTCCCCGCCTGTTGCTTGATCAAAAGCCATTCTAAACGAAAGCTTAAGGCTTCAACAGTAGTAGAGCAAACAATATTTACCCAAGGAATATTTCCAGTTCCTGTGTTTTCTGCTCTGGGATGAGTCAATCGATGCAGAAATCGATCCATAGAACGCGCGGCAAAACCTTCGTCATTTGGAGCACCATCCAAACTAAATTTTATTGTAATGGACGGCGCATTTGATTTATTAGTTTTCTCATTAAACAAATTGTCGAACAATGCAGAGCAAGAACAATATGTACGTGCGTGTGCGTGTGTGTGCTCACTATACTTACGCTTATTTATGTAGATTGATGGTCATTTCATGCGTGTAAACACATCCATTGACGCAAATTTGAATAAACATTTTCATTAGCAAAATGTCCATGAGCCCCCAGAGACATGGCCATTGGCCGATGTCCAGATATCCATCCTGGCACGACAATGATGGCCGGCCTGTGCATCAATAGAAATCACTTGGATTCAATTGGTTTTTGACTTGATTTGGCCGCCGGAGCTTGTCTGCATCCAAATCGATTCAGGCCTTGGTTATTTACGATACCTTCCACAGTGACAATTATTTTCTCTGAATATCCTAGCCGGGCACAAATGGTAATTGGTCATAATCATTCGATAATGATCAGGTGGCGGTTCTAATTGTCGTGCACCATTAGGATAAAGGGCACCAGCTCATTGACCTTTGCTGACGCTAAAATCGTACGGGGAATGTTTCTACGAATGGTGGGAAACAAAAAATTGCAAATGGTATACATCGGTGAGATCGGGATTAGACTAGATATGTGGACTAGCTTCTAAGTCTACCAATATTCATACATACATACAATGTACATATGACGTGTTTCGACGTCTCGATGTTGTTTTTGAACATTTTACAACACTAACACACATTGAACATTGCTGATAAAAATACAACACAACGCACAACTGTACATCCTCGAGCAAGCCATTAAAATGACAATTATGGATTCTATCTTTCCAATCTGTCTATTCGAGCTTAGGGGGAACGCAGGGACGGCGGCCAAACAGCGTGGTATTTGTGCTTTTCGTGGTTGCGAGTGTGTGTTTCCTTTGGCGTTTTACAACACTGGCGACCCAAACAAAACAAAATTAAAAGAAAAAAGTTTGAATTTATAATTTTAAGTGTGCTATTTCCAGATCCTTTGTTCCCACTGGACTCTCTAAGCATGGCAGCTATACGTCAAGTGTACTTCCTCTGTAGAAGGCGTCTTCTCGCTGGAACTTTTGACATCCATAGGTAATAGCTTCGAACTAGCTTCTTTGCCACGTGTTCATCTTATCTGTTTAATTATGTATGTTGCAGACTGTTGGCCCAGAAGAGAGGGGAAAAATCAAAGCTCGCAACAGCGACGGGAAGAAGCACAGAAGATACTTCTATAGCAGAAACGCTTGGCGCAGCCTTATAGGAAGAAGCGCATCTCTACACCAATCTAGCTAGCCCGACCCGCAGCCTCGGACCTATGGTTGCTGGTCGGCTAACAATCTGGGGATCACGGAGATGTGAAAAGTATGCACCAATAAGGCAGTGCCCATAACCGCAATGGGCAACTGCTTGCCCAAAAATTATAATTTTAACCTTATTTGTGGCCTGCCATGCAAAGACTATGGCAATGGCTTCACTTGGCCCTTTCTTCCGAGAATTTCTGGAACACCAGTCCTGTGCGACCAGATGAATGGATACTGCCAAGTCCACGCGGCTGTTGAAATTAAAGTGCACATGTGTATGTACATACATAAGTGGTTATGTACAGCCACCGCTTTTCGATATAAGTAAAAATTACCGAACCCGCAAATATTGAAACATTTAAAACTTGAAACGTGTCTTGTTGTATAATGTTTATTTTAATACTGGAGACGGTAATAATAAGCGTAGTTACATTATCTTTGGAATATTTGATGTGACCAAAAGATTTTTGTCGTCCATCGCATGGTGCCCCACATTGTTGTTATTTGGGCAATCCAGAGTCTTCGTTGTCTTTGTCTTTGTCGGGCAACGAACGGCTTCGATCTGGCACCATGTCAGCCAGCAAATCGACATTGCGTTGAAATGCCAGAACGTCTTCATCCATGATTTCGGGAATATCCCAATAGTTGTCCTCTGTCTTAAAGGGCACTGCCATTTGAGAGGTACTGTCGGGGGTGAGCACGCCGCTGGCGAACTGGCCACGAATCTTCTGAAAGAGCGCGATCTTCTGAGACTTCTTCAACCTGGCGTTCATCATGGCCGTATGGAAGGTTGGATCCATGGGGCCATCTGGCGAGCGCACACTGGCGACAACGGCTGCCCTAATGCTGTTGATCGACGGAATAGTGCTCTCCATTCCGTGGTTGGCCCACATTTTCTCGCAACGCGAGCAGAGGCCAGCTACAAAATTGGTAACTGGATTGATGCACATCTCGCATTTAATAACTGCAAAAAATGGATCTTTATCCATTCTGTTGCTGTTGTTATGCATATGCAATGGTTTTGAAAGAACGGCTCAAGTGAAACTCCACGTGCTTTGCGTTGCGTTGCGGCAGGAAAAGAACTTTTGAATTACTTCAAAGCGCTTACGAACATTGTTTCCAGTGTTGCCCGTCTTCCCAAAAGCTTGTCGCTGCTAGCACTGTTTTTCAGTACACGAAAAAAAGTTAACAAGTAAAATTTATTCAATTTGAACCGGAATTTTATTTCTTCGGAAGATGCCTATTCCGACTATGCAACCACAGATGCTGGTAAGCCGCAATGAGGTTTGCGCTTTTTACACAATTGTAGTCACACCATAATTTTTTTTGTCAACAAAAAGAAAGACATTGATCTCATGGATGGTCCACCAAACGAGCAAAATGTGAACAACAAGGAGCAACAGATCGTGGTGGAAAACCCCAGCATCGATTTGAAGGTATAGCACGACTCCAACGCCTGTCGTATGTGGCCGACGTATGCCCCATTCTGGCCGTGGAGGCGCATATGCAAAGCAGACCACGTGCAACGTGGAGGAGTACCAGTTGCTGCACAAGCGTTTGAGCGACTTAAACGATCGCAATGGTCCTGCAACGCCAACTCCAACTTCGAGTGCAGTTCTGGTTGCATTGTCAGATGCTGATATTTCGGTCATAGCTGCTGAGGCAGTTGAGGAGGACGATTCGCGTTTTCGTATTACGCTGTCTGGGTGGAGACAAACATAAGGCAGTCTGCTCACAAGCTGGAGAAGCTTGAAGTGCAACTGAGGGAGCACAAGTTGCAAACGTTCAAGGATGTCAAACGCCACGGCCACGACGAATTAGCCGAACATTATCTGAGCTGCGGGGATCTGACCAATGCCCTGAAATTCTACTCACGGAACAATGACTACTGCACCAGGGGCGAGCACGTGGTGAACATGTGTCTGAATATGATTAGGGTGTCCATTTATATGAAGCACTGGTCCCATTTCATGTGCTTCATAGCGAAGGCTGAGAACGCTACGGACTCCGAACAGTCCAAGGAGGCGACCGCCCAGATCCACACACACATCGAGTGCGCCGCCGGCCTGGCTGAGATGCAGCAAAAGAACTACTAGGTGGCTGCCAAGCATTTCCTGAACGCCAACTTGGACCATGGCGAGCTGCCCGAAATGATCTTCGCCAGCAATGTGGTTGTCTATGGCGGCCTTTGCGCTTTGGCCACCTTCGACAGAGCGGAGCTGAAGCAGCTGGTGATTGGCTCCAAATCGTTCAAGCAGTTCCTCGAGCTGGAGCCGCAGAAATTGTTTTCCAGTTCTACGAGTGGAAATACGCCGCGTGCCTGACGCTGCTCGATGAGTTGCGTGACAATCATCTCGTGGATATGTACATAGGACCGCATGTGAGCACGCTCTACACCAGAATTCGCAGACGCGCCATGATCCAGTACTTCACGCCCTATATGTCAACCGACATGCCCAAAATGGCCATGGCTTTCAACTCCTCGGTGGGCGATCTGGAGAACGAGGATTTGCAGCTGATTCTCGATGGCCACATCCAGGCGCGCATCGACTCGCACAACAAGATCCTCTACGCCAAGGAGTCCGATCAGCGCAGTATCACTGTGCAGCGTGCCCTGGCCTTGGGCAAGGAGGATGAGCGCCGGACGCGAATGCTCATCCTGCGTGCGGCTCTTCCAATTGAATGCATTGAATAATCCATTCACGACCATTATCCTTATGTTGCGAACCAATAAATCATCTACTTAGTCATTGGCCTAAAGTCTGCCTAAAGATCGGGTTGGTCTTTTTAGCGCAGAACGAAACTCGTTTAATTTCTTAAATTGAAATTATGGTAATTTCCTGCAGTCATGCAAGTCTTTCCCATGCTCTTCGTGTCTGGCCCGCAACCGATGACGGGGGCAGGCTGCCACTTGGGTGGGGTGTAGGGGAGGCTTTTAGCTGTTAGCTGATGGCTGTTAGCTAACCAAGAGTCAAGTTCATAAATTTAAAGCAAAACAAGCCGGATCGGGCGGGGCTCTCTCCGTAGTGGGTGGCCGCACTAACCGCTGCAACGACTGCTGGCCGAGGTGGGGAAATGTTTTCCAATTTGAAGGTTAGCACCAGCTAATCGATAGCTCTCCATGGAAATTCTGAGAGTGTTGATTTATGGCATTCCAGTCGCAATTATGCCCGACGCGACTGCGGGACCTGGCAAAAGTCGCACATTAATGTGTTCAATTGAAGTGGCAACTGCCACACTGCAGGACAGAGGGGAACAGACAAAAAACGTCAGAATGTGGGGGTGGATATCGAAAAACGCCCATGGCACATTGGCAACTTGTTAAGCTCCGTTGTTCTTCCAATTGCCCCTCCAAGTGAAGCGTTTTATTGGACTATAGTCCCGGCCCTTTTTCGCCACACTTCTCTCCATCGACCCGTTCATCAATCGCATTTGAGGTGGCGTCTAGTTATGTACCTGTTGAGAGAACAGATGCGTGGCCTGAGGGTTTGCGTCCTTGTTCCGATTTGAGCTCGCACAAAGCTGTCTGGATGTTGAGGACGGGTTTCCGGTATGAGAGGCCCGCTTCCTGCTCAACTAATCGATCCAGGATCAACTTGGCCTTATGGTTATGACATCGTTGCGGCCCACGCCCACGCCCCAACCCAACCCCATTCATTGCCATTTGACTGGCTTCCGCCCTAACCAACGTCGGTCCACACATATCCACTCATGTGGGGTATCTGCCGCACAGAGGGCGACCGCAGAGTCATGCCAACTCGACTCAGTTTTGGGATGTGCCAGGCAAATAACTTGGATCGCAAGCCAAAGCTCCTCTGCACTCCGCACTAAAACCACGTCGATTTCTTTTGGGTATTCCGCACCCACTGTGGGAGGAAGCAACTCTCGGCTGTGAAGCTTTGGCATGTAGATTGTGTTTGCCTATGTTGCAGCTCAAGTGTAAACATCATCGGGGCACAAGGATGTGCCTGGCTTGTGGCAGAGACACACTGGGAGAAATTCCAAAGTTTACAGCTGATAGAATTGCTCTCCCAATTCTCTAAACTACTCGCTTTGATTCCTGCTTGGTATTTCTTTCAGTGTAAGTCACTATCTCTCACATGCTGTGACGGACTCCCCTGTGCCTCTTTCTGTGTGCCAGTGTGTGTGTGTGTGCCCATGCGTTGGCTTTGGCTGCCGCCATCAGCGCGAAGGATGCCTTTGATTTCATTTCACTTCATTTCATTTTGTTGTCAGTTGAGGCAAACTCGCGACTGCGTCGATACATAGCGCCCGCCACCAGCTCCACCACCCCAGCGTCGACCAACAACCTCTTACCTTTAGCAGGGGCCGCAACCTGCCACAAGCCGCACTTTCCCTACTCATAAAAGACAGAGATCCAAAACCAGCGGCCTGGAATGACGGACGATGGTTGGAGATAATTTTTGCTGTTCGGCTTCTTGATGGGAATGGGCAAAAATGCTGGGATTTGTGTAATTTACTTCATCGAATATTAAACAAGGCAAATGGCGACAGAAACGTAGGTCTGACTGAGCCACTTCAAGGGACTTGGGGCAGGACGAAAAGGAAGGTTACATTTGCCAGGATACTTACTTGAGATGTGGCCATTATATGCATTCCTTGATGGCTTGAATATTTTTCCCTGATTTGGCCAAAGATCCCGCCGCACCAAACGAAATCGAATTTTGTTCTTTTTTGGTTTGTTCTTTTTAATTTCCTTCAATAATATGTATGTCTCGTTTATTATTCAATATGCGTTCTAGTTCTATTATTTTCGATTATTTCTCTCGTCAATATATTCTCGTATGTTCTCGTATAAATAAATGTTCATTGCGACTCTCGTCCGCTCTGAATGTTGGACAGGCTCTCTTCTCCTCATCATGATCGAATATACGAACGAGTATAAAACGCCGAATTTCGCCGAATTCCATGGCCCAAGCCAATATGCGGTGTATACAAAAAAAAATCATTGTGCAATCATTTCAAATTCAAATTTTTGCTCATAACAATCATAATAAATTCATATAATAACAATAATAATAGAGGGAATTATTCAAATGTTATTGCAATATTTTATTGTAATAAGAAAACCAATCAACGAGCCAGTGTGTTGTGGGGGGGGGGGGGGCGGATGTGTGTAAAAAATGGAAATACAATGAATTTTTCGCTGCCATTCTTTAGTTGGTTTCCTGTTTTGGTTTCTTCTTAGTTTAGTTTATGTTTTGTTTTTGGTTTGTCTGGTTTGCCTTTTGCTGGTGTCTTAAAAAATGTATTAAAATTAGCTTAACTATCAAAATTATATGCACTCTGTTGTTGTAGCTTCATTTGTTTCATTGAGTTTTATCCCCCTTGAAAAGTTTCCATTACGAATCACTAGTCGTCAGCTTATATACACATTTATTTCATATTATTCATGCTCTTGCCGTTTTGTATTTTGTATCTGGTTGTTGGTTTTTGTTGCTTATGTTTGCCTTAACTATGAACAGTTTGATATTACAAATATATAATGCAATTATCCTTGATGCCATATAACCTGTGTCTTACGTTTAGTGAGTGGCATTTACATGTTGTTTATCTACATGAATATCAAAAAACTATGCAGGTTCCTCTAATTCCAACAATGTTCTGCAGCTTATATAAATAAATGTTAACATTCAATATCTCCTGCCTCCTGCCTTCTCCGTACTCCCCGTACCCCTCATTCAAAGCCTCTGTATCTCAATGTGGAACAGAGTAAGCGGTTTTTATGTACTATAGTTACAAATTGGGCGCAGCGATTTTTTTGTTAGTGAGATGGAGCGATTGAGTGGACAGCAAGGTCAAATCGAAAGTTTCTCTTTCTGTTTCGTTTTACTTTTAGAAATTAAATATTGTCAAGCACAAATTTCATGTGAGTGTGTGCCTCGATCAGCCTCGAAACCAAAGATAACAGTAATAATAATAAACCGGATTAATGGTGATTATCGTGATAGAACTAACTACATTATGCATAGATACATAGATACTGATGCGGAAACGTGAAAATCTCTTGCGGCATGTGGTTTGGCGTGCTAGCTTACTGTTTTGTTTGAGTGATTGATTGATGGATGATTGAATCAAGAGTGAGAAGTAAATTGCTTTTCATAATTTTGGGTTTTGGGTTGTCCTCAACAACACCCAGTAATATCATATCTCTTTATATACCATTCAAATGATCACAGTCAAAAAACTTGCATTATTCAATTAATCGCTAAACATTTTCGTTTCCTTTCACAAAGATGGGAGGGACGCCTCCAAAATGATTCAATTAAAATTTACGGAATAACAATTTGACCAAATTCTCTCAACTTGGGGCACTTTGTGAAGGGCATTCGTCTAAGACGAACTTAATTCAAAAATTCTACAACCAAAAAGCCTAAAACGCTGAATGCTAATTTTGTGGGCGGATCTCCTACATATACTTATGTATGTATAACTGAGGCGTGGCATGTCTATTTCTGTGTGGAGCAATTAATTAACTGAAGCGTAAACTGTTTAGCGCTGGCCGAATTTTCCTTTTCCCTCCAAAACTTTTCCATCTGAATTTGCCAATTAAATTTTTGTTGGTTTGCATTTATAGTGGATTTGGTTTGCGTGACAAGCTGAACATTTTCTTGTATTTTTGTTATTTTTTGTTTATTACTAATGCATTACAAACTTATTCATTACCTATGCAAAATTGTACACTTATGTTAATAATCTGATTTTCATTTTTGTTCATTTTCGTTTTCGTTTTGTTTCTCATTCAGCGGTACAAAAATTATTCATTGCATTTGGTTTTTGTTTTTGTTGTTGTTTTTATTTAGGTCTGTTTAGGTTGCTCTGTTCGCCATTTGTTTTATATCCATAATGATTTCGGTTTTAACTAAATTTACACATTGCCTAATTTGCATTTATTAATTTCGTACACACGGATACGGCTACAATACAAATACAAATACTCGGTACATATGCCACTCGTGCCCATGGCTTATAACTAGATTTTCTGTTTTATTACCGATACCAATATAAACCGTTATAAACTCTTACATACCATTTGGTTGCCACTTGGTTTGGTTTTGGTTTTGTTTTTGGTTTTGGTTTGGTTTCTCTCTCTCTCTCTTTTCGTGTTCGTCGGCTTGGTTTAAAAATCATTTACTCGTATGCTAAAAAGTAACTAAATTTAATCAATCTTAGGAATTATTCAGTTGGATCAATTATGAATTTCTGTGTGTGTCGTCTGATTCATTTCCTCTTCTGCTAGTTGCACTAAAAAAACCTCTGATAGTTTCGGGCCGGGCGGGTGCCTTATGCTGCTGTTCCTTTGTGGCTTCCGCCACTTCACTCCTAGCCCCTCCACTTGACTACTCTTCTGTGTTTCGGATTTCGATTGGGATTGACACTATGTTGGAAGAACAAAGAGATTATCCGTAGCTGGTTCCGCAGGTATTCGGTATTAGGTTCTGCTAGAAGTCGCTACTCGTTGATGGATTCCCCAAATTGCTCTCCACAGTGTCGTCCTTATGTCAGAGCGGCGGCTTGTAGACTTCAATAGCAGGCGTGAGCATGTCCACTCGCGTAGATATCGAAGTGTCACTGTAATCAATACAAAAATGTAAACTAAAGTTAGTTAAACGTTCAAGATAAATGTAAAACTATCATTCAGCTGCCCAAAAAGATCTGCAAAAGTAAATGTTTCAAGGGGAAATATGATTGAAAATAAAGCCAGGAAAAATGAGAAAATGGAGTTAAAGAAAAGTTGCAAGTCTTATCGCAACAACTGCAGGGCACATTCCATCAGAGGAGCTTTACAGCAGTCAACAGCTGCCAGAAATATTGTACATACAGACATAAGGATTGTGCCACAACAAAGCTGTGCTGTCAAAAGTGCTTAAATGTGTATGTATGTACTCTGTACATATATATATGTACTTGCAACGAAAACAAAACCAGAAATAGCATTAATCCCATAATGTCACATACAAATTGTATTATGTACATAAATGTATGTATGTATATAAGTGACTTCCGCATGTTTAATCCACTATTCACTAATATCCTTATCAAATCAACGGCATTGCAGCCCATCCTAATATATCCATTTAAATTTGATACCCATATTCCTTTCTATTTAAAATGTTTTTCCTTTGTATTTATTTCGATTACATGTACTATCTGTGATTCCATCTGCTGTACATTCATTTAATTGTAGTTCCCCTTATACAGTGCTCTTCCATAACATACAATTCTATATATTTGTTTACCATTTAATTCCATTGTCTATGCTTTTCATAGCTGAGATATATTTTTGTATGCACCTGATCCACCCGCTACAATACTGCAATGGGTGGCGGTGGTACTCAAAGGGAAAGACTTTCCTCGTTTTGATTTCATTTATTCGGTTCAATTGTTACATTTATTTATTGCGAGTACACACACATATTTTCTTTTCTTTGTTCGTCCAACCTACGACCCACAACTACTTTCTTGTACTCTACTGTGTTTTTCCTTATTTTTCCCTGTCTCGCTTTTCCTCCAATTCACATCCTCTTTTGATGAAACTCCTCTGTGCCTTTATCACAGGCATCCACCGAATTGGAGCTGCTTTTCCTTTGTTTGCTTGTTGCGGATGCGAATGCGGATTCGGTTTCGTATTGTAAATGAAATGGAATTAAATGAAATGTGAAATTTATTGTATTTAGGGGATTTCCATGCCACAAGCACTGCGGGTGGGATAGAGACAACGAGACAAAAAGCAAAGGGAATCGCATTTTCGCTTACTATTTCAAATGTAATTTATATGCGTACTTATGGCCCCCACTGTGCTCACTGGCTGTTCGTTCACTTTATTGGCATTCTACTTTAGTTTTATGTGTCTTTACTCTCTGCTCTTCTGCTCGATGATCGTATTCGAGTATTCGTGTAGTTTACTGCACTTAGCCTCGAATATTAAATTTAAAAAAAAATCTCATTTTGTTTCACGCAAGTTTTTCCCCTTCCCCCCGTTATATAGTATATGTTTTTTTCAGCACATAGTAGACTGCTTTTAATAAATCCCCAGCCTTACATACTTAACTAGTTCATAGAGAGAGAGGGGAGAGAGAGAGAGAGTGTGTAGAGCAAAGAGTTCGAGATAGTTTTGCAGGAACTTTGCTTCGGTTCAGAAACAAAAACAAAACAGGCAAAAGCTAAAGATATTCCTGAAAACTTTCGAGTGCTGGCTGGCAGCCACTCCAAATGCGCTTAACTGAAATAATTAAAACGAGAAGCATTCGAAAAATGCTACAAAATGTTATCCAACTTATCGATGCTTGAGTGCTCTTTCAACAGAAATATGTATGTAGTTGATTCAATTATATTTGATATTCATCATCCTGTGAATTATCCTCTATCTGTTTAACATATAAGCTATGTATGTATGTTAGTTGCGAAATTCAAAGAGGAAAACAAAATGCACAGAAATTTCCATGGATTTAAGATAGAGAAGTCCTTGTGCAAAACCACGGGTAACTAAAAAACCACTTTTACCAATGCCACATTGTGGCATTGCACACTCCCTGGAGTATATCACATTGCTGGGAACTTGAAGGTAGGGCAAGAGAGCACCAAGAAGGATAGCATCTGGCGTTGGCCATTCATCAGCATCAGCAGGGAGTTGGAGCAGCAGAGAGAGAGAACGCAATTGCATTAGGGTCTTGCCGAGGGGGAGAGGGCACATCAAATGGCAGGACAGGATGCAAGGACACTGAAAAGTGTGCAAATTGTTGGCAAGCTGTTAAAACCATGTTCCAATTAAAAATGCAACAAATTCGAGCAAAAAAACAGAAGCTCTGCAACAGCAACAGCAACAGCTGCAACTGCAACAGAAACATCGGCAGCAATTGAAAGTACGAGTATTGTGTGCACACATACATATACATACATACATACATATACATGTACATGTAGGATGTAGAATGGAAATGCAATTAAAAAGGTTTTTTCAATTGCATTTAACATGAAATTAGTTTCAAGAGTCATAAAAACTATGAAATGCGTGGCAAGTGGCCTGCGGCTATCTGTCGGTTGCTTTGTGCCACTTTTTGTTGCAATTCTCTCTGTGCACTGTGTGTGTGGGCGTACAATTGATTTTTCAAATCAATGCTTTATGTTGCAGGAAAAATGGAATATTTGCAACGCAGCTGCAAGTGGCACATTTTCCTTGGGTCCTTGGGGCGTGTCCTGCCACAAGTTCCGTCGTTTACTATATTAATAACTAGTTCGTCAAAGTTCCTGACGGGGAGACCCCCGAACAGAAACTCATCTCGAACATTCCCCAAAGTTGTTCGAGTTCGAGTTCGAGCAAGTGCACAACGTCTCCGTAAACTAAATCTACTAAAACTGACTTTGACAACAACTTTATGCAATTAACTGCCCCGCCCGCTCCGGACCGGACCGAACCGCACCCTACCCCTTTACCCAGTGCTAAGGTGGGGTGGGGGGGGAGAGCCAGCTTATTATAAGCGACAACAAGCAATGTAAATGCCAACTGGCAGTGAGAAATGGCCAAAGGCGACAGACGGCAGGCGGCAAGCGGCAGGCGCCAGGAAAAAGCGAAACCAGGTCAAACAGGTGTGTAAGAGTACAGTCAAGCTGGGAGGGCAGGGCAAGGGAATGCGGAGAGCAAAACTTGCCAATGTATTTAATTTGAAAATGCGACACCGACACTGCGGCGTTGAATGCTTCGTGTAAATTAAATTACACGTGCCACGCCTTCGAAGCTGCGCTGGCTATAGGCTGCTCTGCCGCCTTCCAACCCGAAACATGGTACATTAAATTTTCATTTGGCCAAAAGTCCCACAAACTTTGGAAACAAGTCACAGTCGCACTCGCAACCAGGACAGGGACAGGAGCCCTAGGCAGCACCAGCAGCAGCAGCATAAGCAGATACAAATAAAGATACAGATAGAGTCTCGACAGAGAGAGTGCGAGTGCGAGAGTGGGGCGTTTTAGAGGTCAGCATACTGCGGGCCCAGAGCAGGACTCAGGGCTTAGGAGCCAGCATCCACCATCACCACAAGCAAAGGCATCGTCACCTGGGTATGAGCCTTAGCCTAAATCTCCATCGCCATCGCCATCCCATCCAAATCCACATCCTGCAGGCGACAAGTAAACACAAACAGCAACACTAACACCAAGATAAACAGCATCCACACCACCCAAAACACCCAAACACCCAACACCCAAACACCCAACACCCAAACACCTAGAGGGACCAAACAAGTGTCGGGAGCAAGGCACGAGAGAAACTCAAAATCTCATTAGTTACATTTTTGAGAGGACAGAGAGGCCTTGGCTTGGGTTAAAGTTTCGGCCGCATTAAGCGGATGCGACAATACAGTGTGGGCCAACAGTTTCCAGATTCACTTTACCACCAAAAGGACTCACATTGTTAACAGCAGGAGAATCCATGAGAAACAAACAATTTGAGCCTGAAAGAACTTTTTATTTCATTATAATTATTCACAAAAACTATGATTCCCGTATAGTACATCTGTGAGTACTCCTCCTTATTTCGATACGAATATACCCGTGTGCCGTATGACTGACTACTAGGCATGAAAACTTTATCTCCAGAACTGAACTTAAAAAGAACATTGAAAAATATTTGTGCATTTATTAAGGATTTTTTAACAGTTCCTCCCACATACTATACATACGAGTATACAGTAAATGCCTCGGCACGTTCCTGTATATGTATTTTGTTTGATAAGAGAATGGTTTGGTATGGTATGGTATGGCATGGAATGTTGAATGAGATGGAAGTGTGCCACGCCCCAGGCGTTGGGTATATGTATATCGGTGTTGTCTTTGCCGCTTCTGCTGCTGGTTTTGGTGCTGATTCTGATTCTGCTGCTGCTTCTGCTTCTGTTGCTGTTGTTGTTCATGTTTTTGTTGGCCATATGGCAGCACTTTAAATGCAAATGAAAGCACTGAGCTGAGCGTTTGTCCTCGTCGTCTGCGTTGACGGCAATGTTGTGCGTCGAGGTCGCCTACCATTTGAGAAGTGTCCTCCGTCCTGTCCTGCATGAGTGGGAGATTGTGGGTTCTCTGTGTGTGTCTGCGGTGTTTGTGTGTGTGTGTGTTTGTTAAAGGAATTTGCATAAAGCTCTAAACTAGCATGAATATTCGGTTAGGCTTTTTTCCTTGCGGTGCTGGTGGTGGTGATGGGAGCACACGTGACTGCCTCATGGACTGCAGAAAGTTTTTGTATGTCAAGGCACTGCTACTGCAGATACATTCTGCACACACAGATACTTGTTGAGCCTGTCCTTGCCATGACATGCCCAAACGCCCACCTTGAACACTGCTACCGTCCTGTAGGTCACCGCTGGCTGACATTTCCAATCAATGCCCGCCATCGCCATCGCCATCCAAGTCAAACAGAAATTTTTGTTGAATTTTTAAGCATTTGTCGTCGAGCCAAACAATTGGGGCGGGGCAGACAGGGCGGAGAGTGGTTCCACAAAGTGCTCGGAAACTTTTGTTTTGTCATTTGCGTGGGCGTTGGCCAATTCAATTGCCAACTTGCATTCGAACTGAAACACAAACTGAAACTCAAATTCCAACTCAAATAAGGGAGGGCACGGAGCAGGGCGCAAAGGGGGGGCGCATAAGGGCTGGGCGAGTCGCTTGTCTTGGCCAAGTCAACAAGGGCATTGATATTAAGTAGCCGTGGCCGAGAGCATAGACGATTCATCATCTGTCCTCCCTCTGGTTCGGCTTGTGCTTCAGCTGGAAACTTTGGCAAATGTACTGAAAAAGTTTGTTGGTTTTCGCTTTGGTCATTTCGAAGGAGGCGGTGCTGCTGCTGGGCCAAGATGTAGCCACCGCCTGGTGGCCATTAATCAATCCAGGCAGCCATCCCGCTACGTGATGTCTAGTCCGCTGCCCATAAATAACCCCCCTCAGCCACGGGGGTATACGAAAATCTAAAACCGGCCGAAAAGGATTTATGTAAATAAATACTTTGTATGGGTTACCAATCGACAGCTTCGTGTCGGCAATCGATGCGGAAGGAAATGGGGAAAAACCTGTGGGGAGAAGGCCAAGTGGAGGGGTGGGAGGGGTGGCTGCCCGGGAAGACCTTGGAAAGTCAGAAATTTTAGTTTCCGTTGATTAATTTCCGCTCACAGCTCAATCATCACGTCGACAATTTTTGCGCATATTTCTCTTCCTTTTGGGATATCATTTACGAGTACAGCTGACAGCTTTAAATCGAACTCGTTCCAGCAACGAAGTGGGGTGGCAATCGCCTGAAGGCTATCAGTGCAGCTAGTGACGTTTCGGGGCCAGAAATTTAATTTCGGGCCATGTTCGTTAAAAGGTCGGACACATGATTTATTTGCCATGCCCGCATTGATTTCCAGTTCGATTTCGATTTCTGGTTTCTGGTTTCCCTGCCACTCGTCACTTGCTTAATGAAATCATTCCGTGACACACACACACACACACACTCATTCCTACTCGCTCCCTAAATACAATATCTGTATGTATGTACAAGTATATGTTGTCCCTCTGCCCCATCGATTCCGCTTAATTGTTAAATCGAATCCGCTGCCTGTGCGCTGCATGCGACAGCGTGGCGTATGCGTAATGCGATTATTGTTATGTGTTGATTGGAATCGAGTTTGCATTTAAAGTGGATTGGCATTGTGTCCCACACGCAGGACAATGACTGAAAACGGATTAAATATCAACCAGCGCGGAGAGACCTCTCTCTACCAATCACAGCGAACTGCTGCTCATCTCTGCTCTGTTTTGGCTGAATTGAAACTGATTTGTGGATAATTTGTGATATATTGTGGTGTATGTACGTAGTGTAGCATGCGTTGTATAAGTTTACTCTCAAAATGTATACCAGAGAAACGGTGTATGCATTTTTGCTGCCAGGGATACGGTGTGTGTGTGTGTGTGTGTGTGGATTCTCACGTATCCTTTAAGCTGGCTGCGGCTCTTGTGGGGGCGGTGCTGCGGGGCAAATATGAAATATTTCCGAAACGAATGTACCATAACAGTTGAGTGAATAAAACATTAACAAATATTTATTTCCATAACTGCTGCCGTTTGCTGTTTGCCTCCCCGTCGCCCCTCCCGGGGGTCTGCTTTTATTTTATTATATTTATTTTCTCGCTTTTTTTTCCTCTTTTATTTTCCCTCTACGGCAATAGAGCTTGTCCTTGCTGTTGTTTCGACTCTCCCCTCTGACTCTGGGTTTCAGCTACTATGTAGTACTGCGATTACACCAAGCGGCAAATAAATAAAATAACAACAAGTAAAGCAAAGAACGAAAGCGCTGCCCCAGCGCCACACTAACAATCGTTTCCACCTCACCTCAGCCCCTGGGTCAAAGAGCAAACGACGGGGGTTGCTTTTTTTGGTTTTTTGGTCACATTCTGCACTCAAAGCGAGTAACTGCAACCGCTGGCAACATTCCGCTATACGAGTAGACGTAGACCCACATCGACTAAGCACCGTCGGAC
Source organism: Drosophila bifasciata (assembly GCA_009664405.1). NCBI lineage: Eukaryota > Metazoa > Arthropoda > Insecta > Diptera > Drosophilidae > Drosophila > Drosophila bifasciata. The sequence goes on from CM019044.1 coordinate 11,020,101, forward strand.
TGGTGCTAATGCAGCATTTAAGGCAAACTCTCGCCACCACTCGTTGGCTTTTTCACTCTTTTGACGGGTAAACCACACAACAGAAATGGCAGAAAGCCAAGGCGCTGCCACTCTCCACTACACTCCACTCTACTCCACCCCATGGTAGAGTCTATTCCCCGGTTGCCACTCCCATTGCGGCAGCCATTGCCGGGCATTGCTGGGCACGTAAATTGCGTAAAATCCCCGCAGCTGATGCGCGAAGCCAACGCGTACTCCTCACTAATTGCACATTTTTATCTCAATTATTGCGGCTTACTCGTACTTCTTTTGAGTCTACCACGCCACAGGAGGAGGGTAGGGGTAGTTGGAGAGGAAAGCGCAATGCCATCCCATCCACTAGGGGATTATGGGGCCATGGACCATGCCATGTTGCATCTTCTATGCCGCTCGAGTGGTTAAAGTGCATTTAATTTTGCCTTTGAAAACCAAACAACTTGTACTAAACGTATGACAAATTTTGAGCGGCATTTTATGAGAGCAAAGGGAATATTCATATTATACGGAAAACCTTAGAATTTTTTTTAGCAAAAAGCCCACGTGTTGAGTTTATTTTAAGTGTGAAAACTCATCTGCAGGCTGTTGGCTAGGAAAATTGTCATTGAAATTTTAGTTACACTACACTACACTACATTACGTCGCTTGTCTAAAAGACAGAAGACAGACACAGAGCTGGCTAGATTATCCAACTCATATCTGCACAGTCTAACAATCGATAATCTTCACTAAAAATTCAAGCTAAAGCATATATTTTGCTCGCTCTCACTGCATGCTTTTGCCGTCGCGCTTTTTGTTTTCTTCAGCTGTAGTAGAATCTGGGCATTTATGGTCGAACTAACTATGAGGCTGGTTTAACCAAATTTAGAAATTCTACGGGAAAAGCAGGCATTGTGTGTGATCTAGTTTGGCTTTGTTGTCGAACTTCTAACAGGCAGTCAGTGTTTTGTCTGGTATTTTGCAGGGCTCCATCGATTAAAAATTATTTTGTAGCTATCGATTGTTATCAACGTCCAAGCGTGTGTGGTGCGGCAAAATTTTTGTGCATTTGCAATTTGCAAATTAAAATTGCAAAAGTTTAACCTCATATAATTTGGAACCATCTGACTTTTATTTCATGCCAAAGGAACATAGCTGTTGCTCCAAAGGTGTGAATGCGTTTTGTGGTTGGATTTGAGTGATGTCAGATGCGGTAAGTAAGCTCTACTTTGCGCGCATTATTTTATTTTTATTTATGTATAGCTTGTTTTTAGCAGAGCTTAAATTACAATATAGACATGATGAATGTATCTTCAGATGAGGAGTCGGTGAGCTCAATGCCCTCCCCACTGCACTTAAGTCCAGCTTCGAGCTGGAGCACCCGTTCGAGCGTAACTTCTAGCTCGAGCAGCCACTCCTTCGCTTCAATCGGGTTCTCCAGCTTTGGGTCCAGCTCACACACCTCTGGCAATAGCTCGCAGAATACGGATGCAGACAGTGTTGGACTTATCGTAACCATCGATGATTCCCTATCTCTCCGGAGTGCTTCATTTACCACCGACTCTTCGGGTGGAGAGAACTCACCCTCACGCATTGATATTCCCCAAATAGAGGCCAATATAAACCAAAGTATGTTAAAGCCATTTAAAGTCCGGGCAAGGGACTAATTGTTCTGCCTTTCAGTAAACCTCTACTGTTCGCAAATAGTCGCCAGGATTGGCCCCGACACCAGTGGGGCACGAACTTCGACACCAAGGATACAGGCACCAACCGTCTGTATTGGTTTCAGTAATAACCGTAAGCTAACCGTTCTGTGCACTATGCAAGGAAGCAATCATGATAATTCTTTTATCAATTTCCTTCGTTTTTTAAAATCAGGTCCAGTGGAGGTTATAGATTTGTCGTATGTACACGAGGAGTCAGGTCCTAGAACTGCAGCGAATGTCGTACCTGAAGCAGTAATCGACTTGTGTTCTCCGAACGGATCAACGATTGTTTTGGATGACTCCGTCACAGTCCCTACTAATCGGCGTCGTAGCCATGATAGCTCCAGTACTCCAACAACAGCTAGTGCTATGTCGGTTGGCGACGACAGCGGTCCGTCGAGTCCGAAGCGCAAGCGCAACGACAACAACAACAACAAGCAGTCTGATAATGATATCTACCATTGTCCCGTTTGCTTGGAACGCCCTCGAGAGCCATTTTCCACAGTATGTGGCCACGTTTTTTGTGGTCAATGCATCGACGCTGCCATACGCGCTACCCACAAGTGTCCACTGTGTAACAAGAAGTTGAACCTACGCCAGAAATCGCGTATTTATTTGTAGGCCTGTACTTGGAGTCATCATTTGAGCCTCAATGAACTTATAATTATTTAGTTTAACCTACATTTTTCTTTTGATTTTAATTTTGTTTTATGTTAAAGACGCCGTTTTTGAATTTCCTATGCACATGTTGTATTCCACAATAAAGAAGAGAGAATCCAGAACAATCCCTTGCCAGCTCAGCAGCATAGCAGATCCTAGCAAGCCTGGACTTGCATCGGTTATTTGGGTAGTGTAATGTCAGTGAGGGAATATAATTCCTGCTCAGTTGTTGGCATAACTTCAGACAGGAAGGTGCTCAAAAGTGTTTGTGCGGTTAAATATTCGTAATTAAAATGAGTGATCAACTAAATGCTCATCAGGATATGGTGAGGCGAGAGCTAGAGGAAATTGCTCCTGGCCTGGCTGGACTCGTTGAAGGGAATATAATTGCAGGTAATGAAATTGTTGCAGGCAATTCGGATATTACAAGCGTCTGTTTTTGTTGTCAGCTCCACCAGGAAGTAGTGGACGCAGCGGCCTTGCCGATCCAGCGATTTTGGCCTATGTAATACATGCTCCGGAGAATGGGTCTACTGAAGGGGGCCGGGAACAGTGTCACCCTGTGATATCAATATCTATGTGGTCAATCAAACCGAAAGTGGCACACCCGTAACTATGGATATTATAAGTAAGTAAAAAGCAAATACTATACATACTCGCAATAAATTGTAACGAAATGATTTGAATTTCAGGTGGCCATAGCGCCATTATAGATACCGGCAACAGAAATGTAATCGTACCATTGGACGAGCAAATTAGCACCAAACTATTTGTCGTGAATGTCTATCAGACTACCCCGACTACCCGTTTGGCCAATAGTCCAAGCGCTGTCAATCCTGTGTCCCAGTACAGATGCCCAATATGCTTTAGTGATGCCAAAGAAGTGGGGAGTCTACGTGCCCTCCCTTGCGGACACATATGTTGCGGCTCTTGCCTCGAAAGGGCCTTGGCAACTCGTCGCGCTTGCCCCATGTGCGGCGCACCAGGGGAGTTTAGCATGTCCATGCCTTTGTTCTTCTAAGATTTGATTGTAAAGATGCATATAAATGCTAACCATTGATGAATTATAAAATATATATATATGTATGTATATATATCCTTGTATTTTGTCACTAATCGTGAGTGTATATGTGTCAGCTATACTTTGAATTGATAGAACTACTTGGAGTGCTTGTACTACAGTACTTTTAGAGCAGCCGACCAGCTGTGAAGCGTTGCCAATTAAGTACAGCCAGAGTCCACAAACTCCGTCAGCAGTTTGGCCACCAAAAGAGTATGCAAAGCAGAACTTGCACCGCATCCAAGGACCGCAGCTCCGCAGCACTGTGCTGAGCAGCCCACAGGCATTACCATCATCATCATCGAGGACAAGGAGGGGAGGAAAACTTCCTAGCCGCATCAGCACAACTCGTGTCTCTCTTGTGAATGGGCGCAAGTGAGTTACTTGTAATTACCACAAAATTCAATATATACACTCGTTGCTGCGGCACTACCCACCCACACACACCCCACCCCCACCACACAGACGGCACAGACAGCTGCCGTCATAGTCAAACATTATTTGGCATAGTCTCGGGCTTGTCCTGGAACTCGTTTTGCCTAACGACCCAACCATCGACTTGCGTCATATCCCTCCCAAGTTGTCGAAGATGCGACTACCGCACGCACAGATGCCTTCGCATTGGTCCACAGCTGTAGCTGTAGCTATAGGTGCTGGAGCGGCAGGGTATAGGAACAGCAGGAGTGGGAAGGAAGGAGGACCTGCCTCCTCCACACTCCAAATGACAGCTGTAAAAAATCACAGCATCAGCATAAAAGTGCTTAAAAGCAGCCGCCGTGTCCTGAGAGCGGGGCATGTTTTTGCTTTTTGCGCTTCACTTTGCACTGAAATTTCCAGATTTTACTCCCCACCACCCACCACCCATCAGACATGAGACACCAGACATCAGCCATCAGCCATTCCATTCCCCCGTCCATCGGTGGCTGTAAAAGTTTCGCGCAGTTTTTCTCCTACTGATTCCTATCTACTAAATTTACGTTTCTTGACAGCCTGAAGAGGACGCAGCTCTGCCCATTGTTGCGAGAAAACTCATTTCATCAACGGGCGGGCGTACGTTCGGTTTTGCTCGTTTTAATGGAATGATTTGGAAAAATAAATTATGAAGCATTTTAATTGCCACAAAACAGATTCCATAACACCACCAGCAGCACCAGCAGCAGCAGCAGCAGCAGCAACCACCAGCAACCACTAACAGCTCCGATGGGCATCTTCAGTTTGAGCTCGTTAATGCGGCAACCTAATTCAATTTTGCATCTTAATCCAATCAGCAAATTGAAGAATAATTGCCACACAGACAGTGGGCCAGAGATAATATTACATTTTGCATATTAATTGGGATTTACTAATTAAAAAGTTTTCCTGGTTATACTTTCCATTTGGTCGTAGGGAAAACAATGAGCTTTCGCTTTGCGTGGGGCTGTGGTTGGATCTGGGTCTGAAACAGGGGCAGAGGCTGGGGTTGCTAAGAAAGCTTACATGGTTGGATTAGGCGCCAGTAGACCTTTGTCAAATGTCGGGTGGTCTTTCGGCGAATTATGAATCAGATAACTGACCCATAAGCCTTTCAATATTAATTAGAACAGTTTGCTAAGGGAATGCTTTAATCATTGAATGTTTGCATTTGCATTACCGCCCACTATGGGAGTCATTGGAAAAGTTTTTAAGATTATAAGCTCATGGAAAGTTCAAGGAAATGCAATTACCTATATAATTAGATACTTAGATATCTGATCATTGAAATGTCCACAGATATAATTTCTTTGGACTTTTGTTAGCAGCTGAAGTGCAAATTCAATTTTAAGGCCTTCCTCTTGTGGCCCGCCCTTTAAGATTGAATTTATGCTTGATTGCAGTACGCTCTGTGCACACATCAAAGACCATGCCAAGGATGACTATAGGGCACATTCGTCTGTATAGATCCATTCCCGAGAGAGACACCCAATGGTCTAGCCTGTCTGTATGCAGCATTCGATTCGAAGTGCACAAGCTCAAAGTTCGGCACGCGCCATTAAATTCGTCAATGCAATTTGCACACAGCAATTGACATAATAAAAAAAAACCAAACAAAAAAAAAGGGGCTAGAGAGACAAATAAATCGAGAATATTGCGCATAAATGTATTTAAAATTACGCATTGCTCATACGCAGCGTATGGCAATATTTCCGCTCGACGGCGCCTTTTGTGTGCAAGTGCGCGTGTGTGTGTGTGTGTTGTAGTAGTAGATGTGTGTCCGTTGAACAGGAGCCGGTCCGGGCTGGCCACTTAGTATTCCGTTCAGTAGCAAAACGACTGACACGTCGTTGCCTAACGGCAAGGAGCAACATCAATATCGCATAGCAACAGTGGCAGTGGCAGCAGGCGGCGCAGGAGTCAATGGCAAAGAAGACGCCTAGAGGCTACGCAGGCCAATTTGCAATATTATTGATTTTTCATTTTTCGTTTGGGTTTGGGTTTTGGTTTTATATTTTCGGTTTCATTGCCAGCAAAAACTAAAGGCAACAAAACATGTCCAAACACACACAGAGCAGAAAAAGTTGGCTGAAACACGCTTCTGGCATGGCCTGGCCATGCCCAATGCCCAATGCCGTGCAAACGCCAGCGATGAGCCAACCAACAATCGCATATACACACACATCACTGTACACAGTGTACACCCACCCACCCATTGGCATGTCGCGTCCCGGGGCCAGTTAAATAGTCAAAGGACAGCAACTGTGCTGGCGTCAACGAAGGCGTCTCTGGCGCTCTTCGCTTCGTTCTTCAGCGGCGGCAAAATATAAAGTTTTGCAGCCCACAAAAAGATACGACTATTAAATACCTGATACTGGTAATGGATATTGCAAATCCGAATGAATATTTTTGAGTTTTGGGAACCAAATTTGTTTGTGTGCCCTTAGAATGTTGCAGCTTTAGGCATACAAGCGTACAAATAGATGGAAATGTGTTTCTGGAATTGCAACAGATGTGTAGGTACTGACTTTTGTCACTGAATTCCTGTCTGTAGACTTAAATATGTCTAGGGTATATGGCTATAACTGTTTTTTGTGTGGCGACGCGACATTTGCCGAGTGTGTTGCCCAGAAACAAAAGCAATAGCAAATAGCAAATAGCAAAAAAAAAGAACACAAGCGAAAAGTAAAAGCAAAAAGCAAAAGCAAGCAAAACAAAATTAGTTTCATAAGTTTTTTATGAGTTCATCGCTTTTTTGTGTATGGCCAGCAAACATAAACACAAGCAAGCACATGCATAGATACATACACACACACACATATAGTCGTACGTATACAGATAGAGACTGTTACATACTATACCATCGTATAAGCACAAAAGTCGCCTGGCTGACTAACCAGCTTTTGTGCCAAGGGTCGAGCGTTGGGGCGTTTGTCGCGTGGGTGGACGCCTTTCCCTGACACCCCTCCTCCTCGACATCCCCGCTCACGTCGCTGCTGTTGCTGCTGTGTTCTGGCACTTCCGCTGTTCCTCACACACCCAGGCACACACACACACACACAAACATACAGACTTTGAGGAACTTTTAGGCAGGCAAATAATTCACAAAAATACACAAATACATAGAATCATACTCGTATATATGTACATAGCAGGAAGCCAAGTAATATATATTGCGAGTAAATTTCTTTTGTTGTTCGGCTAGACGTTTAGTCGCAGCCAGAGAGAAAGAGAGAGGGAATGCTTGTATGCGTGTGTGTGTGTGTGTGTGCGAGTGAAAGAGAGCAAAATGAAAGCAATGGCGACAATTTGTTAAATTGTTATTGTTATTTCTATGTTAAATGCTCTACTGCCCTCACAATGGTCCCCTCACCTCCCCTGAAAGTTGTACCCGTACACCAAACACCACCCCATGACCAGCTACAACCCCGCTCCAGGACACACCAACGGCTGCTGCACGTAACGTCGATCTGCATAAATTATGTGAAATTTATAAGGACAACACAAAGGGAACCAACCAAACCAACAACTACAGTAGAGGCAATGCCAGTCACCGTACCCTCTGGCTGCTAGCAAAACTTATTACGCAAAACAAATATTTTACAACAATTTTTACATTATTTTTTATTATTCAGTTTTTGCCATTTTCGGACAATTCCTCACAGGAAACAGGGAAAGGGATGTTTATGCAAAGGAGGTGTGGGTATTGTTAGAGAGTTGGGGGTTTTAATTTAATTTCGACTAATTATACAGACGAAAGACAGGCTACAGGGTATGAAATGGAGAATGCAATCAACAGAAAGGTTATTACAAAATTTAAGGGTATGCAGATAGAGAGGAATGTTTGTGTGTGAATAATTAAAGTCCAGAGAAATGTTAAAATTAAATGTAAATAGGATTAAAAAAAAGAATAAAAAGGAAAGAAAGAAATTAAAACAAAAATGTAGAATATATCAAAATAGTTTGAGAAATAAATTCCACCTTATAAAACGAAAAACAAATGTCTGTTTGTCTTATTGAAAAATTGAAAATACTGAATATTGAAATGTAAAATATAAATATAATAGAAGAATCTTTTGAATTTAACATATGTACATATAGGTGCTTTGTTTTTAATAAAAAAAAAAAAGGATTCCAGAAACAAATATTGAGTGGGGCTCTATTATAATTTTTGATCCATTCAAAATAGGTTGATGCATATTGTTCCTTTGAATATTTGTGATTTTGTAAAACCACAACTATAATGATATGTTCCATAAAAAAAACTTCGCTAACGTTTTGTTTGCATGGTGAATGTGAGAAATGTAAGCCAAACAGAGAGACAACTAAAAAAAAAAACGACTGCAATCAAATCCACGTTCGCAGCGCTTTGCCAATTACAGTAAAGAGCGCATAAATTGGGGGGGAATGGGAGCAAGTATGGCAGCGAGTCATTCCAAATGTCACATTTTTGCACGCCATACGAGTATGACTGACCATTTCCGCTCACCGCTGCTGTGTCGCCCCTCTCGGCGCACAGACAGGCAGGCAATAGCCAAACACTGGCCCATTGTGTGCGACTTATGCATGTGATGGCAACGAAATTGAGTTCAAGCGAACTGCCAGCCACAATGACGGGTAGTCCTGGCTAGTCCACCTGAGCCTTGAGATTCATTAACACAACAACAAGAGAAACAGCAACAGAAACAGTAACAGTAGCAGTAAGAGCCCCAATGGCAATAACAGTAACAGCAATGGCAACAGCAACAATGTCCATAAACATAGCAAAAGGCAATTCCAATTCGTGTGAAGCTCTGCGAGTTACGGGGCTTAAGTAGCCAGGCCCACAGTCAACGCCCAACAAAATGACCAAAACGAATAGGAACTTCATAAAGCTCCACTTTCTATACCGCTCTCTCTCTCCCTCTCTCTCTCTCTCTCTCTCTCTCTCTCTCTCTGTCTTTTTATGTCGAATAGGGCATACTCGTACAAATTGATTTTCTCACACCTAAAGTAGCCCACTCCCACGACAAGTTGATTTCTCTTTCGCTTTTATTCTATTTTATTTGGGTTTCTTTTATTTGGATTCATATGTATATATAAAAATATATATATATATATATATATATATATGTATATATGTACGTAAAGATGTACATATGTGAGTGTATAGAGAAAAAGTCAAATAATAAAATAAAATCATTCAACCAATTGGAGTTTCTGTTTCTGTTTTCGATTTCGTCTGTTCTCTACGTATCCACCATCAGCCTTCCACCATCCACCAATTCCAATCTGTCGGATAAGGTGCTTTAGGCTTTGGGCACATGTCAATTATGTGAGCAGGTCCTCGTGGCTGATGGGACTGACAGCAGCCAGTCCGTTGGACAGGCAGTCACTAACAAATCAATTAGACAGAAAGGAAAAAAGGAGCAGAACTCCTACATGAGGACTACACGTTGCCCCAAGAAAGCAAGATTAACATACAATTAATAGTTGAACTTTATGTAATAGTTTGTTCATACTATTTTGACGTAATGGATTTTAGCGTAAAGTTCGATTTTTGTAGCATACTTTTAAGGACAATCAACTCAAAGCAAATTAATTTTTAATTGGACAATGACTGCTAACAATAACATAATTCAGAAGGGATGGAATATCATACCTTCTTTTTTGTTGAATACAACAAATGAATGTGTCAGAGTCATTGGCAAACACCATAACTTTTCAATTTATTTTCGGTCATGAAATGGCTACTGCCCCAGTGGTCGGTCCCTTGGTTAATTATAACAAAGTATTGATGTAATAAAGCAAAAACAATATCCACAACGCACATAAATGAAAGTCAATCTCAATCTCACACATGTGTATGTATGGGCACACAATACACAAACATAAACACAGCTACAGATACACTTCAACAATCATACATATGTACATATGTATATATAGGCACACCAAAAGGCTGCTGACAAGTTTCAGTTGTCATGTGCAATTTTCCATGAGAGGGCAGTGGATCGATGGGACTTCTTAATTGCTGGCCAGTCGCAGGAAGTTGTGCCAACAGGAGTGTTCGCATTGAGCCATTAATTATTGACACTTGTGTTCGGGCTTAAAAATTAATCAGGGGCAAACAACAATTTCGACATCGATTTTCCGCTTTCAATCTACGCCTTCATCATTTTTTCCCCACGCCTGTCTGTCCCTTTCCTGCTGATCAATTATTTAGACTCCGCTTTCGGATCGTGGGCGGCAAGATTGGTAGGAAGGGCTGCCCTTACGGGAAAACCTACTTAGCGGCTTAGAAATGGACCAAGAAGAGCCTCAACGACTCTCAGCCCCCGGGGGTGACGACAAATGGGCATTGTGAATTCATGCTGGTGACACGTGCACATGCCAGTGCTGGGTGGTAAGTTTAAGATATTAAGAGATGGGAGCCTAGGAGGACACTTGGCACAGCACTTGCCAAGTACAATGGCTATCGTCTGGTCTATGCTAATCTAGCCCCAATGGGTTATGGACACGTCCGGCATGCACTCAACACCCGAAAGCACTCCGTAGCTTAATCTCTGGTGCATTCAAATCGAGTTTGCCGGGCGTGTTTCAGCTTAATTGCCTCTATTGAAAGTAATCCATGATTAAACTTCAAGCAACTGGCAGCCAGCTACCAGCAACTGCATTGCTCTGTGGTTGAGCTTTAATCTGTGGTTTTCTGCCACACTCTATTAACTCGATGGTTTGTTGTTGAAGAGCTTCTCGCTCTCTGCGATTTCATTGTTGTTTGATTAAGCTTAATTGGTGCGAGTCCTGCCCCTCGGGTGCATTGTCCGATGCAGGCTGATTGGGTTTCAATTAAATGACAAGCCATCATAATTGATGTTCTGCCAGCGCTCATACTATGGCTCCCATGCATTCGTCATTGGGCGAAAGTGGAATCAAATTAACTCACGGCCTGACCAGTCGTCCTCTGGCCACGTTTCGAGCGAGTCCTTCTTCCCACTTACTCCTATTCCACTTAATTGCTTTCTGATGAACTTTGCCGCAATTATACCGAGGGAAAGAAGAGCTATTAAGCTTTTAAAGAAATTCGTGCGTCCATTAAGTAGTTCTGTGGAAACACAGGTAGGGGGTACAATCATTTAGGGGTAATCCATGAAATTGAATTTTATTAAAGAGTTCTACAAATGTATGTATGTATGTTCCTTCTGGTATAATTCCAGCAGAAACAATTCAAATACTTTTCAGCGTTCAACCCACTTAACACTCCAGAATTCTCGCTGGGTATTCGTTCGCTTTCTAGCCGCTTTGATAGCCGTCATAATACTTACAAATAAAACATAAATTTAAATCAATGGCTCAATAAGAATGATTTAATTGTGTTTTCATTTGGCAATGGTCAGGGCGGAGCTGTTAAAACTCAAATTAAAAGCCAGAACGTGACCAAAAAGTGAAATTTCGAGGAGGGAATTTCTTTGGGCTTAATAGGCAATTTGCAGTCGTAATCCCCAATGCAAGCAGCTGCCAAAAGTCACGCACAGCCCAAGGATATAGGGTCTCCAACAATAACAATGTCTCCTTTTCGGCCACACAGGACACTGAAATTATTTTACATATTCAAGACGACGACGATAAACTCGAAACCCAAAGCAAATGCAACTGGGTTGAAATATTAGAGGCAAATGCCAGGCACTTAATGGCCAATAAATCGATTTGCTTTCGGCAGCTAAAGCGACGCAGTGCAGCCGCAGCCGCAGCCGCAACGTTGTCTGGATTACCAATTGTTGGTCTCCCCCACATACTATACTATGTATATATACAATACATATATAGATATATATAGATGTATATAGAGTATATGGGGGACAGTATGTATGCGGATGGCGATACGGTTGGTGGAAGATCTGGGATACGGCAGCTAAGTTGGGGGCTTAGAGGGGCTAACGCTTATCGGCACGCATGCACGCAGCTGGCGGCAATTTGGATACGAAGATAAAACATTTATTGGCCACATAAAACGGGTGAAATTACCAGGGGCCCCACAATGGACGCCACATCCTGTTCTGGCCACTGCTTCCCCAGCCACGGGATGTTGGTTCTGATTCAGTTTTGCCTCTGCAATTTCCCTTGGCTGTCGCACACCCATTGAACTCGAAAAGCAAATCAATTTAGGTCCGAACTTTCCAGTATTTGGGAGGGGGGCGGCCCAGGAATTAGACAAATCGCACAAGACATTTGTCATAATCCGGCATAAAGGAATTGCCATTGTCCCAGTCCAGCCATTGTCGGATGCCAGCCGACATCTGCATCCCCTACGCCTCCGGACATTGTCCTTTCCCGAGGCGGATGCTGAAGTACGAAGTACAACTGAGACAGGAATGCCCTCCAGGCGATTGCAAAATATTCGATTCGAAACTTTGCTCTTAATTGAGTCTCGTGTTCAGCTTGTATTCAGTTTCAATCACTCCCACTCGTTGATTGAGTTTCGTTTCTTTAAACTGAACTTTTTTTTTGCAGTATTTGATAACGTTTTTAACGTTGAATATGTCATAATGATCCAATATAAGTTTAGTCATTAAAAATACCAATCTGTATAATGATTTTTTTTTTTTTTTAATTCTTTATTTTCTTTGTGCTAGGATTCTTTATCTTTGTCATCGTATGCTCTTATGCTGACATTTTCGTACATTTCTTATCGAGGTGGGACTTCAAAAGCACTCGGCGGAAACTTTTGTTTTAAGCGGGAGCATAGAAGGGGATGGAGATGGATGGGGTACGAGAAGCAGCGAAAAAGTTTAATTAAATAAATTACAAAATGCTTTGCCAGCGACAACAATTCGTTAAGAGAATCAAAGACAAAGAAGAAGCCGGCCCGGGCGAAAATAAACAAAAAGTTGAGGCATCCTGCCAAAAACCAGCCAGGACACACACCATCCAGCCACAGGCCACAGGAGGTGCAGAGGCCCAGACAAGGACGAGACGAGACGAGGATACGCGTTTGCAAGGATTCAAGACTCGCTGGCAAATTAAAAGCCAACTGTGAAGGCTTCCATAAATCACGGCTAGCAGAAGAGCAGGTGAACGGGGGTTGGGCAGTGGCCAGTGGGGTGGCCTAGACAAAAGCGGCAAAAGCGGCTAAGCTAAAAGCGGCCAGCCACAATAACTTTTAAGAAATTATTATGTTTCTTTGTTTTTGCGTTTTGTGCGCGCATCCCTTTGCAGATTGCCGTAGCCGGTAGAGAGAACTAGGAGTAGCGTGGATACGGAACGATGTCGACTTATTTGCATGTTTGTCAGACTTTTTTTTTTGTTTTTTGTTTTTAGTTTGCTGTTGTTGTTGTCGCTTCTGGCACTGGTGGGTGCCTTTAGCTTCCGGCGCGTTGCACTTGGAACGAGGTCTGACAAAGTTGCCGCAGAGACAACCAATGTACAATTTTGAGGGGTTGCGGGGGGAGAAGGAAGGGTAAGGATTGCGTTGAAAGCTCCCGAATGCCCCATTTTTCCGTGGTTGTAGCTTCTGATATTGCTATTGCTATTGCCATTGTGGCACCCAGTGCGAGTAAAAGGCCAACACAGAAGGTACAGGAAAGAGGAGAGCAAATGGCGAATAAAAAAACACGGAGAACTGGGGGCGAACGGAAAGCACAGGAAAAAATATGTGACACGAACAACGGCAAGCGACAACGTTCCGGAACAGAAGCGGAAATTGTGAAATATACAAATGTTCGTCTTGTTTTAGGTGAACTACATGCAAAGTGGGTCTGATCCAGATCCAGCTCCCAGTTCTCATCCACATCAGCCCAACACCCGCCCAATACCTCCCGGCCGTGCGGACAATGGCACGGAGCATGCCGTAATAAAAATATATGGATCCAGGCCTGGACAACGGCAAAATGTCACATTGTTAAAACAAAAAAAAAAAGTACAAGCCAAAAGGAAAGCAGGCAAAACGGAGCAATCCCGACCATTCTAAACGCGCTGATATGTCCCGTAAAACACGCTTATTAAAACGTCTGCATTTAGGCCGATTCACACACCACTACATAGTATGCCCGGCGGGATAACAAATTGGACAGGCAGCAAAAGACCCAAAAGACAACATTGAAAAAAAAAAAAAAAAATGGTCATGTAATGAATGTAAAAAGCTTCAAGGCAGCAGCAGAAATGCGACAATTTTCGTGTTAAATTTATTTAAAATACGAGCATTCGGAGGAGACTTTGCTCTGAGCAAGGTATTTCATTATTCAAGAGGTTTCAAATAAAGGATAATAGCGCAGCTCACTAGGGGTGGTTCACCGTCTTGACAATAGCAAGTGTTCAGTCAAGTCTTCTGACACAAATGTTTTTAATTTTTAGTTGCAAAATGAAAGCTAGCTATGCATAATGAATAATCATAGAATCATACTTCATACAAATACGACTACCAGCCATCGGCTTAAACATAATTATGTACATAAGTATGCTAAGCCTTTCCAACATCCTCTGACTTCATCTTATAAATAAACTTAAAGTTCTTGAAATTTCCGGAAGGCAACCAGAGAATAATAACACCAATGGGGCTGGAGGTAATAAATGCTAAACGAATCAATCGATTTTCATTGCAGCCTTGCAGAGAGAGGAAAAATCCTTGCTGACCAAAATATGCCATTTTCCTATAATTGCCTGTCACTGCCAAACGACCAAGAATTTCGTAATTAGTTTTGAGAAGCTCTTGTATTTTTTATATACATACATACTATACAGACAGTACTATACATACTATACAGTAGTATGTATGTATGTGCTCGTAGTATATGTATTTTTTAATTAAATCAAATTTCCTTGAAGCTCTGATAATTGGCAAGGCCGACCGCAAGCGCTGTCAGAAATCATTGCAAAATATTGGCTAGCAGAAAAAAAGAGAGGGTTACCCCTCTCGCACTACAAGCCGAATACCGAAGCTCTTGGCAGCTGGCCAGGACCCATGGAGAGAAATGATTTGTAATTACGAAATTAAAACTGCGACAGATGGGCCCAAAAATGCATGATGGACTGTCTAAAATAAATGAATGGATGGCTGGCTAGGCCTGGCTGGCTGGACGGACGGCTAGATGGATTGGCAGAAGGACTGATGGATTGACAGGCAAACAATATGGGCTGGCGTGCGGCAAGAGATCAGCCTTGGGATGTGGCCCACTTGAGATGTGGGCTCCTCTCTGAGACTGAGCAGCCGTCGAGCCGCAGCTCCTGCCGGCATGTCCTGCCACTGACGGATCCGGATGCAGCAGTACCAGCACCAGCACCAGTACCAGCACCGGCACTGCCACCAGAAGCATCCACAGAAACACGAGCAACGTGTCGTGACCGAGGCCACACCCCAGGCATTTCATTGGGCTTTCGAGTGGGCTCGAATGGGATGGATGGGCGAAACGGTAGCAGCGGCGGCAGGTGGTCGGTCCTCATTGAAATTTGTTGCATTATGCTCGGCTCGGCTCGGCCCGACCCCCCCCCCATCCACCCCCGTACCGAAACATTTTGTTCAGGATGCTGACAAAATGTCCTTGCACGATACTCACTGCTGCACTTGATTGTCAACAAAAATTGTTTTGGAGTGTATCCTTGTTGTTGCCACTGCCACTGCCACTGGGGCTGGGGCGGCTGGCCAAGTCGGGGTCTTGGGGTGGGGGTCGGGGGCTTTGGTCTGGGAGCCGCAGCACTTCGGTTTGAAGTGACTGCAATGGCAAGCGGGGTTGGCAGGCAAAAGGACATACAGCGCAGTAATTAAATTTGTGTTCATCTGAGCTACGTAAAGGGGGGAGGGGGAGATAAAGGACAGTTCCCTGCCCCGAATTAAATTCTCTGCAACGTGGTTTTTTAGCCCAAATTAGAGACACATTGTTGACAGCTTAAACCTAAATAAACACACGTGCTGCTGCCACGCCCTCCCCTACACACACACACATACATACTCATAGACACACACAGATACAGGTACGCAATTACACACACACACACGTAGTCGCGACTACACTTGAAGACGGCCATAAAGATAAATGTTTTATATACGTGAATTGCTTTGAATAAAAGCTTTGTTTGACTTGTTTCATGTACCCACACACACACACACACACACACACACACACACAAACAAAGAAACAAACAAACCAGCTAACATATGAGCAGGGAGTAAGATATCTTACCCTTAAAGAGGACCCTAGGATACTCACTCATGCATAAGATAACTCATACGCCCCGTAGCCCCATTCCATCTTCAAGCACGTTTAAAATTTCACCAAATTAACATTTGCGATTACATCTGAAGTTTAACTGTGCTTCTCAAGTGGAAATTCTTTAATGTGCAGTTAGAACTTAAGCTAAGGGTTTGTATGAAGTTCAAGATACATTTCTAGCTACCTTTTCAAGAAAATGACGAGAAATCAGGTTAATGCTGCGCGTAGGTAAGTTTTGGATATATGCCAAAGAAATGTGCTTTATTTAAAAAGATTATAGCTCTTATAGGTACATAAGTACATATTGTACATATGTGTATGCTAGTCATCTAGAACTCCCCATAGAGAGAGAATGAAGCAATTAAGAGACAGTCTGGCTTGGCAACTTCATTGCTGTTTGTAATAATCATCCAATATATTCTAGATATTGAACGAGTTTTGCACTATTTATGAGTCTGGTCTTCGTGTTCATAAAATTAGGAATACTGCAGAGATTTTCTGAACTTTAATTGGATTTAATGTATTTGGATATTAAAATAGTTTTCCGTCCATTAAAATTTTAAGGAAATATAAGCTAAATGTAAGTTCTTTTAGCTCGAAGCATCAACAAACTCTTACGGGTATGTATTTATCAGTATTCAAGAATATTCAGACTGCTTGAGAATTTCTTCAACATATAAGTCAGCAGATACATACATATGTACATGTACATATGTATACTATATTTATTTCTTTTTATATATGTATATGTAGGTATCATGATGTTCCAATTGCGATATTAAAGAAAATGTCTGACCATTAAAAGTCGCGTGCGTTTCCTTAGATATACACATACTGACATGTTTACATATGTGCATTAATACATACATATGTGCGCTCGTGTACGCATAATTTATTATGAGATGCTTCATCTTAAGGGGGCACCCGCAAAGTAGATAGCCAAAATGAAAAGGGAAGAAGCTGCCTGGGGCCATAAATTAGGTTTAATAACATATTCAAATTTAGATAATATCTGTCTCTAGTGCAATATATGTACTATATGCCTGCATCCCTTTTGTTTCTCTTTCTTTAATATAATTTTATGGTATATATGTTTAATAGGTATGTATATGGGATGTATGTACATATGTGAGAGAGGATTGTGCAATGTCAGATGCTTGAAAACTGAACTGAGTTATGTGAACACCTAAATTATCCAGGCGACAGACCTAGCGTTACACATTCACCAAGGAATTCCAGTCGTACACAACATTACCTTGTGACCGGGCTCGAAAGCAGGCAACGAAATCTCAAATTTCCCCTTATCATCCGCTTATCTTTATGCCAGTGCCTGTGCCTGTGCCAGCTCCCCAATTTCGGATTCATAGTTCGGACTGAAACTTCTGTGCTGTGCCTTTACGTAAGAATCTTCATGAATATGTATTCCTCGGGGACTTGGACTCTGTCTGTGGAATTTCTGTGTGTGTGTGTATGTACTCATGTTATTAATGAAGCATTTGCTATGGCTCCACTGACTTAGCGGATTTTTTTCATTGGAACTGGAAATGGTTGCGCGGAAGCAATAGGGGATTTTGTGGGGATTTACATGAATTGAGTGACGACTGTTTTCGTTGTCAGCTTGCTCTGGCTCTGGCTCTTGGCACTGCTGCCTGTTTTTGCTCCTTTTGCCCCCCACATGCCTTCTGATGTGATTTCCGGATCCAACGTATGCATGACCACGCCCACAGGCCAGACATCTAGCCAGCCAGCCAGCTAGCGATTTGCCATCCTATCTCCAATTGCCGATTTCAATGGCCAAAACCTGCACAAGAAATGGAAATTTATTGAACAGCATTCATATGCTGCGTATTATTAATATCGATTAGGGGGCGGACCAAATACGCCTGCTCTGGGCGCATCTTGAAGATGATTTTTTTTCTATCGGTTCTCCATGTGTATGTGTATGGGTGTGTGTGTGTGTACATGCGGTTGCCATGGCCGCATCCGAGATTGAGATACAACCAGGGACAACCATGCAGTTCTCGTGTTCCCTTCGACACTGATAAAAAAAACACCGAGAGCACATCTTATGCCATTTTATTTATTATATTCCTTTTTCACGCTATAGATAAAAAATATCCCTTTTGCCAGCATATAAAAAAGTATTCATACATACACACATATATGTATGTATGTGTGTGTACATATGTATGTGTCAGACGAAGGCTGGGCAACATCTGTCTGCAACTAAACGGCGTTTCAGCAACAATCAGGCGCCCTTTGTTGTTGTCATTAGATGGCGGCAGTCTGCCCAAACCCCAAACTCAACCCGAATTGAACCCATAATATATACTCGTATGACAGTCTGGGACACGTAGCCCTCAAGGCGTATCGCCATGGAGTTGGAGCTTTTTGTGAAAGGTCAGACTTACACCAAATCGATTTGTTCTTCTTGACTGAAAGCATATTTTACGGGTTCATATTGGTCCCTCGACTTCCCCCGACTGACCATCGCGACTAGTCGAGACACTTTTCAGAACTAACACACTTTTCATGTATAGTATACGAACAGAAAGACAATTCGTATAAAAATCATTTAGGAAATGAAATGAAAGACGTGACTGCGATGCATTCTCAGCTTCGTTTCTTGGGATGTTCATAAAAGAAACCAAATTGATTTTTCTATAAAAAATAGAAGAAACGGAATATGGAGCATAACCAGAAAGTGGCACATCCGCACATACAACCACAAGCACACACATATACACATAAGCAGAGAGACGCTTCCAGGCAGCCGCAAAAGCAGAAACAGAAGTAGGCCACATTGGCACACCCACCACAACAGCCACCCACCACAAACTCTTCTTTGGGGCCGCACTTGAAGGAGATTCTAAAGTTGTCTATATAGCCTCAGTTGCGGATCTAGGAAAGATTGAAGGAAAGTTACAGTTTCAGTCCCTCGATCATCGTTTGTAACCTTTGAGGACAAACAAGCTGCCGGCCACTCCTCTTATCACCCAAAGTGACCATTCACCTTGCGAGGGTTTTTAGCCTCGTTGCAACTTAGCCCAGTTTTACTGGCTATACTCGTACCTATACGCTCTGGCGCTTGCTTGCCACTTACTACATATATGAGCAGCTGAAAAAGCAACGGCTCTTCTTATTGGCAGCGATTTGGTGCCGTTATGGGCACAGATGATTGAGTGGCCTGAGAGTGCTTCTAATGCAAAGCGTGCTGAAGCATGACAATCGGCCATTGCAATGGCAGCCACGTGCACAAGTTGCACAATTGTTGCAGTGGCGTCTCCAACGCACAGTGGGTCAAAAGAGTGGGGAAAAAGTTGAAGAATGAATGCACGCATGGGATGTTACAATTTCCAGGGCTTTCTATAATTTGATGTGAAAGCGCGGCTTGCGGTTCAAAGTCGTTTGGCTTCTAGATCGGTAGGTATGAAAACACTTATAAAATCAAATTTTGGGTTGTATTCGTTACACAGTTATTAAGCTTGCTGCAACAGCCGAAGGCTCCACTGTGCGTCGCAGCTTTAATATCATTATTAAAGTGGCTGCAATGGGGGTTTGATATCATAGCCATACAGTACCCCTTCTGCTGCTCTCTGCTGCTGGAAGCGGTTGTTTCTCAATTCGTTTTCATGGAAATTTTAAGCAAACTTTGAATCGAGTGCCGTGTGAGTGATATCCGGCAAATCCTCTAAAAGCAGCAGCAACAGCGAGCAGTTGTAACTGGAACTGAAACAAAGTTTGAAATAAGCGACAATGGGATGCATCAGCGAAAGGTAAGCTGATTATGTAACACACCCGCTACACACATGCTAAAAGAGAGAGAGGAAAAAAGAGAAGGTGTGTGTGTGTGTGTGAATGTGCATAGCAGATAGCATTAACAAACACACACTGAAGCCATTTTGTTTCCCCAACTTTTCAACAGCACTTTTTCAACTGTTTTTTATTGGTGATTTCCGTGGAAACAAACTGCTGGCGCCACCTTGATATTGGTAATCCAAAAATCGTAGCTTATGTGCAAGAATTTATGAAGAATGTGGGCTGCAGCTGGCCCAATGATATTCCGTTAGACTGGCCATCGACTGCACTGTAATTGGGTCACTTTTGATTTTAGCCTTGATTATAGACATTAAATGTGATGGTATTTATTCATTGCCATGTCTAAAAAATTAATGTAAGGGGAAGAATATACATATGTATAATTGATAAAGACTTTGGCCTGGGCTACGCGCAGAAGACAAAGACTGAGCAGGGAGTGGAACTGTACGCTGGAACATGGCGGGCAATGGAGAGCCAACACTATTACTTGATTTGGACGGACTGGGAGCCCTGTTTGCGCACCCTGAAATTTGAATAATGCACGGACCGACGGAATGGGTTAAAGTCAAAGCAGGAGAAGGAGCATATGTATAGGGGCCAGGCAGTACACCACCAATTCATTATCGATTGAATCGATGTGCACTGTGAATTGAAAGCTGATGGAAATTTCGAACTGAAAAAGGGGGAAAGCAAAACACAAAGGGGAGATTTGATGATTCCACAAGTCAAAGGGAATTCAATCAAAGTATTTGAGAAACCCCATAAAAATCACGTTATTTAAAGAAAGGGGAGAAGAGAGCGAGTGATTGAGTATTAAGGAGCAGTTGGATATCGCCTTCAATTACGAATCAATGGCTGCTCTGTTGGGGCCTTTTGTTTTGTATTTACTCGATGGATAAATGTAATTGTCAGCGTGCCACATTTCCAACCCACTGCCACGCACTATCTACACCACCCATCCCATTTGCACTCAATGCCAGATAGAACCACGAGCCTCCCCAAACCGCTCTGTCAACAGCTCAACATATCAATCATACGCAATGTGCTGCGTGTTTTGTGCGTACCCTAATGCCTCCGCTGGGGTGCAGAGGGTACAGAGAGTGTGCCGTGGCTACCGAGGGGTGGCGTGTGCTCTCGAGAGGGGGTACACACACATGCGACGCCTGGTCTTATAAATAATTTAGACCGCATATTACTCCCAAATAACAACAAAACAGCACCTCACACTGCTTTTGACACATTCCCGATTCCCCTCACACACAGAGGCACACGGGAAAAAAACCTGTCATTAGTGAATTATTTAAATTACATTGACGCCATGAAAGCAAATATCGGAAGGCGCATATGCATGTATGCTATATGTATGCTATAATGGAAAAGAAATTGCCCGTTCTTCAATCAGAATCACTTTAAAAATACTCGTATGTATAGTATGTATGGCTTTTTCCCTTCAATTGATCTCGCCATGCAACGCAGAGAAACTAATGAAAAACTAGGAATCAAAAGGAAACCATCTCAGTGGACACTCTGTATCAAAATCCGCTTATCACAAGGGAAATGCATTGCTACACCAGAAAGAAAATTCAGAATAGATCCTTAAAGTGTCTCACTCACCTGAGATTCTCAATGCGCGGCCTTCGGCATTGCGGACGATTGCGTCGATGGCTGCGATCCTTTTTACAGCGGCAGTCACAGTGCATAATGCACAGGGCGATGGATGAGATGACCGTTATCACAAAGGGCACCGCAAAAAATTGATGATCATGGCCACCTGATCGTCGTGACTGTAGGACGTGAGCACTACGGTCTTGTTCTTCCGCGAGTAGAAGCACGGATAGATGGCGCCGTCGGCGCCGTAGTAGTCGTTGAAAGTCTTGCACGTGACCGTGGGCGGGTAGCCGCAGCCCTTGATGTTCACTAGCAGTGTGGCCTCTCCGGACTGCTCCCAGTCGGCCGTGTAGTTGCTAAAGTCGGTCATGTTCTCCGGAATGGTTATGTTCTGCTCGATGAACGTTACGTAGATATGCACGCAGCGGTAGAGGTCAGAGGTGCAGCCCTCGCGGCAGGAGCTCCAGGAGCAGTTGAAGATGCCCACCAGATCCTCGCGGCGCGTGGTCGTGCACAGCGTGGGATTCTCGATGAAGTCGTGGCTCAGCGTGGATATGGCCGGATCCACGTAGAGCGGCACCAGGAAGAGCAGCGAGGCACCGGCGGTCACCGAGAAGAAGGCCAGAGTCGAGGTGCCGTAGAAACGCGCACGTTCCCGCCACGAGCGAAAGCGCCGATTGCCATTTTTCTTTTTTGGAGCCAGTTCTCGGATTTTACGTAACCGTAGCTCTTGTTGTTGCTGCTCGAGTAGTAATTCCGAACTGCCACTCCTCATATTATTGTCCGTGCACACAGGGCGCTGATGTTGCTGATTGTTGCTGCTGCTGCTATCGTCCTTGGCGTCGGCGTTGGCGTTTGCGTCGCAGCAGCAGCTGCAACGGCATCAACGAGTGCGTCGTGCTTCTGCCTCTGCTTCGGATGCTCCTGGTTCTGTTGGTTCCTCGCGATGCACTTGAACAGTGTATATGTGGGTGTTGTGTTGCCTGTGCGACAGAGAGGGGCAGATTGCAGCCGGCGTTGACAGCGACAGCGGGCAGCGAGTAGGCAGCGGCAGCGGCAGAGTCGTCCTCTGCCTACCTACCGCAACATAGAGAGAAGCAGCGCAGTACGGATATTGAGGTTATGTACACACGCTTCGGCGCAGACAGCCAGGCGACATAGAGAGGGTGAAAATGAGAGAGAGACGACTGACTAGGCTAGCTAGTTAGCTAGGTAAGGGCGAAACAGCTGTTTCACAGGCACAAAAAAAGTGAGAGAGAGGCGCCGCTCTGGTGTTCATTTGTTATAAGTTATTTTTTACTCAGCTCCCCGACTCACATAATTTCTGTCATTTAATTGGCGGCCATTGGATCACTGAACAAAATTAAACAACAATGTTAGCAATAAAATCACACATATTCGTTATCTTTTCGTGGGTGGGTGGGTTGATTGGTTGTTTGAGTGGGTGGCTCTCCCAACAGCTGTTGATGTAGGTTAGTTAAAGAGCGAGAGCGAACGTGAGCGTGGAGAGCGTGAGTGAAGAGCGCGTGTTGGAAATCGAGAGAGCATCGCTGCCGACGCCACTGTCACTGCCAGCGTCAAAGCTGGCGTAGGCTGTCGCCCCAGTGACTGTGTAACCTTTTTGCTTTTGTGTTGTGGGTGGAATTATTTATGCTACACATTTTACTTTTATTATTGTTAAATGCTTATTTTTTTTCCAAGTTATTTACATTTCCCACTAAACATAAAACGTATGTGGATACCTATACATATAACACTGAATTATAACAGATCTCGTGGAGTTTGAATTCTGATCTAACCAACTCTCCCCTAGATGAAACTTCTGCTTTTGCTTTTCATGACATCCGTTCACCTTGATGTTCTATTCGGTGTTGTTGGCACTTCGCGTGACTCTGGCCGTGGGTCAATTTGGACATTAGCAGTCGTCCCACAGCCCTATTCCTTTGTTTTTCCCATTTTATGGCCGGTGGTCCGTTTCGTTTCATTTCATTTCATTCGCTTGTGCCTTTGCCTTTGCCTTTGTCCTGGCACGCATTTCACAATTTTCATCAGAGACACAAACACAGACACACTGGCTTAACTGTTATTGCGGCCCAACTGTTATAGTTGGTATGATTTCATTCTCATAAGCTCTATCTACGCGTATGTGGGACTGGCCTGGCCCACGCGGCGTATGAGTAATACACTGATCAAAAGTACGTTTGTATGTACATATGTACGTATTATCCTTTGCTCGACAAGTGTGACATTTAATCGGTAGCAGCCCTTCCACCCACAATACATTCAGCAATTGTAAAACACAATAGCTCTCCCACCTGCTACTACATTCATCAGTAATCAACAGCAATGGTTGTGTGTGACTGGATGCTAGAGATAAATCGGCAAACTGCTTGAGCGCTTGCCATTGCTATGAAAACTAAGTCTCAAGTATAGCCCAGCCGCCCACGCCACGCCTATTGGCTTGCGACAGACAGGACGGACAGGTCCCGGTTCGGTGAAATAGAATGAAAAAGAGAAATGGAAAGCTGAAACCCAGAATGAAAATGAAAATAGAAATAGAAATAAAGAATTTCAGCTCGAGAGTCGAACTAACTTTTGAGTGCTCAAATGGCAGCTGCTGCTGTGCAGCTCACGCAGTTTGTTGATTTTGTTGCTAACGTTGTGTCTGCCGCATGGAGGGGCACTTTCACTTGGTTGTTTTTGTTATTTTCACTTTATAGAGTAGAGAATGCCTGTGGGACTTTCGTATTTTTCACAATGCAACGCCGATTACGGCACTATATTTTGCCACAGAATTAGAAAATGCCAACAGTGCCATTGGCTTTGGCGCTGGCTGTTCCGCACGCACGCACACACACACACACACACACAGAGAGGCAGACAGAATCGACACGAGAAGCGCGCGCGCTTGGCCCTGACGTGCCTCTCGGAGTGTCCAAAACTAATGCCAGCAACGACGGCAGAACCACCACAACAGTCGAGTTTAGTCAACGGCGCGACGGCAGCGACAACGACGCCAACGTTTTGGGGAGCTGCGCAGCCAGGCCAGCACCCCTTATATCCCTGAACAGGGTCGAATTACCCATAGGGTATGGCCAACTCAGCGAGCGGAAACAATCGCCTCTTTTTTGTTTTTTCGATAAGCATGAAAGTATGCTACATATTGTTAAAATTTATAAACATTAAAGTACATATAACATTTCTGGAAAGTATTTTAGTTTTAGTCTAACCCAAGCATAAAACAATTTTTATTTGATTTGATCGAATTCTAATCTAGCCTAATTTGTATCTCGTGCAATACACAAAACATTAATTTTTTCTGCCATTTTGTAGCGAACTAATCTCAACTTAAGATACTCTATATTAGAGGTCTTTGGTAATGTTTTCGAACAAGCGACGACTCCACCAGGATTCCAGATCGAAGGGCTTAAAGTCTTCCAACTCTGGGCAATTGGGCTCTATCCAAACAGTCGCCAGTGAGGTGGGGCAGATGCTTTCTACAGGACTCTCTGCACAGTTGGCTGTTGTGCTCGAATCAGTTTCATTTGGTGTCACTAACATGCTCCATGAGTCATTTATAAAGTTTATGATGTCCTCATTCTGCGGCGATGTCGCCCCATTCTCGATCTGCTTGGTTGATGCAATCCGTTTCGAGAGACGCCTTTGAAAGACCGGACGCGAAATATTGCTGTGCTCCGAGGGTGTGTGAAGATCGATGTTCGCGCTCTTCTTGCTGCTCGCCGTGATCCCGTTGAATTTGTCAATGTTCTGCGACACACCGCCACGCGTTCTAACAACAATTTGGCTGGGTCCCCTATTGATTTTGTACATGGTTGGAATTGACCACGTTACGATCGGCTTTGTTTCTGAACTAATTTTTTTGTGTTAGTTGATAGATGTTTTTCTGGCAACGAATTCTATAGTGAAGCTAGAAGTTTGGGTATGCTGTGTGTTTTTCCATGTAGTCATAACCTGTCATTGATCAATGACATGACATACCCCCGGCCTACGTGTACGATCGCGGCTTGTACATGGTTTGCAACCGCATGATTGACCCCATAGTAAGTAAGCCTCACATTGATTTCATTGGTTTTATTCGACTCTGCGATTGATTTTATTGAACATCTTTGCAGAACGGCTACTGAATGGGTGTATTAATTGTGGCGTTTCTACTGATGCCCGTCGCCTGTATAAATCATCGTCTGCAGTGCCTGTTTAAGCAACATAGGCTCGTTCCGATAAGGGTCATCGGAGCACGGAAAGTCATTAGTCAGGATGATGCAGAAACTACAATTTTTGATGGGGTCAACACGAGTGACGAAAATGTGAATGCACGATGAACGATGCAGCCAAAAGAATAAATTAGATTAGTGACGAAATAAGAAATAAATAAGAAATCGGAGACATTTTTAAACAACAGAGTTTAAACAATCAGCTAGTGCGACCTTTGTAGAGGGGCTTTTGCTGGTTAACTTGCTTTTGGGCCTTTTCCTTGTTATTGTATTGATTGTTCCTGCTTTTCCCTACTCCACTCTCCTGGTCTCTGGTCTTTGATACATTTTTCAATCTCTTTAAAACCATACCGCAGAATCGATCGCACACTGCATATACATAAGTACTACTCCAACTTGCATTAGATCGTTTGTCGATAATAGTGCTCCATCTCTTCGCATGGCAGCTGGGAGACGTGACTCGAGACGAAATTAGAGTCCTTTTTATTATCTTCTATTTTCTTCTGTTCGTATCAGTGAGTATTTACCTGCAATGTGCACACCAACAGAGATTCGCACACAGCCGTGCATTATGAGGGGCTTTCTTCATCTGTCCATGTAACGAATTGACGTGGCTTCCGCACCAATGCATGGTTTCCATACAGAAACCAAAGAAAATACGTATATTTATATATATATATAAATATATCTGCCGAATAGTTTTTGTATTTCAGTATTTTCTGACTTAACTGTTATACTTAGTTTTGATTCAAAAACAACTAAACTTAAAAAAAAAAATTATATATTTATTTATAAAAAATCTTTAAAAAATTTGCAATAACAGCTCAAAATTTTGTGGTACATTCACAGTGTGCGAAAATTAAATGTTAATTACAACCGAGGACCGATACAACTGTAGTTTGGGTGAGTGTTGCATACGGGCATGAACATTTTTATGGATAAACGAAGTCATTTGATGGTAATCCCATGGATATTTAGCTTAAGGTCATCCTTTGTTTTGATCTTTTGATATTCGCTGCATGAAATTCACAGTCTGTGATTAAAACCATGGAGAATTGTGCCAGAAGACGAAGAGACCCAAATATGGTGAGAACTTTGACAATCGCCAGTCTCTTCTGTGCGGCTATATTTTTGATTGGCCTGGTCACAACGGTTGATGCAAGTACCGCCAATGCGACAAGACCGTCCGCCAGACAGCCCGCAAGACCGCCTGCCAGCCCGCCAATCCCACCAAGTCCACCAGAGGAACCCCGTCCGCGTTATTGGCGCAAAGGATATTCGGGAGACGGCACCTCTCACGAGGAGGTGGGGGCTATTCATTTTGCCGATGTTGAGTATACAAAGTACCACCCTACGACGAACTACTCCCTGAGAGAGAATATCACAAAATTGTGGGTGGATGTTATATTCAAACTTTCGCGAACCTTTTTTGACAAAACGTTTCCACTTGATCCGTCCCTACCAAAGGGTAAGTCTGGCCCTGTCTGATTTGGTGATTTAGGGTATGATAGATAATTGATCAAATATTTTATTCAGGCTACATAAAGGACTTGGCTAAAGATAACATGAGGTTGGGACCGAAAGTCATACAGGACGATTGGGCGGATTGGATGAACGCATTCTGGCTTATGTGGCTATGGATAATCTTCCTGGTTCTACTCATTGTCCTGGCACCCTTTGCAGGGTGAGTACATCAGGGTGTATCCCCCGACAAGACCATCAATGACAATCTACTTTGTTGTGCATGAAACAGTGTCATATATTTCTGCTTATGTTGCCATCGCTGTAAGCTAGGATGTCCAGCTTGCCATGCGAATGATAATAAGAGGAAAGCCTTTTTTTGGAGCATCTGCTTGATTCTGCTGCTTCCGTTAATCGGGTAGGTTATGGTTTTGATTGCTCTCGAATGCGTACGGATTCTTTCTTTCCTTTCAGTATAAGTATGGGCCTGGCTTTTCTCTCGAATGGCATGTTGGAACGCGGCTTAATCAGCACTCAGAAAACCATTGAAATGGGTACCGTGGACACTTGTAACTTCCTGAAAGATGTCAGCGATCACGTTCATCATTTGTTTGTGAATAACTATGAGGAGCTGGAGACACATCTGATCTCTACTATCATGGGTATACTCGAATTCAATTACCCTCCCCTCTACTCAAATATTTAATCTCATCCACCACAGACGCACCCACTCATTTGTTCAAGGACTTGAACGATGTAGCGGAAGGTAATGCTGTCGGGGAACTAGCCAAGATTTTTCGCAATCTTAAAGATGCACTTTCGCGTTTAAAATTGATCCAAGACTGGCAAAAAAGCACAACGGAGGTTGCCTATAAACTTAGAAATGGTAAGATGCTAATTGTATTTAGACCCAGATGGTAATTCGTTGGTTCGCTTTCAGTTCTACGGGGAGTGAAGCGCGACGTTAACTATGCGGCGGTAGTGCTCTGTGGCAGTTTTGATTGCCTGAAATTTCTGCATACCTCAGGAATTAATTTTTTGACACAACCAAATGCCTTCACTTGGACGAGGTGAATACATACCAATATCAGTACCAACATCACAGAACCTTTGCAATTATTCTCTACCAGATGCCGGATCCGAAGGAGATGATCAAAGATTTGACAGAGTTTGCAAAATATTCGGAAAGACCGGTATTATGGTTGGCGCGTCTCCGCAATGTTAGTAGAAAAATCAAGGACGAGATGGAACGCGTCTCACCTCCGATAATTCGTGACATACGCAGGGCAAGGCTGCTGTTTGCCAAGGAATCGAGGAGAATAGAGGAAATAATTGATGTGGTCATGAGTGACATTCACCTTGGCACTATACGTGCGAGCAGGGCATTCGAGGATCTTTACGACAAATTTAATGAAACACGCTACTATGTCGTTCTATACATCGCTTCAGCCGTGATTGTGGTGAGTATCTACTATATTTACATAGATATGTTCATATCTACAAATCTTTTTTAGATAATGGGGATGCTAGTTTTGGCTTTGTTGATCGGTTGTGTGTTAAGACGTCCCACCGGAGCGAGTAATGAGTATTTTACCACGAGAATCGCATCGTACTTGCTGATACTGTGAGTGCTCCGAGATTATTCACTAGCAACCTTAACTAAGAATACATTGTCTGTGCAGGGTCCTAGTTCTGATAGTTTGCGTGATATCCGTCATGCTCATAGTGGTGCTGTTTTATTTTGTAATCGGTGGTGTGGCCTACAAAGGCGCATGCGCACCACTCAGGGAACAGAAGGGTGGTGCGCTTCTCAAACAGCTAGACTCACAGATCGATCTCCGGTCAATGTTCTCTGTCCGCGATGCCTTTACACCAGTGTCCAATAAATCAGACGCGCCAATCAGAGTATCGAGTGTGATCAAGGCGTGCCAGGGCGACGATTATTTGTTTAAATATCTGCGCGAAAACAGGATCTTTGACATAGACGACTTTCTGCGAGTGAAGATCGTGACCCCAGCCGAAAGGAGTTTCAATAAAGATCTTGATCTATCTAAGGATTTTATACTGACGGAGGAGGACCGGGAGGTCGTTTTAACCAAAATGGAGGATTCTGAGATGGGGTTGTATCACAGCAGCTTGTATTTCGATTTAATATGCGAAGACCTCAACATAATAGATATGGACAAGATGGGGGAGATCCTTATGGCAATGAGCAGATCTCTAGCGTGGAATAAGTATCCTTCTGCCGCGGTCACTTTCGAACATGCGCATCTTACTCTCAAGACGTTCAAGGGCCCCTACTTTAATTGGCTAGGCAGGAATTTTAAGGTGATGAGTAAAAATCTTCGCGAAATGGACCAGTTACTTTTATACGAGAACTACAACTTTGCCGATACCCTTAAAACATTGAAGGAAAAAGTTGTGGATGCCGAAAAGTTTATACGCAATAAAGGAACCACTTATATATCGACTCTTGGCCAAAACCTGTCCGCAGTGATTGAGGATCAGGTAAATGGATTTGTCAGAATGCTAATCCGTGAAGCCGAAACAAGGATCGGTCGCTGCAAGCCTCTGACATACATATACGATCGCGGCCTGGACTTGGTTTGCAACCGCATGGTTGACCCCATAGTAAGTAATCTTCAGATTGATTTCATTGGTTTCATTCGATTCAGCGACCGATTTTATTGTACATCTTTGCAGAACGGCTACTGGATGGGTGTGTTAATGGTGGCATTCCTTCTGATGCCCGTCGCCTGTATAGCTCATCGCCTGCAGTGTCTGTTTAAGCAACATAGGCTCGTTCCGATTAGGGTCATCAGAGTACGGGAAATTGATGAAAACCCATGTCCCTTCTGCAATGCTGATTCAAAGAGGATGGCAGGCGGACACGTTGTCTGCATTAGTCAGAATGATGCAGAAACAACAATTTTTGATGGGGTCAACACGAGTGACGAAACTGTGAATATCAACGATGCAGCCAAAAAGAATAAATTAGATTAGTGAATGAAACTAACATGTACATATGTGGATAAATAATGTAATAAAATTTCTGCTTATCTTAAGTCTGGAAATTACGATCTGTTTTAAGGCCTATCTTGCTTGCTTAAATTTTTTGATTTACATATATGTTTGATAAAGAAAGGGGTTAGAGATGATAAACTACGATCATCTGTAATTAATAGTGTTATGACAATAGACTTTGACAATTTGGTTAGGAGAGAGGAAAAGCATTAGAGAAAAAATGCCGAATTATATAATTAATTCAATCTTCCAGAGCTGAAGACTTCTGGGAGCTCTCGCTGGCAATTCTTTTAGGACGTTTTCTTTGTATGAACTGGCACACCCTTTTAAAGTATTGTGTTATCATTATTTTTCATATAATCCCATTTAATGTAATCTATAAAATTTGTCAATCTTGTTGAAAATGTATTCATCAAACGAATAAAATTATATTTGAAGTTTTCTGTTTATTAGCTAGCTAGTAATACTCGCCCGAATTTAAAAGTCGAGGAAATATCACATCAGGGTCATGAACAAAATGAACCGGTTCTTTTCGATATTTTGTTGCAAGAACGGCCAAGGGAAATTGCAAGGCTCGTACGAACCTCACCTCATCAAAAATATGCCATGGTTTCATGGTATGTTAGACAAAGAGGTGGAATTAATGTTGCATTCGCTGCATTTTCTTGGCCGTTTTGCCTATGGTCCATACCCTCTTTTTTCTTAGCAATTTCCCAGTGGGGAAATTTCTAAAGCTTGTTCAAAACCAGTTTTGTTCGTCTTATTCTCAGTCGAGCGCGGAATGGAAACAACTAGTGACTAGTTTGGTCCGAATTTTCCCAACAGTCCACTGAGCGGTTGCGTTGTCTAATAAACTAACTAATTGTAAAATAACTAAGAATTCGAACGCAGAAGAAGGCGGTGTTCAGTGCTCGGTATATTGTACATATGTACATATTTATATGATTGGTGTGTACCCCTCGACTCCTTCCCTTTGTCCTGGTGCGCTTTGTATAGATGCTTTGCTTGCACAAATAAGTCTTAAAAGTTTTTTGAAATGGTGTAAGCAAACTCCCCTTTTACTTATTGATTTCCCCAACGCGCTGCTTTCTATGTGAACCTGTGAACTGTTACCGTGGTATCGTTGCATAATTTGTTTGCTGCTGCTGCTGCTGCCGCGTCTGTAGTATCGCGTTCGCGGTCCCTTTCGTTAATTCTCCCAAATAATATGATATGACTTTCCAAGAACGTTTCAATGAACACTAGGCAGAAAAAAACATAAACGTTTGGAAAAAGTGACGCAGTAGCTACAACCTACCTAACTATGTACACTATGCGTCAGTGGAATCGGAATGTGCATAATAATTGAGGGCAGCGAATGGAGAAAAAATAATACTCAATAAGCGCAGCTTTGTTTCTGTTATAGTTTTCAGATTCTTCGATCGGCGTGGGTTGTGGGTGGGTGGTCCCTTTATGCTGGTTACTATACTATGTGACATAACGGTATTCTTGTGGCAAACAGAAAGTACAACCTTCGAAGCAAAAAGTAAAGTAGAATGGAGGGGGGAAGCAGGACAGGAAGCAGTGCCGTTTTTGTTTCGCTGTTATTTCTTCTTCTCCTTCTCTTGGGCTGCTGCTGCTTCTTGTTTTTATATAAATACATACAAATGTGTATGTATGTATGTGTATCCATACCCTTGAATACGATAGAATTATTATCACTGTCGGATAAAACGCTTGTTTTGATCATAATCGTCGGCAAGTATCAAGACAAGTGTATTTTAATTGTGGCTCAACATTTTTGGCACATTTGAGTGTTTTTTGGGGCGCACTGGGACAGGCGGGTAGCTTGGTAGTAGTGGCTGAGCATGCTTAATTTATGTATGTGTGTTTGTGTTTAAATTGCAGATCTTAATCGTAGAACAGCCGCCGCACACAGATACGCAAGCGGACTAATACATTAAAATTTAACATATACTGCCAGCACCACCCTCGTTTTCGTTGTCGTTCTTTTTGCTGCCGCTTTCGTCGCTGCAGCAGAGCCAAGTGAGATGACGTCGCCCGGTTGCCGTGGATTGAGCGCGACGGCAGCAGCGCTGCTGCTGCTCTGTGCAGTTACCGCAGAGCTGTCGGACAAATTGCGCGATGATTCGGAGCTTTCTCAGGTGAGTTGGAGTCGGAAAAACAACAGTCCGCAAACAGTTAACTTACAGTTACCGTAACACGTACATATATACGTATGTACATACATACGTATGTACAATGCTTTTCGAAACACTTGTAGGTGTGTAGCAGGTTGGTTCCACAGTCCCCTATTCATTATCCCCGCCCTGCAGACCAGCGGACCCCTGTGTTACTCATTCTTGTTACTCATTCTTGGACACACACAAGAGTTGACACTTTTCGGGCATCTTATGCCTAATGGCTGCCCTTGAACGGAAAAACCTTGACAGACACCGAACTAGAGAACGAGAGAGAGATAAAGAGAGAGAGAGGTCGCTATTTGAAAAAGAGCCTGCGCAAGAGGGAGGTAAGCTGCACCACAGCCACCTGCTCAGGTAGAAGCAGCAGCCATTCAGCATTCCATTCCTAATCTCGTCCTTGACCTTTTACATTTTCACTTGTCTTGTTGTTGGGCTGCCCTTTGCTGTGGTGTGGAAAATCGATGATCGTAGCAAACAGAACTTCTGTCGGAGAGTCTTGTGGGAAAGGGTCCAAAATCCATCCCCATCCCCAGTCACAGGCATAGCCATAGCCCCATTTGGTCATATTTTTTATGCATGGCGGAGCTTTTTATTATGTAAACGAGTAAAACTACATAAATTAAAGGTAAAACCAACCAAAACAGACCAACCGACCAACAGAAAAATGCCGGCCGTTGACGTCGACTGAGCATAACAGTTTTATATTTAGTTTGACTTTTTACACCTTCACACACCAACACACACACAAACAACACAAAGCATAGGCAAAACACATAAAAAATAATATATAGAAGCCAGCTAAAGTTAATAGGGAGATACAACAGTGGCGGTTTTCGGTGTGTATCCTATGCAGGTCAGCATGGGCGAGCCATCCAGTGATCATCCCAATGGAAAATATCTATAGCTGGAAATTCATTCGGCTATGCCCTTGAAAGAGGTGTTCTACTCTGCTAAGCATTCAATGGCCAAAAGTACTTGTTACTCGAGAAGAAAACCATCTTTCAACTGAAAAGAAAGCGTACGACGGAAAGAGAGGGACAGCCACTGCCATTGTATGTACGTGTTGTTGCAAGTATCTCTGCTGTGCCTCGGTGTCTGGGAAGTACGGACGGCTACGTGTGGATCCGTCCCCTCCGAATTCAACAGAACCTCGATTCAAGACGCTAGAGACGAAACAAAGCGAAACAAAAAAAAAACATGGGTACGCTTTTCTCATTATGCTGGAAATTCTCATTACAGGCTGATGGCTTAGATAAATATATATGTATGTATGTTCTTATGTAGGTTAGTTTTCTTTTTGCGGCTTGTGGTTTTGTTGGTTTTGCTTGGCAGATCACAGGGATAGGCGGATCGTCTTCGGGATCCACATGGAAACCCCAATCATTTACTCATTCATAAGCTTCAACCCATCCTGCAAGAGAACAAAATTAAATGTAATCGTTTGAGTGAAATTTCCAATGAAATTAATTTACATACATCTGAACATTGCCCGCTGGCGGCTATGTGCGGGCGGGGTGACCTCCTGCATTGACCCCACACTTCCTGTCGTGCGTTCGTTTCTGTTTTCATCATAATCATCATCAACGTCATCGTGGTCATCATCATTATCATCATCGTCTTCGTTTTATTAATATTAATTTTTAACCTTTGACTGATGCAAGGCAACTGGAATTGCATTGGACACGAGAATGGTCGAGTGGGGGAGGCCGAATGGGTTGACAACTGCCGGCTGAACCCTGTCTAGGCAGAGGCGGCGCACAGTGCCATCCATCCACCGGGGAATGCAGCATCGGGGATTCAATTAAATTTAATTTAAGATTACAATACGATGCCAAGGCGCGAGTGGGGCCGTCGCTTGCGAACCAACACACGATATACGATATGCGATATGCCCGTGCTTCATTACATCTGAGGCGATGAATGAGAGCCACGGCTGACCTTAATGCATCCAAAGTAGAGAAAAACACATGTCCGTGGAGACTGATTCATTTGAGTGATCCGTAAATGGTCGGAGTGGTGCCTACCCCGACCCCCACCCTCCCACAACGATACCAATTAAATGAGAAATGTACTTCGGCTCGGAGGGGGGTTGAGACTGCTTTCGCTTGTGCTTGTGTGTGGGGGGGTTCCTGCAATTATACCATCAACTTAACCATACAAACAACAAACATACTCGTATGCATCTATAATTTCTACCAATTAAATTTATTTATACAACATCCACTCCCCTACATCTTCCCTATGCTGCCACCTCCGACTCCATCTTCTTGGATTTCTGTCCCTTTTCAAAAACAACAAAAACTTGACTCTCTCTCTCCCTCCATTGCTCTCTGGTGATCATTAAATTTTATAGCTCCATTAGATGATGAAAATTGAATTTCCTCAAGTGCCACGCCCCCACTACTCCATACACTACACACACACACACACAATCCACAGTTGTAGTTGTAGTTGTTTTTTTTGGATTAGGAAAAAATTAGTACATTTTTGGCTAAAAGTGAAAGACAACAAAAAAATAGTTTGAACTGCCAGCGGTTCTCTCTCTCTCTTCCTTTCTTTCTCTCTCTTTCAGAGCACTGCCAAATCCTTCAGGCGCCTTATGCCAGTTAGGGTAAGCTGCAATACCAAAACAAATCAATTCAAACTCACCCAACACTATTTGTTAACTTTAAAACAAAACGAAACGAAAACATCCTTTGCAACAGTCACATGTTTTTAATTTTGTTAATAAATATTCAGACAGGGGTTAGTACGCCCCTTCTTCATCGGGGAGTGTGAGTTAGCCATTGGCCACATTATTGTTTGCCCCGCCGTCTGGCTCTGCTTCTATTTCTGTTTCTGGCTCTGGCTCTGGCTGTGACTCATGCCCTTGACTCTCCGAGAGATTTGGGGGGTGCCGAGGTCTCTGTCTGTGGACTTCGGGGGGTCATTGGCACTCGTGAAAATCAAAATGCGCTTTACAAATCACCCCCCTTTTCTGTCCCCTTGGGCGCTTTTAGAACGGTTAAGAAACAAGTTTCGCTTGTGCTCGTGTCGACAGATTAAATGAGATGCCCTCACAGAGGGGCGCTTATCGATGACAGGATAATACTCTAACAATTGAAGCAAATTTCGGGCTTAGAAAAACAGTCCCTGGAGATATCGCTGGCTGCCATCTGGCGCGACAGCTACCGCCACCGGCCGGCCGGCCGCCCGACCGTACCTCTTTATCGCGATGGTGTGCCAAAGGAACTGGAAACTCATCAAGATTAATTTGCCCTTCATCAAATGCAAAACATTCGAATAGGAAATTTATGAATGTAATTGCATATAATTGTCAAATGCTTCTAGTATCCCCCGAGGGATGCTTTCGGATACTTTCCCTTTCGGGAAGTGAAATATGATGCTGTATGCTGACAGATGGCGAAATATGTACATATACCCAAAGGAAGCGGCTCTCACTCTTCGTAATGCTGTTGAGTAAACAGTGTCACTTCTATAATTTCTCTGCAATCACTTCGATCCGATGAGAAATTGACATGATATCTCTATCAATAGGTATCCGTCCCATTTCCACCGTTGACATATGCGACAGCCAATCCATAATACCCTTACTACACTTATCCTGCAGAGCACTCTCTCTCTGCTTTAGATAAGCGAAAACATTTTGAAAGCGAAATAGAGACGAGACCTGGCCAGAACCTTCCTGCAAGAACAAAGCCAGCAGCGACTCAAATGTCCGCCAAGGACCAGGACAACGGCTCGCTCTAACGTGAACCTAGCGACAACTGAGTGAGGGTCCGATATCAAATTACCAGAAAAAAACAATATATATATATATATGTACATACATACATACTATTATATTGTATGTGCGTGTGTTCTGTCGATGCCATACCATAGATATGTGCACCGGGGGTATTGAAACAGCGACAGAAAGGGAAAGGGAAAGGGCAGAGAGAAAACAGAAAAAACGGAAAAGGCACAGGAACGGGCACAGGCAAATTGCCATGACTCATGCTGTGCACAGGACCAGAGCCAGGACCTGGACACAAACACGAAAGTCACACGACCGAGCGAGTCATTTTAAAAGAGAGCACATAAAAAGGTGTTGTCCTCGGCAGGACAGGACAGGCACCCACCCACACAGTCAACAACACAAACACACAGATACACCCTAATACGGCAAAATGTTTTTACTTGGTACCATTAAACTGGCTGAGAATGTGCAGCGGGGCGTGGCGGGAGGTGGTGCTAGCTGGGAAGCCGCAAAGTGTGCGGTTGCATGTCGTTGCCGCTGCTGCTGCTGCCCAAGTCGCTGTTGCCGGGCCGGAGCAGGTGGCCGAACTGGGCCTGGGCATGGGCCTGGCTTAGGGTCAGTGGCTGGTATTTGGGGTAGCTGGAAAATGCATTTTCATGTCCCGCTCCTGATAGATAGCACACACACACACACACATCCAATCCACTTATCCAATGAACCGGCAGGCGAGTGGGGGGGTGCAGTACAGATACAGTACAGAGCCACCCCTGGCTGTAGAGCTATCCTGGCGGCCATTCTGCTGCTTACGTAATTGGTTCAATAAACCTTTTTTGCGTCTGAACAACCAGGCCATGTCTGATGTTCCTCCTTTTATTAGTTTGTTTGACGTTGTCATGGAAATTGCCCGGCTCCGGGCCTAGCATTCAGTGCTAGTCGCAGTTTTGCCAAAAGTGCCCCCGGCAACGAACCAACCAACCAACCAACCACCACCCCCAAATCCACCCTCCACCCAGGAACCACCTCGTACCACATTTGGTTCGATATACTCGTAATACTATCAGTCATCCATACCACAAAGAGAAAGTGTAACGAAACGGCCTCGGCTCCCCCTTCTCTTTGCAGTTCTACAGCCAAGTGGAGCAGAATCCCATTGCCAATGCAACGCTAACCCTGCGCAGCTGCACTATCTTTGTGCCCACCAATGAAGCCTTCCAGCGCTACAAAGGCAACATCCATGTGCTCTATCACATTAGTAAGTGTGGATAAATCATTAATTGTACTTGTTTTTATTGCGTCCCATCCATCATTGCAGCTACTGCGGCATTCAGCAAAGAGCAACTGCCAAAATCTGTGTCATCCGACATGGATGGCAATCCGCCGCTGTACATCACAAAGAATCGCAATGGTGACATCTACGTGAACAATGCACGGATCATACCCTCGCTGAGCGTGGAGATGACCAATCGAGAGGGCAAGCGACAGGTCAGTGGACCCCAACCACTTTGTCAGCGATGGCCATGAATCCAATCCGTTACTTTCGCTTTCAGGTCATGCACATCATTGACGAGGTGCTGCAGCCACTCGCCGTCCAGAAGAACGCTCAGGATAACATCAACAATCCGGATGCGATGCAGTTCCTGCAGATGGCCGAACAGCTCGAACTGAACGACTTCCACTTGCGCACCTATCGCTCCCAAGTGACGCTGGCGAAGAAGGAGTCCGTCTACCAATCGCCCGGAGCTCACACCTTCCTCATTCCCATCGACGAGAGCTTCAAGGTGACGTCCGCCTTTGGTTTATTGAATTTTATATGCAATCTAATAGACTAAATCCCCATCTTGTTGCAGCTCTCGGCACGGAGTGGACTAGTGGATGCCAAGGTCATTGATGGCCATGTGATACCTAACACTGTCATCTTCACTGCCGCCTCGCAGCACGATGATCCCAAGACATCGGCTGCATTCGAGGATTTGCTCAAGGTTACCGTCAGCTTCTTTAAGCAAAAGGATGGAAAGAGTGAGAGCGCCACACAAAAGACCGCAGCCATTGATCTTCCGCTAAAATTATCTCCATCTTTTTCCCTTTATAGTGTATGTAAAGTCCAATACCATTGTTGGCGACGCCAAGCATCGTGAGGGCGTAGTTTTGGCCGAAATCGTCAAGGCCAACATTCCAGTGCAGAACGGAGTCGTCCATTTGATCCACCGTCCGCTGATGATCATCGACACGACCGTCACCGATTTCCTAAAGGTAGCACAAAAGCACTCACACACACACACAACTAAAACTCTAGCCAAACACTGCCAACACAACGATACACAGTTACCAAGATACAAACAAACACAAACACAAAGACACAGATACATTTACTGATAGTGCCTGCGGCTTGTGATAAGGCTTGGCATTTTGATTGGCTCGGCACGCTGGGGGCGGCAAAGAAGATACCAATTAAGTTGCTTGCCACTGGAGCCCCAGCCATTGCTTAATACATGAACATACACACACACAGACACACAAACACATACCCACAATACTAAAACACATACTAAGTAATCACATTTACTTTGCATTTCGCCGAATGGCTGCTGTCAAAACCCTCGCCAAGAGGCCAACATTTCCACAGCGTTCTGCTGAATGCAAAGCAAAAACCAAATCAAACTGCACCCGATATCCAGACACATACAGAGAATAGACTAGTCAATCAATACAGATCCCCAGTTCCCAGTTCCCTATAGAAAAACATTTATTAAAAATCCAAACAGCAACAAATATCCCAAAGTCTGATTTTACCTAGAACTGAATTTCGTCATACGATCGATCAATTGGTGCAAGATTCCCCCTCAAAAAGGGTTTTGCTCAAAAGTTGTTGTTCAGTTCGGTTCCATGTAAAATCAAAAGCAAAATTTTATTTTAAAATAATTTTTTAAAATATAAATTTTATTTTAAAAAAATTTTGGGTGTAATGTAAGTATTGCCAAAATCGAAAATCGAAAAACCAAACAATTATTAGACCTTAACTCAATGTTTTTCATGTGAATTTCTCACAGATATCAAATTATCATACCAGAATGCCTTTTCCTCGCAGTTTCCTTCAATCTCTCATACGACAGACGTCCGGCAAGGCGCTCGAATTGGACACAAAATTTGATACCTTTTGAATTGGCTAACCCAAAAATGTATTTAGTTAAACTTTGCGCCTTGCTTGGTCTGACTGGAATCGCAAAAAAAAACTTCATTCAGAAAAGATCCCATTACTTACCATTTATATGGAATGTATCTATTCATATATTGGACATACTATACATCTTGTGTACTCGTATTCCCCTCGCTTTCAGTCGCCGTCCATATAAGATCACTCACTGATCATCTGTCAATCAGTCGACCGATCGCTCGCTCAGCCGGCATGCTTTAGCTGTACTCGTAAATGTTTCTTATACTACTACGCATAATCTTGCCCACATCCGCCGTATGGAAGAGCCCTCATAGACATCCACATTACACATATACAGTGCGTTTCAAAACTGTTGCTCTTTTAATTATTAATTTAAAGTTATGTGCATCTTAAGATGTGAAAAGTGTGGCCAAGATGTCATAGAAGTAAGAAGTTAGTCTGAAGTTAGTTAAGGAACGGATTTTAAGGCATTACCTGTCTTATAGTTATGAAACGGACTGTACATTGTTTTGTCATTTGAATGGATCAATTAGCGTTGGCCTCATCTCGTTATCGTTTTCAAAAATTTCCTTTCTATAGTTCTGTTGCAATTACTCGTAATGTTTCTCTTTTCCCAAATCAATTTACTGAACCAAAATCTGTCTTTTGTTTCTTGCAACATGCCGAATCGACATACTACTATATATATACAAAACTACATACATCACAATACATCCAACCACAAATCGCTCAAATATTGAACCGATACACCGAATATTTCACCAAATACCTATCCGATAACGAATTCAGTCGTTCAAGGTAAAAATAATGAACCAATTCCGTTTTAATATTGAGTTTACGAGCATTGCTTTGCTATGATTTGCAGTTTGAGTTGTTGCCCTGCTAAATGAATATTCCATTTGCATGACTGTCACCCCAGAATGTGTTTTAAATGCCAGCATGTGAATAGCTTAAGTTTACCCCTTTGAAAACAAAGAAAAGCTGACTATTTCAGGTTTATACAAATGTATATATCTTGGGGAATCGTAAGGAATTTTGTTCGCACTTAGAGTTGCTTGTTTTTTGCACACTTGTTTCCACAAGGGAAAGAAAATGTTCCAAAAATATTAGAACCCAACAGTTTGTTCTGTGACTTGAGAGGCAACAGAGAGTACAGTACAGACAGATGGACATGGACTGCAGACTAATGTACTACTATGTATTAGAAAGCTTTTGTAGAAACTTAAGTTCCTTCCCAATCTACGTTTAAGTTGTTGCGAATTCGTTGTAAATGCACGCCAGAAAGTTGAAATTATTAGCTAGTTACATATGTAAATAAGGGAACAACTTTTGCCTGCAAACTGCAATATGATGTATAGTAGAAACATGAGAATAAAATCTATGTATTTCCATTGTGCTTCCTTTCAAACGTTCTCCCGTGGCGGAACAACTCTGGCACTCTACGTGGAATACAATGTTTAAAATTTAAAATTTTATTCGAATCTTAAATCAATCAATAAAAAAAAACCAAATATCTTTTCTACCACAACTCCGTTTTGTAAACCGATTTAGTTCTTGAACGTAAGTAACTGTGTAACACACACATCCCGAGCAATAGCACTCACACACCACACATACCAACACAAAAGCAACAGCAACAACAACAGTCGTCGGTGCAACATCTGTACATTGCTATCAAATTGCCATCCAAATCCAACTCAATCACCGCACAATCAAGTCCACAGTCCCACCAAACATTTAAAAAAAAAGATGAAATCAGTTGCAGATAGAATCCGTAATATCAATCATTTGTCATTCAACTCATTTTATAGTCGAATTAGAATCATAATAAAATTGTCAGACCATTTTACCTGAATAATTCCGCTGATTGTTGTCTATATGAAAATGTTACAAATTGATGTTTATACATACATACATATGTAAATGTACACACCCCCCAAAAAAGTACCCAAATTAGCTTGAGCATATTCCAACCTTCCATTCAACAGTTACTATAATTTATTATTTATTTTTTATTTGATGTTTGTGCACTTTTGTTTCGTTTATAATGGGAATACAAACTGAATAATATCTCATTATCTTTTGAAGGAGAACGGCGAGAACGGAGCTCTGAGAAAGTTCTACGAGGTTATAATGGACAATGGCGGCGAAGTGCTGGACGATATCACCAATCTGTCTGAGGTCACAATTCTGGCACCCAGCAATGATGCCTGGAATGCATCCTTAATCGAAAATCTTTTAAGGTAAGCCAAAGCCTGGCGGAAACGGAATGTATTTTGATTGATTTTCTTTGACTCTCAGAAACCGCAAGAAGATGAGGGAAATCCTGAACATGCACATCATTAGGGACCGCTTGAATGTGGATAAGATCAGGCAGAAGAATGCCAATATGGTAAGTGGGCGCTGCGGCTGAGAATCAAAGAAAGTTTTAGCTTAGCTCATCGTATCCACCGACAGATTGCCCAAGTGCCCACCGTCAACAACAATACGTTCCTGTACTTCAACGTGAAGGGCGAGGGTACCGATGCCGTGATCACCGTTGAGGGTGGTGGTGTCAATGCCACCATTATACAGGCTGACGTGGCCCAGACGAATGGCTATGTGCACATTATCGATCGCGTCCTGGGCGTTCCACACACGACAGTGCTGGGAAAGCTGGAAACCGATCCCATGATGAGGTATGCCAGTATTGATTTTCGCAACTGAACAGTTCTCGTCATAGAAAATGCTCTCCTCATTCACAGTGACACCTACAAGATGGGCCAGTTCTCACACTTCAACGATCAGCTGAACAACACTCAGCGCCGCTTCACCTACTTTGTGCCCCGGGACAAGGGCTGGCAGAAGACCGAGCTGGATTACCCATCGGCTCACAAGAAGCTCTTCATGCCTGACTTTTCCTACCATGTACGTTGGCCATTTCCCTAGCATGGCATACCCTAATACCCTAAGGCTTACCCTAATGTATGTTTTTCAATTACAGTCAAAGTCTATTCTGGAACGCCATCTGGCCATTGCGGATCATGTGTTCACCATGAAGGATCTGGTTCAGTACTCGCAGCAGGCCGGGAACGTTGTTCTCCCCACATTCCGCGACTCGCTCCAAATCAGAGTGGAGGAAGAAGCTGGACGTAAGTCATTTACCGAAACAACTGTATCCAGGGCAAAACGCTCTAAGTGCTTATCTTTCGATTCATTTCAATCAATTCTTGATTTATTCTATTGGTCCTCCTCCCATGCTGTATTACTAACTGATCCTGTTTTTCTATAACTCTCGACCCAAAATTTTCTCGCTTTGTGCTTAACAAAATCTAACCGTTGTCCAAACAAAAGACCTACATGACGAGAATGCTAGTCACGAATGGACTGGTGAGTGCTGCAGTTTGTCAAACCCACATCGCACAGCCCACAAATCTGTCCTGGCCAGAACCATGCCCATGCCCACATTAGAAACCCATCGAGAACTACATAGCAACATTCCAAATGCGTTCGAGTATGACAGAGAAATTATCCTAATTCCGATATCTTTATTTTGCAGGCTATGTGATTATCTGGAACTACAAGAAGATCAATGTCTATCGGCCCGATGTGGAATGCACCAATGGAATCATCCATGTCATTGACTATCCGCTTCTGGAGGAGAGGGACGTGGTTGTGAGCGGAGGTAGCTATCTGACAGAATCAAGCATTTGCATCATTTTGGCCAACCTCATAATGATAACAGTAGCAAAGGTCTTGAACTAAACGCATCCAATATGTAAAAAATCAAATCAAAAGCAACAGCAAATGCGAATCAAACAACAACCGCAACACATACCAATCCACCACAATCACCACAGTCGTCTACAGAAACTACCATTCAACCGATCAAACTCAAACCAACTATCAGAATCAGATTAATATGAAATATATATGGATATATGTGTAACCCACACTATCCATATGATACTCGTATTGAAACCAAGCAACCAAAATTATATCTGTATTATATGCGTCACAAGGAACCAGCCTTCCACTATGTCACTATGCCACATGCCTCATGCCCTCCATAAAAAAAAACACCCACTCAGACACACACACGCATGCAGAGAACTCTAGATCTGCTAGACTTAACCCTTGACACTGACAGCTTTTCTCTGAAGATGATGATGATTGATAATGAAAATGAAAATGAGGAGGAAGATCTTGAATAGAGACGATGAAACTTTTACTTTTAAGTATTAAACTGGATTCCCCATTCTAAGGCCTTATGTATTATATGAAATATATAACCCATTGTGTAACATTTTAATTTTATGTTCGACATACATATACTGATAGCTTACGTTCATTTCGCTCTACGTTCATCAGCTCGCTAAGTTTTACATTTAACCTACATACATACATATACCATACATATGTATGTCTGTGTGTAGTATATCTCTACGTATAGATCTGATTGTGTTTATGATTTTAAGTGTACATTTTTTTTTGTGAATTGCTTGTTTTAGTTAATGGTCTAATTTATGATTTAAAAAGTGAGTTATCCTAAGTAGAATGCGAATCTCATTCATGTATGTACATGATATGTCAACGCAGAAGCAATAAGCGCATC
Source organism: Drosophila bifasciata (assembly GCA_009664405.1). Classification (NCBI taxonomy): domain Eukaryota; kingdom Metazoa; phylum Arthropoda; class Insecta; order Diptera; family Drosophilidae; genus Drosophila; species Drosophila bifasciata. Next base: position 11,064,006 of record CM019044.1, read on the forward strand.
ACACATTCTCATATTCGTAAAAATACACACACAACAACCATACAAACATACACTTACATACATTACCAACACACACTCACATACAAAAAAAAAAAAAAAACATTGTAAAATTCGATAAAGTGTGAAAGATATATTATATAATAAACTGAAAGTTTTTCATTTGAACATTCGATGGTACTCGTACGAAATTAAATTTTAAGTTGTAAGCCCAGCAGCCAGCATATCCTTGTCTCTAAATCGAATGAAAGACTATACATATGTACATAGATACATACATTTGTATATGCTCAGGACAAGAAATGAACAACAAATTCAATTAAATGAAATGTCACCCAGCACTTAGTTGTTAGTCCTGCTATGCATGTAAGCCCCACAACAGAACACACGCCACACCACACCATACCACACCCCACCCACAGACATCAGACATCTGGCATCAGATATGGAGCGAAGATAGCAACTGCAAACATGTTTCTAAACTGCCGTCAACTGCGAACTACTACAATACATACTCCAACACACATCCTGTATCCTGTATGCTGTATGCTCTGAGATATGCAACAGAACACGACATTTACTCACTGAATGGATTTTGATATAAATTTTAACCTACATACAATATAAATACAAGTACAAGTACAAATACAAAACAAAACACTATGTATTTGTGAAACATATAAAAATGATGTGAAACATGAAACAGAAACAAAATTCGCCTCTTCTGCTGCATCCCATGCTGCAACTGATGCAGCTGCAGTTGTATTTTAAACTTTGTATGTAGTTGTCATGTAAAATTAAACAAAAACAAAAAGAACATAGTTTATAGTCTGATTTAGAACAACCCGATGCTAACTATACAAACTCTCTTTCTATTTCTCTCTGTCTCTCCCCGATAATGCCATGTATTTATAGGTTAGACATTGTAACTAGCGTGTGTGTCCTAACCTACCAAACTACCAAAACTGAGCGTTAAACATTGAACTGTACTACTTCTCCTTCTATATAAACCCCCCAAGAGAAAACACGCATTAACTATCAGCCTACCTACCAGTACACACTACTCCTACTATACTCCTATTATCAAAAGAACAACAACCACACACAACCACCCACATACATATGTATGATCAATATGTACTGTAGCGAAACTCTGAGTTTAAGTTGTCGCAGTTGCTTTGTGTAGTTGCTAATTCCCGATCTGATCGGATACCCCAGTTCCAGAAATCTTTATCTTTAGTAGGCGGCGGTGTCGTCGCTGCAATGTTGCAATGTTGCTTGTATTGTATTGTAAGCAGATTAGTTTGGTTTTGGCCAGTACAGCACTGGCTGTAGCAGCAGAACAACCGAAAATGTATGTAGTGAAAATGATGAATACGCTAAAGGGAAAGTACATACATACTATATGTACATGTATGTCACGTAAGCTTTAAAGAAGACGGATTTGTGAGGGGAAACGCATTGCAATTGCAATTAGTGTGTCGTAGTCAGTAGTTACACGTTGGCCAGCGTCCTAACGTGTGACTAGTGCCTTACTAAAGATAAACGCATTACCTTAACCTTTATACAAATTTACTCGAATTAAATGTATGAAATTAAATGAATTATTACTTCTAACAACTATCAAAGAGTGCAAATGGCGAACAGCAAAAGCGAAGCTGCATTGATTTGCGAGCTACATTCTCGTACAATACAATACCACACACCCACATAACACAACCACAAGACACTTGTAAAAGTTAAAGAAAGTATAGCTAAATGCAAAGAAGTATATGGAAGTGTAAGAGATTATATTTATGTTCTGCTTCGACATACAAATATAATTATACGTACACCATAAAATATATACATATACATATATACATACATACTGCAGAATACATACTGCCACGCCACACGCTATTTACACAATAAACAGATCAATAAATTCATATTTTTCATATATTTGTCAGAATAATACTATAACGTAAATGTAGTTAAATTACTATACAACTCCAAAAACATCACGATTGGGTGGTAAATTGTATCTGCAAGAAAAACCTAAAACCTGTATCAATGTATATTTAGCAATTGAGTTTTGAATCAAGCGTTAGCCACGAGAATATATCAGAGTACGATCATATAGTACGTACACATACGTATGTACAATATATATTTGAAACCAAGCTTAAACTATGGAAAACCGCAGTGCAAAAGAATATTATTCCATTTTATTTTATGACAAACGCTTTTTACAAATAAACCAAAACCATTTGAATCGTAAAGGAACAAGATTATATATAGCATTAGTTAAACTAATTAATACATGTACTAGTAAACAGAATGTCAACCTCTACAGCATGCTTGAGCGAATAATAAAATTTCAAAAATAAATATATGACTAAACCCTCGATCTATGTATTATTTAAATACTCTGAATTTACATATGAAAATGCTGCTTACCGAATGTTTTCGGAACTAGTTCGCAATTAAAATGCAGCACCTGGAAATGAGAATCTCACCATTGTGAGATTTGGCATGAATAAATCTCGCAGAGCTTCATTTAATTTCAAAATAAACGGATATGATAGCTTTTACCTATTTCAAAACAAAGGTGTGTAACCGCCGATATTCGTACCGCTTATCGCACAAAAAAGTATCGATTTTTTGTGTCCTACTCTTTATTTTAATTTTAATTTTATATCTCAAAATTAATTCTTAAATTGAAGAAGCAAGGCTTTTATACTTTGTAAAATCTAGCTATCACTCGGTGCAGCTATTTAGAATCTATTAAATTACAATTTGAGGAGTACAAAAAAGAACATAGGGTATCAAAAACTTCATATGCAATCTCTTATCTATCACGCTGTCAAATCGTAGTGGATTTCTAGTATGCTTGAGAAATGAGTCTTCAAAGTGAACCATCCTTGTATGGAGTTAATGTATTTATCGGATTAAATTATATGTAAAGTGCTAAAAGTCCTAGCTAGTTAGTAATATTAAAACGAATATATAAATCGGGGAATATGATTTCCAATCACGTACAGAGCACGCTTAACCCATTGTCGGCCAGTTGGTATTTTAAAGCACAACCGAAGGTTATGGAGCTGGCCGAATTTCACCGCTATTTTATATAAGCAATCATTCTGTTTTAGAGATAGAAAGAAGATACAGAATCGATCTGCAAAAAAATGTTTATAAGGTAATATTCCGTTTTTAAATTCAGGTTTTCACCTTATTAAATGGTGAGGTTTTAGGTCCTGCCAGTTTATTTACGGTATATTTCTGTATATTTATGAGGGTCAGGGCGGTATATTTGATCGATAAGTCCGCGGTTACACTGAAAACCATGTTAAACAAAAAATGCAAGATGCAGGCATTCTAATTGGAAAAAACCACTTAAATAACAAGTTAAACACTATTAAAGACATATTACGTGGGCAAACAAAGATAAGCCGGGGTATTTGTTACGGTGGATGACTGTTGTTCGCTGATTCCGGGTGTTGACAAGGTTTTTACCTTACCAGCGCTATGAAGAAGCGGAGCTCACGTTGCAATTCTGAGGCGTTTAGGGACCAGCAGATGGACAGTGACGACATCAGCCTGCTGCAGCGACCATTGCGCACGGCCCACACTGGCTTCGAGGAGGCGCGTCGAGCCTACGAGGATGGAACCAACGAGGTAACATACATCATGCGCTTACGCACAGGCTGTCTACGTGACTCAGCCTAGTGCAGCAATGGCGAGCCGCGAAAATTCCAGGGCATCAAATTCCGTGTGTTTTTCTTATGTATCTGGTATTGGTATTGAATATCTGCAGGTTCGTCAGCTGCTCAGCATGGAGTGCAGCCTCATATACGAGTGCAAAGTGTGCCGCAACATGTTCCGCAGTCTTGCGAATTTCCTCAGCCACAAGCGGGTCTTCTGCTGTGTGAGTGCCCGCACAGCCCAGCAGAATGGATACACAGTGAGTGCGCAGTAAAGACAATATCGTATTACCATATTTCTAGTTACAATCGTGTGAATCATCATTGAATTCGCTTGCAGGATCAGAACTCCACAATGATCATACAAACGGGCAACGGGCCATCGCCTCAGGACATTGAGCACATGTTGCGCAGTCGTAGCACTGGCTGCTCGCCTGTTCCGCGCGAGGTTCGTCCCATACGCGGCAGTATACGGGACCTGAGTGGCGTCATCGAGCGTCTGCGACGTGAGAAGGCGCCCTCATCCATGCAAAATGCGCCCACGGTGCTGAAGCTGGAGTCGGTGCCGACCTCCAGTCAGGCCGTGTATCAAACCATTAAAATCGACCAGGATGACAGCATGCGAACCGAAATAAACGAGGTGCATCATATGCTCAATCCCGCAAACACCATTGTCGGCCCAGATGGCAAGGCAATGACTAAAATCAAATTCGAGCGCCGAGACGGCAGCGACTCGGGCGAAACGCCCGAGCAATCCATCAGCGATGACACGGAAGCGAACATATTTTGCGAGACATGTAAGGAAATCAGCAGCATGGATAGATCAGAGTGGGCTGTGGAACTAATTTTCGGCTTGTGTTTTACATTTTGACAGGCAACCTTACATTTCAAACTCATAAAACACTGCACCTGCACATACAAAAGAATCATTCGTCGTCGACCTTTGTGTTTCAGTGTCCAGCCTGTTCGGAAACCTTCCTGCAGGCAGCAGCAGTTATACGTCATTTGTCCAAGGAACACAAGTGAGTACAGTCACATATATAAACAGAAAATTGTCACGCTAGAGAAACACTAACTAATAAGTCAGTCCACGGCAGAGATAGTACCAATACGAGTTAAATTCTGTAAAAGAGCCGATTCTAATTTGTATTTTTACTTGGCAGGAAACCAAGGCCTCGCATTCGAATGATGCGTAGCACCATTCTTAAGCGTCGCATCAAACAAGGAGATATTCAGCCCAAGGGGCCCTCTCGCGAGTTAAAGCGCCTGCAGATGTCCGATGATGTGGTTGGCTACACTCCAGAGCCAGTAGATGCGAGTGGAGAGCAGCGTAAAATTATGTCACTGTGCATTTACTGCGAGAAGTCATTCGAGCGACGCGCCGCCTTGTCCACTCACCTGCTCAACTGTCGGGCCAAGCAGGAGGCGCTGGCGAAGCCGGCTCCTGGAGCCAAGAAGCTGAAAACAAGGGCAAACGTGAGCAATGCCTCTAGTGTTGATGGTGCGGATGCAGAGGATCCACCGGCTGACACAGTAGATCTTTCGAGCATCGGGCGCACCATTAAGCAGGAACCTGACGCCGACTCGACTGCTCTGAACGAAATGTTCGCTGACCTGGCGGAAAAGAATGAATCTTTCGTAACTGGGCTGCACACAGTCTCACTGGACAAGCTCCAGCTGCGCCACGAAACCGACTCGGCCAGCGTCGCGAGTACCAATAGCAACAACAGTGAGGAGTCGCTCGCCCAGGAGTCCAATCCTGACGAGACCAAGGCCAAGGTGAAGAAGAAGCGCAGTGTGCCTATTGAGAAGCAACTGCGCTGCCGCTGCAAACTGTGCAACAAGGAGTTCAATGCCCTCGGCAACCTGCGTCGACATATATCTATGTTTCATTACCGAAAGTCACGTTTCGGTTGCAACGTGTGCGACTATCGCGCCTTTCGTCGCTATGACATTGTCAACCATTTGGGCTTCGTCCACAAGATTGAAGGCGATCGCGATCAGCTAACCGAGCAGTACGTGTCGACACAAGCGTGTGATTACTCGCGCGAAGATGTGGATGCAGATATCATTTTGGTGGATGAGGTGGAGGAAGCGCAGAGCCTGGCAATAAAGGATCTGGAGACTAAGCCACCAATCAAGACATACGAGAAGCGCATGAAGCGTGCTAAGACGACTGAGCCAGCGGGGGAGGCAAATCCCATATTGGCTTCGACTCCTATAAAGCAGGAACCCGACCTGGAACCGGCCGAACCCACGACAAGCAAAAAGCGTCGCAAATCTCGCATTCAGATATCTCCAGAATCCGGCGAGCAAACTACCGAGAAGCGTCCCACACGCAAGCGTGTCAAAGCGGTCAACAAGGACTTTGTCTACGATATGGTACGTTCAAAGCAAGATGGCTCCAGCACACAGACAGCACCAGCAGCCCCGGCCATGGAGTCCATGCGCGCTAAGCTGCGTCGCCATGCGGGCAACGACGAGAACAAACCCAAGCAATGGGAGGCCTACATAACCGAGGACAAGAAGCCACTGGTTCAAGGTATCACACGTCGCATAATGCTGGATCTTGTCAGCCAAGGTCGCGCCGTGTCAGCCACGCTCCCAGAGCTGCCATCCGAGAGGCCGCAGATACGACCGCGTCTCATTTCTCACACACGCAGCGAAAGCCAGCAGCAGCAAGAGCATGTGGTGGAGCCCGAGAGTTTTATCGAGAAGATTGCAAAGCGTACTGCTGCCGCTGGCAAGGATACCGCCGTCATAAGTAACCTGTGGAACAAGGTCAACACAGCGATGGCCCAGCAGCAAGGCTTGCCCAAGAAAGAGAAATCTGAGGAGATCCCATTGGCAAAGACGCCGCCCAATAGCAACCCGACTCCGCTGGTTTCACCACCGTCACCACCTCGCAAAAGCCAGGCATCCGTTGCTGTCTCAGCTGCGACACCCGCACAGCCTGCACCAACACCAGTGCCCCGGTTACCGCCATTTCAGGCATCCTCTGGTATGGAATGCCTGAGCAGCAACGGCAGTCAAGCGGCCAAATTTCCGGCATTGCCCAAGCCGCCTTCCGTTCTACAGGCAGCTGCCAATGGCACCATCCAGCTCACATTGGATAGTCTCCTTCGCGCTGCCCTGCAGAACTGAGCGGAACCAGAAATGGAAACCGCACTCACTATTTTCCATTGTTCCACTGTATTCCCCTTCCCCAAGTTGTGTCCTTACTTTTTCAACTTTCCGCTTTTCGTCTCAATGGCGTTGCTGTCTCATTTAACGTTTAAATACATGTTTATGTAATCCACTGGTGTCCTTATTATATAAAAGCAAGTAGGAAAGTAAGAATCAAAAGAAGAGAAACAAAACCAAGTATCCCTAGACGGTAGATCGCTTAGAGTTTAGAGTATTATGCAATGGAATAACCAAAACATATGGAAGTATAATATAGTATAATTTTGCAGATATTAGAGAATGTTTGTTGTTTGTCTGTCTGAGAATAGTGGCTAGAGTACAGAATTTGTAAAATGTTATAGTTAATACTTTGTATGTACCTAATTTTAGAGAGAACTGCAAACCCCCTTAAAATAAGGATCACAATTTTATAAAATGTGTATTGTATGTACTACAACAGGCTGCAACATTAACTGTACGATATATACCGTATGCTAAAACCAAAATTCACTGTGTATACATCCTATGAGGATACTCGAGGAGGATGGGTAGGCACAACATGTTGCCATCTATCATACGAATCCATCTCGGCTCGGAATCTAATTAGCATTAATACATATATCCAAGAACATCACACTGACGGTGAGGGTGAGGCTGAAGTGGAGGTGCCAGCATGACGTCTCGCCTCTTCATATAGATGCTGCATAAATTTGTTACTCAAAATGTTAATTACAAACTAAGCGAAAGTTAAAGAAAACGTTGTTTGAGGCAATATGTTGTTCATCTCCATATACAATCATATACATGCAACATTGTTTTTATACAGTCGAACTTCTTTGACTTCGAACACATGTGTCACGTCCCGACTAATATTAAAACAATCTTTTGATTATACAGTAACAAATATGATATATTTACAACATTCTATGGCACTGGATTGTCATATTCAAAAGTCCATTTCAATTAGGTAAACGTTTCCAATTGTAATCGATTTTATGCCTTTAAGGCCATTTATACAACCAATTCTTAATTAAAATTCGTATTTTTCTAAGTTATTTTCTATGCATTTCGCCCTTGCCTAAGCTTAGCTGATTTCATGCTAACTAAACTATAAAATTAATTGGCCATTCCGAAAATAATAATCCAAATAAAACCATTTACAAATAAGAATGTTCGAGGGCGAAAAGTCCGACTGTATGAGCAACGTTTATTTGGCAATTTCTTTTTTTAACTTTAGCAACCAAAAACACACACATTGCAAGAACCGAACCCCTGATCTACATATGTATATGTTTACGAGTAGTTCACTGTATTTATGTATCATGGCACGAGTATCGTGCTAGGTAGAGCCTTAAATCAAATCACCAAATGATAATAAATTCTATGATATTCACCAATCGCTATCTATGTACTAGTATACTGGTAAATAACGAAGAGGGCGGGCCAACAGGTGCCCAATTTCCAGGTCCTAGTTACTTGCCCCAGGACTACGACAAATGTATGGAGAGAAATAGAGCAGGTCGCAGCTGTGTACCAGGAGAGAAACCAGGGCATTGCAGCGAACATAACATGGCAGTAGCGGGATGCTGGTGCCTTTTCTGTTTCTGTTTCTGTTGCTGTTGCTGTCGCTGTTACTGCGGTGGATGATGCTCAACAACGGAAATTGTGTCACGGCCAGGAGGATGGGCGTGGACGTGTGCCACTTGTGCATGGGAATGGCCGGGTGGCAACCAGGGGAAAACCGTAACCAGGCCACACTTTAAACCTAAGCGACTGCGTTCCCAATCGCTCTTTGTCTGTGTGTCTGTATGTCTGTGTGCGTGTATGGTGTGTCTCAGTTGGAGCTTGAACGTGAGAGAAAAATATATCCTAAGAGATGGCGAACGTAAAACGCAACTGTGTGTAATTGGAGACCGAAAGTGAAAACGCCCAGGCCTTGAAAGTCTCTCCTGGCGCTGCAAGCGCTGGTGTCCTGCGACACATTCTTAGAAAGAAAAATGAACTTAAAATGGATTTATTATTGCAGCAGAGCAGAGCAGGGCAGGGAAAAGCATGCCATGCCATCCCATGCTATGCCCTGCCAGGCCAGGCCAGCAGGCCTCGGTCCCAGCATCAAATTAATGCCACTTACAAAGGCATTACGTTCGAATAGAGCTAGAAGCATCGGGCCGGGTGTTGGGCTGATGCTGATGCTGGGGCCTGTGCTGGTGGTTTGTGCGCCCCTTCCGTTGAGAGGAACCCAAAACCCACTTCGCCATCAGGAATTTGTGCTGCATAAACTGATTAAGTGATTTCAGGTTCAGGTTGACGTTCAGGTTTTTTATGCACACGGGGGGCTGGGGCATCAACATCAAACAAACAGCATCCACAATGTGCCACTGGGAACTGCAAACTGCGAACTGCGAACTACCAGCTGACATTGAAAGACGACAAAGACTCTGGCGAGGGTGTGATTGAGTGACAAAAGTGATGAAAAAGATATTCCCACTGGTGGTTATGGCCATGCTGTGTCGCAAATGCGTAAATGTTTCTCCATTCCCATACACAGAGTTCCAGGCACTGCAATTGCAGCCAAATCAAATATGAGAAATGAGAAAATACTGGCAGGCAAGGCTTAAAAGGCTTTTAAGAACTTAAGATGCTTTCAGAAGGAACATTGCAACATAGCCTTGAACAGCAAACCGACAGTTGCAGCTACTGCGCCACAGGAGTGATTTCTGTAGTCTTGGAAGTCGACTTCCACTGACCAGTAAATACATCAGACTTGACACAGTGCTATTGACAATTTAATTAAAAATTAATTGGAAATTCTGTATATAATCATGGAGACGATATGTGTATGTATAGTAAGTACTTAATGTGTATTCATGCAAGGATCTTTATAAATTTTTGTATACAAAAAGGGAAAACCCATAGAAGCATGTTCTCAAATCAATGCGCTACTCGTTTGCTATGTATACATACATATTTACATATTATACTTACGTCTATGTATGTAATTTCCACTTAAATGTCTCCAACTAGAGCATCGGTCCGGGCCCATTCCACATACGCCATGTGGCCCTGCGAGAGTCACTTAAAATCAAATTAGGATAATTAAATCGCTTTCGTGCAGTGGGGATATCTTTAAATTTGGGTCACCCATACTTGCATGGGAAAGCTAAGGGCCCTACCACTATCCATCCTATCCAGCCAAAAAGACTGAGAACTGTGGGGGGGGGCGGCCCAGCTGGTTCCAGCAGCTGCGTCAAGTGCCTTTGCCACCGAATCGGGCAGGCTTCTCAGGGCACGGCATCCAGCGCCCCAGAAAGTGCTCCAACAGTACTAAGTACTGTTTATTTACTTGCCGCCCATTTGAATAGTGGCTCAGCGCATTATTACCGATTATCAGGGAGTGAAGCAGATGCTGCCAGTGGTGCCCCTCCCCTGACACACGCTTAGCGGAGTGACGGGAGCTAAAGTGAAATACAGCCAAAAAGTGCTTCTGCTCTGGGTCGACGACAACTTTTTGGGATGTGTTTTGGAGTGCTAGCCAGGCCCTAACCTAATGACACAAACCCCCCCGCCCAGCATACAGCGAGATGGGGAGAACGTGTGAGCGAGAGAGAGAGAGCGAGCAGTAATAGGGCCAGAAAAAAGCTGGAGAGAAAGCATGGAAGATGAGTGAAAGCAGCGTCGCTGCCTGTCATCTGTTGGCGCTGGCGCTGGCGTTGGCGGGTTCGTTTGCCGCCATTGGAAACTGAACGCGACGTGTTGTTGCCGTAGGACGTTGAAGGACACCAGAAGCAGAAACAGCAGTAGCAGGAGCAGCATCAGCGGCAGCAGGAGAGGTGCAGGAGCGTGAGCGTGAGCGAACCCAACCGAGCCGAAACGACCCAACCCAACCCAACCAAACCCGACCCGACCCGACCGCCTCCGTCTGCTGGTGTTGTCCTAGTCCTGGCCGAAAGCTCTCGGCTGTGGTCGTCGTCGTCGTCGTCGTTGTCGTGTGTCTCGTCTCCGAGCTTCGGGGGCTCGATGCTCGACTACTCTCGCTAGCCGTCATCAGTCGAGTTTCGGCCGTCTTACTCAGCATAGGTGTGCATCGGACAATCCACCCATCCACACGGCAGGCAGTCAGAGCAGTAGCAGCACATCCAGCAGCAGCAGCAGCGGCAGCGGCCCCAGACAGAACTGACAGGAGAGTTCAGCCGAATCATACAACAACAAAAATAATTAAATTCACACTGAAGCACACACACACACAGATATACGTACCACCAGACACACCACTCTGCTGCCTCTGCCCCTGTCACCATAACTTCTACTTCAACTGAATCTGTGTCCGTGTCCGTATTTTCATATGCAACTGCAACTGCATCGCAGAGCATCTCATCGCATCGCATCGTATCGCATCGCAATGTGCAACTGCCAGTGAGTGTGAGTGGGCCTGGCACTGACCAACAATCCAACTGATAGACTCGTTGAGTGACAGGAGACCATCCGTATCCATTACATGCCCATCCAGTGTCGGTTGCACTCCGTGTTTGCTGTCAGTTCAGTTCATGTGGAGGCGGAGGCCCATTACTATCATCATCAGCAGCAGTCAAAGCAGCGGCAGCAGCCGAAAGGCAAAAAAGGCACACAAATTGGAAATCTAATTAGCAATGTCAATGTCAGAACTGCGCTAATCCATTAATTTCGAACCATCAACCAGAAGCACTGTCAGAACATATAAAAAAAGGCGTTGCTCCTCGCATCTCCGCATCACTACAAACTCCAACAAACATCAACAGCGGCAAAAAAAAAAAAAAAACGAAAAGCGACAAAAACTGGAGAGCGAATCCCAAAAATAAAAAAAGTGTGGCCAAAAGGAAAGCGAAAGCAGCAAACACTTTTGTTTCTGTATGCCCGTGACTGTCCTGTATCTGTATCTGTATATGTGCCTGTGCCTGTGTGCTGGTGAATTCTGATAACGCGCGCCTGGTGCTGACATCACTTTCGCTACTGCTTTTCCATTGAACCAATATCCGGCCCCATCCCTATAGTCATACCCCTCCGGACCCGAGAAGCTGCCAATCGAAAGACCACAAAATCAATTAAACTACAACAAAAAGCTGCCAAGAGCCAATTATACGGAACGGGTAAACGGAAACGGAAACGAAAAATAAACGAAACGAAAGGAAGCAAAAGGAAACGAAAGTAGAGTAAAAGAAAAGGAAGCGATCTAAGATGTTTTCCATGTGCACAAAGGTAAAGTCGGAGAGCGTGGAGCCGGACTGCTCGTTCATGCAGCATCCCCAGCAGATGCAGATGCAGCTTCAACAGCCTCAGGCGATGGGTAAGTAAACACATGGATACAGGTGATATGGGTATCGGGTTGGGGGGGATGTTTGGTGTTGCTTTTGGGAGAAAGTGAAACTGAAACTGAAACCGAAACCGAAAACGAAACCAAAACCAAAACCGAAACTGGGATTCTGGATGCTGCTGTGGTGCCACAGCCCCGAAAAAGCAGCAGTCGCTGTGGCCTCATTTGGCGGAAAACCCTGAACTCGTTTTTTCTGGCTGCTGCCCTGGCTGGCTGCCTGCTGCTTATTTTTCTCAATGAATTCGCACACAGGCGCAGCTGCGAGTCTGTCTGCCTCTGCCACAGTCTCTTTCACTCTCACTCTCACTCTTACTCTCACTCTTACTATCGCACTCGCACTCACACTTTCCTTATATTCCCTCCCATCCCTCCCACTCCCACTCCCACTCTGCCCCTCTGTGTTTGCAAAAGTGGCCGCCTCTCCCGCATCCTTCGGACCCCATTGTTGACCTGCTCGTTATGGGGCACATACTATACACACACAAACACGCCCACCGCCCACCACCGCTCCACATATCAAGCGGAATCCGGAATGCGGTTTCATTATGTTGCAATTGTAGACAGTGCCACGCCCATTGGCCAGTATGTGTATATGCACTGCATTAAATCATTAAATATACACTGTAGCAACACCACCACAGAGCATTAGCATCAGTATCTGTGTGTATGTGTGCGCTGTGAGTGTGTTTGTGTGTGTGTGTGTGTATCTGGGAGTGTGCCTGAAATTCTAGCCATGCAACGATGACAGCTTGCTTCAGGCTACAGTTTGCAACGAGCCACATGCATAAATCATGCAACTACTACGAGTATATAGCAGCAGCCCTTCCACACTTCCAACCCCAATCCCAACCCCAATCCCCATCTATGTAAGTTCCCCTCCCCTGTTTAACCCCTAGCCAACAATTATGTCTGTACACGTTCGCCATCGTTTTAGTTGTCGTTGCCTTCGTCTTCGCTTTACCAGAGAACGTTGTCTGTTGCAGCCACTTGCAATTCTAGCTGATTTGTCATATGGATGGGGATGAGGATGTGCAATGTGCATGTGGATGTGGATGTGCAATGTGCATGTACAATGTGGGCGTTACTGTAGTTGTATGCGTGCACTCAAGTGGCACACATGATGTCCGTTGCCATCTTATACAAGCGGCACAGTGTCCTTCGGCATTCGGTTCGTTCTCCCCCATCATCATAATCCCATCATCACTCTATACAGTCGACACTGCGACTCTATAATCTATACTTGCTGTTTGCATTTCGGTTCGCTGCTAACTTCGGAAGGCAGGGAGGAGCACAGCCAGACCGCCTAGAGGGTCAGCATGCCCCCGAGCCCTCGTATTCCAAATGCTGTGTCAGTCCAGTCCAATCGCATCACCCAATCCCAGCCAAAGCAAAGGACACTTAGTCGCCAGGATTCAGCAAGCTGCTGAATCAACTTTCTCTATGGCTTGGGCTCAAGTGTTCCAGAGTGCAGTTGATTCACTGCCAAGTATTCCAAGAGGTTCTTCAAGATCCCCAATTACGGGTATTCTTACGGCTATTCGATGCACCAAGCTGATTGCCTTTGCTCTGAAATATTTTCTGCCCAACCCGTACCCGTTACGGTTGAACCATCCATAGTACAGTACTTACATATAAGTAGGAACGATGGTCGTTCTATGTATACTTGTGCACTGACAAATCAGATTTCATCTGTAATATGATTTCGGGATCAAGTATACTACGTATGAACCGAAGGAACGGACGTAACCTTTAACGTCTTTATTCAAATAATTAATTCAGTCGACCGCATGTGTCATGTCTGCCACTCACTCTGCCCAAAAAATCCTCTGCATCTACTACATTTATGTACTATATACTTTGAATGTGGGTATGCATGTATGTATACGTCCGCTCTTTACTCGTCCAAAATAAATGGGATGCCAGTGGTAATGAATTTGAAATGCGAGACTCGACCAGTGCCAGTCTCAACGACAGTGCCAGTGGCAGTTGAAATTTCTGTGCAACTGCAACTGGGTTCGGGTCGGGGGAGGGTGGACGGGCAGGTTGAATACCACCAGCCACAACACCTGCCACACCTGGCCGTCTGATTGAGTTGATTCCGGGGGAAGTGCTAAATGAAATTTCGTGTTTCGTTTCGTTTTTCTTGCACAACCTCACCACCTCCCCCCTGCACAACGTCTGGTTCCTGTTACATCTGAAATTTGCAGCTCCAGTGGCCAAGGGGTACAGGTACGGGTACGGGTTGTCTCTGTTGGCAGTGTGTTGGCGACATAATCTCAGCTTTCAGTTGAAATCGAATGAATGGGAAATGGAATCCAGCTTCCGTTGCAGGGGCAACCTCCTGTTCAATTAGGCGCAGCCTATGACAGAACGCTGGGGCAGCGGATGTGGACTAGATGGCTTTGCCTGGCTGCATACCATCTCGTATCTATATCTATCCATACCTCTATACACGGCATTTATTTCCCCTCTTTTTTCATGTCTTTCTCTCTGTCTGTCTATTTTTTGCAGGAACTGGCGGGAAACAGATCAAGGGCGGCTACCTACTGCGCTACAAAAGTAAGTAAACCCAAAAAGTAATCCAGGGGCAGTTATCTGTTAGGCTGTGGCTAGGGCATGCCTGCAGTGCTTTACAATGCAACGACATGACCCTGAATGGACCATTTCATGCGAAGATGAGCCGGGTCTCAGACAGACCGACCGACCGAACGACCGACCAACCGATTAGCACAGTCAGCAGTCCCAGACCCAGCCCAGACCCAAGCCTAGGTCTCAACAGCTCGGGCGACAATCTGTCAACTCAGCACAAACGTTCGCCTGAAAGCTCGACTCGGAATGACGCAGCATCCGCCCGGACCCCCGGACATAGCCAGATAGATGCCTAAAGCCTACTACTACACAGAGTATGTGTGAGTGTGGGTGGGTGTGGGTGCATAATCTTTTCGGGGCCACATTCAAGTGTAATTACTCATGATTTGGCAGGGCTGAGGATGTGTCATTGTCAGGCTCGTTAGGGGCAGCATTGAGTAGAGTATCAGCAGCGGTTGCAGCAATTTGTGCTGAGGCTGAGGCTGAGCCTGGGGTACAGATTTGAGGATGATCCGCTCGCACTCACCCTAGTTCTCCTGCATTGACAGAGCAAATGTTCTGGAACCGCTGGTCCGAGGAGTGGGTCGTGCTCTACGATGACTCAACGATGGCCTGGTTTACGGAGCCGGGACGTACCTCGCCCTCGGGCAAGATCCTAGTGAAAGAGGCGCCTGAGATGCTGGCCATTGCGCACTGGACTGGACAGATACCGCGTCGACCCCCGCTGCCAGATGGTGTCAATGTGTCCCAGTTGATTGCCCTGGGATCGCAGCGGAAACGGTCCAAGGTCTACTGGATGCTGGCCAAATCCGAGCAGGAGGTGGGCGACTGGATAGATGCGATTACAAAGACCCTGCCGCCGCCACCCCAAATCGAGCTGGTGGTGGACAAGCCGCATCTGATGAACGTGCTGCGACGTCCATTGGTGCGCATTAGACGTGAGTATATATAGCTAATCCATTCATAATTCCGTGCAAATCCCCTACCCATGCCTGCTGCCACACTGCCCCATTCCTGTTCCGTCCGCAGCTGCCACCCAATCGGAGGTGAAGCACCGCAAGGCCGCGTCTCATAGCAGCAGCAGCAGCAAACATCATCGCTGCACCTCGTCGGCAATGACCACCAGGCTCTACAAACAGATCCAGAATCCACTGGTGAAGAGTGATGCGGCCGTCGCCATTCTCAGCAAGAAGCCGGACTCGAAGGCCTCGCTGGCCTGCGCCCTGCCCTGGGGCCATGGCTGGGGATGGGCCACGCTGCCAAACGGTGTATGGAGCGGCGGCCTGACCTGGTCGCAGTGCGAGGACACCTTCACTCTGCACGCCTTGCCCACCACCCACTGCACCAATCTGATCGACACCTCATGCAGCGGCGCCGTCTACCACACCGACATTGGTGGCTTTGACTTCCACTCCGGCGGAGTGGACGACATTGGTGGCGAGGACTTTGACTATGCCATGGATTGTGGTGATTTCATATTTTAAACTCCCTCCACGCGATCCAAAGCACACACCAACACCACCCCTTAAACATACATACACACTCGTATACATACTTATATGTATGTGTCCCCCACAAATAAGAACTTGCCACTGGAACAGTCGCAACTGGTAATCGCTTCGGTAGTAATATTAACGTGTGCTTAGATGTGTCTTTGTGTCTTAGATGTTGCTACGTAATAGGAATAGACAGGCATAGACGACAGGCTTAGACAGGATGCCGAATGGTATGGTAGGGTATTACGTATACGCCTCATTTGTATGGCAAGTCCCCTTTTGTAACTGTTTGCCCCTGTATGTTGGTTTCTGTGTTCTGTGTCCTATGTCCTGTATGCTAATCGGGTTAAGCAGTTAAACAGAAACCGACCACCGTATTGCGAACGTAATGCATTTCCCAAACATAACGAGTTCTGCGGAATTTCCCCCATTTCACTCGGATGTGTGTCAGACTACTGGATAAACAACACACACATATACACGTGCATGCATACATACATACATATATATGTATAACCAGCAACCGCACTTTCGCCCCATCCGCACATTCAACCACAGAGCCACCCAACAATCCAACCACCCACCCCACACAACCACACTCGGCAATCGGAATCGCATTCGCAATCGCAACCGCAAAAGCATTTGAAATGTGAAAATATTTTTGCATCGTGCAGATACATATACTCGTACTCGTACTCGTATTCTCGTACTCGTGTTGTATGTAGTAAGTAGGCTACAAAATATTTTTGCACTCGAGAGGCAAACAAATTACAATAAATAATAAATAATGCATGCATTGGGGGACACAGGAGAGGATGGCCGGCCAGAGAAAAACAGGATGCAAATGCAACTGCAAATGAAAATGAAAATGAAATACAAAACTCACACATGAAATAGTTTTGGGGTATTTGGAAAATTTTTGAAATTTATATTAACGCAATTTGTATGGAAACACTTTTTCAAATTGTTTTGCCATGATTTTCTAGAATTTTTGTAATCAATAGTAATTAACCGCAACACAGATTTACCCATTAACCCAACCCAACCCAACCCAATTCTCCTCCTCCACTCCACTCCCCTCCCGCCAGCATCGGCAAAAACCACCCACCAATTCCCCAGGGCAAAAAACCATTTTTGTGTGCAAATTTTTGACAAATTTATACAGATACTCGTAACGTAAAGTAACGTAACGTAACGTATGCCGCAAGTACATAATTCGATAACAACTTAATGGAAAACCAAACAGAGATAAATATGTAAACGGACATTTTTATATATACATATACATACACATATACATATAGGATGTTGTTTAATGATGAAATTCCATACAGTAAACAGGAAAACCAGGTAACTAACAAGTAATTAAATATGTATAGTATAGGGATAAAGCTCCACTCTAGATATAAGCACACACACAGAAAGTCTCGTCTCACACGAAACACGGAACCCCCTACGCCCTACGACACTGAAACACTTCCTTGTAGGTGATAACCTAAGAACGCATGGCATACGAATCGAATACGAATATGTCAGTAGTTAAGTTTACAAAACTAACTCACGACACACAAAAATCAACATACCCACCCGTACTGATGTAAAGTTTATAAAACAAAAACTAAAACAAAAATGAAACAACAAATGACAAGTTAGCAACCCAGGTAAAACACACAATGTATTAAGATACCAAAGATATAGGATACATACTTGTACGTAGTCTAAGTAGTTAAGGACAAACAAATCACAGATACTAATCATTGTCATCGAGCAACTCCAAACCAAACCACATGAAACATATGCCCGTATTCGTATAGGTACAATATGTCTGTATGTATATCTATGAGGCATACTCTCGACACCACCACATCCACTGTCCACTGTCATTCGTAATCGCAATTCGCATTCCCATTCTCAGCGCAATTCATTATTCTCATTCTGTATTAATTCGAATTTGAATTTTGATTTTGAAGAATTTTTAAGAACAATTTTGTGCGCCCATGCGCCGAAATATGACAAAGAGAAAACGCCGCTACGGACACCTTGAATTAACTGTACGTTAGGTATATAGAATGTTAGCTTAAGTTTGGACGTTTGTTAAGATGGTCAAGATACAAAACAAATGTCTATATATACATAAACATATACACTATGAATGTGTTTCTATTGTAAATTAATGCAGCCATTGAAAAATGCTGCATGCCGCGAATATGCACAACAATACATTAGGTACTACTATATAGTAGCGTAAATTAATTAGTAAAACAAAAAAAATATATTACGGGTAGGAGGACAAATGACAATTTTTGTCCTCTGCGCATCTGTTGCATGTCCATTGTGTATGTGTGCCAACTATAACTACATACATACATATATATATTTTTATGTACAACAAAACCAACCAAGAGCAAAGCTACATACATGCAACGGAAACGGAAACCTTTAAACCTGAGCCTCCTACAAGCCTTAGCCTTAACAGAACACAGCCACAGATACATACTCCTATATACACACACACACACACACGCCTAATCGTTGTTATATGTATACATAGATCTGCATTTGTATGTTTGTGTATGTACATATGTACTATATGTGTACAATACCTATAGCTATAGTCACACACAACACACAACCAAATAACACAACCGTTTGTTAGGAGTTAAAAAACATACGGGGAGGGCGGGAAAAGGCGAGAGATAACCCCCCCACACTCGAAAGAAACGCAGCGTATGTAACTTCGGAGTACTCTAAGTAAATGTAGACTACAAGACTTAAGCAATTGTCGTTTAGACGTTAAATTAGAGCGCATTGAATGTTGGCTTATAGTTCTAGATAAAGAAACGAAGCGATTCGAGAGCGATGTGCGGAGCATATATATATACATATACACACCCCACACACACACTCAAACACACCCAAACATATATATATATATATATGTGTAGATGAATATCTTCAACAGAATGTTTTAGTCTGAAGTGTAGTCCGAAATAAAATGAAAATTTGTTAGTGACTGCCAAAAGAGAAGGTCTACATACATACATATGTACATCACTAAGGTTTAAAGCGTTTGAAATGGCATAGAATGAAACAAAACTGAAACTTAATGAAGAAATAAAATCTAAAAAACAAAAACCAAATAGAAGTAAAATCAACCTTGGACAATCACGCATACGCATGTAGGAAAAACTGGATTAAATAA
The DNA here is from genome assembly GCA_009664405.1 of Drosophila bifasciata. NCBI lineage: Eukaryota > Metazoa > Arthropoda > Insecta > Diptera > Drosophilidae > Drosophila > Drosophila bifasciata. The sequence goes on from CM019044.1 coordinate 11,083,488, forward strand.
TGTATGTAAATTGTTGAAGCTTCGAAGGAGAAGCGGCCAAAGGGCGTCCATCGGCCTGGCCTGTATGTATTAAATAGTCTTAGCACGTCCAGAAACGGAGTTTCAGACTCCAGACTCCATGAACTCAACTTATATACATACTATATGTATATGTATGTATCTTTAATGAAAAGAACTCGATTGAAGGGTTCGATTGGAGCAACGGCAAGCTTCAATTAAGTGTCAATCCCCAACGCTCAGTTCAGTTATATGTACTACCGAAAAGTATTTTTATAAAGTTTATTGTAAACGATGAATGCAAAAGAAAACCCAACACAGACATGGAAGCATATGTGCGTGTGTTTTAAAACATCAACTGAATGAAACGTCAAACATGAGTATACTTTAGATGCAAATTTTTGTAGATTAATTGTACACGTAAAATGCATTTCCGATGTTAGCTGAACATACATAAAGTTGTGTATATGCATACCTATATACATACAATACATAGCGATGTATGTGCGAGTATTTGTTAATAATATAAAACAAGTGAATTATGCATGTATGTATGTGTTGTACTGTACCCATTTTTATTGTGCTGCATATTTAGGCAGCCAGCAAAGAGGAGGAGAAGAAATACTAGAAACTATGAAAAATGTAGAAAAATCAATCCAAGCATTGGTCGCAAGTCGTTGTGAATGATCCGTGAGATATGAGAAATGAGAAAAAATATATATGTAGAAAGAGAGCGCAAGAGGGGCAAGGCAGGCACACATTGCCACATTACGTATACGCCCCGGCTCACACATGTATACCCCGTAACTTACAATTAAGCTAGTAAGTTCGTTGTTTGTTACCAATTGTCAGTTGTCAGTGTCGTTGATGTTGATATTGAAGTTGATGTTGATGTTGAAATTGAAATTGATGTTGCCGTGTCATTGTTAAATGTATTCCCCATTTGTAAGCAGTATTCGGAAATTGCTGTTTGTCGTCAGAGAATAGATGAATAAAGCCAACACTAAGCAGCAGACTATACAAATTATACAAGAAAGCATACATATTACATGCATAAATATATACATTAAATAGGTGTGCGCATATTATATACATATTCACACATACTCGTACACAAATGTGCATTGGAGTAAAGAGTAAAATAATCAGCAAATTGAATTCAACCAAACCCGAAGGCAACACAATCGAAATAAGAGCGAGTAAATCGTACTAGTATGAATGTAATAAAAAATGTAAAAGTTTTAAGCGTAGGCCGAAAGACCTGCCAAAGACTCCTGCAAAGCCGCCCGCCCCCACTCCACCCATGCGCCAGATCTCCTGTTCTCCCTCCCTACTTCCATCTTTCCAAATAGTATGTCATGTCCCTGTCTTCTCCCGAACTTTGGCAAAGGTCGCACTCGAAGCGTAATTAGAGAAGTAAATATGTAATTCTATTGATGTGTATCGTATGTATGTATATGTGTCTATTAATATTTGGTAGACGTTCACATTCACTCGCATGACGCCGCAAAAAGCTCAACCCAAAATGAACAAAAGAAAACACTTTAGCCAGAGAAAGATCTGCTCGAAACGAAACGAACCACCCACTCCGCTCCCATACCCCCTACTTTGTTTGGTGCAGGTTCACCAGGTTCAAACAATTCAATCCAAATCCAAATCCAATCCAACCGAAGAGCAAGTGCAGCAAAAAAACGTTAGGCAAAACAGCAAACAAAAATCAAGAGAGAGAGGCTGGCAGTTAGATGAGCGCGAAAGTCCGTTAACAAAAAGAAAAACCCCGCTCGTATATGGTTTCAAGACCGCACAGCCCCGCCCCCGAAGCACACGAAACCGAAAATAAATGAACATTTATGATTGTACCTCTACTATTACGAAAACAATGAGCAAATAGACGCTAAGCAAACAGCAAAAGAAGTCATCAGCTGAATCGCTGAATCAACTGGCCCCGCTGCGATTGCCGAATCTGGAATACCCTAACAGAACACACAGAAAAAAAAACAGAAAACCATTTTGAAAATGCTTCCAGATTGTCGTCACATAGTATGACCATCGCAAAACTTTGTAAGAATTTTGTACCAATTCATTTTGATTCAATTGCCCAGATCCACAATGATGGCTTTGATTAATTATGTATGGTTTCGGCAATCGCTGAAAGGCAGTACAGACCACAAAGAGGTCTGTCTATAAATACACCTTACGCGGCGTTTTGATTCGATGACTTTCAGGCAAATGAGTAAATCAAGAAGAGGTTGATGCAGAGATGGAGTGGCGGATAACATCTGCGAAGCGTCAGCGTTGATAAATGTAAAAAACAACAGAAACAAAAAGCAAATAAAGTTTAGCAACAACAACTGAGAGAACGAAACAACAGAAATTTTAGCAATAAAATACGAATATCTATGTACATACATGTTTCTCTTGGTGTGTGTGTGTCTGTGCTGTGCTGCGAATCACGCACATGCATACCATGTGTACACATGTGTATGTAGGTTGGTATTGTTGGGGGGGTTTGGCTGGTTGGGGGCCAGTGTGGTATGCGGATTGGGGTTTGGGGAAGAGAGCTCCGACACGCCACACCATCATCGCTGTCTAGATCAGTTGGCGTTGCAACGCTCCCTCGATGTCGCCAACTTCGCAACTTGTTCGGGCCTGGGCTGTCTGTCCATCGGAATTGGAATCGGATTCGAATTCGGGTTCGGAATCTTGTCTCAGTTAGCGCGCAAACTTCTAAGCAAACAGTCGGGCCGGCGACCGAGCGAGGCACCTCTTTAAAATTCAAAATCCACTTGAGTGGGCCAACGAGGCGGCGTACGCGTAATTACTGTCAGCAGCTGGCCATTTACCCCAGACACTGTTCGTCCTATACTCACTAACCTGTCCTATCCTGTGCTGTGCTGTACTGTCCCGTCGTCGGTGACCCACTTCTTGGGGCCTGGCTCTAAAGTTTATTTGTCGCTTGAGGGCCCCCTGCCCCCCGCTGGTGTGTCAACAAACTCGCGTGCCTTCTGGCCCGGCCAACAGAAGGACTGTCCACACAGTGGCCAAAAGAGTGCAGGCCCCAACACACGGCTGGTAGCAGCAAGTCAGAAAGTAAGTATTTCGGCTATAACTGGGCGTGTGTATGGAAATCACAGCTCCGAGCACACAGACAGAGCAAACAGAGCCGAGATTGAGAGTTGGAATTAGTCAGCGAGAGACGACGTGTGCCAAAAAGCAGAAATATACATAAATTAATTGACAGCGAAGTGGCCGAGGGGAGCAGCATATGTATGGTACGTGGGAAGCTATGGTGACGGGCTGTATACCCTAAAATCAGAAGAAAAACGTATGTACTTCCTATGGAAATCCTATGCCTATAGTACACTGAATCTGCTGCCACGATTCGATCATTAAATATCACTTGTAGTGAGGGGTCAGAGGCTTTTCCATGTTATGTATGATGCCCCACCTAGCTGGCTTTGCTCGACAGGTTTTGCATTCGAAAAATTATCATTAAAGAAATAGCTTCGGCTGAATATTGTATAAAGATAAAGATATATTGTTAAATTTCAAACGTGAATGCCACCTTCTTGGATTTGTTTTCGGTCGAATCTTTGGAATTAGTTTTAATCGTTCATTAGAGTTCAGTCGTTGCTGGTGCGCATATTGCTGCTTCGAATTCAATTCGATTCAATTGGAGTGTTCATTGGACGAGCCATATTCGGTGTGGCCATCGGCCCACAATTGTGAGTCTGAGCTGGGTCTGGGACGGGGTCTGAGACTGTTACTGGGTCTGGTCGCCCACGCAATGCAATATCAACGATCTCTGCGACTGTTTTGCACCCTGTTTCCATTCACGCCTCCTGCCGACATTTATTGCCGATCATAATTTGCGTTTGCCATATTATATTGCTTTTGGTTTTTTGCAGGCAGAGCGACAACCTCGCATGACTCATCGGAATAAGCGGTCTAAGCCGGGTCTACGTCTACGTTCAAGCGGCTTACTCGCGTCATCGCCTTGTCTGTTGCCCACTCACCACCAGTCGGAATAGCATCGAATCCATCTAGTAGAGTCCGTCCCGCGGCTGATTCCCCACTATATTTGGCTATGTCGTCAAACGGTTCCGGAGAGGTTCGACCCTCAAAGCTGGGCGATATGCGGGTAAGAGTTAATGATAGACGAATCTCGTCACGGGAAGTGTGTGCCACATATAGTACAAAGATGGGCTACCATCCTGACGTAATTTAATGCCAGAATTAGCCAACCATTTGGTAATGATCATGATTGTGCCACTGGCTGCCAAATCAGCAGCCAGATCTCTGCGTTCAATTTCCGTGACGGTTCCAAAAATGGTTTGAGTTGTGTGTTTGGCGGAGTTCTGTTCTCTATTTTGGATTCGCTCTTCTTGCTCGCAGAAGTTTCCCAGCGAAAAGACAGCCAATTAATTTAGTGCTTCCCCATATTTGGAAATGGCTGCTCTTGCCACTGTCACAAAAGGCTCTCGTTCAATGCCATCTGTTGACTGCATACACGGAGGCATAGAAATTCCTAGGAGAGGAATACGTCTCTGTCCTTCAGGTCCTTTAATAACCATAAAGGGTTGACATTAAACACACTCAACCACACAAACAGCATAGGAAAACCATCCATCAATCAATCAAATAATCTACGTACCTTGGAAAATTGGTCGCGCGCGATTTTAATCGCTGATTGGAACGGTCCCTCGTGGGGGTGGGTGGGTGAAAGTCCTTTGTCACCTGAGCTGAGCGCTTCCTTTGTTGCATTCAACAAATGCCGAACTAGCTTGCTCTCTCTCTCGCTCTAACATTGAATGTACATATGTATGTGTGTACCTGTGGGCGCCCGAGTTTAGTTCCGTGTGTGAATGTGAGCACTGAGCCACATGAGCCATGGCAACGACTGGCGGCCGTTGCAGCCATTGATTTTTTGTTGTTGCTATTGGCATGCAGCAACACCATGCACAACAACAGCGAGGCGGGGAAGGCGGAGAGGCGCAGGCTAAACAAAAGGACAGCGGGCTAGGATTTCTCAAGTGTCCGATACACAAAAGACTCTCTCTATTATTCGGCGATTCCTTTGACTTTGATTGGCAGCAGCGGCTGGTGGCCATGGCCGGTGGGTCCCCGAAGGCCACTACAACCAGGAAACAAGAGGAATACAGCAACAGCTTTGTGTATAGCTAAAGCTAGAGGGAAATACGAGCAGGCAAAGGCGGAGATGCCTGCGCCCACTACAACCCCCCAACCCGGTCACTATTTTGGCCCACCAGCGATGGACAAAGTTACCTTTGCCCAGGCGGGTCGTGTGGCACGGGGTTTTATGTACTGGCGGCACGTAAGTGGGCACGGATTTGTTCCGAGTGGGCAGTGAAAAGTGGGAGGCGGGCAGGTGTGCTGGTGCCGCATGTCGCATCGTTTGCCCCGCACTATTGACAGGCAAACAACCCACACAAGACACAAACACAGACAGACACACACCCACACACTCGCAAGCTTACACATGTGCACCTAATGACTCCACTCGGGGGAAACAGACGTGCTAATGTCCACCTCAGTTGACACGCGCCTGTTGGCCGAGCATGTTGCAAGCGGAGGAGGACGAACAGATATCCCTCTTCAGCAACGGGCTTGAGTCGGAATCGGCGGAGTACTTGCAGGATCATATATTGCCCCTTAAGCTCAATGAATCTTGGGCGGCCAGGCGGTTAATGGAGGCCTTAAGTCACCTGCCCCCCAGCGATGGCAATGGCAACAGCAACTCCGCACCTGTAAGACCACCACCAAAGGGGGCATCCAATAAAAAGAGAATTACACCAGTACACAACTGAATCTCTCTCTTTCTCTTTTGAATTCTCCTTTCAGATGCGCTTTCAGAAGGCGGAGGAGGAGCGTCGCCGAAACCTATTGACGGGTAGGACTAGTGGCAATGGTCTAGCTGCTGCTGCCCCAAGCGCTGTTTCGTCCAGGCTCGTGGGCAACGGCAAAGTCCGCCAAATGTTCGATGAACGGCGTCGCGGAGCTGGAATCGATCGAAGTAATCCACTCAAGCCCATTGGTGGTGCCACCACACCGCCAGCACAGCCCGTGCGTGCCCAACAGACAGTTCAGCGGCTGATCAAAGATGTCTCCACCATGGGCCTAAAGGATAAGCCAGTATTCAACAGACGCCTGACCAGCGATAGCAACAACAACAAATACAATGCGGCGGGAACTGTGAGTCGCCTGAAGCCTGTGATTACGCGCAAAACGCCGCCACGTGAGGTGGAGGCAGGCCAGCAGGCGGCAGGTCGTTCCATTGCCACTACTCCGCGCAGTCCCATGCCAAAAGCAGCGACTAGAGCAAAGGCACCGTCAGGGCGGGGAGCAGCAAGTAGTCGCATGTCGCCTCCACCGATCCGAAGGGTGAGTATCATCATCCCACATTGCCTTTATTTTCCCAGCAAAAATTCATGTTGTTCAACTTGATTCCATGTCAATCCGGTTCAGGCCGAAGCAAAATCCCCAGTCCCCAAGAAAACAATGGTGAGTCGTGGTGCCAGTTGCTGCAATGGTCGTATGCTAAGTCAACTATTCTTTGACAGAGTCAGCCGCCTCCTGAGGGTACGTCGCCCTGCCGGCACTGCGGTCGCCACTTCAACACGGATCGATTGGGCAAGCACGAGGATGTTTGCCAGCGCACCATGAACACCAAGCGCAAGATTTTCGATGCCTCCAAGCAGCGTGTGGTAGGCACAGAGGCGGAGAAGTTTGCCGGCAAGAAGGGCAATAAGGGAGCTCGCTCACAGTCGTCGTATAGCAGTGCCGCCCAAGTGAAGGGCCTGGTCACGGGCGTTAAGAAAAGCAACTGGCGGAAGAAGCACGAGGAGTTCATACAGACTATACGATCTGCGAAGCAGGCACAGGCCCATGTGGCTCGCGGCGGCAAGCTGAGCGACCTGCCTCCGCCGCCACCGTCGGAGAATCCCGACTATATTCAGTGTCCCCACTGCGGCAGACGCTTCAACCAAACGGCTGCGGAGCGGCATATACCAAAATGTGCCACCATGATACACAACAAACCGCGTCAGAACGGTCCCACTCCCGTGAAGAAGCGCTGACCCAGAGCTGGGTTTGACCATGAACATGCCCATACGTTTACTTGTGATAAAGCAATTTTTGATGAATGAAACGATGCTGAACTTAACTTTAGGCGATCTGCGGGCAGGTGGGCAGTCGGGTTGGAGCATCGCCTAGTCGGATAACACTTCGACATCGTTGTCATCTTCGAGCTGCGACTGCTCAACAGTGGCAGTCGATGCGCAAGCTGATTTTTCACGTTCGATAATGGCCTTTACGGCATCGGCTGCATCGTTCATCTCCAGGCCCTCAAGCATATAGGCCCAGTTCTCCAGCGTGGCATCGTCATCTTCTGAGATCCAAGTGCACAGCATTTTCGAGCAGGCAACGCTGGCGGTGGGGTGCTCCATTTGATAGAAGAGCAATTCGTCATTGGAAAATCCTATCTTCTTGCCGACCTTCATCCAGGGCTCTCCAATCAGCGGTGCGACCTCATCGATGTGCTTGGCGGTAACCATCAATGACTTCTCATAGCCCGGGTTCTCCTCCACTTCCTCTACAACGGGATCTGTGTCTTCCACCTCGAGATCTTGTTCGGGCTCAGCTTCTTGCAGCGCCATAGCCGCCTCTTGCTCACTTTCCGCGGGTGTACCGGTTTTTGCTGCCAGACCGTTGTTCTGCTCCGACGCATTGCTGGATACCGTGGTGGTCTGCTTGGGCTCCCTGTCGCGTACGAGACGCTTGCGCACTTGCTCCAAATAGTCGGAAATCTTGCTGGACGGCTGCGAGGGCGATGTGAAGAAATGTGGAGTTTGTCGGGCCAGCAAACGCAGGGCACGCCACTCGAAGGCTGGATCAATCTTGTCGTGGGGCGATTCCAAATACGTTTCTAGTAGGGGCAGGAAGTTGCGCTGCTCACTTTTGCAAGCCTGCAAGTTGTCCGGCGAGTAGTTCCACAGACGCGTCAGGTTCTCGCTAAGAAAGAATTTCCCAGATTATTATTGTGAAGACCCAAGGAAGCTGGATGTACACGTACTTGCCAAGGAAGAACTTGCCACTACGCGCAGCGTCGCGCAGGGCATCGCCGAGTGGTCGTTTTGGTCGTTTCGCTGGTGGGGGCTTGCTATCCTCCTCCTGCGACGGAAGCTCCTCCGGCTTCTTGAACTCTTTGCAGCCCTCGTTCTTCCAGTTGTTCCACATCTCCTCGCGCACCAGCATATGGTGAACCGTACGGGCAAAGCGCCTGCCATATGGCGGGGTCTCCTCCAGAAGTTTGTACACACGTGGCTCTGTGTCTTTTATGAAATCAGACTGTTCGGCTGTTAGAGTGTACGCGTCGCTACAACAAGATACGCATATTATTCATGTTTCTTGAGCCATGGAAAACCCGTCGCTAAAGCCTCGCACTTACCTTTTAAACTTTACGCTAACTTGAAGATACTGAAAGAGTATGAGGAACTGAACGAGTACGGCACGTCGGAAATTTGAATCGGAGAGCTGGAGTGCTAGTAGCTTGGGATTGGTTAGAAACTTGGCAAAAAAGTGATTCGCTTTGCTCACGGTGGATGCCACTGCGGCATCCACAACATCATCGTCTACATCCATCGCTTGATCAGCCTCGCTGCCGTTGTCACTGCTGTTTGGACGCACATCCTCCAGCTTGAAGCTCGCAAATGATTGAAGTATGTTCTCCGCGTGCTGCAAAGGATAATCATAAGTATACAAGCGATTCGAAGCATCAGATTGATTGTCGCTTACCATGTGAAACATCTTCCACTGCGCTTTGCCGTAGCACTGATTAGGATTCCGAAAAAAGTCCTGAAGCGACCAAAACTTGCAATACAGGTCATAATCAATCTTGAGGGGGATATCCTCGGCAGTGTCCTCAAGCTCTTTGTTGTCAGTGTCATCGTGATCCTTACTATCCAGTCCATACTCAGTTAAGTTGTCCAAATTGAACTCGGAAACAATGTTCAAGCCAGACCGCTCGGAGAACGGAAAGAACTTTGAGAGGAACAGCAAAATGCGACCGCAGAAGACTGTGTTCTGTGTACGGGACAGGCGACGCAGAAGATCGTTGCACATTCGCAATATGTTATTTTTACAAGAGGCAAAGAATATCTCCTCCTTCCAGACATCCACCATCTCCTCGACAAACTTAAAGATCTCCTGACACCTATCCAGAGTGACTACATCGAATGTGTCTATAAGGAGCACTACGGGAATGGTGTTCGACACGATTTCAGCCCGAGTGGCTTCCACCGAGAGACGCACAAGATCACCGATTCGCTTCACGTCGCCGCTCAGGCGTTTCATGAGAAGCACTCGAAATGCATGGTCCATGGGCAAACGCTTGTCGTGCTCGGAGTTGGCAGTGAAGCTGTTGTACTCCTTCACCAGCATCTCCACGCTGCTGTCTGTGATGGCCTTTTCCAAGGCATTCTGTAAGTATTTGCGATTTGTATATTGCCGGTGTCGCTGTTTCGAAGCATTTTCTTCGATTCCTCACCTCAAACGCTGTTTGGAGCGCAAAGTAATTTGCTGACTTTGCCGAAGTCTTCACGGTCGCTTCTGTAGCCGTGCTCATTTTATTTCCAAATTTACAACGATTACAAACCAGAAACAATATACAATTTATTGTTTTCACAATCAGTCAAATAATATACACCGACTGACCCTCAAAAATATACCGAAATATATATTTTCAATTTTCAAAATATACCGTAAATACATTGAGGAAAATACGAAATTAACCCACGTAGCCCTGCTTTATTTAAACAGTTGAACAACTAAGTTAACTGCGAAATATAATGTAATAGTAAAAATGTTCATCAGCTCCTTGTACCTCTTTACTTACAAGATACCACGATATCTTGCACCTAAAATACGTAAAATATGTTAAAGTTTTATAATATTCGTGTGTAAATAGATGGGGCCCCTCTGTTCATGATCGGAAATCAAATTCCCCGAATTTGATATTCGATTTTACAAGCTAGTCTTGCGCTAGTGATCAAATCTGCCGAGGAAAGTCCAAACTGGTACTTATAGCCAGCAACACGCCTGCTCTGAAGAAATCCGAGATTGCATACTACGCTATGCTGGCCAAAACTGAGTTCTTCCACATAATTTTTAAAGAGAAATTCAAGAAACATTCAGGAATGGTATTTCAGTTTGCGCGATTATCGCTCAGCGAAACTGAATTGTGTCTGCTATGGTCGTGTACTGTTCTCTTCCCCTGGTGGCCGCGCTCTCTGTCTGTTATCAGCATCATTGGCAATCAAAATTGACTTTGGCACTATACTCGTAAATTTCCATTTAGAGCAAGGTTGCAGAATTCTCATAAGTAGGCCAAAGATTTGTTCCAGCCACAATGTTATTCAGAGTCATAATCTCAAACTGTGTAGCCGCATATAGGAAAATCATGCGCAGTTCTAGCTATATCAGTGTCATTCTTCTGTGGTTTGCTTTGGACACTGCCTACGAAGGAACAGTTTTTGGACAGTTATATCAAGGAGGCGGCTACTACTATACACCATCCCAGCCGTATTATCCTAGTTACAGTGGTTCCAACTATAGGCAGGCACAGGGACCAAGGCCTCAGCAACATCAGCGTTCGTATAAAGATATCTGCCGGCTGGTCAATACAAATGGATTTACTAATCCAGGCGGAGTGCCCAGGTGTCCGTACTAGCATACGAGTGAATTTGGAAATTTTACTAAGATAAATAAACTAAGAGCAAATAGCGCTTAATTAGGATCCTAACGTAGGGTGCTTAGGTTAGAAACAAACTTTACATTGTGCTTAAAAATGCATAGCTTTAGAGGCGCCATATGGCCTGTTGTTTACATGAACTATTCCCTAAACGACAAAGCGAAACTCTTAAGCTACACACCGAATCGTAGACCTAAAACAGACGCTTCTGTACAATGTAAAAGACACACACAAGGAACAGACAAAATGCAAAGAATACCAGCATCTTGTCGGTGCATTCGCGTCTGCCGTACTTTTTCAGCAGCTTTCCGGACATTTTAATGCTGCCGGCTGTGTGCTGCAGCTCGTCGCTTGTTGCCTCGACATTCTGGGACGACGCTACTAGGGTCTCCAGCGTGACGGCACTTTTCTGTGTTGTCTCTGACAGATGCCGCGAAATGGCGAGCATTTTCTCGGTTACATCGTTCTCCTGCGACACCAGACTGCCCTGGTTGTGACGTGCTCTCGCTGTGGTGCGTTGCCGCAACTCACTCTCGCCAGTGATGGCCATCAGCTCCTCTCGGTTGGCTTTCTCGATCTCCAGCATAGTCGCCACATTCGCTTTGCGGAATGCCTGCAAGGTCTTGGAGAATTGATCCCTATGTGTGTCTACCTCCTTGGCCAACGAAGTGTCGGCCATGTCCCGTGCCCAATCATCCAAACGCTCGATGTTTTTGCGAATGGCCGACAACTTTGCCCGTCCAGCTTCATTAAGTTCCTCAAGCTCGACAATTGTGGTTCTACTGTTTACTATGTCCTATAATACATATGTTGTTTGGATGTTAGACTTTCCGAGTGTTTCATTCACTACTCACCTGTATAATGGCTTTGGCTTGCAAATTGTTGTCAATGAGGTCTTGCCGAATGGACTGCAGCGTGAACTTGTTCTTGTCCATGACCTCAGTTCCAGCAATTTTAATTTATAATTTGTATATTTATTTTGTTATGGTGACGTGCCGTCAGAAACTTTTCGTGTAAGCCAACACTAGTTCTGTGGCGGGAGTCGGTATTTTGTTACCCAGCTGGTATTTTTTAGATATTATCGATACTGAAGCCGGGAAAATTATTTAAATTATTTTAATTTAACCTTTTTAGTACCGATCACGGATAGAGAACGCTTAGCCCATGAGTATGCTGCGGGAACTACGATTTATGCAAAAATATTCTGAAACCTTAATTATGTTTACTCATTGCAGGTGAAATCGTGACATCGAGGTAATATTCTTTTATAAGTAAAGAAAAAGAAAGGATGGAACTACTGGAAAAATATACAAACAGGACTTTTTGCGCTTCTTAATTGAAGTGTTTTGACTATTTAAATAGAGCGCAGGGTTAAGTATATTAGGGTATATTTTGGTATATTTCTGAGGGAGGGATGGTATATTTGATCGATAATTCTGCGGTCACGCTGCACTACAATGGTGCCGCAAAAAGTAAAATTGCAAAACTAAAATTAAAGTCAACAACTTCGTGCCAACATACTTCCTTCTCGTGCTAAAAGCCCCAAAAGCGCGAATGCATTGTGTGTTTTGAGCCATGGCAAACTTATCACACACTTACTCGGTAAGATGCTCCTTGTTTGTGCGCATTACACCTATTTACGTATATAACACATTGTGCTCAGGAGGATTTCTTTGACGTATCATCAGACGGAATCACATTTTACGGATCTGGCTCAATCGAAATAAACACGACCTTCAACGTTGCCAATTCGAATGCTAGCGAGAGCTCCACATCAAGCTTCAGTTCCAGTAATAGCAGCAGTAACAGCACCTTCTCCAGCTCAACAACCGGGTTCTCCAGCTCCGGGTCTAGCAACCTCACCTTTGGCAATATCTCGGTAAACGATATGGACAGTGTGGGATATGGTCTGAGCTCCGATGAAACCCAATCTAGCCCTAATGCCTCCGTTTCATTAGACAACTCTAGACAGGGCTCAGTCTCCATCGATATTTCCCAGGTGGAGGCTGAAATAGACCGCAGTAAGTTGAAGCCATCTTAAGCATAAGCAAGGGACTAATTGTTCTGCCTTTAAGTAAATCGCTACTGTTCGGAAGTAGTCTCCAACATTAGCCCTGATACCAGTGCGTCACTAACCTCGACACCAAGGATGGTCCGCCGTGATTTTCGCTCTGTCAACGGTAAGTCAACCGGTCTGCCCACTCTGGAGAGCAATTATAATATTTCTTTATTTCGACAACAGCGCCAGTGGAGGTAATAGATTTGCTGCATGTGGACGATTCCATTCCTAGAACTGCGGCGAATCGCGTGCCAGAAGCGGTGATCGACTTGTGTACTCCGAGCAGACCAAGATATCCAACAGTAACGATTGATTTGGATGACTCCGATTGTGTCCCTTCTAATCGGCGTCGTAACCATGGTAGCTCCAGTACTCCCACCACAGCTAGGGCTCCATCGGCTATCAACAGCGCTCCGTCGAGTCCTAAGCGCAAGCGCAACGACCAAAACGTGTCTTCGGACGATGTCTACAAGTGCCCAGTTTGTTTGGAAGGCGTACGCCAGCGAGAGCCATGGTCGACCAAATGTGGACACGTTTTTTGTCGCCAGTGCATCGAAACTGCCATTCGCTCCACCCACAAGTGTCCAATGTGTAACAAGAAATTAACCCTACGCCAGACAACACGTATATATTTGTAAGCCACTATTTCGATGTGTTACCAGCAGCGCTCTGCAAGTCATCTGCGCCATTTCCTGAATTTGTATTGTTTAGTTTTAGTTCTGATGAATGATTTCATGATTTCCTTATGCGCACATTTAAGTTTTTTTGTACTCCCATATAATTATAATTCCAAAACATCCAGTGTCGTACTTTATATTTTTATTTTTCGCGTTGGAACGTCAGGTGGCTGCAGGCAAGCTGCACTGGGACCACCAAAATGATTGGTGCTGAATAGGAATAAAAAGATATTCACATCCATCGGGTGTTGCGCCAAGGGACTTACTTTACTTAAGTCTGTCAGTCAGTCTCTTCCCCGGCGAAACTATAGAAGACTATAGACATGAACGGTGCAGAAAGATATCTGCACGATACAGCAATTAGAAACATGTTCAAAAGCATAAAAATAATGTGAACAGAAAGATTGTTGGATCGCCATCGTCGGCAGAGCCTGTATCGAAAGTGAAAAGCATCTACCTCTGGTAGCAGGATCTCCCTGACTCTTTCATGTCGAATCATTTTTCTTATATTTTCCAAATATATATCACTAAATTTATATTTCCAATTTACTCGTTTTAATTTAAATATATCAAAATATTGGCGCGAGTGCAATTTTTCAAAAACACCCTTTAAGTTTCGCGCCGCTGTCCGAATAATATCGATAAGCTATCAGAATAATATCGATAATAATTGTCTATATATCGTTTTCCATTTGCCACTCGACAAAAAGTTGAAGTATATGAAAACATTTTTCGCAATACAAGTTTTATAGCGGCGCACTCTTGTCAGAATGTCAATTTTAAAGTTTCAATGCGTCGAGCTTTTGTCAGAATGAGCGTGACCTAGTTCTTCTCTTCAGCTCTAGATGGCGCCGGATATCACTATATCTCCCAATCGCTAGACGACTTAGTAACCGCAACACCCAATGAGTATAGTTGTGTGTTCCATATATTAGTTGTATAGTATAGTAGGGTGTTACATATGTATGTATATGTATATATGCGACTCAAGACAGATCTGGGAACCTGTTTTATTCCATTTTCTGCGTGCGTTGAAGTGAAAAATGGTTATTGCTGTGAGGTCATAAGACGATTATCGCCGCATCAAATCAATAAAAGCAATATCGAAATCAAATAAATCTCAAATAGCCAGTAAAAGCGTCAGAAGGCTGAAGTTTAAGGACGCTGCACGAATTCAAAAACCAATTTTATGAATTCGTATCTCTGGCACGTAATCTTAATGATGAAATCGAGGCTGCAATGTTTTGCAATCGAGGGGGACTCTCATGCCAATCAGATAATGCCCGACTTAATTGCACGGAACTGGCCAAAATAACGGGTAATGAGGGGGTACCTCACCACAAAAATTTCACTATGAGTCAACGTCCAACCCTTAGGGCAACAACAACAAGATGATATCTCTGGTTCTTTGAGGGATGTGGGGTCTGTTGCTGCAATAACATTACATATAAGGGCGTATTTTTCTTGCTTACGCATCGATTGGCTTGGCATTTTAACTTCAATATGGCTATCCTCCCATTTGGGGAACTCCCCAAAGAGCCCCTGCCCCGTCTCCCACAAATTTTAACTAATTCAGCTCAAAGCGCTCACTCGGAAGCCGGCGCACTTAAAACCCTCGGACTCGACCCTCTGACCCGTGTTGTGTCGTCATCCACATCGGCTATGTCTGATCCTGTTCCTGTCTGTTTGAGGGTTCAAAGTTGTTGCCTTTGACAAACCCAAAAAAAAAAAACATTTTTTATTAAAATCATAATGCTTACTCAGGTCTAGGCAACGGGTTGGGTTGCGGTTTCCCCCTTTGGAGGGTTTCTTGGGGTTCCTGGACCAGCCGGTGCAGTTGCATATGTGTAAAGGGATATAACTGTTCAACCCTTGACGTCGTTATCCATTCATGAGTTATGGTGAATCACCAACCTACAGAACTTCTGAACATTCAGCACTTTAAATTGTATACATACACATATATTCTGGCCCCCAATTATATAGCTATTATCGCTTAAAAGCAATATATATAAAGATTGGATTGCTTTATTAGCTCGTGTCATTTATACTGTGTTATAATCTGTTTATAATCTGTAGAAATCGTTTTAAAAAAAGTCATTCTTCATAAAACGTTTTAATCCCAGAAAAGATTTACATAAATTAGTGCAATTAAACTTAATTTGGGTCCAAGTGGGGCCATTAAATGACCTGCTTGAAGGTTATACTCGTTGATTTATTGAACATTTAATGTACTCAAGGGAATAAACACTTTACTTTGAATTTAAATCTAAGTTAGTTTAGTTGGTCGCTAAGTCGGTGATAAATGCCTGGAAATTTAGTTGTTATTTGTATGTAGCATTCAAGTTAAAGCTTTATATCATAAATAATCCGATGATTATAAACATATGTGGGTACATTGCATCTGCCCTCGAACGGAATTCGTTTTCGCCAAATCTATTTCCGCTTGAATGAGCCATAAATTTCCATGTCCCCATAGAAAGCAATACTCAAATATATGTATGTAGATAATTTGCGCATTTAAATTTGGGATTATTTAAAATACAATTTCAAATTTCAGTAGATCGAATATTAGAGCAAATTCTTTATTAAAAGTGCATGCATACATTTGAAAAGGTTGAAAACGAGGGACCTGGGTCTTAGTTGCTCTCCAGAAGGTTCTCCACGAAGGAAAAACTCGCATTTGTATCCGCCGCATGTTTACCAAAGAGCCACTGCAAGCTCAGCAGGTAATCGCCCGTTGGCAGCAGGAGACCCAGTCGTTCGGGTCTTAGATAAAAGTCCTTTAAAACTTGTTGTCCCTTAGAAAGAATAGTACAAAAGAAAGGGTTATTTTGAATATATAGATACATATAGTTTTAGAAACTTACCACATACGGACATGTATGATTGATGTTGGTAAAATCCTCAAAGAGTCCATAGATTATTTTAAAATATGGATCGTATTGGGATCGCAGAAAGCGACAGAGATCCAAATGTCTGTCCATTATCCAGGGTCTATAGCCGTTTCCCTTTTTGAACAGCCTGAAATGAACTTTAACGCTTTTGGTGAGCTCCATTAGCGTCACATTCACATTGAGGGTAACTTTGTTCCTATTGATCGCCTTCAGGCGACACTTGTTGAACACCACAGCGGACTTGTTGTAACTTTCACAGACGAAGTTCGTGAATCGAAAGACGACTGCATCCTGGAAAAGTGGTTCATTAATATTCCTTTGAATATAATTCATTACTTACATTAACGTTTAGGTTCGATATTAGAAATAATCCAATGAGAGCACAGATCATCAGTTCGGACCGCATTGTTCCCACTCTTGATTAGAAATAACATTTAAAAGTGTCGAACGTGTGCCCTTATACCAATTTTATTTCCGCATGAACGAGCGATTTAATTGCTAAATATATTTGAATGAACATACATTGAAAACACCATATACAATATCATATAATGATTGGATTGCTTTATTAGCTCGTGTGCTCTTCGCTTTTATCTAATATACAAATAATTGCGTTCTAGGGCAAGTCTTTATCAGCTTTTCATGAGGTCCTCTACGAATGTAAAACTCACATTTGTATCCGCGGTCGAGTGTGTGCTGCTGCCAAAGTGCCAGCGCATGGCCAGCATGTAATCGCCCGTGGGAAAGGGTAAAGTCAAGAGCTCAGGCCTCAAATAAAATCCCTTCACTATTTGAGATCCCTGCAAAGGAATTATGCAGAATGCAGAATGAAGTTGTATGAATAAGATAAGATTTATAATTGCAGAAACATACCACATATGGACACGAGTGATTAACGTTGGTAAAATCCTCAAAGAGACCATAGATTATTTTCATCAGTGGGTCACCCTTGTTCTTTATGAACCGACAGGCATCAACATTCCTATCAAGTAGCCAGGGCTTAAACCCGTTTGCCTTCTTGAAGAGCTTAACACGAATGTTTACCCTATGAGCCGGCTGAAGGACAGTCGCATTCATATTGAGGATTACTTTGCTTCGGCTGATGGCCTTCAAGCGACAGTGCTGCCACAGCACCCAGGACTTATTGTGGCTCTCGCAGACGACGTTCGTGAATCTGAAAATGACGGCATTCTAAAAACTTGTTCTATTATTTCACACTCGATTGTTGATATCTATATATTTACGTTGACGTTTAGGTTCGATATTAGAAATATTCCGATAGAGGCGCAGAGCATCAGTTCTGACCGCATCCTGCTCTTGATTGAAAACCAACATTTGAATTAGACTAGACCAGCTTTTATACAATAATTATTTACGCATGGGCAATTCTTTAAATTGATATATTCATATTCAAATTTGCTTTGATTTTATGCTAATTATTTTAGCTTTGCACAAACCTCTGCCTAATTATTGTACGAATGCTTATTGGGCAGGAGATGCAGGAGATCTTCTCAAAAGGAAAAGCCCAACGAATAATTATTATAAACAGTACTTTAGATTTCATCTACATGAGTAATGTCATTTATATTGTGTTGTAATCTGTTTAAAATCTGTTCAAATCTAGGTTGTGGAGCGTTTGTGTTTGTGTTCCCTCATTTGAATCGATAAAGCGCTTTAAAATAGATCAGAAATAAGGTAATTAGAGTACTGCTGATTGCTCTCGTTTAAAGTAAAAGGCATTCTCTATTAAAATTCTTTAATCCCAGAAAATATTTATATACATCTGTGTAATTAAACTTAATTGTACTACATACGTTCGAAACAACATAAGAGTCGGTCAAAATGGGACCTTCAAGTGTCATGCTTGAAAGATATACTCTAGGTTTTTGGTCATTTGATGTACTCGAGTTGTATGAGTATTCGATGAAAAGTGCTTGGAAATTAAGTTATGATTTGTATTTACTATTCAATATAAAGCTTTATATTATAAATAATCCGATGATTATAAACATATGTACACTGCATTTGCTCTTGAACAGAAATCGTTTCCGCCAAATCTATATCCGCTTGAATGAGTCATAAATTGCCTTGCCCCCATAGAACGCAACACTCAAATAAATATATTATAGATAATTGCGCATTTGATTTTGAGAATATTTAAATTTAGATCAAATATTAACACAAATTTTTTATTAAAAGTGCATGAATACATTTGGAAAGGTTGAAAACCAGGGACATACTCGAACAGAGACACTCGTATGTTTTATTTGCTCTCCAGAAGGTTCTCCACGAAGGAAAAACTCGCATTTGTATCCGCCGCATTTTTGCCAAAGAGCCACTGCAAGCTCAGCAGGTAATCGCCCGTTGGCAGCAGGAGACCCAGTCGCTCGGGTCTTAGATAAAAGTCCTTTAAAATTTGTGGTCCCTTGGAAAGAATGGTGCAATATAAAGGGTTAGTTTGAGTATATATGTAGATAGTCGATAGTTTTAGAAACTTACCACATACGGACACGTATGATTGATGTTGGTAAACTCCTGAAACAGGCCATAGACTATTTTGAAATATGGATCGTATTGGGAACGCATAAAGCGACAGAGATCCAAATCTCTATCAATTATCCAAGGTCTATAGCCGTTTCCCTTTTTGAACACCCTGAAATGAACTTTGACGCTTTTGGCGGGGTGCAATAAAGTCGCATTCATATTGAGGGTAACTTTGTTCCTATTGACCGCCTTCAGGCGACAGTTGTTGAACACCAAAGCGGACTTGTTGTAGCTCTCACAGACGAAGTTCGTGAATCGAAAGACGAGTGCATCCTGGAAAAGTGGTTCATTAATATTCCTTTGAATATAATTCAGCAAAGGCATTACTTACATTAACGTTTAGGTTTGATATTAGAAAAAATCCAATGAGAGCACAGATCATCAGTTCGGACCGCATTGTTCCCACTCTTGATTAGAAATAACATTTGAAAGTGACGAACGTGTCCCTTATGCCAAATTTATTTCCGCATGAACGAGATTTTTAATTGTTAAGTACATTTGAATGAACATAAATTGAACAGAGCACACAAATCACTGCATAGTTAGTTTTACACGAGATATTTAGACAGCTGATTTTCGAATTTCAGCACATGCGGTTTTTGGTGTATTTGCATTTCAGGAGATCGAATCATAATAATTATTATTACTATAAAACGAGGAAGAACGTGTGGTGTCGCCGCTAACGCGACACTACTTTAATACCCATACTCAGTCGGTATGATGTTTTATCAGTTTTTACATTTTACATTTTTTGCTGCATTTGTCATCTACATCAGTTCTCACAACAACACACGTACATTGCACGAGGCAGAGTGTGTGAGCGAGACAGAGAATCAGTAGCGGCTATCATCCCTAAATGACTCTTTAGGTGAGAGTGGGCGGGCGCTCGCTGCTGAAAATTTATATTATCATTGTGGCTTTAATAATGATCCGATCCAATTCAGATTCGAGCCCCTGATAGATATGGGCTATCTCTATGATTCTGCATTTTTATTTTTCTGTTATCTTCAAAATTGGTGGCGTCCACAATTAGGTGCGCCTTTTGTGGGGGCGGAAGTGGGCGGGGCTAAATTTTGAAATACATTTGTAGGAGTGAGATAGCACATCAGTCTGGAAACAAATTTGGTTGCTCTAAACGGACAGACAGACAGACGGACAGACATGGCTATATCGACTCGACTATTGATGCTGATCAAGAATATATCGGCTTTATGGGGTCGGAAATGATTCCTTCTCTATGTTACACCGATCCACTTTTACCACAAATACAATATACCCTTTTACTCTTCGAGTACGGGTATAAAAACCAAGAAAAATTAATCATTTGCTGTTCAGGAGGGTCTCTGTAAGTAAAAACTTCGATTTCCCTTTAAAATTTGAGGTATTTGGAAAGGAATTAATCAAAATAAAGATTAAGTAGCCAGAGAAACAGCGCCAGAGATTTAATGTAGCATTCATCCCAAGTATATCGATTGGGTTGGCTGAAGTTTAAATGTAACTTGAAAATACTAAAAACCATGGACACGGCTGGAATTTAAATTTGGGTAAATGCGTACGCATTTCAAAGTAAGGGGATGGATTTTGTTTTTCTTTATGGGGTTCAATTGAACAGATGCACATGTTTCGGGGGGCCGGCAGCCGCTTGTAGTCTCTATCGATGCATGAGTTATTGGAAATACCCTAACCCAGAACTTAACCATATTACTTTAATAGCCGCGCAGTGGGTGCACAAAATGTTAATCCTTTTAAGTGCGACCAGCGATGGGCATCATTGTGGTGGGGGGACATCACAGACATTGGCGAATCATTTAATCTTTTTATTGAATTGATTCCCATCTCAGTTGTTGGGCAATCGAACGGGTTTCTGGAGACGTACTCGCATCTGTTTGGCGCACGGACGCACATAAATCTAATTTTCAATGGCCTGTGTCTGCGTATGCAAATTGACATGGGATTTGGGCCTGTCATAACAATTCCATTAACAAGGACAGTCTGTCTGTCTGTCTGGACTGTGGAATATTTATGAGCTTAGGAAATTAAATTGAATTATCCAGAGAGCGACAAAAAAGGAGACGAGACCCAAATGCACATGGCGATTGTATCAGCATCAGCAGTGAAATGGATTGGCAAGAGAGTTTCCTTTCCTTCCATTTCTATTTAAAATGCCCGCGAACAGATACTATGCACCGCCTCCATCTTTTTGGCTCCCAAATTGAAGTTAAATGGATTTTATTTGATTCTTTTGCTGGGCAGCTGGGGGAGATCAGCTAAACCAATCAGCTAAATAATGGAAAACATTTTGTAAAATGCCCAAAACCACACAAATGTAGCGGCTGTGGTGCGTCTGTCTGGCTTGGTTTGGTCTGGTCTGGTTGACGCCACACGCACCATGAAGCATAATAAATCCAATTCGTATCTGGACTAGATCCCCAAAACGAATTTACAAGGGGTTGATATATTTAAATTAACACCCAGGGGCATCGGTGTTGGGGCGCAGGAATGCCTAAAACCGATGGCATTTCGGTGGTTGAATGAAGTCCGGCCGGGCATGCTCCTGTTGCCCTTAGTTAGTCCTGTGGCGCAGCCGGTGCACATTGGTGGTGTCTGTGGGAAACATTTGTTGCTGGTCTTCTGACATTTAGTTTTATTTTATTTATTCTTTTCGCTGTTGATTTTCATCCGATACAAATGAAAATGGAAACTTGAGTATAACTATCATACTATTAAATTTTGTTTTTTGTTTTGTTTTAAATTACATAATATTAAACTAGATGTTTGCGATAGATGTTCCTATTTGCCTTTGCCTTCATTTAGTTCATTCTTTGTCTGCGTGACTGCTTTCGCTCGTCCTGTTTGTTTCCTCCCTCAATTGTCTAGTTTTGTGGCTTATGCGCTCAACATGTGAATAAAAGCGTGTCCATGGGATGCAGAGTTTTGAACAAAAAAGATGAATAAGCAAGTGTTCCAGGAGCGGGAGTGAGAGTGTGTGAGAACGAACACCTTTGAAATGCAACGATAGTGCAGCAAGTACGTACATACATATAAAGTTTCACTAAACCGAACCAGACATAAATTATCGTATTAAATTAGGGGACTGCACTTGCAGCTGAATTGCAACAACTATATATATGTATATGGGTTTGTGTGTGTATTTGTGAGGTGTGGGGGCAGAAATGCGCTTCCTTTTGTTGAACATCGAATATTTGAAATGAATATTGTTTGTTTGCTGTTTGCTTTGGAAATGGAAATGGGTTAAGTTTTGTTTTCAAAATGTTCTTGATTTCTGTTGTTTTGCTGTTGATCCGCTTTACTCCTTGCGCACTGCACGCTTACGTGTAGCTTTTGTGGTAGGTTCCTATGCCAAAAAAAAGGTACAAATTAATTGTTTTTTAAAGCATCTAAGAGACGCACCTCAGTCTGTGCAGGCTCATCAGAAGCCTCCGCCTCCTCCGGCTTGGTCTCAACATTATCCTCTAAATCAGACTTTTTATTCTTCTTGGGACTAGCGGACAGCGGCGTGCTTTCCTTACTGGAATCGCCAGCAGCTCTCTCAGACGATGGATCGCTCTCCTCCTCCTCTTCGGGTGCATCATCGGGCTGTGGTGCATCGGTTTTCTTTGCCTGAGCAGCAGCGCGTTTGGCAGCATCCTTTTAACACAAAAATTAGTATTAGAAATAAATAATAAGCAGCGAAAAAATAAGAAACTTTACCTCCTTCTTAGCGGCACCAAATCTACACCAAATGGTGATAAATACGAATAGCACGACTAGGATCACCAGGACAATGCCCGCGACCACGGGATTGGCCTTGACTAGCTCGACTACCTTATTCACGAATGAGTCCTACAAAATGAAAATGGCAAATAGCAATAGCAATAGCAATAATCGTGCAAATGTGCAGAGGCAATGAATGGGTGTTTAAGTAGCGTGTAGAGGGTGTGTGTTCTGAGTAAAGACGCTTCGCCAACCTCCTTGGCGCGACGGTACAGATAGAAGACATAACAACTGGCCGGAATCAGCAGGTACACGAAGTACAGGGCCCACCACCCAGGCTTGTAGTTCATGCGACGCATCAGGCGATGCCACAGGGTTTTCTTTCCGTTTGCAGATAGAGGATTCGATTATCAAATAATTCGGTTTCTCTGTGTGTTGTGTGCGTGTGTATGGGTGGGGAAGGCGTGGCAGTTAACTTACCGATTCACGATCAATGTAGCGACGCTTAATATCAAAACTCATGGCTGCAAAGTCACGGGCCACCGCCACATCATCGGTGACGATTAGATTGTCGAAGAGAATGTCGCTCGACATGGACCACAGCTCCAGACCAACAGCGCTCTGAGATGGAACGGAACAAGTGTGTGATTATATTAATCGGGAAAGGGAAAATCCAAGCCGCTTACAATCGGAGTCATGCGGAAGGGCTTCAGATCCTCAAAGAAGTCGGGATTGGCGATCTTGCGGGGAGACCACTTGCCCTGATAGTTGGGATTGTCAATGCTCGGTGCACGCCATTTGCCCTTGTAGTTGGGATTGGGGATCAGCGGAGCCTTCCACTTGCCACAGCCAACGGCCTTCTCACAGACAGGGTTGTCCACCAGCGGTGCCTCCCACTCGCCATCGATTTCGGCATCCCAGTCGTCGGGCTTGCTGGCCGTGGGATCGAATATCATGTCGGGCTCATCCTCCAGCCAGTCCTCGGGCATGACAGCATCGGGATCGGGCAGCTGGGGCGGTGCATCCTCATCCCAATCACTGGGCTTCGATGCTGTCGGGTCTGGGATCTTCTCGCGCTCATCCCAGGACTCTGGCTTGTGGTCATTCGGGTCATCGATCTGTGCTGGCGGATTAACGGCCGGCTTGAAGTCCGTCAGGAGGGAGCCTTCGTTGACGATTTTGTGATCCACACGAATTTCGAAACTGTTGTCGGGATGCACCACCAGTTGATACAAATGGGGTAGCTTATCCTTGAACAGATCGTCCAGGCGGTTCCTGAAATCGTACAGAGAGACAGAGAGAGAGCGAAAGTGAATGACCGATTGACCGACCAACCGAATGATGCCAGCAGCTGTTCCGCATGCCGCGGGGGTAAAAATAGACAGACAGGCCCCAGTGGCGCTGCACCGGCTTATCTACCAGAGGCAGCAGCAAACGAACCCCCAGAAAACACAGACACAAACACATATTGGACTTGGACTTACTTTGGTTTGTTGCAATGCTTCTCGGTGATGGTGCCGTTAATTGGATTAACGTGACGGAATATGAAATGCAGTTTCACATCGTTCCCGCACTTGTCCGGCCCAAACATGATGGTGTAGGGTGTCTTGTCATTGAACTACAGAGCAAATATCATAGAAAATATGACGCATTTTTGGGGTTGCTCGCACACGGGGAGGGGGCGTTGACTTACCGCCTTCAGATCTTCGGTTTCCTTGCCAGCGGACAGAAGCTTGATGTACGAGCCGCCACAATCTTGACCCTCCTGCATAAGTAAAACCGAGAATTGGGTCAAAGAATTGGATTTGAGGTTTGGGGGTGAAACAGTAGTAACAAGTATTAATTGGATTTGTCCAGCGATAGGCTGATGCAATCCACACACAGAATTTGCATTTCACTAGAGTCTAGAATGGACGCACCTGCAGCGTAACCTCATATTGCACAACCAGTGGTTTTTCTGCCTTGAAATCGAACTGCTTGCGAAGGCGCGCCGAAATGGCTGCATGCTTTGCCTTCGATTTGAGCACCAGTCCCTTATCCTTTGCCCAGACAATGCGCTGCGGTGACTCCCAGCTCCAGATGCCATCGTACTTTGAGATCTCCTCGGCAATGTCGTCCTTCTTGGCCTGCGAGTTCACCCACAGCTTGCGCGACTCATCAACATTATCGAAATGGTCGGCAAAGTGGAACTTCTTGGGCTCGATCGGAGGGCTCTCGTATACCAGCTCCTCATCGGCGCCGACAGCCTCCTCCTGCATGAAAAGACACGTACGTTGGTGTTAGATAAGTCAAGTTGCGATAAAAAAAGAGACGACCACGCGGTCGCTTAAATGTTGACACACTTCCCAGCGACAGATAATGGGCGAGGGAGGGTGGGTTTGCATAAGCTGTGCGTGAGGTTTTCCTCTGGCACATTGGGAAAATGGCAGATGAATGTTAATTGGAGGGCCATAAACAGCGGGTTGCCGGGCCGGCTCCCCCTCCCACGATAAACATTCTAGACGCTTCTCCCACTGACGTGTACTTTTCTCACCGGCTACCCCCGCCGGACCGAACATTTGTGCGATATCACCGCTCTCACCTGAACGTCTTCGACTTGGCCATCCTCAAAGTCGTCGGCATCGGCACCGAACTCCACCTCGGCTGTCACGGACAGCAGTGTGCTGCAGGCCAGCAGCAACGCCAGCGTTGCGCTGCTCCCACCGAATTTCCACTGCATTTTTCTTCCCCGATTAGCGGCTGCTGCTGCTGGTTTTCTGTTTCAACCACCTCCCCGGCAAGGCACTCGTGTTTGTGGGAATGGAAAAACACAATTAATCTGCTACTTTTTCCAGTGCTCTGCTGCTTGCGTTGCTTTTCACCAATTTCGTCTAACTGCGGGCGCTGTGAAAAAACGAGAATCGAAATCTAGCACGACGAACTAATTGAAATTAAGCTAAATTAAATTATACTTTTGCTTCTTTCTCGCCTACTTGGACCGTTTTATCGATGAAATATACCGAAATATACCTCTTCGTTTTCAAAATATACCGACAAAAAAAACGAGCTTAACCCACGTAGCCCCCACTATTAAACTGGTACAGCTTGAGTGAAACCGTGGAAAGTACTACTGCAAGTAAGTTCATCTTGTAGATCTTTACTTTAACATCAAAATTGGTCACGACATATCTTTCCCGAACTAAAAATTCTTTAAGTTTCATAGTATTTGTGGTTAAATTGAAGTAACCCCGGATGACAAAGAACTAACGCTGTTTTTGTTGATGGAAAATCATATTCCTCGATTTTGAGAATCGGCTTAATATTACTAGCTAGCCAGGAGTTTTAGCACTAAAAATTTAATTTTAACTGATAGATGGATCAGTTTTCTACAGGAATGGTCAGCATTAAGAACAAATATTATTGTATTTGTATTGTATTTACTTATAAAATAAGGTTTATGCCAAAAAAGAAAACAGAGGGTTGAATTTTCATATCGATGTATCACTGTCGAAAACATCGTGGGTTTGGCCGACTATCGATACCAATTGCTTGAAATGTGAACCTGGTTTTAGAAGCGCGCGCTTATTATATTTAAATATCTATTTAGTTTTACATTGAGTTTTTTCGCAGCCACGAAGTATCAGTTGGCGAATGCAAATTAAAATACATTAAAATTCTGAAAATACCATCACTTATTTGTATGGCTTTACTTGCTTCCTGATTTGCAGTTTCCTTCATTTCGAGAATAAATTTCTAACTAGGCTATCAGGCCCAGAATATCCGGGTTGGCTTTGGGCCGAATCTTTGCATAAAGCTAGCCACTGCATTGCGTTATCACGTAGCTCTTCCCGGGTCAGCACCGTCTTCTCATTAGCTCAGATCTGAATGATTAGATAATGAAATGATATGCCTCGAGTAATTAAATAATTAGCTTACCTGTGCATCGCATGGCTATCCATCTTCCAATGGAAGACCCTGAAGACCCTGGCTCCAGACCCTGAGATCATTAACTGTTGCTAATTCTTGGCCTGCTTGTGGGGCAGACAAACTATAAAGTAAGTGATAAGTTTTTAGACAAAGGGTCAAAATGGATGTGTGTAATGCACAGAAGGAAATGTTTCCGACATTTAGAATTCTTGATTCTTTAGAAAGCTAAACAGTCTATGTATATATTCGAATGTTTGTTCAACATTTATTACTGTTGTTTATGTTTTTGTAGTGAAGTAGTGAACATTTATTTGGGTATTAAAATTCTATAAAAATTTATGTCTTAATTTCAAAGTGTTTCGGGTATGTGGAGTAAAATGAATGTAGCACCTACATATACATATGTAATATATGTATGTAATACATATATACATGTAGTACAAATACAAATGTGAATACCCGTGTATCTATGCCATGACACCCGTATATCATTGATAGAGTGAATGCTTTCCCTCCCCTTATTAGTTGACCAATAAATTTCAGCATATCGGATTTAAATAAAATTAAAAAGTGCTGTTCTGGTATAAAAAGTGTACTTGCGTGTTGGTAATTATTTTAAAAGCTTGCCGACTCAATTAATGCTCTGTCATGGAAGTTGCTAAGCCCCGCAATAAACTTGATGGGAACCGGGCAGAAACCGTGTCCGGGAAGGGTTGGGTTTGGGTTCGGTTTGGTTTGGTTCGGTTAGCAAAAGTTTACCAGCACAATAAACTGATATGCATTTGAGCATAAAATTATAATAATAAAAAAAGTTCAGGCTTATTGAGTGCGTCTGTGTGTGTGTGTGGGGCACACCTGATGATGCTCCGCCTTTTAGCGGCTGCCCTTAAATGTGGCAACTTATCTGCGGCAAGCGCATCTACACCATACCATCGATGCCACAACAAACAGTTTGTGTTGTTGCTACAACAAACATTTGTTTGCAACTGCATACAAAAAGCTTTCTGTTTAATGGAATATTTAACACAATTTAAAAAGTTATTTTCTTTTTCTCTAAAGACAAACAGAGACTCGGAAGCACACACACACACGCATGCCAAAAAGGGCTAAGCGGCTGCAGGGGGTTGCATTCCACTAGCCTGAGTGGAGAGAGAACTTTTGTGGAGCCTTGAGTTGCCTCAGGACTTGGAGGCAGAGAAAACTAAACTAGTACTCAGCACACATACACACATACACACGCACACGCATTTGTTTTTTATGGAAATTATGTAATGACAGTTAATGAGGGTACTACATAAACAGGCTCGCAAACACCCTACCCACAGCCAGTCTGTGACCCGTACTACACCCGCGTACAGCACCTGTGCATAATCATCTGACTGCGGGCTGGGGGCTGGAGGCTGGGGGGCTGGAGCCAGTGTTGTCAAGTGTTCTATTAGCTCAAGTAACAACAACGAGGGCAGCTTACCAACACTTGTGCTGAATTTTTGTGCTGATGCTTGTTTGCGATGCACCAGGAAAGGAATCTAAACTGCAAAAATTAAGCTAACTAAAAGAAACGGTAGCGTTGCAGGAAGTAGCTTTGGGAGTCGAAGATATACATACCCTAGTAGTAGTAGATCAATTTCTCTATAGATCGTAAAGTTTGATAGAGCTTAGAAGAAGAAATGTCTTTGGAAAGTTGCAGGCAGAGAGGCTGTTGAATGTTACCCTTCCCTCTGGTTACATAAATCTGCTTGAATGCTACATCCCTTTGCTCTCCACGATTACCGTGTGTCAAAAAAATACTCAACCCTTAAAGAAAGTATGTGCCAAAGAGTACGTCTCCCATGGTGCTCCTCTTGTCTCCATGAATTGCTAAAAAAACATACTTAACACTAGAAACACACAAACACACACACACACATGCACATACACATAAAGTACATAGAAACTCTCTCGCCCATTAATGGTGGGATATGTGAAGGGTACGGTACGTACAGGTGTACGGGTGACGGGACATCAATGTTGATGGCATACCAAAAAAGTTTTGTTCTAAGCTTTTGGACAGCACCGGCAGAATCTCAAACATTTTCACCTGCAAGCGAATAGCGGAAGGAATGAATGGGAGGGGCGGTGAGGAGGTAAGGTGCTTCACCAACATAGGAGGAGGATGTATCCATGTGTAAGAGAGTGTAAGAGAGAGAGAGAGAGTATCAAAACATATGAAGGAAGCGCCGCTACAAGCGCACGAGTTCAACTTAGTGTGTACTTAACTTCCGTTACATGGCCGCTCACTCACACTCACACACAAACAGAAACAGAAACACAAACACATGCATTTACCCTTTCACACGCATGGACACACTCACTCACACAGATACACTTTCCCTTGCATATGTATATGTTTGTTTGTTTATGCCAAAAGTGTTGTAAAGTGCGGCGCTTTGTCGGCAGGAAACGCTGAAAATTTATTACCGGACAATTTTGCCAGGGGATAAAAAAGAGCCGACTGCGGGTGGGTGGGGGGTTTTGGAGGCTATAAGCGCTGCAATGGTCGGAATGAGCGAGGGGGGGTTAGTGGTATACCCACATACTCAAGCACCCACTCACACACATGCATATGCATAGTTTGCTGGCCGTAAGTGTATGCAAACATGCCTAAAAAAAAAATAATGTGGAACAGGGGTAGTGTCGAGAGGAAGCGGGGCGTATGTGGAGAATGGGCGAATGGTTCTATGTAAGCAGGCGGGGCCATTTTCCATTAAAAATTCAAAATGCCCGACGCCCGGCAATGGCCGAGGAGACGCCTGGCTGCCATTAAAACCCCAACCCTCCGTCCCCCCATCCTAACTCCCCATCCACGAAGGTGTGTTGGTGTCTGTCTGTGTGTGTGTAGTGAGGGGGGATGCCTCTTCAGAGTCGCTTTTCTCTCTTTTGGCCTTTCAACACCTCATTTTCTCACCTTTCAAAGGTGTTTCTGCTGTGTGTGTTCACTGTCTGTGTGTGGGTTCTCTCTGCCATCCATGCCCAAGAATTTGCACTGCCGCGCCGTTAAAACTGAATTGATTTGCTATTCATGTTTTCTGACTTATGGCCAACACTTTTGGCTCTGCGCCTACCCACCATTCAATTGACGTGGCCCTGGCGCCCCCGTCTTTATTTTATTTATGTGCATATGTGTGGGGGGAATGAGCGTGTGTGTGTGTGTGTTTTTCTTCTTCTTCTTCTGAAAATAGTGAAAATTTAATGCAGGCAGAGCGCGCTTGGATTCAGGAACGGTTTGGCGGAGGTATCAGAGATATCAGGGCCACAAATTTGAAAAGAAAAGTTTTGCCAGACACGTGCTAAACAGCGTTCTTTTGTATATAATCTGTGAATAATCTGATGACTGATTAATAACTAGATTTCGGAGGCTTTCTTTGGTTTAATAATTCTGGAGAATCAAGTATATACCTTTTCCATTGAGAACCGCTCCTGTTTGTACCTGTAATGGCTATGTGTGGACGAGGGCGTGCTGGTTTTACTCAAGCTGCTGGCGTGGCTTTTATATTTATTAAATTGCCGCAAGGGGAGCATTTAGTGCATGTTTTAAAATAAAATAAAAAATGAGAGAACCAGAAAGGGAAGAAAGCAATGCAGGCCAGGATCAAACAACAAATCTTTGTATACTCTATGCCAGAAGAGAGTTGCTGATATTTTACATCCACTGGATAATCAAGGATATTCAATGCATTTACTTACCATTCTTTATCAAGATAGTGGTATGCCTGCGCTCTTTGGAGGGTATATTGAGTTGTATGCAAGGGGCAAGGGGAGCAGAAGTGGTGCCACGTTCACAAGTGGCCAATGGGGCAGGTAATGGGAACGAGGGTTTGCTCGAATGAATTAACATTTTAAATTTATATTTTCCCCTCTTGGGTTGGAGAAAAAAAACCCAGCAATTTAATTAAGCAGCGGTTGGTGATGTGCATAAGAATACAAGTGTATAATTGCAGCTTAAATGCAATGAGAAAAAATCTGTTCAAATTATGGGATTCATTCAGGCACTCGAAAAGGATTCTCGTGGAGTGGAGTGCTCGTTCAGCTAATTCGAAATGTATTCAGATTTCAGGCCATCAAGTGCCATTCATAATCATTTGAAGATTGAACTTTTCAGCGCATTAAAGCCGGATTCATTCCGTTAAATGTTTCATTTACTTTTGGGCTGCTTTTCCCCCCAAAAACAAACAAACTAATTTGCATGCTATATAGTAGCTCGCAGTACCTTTACCTGTCCCTTTTCACTCGGGTTTTGCGGGTTGACAATTCTTTTCCTGAGTTGGGGCCACAAAAATCCCTAAATTTTAATCACCTCAGTTGACAAGTCGAGACAAATAAAAGCGGTTCGCATCACTCCTTTTGTGCGGATCTCTCGAGCGTGAAACGACCCACCAGCTACTCCGGAATGGGCTCCCTAGCCGCTGGGCTTTATTGTTGTTGTTGTTGTTTTTGTTTTTTTGTGTGGTGCAGGGCGGTGGATTGGTGCAAAAGAATAAATCAAGGCATAGGCGAAAATATTTAAATTTAAATGTTTCAAAAGAGTTCGAAAAAAAAGAGAAGGAGGGGAGTGAAAAAGCTTTTGGGTAGGGTGGCAGTCACTTTCATTATTGGGAATATAAATCACTTTCATTTGCCAGGAAAACAAAAGCGAACCAGAGTTCAACAAAATACCCTTTTGAGGTGCACTCAAAAAAATATATTATACTATATATATGTTCAAGCGGAATAAATTCGGGAAATTCAACATTTTTACACAAATAATATTAATTGTCTTGTGCAATTTTTAATTAATAAGTATAAATCGAATTTCTTGAACTTCCAAAAATTAATTTTCTTTCGCTCGGTGCGGTGTAAGTTGGTTTTCGCGCTAGTTGTTTGTTCTGCTTTCTCTGCCCATGCTTTTTGTTCTCTCCTTCTTCTCGCTTTCACCTCTTCGTCCCATTTGGAAACGCTTCTACCGCTTCCTCTGCGGCGGCTGTAATGCGGTGAGGTGCACGATAAAAACAAACAAATTCATAGCTAATAAAATTGCTAATAAATAAAGGAGAATGGCGTAAAGCGCAAAAAAGGGACACAAAGCGAAAACAAAGCAGCCGCAAGCAAAATCTACCAAAAAAAGAGTACGAGAAAAAACATCAGCCCACACAAATACACACGTGTACACACACACAGCACACACACATACACGTATAGAGAGAGAAAAATATAATGTAAAGCTATAGCGACGCCAAACTGGTGGCCGGCCACATTGACCAACAGCCAGCGGCCATTTTTTGGTGGGTTCTGGCAATTGATGGGTGGGTAGGAGTCGTGGGTGCCTGGATGTTGCATTAAACAGGTAATAGGTGTGCCAGAAATTCCCAACGTTTTGGTAATTGTACTCTTTCATTTTGCATACTCTTGTGAACAGTGAAAAGAATTTGCTGTATATAGTATGTAATACTAATCGAAATTGATAGCCAAGTATCTCTTTTTTATCTGTATATTGTGCTTAATTTCGAATCCCATTTAAGTATCCATCTCTAACCATCAAGAGTATGTAACACTTCGATTACAAAATCCAATCCATTTCTTGATTTTTGCTGCTGCTTTCTTTTGTTTTTGTTTATGTTGTTGGTTTTAAAACCGCACATGTTTTTTAATTTTTCCTCAACGCGTGGCTACTGTGTGTTGAACATTCTTAATGAAAAGAACGCTGGCTCCACGCTGAAATCCAATTACCTTTTGATAAAAATGCTGCTTAGCCAATGGCCACATTTGTTCTTATGCAAAGCAGGCCAAGTTTATTAGCCCTTTATGGGGACTTTCTTTCTTTTTGGTCGGATGATGGCCAATGCGATGCCTTTTTTTTGTGGTTTCTGTGTCGCAGCTTGACCGCAGGTGGTGGAGCATAAAAAGTGTCCAGGCTGCAAAATGAGCGTGAAAAGCAGATCAGGACATCAGCAAACGAGGGTCGGGTCGTCATTCCCTGTCTCAGCTCATAAATCTCTGGGATAAAAATCCGCTGAGGGCAGCGAAAGTTTCCAGTCACTTTGCTTCCAGTTGGCGACCCACTTACCCAGACACACAGACCGAAAGACAGCGAGACAGAGACTGACTGACAGACAGAAAGAGGAGATGGACTGCGGTACTGCCTCATAGAGGTCATAATTCTCATGCAATTTCAGTTTTGGCTTTTATTCCGTTTAATGACAGGACGCCAGGAAGTGGCTCCCGTTTCCCGTTTTCCCCCCAACAATTTGCATTTTTATGGAATTGAGACATTTGACGAGCGCGGAAGATGAACCGAAAATTAATGTGCAATATAAAGATGGCCCGCTCCAGATTGTACGAGTAGATCAAGTTTTGATGGCATTGGCACGGCGGATACAAGTTGGCCATAACAAATTTCCTTGTCTACTTTAACTTCCACTACGAACCATGTGAACTGTAAATACTCGCATGAAAGGGGTGGGGGGTGCAATGGCAACAAACACCCCTAAAAGAAGTGGGACGACGGACCAACGTTTGCTTTAATGCGAAATTAATAAACCAAAATCAGCTGCTAAGCAATAAACTAAACTAACAGAACAGAACCGGCTTTGGCGCCGGGCTCCCACGATCCCACGATGCTAACCCGAAAAAGGCGACCTAAATAAACACACACATACAGGCACACACACGCAAACATATATATACTTTATATCCAAGGTCGTGCCGTGCTTAGGCGCGCAAATAAACCTCTGGAGAGGAGGGAGAAGTCGGGACATGGCCAGAAAAAACCGCAAGAGCAGAACGCCAAACGAAATGTGAAGGAGCCGACAAAACAAACCAAAGACAAAACAAAACAAAGAGTCAAAGGAATAAACCAAGCAAATAATCCTTTAGCTTAAAAAAACCAAAGAGACGGGAATCGTGAACCAAAAAAAAAAAAAATAACACAAACCCTGCTCGACTGACAAGAAAAGCCGGGGCCAGCTATCCAGAGCTATCCACACAGTGGAAAATAGAGAGGATATATATAGAGGGAAGTAATAGAAGAATGAGAGAGCGGAGGAGTAAAAGCCATCTCTCTATTTTGTTTGCTTTTGTTATGGCTGCCTCCTTTTGGTATTTATTTCGTTTACATTTATTTTTTGGAGCATCTCGTTCTATCGTTTTTTAAAGTAAACGCACCATCAAAAATTATTAATGAATGGCGTGCTGGACTAACCGTTTCCCATTGCGGTTACATATTATAAAAAATATATACAATTTGTGGGAAATAAATTTAATCTAAACATAAACACATTTAATTTTAATTTGAAATATATTTATTTTAATTATTTCCACTTTTTCGATAACGAAATGGATTTTATGGTTTTTTTTTTTCTGGATGCTCACTTGCACGAGTACAGAGCATACCCCTGCACTTCATGAGTCATGGGTATTGAAAACGACGAACGAGAGAAGACAAATCTACACGGCCGCATTATCCTTTGCTTATCGCTATGTTCTCGCGGGGCGGCCAGAGGGCGGTGATAAACGATGGGGCGTGGTCGAGGTCTTTGGGACAGCCTCGACGCCGCGTCGTCACAGACGCTTTGAACTGTGTCTTTTGATTTCGATTTTGATTTGGCCCGGTCTACGGGGCTACGAGTATATACGCTGTAAACGTATTCCCATGCCATGGCTTGTTGTGTGCTCTGTACATATTTTTAGCATTAATTTGGCTAAGTGTTGTCGTCCTTGCTGGCCGCAGAGGGTTAAGATTTCTGCTGACGATAAGCGAGCTAATTTTCTGTAATGAAATAAATTAAAAGTCCGTAATAAACACAAACTGTTGGCAATGACAAGGCGACGTCACAGCCCCGGA
Organism: Drosophila bifasciata; assembly: GCA_009664405.1. NCBI lineage: Eukaryota > Metazoa > Arthropoda > Insecta > Diptera > Drosophilidae > Drosophila > Drosophila bifasciata. The sequence continues at coordinate 11,117,905 of CM019044.1, forward strand.
CAAATGGAGCGTAAGCTGGCGACAAGCGAGCGAAAGAGAGGATAGAGACAGCTAGAAAGAGAGGGGGCGTATGGGAATGGGAATGGCTAGGCAAATTGGCTTGTTAATGAATCATTACGCATACGTCACGTTGTGCATGACAAATGACAAAATGACAAAATGCCAGTAGGACCAGTGCGGCCAGAGAGAGGGGAATGAAAGAGAGCTCAAGCGTTGATAAAAAAAAAATGGATTGAATGGGAATGACTTGCAAAAGGGTTAGTTTTTTAACATATCGGGGTCCCCTATGAAAAGCTTAACAGATCCATGTATGTATGTAGTAGATGTGTGTGTGTGCATGCGTATTACATGCATAGTTGGAAGATTAAAGATTTCAACCTGAAAGATTGCAGGCTAAAGGATTTCCTATGGCAGAGAAAAGTGGTGGAAAACTTTGAATCAGCTTAAAGTTTCAAGCAGAGCAAGAATTGAGTGGAATATTGAGCTAAGAAGATGAAGCAGGAGGCAGGCAGTAGCCAAATGCGGCAGGCGGCAAAGATAAACACCAACTCCATTGCTACCTCTTTACTCTTGTCTCCCTCTCTCTCTATCTTTCTATCGTTCTCTATTTCTCTCGCTCTTTTTCACACATCTGCATGAGCGCTTTTGTGCACACAATTTGTTCAAATTGGCTTCGGGTTCGTTTCGGGCCTTGCCTGTCGAATATTTAGCCTGCGAAAAGAAATGGCCGCCATCTGCATTTCTAACTCATATCCGCTTCCTCTATCGCACACACACAGCCTTGCACACATACATATGGTAATTTAAAGCCAAACTATAAATTTGCTAGCTGGCCGCATATTAAAACGTTTAATTCAATATGGAAGGCGGCGGGCGTTTTGCTATTCAAACTTTGGCCATCTCTCTGGCTCGTGTGAGGTCTCGGCCTTCGTATCCATCTCCATCTCAGTCCTTTGCTTTATCTGTCTGTGTTTGTTTAGGCAAAGGCTTAGTGAGGGCATATGTTTAGCAAAACTAGCATACACTCTGTACTGAAAGTATCTGCACAGCAATTTCTATCATTATCTAAAAGGCCTTGCCTGAGTCTTGAATTGGTCTGCGTTGGCATACTATTTCCCAGCACTGTCTGCCCAAGTGGCATCCTCTTGATGTCTGCCCTTGGGCGCTGGCATACTGGCTACGTGCTGCCTTGCCCGCTTATAATCTCATCTGTGACACTCGTTGAACTTGTCGCCATTTAGTTAAATCAACAAAAATAATTTTGTCCAAAAGAGGGACTATCCCTCAGCCCCTCAGCTCCCCGCAACCACTCTGTTGTTGGTCACACTTCAAACTATCTGGCACACACACACACATATGACTTTTGCAGACTCACGTAGTCAGTCCGGACGGAAAGAGGAAGTCGTATATATGTATGTAGTATCTTGTTCCCCGTAGCGCCGCATCCCCTCCTCATTTAACGTGACTTTTGCAGCGCCCAGTTTTATCAGCATAACTTAGTTTTTGTGCCGGACCCCGTTCAGCTGCGGCCTGCGGTCCAGTGCATTAGTTAGGAGAGTCCTTTGTGCAAATATACTCGAAAGGAGCGCCAGCTCGAGCTCGAATGGCGGGAAGCATCGGCTTTAATTAAGCTGCTGCCCAGTCGCCAGCTTCTGCCTGCCTGTCACATATGAATTATTAAAGCCTTGCACGCCACACAAAATATACTATATAATAACAAATTTCTTTACATGCTTCGCATTTGTGTAATTCAGTTCCGTCGAGGGGGGAGCCTCGAGTCGATTGCCGCGAGTCGACCACCTGCAGCGATTCGTCGTAGAGCACACAGGAACTAGGAACTAGAACTACCAGGAGCCGGTAACCAGGAGCCGGTAAGCAGTAGCCAGGAGGCAGGCAATCACCGACTGGTAAGCTTAACTTTGTGTGTTTTTGAGGCAGTTAATAAGTTCCACTTGGATGGTGGAAAAAGGAACTGCCAACAGCCATAGCAGCGCAAAGAGAACCGAACCTCGGACCTCGAAACTCTTTGCTAAATATTCCAAGTTATGAACTGAATTGTTGCGGTTGCAACTTTCTGTGTGGCGCGCCCCTACCTCTCTTTCTTGACCGCTCCGAGAGTGCCGCAAAAGTTGGTTAATAAAATCAGAGTTGAGTGTTGATAGTGTGGCTGCGGCAAGATTGTGTTTGCCTCGAGAAAACCTAAAGATACGAACAATGAGAGAGTGCCAAGTGGCAGGTGACAACTATTTGAGGCTGCTTTTATTACAATGCATTCATGGCATTCTCCATTCTCTAAGTTATGCCTGTATCTGTGTACAGCAGTCGGAATTTTCTCACAAAAGCAAGTCAAGGGCATGCGCCATCTTCCTTCAGTCTTGGTCTAAGTCATTCAGTTCTTCAATCATTGCTTCAGTTAGTCCTTTAGCTCTGCAGTCCTTCAGTCGTTCACCTCTTTAAGTCATTCAGTACTTCCCTCAGAACTGCACTTGGCGCGGGCTGACCTCATAACGGCCTCAATCTTTCGCCTCGTCTGGGGGTGGGCTTATTAAACGTTTGTCCTGCGGCCAAAATCTTTGCAACTCGCTGGCCACGCCCACGACTCGTCCTTCCGCTGCCACTGCCACTGCCACTGCTGGTGGTGCTGCCCGCAACATGTTGAGGATGATGCAAAAGCCAAAACTGTTGCGGATCGGATCGGCTTTCGCGTAATTAAAAATTGCGGCTAGCGTTGGCCAGCCGACCGTGCAATGGTTCCCCCTTGTACCACCTCCCTCTCCCCTCCCCGGAGAGGACTGCCGCTGCTCTTGCTCGTACTGCGGTGGGTCCTTTTCTGCTGATGCTGCCCTTAAATGCGCTTTTGAGTTTAGACCAACGTAAGAGGTTTTAGCCCCCCCACCCCCACTATCCGCCCCCAACCCGCCTCATCAGCACATCCCGGCCACGTTGAATAATTTGCTTGCACACAGCAAACGCAAAAGCAAAAAAAAAAAAATAAACCGAGAGCAGGGAAAAAAAGAATATTTCAAATTAATTAACGCTAATGAAAATGTTTAAAACTTGAGAGTTGCAGTCAGTCGTGAGAGAGGGTAGTAGGTAAGGGGGAAACTGGCAGGGACAGAGGGAGTGGCAGTGGCAGAGGAGACCTGGCCAAGGGGTCTTGCAGTCTTTAGACTGCAACTAACTTGCGCTGTTTGTTTGGGCCTTAGACAACTCGGCGAAAACTCGGCACACAGAGAACAAGTTTCCGCTTCCGCTGATTTTCTCTTCACTTCTGTTTCCATTGCCAGGGAATAGTTTTCATTGGTGGCCCAAGTCTCTGTGTAGGAAACACAAACAAAGCAGCTCCTGGCCAACTTATTTGTTCTACACAAAAAAAAAAAAAAAAAAAGGAAGCCAGACAATACAGAAGTAGACACGACTGCGGCACAACTGTTGCACAATCGAACACAAAGCAATTTTAATAAATTTTATGGCACATTTATTTGCATGCCACCTGAGTCCGTGGCAGAGTACTTTCTCCCTCGCCCCTTCCTACTTTTCGTCTAGTACATTCCGCATTCCACATTGCAGTTTCTTTTATTAGAAAATACAATAATATTTCTTGGACAAGTTGGCTTAATTCAGCCATTGTTTTGCAGCGCAAAAAACAAAAGAAGTGTTGCGAAAAGTTTTCCACGTTATGGTGTGGCAAGTGGCGGGAATAAGGGTGGACACTTTAGGACACGGGACAAGTGATAAAAAAAATCATATACATATATACGTACTAGGTATGTACCTTCCTCTCGGGGCTGTGGACAGATTTTCCTTTATGTGGCCACCTGGAATTGGTTAATAGAAAGTTTTCTTTTGCAGTTTCTGCTGCTTTAAACTACAATTGCAGATCTGTGTAAAATGGTAACAACTTGTGCGAAAAGTGAAAGGAATTTTGGCAGCTTTATAATTGAAGTATTTGCCGTTCAAGTGCGGGATAGCCCATGGGTCACACATTAATATGGATGGTACCGCATTCTACAGAAGCATAGCTCTGAGTTCAAAAAAGAATTGCTTCCTTACATGTACTACTATATGTATATTTGTATAACGATTCTTGTATACGATTTAGTGTTAGTCGAAGAGAATGGCCTGTCCAATTTGTTAGCAAACAAGTGCGAAGGCAGCAACTCATTTCCATCCAATGCTTCAGCGCGTATGACAAATAGTTACAGATCATGCTCGTACATATAGTAAGTACTATATATCAACTGTTGAAGGCAGCAGAACATAATAATAAATCCGGTACAAGTGTAAGTCGGACAGCAAAAAGCTACCACCCCCGATAGCCAAAAAAATCTGACAACCAGCTAAGAAATAGGGATATGTGACGTCTCTCTCCTCTCATGAGCTGTCAAGTGAGTGTATCTGTGTGTGCGTGTGTGTTTGTGTGTGGGGGGGTGTGTGTGTATCCGAGTGGAGCAACGCCAACTGCAGTCTCTTTGCATACGCTGGCTGTAGCTGTAGTAGCTGTTGTTGGTTTCGGCTGATGTTTTAGCTGATGCTTCTGGTGGTGACAGTTAAAGTGGCTTTGCATCGCAGGAAACACCAAGAGCAATGGCTACAGCATTGGACAACCAAATAAATGCCCGCTGCAGGGCAGGACTCGACGCGTGGGCGCTGCAACATGTTGCCGTTGCCCTCCCCAGGCTTGCCGCTCCGCTCTTGCCTCGCTTTAGTCAAACAATGCACTTTGCCAGGGGCTAATGGGCTTGTCACTGTCAACTGGCGTGCATTCCGACTCGTATTTTGTTTGAGGCAAGTGCAATGCATATGCCACATAATCAGGCAATTGTTGCAAGTGCACCTGCCCCATTCCCAACCCGAAAACGACGAATATTGCGCACATACCGCGAGGCAGGTGCACCAATAAGGGGTTGAGCACGGGGGGAGCTAAGCTTTATTTCTTGCTTACTGGTCGTTTGGTTGATTTAATGCCAACCCGCTTAAAGGGGCGCGAGGGGCTCGACAATTGCGAGCGACGCAACCGCTGACACTTAGCTGTGAAAAATTGTGAATTATTATGGCAGCTCAGCCTCCTCCTCCACGTCCTTGCAGCTTATCCTTGCCAGGTCTCTCCTCTCTGCTGTGTGTGTGTGTGTTCTTGGCCATTGCTTTGGCCTGTTTATGGCTGCGATTTGTTACGCAAAATGGTGCGTGTTGGCCACAACAATGACGGGGGCTAAGACCCACTGTGGCTGCAGCAGCCTTCTCCAGAAAAGGTGACTGGCAGGCAGGCTGGCAGGCAGAAGGCAGATGGGAGCTGGGAGTGAGTCCAACCAGGTAAACAAATAATTCAAAGTCATTTGTGCCATGACTGGGAGTCCTGGTCCAAGTCCAGGCCACCTGCTCCTCGTCTCCGCTGCTACTGCCACTGCTACCGACTCTGGCCGAGTGTGGAAAAAAGCTTCAACGCTTCTTGCCTTTCATGTTGCGGGTGATTATGACACTAAAGAGGGGCTCTGATCTCTGAGCTGCTAGCCCCGGTGCTGGCCCTGGCCACGACACCGGCCAACAGAAGGTGTCACACAACTTGGCTCTAAGCAATTGCCCGACAGAGCCAGGGCTGAGTGTTTTGTTAGCTTGTTGTTTGTGGTTCTGCTCAGAGATAAACGGATTTGTACGGCCACTGTGTGATACATGGCCGGCACTGGAGCTGATTGGAGGCGCTTATGAGGCGCATTAGAAAGCGGAATCTATCAGTATCAGGCTTCGGTGGATAGCTAAGCATGTCCTGAGACGTTAGACGCTTGCTTTGCCGCTGGCAGCACATCCATTTAAAATTTCTCTCTGGGTGACCTCCTTCTCACCCTCGGTGCACTCTGCACTCTTTGCCACCGTTTTTTTTTTTTTTTTTTTTTAACACATAAACAGTGTTTACCTTAAAAAATGGTTCAGGCCACACTTTAGCAGCACCTTCTCCGTGACTAACCCTCTCTGCATCTTGTACGGAAGGTGTTCCGCCCCTTTTTACCTCTGCCCTTCTGCACACCTTCATTTTTACGGCTTTCCTTCTTCCTTCCGCCTTTTTCATCCACACTTTTCGTTTTTCTAGGCGCCTTCGCATGCTGTTGGCTTGGGCAAACAAAAAATCTCATTAATCCATTAAGTATACGCTAAGAAAAAGTTCAAAGCGTCTGCTCTCCCACACACACACACACACACACACACACATTCGCGCAAGAACACTCCTTCCTATATAGGAAGAGGGGAACGAAACCTGTCGTATGTGTGTATGAGTGTAAGTTTGTGTGCGATACTGTAAAAGAAAGCCTTTTGGGAGCACTAATGAGTTTGACATTGTTTCCTCCTAACAAGCAGCCAAAGTTAGGCCAAAAGCAGCGACGAGACGCTGCCAGTCCCACGGACTGCTGGATGGCAGGCGGGAGCGGCGGGATGTGGATGGAAATCAGTAGGAGCTGCTGGTGGCCGCTGCACCGCCAGACATTTTACCTTGGCATCGTTTTTTTTGTTTCTGGGCATTTCTATTACGATTGTGCTACGGGGCCAAGACGGAGTCTAAGACTGGCAAGGGGACTGCGGGACGGCGGACTGGAGGCAGACCGTGGGAAGACCCGTAAATGAATTTCATTCCATTTGCCACATCTTTTTTCGCCAAGCGTCGTCTTCTTTATTATTTTTCACTAATTAAAACTGTGTTGATAGCAGTTTTCAATTTGGCTGCCGGATGAGCTTTAAGGAATGGATTCAAGGTACTCCATAGAACTTCATTGATTTGGCTGTTCAAACTGTGCGCTTTGGTTCGGTTTCGTTCGGTTCGCTACGTCTTGGCATGAATAATGTTTCCCATTTGACTCATTTGGTTACTACACATACACACACACACATACACGCGAATTCATGCATGCATTAATATTCTGCCAGAGCAGGAGAAAGAGAGAGAGAGACATTCTATAACACTGAAACTACACCTCTGTCTGTCTGCCCTGAGTCGCTGGCTGCTTCTTCTCTGCCTCTGCCTCTGCCACTGCTCTGCGTTTTATCTTGTCTCAGTATCTGCCACTGCCACTACCTTCTTCCCAGTCTCAATTTCTGCCTACCTCTCTGCCTTGACTTTTGTGCGCATATTTTGACTCTGACATCGCGTCGATTGTAAATTACGCCCTAATGCGCCCATTTGTATGCTACAAAAATTGCCGCTTATTGAATATTTAGCGAGCTCGACTGCTCGACTAAACTGAGAATGCCTGCCAGAGAACAGAGAAAAACAGAAAACTTCCACGCCGTATCCCATGCATACACATTCCCCTACAGCTATGTACATATGTATGTATGTACACCTGTCCCCATTTCCGCCAGCATTTTCTTAATGAACTCATTTGGGATTTCGCATGCGTGTGTGTGTTTTTTTTTGCAGACTGCAACAGGAACGAAAAAACGAAAGGAAACCAAAAGTTTTCGCATTTTAAATAATTAAAGAACAAAAGCAAAAGCTTTTGACAGACCTCCTGCTGTTAGAGGATTGGTTGCCATGAACTGATAGGCCAGATATCAATGAAGAGTGACTGACAGACAGACAAACAGACACACGTAGGCCAAAAACATGCCCGGGGGGCCAGAGATCCGATAAGCGCCTAAACAAGCAAATAAAGCCTGTAATGTAGCCAAAGTAAGAGCCAGTACGAGTAGGAGGAGGAGCAGTGGGAAGGGAAACAAATTAATGTCAAGGAATTTGATAAGTTTCGAGTAATTTTCCGGAGAAGCTTGCAACGTGAATAGAGGAGAGACAGGCCAGGGCGTAACCCATTCCCCATGCTTTGTGCCTGAGTCTGTCTGAGACATAATTAGAAGGAAAGTTGTGCCAGAGATCTGGGGGCCATCTTTTGTGGCCTAGGCCATTGTGTCTTTCCACTGAAATGTCATTTAAAAATATCTCTCACCCATACCCACACCCATACACACAGGGGACTGCTGCTATTCCAAGGAAATGGCTCACGGTGATGGTGAGAGCAAGGAGCAGGAGCTGGCAATCGATACTTCATTAAGATATCGTGTTCTCTGTGCGCTAGACGCTTTCCGTTTACGTTTCCTTGATTACTTTGCATAGTTCTTCCTCTGCCTGGCTCTGCCCGGTCTTATCTGCATGGTGGAAAGCAAAGTTCAGGGCTCGCTGGATCCCAGCCGTGGCTGGGTTCTTTGTCTTTCAACATGCTTGGCAAATAAATCGTACAAAATCGTATTAGAGGCATCCCCCCGAAAAAATTATTTGCCACCGGATGTGTGTGTGTGGGTGAGGGTGTGTGGCCCTATCGTCGGCGGAAGTCTCTCACGGCCTACCCGGAGCTCATTTATACACTGCCGAGTGGAGATCCAGAGAGAGCAAGGGTCGAGTCCTGTTTATCACATGAACACAATCAAATTAGCGCACATCGAGTGCAAATAACCGAAGATAGGCTAACCGTAGCGCCGTCGCCAGATGGTACGAGCACCAGGAGGACCAGGACCGCCAGCCAATCCAATCTGACAGGCGGCACTGGGCTGCCACGCTTTCGGTGCCAACTTTAGCTAAGTGGCCAGGGCTAACTCATTTGGCAAGTTTGTTGGCTGTTCGCTGTTGGCATGGCGAACATCTTCCCGTTACTCTCGATCCCAGTGCGGCACACGCACTGAGGTACGCCGCCTGGGGTGCGTGTCCTCAGAAGACGCTGCGCTTTTTGTGGTCCGCCTTTGCCCCAAATGAACTTCGACGGCACTGCGGGGACCTCTGCAACTGTCTCACTTTGTTGCTCCTTCTGATGCTGCTGCTGCTGGTGCTGCTGCTGGTGCTTTTGAGGCTGCCATACAGTGTCAGGACTTTTGTTGTGTGCTGTCAACGGGACTGCATGCAACTTTGCTCAGTTGCAGTCACATGACAGCTCGACAGAAAATATGAGAGCTCCGGCAAAGGGCTTTTGCCTCCCGCACTGGGGGATGTTGCATGTGTCGCTGTCACATTGTTGTCAGGGACGACGATGGGACGCTGGGTAGAGTGGGGGCGGGGGCTTACTGCCATACTTGCCTGTCCCCCCATGCCTCTGCCCATGCCCATGTGGATGGAGCCTTCGTTTAATCAACATTACTTGTGCTTAAATCAATTAAAAACTAATTACGTTTCATGCCCTGTTGAGCGCAACTTTGTGGTTTGCAGCAATGCCGATGCGTTGCGTTGCAATGGAGAATTTCCCAAGTAATGCCCACAGAGGAGATACAATCCTTTGAGTCTGGCAGGAAAAGCGTTAATAGAATTTGCCACAGCGCACCTGGCCGAGCAGCAATATCTCTTGTGGCACTAGCAGCAGCAGCCCCTGCACCAGTCCAGGTAACGTCATTGCCATAGCCATAGCCATGGTCATGCTGCTGCATGCCATAAGCTTGGCAAAGCCAAAAGCCGTGGCGCCACTGCGTCATCCGTTGCACATTTTGCAGCAGCTTTGACTCATTTGGGGAATTGCAGTTGGCTGGCTCTGCAGGACAAAAATTAGATGGCAAAAATGTGTGTAACATCTCAGTCGAGGCTTTTGGCCATGCTTCTTTGGTTGGTGCGTAAAAGTGGAAATTGCTCAGCTTTTCAGCTGGAAAATTACTTAGCATAGCCCATAGCTCACATAGCCCAGATAACCACCGCCCCCACCCCCACCCCACACACACATAAAAGATTCATTAAAGAATACTAATTACGAATAGTTGGTGTGCGTGTGTATATAGTATATGTGCAGGTATTGCGGTTCCATGTTGCAGGGTCCTGCAATTTAGCCTGTCATTTCCCGTGGCACGCCCTCGCCACGTAATAATAGTCTTTCGGTTAAGTTTCCCCCTCCATTCCTCTGCTCCTCTGCCCCACCCAACCAACATACAATCTATCTAAACTGCAGCTAATCACAAGTCCACTGTAGACTGTGGAGTGGCTGGGATGGGCACCGGGCACTGGGCAGTGGGCCCTGGGCGGCTGAGTAGCTCATAAATATGCATTTACACTTTTGTCCCCAGGACTTGACGTATTAATTTTTAATATGCCAAAAGGGGGGAACTAGGCCTGACTGCTTACCCCAGCGCCCTGCCTTCTGTTGGCTGGAGTGGACAAAAAGCTCTGGCTAATTAGCCAGTTCGCTCAATGGCCAATTGCCACGCAAAATCAGCGAAGGATAGCGACAGCGACAGCCACTACAACGACAAGCGACAACGACAAGGGCCAGGACTAAACACAGCGTTTAAAGCCAAAAAATAAACAACAATTTAGTGGAGATTAGCGCTGCACACACACACACACAGACACACCATACCCATACAGAGGATACTCGCAAAACAGGTGGATGACAGAACAGGTTAGCAGAGAGAGAGAGAAAGGGAGGGAGGGAGAGTTAGAGTAGAATAGCCGCTACTGCCCTTTTGTTTATATTGTTGTACGTGTGTCGGCGTGAGGCCATTGTTTCCCAACGTTTCCCCCGTTGAGGTTTCAGCAGGACAGGCAGCCAGTACGACGGGTCGGTTCTGGCCAGGTTTTGGCCGGTTGACACTATGCTCAGGCTTGAATGGAACGAACGCTCTTTGCTTGCCAACCAACATGCATTGACTGGAACCGTAGTGGGGGCAGGGCTAGGAGAGAGGGTAAAGCAGAGCAGAGCAGAGCCTTTAGTTTGGCTAATTGCTTGAAGAGCACACAACAATGGCGAATGGCGATGGCGATGGCAAACTTCCGTTTCCGCTGTGGAAGCTGCTCTGTGCAGCTGCGTTAGGCTGGCGGCAAACTAATTAGATTCGTGCGCCTCATTGGGCCACTTTTGATTTGTGTTCCAAGGAAAGTTTCTTACACAAATGCCGCTGCTGCTGGTGCTGCTTATCTGAGCAGCTGTCTCAGCATGCCTCAGACAGAACGAAGCCAAAGGACACCAGAGAGCACTTGCATAACTGCATATTTGGTTCAAGTTCGTGGCAGCGATTTTTCATCAAATGGGGAAACTGCACAAGAAAACTGCGCCAAAACAACAAATAAAAGCAAATGCGACATGTGGCTGGCAGGGTAGCAAAAAACAAAAAAAAAACGAAAATGAAAAAAAACCGAAAAGAAAGTTCCGTTCCAGCCAAGCCGCAAAAACAGAAAACTTTTACCCCAGCGGATAACAAAAAAAAAAAAAAAAAAAAATTATGCGAAATTTAATTTGACTTTTGTTGTTCTTGCTCGGTTTGGTTCGGTTCGGTTTGCGTTTGAGTTTTTGTTGTTGGCAGCTACTTTAGCCGCTTTCCTTTTTAGTTTTGCTGCGGTGTGCGGGCCACACTTGCTGCCAGCTGGCAAATGCAGTCGGAGCACCCCTCGAGGGGCTCCTGGCCATAATTTGCCAGCCCGGCTTGTACACACTTACTCGTAGTTTGTATTATTTAGTTGCTGCAAAGACTGTGAAGACTGCGAAGGGAGGGGGAGACAGCATGTGGGGTAGAAATATGATTATCTTATGCATGCTCTGCTCTGCACTGCAGTGGATGAAGAGGAGAGAAGGGAAGAGAAGTAGAAGAGACATAATAAGCCAGGCAGAGGCCAAAGGACGTGGCTATAAAACGATTTGGTTTGCCCATTAGTTGTACTTGGTCATAACTCGTTATGGGAGGTGGAGAGGGCAGGGGGCCTTTAGCTGCACCTTCAATCGTATGCTGGGCAATGCACAAGGGTTTTATAGTTTTCCAGCTAAAAGAATCAACCGTTGGGCACACACATATACATACATACTCGTATATGTATATAATAGTATCAAAGGGTCCCGTCTCTCTTGGGGCCATTTAATGGTATCAAAAGGTATTACAGTGCCCTAGCAGCAGCTTTAGGGTATCAAATAGTTACCTTCCCTTTGATTTGCATTCGAATTGCAGTGCAGGCAAAGTGGTTTTATATGTACGCCCCGTAAATAGGAAATGCATATGCCAAGTTTTGTTACTTTCCCTCATGTGATTGGCAGTGGAAATTTCTTTCTCGTTTTCCCTTGATTTATATTGACATACAGCGTCGACTTGAGTTGCATCTACCCGTAAGTCTTTTTAGTGTTTTTTTCCACATCTTTTACCCATCTACCGAGCTACTTGCTGGTGGGTGGGTGGTGGGGGGAAATGAGTCTTCCTTTTGTTCCGAGTAGCAATCTTCGGGGGTCAATTAATAATTTATAGAGTCGGGTGGGTAGATGGTGAGTGGGACGAGGGTGAGTGGGGGGGTGCATGCAATATGCATAATGTGTGCCCTTTGATTTTCTGCTTTGGCATGCACATTTATTTATATTTCATTTTTGGCGTCCTGTCCCTTTTGGTTTTCTTTTGCTGCTTAGCATTTCCTATTTATGTCGAGGACCCCCTGCCACACTGCCATCCTGCCATTCTGCCATACTGCTGCCCTGCTTGGCCGATGGGCCGCCGGTTGGGTTGTCCGATGGGTTGGGGGTTAGTTGTGGTCCAACGAGAAAGAGGGTGGATCCCGTGTATTATGTATGTATGTATGTAAGTGTTCCTCGATGTAGTTGCTGTTGCCAGAGAGACCAGCGAGCGAGTAAAAACTAAAAACAAGCAGCGTCAGCATCAACGTTTTATATTAAAAACAACAACCGCAACAACAAGGATGTCAGAGAAGAAACAACTGGCAAAAGCTATACCCGAACATAAGACTATAAGATACCCCGTATAGCGTTCAGTACCTTTATTTATAATAGAGTTGAGTGGTTTTGGAAGCATTTTCTATTTGGGAATTCGATGCCATATCATTTAAATTGTAGACATTGAACTGGATATATAGTATATAGTATATATTGCCCTCCCAGATGGATGGACATCGATGTTCTCTATCTCTCATGGTTGTTCAGATCCAGCTATAGATAAAGATCGATCACGAGGGGTATACTTACAATATACCCGACTGTTAGACGTCTGACTACCGGGTACACAAAATAAAGTATTTACACTCGCTTTTAGTGGGTAGAATGTAGAGACTCCTGCTTCAATCTGCTGTTCCTCTCTCTGCCACCCCTGGCAACTGACTGGTCCACATTTGTGGGCCATGTTTTCTAATTTTTGTGCACACTCTATCTCTCTCTGCTCTCGTGGGTTGGGCATAATGTTGTTGCATTTTATTTTTATTTCGTACTCATATGCTTTTGACTTTTAAACTCCTCCTGTTTTAAGTGTATTTAACATTTTTCTCTAATGATACTCCAAGCCAAGTGGCATTCGTTTTCATCTCCCACTTTCTCTCTCTCTCTCTCTGTCTCTTTATCTGTTTTGCTATCTGTGTGTTTGTCTCTGTGTACCCGTAGCCTCTTCTGTTTAAGCTTCTCGTCAGCTGCCTGGTAAGTGGTAAAGCTGCCACAGTTAGCTGCGGTTCGGTTGCCAGTTGTCAAAGTGACCTCAAAGAACGGAAAAGACGGGAATCACATGTGAGCTCATCTGTAAGTGTCTGTGTCTCTCTCTCTCTCTCTCTCTCTCACACACATACTTTATACACACTCTACTCCACCTCCACTCTCTCTTTCTTTCTGTTTATGTTTGTATGCTGATGCTTTTTGCTAAAGAGTTTTTCTTATTTGAGCCTTTATACACACACACACACACATCTACTTACATGAGCATGTTAGTGCACAGGTGTGTGCGCGTTGCTTTCTCTCGCTTTCCCCGGGGGAAATGCATTTGTCTGTGTGTGAGTGTGTTGCTTTAATGAGACGAGCCCAGCCCAAGGCCAGATTGTATTTGACATGTTGCAAAATGCAAAATGCTCTTTTCTTTACCCCCCTTTCGAGTCTCTCCTTTATCTTTTCTCATTTTCTGATTAAGCAAAGATTAATTTAATTTGGATATTATTTGTAAATGGGATTGCATTGTCATACTTTTGCATATAATTAGTTCTTTTGCGGAAATTCGTTGGAGTTGGATAAAGGGACACTTACCCCCCGTAGAGGGAGAGATTTAAAGCTCTTCAAAGTCTGGGGTGCATTCATCATGAAAAGAAATCGAGCAATCACCGATGCAAATTTCTTTAATTTCCACTGACATTCGGTGCCTGGCAACAGAATCAGGTGGGTGGGACATGGGGAACGTTTTGGATAGGCATGTGGACATTTTTGGGCAGATACGGAAACGAGCGGAATGGCACAAGGCTACGGAACTGCAGGGACCTCGCACCCTGTCCCTTTCGCGCGCTGATGAAGTACGCACTTGCCGAGCACTCGGCAATGGCAACTCATTTGATTTACTTTTCATTTCCGGCTGCCTTGCAACAAGCCCCGCCACCGACCCGATTCCCAACGAACACCTTAGCGAACACAGCGACACATCAAGAACACAATACACATGTGTCATTCAGTGTGTCGTGCACTTACACTTACACTCATTCACTCACACGGGACTACTCGCTGGAGTGCACAGTACCCAGTAACTGTTCTTCTGCTCCTGCTCGTCCTGGTGTGCCGCTGGTGGTCCTCCATGCTGAGCGTTATGCAATTATAACTTTTGTCATTAGCAACTTAAAATGCAAATTGCTGCAATGAAGCGTTGTCAACCGTAGTCATGGTCGTAGCCGTTCCTTTTTCAGTATTTCAGCATTTCGGCATTTCGGCACTACCCTGTACGGTATTGAGGCTTTCTGGCGTTGGGTGGTGCAGCGTGGGACTGCTGCTTGTGCTTTTGCCTGCCGTTATTTAAAGTGTTATGACTTAAGTTGGCTGTCGTTGGCTTTTAAACGTTATCTAAGTAGCTCTGCCGGCACCATATCAGCCATGTCAGCCATATCTGCCATATGGCTGGTGACAGTGCCATGTCTCAGGTCGAAAAGTCAACTGCCATTTTACATACTGAACTCGCAGTTGAGTTCCTTCCACTCGGTGGGGGGAGACTTCATTCCGTTCCCAATTAGCCCGCGTCCTCGTCGCTAGTTAATTTGAAAGAGTTGCACTTTTTGTCGACTGCCGTAAAGCTACCGTTTTTTTTGTTTTGGTTTCTTCTCCTCATGCCAGGGCCAGTGTGGAGGTCTCTTTTGGGTGCTGCCCGCTGCCCTGGCAACATTCGGTTGGCAATCGAAGCAACATTGTTGCATCTGGGCAAAAAGGCGGAAAGCCAGAGAAAAAGTGAAATAACCATAAAAGAGGAGTGAGTACCGGCTGCCTCAGGTACCGTTGAGTGAAAGTTTCACACTACTGGCGCTCCCTGGCTCCTGGTCCCCCACGTCACTTGGCCAAAGTCACGTCAAAGAAATTAAATAGTAAAGCGAGGATTTTATGCAATTTCCACATCAGGTTTGGGTTTGGGGTTTGGGGTTGGGTTTGGGGTGTTTCTTCTCCCACATGGAGCGCGGTGGAGTGGATCGGACGTAGTGCTAGTTAAATCATTAAGAAGTACCCCCCGGAAGAGCATGTGCGGATGCGGTGTTTCGGATATGTGGAGGGGGACTGTACAACAGATGAGGTCTGGGGTTGTTATAAATAATTCGGTGTGTTGCTCATAAAAATGGAGCCAAGAAAAATGCTTTACGAGGTATTTAAATGCCACAAAATGTTTGCCAAGAAATGTGCGAACATTTCTGTTACAGTGGGGTCATTCGGGGTGTCGGTCACATTCCCACGATGCTATGATTCCATAATTGACTGACAATCCCTCATTCTTCACAGCCCATTGACAGCTCAAGCACATAAATCGCTTCTCCACAGACATTCTGGCATTCACTTCATTGAGTTTCAGCTCGATTTTGGGTCCATTGTGCGTATTGAATGTGAGCCAAATGGCAGCAACTAGTTTTGTCCTTTCTCCAAAAAAAACCTGTTGTTGTTGAGTTGATTAAATTGGTGTTAAAAAGTTTAAGTGGCTGTTGGTACAATGTGGAGTACTAAAATTTCATAGCCTACTTTGCAACGTTTCACCGCCGCATCCTCCGGCCCTCTAGCTTCGTGTCCGGGCCATAAAAGTGCGCCGCTAACGTGTGTAGTTCAAGTGCGCACTTCTGGCCCACTTACAGGAACACGGCTTCTTCCTGGCCCAAGCTCACAGACCAACTGAAAAACAGTGGGTGGGGGAGTGAGGTCAAAGCTATTCCTTGGCTTTGTCTACCCTTACAGATTACACAGACCCTGCCCATGCCACTGCCACTGCCGCTGCCATTTCCATCGAGTTAACGGTTAACGGCTAACAGCTAACGGTTGTAAGCTCACGGATATCCTCAATCGTCAGGGTCCCTTGAACTCTAGTCTAACAGATAAATTACACTGTTTAACAAAGGCGGGGCTCTTTGTTGGGCGTTACTTTGTTTGCAGTTATTCCGGATGGAATATGGAAAATCTGAATAAAATTCGAGACAAGTGAATATTGAATATTATTAACAGATTTTTGTTGCACTAATATCTGCTCTACTATATGGCCCAGGTGGCAGCCTAATTTGTGTAAATCCCAAAACCCCTGATGGATAGTGCAGGACAAAGTCCACTGTCGGATATATACGCATACGACACGTGTCGGGGCTGTCTAATTGGCAAAACGAATGAATCTATTTGGCAAGAATGAATACAGCAGCTGACCACTGATACCTCCCTTGCGCTCCAGTTCCCCCACGCCCTTCCATTGAGCCCCTGAACCCCTGTTCGGCGGCCGCACTCCCCAGTCGAGCGTCGAGCATTTTCAATTAGAGGGCGAGCGCTTTCGATTTGCGTATTATTTATAGCGTCCGCAAATCGTGCACATTATTCATAAGCTGAGAGGCAGCTTAATGGCCACACAGCCAGCGGCAGATGGGGGTGGTATGTGCCACAAGGCGGGGGGTGTGGGGGGATGGCTGCTAAGCTACCCTTCATTGTCGACGGCTACATAATCTTGAAGCGCGCGAAATGTTTGTCTTCTTTTCACTGCAGCTGGGGGTTGCATTCGCTAGTTCGCTCTGGTTGTGCCCCCAAAATGCATCCATCGCCCATCCCACAGAGGGAGGGCTGCCTCCATTCAAATTAAGCGACTTTAATCTGACGTGTGTACCTTGCGGTTGACTGCAACTCAGGCTCAGAGACATTCCCGACCAGGTGCAGAACGTTTATCTCTGCCAGAGACACAGACGCAAACCAAACAGAGACCTGAGACCTGATATATGAAGTTGCAGCGGTATTTGAGTGTCCCTGGCATTAGAATGTTTCAGCATTAGAGATGTGCGTGTGATGAGATCGAAAGAAGGTTCCGAAATAGTGTGGAAGGTTTGAAGTGACTAAAGCAATTCTGCCTTCGAGTCTTTCGAATCAAGCTAGTATTCCTAACAACTTTAAAGTTCATATTAAACCTGAGGGCTTCTGCCATCTCCCATCTCTAGCTCTACACACCCAACAGGTTGACATCTACGGATACATGTAGCCACTGCTGTCTGCTGTGGCTGGTGGTGCTGTTGCTGCTGCTGCATGCCACTCGCATGCCAGTCATGGACATGGGAGTTGCAGTTGTTCCTCGAGGTCCTCAACTGTAAACCGTTCCAGGACTTAAGGCGACCGCATAACCAAACCAAACCCAATGTCAGCATACAAATCCGCCTTAGTCTCACAGAGTCAGGGCAGAGGCTGCATTCCTGTGAAGAGAAGGATTCGTTGTCAGTGGCAACGGTAACTGTGTTTCTGCTGCCTTCTGATCCCTTCCAACTTTAAGCCCACAGCAAATGATAGCAGGTAAGAACTAGTAAGCTTCTTTGTGCTGAAAAATAACTGATTGTATTTTGGTTTTGTTATTAAATAAAGTATATCTTTGTCTTGAAAGTAAATATGAAATCGAGATTCCTCTACAGAGAGCTGTTCCAATACCAAACCATTCCTCTGTTAATGTTAGCATTAACAGCTCTGCAGCTGCGCAGTTGAGAGAGTCGCGCTCTTAAATGTTACGTCCTCTGTTAGTTAGCTGAGAGTTGTTCCATTGCCACAGTGTTCCGCCAATAAGTAGTGCAGTAGTTCAACATCATGGCCCCTATTATCATGCTCTTGCTCGTTCACGTATTGCACTAGGTAATGGTTCGCATGCCAAGCTCACATTTCATGCCCGTCGTCCCTCTCCCTCTCTCCACACGGAGCGGAGATAAAATATGTGTTTGTCACGGCTTCGAATGGGCCTTTAACACCGCCGCTGCTGCTGCCGTCTTCTCTGCTGACGACATCTGGCATCGGATCGAGCTGGCTGGCTGGCTGGCTGGATGGTTGCGTGTCCGGCCATAGTTTGCGGAGGAGCACAGTACAGTTCGAAAAGTTCCAAATATATGGCCAGGCACTTGATAAAACCTGTTGAAAGAGCCCCCGTGTGCGACGAGTTCAGCAGTGCCGTTGATTTATTGGTTCCGAGGAGGCGAGAGGCTCTTGACAATACTTTAATTAAAACTCTTTCATATTTCGATGAAGCTTTGCTTTCTTCTTTACATTTTTGGCCTTATCTTATTTCAGATGCTCTCCGCAGGGCTCCCTGAAGTAATTTTGGGTACAAAAGCAGACGCATATCGGCAGAAGATGCAGACACCTAATAAAACTTTTGCGACAAGTGGGGTTTCGAGTGTTACGAAAAAAAAAAAATAATAAAAACAAAAAAAACAATAATTTTTGAGTTTATTCTATTCCTACAAAACGGGGGAGATCTATCTGGAGATGGAGCTCGAACTGGACTCTCCCCAAGCTTCAAGGACTACCCCTTCGCTGTGGTTTGTTTCTGTGTCTGTGTCTGTCTCTGTCCCTCGCCCTCAGTCTGTCACTGGGACATTTTCAGTTTTCTATTTGCCATCTCTGGGTATTGTTGTTGCTGCTGCTGCTGCTAGTGCTGCTTCTGCTTTTGCTGTTGGGAAAACTATTTGCCATCTCGACAATTTCCTGCACGTGCAAAGCATCGCAAAAACGAAGTTTTTCGATTGCAACATCAGATGGTGGATGGTAGATGGGCATGGGCATGGGATTGGGATTGGGAATGAGAATGAGAATTGTCCTGTGGTACTAGTATGCGGGCAGCAGGTACAATATTTCAATAAAATATATTTACGTGAAGGTAAGAAAAGAAAACTTCAATGATTTCATATTTTTCCAGCCATTGAAACTAAATTGCCTGGCCCTACCAATGGAGTCCTTCAAGTCGATTTGGCATGTGCTCTACTCACATATATTTCAACATCGGAGCAGAATTGACAATTAATAACAATTAGAACCGGCGCCGCCAGCCTCGCTTAATTGTGAATAATATATAACTCTGTTCCCTTCATATAATATCCTCCTTCCCTGCGATTATCTCAATGGGTCTGTGTGTGTGGGTGTGTGTGTGTGTGTAGGGTAACTATTTCTCGTATTTTGTGCAATAATTTATGCCAAAAGCGTAATTAAATTAATTAGGATTAACTTTGGCTGTGCACGCATTAAACTAGCTTTGATTAGCTTATGTTTCTGCATACATTTGACAACTTAGACATGCAGATAGTACAAATGTATCTACAGAATACGCGTGTCTGTATCTGTATCTGTATGTGGTTGCTCCCTGTATCAGTGTATCTCTCCGTGTATGTGTGTATCGCACATGTCGCATGCTGTTTAATCTAAATGTTGGCTTTGGGTCGCTTCGGTAATCATAAAGATGGAATAAGCGATGAGCTAGCTGTCTGCATCTGCCAATTTGGTTTAGTTATGCTCTTCTCTAGCTTTTGTTCTGCTGCCTGTTGTTGTTGTTGTTTATCCGCTACGTGGCTGCGCCCTGGAGGAGGCCGCGTCCTTGCCTTTCTCTCGTTTATTAACTTTAATTCCGATTTGTTCTTGCCCGTCTTTTACGTTAAAGTTATTTTATTTTTTTTTATTTGCTATAACTTGTTATACTTTAGGAGTGTGTGTGTGCTTGCATGTGAGTGAGTCTAAGGTTAAAAATTAACTAAAACAAACTCTAAAATATGTGAATTTTAAAAACTGTTTTCCAAAAGATATATTCATGAAATACTGAAATTACAAAATAACTTTTCAGTTAAGTAATCCTCAGACAACAGAAAGTGGATTAGAAAAGTGTGTGTGTGCATGTGGTAGTTGTGGCTTTTAAGAGTTTTTATGTAAACTTGATGAATATTTATCACATTTTGGGGGCAAGCAATGGTCATCCTTTTGCACCGAATGGATTTCTCATTTATGTGGCCAAGTCTATGGCTTGTCATAATTCTTTTAGCATTTCGTTTCCTTATTAGTGACTTATCCAAGTCCAAGGCTGGTAAGCTACCGTTTAAATTACAGCTAGCTTTAGCATTGTGTGTCCTTGCTGGGCAGTTGGTCAAATGTTTTGTTTTGTTTTCTTTGCGTTTTGGCCATTTCGTCTGCTTTAATTTATGTCACGAATAAATGTGTCGCAAATCATTACGCGGGAGATTTTTCTTGTTTTTGTTTTCGCCATGTGATTGCTGGGAGTGTCGGGGCGCTTTATTTAATGGCTTGGAAATGGAAAAAATAAACAAACAATACCCAAACAGGAGCAGCGATGACGAGAGGCATTCGCGTTGGAGGACATGGGACGAATGAGCCACCTAAATATAGACACAAATCACAAAAACTCGGCGAGCAAAGGCAAACAAAGAGAAATGGCTGGAGTTTGTGTGCCGAAGCATTTGATATCCTTTTAAATTGAACATTCCTATATGATCACATAGGAATGCTCGATGCAAGCATATACATATGTATGTAGCTATATCGTTATTTTGATATGAAATAAACGTATGTAAATCACTTTGATTTGTGCATAAACACATGCCAGATTAAATCAAATATAAAACACTCTAAAATAAGTACATTTATTATATTTGTAGTAAATATTTAGCTGTTCGATAGAATTGAATTTAAACGCGATATTTTTTGTTGTTCCATATTTATATCAATTGTTTCCATATTATAATGTTAAAATGTAGATGAAAACACTTTTTCTATATAATTTCCAATCTCGTCGCAAAAACAATGTACATATGTATTAACATATGTATACCCTCTCAAAGGGTATGGGATACGAGCCAAGTGCTTTTGTTGGTCCTGGTCCTGCTGCTCCTGCTACTTGCTGGTGCTAGGGAATGAGCACATTAAATCAAAAGTGGTGCATAAAGCAGAAACAGGAGGAGCAGCAGCATAGTCAGCTGAGAGGAATGGGACACGATGTAGATGTGGGGAGCCAAGAGGTTTACATAGAGCAAAGAGCATCGAGTTGAAAACACAAGGATTAAAGGCGGCAAAGGACGACGAAAACGACGCAAACGTTTAACGCCTGCAGGATATTTATGATCATGAATTTTCTTATTGTGCTGCTGCTGCTGCTGCTGCTGCTACTGCTGGCCTTGTCCCATGTCCCTGGTCCCAGTTCTGTCTCTGCCCCCTAGAACTCTAAGCGATTTATTAAAATGTGCAGTAGCAAAGGAAGGAACTGGAGCTGGAGCAGGAGCAGGAGTAGCGGAAGGAGCAGCAAGAGCAGCATGATAGAAACAGAGAGGCACCCAATGGACAGCTGTCTGTGGCATGAACCGAAAGGAGCTGCCCGTCGTCTGCCCCACTGCTTGAGTGGCCTCGACCTGCTTCGATTTCATATCCATACATACATACATACAAACAGACATACATACAAATAACTGGTGTATACGAGCGTATTTGTATGCAACGTTGGGAATGCCGCGCCCACCAATCGACAAAAATGAGTTATAAAACTTGAATAATCTGAACGAAATATTTATTCATGTTTAGCACGAAGACGACCCGAAACACAGCAGTCCGGCTGTGGGGGCGTGGTATTCCCAGAGTGGGAAAGAGTGAGGGAGAGCCTCGGAGCAGCCATTACTTTATTTACATCATATCCTGCAGGATGTGTTCGGCACACCGTGCGACTGTAGCGCACTTACAGCGAATCAATAACAAAATAAATCGCTTTACAACCGCAGGACATTGTATTGTGTTACACAAAAGATTGCCAACGCCAGGCCACCCGAAAGGGACGGAACGGAACGGGACGGGATGGCTTGGCATGGTATGAGTGCTTGGTGCCAGTAAAGGAGGGCCAATGAAAGCGAAATAAACGAATCGAAACGAAACGAAAGGAATGGAAACGAAAGGAAAGGCAAGGAATACGTACAGCAACAAGAAACAATGCCAGGCACTTGGCAGAGAAAACAAGCAATGAAAGGATATTATAGTAAAAGTATTTATACAGCAAAAGGGACAAAGACGAGCACCGAACACCGAACACTGGAGCACCGAGCACTGAAGCACCGAGCACCGAGCAGTGGGGTCCGTCGAGTACGTAGATGCACTGGCACTTGCAGGACGATAAAGTGAAAGGAAGTAGAAAGTATAAATCGTTGCAATCAATTTTCGCTATGTGCTACGAATTGATAAACTGCTCCTGGCCAGGACTTGTACCAGTTCCCCTCACCAACTGCAGCTCTCCCTCTATCCTGATCCTGCTCTATCCCGCACAGCATGCAGCCTTCCGAGCGTTAGACGATACTCCCAGGTTCAGTTCGGTTCGCCTGTCAGGTGCAAGGCTTTATTTGGGTTACCTACATACTCGTAGGACCACAGAAAAGTGAGAACTTATGGCTCCCACTGGGTCTCCCTCTGCGTCTGCATGGGTCCCTCTGGGGGGATGCCATACAAAAGTCTAAACAGAGCGAGACAAATTCGAACTTCGATAGTACTCGTAATAAATTTCATTCTGGCTGTGTGGATTATGACAATGCAAATCGATTTCCTCTTCGAGATACATATGTACATATGAAAGAGTAGACTATGTAGAGTATTAATAACAAGTTCATTAATTATAAGTTTCAGTTAGTGGTCCCACAAAGAGAAAGTTATCGATGCCATGCTTCAAGCGGAAATTCATAATTGGATCGCCTGCGATGCATCCCAAGAGGCAGCTACATCCACGCGGATTGCACTTGCCCATGCCGCACCAGGCGCCCCACACGTTCATGCCATCACCGCATATCCTCGATTTGCAAGTGTGGTTAATGTCCTCAGTGCCGCCAAACATTTCGCAATTGATTGGATTTCCGGTTTTCGCCAGGTGAAAGGTTATGGGTACGGGCCTGCAGCACTCGGCGATGGTTCTCAGCGGCAGACAGAGAAGCCAAGTCACCAGTATATATGACAGGATCAACATCTTTGATGAGCGTCTGCTAACGTATAGATTGGGATCCAGAATTCGACTGAAAACTAGTTGCTGTCGCAAACTTATATAAAGGTTTCGATCCTCTGGAATAATTAAGCCTAAGAAAGCTGTTTTTATGTGAAATCTGTTTCTCTACTTGGCGATAAATAAATCAAATGTTGACGAAACATTTGTGTATCAACCACAATGCGAGACATGAAAGATGTCTATCAATTCATAACGTTTCATTACAAAGCTGTTTCTTAAGCGACATATCAAACAACTGTTTTCAATGGGTAATACGAAAAATCATTTTTATTGCGACCCAAGAGCCCAAGACACCTAATAAGAGTCCAATGCGGGTATCTGTCGCACAAAGACAAACTTCGCGATTCCATTTCTCTCCCGGAAACTTCTAATAGGCTCCGATCGAGGCTCAATGCATCCATTTTTGCAGCGACATCCCACAGAATCGCACGCCCCGCACCACTGGCCCGGCACGATCTGGCCATCATTACAGATCTTTGCCTTGCAGGATTTTCTTCTTTTTTCTGGCACCCCACCGTAGGTGGCACAAGTGCGCTCTTCTATGTTGCTGGGCTTCAGCTGGAAGCGTATGCGTGTAGGCCGGCAGCAGACCGCCATGGTCAGCGATGGCAGCCAGAGCAACAGCCAAATACAGGCCATGATGGCAAATAAGACAATCGAAAATCTCATTTTCAGCTACCAAACAGATGGAGTAAAGCTGTCACACTGAAGAATGGAGTATTGGAGTTGCTCTTTTTAAAGTCTGTCGATCCCAAGATACAAGGCAAGTGGCTTACGGCCGATGAATGATATTTGAGCCGCTAAAGGTGTCTTTGAGATAAAGCTGTTTCTTTTGCGATGCATTAAATATACATAATTAACTATAAGTGGGAGTCATGTGCAAATATTTGTACACTAAAAGCTGTGTAGTTAGATAAATAATAAACGACATTAAGGTAGTCAGTAGGAAGCAGGGCAAATCCTCTATCCAAGTTTTCTGGAACCCATTTTCTATTTAAAACACGATCTAGCATAAAACACTTAGTTGTAGATATTATTTCTTAATCATCAACAACCTCTTGTCGCTGCACATAGAGAAAATTGTTAAAACCATATAAGCCCATGAAGCTCATAATGGGATCATGAAGCAGCTTAATGCATCCGCGCCTGCATCGACATCCACGCGAATCGCAGCTGCCGTGGCTGCACACATTGGCAGGAGCAGGAGTAGGTTTGCCATCGTTACAGATCGCCGCTGAGCAGATGCCCTTCTCGTTTTCCTTGCCGCCAAAGGATTCGCAGGTTTCCCCGTCCGCATCCGTTGTCAGATCGAAGGTTATATGTGTGGGCCTGCAGCAGATCGATGTGGTCTGCGACGCCAGACATGCCAGCCAAATGGCCAGGATACTTATCAGATGATGCAGAAACGATAATCGCATCCTGGACAGCAGAATAGCTGGGAAAATGTTTTGCAACTGAAATACTAAGTGGCTCAGAGAAGTGCCCCTATTTAAAGAGTCATTTCCATCGACTGTTCTTTATAGATAGCTGTTTTGGGGTAAAGCTGTTTCTATCATGGACATCTCTTTCTGTACAGCCTCTTATGCGTAAAACACTTTTCTTAATTATTTATTATCCCTTTATTGAGCACAATCGTTGCCTATTTATGTCCGACATAGATAAAATTGAAGAAACCATGCTTCTCGCGGAAACTGTCAATGGGATTCGAACCGCTGGCGAGACACCCTTTCTTGCAGTGACATCCGGATGGATTGCACTTGCCTTTGCCGCACCACGTGCCCCACACATTGTTGCCGTCGTTGCAGATCTTGGCCGTGCAGATGTGGTTCTTGCCCGACTTTCCGCCAAAGGTCTCACAGGTGTGGCTTCGATTGTTCATCGCCAGCTCAAAGCGTATCTTTGTGGGCTTGCAGCAATCGGCCCAGGTTGTTGAGAATAGGCACACAAGCCAAATGGCCAGGATAAGTGGCAGGACAATTATAAATCTCATCATTCACAATAATCGTACGACGATGACTGAACACTTGAGTGCTGGATGAAAGCTTTTTAAAGAGTTTCGATTCCCGAAATCTTCAGTGTAAGAACAAAGGGGAGCCATCCCAATTAATTTCGACACTGTCGATAAGGGGAGTGAACTCCGAAATGCCGATTGCGACAATTTGTATTACGATGTACTGATAAGAGTAAGCACACTCAGAGAAATTTGGCACGGTGAAAATTTATTATTTGTAGGAAATATATTTAGTGTGCATACGAGTATAAGTAAGTATAAATATAGTAATGTATATGAAAATATTTAATTGAAAAATATAAAAAATATATGCACAAATTCTCACCAGGTGGGACGTTTACCTGTTCCAGCAACGTTAATGTCAAAAAGTAAATGTGAAACAATTTCCGATCCGATTTCTATAATCGGGGCAAATATATTTATTATTTATTTTATATCTATGTAAGTGTAAACATTCGATTCTCAGAACTTTTATTCTAAGTGTTGAAGTAAATATTAATTAACAGATGTTCTCCAAGGTGTTCTAAAAGTCACTGACGTCTGCTGGTACAACATTTCAATTAACCAATTAATTGGGCAACAAATCAGAAGATTTAAAAAATGAATTAGATAACAAAGCCTTGAGGTAACAAAGTGAGGCTAGTTCTTGATCCCTGGAAACCGAAACGTAGGCTAAGCACTATAAGAAGAACACTCTTAAAAGTTTAAACATATGACTCCCGGCATTAGAAAGACTGTGAGATGTGGACTTTAACACTTATCGCCAAAAAAATTGCGTACACGCTGCTTAGAACGCACAATAAAGGCAAAATTTATATGCAATAGCGGCAGCGACTGCGAAATAAATATTTTATAATTTAATCAACATAAAAGAAAACAAAAAGCAAAGACAAAGGGCGCGACTGGTCTCGGCTGCCGCCTCTGCGGTTAAAGGAGACAATAAAAGCCGGGGCACAAATACGTCGCGTCCCGTTACGCGATAATGCTTAATGATAAGCGAGAGAGAGAGCGAGAAGGAGAGTCAGTCAGTCGGCTTGAAATACTGGCGGCAATAGGCAAAGATGTTTATCATACGAGTGAGACAATAAAAACGGGAACAGACGTCAGCCCCAGCACCATTCCTTGTTCCATTCCCTGGCTCATTCCCTGTCCCATTCCCAGTCCCATTCCCCATCTCGCTGGGAGGTCGACGACTGGCGCTGACAAATGGACAATGTCTGACAGACGACAGGCCCGTGAGCGCTTCAAGTTGGACAAGTTTATATTTGCATTTATTTCTATTAGGCGCACATTTGTCAAAAGCTGTTTACGAGTATGTGCGCCCCAAAGATGGAATCTCTCCCATCCAATCCAATCCAACCAACCAACCTACTTTCTCTCCCGCAGCCAGACGACATCTTTAACTTCATGAGGTGTGTGGCAGGAAACGCTTTAAGTTGCTGCATCGGAAGTTGGCTCGTATCGGCTCGTCTCGTATTGTTACTTTTTTTTGTTTTTAGACAAACGGACTCATCAAAGTAATAAAATATTTATTCGGTATTGTTGTGCACTTTTATTTGACATCATAAACAAAACCCACAAAAGTGTAAACACAAGTTGCCGCAACGTGAGGCAGAGTTGTTTGCCCCGACGACTGCTGACACGGTGGCTCGGTGCCCCGGTGCCCCGCCTGATCCTTGTTCTCTGAGACACTGTGAGGTCGGCGGTGCTGGTGCTGGAGCGCTCCTCCTGTTGTTGACTTATTTAAGACATAAAGTGCTCACGCACACACACACACACACATATCCGCATTGGCGGAACGGAGCTGAGTATTGACACGGCTACGTGTGGGCGTTCCTAAATTTAACGCCTTTGTACGAGCCCCAAATACGAGACAAAAAAAAACAAAGAAAAACAAAACGAAATACCAAAAACGGAAAAACAACAAACGGCAGAATAAAACAAAACAACTTAGACGGAAGAGCTTCGAAGACCGAAGGCTGAGATACACTTTGATGCAAGTCAAAAAAAATTGCAATAAGAAAAACAGCTAGAAATATATGAAATTAAATAAAAAATCTATAAGTTTTAAGTTTTAAGTTACAGCTAACATCTTTGATTTATCAGCAATACCTTCCATCTGTATATACTATATAAGACGAAACATGGTAAAAAAAAAGCATAAATTTACTATATGCCAACTTGCTGAAAATGGCTCTTAACTTTGTTTTGGGGGGCTGGGCAAGCATATGCTAGGAATCCATTGAACCCAGCCAGATCTATTTTTGGGATCCAAGCTCTACAAGTCCGTGCGTTTGCATTGCAAAAATTTAAATTGCTTTTGGCTAATTCCCATATACATTTCCCTATACTCGTACTATATATAGCAGATCTGGTTAGCAGGCTGCTCAATTAATGGAAAAAGCTTTTATACTAGAGCCCGCTGCCCTGCTTTCTATGCTAATCTTTCGAACTCGTCGCGGCGCTGCTTGGCATATCATTACGTTGCCGCGTCATCGGCTGTGCTACAGGGCTCTAAGGCTCTGTGCCTTTACAATAACAACAACAACAACAACAATTTGTAGCATAGTTACGTATGCGTATCCGTATGCGCTCTTTTGTCTATTCGCCAGAGCTCCAACCCCCCTCCACCACCACCACCACTTGTGCATCTTATTCCGCTGCTAAGCCCCACTCGCACATATGGAGCCACAGCCTGTGGGGCTCGAGACGCATTTTTTTTTTTTTTGTATACGTATACGTATACACACCTCTGCCTGTCTCTGCAGTGTGCCTGCGATGCTGCCTCGTCGTCGGAGGGGGAGGGGAGCGGTGCGGGCCACCTTGCTGCTTGCTGCCAGGCGCTTACGTGCCACGCATATAAATTATTGTATCTCGAGCGTATTAAAAATGTACGAGTGCTCATCTTGTTATCCTGTTGTGTAAGCGGATTATGTCAGGCATAAATGTCATGCGTTGTGCCACCCGACAGACCCCCCTACCCCCCGTTGGACAGGGGCTGCATTCACCTCGTCCTTTGCTCTCTTTGCGGCATTCTCTTTTGTTTTGCTTCCCGTTTTGCGTTTGCCCTTTTTTTTCTTCTGTTTTTCTTTTTTGCACACTCTCTTTTGATCCACCGATTTGTACAACAGTGTTGTTCAGCCATTTTGTATTACACATTACACACACTGAGCCACATCCACATCCACACCCATTCCTATCACGTTTCCTGTCCATAACCAGACCCCATCAGACCCCATCGAGCAGCACTATTTGTGCCCCATTTGGAATTCACTTTTATTGAAATTTAAAACCGCCGCCAATCGATGCACGATGGGCCATAACTTGCGCTTAAAAACTGTAAGCCGTTCGTTCATTTGATTGTGTGGCAAGGGGTAGGCAGGGGCAGGCAGGGATAAGGGGGGCAGAGCCATTTGCTGCTACGAATTTCTGCAATTTTTGGTCAATAAAGTGTGCAGGCAAAAAACGTATGCAAATATATGTACATATGTATACATATGTATATAAGGGGTACTCTTGTACTCGTATTCATGTGTGTGTGTGTTTGCATTAGCTCAATTTTTATTGTGTGGACAAACTGCGAACGTGGCAGAGTGTGGCTGGCAATGGCAATGGCTGTGTTGCATGTGGCATTTAGCAGTGTTGCGGCGGCTTATCGCTGTTCAGTGTTCAGGCGCCACTATAACTGGCACCGGCGCAGCTAGATACTAGAGGATTTGTGAGTCTTGAAAACGGCAATGAACAAATTCAAGAATTTCGCTGCATTTATGCATTGAGTTTTAATTTGATTTAGGTGGGGACATAAAAGATAATGCTTGGCACTAACCGCAACTCCATAATTAGTAAGAGGTTGAGTGGAGTTTCCTTCAAAAAAAGAACAATAATTAAACCGAAAATATGGCAAATAATGAGGCAGGCGCCTCTGCTCTCCTGCCTTCATCGACTCATCAGGACAATGACAGGAGCGTGTTTCGGCGCGTATATGTATGTACGGAAGTTCTTATCAACAGCCAGTGGCCACTCCAAAAGCAGAGGGGAAGTCTACGGCTACACAGATATGCCATAACATAAAGCCCTAACTCACACAGATACACAAACAGGCACAGACACAGCCACAGCCAGACACACAGACACAGAGGCAGACCCACTTGGTGGACGTTGTTTTGTTGCTTTGAAATTGGCGCTATCGTCGACTCGCACACATAGATACACACACACACAAGCACACACATACAAATTATTTGCAGCTTATCAGCGCGTTGGCCGTTGTCCATTTTTATGGGCATTTGTTTGTTGCTTTCGTTTGTTTTAGTTACTTAACTGTGGGTCGGGAGGAGCCAGGACAAACACAAGCAGGAGGAGGGGTCCCAGACGAAACGAAAGCTCGAGTGGGATGGAGGGAAGACCCAGAGACCGAAGTGAACCAGAAGAGCGCCTGCTGGACGATGACGCGTGTGGCAGATTTGTGTCACCCAACACTGGCAGACCACAAAAACCCCCACATATACACAGCAAGAGGGTGTAGCCAGAGTGTAGCAGCAGGCCACTTGCCACTTATCGCGTCCAGCAGGACATCACTTGAAAATTGCCTAAGTAGTTTTCTCTTTCAGTTTTTGGTTTCTTTTCTGCTGCTGCTGCTGACCTCCATTTCCTTTTTTCGTTTTGCCTCTGTGCGGGGGTAATCGAAATTGATTGTACAATACTCGTAGTACATGTCTTGTCTCGTGCAAACTTTGGCCACAGAAAACTATCAGCAGTTTGACCGCAAAATATGTTTACCCAAAATGCCTTGACCATACGCCAGCCATATGTATGTAGATTGATAAATGCTCTCTCTCCCTTTCCCTGCCTCTTCTTGTTCGCCTATGTAAGATTTGCGATTAGCTTTGTCCTTGATTACTTGATATGCTCGAGATGGCAATGTTTGTTGCACAAACATGGGCCTCGAGTGACTGAATCTGAACCCGATTCTGCAATTGCGGTTGCGGTGCCGTTGATTGAAATCCCTAGTTGACCCAAAGAGGTCAATATGGCGTGAGGTTCATCAATAAATCGTGCACTGATTGCCGCCTTCCCTTGAAGCTCCACCACACACAGTCCTGCACTCAGTTGTGACTCCTTATGGCCAACGGCCTCTCCAATAAAGCGTTATTAAGTGTAACCGCAGGGTTGGGCAATTGCCGGAATGGTCCTCGGTGGCAATGGCAATTAAAATACTGTTCGATCTTCATTCTCCAGGTCCAGCTTCAGCGCTGCGTATGCATGATGGGGTGGGGGGCCTGGGGGGCGTAAATTAATTAAATGCGTTAAGTATGAATGCAAATGCAATAGCATCTCATTATGCAGCACTTTAAGTTCTTAACTTTTTAATAATCTCAGCGTATATGTAATCTGCTTAATGTTGTCATGGCTCAGCGCGGAATAAAATGAAATGCAATAAACAAAAAAAAAAAAAAAAAAAAAAAAAAAAACAGAAAAATATACGGCTATGACGACGGACAACTGGCAAATAAGTTAAAAAGCATTTAATGCAGCGCCAGCATTAAAAATAAATAAAAAATATGAAAAAACCCCAGCACAGCTGTCGGCGGAGGAGACGGAGAGACGGGCGGAGAAAGAGTTGTGGGGTGGAATGGGGGGTGCTCTGGAGAGCTCTGGAGTCAGCGGAGAGACAGCCAGGCATTCATAAATTATTTGTATTTAAATGAGGCTGCCACTAGGCTGTGGCAACGTCTGTGGGTTTGTCATCGCACCGTTCCCGGACTGTCCGCAACGCTGTCTGCGGCAGCTTTAATTAAATAAAATAAAATAAAATAAAAGAAAATATAAAAGAAAATACAGAACAATCACAAGGCAGCAGCTCTGTTCCCCAAAAACTATCCGAGGACATTAAGAACCGATTTACGAGCTGCTTGCAACCTTCTTAACTGCCGCAACGTGCGTGGCAGCCACGGAGAGCGATTACCCAAGTGCTCGAGTCGCTTTCTAGTAATACTAAGCGCAAACAACTCGTGCCTAGTATCACCCACTCGAAAATGGGTGGCTTGGGTTGGGGTGGTTTAGAACGCTATGTTTTGATTTTTCATTTACATATGTTAATTAACCCAGAGACGCTTGTTGTCCGTGGCAACCACCGCGCGGAGATGCGCCACGGATACCGAGATACGGATACGTGGCAGCTTACGAATCTTACATTAATTAAGTGCAAAGCATTCTTTGCCGGGGATCACAGCCAGAGCCAGACTAGGTAAACACATGGAAAATATATGGCCAGAGCTGGGGGGTGGGGGAACACCACCAGGAATCCACAAGCCACCTCCTTGTGGTTGCCCCCATAGATAACGAAGGATCCAGCGAAGGGTTGGATTCCATTCAGGATTTCCTGTGGTTATGCCGCATCACATTCGTAAACCTATTTGCACAGACTCATAGCTAATTATAATTCGGTTTTATGGAGCTCAAATGGAAGTGGAAAATATGACACATTGACGGGCTGCTTTTTCAGGTTTCGTAGTATTTTTGTTTAAAAATTATCCTTACAAAGCCAGTGCCATTTTCTACTGTGCATGTCCTCTTAATCCAGCATGTCCCAACTGCAATTAAATTGAAGTAAAAATCACTTCAAAGTTTCCTGGACATTGGTCGGAATTTCCATTGAATTCAACAACTTTTTGCCGCCCATCAATTTTTAAATACTAATAATTTGGTTGTGCCAGAGATTGCTGAATGGAAAAAAACATCACAGGACACAGGATAAAAACCACTAGAACGCAGCGACAACAGCAAAGTTAACAATTTGCAACAATTTGTTTTTATTAAACACTTTTACGGGGCGCTGCAGGAACTCTTTTTTTTCTGTTGCAAAAACTGGAAAATCATTTAAATTCATTTCAATCGGTTAAAGTGAGGCGAGTGAGGTGGTCCCACATTAAAGTGTCACACAGATATCAACTGAACTGAATCCTGAACCCATGAAAGATTATACAATATTGAGCATTTCTTTGGGGCAAACTTTTGTGGCTGAACAAACAAAAACAATTGAGAAAGTTTCAAGGCTCGAGTGGTAAATAATACAATAAATAACTTCCCCAAATGAATTAGATGCGGCGTGGCCTGGCTTGGACTGGCCTAAAAAAGAAAAGCCAACTGGAAAATGGTGAGTCGATTCGGTGAGCCTCCTCCGACTTCAGCTGTTTGTACGTGCCCCGGAGAGAGTCCTGTTCGGGGGAAGTTCATAAATTTCTTATTTCACTTTAAAGAGTGACATTTTGCCCAATTGCTTACACTTCCTTGGCCTGGCCGAGTTATTCCCCCCTCATTGACCGCAAAATGATTTTATGGCCCTTCCACCAACACTTTGGTTGTGGAGGAACAGGAGCAGGAGCAGCAGTCTGCGGATGCCTGAAATTGAGCATTTTCAGATGGTGTGCCCTGTTGATTTTGTGGCAAGGGCAATTAAATTCTGCATTCAATGCTAATGCATCTTGTTTTCCAGATAACAACTTGCTTGTTGGGTATGTAACCCGATTGTAGTTGGGCCCCAAGTTACGGGCCTGCCATGATCCTCTGATCACAGCAAAGAAATGCTTTCTTTTTCTTGGGCAAACGAAAACTTTTGTTCACAACTGGAAAATTGTTTACTTACACTGTCGGCTGGGCTGAAACTTTGGTCAACAAATCTGGACAGTTAGCTGAACCATTTCGACAATCAAATTCTAGGCAAAACAGAACAACTTTGCCAAGGTGCACAGACAGAGTGCAAGTCCCATCTCGGTTTATTTCTGCTGTAGAGCAAATTACAGGCACAAAAAGACAAACTTCTGGGTTATTTCTCTGTCTATTTTTATCACATATGTATAGTACATTCACAAGATGCAGTTATTGTTGCAACTTTGCAGCCCTGCAGTTGGAAAATTAAATGTGAAATAAATTGGATTCAAAATATGTTTGTGGAACAAACAGAGCAGGGAAGCCAAAAAAGTAGGCACAGCCAGCTACATATATCATTTAAAAATAAATTTAATTTTGTACTAGTATATTAAGAGCTGGCTGCACCTCGGCTTAGTCTTGAAGTGTTTCGTGAGTTTCGTATTACCTTAATTAATATTTGCTTGCCATCCCAGGGCCCTGCCCAACCCTGCCCTAGGGCAGTAGCTCTGCCATTACAACAAGGATTTTGTAACATTTCATTAACATTCAGGAAGAACCCGCACAAATACTCGTACAGACACGTACAGACATACAACACACAGAAAATGCAGCAACAAATATGGTTACAAGAAATACATATGTATATATGGGATATAAGTATTTCCTGGCCCCCGAAACCCTTTCGGCTTGGTGTGCCTGTGACTGTGGCCTCCTGCTCGGGGGCTATAAATAAGCTCAGACATTTTCAAGGACATTTTCCCTCTGCCCATCTGGACCGTGCCGCTTTTGGTATTCGCTTCGCTTCGGTTTGGTTTTTTCCTTTCTCCATTTTGTTGTTGTTTTGGCTGAGAAAATTTATACGACTTGCTAAAATTGCACATAAATTAAATTTATGTTTTATGAGCATTGTCCTTGTGCTGCTTGCTGTTTCCATTCCGTTTTGGTTCTATTTTGTTGTCCGATGTTTTGTTTTCTTGTAGTTTTTTTTTTTTTGTTTGCTTTCGCTTTGAGCCTAGTCCTGGGCCATGGTGATGTTCTGGCCAATGTCTCGGGCATTCACGTGCCGGAAAATCGCATTTATTTAATACGCACAGTAAATTTTCAGCACTTGGAACTAAATAGACGCACATTTAGTGCCAGCCCGATAGGCAGGCCAAACCAAACACACCAGACTATACGGCCGCCGTCTGGGCCCCTTCCAAATCGGCCCCTACATGACATTAATAATTCACTTTGCGCAGTCAATTTGGTCAAATCGCCTTGCCTTGGCCTGGCCATTCAGGCCTGTCCTGGCTGCTGTCAGTTGCTGTTCATTATTTTTAAACGTCGCTGACAGTTGTAAATCTGTCAGACTTATTAACCGTTAAATGTCACTCAAGTGCCATCCGTCGGTTATTGTAGCAACAACAAAGAAGTCGCAGCCAAAATCCAAGCCAAATAAAGTCCGTCCAAAAAAAATATATGTGCATAATTCTGAAATAAAAATTGTATTTTTATTGCACCCAAAAAAAAAAGAAAAGAGAAGTCAAAGGCGAAGAAGAGAGATTTCCCGACAGCATAACTGTAACTGTAATTATTTTGCCGCGTCTTTATTACATTTAAATGCCAATTTATTGCCTTCGATTAAATTATGCCTTGGCCTGCTACTCCTCCCACCCCGCAATTGTGGCAAAATTGAGCCATAAATTCATGAAAATGATTTATGACCCATTGTGTGTTGAGGGGAGGGGGGACTTTTATGGGATTAAGCAGGGATAAACCAAATGCTTGATCAAATGCGTTGCAGACTTTCTGTGGTCTTCGCAGTACGCATAAAAATTGGACATGGCCAATACAAGATACAAGTTACAACCAGTTCAGTGGCAGTGAATGTACTCGAAACCCGAACCATTGGGTCTGAAAAGAGAGCAGCAATATGTGCTCTAAAACGTTTCAAAGCTGTCAGGATCAGGACTTTTCTGGGCACTTTTTTGCATATGCTGGGGATTATTTTATTAAAATGCCAGCATACTCGTATATGCAGCTAGGCACAATCCGACCAGATATCAGCTGGCTTTCAACAAACCCAAACTGCACTCCAGCAGTCCAGGCAGGCAGGCAACAATTAGAGGCATGCAACAATCTAAAAGAGACCAAGGGCCAGACACAGAAGTAGACAGAGAGGGAGAAAGAGACGGATACGGATACAGAGGAGAACAAATGCAGAAACAAATACATTTTCATAAATCTGGCAGCACTTTAATAATTTCCGTTTATCTCTTGTACTTGCAACGGCTGTGCCACAATGTACAATGTGCCTCTGCGTCTCAGTTTTGTGTTGTTTTTATGGCTGGTTACTGATGTTGCTGCTGCAGCTTGGCATTTTATAAATCGCTTGACACAGCAACGAATAACGGAGGCAGGGGCAGGGGCAGTGGCAGTGGCAGAAGCAGAGCCAGAGCCAAGACCGAAGGGCAGGATAAGGGTGAGAAGCCGAACTGGGGAAAAGTATAAACCTAAACAATGCAGGCTGAGTCCGAATCAGAGTCGGAGTCAGTGTCGGAGGCCACTTTGTAGCCATGTCTATGGCTACAAGAAAAAAGAGCGACGTAGTATACGTATTCAACGAATATGAAACATGGCAATAAATATTGTGCAGGCATTAAACGTTTGCCCTGTTTCACTTGCAGCAAAAGCAGGCAGAAGGCAGCAGCAGTAGCAGCAGGCATAAGGCAGCAGCAAGGACGCAGAAGGAGCCAAGTAGGCAGCAGCATTGAACTGTCTTTTGTATGAGTGTGTTCATACATATGTATATGTATACTCGTTTCTGTTGCAAGTGTTTGAGTACTGGTAGCAGCAGCAGCAGCTTTTCTTCGTAAAGCATTTCCACACCATTAAATTGACAATGCAATAAAATAGCCGTTGGCCAGCTGCTGCTGTTTCTGTTACATCCTTTTCCATCTCCGTCCTCGCCCTCTGATCCTTCACTCAATGGGCAGTGTGTTGCATACTTTCAGGCAGCGACATTAATAACATAAACAAACATCCATCTCGGAGCGGAGGCGGACACGCCCACACCGACCGACCGACCGACCACCGGAGTGCTTTATACGCCAAATTAAGTAAACTAAATGGTTACAAATAGTTAAATGACCCCCGTCACACACGCCTGGCCTTAAATCTCACTGGTATATATGTACATAGTATATATTTATATCAATCAGGGAGAATTTTATGCAAATTGCTACTGTGCAATTCTCTAAACATTTCTCTTGCGATGAGATTAATAGATATATCTATTTATATTATATATAAAATAAATCGGAATTTGACATAGTAAAATGAAACACACCCTGATTTATATTAGATATTCGGTTTAAGTAGATAATCATAGTGAAATTAAATAGAAATCAATTTCATTTAAATATAATTGAATATATAAATACATTAGAGATTTAATATATAATAAATTCAATTTGTAGAAAATTTAATTTATCTATGAAAATATTAAAAATGCTCCTATAAATCTGAATATTCATTGGTATACGTTTATAAAATATTTTAAAATTTATTTTTTAAATTTCACCCACAGAAACCGCTATAATATTGGCTTCTTCAAAATTACGTTCCTTTCTTTTTACTCAAAGAAGTACCGCGTAGAAGTAGAAATGCTTAACTTATTGCCGAATATCTCTTAATTCTTAAGTAAAATGAAGTTACCACAAAAGGGTTTTCGGGGGCAGACTGTTTAAATATTTCAGCACACGAAACGAAACGAAACGAAACAAGCAAATCGTTTAGTGCGCTCAACTTCCGTTTGGTGAAAGGCAACGGAAGCGTTGCCAGCCACACACACACACACATCTACACATATCTACACCCCAGACGTGGTTAGATAGGAAGCAGCACATGCAATCACGGCACAAAAGTCTACCATAGATGTATGGGTCCCTCCTATGTGTATGTGCATATGTGTCTGTGTGTGTGTGTGTGTGTGTGTGTGTTGCACATAATCGCAGCTCACTGCCCATTCAGGCACTTGCAATATGTCAGGGCATAGGACTG
Organism: Drosophila bifasciata; assembly: GCA_009664405.1. Taxonomy (NCBI): domain Eukaryota; kingdom Metazoa; phylum Arthropoda; class Insecta; order Diptera; family Drosophilidae; genus Drosophila; species Drosophila bifasciata. The sequence goes on from CM019044.1 coordinate 11,154,782, forward strand.
GCTGGCCAAGATACCCGTACGAGTGTAGGATCTTCCCATGTTCATGGGCCTTGGCAGCGGCCATCGGCCATCGACCAAACGGACGGCAGCCAACGTCCGTTGGCCCCAGCACTTTCGACGGCTTTTGTCGGCCTGACCGGCAACACCAAAGGCAGCAACAGCAACAACAACAACAACTACATCAAATACAAAAGGCGAAAGGCAAGATGAAGCCAAGCAACTTAGCATGCAGGTCCAAGAGGTGTTGAAAGCAATTGGCGTTAGAAAAATGTATGCAAACAGCCACCCACCACACACCACCTTGCACACTCATGCCACATGCCACATGCCCCAAGCCCCACCCGATAAACGCATCGAGGCAGCACGAGGCGATGACAGAGACAAGTCTTGGGGGCAGCAGCAGAGGAGGCGCCTAGGCAGAGAGGAGGCTGGCCAAACGTGCCTAAAAATGTTGAAATTTTCTGGCTTGCAAAGCGTGAAAAGACAGTTTGCCATCAGCACTAAAGACCACCACTACTCGTCGACCACCCCCTCGCTATCCCCTCGTATCTATGTACATTCCCATCTAAAATGCCGCCTCCTTTTGCCTGCACTGGGGGCTTGGGGGCGTGGCCTGGTAACGCGAAAAAAGGTAATTTCTCTTTGAAGAGCTGAGGCAAAAATGAATGGCCCGAGGCTTGGGAGTACTGAAGGAGCAGGCCCACCCGCCTGACTGTGTGTGTGTTTGTATAATGATTTTCCATATACAATTTGTGTGGCTCCAATATGCAAAACAGTAGACCATAAAAGTCAGCCATCTCCCAGAGGTGTTAATTTAAAGCAAAAAGCCAGGACTAGACCAGAACGGAGCCACCTCTGGAGAGGGTTGCCTGGTTGACAATTCTCGGTTTTTGAGAGTATTTTCAATGAGCACAGATGAGGGTAAAGTTATATGGGGGTAAAAAGGGGAGTGTGGTTGACTTGTGCTGATATGGCAACCGTTTTTTCCCAATGCTTGTTAGCCCCCAAGTAATTTGGGGGGATGACTATTGATTGGACGGGACGTATGTCAGAGAGATAGTTGCAGGTTTGATTATTTCTGGGGGCCATTTAAATGGTAGCCAAACAATGGCCCAATGTATCCATCATTTCTGTCAAACAGATAGGAAATTGCTCGCCAAACAACGTTTGAGCCAAAACAAGTTAACTATTCCCCGCCACCATTATCATCGAAATGGCCGAAAACATATTTCGCTTTTCTATTTCGAGGTCTACTACCAGAGAGCATGCCCCCCAGGTATCGTTGTCAAAAATAACAACATCAAGTCAACTAACTGCCAAAAAAAAAAAACACCAAAAAATAGATGAGCATCAGCCAGAGCAGAAGGAGCCACTGGAATGGGCTATGGGTATGGGTATGGGGGAATAGCAGCTTTTGGAAGGGAAGTAGCGTCTCGGAGTAAATTACAAATTAAATCATAAAACGGAAGTGACAGGGCACAGAGCACAGAGCAGAGCAGCGCAGAGCACAGATTTGGATTTATTACGTGACCAGAAACATTAAACGTTTCGCCATTAACACACGCGCTTTGGGGCCCAGAACCAAAACTTTGGGCAGGAAGTAGGGTGTGCTGAGAACAGTCAGGTCAGGATATGGCATGGCATGGCATGGCATGGCATAGTACATAGATACGTATGTATCTACAGACCATGCTGACCATGCAAACGAGCAACGTTAGCACCCCCTCCCTCCCTCCTGCCGTAATCTCTTAGCCAACCAGCTAATTGTTGCAAATATTACGCCTTATTTGTGGCACTTGATTGGATCCACTTAAGCGACAATTGTAAAGCGTTCTGATATCTGTAATTTAATTTCGACGTTTGGCTAAACTTTTTTCTAATTTATGTGGTTGCCAGTGACAACATTCCTGTGTGTGTGTGTGTGTGTGTTTGTGTGTGGGAAGCCAATTATTTTGGGCTCCTTTATGGAGGTTTTGAGTTCTGGCAAAAGGAGTGTCTGCTCATTATTCGGTTTATGCATCACTTAATTCTTGCCATTATACATATACATAGATATTTGTGTTGCTATTGCCATGGCCATTGCTGGTATCTGTGTGTGATTTGTCAAGCACGAAAGAGGGGGGGAGAGAGAGAGAGGCTGGCAGTGGCCGAGGTAGAAAGTAATTTCCATTTAATTGACATAATTACGCACACTTCACATATTTAATCAATTGTCAAAGCAACGCAGACGTACACACAATTCTATACACGAGTACACTACTCACATAGATACTCAAACACACACACACACGCACACACACAATCGTTCGTCTGTTGCTCACTTTGCCGTTAAGCTGACAATGACAGCAATGGCAATTTTATTGGCAGGCTCTGGCTAAATGGCCAATGGCATAGATAAATATTTGTTGGCTTGCCAAAGAGCGCGCGCTCACTCTACATACACACACATACACACGCACACACGCACACATTCACATATGCATAAGGGTATTCAAACACGTTCGCCAATGCTGAGCCAAAGCTTTCACTCAAATGTCACTTATCGCCTCACCGACACACACCACACCAGACAAGAGAACACAAACACACACACACACACACACAAACACACAGACGAACACAAACACACCACGTCGCAGGCACTCAAACTTTGAACATCTGTTTACCATATAGATCCATATGGCATATCTATCTGTGTCTATCTGTGTGTGTGTGTGCTTGTGATGGTTTGTTTTTAACCTCTGTGTGGCATGGCCTGTCCAAAATCCCCCATTACCAACATACTCCAGGGATAACAGGGATAGCCTAAGCACTGGCAACTGTACAAATATGTTTAATGAGGGTCACTGATTATGCCGATTCAAGTTAATGTGTATATAGAACAATATTATATATTGTTAATTGCCAAGTATATATAATAAATATTAAGGCTTAAGCCAAAAGACTCCGTGAGATTCCGACCAAGAGCATGGACTGCCCACTGTCTGTAATCCGTGGAGTGGGTCGGCCTTAAGCAGTAAACTTAAATGGCAGCCAAGAGCAGCAGGCCATAATTATGCATTACGGTTCATTATCGCTGCGAATGCGGTCACAAAAGGCGCTGCGGCAATTTGAGACTCAATCAGCGCCTGGCCACAAACAAAAGCGATGCTCCACGGTCCACGGACCACCACAATCGAAGAAAAAGAGAGAAAAATCATTTTAATTACAATTAATTAATGGCTCTTTAAATGGCCGAATGCAATGTAAGTCGCTGCGATTTATGTGGCATAATGAGAGACAAAGACCAGGTACGACTCACTGCTCCACGACCACGCATCCTGCTGCCTAAAGGAATTCTGTCAGTTCTGTCATTGGCAGTGTTGAGTGGCACTTGGCATATGCACAAAAACAAAAACAACAAAAGAAAAAACTTTCCAGCCCCAGCTTCGTTGACCCTTTGAAGGGCCAAAACTAACCGAAAACTAAATTTCAAGGCTCATTGCGTGCAAATAATGTGGCCAAATCTGAGGGTCGTCTCCAAGACTCTGTCCCAGAGCCCAGCTTCCGTAACCCCCCACCGCTGTGATGACGATGGTGTGCAGTGAACCTCACTAATGGTGCGGTCATACACACACACACACACACACACACACACACGAATCCTGGGACCCTGAGCCCATTGCCAAAAGTTTGACTTTGTTTGGACGGACGTCTGATGTCTGTGGGGTCCTTCAAAAAGGAGTAAAAGTAGGTGTAGGAGTAGGATCCCCATCCCCATCCGCATCCACATCCACATCCGAAGCAGGACTTTAGCATGCGAATTTGCATATGAAATACAAAAACGTTAATGATGCGTAAAATGATTCTGTTAGCTTGTAAAATTCCATCCATCGCTTTATGAAAAGTCAAGCCATAAATGAATGAACATCCCAAAATAAGTATGGGGGGGCCGTGTTACACCCATATACATATACAACCAGTTTGAGTCCCGTGTACCCTCTCCAGACATCATCCATCTGGTGTGCGGGCAAAGTTACTTGTTAACCTGTTGATAAATTTATGTCCCCAGCATGTCGTTGGGGCAAAATTTCACACACATTTGATTATCGATCGATTGCCTCGCCTGCAAATAAAGCACACAAAAATAAGCGAATATTAAAAACAAACTCAAATCACATGCAAAATTATGAAAAACGAGCCCCAGACAAGAGTCCACCCTCCCCCCCGAGGCAGGTGCGCCAGTCCACCGTCAGTCAGGAGCAGAACCCATAAAGAAAATGGAAAAATGAGTACGGGTATGAGTGCGAGTGCGACTGTGAGTCTCTGAATGCGAATGAGTCTGGCGGGAGGCATAAATCATTCAAATGCGAAAATCAGTTAAAACATAATGCCCCTTGCTGGTGTGTGTCTGGTGTTTGTGTGGAGCCTGACTCCGAGCAAAAACAATCAAGTGAACCCGCCCTGGGATTTGTTATGCATGCCCAAAAAAAAAAAAAAACTTTCAAGTAATGAAAATTTAAAGAAAATTTCCTTGTTTCACGGCCATCGATGCTGGTGGAATACTGGGTATATGTTTACAGTTTGTTTGGCTGCCTATAATTACCCAAGGATTTAATCGCTTTCAGAGATAATTTATGGATCAAGCATGCTGCTTTGCTTAGTTGATTTGCCTGCTAATTGGCTGCATGTGGCTGTAATAGGAGGAGTTGCCACTGCTGCTGCCACTGCTGCTGCTGTTGCATGAATAATTTAAGTGAAAGTTACAACTTTTGACAACAAATCTACTGACTAATTAAAGCCAACGTCGGATTTATGTGTCAAGCGTTTGTCAAGCCAGCCAGAGAGGCAGCCAGCCAGACAGCCAGGCAGGCAGCGAGCCAGGCCAGGAGTGACTGTCAGGGCTGGCAGCCAAAAAAGTTGCCACCAACTTTTGCCCCCTTACCCCATCCTTTGCAACATCCTACGCCTGTGCTACTGAAATGCAGCTGTGCGATTAAATTAATAACTGCAAAGGATTAAAAAACTAACAGCCATGGCAAGGACAACCCGCTGGCCCCCATCCTCCACCTTGCAACGAAAAAAAAGGGAGTAACTTTCGCTGCAGCTTCTGGCTTTCAAGCTGCAGCCAACCGACTTGCCCCTTGTTGTTAACCCAGTGGCAAGATGGCTGGATGGCAGAATGGCAGGTTTGGGTCCTTGGGTGGGTCCCCAAGCTCTCATTTGCATAATATTTACTTATGAGCCGCCTCAAGCTACCTTTCCCTTCTACAGGCAGCAGCATGGAAGAAAATAATTTGCTAAATTATGTCTTAAATAGTTAACAAAGTTTGCACGAAAATGTGCGCCACTATTCTTGGCCATCAGATTTTCCAGTCATCGCAGCAGGAATGGGCAGGCGGTGGGGGGGATGCTGGGGCAAACAAAAAGTGTGTTTTAGTCTCAGTCTGAGTCGGAGTTTTAGTTTTAGTTGGAGCTAAGCTGCTTGTTAATTTACTCCTGTTGTGGCCCTCTCTCGGATGTCCTTCTGGAGGACAAACAGAGGGCTTTGATGGAGCAGCCAATGCTCTGTCCAATGCAAACAAAGATCAAAATAGTAAACGATGTGACAGCCAACAGGAGCAGCAGCATCCCAGATACTCAAACTAATTCACTTAAAGGCAGAGATTCTGTTTGCTGTAGAGTCCACCTTTTCAGCTCCGGCCCCATCCTGGTTGCTTATCTTCACATGACGCCGGTTCGGGCGGGGCAGAGGGAGACGGAGACCCCATATCGTAAATTTCACCCCCAAAAACTTTCCATTAAGAAGCTCAAAAACAGATACGCAAAGTTCCGAGTGCTCATCTTCTCTCCGCTCTTCGTGCAGTGGCCGCGGGGGCGCGACATTGGCCGGGCAACAAATCACGCGCCGCACAAACGCAGGCAGGCAAGCCGGCAGGGAGGCGACCGGGGCATAATGGAAATACCGGCTGGCCCAAAGTCCTACCTCCCCACCGCACCAGCTGGACAGCACAGGATACGGGCTCCCCCCAGAAAAGAAAGAAGTAAAAATAGACATTGCAGGAAGTGCACGCAGTCTGTTAGTCCGGAAACGAATATCATAATTTACTTTGTCACCCGCTGCGAATTAGCGTGCTATCCATGTGTGTGTGGCGCAGCCACGCCTCCCCTTTGCCAGTGCAGACGGCCGACTCAGCATGGCGCTTAAAAAGCCGGAACATTTTAAACAAAACTGAAGGCTCTCGAACTCCAACTCCAACTCCAGCTCCAGCTCCGACTCCTGTGCCAGCCCCACCGCCAACTCTCCAAAAAACTTTCAGCAAAACCACTTAAAAATTTTCTGTGCGCTGACTTTAACATACGATAAAGAGTCTAAAGGGGGTAAGGGGGGGCTGGGGCAGCAGACTAGCAGCCATTTTGGCAGAATGGCCAGACAAATAAGCGACGCGTTGCAGGCTCAGATTGCAGTCGCTAAAAGAGAGATGGCGGCTGCTCAGCTTCCGCCCGCTGCTGCTGCTCCTCCTCCACTCAGCTTGTGTGTGTGTGTGTGAGTGCTGGCCACAATGCAAATTAATAAAAAAGCATTTGAGGCTGAACATTTTTACCAGCTTGGCTAATAAATAACGCGACGGCGACAGCTTCATTTGTTTAAGTGCCTGACAGAGTAGAACCAAACCGCAAAAAAATAATATAAAAAGCAAACCCGCGAAAAACTCGAGAAAGAAAAAGTAACGAAAGTGGAAAGAGACACATACAGTACAAACAGAAGAGCGTTTTAATCGCTCCATCAGCTGAAGGCTCATACATATTCATATACGAATAGCACTTTAATTTATGTATTCAACGAAAAACTCAACTACTTTTGAAGCCTACTCATTCTCTCGGCTGGGATTCCGCTTCCGGCTATATCAATGCTATTTGGCCGGGCCAGTTCCATAATTAATGGACACACTTCAATCAATGATCCCTCCCATTGAGGGGGGCAGAGTGAGGCCGAAGAAAATTGCCAAGGAGGCAATGCTCTGTGTCTGGGGCGGCATTAGCAGCAAACAAATTATCTCTTATCGAATCGAGCTGGTGCCTAATGCGAATAAAGCATTCAATACTTTTCATGTTGTTGCCTTTCGATATGATTACGATACACACACACAAACACACACACACATACAATCCGAATGCCATTTGCAAAGTCATCACGTATACGCCACCGTCACGTTACCCTTGGCCCTGACTGAGACGACGATCGTGGGGCTGGGGGACACAGATGAGGAGCCGGCGGCTTGGCTCACTCGCATGCATTTAGATTGGTTCGCTGGATGGCTGAATGGCCGGAACTGGGACCATTATTTCCGTTGTTATTTGCCATTATGACAATTCAGTTAGTAAAATGCCGTTACAGAGCTTCAAACTAATTTGAGATTAAGTTCTGAGATTCCCCCCAATGGGGTATTGCCTGCCGTCTGCTGGGGGAATTTTGCAAAGTATTTTTGTGCATCAACAGACACAGCCATGCGAAAAGAGGCAGGAAAAGAACATAACAGCAGAGAAGCGTGACACAAGAAGCCAGAGGAATACCGAAAATGTAATAAGTGATTTACATGACTCGAAGGAATTCCACCGCAGGGCATATGAAATCGAGAAAATCGTCGAATCCAGAAATCGATACTTCATTAAGATACCATACCACACCATGCCACACACCCATAGCAGCAGCAATCGCATTGCCAGCAACAACAATCGCAATCTCGTCTCTCCGTTGCTCCAACTTCTCGTCCTCGTCAATGCCTAACGACTACGCATCGTTGGCTGCTTGGCCCTATCTTAACGGTTAGATGACTGATATGACAGACGGAATCATGCCATTTCATTTTCATTGACTCCTACCCCAGTCGGAGTTACAGTTACAGCCGCCTGAATGTGCATTAAAGTCGAGGCACAAACACAAATATATTTTCAAGCCATTTTATTGACCCTCAACGTGACATAGGCCTAATGAATGCCGCCGTGCTGACAGCAACGATGGGCAATGCCAATGGCAATGCTGGCCATAATTCACATAGGACATACATAGGAACAATATCTGGGATTTAGCCAACTGAATTTTTCATGCGGCAACTTTTCGGCCCCGTGCCGCGTGTCGAAATGCAAAATTGAAATTTTGTGGCCCTTTATAATTTTGCGTTCATACATTTATTATGAAAATTTTGCACTAATGCTGGTCTCTCTGTGCGTGTTCGTATCGGGTTGACAGCAACTAAATTAGAATGTTAATGGGCGCTGACCTTAAAACCTTCCCCATCCAGAGTCCGAGCCAGAGTGAGAGCCCGCAACTTTTGTCAATGCAAAAAGTCGTTCATATCTAATTTTAATTATTTAAGCTGACAAAATGGAAATAATATTAGATGGACGACGGGGTTCAGTAATAATTGCAGCGGAAATTGAAATTATGTTTTGCTCGGCCTCATTTTGTATTTGGTTTGGATTTTTTTGGGTATTGGGTATTGGGTTTTGTGTTTGCATTTGCGCTCGGTTGCACGCAAATTAAATGTGGAGGCCAACTCCCCACCACGCCGTACCCTAAGGCCTCATTTTTGTTTGTGGCACAACACACACAAATTTGTTTCGCATTCGAATTACATTTGAATTGCATGTTGCAGGAGACATATTCCTGTTGCATGCGACTCAATAGGTGAAAGCCGATTAGGCATTGCAATGGCTGAAATGTTTGGAATGGTACTGCCAGAAGCAGTACTCACCCCATTATACAGATGGCTTAGATGGTAAGACAGCTCTCAAGATGTCCAAATGAATATTCAGTTTTGGTAAATTACTTGGCATTATTCGGTTCGAGGCTCTCTAGGCCGGCATTCTGTTTCCTATTAATGAACACGACACTCGGTTCTATGTGGATGAATTTTGATGAACTTTTGGATGCAATTGCAATTCAAAGGTGATTTCCAACTAGCTTCTGGCTTATAATTACCGTATGCCAAGACAGGCTGTCATTTGGTGCTACTACTTGTGGGTACTGAAATCCTTAAATCAACTGGCAACAGTTGAAAGTGTTCCCTTCAAGTTAATAACTGCTGCGTTGCTCCACTATGACGAAAGTCAATTATAACCATTTCCACCCCAGCACAGTTCAGCTGGATACAGCTGGATGAAATACAATTTCACAACTCCAGCAGCGTTAATTGGAGATTCCTCAATCAAAAAAGAAGTGAAGAAAGGGGCAGAGGGTGGTGTCAAGGGGGAAAAGTCAACTCGTTAACCCATTAAACCAGCGCAAGTCGCATGTTTAATCCGTTTTTATTTATTTTAAACGCCCTGCATACCGTTAACAAAGAAGGGGAATAAAGGGTTGAGGGGAAGCAGAAGCAAAAATTCTCAAGAAGAAGGCAGGCCACGCACAGGCCACAGCGAAAAGCTATTAAGACATAAAACATTTGTAACACCTTCGAGGAACGCCCCTTCTTAAGAGGACAGGGACAGGCCAGGAGGAACAGTGGCTAGTCTGGGTGGGATGGGTGGTGTGACAGCTCTAGTCGAAGACACGCACTCGGGCGGGCAGACGACTACTCTGGACGAAGACACGCACTCACAACAGCAAGAACAACACCAAATAGGAAGTAAAAACGAAACGAAATGGAATGAAATGAAATGAAATGTTTCTAGCTCAACGCAACGCATTTCAACGTAATGAAAATGGAGAAAAGCAACGAACGACCCACCCCAGACACGCCCACTGTGCTGCCGTTGACATTTTTTCGAAGCGTTTTCCTCGGCCTGACTGACAGTGGGTGGGTGGGCTGGAAGGTGGCACAGGATGCCACCAAGCACTCGCAGGACATGCGTCGCTGGGTGTGTGCAGTTTACTTCGCCGTCATTGCCCTGCTCTTGCCAGGCAACACTTTCCGCTTTTATTTTATAATATGAACAATTTCCTACTCGACGGCCCCCTCCCCCACCACCCGTGCAACTCATCCTCGTTCCCCTCTTCGATGCTTCCTGCTTTCCTTTCCCTGGAATCGCTCGAACTGTACAATGAATGAGTGCTGCCACTTTCATGAAAAATGCACTTCAAAAACTTTTCAATTTGGGAAAGGAGAGTCTCAGATTCAACGCTATGTCGCTTTCTTGTCGCTAATGACAATACACTTGTGCTTCCCCACCACCCTCACACACGGTGGGTGGGGGGGGTTAGCAGAAGGGAGCAGGTCCCTTGTCCTGTATGGCATCTCTCTCTGTGTCTCTGTGTATGTGTATCTATTTATCTGTATGGGTCTGTGTGCGCATTTGCAGCTTCTTTACTTATTTGATTTACGTTTCATTTCCGGCTGCCATATGCTGCCTCCTCGCATACGAATTCAGCGAAGGAAACAGCAAGCAGCGAGAGCAGAGAGGCATTTTAGTTGCAACTACATATGTACGTGTGTGTGTGTATGCACGTATCTGTCTGCGTATCAGTGTGAATACTAAGAGCCACTCTCTGGCTGTATACACCCACACACGTTATGCAATTATAACTTTTGTCGTTAGCAACTTTAAGCAACTTTAAACGTAAATTGCCGCCATGAAGTAGCTTTTGGCGCACGCTCTCAAGCACCGCCATTCGCACACATACACACACACACAGCCATGCACCCACACACACATACACATACAGGTAGTATAGACATACGTAGCGTTATAGTTTGTTGTCGGCTTTGGCGCAAAGTGTGTGAAAGGTGTTTTATTGAATTAAGTGGGTTTAACGGGATTTCTATAATGCCAGCGTCGCTGCCGACAGTCGACAGTCCCCTGCATACATACATATGTATTTATTGTAACTACAGTTGCTAGTTTTACTACCACTCTTCCCCCACTCAGAATCAGTGTATGTGTGTGGTAGGGGCTTGTGGCAGGAGCTCCATTGGATTGAGTTTTTTTTTTTTTTTTTTTTGCCAGCAACAACAACGAGCAGCAACGAGCAGTGTGGCACTTTTGGTTAAACTTTTTCAACGTAATGCATATTTTATTTAATTTTTTAAGAGTTTGCCAAACCAAAAAATGTGCAAATGATGATGGGGGCGCCGAGGAGTAGTGGTGTGGTGAGGAGGGGAGGGGAGAGGCGAATGGCAGAGTTGAGCTCTAGAGAAAGTTGTAAATTGTTTGGCAACAGTCAAGTGGCAGGGAATTATTATGCAAATGAAAATGGCAAACGCAAAAATCAAGGTGTTGCCTGATCTGTCAGTGTTGGGCAATGACAATGGCAGTTGGAAGTACTCAATTCCACTTATGAAATGACGTTCATTGAATGAAATATCAGACAACTGAAATCGCTTAGCTGTAGTACGCTATATGCCATTGTAACTTTTGCAATCATTCAAAGCCCTATCTGACAGTGCTGTATAATGAGAAATGTATATATACCTTTAGAAAAATTAGACAGAGATAACCTTCCCTGGGCCAACTATTCACTAATCACTTAAGTAGATGTCTAATCGAGTTTGTTCTCATAGCTGAAATGCCTGTAGCCTGACCACAAACTACACTTCCGACCATAAATGCAACGAAATACTCACCGCTTTCGCTGTGCGCGCTCATAATTAATGGCAATGGCAGTCTCCAAGGCACTCTGCTCTCTGACCATCTCTCCCCACCCCACACCAATCCCGATGGACGTTGCGCGCGCGTGTTGCATGCAAAACTCATTTCCACTTGAAAGCCTGCCCCACTGCAGTTATTCCTCATGTTTCTACCAGCTTTACTTCACTCACTGATTCCCCTTCCGCCCGTTTTTTTTCCTGTTTCGTCTGGTCATGCAAAGGTCTCATGTCCATTTAAATTGACTCCCCGCCGAATTAGGCAAATGAGTTGGAGTCCCCCTTGCATTCGCATTCCGTGCTAGAATTTGTTGTGTGTGTTTCCTTGGTTCCCGTTTTAAATATCTTTTAAATATTAATAAGCCATTTAACTGCCACAACACGTTGATGCATGGAGGTCAATTAGGCTGCAAATAGCTTCAAATTGTTTGCTTAATAAACGTCATTCATCAAATCGACACGTTTTTTGCTTTCGCTTTTTGCTTTCCGTCTTTTTTTCATCATCGACATCGAGCAAACACGCAAAGTTCATGTCGCTTGAACCCCAAGGCTTGATAGGGGTACCCCTCTACCCATACCGAATGCAGGTCAAACGTGGGGGCGAGGGCGTGGCAAGGCCAAGTAAACAAAATATTAATCTTGTAAAATACTTAAGTGAATTTATATGTACATATTTCCTCCCTTTTTCCCCTTTTTTTTTTTTGGTTGGTTTGCATAATTTTCATTATAATTTTTACGTCATTTGAGGCATGATTGTGCATCAAAGGAAACCTAATTTGCCACATGCGGCGGGTTCGCTGCTCGCAACATTTGCATTCAATCTCGCTTTTGTTTGCTGTGGCACTTAGCGCCGGCAATTGACGTCACGACGCAGTGCACCCCCCTTGTCGGGGATACTCGTAAAAAACAATATAAATATTAATGCTATTTGCTGAACAATTCAATTCGGTTGGAGAGGGAGACAGAGAGTGAGAGAAAGACAGAGAGGGTATGGAGGAACACTTGGCCGATTCACACGCCAAGCCAACGGGGTGTCGCATATTAATCAGAGCTGCCACTGCCACTGGATCTCTCACTGGCTCTGTCGCGCTGTATCTCTGGCCTAGGTAAAAATATATCTGCAGATACATACATATGTATATAGTGTACACATAAGTATATTCATGATAAAGTGCGTCTGTTGACTCTGCAACATCCAGCTGGGTGACTGTGTGCCTGTGCCTGGAGTGCAACACTCTGGGCGGGCCCCTGATCGAGGGGTTGCACTCATTTTAGGTTGTAAGCCGATGGAAATACTTTAATCCACTTCACAGTGACACTGAAATTAAAACATACAAACACAGATGCAGATGCAGACACAAAACACACACACACGCACACAGATAAAAACAACCCCCGAAAATGTTGAATCAGAGGGTATACCAATCTCATAAGGGTAAACGAGAAGGAATCCGCGGATGGTGGATGGGAGATGGGGACCATTCAAATTGGCTGCTATCGCAATTATTCATACGGCGGCATTCATAAAATGTCGCGCAAGTGCCAGGCGAACAGCCTGCTCTGTTCCTGTTAAGCCACTCACACACACACAGATACAATTTGAAGCACACACACGGATAGACAGACCAAACACAGTCACAGATACAGGGAGAAGCAGCATTTTGGTATGGCCACAGAAGTCCCCTGGACTGACGTCAGTTTGACAGTTGAAACACAAATGCAATTATCACTTTATTTTAAACGATTTATGTGCAACACGGCAACAGCAAGGAAAACAGGACACGGGACAGGGGACACAGGACACACAGGACACACAGAACACGCAGGACACGGGACACGTAGGACAAGTAGACATGACAACGACGACAGCGGCAAACGGAAGCGGAAATGGCAACAAGCGCAGCCACCAAACGAACGGCCCGAATGTCCGCCAGGGGAATGCGGTCAGCAAAGGTGTGTGTGCCAGGAGTGTCGCCAACGACGCCAACCTGTGATAAAAATACAACAAAATATTACAGCTTTTAGCAGACCAATCGATTGGCATGGGCTTCGGTTTCGTTTGCTGTTTTGCTTCTGCTTGAATTGCCCTAATTTTACACATCATTTCAACTAAGTTCTCCATTCTTCTCGTATGATAACTTTCAAAGAGTTCACTTAGCATTTCCCTTGAGGTTCAGCGCATACATGTAGGGCTTGTCAGACCCAAATTTAGCTGTCTCTCCGATGGGTCAGTGGGATTCGGTGCTTATCAATATTGTATTAGATGCTGAACGAAGGTTTTATATGGACTCATCCGTCTGTCTGTCTATCTGCTGCTGGCTGCCCCTAATGTGCCTTTGGTTCTGCAGCAATTGCAGCAGATTTTCATGAATGGTTTAGATTTTTTTTTTGGGTTGCAGCTGACTTATTGAAATTGACAGAAGGTTAATGGCGTTGAATGACGCTGAAATAGAGGCAGGCACAGGCAGCAATTTAACACCCCGCTGGGCAGGGCCAGGGCCAGGGCCAGTGCCAAGGCCTGGACCAGGACCTCACCACATGACAGCGATTCGAAACAGCCGCTTAGTTTTTGATATAAGAAGAGACCAGAGACCGAGAGAGATTTGCGATAAAAAATGATTGCACATGTGAGCGTTCCGGGCTCAAAATTGCAGCATTTGCGGCATGGAAAATAGTTCACAGGCCAAAAGGAAACTCAACAAATTCGTAACAAAGAGGGCCATTGCCATCGCATCAATGTGCTCGAAGGGGAGGGTTTGCACAATCAGGGCAATGGGGGGTGGCGGTGGCCCTGGATTTGCACTTGCCAAGCAAGCTTTGGCGGGTTATCAGTGGCCCCGGCCATAAATCACTGTCAAGTGTCATTCGCTCTCGAAGCAGCGAAGTAGCAAGCTGCTGTTGCAGCATCAGGAACGTACTCTATCCCAGCTCATTCGACACCAACTTTTTCACACACACACATACCGTATATCCAGAGCGAGAGAGAGAGACAGGGAGCGGCATCAACTTACCACGAACATGTGCCCCGCAGGCAAAAAGGTGCAACGCCAGAAGCTGCAGCAGCAGCAGCAACAGCGGCAGAAGGCAGCCCAGCCACTCAACGACCCCAACGACACACAAGAAATAAAATAAAATAGAATCGAAAAAGTTGCTAATTAAAGTTTGTATTTTCCAGGGGCCATGAACTTAGCCCCCCACCTACCCCCAATGGCACAGGGCCACGGGCATTGGGGGCATGGTCATAGTGCTTCCGCAAATGGTTGCAGCGAAAGTGTTATCCCCAATGTCATCTCCAATTCCTGGTGCTCTTCCCCCTGCTCTTTGTTGCTCCTTGCCAGGCAGACGCTGCTGGCATTCGTCATGCATTGGTTAACATTTCGTTACGCTGTCAATGGCATAACCGCTCCGCATCCTCCCCTCTGCCATGGCTAATTTCCGCTATTGTTCATAATTTTTATTGCGCTTGTTGCGAATTAGTTTCGGTTTCGCCTGATGACTGTCCCGGACACTGCCCCTGTCCCTGCTCCCTTATCACTATTGCAATTTTTTGCAATTTAAAATTTGTTATAAATCGTCGCTGGTTGCGTTTAGGGGTGGCTTGTGCTTGTCCTTCCCCCGTAGAGGCGTTGACAGCGGCTGCAACATGAAGAGCCTGCGATTAACAGGACTGCGAACACAATTGCAGTCCTGACTTCCGGGGGATGACTTCTGATCGACTTTCGCCCGGGATGCGGTTGCGGCGGGATGTGGATGCGCCCATCGATTGCCCCGTGGGTGGGTGTGCTCAAATACATTTGGCATTGCATTTATTACGCCGTTTATTTCGATTAAATTGTGGTCAGTTGTCTAGGGGGCGTGGCCAGTGGTTGGAGCCTGCAATTCGATAATTGCGGAATTTACAGGCTGATCAATGGTGGGTGGTATTGGATCTGTAGAGGAAGGACTGCGTGAGTGTAATAACACATGTAATATCTAGTTATAAATGTTATTTTTCCTGCTATAGAGGCCGTACAGTATTATGTTATAGCTGGCGCCTGTCTAAAGCTGCTTGAACATAAAACAGTATATTTTAATGTAGCCTCTGAAAATGTAAAACTTTAGAAACATTTCTCCATGCTGCTATCCATGCTGATAACGAAAAAGAATTTACGCTGTTATGCTGTACATTATTTTACTTCATATCTTCTGACTGATAAGACAGAATGTTATGTTAAATAAGATAACATCGAGCATACAATAACACGCTAACATATTTAATATGGAAACCTAAAGACAAGAGTCGTGTCCTGACAGAGACTGCTTAACATTCTACCCCCGTGTTAGTACTTATACAGCCTTAACATCGAAACTCCAATTTTAACACTGTCCAAACGCAGAAACATAACATTGTACTGTGCTCGAGGAAAGTTTAACATTTTACTACTACTACATAACATTGCAATGTACTGTACATACGGTATGTATGCATTGTACTGTACTTGAGTTTAACATTTTACTACAATGTAAGTAGCTACAGACGCAGGAGCTCGAAATTTAAACATCTAACATAATTCCCTTTCACTTATAAGTTTTACAGTTCTTGAATTAACATTTTACCCCAATGTAAGTAGTCAAATTCGGAAGAGCTCGAAATTCGAGTTTTTAACATGATTCCCTTCCACATGATTCGAAATTTTAACACTGGCATACTACCATGAGGACATCATAACATTTGACTGTAAGGTTGGGGTGGTTGGTTGTGTAGGGGTGGTTAGTTCTGTTTGCAACAGAACTTCGAATCGGACTTACTGCTGTTAGTCCTCAACAGAACTTCGAAAACTGCCTAACATGGTTTTAAAAACATTTTTACCCCAGATGTAAGAGTGTCTGTTATGGCCTTACTGGAGGTATGCATTTTTTTAATGTTAAAACCAGTTTCTGTATCCTTAACAGCTGCCAGATTTTAACAGGCAATCAAATCAGTTCCCCTCATTGTTCCGTAATCATAACATGATTTCGAATTTACTGATGTTATTTATCTCAGGGATGTTGTTTATGTTAAAGTTACAGGAAACGTAGGTATATTACGTTATTCTCGTCCTTAACATGATTTGACTTGCTGTAAGCAGAAGGCAGCGTTATATCAAACTCGAATTAACGTTAGACGATGTAACCAAATGGTTTTCGTTAAACTGGAGAAGCTTGTTTGTTAACATCTTAACATGTGCTCTACATATATTTACATAAAATTGTAAAATTATCGTTAGCAAACATCTAATAAATATTAATGATGAAACTTAAAGGTAGATAAGCGTCATAAAAGCATCATTGCACTTGCCACATAGACTTCTCCCAATCATTTACTATGTAGCTCTGGTGCTAATTTCGTTTCCCAAACGACCCACATAACTGCTCTTCTCTTCTTGTCTTACCTGAACGCATTGTGTAGGTCGTGCTCTTATCATGTTCCCGCTCCGTGATAAGGCGCGCTCCATTCGGAGTTGAGGTGAGTTTCGGAGTTCAAAGTGGCACATGAGAGCGGAAGGGAAGCGAAGCTCTCTGCTGTCTGCTCTCTTGCTTTTTGCTTCTCTGTGTGCCTTCGGGCAGGACGAGCGAACGAAACGAATCGAATCGAAACGAAACGAAACGTCCACCCGCGCTCAAATCTATGCAACGGAATCGAGAGACGAAGGCAAACGCTGCTGCTACCCGAAAGCGAGGCACGAGGCAAGCGAACAGCTAAAAGTCTGGCCTGCCGTTGTTGCCTCTGCCACACAGCAACACAGCCACACAGCCGCGCTGTCGCTATCTGCCACTGCCACGACGAGCTGAGAATTTATTTGTGCAAAAAACGAACGCGCTTCAGTTTCGTTTTTGTTGTGCGCCCGTAAGGATGTGTCTGCTGCCGCTGCCGCTGCCGGGCTTCGTGCGTTCGCGTCGCGTGTGTGGGCATCCAGGACGCTAAAGCGTTCAGCCATTCAAACCGTGTGGCCCAAAGCCCAAAGCCCATAGCCGGGCAAAACTGGCAGAGCCAAGTGCCGAAGCCATAGCCATCCAGCAAAGGCCCTCGGGCCAAGTGTCCAATGTGAATGATACCATTATTGTATCCGTACTGCCGCGTGAAAGAAATCCGCCAATAAGGAAATTAAATTTTGAAATGATGAAGCATTCAGTGAGATCCGTGTTTAGTTTTCGTTTGTGTTGTGTGCAAACATCGTCCATGGATTCAATATCCGTACTGTCATCGCTATCCGCACGGCTCTCGAGGAACCAACAGCAGAGCCTGCTAGTCTAAGTAAACACACAGCAAAAGGTGCCTATGCCAGATGGAAATTGGGGGATATTTTTGATTGACCCATAAGCATGGCTCCACTCCTAGGTTTCTCCGGTTCTCCGGAGTCAGAGCATGCCACATTTAACGGGGCACTCGCCGCCTGCATGCAAATTGGGGGAGCATCAAGCTCATTCCCCAGCTCAGCCACGTTCTGTCCTTGCTCAACCCATCCTTTTCCTGCTCCTAAATGCTTAATAATCGTGTGCTGGCTGTGGTCGGAGCTGTGAAATAAAATTCCGAGCTCGTACTCCTTGCACTCTGCCTTCTGCTTGGCCACCGAAAGTGCGTTTGGCAGGCACCAGGCAGGCAGCAAGCGCCCAATCCCAGCCCCCGTCCAGCCCACACTGAAGCATATTTTGCATTTTAGGATCCCGATTTGGATCCTTTCTGCTTATGCCAAAAAGGGAGCGGCGGAACTTTTTCCTTTCCGCCTCGTCTGACCCACTTTTCGGAGCGGAGCATTTTCGTTTTCAATTTGTGTCTGAGAGCGGGCGGCTAGGGTATGATATCAGCATGGTGAATGGTGATGGTTGGGAGCTGGGCAAGAATATGGCCAAGACATCTATCTACTATACGCACAGAACTTATCCCTTTTGGCATCTCGGTTAATTAGTTTAATTAGTGAGTGTCGGTTGGCGGTTGGTTTGTAGGCTTTTTTGGCAGCGCAGCCAAGGAAATTGGTTTGGCATTTCGAAGGCTCAAAGGAGCCCTGGAAAAAGTTTTCAAATTGCTGACCCCGTTATCCGGTCATGCCCTGCCGCTAATAGCCAACATTATTGTTAAGCACACAAATAGACAGAGAGTGGGAGGGCCAACAAAAAGGGTTGTCGATCGACTGACTGCATGTGCCATTTAACAAACACTAAGCTCTGGACCCTTTTGCGCCATTTTTCTTAATTTCACTCTCGATTCTTTTCTGCGCCAGAGGCTCCACTCCTTTTCGTCTGCCTCTGCCTGTGGCACATACTACATAGTCGCACCACTCGTATTGCCAGCTGCCATTTGTTTGGGGGTCAGCGGCAGCAATAAAAGGCAGCCAGCGACTTAAGACATTTCGTCGAGGCTATTTCGGGGGCACCAAATGGGAGGCCAACAACAATGGCATTGGCAATCAAAAGGGCAAGGGCACATCCAGCGGCAGCGGAGGGAAAACTAAAATAAATTTATTTACTTTGCCACTAAATTTGCGCTGATTCCAGTTGCTGTGTTGCTGTTGCGTGGCAGGGGGTGCACGAGCAGGAGCAAGGCGACTTAACTTTATTTTATTTTTCGTAAAGAGTATTTTACGTGGCATTATGCTTTCCCTACTCAAAAATGTTTGTCAACAAACGCAGCGAAGCGGAAAAATGGTTCAAAAAAGGCTGGCTTATGCCCCCACTCCCACTGTGTGTTTGTGTGTGTGTGTGTGTGTGTGCAAGTGCGAGTGTGTATTAGTAAGTGTTTGTTTGCTCAACCTTTGGCAGCATTCCGGCACTCGTCGCCAGAGTCAGAGTGTGTGCCACGTCCGGTGTTGGCTAGCAGAACTATTTGAAAATTTGCGGCACGTGCCCAAATTGCAAACATCAGCAAATAATAAAATAAATTCATTGTAAGTGGAGTGCACAGTGACTCCTGTGCCTGCCACACACACACACACCCCCCTCTGCCCCTTAAAAAAAACCAAATTAGTTGGTTTTCCCAAAATGATTAGGCGCCACTTTGGAGGGTGTGTGTGTGTGTGTGGCGTGTATGGGGCATGCCACATAAATCGCTCCCAAGAAAACGGTGTGTAATATTTTCATGCATTCAATTGTGCTTTCATAGCACTACTAGCCATGCCACTTGACGTTGCTGTTGCAGTTGCTGTTGCAGTTGCGACAAAGCCATTGTTGGCGCTCTCAAGTGTTGATGCCACACACACTGCACAGTGCACAGTGTACACTGGGACTGCAGTTGCACTTAAGTTGTTGCAGCAGGAGCCCGTTGTTATTCCAGTGTTTGTTATTTCGCTTCTTTGTGCACCGTCTGGCATTATAATCTCTCCATCCATAGTTGCCACCGAGTGGCAGCGGCACAAATATAGCGACATGCACTCACTTGACACGTGGTTGTTTTTTCTGCTTCTCTCTATATGGAGGATTCATTCTGCTGTGTGTGTGTCTGCCGGTGACAGGCTGCTGACAGCAGCAAAGGAATTGGAATTGGAGTGAAATGAATATATTTTCTGTGAACTGTTTAAAAATTGTATAAAGTGCTCCCAGTTCTACGAGTTCGAAAAGAGTTGATTAGATCTGAAAGAAGTTCGCATTCTGTACCGGCAAGGACATTCCAACACCTTTGGCTGTGCTAATTAGCCAAGCTGAAAGTGGAGGCTTCTATTTGAGTGCATTCCTTTCATGTCAAAGCATTTAATTATAATTCCACATTTACGAACTTCGCTCATTTCGCTCCACACTCTTTCACTGTGTTTTCTCTGTTCTTTCTCTGTTAGACTTTTGCGTTATTTATTTATGCATTTTGCCCGTACCTTTACCTGTTCCTTTGCCGTGCCAACAGATGCGGGTGGAAATACCCGTACCCGTACCCTCCTGCTGCTGGGGCAGCAGTTGCCTCCTTGTGGGGCAAGCTGTCATGGTTCGTTGTCTTAATTCATTTTTTATTTCTACGTAAATAAGTTTGTAAATTACAACTTCTGTTCCTGCTGCTGTTTTGCTTTGCTGCTATGCTTGCTGCTCTGCTATGCTGTTCCTTCTGCTGTATTTTGCATATTTTGTATGATTCCCGTGCTGCTTGTTTCTCTTCATACCTCATGGAAAATGCAATGCCATATTTGTATACCCTTGCTGGTGGGTTATGTTGACTGTTTTTGTTAGATATTTGATACTCAGTGAGGTGTACCCTATGGTGTACTAGTATCATTATATCAGTATGCTGATATGGAAACATTAAATCTGCAAGCGTATCTATAGCATTCTCTCTCTTCCCTCATTCCATAGTTCTATGTATTTCCCTCAGCTTTTGCTGGCACTGTTTCATTTAAAGTTTGAACCCCCAAATGGGAGCGAGTAACTGCATTTGGGGGCGTCGAGAACTGTGGGTGTCGGTTGTCATAACTGCAAATCGGCTACTGACAGTTAGCTACTTAACGTTCGCTCCCGTGGCCCGTGCCAAGCACTCGGGCATAAAAACGGCTCGCAACTGTCCGACGGAACGACTGAACGACTGACTAATGGAAGTGGCCGGAACATGGAAGAGCAGACGGGAAAACGGGCAACGGATGGCTGAAATGCAGTCGGAATTATGTGGAAAATTGAGAAAATGCTGCTGCACTGCAAAGGCGAAGGCACTTTAATTGCCCGCGGCACTCGTCGCCCCTTTTGCCACCCCACTTTGCACTGGACAACTGGTCATTAATGGCCATGCCGTGCCGTGCTGTAGTAGTGCTGGAACGAGTTAGAGAACTTGTTGAGTGGTCGGTCATGCTGACGGACTGGTGGCCAGTGCTTGTCCCGCTGCTTTTACCGGTGTTCGATGGGGAAAAGAAGCCCGCAGCTGGGGAGCAATTGTCGTTAAGGTGCTTAGAGTAAGGCGTTGGCTATTTGAGGTCGTCTGTCTGGCTGCGGCTATTAACGGGCTTCGCTTGCCAATGTCTTCATTTGGATTGGAACAACTCAAAAGTGTTACAGGAGGAGCTTCAAAGTACAGTCTAATTACGGGAGTTACCTGTACATCAAAAAAACTATCAAATTTAGCTGAATTAGTGCAGCATTTTCATCCACTTAAAACTAGTATACCCAAAGGATCAAAACCGAAATTAAACTTTTCGAATATTTTCTAGATTTTTGTATTTATTTTACTTTTTCTTTGACTTGTTTTTTAGTTTTGTTTACTGTGAAAATGTTGTTTCCTGGGCAGTACCGAAACCACCAGACAACAGCCACATTCTCTGGCAAAACTTATTTGCACAAACTCAGTCAACGTGTTTTTGTACACACTGAAAATCCAAGGGTTTTGTAATATGGAAAATAACTTCAATTACCAGCAGCAGTCATAATATTTTGCTTGTTTTTCTTTATTTATTCATTTATTTTTTGCTTGTCAAAAAAGTCAGCCAGAAACAGAAAAAGAAACAGTAAAAAGCAGAGAGAGAGAGAGAGAGAGAGAGAGAGAGTGGGGGCGAAGTAGAGTAAAAGTTGCATTAAAACTGCTTGTGAAAAAAACACACAATACAATAATATCACAAAAGGTGCTGTTGCAGGTGTCTGTCCGCACAGATGCTTTTATTTAACGAGAAATAAAATCCCCAAAACTGCTAGACCAGAGAGTTTAAGCAAACGAGATTAAGCAGACAGGTGGAAGGAGTAAGAGAAAGAGAGAGAGAGAGAGACACGCGCTTAAAACTAATAAGAAGAAAGGCGCTTAAGTGGAGTAAGTCTGATGTTCAGATTTTCATGATTGATTCGGGCAATAGAAAATGGAATTGTTGAAGCTGAAATTGAATGTCCATGAGCTACCCAAACAATACCCTACCTTATCTATTAATAATTAATATACAAAAAAGAGTGATATACTCCTTAGCTACACTTATACTGAGAGATGTGAGGCCTGCTCTAATTTTGAATGTAAACTATAAAAACAATCTTTAGAGATGAAGCAAGTACAAATTCAACATTAGCTGTTATCATGTGTGCCATGTGTGCCTAAGGACTAAACGATTTGCTGTCTGCAACATTTTTGTTTTCATTGCAACTTTCAGTGGAAGTTACAAATTTGAACTTTAAATTTTAACGTCAACACAATGACAGGGGGGGTGCGGAAATAATGAAGGGGTTCGGGCAGGGAACACGGCAGTGGGTGGGAAAGCAAAAAGCTGAGAGAAGAACAAAAAAAAATAAACCTGCAGCCTGCAGCAAACACATTAAAACAAAGTTTTTAAAAGCAACCACAACATTTACGTCATGTGCAATGTGCGGCGGGTTTCGTTGTTGCCAAAGTTGAAGCCACCTCCAGGCTCCCCGCCACCCCCATACCCCCCACAGACGACGTATCCCCTGGTGTACACATGTGTGTGTATGGATTGGTGGGGCAACTTTAAGGCGTGCTCCGGCTCTGGTTGCTTCTCCAGCTACAGCTCCAGCTCCAACTTCCCTTGCAGTTTTTTTTATAGTCAAAAGCCAAGTTGTTTGGCCAACAACAATCGCCATTTGCTGCCACATGTTGTAACTGTTGCCGCATTAAATGTGCACCATCCCACCCACACCCTCCATCGCCCGACTGCGCTGCGGTTCATCCTGCTGTTGCATTTCACTTTTATACCCCACTTTTATGCCCCATCCCCATGCCCATGCCCATGCCCCTTCCCTCTGGCAGCCCGATGCACCCGTTGGCCACATTAGTTGACTCTGCAGAGTGCACCACCAGCAGAGCAGAGATTTCACTCCATTTTATGTTGTCAGACTTCCGAGTGTGTGTGCCACCCGCCGCCTCCCTGCCGCCACCGCTGTGTTGTTATAAAAATGCCAAATTCATTCTCAGCATATAAACTTTAACCCTTACATGGGTGTGCATGTGTCTCTCGCTGTGTGTCTCTCTGTGTGTGTTGTGTTTATGCTTCCCCGCTGGTCGGGGACTGACATCTTTAGTTAATTTCGCAGCCGCAGAGCTGAAATGAAAGGGACACAAAAGTGAATCTTAAGGAGATAGTAAAATGGAATTATAACAAAAAAAAGAAGAGAAATATGTATATATATATCTATGTATACATATGTACTTATGTATGTACTATATATCAGACATACTCGTATGCAAACAAAATGCAGTTGATCTAAGACGAAATATTATAATTTCGCAGCCATCCGATTTATTACTGGCAATGGCATTATTTATATAACAAGTATAACAAACAAATCAAAATGTAACAGATACATATAAAATGTATTATTCAGTAACCAAAATTATATCAAATACACTTCCAAAGATAAATTTAAAAAGGGATATTTGACAACAACAGATACCTAAAGCAATCCAAAAGAAAACATTACAAAAAAAATCTAAAAAATATCTTAAATCTGTTACTTATAATGTAGGAGATAACAGAAAATTTTAAAGTAAATCTATGATAATTCCAACTAAAAACAAACGTCACGAAATCAAATATAATATTTTCTACAGCTCCGAAAACTACAAATGTAAAAAATGTAAAAATTGTAATATTATATTTTTGTTTTCCTCAATATTTGCAGCTCGTTCAAAATGATCACCTAAAGGGGAAAATCCGCTGAAAAAAGCTTCCAAAACAAACTAAAACAGAAAAAGCAACAGCCTATAACACACAAAAACATAGTTTAATTGGCACCGAAAACACACACAAAACCAAAAAAGTGAATATAAATTTTAATAGCCGGAAGGCGCGAGAAACAAATCAGAGAAAAATCTATACAAACAAAAAAAAAAACAAACAAAACGTAACGCAAACCACCGCAGAAATCGCTTTAGATTATAAAGAAATAAAACAAAATACCAAACTCTATAAACTAAAAACTAAAAAATAAACCAACAAAAATACAGATAACAAAATGACGCTGCGCATATCGGCCAAATCCAAGCACCAGCGAGGCCTCATCATTTATGGCTTTGTGCTGCTCCTGACAACGGCCACCCGGGCAGGACGTATCTTTGGTAAGTTTTGAATGGAAAATTCAACCCCTGACAGAGAAAGGGTACGACCGACACTCACTCTGCCTTTAAGGGGAAAATCAAATTATCTAATCGTGGTTTTGCGGCACTAATTAACGCGGGCAGTTTGCAGCTAATGGAATTTTTAATGCCACAAAGACGCAATTTGTAAGCTGTTCTCGGAGACACTCACACACTCTCGAAGGTTTCTTGTATTGGTTTTGGGTCAAATGGGGCAGATTGACAGAGGAAAATACATACAGAGCATATACATATATATGTAATATATGTGTGGGGGGGCTCATGTTCTTTTCGTATTAATTATAATTACAGAAGGTCGCCTTTTTATGCCCCGTCGACGTCGTTTACATTAATGAGGGACGTCAATGTCAAAAATAAACAAAAGAACATACACATACATATACTATACATACATACATATCTCTTACTCTCTCACTCCCTTCTCCTACCTATTGTTGTCCCTTCCTATTGGAAATGCCGACACTGTGGTTTTGGCTGCCATGTTTTTCTCTTCTCTTTTTACTTGTTGGTTTTTTTTTGGTTTTGGCATTGTTGTTACTTGGGTGTACATTTATATCGGGTGTGTTTGTTGATGTAATGAAAATAATTACATTTCTTGTACGTGGTTTGTAGTGCACACTGAACAGGAAAAGTCCCCGGAAAAACAGACAACAAACAGGATTTCAGCATTGGGCAGTACGGGGTGTCACACACACTGAGAATGGTATAGAAAGAGAGATAGAAACGAGCCGGCGACCGAACTAATTAACTGAAAAATAAATAAGTAAACATGAAAACAGTTTTGTACACATGGCGATAATTTACATTTAATTATGGCAGCATAACTAGCAGTTCCACACGAAACCGAATTTCAAGTGCGAGAGAGAGCAAGTCATCCCGTAAAAGGGTTGCTCCAAAAACAACTTCCCCTCCACTCCTCTGCACTCCACTCGAGACGCCTCTCTAATTGCAGTCAGGTTTGTGTCGGGTCTCGGTCCCCGCAGAACCATTAGATTCGGCCAGAGAGCAGCATGAGCATGAGCATCGCATCCGGCACTAGAACAGTGAGAACAGAAACATTTTCCAAAACGAAACTTTTGTTGACACACATTTTTTCATGACCATCTCTCCTCTCGCACCATTTCCACTACCATTCCGGCATTTCCATTTCCAGCAAATGCCCCAAAAAGTATGCCACGAAAATGTGCACGCAAATGAGTTCGCAGTTCGCTCGTCATCAAGAGCCGCAATAAAAAAGCGGGCGGCAAACAAAAACCAAAAATCAAAGCACACATTGTCTACCGACTCTTGAGATACCCTAGCAGATCAGTACAATTATTTTAGCATTATAAATTAATATTTTAAATGTTTTATTAACTTTACTAAGTAAAACCCTTTCTTTATTTTATCTTACAAAAATCTGTTTAAAATCAAAGTATCTTCCGCGAGAGTATGATAAATTCGGGGGCGAGAGAGTGTGAGAGAGAGAGCTGTGAACATAAAAAGCTGTGAACAGACCAGCACACATGCAAACAATGGCGATTACCGATAGCTTTCTGGGTGCGTATGTGTGTGTGTGTCTGTGCATTGGCATTAGGTTGCCAGTTGGCGGTGCTTTTTGTCGGCCATTTTAATGTGTGTCTGCAGCCCGCGCATCAGCAGCCCACAGCCGCCGCAGCATCCACAAAAGCAACAACAGCAATAAAACTACAAGCCGCACACAAACAGACAGATGCACACGCACTCAGTGGCACACAGTTACATACACATATACTACAAACAAAAAAAAAAACTATACACTCGACCATGAAAGCGAAAAGTTTACGCGCTTGTTTGCTATAATTTCGATTGTTTTCACTGCAACAGCAGCAGCAGCATGCAGCAGCAGCAATCGCCCAGCCACGCCCCCTCACAGAGAGTCGAACGCCTTTCAGTTCTTGCGACAACTGTGCGCCATTTGGCAGCAATTTTCGTTTTATTGATGGGCGATGGCAGCAGCAGCAGCAGCATAGCGGCTGCTATCACAGCGAAAGTTTGATGCTGCTGCTGCAAGTGCAACAAAAGCAACACCAACAGTCGTCACAAAAAATAAGTAGTATAAGTAGCACACACACACACACACACACACACACACACTGCGACAGAGAGACTTTTACTTGAAACTTTTGTTTGCGTTATGTAGTTGCGGTTAAGTGCGAGCGAGAAATTTATGAAAAACTTTTGAAAATGTTTTCGTAATTAAAGTTCTGCACACAATGCGACGCACACAAACAAAAAAACAAAAACAAAAAACAAAAACGAAAGCAAAAGCAACAAAGCATTGACAAAACCGAGCGGTACTTGGTCTACTTTCGCCCTCAAACGTTTTCACAGCCCGCGCTTAAGTGGGCGTGTAACTGCAGCTAGTCGCAGCTAATTGTTGGCTTAAATGATGCCACACAGTGCGGCACGCAGATTGTGCGAGATGCATACTACAGCCAAGACAAAAGAACTCGCAGTGGCAAGTTGTTATCCAAGTCGAAAGCTTCGTTCTCCACCAAAGTATGGCTGCCACAATGGAGCTCTAGCTTAATGCAGATCCAATAAAAGCAATGGTTATGGCCTGGTGTAGCGGCCCCATGAATAAGTCAGCAGATCTGGCCGAACAACAGGAGAAAATACCATGTTGAATAGGCAATTTTTTGCCATCAAGGCATATTTATTGAACCTGCTGCAAGTGGCACGTGTGCCACTCTCCATTTCCACTCTAGGCAGTCAACCCACCAGTCACCTGTCTCTTACCATCCCGGAATAGTCCGAGAATTGCTTAAGTGAATGCCAGCATGGCGTGTCGCCCCCTCCATTATTTCCAGCTATTAGCTCGACTTAAATGTCCCTTTTCCGGTTTCACACATCCCACACATCTGCAATTACAGCTACTGCCACACCCAGCCACAGTAGACACAGCTTATGAGGAGGGGACACCAAACCACACTACACCACTCCGCACCACACCCCAACCGCACTTGCCAAAGTGTATTAGAAGTCGTTCGGGTGTCGCACGTCGCAAATCGTTTCGCTTTTGTTTTTTAAATTATTCATGTAATGTCTAAGAGCAAACAGCGATTTAGGACTCCCTCGATTCCAAGCCCGGTCGGTTCGTGCCTCCGCACGCACTTTATATTCAGCTCATTACAACAATGCCGAACCGAACAGAAACCAA
The DNA here is from genome assembly GCA_009664405.1 of Drosophila bifasciata. NCBI lineage: Eukaryota > Metazoa > Arthropoda > Insecta > Diptera > Drosophilidae > Drosophila > Drosophila bifasciata. The sequence continues at coordinate 11,182,536 of CM019044.1, forward strand.
AGCAAGGCAAGACAATAACAGCGACAGGCACGATGGGGAAAATATCTGAGATTTTATTTAGTGTAGGCGACAACGTCCTTGGTGGCTGGCTATCCTGTCTGAAGTAATTTCTTTATTAGATTGCAAATTTTCACTTGCCCCGGGCTACAGCAACGGCAAAGGCAAAGCCAAAGGCACCAAGCAACAGCAGCTAAAAACAATTTTCCAAATTAGTTTTTGCCTTCCTTTCACTGTCGAGTAAGCCTTAAAAGCAAAGGCAAAGACATTGCTTAAGAATTACATTGAATTGCAGTGTTAATACTAGTTAGTTTTGCACATTGTCTAACAATCTTTAAGGCATTCTTCTGCAGCAGGCAGAGAGTCTTAAAATATCTGAGATTTATAGAACCCAACTGCTGAGAGCATTTCTCATATTTCCATTGGACTTAAATTACTTCCACTATCGAAAAGTGCATTTAAAAATAGCTTGAAACTATCTTTCAGTTTACTCTCTCTCTCTCCAAAAATCAAACAAAAATGGCAACTGCAACCGCATTTAACCAACTAAAAAGGGCAAATAGGAACTGCTGCTTTGACATTTGTTTGGTTTGGCCAGAACCCCCAGATCCACATGAGTACTATTCGTTCAGTGGTAAATAGTGCGGAATATTTGATGATGCAACAACAGTAGTGGCACACAAAAAAAAAAAAACAAAAACATAAATACTGAACCCGTGGCGGGAAATAGAAAATAGTTTTCCCAACACTGGCATACAATGCAAACTGCAACTGCAACTGCAATGGAAATGGCAATGGCAATGTCATCGAAATAGGCCAGCAGCAAACGTTGGTATTTTCATAATTTATGCGGATGGCAAATTTAGACAGGGCGCCCACAAATAATACAATGCATGCGACAGAACGGGAGGGGGAGGCGAGCGAATGAACAGCGGAATTTAGATGGTGGAGAAGGCAACTGCCGGGGGCACACAATATGGCGGCTGGCTGGCTTGGCAATTTGATGGTTCATTGTTCTGCTGGTTGTGCTATTGGCATTTTCAATTAATGGAAAAATGTCGACAGCCCAGCAGCAGGAGCAGCAGCAGTAGCAGCAGCTGCCATAGCCGTAGTCCTATACCTAATGGGGTGGACCTGTATCGGAAACTGAAACTGTGGCAAATACGATGCATGCATATCAATTAGCAAGTTCGAGGTGTAGTTCCGAGGCCCAGGCAATAAAATTGCATTATTTGTTACGATTCAGTAGTGGCAACTCAAAACTGCACCCAATCAAGCGGCAAGAGTGCCTAGAAATCAGAAATAATAAATCCGATATTGGATATGGCCCCTCCCATTACGTATCGTATTCAAATTCTGCTTGTTTGGCTCCGTAGTTGACTTTCCAATACGCTCGGATGGCATGGCCAAAAAATTCAATTAAAAATCAAAATGCCAAAGTCATTTCTTGTTATGCATATACTACATACATATGTATATGTATGTACTATACTATATGCATGCATATATCATATATTTTTATATATCATCTGCCGTCCAAAAAGACAAAAAAATAAAACCGGGACTGGCCGAAAATCACAGAAAACGAAAAAATGTGGTACGTGAATGTGAAAAATATTGGCAAATAATAATGCCATAAAAACCCAACCGGCAACTATTCCAGAAATGTCCAAATGAAAATCTTCTTTGTAAAAAATAAACCAAATTGTTGTCATAGAGATTTCAGTGGATCGTGGCGGGGGTGACGTTTCTCTTGTTGTTGTTTTTGTTTGAGTTGTGTGTGTTTTCACACAGTTTTCATCCAGGCACAAAAATGTTGCAAATAATATTTTACGCTTTTTACACAAATTTTCTACTACGCTGGCTACCAACTATGCTGCGTTTGGCTTTAGCTTTTGCTTTTGTTCTGGCTACTGGCTACTGGATACAGCTCCTCCTCCTGCTGCTCCTGCTGCTGCTGCTGCTGTTGTCCTGGTCATCGTCAGCTTCATAGTCGTGGAGCTTGCTTTGCATATCGAAATAATTTTGTTACAAGTTTAATTAAATTTTAGGAGCTGTAGAGCTGTAGTCAACAACAACAACAAATATATGTATATATTTTCAGCTGGCTCCAAAGTAAAGAAGATGTTTGAATTTTTCCATCCGAAATATAATGAACAACAACAACAGATAGACGGACTCATGACATTGTTCATAATCCAAATGGCAGATCCAGCTTGAGGTAAACTCAACTTAGACTTACCTTTAAGGCAATGGGATAAATGGAAATTAAATTTTCATTACAATTGTCTTGGAAGACCGAGGGGGGCCGGCCGATGGGCTGCTGCTGCTGCTCGGTCAGACGAAAATAGTCAATTAATCCCATTTGGGAAATCAAACAATTTATGCAGGTCGTAAATCTTTTACAATGTTTCCAATGTGCTCTCCCGATGCTCGAACAAATATGAAATCATTCGCTAAATGTGAGTCATTTAACAATTTAATTGCATTCAATGTTTATTTATGAATATTTTTCCCACTGATTTTCACATCGATTTGTGTAAACAACAATAATTGATTAGACAATTACTAGGGTAAATATTGATAATTATAAATTCACTCCCAGGCGGCTGGATAATTGAAAATGTTTAATCCCCATAGTAAAGCAAATGCTTTACTTTTTATGGTCCATCGTTCAGTGAATTTAGAATGAACCTTTAAGCTCTGCCACATAGGAAACTTTAAGTGCAGCCACAAAAGGAAAAGAAACCGCAATGGAGATGGGACTTACCCCCACCTCAGCTCACCTGCTCTGGTAGTCCCTGTGCCATCATGTGCCTATTATAATCCTGGGCTAAGCTGCAGCGATTATTGTCTAAAAAATTCATGTATTTCATTATTAGCCTGTGCGCCAACGGCTCGGCAGTTCCGGGTCCGGATCCGGTCCGGCCCTGCTGGACAGCGCCGCACCGGACTCGAGCTGCTGCTGCTGCTTACCCACCCGAGGCTGTTCATTTGCTGTCATAATTTAATTTTTGCCACCACCAGTCGAGGGGCCAGAGCTCACACAGACAGTGGGTAGGGGCAGGGGGTATAGGTAGGCACATCCTGTGCTCTGTCAGCGCTTGTCCTTTTGCTTCGGCTCCTGCAGCATTGTCTGCAGAAAGTCAACATAATCCACAGAGCCCCGGCCCTGGCCCTAGCTGCCCGGCATCAGGCTTCAAAAATCCCAATGTGGTCGCCGCTGTGGCTCATTAATCCATGCAGCTGAATGGCAGACGCAAAACGCAAAAGCAGACCCTCCACATGGCCTTGTTTTTGCTTTGGTTTCTGCTCTCTACATCTATCCATCTATGCCGGGCTGTACTGTGCTCTGCTGTGGGCTGTCCTGTACTGTGTTGTGTTGTGGGAGCCGAGACCCATAAATCAGACGCCTGCGGGCAGTTCATCATCATCATCATCATCCTCGTCGTGGTCGTGGCCAAATGAGCCTCAGCCCCCCATGCCCATCCCCATCTCTAGACCCCTCCATAGACCCAGCTGGACTCGCAAATTAGTTGCGTAGCGCGCATGAATGTCACCATTTCTGTCGCTCAATTTGCTACGCAAATTATAAACACCAAATGGAAATTGTAATCAAAAAAAAATAAAAATGTGAGCCAGCCGAGTGAGTGCTGAGCTTTCCAGACGTTTAGCCTACCCTTCAGCACTGTGAGCACTCCTGCCTCAAGGCCATTCGAGTGTACTCCCCGTGCAAAGGGTATGCGGTGGCGGAAAACTTCAACTTTGTTGAAATTGAAACGCCTCGGGATTATTTAAGCATTTATTTCGGTGGCGCGGAAAGTCAATAATGAAACAATTTTCCACGACAGCCGCATCTTTAAGCAGCCTTGAGGATAGAGCTCTCTTTCTCTCTATCTATATGCAGCCAAAAATATAATAAAATTCGCATAAAAATCATTTCGCAATAGCTTCAGCTGCTCAGCTACTTTCTCCGGAAGTGGGCGGGGGGGATATCGTTTTGTGCCAAGCTGCTTAAAATGTTGACCAACGCTGGGGTGAGAGGACACAATGGTATGGAAAAATAGAGAAATTTAAGAGCTGCAGCAAATTCGCTTTCTTGTGGAGAGAGACAGGCCTGGATGTGTCACCCACTGTCCACCCACACAGCCGCGTGCAGTTGTCTGGCAAGCAGCTCAGAAGTTGGTTTCTGCAGTCGGATGAAGTTGGCTCAGCTAAATGGCCAACGGACTGGCTGGATGGCTGGCTGGCTGGCTGGCTGGATAGCTGCTGGCTGGCTCTGGCTGGCTGACCAGTCCGTGATGTCGCGCCTATCACAACCAATTTACTAACGAAGCAGATAAATCCAATTTCTGGCCGACAGCAGCTAAGCTGCTTGAAAAAATACTGCAGAAAAAAAAGGAGGGCAACACTTCCTGCCTGGAGACAATTTCCGCTTCCGCTTGGCTTGACTGTCGCGCCTGGAACAGACTCAGCCACCGCGATGCGAGGGCGAATCTTGGTTTATTAAGCTGATCATCAGGTTTATTAACGTTTAGCACTGGGGGGCCAAGCGGCCCTTAACAGCAGTGGCCACATAGTAGGGGCGTGGACGGGCGACTTCTTTGATGTCTTTGTATGTGAAAACTTTCGATCCGACGTTAAATTAATTAGATGAAATAATTACACAGTACACAGGAAGGGAGTGGGGAGGGGGGAGGAGGAGGATGTGCGTACGCCTGACTCTCAAAGGAAGCACTCAGGCAAATTGGAATGCGGTGAAGAATAGATGAAGAATTCTTGCTCAACTTTAGAAACACCTTTGTCAGAGTTCTCCGCAGGACTCCACTCTCTTGCCTCAATGCCCAGTGCACTTCAAAAAGGCGAACTGCACTCTTTCAACACAGCCACAGGGGGCAACAGCAGCGTAGGGAAGAGAGGGGTATTCTATTCTGTTTTGGATCCATTTTAAAGCATTTGAATCAATTGTAGCTGGCAATAGATAGAGGCTGCTCCCAAGACATCATCTGGCTTGGTCAGTACAGACATTTTAATTTGTGTTTCATTCATTTCGGATTTTATGCGGAGTTATGATGCCAGTTGCAAAACAATTTGATACGTACTGAGTGGAGACTCGACTCGACTGTTTATGGACCTGGAGCTGGCACATTTATTTTTGTGCCGAGGATGAGCAAAAGTTTTAAATTAAATTCTAGTTACTACTATGCGTGAGGCAGCACACCCGAGCGATGCACCATCTGCAGTCTGACCCAAATACCAAGCCAACTCTTCCCTGCCCTTCTGCCCTGGAGGGACTTGCTTCCATGGAAAAGCAGAGCACCCCTCGATACGACTGGGGAAGCCATTGAATCCCTGCCAACTCAATGTTTTTGCTGTTGTCTGCTGCAAAGCCGATTCGAAATCGCTTTTTGGACAGCACACAGTACTTGCAGCAGTCGTTCTGTTGTCCTGTTCCATCATAATACAATTTTTATAATTTAATCAAGCTGAGAGCCAGCTCTTCTCTGTACGGCATACTGTCTGCCTCTCTCTCTCTCTCTCTCTGTTGTGTGTGTGTGGCATCATCACTTGATGTGCAAATAAAAATAAGTGCGACAATAAAACAAAAGCCAAACAGAAGCATAGCCGTGAGTGGAGATTAACAATGGAGGCGTCTCGCAGCTTTTACGACCGATGTGATGCGATGTGATGCCACTGCTTCATGTCCATGGCATTGCCCCATGCCCATGACCATGCCACTGCCACTGCCACGCATTTGTCATACACTTTTCGGGGCAATAAAAAGGGTTCTGTGACGGCGGGATGGGGGTGGGGATGGGATTCCCCAATGGCGTCGTCTGTGTTGCCTTTTGTTTGGCTTTTATTGCCGTCGCTTGTCAAAAATGGAAAGCCTTACGAAAATCTCTCTCTCCATTGCTCTCTCTCTCAACATTTTTTTAAAGCGCACTCTGAGGATTGACTTGGCTTTAATGCCGGCACACAGAGAATGATGGTGGTCATAAATCTATTAATTTTCATTACGCAATTACCAGCAGCACCAGCACCAGCGGCAGAAGCATGTCAGAAGGTCAACGTGTGCGTGTGCTAATTACAGGACACACCACACATACATAGATGGAGCGAAACCAGGGACAGGAACAGTGACAGAGACAGAGACAGGGAACAGTGACGGTGACAGAGACAGAGACAGTACCAAACAGTACCCCACAAATACCCAAATACGAGTATGATCAATCAAAATCCCGACACGTAACTGGGTTACGGCTCGTATTCGTATTCGTATGTGTGATGCGTGAATGCGTGATGCCAATACGCGTTGATGTTGATGTTGTTGCGGGCCTTGCTGCAGGGCCCCTTGCCTCATGAATGCTTTGATTAATTGCCCCATAGACATATACAAATTTATCGTATAAATATTAAAACGGATTCAACGATTTTTCAACATTTCAAAGTGAGTAAGAGACAGGGAAAGGAGCTGGGGGGCACCACACGTCTGTGGGGCACGCAGCGAGCCAGACACAAAACCAATTCGACAGTTAGTCGGCTTAGGGCCTATACTATACATATACTATATATGTATATAGTACATATACGAAATCCCCTCATTGATGTATCGCTTGGATTGGGATTGGATTGTGACTGGGGTGGGGTGGGGTTGGAGGCATTTGATATTCTCATGAATATTTGAAAAGCGCTTGGGAAACAGCAACAACTGCGGAAATAAATGCAATACATTTGAATAAACAGGCTTACACATACTTAAACAACTGCACAATGTCGCACAAATACAATTCAATTGAGTGTATCCTACATATATGTGTTTCTTGTGTGTGTGTGGACCATGTCAACCACTTGTTAAGGGGGGGCACAGGCAGGATGAGAAGGTTGTTGTTCCTGTGTTCTGTGAACAATTTATATCCGATTTTAATATTGAATTTCTACTAAGTCAAAGCCAAATGAACTTTGTTGTTGTTGGTTCTGCTGTTGAGTTGAGTTGAGTTGAGTGGAATCAGGCTTGGGGTTTGGGCTTGGGTACGCTATGGGGAGAATTGTTTTGTAGTCTTGGTTGGGTCTGTTTCCAGGCAACTAGCACAGAGATTATCTCAAAGCATATACACACAGGCACTCGTGTAGGTTCAATAGATTTTGTCATGCATCGGTTGACAGTCGATTGGAAACAGGAATCGGAATCGGATATTATTTATGAAACATTCACATACACTCACACACACACACGATTCCCTAACAAGCTCAATGATTGTGCCTATTAACGAGCAGATCACAGCGAAGTCGATATCATTCACATGTTCAGGCCAACACAAGTTGGCCCAAAAAAAAGACACACTGGCGTTGCCAACGAAATTTGTCTAATTAAAGCGAAATATGAATAGGCAGCGGAATAGTAGTAGGGAAAGCCCGCAACAAAGGAGCAGGCAATGTGGCACACGTAATTGCCGGAGAAATCTAATCAGACTTTCTGATGTGGCTGCCACAAAACGGAGTCATGTGTGGGGTAGGGCTAAAGGTCCCACGCACAAATGGAAATGCATAAATCAAATTGCTAGGGAGAGATTGGTAACCAAGCAGAGATAAACGCGTATTATTATGCCGTCAGATTGGGATTGTTGGTGGGGGGGTGTGGGATACGTTGGGGGTGTGGGAAAGCTGATTCATGTTTCTTATCATCCATCAATCAATCGGCAGGGCGAGGATGTGGCCATTATTAATAGTCCTGCCTTGGCAGGATACTATTTAAGCAGCACCAAGCAGGGCCTAGCGACTGATTTACATTTTGTTGTAGCTGCTGCTGCTGCTGCCTGCTGCTGGAAACTTGTGAAACAATTTATCGAGCGGAACACACACAAAAACACAGGGAACACACAAGTGTATGCACACACACACACACACACACACACACTGATGCAAATGAATGTCGACAGGCAGTCCCCGAAAGGCTGGCCAAACTTTTGCCAGCTACAAAATGGAGAGTGCAAGTCTCAGATTGCGACTCAGACACGAAAGGGGAACAGAGTCAAGCAGCAGGCAGACAGAGGCACAGGCAGAGGCATGAGACAGAGACAGAGGCAGAGAGAGGACCAGCCAAGTATTGTTGTGGCCAGGCCACTTGGCGCATTCCAGACAAGTGAAAACTTGACAAACTGGGTCAACGTCAGCCCAGCACAGGGTGGTGCGGTGCGGTGGGGTTACTCTCTCCATGAAGATGGAACTTTGGCCCCAAAACCCCTTGCTTTAGCATGAAAATCAATCTAAATGCAGGCCACAAAGCTGCGCTCGGCCAGGCTTTTGGCATTCAATTAATGCATTAAAGGCTTATGCCGCACACAGATAAGACACACACACACACACAGAATCCATTAATTATGTTTAATTGAGAAATGTGTGGCGCGAACAGCGGCATTTGGGGCATCAACAGCCGGTGTCAGCGAAGCGAGTAGAGCCTTCAGCGATTAGGTATTGTAAGGGCATCATTTTGTGTACCTGATATCTCCATTGGGGCATGCATCCATATATATGGAATTCGTGACAATCTCAAGTTGTTTCAAGTCATGCAAATGTGCAAGTCAAAATATATAATAGAATGTGCACATTCTCCACAATGTACTCGGCTTCTCAAAGCTTTTGGGGGTGCTGTGGGGTTGCTGTGGGTGCTCTGTGGGTGTCCAAGTCAAAGGCAAAACAGCTGGTGGCCCGCAGTAAACGTTGACCGCATGATTTGTATCACAAATGAGCCACAAATGGTCACAGTGCACACTCTCCAAACACACACCCATAGAGGCAGAGAGAGGTAGAAAGGGAGAAAGCGTAGCTCTCATAGAGTGGCCAGTGCAAACATTTATTGCTAATTGCCGAAAGGACATTTGCATAAACTTAACAAAACCCAAAGTTTTCCATGTAGGCAAACAAACAAACGACAACTTGACCACACACAAATGAAGCAACAAACCAACGAACGAACGTCTTGGAGTGTGCCTCTGTGTGTATGTGTGTGGCTGGTGGATGGTGGATGGGGCAGGTGCAATTTGCTGACCAATTGGGGCAGGCCCATCCTGAGCATAGTCGAATTTTAGGCCCACTCGCCACGCCTCTGGGCGTGTCCACCCAATTAACAGTTCATAATTGATTGCTACAGCAATGGGATCGAGTTTTAAAATGGTATTAAATGTGACCAGAGAGCAGACAGCCCCGAATAATTGACAGAGGAAATGCTTCACTAGCAAATAAATGCTATCCCTCTCCTCTCTCTCTCCCTATCTACCTTACTCTGTATTTCTTTCTAATTAGAGTGAGTGCATGCCGGCACCTGTGCATTTTATTGGCTTTAATTGCCGCCATCACATGCGGCGTATGAGTAATGGCGATTTAGACACGGCGCGAGACACACTACCCCACACGTAGCATGTAGTAACACACAGTAACAACACATTCGCAACTCAAACTATTTGTTATGCAATGAACGACTGCCCCATTTAAGTGCTTATAGAGAGGGAGAGAAGAGATGGGAGAGGGTGTGTTGGGAAGGTATGAGGTGGGCTAGTAGTAGACCGGGTTACATCGAGAAAGACCAACGCGTGCCTGTCCATTTTGTCCTTTTATCGCACACGCACATAAATTGACCAAATTAATGCGAAAAACGAAACACGCGCTGGGTATGGCAATGGCAATGGCAATGGATTGGAAGGATGGTAGAACTCTGGTATGGTCTGGTAGGTTTCTGGTATGGTAGATCTCTGGTATGGTTTCTGGTCTGGTGTGGATATTTTAATGAAGTGCTCGACGCAGGCCTTTTATTCAGACTTTTCTTTGACTTTGACTTTTTCCCCCTAACGATGACATCAATGAGGAGTCTTCTCCGGCATCGTCTCCGTCTCCGGCTCGACACAAGATTTGGCTAAGTGCCCTTATCAAAGTGACAACAGGCACAACATTTTCCCGTTTCTCTCGTTTTGTGGCACATGCTTTCCCCATTTGTCTGTGTATGCCACTGTATGTCCCCTGTCATCAGTTTGCCTTTTGTTATGCGTTAAAGTGGAGACTGAGACTGCCTCCATTCTTTTATCTCGTTTTCCAAAGCTCCTCCTTCTTTCTCTCAATCTCAATCGCTCTCTGTCTCTCTCTCTCTCTCTATTGGTCTCTGTTTTGTCGGAATGCGGCCTAAAGCGGTCAATGTATCAGCATTGCAATGTGATGTGATGGCATCTCTTGAATCTCAACACGCACAACATCTTGATTTGAGTGCAATTATTTATGAATCGCTTGGGATGTGCAGACACAGCCTCCCCCACCCCTGACAATCATCGGGCCAGGCCAAAACTTTGTTTATGTGGCAATAGGCCAACCGAAAAGCGGCAAACAAAAAAACTATTAGCATAAAATTCAAGGCAAAACCAGAACTCACAACCCACAGACATTGCTGAAAACAGTACGAAATGCAGACGGAGTCAGGACTGGCAGCCAGCAGCAGGGCCACAGACTGACAAGAAAAGTCGGTTGTTGGTGAGGAAACGACGCTATACTATATAGCTATGTCTATGGCAGTCGGTGGCTCTATCTCTGTCTCTGACTGTGTCTGTGTCTGTATCTGTCTGTGTGTGTGTTTTTTGTTCCACATAAAGCACAGGAAATTGTATTTTTATGGGCCCTCCACACAAAAATGGGAACCACGAGTGAGACAGGCAGATGGATAGATAGACAGAGATGAAGATAGAGCGGGAGAGAGAGAGTGAGAGCGTTAGGTGGTAGAGGGGAAATGAAAATCTGTTTATGAAGTCATTGTGCCGCCAATGGCGCTATCAAAGCCACCGCCAACACTGCTACTGTTCCTCCTGCTGCTGCAGCGCCTCCTTCTGCCTTCTGCCTGCTGCCTACTGCAGTTGCAGTAGGAAGAACCGGAAGAATCTCGGGTCTCCCCGAGAGCGTCTCGAGCGTACTGGTGGCATCTGTGTGCGGCTTTTATTTTTGAATTTCGTTGCACTGCTTTGGCTGACTCTTGGTGGACGCTTTCGGGCCATGCCATGCTATGCCGTATTTGCCATTTAAATGGAAAATTTCGAGTGGCATTTGCAAACAAAACGTGGCCGAAATGCGGCGAAAAGTGGGTGAAAATAAGCCACGACGGCAGCAGCAACAGCAGGGATGCGGGGAATGTGCAAATGTCTACGAGAAATAGCGGGGAAAATTACAAAGAGGGACGCGTCGGGGGCATCGGGACTCTGGAGCTCTGGAGCTCTGCAATTTTTGCAATTACAAGCCGGCAATTTTCATTGTTATGGCCGTAATGAAAATGGCTGCAACCATTTTTGGCTTAGCCCGAGCATTTTATATTAATTAATATTAAACATAAGCCGACGCAGAGCAAAGGGATGGGCGGATGGACTCCGGGGTGGAGGGTTGAAATTAAATTTGCATTTTGACGCTGCAATTTGATTGATGAAAAATGTAATTAGTTGCAGGACAAAGTGGAGCAGAGCAGGCAAAGGCAGGCATTCCCATGACCATGCCCACAATGGCGACTATGTCCAGCATAACTGATGCTTAAAGTCGGAAGCTGCAGCCGGAGGCTGCTTGGATCCATCTTAAATTGCCCCAGCCCCAGCTACCAGGGGCAAAAAATTAATGACAAGCCTCGCCGCCATCTGGTTGAGTGAACTGTCGGCATTTGTCTTGGCCAGAAGTTGCCGGAATTCATTACCAAAACGAAAGTTGCACAGCTGTGGCCCAACATGGCCAACAGACCACAGACGCAGCAACTTGTCCGTCCGAGCAACTGTCAGTCCAGTCCAACTCGATTCGGGCCACTTAAGAGGCATCTCCCCTCGTATTGACATGGCGGAGGCGGGGGCAGGGGCGCCAGCTAAAAGGCAAGGCAAATAAAACTCGAGCTTTTTTGTGGTCATTTCATTATCGAGCTGCTGCAGCTGCAGCTGGAGCGGCTAGAGTAGCGGTTGATGTTGCAAATGTTGCAAACAATCAAACTGAATGCAACAAAATATTTTAACACTCCCTCCGTCTGCACCCCCCGCTCAGACAGCCAGACACCCAACTCCAGCCGAGTGGCTCTAAATGAATTGCAATGCAGGGGACAATGCCACTCGGCTTGGCATTGTCCTGCTTAATGTTGTTAGCAGCAGTGTTGCACGCAGGGAGGGACGGAGGGTGCTCCCCCTGCTTCTGCTGCTGCTGCTGTTGCAGCATTTGTTTGCCTCAATGTCATTCAAGCTGACAGCGGGGGCGGTGCGAGGCAGACTCAGCCAGCTCAGCCAATCAGTTGACTTGGCTTCCACTCTTCTGGTGAATAAACAAGCCAAAATCACAAAAAAAAATATAACGAAAAGAAAGGAGAAACCATTGGCTGTGAGGTCGAAGCTGAAGATACCCTTTCGGTGGATAGTTTCTATGATAAAATGATCGGAATGATTCTCTGATAAAGTGTTCCTACTTGGATCCTTGCTGCCTTCCTACACAACTGTTAGATATGACTCTCGATAAAGACTAGAATATATTTAAGACTTTATGGGTTCCTCTTTGCATTGTTAGAGTATCCCCCAAAACTGAATGAAGACGCGAATAAAATATTGGTGGACGAGAGAGCGACGACAGACGCAGAATATATTTTTGTACTGCAAAACTTTTTTACTTTTCGCTTCGCTTCGTTTTGGATTTTATTTTTTTTTTTGGTTTATTTTCCATTTGATTTTCGCTATTTTTCTTTTTTCCTTTTCTGTCTTTTTTTGGTTGTCGCTTTTTTTCCTCCATTTTGATAAATTGCGCTGTGCGTCATGGCAACGCCCTCGGGCTGGATTGTTAGCCGTGTCGAGGGGGTGGGCGTGTCGGCCAAATGCCAGCCCATTAAGTGTCGCTGCCCCACTAACCCCCACTGGGATGCAGCTGCTGACCCCAAAATGATGTTGGTTCCCGGTTTTGCTGGCGGAACCTGAAGGAGGCACCCGAAACCAGTCGATGCAATTTAATTACTGTTTATGCATAATGATCGTTAGTTTTGCCTAATTAAGCACCACTCGCCCGGCAATGATAATATTTTCGAAACTATTTTCGAACCCAGGCCAGGCCAGGCCAGAACGATAGATGCAATGCAATTCGATGGGATGCGATGGCTCTGCTATTAGGGCTGTGCCAGGTTGTCAGGTTGTCAGCTGCCCGTTTGTGGAGGCGGCAACACCTCAAATTGAAATGGAATTGCATTTGGGTGTACAATAAATTATGCAAATCAAGCAATTACCAGCCTGGGCCAGGGCCTGGCCCAGTTTAATTGAGTTTTTGGGGATGGGTTTCGGACTCCTCCATTAGTTCGACTTTGTCACCTGTCGGTTGAGCATTGGGCAATGCAAAAACATTTACCAATTTACATAAAATTTGTATGCTCATTTGCTAAATTCACAAATTAATTGCCGACACACGCACACACGCAAACACGTACACGCACGTACCACTAAGGAGGAAACGCATTACGCATACGCCGCGTGGGGTGCCAGTAAATTTACAACTGCCTTAAATGAGCCACACATAATATTGGGGTTTTGAATGGCCTCAGACTCATTGCACTTCTATCTCTAACTATTTAGGATGTATCTTTGTATCGTATTGCTAGACTAATGAAAATGTAGACTCCCTCTCCATTGACAGAGAGAGAGAGAGATCTAATCGAATGTAAGCCCCAACTAATCCTAAAACTAATATACTATATAGTATAGTAATGCAAAAGGCAGCAATTACTTGAACCAGCGATGATTTTAAGCTGCTTGCCACCTGCACCTGCTGTGCCCCAGCCGCTTCAAAATTGTAATTTCCTGAATTGCAGTTTTGAATACACAATTCCCACCCCACCCCATACAGTGGGGAGACTTAACAGCAGACGACGACGTGCTTATTGGAGGGTACAACAGAGAGAGAGAGAGAGTATGGTTTGTGGTGCAGGCGGAGGGGACAACTTTGGACGCTCGAGTGGACCGGTAATGGAAGCTGTCAGAAACTGCGACATCAACGCTGTCATTCGTTGGGTTTCATTTTTTTGTTCTGCCTTCTCAAAACAAACAAAAAAAAAACCAGAAAAAAGCGGAGAAGAAAATGTTGAGTAAAGGTAAATTGTATTCGTTGGATCCGAGCATTTCATGCAAATTTATTCACTTGGACGCAAATAATACAATTTCAATGGCATTAATAAAAACAATTTTCATAAATGAATGAAACTAACAAAGGGAGCAGACAAACAGACAGAGAGTGAGCCGCATCAAATGTTTTTTGTATGCCAAAGTAGCTTAAAATTTAAGTGCCAGACTCTCTCCTCTTTCTCTCGCTTTTCCATTTCCATTTGCAGCTTGATTTTATTTTTGTTGGCTACTCGTTATTGATGGTCCAAAACGGTGTTCGGTCGAAAGTTGTATAGTATGCTTGAAGTTTTTATGGTATTCACCACGGCGGCAAAGTTTGCAGACGAATATTGAACTCGAAACGGGATTAGAATCGTTCAACGGTCAGTGGGAGCCAACTGGGGTACTGGGAGCTGGCTGGAACTGGGTTGCAGCTCGTTTTGGGTGCCCGTTTATGACCGCTTTTCCGTAATTTCTATTATTTTCCATGGCTCTGGCTGTGCCACACTCGAAAGCAAACAATTAAATGTCCAGACTGCGCCCGTGGGCATGCTGTGAACAGAACAAATTGAGGTCAGGCCGAGAACGGGTGAAATGGCAACAGCAGCAGCAGCAGAGTGTGGCAGCAAACAGCAAATAGCAGCAGCAAAGAGGGAAAACCCAAACAACAGTTAAAAGAAAATTGGCTGCTACAAGCGACCACAAAATGAAGTCGGCTGGGAGCATAGAAGGAGCATAGCATCCAGACCAGGAGACCTCAAGGCTGAGGCTGACGTTCAAAGTGGAAGCTGGAAGCAGGGATGCTGGCTGCTAGGGAGGCCAGGGAGACCTGGCCATGGCCACACGCCAGACACTTGTGTTTCTTTTTTTTTTTGGGTCATAAAAGCAAGAGAAAATTGTGCTAATTAACCCTAAAAGAACGGGTCTCTGTGTGGGTGGATTCCCCTAGATTCTTCTCTGCTGTTAGGCTTTCACTTCCTCCCTCTCCCTCTCTCTCTCACTCTCTTTCTTGCTGCTTGTCTCTAAGGGAACGTGTGTAGGAGTGCATTTAAAAATTATTATGCACATTATTGCTGCTCATTGTTTTAATAACCCAATTATTATACAACAAACAGTCGTGGCAGGCAGGCAGGCGACAGGATGCCACAATAGACCCAAATCTGTTTACCCGACTTATTTTTTAGCTACTTACTTTATGTGGCAAATGCAAAAGTAGTTTAGTATTTTTATTATGCTCGCTGTCAAGTGGCCATAACACGCATGCGACACGTTGCCCCCAGCCCAGCCACCCACAAATATGAGTAATTAGCCGTAAAAATACAAACAATATAATATTTAGCATGTGATTACAGGTTGCTCTCTGGTGGACGACCCCCACTGGTGGTGGTGGCGTCGCCTGTTGGTGCCACAAACAATGAATCACAAACGATATCCCAACAACTTTTAATGTGTGTTGGCAGGCAGCAAAATGGAAAACAGGGAAAGCAAACAAAAACACTCTCACACCTCCCGCCTCGAAAAAGGAAAATCCGGTCAAACCAAAGTCAGGATATGCCGCCCGGACTTGGTTTTTGTGGGGTGTGTGTGGGGGCAAACTGGGAAATTTTGGTAGGGAATGGAATGGAAAACCAAAGAGAGAGAAAGCAAAACGAATGCCCAGCAACACCTAAACAAACAGCACGTATGTATGTGTAGGTCCCTGGATTCACCCCCTGAGACCTCTTTTGGTCTTTAATAAATTTGTGCAAGGAGCAGGGTGGGTGGGCAGATAGTAAGAATAAAATATATAAAAGTGCTTATGAGGAGAATTACTATCAAAATGGCATTAGGCAGCAGAGGCAGCCAGCCAGCCATATGCGGCAGCGATAAAAGATTGCTTGCAGCAAATGGCAAGTAACTAAATTTAAATTTAAGCGGTTGCCACGAACAACGAAACCAAACAGGAAGTGCAGGAGGGGGGAGGAAGAGTTCCAGGGACACTCCACGCTTCGTGTTGGTGGTATGGGAGATACAGATACATAGGTAAGACATACATATATATGTTTGTACATACGTGTGTACTCACAACGGATGTGCGTGTTTCCAGGCTGACTGGATGCCACCGCACCACGCTGCTCCACTTCCTGATGCCACAAAGTCATTTTGGTGGCTTATGTCCCACCTGTCAACCCACAGCACACCCCCCCTTCCGTCGACATGAAAATAGCTAACCAACCAACAAACAAAAGAGTATTGAGTTAAGGTGAAAAATATGCAAAAGGCAAACACACAGTGCCGAAAACAAAACCCCAGCACACACACACGCTGACACACACACACACACACACACACATGGAAAGCCAAACAAGTTGCCGCTGATCATTTATAATGCGTTTGCGTTAACAGTGCGTATGAGTAACATGCCTTTCCACTACCACCCAGGCAGAACTTCTGTGCGCTGTTTCTGCCCGTTCCCGTTCCCCGTTGCTGTTGGTAATGGTTCGTGTGTTGTCACTGGCTGCGTGTGCTTTTGCCATTAGCATTACTTTCTTTAACGCCTGGATAGACTGCTCTCGCCTTTGCTTTGCTCTGGTGTGGTCTGCTCTACCAGACAGTTGAATGCCCGCATGCTCTAGGCCAGATGCATACCCAAAATCAGGACACGTCTTGCCTCGAAGACTTGCGCAAGCTTTACAGCACTAATCAAGGAATTCTGGGAATGACAATCAATATTGCTAATATCTTCTAGAAGTAGGCGGCTCTGTGGTCTGATTAACAGCCGATTAAACGCCTTCACAATTCCGAGAAAGTGTATGCACAGCTCGACTTTCACCAGTTGCAGGATCTTTTGAGTTGATTTTTGCTTTCCTTTGACTTCCCCTTGAAGAGCGCATAAATAGACTTGCCTGCCCATTCCCCCCCGCCATATTTAGGCCCTCCCTATTTACGCTTTTCCTCGTCACTGCTCTGACGCTCCGAGACGATGATAAATTAATTGGTTTTTTATTTATGACGCCACCATGCTCATGCGGCTGCCAGTGTGAGGGGGGGAGATATTCACATTGGCATGGTGTCGGCTTCTGAGTATTTTGGCAAATTGTCGCTCCAATGTCTGCTGCTGCTGCTGCTGCCACTGCTACTGCTGTTGCCCCTCCAGCCTCCTCCCTGCCTCTGGTGCTGATGTGTGAAATGGTCTTTTTGTTCGTTGGCTTGTTTCATTGGCTGCTAATTGATTTACGCCCAGACGTTGCCTGTCATCGATTGATTGAGAGCAATAAACTGTTGACCTGGTCTGGTTGGGTCGTGTCTGTGACCACTGGCCCACTGGTTCACCATCTCCTGAGGGACATCTTAAAGAGCCAAAAGACTGATTGCGTATGCAGACAGGGTGTCTTGTCTATTGGCCATTGGCCATTGGCCATCCGACAATTTATTAGCAAATGTAATGAGCAAAGTTTATTAGACGGCAGCTGGAATCGTGTGTGCAATCTAATTGAAATTTACATGCAAACCGGACGGACAACTCGAGCATATCCTCCTGACCACTTCCCATTTGTATTCCATCTCCTCTCTCTCTCTCTCTCTCTATCTCTATTACACTCTCTCTCTCTCTGTTTGTGTGTATAGGTAATGCAAACAATTGTCATCATTAAAATAACGACAGGAATGTACACACACACAGATAGCAGGAGGCAGGCAGGCAGCCTTTCATGTGCATCTGTGGGACAATAAATAAAGACAATTTGCAGCTGCAATTATTATGAGAACTGATAAGTTCTAAGCACTGCAACATGTACTACTATATGAACATATGTACTGCAAACCCTGGAATACCGGTGGAAGGCCAGCAGGAATGCCATGCCAAATGTAGGTCACAGGCTGATACAAAATTTCTATCAGCTTTGCCTCTCTGTTCGACAATGACAATGATGTGCAAGCACTACTCGGGATGCACTTGATGAAATTCCATCAGCCTTCAATTGTCACCCATTGACAGGTGATTCGATTCAAAGACGAAGCCGCTCAAAGAGCAGTTAATGCGGCTGCCACCAGCTGCATTCAGCTTGAATTAGTGTGCACAAGTGCTATAGAATTTAAGGCCAGACATCAACTGGGACTGGGACTGAGACTGGGTACTGGGTACTGGGAGAAATGTTAAGTGCTCTGTGGTCCGGAGTGGCATAGTGGCAGAGTGCATAAAGCAGCCTGGCATGGCCTTCCTTTGCTTTGCCTGACACAGAGTTTGTGGCCATTGCCTGTGGCCTGGCAATTTCGAAAACCAATTTGGCCAAAACCATCAAAATGCCTTTGAAAACATTCGAATAGAAATAGAAATTGGAATAGAAATAGGAATAGAAGAGCCAAGCCAAGCCAAGGCTTAGTCGTATGCCACTTCGATCTGCATATGAACATTTAGTGTCATTAGCAGGAGCTTAGATGGGAACTAAGACACACAGATACACAGAGGCACACCCACACCCATACAGTGGCCCAGTCAGTCAGACAATCAATGACAAAAAAAATTAGACTAATGAAAACAAATGGATATCTGGATTAATCCAATACTGTCGCCTTATTTATAGACACAAAGTGGAAATAGAACCACAAAAAGACAGCGTCATTGTGACCCACTTCATTCTGTAGGGGTTGTGTAGGGTGTAGGGCGTACGGCTTTGGGGGGGGTTTTTTCACGGCAAACCACTTCATTAGCAGAGCCACAAAAAGTGCACATCATCGTGGGGCAGACAGCCAAATCGATACGGAAGAGAGAGGGAGCGCAGAGCGGAGTCAAGTGTCATTAGTTTGTGGTGCTGAAGGGGAGGGTGTCGTATGGTATGGTATCATTTTTATACAGTTCCATCACGCAAAACAGACAGACAGACAGAAAGCAGAGGGTCCTGCGAATGCTCTACAATAAAATGATAAACTGCTAGGGGAACAGTGAACGGAGCTGCTGCTGCTGCCAGTTCTAGTTCTTCTGATGCTGCTGCTACTGCTGCTGCTGGTTGCAGTTAGCTAAGCTTATAAACAAATAATCATCACGCATTTTAATGAGCAAACCAAGCGCTTAATAGCCCCATGGTTAATGTTGTAAGGGAGCACAGAGAAGGGAAAACAGAGCCTTCTATGCTGCCTCTCATCCGTCTGACAGCTGCCACAGCACGCGCCAGCAAAAGTAGTTGTTGTAATGGTGGTTGGGTGATGGTGAGGGGGGGAGGGGATGTTGGGAAGCCCCAGACAGGAGCAATTTGCTTCAGAGGCATTCAGAGTTTTGCATGCTTTGTAATTAAAATAATAAACACGCGCAAAATGCATTAGAATATTTATCCAAGAGCTTAGCGAGCAGCGGAGCACATATAATGGATGGGGGAGACGCTGGGAGGCTGGCTGCCACTCGTACATACATACATGTCGCCTGGCAATCAAGTGGGGCAACAACAACATGCAGACAGCATCAGCAGGAGCAGCAACAACCATCACATTGGCAGCAACTTTGCCTTGTGGCTAAAAAGCTAGACAACGGCTCACGTTGCGTATACGCAACGCTTGACATTTGTTTGCTCTGCTAAAACGACGAATCTGGCTCGACCCCCGACCCCTTCCCTGTGCTCCTGCTTCTGTCCCGCTGTCTCGCTATATCTGTTTATTTGTGTGGCAAGCGTGTGCCAGTATTTGTGTTGGTTGTTTCACTTAGAGCACTGCCGACCCGACCGGGCCTCAGGTGTGTGCGGTGGTTGAATGGTGTGCGGCATGCTACCACCAGAGCCACAATAAGATGCCAGGATGCTGTGTGACCCATTGTTGTGGCATGCGCCCACACACTTGACCTGCAAAAACGGTTACAATCGCAGCAGGCTGAGGGGTATGGCAGGGGGATTGGCAGGACGGGGATTCAGGAGTTGTGGCCAGAGTAGAGGTGATTGCTTGGATGCTTTCTTGTATTTCATTTGCTTTTCCACTCAATCAGTGCAAAATTCAATTCCAATGAGTGCAACCAACCATTTTGTGGGAGTGGGTAGTGAAAGTTGTTAACCCACCCTACTGACTTTCGCTGTCATGCTCAGACCCATTAGGATTCACAATTCAGCATTTAAATGTTTCCAAGTACTTGGCCAAAATGATGTGCTGCCGGGAGGGAGCAAGCCGAGGGCCAAACAATGAGACACTTTTGCATTTCCGTCAGTGGCACACAGCAAAATGGTTCTGCTAAACACTGCAACAGTAATAACAACAGCAACAGCAAAGGCAACAACAACAACAGCAACAGCAATGAAACAAAATATAAAAATTACAAAACGTCAAGAGTGGTGCAACAGAGTGGGTTTCGTGGTAGGGATAAAGGGTGGGGTGTGGGGTGTTGCCCGAGGTTGACTGAGTGGTTAGCTGCCTGCCCCCTGCCTCATGGCATTACAGCTGTAGACGTCAACTGTGTCAGCGCAGCCACGACTCTAGACTGTACGAGATGCTGTGGCTCTGTTCGTTCTGGCTGTTCTGGCGTTGAGTGCGTCTGTCGACGCTCGAGTGTATCAAATACAACGCAACATCAGCTGCATGCTGCATACTTTCAGCACCAACTGTTTGTTTGTATGTGTATGTCTGTGTGTGTGTGTGTGTGTGTCTGTTTGAGTGTGTGTGCTTGTGCGGGTGCACTTAAGAGTCACTGTGTCAGTAAACAACTGACCCACTTTGTGATGAACATGCCGCACCACGAGCCACAACCCAGCTGCTGCTGCTGTTGCTGTTGCTGTTGCACACTCTATTTATCATATTGCATGCCGCACACAGCCCACAAAAGCGTAGCGTACTTTTTGGGGGCGCACCAACAGCAGAGCACAGAGTTTGAGAGACAGATAGAGATGGATGGCTGGAGATACAATAGAAAGAGATAGACTCAACCAGTTCAAAAGCAAGCGGTGCAGGGGGGCAGAGCGGGTGAACGGCAGCGGAAATATGCGGCATTTAAATAGCGCAAAAATATCTATGAAAATATTTTTGTTGGCCAAGCAGACGTCTCCTCTTCCCCTTCCCGTTCTTCCGTTCTCGTTCCACTTGCATGTTTGCATTGTTTTCATTATTTTCTTTGGTGGCAAAATAAATACGTTTTCCATTATTTTTTTGCCGCTTTCTCTTCTCTGTTTGTGTGTCTCTCTCTGTGTGTGTGTGAGGCTATCTAAAGCCAGAGCTAGCTGCCTGTTAGATTGCTTAATTTATTAGACAGGCCAAGTTCGCGGCATTCGCCTTGCCACAAATATTTGGGCCATAAGATAAATTCCTTCCCAAATGTCGTGTAATTTCCTTGGGGCTGTGGGCGTGCCAAGTGGCCATATCTATGTCAGTGTCTGTATGTGTGTGTGTGGGCGTAGATAACTGTCCAAGTTTCGATATGTTTGGCTAATGAGTAGCCGCTATCTTTTGGTCGCATTCCGCTCTGCCTCTGTTAATAATCAAAAGATTGCGTACATCTCTGTGTGGCATGCTTCAGTGCCACGCCCGCATTTGCCCCAATGGAAATGCATGCGGGTGCCCATTAGCATACACTTTAAAGTCTCTTCCCCGCCCACCCCTCGCCACCTCCAGCATCTGTTGAAACACAAGAGACAAGAGCAACATAAGCGTGGCAATTTTAATGTCCTGCGGCAGACTCTTGCGCGTGCAACAGATGATGGCGGGTGGTGTCTGTTGCATGTGGAGTGTTTCCCAGACGCCAGAGCTGTGCCGCCGCGGGGCCGAAGTTCTTTAATGATGGCCAGAGTTAAGTAATTTTCCTTGTACGTCACGACACGGGCCAAAACGCCACACGACAGTGTGCCAGTGCCAGTGCCACAGCCAGTGGCAGTGGCAGAGCCGCTGGCTTAATGGGCTTGTACCTGTCGCAGCTGCAGCTACCCGCACACACTGTCCCCCCCACAACAATTGCCAATGGCCGCTGGTGTCATTTGACTCGCAATTAGGGCGGCAGGCATACCACCTCCCAAACCACGACCCATCCAAGACCCATCCAAGGCGAGTGTCACCTCTAAGTGGCCCACTCCACTGGTAGTCCCCGGCTGCTTCTTCGTTTTCTACTTGAGCACAATGTAAATTTGATTATCGCACAAGCAAATATTTGTCAGTCAGCCCCACTCTCTGTCTCTCTCTCCCACTCTCATTCTCTCTCTCTAATGGGGGGGTTCACATGGGTTGAATTTCCTATAGGGGATGACATATTTATCTAGACGTTTGTCGTTGACATTTTTCGTCGCTGTTGTTTACTGGCCGAGCAGCATTTGCCTTTCAACTAGGCAGACTCGGCTTTTGTTTAGCTCGTCATGATTAATTAAAACTTGCTACCCCACACTCCATCCCACACCCACACCCACTCTTTCTTCTTGTTGGTATACCCTTTATTTAAAGGGTATTCCTCTTTTCATGCAGCGATGTTTCAGTTAGAGTTTTCTTGAACTTATCTTAGTTTTCTCACTAAGACTCGTACCTGTATTGGGAAGTTCCTGTTGGCATAGAGTAACCCTAATGTTGCCAAAGAGTATCCTTTATGTTTGTGCATTGTTTAGTAACTTTTGTGTTTGTGTATTATTGTTGATTTTACTCTTGTTGTTGCTGGCAGTGGCAGTGTTTCCTTCTTCTTAGTGGCGTATTGTTATTGCCATTGGCAATTCTATTGCCGCTAAGGATTTTCTATTGGCCAGTCAAGTCCGAACATGTTTCTTTTTTACCACGCAGCTATTCAACAAATTACACTTTGGTCTTCGCCTCTGTGCTACCACCTCTCCCCCGCCCACTGATTGTCAACAACGTTTTAGAAGGGGAGACTGAGACTGGGACTGAAACTGGGAGCTTAGTCGGGGTATCACATGGTGGCTGGGGCGGCTTGCTGTGGGGGCGAGAGGTTGCTTGCTGGGCAGAGGGGCGGCAGGAACAGAATGTTGCGGGCAACGGATTTGGACTCATTAGGCCCGGTTCGCTTTCCACCATAGTAGTAGCCTGCTGCTGCCGTTTCGTTGTCGTTGTCGTTGTCTCTGCTGGTGTGAAAATTGCGCAAATATGTATAGCTATATGTGTGTGTGTCTTGTGTGTGGGCGGGTGTCTATGTGTAAACACAACGCTTAATGAGAAAAGAACTTACTCTGGTATTTGAGTTCCATGTCCCTGTTCCCTTATACGTGTACGTGTATGTGTGTGTGTTTTTCCTTTCATTCTCGCTGTATTTTTTCAGAGCTTTGGGGGGGAGGGTTTTATTTAGTTAACACTGCTCGTAGGTGTGACAGGGGATGGGGGTTGGCGTTAAAACGGGCATACCAGGTGACGGACAGGCAAACACAGAGGAGCATTGTAATTTCTTTTCGATTTTTCGTTCTTCCCGCTGTGGCTGGAGCTGTGTGCGGTTTCAAATTAAAAACCAATATATTTTCACAGCAAATAAAGAAGCAAAGATAATGGCAAAAGATACGAAATATAACCCTTAAATTTCATGCAAATTCCAAGCAGAGAAAACAATAATAATAATAAAAAAAAAAAAACACTAAACGCCAGAAGCTGCATTAAATAAATATAAAGAAATCACAACGATTTTGAATTAATTACCATGAGCAGCCATTCGACCATAAATCAGGGTGGCGATTTTAATTGCCAGCAATGCAAAAAAGAAGCAAAAAATGGAACAATCTATCTGGTGCAGTCAAGGTTGCCGATGAACAATCAGCGCAAAGATTATTAAAGCAAATCATAAAATAAATTATGCACATGGTTGATGTTGTTGTTTTTACTGTGCTGTGCTGTGCCATGTCCATGCCATATATCAAAGTGAATGAATGTGGGATGGCGACAGGAGTGGAGTGGTACAGATAGACTCTCTCTCTGTCTCTCTCTCAGTAGTGGCAGTGGCAGCAACAACATCGCTAATTACTTTCTCATTATGCAGGCTATTTAGCTTTAATTACGCTAAGCTGCAAGCCAGGACAAGGGCGAAAAAGATACACACACACACACACACCAGTACACAGGCACAGAGATGATGCCCACACACACACACAGAGAGAGGGACAGAAACACACACCGACACATTGAGCACACTCGAAGCGTTTCTAAACTAGCAGCAAAAAAAAAAAAAAAAACAGCGCTCAAATGCTCAAATTTCGTCCGGAAAAGTGGCAACGGCATTTGAGCCTTTCACTTTTCACCTGACGCTGCCGCTGCCTCTCCTACACCGGGCACATCCCTGCTGCCATCAGGCCAACTCGCTGCTGGCGCCTGGCCCACGGGCTTCCCTGTCGGCAATTCCAATTTACATCACAAAATGTGCAGAATTTTCCATTTGAATTTTAGCCATGGCAAGAGCATGATATGAAAGGGGATACCTGCCGCTGCCCCTCCCCTAGTTTCCACCTCTTATGCTCACACAGCGTGGCATTGCAGCGCCAATTTGGTGGCCCACTGATGGGGATGGGGGGGCCCCAAAGGATGTGCTTCAAGGGCCTGCACACTGAGTGCCGCTAGACTGCAGACGCCGCGCCATAATGAGGCTGCAAAGAGAGTGGTGCATTGTTCAGGATCAGTTTTCTGATATCAAACCATGTTCGTTTCAGTTCGGTTCGGTTAATTATATCAATTTAACGAGAATAAATGGCAGACAGGGAGCAAGCAGCCTCCAAGCACCTGTTCCTGGTAAACTCTGTAATACATAAACACATACATATGTACATATATAAATACACAATACATATATGTATGTGCATGTATGTATATTGTGAATGTGTATATCCCCCCTTGGGTTTATTTGCATTTTAATATGGCTCATATTTTATAGGGCTTTCACATTGTTGTAGGTATTATTATTATTATATATATTCTCTCTTTAAGCCGCATTTGTGTAATGAAACGGAAGGGATTACCACTGGCCACCGCCGACTGTCGGTTGCCCCGGAACCCATGGCCCGTGTGCTACCCTTTAGCCACATGCCACATCCCATTCCGTCCCATCCCGTACCGACTGGCTGCCGGCTGCCTGACTGCCTGCCATCCCCCTTTCCTTTCCCTTTCTGTGCAAAAGTTGAAGTTGAACGAAATTGAAACACATTTGCCTGACAGTTGCCATCAGCTTGGCTTCAATTTGATGTCAGCATTATTGACTGATCCTTTGGGGCCGCTCATGAGGCCGCGCGGTAAAGGCTTCTGTCCGCCATTCGCCAACCGTCTGGCTATATGTTTATCCAAAGTGAAACACTTGAAGTGCCAGTGGCAGGGCCATTGCCATTGTCAAGTGGGTTTGCATCGCCTAGTTAAAGTAAAGTGTCTCGAGGGCGTGGTTCGGGTTCGGCCTCAGTCGCTGGCTCTGGCTCGTTCTCGGGCTCGGGGCATGTGGCATATGAAAAGCTCAATCATATTTCATATTCGCCACTTGTCAGCTTTTATCTCATGTTCAGCATCTGCCCCGTGCGGCAAGAAGTGCCTCGAAGGTCCCCCACAGCTACTGCGGCTTGTCATAATTTCATTATTTGCTGCGTTCAGGCATAAAAAAAGGGATATTGTCTGTCTGTCTCTCTCTCTCTCTCTCTCTCTCTCTCTCTCTCTATATATATACATGTGTGTGTATCTGTGTATGGGTGGTTGTCATGAGCACGATGCTCCCTTGGCCAGGCCATCGATGTCTGCTCACGCATCTACTTTCCCTTCCAGCCTGACTGACTGAATGTGTCTATACAAACAGCTGCCTGACAGACGTTGGCACAGGAATATGGACAGTCAGATAGACAGGCAGTCATTCACACAGATACACACCAACACACACACACACACACACTCATGCGTGCCGCATCCTTTTCAAGCACTTGACTGACGCGCTTGCCACGTGCCTCAAGTTAAGGACAGAACCAACCAGCATTAAGGGATGCCGCCTATACCCCCAGGCAGCCAGCCATCCAGTGTCCACCGCTCAACCAGAAGCTTGAGTTTTAATTGGATAATTACTCATTCAATGCAGAATTTAATGCGAGCTGAAACGGATGCGGCACAGGAGGGCTTCGGCTATGGCATGTAGATCGCTTAACATAAGCCCAAGCAGCCATTGCATTCCTATGCAACTGTCCCTCGCTCCACTGCTGTCCCTCCTCTCTCTCTCTCTCTCAAGTGGCTTAACAATTTTCAGCGATTTTCCCCACACTTTGAGATGCCCTGTGGATGGCATTGCTACACGGTAAATTGCATCGAAATGGTTTCCAAATAGATGCACTGCAAACTGCACGCTCCACTCGCCGCTGCAAGGGCCATAAAATGTTGCAACTTGTTGGTGGTGGTGGCACGCACAAAGCCAGCGCACAAGTCCATTCAAACTCCATTTCAATGCAACAGGAAAGGAGAGTAGGGTGCGGGTAGCGTAGAAGTTGCATCAATTGAAAGGCAAATACGACCAAAGGGTTAACAGCAGGACAACACGACTCAATCGAAGGGGGTGTGTGGGGATACCCCATTGACAATCAATGGCTTCGATTCTGCGATGGGGGTCTTAAGCGGTCTAAGCATCGCATCCACCTAGAATGCAAATGATCATTCCTCAACAGCAACAAAAGCAGCCAAATATTATCCCAGGGATTGGTTTGCTTTGTCCTGCTACATTTTGGGGCATACTCGAAACTTTAGCGAGTGTCATGGCAACAGAAGGGGAGTGGGATAAGTAAGTCAGAACAAACAGTCAGACGCATCTAAGTGCTGTAATATTTGTAATGCTTTTGACTCCCTCAGTGGGTGGGGCGGGGGCACTGAGGCACTGAACGCACTGGAGCATGAATTCAATATTTTTCATCTCTTATACGCTCAGATGAGCTTCAGCGCTGCCTCGATTTCAAAGGGATCCCGAACAGACAATTTGCCATGACAGCCGACTCCTCCTGACTGCCCTGACTGTTCGTTGATTAGAATCAACATAAATAAAATTAATTGTTGCCGGGTGAGTCGGTCGCTCCGTCGACTGGTCGGCTGGTCGGCTTCAATCGAGGGTTGCATTCAATTTGATTATTAGCCAAAGTCAGCGAAGCAGACCACCCATAGTAGTAGCACTGTACCCCCTGCCTGTTCCTGTTTGACTGCCTTGACGAGGGGTTGTCGTTGACTACTTATTTTGGATTTTGTCGTTTGGCTAATTTTCCTGTGGCTAGACCTACCCCATTCCCCTAGGGCCCTCGTCTGAATTGCACAAAATAATTATAATTTATTTTGCTCGCCGTCTGTCTGTCTGTCTGTTTGCTTCTTAATTGCCAACTTCTACTTGAGTGTGTGTGTGTGTGTGCCCCTTTTTTTTCACTCGTAAATTGCTGCAATTGTTTCCTGCAACCCAGTGGCGCTTCTAGGCGGTGAGCGGCATTGGAATTTTTGCATCAGGAAATTAAAATGCTTTCCCCCCCCCAACTCCCTGGCAGCCATCAATGGCTCGGTCTTTGGTCATCTGTATGCGCATCGCATAATATGCAAAAATGCCACGACTCCCACCGTACACCCACACCTAAGGCGTCTGGAAGCGCGCTCTGTATTCGGCGACGAAAGTCATAAATTACACAAAAATGGACCAGGAGAAGAGCCCTGCACTTGTATGTATGTGGGTGGGTGGATATCCCCGCGAGGCAGGCCACAGCATTATGCAAAATGTGCGACAAAGTTCGGGGCGCTACTCCACTGAGGATTGCAGAAGTGGCAGAAACAAAGCATTGAATCGATAATTTATGAAACTCAAAACTCAAAAGTTTCTCAAAAGCTACAGTTCCCATAGCTGCACCCATAAGCTGCAGCCATTTCGAAATAATCACCAGAGCCCCCAAAAACCCAAATGGCCAAAGAATCCCGAATTGCATTGAACTCCAGCAAGGAGGCACACAGATACTACGAATACGAGTATGAGTACCAGTCGATGGGGCAATGCAACCAGTTGAGTTTCAACTGCCACTGGCAGAGTACCGCAGTGTCACTGCCACTGCAACTGCCACTGGCACTGCCACTGCCACTGCCATGGCTATTGGCCTGGCTAATGGGCGGGCTTCGTGAGGGTCTGTTGAGTGTCTCCCTCTCTCTCTCTCTTTGGCATTGGCATTGCCACGACAGTCAGTTGATGTTGTTGTATCCTCTATTGCCGGGTTTTCAGCATGATTTCTCAATTGATTGCAAGTGGCGGGCCACAGACACAGTCGCTGTAGCAAACGTAGCCGTAGTAGTGGTAGAATCATGACCATTCTGGCCATTGGAGTCATGTCATGCCTAATGCTTATTACCAACACTCGAACGCTTGGCAATTTATGCGAAGAGGAGCCGATGCCATTGCCGATGCCGTTGCCGTTGCCGAGGCAGCAACTGAAATTGGTGCTGCAGCTGCAGCTGCAAAGCTGCTTATGTTGAGCCCCTTGGACCTGGAACCCTGGAACCTAGCCCTTCAATCGATTTGTTGTTTCTATAATTTTAATTGGAGCCCTGGCCACACAGACACCGAGTTGGAGTCGGCAACGAAGTGGGAGTCAGAGACTTGGTTCGGTTCAGTTTTCGTCTGGTAATTGGAATGCATTTTTGGCAATTTTCAAAAACAAATATTGCTCCAAAGGATCTGGTAGGTAAGCTCCTGCTCCTACTCCTACTGCTGTTCCTGTTCCTGTGTACTGAGTCACCTGTGGAGGTGGCCAAGTGGCATCGACTGTCCGACGCCAGTGCAAATAGTTTAGTGCATAAAATTGCTTTTAGCCAGGTACCATCAGACTGTGGGCATTCCGTTTGGGGCCCGGAGACGGAGCTAAGGAGCTATGCTGCACCGTAAACATGTTATGTAATTAAAATGCCTTGCAGATATTTTAACAAAAAACATTTTGGGGCTGGGGCTTTATGCTTTTGTGTGCCAGAAATATTCCATATAAAATAACTTGAGCTCCTCTTTTGGCAGGGCAGTAGTGCCTTGAGCTGCTCTTTGAAATGGTCTGGGGAGAGGGCTTGGGCTTCTTCTCTGTGGCTTTTGCCTGAACTTTTTCAATGGAATGCCCTACATTTTGGCCAGCTACCAGCTACCCACTTTCACCTATCATCCTCTTATATAAAGTACTAATACCCACAATGCTACCTTCCCTCTCTCCTTGCAGACGTCACAAATCTGGACTACGTTAAGGTGAATGCCGAGGCGGGCAAGAACGTGACCATACCCTGTCCGGGAGTCAACGAGCACTCGCTGGTGGACACGCTCGTGTGGAAGACGGCATCGACGACAATCGCGCAGTTCGCCAACAGGATACCCCTGCTGCACAGTCCCAGGGTAAGTGGCAGGGAATATATCCGTGGCATGGCAGAGGCAGAGGGAGAGGCAAAGCCTCCAAAGTGGGCCGCGTTCATGTCATATTAGAATTCATTTCAACACCTAACGATGCTCCCCAGACAAACGGGGAAGGGGATGGCATATACTGTATGTATGTATTGTGTGCCAGGCAGTTCGTGAGGGCGCAAAAACGAAGCTGTTAAAATAATTGATGGCCGCTTGCAGGGCGGCTGTTTGAACTTTGCCAGCCGCCATCCAACAAAGGCGATGACTGCAAGAAAGTGCAGCCCAAGTCGCAAGAACTAAGTGGCCATCAGTGGGGGCCTGGCCAAAGGGAGAAGCAGAAGGTGCTGGAGTAACTGGAGGAGCCAGAGGAGGTCAGAGGGCAAGACAGGGCCCGCGCCAGACGGCGCGGCTAATATATTTTAAATGTTTGATAGTTGCACTAAAATAAAAGCGACATGGCGCAAAAAAATCGTTCAAGTGGCTGCCATCTGGCAGAGGAACTCAAGGCAAAGGCAAAGGCAGCCCCACGAATGATTACTCTCTCTCTCTCCGCCTGTTCTCTGGCTTTAAACGCACTCGTGGGGCCATTGAGGCAGGCAACGGAATGATGTAGTTGCCCCCCCGCGCGAGCTACAGCTCCGAACAAGATGATGGAGAACTCGTGCAGGGACTTTGAGCAGCGTGGCGAGAGAGAGAGAGAGGGAGGGGGCGAGCCTTGCTAGGTTGCAAGCTAGAGCCCAACTATGTGTTAAATGGCAGACTGGGACACTTGAGCTGCAGCCAAAGTTGGTCCCAATCCGTGTACCGGTCTGGGTCCAGCTTCAGCTTCCTCCACGTGCTCGCATTTCTTGGCTATGGCTCTGCTCGGCTCTGCCTGAAGTTTGCTTCACGGCAAGTGCTCGACTTTTTCAGAGCCACCGCCTTGTGTCGGCCCGGCTATTATGTGTATTAAAAGTTTTTCACCTTGGCACAGTAGCTGCTTCATTTTATTACATCTGACACATAACCCCGTGCTCCTACTACGCCTTCTCCTACACCACCCTCTGCACACGCCTCACCAGCCCTGAGCTATTAACTTTTGTTTTATGGCCGAGTCTAGAAATGATTCATGTTTGTGTGTGTGTGCTCAAGGAGATCCACTTGCCCAAAGGACGAGAGATTTGCCATTAATTCCCTGATGAAGCTGTTGTTGTCCCAGCTCACCCTCACGCATGCAAACAAGAAAATGCATCATGCAATTTGAGTTTACTCGCAAAATCGGATAGAAAATTACAAAAAAAAAATTCCATGTGAAAAATGTTTAGGGAAAAATACGAATATTTCCAGCTACAGTTTGCAGCAGAATGCAATTAGGCTGGAATTTTCCACTGCCCCTCCGGTAACTAAACATCTTTCCGTTACACTGATTTTGATGCGGATGTGGATTTTGCAGCTGATGATGATGGGCTCTGGGTTTGTGGTTGAGTAACCTGTAATTTGAGGCCATGCATGCAGCAGCAGAAGATTTCGAAGTAAATAACAGGCTCAGGCATGCGGCGATAAGCCAGACATGGTACTACACTTCAGCTGCAAATCAGGCAACGGCTGGGCACTAAGATAGATAGCTTACACTCTGGACGGAAATCAAATTCGAAACTTGAGACTTGGCCATAAATTCACCAACAACACACTCACACACACACACACACACAATTACAGTAATGCAGTAATCTCTGATGAGAATCCATTTTAAATTTGACGAAAATCGCTCAAGAAGCTGCCACTTTGTGGCATCTCAATGAACAGGTGCGAGCGAGTACGAGTATGCCAACCTTTAGTTGGGATGCATGGATACATATCTACATATTTGCCAAAAACATACATATGTACATGTATGTACGAGGATATGTATATGTAGTTATGCATATGCATAGATTGTACGTAGAAAGTATATTCAATGTTATGCAATTATGAAATTTGCTGCAAATCAGAATAGAAAAAGCAAACAAATCTAAGATACTCGTATCTGGCTCCCTTCGTTGTGAATTGGAGGCCTCGCCCATCCCAAGTATGTTCCATTTTCGGGGGCATTTTGGGTCAAATAACCTAGAAAGTAGATTATGTACTATGTATACAAATTTGACATGTCCTGGGAAAAGTTCAGGCCGAGTCGAGTGCTGGAAATGATGAAAACTATTTCTGCCCTGCAGTTGCTTATCCGACCATTTGTGGCTGCCCAGCCAAGGCTGGTCTGGACTGGCTAGGACTGGCTCTGGACTGGTCTGCTCTGGTCTGGCTTGAACTGGCCTATTCTGGCCTGAGCTTGTGTGATAGCTGGGGGTCTGCTGGGGGAAGACATATATTTGTATATACTATTTAAAAGTTTGTTTTTGCCTAAGTGGAAACTCTTGTCCGGCTGCCCTGTGTAGTTTTGTTAGGGCCTATCAAGCAACGTCTCTGTTGTTGTAGTTTTGGGCACAAAATTCTAATTAAATTTATTCATTTTGTGTTGCAGATACAACTACTGTCGGATAACTTCGGGCTGCAGTTCTCACCATCTCTGGCCAGCGATACGTCCGAGTACATTTGTCTGGTCAACGATCGTCATATACCGGAGGCGATTGTCGATCTGCTGGTGCAGGGTGAGTTTCTCCCAGGGCATTCCCCCACATCGAACACGAACGAGAAGTGGTGTTACTCGTGTATCAATTTCATTTAAATTATCTCCCATTTTACGTTTGACCCTTGGGGCGCTTGGGGGGCCCTTTATTTGTTTTCTTAATGAAACGCATAACTACTGTAATGATTTTTCCGATTTACTTTGTTGATTTCCGTGGCCCCCACGCAACCCCCTACCCTACCCCACTACCCTTTTGCCGTTTGCTGATTTCATTTTGCAGATACGTTCTCGTTTCTGTTTATTTTTTGCTCCTTCCTTCTTTTCTTTTCTTTTTTTGTCGATTTCTCACTTGTGTTTTCATTGTTGCTGCACTCGCCTTGGCATGATTTCCATTTGCATTTCCCAGATATCTGGCAGTTTTTCACTGCCTTCTCTGCCCCCGAATTATCCACTGACTCTCTCTCTCTCTCTCTCTCTCTTCCTTCCTTTGTGTTTGTTTTTTCTTATTTTCTTAAATGCAGATGTGCCTGATCCACCGGAGCGACCATTGTTGATAAGTTTCACATCGCGCTCCGTGAACTTATCCTGGGCGCACTCGCAACACCCGCGGAATGCACCCGTTACGCATTTTATTATTGAAACGCGGTAAGTGTTGATGTTGCAGCAAAAACTGGTTGGGATGGTTGGGATGCGGATGGGGTATACACATGCACCATGGGGGAATGGGTCATGGGAAATGGAGAGCTGCCATGGGTTGTTTTAAGCTGATGAAGTGGTGTCTGCGGTAAGGATGGGGAATGATGATGGCTGTTGGTTGTTGCAACAGCCATCCATGATGGACGCTTCCATGATTGACACATGCAAAGCGCCTTTTGCTAGGCCAAAAGGGATGTAGTATGCCACTGTGGCTGACCCCATTCCGCTAATGAAAGAGCACAGGGGAAAGCGTTCTCCAAAGCGTCAGGCATCGCTGGGCTGCACACACAATCTTCATCATCATCATAATCATGGCCCTAAGCCCGAAGAAGAGGTACACAGCGATACAGCGACAAAGCGACAGTGTGCACCATGCTTATGGCTTGGACCAGCGTTTGATTATCCCTGCCCTAAGGGCAGTGCCTTTCAACCATCCATCCATCCAATACACGGACCGGCTGCCTTCAATGGGATTCGTATAAGTCTCGGTGGGAGGTGCCAATCCCATTCCATTCCATCCATCTGTGCCTCTGCCTGTGCTTGAGCCCCAGCCCCTTCCCGCTGCACGAGTCCAGCGGTGCTTTAATTAATATGTAAAAGGATGACGACGATATGAACGAGGACCATGGATACGCACTTCACTTGTGCTCCATTTAAATAGAAAAGAAAACATATACACACTTCCCAAAGCCATCGGCATGGGGGTTAAGCACTGTATTTGTATGGATGGAGGGGGTGTGGTGGGGAGACTGCGGCACGGGCTATTTTCCGAATAAGTTGAACTCAATGCGGGGCATGAAATAAAAAGCGAACGCAGCGCCAACGCAATACAAAGGCCGAAAGGAAAATCGTGGCAAAAACGAAACCCAAAAAAAGCGAAACTTTTTCAATAAATTTCCATCAACTGCAGCAGCATGCGGCAGCGGATGGAGAACGCGGTCTGTCTGGTGCAGGGGGGTAGGGGAGATGAGGATCAGGCTGAGGCGTGTCCTCGACAAGACACTGGCTCTGGCTCTCACTATAGCTATGGCACAATCGATGACAGCCAACTGGAAAGCAGAGCCTGCGGTGCATTTATGCAAAATAAGAAATAACTGCAGCAGCAGCATCCACACAGGCAAACACCAGCGGAAATGTGAACACGCGCGAGCGCCTGCCAAGTGTGTGTTGTGTCCCCTCCCCACTACAGCACTGTCAGTGTATTTGTGTGCATAGCATACACGTACATATACATATGTAGAGTACATTTTTTGGGCAACGCGTACACAAGCTGAAGCTGTCCTGGCCCTGCCCCGCTCTGCCGAAACTGCCTTCTCTGAAGCGAGGCAGGCTTCACTTGCTTCAGACTGCATTTTATGTAAATTCCCATCGATATGGAAGAGAGTCGAGTAGTTGCTTGCCCCCCCTGCTGCTACTGCTGCTGCCTCTTATTCACATTTTCGCTTGATTCGGTTTATTTGCACATATGCATGCAAGTGAGGCATAAGTGGGATGGATGAATAGATGGATGGTTGGATGGATGGATGCTGCTGTAGGTTCCCATATACTAGTATAGTACACATGAGCTGAGCTCTTTGCAAAAATTGAAAGACACGTCAAAACCAACAGCCAGCCGCCATACAGGGTGGGTGATGATGCTTATGCTGGATTTGGGCTTGCCAAATGCAATTGAAAATGGGGTTTGGAGGTGGCGATCCCTAAATTGCACAGCAACCCCACACAACTGTTGCATTGATATGATGCATGTCTACGAGTATTTATGCCAAATAAGTTTCGGTCAAACCGAATAAAAACTGTGCCAAACTCTCGGCACCACCACCGCCACTGACATGTTTATCAACTGCTGTTGATACTGTGTGTGGTTTTTTTTTTCAATGCAACTTCAATTTCAATTTCCATTCCATTTTTCATGCGGCATAAAGTGCCGGCAAAGCGAAACACTTAGTTGGAAACCAAAAAAAAAGTTTCGCATAATATTAAAAGCTGTCTGTCTGTCCTACTGTCCACTGCTGATGACATGCACTCATACTCGTACTCGCATATTTTCCACATTTCATTTAGGTTGCCACACACTCAACCCCTCATTGATTTCCATATGAATGTTGTGACATTTCTGTGAACTCCACTGGAAACGCTCTATCTGATTCAATTTGAATTAATTTCTACTATTTTTTCTGTGCATTTGCTTACATAGTTCCATGAATTAATATGCAGCAAATGATGGCTAACATTTGTGCTTAAATTGTTTAAAATATGTTAAAGCATATCCCCTCCCCACTATGCGTCTTTGTGCCGCTAAGTGGCTGGCTGGCTGGTCTCTCTTATCTGTGTGTCCTGTTCCTGCCGGCAGTATTTGCACATTAACTGCAGGGCCTAGGGCCGCACGCAACTCGTGCGTGAACTTTGAACCCACAACCACATCACAAAGAGAAAGATACCAAGGCCCAGCCAAAGTAAACTCCAACCCAAACCCAAACACACACAAATGCATAAATAATACACATTCATTTGTTTGAAGAGTAAAAAAAAATAAGAAGCTTACGTATGGAAAAACCAGAACAACAACAACAACAGCGAACAGCATCCAATACATGTCCGTGGAAAGGCCGCAAATTTATTTGCCATTGTGGTTACTTTGCTGCTGCCACTGCTGCTTCTGGGCAAGATTCCTGTCCGCTTTTTGTATGGGGATCCACTACATTTTTCATATGTTTTTCATACAACCAAACTGTTGGTTGGGAGGGCAGGGACAGAACTGGGCTCCGTTGCATGCTTCATAAAGTCGCCAAACAATTTTTTACCAAACTGAATACATATTGCCGCTGCCTGTCCTACGGATGCAACGTGCCAACCCAGGGGTCAGTGGTGGGATGGATGGAGGGACGGGACGGGAGCAGCAGCAGCACACACACGATATATATCCACTAAATGCCCATTGGCAGGGCAAACAGATGTGCCCCACTCAGCACGGAAGCTGCTCGCACGCATTTATTAATTTTAATCAATTTTTTTTATCACCCCAACACCAATTCGTTTTCCTTTTTGCCTGGCCCGTGCTCTGTGTCATTCATAAAAATGTTGCACAATTTTTCATCGGCTCGTATTTAAAACAATTTTTAATCACACCATAAAAACCGCGTGAGTTGGGTCAGTAGGGTCTATGGAGTTGGGGATGAGGCCTCCCCTTCGAATCGGTAATCCCCATTTAAAATCAAACTTTTGGGACAAAGCGAAATTTATGCGCGGGCCGCCCTACCGAAAAACTTGAATATGCCAAAAAGTATGTGCACCAAAATTATGTGAATTTAAACCAAAATTTACTACACTTTGAAATGTGCCATGAAAAATGTTCATTGTGCCGGGGCTGCTGCGAGTAATTTATATGCAGCACCCGCCCGCACAGCCACCGCCATCAGCAGCAACAAAAGAAGGAAAAGCAAATATTGTTTTTTTTTTTTTTTTTGCAACCATATGTGTAGGTGGTATTGGTGTGTATCTATGTACGTATGTGGTAAAAAGGCGCATAAATATTTTAGTGCCTATGTGCACCCACACACATTTCATGCACCGTCCCAGTCGGCTGGCTCCCAAAAGAGGTCAACCACCCAAACAGGCAGCAGGCAGCCAGCAGGCACCAGGGAGCACTCTGCCCACAAACAAGGGCCCATCAGCCAGCCAACCACCCTCAAGTGTCATGCAAATCCGCATCCGTTTTATATAAATTTTCATAATGCATTTTATGCCCATGGTTTATGTACAAATACGGGTATGGTTATATATATAGTATATTGGGTTATCGCTCTCCGTTTGGCAGATTGCAGCCGTAAAATAGCAATAACTGTGTGAAAGATAATATAGATACAGCCCTCCATCTATATAGATATGTATGTGCATATTTGTGTGCGGCAATTGAGCTAGTAATTGCAATATAAATGCAAAATAATAATAATATAACTACCTACATAATAGGTTCAAATAATTTTGGCTCAATCAAAATGTTTGCTGTGCCCCACCCGCCCGCTTATTTTACTCGATTAATTGCTCAATGAATTTGCCATCACATAAATTAAATTTTGTTGTTGCTCTTCCTATTCACAGAGAGGGCGAAGATGGCATCTGGGATCAGCTGGCTCGCATATATACCAAAACGAATGCCACATCATATCAGGTTACCGGCCTCACGCCCTTCACCGTCTACAGCTTTCGCCTGCTGGCCGTCAATAAGCTGGGCATGAGTCCCCCCTCCAAGGAGTCCTACTACATTGTAACGCTACGCGAAGGTACGTATTTTACATGGATATTATTTATAGTAGATTTAAAAGCATTTAAATTAAATGCTACAAATTAACATTTGATGGAGTTTTAAGAGGTTCTGATAACTGTCATCGCAGCTACAGGGATATCTAATAAAACTAGCCTTTATTGCTGTGCCCTTGCTCTCCTTTAAACTACACATTTTATTGCTGGCAGATCATAAACTATAGCCTATTCCCACACATAACATACTCGCATGTAGAGTGGGTGTGACACCGGGTAGGACTGGGAGTGGGTGGAAAAAGTTACGAGACACATGACATAACAATTTTTACAATCACATTAATTTTTCATTTCAATTTGGTTGACGGCAACGACTTGGCCTGACTTTTAAGTGCCGTCAATGAAAAGTTGTCAGAGGTTCCTCGGCCTACGCCTGCAGTGGCCTACTCCGCCACTCCGTCTCTGTCTCCTTTTCTGCCACTGTCTCCTTCTCCGTGAGCCAGCTGCTAGCAATTACGGCCTCATAAAGCCCAGAGTCTCCTCATCCTCCTCATGCTGTATACGTTTAATTATTTTTCCGCTGACTATAGGCCAGGCACAGGCACAGTTCCGGCTACGGCTGGGACAGGTATGTCGTCATTTTATGTTGCGTCTTCTCGTGCTGGTTCCGCCTTCCATTTGCTGCCATTGGAAATGACATTAACTGCGTCCGCCCACAGGCAACAACTACATATA
Source organism: Drosophila bifasciata (assembly GCA_009664405.1). Taxonomy (NCBI): domain Eukaryota; kingdom Metazoa; phylum Arthropoda; class Insecta; order Diptera; family Drosophilidae; genus Drosophila; species Drosophila bifasciata. The sequence continues at coordinate 11,220,202 of CM019044.1, forward strand.
TAGAGGGGCACGACCATATGCGGGCACACTTAAAGAGGCACACTTTAGAGGCAGCTTTTCTGCCTTTTCTTTTCTTTTGATTAACATGCGACAACTTCGTTTGACAGCAAGTTTAACGAAATAGTTGGGCAATGTTCAATGGCATCTTATGGATGCATTCGCATGTTTAGCTTCGGCTTCCATTTCGCGCCCAATGTTCATGCCATTTTGGTTGACATTTCACCTGCTGCCGTTAGTGGCTACTGCCGCAGACAATGATTAATCGTGGCCCATACTTGTGCGTGTGCCATGGCCCACATATATATAAATGGACTCCAAAAAGTCACACAACTTTCCATAGGCTTTAAGAGCGCGAGACACATTAATCAAAGCAAAAACAGAAGCAGCAGCAGAGTAGCAGGGCAGGAGTTACCCTCATTCCCCCATCGGCAACAGCGACAAGCTATTAGCAACACATTTGTCTTATGAACATTGGAAATGACTTTGCCAGCGGCTGGCCAGAGCCAGAGTCAGAGTCAGGGCCACGGCCAGGGGACATCTCGACATTTTGGCGTGAAATACCATTTATGCCACAGCCTATGTAGCACGCACCATGGAATGCGACCCAAGCAGCAAGGATGCTCCTGCTCCTGCCACTGCCAATGCAACACATGCGGTTACAAATTAGTCAATAGTGTGTGTGTGTATGTGTGTGTCCCAGATCCTGAGCTCATTAAGGTCTTCGGCCTGGGCCGTGGGTGGGTGGGGAACCGGTGCCTCTGCGGTCCTTGCCGAGTTGCCAATTTGTATAAATTAAGCTTGCGGCATGCATAAATTAACCAAATGACAGAAGCACTTCGCCCGAATGGGTAACTGGCATGGCACTCCAGCCCAAGGGCCTCAGACTTGAGTAGATCCATAATCCCAGCGAGAGTTGAACCAAAAAACTTTTCAATTTGCAGAAGCAAACTGGCAAACCTGGCATCAATGTCAACCCAAAGATACAAAATATCTTTTAATTTATTTATACATTCGTTGAAGTATTCAAAGCAAACCCCCACCACCCCACCACTCCCCACTCTCTGCCCCCCACTCTACTCTGCTGGCAAACTGCCAGATCACCTTGGCAGCATCCTTAGCTGCCAGTCTCTGCCCAACCCCCACCCACTGTGGCAGCACTCACCTGAGCGTGGCGCGACACACGCATCATTTAACTTGCGAGTAATTCGCATAGGCAAGGCTCTTAGCCAGGATTGGGGAGCCACGTCCAACCGTAGGCCCGCATAGAAATCCAGATTCCGCCAGGATGGGGCACTCGCAACTTATGTTGCGTGACAGTGACAACTTGACAATGCCACAGACAACGTTCCGGGCTTACATGACAGGTCAGAGTTGCGCACCGCCGCGGCATGCCAGCGGCAGGGAGTACGGGGCTGAGGAAGGGTATGCGAAACTTTTACGCGACGTTTTTAATTTGGAAATTTTTTGAGTTTCGGCTAAACTTTTGCCAGTCAAAAGTTCTTCTTTTTTTTTTTGTTTTGTTTTGTTGGTCGTAGTCTAACCCATCTCTCTCACTCTCCGTATCTCGGTTGCAGCGCCCACGGGCAAGCCCATTCCGACAACGGCCCACAACACGTCCTCGACGTCGGTGTATATCTCGTGGAAGCCACCGCCGCCGGATACCATACTCGGTGAATTCCTCGGCTATCGCATCACATATCGGCCACGAGATCGCGATCCAAACGATACCAAGGAAATCTATATAAGAGATAACACTGTGGAGGTAAGTAGTATAAAGCAAAACATCCAATTGGAATATATTTATAGCTAGTGTATAAGCGAATCGGTGTAGGATCTGCCTTGCTGCCGACTCAAAAGAACTCTCCTATATAGTTGTACAGGCCAAAGATAATTGAATTTCATGATTTCTGACACTTTGCCATATTGGAAATGCAGCGGAACCATTTTGGGGTTAGAGGCGGTACGAGGCATAGCCCTTCGTGTGTCAGTTGGAGATACCTGCAGCGTCATTCAATTTCGTTTCGGTTTGGTCTCGTTTCGGGTTTTTTGGTTCGTGTCTGTCTGCCCAGCGACGTGCATATCATTTTCAATACCATCCATAGAATACTATTACCATTTTCCATTGCCCCTGTAGAGTTTGGCCTTTAAGTTTGCCTAGGAATGCTTTTTCTTGTCTTGTCATTTGCTGGCTTAAAGTCACATCAGCGGCGTATTAAAAAGTAATTTACACCTGGCAACAGGCAAAACATTTCCCACACTCGCCTAAACCCACACACATGGGGCACGGTTACAAGTGTTTTTCCGTTTTGCCGGGCCTGTCAAGGTGTTACCAGGGGGCATTTACCATATCTCGTTCGGTTTGGCTAGGGGAGGGGGTGCCACGCTATCACTGGCAATTTGTTAACGATTAGTTCGCTCTCAGCTGGGGCCAGTTTTGTCTACGGCGTGGGTGGGTGTATCTGTGTGTCTGCCGTTGTTCCGGTGTGTACGTGTGTGTGTGTGTGGGCTAGTTTAACACGCAATGGAATGGCTAATGGAATAGTGGGGGTAAGTGTGGAGCAGATAGGCCAACGAAATCGAAACGGATCTAGGAACAAGTAACTTGTAAGGGAAATCGAATAATTAATCAAACAGATTGAAGAATATCAAATATATGTGTGACTCCTGTCTATAATTGGGTTTCCGTGCTTCTGTGGGCACTTTTAGACCCCTTTTAAAGGCAACACACTATTTTCCCAAGTCGGATATCTATTCCATTGCCAGCCTGATTCCTAGCTCGTTCTGCATATCTATAGCTAAACGTATCTCCTTTTCATATTCTATCAATATCCTGTCTACATTTGGGGCCATTTCAACTCCCAACGCGTTGCCTTAAAGCCATCCCCACAATGCTTGAAAGTCAAACCGCTGGACATTCGAGTAGATAATGGAGTCAAATAGTAAGCCCGCACGGAGAATGCATTTGCGAATGTGCAGCAGCATGCAGCATGCAGCACGGGGAATGGAGCATGCAGCTTGGGGCCGGATTCGAATGAAGCGGATTTTGGAGGACAAGCCGGGCGGGCCGTGCAGAGCTTAAAATATGCAAAAATTATTAGCGATAATGCTCACGTACGACACTCGGCGCGACGGAGTGCCCAAAAAATGGCAAGTGGAGGCGGATTTCGAGGATGGGGCGGGGGGATAGGCACTGGGGGGGTGCAGGATGACGCCTGATTGCCACAAGCATGGCACGCTTTTGTGCTCGAGTGCATATTTTGCTCTTATCTAGGAAGCTGCCTCTCACTCGCCTCCTCCGCGCTACTACGCCACCATGCCACACGGAGTGCTGCTGCTCGTGCCCTGAGCTCCTCTATTTTGGCAGCACTCACCTGAGCGTGGCGCGACACACGCATCATTTAACTTGCGAGTAATTCGCATAGGCAAGGCTCTTAGCCAGGATTGGGGAGCCACGTCCAACCGTAGGCCCGCATAGAAATCCAGATTCCGCCAGGATGGGGCACTCGCAACTTATGTTGCGTGACAGTGACAACTTGACAATGCCACAGACAACGTTCCGGCTTACATGACAGGTCAGAGTTGCGCACCGCCGCGGCATGCCAGCGGCAGGGAGTACGGGGGCTGAGGAAGGGTATGCGAAACTTTTACGCGACGTTTTTAATTTGGAAATTTTTGAGTTTCGGCTAAACTTTTGCCAGTCAAAGTTCTTCTTTTTGTTTTGTTTGTTGGTCGTAGTCTAACCCATCTCTCTCACTCTCCGTATCTCGGTTGCAGCGCCCACGGGCAAGCCCATTCCGACAACGGCCCACAACACGTCCTCGACGTCGGTGTATATCTCGTGGAAGCCACCGCCGCCGGATACCATACTCGGTGAATTCCTCGGCTATCGCATCACATATCGGCCACGAGATCGCGATCCAAACGATACCAAGGAAATCTATATAAGAGATAACACTGTGGAGGTAAGTATAAAAGCAAAACATCCAATTGGAATATATTTATAGCTAGTGTATAAGCGAATCGGTGTAGGATCTGCCTTGCTGCCGACTCAAAAGAACTCTCCTATATAGTTGTACAGGCCAAAGATAATTGAATTTCATGATTTCTGACACTTTGCCATATTGGAAATGCAGCGGAACCATTTTGGGGTTAGAGGCGGTACGAGGCATAGCCCTTCGTGTGTCAGTTGGAGATACCTGCAGCGTCATTCAATTTCGTTTCGGTTTGGTCTCGTTTCGGGTTTTTGGTTCGTGTCTGTCTGCCCAGCGACGTGTATATCATTTTCAATACCATCCTATAGAATACTATTACCATTTTCCATTGCCCTGTAGAGTTTTTGCCTTTAAGTTTGCCTGTAGGGAATGCTTTTTTTCTTTGTCTTGTCATTTGCCGGCTTAAAGTCAAGCATCAGCGGCGTATTAAAAGTATTCTACACCTCGGGTACAGGGAAAACATTTCCCACACTCGCCTAAACCTACACACATGGGGCACGGTTACAAGTGTTTTTCCGTTTTGCCGGGCCTGTCAAGGTGTTACCAGGGGGCATTTACCATATCTCGTTCGGGTTGGTGAGGGGAGGTGCCACGCTATCACTGGCAATTTGTTAACGATTAGTTCGTCGCTGGGGCCAGTTTTGTCTACGGCGTGAGTGGGGGTATCTGTGTGTCTGCCCTTTGTTCCGTTGTAGGTACGTGTGTGTGTTAGTTTAACACGCAAATGGAATGGCTAATGGAATAGTGGTAGGTGCGGGAGCAGATAGGTTAACGAAATCGAAACGGATCTAGGAACAAGTAACTTGAAAGGGAAATCGAGTCAATTAATCAAACAGATTGAAGAATATCAAATATATCGGTGACTCCTGTCCCCTGTCTATAATTGGGTTTCCGTGCTTCTGTGGGCACTTTTAGACCCTTTGAAGGGAAACTCCCTACTTTTCCCAAGTCGGATATCTATTCCCTTAGCAAGTTCTGCATATCAAGAGCTAAACGTGGTCCTTTCTCATATTCTATCAATATCCCTGTCTACATTTGGGGCTATTTCTTAACTCCCCAACGCGTTGCCTTAAAGCCATCCCCACAATGCTGAAAGTCAAAACCGCTGGACATTCGGGTAGATAATGGAGTCAAATAGTAAGCCCGCACGGAGAGAATGCATTTATGAATGTGCAGCAGCATGCAGCAATGCAGCACGGGGAATGGAGCATGCAGCTTGGGGCCGGATCTGAATGAAGCGGATTTTGGAGGACAAGCCGGGCGGGCCGTGCAGAGCTTAAAATATGCAAAATTATTAGCGATAATGCTCACGTACGACACCTCGGCGCGACGGAGTGCCCAAAAAATGGCAAGTGGGAGGCGGATTTCGTGGATGGGGTGGGGATGGGCACTGGGGGGGGAGCAGGATGACGCCTGATTGCCACAAGCATGGCACGCTTTTGTGCTCGAGTGCATATTTTGCTCTTATCTAGGAAGCTGCCTCTCACCTCGCCTCCTCCGCGCTACTACGCCACCATGCCACACAGAGTGCTGCTGCTCGTGCCCCTGAGCTCCCTCTTATTTTTCTTGGTATCAGTGGCATGTTGAAATATTATCCTTGCAGGCAGAAACGTGCGACTTTAGTTATTACTGCTGCTTTTTTTTTTTTGTGTGTGGCACCCCCCGCTGAAGTCTTTTTGGCGTAGTCCAGGACATGGCTTTCTGTTATTCCCATATCGCAGCATCAGCGTTCAGTGGCCTCCAACTCTCGCGGTGGCCGGTGGCATCTAACATCTACATCTACATTGAGCTGTCACGTGTGAGGCGACTCCGAGAGCCTGGTTTCGCGGCTGTCCTGCCGGGCTAAATTTGCCAATTTTCTAATTAAAATTTCTGCGCCGTAAAGCATGTAAATTTTTCACAACTTTCACACTGATAAAAGTCAGCCATAGACAGGGACAGCGACAGAGAGAAGGGAAGAGCTGCAGCCAGTGAGAACTCTGAGTCAGACGATACCTCAAAGGCTGCTGCCCGCCCCCAAAAGGAAGCTTAGTTACCAGCGAAAAATACAAAAAAAAAAAAAAACAAACTCTGAAAAAGCACGCCCCTGACACTAATATTGTTGAGCGAGAGGGATGCCGGAGAAGGAAACAAAAAAAAAAAAAGAGTACTCCCATACTGTCGTAAAAGAGAATTGTTCAGTGCGAAAAAATGTTTGCAAAGTGATGAGTTTTCTCTTTTTTTTTGCGATTCCAGGCATTGGGATTTGTTTGACAGATGAATTTGCATCTGCTGTTGTATCATCTAGCCTCAGTCCATGAACTTATGCGTGTGTGTGTGTGTGTGTTTGTGTGTGTGTGGGGCATGCAAGTTGAGCATCCATCGCGAAAGCACTACCACTAACGCAAAGGGGAAATGGAGACAGCGGCAGGGAAGTAAAGTAAAGTGTTCTTTTTCTGCTTTACACTTTCCTTTTACGCCAAGTTATGCAATATGCTGGATATTCACTGCTGCTGCTGGCTACCTCCCCCTCTCCAGCACCTACAAAACAGACGGTAATGAACAAACTTTGCACACCAAGCATTATATTATATCAACAGTGTCCCCTGAAGGCCTCGGGCAGTTCCAACTTCTTTGCTGTCCATAAAAATAAAAAAGCAGTTGTAAATTTTCGGCCTCATTTACTGGCGACTCAAATAAAATGAAATTATATGGAGCCCGCAGGAGCAACTAAAAACTCAAAACCACACCCACAGACACACACAGATACATATACATATACTACATACATATATAGCGAAGACCATAAGATATAACGCTTTTGGTAAAAAATAACTGCTGCGATAGTAACTGGCGCCGCCTGTGCCGAGAGAGCTCTGGGCACCGAACAGCCACTTAAGCTGTTGGCATGGCAGTCAATCCGGCTCTGGCACAGCCTAGGATCTGCAACAGTCAAAACCCGTTGGTTTGTGGTCTAACCGCAGACACACACACATACACCACACACAGACAGAGCTGAGAGCGCGAGTCCGAGTAGCGAGAGCGCCACATATACAGTCGCCCCAATGTATGCTAAGTATAATTTGCGCCCGCTCTAGGCACTGTAGCCACATTTGACCATTTGTCTATGTATGTGCTGCATCTCTCTCTACGAGTGGGTGTGTGTGTGTGCGGGGATGTGGTGGGCACTGAACCACTCTAAGTCTGCGGCTTATGGTTTGGCACTGCTTTTGACCTTTGCTTACACTTTAATCAGCCGCACCACTCGCGAAATTCACGGACAAAGGCTGAAAGTGAGGCCGAATCCTAACGACTCTCACATGCATGGGTAGTAGGTTGGGGGGGGGGGGAGGAGGCTTGTATGCTATGGCAATTAAGCCAAGGACTGCTGCCTGGCCAACCTTTCCTTTTGGCCCACACCCCACCCAAGCCAACACCAACACCACCGACAGTGCACCTTGCATGCAAATCAATTTTGTGCTGCTTTTCATATTTGCCAGCGACGCCAACGGCAGCAACGCACAAAAGTATGCAGCGCGCAATTTCCGCTTCAAGCATGCTCAATGCCAAAGGATGTGGCATCCCGGGTGGTGCGCAGGATGGTGTAGTACGCAAAGGGTGGCAGTGGTGGGTGGTGTTCTCCTTTAGAGAAGCACTTGCTGGAAAGTGCTCCACTTTATTTTGTTATACGACCAACAAATGAAAAGTCTTTGCTATGCTCTTGCGGGTGTGTATTTGTGTTTGTGTGTGTATCTTTTGCATATTAAAGAAGCAATTTTAATATTTCTCAAAAATAATTCCTTACCTTCCTTTACCGATTGCAGAGCCATGAAATACAGAATCTGCAGACATACACACAGTACAAGGTGACGGTGCAAGTATTGAGCCTGGTTTCGCGGCTGTCCTGCCGGGCTAAATTTGCCAATTTTCTAATTAAAATTTCTGCGCCGTAAAGCATAAATTTTCACAACTTTCACACTGATAAAAGTCAGCCATAGACAGGGACAGCGAAGGGAAAACCTGCAGCCAGTGAGAACTCTGAGTCAGGCGATACCTCAAAGGCTGCTGCCCCCCTCCCAAAAGGAAGCTTAGTTACCAGCGCGAAAAACATACAAAAAAAAAAACCATACTCTGAAAAAAGCATCGCCCCGACACTAATATTGTTGAGCGAGAGGGATGTTGAGTAAAAAAACAAAACAAAAAAAAAGAGTACCCCATACTCGTCGTAAAACAGAATTGTTCAGTGCGAAAAATGTTTGCAAAGTGATGAGTTTTCTCTTTTTTTTTGCGATTCCAGGCATTGGGATTTGTTTGACAGATGAATTTGCATCTGCTGTTGTATCAGTCTAGCCTCAGTCCATGAACGTGTGCGTGTGCGTGTGTGTGTGTGTCTGTGGGGCATGCAAGTTGAGCCATCCATCGCGAGCACTAATTAACGCAAAGGGAAATGGAGACAGCGGCAGGGAAGTGTAGCGAAGTGAAGCGAAGTGGTTCTTTTTTCTGCTTCACACTTTCCTTTTACGCCAAGTTATGCAATATGCTGGAAACTCACTGCTGCTGCTGGCTACCTCCCCTCCCCTTTCCGGCACCTACAAACAGACGGCACGAACAACTTTATCAATTACATTATATCAATTAAGTGTCCCCGGAAGGCCTCGGGCAGTTCCAACTTCTTTGCTGTCCATAAAAATAAAAGCAGTTGTAAATTTTCGGCCTCATTTACTGGCGACTAAATAAAATGAAATTATATGGAGCCCTCAGAGCAACTAAAACCCACAACCACACCCACACACCCACACACACACAGATACATATACCACATACATATATAGCGAAAGACCATAAGATATAACGCTTTTGGTAAAAATAACTGCTGCGATAGTAACTGGCGCCGTCTGTAAAGCCGAGAGAGAGAGAGAGAGCTCTGGGCACCGAACAGCCACTTAAGCTGTTGGCATGGCAGTCAATCCGGCTCTAAGCACAGCCTAGGATTCGCACAGTCAAAACCCGTTGGTTTGTGGCCTAACCGCAGACACACACACACACACTCACACACAGACAGAGCGAGAGTGCGAGTCCGAGTAGCGAGAGCGCCACATATACAGTCGCCCTAATGTATGCTACATAATTTGTGCCCGCTCTAGGCACTAGCCACATTTGACCATTTGTCTATGTATATGCTGCATCTCTCTCTACGAGTGGGGTGTGTGTGTGTGTGTGTGTGATGTAGGCACTGAACCACTCTAAGTCTGCGGCTTGTTTTATGGTTTGGCACTGCTTTTGACCTTTGCTTACACTTTAATCAGCCGCACACCACTCGCGAAATTCACGGACAAAGGCCAGAAAGTGAGGCCGAATCCTTAACGACTCTCACATGTGAATGGGTAGTAGGTTGGATGGGTGGAGGAGGGGATGGAGGGGCTTGTATGCTATGGCAATTAAGCCAAGGACTGCTGCCTGGCCAAGCAACTCAATTTCCTTTTGGCCCACACCCACTACGCCAACACCAACACCAACACCACCGACAGTGCACCATTGCACTGCAAATCAATTTTAAGTGCTGCAATTTTCATATTTGCCAGCGACGCCAACGGCAGCAACGCACAAAAGTATGCAGCGCGCAATTTCCGCTTCAAGCATGCTCAATGCCAAAGGATGTGGCATCCCGGGTGGTGCGCAGGATGGTGTAGTACGCAAAGGAGTGGCAGTGGTGGGGTGGTGCTCCTCCTTTAGAGAAGCACTTGCTGGAAAGTGCTCCACTTTATTTTGTTATACGACCAACAAATGAAAAGTCTTTGCTATGCTCTTGCGGGTGTGTATTTGTGTGTGTTTGTGTGTGTATCTTTTTGCATATTAAAGAAGCAATTTTAATATTTCTCACAAAATATTTCCTTACCTTCCTTTACCGATTGCAGAGCCATGAAATACAGAATCTGCAGACATACACACAGTACAAGGTGACGGTGCAAGTATTCAACCCAGAAGGCCTGGGACCGGAGACAACCATCCTAGTGATGACCGACGAAGGAGGTAAGTCTCACATCCCCCCATATACTACATATATTATCAATGATGAATGCAGGCAGGCCATCATGCATCCCAGGCATTGGCCACAAGTCAATAAGTCTTGACCAAAACTATTTTACGGAGTATTTTGCACATTCATATACGTATAGTATGGATACATAACTGAGAACCGCAAAAATGGCAGATAGAATGGCTTATTGACATGCCAGACAAGTGACCAAGTCACGCTGCGATATACAAAAAGTTGTTCTACGGGTATAAATGTATATACATATCCACCATCGATATGCCCCCCGGTAGCCATACACAATCCAAAATCCCGCTGGCAGATGCATCGTCAAAAACAAATTTGCCTTTGTGTGCAGTTTTAGTTTTGTACCCCACACCCCCACCTCGCTCACTCTCTCACACTCTCTCACACTCTTTCACTCTTTTACTTCTAAAAATGTTCCTGGCAAAGCAACTTTGAGACTCGCTCAACCACAAAATGCCTCGACCATGCAATGAAGCAAACAAATAAAACTTTCGCCCCTAGACAGAGTCGAGGAAAATATGTTGCAATTTTTCATATTTTCCACTGCTGCCAGCACCACCCCCACCCACATTGCTGCATAGAGCTCTCTGCTGAAATCCGCTCCAGACTGCGGTCTATATATGTGGTGGGGAAGGGGGGCTACAGTATTGAAATGGAAGAACACAAATAAATGGGAAACCAGAAAATACAAAATAAATATTGCTTACTTAAACTTTTGCCATATGCTGCTCAGTCAGCAACAAAATCTGCGGCAGCCATGGGCATGGGCATGTCCTTTCTTTTTAGGGTTTCCTAGCTTTCCAGGAACGGCCATTGTTGTTTCGTCTTTGCTACGATTCCTGCTCCGTTACGTGGATTTCCGCTGCCAGCGTCTCAGTTGATAACACAGACGGCGTCGTCGTCGTCGTCGTCTCTCGCGGAAGTGTTGATGCCATAGACGCCGGCCGGCTCACCGGCTCTACGGTTCTCCGGCTCTCCGGCTCTCCGGCTCTCCGCCTTAACGGTTTCTCGTCTCTGGCATCTGTGGAACGTAAATTATAAGCACTTGGCCATAAATAAAATGTGCGGATACCAAAAAAAAAAAAAAAAGGAAAAAAAAAAAAAAAAAAAAAAAATCCTTTCAACGTGTGCGAATATTTTGCTGGAAATTTAATTTCCTGCAGTCAGCGCAAATCTGTTTGCATAAGAGCACGCCCAAGATGTCTTGGGCAAACATTCGGGCTGACGACTCACGACTGATGCTGATGCCTTGGCTCGAAGTTTTATAAGCGCGCTAACCCCCCCCCCCACCACCACCACCGAAACTCTTTTAAAAGTTTGCAAGCTTAGCGCCATAATTAGCATAAAATTCAGCGGAAAATCCTTTGCCAGAGATTGAATCGAGTTGAAAGGATCCGCCGCAGAGCTCAACTCTGTCTGGGGCTGGTGGCAGCCAAACCAAAATCAAATTCGATATGGGCGAATAAAACTCCTATATAGAGAGACACTTTCATATAGATTTGTCATACATTTTCCCCTCTGTCTCTCTCTCTCTCTCTGTCTCTCTCTGTCTCTGCTACTCTTCTGGCTAAGCTTCTTTGGACTGATATTAAAGGGAATGCAGGAAGAGAGAGAGAGAGAAGATCTCTTTGGATATTTGCGACAGCTGGCATAATTCTGTAATTTGGGAATTTTTTTTTTTTTTTTTGCCGGCTGCCACCATTTTTGTTTTGCAAGTTACCTGGCAGGTGTGGACAGGTAAAGCTTTCAGGGGATTTGCAGCGGCTTAGGCAGCAACTTTAACCAAGGCCAGAGGCAGAGCTACAGGCCCCAGCTGTTGCCTAATAGATTTCTGCCAATGTGTGTGTGTGTGTGTGTGGGCTGAGATGTGCGCGTGGCAGTTGATTAATTACCTTCGAATATTTGCCAAATATTCACCACCACAAAAAGAATAATCCGCAGTAATATTTGCCGCCCGCATTCCTGTGGCAAACTCAATTTTCAAGTCGAGAGCGTAACCAAAGACGGGTGGCTCCCGCACCCCACAGCCGCTGGGAGTCAGGGAAACTGCCGCAACACGACCACATGCGGTGGAAATTATGAAGCCTTGCAGTGCAGCTTAGACACAGCGGGTCACAGGGAGAGAGCATACACAACATAGACAGCGATACAGATATAGAGAGAGAGAGAGAGAGAGAGAGAGAGTGAGCGAAGGAGATAATGTCCTTTGACACAACTAAAGTGATAATGCCCACTGCATGGGGTGTAGCGGCGGGATACGTGCACCAGGCAATTGCAAAACAATTCTAAGGCTTCACATGTTTTCTTTTCGACTTTCGAGTCCCAGTCGTAAGCTCTGCCCCAGCCCCAGCTCCTGCCCTGCTCCTGCATTCACTGACCCGACTTGAGCCGCCTCGACAGGCCGTCTTTGATTAGAAATTTCCCACTTTCTTTTTGCGCTGCAGTCCCAGGCCGGGCCGGGACCGGGGCCGGGCCTTTGTTATTGCGTTTTAACTTCTGACATTGGCCCCGGCTTAGAGACCCACCGGATCGGATCGCCTTCTTCGTCGTGAAGCACTTTCTCGGCACGCACAACGACTTCAGTTTTTGGTCCTCCCCTCTTTCTCTTTTTCCGGCTGAGCTGGACGCTGTTTTGGCCCTAGATTGGCCCTGGTCTGGCCTGGGACATTGTGGCCGAGTTGATTTCCTTTTTTTTCTTGTCGATTTTTGTCGTTTACCAGAGCTCCACAGCACAAGGCCCCAACCCCAATACCGAAACACTTGCCAGAGACTACAGACTAGAGACTAGAGAGGGAGACGGAGACGGAGAAACGGTGGACAGACAAACGTAATAGCCTTGTGCCTTGTTTCTTGATAACTTCGTTTCGTTTTCATTCACTTCTGGCTGTCTGTCCGGAAAAGTAACACTTGATATCCTTTGTTGTTGTTTTTGTTGTGTTGCTTGTTGCTGGTTGCTACTGCTGCTCCTGCTGCTTTGCTACTGTGTGGCAGTCACAACTTTTGACTTTAACGCGTCTTGTTTCCCCAGTGACATGGCCTTTGCACCTCGGGTTTGTTTGCTCTTATCTGTGCCGGAGGTCACAGTTCAGTACTGACTGCAAGCCAAAAGTCAAATGAAAAGAGATGAACTCAGGACAGATAGACTTGCACTACAGGACACGATGGATATGTCCGACAGGCTGCAATGCAATTTGTCTCTTACTTGGGGGCACGTTCATGGGCCCGAGCAAGGGAAAGGGCAGGGGCTGTTTAAAATCAAATTTATAATTCAAACAACCTGCAGCAGATTCAGACATCCGTGTACACTGCCTCGAGCATGCTGCTACTGCTATCTACATGCGTACGTATCTCTCTTTCTCTCTCTCTTTGTGCCTCTTCCCGCCCGATCCGATCCTATCCGAAAATGCAAAATCAACGCAGGCAAAACAAACGCTCCATTAGACTCGTTGTTAAAGGCTGCTGAAGCAGAAAGCTGCGTCTGCCCCACAGCAATTTATCAGAGCCCGTGCCACACGCGCGCGGTGTGGCGCGTTTGTCAACGCCCAACGAGGCGTGGCCACATGGCTGCATCCAAGAAAATTAATAGACACACGCAATGGGGCAACCAAGGAGAAAGCGGGTGGACTCCAGTGCGGTAGCCACGTAAAAAAAATTCGTATTTGAGGAAATGTTGCCACTCATTTCGAGTGGAAACTAAAGTAAATGGAAAATGGAAAATAGAAAATGGAAAATCCATTTGCACGCTGCGGACTGTCAAAAGCTTGTGGCGGCCTCCATAGAAGTGGAGAGAATGAGTAAGTAAGTTCGCCGTGGTGGCCCCGGGGACCCGGTGCACTGTGGCACCTCAACTTGCAACTACAAAATTAATTACCTTTGGCTACTTGCAACTTGCTGCGGTGCAGTTTCAGCTGGTTGCCGCTCCAACTATGGTTGGGGCTGTGTCTGCTCCTGAGGCCAGTTAGGTGGATAGGCGTGGTCGCAGTTTGCATGCCTCCCCCCACCACGAACACACATACCAAAAAGATGGTTCAGTTCGGCGTATCCGCTGACTGCTTTTAAAGCGCCAGCCACAAAAAATAAAAGTAGTCTCGACTACGTAGTAGAACCCAGAAACTCTGGGCCCAAGTTTCCTTTCCTTCATGGGGGAAAACTGCGGGCGGCTAGCGGAAGTGACAAGCAGCTGCAGAAGCGCTGCGGCAGGACCAACAGAACCAGCAAACCAGCGACAACAACTAGAGTAGATAAAACAAGAGAAAACACTACTATTAAGTGAGCCAAAATAACAACGAATCATACATACACTAACGCGAAAAGACAGAAAAGCACAGACAAAGATTTAGGGACTTTGGATGGAAAACAGCAGCAATTGATTGATGAATGATGGAGTGATTTATTCTAGAATTTATTCCTATAAAATCTAAGAATTTTCATCTAAAAGTAATTAACATTTAGTCAGTTTAGTTCTTTGAGTGCTTACCACTCCAACGATCACTCAATCCTCCACTAGTTGTAACTCTCTTTCCTGACTCTGGGACTCTGATCTGACCCAACTGATCAGCTTTCCAAGCCTCATACTCTTGGCCAGATAGAGTATTTGTTGTAAGATGCCTGCGGGCCAGCAGCGGTTAGACAGAGTCTAGAGTATCAAAAGAGGGCGGGGGGTGCGATGCGAGCGGTGGAGGCACTGGAACGGATGAGGTACAACGTGAAAAGTATGTTTTAATAAAAGCGGAAATGAAGCAACGTTACCGTTATTTCCTGTTTGCGCGCAGTTTTGTTGGAGGCTGCAAAGCAGACGGCGAATAAGGGGGAGACAGACCAAAAGAGATAGTGAGAGAGCGAGAGAGACGTTAAGGGCAGCTGCATTTTCATTCCCTGCAAAAAACCAAAAATGATAAACCGCAAACTACTTAAAAAAGTTGCAAGCACCGGCGACGCAGGCGACGCAGTCGGCAGCAAAAACTTTTCCTAAATAGACGAAATTAATGAGCGGCAACGAACGTAGTACGAACAGTACGTAACTTGCCCCCTCCGGCAACACAGATCGGTTTAAGGATGAGCACAAGGTGGATAAGGGGGCATAGAAACTTGCAACCAGACTGAGGCTGAGCCTGAGTGATGGAGAGATTCTCATTGATTCCGCTTCGGGGAGGGGGAGATGCTTATTAAATTTTAGAGCGATCGCATCGACCCCCACAAATGGGCTCTGCCAAATGAGAATTATGTGGGATAAGCCCCCATATGGACTGGGGATTGGTTTTCATTTCCCAATCCCATTTCACCTTTATAAAGAGTGGGTGAGAGAGCCTGTTTGTATGTGTGTGTGTATTCTGTCTTATCTTGCTCCAAATCTTCTGCCATCCACATGCTTGGGAGAGTGAATTTTCCTTTCCTTTTCAGGGAAAATCAGGCTAATAAAACATTTGCAAGCAATCAGAAGTTTCAGCGACGCTCGACGCTCCACATCGATGGTTGTCATTGCATGTCTGGCGTGCCTTGGCTCCGAGTCGTAGACGGAGTTACAGGTTCCCATCACTTGGTTGCCTTCTTGGCTGGCAAACGAGTCAGAGTACTCTTCTTACTCGTAATGCAAAATGAATGAACGAAGACACTGTCGTCTGTCTACCCCATGTTGCCCTCCTCCGCCCACTGTCTGGGCTTTGCTGTCTTTCGTGCCCCACTCGAAGCCGGAAAAGTCGTGCCTGCCAAAATGAAAACGAAATGAAATGTTCGAAAAGTTGTTGAAAATAGCATTCGGCGTTGACAAATAATTTCATATCATGTCTGCGCTCTTTCTCTCTCTCTTTCTCTTTTTGTTGGCACAGGACCAGCTCTATCTTCAGAGCCGTGGCCGTGCCTTTTGATTTCTTTTCATTTCGGTATTTTTTGTCTGAAGGGTTGGATCAATTTCATTTGATTTTGAGCACCCTTTGCGGGACATGAGACTATGCCGAGGCACAAGACACGAGACTATTAAAGGGACCACCCGCACACGGCGCACACAGCCCACACACTTTTCCCCATTCACCTTTCAGGGGGGTCTGTCCGTCTGTCTTCCAAATCTATTCAGCAGAATCATCCTATAGAACTTCTTCTTCCTTTTTTTTTGACAAATTCTCTGCTCTCGTTGCGACACAAGCTCAATCACTTTGGCCAAAGGCGGATTTTAAAGTCTTTAACTTTTCTTTTGACTTTTTGTATTTTGATCCGATGTAGAAGCGGGGGATGGGGGGCTTCTAAAAACTCGCTAGAACTTCTACACATCTCGTCTTCCCCCCTTTTATTTTTGTTGGATTTGGCAAAAAGAAGTTCATGGTTCAAAAGGATTGCAACAGCAACAAGAATAACAAAAGGGTGGGGGGAGTGGAAGTGGATGGAGGGTTAGAAGAACAAACAGGCATCCAGCAATCTTTTTGATGGCACCTCAGCTCGCTGCCTGCCATCTCATCCCAGTGGATGCCACGAGCGCCCCACAGTGTGTGTGTGTCTTTTTTTGTGTGTGTTTGTGTGTGTTTGTGTGTGTTTGTGTGTGTGGGTGGCAGCACTCAGGCGTGCGTGTCTGTCACCGTTTGTCGTGTGTGTGTGTGGGTGTTTTGGCCTAGGGGCTTTTCCCCGCTTTTCCCGCTTTTGGCTTTGGCAAAAGTGCAGAAAATTTGTGCAAGTTACGTGCTTGATTACATTTTTCCAAACTTTTTTTCTGCCCACACCAATTTTTGCCCCATTCGATTTCGCCATTGCCGCATTGACGGTTGTCTGGCAGAGTGCTCGATAAGGTTAAGGTTGCGCATAGTTTGGGTGATCACACCACCACCCCCACCCATAAAGCTAGTGCCACCATAGTGGCACATCGATTAATGAATAATAAACCAGACCAAAGCAGAGCTGAACTAAACTGAACTGAGCTGAGCTGACACCTGTGTGTTCAGGTGAAAGCGCAAGCACTAAAAGCTTTTAACAAATTGTGGTCGCCCTGTAATCGGCTTAAATTAAACAAATCTAAGCAATTAAGTGGACGGCCAGCCTTAAGTCCCTGCAAAACAAATCTCCAATCAAATGGCAAACAAAGCAATCAACCCCTTTGCACTGGGATTGTCATGACATTCTCCGAAAGAGCGTAAGCTGTAAGCTCACAGGAAAACTCGAATGGCAGTGAGAAGCCAGAGAAACAGAGACAGAGACAGCAACTGGAATGCAATCTGAATTTTTAAGCCCTTTGTTTGTCAGTTATCTCTGGAGGAGACAAGTTCTTGCCTAATTGAGGAGGGGTTCACTTATGATTAACCGACTTGATGCACAGGTTCGATGTTCGATTGGTTAATCACTGAAAGCGGAAATGACTTGGCAACTAAACAAGACCCAGAGAGACAGGAGACCCACAGATAGTTGACAGCAGAGAGGAGACAGTAAACCCAG
This sequence comes from Drosophila bifasciata, assembly GCA_009664405.1. NCBI lineage: Eukaryota > Metazoa > Arthropoda > Insecta > Diptera > Drosophilidae > Drosophila > Drosophila bifasciata. Next base: position 11,237,647 of record CM019044.1, read on the forward strand.
AGACAGTAGACAGGAGTGTCTGCACCACACACATGGCGTATGATGGATTTCCCTTGCATCATGTCCCATGCACAGGACACATACAACATGTTGCAAGTCCTCTCCTGTCTCTGTCTCTCTCTGGTTGTTGTTGTTGTTGCTGCTCTTCACTCTGTAAAATTAGTTTTGCACTTTGTACATTGTCAGTGGCATTCTTTACATTTCTTGTCTGTCCTGCCCTCCTCCTCTGTTCAGGGCCACTCCACATCTATCTGGCTGCAGCTCCTGTTCCGGCTCCGACTCCGTTCCGTTTGCAGGTCGAAAGTTTCGGCAGTTGTGTGTCCCGCAGCTTGGGACCTAACTCGGTTAAGGTTCGGCCATCCCACAGCTGACACTGGCTAAGGCATGGTCCCCTGTCCCCAGTCCCAGTCCCATGTCCCATGTCTCTAGTTTAGCTCTGGCTCTGGGTGCTTCAGCCTGTCATGTTGCACATCTGCTGCTGCTGTGTGGCTTCGTTTCTGTTCTGTCTCTGGCCCTGGCCCTGGCCCCCTGTCTGCTGTGTATTAGTTACCAAAGCGACTTTCACGTGGTTAGTTTCCTGCCGCAGACAAAACTATGCACATTTAACGCTAAATGGGTTGTTCGCCACTCCCACTACCACTAGCAGTACCCCCCACTCTTTACCACTTGTCTCAGACAACTTTCCATTACTTTTCTCAGCCTCTTTACCCTTTTGCTTGGGGCCCTTCGTAAATCAGCTCTGGCCAAAGCTTTGAAATTTATTTAAATGCCCAAAAGCTCGTAATAAAAGAGCCCGAGACAGACGTAGATTTATGCAGCAGCCATATGCCAAGTGGCATGTGAAGTGGGCAACACATTTTGGTCCAGGCCTAAGCCCCGTCTGTACTTGGCACTGATTGCTAGACACACACACACAGCCCGATACACACACAGAGATACACTATTGCACACACAGAGATACATATGCATTCAGTTTCATTTGCAGCTTACAGCGACAGTGCTGCCGCCGCCACACCGTTCCCCACGCACTTAGCCAAATTGCACTCGGCTTGGCCAATGTCTTCGCGCAGTCGCCTCCCGTTGCCATCGTAAAGCGTTAAAACCGCATTTGCAAACTAACACCATGACACAAACACACACACACACACACACAACATCAGTTTCCCTCTCTGCCACTACCCACCCATATACGTTTCGTCTACTTGCAGCAGTCCCTTGATGCTGCTGCTGCTGCTGTTGCTGTTGCTGCTTTTGGTGCGTTTTTAAAATGTAAATCCTAGAAATTTTATGCACATTGTGCAAAGAGAGACCAGTGCGCCCCTCGCTCCTTTTGCTTTATACTTTAGCCCAGCATTCCCCTCTGTTCACTGCTGTTGCTGTTGCCACCACTTTCTCTGTCTGCCGTTCCCCGTCCCTGTCTCTGTGTGTGCCTTTGCCATGGCTTATATAAAATTTTGTAAAATTGCATTTACACCACAAACACATTTGCATTTGAAATGCGCTGCTGCTGCTGCTGCTGCAGTTGTTGTTGTTGTTGTTGGTGTTTTGCTGCTGCTGCTGGTAATACAACTACAAGAGTCCCCCGCAGGCGAACAACCAAATCGGACATGTCCATTGCACAGTGGAGCAAAATCTGCAAGGGAATGGCCAGTACTTAGGAGTGCACACTGGCTTTAAAGATATGTGGCTTTAATTTTGCAGAGACTCATCTGTTTGCTGCTGAAAGAATTGCGAGTTGGAAATCATTTGATTGCATTCAATTTATGGCAACAATCGAAGGTAAATGGATGCTCAGTTGTTTTCTATTGCTATTCAATGACTTGCCTTTAGGAGGCCCTGTTCAATGTACATTCAAAACTTCACTCAATTGAAACATATTCAACATGTGAACTACAGCTCAGCCAGTAAATGAAATCGGACATCTGTTGCAGTGTGTCCATGCCACTGTTCAACTGTTGAAAGTCTCGGCGAGTCGGTAGTTTCTTGCATTTGTTTAGCTTGCAGCATTTTGTAGCCTGGAAATCCTGTTTAGCAATATCCTCGGCACACAACAACATGTCAGTAAGGCTCCTCCATTCAGCATTCGGCACATGGCAAGCACTTGTGCCTCTTGGCTGGCTTTAAGCTGGCGCAGAGCTCCGCTTGTGAATGCCGCATTAATTTAATCGAAATGTCCATTTCTGTGGAAATTATATTGCGGCTTTTGATGTGTCAAAGGAGTGGTGGTGGTGGGAGAGGCGTGATTACGGCTTTGACACCCTCTCAAAGAGAAAGGCTGCCCCTCGAGCGCCCGGGCAACGCAGGACTCGGGACAGTGATTACAGCTTGAGACGCAATTTAATTATAAATAGCGCCAATTAATCAGACCTTTCCCGCCCTAGTCCGCCGGCTCAAAGCCATGCAATGCTCGCTCAAACACAATGACACCCTGGGACAGTCCAAGAAGCCCGACCATTGTCTTCGGCCATCTCTCTTTGCCAGTCTCCTGATTCGCAGCCATTGTAGCCTGGCCAGGACTATGCAGCCAGCTCCGTGCTGCCACGCCCAACGTTTTGCATAACTTAAGCTCTTGCCAACGGGTTGTTCTCGCTGTTCATGTTGTTCGTGTCGTGTTCTTGTTGTTGTCGTTGTCCCTTGCTGCGTTAATTTGATTTAAGCATTTATGGCATGCGGTTCCGCTTAGTCCCCCACCCCCCGCCATCTGGAAGACGGAGCCGTGGCATGAGGTCAGCGTTAAGCCCACAGCCACCATATCAATGTAGCACAGCACTGGCTCCGCTTTGACACGGTAAGCAAGGGAGGAAAGGTGTGTTTGGTTTGAGCTCTCTCTCTCTCCTGTAGTCAAAATGTACTCAATATTCACTGTACGGCAAGTAAACAACAAACCAAAAGGCATACCTCAGTTTTTGAACTGCACTCAGAAATGTTTCCTTTCCATCAAAACGAATTCAATCCTTAAATTCGACATGTCTCCGCGTAGTTTTCGATACTCGTATTTTTGGCATTTCAACAATTGTCTGCAGCTTGTTATGCATTTAACCTACAAAACTGAAACCGCTGTCAGCTCAGGCAGAGAAAACAAAAAAAAAATGCCACAGCGAAACATCAAGCGACCTTCGCACATATTTCGTGCCCAAAAATACCTACAAGCGGGGGCAGGGTGGGGTGGGGATTTCCGCCTGCCAATATTGTATATGCGGAAAGTTTTCTTTTTGCCCCGTTCAGGGTTTCTATGTGGTGCCACCCACAACAGCCGCAGTCGCAGCAGCGGCAGCATCATCAGAAGCCACAGCCGCAGCAGCAGCAGCGAGCAGAGAGTCGCGTAGAACGCATAAATTTTTATTCAATTTCTGTCATTTCACGGAAATTTCACAAAACGTATAAACACATCACTCCGTTGCTGTGCCTCTGAGGCCCGCCCCCAGCAACCGCATGCCACACTGGAGCCACATCGAACCAAATCCCAGAACAGGAAGAGGACCAGAACCAGAACCAGGCCCAGGACCAGAATCAGAACCCAGACCCATGCTTTTCTGCCTGCATTGTACATTTGCGGTTGTTCGGGCTTTTTTTGGGCTTCTAACTGAATGTACCTGTATCTGTATGTGTGAGTATGTGAGTGTATCTGTATGCGTGTGTGGGTTTGGATGGGTATTGCCCTATTTGTGTGTGTGTGCGAGAGCTTAACCTGAACGTTATGTATACGCCGCATGTGCCACATGGCCAAAAAGCACGCGCGCCAAATATTATTTTCAGTTTTGCCACACACACACACACATACACTCAAGCAGCGGAAAAGTATTTTGCGCTTAAAGAAGCGCCAGGAAACGACAACGGATGTGGCACAAGGAATGCAAATAAAGCAGAGGCAGTGGCAGTGGCAGTGGCAGAGGCAGTGTCAGAAATAGAACCAAGAGCGCAGACCGCCACCGAAGCCTGAAGCATAAAAGGGGCAAAAAGCAAAAAACCCCCATAAGACGCTGCCTGTCGAAGCCACACACAGAAGAGAGAGGCAAACAGAGTGAGAGGGGACAGAGCTGGAGAATGTGAGAACTCTGTGGCCGGGGCAAGCAGCCGAGCTAAGTAAATTTTCAAAACATTTTGCTCGTCGTTGCGCTTTTGTCGCATTAGCGTACGTGATAACGTCATGCCAAAGACTCGTTCCCAACAAAAAAAAAAAAAAAAAAAAAAGAAATAGGAACAACAAGCAAAAGCTAACCCATATGTACGGATATGCCAGGATCTAGTACACGAACGACCCTACCCCCATATAAGAAAATACTGTACTATACGTACGTATGTGTTTGCATCTACTTATTTTGCAGAGTCTGCTCGAATTTTTGTGCGCTCTCCACGCTGTGCGTATTGAATTTATTTTGTTCCCGCTCCTTTGCTTCTTTGCTACAGTATCTAATACGCCCCTCCCAGCCTGCCCCCCCTCTTGATGGCACAGAACAGGCCATGAATAACAAGAGCAGTAAGAAAAACTAAGGACTACGGAAATCCAGATCTTATCGACACAAACATAAACTTTTTTTCCAAAACGAAACTTTTAAAGTTTCAGCGAAAAAGAATCTACGTACATGTATATGTATGTATGTATGTATGTGTGTGTGTGTGTACATCATCTGATGGCTTCAAGTGAAATTTTTTAACAAATTTCAGCAAAAAAATTTCAGCCATAATTGATGGCTTTGGTTAAGCTGAAAACCCATCGATGCCCCACTCAGAGGCACTTGACTTGAAGCATTAGACGAAAGTTTTCCAAGCAAATACATACATATATAGTATATACATACGTACATATATGTATGTCTTGAGCCGGCTGTCTGCGCTGCTGAAGTCGACGCTCCGCCACAAATCAATGTAAATGGCTTGCATACATTACTCATACGCAGTGTGGCACAGAATGCCTTGGGGAGGGGGTTGGGGGGTGGTGGTGTAAAGGGATAGAATGCGCTGGCAGGGATTCGAAAACTTGCAGCTAATGATGCTTCAATTGCTGCTTCTTATGAGTTGCAAAACGTTGAATGAATGAGCGCCATTGCATTCAATGGGCCACAAGAGTGTGTTGGCTGAGACGAGTGGTGGCGGGGAGGGGGCGAGCATGCAAGACCTTCAAGTGCAGCAGCAGCAGCAGAAGGAGCGGAGCGGAGCTCGACTTGCTGCCACTCCTGGCACGGCTGCCACTGCCACTGCTGCTGTGCTGTTGCTCCAAGTAAGTGCCAGGAGACGTTGCTGCCACAGAGAATGTGAATGGGGGATGCAGATGATGATGATGATGATGACAACAACGACGATGTTGATAATGATGCATGCTGCAAATCAATTTTGTTATATTATGCCAAAAGTGTGCACACTCCAAAGCCCTGGGGGAAAGTGCAACAGCCACCAAGGGAGGGGCAAGAACGAGAGAGAGTGTTGGTAACAAGAGATGGATGGAGAGAGGGATCAGCTAACATTAGCAGCTCAGAGGTTCCACCCAGACGCTCAGACGCTTTTATGTGTGGCCCTGCTCCTTGAATGATTTTCAGCTATTTCTATTTCTATTTTTTTTTTTTTCGGTTTTGCTTGTTCTCTCCTTTGCTCCTCTCTTGCTGGTTCGGGTTTTTATGCGCCACGCCCCCATAGCAATGCCAGGCGGTATTACTTTTGCCATTTTTGTGTCGTAATACTTTGCAGCCATGTGGCATGTTGCAAACATCCCTCTTCTCTCCCTCCTCTACCAGGGATCTGCTCTATTGGCAATGTAACAAATGTTGCACTTTCCCATTTTGCTTCTGCTGCCCCACATTTTTTGTTTGCTTGGGAATTAGTAGTACCATTGCCTTGGGATATATGTATGCCAGTATCTATTCTACACGCCTCTCCTCTCTCTGCATTCTATCTCGATGCTCAGTTTGCTCGGATCTGTTGGGGTATTTTCATTAGAAATAATTTTCATTGAAATGCCAATCCCTCGCATTGATGTATAGTATGTACATAACATTCCCCATTGGCTGACCACCCTGTGTGTTTGTGGCATTTTCGATCCTCAATTATTTTCAATTAAGGGCTTAAATTATTGCACAATTTCTGACTGAAATTGATGGTGATTTGTGCTGGCTGCTTGCTGCTTGTGGGCGTCGAACTCTAGTCACGGTTCCACTTGAGCCAATATATACGAGTAGTAGCATATTTGTTTCATTTGAAATGCAATTAATTAATAATTTACAACAGCAACTTCTTTGACCATTTTAATGAACAGAAATTCAAACAATGCAAGCGCAATTAAACGCAATTCTCAGCCACAAAACGATTTTTTGTTTGCCAAACCAGTCAAAAAAACGCGTGGCAAATGTATTGACAGAACTTATAGAAATGTAAATAAATTGATTATCCATGTTTAATTGCAATAAAAACTATTTGTATGCACAAAAAACAAATGCAATTGTTTTATGGTACTGATAAAAAAATTTTATATATAAAATTCATTACGAAGTTCTTTCTGTAAATAAAATTGAATTGATTTTGGTTTTTGGGTTTTCAAAGTTTCATGACCCTAAAACGATTTTATAATCGAAAATCAAAGCGTATTTGATGGATAAAAAGCAGCAGCATAGAAAGGGAGAGGGAGATAGAGAGTGAAACTGACAGATAGAGAGAGGCAGAGAGACAGAGTAAAAGACAGATAGAGTGAGAAAAGAATAAAGCACAACTTGGCCTTCTTCCTCTTCGTTTTTTCTGTGTCCAATGTGGACATTGCCAAACTGTTACAACATTTTCATTTTAATCTTATTAAAATGTTACACGCTGCACCCCGCTTCTCTCCTCTCTCTCACACTCTCTGACTCTGGCTGGGGCACAATTTGATATTGAAATAAGTTTTTAAATTAATTTTTTGTTAGCCAAAGTTGGCCAAACTGAACTGAATGGTGCTCTCTGCCTGCTCTGGGCTCTCGATACTTCCTTCATTTCACTTCAGTTCAGTGCTTTTTTTTTTTTTTTTTTTTTTGTGCGGAAAGATGCTGCCTGGCAAAATGGGCGTGTGAATGGACCAATTGTGCTCCATATTGATTGAATCGACAACGACAGTGATGGAGAGAGAGTGAGAGCTGTGTGTGTGTGCACAGCAATTGTTAGCTATTTGTTGCTGCAAAATTGAAAAACTTTTTCCGTGCTGGCCCTGGCTGGCCCTGACTGGCCTGCCGCTGATTGACAGAAGTGTAACAAAAATCGTAATTAAAACATAATTGTTGACTGCTCAAGTAAAACGTCTATATCTAAGATTGAAGCGCAACTTAAAGTTTAAAGAGAATAATGAGGAAAGTGTAGGAAATGGTAGATATAATATGTAAGCAGTCGCGAGTTTCAATTCCATAAGGGTAGAGTAGCATCTATTGGGTGCTGTTTCCTTCCCTTTGAAGCTGCTGTTCGGAATTATATTACCTTTCACAAGGGTATCCCCCAAAAAATTTATACAAAAGAGTGTGGCCTGCCCCGCCACAACATTTCCCAGTGCCACAATTGCGTGTTTATTTATGAAAATACTTGTAATGTGCCCCCCGGCGCCGCTTGTAGTGGCACAAGTGAGTGCACCCCCCACTCCCCCCAAAAGTTGTTCGTCAGTTTTTCCCAACCAGGCAATGTCTGTCCCAGTCCCAGTACCACTACCAGTAGCAGTCGTCCCTATGCCCCATAACAGTGTACATTCCCCCCATAACAGCAATGGCAGTTTGTCTGTTTGAATTTCGTGCGCATTTCATTTGCCACATTGTTGAAACGCTTCTCACATGCAGCACAGCACACCAGCCAGCACCAGCATGGTGCACCCTCTGCACTACTAGTGCATAAATCACATGAAACAACGCTCTCTGATTTTTCGCATATGATATTTGTGATTTCCGGTGGGTTGAAAGCAAAGAAGTATAGTAGATGATGGAACAACCCCATGCAATGGAGAGTGCTACGGAAAAAGCCAACAAACATTGCAGTACACACACACACACAGATACTCATAAAAAGATAAAGATACAAAGCGAAAGCAAACAGAAAACCCCACCGAAAAACTGCACTGTGATGAGCAATAAAAATCAGAATACAATGAGAGGAGACGACTGAATTATTACATGGCATTTCGGGGCCATGATTTGTTATGATTCCTCCCGTGATGTTTGATTGTGACTGCTGCAACAATGCAATGCATTTTATGCTGCCATTAAAGTCTGCCACTGTCTCTCTCTCTCTCTCTCTCCATTTTTTTTTCTGTACTGTTTCTGTTCCTTGTTTTACTTTCCGCCTGGGATATTCCCCGAGTGCAGCAGCATCGAATGCATTTTGATTTTCCTGCTGATAAAGCTGCGAGCAAAAAATAATTTAGAAAAACACACACACACACATATGTATACACACACAAGTTATTCTTGCGTAATCCAGCAGCTCATTGCTTATATCTCTCTGGCCATTTGCCATTTTTATTTCATTTGCCACACTTTTGCCTCCTCCACCCGCACAGCAGCCAGTGACATTTTTCAATTTACTTCGGAGCACACAGACTCCGACTCCGACTGCGACTCCGACACAGACCTGAACCCCAACAAAAACAAAAAAAAAAAAAGAAAGATATATATATAATAAGTTAGGAAACCCTAACTTCTGAGCTCGCTACGGCGTAAATTTACACATTTTTCTGCCACATTAAGCGGCACCAAGTCGAGCCGAGCCTTGGCCTGGGCCTGGGCCAGGATTTGGGTTGAGCTGGGTCCGGGCTACGGGGCTGGGTCTGGGTCTGGGTCTGGGGCTGGTGAAATTCCCTAAAGTGCAATAAACATGCGCGCTACAGTCGCACACATACACATATGGACACTTCCCATGGCCCACTTAAATTTAAGCAAGAGCAGCGAATGGGTAATGTGAGAGAAGCGTCTCGTTAGAGTAGGAGATGGAAAAGGATGAAAATACCCTGGGATTTAAATATTGATTTATGGATTCCTGTATAAGTATAAAATTAAAGGATTTATTCAATATTTTATTTAAAGTTCAAGGTTTTTATTTGACATCTGAATAGCAAAAAGTTTAAAAGACATACGAGAGTGAAAGTTGGACAACCAGTCCATATGCCAAAAGTAACTTTCTGCTTAAATCATCAATCTCTCTTTGCAAGGGTAGCCACAGCAACAACAACAACTTTTCCCAGCTCCAAATATAATACACTATATGAGCAGACTTATACAAAAAAAATGAAATAAACTTCAAATAAGCGAGCAAACCATTTTCAAGATGGCTTACTGTCTGTCTGCCTGTACAATATATTATATTTTCCACCATTTTCCACCATTTCGTTGGGACAGTTTTTCGAGGGGTTTTCAGGGGCTTCAGCAGAGCTGTGCCAGTTTAAAGGCAACGAAACTAAACTAAAGTGTCTTGGCCCCCAATCTTGGAGCGAAAGTTTTCTGATTGTCCTTGTCTCTCCTTGTCCATGTCCTTGTACTCGCATGTATGCTGGACTTGTATAAATATATATATCGGTATATATACATTTGTAGCTTTCTCCTTGTTAAACACTCAACGGTTAAGGGCTGCACAAATATTTATTGTGTCATTGATTTTGCCGCTAAGCCGTGCTCCGTGTTCCATCCTCAGCTTCTTTTTTTGTATTTACCAAGAGAACTGCTGCTCCTCCTGCTCTGCTGCTGCTGGACTACCTCTGAGGAGCTGAGAAAAAGTACCCAAGCAAATATTAAACATCAGCTCAGACTGCAGATACAAAAATTCGAAAAGTCGGATCTAAAATTAAATGTCATGCAGTGTATAGTATTCATTTAATTGGGATTCAGCTACAAAGATCAGTCACGGAATATGGCTTATAGTATGGAAAAAACTTAGCCAAAAACTAATTTCGATTGAAATCTGATGTAAAGTCAATTGCGATACCCTTTTGAATGCACAAACTAATTTGATTAAATATTTTTGCAATACCAACACACGCTCCACGATGTTAATTAATTACAATTTGAACTCTCTCTTTTCCCTCTCTCTTTGCAGGTAAGTCGATGGGCAGATGGATATGCAATTTATGTCCGGGTATGTCAATATATGAGGCAATAATTTGCGTATGACTTGTCAGTGGTTTAATTAAAATGAACTGCACCATAAAGAGCAAACACATGGGGCATGCAACACATACAGATGTACATACATAGTGATGCACAGAAATACAGATACAGATATCCAGAGTACAAACGAATGGGAGAGTGGCGGGATTGGGAGCCGCCGGACAGCCAATGGCGTGTAAATAAAACTAATCCCGGGCTGAGCGACCGCATAAATCAACCACAATCCGGCACGGGGGTAGATTCACGGGTAGGTCCCGTGTCCAGTGCTGGACTCTGTCCGGCAGTTGATCAGCCAGGCGAATGTAATTATAAATCATCGGGTACTCGGCCACACAAATATGCAATATAAAAAGCACCTGCAGGCCTAATTGGCTCGCCATGAGTGGGAATGCACAATATGCATCAATAATTCATGAAATTAAATAGCTTCCTTGGCAGCCAGCAAGGGGGATTGCAAAATGAGTGGAGGGTAAAGGGTAACACGCCCCAGAGAGTGGGAAAGAGAGAGAGAGAGGGAATGAGCACTTGATAGACTCAACTTGTCTGACATGTTCATATCATGTCACTCATACGCGCCGCACTCCACCTGTCACATAAAAACCAGACACGTGGGAGCTTATGCAAACAAACAAACACACATACACATACACATACGAGTATGTATATATATGTAGATATATGTATGTTATTTTGTATGTATAGATAGACAGAAGCCAAATGAGATGACAGCTTCATAATAATAAATTAAAATATTAGCGCTTAATTAAAATTATCAATTCACTCGAACCACCAGCGATTTGTCACTGAGGTAAAGGTCCCATCAGCACACTGTGTATGCCGCACTCACCTCTCACACACAGTCTTTCGCACACACACACACACACACACACATTCTACCCACTCTTTCGCACACACACACTCTACCCTCTCTCATTTCTTGCATAAATAAATCATAAACCACACAGATACTGGTTCGTATTTGCCCGCCCACTTTCTGCCTTTGGCTCGACATTGTATTGCTGCGTGTTCGAGGCTTAAAAAAAAGATATATGTATGTACATATACGCATATATTTTTCAACTAAATCCATATTTATTTAATGCCATTTTTGGTGGCACACACACAATAACAATTAATTAAGTGACGGGGCATTATTGTTTATTTAACGTTTTTGGTTTCACGGCTAACCCCATGGCCTTGCCTCTCCAGCAAAAATTTACGAAATCGATCGAATAATGACACGATATTGTTGGGCGATAATATAATAGGAATATATGGAATATATATGTGCATATGTAAGAATATATGGTCTACATTTGAATTGACTCAAATAGTTTTAAAGAGATAGAGTTTGAACTTTACAAGTGTAGATACATAGGAATAGCTATAAGTTTATAAATAATTGGTGAATAATTTATGGAATAATCAACAAAGTCCTAAGCTAACGTGGATACTCGAAAAATCCATTCCACTTCGCTTGACCTTTACAGATATCTTTAAATCTTTATTTAATGGGAAAATAAATTGCAGAAAATTGATAAAAATGATTGAAAAAGCCAATTAATTCTAAAGTAAAACAAATAAATAATAATAAGATTGAATATGAAAGGGCCAAAACAAATTCGAAATAAATAATTAAATAAAGCATACAAATACAATTACAAAACAAAGACATCAATTATGTAAAAACCTCAAAAATCGCCTGTAAAAACACAACCAACCAAATTTAAATTATATTTTCAATTTAACTTCAACTACAAGTAAAATAATTAAACATGAAAATGCACCCAGAAACAAATAAAATTAATAAGAGATTGGATTATAAATTACACAGTAAAGATATCAATCATTGTACGTGTATATGTGCATACAAGAAAACCAAACTAATTCCTTGTCAAACCCACACACAATCCAAAGTCTGAACTAACGAACTTCCCTGCACATTTCCCAGCTCATTTTTCACGTTAGTTAACTGACTGCAAACAGGATTCAATTGCACTGCCCCTTTGCATATGTAGTATCCATAAATCAATCAAGCTCAGCTCGAGTCACCTCCAGCCATGCCCCCAGAGGACGACGACTAATCAGAATCCTGGTCGGGTCAGGTGCTCTCCCTGCTGCTGCTGCTGCTCGGTTGCAAGTGTCGTTGTAATGAGTAAACGGCAGCGATTTCCGTTCGCAGTAACTCAACTTCAACATACAAAATTCAATCTATTCCGAATGCAGTCAGTCAATATCCCCAATCCAACCATAAAGGGGGGAGTGTAGGGGGTGGGGCATACCTGTACAAGTGTTTACAGTTATTAATCTGATTATATTTAACGTGCCACGTCAGTGGGTGAGAGCCAGATCCAGATCCAGTTACAGATACACACAAATGGAAACGGATACGCAGAGCTACTCGTACTATCGGAATTTTCCCGTTATCTGCTACGGCTTCTGCTTGCCACTGCTTTCTTCTGCTGCTCCTTCATTTCACTCGAAACTTTTCAAGTGCCCATATAAGTAATGACATATCAGTCTGACGACGACAACGACGACTGTTCTTGCTCGCATATGCAAGTGGGAGTATCGCTGTGGAGGGTGTTTGTGGGAGGAGGAGAGTGCTCCTGAATCCAGAAGCTGGCTTCTTGTCAGTCGTTTTGCCAATTGACAGCATGACAAGTGAGCAGCAAGAGAATTCAACTCGTACATCCAGAAATATGTAAAGTAAAAACAACAAAAAGCACACAAGAACCCAAAAAAGACGAAGAGAAAACCTCCAACCCACCCACTGCCAAAAAAAAAAGGGAGCCAAAAAATGTTTTTACCATGAAAAGTTTTCTGCTGCGACAACTTTTACTTAACTTTTGCCTGCAAATGTGCAACTCTCAGTCGCTCTTTCCTATATATATATATATATATATATATCTGTATATATTCTCATAAAGTATATGCATATGTATGTAAATGGAATATATATAGAATCTGTATACTGCGAGCGTGTGTGTCCTGCTCTTGCCCAAAAGATTTAATTAATCAATTAAAGCGATAACAAAGTTTTTTGCACAGCTGGGAATATGGCCAAAAAAAAAAAAAAAAGGAAACAAGTAAGAATAATATAGACGATTATAACGACTAGGGGATACCCACTGCTAGAAGAATTGAGCTTGGAGGAATATATGGAAATTATAGCAGAGGTTCTATCACAATAAGAGGATAGTAAATTCCTGTTTATCCACTCTTCCACTCGCTCTAATAGTTTCGCATAAACATTAAACAAATTAAAGGAAAATTATGATAATCAGAAATGTATAGACCCTCCGTTTACGAGATATAAAAATCCCAAAAAGAGGGAAAACCACAGATAAATCCAAAATGTCACAAACTATTTAACAATTTAACAAAAGCATTGGGCATAAAACAAATGCATTTGTTGCACACTTTTTGGCCCGTGGCATTTGCATATTGAATTGACCATCCCGTCCCGGACACGGACACGGATACGGACACGGACACGGGCTTAGTCGAGTGAAATGCCATAAATATAGCATGCACATGACATTATTTATGTGACAGATTGTGTGATTCTTTTCGTACACTTGGGCGGCATAAATTCCAATTAGAAGCTGCTTGCTGTGGGTGGTGATGTTTAATGCAATACTCCAATAAATATTAAGTGCATTTGTGGTCGAGGAGGACTTTTGTTTATGTCGTTACCTCTAGCCATGCGGCTGCACAGTTCCCAAAGGATTCCAAGTGTATCATCCATCCACTTAGTTCATCAATCTTGGACCCCAAAATCTCTGTGTGAAATTAATTTAAAAATAGTTTTGCAGCTGCACACAAAGCTTGTTATGAAACCTCAAAGCTATTGAGCTATCTTTTTCATACATATCTTAGACTGCCTTTGGGGGCAGAAATCCTAGATGAATGCACTGCCCTTTTCACTCCGATTCTTTGTGTCAGCAAATGCATATATTTTCCTTATTTCTTTTGGGGCCGAGAATGCAGTCAGTCCCCGTGTGCTGTCTTTTTGTGGGTAAGAGCATGCATAAAATATGCCAATGTTCTGTTCCCAGAGGCACCGACAACGCATTCATCACCATTTTGCTTAAAGTGACGACTCCACACACGCATACACCAAGACAAATCTAGAGAAACACATCAAGAGAGAGAAAGAGAGAGAGAGCGAGAGAAGAGAATCACACGCAAAGCCCCAATGCAACTTCAATTCATCCGGAGTGAACATTTTTTAACACTCATACGCCCCATCTGCCGTCACAGCACAAGACACTTTGCCATGCAACTCCCTCCTCTCCCTCTTCGCTCTCTCTCTCTCTCTCCCTCTTTGTTTACCCTCTCTTTCTTCATTCTCTTCCGGACAGCTCTCTTGTTTTCTCCCAATATTTTGTCATATTCCCCCCCATTGTTGTTGTTGCTGCTGTTGTTGTTGTTGTCTTTTAAGGTTCATCAAAGCTTCAACATTGTTTGGTCACAGTTGTTGGCCATCTCCCTGCCACCCAATCCGTATCCTGCCTCTGCCTCTGCCTCAGCGTCAGCGTCAGCCTCGGCATCATCGTTCGTCATACTTCCGTAGCTGTCTTGTGAAATTTTTCCTGTGGGAGTTAAAATATGCACAAACTGGTGCCACACCCCCCCATCCCCCTCCACAACCCTCTCTGACGCTGTACCCCTCTGCAGCTGCACACGCCTCTGCTGTAGGGTTGACTTTTTCGCTTCGGTCGGGCGCCAGAGTTGCCAGGCCCAGGAATGGCATGGCATGGTATGGCATGGCAGGCCAGGACTGAGCAGCGGAGAGCAGAGGAGAGTCAGTGCAACCGAGTAGTTATGCTCCAGTGCATGTGCAACTTGTCTGTTGTTTATGACGCCCTCTTCTGCCTCAGCCTCAGCCACAGCCGCTGCTATGCAGACCCTGTTGGGCTTCTGTGGGTGTATCACTGTGTCTGTGGCTCTCCATGTGTGTGTGTGTGATGTGTGTGTGATGTGTGTGTGTGTGTGGATGCGTATGTCGTCGGCATCATCATCATCATCAACATCATCATACGTCTCGGTTTCGTGCTGGAATCGCAAGCATATCATCTACAATACACACACACACATACACATACACATAGAAAATAGTGGCTGAGGGGTGGGGGGGGTGTATAAGGACAAAGAACACGTTGGTGCGGACGGAAGCGGATGGTTAGAGAAATGGAGGAGGATCTCAACACTTTGCCTGGGCATCAAATGGAAACCACTTTGACTGCTGCTGCTGCTGCTACTACCACACCCTTACCCCCCTTGGGAAGAGAAGGGTGAGGAGGTGCCTGGCACTTTTTAGAATTTATCCTTTAATTTTGGTCTAAAGTGCAGCTTAGTTCTTGCCCGTGGCCTTACATAGTTTCAAATATCCCAATGCAACAAAAGAAAATTCGTCAAGTGATTCGCTGTGGAAATATTCCCATTAGCTAAAAGACTCATATTTTGTTTCATAAATTATTTACTTCCTTACTGAAATGAAGTCTTCTAATCAAGTTAGATTTGAAGCTTTCCAGTTGGCAGGTTCTCCTTAATCCGTTTTTCTCTTTTTGCTTTTTTACATTTATTTTTGTTTCCATTGTTGGCTTTCATTTTCCCCACTTGCCATCGCTTTGCTTTAATGAGCTTTCTCGTTTTTTTACTTTCATTTTATAAGCCAAACACCTTCATAAAGATTTGGCTTACCTTTTTTTTTTGCTGCGGTTAAAGTTAAATATGTTTTTATATTCATGGATTGATGGCAGGAAGAAGGGTTAAGGTGCGAAGCGCTGCTGTATATCGACAGAGAGATGAACGAGAACCCTACACCTACACCCTGAAAAATCCAATTTTTAATTAAATGCATGTTGGAGTATGTGTGGCAACCCTAGCTCATGGTATCTCCCCTCCACCTACCCCCTTTAGCACCCATCTATCTTTGCTCATTTCGTGCATTTCCAGCAGCAGAGCAGAGTCCAATAAAAGCAAATATTTTTCAATAAAATTGCATTTTTCTATGGAATTTATTGAAGTTGCACCCAAATGGCAGCAGCAGCATCATGGGGGCAGAGTGTATAGTATGTGGCAGGCGTGATAGGGGGGTACATTTCGTTGAGATTGTTTGCTGTGAGTAATGGCCCAGACAAATGGCAAGCAAGTCAGCAGCTTGCCATATCCACAATCCCTTCAATCTCTGGCTGTGCCTCTGAGGCTTAAACTCTTCCTCCAAGACCCACATGCCCAGCCCCATCAAGCCAGGGGAACGAGTTATTCCCTTATGGGGACGTTGGCATGCAGATCATTGCTGGAACAGAAATAATATTATGCCAGCATTATGTTCACAATGTTGTCTGCCATTAAGTCAACGGCAACAACCACTGGCAGGAATGGCAACATTTGCAGCAGCAACAGCTACCACACACACACACACACAAAGGCCAAGAGTACCCCGGTCATGTGCCCCGGGTACCGAGCAGTCAGTTTGTTGCATGGAAATCATAAATTTGGCGGCTTGTCTAGCCATGTTTTGGATGTCGAATGCAATTAGTGTATCTCAGAGATGGAGTTGCTCGTGTGACGCACAAAAGAGACATCCAATAAAGTTGATTATAAATACATATGTGGCTCAATCAATCTGGCAAGCTTTATGTGTACTCACATACATAGATATATCTTGGAAAAAGTGTACATAAAAATAAAGGAGTACTATGAGGGGATCCTTGCCTGAAACCACTCAACCACACAACAATATTTCTTGACAGCTGTAAGTACCTATTCTTAGATTGAAAAACCTTCTTCCAAGCACTATTTTGCTGCTCCATTTACCGCGAACTTTCGCATTGAGAAATGTGCTTTAAGAATATAAAAATAAATCATTTCATTGCCAGCTTTGACAGCGTCGAAATAAATTCAATAAAATGCACTTATTTCGCTTGCACTGAACGCATAATTTCCTGCCGCTTTGTGGGAGCGAACAGCCAGCAGCAACAACTCACAGCAAGAAAATGTCAGCAAATGGCGGGAATTTGACAGTGTGTGTGTGTGTGTGTGGGAGCATGAAATTAAATTCCATGCAAACAACAATAACCCTTTGAGGGTGCATCCAAAAACCAGCTAAAAATGGAGCCAATGCAATAATACAAGCCCCAGGGAGACGGGGCCAGAACGGGGCTAGGGATGACCCAGGGAGACGTGGGCAGAACGGCCCTAGGGAGGAGTGCCTGCGTGCTGTGTCCAAGTGGCTGCAGGGCCAAAAGGGTTTTCAGGGTTCACTCGCCGGCCAAATAAAGTGAATCGAATTTAATGTCGAAAGTGCAGCATATAATTGGCTTAATGCTGCGGGAGGATCATGCTTTTGCCGGTGCCTGACACGCAATACCATAAACTGCAGCTGCCACACGGTGTCCACGCCACGCCCCCACCCGATCTCTCCCCTCCTCTCCACTCAGCAGCCATGGCCTTTGTGCGTTCAGCGTTAAAAGCGCAAAATTCAATTTCATTTTATTGTTCGTTAGTTAAAGGTAAGCAGGACAGGGCGAATGGATGCTGTGCGGGGTAATTGCATTCTGGGCCACCTGTGAGGTAGATGGAGAGGACAACACAATAAAAACTACACTCAAAAGATACCGCTGCGTATGAGCAATATTTGTGCTACACCGGAGGGTGCCAGGGGTACACATGAACGTATGTATGTATGACAAATAAATCTTAATCCAATGTTAAGCCAAAGTCAAATCATGGCAATGCCAACATCGAATTTCCAATCCAAATGACAGTGTCCATGGCCAGGCCAAATGCCAATTGCCATGTCCAAATGGTAGTTAACCAATCGAAGACATAGCATGGCCCCAGGTTCGTACCTTTGCCCTTGCGTCGCTACCTTAGCTGCCTTAACTTGGACTGTTCCAAAGGCAACATAATTGACCCACTTAGCTTCGGGTGGAATGGCATCCATTTGCCTGCCTGTCTTTGAGGTTATGCGTGTATGCCATGTCCTGCCTGGCCCCCTACATGACTTTGATATGAAATAACCAGAGCGCCGGAACATCAACAGAAGCTCGGACTGTGTCATCAATATTGGATGATTGGAATATCGTTTTGGGTTTGAAAGGGGATGGGCAATAGTGCAGCAATTAGCTGGGGGGCAACACTTTGATGTTCAATATCTGGATGTACATCCAAAGGAGGTATGCAGTATGCACAATGTGGATGGAGGGATCTACCCATAAACAAATTTCTTTTTAAATTTCCCATTGTGTAACAGATCTATTATCAAACCTACTTGTTATTCGGTTCTCCTTTAGTTCGTTAAGATATTCATGGCCCAAATATGAATAGCAAAAACCCCTACTCAGAGGCAACTTGTTTATCCCTCTGCCACTTACTGAAAGATTATCAAATGACAATGATGAAGAAGCAGCCCATGCGGCAGCCAGACGCCTCTCTGCCTCTCCATTCAGCATTTATCACATTTTTCGGTAGAATTTCTTATTCATATGCTCAAGGACAATGCTTTACCTTTGCTGTGAGCCCGCTTCGCACATAAATTTTCCAGCATTTTTGTCACAATTTCTTATCTCATAAGCATAAAATTAACAACCAACCAAAATGGCGTCAAAATCAACGTAAGCCCACGTCGGATGGGAATACACGCAACAGAATGCTGGCAATGGAGAGCCTGAGCTGGAGAGCTAAGGTATGGGTGGGGTGTGGGTGGGATGTGGGTGTGGGTGGGGGTGTGGGGTACAGAACATTATTTAAAATCGACGCCTGCGGCGCAGCTATAAAAATTTGTGCGCGATAAAACGGAATTATGAACACAACGAAAAAAGAAGCCCCACTACAACAACAACGGCAACGACAACAACGACAACGACGACGAAGACGATGGCAACGACATCGACAACCAAGATGAAGATGAAGACCCTGTGGATGTGGATGTGGGTGCGAGACAAACAGGCCACGGCCAAGACCAAGACAGGAGGGGACAGGGACACGTGTTCTTATTAATTTTAATGCATATTAAAAATCGCATCCCGAGGGCGCCCAAAAACACACTAAGAGTTTCCCCTATTCCACAGGAGCTGCCAGTAGCTGCAGCTGCCCCGCCCCCAACCACACAACAACAACAACAAATGTCGAGCGTTGTGTATCAATAAAGCCCCAAAGAGAGGCTACAATATAGGGGAGCACACAAAACATTATGGGGCCCAGAACTCGTAAAATATCTAAAAACCACACATACACACACACACAGACACCACATACTC
Source organism: Drosophila bifasciata (assembly GCA_009664405.1). Classification (NCBI taxonomy): domain Eukaryota; kingdom Metazoa; phylum Arthropoda; class Insecta; order Diptera; family Drosophilidae; genus Drosophila; species Drosophila bifasciata. Next base: position 11,257,013 of record CM019044.1, read on the forward strand.
GCTTATGTATGTGTGTATGTGGGTGGAGAAGAGTGGAGGAGGGTGGGCAGACTTATGTTTATTAGATTTTATAGCGCTCATCTGAGCTAAGCTCGATGGTCTTGTGGTTTTTTGGGCTACATTCTTGTTGCTCTGTTGAAATATCTTAATAGAAAAGAGATAAGTCATAAAATATTAAACAAGTGGCTAAGACACACACACACAGCAACAGACACAGGCACAATCTGAAACTGACACTACCAGACAGTCTTGGAATCAGTCAATGGTTTTGGTGTGGGCGGGGTTAAAGCAGACCAAGTGCTGATGGCAATGTCGGTGCTCCATCCACCACCCACCCCGCCAAAAAAAGGAACCCAGTCACAGTCTCGCAAGCCGCAGTTGTGGTTATGATTTGTATAAGCACCATATCATGGTGCTCTTTCCCTTGAAATATAAGTACATATATTTTGATTCTGGGTAAGGGAATATTACTTTTTAAGAAGGTTAAGACAACAGTAGGGAAGGGTAAATAAAGTGGCAGGATGATGGGGGAGAGTGAGTTTTTGGATTTAATTTCCTTAATTTCTATACCTAAATCTTTGCCGTGTTAGATGTGAATAATTTAAGTGGGTTGGTTCTATTGGAAAGATTTTTTTTTGTAATTGTTTGTTTATTGTATTTCCTAGTGCTACAAGCAAAGGGGCTTATAATTAGAGCACTAGTCACTAGATTCTATACAGAAGAGACAAATCATACTGAAAACTTGAAGATTTTTTCTTTCTTCTAAGAACAGTAAATCTTTTCCTCTGATGTATTCGTCCCACTCTGAAATTCTGAAATGTAAATAGATCAAAGAGGATCTTTTGCAACTTATGCAAAAAGTCAACAGATATATTATCTAATATTCGTATCTTCTTAAAGATCTTATTTATGTATTCCTCATTCGCTGAAGAATAATAAATACAAGCTTCCGTTCTTGTTACTGCCATCATCATCATATATAGTACGTGAAGTTGTCAGGTCATTGCTTAGTCGACTTTTCTCATGGCAAGGACATCCGTTAGCAGGTTCTCACTGCTGCTCACACTTTGCAGATAAATAATGCACAAAAGTTGTTCATTTAACTTGGCTTGTTTGTTTCATTTCATTTCATTTGGTCTGCTGGTCCTGTCTTCCTGTGTTCTGTTCTGTTCTGTTCTGTTCTGTAAGGGATTTGGATTTGCCCCGCCATGTGCCACATATAAATCTTAAGAGAGAGACAGACCGCGAGAGCGGTATGGAGAGGAGAGCAGGAAAAAGAAAAGTTAAGAAAACTCATTCACATAATTTTCCAGTTTATTGTAAGCCGCATGTTGGCGCCGATGCTGCCACCGGCGGTTCTGTTGCGGACTGATATACACCTGGCTAAAAGAGAGTGCGGCATAAACCGACTCTAATTACCAGGCCCCCAAAAAAAAAAACCATAAAATATAAATAAAAATCATTCATTTTCCGCACGTTGCTTGCCGCAGGGCAGGCCTCTGTTCAGGTCCCGGCTCCTGGCTCCTGGCTTCTGCCTCCACTTGGATGTTGCGATGTTGCTGGTTCCTGGGTGGCTCCTTCTGTGCGTTAAATTTTTATAGCCCACACTTGGGCGCCCGGCCAAGTTACTGCCACTTAATGAATTAACATTATTTTGATGGGTTTTATGCTTTTTTCATACTTTAGCAGCCTCCTCCATGCCCCCAGCCCCCAGCCCCCAGCCCCCCTGCCCAACTCTATGCCGCTCTGCGGTTGTATCGGTCATGCCAGGCAACACCTCGCTCGGCTTTTAACTTTTTAATAAGCCACAAATATTATAACCTGAATAACGAACAACAACAACAAAAAAATGAACAGAATACGATATGCCAGCATAAGCATAATTCAAATCATTTCATTAACATTTTTTAGGGGCCACATCCCTTTTTTAGGGGCGTAGTCCAAAGCTGGGAGAAATTACTTTTTAAGTACTCAACTTCAATGCAGGCGGCGAAAACTTTTACCGATGCAGAAACGAAAAAAAGAAAATAATATAGGACAGCATTTCAGTGCCGAAGTTTGACATACCCTAAGCAGATCCTTTATTCTGCTAACTGTTGGGATGATCCTTTCTATATTGAACAGCAACAGGAATTTACTTCTATTTAATTGTCTGCGCTGATAATGCAAATCCCTTCTTCCCTTGAGCGTTGCAAACATCTCTTCAAAGTCAAAACTCTCCTCCTTAAGGGTATTGCAAAAATGAAGTGCGAGCACTGAAGTGAAAGTTTTTATTAAATGCATAAAACGAGTAAAAGTAAACGAGCCCTTTCCAAAGGCCCTTTATGTATATCTTTATATACCTATGTATGTATGTATTTCTGTATGGGTATTCTTGTGTGGGTGTGTCGTGCTTGTGTGTGTGTAGGACCCATAAATCTAAGTGCTTTAACGCCTTTGGGCCGACTGTGCAACGCCTACTTTTGTGGCTGATGTAACTGCCAGTTAGAGCAAGTCGGAGTTTCTATAGGTGCGGTAGGGTGTGTGTGCGTGTGTTGGTTAGCCATACTCTTATAATGAGTTTTCAAGTGGTTCGCCCTGCATAGGCAGGTAATTTCAGTCTAATGCCTAATGATGTATCTCCTGTTGGTGGAAACCCATACAATTCAAATGCAAAGGGTGCGCTTTCTAAGCATAATATGGTTACTAACTGATTAAAGTATGTATAATGCATGAAATGACGTTATTCAGAGTCACATAATGTTATCTCTGTGCCCGTTTTACGAGTAGATCCCTGTGCTACACACTAATTACAAACGATAAGTGCCATATATTCCATTGATAACACAGATAATGAGAAATATCAAGTACTTATCATGCCCAATGGGGCTGATAGCAATTCATTAACCGATAAGCTGATATTTCAATTAACGCTTTTCGCTATTCAAAATTGGGTTGCACGATAAGTGGAAAATAACACAGAATTTAAATTGCGCGCCACAAAAATTCCCACACAATTTGAAATTTCCCTTACTCGCTCTCGCATTTGGTAGCATTTTAGCGAGAGCAAACACCCCTCCGGCATTTCACTCTCTTTCACGTTCTCTCTCTCACGCTCCCTGACTGGCACAAAAGTGTGTTAATAAAAGGTGCGTGCATCGTACAAAGTCCTTTGATGATAGCCAAATATTTCATTTTAATTGTGATTGTTTTGTCTATATTGTGTGCTATATATGCATAATTTGGTAAATTCTATTGGTCTAAACCACCGGTGAACTAAACAACCTCACCTTAGATAAATATACCTTGATGTCAGCTTGTGAGAATGAGGCGAATTTGGTAGCCGCGGCGAATCTATCTGACAGCCGCTGTCTCTGTCTCTGTCTGTCGTCCGCCGCCGTCGTCGTTGTCTCGTCGCTGTAGTTTTTCTGATTGTGGCCATGCAAAAAGAGGCAAATATTTAACAAAATAACCATTAAATACTCAATGAAATAAACATCAAGTAATCACGTATGCTGACTGAAACAAGTGCTGTATTTGAAAACTGTGAAAACATGGTGGAAAACGACTAAACTGTTTGTGTTCTGTGTGTGCGTGTGACTTGAATTCTTTGCGCAGCAGCCGCCTTTTTTCCGTACTGCGAAACCATCCATAAGTACAGAACGATATGTATGGTTTTTCCAGGCATATAAGCAAAGCAAAACTGAACTGTATTCACAGAAAGATACACAAATTATAATGTGCCTGTAGAAAGACTTTCGGGTGCCTGATAAATCATTAATATAAAAGACCCTCTCAAGCCATCAATTGTGTCAAATGTTCTAGAGAACCTCATCTAATAACTGAGGAATCCGATATAATCTCCTATGAATATGCATTGTGATTGTGTTTCTACCAACAAAATATCGTGGAATAGTGCTCCTCTTCGCGCTCTTCTTCTTCTTTCTACCACTCTTTGCTGTTGTCTTTGTTCCGCGCATTGTTGTTGTTGTTGTTGCTATTCCGCATTTTGTGTACCTTTCAAGAAATCAATAAAAAGAAAAAACAGCCCAAACATAAATTCGCTCAAAACGAGTCGGAGAGAGAGACAGAGACTACCAGAGAGAGAGAGAGAGAGAGCACGCGAGAGAGTCGAGTCTCTCTTGGTCTCTCTCTCGCTGTGTTTTGTTGACATTTTACCGCTTTGTATGAGAGCAAGGCGAACAAGAACGAGCTCGAAATCGGGGCTTGAAAATTTATTTACAACGTAAATTATGCCAATAATTTAGCTTATTTCAAGTAGAATTGGGGATCCATATGCCCCACAGATGAACCACCGGATGACGGGGACTCAAATGGTACAGAGAAACCAAAAACAAAATCATGGGCTGCGCAATTCGCCGACAGTTAAGTGACACAATTCCCGGCCGCAATTTTGGGGCTGGGTCTCGGCTCGGCTTTTCTGCAGCGAATTGAGCTGTCAGCCCCCTGCTATCCGCCCCACAGTTACGGCAGACTGTAGCATCCGTAGCACGTGCACTGGGGCCCGGTTCTATTGATTTTTCGCAGGGATCCTAGGTCCTGGTCCTCCCGGTTTTTGCGGTGCATGCGCATCTAGCATAATATATCCCAGAGTCCCAGTGCACTGACCTTAGCCATGACTGTCATTATATTCGGGCCCTGTTCCGCTCTGTTCGCCAGCCGCTGCTGCATTAGGTCCCTCTTCTATTTGGCTTACAAATTAACGGCACTCCAAGTGTTGGCCGAATAAACAAACAAGTGATTTTATTTCACGCCGCACAATGTGGGCCATTCATAAGAGCCGATTGGGGGCCCGGTCGGATAAACAAACCGGGAGCCCAAGTGGCGAACGCCTCCTCGGATGTGGGTTATCAGAGAATCTCACGCTCATTATGGGAAGGGGTCGCAGGGGCTCGAAGTTTGTTTATACTACGGCTATTGCAGGTGGCGTGTGCTATGCTGCACGAGAGGGCTTCCAGGAAGCTATAAAATTCCCTAGAGCAGGGAAATTAGATGTTCATATGGGGATAGGTATCAGAAAATGTGGTGTGAAAGCTCTAGCTGCGAACTAAAAATGTATTTGTTTAGTCGAAAATCATGAAATGAATGCATAGAGTTTCATAGACCTGATGTGCCACCTAATATACTTTTTATATGCCTCTTCCCTGGAGAACGGGGGGTTGCCATCCAGGGAAGTTTTACTGTAAATAATAACAAATGCCTCATAGAATGGTTATGTATCTGAGAACTGGGTCATTAAGCTATACTATAAGTATAAAAGATATAAAATATCTCATTGATTAGTCACTTTACCTTTTGAGCGAACCAACAACCGGTCTAAGCCCTACTTCCGTTGTCGGATAAAAGACCCACGCAGCTCTTCCGGTAACCCAAAAATCTATTCTTATATTGACAGCTACCTTCACTCCACTCCACTCCACTCCACTCCACTCAAACCTTAGACATTTTCACTTTTTATCAGTGGCACAGACAAATCGTCTATTATGCCCATATTCGTTTTGTATATTTTAGGGAACTGAATAATGAAGACTATCCCAGGTTTGGGCCCCATGTTGTCACGAGTCACTTTCTAGAGTCTAGACTCTAGGCTATAATGGTTACATTTAATGGATATTCATACTAAAAATACGTTCCATCACAATTCACGTAGGCACACTCATTTTCTGTGAGTGTATCGCGGCATGTGTATAAATGATAGCTGTACACAATCAAGCCTACAGTATAATCCATATTTGAGGAGGACGTCTCCCATTGCTTTTTGGTCTGCAGTTGTCAGGCAATTTGCCTTCTTCCAATTGATTTCTGCTAAGACCTCTTCTTTCCCCCAGTCTGTTGCCTGGGATTCTCTTTCTATTTTTGTGATTTTCAATTATCTGTCAGTTCATTTTAATAGCCGCAGGGGGGTTAGGTGGAGGGAGGTCGACGGTATCCAGCGTATGCTAATCAGAGCTGTCCACTCGACAGAGCCGCTGACCCGTTTACCGTTATTAAGTACTTACGACCACAAATGGCCAACAATTGTCGCTTGATTGGCCAATTTCCACAGACCCCCACACAGTGAACCCGTTTTCCAATTTCGTTTTATAGTGCTGTTCCTCTATCTCACTTCCTTCACTATCGCTGTGACTACTCCCTTTGCTGTCTTTCATTTCGAATTCAATAATATTTTTTGTATACCCTTGCAGAGGGTATATTGATGATGATCAAATGTTGGCAATGCAGAATAAGAAACCCTTGTTATGGACTAGAATTAATATTCGATCTAACATAAAAAAAAATTGTCTGTTACATGGAACTAAATATGTCTTATGCTTGGAAGATGCAATGATCGATCGATCAGCTAGGGTATCAGATGCACCACACAAAGATGGTCTTACATTTCTTTTGCACATTGCACTTCCGCCCTCCCTTTCGTCTAACATCGTTTCTATATCCAACACAACAACACCCAAGACAAGTCTCTCTTTTGCTCTCTTTAGCCTTCGCTCTTTGGCTCACTTTTTGCATGCGGCAATTTGATGAGCTGCTAATTAGCCCCCGCTGCCGCTGATGCAACGCCGGCTGCGACTGCGGTTGCGGTTTTGCCTGGCCAAACAAGAGCAGCGCAGCACTTAACACTCGCCAGTGTGAGAGAAAGCGAGATGGAGAGAGAGCATAGCGTGCCGAGGCTAATTCTGAATGAATCAGCACGAGCTCCCTGTAATTTGCACTTTGTCCAGTTGCTTTCCTGTCGCTCCTCTGCCTCTCCGCACTCTTCCATTCCACTCTTCTCCATTTCCATTGTGCACCGCAATTGTTTGAGGTGTGTGTGCGTGCGTGAGGCAGAGCGAGATGGATAACAAGGCGAGAACAAAGAGTAATCAAAAAGAATTGCTGTTGGAATGTCTCAATGATCCGGTGTTGGTGTCTAGGTCCGGTCCGGTCCGGGTATTAGGAACTTGGATAGATTGGGGTCGATTACGCATCGTATTAGTAAATGATCATTGATCAATATATAAACTTAAAGCTAAAATCTTCCATTACTCGAAACAGCAATAGTTGTTTGCTTCTTTCTCTCGTACTGTCACTTAAATCTGAAGTGAGTCGTACAAGCCTTTGGGTTGCTTTTAGTTCGGAATCGCTTAATTTGATCAGAGTCCCGTCCCCATTTATATTTAGCACTCTACATTTTTTTCTCTATAGCGCATTCAGTCGATCGCCTCTGGCCTAATCTTTACGCCCAATCATTTATTATACGTGATTTTTTGTTCGCTGCCCCTCCCAGCCAGAGCCCCAGTCCCAACCGTAGCTCTATCCCATTCCAGGCTGCAGCTGGCGCACACATGTCGTCGTTTGTAGGCATTGCCAATTTGTTGGCGAGGCTCTCTTCATATTGTATATGGCAAAGATTTACTTATTTATATTTATATATGTATGTATGTACAGTATATACGCTTGTCTGTATGACGACATGTTTGTGGGTAGGGGTACATACTTTTGCTCGCGAGTGTATTTTTATTGCGGCTGCATCTTCTGCAAGCGCCCCTCTCTCACTCTCTCTCGCTCTCTCTAGCTCTGTGCCCTGCTCGCTCTCCCTTACTGCCAGCGGATGAACTGAACCCCGTTGAACTCTCATCATGGTTCCGTTCGAGAGAGCGGGAGAGAGGGAGGGCCATTCAAAAACAATAAAGCGCAGAAAAGTGTGAAGAAAATGCGATAAACAAAAGCGGCAAAAGAACACACAAAAAGAGAAATGAACGAGAACAGGTCACGAGAAACAATGGAGCAAAACAGAGGAAGAGTATTGAAAAAATTCAATAAATTATCATACATACATAAATAAAAATAAAATAAATAATACAGAAGAAAAATGTAGCCAGCCGAGTCGAAGCTTTTAATACCCTAAAACATACAGAGTTCCCCATGGGAACTACATTCAAATGTGCTATATATTGATGAAGTCATTTGATTTCAATACAATTTTGTTGAGTTATGAGGTTTTTGTTGAATTCTCATTAGGTTTAATTCTCTTTAAAAATTTCTCCCTGCGTTGCAAACGTCTAAGAAAACTCGTTATACCCATTTCGTGAAGAGTGCGATTCAGATTCCGGTTCAGGTCGAAGGTATTTTTTTAAGGTTTGGCAGATTTGAAAAATGTTTTACACGAAAGCAACAATTATTATTACATTAAGGGGCGAGGCACAACAACAACAAAAACAGCCAGCGAATCATCGACAAAAGCAAAATACGAACAGAGATAAGCTTTTGTTCGCCGTTTCTTCCGGATTTGTAATTTAAACTACTATTTTTAGTGCCAAAATGGAAATCATTTAAATATAGTATTTTGAGTGATTCTCGATCATAAAATTAAGTAAAAAAGCACAAAATACAGACCGAAAACAACGCACAAAATGTTGTAAGCAAACCGAGAGATAACCAAAAGACTTTCAGTCCTACTGCACAGTGGGACGAGAACGCACAAAAAGCTCTCCAACAAAACACGCACAAAGTGAATCAAAACCGAGTGAGAATCAAAAAGGGGAATATCCCAAAAGAAATCATCTTTAACACGAACTTCCAACAACGAATCGCCATGCCACGCCCACAGCACGCCCTGCTGCGAGCCCTACTGAAGCTAATGCTCTTCGCCAGCATTGCGGAGCATTGTGCCACGGCGCTGCCCACCACCTCCTCGCCGTCGCCCTTCAGCGCACCAACGCCCATATCCAACAACACCAGCAGCTCTTCCAGCAGCCCGAATCGTGATCTGGCCGATCTAGTCAATGCAGAGGCCGAAACCGGCTCCGGCTGGGAAACACTTGAGACTGAATTCAACCTGGCAACCACCGGCAGCAGCCTCAGCAGCAGCACCGCCCACAGCACCACATCCCAGTTCCATCCCGAAGCAGCAGCAGCAGCAACCCACAGCTCCAACCTCGATTGAACAACAGGATCAGCCGCCAGAGGTGCCGGCCACCACTTTGTCCTTTGCCAACGCTGTGCCCGGGCCAGCTCCTGTGGCTGGGGAAATGGGCAATGGTTCCGGGTTTGGCTTTAACGATGCCACACCCCCCTATGCTGCAGTCGACGAAAGTTATGGTAAATAGTTAATTTTGTTATATTTAGCTGCAATCTTGAACCAGTTAACCCTATAAAGCTGATTCATTCAATTTTTCATTGAGTAGTTAAATTTTAAACTCTCTATCTATAGAAACCCTTTACTGTACTGTCTTGTAAATTATTGAAGAACTTTGGCAAAGTACGCCTTGGGACACACCCCCTGGGTAGTCCATTACAAATACATCCACAAAGAAAGTTCGATAGGCATTGACAGGACTTGCCAATTATTCTGCCAGCGTGGTTCATTGACACCATGGGAGACGGGACAACCCGCAACTGGGCCCTAACACAGACAGTTGCTCAGTTATTATCTGCCGAACAACAATAAAGCAAAGTATATAGATTAGTCCGACAACAGGCAGGACGGAAAGGACGAGCAGGACGAAGCCTACGATTGCCTGCATACTTCAGGGCAATTAAGAGGGGGTTTCATTTCCGGTTTAGCACGCAGCCCCCATGTCGGGCGCCGCAGGTCGGAGCCGTCACCCTCCGTCGTGTAATATGGCGAAATTCTCACGCAAAACTTTCAGCATTCGCCAAATGAATTATTTAACATTGTTTTGGCCGGGCCCAAAAGCAGTTGTAGTTGTTTATTCTTGTTTGCTTTTTGTTGTTGTTTTTTGGTGCCCGCTCCATGAAATATGGTCGGGCATTGACAAGCGGCCCGTCTGCTCGTTAAAACTTGGCCAGCGGGTGCCAAACAACAAGAACAACAGCTATTCATTTGGAAGCGAACCCATCTTTCTTCCTGTTGCCACTCCGTGCCATCAGCCACCAGCCCCCTATCTCCATCTGCCCCTTCTTCTAGCTTCTCTCTCTCTCTATGTAGAAATGTGTGTCGACAAACAGGACACGCGATGTGGCCCCGTACCTAGGCCTGAATTGTGGCTGAAACAATTAACAACTTAACTTTTATGGCCCACAATTATTTGGTATTTTATTGTTAAGCTGCAGCAACTATTTTTATGGTCGTGTCATTAAATTCAAGCCGCTGACAACATCTCAGCCCCCTCCTGGCTTGTGCCTCTCTACCCAGATTAGATAGAAATAAATTCGGCCTTTGATCAATTTGCATGACGCTCTAATGCACGAGAACCTTAGACACCCCCACCCCTTGCGTGCCCTTGTATGAACTGACAGACAGCTGGGAAATTGCACGGAAAATTTCTTGACCCTTGCTGGCTGATTTGCTGGCCACACGCAAAAGCAGTATTAGGTTGCATTTTGCTGGTTGCCCAAGTTATTGCTTGCTGCTTGCCCAGCCCTTCTCGCATTAATAAGAGAAATTATGGCCCAGAAAGAGTGGGCGTAATCAGGCCAATAGGGTATGGAGGGAGGGGGTGTGTGCTCCGAGTAGCTCAAGGTCTCTGCTTCATTGAACACTCAAATGGCATGCCTCGGAACCACAGATCAGCTCGGAACGAAAATTAAATAAATAAATAAAAATTTATACAAATTGCCGTCGTCTGTCTGACAGCGGCGTCATTTGAGCAAAACTGCTTCTCGTGCCAGTAATTAGTATTTCAGTCTCAGAAAATTCTATAGATAGGGCAATCTATATGAAAGTCATGCCTACTATGTACATATGTAGATATGTACGCATGCATGTAGACATGTAGGTATATTTTGTGCATTTGTTTTTAGCAGATGATAAATTAGAATTACTGAGCGAATTATATTTATTGTTTCCACACAAAATGAACGCTTAGCAAATATTTACATAATTTTTAACAAGAATTTAAACGGTGTGCATGAATTAACATAACAGCATACATAAATCATTGATACGGAAAATAAAATAGAAAACTTGAATTATTAAGCCACAAATTGAAAAGAGTTTTCCACAAAATGTTGCTCGTTTCCTACTCACAGTGAAGATAAAACTTTTAATATAATTTCCATTAAATGCGAATCGAATAATTCTTGAATAAATTAAAGCTTTGATATTTAAGTGCAAAAAATCAATCAAAACAATGCTGAAAATGCTGTAGGAAATGCAGCTTAATTTCATTGAAATGTTTATCTAATAATTCCTAAATGTAATGGAAAGTTTTGGCAAAGTCATCCTTGTGGCAGCCATCGAACAGAGCAAAACAAAACACTTTAATTAATAAACCCGGTAAAATCAACTTTTTTCGGGGCAGCCCCCGCTGCTATAGAAATCTACCGAGTCATTAGTTTAATTAATTGTTTTTGCCCTAAACTTTCGTGCAACAGCAAGTGCCACGCGCAGTCCCCTACTGCCTCATTCAGTTGGTGTTGAGTTAATTTTTTGTAAATTCATTTCCAAGACGCAGCTGCGTGCTGTCACAATTCGGTAACACTTTCTCGGGCTTCCCGGGCCCGAGATGATATGAAAAGTGCAGTTCATCAAGTCAACCCCCTCCTGTCACCACCACCACCACCACCAGCACACTTTCATGGCGTTAATTTCATGTGGAGATAGAGGGAGAGGGATAGAGGAATGCCAAGTGGCAGTGGCACTTGAGCAATTTCGAGTGGCATAAAATTGAAATCAGACTCTGAAGGCAGTGCCAGTGGAGGCATAAGTACCCCCCATTTACACTCTAGCAACTGCGAGAAGTATCTGTCAGATATGCGGCGCTTATTCCCAAAACTTTCAAGCATTATGACAAACAGCAGTTGACAAACAACTTTGACAGCTGAAAACTGCCACACAAGAATCGGAATTAATGGCCAAAAGACACAGAATAAATGGTCGAATGAATTGGAGATGCCATGTCGTGATGAAACTGCAAATTTGTATCTACAGTGCGTGACATCTTCAGAAGAATCTTTTGAGATAGTTCATTGCAGAAAGATAATCGCAACAAATACGCAAGTTGCAGTTAGTTAAGATTATTCTTTTATTATTAAACGAAAGTGTTTTTTTTTCGACAATCAATCCTAAATCTAACTTAATAATTTATCAAATGATAGTTCGATAGCAGCTATTATTAATCGACTTTGAACTTAACTTTATAATATTTCACTTTAAACTTTTTCAACATCCCACAAATATTAGCAAGCTCTGTTTAGAATCCATCGATTTGTGAAGCTCAAAGCAGTCTTATAGATACGTCACGCACTGTACACCACCTCCACTCGAATGCAAACACTTTGAAGATAAATATTCCACTCGCAACCTGAACTTTGGCGAAGAGCCTGAGCGCGCTCGCTCTCTTAGAGCATAAAGTGGCCCCCAGCCAGTCCACCAGTTCGTAATTCTTGGGGTCAGAGTAGATGGTCGGGTCCATGTCCATTGGCCATAGTCCATGTCCGGCATGGTCGCAGGCGCAGGCCTGGCCCCAAACGAAGTTTCTAATACAAATTGGCACAACTTTTGGCTTGTCAACGGCAAACAACCATCCACAAGCAAAAGCAGCAACAGCAGCAGATCTGTGCGAGTATTTTGACAAATGATTTGCGTCTCTGTGCACGAAATAAACCGAAAAAAAAAAAAATAACTACTACTAAAAACCGAGCAACGAAAACTTTGATTTTGAACTTTATCCAGTGGAAAGTTTCAAGGCTTTCCATCCATCCCATCCCAGTCCCTCTCTACGTCTTCCTCCTGTGATATGCTGGAACTCGAATTTTACAGGACACTGAGTTATGAACATGACTTGTCAAGAAATACATTAAAAGTGCAAAGTAGTGAGAGCAAAGTGAAGATCTCCGGGAGCAGGGGGAAAACAATCATTTAGCCAACAACAAATTCTGGAAAAGCATAAATCATTGAACTTTTTACAGTTGTGCTCTAGCGATGAAAAACAGCCATCAATCATTGGTGGTGGGGCTTTTGCTGCTGTCTTGATTTTAATTTGCAACATGGCTTGCACACACACACACACACGCACACAAGGACTTCCTCAAGGCTCAAGGCGCGTGCTCAAGGCGCGTCTCCCGCCTGACAATGATAAGCCAGCAAAGAACCTTCGCAGACAACGCATACAACACTTGACACTCCACTGGGAATGAAACTCACTTTGAGCTGCGCTTTTTCACGGCCCTCCCCTCATCCCTACCCATTCCTTCCTTAGGAAGTCAAGCTCATGATATGCACACTCCAATGTGTTGCCTACTTATCTGCTGCACTGTGTGCTGCGGCTAATTTATGAACTCCCCGTAAAAAAACAACCTGCCAACGTAAAAAAACAGAAAACATTTTGATAGATGGCCTACGTCATGGCAACACACACACACGAACACATACAATACGACACAAGCAAAAAACCGAAATCAAAATCAAGAACACAGATAAGCCCTTTTTTTATGCTGCATGCAGTGTGGTGGTACAGGGGGGGGGAGGAGCATTCTTCATGCTCCGCTCCTTTTTGTTATCGCACATCCACGTGCCGGCCCGCATTTAGTCACGCCCCCACTCTTTATTTGGATGGGGCGGACTGGTGGTTTGGGGTTCCACTGATAGAAAAATGTTGCCTCGGCGACAACTTCCGCCTAACTGCACTTCAACATGTCAATTTTTCTTGTGGCAGCGGAATGTGGGATGGGATTGGGATTGGGATTCGAGAGACGAAGACCAACAACCCTCTGGCGAAACGCCTACGAAAAATGCCATTGGAGAGCCTGCACAGGTCCTCTCTGGATGTGTGTGTGTGTTGGCATTTTTGCACTTGAAGTCACATGTCATGGTTGCCTTTTGTCTGCCTGGTCTCCGCCGCACCCACTTCCTGATGTCCTTTGGGGGGTGGCTGGTGTGAGTTGGCGCTTTAAATCATAAACACCTTGTTAGTGCAACAACTCGACACTTTGAACGTGACATTGATGCCTGTTTTTGTGTGTGGTTCTTCGGACTGAGAGCCAGGACTCTAGGACTGCCATTGCCACTGGGAACACCACCACCCGATCCTAAAACAGTTTCCGTGTCTCAAGCATCGAAAAACAAGCGAACCCGAGGCCGGATGGCTGGCATGGCCCGTTGGTCGGGTGGTCTGGTCTGATGGTGGCACGACGACGATGATGGTGCTACCATGTGCAACTTCCTGCCGATAACCGTGGCACAAAGCCGTCGGCGGCTATGGTGTTGGCCTTATCGCCATGCTCTTGGCCACGAAGGCAGGAAAATGCAACCATCCGCAGTCTGGCCCAGCCAGACGGTCCTCTCTTAATTAGTTAAAATTCTACACAAAGCCAACTTAAAGCTAGTCCTAAAGCGTAATGCTTTTAAAGCTCTTTGGGTCTGTTTGACCCCTCCCTATTCCCAAATCCGACACATGTCAGAGGGTCTCAAAAATTTTAGGCAAATTACTGAATAAAAATCAAATTCAAAAGGGTCGACTAAATTTAAACACTGACAACCTGAGTGACAAAAGCACTTTTGAAGCGTCCATTTGTCTTTTATCCTTGTATCTAACTAAACGTGTCCGTATCCATATCCGTATCCGTATTTGTTGGTGTGTATTTGCCTAGACATTTGACAATATGCCAGTTTTGTTGCCGTTCATTTGTGCATTTGACAGGACTTTGTGATCAAACATGTCTGGCGGCCATTTGGCCTAGTGTCTAAGCACAAAGATTTTTCCATTACGACAAACGACAAAACATTCATCAAAATGTGTAAGCCATTATGTCAAATGGGGTGAAGTTCAATGGTCTATGAGGCACTAAGCTTTCAAAAGGTGCAATAATTATCCTTAATAAGGATTAAAATTGTATGAAATTCCAATGATATTTGGCCGGGCAATAGGTGAAATAATTACATAGCTTAAGTGTGGATTAAAATTGTTATAAATTCGGACATGTTTTCAATTGATTCTTGGAGGGGGGGGGTGGCTTAATATCCTTTTGATTAACTGTCTCTGCTATAGATTTCTAAATCTCTTTGTAATTGTGACTTTTTGTGTGTGTTTTGAGATATGTAAATTAATGTTTGTCACATATGCAGGTTTTTGATTCATATGGGAAGGCCATTTGTCAAGGATATATTTATTAATTAATATAATATAAATAAAATTAATGAATAATATGTATGTTAATTCCTTATTTGATTTGATTAAATGGCTCTTAATAATTATAATAGTCTGTTATTAATACTCGTACATACATAAGTATATCATAATGTACGCCATGTGCGATAAAACAAAACTCATTTAATGAATGATTTATCATTAATCAAAGGCGTTAAATTAATATACATAATGACGAATCACAATACCAAACGGCATATGACCTACCATTTTATTAAAGCCATAAGCCAGTATGTACCTTTATTAAATGCATCGAAACGGGTTTCGGGATTAAGCCGATACAAAAGATGAATATAGAAACATCGTTCTATTATTCCGACCTTTAATTCGCATGAAATATCATATTATACATACAATTTACATACATACATTATACATACAACATACGTTGGTTGCTTGTTGCAATTCTCACTGGGATTGGCTTGATTTCGCTTGGGGCGTCATCATGTATCTAGCATATTTGATAGCCAACTTGAATCGACTACTAGGCCAACATATTGCTGAGCTTTCTTCCAGCGTTAAAGGTACATACATATGTACTCCACATGTCCTAAAACGTGTATAAAGTTTTAACATAATTTAGTTGAAAGTTTTAGCCCGAAAAGCCAAACATTTTCATAATCACTCTGGAGCAGAGAACCTCTTTAAAAGTCACCTTCAAGCTGTCTGCAATCAAAGTTCAAAAGGTGCGCACACCCACACACACACACACACACACACACACACACACACTCGCTAACACTAACATACTCATATGTGCATTCAAAATGGCCGCCGCGTTACTTCCGCTAAGTGCTGGCACGCTCTGTGGAGCCTTTGGCCCATTCAGTGCTTGCTCTTGGCCATCAAAGCTGTTGGCGGGCGGAGCTGCTGCTTCTGTTGTTGGAATGTTGTTTTATTTCTCTCTTTTTTTCTTTTTTTTTTTGGACTTTATTTCGCATAATTTTTGAGCCTTTGTGGGAGCGGGCAGCGGGAGAAGTGGAGCCTTTGACGCCTTTCAAAGGCAGGCATTCGAGGCGTCCTTTACGAGTAGGTATTCGCGGGTGTGTGTGTGTTTTTTTTTCCCAACTCCTTCTAATTGTTTGTTTGTCTCTCTTTCTCTCTTGCCTTCATATGTGTGTGTGTGTGAGACTCTGTGTGTGTGTCTTTTTCTGTACCCTGTGTCGCCCCTCTATGTATGTGTGTGTTTACTCTCTGCACATCGGCTTTTGTTTAGTTTTTACGTCTGGCCAAATCCGTAAAGCAGCTCGTAAAGTTAGGCAACAACAATAAAGCTCCAAGAGCAACAACTAAATAAGGCATATGGCCAACGACAATGGGACCAAGTCCTTTCAGCGCACCCAGCAACTTGTACTTGTACTCTTGTGAAGGGTATAACGATTTTTCTCACATGTTTGCAGCTGTTTCAAAGCAAAGAAGAAAGAATTTGTGACACTGAAAGTAGCCAAATCCCTTTAGCCATCCACACTTCAGTGAATACTATCCACAACTATTCCCCCGATTTCATACTATGTTTCTAAAATTATATAGAAATTTTATATATGTATATTCCTTTAGGAAGTAGGGTATCTTAGCCGTCGGTACCGCAAAGAGTCGCTGCCCTTATTTTTTATTTCTTCATTTTCAAGCCAAGTTTCTTTTTTTTTGTCTCCCTCAAGCCGTTGTCGTTGTTGTTATACGTTTATTTATTTTTTTTTTTTCGAGGCTCAGACAACTTAATGCTATTTGCTTTACACACACACACACACACACACACACACACACACACACACACACACACACACACACACACACACACACACACACACCTTGGTGTCCCTTTGTCAACGCCCTGCCCCTTGTCATGACTGCTCTCAAGCTGCCTCTTTGTTTGGAGTTTTTAACAACTTAAGCACGTCGTCTGTATTGGTTTTTCCAGGCGCGCGTCCCTAGTTTTCCCCTTGATTTTCTTTCTCTTTAGTTTTTCTTTCTTTTTTTTCATTTTTTACTTCCTGCCTTTGCCTTTGTGAAAATAATCACGCGCGCTTTGAGGGTGCTCTAGTGTGTGTTCGTGTGTGTGTGCAGCCTGCTCTATGCCGGATTTTCTTTTGGCTTTTCACACTTGGTTACTTCCGGCGCCTGCCTGGGCAAACGCATCTATTGTTTTCTTTTAATTTGCCAAGGCTTTTCTTATGTTGTGATAACTGGGCGGAAGGGATTCCCATGCTCACCCACTAGGATAGTTCATTGCCTCATTGATTTCGCCCACTAAGCTGCAGACTCTGAGCGGCAAGACTCAATTATTCATGTAATGTTTGCCAAAACACAAACCAATCACAAGCACTTAGTGCTCCAGCTAAAAGGGGTACGTACGTGGTGGTGCCACCTCACCTGCCAGCTGTCTTTGGCAACTGGCAAACCTATTAACTTTTCTGTGAACACTGCTCCCCGCTGACACCTTGCATACCCTTTGCCTATCTGCCTCTCTCTCTGGCGAGGACATTTATCGTTGGAGCCTCTGTGTATGCAGCACTTTGTTGCTTAATTGATTTTAATACAGCCATCGCACTCCTCCATTGCACAGAGGAGGGAGTCAGTCCTTCGCGTTTGAGTTCCGGGTCTATAAATTGGCTTTTTCCTTTCCTTTCCTCTTTTTGCAGATGTAGCAGCAGATGCCTGCCTGGCAGCCTGGCAGCCTGACTCCTACCTCTTACAACTGCTACTCCTACTTCTGTTCGCGTTCTGTCCATTTCTCCATTTCCGTTTCCGTTTGCAATTGCAAAAGAAGAAGATGAAAAGGGAAATCGAATGGAATGGAGTGGAAAGCAGAAGAAGAAGTACTGCTATACAGCCAAAGAAAGGAGAAATGCCATTTATTGAATTGTATAAATTTCTATACATTGACAGCGACTGTTTATTCTGCCCAGCCATAGCCATGTGCTCATGTGTCCTGGTCCTAGTTCTGGTCCCTCCTGTCCCTTTGCTCCCATATGTGGGAGAGAGAGTAAAGGGGCAATGGAAAATGGGAATGAGAATGTGGTGTTTTGTTAAGCTTTATCGCATTTGCATGGCAAAAGTCTTATGGCCCCCACTGTGTGTTGGGTCAAGTGGCTGGTTGGGGGCCCCGCCCTCGGGTCACTCATTTGTTCTTTTGATTGCAAAACGTTTTTGCTCTGGCTGCTGCTGCTGCTGCTGCTTCGGCTACCCCTCTACACACTCTCCTCTGGCAGGGCTTTTGTTGTATTAGTAAAATAAATTACCATTTTAGTGCTTTTTGCCACTTGCAAACACACACAGACACGCGCTCACCCACACATATACACGCAGACAAAAGACACACACACACACAGACAAACGATACACGCATACATAGAGAGCAACCCCTTTGGCTGTCACACATGGTCGAGTGTTGTCCTTTGGCTTGCAAATGAAATTATTGCTAGAGAGCTTTTGCATCCGTTTGGTTTCCTTGGATTATAAGCCACCATCTGCATGTGTGTGTGTGTGTATCTGTATCGTGTGTGTGTGTGTGTGAGGGCTGCCCTAGTGGAAAGTGCAGGCCATAATAAATTGCCAGCAATCGCATTTCCGTTTCTTTATGCGCTTCGATTACGTTGCGCTTTACTTGCGCAAATTCTTTTGCTTCCCTGCCTGCCACCCCCCTTGTCTCTCACTTCCCCTTTGCTGCCGTAATTGAATATATAATTTTTTGTTTCCCTGCAGCACTCAGCCCCTCCTCCTCCACACACACACATGTCGCTGCCTGCCATTTGAATATAAATTGTTTTATCTGCTTCTGAAAAATATTCATTTCAATTTATTTTACTTTCTTTCATTCGCTGCGATTACTTCTTCTCCTGCTCTTCCGCTTCATTCCGCTTCTATTTGATTCACTTTTTGCTTTTCTGCTTTTCTTTTCTCTGTTATTTAATAAATTATTTATGCATTGTCATTTGGCGTCATCCGGCATGCCATTTCCTACGAATGTGTGTGTGTGTGTTCCTTTGCCGCTAAGTATGCAAACATTTTTCATATACAAATACGTGATTACTTTTGCGGTGGCAGAATTTTGAACATTAAACAGCTGTGCCGCCGGCTTTGATAACTCAAAAGTTGGCAATAATCTTCTTACGCACTCAAAGCAGAAGAGTATTATATGTATGTATATGCTACCCTGTACGAAAAGTAGAATTAAGGGTGTGTATGTTTGTAAGGCAAAACAACAAGGCATAACGAAGGAAAGACGCTGCTTCCAAATCTCTTACTCCATTTCGTTGAGTATTATCTGAAGTAACCAAAAGCTCAAGTAAATAAAATGAAATCAAAGGGTATCCCTCAGTCGATACTCTGGCCGAAATCCCACCCCCCTTCTTATTAGATTGTTTGCTTAACTTTTTTGGCACTGAGCCGAAAAGTATGCAACCCGAACATGTCCTAAGAACATGAGCAAATTTAACTTTTGACTTTTTGATACTCATCCACATACTCCCCCCCCTTTCTCTCCGTTCTCTTTGCAGTGCCAAGCAAACCCCAGAATCTCACCGTACTGGATGTGTCCGCGAACAGCATCACGATGTCATGGCATCCGCCAAAGAACCAGAACGGTGCCATTGCCGGCTACCATGTCTTCCACATTCACGACAACCAGACGGGCGTGGAGATTGTGAAGAACTCGCGGAATTCGGTGGAAACTCTAATACACTTTGAGCTGCAGAATTTGCGTAAGTTTCACTTTAAATATCCCACAGCCAGCCGGTAAAGTACAGTCACGGCCCAAAGGAGGGTAGCCATCATCACCCCATCGCCATAGCCATCAAACTGTCAAGCAGCAGTCAATGGCGGAACGCGAGGCACTTGAAAGTTGGATGGAACGCCCACAGGCCTCAACAACAGCCTACACCTCCATCACAAAAAACCCCTTGAACCTTCCCCTTCCTTCAAATACCAATGAGGCACCTCCCTGGGAGGCCACTGCCGCCGCCCCTTCATGGAGGCCGAAGCTATTATTACCTCTAATTGAAGCCCAAGTCAAATTGTTTGCCAGCCGCTTTGTAATTAAATAGTTTCAAGTGCTTGCTGCCACTCGCTTGCCACTTTTTGTTTGTTAACAACTTTTGACGCTTATAATTGTACACCCGCACCCGCCACGTGCCCCAGCTACAGCTACAGCAGCAGCACCAGTTTGAGTCCCCACGCCGACGCCTTACGTCACGGCTGGAAAGGAGAATCAGCATCCCTAAGATACAGCACAACAATTTTTGGTGGCATACTTGAAGAAGCGCAGTGGCACCGCGACATTAGCAGCTACTTAGGGGAGCGTGGGATCGGGGCACTGCCAGCTATGCAATTAACTTGCAACAAAGTTATGTCCCGCATCAAAATGGAGCTGGTGCTGCAGCTGCCACTGAGACACCGCCAGGCCCCCCATTTGTTTAATTTAATTATACGCGAGTCAGGTGCTGCAGGTCTTGTAGCCGCCGCACCTGCTGCTGCAACACTTGCCACAAAGTTTCGCTCACACTCCCATACATACATACACCAAACATTTCAAAGGCTCTTTTTTTTTTGGAGCGGGGGCGGGGCCAAAGTAATGTTTGTGGCATACAGGCTGCTGGCTGCCGGTTGCAGGCTGCAGGTTTTTGGCTGCCTGGCAACATTTAATTATTTCCAAATTTAATCCAAGTAGACGTCAGCAGTTCTTGCTGTTAATTAAATCCAATTTAAGCTGACACCTCAGCACCAGATCAGCAGCCCCAGGCCGCTTTTTATTCGTTCTTTCATTCCGTCGCTGCATGAAAAATCGGTCCATTGTTGGCTGCCCTGCTGTCCCGAGCATTTCTCTTCTCTTCTTTCTTTTTTTTTTGTTGGATAAAATTTAATTATAAAGCCGAACAGCAACCAACCGCTGCTGCCAATGGAGCCGTCGTGTCACCGTTGTGTTCTCTGCACCCTGACATGCGGTGACGTGCCTCATAATGAGACCTGAAAAGGTGCACACATATGTACTATCTGTCTCTCTGGAGAATATATACATCCATGCATTGTATATGTGCCATACGCAGTATAAATGCAGTTGACATTCTGTTGTCGTAGTATTTACGAGTAATAAAATTCTTAACTACCGCTTCAGAGCGAACACAAATGTAAATGAGGCAAATAAAATGCTTGCCTGCCCACAGAAACCATTAAACGAATAAATAAATCAGGAATCGAAGTTTCAAACGAATTAAGGGTTTGCCTTCTATAATTTCAGCGATTTTCTTTTGATATTAATGCAACTTTTTCTATGTACATTATATATTTGACAGGACCCTATACCGATTACCGTGTGATTGTTAAGGCCTTTACCACCAAGAACGAGGGCGAACCCTCCGATCAGATTGCCCAGCGCACCGATGTCGGTGGCCCGAGTGCGCCGGCGATTGTGAATCTGACATGCCATTCCCAGGAATCTATAACGATACGCTGGCGCAGGCCCTACGAGTTCTACAACACGATCGATTTCTATGTTATAAAAACGCGTCTGGCGGGACAGGATTCGCATCGGGATATACGGATCAATGCCTCGGCCAAGGAACTGGAAACGGCGGTAAGTACAGTTGGCATGAATGATGGGGAGTCTGCAGCTCATAAATCAACTGCAGCGTGGCCGGCAGACAATGGCCAGCGCTTTGTGTCATTGTTAGCAACATTTTCATTGCTTTTGGCAAGTTAGTGGCGTTCGTTGTTGCCACTTTTGTTGGACTTATTCTAGACTACCTACCTTTTGTGATATGTCAATCCTGCCGGCTTATCGCAGCCATTTGGCCGGGATTCTACCAAAAATAAACTAGAACTTCTATGATAAACTGCCTAATACACACAGATAGAACATAGTCCGTCCCACACCCCCGACCACCCCAACCACCCCGCACACGACACACGGATAAAAGAGTCGAAAATAAAATGCTGGCAATAATAATTGCATTTTTATGCAACCTACAACAAACAGCATACAGAAAAGCCAAACCCCTTACATGTATGGAGGGTAAAACTCAGGCGTGGTAACTGTAAATATTTCGCAACAATTTCTATGCCGAAAAAACACACACACACACACACACGAATCCGTTGGGGCTTTTGGCGGCGCCAAAAAGTGTAGCATACTTTTGTGCGACCACCAAAACCAAACCATAGCCCAAAACACGGACACAGTTGAGATCTGCAACTCTCCTCTGCACACATGTATGTACATACATGGCTTACCCACCTGCGAAAATAAATTAAATTTATGTTGTTTTTCCTGCACAAAACAAAACAAAACAAAACAAACGGGGGAAAAAAACACGCCTTTGTGCCCATGTCTTTCCATTTTATTTAGCGCCGTGGAAAATGGTAAAAAATGTAAAAGTTTGTCCTGGGGTATGTGGCAGAGCAAACAAATTTCGCAACAATAAAATTTTATCATACACAGCCACAGCCAACTCCTTTTCCATATCTAAAACTGCAAACGTTCCCCTCTTGTCAGTCTCTCCCCCTCTCTCTCTCTCTGGTATCTGTATCTCGTATGCATTTTTTTTCGGTCAGTTGCAAATATTTTTGTAATTGAAATATTTTGTAGCGGCAAACAAGCTTTTTGTTGAACAACTAAACAACAGGAATAGAAATAATTTTTTTTACTTTATTTCCATTCATTCCATATAGAAATATTTGTGTGTTACTTACACACATGAATGTGCATGCAACTAAAGTTTTCATTGGTATAAATAATATTTGAATAGTATTATTTCCATTTTATGCTGGCTGAATGGTATCAAGTTCTGATTGACTCAAGTACTGGAGCATGATATGCTATGCATGCTTCTCGGCAATGCTTATGCAATGGAAATAGCAATTAAATATGCCAAATTTCATAGATTCCTTTTAATAAATGGAAAATAAAATAAAAGCAATCGAAGCGGGGACTAGAAATCTCTAGGATTCGGACAAACAAAACTAGTTTTAATAATGGCAATTGTTACATACAAAAAATACACAGATAAAACTATACCAAATAGAAAATAAAATCACTTTTCCATTGACTCTTACTGTATGAAAAGCTGGTTCCAATTCAAGAGATTTTTATATGCCAATTTAAATTTAAAAAAGTATTTTCAGTTTGAAAGTACATTTGAAAAGGTTTCACTTAATATTTAATGTAATAAAATATTTGTAAAAATAACTGCAATTCTAACTACATTTCTGTTTTCTTATATTTCCACCCCACAGATGATACTGCAGAATCTCACAACCAATTCGTACTACGAGGTCAAAGTGGCAGCGGCAACATTCAGTGTCATAAATCCAAAGAAAATAGTCTTGGGCAAATTCTCAGAGTCAAGGATTGTAAGTAGCGCATAAAGATATCAAAACACCACCACACCCACAAACTTACATATGTACATGTGCATGTGCATGCTACACCTGCCACATGGCTGTGAAAAAGTTGGGATTTTCTTTTGAAATTGGCCAAAAATGCAACATGAAGATAGTGGCACAGGCGGGCGTGGCATGCCATAAAGTTGGCAACGCGTCGGCGTTGTCAGTTTCCATATCAGATTAAATGTCCAAAAAAGTAGCAGGCTGTTTCTACTTCTAGTTTTTCCTTGGGTTTTCCTTGGGATTTACTTGAGTTTGCTCTTCCTGTCCAAAGGGAAAATATGCCACTATATATGCATAAATAACTGACAAAGTTCTGGCCAGGAGGCCATCTCGTTTCTATTATTCCGCCTATGCATTATTGAGACATGTTCGGTGGTGGTTAGGTGGGTGGGTTAGGCCCCCACGGCGTATGCGTAATGAGTGGCTTATGCTCATTTAATGACGTACAACAATGGCCACGCCCACTCATTTGTGGCTAGCTGCGTTCCGTTTACGCAAACCAACAACAACAAAGCCAACAACTCTTTCAGCCTGTCATAACAACATCCTTAATGACATTTCACCCGGAACAAACAAAAGGGCAGAGAGGAGAAGAGCACCCTCCACCCATAAACTTTGTTGCATGCATAAAATATAATCTGAAGTTGTGGCAAAAATATAGCAATTTAGTTGACCTCAACCCGTAGATGGGTGAATACACCTAGCGAAAATAGGAAATGCTTAGATGAACCATTAAACCAATGACCCCACTCATGTATGTAGTTGTCTAATATTCATTTGTATCATACATCGAAAGCTTTCGCTATTAGGCTGAAGTGTAACCTATTTTTCTCAGTGTATTTTATGGCTGAGGAACAGTAAACCGCAGCGACACGCCCTCATAAGTATGCAGCAATATTTTTTGTGGCTCCTCTCGCCTCTCCGGCCAGCCAGTCATTCATAATTCATTGTTCATTGTTGTTTTTGTTGTTGCTGTAGGTTTATTTTTTTTTTCTGTTGCCTGAATTTCAAGTGGCCCTGCACCTTTTGGCCGCATTTACATGGTCCGCTTCCGCTTTCCGTACCAGAGCACACCACCATACCACGTTGCCCTGCAAATGGCGGGCTCATTTAAATCCTTTTTCTTCGACGAAAAAAAAAAAATATCACTGAAAAAACGACAGAAAAATAAAACAAACAATGTGTGGGGTGGGAAAGGACAATACAAATAAGGAGCGTATGCAATGACAACAGTGAGGGAGAGGCGCACACACACACATGCACGCAGACACATCAGCTGTTCAATTGTACATTAACTTATATCTTATGTGTATTTTAATATATATGTTCTCTTTATTCAGATTCAACTGCAACCGAACTGCGAGAAACTCCAGCCACTGCTACGTCAATCGCATAATGATTACAACCTGGCCGTCTTGGTGGGCATTATCTTCAGCTGCTTCGGCATCATACTCATCATCATGGCCTTCTTCTTGTGGAGGTAAGTGGCGCTCTATGCTCTCCTCTTCGATCTGTCTCATGCATAAATAAACCAACCCACTGGGGGAAACAAGTGCAGCTGCAGCTGCTCTTCTACAGTCAGTCGCGTGCAATTCCATAAATAAAATCGGGGGGGGAAATGTGTGTTGTCAAAGTGTTGAGTGCCCTGCAGCTCCTCCCCCATTCTGATTAAAAATAACCCAAAAGGCAAGCAACTCAGCTAAACTGTATATATGTACAAATTTAATGGCAGAGAAATGTCAATTTCGATGAGGAACATTTTCAAAGAACATTTCAAATGTGTACACCGTTTAATCTTTATTACTTTTGTCCACATTTCCATTTAATTGAATTTCCTTCTATTTAAAATTCTCGACTATGATCAGCGGAGTGTTAATAATATCGTTAACGAAAATATTTAGCCAATTAGCAGGCGCTCCATGCTCTCTGATTTTCCACTCCAACCTATGGCAAAAGATAATTAACACGAAAAAATATCCAAAATAAATACAAATGAACGGGAGGGACACCAAAAAATACAAGGGAATATAATCCGTTTTCAGTGTCCACTCATTCCGATCCATAATTAAGGAAATAACTGGCATATCTATCCTTACTAAAAAGGGAGGACAGAGCAAAAGCAAACCAGACACCGCAGGCTTGCGAGGGAGTTTTTGTTTGTCTACGAGTGTACCCGCTACCCGGTACCCGGCACCCTGTGCACATTCACTGGAAATGTTAATTAAAATTCAAATCGCAAAAACAAGAAGTAACCAAGAGGATGCGAAGCCAAAGACAAAGACAAGCAAAACAATTTTAAGTTACTTAAAATCTTTATTAAATGTAAAAGTGGTTAACCCATTGCCGAGTCCCAGGCACAGCACGCCTCAGACCCTCCACACCCGATCCGGGTCCAGGTCCAGCCCGTATCCGCATCCGCATCCGGATCCGGCTGTAGCCACAGGCAACGCCTCTACACCACTCTGGTCCCGGCCACTCTTTGAGACGACAAAATGAGTAAAGAAAATAAAAAGCGTTTTTTTTTTGCCAACATCAATGGCAGGAATTTTTACATATTTTCTGTCGAAGCGATTTTTTATGCTGCGCGAATATGCGAAACGAAAGTTAACCAACCAACCCACCCACCGACACACTCCTTCTCAGCCTTCAGAGAGACCCCATTCCGCCCCACAATTTACCCCTTCTCGAGTTGCCCGACAAATTAATGCCATTTTATTTATTTCTTACAAATAAACGTACTCTCTGTGGGTAGGGGAAGAGAGGAGAAGGGGAGTGGAGTGGAGCGTAGCAGGAGCATGAAGCCATCACAAGAGTGGTGGCATCCCATTCTTCAAGTTGCCCAAGTTTTAGAGCGGAAAAAATTATATTTTATTAAGCAAACAAAAGCGAATTTCTACAATTTCCTTTTCAATGCAAACAAATAAAAAATGCAGAGCAAAGTGGAACTCAGATGGAAAGATGGAAAAACGCCAGAGCAAAAGTCAGGCGGTAAAAAAAAAACTGAAGCAAAACCATGGAAAAGGGTTTACATTTTTTTTATGCGAGGGCGAGAAAAATTCTTGCAGAGTTGGATGCGCGGCTTGCAAAGAAATAATTTACATATTCAGTGCACTAATCAACGTTTAGTGGCAGCCACTGGTGGCATGAATGGGGCACACTGAGAGAAGCAGTTGGCGGTAGTTTTGTGCGGAGAGGAGCATGGGATTTATTTCAATAACTGCTCCGCAGTTTGGGAGGTTAACTAAGTTAGTTGAAGGCCTCCCTTCTTCTGGGTTATAGCCACACGGAATCCGTGCAACTTTTCCATTAAGTGCAAATTCTTTATGAATTTTTGTATTGCAACAATTTGCTGGTAGCAACGATAAGCATCTTGCTCTCGGATACCCTTACGCTTACTTGGGCTCCAGTTTATCTGCGGAATGTAGTGCGCACACGCTTGATAGACAACAAACTTGATTCACAAAGGTATTCCACGTAAAGTCTTCAATTTCTGTCTAGACTCTTTGTAAACATCAGATAATTACAAGTATAAATCATAAGAAAAACTAACTACCTCTTCCATACAGAGAGTATTATAACTTTTGGGATACTAAATCTTTTAATTTTTCCCCCCTTTTTCCCATTTGCATTCCGACACCGAAATAGCAGCAACAACAACGAAGGAAAGGGAAAACTTTTCCCTCTGTTGCTGTGGCCCATCGTATGGGGTGGACTCGTGTGTGTGTTAGTTTTTCATGTTTGATGCAGTTTGGGAACATTGTTTTTGTGTGTCGACGGCTTTATTTGCCCAGCCAGCCCGTTGGGTGTGCTGCCGCCCCCCAGTGTGTGGTGTGTCTGGTTTTTCCTCTATGTAGAACTTTTCCCTATGCCAAAAATAGAATAGCCGAGGCTGACAAGAAATTGTTTTCGGGCAACGTACTGGCAACTTTTGCCAAAAAGTTTCATTTCATGACAACGATGGAAATATTCGAAGTGGATCTTGACAGTGAACGGGGGTGAGTGGGGATGGGGTTGGCGAGGAGAACAAAATTGAATGGGCGGGGTGGGTGAAGTGTGTCCTCCCCATCTGGCATTGACTTTATCAAGAGTATCAGTGACTGAAACAGATAAATTCTGTGTATCAACTAGTGTTGGGAAACACTATGATTACTGTTTTTGTAGGCGCTGTCTGTGGCTGTCCATCAATTAAACAATTAACAAACATCGATTCTTCATATGGCAACAAGTATTTTTCAATGCGTTTCTCAATTTGTTAATTGATGAGTGCTGTGTCTGGGGTAACAGCAGCAACAGCAGCAACAATAATACAATATTAATTAAGCAAGCTTTTCCTGGAAATAACAAATCGATTCGATTCGTCGAGCCTGAGAGATACGGAGATTGTTGCATTCATTAAACGTGTTAATTATAATTAATAATTATTATTATCAATGCAAGTGCGAAGGTTAATTCAAAGTCACATACTACGAGTAGGGGCGTAGATAAGATACGGAATTTCACATACATATGTACAACTCCAAGTGGGAATAAGCTACGAAAGAGTGAAACGAAGTACGAGTACAACGTGCATTTGTTGTGTTATCAAAACAGCTGATGCGCTCGCTCTCTCAACAGCCAGACCGCTCTCCGAAAGCTCAAACACTCATTCAATATGCGCGCGGCGCTCTCTCACATGCGTCGTTCGCTCTTGCGCTGCTCCCTCTCGTTCTCGCCTAGGGCCAAAGATCAGGCGGCGGCGGCAGCTGAACACAAAAAAGCTTTGGCACTGCGCCGATCTCTTATTGACATGATTTTCATTTGTCAAAAACACGCGCCTCTGAACTGTACGAACTGGTTTCGCTTGCGCTTCGAACTTGGCCAAAAAGAAAAACCCTTCTACGAGTGTACCTACCTTATCAATACGCAAATATCGTAAAAAGCGAGATACAGAGAGATTGCGTTTTTCCCCTCGTTTCCGTGACTGTGTGTGTGTGTGTTTTGTGGCGTCATACCGAAAGCCTCATTAGGCGGGCAACAACGAGGTGTGTGTGTTGTGTGTATTTTTTTTTGCGTAGTTATCGCGTACGAGACTTGTAATTTTGCAAGTGCCCCGGCGACACACAGGCCTGCATAGCGGAGTATGACGTAATTTGTGTGTAAATATGTAAGCACTGCAATGCAATTCTAGAGAAGAGACTTACACACACACACTGCACTGCACCTCAACTCAGCTCAGCTCAGCCTCAGCTCACCCCAGCGCACACCATGTCAGGTGGCGCGGAAAAGCTCAGTCGCAGAGACAGCGGCAGCGGCAGCGGGTGCGGCAACGCCAGCAGCCCAATGCTGCTGACTCCAACAACATCGTCGCCAAGGCTGTTGCGGCGTAAATCGCAACGTGGAAATTGGTTTACGTAAGTCCCTCGCGCTGCACCCCCTCCCGCGCTGCACACGCCACACGGACAGATCATCAAGTGGGTCATTTAGCGTAATTCTCACGTGTGTGCAAAAACCATAAAAAAAAACCCAGAAGCTGCAGATATGATATAGAGGGAGCTACAGAAGCGCGGGGTAGGCGGAGAAGCAGCTCGAGATAAGTCAAAGTCAGATGCATAATTTAAATGGCTAGAAACGAAAACGGAAGTAGAAAAAATAAATAAATTTCGGTGCGTAATAGAGCCGCGAGAATAACAAAAGTTGTTGATAAACAACAACAGAAGTCGGAGATAGATATATACTATAGTAGTGACAAAATGAGAGAGGAGGAGGAAAGAGACGGGAGACAGAGCTCGACAGAACTTCGAATCAAGAAAAACATATGTAAATAGATTCCATCGAATTTCTTATTTTTTTCCACAGCCAAATAAACAAAAAAGCTGAATATATATTCTCTGCTCTGTGCTCTGCGCTTTTGATAAGAATAATTGGAAAAATTATCAATGCTTTCGATTCCAGAGTTCGAGAGCAAAAAGCTCAACTTTTGTTTATGCTCCAAAACTTCTTTGTGTAAACAATGGCATAATGTTGTGGGAGAGCTGTGGGGAATTCTGAGGAGAACTGCTTATAGCGACAGATCTGTGTCAGCCTGGTTCCAAGAGGCAGAACGACCGACCAAATATTGAGGGGACATACAGACAATTGTATAGAACGAAAAAAATGTGCTATCAGCACTTGGCATTAGAACCGCACGAATACGAATAGATAAGCAGAGTCATCGCCTTCTGATCGAGACAGCTTGGCAACCAATGCATTAAGGGTAGTCCCTTAACTGTTTTCAATACAAATATATCTCTCAGAATTCGCTGGAAAGTAATTCCTTTGTGCGTTGATCGAGTGTCGATTTCCGAAATTAAAAGCGAATTAAAATCCGTTTTCGGAATATCATATCAACGAAGTTAAATCTCAGAATTTTATGCGTATTTCATGAAAGGCAACGAACCGCAGCAAACTAGAAACACAGCAATGGGGAAAATCCCAATGAAAAGTTTCTATGGCCTGGGCCACTCAATTCCCATTATGGCCGGCACTTTCACCCAAGTCTAGAATCCAGCTGCAGCTGCAAAGTTTCGGTTAACTTGGCAAGTTCTATGCAAGCGTTCCGCTCTCTGCAGTCTCTCTCTCGCTCTCTCTTTCTCTTCCTCTCTCTATCACTTGCGCTCTCATTCTGAAGTGTACTGAGAAAACTTGAAGGAAAAGTTTTGCGCTCCTTGTAATCGCTTAAGCCAATTACAAAACTTAACCCCAATTTGTATGTCCTGGGGATGGGGTTGACGATGCGCGGGGTGAGTGGGGTTTTGGTGGAACCAAATACTTAGTCTCGAATTGAAATTGAACAAGGAGCCATCATAATGCTCACCTGGGCCACCTTTTGCCATTGAGTCACTCATTTAAAGCAGCTTTGCGCAAATATTTGCACAAAACTTGCACAATTTTACCAAAGGATAATGATAATGATGGTGATGATGATGATGATGATGATGCCATTCAAGGAGCGACACCAAAGACCATGGAATGAATATTTCTGTCATGGAATTACTCCTTTATGCCTGACTGCAGCTGAATGCCATTAGTGCGCTGACCAACCCACCCACTACTCTCTCTTATGCTTCTCCTTCTACTACTTCTAGTCTCTGTTGGCTGCTTATTTATGCATTTTGATTTTGTTAAGAGCTTGCCACGCCACCACGCCCACCTGACACCTTTGCTGATGACGCTGGCGTAACTGATTGCAGCTGTTTTTCATAATATTCACAAGTTTTGCAAAGAAAATGTCTCTCTTTTAAATAGAATTCACAAAGTAGCTCCATCATTTGAATAGAAAAAGAGGAACTGGGAAGAGCCCTTTGGTGCCTGGTCAGTGTGAATTCTGACCCAGTTACTGCTGTACCAATAAGATTACGACTAAAGGAGAAAGGAGCCCTGACAAACTTGATTAACACTTGAATTTTGCACTATCTACTTTCAGCAGAAAGTGCTTCCATGCCGCCTACTACTATCTGGACGATCCGCCACACCATCCCAATGCGCCGCAGGTGGACTGGGAGGTGCCCGTTAAGATTGGCGACGAGATCCGTGCCGCAGTGCCCGTGAATGAGTTTTCCAAGCATGTGGCCTCGCTGCATGCGGATGGGGACATTGGCTTTAGCAGGGAGTACGAGGCGATACAAAACGAATGCATCAGCGATGACCTGCCCTGCGAACACTCCCAGCACCCGGAGAACAAGCGCAAGAATCGATATCTGAACATCACAGCATGTAAGTGAATCGATATGCATAGCATCTAATCAATATCTAAGCACATTTTTGCATCGATTCCACACAGACGATCACAGTCGCGTCCATTTGCATCCTACGCCCGGACAGAAGAAGAACCTGGACTACATCAATGCAAACTTCATAGATGGCTACCAAAAGGCGCATGCCTTCATCGGCACCCAGGGGCCCCTGCCCGACACCTTCGACTGCTTCTGGCGCATGATCTGGGAGCAGCGGGTGGCCATCATTGTGATGATCACGAATCTGGTGGAGCGCGGACGACGCAAGTGCGACATGTACTGGCCTAAGGATGGCGTTGAGACCTATGGCGTCATTCAGGTAAAGCTCATCGAAGAGGAGGTCATGTCCACGTACACGGTTCGCACGTTACAGATCAAGCATCTGAAGGTGAGTGTTCTCCCCACACCCATGGGTTTTTCATGGTTTTAATTGGTGTAATTTCTCCCTTAGTTGAAGAAAAAGAAGCAGTGCAATACGGAGAAGCTTGTGTACCAATATCACTATACGAATTGGCCAGACCATGGCACACCGGATCATCCATTGCCCGTGTTGAATTTCGTGAAGAAATCCTCGGCTGCCAATCCCGCCGAGGCTGGTCCCATTGTCGTGCACTGCAGGTGAGTCCATACACTTCCATATTCCAAATCTCCCAATCTAAATCATTTTGCTTATTGTGTTCTTTTAGCGCTGGCGTTGGTCGCACTGGCACCTACATCGTTCTGGACGCCATGCTCAAGCAGATCCAACAGAAATCGATTGTGAATGTGTTTGGTTTTCTGCGTCACATTCGGGCACAGCGTAATTTCCTTGTCCAGACCGAGGAGCAGTATATATTCCTGCACGACGCACTCGTGGAGGCCATAGCATCGGGCGAGACCAATTTGGCGAGCGACCAGGTCGAGGAGCTGAGGAACTGCACGCCGTATTTGGAGCAGCAGTACAAGAACATTATCCAGTTCCAGCCCAAAGACATACACATTGCGTCGGCCATGAAGCAGGTCAACTCGATCAAGAATCGCGGTGCCATTTTCCCCATCGAGGGCAGTCGGGTGCATCTTACACCTAAGCCGGGCGAGGATGGCAGCGACTATATCAACGCTTCGTGGCTGCACGGCTTCCGGCGGCTGCGCGACTTCATTGTCACCCAGCATCCCATGGCCCACACGATAAAGGATTTCTGGCAAATGGTCTGGGATCACAATGCACAGACCGTTGTCCTGCTCTCCTCCCTCGATGATATAGTAAGTTAATCGCATAAACTATAACTTCTGAGGAAAATAAAACCCTTCTGTTCTCTATAGAACTTTGCCCAGTTCTGGCCGGATGAGGCCACGCCCATCGAGAGCGATCACTATCGCGTGAAATATCTGAACAAGACCAACAAGAGCGACTATGTGACTCGGGACTTTGTCATTCAGTCGATACAGGATGACTACGAGCTGACGGTCAAGATGCTGCACTGTCCCAGCTGGCCGGAGATGTCCAATCCGAACAGCATCTACGACTTCATTGTGGATGTCCATGAGCGCTGTAATGACTATCGCAATGGGCCAATTGTCATAGTAGACAGGTAAACAACGTGCTCCCCATTGTTTCTGATATCAGTTTTTATATTATTTTCTTAATGCATTTTAGGTACGGTGGGGCGCAGGCATGCACGTTCTGTGCCATCTCATCGCTGGCCATTGAGATGGAGTACTGCAGCACAGCGAATGTCTATCAGTATGCCAAGCTGTATCACAATAAGCGGCCCGGGGTGTGGACATCCAGTGAGGACATACGCGTCATCTACAATATACTTTCATTTTTGCCTGGCAATTTGAATCTGCTGAAGCGCACGGCGCTACGCACTGAATTCGAGGATGTGACAACGGCCACGCCGGATCTCTATAGCAAAATATGCAGCAATGGTAATGTTCCACAGCATATCATACTCCAGCAGCAGCAGCTGCTGCAGCAACAGCAATACCAACAACATCAGCAACAACAACAACAGTTGCAGCTACAGCTGCAACAGCAGCCACAAGCATTTCCACAAGCACAGCCACAACCACAAACACAGATCACCCGTAGTCATAGTGAACTAAATGAGACAGCATCCAATTCACCCACCAATACTAATCCCAGCCTCTTGCCCATCTCATCATTGTTACCGCCCACAGTTGTACCAACATCCATAACATCCACACCGCCACCACCACCAATATCTCCATCACAATCACCATCACCACCAACAGTCCAACTCCTTCAGTCACCACCATCACCGCCATCACAGCGAGATATGCCCAGTCCGAGTGGCACTGCAACAACAGGCACTGGCACTGCAACACCAACACCAACATCAACACCAACACCAATACCAACCATACCCACAGCATCCCCAACAAATCTAACCCATACTAATGCCAATTTCCATACTGTTACTAATAATGCTGCTCACATGGTGAACAATGAACTGACGCCGATGCTCGATGAACTCGATCTGAACTTTGAACAACATCAACAACAACAAATGCTGGCACTGATGCAACAACAAACGCAACTGCAACAACAATACAACATGCATCATCATCACAACGCCAATTCGGTCGGTGAACTGCTGAATCCAACAACGCCTGACTCAACAACAAACGCTAACGCAAACGCAACAACGATGAACAACAATGTCACAAATGCAGCAGCGACAGATGCTCAAAACTTAGATATTGTAGGCTAAACTAAAGATAAAATTTACAAACAGCAGATGGCAGATAAGAACAGCAGAGATTAGGAGATTAAATCATTTTATAAATGTTTAAATATAAATATTTAAAATTAATTAACTATACAATTACGTATGTATGTATGTATGTATGTATACATAGGAATGTATTTATTAACATTTAAGTCGTCGAAAGCAAAGCGTTTAGCGCATTGTCCATAAATTATTCATTCGCATATTAAGCTCATGTTTTATTATCTTAATTTATTCGTATTTTAGTTGTTTCGCTTTCCAAATGTATACTCTACAAACTATATTTAAATTATTTACCCCCTCTATATGTTTTTTGTACACTAGATTTACAGGCAAATTTTACGATAAATATTTTATATAAACATTTAGTCACAAGGAAAGAAAAAAACAACCCACAAAAAGTCAACAACAAAAGGAAAATAGTTTCAAACAAAGAGATAAAAAAAAATTACTTAATTGCAATGCGAAAAAATGAAAATGAAAACGTAGAAAAATGCACAAAGTGAACGGAGTAGAACTATAGTAAAACCAATAATTGTCTCATCATTTACGAGTTTATACACTATATATGCATAGATACAGGTACATACGAGTATATATAATTAATAATTAATAGTAATTCGTTAATGCAGGTTAATTGCTGCACAAACTTGTGCCATGATCTTTTAAGCTCCCCATTAAAGCTCCTATTAAAGTAATGATTATTTGTTAATGTCCGAGTCGATGCAGCACTTTTTGCATTTCAAATTGATTCAGTGTCCGTCCTAGTATCTGTTAACGAACAAATTTTTGCTGTTTTCTCTCTGAACAAATTTTTTCTCGAACCTGTTTTTCCATGCCCATTAAAAGAAAAAAAGAAAACAAAACAACTCAAGCAAAAACCTTAGCTAAAATGAATTGCGAATTTAGTAGGCAAGAAAACAAATTATTGGCATATAGTATATATAGTACAGATTAACCAAGCGCACCTTTGCACGGAGCACATCACCCCACAGACGTAACCGCAACCGCAACCACACACATCACTGTAAATCCGAACAAAATGAAGATGATGCAAATCACTTCAATCACCACTCTCTACGAAAGGCACCAAGCACAAGAGCATCACGTTAAGATTGTAAATAAAACTTAGGCAAAGAACTGCTGGAAGAAATCAACTAATTGTAAGCCTCCTCCTTAAGCTATAAATATTGTAAAAACAAATGCAAATCGAGATAAAAACTAAGTGTAAAACTAAAAAATAAACGCAAGCAAAGTATTATTAAAATATACGATTTATGTGAACAAAACAAATGCCACAATTGAATGAAAAATTCATAAGGAATAATTGTTTCAATCTTCGTTTAATGCACAGGGAGTAACCATATAGGATAGGCCCCAACAAAAAGTGTTGGCTCACAGCGTAATTATTTATCTGTACAGATTCGTTTAAGAAAACGATAGCCTCGGATACAATACGGATAACCTGTAATCTTATCTTTAAAGTATGCACTCTGAATTGCCATAGCTATGCTGTGGGAGGTTGTGTGTGTGTGTGTGTGCGAGAACTATCTGATCTAAAGAATGAAAGAGTTCTTTAGTTCCTACACACACACCCAAACAGCTAGTAGAGAGCAAAGAAAATTAGGATATATTTTTACATTTTAGTGTAAAAAATATTGATCAAAAAAAAAAAGGAAGAGAAAGGATAAAAATGTTTTAAAGACTGGTTTTTTGTACACTTTAACTTGAATAAGCATGTATACTGATTATGTAAATGAATGAATGTCAATCGTATTTCAGTTTTCCTCTAGACTTACCCATGTGTCCGCCCCTATCGAATGTAGTTAGACTACTTGAGGAGTGAGAGGAGGGTTCTGATTGAGGCCAGGAGGTTGGGGGAGGACACCTTCAGCGTTTCTACTTTTCAATCTGCCCCAATCATTTGTCACCCTGACACCGTATATACTATAGATCGCTCTACATATTAACCAAATAATGACCAATTTTTGTGAGATTCTGTTTCTTAGGCGCTAAACCGACTTAGATTAAGGTACACACTACGAAAGATACGTTAGGAAAGGCTTGTAAATTCTCATACTGACATCGGCTATGGTAACAAATGCTTCATCTGTAATATAACAAAAAGAATCATAATATATGATATGTATGTATGTACGAGTATTTCGATACCAAAAACTTGAGGAAACTACGCATTTTAACTGTTAAAACACATGATTAGTAGTACGTATAATGAAACTAAAGATGAATATATATATATATATGTATATGTATATTTATGGTATATGTTATGTGTACATATTGATGTATGCGTTATGTATGTACATGACAGCCAAAAGGAAAAGCTTCATCAAAAGCATTGTGAAGAAGCAAAAGAAAAATATCCCAAAAAAAAAATATAAAAGAAACTTAAGAAAACTGCACACACTTTTCGAGCAAATGGAAACCTTTCCACGACTTAACTACCTTCACAAACAAAGTAAAAATTAAAATGAAAAACCCACAACAGATTATCTAATTGACGGTGTTATGCAATTTATAAATGTGATGAATGTCAAAGTAAAGCGTAAAAAAATTCAATACAAAAACACAAAAAAAAATACAACAAGAAAACTTATACAAGAAAAAAATCCAAAAGATTCGTAAGAAAGAGCTGAATGTAGCGAGAATTTAAGTAAGCATGCCCACGATTTTAGAGCTAAGCATATACATAGACGATGAATACTATCCCTTATCCAAAAGGCAGACCATAGATTTTAAGGTAATGCCCATGACCCCCCCAAACACACACAGTTAAGAGCCATAGAAGAAGGAATGGGACCTTTTCCAAAGCTTTTGTAGTGGCGCATCAACATGGATAAACGGAAATCGCATTGTCGGTTTATACATATGTATGTGTATGTCTTGCGATATACAAAACTAATGATATATATATATATGTATGTACACTTAAGCTAATCGTAAGCCAATGAAAAGTTGAAATGGATGCAAGTGGAAGATTATAAAGCTAATGATAAAAGATACAGATAATGATAAAGCGTAAAAATAAAGAACATCAGATTGCAACTAACCCTAGCTGGGTGCACGTGTTTCCACCGTAAAGTCCACGTTCATGAGGCCGAAATGGCTTCGCGGCAACACATCCGGGGTCCAGGACAACACAATGCCACTTTCCAGCACAACTTTGGCCATCCAAAGATTCAGTCTGGTATAAATTTGACGCTTTCTTGGCTGTTCCTGCACCTGTTGCACGATGGGTGGCCGCACATAGGGGAAAAAGTGACCATCGGCATGACGCTCAAAGGAGCGCGACAGCTGCAGTTGAATCTATGGAGGGGAAATATCAAAATCCCATCACTGAATATAGCATTATGTTTGTTCTTTACCCACATTGGAGGTGCTAAATATGCGCGTAAGCGTGTGTCCGGCTGTGAAGTGCCAAGTGTATCTGGTCAGGCCCTTGTATTTTCCGGACTCAATCAGAGAGACCTCGTGGAGGGGACGCCTCTTAATGCCAGCACTGAAGCTTTTGCAGAAGTGCGAAAAGGTTTCCTACAAATTAGCCAAAAAAGGCAGCAGCATCAGCATTAGATTCGAGATTTGAGAGCTCCAGGTTACCTTGTGCACATGAAAGCTCTGGTGGACGCAGCGTGTCGAGAGCCCCGGCTCGGGTGTACATACTGGCTCCAGGCAATCATTGAGTAGCTCTATCACATGCTCCAGCCAAGCGGAATAGGCCAACGCAGGCTGCGCATCAGCATCCACACACAGACTTTCGACGGCAGGTGCAGGCGATGACGGACTATTGACGATGAGATCACGCTTGGCCGGCAGGGGAGGCTGCTTACGGGTTTTGACTTCACCTACGATTTCCGTTGCCTTGATGGGGGTCTTCTTGACCACCGCTATCGCGGGCAACAGCTCAAGTGGTGCCAGTTGTTCTGTGCCAGCGGCTGGCATCGCCTCCGAATATATAGGCGGGGCGGTGAGTATGTTGTAGGGCTCGCTGATCATGGGCAGCTCGATGTCGAGATCGATCTGATCCGTGGGCTGATACTGATCCATCAGCTCGATATTGCAGTCCGACAGTTCGATATGCTGCTCCTCTGGCTCAGCGAACACATCGCAGTTGGCCAGGAGCTGCGAGTCGTTGGCATAGTGGATCAGGGCACTGCTATTGCTGCTGCTGCTCTGGTTGCTTGCAGCCGCCTGCATGCTGTCCAAGTTGAAGGCACCATCGGACAGGTCTGGCAGGGGCAGCTGAACAGGGGGAATATGCATTAGGGGATTCTTTATGGTCTGACTACTCTGGCCTGTACTCACGTCAAGATGATCGCCAAACACAAGTATATCCACCTGTGGATCAAACTCATCCACCATGCTCAGGCTGAGACGTAGATCCTCCTGTGTGCCCTCGCCCAGCGGCGTCTCCAGCCGGGATGGCATCCAAAAGGTCTTCAGGCTGTTGGTAAAGTTCCCGTAGACTCGCTTGCCCTGCGGCGAGCTGAGTATGCCAGCCAGGACCAGCAGCAAGTGATCGCAGATCTCGTCCTGCATGACCAGCGAGTTGTCTGGCTCCACTATGATCTTCAGCTTGCGGCAGGCACAGGCATAGGTGCCCTTCTTGGCGGACACGCCATTGGCCAGAGCCGTCACATGCAGCCTGGCAGTCGGAAACAAATCCGAGCGCTCGCACTTTACCGCAAAGGTTGTGGCATTCAGACGCTGCACTGCCGGCAGCTGTTCCTGGTCCTCGGCCCACTTGTACTGCTGCCAGAGCTGCTGCTTCTGCTCCTGACCGATGTTCAGATTCCATAGCACCTCCCGAGACACCTTGTACACCTGAGCCGTGGGCATAGCCGCTCCGAGCTCGCGGCAAGCCTTCACATGCTGGCAATCTATGTCGCCGGCGTTCCTGCAGGCCTCCACATGGCAGACGGCCTTGCTAGACACCACAGCCGCATTTGGCTGTAGCGATAGCGTTACATCCTGTATGACCACGAAATTCCTAGGCGTCTCTCGCACCTTGGCGCGCAACGAACAGACCGTTGAGCCGGCGTGAAGCGTAACGAGAGAAACCGCATCGAGCAGGTTCTTGTTCTGTGGACAGGTCGGGTTGCTGCAGAGCTGGGCGCGATTGCCATTGAGGGCTCCACAGCTGGTGCACGGGCGAACACCACGCAAGGAGCGAGGGTTTATTTTCATATTGCTCCTCACAAAAACAATAAGGGTACTCGACTGTCCGAAATAAATCCGCCGCTCTTTGCAGTTCGCTCCGAACTAGTTCTTTTTTCTGAACTTTTAGTTCTTCTTTCTGAACTTTTAGTTCATTTTTATTAACTTTAGCTCATTTTTCTGAACTTGTAGTTCTTTTTTTCTGAACCTCTTTTTGCAGTTCGCTCCGAACTAGTTTACTGTTCTCGCTAAAAAGAGAGAGCTAGCCAAAAACAGCTGATAGCAATATTGTTATTATTTTAAATTTGCGGAAATCGGGAGATCCTGCACCATGGCACATCCCGTCGAGGCGAACCGGACCCGGAAATATCCTTTTGTCCACATGCGAATCGCGGACCACACTGTGCTGGACCGCATCGAGGGACGCCACATTTGCCGGCGCTGCAATCGCTCGCGGAAATTCTTCTGCTACAGCTGCCATATACCGGTGGGAGAGCTGGAGAAGGTGCTGCCCCGCCTGGAGCTCCCATTGCAGATTGACATCATCAAGCACAAGAAGGAGATCGATGGAAAGAGCACAGCCGTACATGCTGCCGTCCTGGCGCCGGAGCACGTGCGGATTCACACATATCCCGATATTCCCGACTACCGCCTGGAGGAGGACGTGGTGCTCATCTTCCCCAGCGCCAAGAGTCTCACAGTGCCGCAGCTATTCGAGCGCAATGTCCAGCTGAAGATCGACGATAACTATGGCCTGCCCAAGGGACATCACATGGGCACAATGCTGCGCCGTCGCATGGATGAGATTGAGGTCGTGGAGGCGCAACCAGAGGCCACGTCTAAGCGCAGCTATGCTTATGGCAACCTACCCGTGCGCCGAGCCGTCTTTATTGACAGCACCTGGAACCAGAGCCGCGGCATCTACGCGGACGAGCGTATCCGAGGCCTTCGCACGGTCGTCCTCCAGAATCGCTTGTCGCAGTTCTGGCGCCATCAGCGTGGCAGCCCGCGTTGGTACCTGGCCACCATCGAGGCTATCCATCAGTTTGTTCTAGAAGTCCACGTCAATGCCTGGGGCCTCAATGCTGCATACCGGGGACTAGACAACCTGGAGATAACCGAGGGCTTCCATCAACTGGCGGCTCCGCTGACCAGGGAAGCCCCGTCGGAGGATGTTCAACGAGAGTCACCCTACAACGGACAGTACGACAATCTCTTGTACTTCTTTGCCAATATGTACGATCTCATTCACAAGTACTATGACCACAACGACCTGATATCCTATCGACGTCCGATTTAGTATGACAATAGAGATTTTATTATAGGAGGGAAATACACGTTAAAGTTATGTTAGTTTGGAATCCCTATTTCTTTTTCTTCTTTCCCTCGTCGCTGGAGTCGCTACTCTGTGGCTTGGGCTCCGTGATGACCGGTTTCTGCCATTTCAGAGGATTGTTGCGATAGAAGGGCCATGGAGGAATGGTGATCTAAAAGGGATTGATTTAAGTTTGATTAGCTCAGCTAATCAGATATTGTCAGCCATTGGCTTACCAGTGAGGACAGCAGAAAGCCCACGCCCAGAACATAGACCGTCTGTGAGAACTGCTGGACAATTGCTCCGTAGATCAGGCCCACAACGCCGAACAATGTAATGATGAGACGGGACCAGCGCTCAGCCTTCGCTTGGCCCACAAAGTCCTACACAGGGCGGAGATAGTTTAGTTAAAGTGTAAAAACTCTCTGCGCCAGTACACCTACCATATGCGTTGGTAAATCCAGCATGTTGTATGAGATTTTCTGACTTAAATTTTATATTTTTCAAACAGGCACGTCAGCAGCAGCAGCAGTCGATTTGATACACACAGTCAGTGCTGCCGATATCGCTTTTTTCCCGTCAAATCTGGCTGTTATTGAATACCAACTGCGGCATTAATTTGAAACGTGCCGTTTTTTTAGTATGTAAAAGTAGCAGGCTTAATCCCTCCAGCTCAAACACTATAAAATATAACGTTACTTATAAATTAAGGAAGCCAAAAATTACGGGTATTTTACGGTTTTTCTCTTGTCCTAGGTAAGAACAGCTATTTTTTCTGATGAAAAGTTGGCAGTACTGCTCCCAGAGTACGTCACAAATATACCGAAATATACATTCACATTTGCGTAAAATACCGTCAATATTCCGAGGAAAAAACGAACTTAATCCACATAACACCGCTCTTTTAAACCAGGCGAACAACTTGAAGTAAACCGCTAAAAAAATAATACCTCTTTATTTGCAAGAAAATATTACCATATTTTACTTTAAAAAATGTTTCAAGTTTCATAAAATTCACGCGTAAATGAAAATACGCCACTGCTATGAGTTCATATATCTAGGGTTTTTAAGTTTTCTTGGATTGATATTTTTCCCTATATCATGCATTTTATTTTTTTAAATCAAATTAAATTGCTTTAAATTGTATGGCACCCTCTCCTGATAATTAACATTCTTACAACTTATATTCCAATCAGAGCTGCTTGGTTCGGCAAATCTTAATGTACATAGATTACCAGAAGATCGATTCAGGTTAGATTTAAAATATATTTTAATGATTTTAATATAAACTTGTTGTTCAAACAATTATTTGTACAATGTGTTATGGCGGCTTGAGCCGTGGACGTTTTGCAGTATGTTTCGAACTAATAAATAAGTGGCGTTTGGGTAAAACTACGTTTAAATATATGTAATGTGCGAATGTGCGTTGGGAATGGCTCCGTTCTTGTTGGGTTTTGCGTCATGTCGATCGCTGCTGATCCTCTTGATCAGCTGTGTGGTCCTCGTCCGCTCCTCAGACCCTGGCAGCGCGAGTGCGTCGCAGGTGGACAATGTTGATGACACAAATGGACAGCCAGGCGAAAAGGGCCAGCCAGGCAAAGACCAAGGTGAAGTACAAACAGGCAGCGGTGTTGATGCGTCCATAGCGACGCCGCTCATAGGAGATGCTCTCCACCAGGAAGTCCATGAAATCGAATATGGCTGCGCACGACAGACGGGACTTGAGCACGGGCACAATGTTGCCCACGCCCTGGATCTCCTTCAGCAGGGACTCGCGGTACTGCTTGCAGGTCACCTCAAATCCGTCCGTAAATACGGAGGCGTAGACCAGCTGATAGATGGCCATGATCACCGAAATTACGGTTGCAGGAAGCCCTAAAATCAAAAGGAACAAATTTAGTGGATGCATTCTTGTCAGGATTCCCCAATTGGCGAACCACTCACAGTAGTAGGGGGAGAGACCATCGGGTGTCAGTTCGGATTCAGTGGTTACCACAATCATGTCGCCGGATCTGTGTAGTGGGGGGTGGAAAAGACACAAAACGGAACGAAATTTAAAAAAATTAATTGAAATGGTTAAAAAAGTATCAAATTCAGAGCGTTAGTCATTCGCCTGGAAGCAGCATCTGCGGGGCTTCCATTAGCATAAGACCTAATTAGTGGAGTGTGGGGCGTGCGCTATTGGCGCCGATTAACCCACTTGACCCCCAGACACACTCGAATTAGAACACTCACCGCTGCCGAATGGTGCTGGTGCCCACTTTGCGCTGACCCTTCCCAATGCACATCCTATAGCCATGGTAGATGCCCAACACCACGGCGAAGATCAGGGGCAGCAGCAGTCCGTAGGTGGCATAGTGGCAGTAGGCGATGTTTCCGCCTTCAAAGTTGGTGTAGGTGCTCCGGGCATGGAGCACGCAGCCGCAGTTCGTCTCCGGGCAGGCATTCAGGACGTAGCGCCAATGTGACCATGCCACCGCCGAGGTTATGCAGCAGATCACAGAGGACACGATCGCAAAGGGATAAAGATATGAGAGCGCACGCTCCGCTGAGTACGACATCTTGGGACGGGACCTGATCGTGGATTAAGCAAATTTCAATTGATTCAAGAACACTTTTACTGAAATTCAAATTTGTTTATGAATGCAAAGCGTCCGACGCACACCTGCAGAGCTCTCTCTCTCTCTCTCTCTCTTTATCACTCTCCTACGCTCTCTGGGGCGTCACATGAACACTCACACAATAAAACTTGTGTTGAAACGCGCACTGTACCCCAATATAAACAAACAAATTGATATCCAAGAAGATGACTTTTGATTATCTTTCAGTCGCGTTTACAACTGGCTATTATAGCTTTAAAAATATTTTATTAATAGTTTTTTATTCCAACTTCTCACAGACCTTTAACACAAGAATAACAAAAAACAGATCGCTGACACATACACTACTTACACAGGCGCACAACTGCGGCACACCTACGTTTATCGTTACTCTTGGAGAGAACCGTGCAGTGTGACCTGACCCTCAGAAACATTCAAACAACAAAAACTTATATACAGAATTTGAAGCGCGAGCTCCCAGATACTTCTAATAGAAGATACATTTCTTTAAAGATAATTCTCATAAAAGATACATGTGATAGAAGATGTTTCTCT
Source organism: Drosophila bifasciata (assembly GCA_009664405.1). NCBI lineage: Eukaryota > Metazoa > Arthropoda > Insecta > Diptera > Drosophilidae > Drosophila > Drosophila bifasciata. The sequence continues at coordinate 11,300,612 of CM019044.1, forward strand.
TAAAATATATTTTTGCTGGAAGATAACTTACAATAAAGATACTGTATATTTTTTGGGTAAAACGTCAACATTTTCCCCAGAAAAACCGTAACAAAAATCCCAATTCACCACCCTCTGCACCGTCTCTTGCACTGCTTTTACGTCTTTACTTACGTATTTTAAGTGCGCGCTAAATTCAAACTGACAGCGCCCAAGCGTTAAAATTACAATTAATTTGTTCCCTGCCATGCACTACTTTTACGGCGGTTTGCATGAATGAAATCTGTTTGTCCCACCCCTCTAAATTACCTGGCCGCGAGCCAGGCGCCAACAAACACATTTGAAAATCGGCCGGCTGTAACAAATGATGCCTGCACTCGCCATGTTCCCTGATGAGAGCGTTCCTCCATTTCCTCCATTCCCCCAACGAGGCAGCCTTTTCGACCAGGTTGATTTTGGCATAAACCATTTTCCGCGGACGCCTGAATTTTCTCAGTTGCCAGAGAGTTGTGGAGCTGACCACTACGCGGAACAAGTCTCAATGCAAATACTGAAAATCGGGACAGTATCGTACGGATTCCTGCAGCAGCCAATTTGCCAGTAATTTGCTGTTTGCTGTCCAAACGCCAATTCAACAACAAAAGTGAAAACAAAATTGCCAATTGCCAAGTAATTCCCCCGCCGTACATTGTTATTGTAGACGTTACGAAATTGCATTCGCGGTGCCGATTCTCGTGCAGAGCCAGCGAATTTTTCCTATAAATAGACCCCTGCCCAAAGGGTACAACAAATTTGATGTGTGTTCTCAAATAAACAACAACAATAACAACAAATAAACCAGAAGAAAATTATTGCAAAAAGAACAAGAAATTTGCATAATTGGGCCTTTGCCATTGTTGAGTGCAGTGCTCGGAAAATTATCTAATTTGATGAGCTGACTGAAAATTGAGGCTGAACAAAAAGTAATTAATTAATGAATGTGTGTTGCTGTTTTGCTTCATATTCGTTTATTTATAAAGTGTCTAACAATTTTGTTTTAATCATTTAACATAATGGGTAACTATGTGTCTTGTCTTTCTAAACCGTAGAATTAGTTTGACCCACTAGATAGATATTAAGCATGGCTTCTATTCGTTTACAGTAAGTCTAATGCATGAGATAAACTTATCAAGGCTTATGAACAATTAAAGTGCGTTATATTCTATGGAAAAACATTGGAGATTCATTTAATAAGCATTAATAAGCAATGCTCAATCCTTCAAAACAAGCAGTCATCAAGCAGTAGATTGCATGCAAAACTGACATTCAAAACGTCTGCAAGCAGTATCAGCAAGCTTAGACGTAACTGCTTTGCAAGCAGTATTACTTCACAGTACTGCTTCGTCAGTTAAAACTGAAATTCCCAAATCCTTTGCAAACAATGTTTTAGTATAGAACCCACTGTGAGCGTTTGCTCAAAATACAAATGTATGTTTTTGCTTAATGAATGAATGCTTGGGCTACTTATAGAAGCATATAATTCCACGACACAACCGACACAAACCGGCGCCCGCCTGTATATAGTAGTCAACCGTTATAGAGCCAGACATAGAACCGGAATCCGAAATACTTACACACCCACACGCAGACAGTTTCCCGGCTGATCCATACCAAGATATAAGTGAAGTGACGTGAAGTTTACCCGATGGATAATTGGAATGTTTTGGCAGCACAAACCACAGCCCAAGCTATTGGACGCGATGACACGGTGGTAAAGACGCGACTGGTAAGTGTCCGGGGGTGTCAGTAAACAAAACAAAGCAAAACAAATCTACTCGTAGTATATAGAGAAAAATTGGCAGACCCCCCAAACAAACGCATTCCTATGTACATGTCGACAGCCAGCTAGTTTTGGGTGGATGAGTGCGTGAGTGGGTAACTGGGTGATGCCTGGGGGGGCATCCTCGCTAGAGCAACAGCTGTTTTCGGCTGAGCCAATTGCTCTTCTCTCTCACTCTCTCTCCCGCTCTGGCTCTGGCTCTGGCTCTGTTGTGTGATCGTTACTAGCACTCATCTATAGACTATAAATAGGAACCACCACCGCTGGTGGTGGCTGCGGTTCTCTTGAGCCGATTGCCTGGCGGGTCTTTTGGAGATTTCGATTCTGATATCTTCTCGCAGTAGCGCGAAAGTAGCTCGGTACGGCGGACTCGCAATAGACAGGCCCACACCAGACCACGCAGTGCTCATCTACGCATATATATTTTATATAAGCAAGTGCTACACAGATCTATATACGAAACATACCTGAGCAATGGATATATCCACGGATATCTGGGGTCAGCTGGCCGTTGAGGCATCCCAAGTCTATCTGTCCGATGGAACAGTTCGCAGTCCCTTTGCCGATACGGTACAACGAGGTTTTACCCTTCATCCGCTCTTTTTCTATCTATTGTAACACTGTGCAACAAAACAAACACTTTTTTGTCGGATCTACTTCACCCTGTGCGGTGCTTCAACTCAAGCTATTCTGTCACTTGTCAGAATAATGCCAAAAGATGAGCTACGGGTCAAAAGTTTTGTTGTCTAGTGTAATTAGGTCGAGAAAGAGATATATGTATACATATGTGTATAAGAGATTGTGATTATTGAAATAACTAAAATAATTTTTGTATACTAAACCTGTGACAGACCATCGAGAAGCTGCCCGACAAGGTGCTGCTGCACATCTTCTCGTATCTGTCGCATCGCGAGATCTGCCGCCTGGCTCGGATCTGTCGTCGCTGGCGTCAGATTGCATATGATACGCGCCTCTGGAAGAATGTGTCCCTCAGGCCGGAGGTGTCGGGCCTGCATGTGGGCTCCCTGGAGATGCTCCTCCAGCTGATATCGGTGAGATTCGGGCCGACGCTGCGGTACATCGAACTGCCCATCGAGCTGATCACACACACGGTGCTGCATGAGCTGTCCGGCAAGTGCCCCAATCTGACGCACATGCTGCTGGACTTTTCCACGGGTAAGTACAACCATTCGCGAGGGATTGGCTTGCCCATCTAATGGTGTTCCTTTTAGCCATGCAGCTGCACGATTTCAGCGAGATGCAGACCTTCCCCACCAAGCTGCGGTACATGTGCATCTGTCTGTCCGAGGTGATCTTCATGGAGGGTTTCATGCGAAAGATCTACAACTTCATCAATGGCCTGGAGGTGCTGCACCTCATTGGCAGCTACGAGAAGTGCGAGGAGGATGAGGAGGAGATCTACGAGGTCATCAATGTGCACAAGCTGAAGTCGGCGACGCCCAATCTGCGTGTCATCAACCTGTACGGCATCAACTTCATCGATGACTCGCACATCGATGCCTTCAGCTCTAACTGCATCCAGCTGGAGTGCCTGGCCGTCAACTTTTGCAACAAGGTCACCGGCTCCACCCTCAAGACCCTCATCCAGCGCTCCAAGCGTCTGACCTGCCTGCTCATGAATGGCACCAGCCTAAAGTCAGAGTTTGTGATGCAGGCGGAGTGGGACAAGTGCGCCCTCCAGGAGCTGGATATCACGGCCACGGATCTCTCGACCGAGTGCCTGGTGGACATGCTGACGCGCATAACCGGCCTGAAGTTCCTCTCCGCCGGACAGATCAATGGCTTCAACGACACCGTTCTCAAGCAGTGGATGGAGTCGGGAAATACCAGGTAAAGTAGAATGCAAATGTGTAGTTGCTATCGACGATACTCATGTCTCAGGTTTCTGTGGTTTTAGACCTCTCATTTCTCTGGACCTGGACTCCTCGGACAACATCAGCGATGAGGGATTGCTGAAGTTCTTGCAGCGTCACGGGCATCAGCTCAGCGCCTGTTGCCTCTCGGGCATGCCACATATCACGGATCAGCTGTGGATGAGCATCCTGCCCCTGCTGGGCAACTGCAAGTAGGCAAATCTCAATATCCACTCAGTTAGAAAGGCCTCATGCTTTGGTTTACCTTTCAGAATCGTTGTCATGGGCACGGCGGAGAAGCTCGGCGTGAACATCCATGTGGATCAGCTAATGGACACCATTGCCTCCAACTGCGGCAACCTGGAGCGCCTTGAACTGCGCTGGGATCCTGACAATCTCCGTTTCTCCGACAAGAGCCAAAAGGCCATCGATATTCTGCGCGTCAAGTGCCTCAAGCTGCGCTGCATGGTCCTCAGGTGAGTCCAAGCTCTTCTCTCTTGATCCCCCTTGAATGACTCTCATGGATTCGCTCTGTCCACAGCGATGGCCGCTACTATGAGACGGTCAAGGCAAACTTTGAGCGCGCGGATCGCATCACTGTGGTGCGCACCACGACCTGCTGCCGGGTCTCGCCTTACCATCTACTGCGCAACTACAACGATTTGATCTTTAACTAAAGTCCAGTAGATGGCATACAGTGCGTTTCATAAGAGTGCTCTCTGTGTCGCTCGTTACGCGAACTTCAGATTATTTGCTTGTTTAATGTTAATCCATCCATCTTATGGCTATAAAACTCACTGTAGCTTATGTTTAAATGTTACTCAATCCTTGGAGGCTCCCCCTCGAAAACATATCGCTAGTCAAAAAGGCTTTACAATCGTTTTTCTGTTTTTTTTGTTTCGCTTACATTATATTGTGTGTTTTGTTGTTTTCTGTATTTTCCACTTCTTTCGTTTGATTAAATTAAATCTAAATAAACGTACATAGGTAATTTAAATAAAAATAAAAACAAGAACAAAGGATTTGCTTAATCAACATTCTTTTTACATTACAAAATTATACAACGTAAGTTTGTTTTCTTCCCCTTTTTCCTCAAACTTTTCTCTCTGTGCTGATTTCTATGCGCTTGTTTCTACTTTCGCTCACTCTCTTTGCTTTCTTCTTTCGTGTTTGTAACTAACTTTTACTTGGTAACTTGATTAAATCATTTTCAGACTTCCCCACATACTACATAAATGTTAATGTTATTTTGCCTTCTTTACTGATGTTTTTTTTTTCTTTTTCGTTTTTTACACTGTTTTATCCGCTGCAGAACTTAAGTCTAATGTGGTTTTTTTTTGTGTGTTTCAACATTTTTGGATCAACTTTTTACCGTAAACTTAACGTACATAGATCTCTGGTTCAAATTTTTTTCGATCTCGTCTCGATCAGCGCTCTATTATATGCATGGTATATAATTTAGTTAAGCATGGCTGTATGTTTATATATATATATATGTATGTATATGTATATCTCGTGTGTGTGTGTGTGTGTTGTGCCTATGAGGATCAAAGGTGTGTGTGTGTGTGTTTGTGTTATAGGAATAGATTTCTTTAAAAGGTATGAAGAAGCTCTTCGTCACTAGACAGATTCGCGTTTTTTTTGTTTTTTTACATAAGTACACTAACACACAGAACAATTTAAGTGGTAGTTAGATAGATAGAAGGTACGCGAGCAATCCCAATGCGATTAGTCCCTCACTGCTCGCTCACTGCTGGTCCTGGGTCACCCGGAAGATGTGCGTCGTATTGCTGGCCGCCGCCGTGGCCACCGCCGCCGCCGCTGATGTGGCCGACGGTGCTGGTGGCTGGTTGGAAGCTGTGATATAGCTGGCATTGCTGCTGCTGGCAGAAACCGAAGCGGTTCGTGCCTCGGCAGCAGCGGCTGCTGCTTCGGAAATGGCTGACGCCGATTCCGCAGCGGCATTCGAGGTGGAGGCGGTTGTGGAAGCTTCTGACGCCTCGGCAGCGACGCCCCTCTCCGGTGTGCGCTGCGTGGATCCAGCGTTGTTCGCATCCTGTATAGCCAAGAAAAATAAGAGTTAGCAACCTGATCTATATGGTGGAGGGGCAAAGCAAACACTAACGTCTAGGGGATACACGCGCTCTGCTTGGTCGGCGTCCGCCGGCTCGTCCTCCGGCACATTCTCCTCGGCCTTCTCCGTGTACATCATTATCTCATGGCACAGGGGGCAGCGATCCTGGACATATAGCCATTTCCGCAGGCAGACGCCATGGAAGAAGTGACGGCAGCGCGTTATCTTGGCCGAGTACATTTCCTAAAGGGCGGAAAAGCAGTCTTTGAGTAATCACCAGAGGATTAGTTGGGATAGAAGAAGCAATCACCTGATAGCAAATGGCGCAAACATCGTCGAACGCTTGGAGTTGGGCCGGTGTGGCCTCCGGCAGGGAGGAGATCTTGTGAACGGCCGAACGTCGCTTCATGAACACCGACCAGCCAGCTCGGGCCTCGCACCAGATATTGAAATAGGCATGGATGCACATCATGATGGCTCTGATGGCGCCGCCTGTAGCATTTTGGGCTATCAAGTTATAGTTATCGATACACAAAATCAACCAAATAAAAAGATTACATGCACACACATAACAAAAAAAAAACGAAAGAAGCTACGCCAATGGCCAGGACAAGATGACTGATACGAATTCTCTGATACAGAAATGCCAATTGGATTTTGAATGGATGTCGATTTGCTCATGTGTCGATGTAATTGGATATGGGGGCAGCTGCTGCTACTTACCCGACTCGAAGATCAGTATCCAGGCGCCGTTGATGAACAGCAGTATGCCGAAGCAGAATTCCACGGAATTGCCAAAGGCGCGCACATAGTACAGATAGTCATCGAGCTTCTCCCAGAAGAACTGACGGCGGGCGTCCAGCAAGAACAGCGTGTACGTGGCCAGCGATACGAGCACCTGCAACGCGCAATCATTTCGTAATAAATGCAATGGCAGAGCCGGCAATCGTTTGGAATACACACCTTGACAATCACCTCCACTGAAAAGGCGGTGACAGCCAACAGCCAGGTGGAAATGGAGCGCTGCAGCCACAAGTAGTATAGCAAGGCGATGGGCGTCACAACGAGGAATGCGCATACGGTGAGGGCTCGCACGTGGCGTTTGCGTGAGGGATTTCGGGCCGCACTCAGCGACATCAGTATGGGCGAGACGATGTTGTGCAGAAAGTGCAGCAGGGCGGTCATCAGAAGACATAGATTGCGACACAAGCGCACAAATCGCTTCTCCGGCGACAGCGATGTGAGTCCAGTCTGCAGGGCCAGTATGTAGAAGAGCACTGCCGAGACGGTGCCCAGCGATTTCTCTTCATCGTTGTCGTAGGTCATCAAAAACCACTGAAAGCCCCGGCCAATGTAGTGGCAGATTATGGATATCACACCCGTCATGCCCAGGACGGCGGTCAGCGTTTCGCAGCCATCGACCAGTAGCTTTTCAATTGCCGGAAACAATTGGAAGGGCTCATTGGAATCGGCAAAGGCCAGTGCATATCCTCCCTGAATGCATCTGCAAGGGGAGATTCTCATTAGCTGAAAGCGGCTTTAAGCGAGCGAACAGATGCAGATCTTACCGGATTGTCCAGAACACACGCAAGACATTGGGCACGTTGAGTCGCTGCCACTCGTTCTCGATCAAAGCGGAGAGGCCAAAGTTGGACACAAAGTTCATGGCATATTGGTACCCATTATACACCGTTCGACTGGCCTCCATGGCGCTGAACATCATCGTGACCAGCGTCAGGATGATGGGCGTGGTGCCGGCCAACACGGGCAGAAGTTCCACCACCTGCGGCGGCAGTGGCAGCATGGCAATCAGAATGGGACTGACGAATATAATGGGCATCGACTTCTGCAGCATTTCGTATCGCGGTCCCAGGTGTATGTACGCAAAGAGCATGCCCATGAACCACTGCGCCATGACGTGCGGCGCCAGCGACATGACCACCCCGCCCGAGTCCAGTAATCTCGTCGTGTTCAGCGACATCAGGTCCTCCAGTATGCAGGGACTCTGCTCCATTAGCGCCAGGGCGCTCACATTTGACCAGTACGAGAGGAACGTCAGTCCGAGGGAGGTGAGAAACATGTACACCATCACCAGGTGCCGCGTCCAAAGCATGAAAATGCATGCGGCGGATAGGAAACCTGAAGAATTGAAATCAGCAAATGAACATTGGGATTTTTTTTGTTGAGGTGTACGCCCGCCTGAGGTGCGGACGGGTTCAAAGTACGTCCGATAAGGGGTTCTGGACAAACGACCCTTAGTACTGGAGAACCAGGTTCTACAGGTGACGACTGGCGCCCCAGAGCACTTACCGAATAGGCAAATCATTAATTTGACCGTCGTTATGCTGAGGACATCCGCCAGCGTGTCATCTTGTGACAGCTCGGTCATGAGGGAGTTGAAGCCGGTGCTGAGCATCCCATTTGTCATTGCCGATTTGGAGGCATTGTCGATGGTCTGTTCGATTGGGCTGGCGGGGGGAGTCATGGGACTTTGGACGGGATCGCCCAATCCGAAGAACGCCTTGAGCGTGGCAAACGCCTCGGCAGCGGCGCCCGGTGTATCTGCATCGGCCAGGAATCCCACATCCTCCTCGACCGGCGCCTGCGACGTGCTGCCGCCGTCCGGATAGAATCGTGTGGGCAGGCCCATGCCAATCTTCAGTATCTCATCGATGACCAGCACGGGCGGCACCCGCATCATCACATCCACCAGGCCCAAAACTTTAGTGCGCATGGACATGGCTCTGGCTGGTGGTCTGTTCCGCGGCGTTTATGGCTGATGCGACGTGACTCTGCACTAATCGGCTCCGTCCGCCTGCCTGTCTCTGCGACGTCGACGACGACGACGACGTGTTCGATGATCGGCACTTCCCACCTCTTCAATATCTTCTACCTCTTTGGATGGGTTTCTTCTCTGTCTTGCCGTGGATCTAACTGGAAGATTTGATATTAAACATTAGAAAAAATACCAAAGCTACCAAAAAATACACAAAAATTCATGCAGAGATACCAAAGTAAAATGGATATTATGTGAATATTAAAAAACAGAAAAAAAAAACATTTGTATTTGCAAAATACCTGTGCAAAAAAAAAAAAAAAATACCAATGCTAAAATGCTCACATACACACACACACACACTCCACCACACGAACTTTGAGTGAGTGTGTGTCTGGGTCTTGAGTTTCGGTTAAATTTGGGTATTTGATCATAATTAACACACAATTTTGTCCCAACTACCTTCGCAATGCGTGCTATCTTGCGTTCGAGTTGGTTTTCTTTCCTAAACTCTACTCTATTTCCAGAACTTTACACTTTTTCACCTTGGTTTTGTTTTTCTCCTGTTTCTTGCACGAATTTCACAGCACTGCCTAGAATTTTGAGTGAAAATTTATACTCAACTTATCGTTACCAACTATCGTTACCAAACGACCAGTGTTGCGCAGTACCGGCGCAAGCAGCTGTTGTGCGTTGCGGCGCGCGGATATATGAAATTTTGAATTTTGCTTTTGGGTTTGAACAAAAAATGGAGTGGCCAAGTGGGGTGTATGATTTTTGGAGTGATACCAAAAATTGAAATAATAAAGTAAACTAGCTATAAGCATTTTAATAGACTATTGGACTTATGAGACGGCGCCTGCTCGCAGCATTCCCCTGCCTAAAACTCACATTTAAATGTGAATTTTTTGCCTGAAAAGTCGTTTCCGTGCCTAATAATTCTGTACACACACACACACACAAAATGCCCTCAGTTGTGTGGCGTTCTTGGCGTACACATTTTCTGCATTCTTTCAAACAAAATCCTCGAGCTTGGGCATTTAATCGTCCCCCCACACCACTCAGTTCCAATTCTTCGTCTCAATGCCCTGCCAATCCCTGACCACAGACCTCTCTATACAAGTAGTTTACGTGAATTTCCTCAATTGTTCGGTCATTAACTTTTGCCATTTTGAACTTTAATTGTTGTTCTTTCTTGTTGGTGCCACAAAACCCACCTAAAACCCTAAAACCCCCACCCCATACCATATGCAAATGCACAAATTGAGGCAACGGCAATGCAGTCGGATCCGGGGCACCGTTCCCCCCCAACCCCAACCCAAACCGTGTGTGTGCTGTGTGCTCGTAATTATGCGCAATTGTTTAGCCGTTTAGCTCAAAAAGTTCAACTAACATAATTGATTTTTCATGCCGCGCCACAAGAATTTTAAACAAACTGCGGCACAGGTCACAGGCCCACAGGCAAGTCGCGGAGGGAATGCTTCGGGTTTGGTTGGATTTTCTTTTACCCTAGGAAAAGCTGTAGGGTATTTGGGGTTGGTTTGCTGCCATTGCATATACCTTAACTTCGAACAAGTTAGAGCATTTAATAGTCGTCCATCTTATGGCTCAGACATTGCCTGCGCTGATAAGCATTTGCTGTTTGCTTCGGCCTGGGCTAATTTGCATAGTTTTCACAAGTTTTTCTTTTTTTGGGTGCAAAAGCGACGACGACGACGACGGCTTGACGGGGCAGCAAATTGCACAAATTACGAGGAGATGGCTCTATGGGGCAGGCAGGCGAACTGTTAACACTCCCATGGCACACAGCAGCAGCAGCAACAGTGCCAGTGGCAGTTGCCCCCAAATATGGGCCTCATATATTTAATATAATCAGTGTAATTGTCATTGGCGATGAGCCGGGGGACTGGGACCTCGATATGGACAATGCTGCAATGCTGGAAACGAAACCCTCTCTCTTTGCTGCTGCTAGCTGGTTGCAGGCGATCTTCAGGTCTCTCACGCATGGCAATTGTATAATTTATCGCTCCAGTTCTAATCGGCAGCTGTCAGTGTCCGGCCAAGACAGCTGACCAGGCTGCAGCTCTGACTCTGGCTGGCTCTGGCTTGCTGGCTCTGGCTGCTGTTGATCTCGGGGGAACGATTTAATTCGCCGGCCATATAAGTCGGAAATTTGTACGTTGATTAACGCGCCAATCGTTTTACACAACAACGTACAAAGTGTCGATGGTCTCGATGTCGTACCGCATTACTTCCAGCTCCCACCCCCCCTGTTCGGTATCCCATTGCAGCTTCTCTGGCTGTCTATGTGTGATTTCATTACACTTAAAGCAATGCCCAGACGGGGGGGCGCACTGGCCAGGACCTGAACCTGGGACCTACATATGAACATGTGAACCAGTGCAATGCGTTCCCAGCATGATTACCACTCATAGATAGCCAACAAGATGTGGCCGCTGTCTGTGGCTGGAAACCTGCTGGGACGCCAAATGAATTAGCTGCCGTAAACGCTGCCTGCTGCCTGTTAGCCGATACTCTGACATGGCCTAGAGTTGCGACTAGAAGATACCTTAAAGAGAATTAAAACTACAAATCAATCGCCACGAAGCTCTGACTTTCAGTGCCTCTTAAATGCATCTTAAAGTTCAAGGAGCGAGTAACAAATCAATGATCAAGAAAGTGCATACCCTTCCTAGTCAACTTTTACTGGGTAGCACAATTGGTATGGTGAAAGGAAATGCACGTTGGGGAAGTGCTGCTGAGTTTTGGTTAAAGGTGAATCCAGAATTCACTCTGATAATAAAATACTCACTGAAATCTGTGCAAAATGTTCTTCCACTCACTATTTTTAATTAATATTTAATTATTTTGTGTGAATTATAAATGTTTAGCAGACTTCTTGCTGATTTATAACAATTGCGGCTGAAGCACGAAATGTTTATGGGTTGCAAAGTCTCTTTGTTTACATTCAAGTTTTCCAATTGAATATCAAAGATAAGGTTATCAGTTGGGTGATTGTTAGCCAACAAAGTGTTTATTTAGTTGCTGCTTTAAAGATGATAAGAGATAAGCAGACACAGTGTGAGAACTATTGAAAGTCACTTATGAATAGGGAAAGTGCTGCAGTAGATGGTGGAAGACGAACTATCCCTATATGCATTATGCTATCATTTGAGTAGGAAAAGTCAAGGGTTTAAATAACTCAATTCGCTTAAAGATTATATTTTATATATGTATTCTTACTTCAATCGATTCTTCTTCGTTTCATATTCCTTACCGATTTAATTGGCTGATACTTCCTTCATGCAATATTCGCAATTCAGATTCCGTTTTGTCATAATTGCCTCTCGCTGCAGAATATGTCTTCGCGTATTTTATAGTGAAATCAAATTGATTTAGCCCAATGGCCCCAGGCACCCCGAAAAACGCGAAACCCCCAATTATCTTTTGCATTCGAAGAATAATTAGGAGCTTGATTGACATGCGGGATAAGGAGACATACACTTGGAATGCCATAGCAAATTATCGAACGGCTACTGTGCCGAGACCAGAGAGCTGATCCACAAAAATCAAAGGCCGTAACGACAACACAGCCACAGAGAGTCAACAGACAAAAGAGGTGGATGAGGATGGGGCATGGGGGGCATGGGGTAAGGTATGGAGTTGAGGACGACAACGACGCCTTCCATTTATTGGCTGCTGCTGCTGCTGCTGCTGCGCCTTTGTCTGCACATAGAGTGGTAATCTGATGCTAAGGCCCGATACAGAAGCCAGTCCAAAAACAATGACCAGAGGACTGCGGGCAGCCGTCGCCGTCGCAGAATCTTCAGAGATGGAGATGGGGAAACCCGTTTTCGGCACAGCACAGCAGAGCACAGGATAGCAATTACAATATGTTTAACTACGTCAGAGCGTTATCTGCGGCTCGAAGGCTGAACTTTTTGGGTCTCTCTTCGCATCGATCGTCTCGTCCATGGGTCCACCATGTCAGCGATTAATCCAGCCGACTGGCTGCCTCATCAAACCCGAACGGCGGCCGAACGGCTAACCCGCTTGTTAGCCCCGACTGTGGCTCTGGGCCGGCCTCATCATCGATTGTGTTATCGATGGCGTTGCCAGTCTCGGCCTTTTGGTCGGACTTGCGGACTGGTCTGGTCTCGGGCTGGCCTGGAATCTCATTTGCGATTAAGTTCTTATGGCCACTGTGCACATTTCGTGGAAAGTTGGCCAGCAGATCTTTATTGTTCGATTGGTTTATTTATAATAATTAGGTGCGCTGTCCCAGCGACTTTGTTTTACTTTTGAAACTGCTTTGGCTCTGTGGCTCTGTGGCTTATCGTCTTGGCCAAGGCTGGCCCATAAATTCTTTAAGCTCGCACCTTTTTATTGTGCGCACTCACACACTCTGCCTGGATCGAACCTCGGCTCTCTCTCTCTCTGTCTGTCTGTCTTCTCCAGGCTATGGCTGTGGCTGCGGGTTCTTGGCTCTGGGTTCTGAGGCTGCCACAGCCACTGCCACTGCAACTGCCACTGCCTTCCTGCTGATTGCAATCGCAGTTGCGCATGCGCGAGGACCACAAAACAGAAAGAAGTGCCACAGCAGAGTGGAGGCCCAAAGTGGAGGCCCGAAGTGGAGAGTGGTGGTGGCCTGTTTGCCCAACCCGGTAGCCGGGTGGAGCGCGTTCCTTTGGTAAATTGCTCACATTAGCAGGTTGTACGACTTATTAAGTAAGCACAATTTGCGTGGCCGCCGTTGCCACCGTCGCCACCGCCCCAAACCCAAACAACAGAAACCACTGGAACCACTGGAACCTCTGCCTCTTTGGCAGAGCAAACCAAAAAAAAAAAGGAAGGAATACAAAAATAATGGGAAGCTGTTAAAGGTGGCGACCGGGAGCCGCCTAGCCGGACAAGTGATTGTTTTATAATTGCAATCGCAATTGCAGTTCGAAATCGATGGCAATGCGAACGCGTTGCCGCTAAATTGCCTCTTGGGGCATGTATCGCGGGGCGGTACCTGGGTACCTCTCTGCGACTCTGCTCTTTGGTGGGTAGGCTGGTTTGTTGGGCGAAATTGGCAATCCATTTGAATGAATAATTGCTCAATTATAGCCACCGCCAAGCGCCTAACGAGGCAGGTGGACTCCAAGTCCGAGTGTGAATCGAGTCACACTTTGTTGGGCGGAAAATTGTATTTGGAAATTTGTCGAAACCGGGCAGCATGTGGAATTGGAGATGGAGTTGGAGCTGGAGGCGCACAAGTAACTTGGTTAAACTTAATTGGAGTTGAGGGATTAAGTGGAGATTTTTCTTATGCATCCCAGGGTGTATGTACATATCGTATCGCATATTTGCCAAAATGCATACAGGCAGCCAGCAAATTAAATACAAAATATTTTAGCCTGCGGGCGATTTAAGCACACAGATTAGCCACAAAAGTCTGAAAAGCGCGACAAAAATGGCGCTAAGACTCCACAGAGAGAGAGAAACAATAAGAGACGGCGATGTGTGTTTTTGTATTAGGGTGAAATCGTGAAATGAAACTGGACCAGTTTAAGCGGAAGCTGAAGCAGCAACAGTAGCAGTAGGAGCAACAGTGGAAGAAGGCAATCCGATGGTTTCTGATGAGGACTGAAACTGGAGTTGGAGTTGGTCTTGGCTTTGACTCTGGATCTTGTGGCCTGGCTGTTGGCTGGCTGTCTTCTGTCTGCTGTCGTCTGCGGGCACGTAAGAAATTTCATACTAATTGGCATAAATACCAAGTGTTGGGGAGAGAGACGTTTGCTATACATATAGGTAGGACCGACTTGACTTGGCTTTGCTTTGCTTCGCTTGGCTTTGGCTTTGGCGACACTGACAGACTGACGAACCGACTCCATGACTGACATTGAGCAGTGCCAGATAGAAGACAAAGACCAACTCAGATATACTACATATACACAGATGTACACACTACTATAAGAAACTGCTGGCCCGATGAGATCTTCACCTTGGCAATCATTAATCGTTTGCCAGCGACATAATATCGATGATGGAGCTGTGTCTCCAACATCTTGTCAGGCCAGGCCGGGCCAGGCCAGGCCGGGCAGCTCTCCCTCTTTGGATCTTTACCTCTCTGCTGGTCTAAGCCAGTTTTTGTTCACTCTCTCTCTCTCTCTCTTGGCTGCCTCTCCGACTAGCGGCTAGTTGGCCGCGTGCAATGCTGGAATGCTCATCGAACCAATTGAAATTGCTGTGACAACAATAAAAATTCAACTTTGGGCCTCTTTTTTTGCTGTCGTTGTTGTCTCTCTCTCTCTGTCTCTCTTTTCTTTAGTTCGTTGTCGATTGTCGGGTTGTCCATGCCATGTCCGTCTGGTTGACTGACTGACAATTAGACGTAGCTAAAATGTTGACTGATCAAGCGATTTGTAGCTGTAAATTCATCTCTATTTCGTTTTTCTTTGCTGCCTTTGCTGCTGCTGCTGCTGCTACCTTGGCCAGGTTCAGGTTTGTTTTAGCTGCTTGGCTTGGGAATGTTGGCTTTTTGTCTTCCAGCCAGGCCGCCCTCCCTCTCGCTCTTCTGTCTCTTAGTTCCTGCCTTTTTTTTGTTATTTTCATTGTATGTTTCTTGCCCTGTCCTGGCGGCTACTTGTCGCTGTTAAAATCCAATTAATCGAACAATTTACTTTGGTGCGTTTAGCGATGGTGTTGACTGGGGCCTGGGTATGGGTGGTGTCAGTGTCGGTGTCCGTATTGATAGCTCTACGAGGGAATACCTCTGCGGCATATACTACACATTCTTTGGCTTCAGCTTTACTAATTTCATTGTGAATAATTTTAAATTTAAATTTCACAAAATTTGCATGCATAAATATTTTTAATTTGTTACTCATTTTGGAGCTAATAAATGCAAATAAATATTTATAAATTAATTAAATGTTAGTTTACATTTGGAGCTTAATATATTTGACATTTTAAATCTGCTGTGGCAGCGCCTGACCCTGCCTCGTACTGCTGCTGCTACTAACGATCTCTTAGTGTTGATACATAAATTATATGGAACGTCTTGAACATGACAGCGCTACAAAATGTTGGGTCTGGTCTGCCCTGCCCCCCCTGCCCCTGGGTCCCCCCTAAAACAAATGGTTGGCCACCCCTTTGCCTGGCACCCAAGCATGATTAGTGTCAATTTTTGTCACTTTAATGGCATCGTTTATGTGCTTTACTTTGCCTTAAGACGTTCCTTCAGTCGTTCCTTCGTTGGTTCGCTGGGAGAGTGCATTAAAAAAGGAAGTGTGCCCTATAAAATAGGCCAAAAAAGGCCGCCCCACTGCAGCGCGACATTTTCATTAATAGACGCTCGAATATCAAAGTGAAAACTTCAGAGTCGATGCCGCTGCATCGAATGGCTCCTGCTGCAGCAGCAGCAGCAGCAGCAGCCACTGACGTCGACAAACGCCCGCCCCATTAAACCACAAAATTTATTACACCAACTAAAACGAAATCTCGGCAAGGCGCGCAGCAGTCTGGCCCAGAGACGTAGACAGGCGTGGAATGGCAATGCCATGGAGTGACATCTGAAAGACGATCAGAGAGAGAGAGAGAGAAAGAGAGGGAGAGCTAGTACTGGCACTGGGATACGGAGATGGGACTGAGACTGAGACTGGGAACAACTTAATTCAAGTGTTGTCACTTTGTCGTGTTCCATAAATGCTGCTCTCTGAAATGCTGCTCATTAATTTTCAAGTGTAACTTTTATTAGGTATTTAAATGCGTGCGAGAAGTTGCCACCAAGCGGCAAGCCAATGGCAACATGCCGCTGCACATAAATTCAACAGAGGCCCATCTACGGGGCAGGCATTGCGGGGCAAGAGGGTGCATCTTTTTACTCCACTGCACTACACTCCACTCCACAGTGCGGCAGCATCATCAACACCATGGCCACATGTTGAAGCTGCTACCCCAGCCAGCGTGTCGCACATACTTGAGATTGCATTAGTCAGTTTTGCGCCCCCAAAAAAACTGAAAAGAATGACAAGACACACAGCACACACACGGAACACTTGAGGGGAGCATGATCAATGCCGCCACGTCTGCCCGTTCACAACCCATTGCATTAATAATCCATAACGCGGGCTAGAGATGCACAACTAGAGATGAGTGCGTGAGTTATTCGCTTAGATCTTCGAATATTCGTTATATTTAAGCAAGAATAAATGTAGGATGAAATAGCTTAAAGATCCCCATTTAATCCTACGAATAAGTTAAATTATTATATGCATTTAGTACATCTCTAGTTGCCATCGAAAGGCATTTAAACGATCCGCCTAATGTCGATAAATCACTAAGGAGAGCAGCGGCAGTGGCAGCACTTCAAGATCTGGAGTCTCTCTCCTTCGATGCGAGTGAAATATTATCGCTGCTAATGCTGTTAATGAAACAACGTAATTATGTATTAGGAGGGGACGCACCCTACTTAGGCAAACTCCGAAGTCCGGACCTGGGTGCGGGTCGTCGCAGCGCACATTAATTATCCGCCGGAGCAAAGTGGTGGCGCGGCGGAGAGAGCGGCAGCAAGGCAAAGTGAAAGTGCGGTAAAAAATGAAACATAAATACGAGTCTGTGTGGCGAGCAAATACAAAATACAGATCCGAGGGGGTAAGGTAAGTGATGTTCCTGTGACATTATGTATTAAAGGGATTTTGTGTGTTTTACATGCGACCACAACAAGCAAGCAGTTCAAAGCAGTTGCCGCTGTGCTAGCACCAATTGGGTGGCGACCCTGCTTCTGCAAATTCCGTTATGTGAAATGAAAAGGGATGAAAAGGGAGAGAGAAACAAAACGGAGGTCGAAGTATTTGATACTCCTATTAAAGCTACATATGTACATATACATATGTGTGCATGTGTATGTATGAACTGATGTTGATCTAGTTAAATAAACATTTTTTTTGTGCAGAATCGGAACTGCTCGCAGCAAAAGCTCTGATCAAAGTCCCAATACCCTTTGGCTAGGGTATACATATACAGAAACGAAGATGGAGACGTTTATCGAATCATTCGCAAATTAAGCAGAACAGTTAGTTGAAAACAGCAGGCGCTTGCCACGCCCTCGCACTGCTTGAACTCATCTGAACTCAAGCGAAACAACCGACAAGTGGAGGCCTGCCGCCTGCCTGCCTGCCCGCCTGCCCTGCTCCCGCGGCGTTTGTCATGCGCTTAGATAACATTGTCATTAATCGTTCGTAATTAATTATCGACTCTGGGTCTGGGTCTGGGCCTGAGACTGGGACTGGGTCGGGGCTTTATTTTAAAGTAGTTATTATTATAACGAACTGTCAACACCTACTTATAAAGCGTAGTCAAGGGTGGAGAGGGGCCTGTACGAGACACACACTCTCTCTCTCTCTCTCTCTCTCTGTCTCTGTTTGATCTGGGTGGTCGATTGCTTTGACTGACGGTGGCCTGCCTCGAAACCCGTTTGTTTTGGTAGCGCCCAGCCCCCAACCCCAGTCTCCGACACTGTCCCCCAGTTACGTCTCGGCCTGGCTCTGGGGGGGGCATGTGTAAATGTATGTTAATTTGCCGATCGTTAAATACGAAAATTTGTTGATTTTATTGTCAGTTGGTTTTCCTTCGATTTGGTTGCTTTGGGTCTTTTGTCTTTTGCATCTTTAATTGGTTAACCATATGGCTGCTTCGATCTGATTCGGTTGATGCATACATACCCGGCACCAACTTTAGTTTCTGTGCTGCGTGTGGAGCTGTTAAATTAGTGTTTATGGGTAGGACATTAAGGCTTAATTGTTCTTTATCTGTACCACCTGTAGCATGTGGGGATGATCAGAGAGGGAAATTTCGAGCAGATGTATTAATTACATTTATTTATTTTTAAAGTTGAACCGGAAAGACGGACAGAAAGTTCTCGAGGAAAGAAGTGAGTCTAGAGGGGAATCTTTGGCCAAAGATCCACATAGATTTTTGTGCTCAATGTTTTTCTAGCACACTTTTGACAGCAGCAATCCCCAATACAATGTTGCAACCAACCTTAAACTTGGCCTACAGTCTGCAGCAGCAGCACCAACCCCTACAGCACACCACAGCGCACCCCCCCGTTGAAGAACATCGGGACAATTGGAATTTAATGGAGTCAATTTGGTGTTTGGTGTGCATAAACTGGCCGCCCCTCGCATTGGTGTGAGTTCTGCTGAATGCAAAGAGTCTGAGTCCAAAGAGCCACAATGAAATCGGAGAGCAGCTCCTGTTGCTGCCACTGCCACTGGCAATGGGACTGGGACTGAGACTGGAACTGCTCCTGTTCCTGCTAACAATGCAGATCAAGAGATGAGCGCGTCCATTTCGGTCGCTGGATCGGCCATTGTTCCATTTGGCATGTTGTTTTAGGAGTTCACTAAAAAGACAAATGTGGTGTAGAGAAGTCAGAGAGAGAGAGAGAGAGGCAGAGAGGGATGTAGGCAGGGGAGAACGCTGCTGAGCTGCAGAGCTGCTGATGGGGGTATGGTATGGGGTATACCCAGGGTGAAGTGCTGCAACTTTGGTTAGTGAGCGAGCCAGCGCGTGTTAGTTCCACTCGTTAAGGATTTACGAGCAATTTTTATCACTTTGAGGATCGCTGACAAATCCGGCAACAACAACACACACAGAGCCACAGAGAGTCAGAGACAGTCTGAGAGCCACAGTCTGTCCAAAGTTAAAGTTAAAGCCAATGCAATGGCCATAGCCTTGGCCAAGAGCAACAATGCAATGCAATGCAACATGCGCATAATAATGGCAAGTTGTCCAAGAGGAGCACATCCTACTACGTTCGGCTTTGGGGGACAGAAAGCGCGCTCGCTTGTCTCATCGTTGTCGCTGATGTGGCCAAAAGTGGCCAATAAAACCCAAGCGACGATGTCAGCCACAGCAACAGTAGCACCAGGAGAAGCAGCAGCAACAGCACCAACGATGACGACGAATTATAGCAAAGTAATCGCAGTGGACTGGCAGCAGAGAGACGCTTTGTCCATTTTTTTAATGTACTCTCACAGAGAGTTCAATCAATTCGCTTAGGTGTTGACAATGCAAAGAAAAGTTACCATAATATATACTATATAGTTATATATAAAATTATTAAACATATTTTATGGCACATCAAATCCTACCTTCCATTAAAACTGATTCCTGCCAAAGTGTATCTCACGTTTCGTTCATCGATTACTAGCTTTTTCTTCTTGTTTTTCTTTGTATTTTCTCTCTCTCTCTCTCGGTTTGTGTCTTCTCTTTCTTGGCAATATTGTTTGCAGCTTTTGGCGTTGATTTCCCTTCCAATTTATGTGACATATTGATTTTAAATTGATGATAGTCTATTTTGCGTTGGCCAGAGAGTCGTTCGGTCAAGCCAACCACCATCCAGGCAAGCGAACCAAAGGAAGCCAATTTATTTTAGCCATTTTAAATTGGCATTTTCACTGCGTTCACCCAATGCAATGCGTAGTCGCTACAAACTTGGCTTATATGACTTCATCAGCCGGCCGGCCTATTGTCAGGGCAGACGGGTTGACTGGGAACCTGGCCAGCCAGCGTGCAATAGATGCCCTGGACTTTGTTGGATGGATGGTTGGATGCGAATGGATATCCCAGGAACCCATTCATACATACTAGGTGCACATTTAAATGCAAATTTAATTCAATTAATGATGCATCAAATGCAGCCAATGCCTAATTGCCATGCGATGATCGTCGTCGGTAAATGTTTCTCATTCCGTACCCTGCCGACCCGACCCGTCCCGTCCCGTCTGCTGCGTGCTGCCTGATGTCTGTTGTCGTTGTCTGCCAACTGTTTTTCTATTGCTCTCATCCTGAAGGATTCTTTGGCAGCTGCTTGCTGGCTGCCTGACAATATTGATGATTTAGTAGTCTGTGGCGTTTTGTTGTCGTGCCTCTGGCACCATAGGCGTAATTAGACAAGCATTGTGCAAAAGCGTTAATTAAAAACCACAAAAAAAACACACACTACAGATACAGATACAGCCAGTTGCAGTTTGCCATTTTTTCTGCCACTGCCACTGGGGGTATTGACGCCAGCTGCGCCAGCGCCATGAATCGCTCCGTTGGTGACGCTTCGTCTTCGTCATCGTCATCGCCTTCGTAATGAGCCCGTGGAATCGATTGCGTAAGCTCTGCGCGAGTGCATCTGATGCTGCATGTACCATTAAATGCAATACCCAGCGGCAGCGGCAGCGGGGGCTGCTACAATCAGCTAATAATTTCCTTTTTAAAGATCTCTGCATCAATGTTCAATAGAGGCTTCATGCGTATTTATGAGTCTAACGATTCCTGTTCGATGTTCGCTGTCCGCCCAGGCTCAGGCCCAGGCACAGTGCCAGAGTGTTGGCAGTTTTTGGATTGATTTAAGCCCAAATGGTTGAACTTTATGATATTCAAGTATTCACAAGGAGAGGAGAAGTTGTATGGATTTAGACACAAAAATTGTTGTTGTTGATTTTGAACAGCGATAGGCGCATGCGTAAGCTAAAAACCCGATTAGTGCAGAATATCGATAGGGTCAACGATGGTTAGAAATTTCGGAGAATTCGCAAAAGAATTTTTAAAAACTTGTATATCATTTAATTGCATTTATGTGCTATATCTTTATTTTATATTTATTTTTAAACATTTTGTCCTCAATTTTGATTTTGTGCTTAGGTCGGTTCAGCACTAGAAAAGGCAGGCCCGCGCCCATCTCTAATGCTGAAAGAGTGCACGAAAAGCAAAGTTTGAAAAAGTAGGCTGTAAATTATTCTAATCTGAGCATTGTAAATGTAAAACTACAAGTCCAAGTGACCTGTGAAATTTTCCTCAATCGACTCCTACGAGTATCTGCTGTGTGACAATCAAATACAAATCTGTGCTGATCCGCCGCAATATCAAACGCAAGCCAGAGAAAAGGTAAGTAAATTCTGTAAAATTTCGAACTAAATAACAATTAAGGATTTCCTTTAGCAGAATGTTTGCCTCACACAAAATGTATAAGAATGCAATGATGCTGCTGCCACGTGGACCGGCGGCAGTCTCCACTCTCTGGATGCGTGAGCAGAAGACCATGCCGGTGTACGATGATGTACGTAAGAAGCCCGCCAAGCGTGGCTACTCGCCGTTCGGCCGGAACCAGAACTCTTGGTCCGAGTGGACTCTGGCCCGGTTGGACGATCTGCTGAACTGGGGCCGCAAGGGCTCGCTGTGGCCGATGACCTTTGGCCTGGCCTGCTGTGCCGTCGAAATGATGCACATTGCAGCGCCGCGCTACGACATGGATCGCTTTGGCATGGTTTTTCGCGCCTCACCCCGCCAGACGGACGTCATGATTGTGGCCGGCACGCTAACCAACAAGATGGCGCCGGCCCTGCGTAAGGTGTACGACCAAATGCCCGAGCCCCGTTGGGTCATCTCGATGGGGAGCTGTGCCAACGGCGGCGGCTACTATCACTACTCGTACTCGGTGGTACGCGGCTGTGACCGCATCGTCCCAGTGGATATCTACGTGCCGGGCTGCCCGCCCACAGCCGAGGCTCTGCTGTACGGCCTCTTGCAGTTGCAGAAGAAGGTGCGCCGCATGCGTACCCTGCAGATGTGGTACCGCAAGTAAACCCATCGAATGGAATGTTAACCCAAATAAAGGTCGTAGTCAAAGTTCTCAGTCTGATCTGCTTGGCCGAAACAGAGTCAAAGAGTTAAGCGCATCAGTTCCAGAATCTCGAGATCTGCTTAGTCATAGGGGGGGGAAGAGAATAGACGGCTCGTGCGCTCACCTGCACTTGAAGAGGATCAGTGGCAGGCATGGAACTCGAACTGGACATGGGATCTGGAGACAATAAACACTTCTGGTCACTCTCAAGTGCCACTATGACTGTGTGACATGATGAAATATGAAGGGTTCTTGAGACATGAAAGGATTTCGTTGTTCTCGAAAATCCTTTTTGCGAATTAGCCGACACCGAGTACTTGAACTTGATGGGAACATCATTAAATCCTCTCTCCCTGGGTCCATCTCTCGAGTGCGGTGAGTGCATTAAATGGCTGGGCTGGACACAGGACAACAAGCGCATTAGTGTAATCCATGTGGGACACACCCACAGGCAGGCAGGCAGGCTGGCAGGCTGGCAGACAGTGAATGGAAACTCTCGAGGCATGAATGAAGGGCCACATTCATTGAGCAAAAGAAAAGGACGCGGCTGGGCAAGGACCCTGCCACTTGATGTTCGAGGGGTTGCACACAAAAGCGCAGCAGGTTGCTCGACGATCCTCAGATCCTCGGATCCATGGGAATGGAATCCGTGACGGACCGTCCGTCGACCATCGTTTCTTCAGAATAAGAACGGACACCAAAAATTAACTTGTCTCAATCGCACAGCAATAAAAATTAATAATAAAGCCAGTGGCAACATGTTCGGGTCCATTGTAAGGCATTAAATAAATTTAACAGCTCAATGACTTGTCGAAAGGTGGAGAAATCGGACTCAGACTGCCACAGGGCAGGGGAGATGTAGGAGTCGGCAGGAGACGGAGTGACCAGTGAAGCGTACAGGCCCAGACATCCATATCTTAATTAGCAGACCCGGGCTTACATTAACCTTAATTTTGGAGTGCGTATTTCCACTCTTTTGGGTTGTAGCTTTTTAACATTTAATGATTTCTGCTTAATTGCGGCGCCAAGGCGCCCCCGGGGAAAGCCCCCGGCCGTTGCATTGCAATTTCAGTCGAGTGTCCAGCGGCGCATGCTCAGGATTTGCACTTGACTGGAAATGGTGGCAGTGGCTGTAAGAGGGAGAGTGGGGCTAAGTATGACCACCTAGGTGTGTACTACCTGCAGCTCTCTCTCACTCTGTCCACCCCTCTCGATTGTAACCCCCTCGTTTATGGTACAGGGTTACAATGTTCTATGGGCCATAAATTATGTCAGACAATTTCAGAAATGCCCAACGAATTGTGTTTTTAACACCTAATCGCCCGTAATGCGCTCAACCAATTGTGAGGTCCTCCAACTGACTCGCCGCCAAACTGTTACCAACAATAAAGGGCACACCACCATACCATAAATCCGAAAAAAAAACAGAATCTAGTTTCATTCATTCAGCTCCGCTCCTCTTTCTCTATGAGCAGAGCATTCATTCATTCATTCATGGGCTACATAATGAAATTGTTGGATGTCTTCTTTCGGTTCTCTCTCTTGAAATCTCTTTTTAGCATTGTGCCCAGGGCCAAAGATTTATGTTCATGAATGTAAATGCCTTCTTCAAATCTTTTTTATTGGCATTATGTTGAATTGATTTGTTGCCTCGTTTGGTTCTTTCATAAAATCATTATCACACTTTAGAAATATACCCATCTTACCCCTCCCAATCGATCCAACTGGCTGCTCCTATATATATCTCTCTCTCTCTCTCGATTCTTGGAGAATTATTAAGCTGATTTTAATTGCGCTCCACGCGTTCTCCTGCTTTGATCCGGGAATCGTAAATCTAATTTAGTATTCTATGAATAAAAAATAAAACCTAAAACTATTTTCTATAACAAAAAAAAACAAAATTTAGATGTTTTTCTAATTATGCAACGAAGTGTGGGGAGGGAGGGAAATGTTTTGTGTTTGTTTGTTATTTTGGATCGGATTTGATTGAAATTTATTGCTAATGCATTGACTCTTGTCTGTCTGTCGATCACGGATCGATAATCTCTAGGGCGTTGTCTAGTTATGCTCTCTCTCTCTCTCTCTCTCTCTCTGTTTACATAAATATACGCATCATGGCCCTGACTCCGACTCGACTCGACATTGGCTGCCAATTTTGGTCTCAAGTTATTGGAAGTCAGCGTGTTAAGCCGTTATAGATACTTTACAAAGCCATAACGATCGAGATGTAGCTATTCGATACACATATTGGCTATTGTCTTTCTCTGTGTTTCTGGCTGAGATCATTTGTTAAATAAAAGTGAAAATTTGTTATTTGTTGCCAGCGATAAGAATCTTGATTTATATTTATGTTTAGCTTATATAAGAATCGGCTTACAAATACAATAAAATTTAATTTAGATAATTTAAGTACTCTAATACACCGATTTACACCCTACATTTATCCTAAAATACTCCTTGGAGACTTTACTTTTCTTTCCCTTTATTGACTACCCTTTCCCCTCTATGTGGCTACCACATTATGATCATCCAGAGAATCATTATTGTGTTGGCCCAAATTAGTCGCCAAGCTGCCAAAACGTTTAGTAGCAAGCTCTCACCAGAGAGCCGAGCCTCTCCCCGCGCATTGTTCATTTGTCATGCAGGACTGACAGAAGGACAGACGGACAAACGGACGACTATACCCGTTGACATACATTCGGGGGCTTTTTGTTTGTAAGCCCCGAAGCCCAAAAACCCCAACCAACCTCATCATCATTTTTTTGGGGAGGGGAGTGGAAAAAAGTGCCTTTGCCGCATTGCGCAATAAAACAAAAGTCGCGAGGGAATTGAGGAGAATCCATCATTAATAAGCCCTAAAGTGGCTTCTGGCCGCTGGTCGCTGGCTGCTGGCCGATAGCCTCTCCTCTGCAGGCGGGCAATAAAAACAATGGCCAAAATGGGCAATGAGCGAGCAGTAACCAGCAACCAGCAACGAAACGCACTTGTTGCTCCTCTTGTGGTTGTTGCAGCTTGCAAACAGGAGACAGACAGACAGACAGACGGACACACAGGCAAAAAGCTGCAGCAACACGGGAGGGACAAAAAGCCAAACCGCTTTAGGCCATTTAAGGCAACGCAATTAATTATTTTTTAACTGTTTTGTCATTTCGGAATGCAGGCAGCAGCCATCGTTGGCCATCGATTGGCTCTTCGTCCTGCCGCCTTCAGTTGACTTTGTCTTCCTGGCTACCGGACTACCAGACGGACTACCACTGCCTTCCTGCTGTGGCTAAGGACTTTGACATGGCCGAAAGCGATGCAGCTTTCGCTCGTTTGATCGCTTGATCGGTTGATCGATTGATTGCTGCTGCTGCTACTGCTGCTGTACCTGCAACCTGCTACGTGCAACCTGCAAGCAGCAAAAAAAATGCGCCGTGATTGTAAAACGCGTCTGTAACAAGCCGTTGCGTTAATTTGCCGCTGCCGATTGGCTGCTACCGAACGACCGACCGATCGACCGAACGACCGACGACAGCTGCTGCCAGTCACAAAAATAGAAAGTTTTTTTTTTCCTTATTTTATTTTATTTTATTTTACTTGGGGCATATATTCGTATCCATTGGATATGTATGCATAAAATATGCAAAAATATTTAATATATAACAAATTAAACAACAAAACTCTGTCCACAGAGAGACACTTTTCAGGTGGTGGTGGGGGTTGCCTGCTCGTGTGCGGCAATAAAAATAATAAAAATTCATAAATTTTTTTTAAAACAACCTCGAACAAGTTGTTTGGCCACAGCCACAGAGGCGATGTGGCTGCTGTCTGCTGGCAGCTTGCTTCTGGCCGGGCTTATTTGCTTTGTCTGTTTTGATTATAAAAAGCATTCAGCTTTAATTTGTCAATTTCTTAATTGGCGTTTCGTACGTTCCACATCGCAATGTGCCCAGCAGCCATCTCATTCTCGCTGCCGCTGCCGCTGGCTGTCTCTTTCGATCGTTGATTTCGATTTTCTGTCGCCTTTTGTACGTCTCTTCAGAGACACACACACAGATACACCGATACCGATACAGATATAGACCCCCCCCGCACAGATACAGATACAGATACAGCCACTGCGCTGCTCGCTCAGTGATAGAAGAATTTTAACAAGCTACGGTGTTTTGGAATTTCGTACGTGAAGAATCCAAAAATGTTTTACGCAATTAAAGAATCTGATAAAATGTCTACAAGCGACGGCGGGCCGGGCCGGCTGGGCATCGCAATGCCCCGTCCGGTTCTGGGCAAAACACAAAAAAATATATATGTGATCCTCCTCCCAGGTGCCCCCCCGATGCTCCCTTTGGGGGGAGCAACCTTCAACGCATATCGATCACTTGTCCGATGGTAAATATGACAAATTTCGAGGAACCAGCAGCCACCAGGCAAAAAGAGAGACAAAATCAGAGGCGAATGCACATCAATATCGATGCGATGCGATGTGATCGTGTCGTGTCCCAGTCCCAGTCTTTCTCTGTATCTGTATCTGTATCTCAGTCGCACTGTCTCAGTCTCAGTTGCCTGTTTTGTTGTGGCACAAACCAATTAAGCCGAGATTAATTGGCCATGTCAAGTGGCGTAATCGAGCGCGAACACAAGTTTGACATTTCATAATTATTTCAACTGCCTGACTTTGACTCTCCCAATCTTGTCTCCTCTCATGATCGATCAATCTGTATATCTGTGCAGGTCTCTCACTCACTCTTAGTGTCTGCTTGGCTTATGATAGATACATTCCGTAGTTATGTATAATTGTTTGTTTTGATATGTTGATTTCATGAGATAACCCCCCCATGGGTCTCCCCTTGGGAGATTATTGATATTTTCTTGTAATTATGTTGTCAGCTCGGTTTAATCGAGTTTTGGGTTTAATTTTCTGGGAATGCTCCACAAGATTGTTGTTAGATTCGAGGTAGTTTCTGATGGGTATACAAATTTTTAATGAATTTAACTGCTAATTATTGTTGTTCACGGATCAGTCTTACTCGAGGATGATGATCATCTTTCTGTGTTGTTTAGTTGTGCTTAAATGATCTTCAAGATATCTGTGATCGATCCAAGTTCATTTGAATTGAAAGCTCCACTCTCTTTTTTTTGTATGCCATTGATCTTTCAACCTGTTTGATTTCGATTCTTAGATGGTCTCCTCAATTTAGGCATTCTCTTGAGAATTCATTGCCCTTTCCACCTCTAAGCTGAGCAGTCTCGTTGCTGATCTATACCAAGTGGAACTGTCTTAAGATTTGATCTACTGCCAGTGAACCACTCTGTTACCCAGAGTTCAACTTTCTCTAAGCCACTCCGCACCCAGGCCTTTATCGGCTCTCGGGCATTCGCACATCGCTCATCCTGTCCACACCCACTCGGGGCACCCACCAGCACCACCACTCACCCACAGTTCAGATCTCCCTCTCTATCACACTCGGTGTCCTCTGTCTCTCTCCTGCTCATTTTGCAGCTAATTTGACAACAATTTACTGTAATCACAATCGATTCGTGTTTGCCAATTTTTTAATTGTTTTCAATCCTCTTTTCTTCAGCCAGCCCCAAGCCGAAGACCGAGCCGGGCCTGGGCCTGGGCCTGGGCGAGGACAGGGCCTACCTGGCCTAACCAGACACACGATCGAGTAATTTACGATGGCCTCATGGTGATTGGGTCTCTGCCGGCACAGCGCATGACACCCAAACTCAAACCCAAACCCGATCCAGACCAGACCAAACCAAACCAAACAAACGAACTCCATTAGCAGATCTTTACGGTGGCTCTTGCAGCGGGGAGGCTCTGACTGTGGTGGTGGTTGGTTCGTGCGAACTTCTAGGAATTATGTTGTTCCAATTAAAATAAAAATTAAAATAAAAGAAGACAAAACAAAAGGCAGCCAGCCCACAGTCGACACTTGGCGACCCTGCCTGCCCCCTTTCCCTGTCCATGCCTCTTCCTCCGAGTTGTATCGATTTGTGAAATGGTCGTCGATGAGCTCGCCCTGGATCCCATTGATTTCAGATGTCCAATGGAGCTGGTGCTGGTGTGGGGCTGGGGCTAGGGCTTGGACTGGGGATGGCGCTGGTTGATTTCCATTTAACCTGCTGCACCAAAAGACACAAGGACTGAGGACTGAGGACTGAGGATTGTCGACTGCTGCAGCTGCACCCTGAGTCTACCGGCTTGATTTCTTCGCGCACGATACGAATCGTGGTTGCCTTAAAACGACTTTAATATGTAAATTCGATTTCGGAAGCCAAAGTAATTAATACTAGAATGCAGCAGGCAGCAGCAGCAGCAGTCGATGGGGCAAACTGAATTTAAAATTAATCCAAACAAACGGATAAGAGAGACCAAAAGGCAACAGAAATGTTAATTTGCCGTCCGTCGTCTTCGTTGTGGCCGGGGCCCTCAGGAAGCTACATTCTTACGATCGAAGGTGAGAATATTTCTCAACATTTCGTCGATTATCCCAGAAATTTATGGGCCAACTTTGTTTTGGGGTCTGTCTCCATCTGCATCTCCTTGGGCCCTAGTTGCCTTTGGGGGCCATTCAAATAAAAATTATGCTTGACATATTGGTATAAGTTTTGTTTTTAATTATGAATGACATTCAATGAAAACTATCGTGTGGGTCCCATGCCCCGTCGCATGCTGTGAAATCAGAGCTCGTCTCCATAGTCACATTTTCAAGATACAGATAAAGATCTTCAACACACACACACACACACAGATACATACAGGTATGTGGATACAGATTCGTAGTTTGTGGCTGGTGGCATAATGAAACTCATTGATGTAGGTAAATTATCGCTCTGTTCTTAACGTCGTGTTTTCGTGTTTTTTAATTGGACTTT
Source organism: Drosophila bifasciata (assembly GCA_009664405.1). Lineage (NCBI taxonomy): Eukaryota > Metazoa > Arthropoda > Insecta > Diptera > Drosophilidae > Drosophila > Drosophila bifasciata. The sequence continues at coordinate 11,329,664 of CM019044.1, forward strand.
GGGAATTTAGTGAAAAATGCTAATTAGTTAAAGGGTTTTTTTCTTTCCTTCTACTTCTACTTTTACTTCTTCTGCTTCGTCTCCATCTTGCTCGTTTGCTCTTGGGTGTTTTTCTTTATTTATTTTGTAGTTTTTTTTGTTCTCTGGGATTGCATTTCATTGATAATATTGAAAACTCAACGACAACCCAAGCGGGGCTGAGATTTACGTTGATGTCTTTGACTCTGTGTCTCGCTGCTGCCTTTCCTGCTTTCCTGCCTTACTTGCTTGGGGTTTTCTTTATTTTTTTTTTCTACGAGTATCTATCTATAAAATTAGATTAGCAGTTAATTGGTTAATGTGCAGCCAGCAACGTTTGTTAATTGATTCCTGGAAAACTCAACCAGAGACACAGAGACAGAGAGCGCCAATGAGAAAACAAGTAAGAAAGAAAATCTTGTTTTAATTAACAACTACTCGTATTTGGGCTGCCACTGGGAGCCTGAGCCTGGTTTTGTGTTGCATGTTCTCTCCCTGATTTGGTGGCATAAAATTATCGTTCGGATTTTTTATATAAGTACGATACTCCAATTTAAAGCTCCTATCCCCCCACCTCCTATGGCTATGCGTGCACGGTAGCAGATCTTTTCTTTTTTTTTTCTCTCCGAAAGAACTTTCGGTTTTATTTTTTTGGGAATTTTTTTGGTTCACTAATTGGTTTTATGGGTTCGCATTGTGGGTTTGTCACTCTTCTCTCTCCCTGAGTCTCATTTGTCGCTTTAGAGATGCCAAGATTTACAGATTTCGTAAGCTTGTTTTTGGTTTTGGCCATTAAAGATGGTTTATAATTTTATGCAAGGTCTCTTGGGCATTGTTTTGGTTCGCCCCATCGATCGATTTCTATTTGACTTGGCATTTGTTATCACGGCGACGGCGATATGCTGATCTGGCTGATAAGCGCGATCAAGCTCGTAAAGTGTTTTGTCCAAATATCTGTGCCACATAAAGAGCTCAGCCAATTGGGTCAGTGCATCGCCCCACACACACACACACACACACACACACACACACACAAACGGGGCCCAAATAATTAAATTATAATAAATTTCCCAATAAAAAATGCCATTGCCACTTTGGTGGAGACACTGTCAGAGGCACAGACAGCCAGATGCAGCCACACACTTGCCACGTTCAACATCATCAACATATGGGCGGCTGTTCGTTCGTTGAGGGGCCTCATGCCCAGAGCCGAACATGTTGTAGGTTGTCTTGTTGTTGCCTTGTAACCCGATAGTTTTGTAGTTTTGTGGTAGCGCACTCATAAATTGTGCCCCCTCCCCACCCCACCAACACAGCGCACCTCTTGGTCGCATCAGGTGTTAAGCGGGCTACCATATACACTATACATATGGTAGAGTATTATACAATTTGAGGCAGGTTTTGTCTATAAATATTGATAAATAAATACTGGAATTATGGGAACTAAAATACACTCAATTTATTTGAATTTTTTATCTGCTGCTATAGCAAAAAAAAATGATTACACAAATTGCCTAAAATAGAGCATTTCATCTTCGGTTTATTTATAATTTATTTGTTTTGCTTGTTCGTTTTTTGAGCTTTATTTGTTGTTATTTATGCTCTATGTATATTTTTGTCTAACTTTAAAAATGTTGATTTTTTTTTTAACGGTTTTGCGGCTGCTCACTTGCCGCACCTCCCTGTTGCTGTTGTTGTTGTTGTTGGTGGCTCGTTCGCTCGTTCGGTTCGATGTTGTTGTTGGCATTATTTATTGCACGAAAGTCATTCCTTTTAATAGTCATGCAAATTAATTTTTGCTCATTTGTACAAACAATAAAAATGTTAACTAATTAATTTTGATTGAAATTTGCATGCAAAATGCGAAAATCAATTTGCACGCGTCGTTGTGTATTGTTTTTCGCCGATCGCCGCGCACCGATAAGTGCTCGGAATTTCATATATATGTATGCAGATATACAATTTTTCAATAGAAATATTATATATACATATTCGAAAATATATACTAATTTTTGTTGAGAGTGTGATTAGCCGCCATTGGGCAACTAGTTCGCAGTGGTTCGCATTAGGCCACGAAAAAAAAGCGAAAGTCTGTGCTGAATTTTGGGTGATAAATTTTTGAGCTTAGGAGTGGGGGGTTGAGTATCTGAATCTCTTTGTCCGCTGCCATAGAACACAATGCTCAAAAGTCACCAAGATACCCAATTAGCAGTGGCACAATAAGCATTTCGGCAAAACGGAAGTTATGTTAATTAATTTCGACTATAAAATCCAAGTCCCAGAGAGAGAGAGAGAGAGAGAGAGAGAGAGAGAGGGTAAAAGTCTTTGGGGCGACACTGATAGCAATCGGCCCCCAAACGAAACTGAGAACAAATGGAATTTCGAAAAATATTAACGATAGAGCGCGGATCAGAGTGGCAGCAGCAGCAGGAGAAGAGTCATCCTCCGGCAATGTATCTTGTATCTTTTTGTCGCCGTCTTGCGTCTGCCGTTTGCCGACTACCGTCTTTCGTCTGCCTTTTGTAGCTGTCGCTGCGTTGCTAACTTTGCCCAATTATAAGCTAAAGACATTGAAATTCGCTTTATCGCGAAATTCGTTTGACCGAAATGCGAGGAAGCCGCACAAAAGGGGTATATATTTGCTGCTATATATATATGTATGTATACATAAGTGTATATATACATATATGTATATCTCAAATTAGCAAACATTTTATATCTGTCAGCTACTGTTCTCCCTAATTAATAACAAGATGCCTTTTTAATTCCATTTCGTGCGTTTTGCGCGCCGTTGCTCGTTTTAATTGCCCTCAACATTGGCTCAAGGAATTGCCTCTGCTCTGGGATTCTCTGCTCTTCTCTGTTTGGTTCGGTTTGGTTTTGGATCAGTTCGGGTTCGGTTACCAAAGAGGGAGAGCCAGAGGCAGAGCCATGCCCCATGGAAGGAGCTGCTTGGGGGACGTTCTGCGGCGCCTTCGTGTTATGATGCACTTAATCGCTGCCGCTTGTAATTATAGCTAATTCTTTTTCGTTTATCTATAAAAGAGTTGATTCTATGAAATTATTATTAATTTATGAGCTGAAGCGGCCAGGGAATTTGCCATTAATATGCTTGTGTGTAAACAAATTATGATAATGGCTACGAGCAGAGCTGCAACGGAAGCCATTGAAAGTGTTTCGCTGTGGGTTGGGGGGGAAAGTTATGTGGAAAAATGTTAAAGTTCTTCTGGTGTGAATTATAACTTATTTTAAATGATGGAACTTACTATTCAAAAAAAGAAAATGGTTTTAATTATAAATAAATGTATGTACTTAGGGAGTATGCTATAGAAGATATACGTAAGCTCTGTTGTATTCCTACATTATGTTACCCATTTATTTACATTATGTCAGCTAAAGTGGAAATTTTTTTGTTATTTTTAAGCAGAGTTTACAGATTATATTTTCCATAAAAACACAAAACATTTTTATAATCAGTTAATATAAAATCTAAAATGCAGATAATTGGTCAATCAATTGGTTGTTATCTCCAATAGATATCCTTGACATTCCATGTATTTGGTATGCTATACATTTACATATTATAGCTTGTATTGTTCATTGGGCATATAATATGCATATTCAAGTACACAAATAAAATATCTGTTGAAGCTTAAAGCACATTGCACCTTAGCAATTTTCTGCCCTTAGATATGAGTCTTGGATATCTTCAATTATACCTATCAGATACTCAGATACAAATCAACTGCCCAATGAACCAACAACCGACACACAGACACATTTAAAAAATAAAACACACACACACTGAAGAGACATACAGGAAACAGCAGCAGTGCCCCTTGCCACAGACATGTTGTGGCCATTATATATAGTATGTAGATAGATAGATAAACACCCGAATCGAATGACACTAAATTGACGTAAATGAGATCGGAATGGTCATGGTGCGAGCGATGTAAGTGCCGACGGCACTGCCGCAGTAATATGGCCAAGCCAAACGGCCCAGTCGGCCGTGGAAAACCCATTCGATGTTCAGGCCAACTGTTACTGACCATAAATCCAGCCGTGCCAGACATTTTAGCCAACATTTTGCGAGCGCCGAGCGCCATACACTGGCCAACTTTACAGCCCTCGTGTTGAGTTGAATTTGCCTCTCTTCCGCACCCCCCTTCCATATAGACTAGAACCTGTTTTTGGTCAACAAGTTTGGCCGTCAGTTGTCTGCTGCTTTTTAACCACAAAAACTTGTTTCCCAAACGAAAGATCGAAACTGGGCAACGCCTACCAGTGGGCAATCATTAGGTAGGAGGAGCTTTCTTATGCTCACATACATATATGTATGTACGTTTGGGTGCTGCCAAAGATGGTGACTGGGCAAAAATGGTGGCCAACGCCACGCTAAATAGCGATCGAATTTATGGAATTATTTCATTGTTCTAGGAATTTGAATGTCGTCGGGATGGGGGCAAAAATGGTGTCCCTTGGCCACAATGGCTGCAGATTTTGATAAACGATCTGTGGGCTGTTCGAGGAGAGTGGTGAGAGGTGCGGATAGCCCTTGTCCGGGCGCATATTTATTGGATGATTCAAACAATTGCTCTGGGACCGAGACCGGACCAGCGATCGAGGATGGGACCAGAAGCAGGGTTCGTGGAAGCAGCTAAAGGATGTTTAAGAGGCGGCAGCGGCAGCGGCGGCGGCTGTCAGGCGTGGCATGGAGTGCCAGTTGGCCCCAGTCGAGGCCCCAGTTGATGGCTTCATTATGCAGTTGGCCTGGCCTGTTGCCTCTTTGACTGCTTCTGGCTGTTGCCAGTTTCAAGTTGGACTCTTGGCCCGTTGGCAGTTGGCGTTTTTTCTTACAAATTGGCTGTGCAAAATGCTGATTTAATATTTTTGCCAATTAAGTTGAGCTAGAGCAGCCGTATGCCTTACCCATACACGTACCCATGCCCTGTTCTTCTGAACTCTGACGATCCCACGAGTGGCATGAAGCAAAAGGCTGCTGCCATAATTGGTTTGGCAGCATAAAAATCACATGAATTGTTTTTGGACCGTTGCATACATTTCCGCTGTATGGCAATTAAATGTCCACTCGTGTACATGTGTATCCTTCAGATACACAGATACCCAGACAGCACCTGGTCGCACAGCAGTGATCATCAGCAAGTGCAAGTAAATTGACTGCTGCCGTTTTCTCGAGTCTCGGTCTCGAGTCTGGAATTGGTTCCACTTGGTCGTCTGCGTCTTGTCATTAAATGCTTGAACAAAATTATCTTGTTAAAATTACAAATAACACGAACATGAAGTAATAAAAACGTACGGAATGAATAATGTGCGCCACGTTAAATCGCTGCTGCTGCTGCTGCTGACTGACTGACAATCCTCTCCACTCAAACTCAAACTCAACCTCAACCAGAGAGCGAGAGCCAAAGGCTGCCTGCCAAGAGCCACCAACTAACTAACTGACTGACCGACTGTCTGTCTGTCTGTCTGTCTGTCTGTCTACCCTGTCTGATGATGCTCCACCATTGGACCGGTTGTCTGCTACTCAGCATCACACATACTCATCCTCACATCCTCCCATACCATCTGCACATCCCATCTTACACATCCACATCCACATCCACTGGCATCCTTCATCTGTTGGCTTGTACTCTCGTACTCTCCGCAGCATTCTTATAACTTTATTTTATGTGTCGATTTTTAGTGCTCGCTGCGCGGTTGCAGTTTCGTGAACTTTCCAAGTTAATTGGTTAGCGATTTGAGAGCGCTTGTAACGACTGCAAAAAGCACACATAAGATGAAGCTGTTTTGGCCACTCCGCTCCCTGAGCCACAGCCGGAGCCGGAGCCTTAGCTGCAACTGAGAGTGGAGTTGAGTTGAGTGAGTGCCCGAGATTGGTCGCATACTCAAAGCTGTGGCAGGGGCACGGGCAGGGGTACGGGTACGACACTCAAACCATGGCACTTTTTGTGGCGACTGTGGGCTGCCTCCGGAATTTCCACAAAGTATTTTAGCTATTTTACAAGAGTTTTGAAGGAGAATGTTGTTATCCTAACAGGCAAGCTGCCAGGAAAGTAAGCAAAATAATTTTGTTAATTTTTCAAAAACCTGTTAAAGCGGAAGAAATTTTTGGAATTCCAACCTTATAATTGGACTTTATAATTATAAAATCAACAATGGACACCTAATATCAAACTTCAATAATGCAGAGTACACAAACTTATAAAGGTTAAGTTGGAAATATTGCATTGATATATTCAAAAACGACTTCGACGTATTTCAATAAATAAATTAATGTATATGAATGAATGTAACTGAATATAAAGACATCTTCCATATTACGATGCTTAAGAATTAAATAAAATTAGAAAAGTAAGAGAGTATCTTCGGTTTTCGGTAGCTTCTCAATACCTAAGACTTTCTTTAAGCAGTTCCAAAAATGTTTTTCAGTAGCATCTCAAGAAAGTTGTACAGGTCTCAATCCACACTAGTTAACTAAATTAGTTTCCGTAGAACCAGAAGACTGTTCAGGATCCATCTACATGGTATATTCTCTGAGTGGAGTGGGAAGGGAATACCATATAAAACCCGGATGTATTTAGAACATATGTACATATATTCATCTTTAATAGATTCCCCTCTTAATGCTCAGCTGCATCTCTATGGGTGCTCTATTGCTTGCTTGGGCGTGTGAAAGTAGTTGCATCTTTATGAAAATGATTTACGCAATTTGTTCAGTCACACCCCCATAGCAGGGCAGGACTCCCCACCCCACTCACACATAGCATAGTACCTGTTCTAGCCCCCCCTATCTATGGTATCTCTAATGCAATACTTAAAGTTCCGTTGAGGATTTAATGCCCTTCACGTAGGGGCACTTAAACTTGAGCATCGTCGTGACCGCCTCGTGCGGAACAGAGAGTCCCATCTCTGGGCACAGAGGCATTGGCAGAGACTCGGCTGCCCAGGTACCGGGTGCTGGTTGCTGGGTACCGGGTGCTGTGGTACTCGACCATTGCCCTTCTTTCACTTTTGCCCGGGCTCTGTTGTGGCTGGATTTTAGTGCATAGTTAAAACTGCTTTATGTCTTAATTAAAGTTTATAGCGCGTTTTGCTTAAGGCGTCAAAAGAGAGTCAATGCGCATTGGCTGTTGGCCAACCGCCGCCCGTGGGGCCTGATGCCCTGTCCCGATGAACGGCCCAAATGAGTTTTCGTCTCCTCGTCTTCGCCTTGGTCTAAGCTCTGGCTTTGGGCCGTGTCTGGGATCTGGGATCTGGGCCTGGTCTTCATCTGCAGCTCCCCGGCTCTCGGGGCACTTTGGCATGTGTAAGTGTTGGGCATGTACAAATCGCTTGATTGGCTTGCACTTAATTGCCAATGGCTTGCAACTCCCACTTGAGTCCGAGGCTCTCGGATCAGCCATGCTGCTTTTTTTGTTGTTGCCTGCCTCTCGTTTTTGTGTTCGCTCGCTCTTTTGTGGCATTGTTTTTGGCCCGGAGAGGTCGTGTCTGTGGAGCTGCTGCAGCTCCTGCTAATAGGCAATTAAGCTTCAAGTGCTACCTGCCATTTTGTTGCTGTTGTAAAGGTGTTTTATTCCCGCAGCCATGGCTAACTAAGCCCGGCTAATGCCTGTCTCTAGCAAGGGGGCTAAAGTTCAATGTAAGTCATTAGCCAGAAGAGTACTTGACGGGGTTTCATCATCAGCCAGCGCACAAATTCTTGTACATATAGTGGTGCCTACTACTCATGGAAGTAGTTCAATGAACTGCCAGTAGAATTTACCACAGAAATACGAGTATAGCCATAACGATATCCATATACATACAGAGATCTCTCTCAGAGAACTTATACTTCCTTTTGTGAATTCTTTTTTCGTTTCGCACCGAAAGCTCTTCAATATCCGTCCTCCCGGGCCCTTCCCTCATGATGAACTCACATCCATCCATGTCCATTATTATTACTTATTAAAGGTATTGCGTAATTAAGCAAACTTCCGCAGGTTTGCTGGTGGATCGCTGGATTGGTGGATCGCTGGATGTCGCCGCTTCCGTGGCAGCTTTCTTCATATTTTGAATGCCTCCGCTTGGACGGGAGTGCTTAAGACTCTTTAATTGCGTATACGCCACGCCGCCTGTAACGGTCGCTGGGCAAAATGTCTTAATTAACTCGTTGGCCGGATCCCTCAGTGCCCCCCCTCTCTCCTTTTCTTTGCAGCATTCTCTGTCTCTTGGGTTTTTATAGCGCCTCTCGCCGTAATTATTATGATTACTTATTATTGCTCTGCCTTTCATTTCATTTCATTCCGTTTCGTTTCGCTTTTTTTTTTTTGGCTTCAGACTCAGACTTTAACTCCAACTCCGACTCTCGTAGTCGGCAATTTAATGGCCGCGCAACCAATTGCAAATATTTTCCAAATTGCATTTCATAATTTCATTTTTTTTGCTCCTCCTTTGGCCAAGTATTTTCCCGGCCACTGGGCAACTTCCTTGGCAAAGGCCCGGCCGATGGCTTAGTTTATTGTCACAAATTAAGAGGGGCAGTCCCCGTCTTGATGGGGCAGCAAATTGGCAGCTACGCTTCGTGACGCCTACGGGAGGAGACCCGGTTGCTGCCGCCTCCCCTGTTATTTCGCTCAATAAAATTACCGCAGATCGCATTAAAGTTAAAGTTATCCCTAAAAGTATATAATTTCGACCAGCCCAGCCTCCAGTGCCGCTTATTGGTTGGTCCCCTGCTCTGTCTGTTGTCTGCTGTCTGTTGTTTTTTCTTTGGCTACAGCGGGGGTGCATAAATCTCAGCCAAAACGAAAAAAAAAGAATTCCATCAATATGCAAAATTTTTCAATTAAAAATCGCTGCAACCAAATGGCAGTTGCCACACAAAAGACTAACAGATAACTTCACCATATGCACAATAAGGATAACAACAACAGCAAACACCAATCAACTGAAGAGAAAAGTAACGAAGATGGATATACCCTTAGAATATCTATCGATCTTAAGATATTCTAGAGCAAAGAGTTCGATTTAGAGGATAGTTACTTTGAAATGAATCACAAAATATGTGCCATATATAAAGTCTTTTCAGAGACAAGGATACTCTCCTCTTCATGTTGCAAACAACTCAGAATTCCCATTATACCCTTTGCAAGTGTTTACCAACAACCAGAAGGACATGGGGCATGAGGATTGGAGGATGTTTCGAAAGAAGCAAAAAGAACGCACAGCAATCGACGGCAATTTATGGTGCAGTCAGCGCCATTTTCACTTCATTGTATCGCGCGACCAACAGTCAGACAGCAACAAAATTAATAAAAAGCCAAGTAAAAAATGGAGCAACAATAAAACAGAAATGGCAACAACACACACACACACCCATACTACGGTGCTCGAAGTACAGTCAAACAAACAGCAAAAAAAAGCTGGAAAAAAAAATCATCATGAAGAAGGTGTAAAGGCATTGTGAGCGACAACAGCAACAACAACTGACAGGAAATTAGTTTCCATTTTTTGATGAATGCCTCGACAGGATTGCTCTGTCGATGGCTGATGGTTTCTTTTTTTTCCATTCCATTCCACACCACACCACTCCTGCTCTGGCTGTCCTGATTCCCTTTTCTCTTTTCCTGTCGTTCTTTCAGGCGTTTTTGGGGCTTGGGATGGTTGGGGGGATGCTGTATGCCCCAGGATCGTCAGGCAGCGCATAAATTGCCAGCAAACAAAACGTGACAACCGCTAGCCACGCTTCAGTCAGCCAACAAAAAAAGGAAGGCATTGCTGCAACTTCCTTTTCGGTTCATTCATTCAACAATAAAATATTAACAGCGGCTACATAAAATAACAACTAAGAATTGATGATTGAATGCTTGCGACTTTCAGATACTTCGTTCTACCAGTCGCTAATCCAAAAAAATGTTCCAAAAAGGATATAATTTTTGGATTTCCGAATTCAGCATGGTATAACTCATTGATCGGTGTGCAGAGGAGCTCTTTAATGCTTTCTTAAGAAGTGATAGTAAGAAGTGATAGTCAGATCAACCCTTTTTCCTATAAATACATAAATAGGTATTGCATGAAGCCAAGTCCGTTAAGGGACAGCCAACTGACAATATCATCGACATCAATTGGCAGCTTCATATACAACAATCACAATCCGAAATGTGTACGTTTATGAGATATATCATATATATTCACTTATAATCGGCCATAGAAAGTGAGTTAGTTCTATAGTTTCCTGGAAGTGAACATAAAGCTCCTCTGGCTGTCACTTTTGGCGAGGGGCTTTTTGCCACAGCATGGGGCATAACACATTGCGCCATGTGTTGCCCAGAGAGGCAGGCTAGAGGCAGAGGCAAGCCAAGAAATAAATAAAACAAATTAACAAATTAAAGAAGCGGGTGTCATAAAATCTCGTGGCATCTCCTTCACATTCTGAGACCATTAAATTACTCGAATTTCATGTCACAAAGCATTGATTTATTGTCCCCGGGCAAAGGCATTTAAACGCGCTTTCGATTTACAAATAACAAATAAATGTTATGATGAGTGTGGGATCTGTGGAATGCCGCCGGCCCGTAGCCACAGCAGCTGGATTTCGGTGGGGCTGGGGGGTAGCAGCTTATGTATGGTAGGTACCAGTCACTGAGATTGGCCTGGTTGGTTGGACACGCTCGTAAAATGCCCAACTAAGCGTCGAGAGCCACCAGAATCGAATCATCTTGGATGTTGATTAAAACATCAGCTCTCCCCTGCCCTGGCCCTGCGCGCGGTCTGCCTGGTGGGCTCTCTGTTCCTATGAAGACATACTCGTAGTTGGTGCGTCGTCCACTTAATAGCCCATTAAGATGTTTGGCAGCTGTAAATTATTTGGGATGCCCAAAGTGACTTCCCAGTGACTTGGTTTTGAGCTGCCTAGCGGGCGGCATTAACATCATCTAGCGAGAAACAATAAATCCTTATTAAATGCCCCGAGACTATTAACTGATTTTTCTTTTGAATATTTCCAGGGCAGTGCATAAATCAATTTAACAGCCACACAGGCAACTCTTTCTCTGCATTTCTGACATTTTAATTACTGATTAAAATATTTGATTTACCGCCGATTATGATCGATCCAACACGATTCCATTGTAACGGGGGAAACGTAATGAAATTGTCCATAGATTTTATTCTAATTGTGGCGAGAGAAATCAGTAACACGATCGATACTCGTTTAAGAACAACTTGATTTGTTAATTAATTGTCCAACAAGTCATGATCTTTACTGTAATGCAAAACCAGCTGTAAGATATGTACTTTAAATGTATGCCACGATCGCAAAAAACTGATTACGGTTTACTTTTGCTGATTGATTTGCTGTATCTGCTACCAAGATCTCTTAACTGCGATAGTTCCCAGACTTCGATCCGTCCCAAAAGGGGATACGATCCTGAGATCGGTTTTATGCCTTGCCTTGTTTATTGCATATGTAACTAATTCATTTGTTAATTATGTTGCCTAGAACATGGCTTGTGCAATAATTATGCCACGATCAGTAACACGATCAAAGGCCAAGCCATGGACATGCCACAAGAGCCATTTAAACCAGTGTGTGTGTTAGTTGCAATCACTAAATACTTGAAGCTCTCCCACTGGATGCAGCTCTAGGCTTTGGGCTCTGGCTCTGTGCTCTACCTCCCTCTCTTGAAATGATCGTGAAAATCAAAACAACATAATCATAAAATGCACACACTAAACGTGGCGTTCTTCTTGTCTTCGATGTTGGTTTATACTCTAACAAGAGGGTATTATAATTTCAAGACTGGGGTTACTAAACATCACTATAAACATGTAAAATCTGGAAGATATCTGGCATGTGGATCAATGTCTTAGATACATAAGTGATGATTGGTGTAGATTAACTTGTAATTTAAAACATTTTTACATACTCATACTAGAGTTTAAGTTGATCTAAATCGCTGCTTTATTGCCTTTAGAATTCTGTGCAAGTGTGCCTACAGCTTCGGCTCTAAGTTTGACCTTCTTGTAGTCTTGTTGTTCCTTTTCGGCGTTTCGGCTGTTGTTGTTCATTGGTCTCTGCGTTCAAATGGCACTTGGCCCAAAGCGTTGACTCTGGCAGCGATAAGATCGTAAGCAACAACAGCAACAACGAAGACAACGACGACGATCGACAGTAGTTCGCTGCTGTCTGTTGGCTGCTGGCTGCCGTCTAGCAGCGCTTTTATTATCTGCAGGATCGCTCGCTGGGCATGCAAATTTCCAATGGTTGGTCAGGAACAGGACCCAGCTAGCAGCCAGCTTCAGCTCTCAGGCTCACTCCGGTTAGTGCTCAACGCATGCCGTAAATCACCACTTTGGCGAGGCACAGGCACAGCCAAAAGCACGGGCAACAAGCGATGCAACAAATTTACAACAACTATGCCGTGCCTCGGCTGCACGACGATCTCTCTCAGATCAACAACAAACAACAACAAAAACCCACAAAAAGCCAACGAAGAGTAGCTTAAAAAAAAAATTGCTGCTAGCCAGCCAGCTTTTTGGCCCCCAGCCCAAAGTCATGAATCAGTTTTTTTTTTTTTTTTTTTTGTTTCATAGAGCAGCGCTTTTGTTTACCGGCCGAGGAGGCGATAACTTCATTTTGTGGCTTAATATGCTTGTTGAGGGTCTGGTAAGTGGTTGTTGTTGTTATTGTTGTTGTTATTGTTGTTGTTCCTGCTGCTGGTATTGGGCAAAAGCGTGAACTCCCCAACACCTCGAGCATTGAGCTGTGTGTTGACACAAAAACCTTTCCCTGGGCCACAAAAATCGCAGACCAAAGACTATGATAATAATTTTTCCATAGGCCAGGCCAGACTGCAGACTGCAGGCCAGGCTGCCTTGCTGCCTTGGCTGCTGTCGATTAAGCAGCGCGACAATTTTCCATAGTGTGCTCCGATCGTCCTCCTTCTGCCACCTATCCACATAGAGCCGCCACCTAACCAGCGATCCGACTGCTGCCCAGGCGCAGCGAGCCATCCCACCCACTCCAGGCTGGAGGCTAGTGCTGAGTGTTTTACAGCCTATGGCACTTGCCTCAAAGCTGGAGCTGGGGCTGGAGCTGGAGCTAAAGCTGGGACTGGGGTTCGGCATTGCCCTCCTTGCAGCCTTCTGGCTGTAGTCGTGAGCTGGCGGCACGACTTTCCATAGCACATGCTGCGTTCTGGATGTGGATGTGGACCTGGAACGTAGACGGTTTTGTTGTCTTTGTTAGTGGTAGCAGTTAGTTGACTTCACTTACCACTAAGTTAAGATGTTTTTGTCTTTGCTGTCTCCGAGTCTGTCTCCACCAAGGTGTATGCGCAATTATCGTGGACAGGGACAGGCACAGGCACAGGCACAAGGTTCAGGTTTCAGCCTCGGACTCTGGGATCGTAGCAAAACCCGACCAGCCAAAGCGACTCCAATGCTTCGTGGATGTTGGAATGCCGATGCTTAGTTTTTCTTTTTATTGATTTATGATTTGTTTAACACAAAGGCGCATTACAATGCATCGAGTGGGCTTTTACGAAGAATTTCCTGCTGCTCGCCGCCGATCGCCGCAGACCGCAGGCCACCGCTCATAAGCCAGGCCCAGACCAGACCAGGCCGGGCCGGGCCAGGGCAATGCATTTAAAATTGTCTTTACCAAATTTGATGGCAGCCTTAAACTTCATGCCACATTTGGCTGCATGCGCTTCAACAATAGTTGCAATCACGGAGCTAACCCAAACCCAACCCAAAAACTGAAAACTGAAAAAACCCCAGACCCAGACCCGGACCGGACTGCCTCCTGCATGGCACTTTCAACACTCATAAACCAGGCTTAACTTAACATGAATGCAGCTCGGGTATCAAAATATTTTATATGCTCTCAGACCTCATTCCCCTTTCCACACCCCCGTCCTCCTATTGTGCTACCCCAAAGGGGATTTGGTGGGGCGACTCCTTTCTTGCATTTTTACGTTGGACGAGTACGAGTATTCTGATTGGATGGACTCCCGCGAGGGAGAGCAAGTGGAGTCTGGGGGAGCCTTCATTCATGGGCCTGGCAATTTATTTAGTAAATGTTACAAAAATTAGACAACTGAATTAATTTACATAGCGACAAAAAGCTTGAAATATTGTTGGGCCACAGATTTACAGACTTTAAATTGTTAGCCAGGGTATCCTCCAGGCAATTGGGTTCGTTAGCAGTGCCTTAGAGTCAGTCAGTCATACTATATGCACTTGGCTTAGCCATGACCAATGCGATTAAAAAATGAACTTTTTAGCATTACTAATGGACATGGGCCCCTTCATCGGATGCAGTTTCTAATGCTAAGATCATTAAGCCTGTCAATCTTCCACTTCAAAGTGGAAGCTGCTGAAGAAGTTCTATTGACATAAGCCTCTGCCACGGTTAAGGGGGCACTCCGAAGAGTAACTCAAAAAAGTGCCAACTAAGCATGAATTGTGATAAGTCAAACTACAAACAAATCAACCAACGATCGACCTGCCTGCCTGGCTGCTGTCGGTGGCTCCAAACTGTCTGGCATATTAGCCATATAGCAGCAGCTAGGGTGCATGGCTGGCTATGACTTGGCCCAGACGCGGTGTCTAGCTGCGTCGTACTTTGACTGCATTGTTGATTGATTTATTGAAGAAATTGTAATGATGAAAAATTAATACTCCTCAATGGAGGAAGGAGAAGTATCGGGATAGCCCTGCCATCTCATGGCTCCCATTCCCCGATGCCATTCAAGTGAATTTCAATGGGTTTTCTTCTGATTGTGAAAAAGCCTTGCCCGATGATCGTTCTGGGCGATCGTTAACAATTATTTATTGCTTTGCTTATCATTTTCATTCAATTGTTAGGTAAATTCCCCCTACGAGTACATACCCTTTTTCTTCCTTTGCCAGATTCTGATCGCGTCACTTTCTTCTCTTTTGAGCCAATCATCGCTGATTGAATAGATCCCATCTGAATGATCCAAGGCATCATGGGAAAGCAAATGCGTGGCTTTGACAATTGCCGCCCCCAAGAGCGTTCGTAATTCAGGGACTGATTAGGCATTCATACGTGCAATGATTAATAACAATTGCGGCCAAACATTGTTAACCTCAGGTTAATTTACGCTTTAATCAATTGGGTTCATTTACACCAGCATCGATCGCTGGGGCATGAGGAATTACGAGCTGCCCCGGGGCACCCTGGCACCGATCATTTGTTCTGCTTGATGACGCTATCAATCAATCGATCCATCGAACCAGCAGCGTTCCCTTCCATCCATCGATTTGGGATCGTCGGTCGATCGTCTTGAAGTTTTCGAGTCAAAACACTTGAGATAATTGCAAATTGAATTATTGCTGAAAATATATTGAAAATTACTATATTTTGTGCTACAACACATTCAAATTGATGACTTGATTGATCGTCCTGCTCGTATGTCTTGATTAAAGGAACACCGCGCACGCCCCATGCCGCGCCACCTCACCCCCAACCCCCTCTGGGCCATAATGGCGCTCACTGAAATTAAGTTAAACAAATTTTATAACACCTTTGTGGTCCGGCACACACTCGCTTACCCACTAACTTGGCCGATTGGAATGCAATCAGTTTTGTGTTTTCCTCTCTCGTTTTTCCTTTACAAATGATGATGATGCCGATGACGAGGAGGAGAAGGAGGAGGAGAATGGGGTCTGTAGCTGTAGACGGCGACTCGAGTTGGCGGCAACTCGTAGATTATTCTCGTACTTAACCTCACTCACTTATAACAATAAACTAAATTGCAGTTGGCCCGGCA
Source organism: Drosophila bifasciata (assembly GCA_009664405.1). Lineage (NCBI taxonomy): Eukaryota > Metazoa > Arthropoda > Insecta > Diptera > Drosophilidae > Drosophila > Drosophila bifasciata. The sequence goes on from CM019044.1 coordinate 11,345,485, forward strand.
CCATCATTGGCCACAGCATCAGCCTCAGCCCCAGCTCGAGCAGAAACAAAGTATGCTGCTGCTGCTGCTGCATCTCTTGTAGTTACATCTGTGGAGTGGAGTTGTTAACGTTGCATCCACCTCTGCCACTCGCCACTCGCCTTTGCCGCTGACTGCGTGCGGAGAGTCGAGTTCGAACAATGAGCGCTGTGATTAAGTTGAACGATCTCGGATGAAAGATCACAAAACATAGCACCGATCATTTTGATCGCGAGGGGCGGCAAAACAGCCCAGCTACGCAGAGGGGGTCGAATGAGCATTTGGTTTAGATTTTAAGGGAATATAATCAATAATAATCATGGGAATTCCCTCATAGTTTAGAGGTTGCAAAATATTAGAATATACTGCAAAGCTCTTGCTATAAACTTCCTTTAGTGAACAACTTTCGAATCAGCCCTCGCTGGCATTCAGCACGTACCTACATAATGATCGGCAATTTCAAAAACACCTCAAATGCAGCTACAAACGAAGCTACACCCATAGCACAGTCTCATGGACAGGCAGCGACTCCCCCGCTGACCAGTGACCAGTGCCCACTGCATCTCGGGTGCCTGGTTGCCTGGGTGGGGATATTGCCCACAGTAGGATATTTATCGGGAATTGAGTAGTTAAATTACTCAATTTTGATGATACAGCAGGTATCCACATATACAGCGATCGATGAGAGGTGAGGAGCGAACCGCTGCCGGCCCAGTTAGTTATCTGCTCTGGGATGTGTACAAATCTTTGGCCAAGATGCCAGATAAACCACTCAATTATTCCGGCAGCCTTTGGGTTGGTTTGTGGCCAAGATCTAATCGAGATGAAGCGGAAATGCGGTGGGCTGCAATGTATTTGCGATGTTGCCTATGCAGATCACGTGGCGGCCAGGAGGGAGTGGCAATTAGTGTGCGCTCTCTCTCTCTCTATCTCTTTCTTTCGCTTCCCTGTCTCTTTCGAACTGACAGAGAACCAGGTCGCTTGCACTTTAATTAAAAGACGATAAATTTGCCAATCTCAATGCCAGGTAACAGCAACAACAGGAACTGGCCTTGCATTGGGGGGAACTGGGCATGGGATCGAGACTGGAGAATGAAGACTGGAGGCTGCAACTGGAACTCGGACTGCAACTGTGACTGGGATCGAGAGTGGGACTCCTGACAGGCCATGGACTGGACTGGACTGGACTGGAGTAGAGTGTAGCGTCGAGTGATATTTATTTATTGTTTGTACCCAAAGTGGCAACACAAAAGCCAAGGTGTTAATTTGTTGTTGGCCCAATGCCTGGGCGATTGGGATGGGGTGGGGTGGTGCATTCGAACGTAGCTGCAGCTTGCTGCCACAATTCTGAGGTCCATTCATGCCTTCTTGGCCATGCATTTTGGCCTTTTCATTGACGCTAACGAACATTTTTGTCCGATTTAATCCCATTTCATGGTGATCCTGCACAATTGCCGACCAAATTCACGCCTGCTCGTGGTCTGGCTCTTGCTCTTGCTTTGGCTCTGGGTATGGTATGGTATGGCTTTTGGGCCAGGTCCAGGCTGTTGTGGGCCATGGCAAGGGCAATTTATTTGCCGCGCATGCAGACGACGACAACAAATTCGAGTGCCAAATGATGCCAAGCGGCTGCCTGCGCTCGGGTCTCTCCGTGGCTCCCACTTTGGGTTTGACGTGATTTATTGGCTCACTGCCACTACCTGAGGGCGTTTTGTCGCAAATTAGTTGCATTCGGCTTCTGTTAATTTAGCCACTCCGACTAGTGCTGCTGCCTTGGCTGCCACAGCTTCAGGTTCTTCATCGACCAGAGCCTCATATTCAGAGCTTCGAATGCAACGCAAATTGTGATAATTTATCGGAGGCAGGCGGCGCAAAGTTAAACAGAAATTACGGCTTTTTGACAGGCCGCACATCTCTCCCTATACCATGCCCCATACTCCACACCCCATGTCCCATGCCCATGCCCCATGCCCATGTGGACTGGCAACCGAGAAACCCGTTCACCGACAACAAATCAACGCCTCAAATTGCACAATTTATGCGCCTTAACCTCGGACACGGACAACAGATCGCCACGGACAACATTTCCCTCAGCTCCAGCTCCGGCTACCAGCAGCAGGGGCCACCTTCAATTTAATATTTTATTAATTTGACATATCAACTCGATTGTGGCTAATTGCGCTAAACGAGTATCTGCCTCGGTCGAAGTTGCCTTGAAGGTGTGGCCGAAGGCTGAGCACGAATCTGAGCTAATTATGGAGTCGAATGAATGGCTTTGACTGAACGAAATAACATATACATATAGTATAATGATTGGGCAGGCATCCAAAATAGTGGTGAACGATGGATGGGGTTGAAGGTAGTACTTCCACTAGCAACGACTACCATTGTCAAGAAGAATTTAACAGCTTCTGCTAGCCTCTATTCCTTTACTTAGCCAAAGTACCCAAGATACAGCGATTCAATCCATTTTGTATGCAAAGAATAGTCTCATATGTGTGCAGATATCTGTGATAACTTGTACGACTACATTTATTCTGATACCCATTAAATGTAGCTCTAAGCATGATCCAATCACTCTGAGAAAACGAAGCTGAGCAAAAATTCCCACAACAATCTATGGATTGCTTGGAGTACATATTATGAAAGTTATTTACTTGATATGGCTGGGCTGAGCTCATTAATCACCCTTCGTTTGCTGCCGTTGTAACCCAGGGGAGATGACTTCCACCCATTGTTGGCCATTTATCTTTGGCCTGTTTGCGGTTTACTTTTAATTTCAAATATTGTACGAGTACATCTATTAGCAGGCCATTACAGAGGGAGAGATAGAGTCAGTCGGTGGCAGTCGAGAGCATGTCTGTGGCAGTGGCTGTGGCTTTGGCAGCGGCTGCCAGCACATGTCAGCTATCGGAGCATCAGCCAATGTCTATCAGGCCAGTGTCTGTGTGCCGCCGTGTGACATTTGGCCAACGCCATTGTTATCCCTGGTGCCATACAGGCATTCGTCTAAACCATTCCCAGCATCCCATTCATTTGTTTGTTCAGTCCGTACGCTCGCTGGCAGCATCCTCTTGTGTCTTAATTATGTCAGAAGGCAATCGTGTGTTAATAATCGCATATTTATAATCGTATTAGTCGTTGTCCCAAGCCCCATAGAGCAGGAGAGCAGGAGAGAGAGAGAGAGAGAGAGAGCGCTATAGATATAGGTAAAGATATAAAGAGATAGAAATTTGTTCAATGGTTCGCTCATAATGAGAGCTCGCTCTGGTCACAATTTTTTATGCCATTCATTGGCACTTCAAAACCAATTCATAACGACTCTTTCTCAATGGTTTACTTGTGCCTTGTGGAAAACGGTTGACAAAATTGATTTTGCCTGGCTCATAATATGAATTTGTAATGGTAATGGATCGTCGGTTTTGGGAGAGGCAGATGTATCTACAGATCCTACAATAGATCTTAGTGTTAATGGGAAACAAATTTGAATAGTTTTTGAGCTAGCATACGATTTCTCAGAACTCACTTCGATCGATGTTTCCCCACCTATAGCCTACTTTTATGTGTTGACTTGTCTCGATCCCTCTCTATCCGGATATGTATCAGTAGCACTCTCCTTCTGACACTCCGACTGACTGGCACTTCAAGGATCTCCCGCCGCGTTCATAAATCAAAACAAAATCATTGGGTTTCCTCTTAAAAAACACAAACAGGCGTCACAAAATCTAGAAAAATATTTGACACCAGCAAAAAAAAAAAGATGAGCCATATGGTAGAGCGGCAGAGCAGCTTTCATCTGTGCGTTGTCCTTGCGCGTCCCTGCTCGTCCTCGGTGTCATATGAAGCCAACTGTTTGTTCAATCATATTAACAAGAAGCCCAATGCATGCTTTCTGGGTCATTAAATTCCATTTCATAAACTGCAATTGGTTATCCCCCCCCACTCCACTCTGCTAACCTTTTATTTCCCTATTTTTTGGTAGAGTCCTTCTTCTAATTGTCCTTGAATGGCTCGAGGTATGAGGCTGCGAGGGTACGCTGGTACGGTACGGTGGCATGTGAAAGTGGAAATCACGCGCTAACAATTGAAAGGATTCATTAATAAACTGTTTAATAGGATATCCATATCTGTCTCGCTGCTCGAGTGGCTGCTGCAGCCGCCGCATGTCCTTTTGTAGAGCTCCTTGTTACCCGCACTCCGACTCCGACTGCAACTCATACCCATACCAAAACCCATTCCATTCCATTCCCTATTCCCCCTAAACGATCCGATGCGATGCGCGGCGTAAAATGTTTTACGCTTCGTTGCATTGAAATTCATTTGAAAACGATTTTTCTTTCAGGCCACTTACACAAAGCACAACAACACACACACAAGACACAGATACTCGAACACAGATCTACAGATACAGCAATACACAGAGAGTGAGAGTGAGAGCGAGAGAGTGAATTGAAGTTAATTTATTAGAAATTTTGTACGCATTTAATGGCAGAAGGACATCATCATCATCAACATCATCATAGTAGTGGTAGTCGAGGCTGGGAGTAGGAATCGGAGTCGGAGTCGAAGTCTGACTGGAAGTCTATTAAATTCGTGTTCTGCCCATTGTTTGGCTCGAGTGCTGCCGCCGCTCTCGAGGGTTGTTATTTGTTTGCCTATCTGGGTGACTCCGAATCAGGATCAGGCATCGGGGAGATGTCCTAGGATCCGTTGGCTATGGATGGGTATCTGCGGCTGCCGCTTTTTTGCCCCCTCCTGGCCGGCGATGCATCTTTGTCGCATTTAATTTCTCGTTAATTGTGAAAATATTTATACTCATTTGTGCATTTTGCACCTTTTGCTCTGGTCCCTTGGCTCGAAAAACCCACCCCATCTGACCGGCTAATTTAACACTCGGGGGTTGGAATGGCTCTGGCTCCGGGCACTTGGTCCTGGTCTGCCCTGTCCTTGGCCTCGGCCCGACTTGATTGCCCAAAACAATTCCTACATAGAAGTCATTAGGGGTTAACGAAAGTGGCGATGAATTTACGAAATTTTAACTTGATTTATAATGGACTCTTGGACTGTTGGACTCCTCCCTGTGTACTGTGAGATTTCCTAATGAATTCCATTTAAATTAACATTGAAATTTATTTGTGTACTTGAGGGTACCTCGAGGGTAAGTGGATAGCTTGACTTTGCATCTTTTTTGGCACTGTCGCCGCATCTTGGAGATTGTCTAGCTGAGATACGGATAGCTGATGGGCTGATGCTGGTCGAGGCACAAAACCAAGTGAGAATTATGGCAAATAAATGAAATGACAATCAAGCAATTGAAAACTTGTAAGGAATTGCCTTTTCAAATTTTTGTTGTGTGGGAAAACAATGCGAGAATTCAGCATAGCAATAGATATGGGTTTTATCTGCAGTTTTGAATTATCAAAGGTTTCAGATCTTAGAATGAGAGTCAAACACTTAAAAAATTTCACAAAGTTAATGAGAATTTAATATGATTTACAATTTCTATTCTGGTAAATATTTTTAATAATTTAAAAGAATTTCGCTGCATTTGCATTCGCAGAATGTTGTCTAATAATTTCTAAATTTTATGTCAACTAAATTGCTTATAAAATATTCGAAATCAGAATAAATTAGCTCAGTAAGTGGAAAATGTACTATAAACACATTGTTTCCTAGAAACAAAGATTAACGTCACGATTTGGGAATTTGTTTAAAATTATATTTATATGAAACAGATCCTGATCTACAATTCTGGTGAATTCGAATCCATAAAGTTTGATTTGTGATTTACTTTTTGGAATGACTGAGTTCTCATTCATTGAAATAGTAATTAGCCAGGGGAATTTTAAGAGTGTTTCTTATTAATTAATTGGAATTTATTGTGAGTTTTTATTTTTTAATTGGAACTTGTGTTGTTTTTATTATTTAACTAGAATTTGCTGAATATTAGCTTAATTTCTGTAGGCATAGAAATTCCTGATAACGTTTCATTAACGATCCTATCTTTAGCCTATAGATTCCAAGGCATTTGGATGTTGTTCGAATGCCGCTGCCGCGCTGACACGCCTGACATGCGATGATTTATTGACGCGGTCAAAACATGTGTTGGAAGTGACAGCTACTTGCGGCATCTGTAACGCCGCCGGCGCTGACGCCTCCAGTCGCACCCCCCACCCTCACCCCTCCAGAGGATCCTGTGCCTGCCACAGACACAGCCACTGCCACAGCAAACGCCGCGTGTGTTCGCCGCATTTTCACGGGAATTGTGTTGTTGCGGTTGCGCCCAACTTGTCTGCCACTAACGATCCTTGGCAGCGGCAATCAGTCTGTAGCGAGCGATCCATGCCACCGACTTCACTCACTTCGGTCTCGTATTTCCGCCCGCCCTCGTGTGGGAATTTCCGCGTCGTAATTGGATCAGGTTGCATCTGAGACGCCGCTCCAAGTCGCAGCACTGCACCAGCCACATCATCAGTGGCTGGCTCTATAATTATCAATTATTTTCAAACAATTAATAAACATTTATAATCATTTACAATTTTCTCTGGTGCACACTCTTCCACACTCTTCCAGTGCAGCGGAAGCAGCTGCAAAACTGTGGCAGAATTTCCTTCCCAGCAAACAGAGCAGAGCAAAGCAGAGTTCTCGGCAAAGTTTTAACTACTTCCAGTACGAAATATTCCCTCTTAATTAAGCGCTGATACTCGTATTCAATTCAATTCGAGAGAACTTCACACCATGGCCGAAAAATAGTCTGCATATTTTTGTTTCCTCGGGGTTCTGGCTTCTGGATACGGAGTGAGATTTTAATCGGTTGCCGTCAGCTGCCCGCTGGGATGCTCTGGGATGTTGCACGCACAGTTAGCTGCAAACAATGGCGGCAACGACAGCAGCAACGGCAACACACAGTGTCACACAGCGAAAATTTGAATGCCCGAAACTACTATGGCCATGTCAGGCTGCCATTTTGTGTTGAAAGGATAGCAATACTATAATACCCTCAATCGGAGTCTGCCTACCGCCCTCCCTGCCTCACTGCCCGGCTGTTAATAATGTCATTTTGGCAATTGACCAGCATGAATGTGCCCAGTCGAATGGGTCGGTCGTCTCCCCCCTCTCTCTCGCTTGGCATCGCATCTCATCGCACCATCTCTCTCTCTCTCTAGGGGCGAAACAATCGCCGCCATTAATGCAATTGTCAAAATGACATTTGCATGCCGCACCGAACTCAACGGACCGAACCGAACCGAACCGGACCTTCCCAGCTATTTGATGGCACAAAGTGATAATAAATTTGATGAAAATTGCTTTTCATAGGCATTTGATGTCATGTCATGGCTTGTGTGTCAGTAGTAGTTTGATTAAATTGCTGTTCATTCGTGAGAGAACAAAATGGCATGAGATTGGAATACTCGCACGCAGATCGATAGATATATTCATTCGAAATTTGTTTAGAAGCTATGAGGAGCACATTCAATGTGCTTATGTGTGAGTGCATTTTTCCCTTTGCTTTTTAGATGGAAAGGATCATGTAGTTTGACTAAATATAAAGACATTGCTCATTAGACACGAAACGAAACAACCTTTGCAGTGGCGTGAAAAATATGAGAGATATTAATGAGCCGTGTCCTAGCATCAGGGATAAACTCCCACAAGCCGCTGTCTCTCCCCTGTAATGCGATCCACAAAGAAAGCGACCGTGGCAGAATGTGCGACAAGTGTCCACCTCTGGCGCCAGTTCTGGGCACGCTTCATGGCCAGCAAACGCTTCAGTCGCGACCAAACTGACTGACTGACTGGAGGCAGGGAGTGGTACAATATTTACCACACTCGAGAGCCACTTTCCTCTTTCTCTAATCGGACTAACTACCGTTTAATGTTTGGGCAACTGGCTGGCCACGCCTCTAGTACTAAGCCCTGCAGCTGGCACTGGAAATGAAATCATTTTGTGGAAAGAACATATATATGTACATATATGCAGATAATGTTACTCATATTTTCCAATGCTTGAATGATTTTCCTAATATTTAATAATTACTTTGCCGCTCTGAACCTGACGCCGTAACTCACCAAATTGGACAGCCAAATTCAATTTTAAGAAAAAACCCAAAGAAAAGCATCTAGAATATGTAATCGAACTAAAGTCGAAAGTTATCAGCGCTAATTGTCAAGTGCAAGTCTATAAATCTTGTCAGCCCAAACTCTGGCTATTTGGGAGTTAGGAATTTGTCTGCCGTGGGGGGATGGATGTCGTCGTCAGGCAACGACTTCGACTTAAGGGTTATCTCTGCCACATAATTACACTACTCCGGGTGCGTGTGGTATGCTGTGTGTGAGCTATGTGTGTGCTGTGTGTGTGTGTGTGTGTATCGATAAGCATTTTGGGGGCTAGTCAAGCGTTATGCCTGCTGATTAGATGGGGGGTACAAGCGCAGACAGCCTCAATTACTTGCAGGGAGATGGAGTCGCAGTCTCCATCCAAGTCCAAGGCCCAGTCGCTCAGTTTTCATCTCCTTTCTTGTTGGGCGATAAGGCGAAATGGCTGTCAGCGATGTTATCCTTTTTATGGACAATTACAAGCGCTATGTTTTAATTTGGTCTCCGATAGGGGATAGTCAAGTCCCTCAGTCCCGCGGGTCTAATGGAAAATTGTTGATAATTTTTCCCCTAGTTTATTGAATTAGTTGAGGGATTTTGTTTCTCTGGGGTTTATTGAACTTGCCCAAAAATACACCACACTTCAAATATTACAAACAAATATGTTTTGATAAGACAGCGTGCGAGAGTGTATGTTTTTTTTTGTTGGTTTTTATACCCGTACTCGAAGAGTAAAAGGGTATATTGTATTTGTGGTAAATGTCCGTCTGTCTGTCCGTCCGTCTTGTTTTTCAGTCATTGCTCGAAGGCTATAAGAGCTAGACTGATATTTATTTCCAGACTGATGTGATGTCTCACTCCTAGAAAAGTGTTTAAGAAATGCGAAAAATGCAGGAACTTAGGGAAAGACCATATCTATCAGGGTCCCGAATCTGAATCGGATCGGATTATTATTTTAGCCACAATTGAGAAAACCATTTCGAAAAACATCATTGCCTCTTTTTCGCACTCACACAAAAACGAGTCGATTTGGTTTTTCGTACAAATGAACTCCTGGATCTCAGAGACTATAAGAGCTAGAGCAATCAAACTTTCTGTCAAGACTCCTGTGATACCAAACCTGAACAAGTGTATTTCAAAATTTCGGCCCGCCCCCACAAAAGAAGAAAAGTCCACAATTTTGAAGAAAGGAAAAAACGAAAAATGCATTATCGTAGAGAATGACCATATCTACCACATTCCCGAATTTGGTTCAGATTTGAAAATTCCACATAAATCATATGTGTACTGACTGAGTACGGGCATAAAAGTAGAGTCGCGTTCACAGCGACTCCAAACGTTCTTTCTCGTTTCGTATGGTTTTCGCTATTTTGGCTATAATAATGATCCGATCCGATTCAGATTGGGGCCCCTGATAGATATGGGTTTTCTCTATGATTCTGCATTTTTCGTTTTTTGATATCTTCAAAATTGTGCACGCCACAGAGGTGAACCCTCTGTGGGGTCGGAAGTGGGCTTGGCGAAATTTTGAAACATTTTTCTAGGAGTGAGATATTACATAAGCTTGGAAACAAAATTTGGTTTGCTCTAGCTCTTATAGCCTCCGAGCAATGGGCGACAAACAAGACGGACAGACAGACGTACGGACAAACATGGATATATCGACTCGGCTATTGATGCTGATCAAGAATATACATATATACTTTATAGGGTCGGAAATTATTCCTTCTCTATGTTACACGCATCCCCTTTTACCACACATACAATATACCCTTTTACTTTTCGAGATCGGGTATAATGAATCTATGAATGAATCATCATCTTGATCACGAATGAACATGATTGAACTTGATTGAACAATCATGATTGAATGAATCATGAATGAATCAATGTATGAATCAATGAATGAATCATGAATGAATCAATATATAAAAAATGAATCTATGAATGATTAAAACTGGTTGAAAATGATTGAACCTGATTGATACTGATTGAAGCTGATTGAACCTGATTGAAACTGATTGAAACTGATTGCAACTGATTGAAACGGGTTGAAACTGGTTGAAACTGATTGAACCTGATTGAAACGGATTGAAACTGATTGAACCTGATTGAAACGGATTGAAACTGTTTTAATCTGATTGAACCTGATTGAAACTGATTGAAACTGATTGAACCTGATTAAAACTGGTTGAACCTGATTGAAACGGATTGAAACTGGTTGGAACTGGTTGAAACTGATTGAAAATGATTGAAACTGATTGAACCTGATTGAACCTGATTGAAACTGATTGAAACTGATTGAAGCTGATTGAAACTGATTGAAACTGATTGAAACTGATTGAAACGGATTGAAACTGGTTGAAACTGATTGAAAATGATTGAAACTGATTGAACCTGAATGAAACGGATTGAAACTGATTGAAACTGATTGAAACTGGTTGAAACAGATTAAAACTGATTGAAACTGATTAACAATGATTGAACCTGATTGAAACTGATTGAAACGGATTGAAACTGGTTGAAACGGATTGAAACTGGTTGAAACTGATTGAAAATAATTGAAACTGATTGAAACTGATTGAAACTGGTTGAAACTGATTGAAACTGATTGAACCTGAATGAAACGGATTGAAACTGATTGAAACTGATTGAAACTGGTTGAAACAGATTAAAACTGATTGAAACTGATTAACAATGATTGAACCTGATTGAAACGGATTGAAACTGATTGAAACTGATTGAACCTGATTGAAACTGATTGAACCTGATTGAAACTGATTGAAACTGATTGAAACGGATTGAAACTGGTTGAAACTGATTGAACCTGATTGAACCTCATTGAAACTGATTGAAGCTGATTGAACCTGATTGAAACCGATTGAAACTGATTGAAACTGATTGAAACTGATTGAAAATGATTGAAACTGATTGAACCTGATTGAAACGGATTGAAAATGATTGAGCCGAGTCGAAATAGCCATGTCTGTCCGTCCGTCCGTCCGTCTTGTTTTTCACTCATTGCTCGAAGGCTATTAAAGCTAGAGCAATAAAATTTTATTTCCAGAATGATGTGATATCTCACTCCAAGAAAAGTGTTTCAAAATTTCCCACCGCCCACTTCCGCCCCCACAAAGGGCGCACATCTGTGGCGTCCACAATTTTGAAGATAACAGAAAACGAAAAATGCAGAAACTTAGGGAAAGACCATATCTATCAGGGTCCCGACTCTGAATCGGATCGGATTATTATTTTAGCCACAATTGAGAAAACCATTTCGAAAAACATCATTGCCTCTTTTTCGCACTCACACAAAAACGAGTCGATTTGGTTTTTCGTACAAATGAACTCCTGGATCTCAGAGACTATAAGAGCTAGAGCAATCAAAATGTAATCAAAAAATTTAAAATGTAATACATTTGAAAATTTCACATAAATCACATGTGTGCTGACTGAGTATGGGTATAAAAGTAGAGTCGCGGCAACAGCAACTCCGTACGTTCTTTCTCGTTAATTTTATTTTTAAGTTGGGTTTGGCTTGCAATTGGGCTGGATCTTGCTTTAGCTCTGACTCGGACTCTGGCCTGCGCTGATCTGTTATTGCCTCAGCCTCAGACAATGCTAGCTCATTGTTTTTGTTGCACCTTTTGGCAGCGGCAAGATTCGGTGCATTGTCTGGCATCCTTGGCTGGCTCACTGGAGTCGCCGTGGCCATTGTTTCTATCAGTGGCCGGGCATTGTTGGCCGTTGCGAAATACAAAAGCCAACAAAAAAGACAAAATTTTACACCTCTTTTGTTGAGTGGAAGTCGTAGCCAGAGTAGGGGTCGGAGTCGGGCTCTGGCTTGCGGAGCGCTGTTTCGATTGTATTTTAAATAGGTTCAAGTGAAGCGCATCTAATTGCCAGCGTGCCAAGTGTTTGGTCTTAACGCCTCCGTACCGGCCGAACCGGACCGAGCCAAGACCGTACTGGGTCTGCTCTGGCTTTTCCCGGAAATCAAAAAAGGTGCTCGACTTGGCCCCGACCCGGCTCCTGCTGCTGCTGCTGTTGCTCTTTGATATATGAAGCGTGTCAACTGCATCTTTAGTGGTTTTTAATTTGAAAATTGTTTTGGTCACTCCCAAAAGTTGATACAGGCCCAGCAGCCTGCTGCTGCTGCTGCCAATTCTGTAGGCGTTTGCGTTTGTCCAACAACTGGCGGCTGCGGCATTCCTCTCCACTGTTCGTTCCATAATATTTTTCACAATTTAAGATACTTTTGGGTGCCATTGTGTCAATTGCTTGTTGGCACTTCTACAATGTTCGAGCGAGTCTATGCTTAGCCCGCATAAGTTGCTGGGACTGACCAGATCCGAGTCCTTGCCAACAATCTGCAATTAAAGCATATGTTGAATTGTCGTCTCATTATGGAGATGTTTATCGGGGTTTTGGCATTTGTTTATCTGTTTGTGTGTGTTGCTCTCCTGTGTTTTTCCTGCAAAATCCCTCGGATGCTGGGGATGCTGGGTTGTTTCCCCGCGCATATTTGTGCGGGAGGTTTTGCGGCACCCTCATTATTTTTGGCTTTATGACGAGACAGGCCGAAACAACAAGCCAATTATGTTTGCATTTGGAATGGGAACATTTGATCATTAATTGATTCCAGCAGAGAATAAATGTATAGTACGTGTGTTCGGCGTATTTTCCTCATCTCCATAATTGGCAGAAATGTTGTCAGCTGTCGTCTGTGTGGAAATCTGCATATGAATATCAACTTTTATTCGAGTCATGTTCAGCTGGCTTCACTCTCTATACATATATGCATATATCTTCCTCAGTCTCAGTTTTAGTCTCTCTGTTTCTGTTTGTGTGTGGGCCATTGCTCACGTGTCAAAGAGTCTAGGAAGAAAGACACCAAAAAAAAAAAAAAAAAATGATTTAATAATGAACTCGTCGATGACAATGCGCCTCGAATGGATCAACTATGAAGTGCAATTCCCTCTAAGCACAGCTCCCTTGACATCCAATCTCTGCTGACAGGCCAATTGTTTGATTGTTTTCATCTCTGCCATCTCTCTCTTGCCTCTATGCATTTCGACAGAATTTCTCGAAAAAGAAAAACACAAAACAATCCCATAGATACACGTTCTTGTATGCAAAAAGATACGAACAGCAGCGAAGGGAACACACACTTGAGTTCTTTCAGGCGTTTGATGAGTGTCAAAAAGGCAGCCGAATGCCTACAAGAGGATTAGCCGGATTAGGCTCTTTGTTGGGCCAGAGGATTGGAAATACGAATGGGGTTGGGGGATGGGGATAGGGATCAGCCAATTTGAAAGTCAAAGTGCAAACAGCATTAAGCGCTTATCGCCCATACACACGTACATACAAGTTGCACATTTTGATTGATCCTCTCCCATGGCCTATGTCCTTAAACAGCTGTCTGAGTTCTGCCTAAGTAAGGAATTGTTATTGGGGCATTGTTATACGTCGGCCTACAGTACTGGGATCGTGGTAATTAAAAGATATTTTTCGGTCGATTTCTGTTGTTGCTGAAAGCCAAAGCCAATCCGATTTTGAAGTGGTTTTGTTACAATTCCCAGTTGCATTTTGTAGTGTGGTGTTCTCTTTTTGTACCTTTTAAAATCCACGCAAAATCAATTGTTAATTTGATGAATTATCAACTTAACTGCAGGTTATTGATTTTTGATTTTCATTTAAAATGTATGGGAAATCGTCACAGGAGATTTTGTTCCACTTCAGAAAATTTTTGAGAAATAAATTTACGGAAATGGAAAGCCATGGGAGCTTATAAGAAAAATCAAAATCTTTCAAATATATTTATATATTTAGTTATTTATATTTATATATGTATATTATATATACTTTATTGATTTGTTGGCTTTTAAAAATGTTAACAATCTGTTCTATAACTGCTTGGCAACCATCTGTTTTTAGTGTCCGTTAAGCAGAGGCTCAAATTTCACTCCTTCTGTTAACCATAAGCCAAGGATTCCCCACCCATGCACAAGACCATCTGACAGAGGCTTTATTAATTAGCGGGCCATAAAGCCAAAGTCAAGTAGCTCACAAATTTCAATCAGCCAAAGCCAGAGGCATAGACCGACTCCTCCCCGAGTCCCAACTGAGAATGGATGGAGAATGCGGTTCAATACGTTGCATTCCTTTCCTACCCTATAAAGATTGGACTGCTGGGTTACGTTGCCCAAGTGTCGACATTGTTGTCTCCACCCTTGGCTATTGATATAGTAAATTTCCAATGAAATCTTAGAGATGCGTGGCGGTTGATAAGCGTGCAACAGCAACAGCAGCGGCAGCGGTTTGCGGCAGCGTGCAGCATTTAGTGGCAGATGCAACTGCGCTTTATTGTGTCGATATTGTTTGGGTACATATATTTCTCTATTCGGTTTGTTCGAGTTTCTAGGATTGCTCCACAGCACAGTCGGGGAGAGTTGGGTTCATTAGCCGCCATAATTTATATGAGCCAACATATTTATTGAATGTTTTGGCAGTCATTTTAACGGCTCGAGCCTGGTGTCCACCATTAGGCTTGGCCCGGTCCGGCCACAGCCAGCTGCCACGGCGTTGCGAGTGTCATAAAGTTGCCACGAGGTCTGGCTGTATCTCTAGCTCTAGCTCGGGCTCTATCTCTGGCTTCGTCTCAGGGTGTGGTGGTGCCTCAGCGTCTAGGCCGAGTTTAGTTTTGGGCTAAGCGCACAGCATGCAATTATTTTCTCAAGTGTGAAAATAATAAAAGTGCCAATAGTGTGCAGAAAGTGTCCTGGCGTGCCAACTACGCCTCCTTCTGGGCCGCGCACTTGAGAGTCGAGAGTCGACCCAGACCCAGCTGTCTTAGGAGTGGGTCTGGATACTGGGACTGGGTACTGAGAGACTCCCTACCTGCAATCCGGTACTCGAGACTCTGTGGGTGATGTGATGGATGAGGCGAGACGCGCAGTCCTCTCCCAAGGAGCGGACACTCAAGTGCTTGTGGTGTCCTCCTTTGTTTGAGTTAACATTATTCTTTACTTTAAATACCAATTAATAACTGCAGCTGGGAACTGGGAAACTGGAAACTGAACTGGAACACACAAGTGGAACGCAGCTAAGTTGACTGCAAATATATATCTCCCTTTTTTCCCTGAGATACTGTACATACATCTCACATCTCACTCGTAATCCCTTCTCTCTCTGCCGATCTGGCGATCTGGCGTGAATGCGTCATAATCTTGCCACTTGAAAATTATGTCAAATATTTGTAGAGCAACCCGCTGACGACCGACGAACGACGATCGTCGTCAACTTGAAACAATTAATGTGGCATTTGTGTTACGCCGTATGACTTGCGGCTTCTGCGGCGGCAGCGTCTGCCCGTTGCCCGTACCCGGCCCGCACCTTCACAAACAAATGCTAATGGGTATGACAAGTCACCTAAGTCGATGTTGAAGTCGAAGCCAAAGCCGCCGTCGTATCCGTAGCCGCCGCCACTTACTCAATTACTTTGCCAAACACGGCCAAGATGGAGCGGAGCTGCTGCCTCTCAGTATTCAGTATAGTATTTATGATTTGTTTGCTCCGCCGTCGTCATCATCATCATCGGACTGGGTGTCTCGGGACGTTCCAACTACTAAGCGTCAATATTTGCCATGCAAATAAAGCAACTGAAAGATCTGATGACCATAGTGAGAGGTACGGCATTGTCAGGTGTCGTCTCCGTGTCCCCCCCTCTGTCACTGAAGTCGGCACTTCTCTCTGTTCCTCTCCGTTGACCACTCTCCGTTGGCACTGGGCACTAGCCCGACTTGGCTTGGCCCATTCAGAAGCCATTGAATACACTCAAACGTGGCTACATCTATTATGACTTCAAAGCGGCAACGCGCGCCAATTGTTGTGGCAGATCTTTTTCTATAAACTTTGACTCACATTTGCCAATTAACTGCGACACTTTGAGTGTGTGTGAGCACCACAGCTACCGGGCTCTATAAATAAGCGCTATCTAAATGGGGTAACCTGTGCTGTAGGAGAGGTTGAACTGTGGATACTCTACCAGCTATAGGAAAAGACTCAAAAGATAAAATGTAGTTCTTTGTGTTCTCTACTTGTACTGTTTACTTTAGCAAATGTGAGATACTTCTGCAAGCTGTTTGATCTTCTATACCCTCTATAACTTATACCTTTATCAATTTACAGTACCCTTTTGTTGTAAGGGTATCAAAACGCGCCGCGCGCGCATTCAAATCGCATCAATGAAGCAGCCAACGACGAGAACAATTGTCCAGCTTCAGCTACAGCCCCAGACCCAGCTTCATCTTCAGAACCCAAGTCCGGCGGCTACAGAATCGGCTTCAGTTGGCTTACGAATGCGGGAACGCGGCTTGGCCTGGCCTGGAGGCTGGACTGGCGGTCTGGACTGGCCTGGACTTGCCGGCCTGAACTTGGCGGCTGTGTGCGATGTCAATTAGCAGCTACGGAATGACACTTTATGTGCGTCGCGCGAGAAGCCTTATCCTCAGCTACTGCACACCGAACGAGTGGAGTGGATTGGAGTGGCTGCTGGACGACAGTCAGGCATCCAGCAGGATCCTTGTGCAAAGTGCAATCAGTGCAAAGCAGAAAGCCAACGAAAGCCAGCGACCATGAACAGCGGCTACGCAGTTGACAAACAAATGTGCCAGCAGCAGCAGCAGCAGCCAAGGAGCCCAGATCTAAGGCAAACAAACAATTGATATGGCCGGGACCTGGATTAGTGGTCAGGTACTGGTCATGGACTGGAGAACCCAGAGAACAGTAAGAGCGTTTGTCTGCCTCCGTTTTGGAGGAGCTTCTGAAAGCGAGCACAGGGACACGCTGGGGCATATCGACGCAAAGTGACTTGTAAACATTTTAGCAACTTTTCACCATCAACTTCAGCTACAGCTTCAGCATCAACTTCAAGTTGAGGCGGCCTAATGAACTGCTGCACTGCCCGACATGTGGACACATCCCAGGGCTCTGGGATCGTATTTGATTGGCAATGGATATGGCTGCGAATGTGGCAGCGACTCCGGCTATATGTACATAGGAGAATCTGTGGATCTGCAGTTGCAATCGCGTCTGCAAATTGACAAGATAAATACATTTAGCTAATTTGATTTTAGCTGCCGGAGACTGCCGGCGACAAAGTCAAAGACTTTTGAATCTGTTTCCTTTATGGGAAGCTGAAAATTTGTTCGTATAAAGCGCAATTAAGTTGTAATTAAGCGAAACAAAGGCGGCCGACAGCATCGAAGGGGAGGGGTGGGGCAGCCGTAGCTCCATCCATTTATGGAGAGCAGAGAGCAGGGAGTCCTCCCACGCAAAAACAATCAAAATTCATTAGCCAAGCGTCGACAAATAAAGCCAAGGGCCGCCTCAGAGTCAGAGCACGGGGCCACGACCAGGGGCTGAGTTGGCAAACACACACACAAAACCTCCAGAAAGTAAATATATGCCCAGCGCAGGGTGGTACACGGTACAGCCTCCGGAGCGTTGGAGGAGGGGGAGAAGAAGGCACATAAAAGGCGACAGAACCGCACATCCTGCGCCAGGAAGCAGCCGGCTGAAATTACAAAAGTCAACCCCCAAAAGGCAGAAACCCATAAAAACGCTTGAAAAGCGTATGCTACCACCCCCCACAATTCCCAACCCACCTAACTCCCACCACCCAGAGTATCTCGTTCACAGCATCCCGGGTGGACCCATTGGGAGGCGCAACCAAAACCGAAGCCAAAGCCGAAGGCTTTTGAAAAATTGCAAATTGAATTAAGCCAAAGTTAAATGGCTAAATGACTCGAGCCAAGTATCCGCCCCAACGACCAGCAGCCACCAGCTCCGTGGCTTTTTGGTTTGCTTTGCAGGGGCGGCAGATCCAGGATCAGCAAGCAGCAGAAGGAGAACGAGGAGGGAGGATTTTTGTATGTGGGGGTTGCGGTTTGGCGCATGATAGTAGCTAATATGCTGCAAAGGATAAAGCGCACAGAGACGACCAGTGGGGCACAGTGGGACAAGAGAGAGAGATGCATCAGAGATGCTACTCAGTCAATCAATAAGTAACAACTTATTTATTTATTTTCATAACTATTTCCGATTGTTACAAAGGAATTCAATGGGTAGTTCATAATATGAGTCTTCTGTTGCAATAAAGGATATTTCTAATCAAATTTGAAATATATTTGGGTGGTCTGCTTAGGATAGAACTATAAAGAGCGATGCTTAAATATAATCATTTTAGCACTCAAATTTCTAAATAGGAGAGTTTAAAGAGCAAAATTATTTCTCATCGACACTAAATTTATTTATTACAATTTGTCGTTTCTTATTAATATGAAATCTAGTTTCTTAAGCGCAATAGTGCAATAAAAGCGAATTCCGAAAGTTAATTTAAATACAAATAAGTTTCAATTCCATTTATTAGTGAATTCTTTTGTTTTCTAAGGAAATCTTGCGTAAATAAAATTGTGCCTGCACTTAGAAAATTTAAAAATCATATTAAATTAGAATCTGCACCTTCTTTCAATGACCTAAAAATCCATTAAAACCACTCCAATTTGAATATTGTTCCACTGTAGCAAGCAGACAACCAACCCACGCACTGTACGCCTTTTTCCAAAGAAGCTGCTGGGGCTGGGTCTCGTCCTGCTGCTGTGCCAGGGACTGGGGCTGAGGCTGGGTCTGGTCCCTGGATTGGAGTGTTAGTGTTATTTACCAGGCTAAATTATTAAACGATTGTTAAACGAGCGGATAAAGGATGAGCGTGAATGATGATGATGATGCTGCCCGTGGAGGAACACGGGAGCACGAAGAGGAGTGGCGTCAAGAGGGTGTAAAGTTTTGAAATCAGGGTACAAAAAGCTGTGTGGGGGTGGCAGGAGTTAGCCTGCTGCTGGCTGGCTGGCTGATGATGGGAAATTTGATATTAGGTAAATTTATTTGATTTACATTTTTATAGAGCTCAGAGTAGGGGTGGATCCTGCTGCTTCTGGGGTGCTCTGGAGTTTTGCCTGTCCCACGCTTATCGCTTTTAATGTCGGCAATGAAGATAAGAAGTTTTCTAGGGTAGGAACAATGCTGTACACACCGAATAGAACAAATACAAAATAAATTAATAAAATAAAAATGGCAGAGACCAAGCAAATGGAAAAAAAAGAAAAAGAATGATAATCATAAGCGACACACGTCGGGCTATCGGTTGGCAATTATTATGTGAGCAAAGTGGCCAAAATGGGGTAGAAGATGTGCAGCAGCAGGAGCAGGACTACGACCCAGGGCGAGTGTCAGTCAATGTAGACTCTGATTGACTGAGAGCTGAAGGTCTGAGGCAACCAACAAACCACCCACTAAACCACCCGAGGACGAGCACGAGCACGAGGACGTGGGCGATGACGATGACGACAAGGCAATCAGTGCCAAATCAGAACTTTATTTATTTGCTTGTTGTTTGGCAAACATTTACGCCATCAGCAAAATGACACCCAAGAGCCAGAGCTCGTTAAATGCTCAGCCATGCGGATGTAATTCAATAAACGAGCGCGCCATCATCAGGGCCGTGCCAGAACCATAGACGGGAGTAGGGGCACGGGGCCGGGGCCGGGTACGGGGCTGACGGCCATCAACACCCAACCGTTTAGCAGGGCTATTCCATATAGCTGGGTGTATGTGTGTGTATGTGTGCGAGGCAGCCGCAATTGCCACAACAGCCGCTGTGACTAAATGACTGACTGACAACCGCATTGAAAGAGAGACTGCCTGTGTGTGTCGGTGTATGTGTGTAAGAGAGTCTGTGTGTGTGTTGCAAGGGGGATGGCTTATTTACTCACCAAACAACCCCACAGAAGCTTCCCTTGTCCCACTCCAACACCATTTACCTCCTCTCTCTCTCTCTCACACTCACTCGCTTTGTCTGTTGCTGCATCTCTTTCTCTTGGTTTATCCTGCGTGCCTTGGCTCAATAATTTATTGAGTAAATTTCGCACCAGCCTCGTCCTTCGCTGCTTCCATACCCCCACCCACATTTTCGGCACTGTCAACATGTCAAACGTTTGCTGGCTGGTTGGTTGGGTGGTTAAATGGTTGGGGGTGGTGGATTCTGTACGGTTTTTGGCCTGTTTAAGCGATTTAACGCATCGCAGGGATAATGAAATTTTGATTATGCCCCGCTTGGTTGACTTCCCGGTACCATCGTGTACACTGTAGTTGATCAGATTTACACTTTGAATACACTTTGAGAAAACTAAAATGATATAAAGAGGGTGAAAATGAAACGAAAATAATACCCAATTAGAGTAAACTAATGCAGTTGACTGTAATATAGTAACATACAAAGTATATTCCTACACCAATAAGACAGTTTAAACAACCACATAGGGGTCTCTCTACATGATATATAACTCTATCTATCCTATAATATATTTTATATTATTCAGTTCTAACTGTTTTATGACCAATTTGTTGGCTGGGCAATTGTTCACTCTCGGATATAAACAATTATGCAATTCAATTCCGAATTAATTGTACAATAAAACACACCACACACACACAAACAGCAACAAAATTCTCATTTAATTGATGGAAAAAAAAAACAGTTCCACTCGACCCACATAAATATGCAACACCAACACAGAGTGAGAGAGACGGAGACCTCTCCCCCACACCAGCCCCGCGGACAGCTTCTAAGTGACGGCGCGGCAAATAAAATCAAACACGATTTGGACTGGACGGGAGAGAAATATAAATTCCGAAAAAATTATGAAAAACTATCAAAACATTTACATACAAGCCGCTATATGGACGCGGCACTGGCACTGGCACTGCCATCCGACAGAGGCCCACAGTCAGAGGCACAGCCAGAGCCAGAGCCAAAGCCATAGCGGCAGCGGCGGCCATTTATCAATTGGCCAAGTTGATCCAAAGCGTGGACTTGTTGTTGGCCAACTGGCAGCACCGCTGCCGGTGTCGTTTCATCTTGGTCTGTTGGTTGGAGAGTATAAGAGAGGGAGGGGGAGACTCGCTTATGATGCTTATTGAAAAATTAATTTGCGCCTCGTTTTTATATACATACATATAGAAGAGTGTAGTTTTTTTTTTCATTTTGGGCTCTCATTTGCGTATTTCAAAGCGCAATGAATAATGATGATAGTCGGATGGAGGAAAATGAAAGAAACACTCTCGACGTGCTTCGTCTGAGAAATTAATATTTGTAATTGGCTATAATTGTTTGTGCCAACGGGCCAACGGACTTGAGAAAATGAGATGAAGACAATGATATTAATGAGCAGAGGGAGAGGGTCTGCAGCCAACCATCCATCCATCCATCCATCCATCCACCTCCTCTTTATCATCACATTTGGTTGGCATTTGAAAATGTTTAATTGAAAAGAAAGCGGAATTGTTGGGTTGGAATTGTCTACTCGTAATAGTATAATGAAGTGCTCAACTGTCCGAGATCTGAAATGTTTTCATTAGTGCACAGATGCGGGGGGATGAGCAGTGCGGGGCTGCAAAAAGAGGGCGGTGGAAATGTTGGTAAAGATAAACACATACATATATCATTTGTTAATTGAGTGGTTGGTAAATGTGTGAAGATTATAAATGGGAACGAATCTTCGTTTCTGTGCGATCGTTTTTTAAACAATATTTTCCCCGCAATAAAATTATTAGATACCTACATAAAAATATTTTTAAATTGTTATCAAATCTTTGGCAACAAAATTAATTGAAATTGTGGTGGTATAATTATATTTTTCGCCCATTTGAAGCTCCCAAAATGTTTTTTTAAATTAATAGGAGATTATATCAAATAATATACAATTTTTAATTTCCATTCTGCCAAAGCTGCCTAATGAGCTCCCAGCATTCGTTCTCCGCCCTCAACTGTTCTAATTGAGCTCTTTATTTGACTCCCACTCGCACTCGTCTATTGCCATTACAATCCTTTCACCAACTTTCACCCCAGAGTCTCTCTCTCGCAATGGAAAGACTCCGCCAAGCCACACAGCCACCTCTTCTCCGCCCACTTCCTGCTCTCACTCATCCCCACCAGAAGCTCCAACAAAAGAGGAGCAGAACAATGGCTGGCTGGCAAAACTTTTCAAGCCAACAATTTCACATAATAATCCTTAAAATGAGTTTAATTTGTAGAGTAAAATTATGAGCAGAGCGGGAGGGAAATACAATAACGAGGGAAAGAGTGGGAGAGAGAGGTGGAAGAGAATTATCAAAACGAGAAAGAGTGTTAGAGGGAGAAGCTGAAGAAAATCTTCCATTTTATGCAATTTATGGCGAATACCATTATAAAGCTTATTTGGGTGCTGGAGTTGTTCGGGATGGTTTCAGGATGGGTTCAGTAGGTGGGGCTCAACAATTCTACATATATTCTTGCATATTTCACATTTATTTGTATCTGTGCGTCTGGCATTTGTATATGTATGTATATGTATATGTGATTGATTTGGATGGGCCCAGGGATGCTCGATTTATGGTCCCAGATACGATTTTTATGGCTTATCTTTTGAGGTGCGTTGTGCGTCGCACCGAAGGAGCGACATAAAAGGGAGAAGACGAGAAGACCGAGTAAAGAATAAAAAAAAAAAAACATAATTTCCTGACCGAGATTGCAGCTTTGCGATAATGCTGTGCTGTGCCGTGCCGTCGTCTTTGACGATGCTCGGCCATGATAATGATGGGCTTATTATTTATTATATTGTTATTTTCGCTAAGGACATTGCTCATACGCCACGGAGTACCAATTAAATTTTGCTCCCTTTATGGGTGCTGGGAGTGGGTGTACAGCATCAGCATCCCAGGCCAGACGTAGCGACGACGCCGCCAATTACGTTGACAGGCGGCAGGCAGGGCAGCAGCATTTGCCGAGCAGCAGCATTTACCGAGCACTCAAATGAAGTCATGAATGCCAACAGCCGCAGCTGTGACGCGACAGAACGAGACGGCAGGCATTAGGCAAAGGCAAAAACAAAACACCAAACAGAAACGAAACGAAAAGCAAAGAAAACAACGAAGAAAAGCCGATCCGATCCAGAGTAAAAAAAACAGTAAGAAAAACCAAAGCAAAGTGGAAATGGAAATGGACAGACTGCCGCTGCTTGTTATAAAATGCTAATACGCGCAGCAACTCAGAAAAACCTATATACGAGTCGAGTCGAGTCGAGTGCCCATTCGTATAGGAAAAATGCTCGAAAGATTGAATTATTCAATAATAATTAGGCGTGCGAGCGGGACGGCTACTACTGCGCCCGACTCTACCCATCTCTATCGGAAATTCACCACACTGGAAGCGAGACAGAGTCGAAAAGAAGGCGGCGCAAGCAGAAAAGTGGAGAAATAACAGCAGCAGCAGCAGCAGCATGAGAAAAAACGCAACAAGAGAGCGAGCAGCAGAGCGAGCGGCAGAGAGAGAGAGCGCAAGCGAGCGAGCGAGTGAGCGAGCAGCGAAACAGTTAGGCCAATAAAAATGGTGTCGCTGCTTATGGCGCTGGCAGGGAGAGCAAGCGAGAGCGCAGGCAGCCAGCCGGTTTGTAAAAGCCACCACCACCACCACCAGCAACAGCAACATCAAGGCGCGCACAGTGGTTGTGCAGTGCCACAGAGCCACAGTGGAGGCAGCCGCAGCGACGGTCGGTTACTTTTCGAACAGACGTGATCTCAAGAGGACGTGTCTCTCCCGTGTCTTCTCTTTCGCTTGCAGATCCAGCGTTGTAGCGTTGTAGCGCGCTCGTGTGTGAAGGTGACTCTGTGCGTGTAAATGAATGTATCTGAGCAACGCGCGTGTGATGATGAACGAGCGAATTAATTAAACGATAATCAAAACAAATTAGCCGCAACGACGACACATACTCGTACGAAAGTATCTCTGTGCCCCCGCATTGCAAGCAATGCAAGAATAAAATACAAATATAAACCCAATCCATAATTAAACCCACGAAACAAGTGAACGAACTGCCGCATTGAATCGACAGACTTTGAAGGCTTTATGTTAAAGCTTTCCAGCAAGCCAGCGCCCGCGACAGCCCCCACCAGCACAGCGACGAGCATGACAGTGACGGGTCTGCGCCAGACGATGACCAGCCCGACGGTGCCGCCGACCACAGCGCTGGGCAACAGCTCCGGGAGCAGCAGCAGCGGTAGCAGCAGCGGCAGCAACAGCCTGGCCAATTCCCTCACCTCGATGGGCAGCGTCAGTCCCACGGCCCATGCGGCCGGACACCATCAGCTCTCCAGTCCCACATCGCCGTCGGCCCTGCTCCTGGCCCACCAGCAGCATCTCCTGGCCCAGGCACAGCACCAGCATCAACAGCAACAGCAGCAGCAGCATCACCAACATCAGCAACAGCAGCAGCAACAGCACCACCAGCAGCAGCAGGCGGCTCTCCAGCTGGCTGCAGTGCATCCACCGCATCACCTCCACAAGACCACCTCCCGGCTGAGCAACTTTAGTGTGGCCTCCCTCCTCGCAGACACGCGGCCGCGGACGCCCACCAACCAGGCCAGCGATGCGCCCACGAATCTCTCCAGTTCCGCCGCCACCTCGCCCCTCTCCCAAGGCAGTGCAGCGGGAACTCCGCCACCACAGATGCCATCGGCGGGACAGCCCACAGCCACGGGTCCGCCACCAACGCATGCCTTCCATCCCGCCGCCGTAGCCCACCACGCCCACTTGCTGCACGCCGCCCATGCGGCAGCAGCCGCCCATGCCCAGCACCAGCATCAGCAGGCGGCGGCGGCAGCGGCCATGGCGCAACTGCGTCAGGCACAGGCCCAGGCCGATGCGCGAGCCACATCCCCACCCGCCTCCACCAGCTCCACACCCAACTCCACGCCGGTGGCATCCGCCGTTTCCGCCGCAGGAGCGGGGACAGCGCACATGGGCAGCTCCACACCCGCCAAGAACGAGCGGCACTCGCCGCTGGGCAGCCACACGGACTCAGAATTGGAATACGATGAGGACATGCTGCACGAGCACGACGTGGATCACGACGAGGAGGAGGACTCCATTGTGGATATCGAGGACATGAATGCCGATGACTCGCCGCGCTCCACGCCCGACGGCCTGGACAGCAGAAAGTCGCTAGAGTCGCCCCACGGCGGCAATCACGGATCCCAGATGCAGTCAACCATCCTGTCGCCGGCGGCTCTGGCCGCCTCCGGTCACGTGCCCATCCGACCAACGCCGTTCAGTGCTCTGGCCGCCGCAGCAGTAGCCTGGGGCGGCATGGGTGCTGGTGTGCCCTGGCCAGGCGCCCGCCAAATGCCGCCATTTGGGCCGCCGGGCCTGTTTCCGGGACAAGGATTCGGTGGAGGTAAGTGTCGTCCTATATTAATGTAACTCTCCTGTTGTCCAACGTGTCGTCATGCTGTGTCTGAATCGGAAATGATAAACTTTGACCGGAAACATTTGCTTAACTGATTCTCTAGAGGGTTTTTCTTAGTAGCTTATTCCGAAGTGGATTTATAAAACCTTCGCCTCTATATTTGTAATACCTTTCTGAGGATCGGGCGCAGAAATGTAACCTTTCTTAACCCGTTTCCTGTTGTATTCTTTATTGGAAATTGAAGCACTCATTTAACCGCTTGGAAAATGGTTTATAAATCTGCTTAATTGAGTCTGAAATTCGTAATGTTTCCTTGAGCAATATTCATATTGCATTCAAAGCTAGGAAAATATTCATAACCGATTCAGCTGATGGTGGTATTCACCCCACACCTCTCTCTCAGTCTCTCTCTCTCTCTCTGTCTCTGTCTCTATTTCTCTTTGTCTTTCGGTGTGGCTGGTTTATCTGCACCATTTTGTGTCGCATTTTAATTCAATTAACTGCTGCCCCTCGCCTTAATTGGCATCGATGAGGCACGCCGGCGACAATGACACTCTCTCTCCCGCTCCAATGCGGGTGCTCCATCATGGCCGCCCATCTGCATCGCTCCAGCGCCCCCTCTCCATGTGCACGAGCATGAGTGGCTGGTTGGGTCTGCTTGGGTCGTCCCTCGGCTGTAGTCAAAGTGCGTGGCAATTATTATTGTGATGCTTTAAATAAAACAATGAAATATGCCTGATTGCCTGTGGCCCATTACTCGCTTCATCATCATCATCATCATCCACATCAGCGTCGCGTCGCGTCGGTTTTGATTTAACTCAATTGGCTCTGTCTGATTATTCATTGGCTGTCGCCTTTTTTTTCGGTGTTTTCCGGTCTGTGGCAGCCCATCAACGTCCTCCAGCCAGCCCCCCAAGCGATAGAAAATCTAATAATAATCGCATAAAAAGTCTCCCAACTGACTGACTGACCAGACTAATTGAAGCGAGTCTAGGCGGCGATCAGTATCTGCATGCACAGTTCACACTTTGCGCCATGCACTTCCTGGCCACACTCTCTGCTGCACAAAAAAGTGTGCACACCCAAAAGAAGTCGCACTTTGATGCGGCACTGTGGCACGCCGGCATGGCTGACGGACATGTGAACTTTACCTTACTTGCTTCTCGACTCCATTCGCTGGCATCCGCGAACTTTGCGTTTCCGCTTTTTAAAGTTGCCCAACAAACACCACAGCACCAGAGTCATAGAGGGGAAAGCCCAGTAGCAAAAAAAGTGTAAATTTTGCAACGTTTTTGCAGCGTTGGCTGGCCATTGTGCCTGTTTTTGTTTGGGGCTCGCTGTTGGTGTTTTTTCTGGACCCTCACACATTGTTTTATAAAGCTGTCAGAGCATAAGAGTCATGAAAGGGCGTCGTCTAGTATTTTGCATGCTCCGAAGTTATGGAAAATACTAGGGTTATGCTAATCACTGGCTGACGCTACGGAGAGAGAATGGAAGTTCAATTCTAAAATATATATGCATATAAATCGATAGGAAATCATGTCAACGCATTCCTGAACACATAAATTAGTATAGAATCGAAATGAATCAATCTTAATGTGGCTCTTCATCATTCTCTAGCTATCATCATCATCACCATCCTCTTCCACTTGAGTTCTCATTTTGTCCCTCTTTTTGTAGAGAAGAACAAACTATTCCAAACATTTGCCGCTTATTTTGTCATTTGGCTGTCAACTGCTGCATATATGTATATGGATGTATGTATGTATGTATATACATAACATGGCATGGGAGTATACACGGGCTATACAACTTCATTTCACTTTGTTTCATTTGGCAGCTGTTTTTCTGGTTGGTTTCCCTCCCTCTTCCACGACTCTGCCTCTGCTTCTGTCTCTGCCCCTGCCTCCAGCAGGTCTCATTAGCGCAGCAGGTTGCCGCTGACTGACTGATGATCCCGATCCCGTTCCCGATTCCCGATCCCTATCCCCCTTCCCGTTTCTGTGCCACTGCCTGTGGCTTGTGCGACCTGTGCCGAGAGGGCTATCTGCCGCCGCATTATGTCAAGTGTTAGGTACTTAGTGCCTTGCCTGAACGTTTGAAGTTGTATTCGTATCTGTATCTGTAGCTGGTACACCGTTTAAAGTCGTATCTGGTATCCGCTACCGTTTGTCGGTAGCCCGCCTTCCTTTTTGGTTAGTACTATTTTTCATGGCCTATTAACGTAAACTGTCTCCGATTAGGATTTTGGAACACACACATAGCCCCATAGGCTATGGTTGGTGTGTGGCCCAGCCAAAAGGGAAAACCCAATTTTCTCGTGCTGAAAAGTGGTAGAATTCCCCGTGTGCCCTCATAATTTAACTAATTGCAAGCGCAGCCAAGTCACGTACCCCCGCGAGCCACCATTCCTTGCAGCTGCATTTCGCGGCAGCCATTATAGAAATTAATTTTCAAGCTGAACAAACGAGCAACAACTTGGGAGTCATTGCATAAATACGTGAAGTACATAGAAGCCAACACACACACACACACACACACACACACAAAGGCAGAGTGAGTGAGAGCGAGAGAGTGGGGAGTAAACCTGACCAAAACGGTAGGTGTGGCATGTCAGCTACGCCCACCCAAAACACGCAATTTTCAACGGGTTGGCAGCAATTTAAACGTTGACAGACGGCTGCTGCTGCTGGACGAGGAGTAAGGTGGCAGAGGAGTATCCGGAGGTTGGGAAGAGCAGTATCTGGCGAGGAGTATGTGGCAACGGGTGGAGGGAGAGCGAGGGGCTTTTGCATGCGTTTTAACACCATTTGCAAGGCTCCAGCGAAGACGCCGAACGGCAGTCAAAAGCTAAAATAATATTTGCATTCTGCACGCCATCTAACGTGCATAAGCTGTACTAAATACACATACACACAACGTTGCATGCAACACACACGCACACACATGGATAGGTGAATAGGTGGGGAAGGGGCAGCGGTAGCTGTGCCTGGCGCAGACATTTTGATGTATGTTTTGGCAAATAAAATTTATTTGCATTAAATTACCAAGTCTGGGAGGGAGGGAGGGACTTGGAGGAAGTCAGACAAAAGGCAGCAGCCAAAAGGAGGTGGTGGGGTATACATATATAGGTGGGGCAGGTAGTGAAGAGCAGCCACTGCATACATATATAGTATGTGGGCCCCCGCAAGGCTGAGGAATAAATTCAGACAACGGCCAAAACATTTGCTAAATATTTGTAGACAATTGGCAGTGCCACTAATTTGAACTGCTGCTGCTGCTCGTACTCACACTCATACTCGTATTCGTATTGGGTATTCGTTAGTATTCATAGCTAGATATGGTTGTTGTTGTTGTTGTTCAGCAGCTGTGTAATTAAACAGCATTTGGAACCTGTCATATGCTCGTTTGTGGGGACAGTGGCAGGGCGCATGCGTGTGTGCCACACAGCCCAACCCACGTGGATGGTGTGCTATTCGTATCTGCCGGTGCTTATCTTGCCCAGAGGCAGCCAAAGCCGATTGCAATGTGAACTTCATTGCAAAACCAGCTGGAACAGGCACATGCACATGCAATATGACAAGATTTTAGAGCCATATGCAGCTCCTGCCTGCGATCTCAGTGGGCAGTGGCCAGAAGTGGACTACTTAGAGTTTATCTAAGCCAACTGGTTAATGACGCGCACTTTGTTAATTAATTGACTTGTCCGGCAAGTGTTAGGGATAACAAACATGGCCCTATAAGCGATCGTTCCCCCTCATAGACTAACTAGACTAATCAGTCGGATCCCTGGAGCTGTAGATAATCATTCATTTAGCTGGTAAAACGCAATTGTGCGCCCCGCTCTCTTTTGCACCTTTTACACATTTGGTGCTAATTAAAATCCTTCATTATGAAATCAGTCAGAGCCAGTGCCGCCACGGGACAGGACGGTCACAAAGGCCCACCCCTTATGAGTAGCTGTTGCCGTTTGACCGTAAGCGTGTAATTGCATTAGCAAAACGATCGAACCAGCACCAGCAGCAGCAGCAGCAGCAGCGCTCAATCGATCCAAAGATCTGCGTTTGTTATTTTGCTGTTTGTTTGTTTGTTTGTTTCTTCTTTGTACGAGTATATTGCAAAAGCGATTTTCACTGCAAAAACGTTGTCCAACGTTCAGTTTGCTATGCGAAAACGCTTTAATGAAGAATTAATTGCCAGCAATTTGCACCGCAAATCAATCGAGCGTTGTCACCGTCGGCTATATACAGACACGGCCCAGTCACTCCTATGGGGACACTCGATTGGTTTGGTTTGGGCATACGATTTTGGTCTACGTCAACGTCTCCGCCACTGTCTTCGTCTCCGTCTTGGTCTTGGTCTGAGTATTACTTTGGTATTGCCAACGCCAAACGATACGCGTAAATTTCACAATTGCTTGTTGCCTGTCTCATTTGCTGTTGCTGCTGTTTGTTGCTGCTGTTGGTATCGGGTCTTATACGTTGTCTCGTCTACAATACACCGGAGAACTCAAATTAATTGAAAATCCATTACAAACATAGGCTAAATGTCACAATTGGCGTTTGTGGCATGTATTTGCACTGGCAATGGCGATGCTGGCGACGTATTGCCCCAGCAGCAACAGCCGTGGCAGCAGTAGCAGCAGCAGCAGATACAATGCCTATAAAAGAGCAAAAAGGCGAAAACGAGTCTCGCACTCGGGTTTGAACGTGCGTGGACTGTCCTCTGTCTCACTCTATCTCTCTCTTTATCTCTCTCTGTCTCTCTTTCTGCCCACTAGTATCTGTATCTCTTTTTGTCTTGGATTGTTGCAGGTTTTGTAATAGGCCTTTAGGAGGGAGGGTGTCGGCTGGGGGGGAGGTATTGGACTGTGAAACAGGGGTCTGGGGGTCTGCAGGCATGCAGCTCGCTCACTTGCTACAGTTTGCTGGTCGGGGCAGCAAGTTGCAAACTGCAATGGAAACCCCATTCCAGCAATTTAGCGACAAATGAGCAATTAATTTTAAAACAAAATTCAAAAGGAGTCTAGAGACAAAAACAAAAAGTTGTTAAAATTAAATGAAAAAGAAACCGAAATGAGAAAATTAAGTGAAAACTTATAGTAAAGATTTAGCAGAATAAAATGCAGATGTAAAACAGATTGAAACAATTATATACATATATATGTTATCATTATAATGATAATAATGAAGAATGTCGAAGGTTTTACGACTGAAAGAATAAATTGCAAAATTATCATATTGTGCCACAATGATAATGTCCAATAATCCACGAATGATACACAATAATCACCACGAATCACGAGCCACTAAAAAGATTGTATAAATATTATTGTAATGAAAAATCATAAAATCAAAATCGAATGCAGAGAGAGACAACGAACACAAAAAGAGCTGTAAAAGTTGTCCGTATCGTTTATATGCTAATTTGCCGACTAATTTACGATCAATACAACAAGAGCGACAACAAAATACCAAACAAAACCAAACAAGCCACAGACTTCACACAGAATGCAGCCCAAAAGCCACGGTTTCAGGAAGGAGAAGATATACAAAATACAAAAAATATATATTTATATTTATATTTATAGAGGCCAAAACCGGAGCGCGTCTTGGAGTCTGTAACAAATTTCTGAATGCTGCCTGCCATATGAGTGTGTGTATGTGTGTGTGTGTGTATGTGTTTTGTGGCCTCTTCATTATGGGAACTGGAATCAGTTGGTGGCTTTATCGGAGCTGTTCACATTTCGTTTCACCTTGTTAGGCCATACGAAATGCATTTACGACCTGCATACAGCATACAGAAACTGAAAAGCTGAAAAACTGAAACACACAAATAAGTGAAATTATATGCATATCACTGACAGATAAGGTCTGGCCCGATCGTAGCTGATCGGACATTAACATAACTCTGACATGTCACACTAATTACTTAATGAGCCGATCGCCAGCAGTTCTCTTCTCCCGTACCCCCGATGCAGTTTCAGTTCCAGTTCCATCCTGAAGCTCCCCTCAACCACATGATTATTAGTTTAGATTCGATTTGGCTCTGACTCTGTCCCTGGCTCTGGCTCTCACTATGAGCTTGATTTTTATGGTCTTATGGCGGGTCGGGACATTTATTTGTCTGACGATATCATAATGTGCCAAGGAAATGAGTGTGAACACATCATGTTTTGGGGTCTTGGGAAAACCCGCACTATGCAGGACTCCGCCCTTTGTTATTGTGTTGTTATTGTTTTTGTTGCATGCCCCATTTGCCAGATGCAAGGCATAAAAAGCAATTACAAAGGCATGCTCTACCCCCAAAATGCCCCCCCCCCCCCCCCCCCACAGCTCATCTCTGGCCACCATCTGTTGGTATCTGTTGGCCACGTTTGTCACTCGACAATTTCAATTTGTGTAATTATGCGTAAAATTAAAGCGTTGCATATCATTTGCATTTGTCTTTATTTTGATTCCTGCTGCCACTGCCACTGCCGCAGTGGCACGGCTACTGCTGAGATGTCTTCCTCTTGGTTGTGCCTCGAAAACAAAATGCTCAATAAATTACGCGTGCCTCAAACGGAGAGGGATCTGACCCGGACTGACTGCATCTTTAAAATGCCATTTGCATCTTTGTGGTTTGGCGCAGCCTCATGGCAGGCTCATTACTTTCATTAACAACACTCCAGGCGAATGCCAGAGCATGGTGGGGCATGGGGCAGGAGCATGAGGCAGGGAACAGCTGCTGCTTCAGTCTTTATAAGGATTGCACGTTTCTTTCTGCTGCTGTTGCTGTTGCCTCTGTCTCTGTCTCTGTGCCTTTGTTTGCCAAAACAAAATGCCCAAATTAAAATTGTTTTGCTGTTGCAAGAATCGAACAGAGACAGAGAAATAACAAGCGAGAGAGCAACAGAGAGAGAGAGAGAGAGAGAGACAGAGATGCAGCGAGAGAATCAAGTGGGGCATGCTGTATGGAGACCACTCGGGGAATGCATTTCCCGTCGCTCTGGCTGCTGCTGCTGCTGCGGCTGCGGCTGCTGCTTTGTCTGACAAATAGTTTAGACAGCAAATTTATTGGCCACTTAAAGGAGTAATTACCGTATATTGTTGTTGCCTGTGTCGCTGTGCTGTCTTGGCCGCTTTTAGCCATGACAAGGCCAAGGACAGAGACAGCCAGCCAGCAACCAGAAGCAGACAAAAGCCAATCGTTGACAGCATTTCATTCAGAATTCAGCATTCAGCACGGCATTAACTTTGCATGCAGTAAATTCTGCACCTCTAATTGGACAAATCTAAGCAAACAACTAATCAACACCTTCCCCCCACTTGTCTCCTTCCAGATGCCAATGAGCCGCCTAGGATCAAGTGCAATCTCCGCAAGCACAAGCCCAACCGGAAGCCGCGCACTCCGTTCACCACACAGCAGCTGCTCTCGCTGGAGAAGAAGTTCCGGGAGAAGCAGTACCTGAGCATTGCCGAGCGGGCGGAGTTCTCCTCCTCGCTGCGGCTCACCGAGACCCAGGTGAAGATCTGGTTCCAGAACCGACGCGCCAAGGCCAAGCGGCTGCAGGAGGCTGAGATCGAGAAGATCAAGATGGCCGCCCTGGGCAGGGGAGCGCCTGGCGCCCAGTGGGCCATGGCCGGCTACTTCCATCCCAGTCTGATGCACTTGGGATAAGTGGCGGCCCAGTTGGTGTGCGTCCCTGGTCGCCACCAACGCGCCCCCAGCCATAGTCCTACCCCGAGCAGGCACTCCGATAACCAAATAGCTGAGCCGCCACGTCCCGCTGGAACAGGACCCGGTACAGGCATAGGCACAGGCACAGGAGCTGGAGCTGAAGCCGGCACAGGCTCCTCCTGAGTCTGAGCCTGAAGATGTGCGGAAAAACCCCCAAAATTTTGCTGTGATGTTAGCGCATTTTATGTTACGATACTTCCAAATGTTGTTTCAAATGCACCCCTGTAAATACTATAAGCGGGAGTTAGAGAGAGATAGAGAGAGAGTAAGAGAGAGATCTAAAGAGATAGTAGGTATAGCGAGCTGGTTCCATATCCAATCGAACATTGTATATATATATATATATCAAGGCAGAGAAAATGTTTCCTAATTGTATATAAATCTTAGCACGTACATTAAAACATGAAAATTTCGTTAATTCGTTAAAGGAAAAGCCACAAAATTAAATTAACAGAATCACAAATTAATTTATTTGCAAAACTCAAGTCAATAAGCATTAAACAAGAGAAGAGAAGAGAAGAGACAGGCTAAAAAGGCATTAACTAAAATGATATTTGATTCTATTGTAATTTGTAATTTGCATTGTAAGTCAGTCTAGCAATCGGTTGGATCGTATTGTATATGTATTTAAAAAATACCTGTAAGCATCTACACTAAACTAAACGCTAATCTACAGCTCTAACTATGCCGTTAAATATACATTAAATATAGTATACCTAATACCACAGACCTATACACATAGTTCATAAATGCATAATATTATATTAATACCATATAGCGTTAATCCTCTGTAGTTGTTTAAACATAAATCATAAAAAAAAAAAAAAAAACAAATTAAAAAAATCAAAAAAATGTCAAAAAAGGAAATACAAAAAACACACAAGAAGTGCAGAAGAAAATTCATACAAAGAACCATTGAAAAAATATATAATTATACAGAAAATTTAACACAAAATTTGGTTTAAATTTAGTGGAAAATAGTTGCAGGGAAAAGCGGGTGGGTCCTATGGTTTGGAAAAGCAAGGGTTCATTGCAATGTTCCATTGTCTTCGTCTGACTTTCCCCATGAGGAAATCGAAATCTTTTTGAATACGTAATTATATACAACATTGTATGCATTTCATTCATTTACTCTGGGGCTAATCTCTAATCATGGTGAACAACAAAATTCATTTGATTAAAGTGTTAAGTAATCTACATAACTGAATGATTGTGTAAGAGCAATTGCTCAATTGAAAAAACAGTTGTTAACCTGTAAACTGAGGTGTTCAGGGTTGGAAAAGCAGGGGTTCATTGCAATGTTCCTTTGTCTTTGTCTAACTTTCCTCATGCGGAAATCGAAATCCTTTTGAATACGTAATTATATACAACATTGTATGCATTTCATTCATTTACTCTGGGGTTAATCTCTAATCATGGTGAACAACAAAATTCATTTGATTAAAGTGTTAAGTATTCTACATAACTGAATGATTGTGTAAGAGCAATTGCTCAATTGAAAAAACAGTTGTTAACCTGTAAACTGAGGTGTTCAGGTGGACCTGTAAGTCTCACTTAGTCAAATTAAAAAGGGAAAACTTGGAAACTTACCCCATTAGGGTATACATTACCTCTATAAGGAACAGTGGCTCTGTTTAACGTAAACCCTATACTGATATATGTCTGAAGGTCTGTATCTGTAGGTTCTAGAACGCTCATTCAACTGTGTTGAGTTGGAATCCGTGCCTTCACCAGTGACTGGGGCTTCACACTTTTTCTTCTATACTATTTTGCATTAAAAGTTCCTGGAATGATTCGAGAGATCGTGTTGGATTGAGTACAAGCTGTGGCCTGACTAGAAGCGACAGAGCATTCTTATCAGCAGGCAATTAATATTTAATTAATCAGGCAAGCGGCTGCTGTGGCACGGGCACGGGAACGGAGAGCATCTGTGGCCCACATGTCGTATACTTATTGATGTTCGTACTCCGCTCTCTCCATCTGTCGCAGCTCTCTGTTCCATCGCCGAGCGGAGGTTAGGCGTGCAATCAACGAATTACGATTAAAAATTGAGTGATTATCAAATTGTTTGTATTATAATTTTTATTCCTACCCGATTTGTCGAGTGTCAGGCCGGGTTCAATAACGAATCTGAATTCCATTTATTCCCCCCCATTTGTTATTGAAAATTGGCCGAGCGTCAGTGGTAGCCGACTGCTGTTGTTGTTGCTGTCGTTGTTCTTGCCTCTCTTATCGCATTGAATTAAAACCCAATTAATTTAATTACAAATGGAAATAACACGACGGCAGCAGCAGCAATCGGAACGTCGCGACGCCAGCAACACGTCAAATAATTTTGTTATTTTGATTTATTTAACAAGTCTTTCTCTGTGTGTGTTTATGTCTGTGTATGCTTCTGCATGTGTGCGAGTGCGTGTGTGCTCAATAAATAAATTAAAATATTATTTGCCAGTTTTGTAGCTGATAAGCAAAAAATATTCCATGAATTCAGTTCCATTTGGTGTGAAAAAATATTTGTTAAAATTATTCTGAGTTTTGCTTGCTTGTTTTCTTACTAAAGGTTTTCCCCCTGGCTAATTGTGCAATATTAAATGCAAATATATATATATGAAATTAGTTAGAAAAAAAGAATGAAATACAGATGGAATTTTGTTACAATTAAAAATTTTAAAGGGAAGAAATCCGCTGATACATTACAAGAAATGTTCCAGACCACACATGTATTTTTGTGAATTAAGCTAGCTCTTTGAGTACATGATATTTATAGAATAATGCAATTTTTTTCTAATATTATTTTCATTACTAAATCAAAGCTGATCTGTCTGAATGTCAATGCTTAATCAGCATCAAAAGCTAGGGTCAATGTCACTGCACACAAGCAGATGTCGCTGAATCGCAGCTGAACTATTTTTGAGTTGTGGAACCCAATCGGATTAGACTTTGGACCCCTATCTATCATCCATCTACTACTATATTGGCATCCAAACACTAGGAAGTCAATTTTTTAGAATTATTGAAAGGTAAATGTGGGCCTGTCATATTCATTGCTCATTAAATCTCGCCTCTCCATCCATCTAAGCATCGTTATGCATTGCGTCTCAAGTCCCCCCGTGGAGGGGGCACAGCATCTGCACCTGCTGACAATTTATACGATTTGCATACAATTTGTTAACAATTAAAATGCAATCGCTGGATGTTTTATTGGGTAGAAATAAAATAATTAAATTAATTATGCATTTATTATTCATCAAATACAAACAATGCTGATAAATGCGTTCGCCTCGCCGATGAATGCAAATTTTCTACAGCAGCCGCGACTTTTTATCTCGAATGTCAGATCGATTGTCGCCGCAATTAATTACGCGTATATAATTACAATGCCCTGCCTACGCTGACGCCAACGACTGACGCCCATGCTGCTCCTCCTAGAGAGGGGGGAATGGTCCGGATCGACTGAGCTCTGGGGTCTGTCCCATCGTCTGTTTATTAATTAGGCTCGGCTACGCCTTCAGGTAGCCGCAGGTGGTGCTGCATGCAAAACGCACCACGCCACGCCACGCCACACCACAGCACAGAACGCATCGCATCGCATCGGAAAGTGCAACGCGTTAATCAAAACGTAATCAAATCATTTGGCAAGCAGCAAAACAGCCTGGAACCTAAACTGAACCTCAAATCCCCCTCCCCCTGCAGCAACGAGCAGCAGCAGCAGCATAATCAAAGCCTGGTCACATTGGTCGCCTGCTGCGCCCTGGCCGGGTCCAGCAATTAAGCTTTATATCTGGCCTAATGGACCGAGCGCCGCCTGCGCTGATTGCGTACATTTGTTTGGCGTCGTCTCTGTTCCAGTCACAGTCGCAGTTCCATTCCCTGTTCCCCTCCCTGTCGCACAGTGCCCAATCAAATGTGTAGCCCCCATTGGACGCAATCTCAGTGCCAGTATCCATATCGACTGGGAGCCCCCGGCTACCTCCCCACCTCCCAGGTCACAGCTTGATATTAACGCCCAACTGTGAGGCGGCGCATTTACAATGATAATATTTGTGTTCAAAGTTATCAATGGGCCAGCCGCCGATGACAACGACTACGACTTGTGGTGAATGTGAATGGAGAATCGAGAGGGATATCGAATCGTCGCAGAGTCGAGGCAGAGCAGAGCAGAGCAGTTATGATGATTTTGGTTGTTTTCTGCTAAATTGATTAAGTCGTTCGGATTCAGACAACTGTTAGATAGAGGGAACATCGTGTACACATCATACACGTACACTCTTGATAAGGAGAACTTCCATCATAGACAGATAGACAGATACTCGCCACAATTCCATGTGGTGTAGTGGTGGAGTGGCTGAGTGCAAAGCCAAGCATAACATTTTTTAATTAACACACTCACACTCACACTGAAAACACATGCAAATGAGCTCATTATGGGATGATTATGCAAGATATACTCGTACTCGTATTCATATAGTGCTAGACAAAGTTCCCCCCAACTCTCAGACAGACAGTAGTTTTTCCAGACCAACACCAACAACATCAACATCCATCCATCCCACTGACAGCAAGTTCAACAAAACGTAAATTGCACATATAAAAAACTATCTGTGTTTCATTCACATTGGATCTGGTGTATTTATGTGTGGACGGACTGGGGGTATATAGTGAAGTTTCATTCATAAAGTCAAGCGAATTGGAAATCCGTTTGCTTAACCCGCTTTCTGTCGATGCTCCCTTCGCCAGAGAGACTGTCTGTCTGCCCCCAAAAATATATCTTTATATATACTCCTTCGCTGAATCGCTCTAAAGTTGGGCAGACGGCATGGCGGTGAATGGATAGCCCAGCATGGAGAGCAGCACTCCGCAATTACCGCGAATAAATTGAGGTAATTAGGTAATAAAAATAATGTTTTCACCTCGTTATACGCGTATGTATGGGGCCAGCAGCTGCTCTCTGTAATTCTCGGAATAGTCTGCTCTCTGCCTGCACTGCAACCACCTGATAGGAAGGAGGAACTGGAACTGGCCAGCAAGTGCTTCGATCTTTAACTGCTTCATGTATATCAGACTGGGGAATATGAAGTGGACTTTTAGTTAAGTTTTAGATTTCCATTTTAGAGTACCAAATTATTTCCCAATCCAAATGTCAGCATTCCTTTGACAATTGCTTTCTCAAAGCGTTATATTTTCTCGTCTCATTTTATGCAAATGATTTAGTTTCTCTGGAATTACCTGGCTGGCAATTAAATTGGCTCTCTGTTAGCCTTCTCCTTCTCCATCGCACTTAGTCCGCATTTCGTTTATTTTAATGCATTTAAACAGAGTTTCACTTTTGGGGGTTTACATAGGGTCGGTCAGGTGTTGGCTAGTTTCATTTTATCGGACTGGTTTTTCTTTTTGCTTTTTGTGGGTTCAGCTAAGCGCTCTTAATTGGTAATTACAATTTGGCTTTCCTTGTGGGTGAATAATGGAGAAACATAATGGAAATTTCTGTCATAATTCTGTCATTGTTACGGCAGGTACGGAAGGACGGACTGTGTGTTCAGTTCAGCTCTCACACTTTTCCGGTATTAATTTTTTGGTTAAGTGCATAAATTCCTGGAAATTGAACTGTGTAGAATGCAATTAAACAAAATAGCGTGAGATACGCGTACGATAGAGTCAGTTGCAGTGGCAGGAGCAGGAGAATGAGCCACAAGCCAGAGACAGAGGAAGAAGCCAGAAGCCAGAACATTGTCGTGTCTCCCATGGCCCCAGGCTGAAACCTAATTTCCAAGTTTAGAATTCTGCGAAAACGGCAGCACCCAGCACTACAATGTCTTTCGGTCTCCCTCTTGCGCAGTCTTCTGTCTTTTTGTCTCCTGCTCACTCGCTGGCTGGCCAGTCTTCTATCTCGCTCTCTGTATCAGTCGGCTGTCTTCCTTCCTCTCCCTATCTCACCTTGTGAAGTTGAGTTTACGTTTTTGAATACTCAATTAAATTTTTGCGCCCAGTGGCTGGCTGCTGGGGCTCGTCCGTCGTCTTTGCTGCCGTTTCACTGCACTTTTCCCTGCAGTTTCGCACTATTTTCAATTGAATTAAATGCAGTTTACATTTTCTGGCGAACAATTTCAAGGAATCGCGCATATCAAGCGCGTCGCCTTCGTCGTCGTCTTCGTTGTCTTGGTCGGCACGCTCCGTTTGGGCCCACAATTAATTTGCGCCCCAAAAACCGAACGAACGCACGTACGTACGTACGTACGGGGAGAGTATCTGGCAGATACATTAGCGAAAGTGTAGGTCGTCGCCAGCAGATACAATTTAATTTCAATATTCCCTTACTAAATGTGGCAGCATACCTCCAATGAAAGTTCTTTGGAGAAAAGTGGAAAGTTCTATAGCAGAGAGTTCATCATTTATGTGGGATAGTAGGCACAGAGTTCGTAGAAATAAACATCAGTTAAATTTAATATATCTGAAGAGAGATAGAGAATACTTATGTAACTTGCAGCAAATGCAACCCTGACTTTGGGCATATTTTTATACACTCGGTATGCCTCATCTCAATGCTTCTATTAAGCAGTTCCGAGGCTAACTGTTAAAAGTCTCT
Organism: Drosophila bifasciata; assembly: GCA_009664405.1. Taxonomy (NCBI): domain Eukaryota; kingdom Metazoa; phylum Arthropoda; class Insecta; order Diptera; family Drosophilidae; genus Drosophila; species Drosophila bifasciata. The sequence continues at coordinate 11,385,247 of CM019044.1, forward strand.
TCCCATTTAATTTCCATTCTCGGAAAGAGCATTTCCATATCGTTCTTTTGGTTGTTTGCTGGATTTCTCTTTGGCTTTTAATTCATGCGCCCGGATTGTGTGCGACAGAGACGCAGCAACAAAATGCAAAATTTGTCTGAAGATTTTAATCGTCGGCATGCGCGCCCAAAACGGCCCCAAAACAGCAGCAACCATCCTGGCATCCAGGCGAACAGGCGACCAGCCAACACCAACGTTAAGGCCAAGATCCGTGCCAGGCCAGTAATGTTTTCTAGGTTTCTGGAGCTGTTTGTTCAGAGAAAGATAGAGAGAGAGAGAGAGAGAGAGCGAAGGAGAGAGTGAAAGAGAGAGCGAGAGAGAGCTATGGCCTAGAAAGGGGGCGGCGGGAATTGTGGGCGGCGCATGGCTGGTCAGAGACAGAGCCACATTCAGAGACAGGGCCACGTCCAGAGCCAGAGCCAGAGTCAAAGCCAAAGCCAGAGCCAGAGCATGTAATGTTAGCTCGTTTCTCTTGTGCCATGGTTGTTGTTGTTCTTGGTTGTTGTTGCCTCTCCAGTCGTTGTTGTTGTTGTTGTATTTGTTGTAGTTGTAGCTACAAGACAATTTACTTTTGTGCGAAATTAAGTGGCATCTGCAGCATGGCATTCCACTTGACTCCACCAGCAGCAGCAGCAGCATCAGCAGCAGCCAGGGCCCCCTGTCCGTCCAGTCACTCGCCTCAGCCTCAGCCCCATCCCCATGCCCGATCCCCATGCCCATCCCCATTCTCGGCCTCATTCCGAGTACCAGTCCCAGAGATGCAGCTCCCATTCGCATCTGCATCTTTGTACGAGTGTATCTCTCTGTGTGTATCCCCCTTTGGGACCCTGCCTCTCTCTCTCTCTCTCTAACTGCTTGAGTGTGTGCATCCATGTGTGTGTGTGTGTGGGTCTCTGCTGTGCATTTGTGGATCTCTCGCTCTTGTGGGCAATAACTAATTACATTCGCAATTATTTCATGTTTTGGCCAATTTAGTGGGACAAATTTATCTGCGCGGTGTCATCTACTTAGAATTGATGGCTTGCCATATGAAGCTGTTTGCTCTTGTCTTTATACTCATTGTAGTGTTGCTGCTGCTTCTGGCTATTACTGCCTGTGATGGTGGGGAGGTGGGACTGTGGTGCGACTAGTGCTGTTGATGTTGCTGTTGGTGCCATTAGGCGCCCTGGGGGCCAGTGAATGACGTTGATTGTTGTGTGGCAAATAGAAAAATGCATCCCACTGTCCTGCCTCCACTTGCACTTCCCTTTGTGCTGTTGCCACTCTTCTAATGCTGAGAGGCTGCGAGGCTGCGAGGCTGGGCCTGTGGCAAAATGCAATTATTAAGCAAATTAGCAAACATCTAGATATTCCAGTGAGATTGCCGCCCAACGAGGGGCGCCATTGATGGAGCCATTTCTCATTCATTCATTCATTCGTCAATCTCGGTTGTTCCCCTCGTAGAATGTGTCTCAGCGGGGGGATGTATGCAAATTCAATCGAGAGTATGAAAGGAGCAACAGCAACTGCTCGCTCAGTTGATTAGGTTTGATTGTTTCCGTGAGATTGGAATTACTATACTTGTGTAACAACGAAATGGAAATTCAAGATGGATATACTATGTATGTTAAACGTTAAATGTGTAGTAAAAGTAAATGTATTAGGAATATATGTATATATTCTGGACACAAATCGAACATAAAAATGTGTTTAAGTATTAGCATATGATTCCTATAAGCTATGAAATGTATTCCTACAACTACCAGTAATTTATTCAGCATCCCTTCGATACTCCAACTCCTTCTCCCACACACGGAAATGTCAGTTACTATATGTAAGTACAATCTCTGACCAAAAAAAACTTTTATTCTCTTCGATTTTTCCATTTCCCTCATTGACTTTTCGAGCGACAGATAATTCTGTTGAATATTATTTTGCATTTAAAAGTTGTTAAATGTTTCTTTTGTTGTTGTTGTTGTTGCTGCTGCTGAGGAGTTACATTTATTGCTTTACACTTCCAATTATAACTCAGAAATCCGAATGGCAAGTGGAGACAATAAAATTGCACAAATACAGAGATATATGCCTACGCATACACATACACACACATATATGATATATGTATGTATGATATTATGTACGAGTATATGTAGGGACAGACAATTCACCTTAATTCAAGTAGAAACGATTTAACTCCCACGAGCAGCACAGAGCGGCTATTATGTTGCTGTTGTTGCTGCTGCTGCTGCTGCTGTTGTGGTTGTTGCTCTTTTATTTTATATGAACTTAATTTTCGCCGACTCAACCACACAACCGCACACGGACACACCACACCACACCACACACACAGCACACACAGATATGTACACACAACACCAACCCATACAAGCGTCAGACAAGCCCTTTTTCGAAAATGTAACGGTAAACGCAGCCATTTATTACATTTTCACCCGACCAACAGCCAGAAAGAGAGGGCAACAAACACAGCAAGAGACAGAGAGAGAGAGAGAGAGAGAACCCAAGGAGCGCTCCTGCAAGTGCGAAAGAGAAGGGACAGCTAGGGACTCGTTCGTAGGATTTCCCCAACCCATAAACTCCACTCTCCCCACTCCCCACTCCATGAACCCCAAAAAGGATATGACGTTTTGCTTTTCACTTGGCAAGTGAGTGGAAATTTGTTTCATTATAATTATTTTCCACAATTGGACATATTAGTATGGTTGCGTTGCCGTCGACACCGGCAGTGGCAGAGGCAGAGGCTGCGGCAGAGGTAGCAACATCGGCAGCGACTGCGACAACGACAGCGCCGCCATTTTTGCAATTTTCCCGTGCAAATAAACGCAGTCAAGTGTAAGAAATTGTCTGGCAAAAGGACACACACACAGAGTTTGGGGAGGGGGGGGGGCACATGCGGAAAGAGCACCACACTCTATGACCATCCCTCTTCAGTCAAGAGCCGTGCGCATGCTCAACACAGTCCCAAGCCTCAGTGAGGGCCGTGGTGAATGTGGATTCCGGCTCTCCCCCTGAATCATTTTGGGGTAGTTTCTTATTGATTTTAGGCCATGTACTTGTACTCTTTCCCCAACTTGGCCACTGTATATACTCGCTCGTCGCTATCTCGCTCTCTCTCTTTTGGATACGTGCTGGGAATGACAAAACATAAAGTTATAATAATTTTTCTTTCCGCTTAATTGTGCTCGGGTTCAGGAGAGGAGAAACGTCAGACTGATAGTCCGTGTAAGGACATTTTGACTGCTATTGCTGCCCTCCATCTCCCTCTCATTCCCACACTCACTCACTTCCACTCTCTCTCTCTTGCTCATTCTTTAGGGCCATCTCTTTCTGGCTACCACAAAATGACCTGGCGTTGGCACTTTTAATTTGATGCCTTTATATATTCAGGCACAAAAGGATACCCCCGATGTGGCCCGAGACCCGTGGAGACCCAGCTTCCAGCTGGTGAGTATATAAATGCTGCTATCTCTATATGTATGTATGTATGTAGTCCTGTATATAGATAGATAGTTGGCACATAGGACAGACCATGAGTGGGGTTCCCTCCATGTGCGTGTGCGCTCCTTGGTGCGTGGTGGAGGTCGTCCCCCCAGAGGGACCCGGGGCGAGCGTAGGAAATACAGCAATTAGAGCCATATTAACCGTAATTAAATTTAATTGTTTAATTAAGCGCGAAAAGTGAGGAAGACATTTTGTGATTTTGTGCAATGGCCAGAGCTACAGTGGGTACAGTGGGAGCGGGATGGAGCCACTTATTATATACTATATATATAAGCATACATTGTGGATTGGTGGGGGCGGGGAGTGTTCCCCTGTCAAAGCCTGCCTGGAGTGGGTCCGTCCAGTCTGGATCCCTCCGGTCTTTGGCTGTGGGTGGGTTGTTTGGGTCGGTTGGCTGGGATCTGTGCGTGTGCCTGGGATTGCGTGTTTTGGCTTTTTGATTACATTGTTGTAATCTCTGCTCTCTGCTCTGGTCGGGTCTGTCTGGGCGTTGGTGTTGCTCTAACAAATAGCCATGTGATTTGATGCGACGGCTTTGATAGTCAGCCAATTAAGCATTGAAACGTAAATTTTTGCACAGTTCGCATTAATTAGCTGTAGTCCAGCGAAAGGGAGATATCAGGTTGGATGGGAGTGGATTTTGGAGTGGAGTCTGATCAGGAACGAAAGAAATACTTGTGCATAATACTTTGGGATAAATTAATTTCAATTAAAACGAATGTCAAAGAAGGCAGGAGTAAAACGATTTTGGAATAAAGCTAATGAAGGAGATATAATTGGAATTCGTAGGCAATTTTGTGTATAATATTAAATGAGAGAGGTTTCAAATATGAAAAAGTTTAGTTGGGAATTTCATAAGATAAAATAATATTATGTGAAGTTATTGAGACTTCATTATACAGCTTATATATACTAGATTCTTTATTTTTGTTCCCATTACTGACAACCAACTCCCTCTGCAGTTTATTATTCATTTCCTTTTGGTTATTCTCCCACAAGATAAATGATAATAGTCATCTAAATTGAAACAAAAAGGACTTGTACGGGTTGCTAGTACATCTGTCTCCATCTAATAAGTATATCTTTTGGTTCCCATCTCGTTTCTGACTAAAGAGGGCACCCACATCGATTAATTATGGAGGCCACCATATAGCAACTGTGGGGGGGACATCAGTCATTTCTCGAACTCTAGATTGACTTGCAATAACGTCGTTGAAAATTAGCATCAATCAAATGCAGGTGCAGACGGCGGCAACAACTACAGCATTCTAGGCACCAAAAACGAGTTAGCTGCGAATAGAAATACGAATACAAATACAAATCCAAATCCGAATCCGAAACCAAATCTAAAACCAAATCGAAATCTCTGCGGCTGTCTCGAGACAGCCAACAGATGTCAAGTGGCCCGCATGGCTCTGTGTGTGTGCTTGAACAAATACAGAGGATGGCTGGAGGATGGTTGGATGGTCACAAATGTCAACCACAATGCTGACATCTTAATAATGATGAATTAATGGGCAAACAAGCCAAATGACAATGGCAACACACAAGCATTTAATAATTTTTCTATTATACTCGTATAGAGACAGACTGGAAGAGAGAGAGAGAGGATTTCTGTTTGAATTGTGGGAACTCGAAACTCTGCCAAAATGTCCAAAAATTCTATTTGGGCATTGATTGAGAGCAGCGGCATCAATTACAGCGATCGAGCGGACGAGTGTGGTGTCGTCTCTGGCTCTCCAGTTTCGGCTCAAGAGCTGCCAACAAATTCAGAAATATCACTTAATTTTTCACATGTTACTGCTGCCGCTCGCCGTTGCAGCTCCTCCAGTGTTGCAGTTGGAGTTGGAGCTGCCGCTGCCACTGCTGCTGCGGCTGCTGGTGCTGCAACGGCTAAGCGACGTTCCATGGCTGCATAAATCATCCTCCAGCCATATCCACATCCACATCCACATCCAAAGTGAGCATGTCAAAGGTGCAGCAAGGATTTGAATGCGCCCCCAGAGAAACGACGAGGAGAAAGAGAGGAGAAAATATGAAGCCATTGTTGATGCCGCATTTCCATATAAAATCGAAGCCAATAGAGCGACAAAGATATAGACAGACACCGAAAGAGAGGTACAGAGAGAGAGAGAGACAAAGGGAGAGAGAGCTGGTTTGGGGGAGTGGATTCAGTTTTTGGTCGGGTTTATTATGCATGCGGTTAATGTAGTCATCGTTGTGGCTGCCGAAGCCCAAGCTGGAGGCTGTGACTCGTACTGGTACTGGGGCTGGGGCTGGGACCGGACCGGACATATGCAAAAAAGCCGAGCCAAGCAAATAAGAAACCCATCAGAATTTCTCACTCCGAACAGGCGCTACGACAAATAAATATTTTAACTCACAATAACAAAAGGCAGAGGGGAAAAGGGTGTGCAGAAGGGACAGCAGTGTAGAAGGGAGGCGGCCCGAAACGGATACCCAACCTTTGGGGACAACTGGGCCGCGGGATGACCGGGCTCAGAGGCTGCTGATAGCTGCCAGAGCGATGGGCGAAGCAGCACGAGGGTTGCCACTAAACAAGAGGTAAGTACCCATGACCACAGCTGAGACTACACTTTATTTTGGAAGTGATGGTTAGATAATCGGTAAGAAAAGAGGTTTGGGGCAAACAAATCTTTCAGTTTCAATATAGTTCCCGCTTCACCTTTCAATATCCAGGGCAAACTTCTGTGGCAACCCCCACTGATCCCTCATAGAACACAGAGAGAGAGAGAGAGAGAGAGAGATGTTCATCTACTCAGTGCATCGCCGCTGTTGCAGGGCCAGAAAGCCGCCAAATCTGGCCATCATTTGTTTAAATATGCGCCTGCAACAATCCGCAGCAACAACCTCAGCGACAGCAGCAGCAACAGCAACAGCGAGGGAGGGGGCAACGACAACAACATCCGAAGTTGCACGTTTAACAATTCAATTTATTTGCAACATCAAAATTTAACGAACATGAAATTGCGAGAATTTTAAGATTTTCAGCAGAAACAAACGAGCGACACGATCCTGCAGAACCTCTCCGAATGTCTCTGTCTTCGTTTCAGTTTTAGTTTCGGATCAGAGTCGATCCATGGGATAGCCATGCCCCCAGTACCCCAGCACCCCAGCCTCTAGCCCCCGCTCCCCCCTCACTCTTTTTGAGCATTCTGTTAGCCGTGTGTTTGCTCTGGGTTTTTGTTTGTCGCGCGCTTTTGTTCTTTTGTGTGTCTTTGTCGTGGGGTTTGCTTAGCTGGTTTCCAGCGGCCAGCTCTTCGCCTCTGCTGCTCTGCAGCTCCTCAGACCCACATGGGCCACGGGTTGGAGGCAGCCTACGACTGCGGGTGCAAAGAGTCAACAATTTAGCATTCAAAGAAATATTTTAAATTAAAATTTCTGAAATTTTCGTCAATAAGCCGGCTTGGAAAACAATGCAAGACGGGCCTCTGATCGCAGTTCGAAATACGCTTAGCCGTAGCCCAAAAAAAAAAACAAAACAAAAAGCGAGCCATGAATACGAGTATATACGGGAATATGTGGCCAAGACCAGTCCTCGTTTAGCTTTTTAAATACTTGCACATAAATACATACATATATAGGATGTGTAGTGGTTGGCTCTTTCTCTCTGATTTATAGGCCTGTATTAAAGCTGGAAATGTTCCACATATAAAAGCGGCTAAGTGGATGAATTAATGGAGAAAATTTAACAGAGAAAAAAACCTAACCTGAGCAAATATCTCTGATATCTACAATTGAAATTAGTTAAATTTGAGATTAATTTTCAGATTCTAGGACTGCTTTGAAGTTCTCCCAATCAGATTGAATTCATAATAATCCTTATCAACTCTCTTCTATTACTGGTCTCTGTCCCACGCTTTCTTTTATCTGATTATCCATAATAACTAACGCCTTGCGGGCATTTATATTTATTGGTTCTGCTGCTCCCATACGAGATGACAGGCTCATCACATTCAATATTTACCTTTCTCATCATGAGATTGCCATTTCGGATGAGTTTTTTGTATGCCCTCGCCGTTTGCCGTCCGTTCTGTTTGCCTAATAGGCTAATCACACATCAGGCAAAAAGCGAGACACAAAACAACAAAAACACAGTAAAGGACACAGGAGCAGCAGCAGCAGCAGTGGCTGAGGCTGAGACTGAGTCCAGAGAGTTTAAGGGCAAGGATCTATGCAAACATGGCAACATGGCAGCAGAGCAACCCCTGAGTTGAGTCCCCGAGTGAGGGACTCTGAGGCTGAGTGAGCCCGATGTGAAAGTCAACAATGGTAAGCGGCTTAGCGCTTGTAACTATGACAGGGAGCAGGCGCAGGACTCTCAGAGCCCAGAGGATTACAGTAACTTTTTCGTAATTGCTTGTACCCGGCAGCAGCATTGTGTGTGTGTGTCTGTGTGTGCCCCAAAGCGATTTCTTAGCGGCACGCGGCAAAAATAAATTAACAAAGTTCGTGAGAGAGAGAGCTGGACAGAGCTGGGCAGTGCTGGATAAGCTATAGAGTCGGGAGTTGGCAGGAGAAGCTCTGGAATTCTCAGCTGGAATTGAATATTTTATTTGGCTGAAAATTGTCAGCGCATCGATTTGCATATTTGCATGTCGTTTGCGAATGCTGTCCTGTCGCCGTGTCTCGTTCGATGTCGTTGATGTTGGATGGTAGATGGTGGATGGTGGATGGTGGATGGATGTCTTCAGCCACAGCCACAGTCTCAGTCTCATCTTCTCTGTGCTTGCAAATTGAAATGTCAAGCCTTCTCCTTGATCGCTTTATGACAAGCAGCCTGGCAGACAGAGGGGTACAGAGTCACAGTCAGAGTCACAGCTATAGGCTACAGGCTCCACAGAGATCCACAGATTCGAGAGTGACTGATATATCTGCATAAGACGTCGTCGTTGTCGTTGTCGTTGTCATTGTCGATGTCAACGCATCGTGCACTAAATTAACATTTTTTTTTTTTTCCAGGCGCTTGTCAGGCAGGCAAATGTTATTGCAAATGCAAATCCGCAGCAGCAGCAGCCGCCACTCGAGGGAACCTGTTGGCAGTCGCAGGATACACAGTCCCAGCAACCATCAACGCACTCTGAAACTCTCTCTCTCTCTCCATTTTATGGCAACTCGTATAATATAATATGTCCCACTCCTCATGGCCAGGACATAGTTTTGGGCCAACGCATAAAGCCTGATCCTTTTTCATAGCCACGACATCATTTACATAGAGAAAGAAGCCTTGACGTTCTCTTTTTTATGATTCACCCACACATAGACATAAATTTCAAGTGCTGGGCACAGCATGAAAAATGGCAAATTAATGTAAATCACAGCGGAAGCTGTGAAAATTTCCTCATAGCCAAAAGCAGGAGCGTAGTCCCAGGGGGAGCGATTCAATAGCCACTTCCCAATCCCCTTTGTGCTCCATCACTGGGTGTGTGTGTGTGTGTGTGAAAGTCAGCCATTTTATGAGCCGCACGACAGAATTGACACTTGAAGTGTGTGGCAAAACGCCTACACAAGAGCAGCAGGGAAAACACCAGAAGCTTCCAGTTTAAGGGTGGAACGCTCTTGCAGATAGGAGGGATGGGGTGTTTGCATTGAGCTTTCAATATGTTTCGAACACTTTTGCAATAATGTTGTCGTTCGATAAACGAACCAGCAACAAGCACACCCCCCACCAACACCCCACCCCACACAAGACAGCATGGGGAAAAACTTTGTCCTTATTTTAGCATTTTGTTGTTCGTATTGCGGTTGCTGTGGCACCCACACCCCCCTTCTACCCCTACCCTACTGCTCCAGCTAGTTGTGTGTGTTTTGCTGATATGTGTTATGTAAACGGAAAATGACAAACGAATTAGTTATTGACAACAACAGGAAACAACACAAAAAGTTTCACTTGCGCTGTGCGAAATTTCAGTTTACTATTGCAGTGCAAAAACGAATAGAAAATCAATGTAAATATCGAATATTATATGCAGATTGTGCCCCTGCTAAGGGACAAGGGTGCTAATGTCTTGCCATGGGGCTGCTGACACTTTTGTCAATAACACTGCAAATTGTGGCATCGCAAATGATGCTAACAAAATGTGGCTAACTGAAGGTGTGCACATTGACAGAGACATGAAAAGAGAGTGTAGATGTGTGGCAAATGTAGCAACAAAATATAAACCTAAAATCAGACTTCCATTTCTTCCATAATAAACAGCATTCTATTAATCATATATTCAAGGTTTTATCTTTGGGTTTAAGTCACTTGAAACTCTTTTTCTTTGTGTGTATCACTCAAACCCAATCCTTTGCTGCGTTATTCTTATCCAATTTTGTGAACAATCAAGAACAATCTCAGCAATTTCCTTTATGCCCATTATCCTTTTGCAGTTTTGTTGTGCATAACTCACACTACTATATTACTGGCCAAATATCAAATGATTGCAACCCCCAGCCAGAGTCTCGCCGCACCCCTTGCCCGAGCCCATACCCCAGTCACGTGTCAGCAGTCAGTCAGGGTCCAGTCTCTGGGTCTGGGTCTCAGTTAGAGCTTCTCCCCGATCATTCATCAAGCTAAATGTCAATGGGACACGTTTTTTCACGTGCCTTTTGACAAAGGACCGGGGACAAGGCGTTTGCCCAGTATCAAAATCAAAGTCAGAGCGAGCAAAAAATTAAGCCTCTTAATGCCTCGGATGGGCGGCTAGTACTCCTCACACTCAGTCGTATATGGGCAGCGATATGGCAAAGGTCTTTAATTGTATTAAGAAGCATTTGACATTTATTGTGAGAAGCGAAGATATTGTGTTAAATGTTTGCCAGTTCGAACGATTGATTGATTGATTGATGAAGTTGATGCTGCTGCAGCTTGGAATGTGATTGGGTTGCGCATACGCCCGAGTGGCTGATAAATCAGCTACTCAAGTGGCTTCCTGCGATGGCATAGAGCACACACATATACACACAAAACTGTCTGTATGTATGCTCTGTGAGAGTGAGGGCGAATGGTAAACAGAGAGCAAAGGAAACCGCCAACTAATCCGCAGGAAGCGAGGAGACATCAAAGTCAGGGCAGCAGTGCCCGCATCTTGTTACCCGGCCAACGCCTAATTAAATATTGACAAGTCAATTTGAGTTAAACGATTTGTGAGCAGCTGCCATCAGGAATCAGGAATCACTAACGTTGGCGTTGGATATCCTTCAGCCTCCACCGCCGGCAATGATTTGCCCATTTGCCCAGAAGGCAAACAAAGCTGCCAACTGGATTGGCCTGGTGATTCGATTGGATTGGATTTGATTTCATTTTAATCGATTTGAATTCCATTTAACTTTGTTAGCACAGCCAAACGACATTTTGATGGAAACGGAATCTTTTCACATGCAAATTTTGCACCCGAACAAACATCACGTCCTACCCGGCAGCATTCATTTCCATCCATCCATCCGATCCGGATCGTAGCCAGCATTTGATTGTCATGCGATTTTTATACACATCAGGCAACAGCATCAGGCATCAGCCGTAACAGCAAGTATTTTGCATTTGATTCGCACGTTTTTATTCAGTTATTTTCAGGTATTTGAATTTGATTTGATAAATTTTTATGCTGATTGAAAAACGTTGGCCAAATGTGTCCCCAGGCGATGCTTGATCTCCACGGATTTGAATTTAACTTGATTATGTACGCTACCATTACAGCTATAGCTACAGCTCCCTGGCATTATGATGATTATTTTCCAAGGTGGCCCATTACACGCATCCGCGCAGTTAATAATGTGAGCCTGGGAATGCACATGGCCCAATCGAGCTTTCAATCGAATGGCATTGAATCGAACTTCAGGCTCCAGTGATGGCCAAAACAAACCCCGCTTGATAAATGCATTCTGTGCATGCTGCCATCAAATTGGCATAGTCCACCCTCTCTCTCTCTCTCTCTCCCAATGCGACTCAGTGGCGTCCCACAAATTGCCGTGCGCCTCGCCTGATGTCTTCATAACACAGGCAGCAAGGGGTAAAGAGAGAGAGAGAGAGAACGAGTGAGGGATATATCTAAAATAAGTGTGGGGGAGAGGTAGGGAGCCAGCTTAGCCAGCTTGACTAACTGGATGCGCCTAACTGGATGCCTGGCTGCCTTGATGCCCGACTGCCTGGCTGCATGGATGAGTGGTGGCTCCTCTGCCTGGCCATATACAGCGAGCTCAATTCGATTACGTTTTCGTTAAATGTAAAATTTATACGCCCCACGTCAATTGTGACAGTTCACTCACTCACAGACATCACCACGGAGACAGGAGAGTCAGAGCCAGAGCTGGAGTTGGAGCCTGAGCTGGAGCCAAAGCGATTCATTGAATGGCCAAAAACAGGCCATGGAAACTGGCCAACAGAATTGGGAATATATGGCACACACACACACAGTAGACACTAGCTAGCAGCGAAAAGTCAAGGCAAACCCATAGGTAAAAACAACTTAAAAAGTTTTAAGAATTAAATTTGAGACATTAGAAGTTCGACTTTTTAATTTCATTGAGATACTTCTAGTATCCCAGCCTTAGCAGTGACTACTGTACCCACATACAGGTATGCCATGACATTCATTCAACTCTTCTCGTTCCTGGTTCCTGGCTCCTGGCCAATGCTGCTGGTCTAGGCCCTCATCTGCCACTCCCTCTACTCTGCCCTGCCATCCCTCTGTGCAATTTCGCATGCAAGAGGAAATTGAATTGAAATGCACAATTTTTGTGCACAAAAAAGGAGCTCGTTATGTGCGTTGTGTTTGGTCGGACAGGCGCCGTGGCATGACATGGCCGTGGCCAAGCCGTGGGCCAGCCTCCGCGTTCGGGGTTTAAAAGTCAATTGCAGAAATTAGCGTGCCTCACGAGGATATGGAACGGCAGGGGAGCGGGATCGAGCACCCCTTTACCCTGCTCAATGCTTGCCTGCGATACTCGTGCGAAGCTGTAAAAGTATCAAATTACACTTCCGGCGGAAACAGCGTCGCCTCTTGGCAGCGACAACGACGCTGTCAGTGTCGTCCTGCGGCACTTTTATTTTGTTATCGGACATCCTAGTCGAGGTTTCGATTTCTCTTTAAAATTTTTAGTAAATATTGTCTGGGTCTCTCTGCCTTTCAGGAGTGCGGTTTTTCGGGCATAATCCCCTTGTGACAGAGGCTGAAGCCTCTGGCATGTGATAAGCCCCCTGATGCATTGTCCTGCCGGGCTGTCGTCCAACCACTAAATGACTATAAAGTAGCAACTTCCGCGACTGTTGCGCAAAATCATTCAATTTCCGTTTGGCCACACGACCCAAGTTCGCATCCGTGCCCGAATCTGACTTCTTTTCCACTACCCCTCCACTATGCGGGTATGTATAGTGTGTGTGTGTGTGTGTATCATAATCGAGGGTGTGATTTGTCCTTTTTCTGCGTTTGTCGCTTGCCTTTTGCCAGCCATCCTTATGAAACATCACCGCAATTTCGTTGACTCTGCCAAAAACCCACAATCAACCCAGACCAAAACCCAGCGCACCAGCCACCCGCCTCCGCATACCACCCCATCGTTGGTGGCTGCGAAAAATTTGAATAATTTTTATTACGTGGCGCGTTATGAATTTTTGATGAGCCCTCCTTGCTGCACAATGTTGTAACTGTTTGTTGGGTTCTGCTGGCAGAGGGCGTGTGGCCAGTTATCCTTCACTAAGCCAAGTGACAGTGCCACAATTTATTAGATTCTCAGCCTCATTGTGGGCTGCCGTCTCCGTCTACACTCTCTCTCTCTCTTTTATACGTTTTTATTATACAGGGTATACCAAGGGTACAGGGTATAGCAAGGGTATACCCTGTTTACATTCAACTGTATGTAACAGATCTCCGTATATATTCTTGGTTAGCTGATAGCCAATAAAAGAATAGAGATATGCAAACGATTACGGCTTTACTTTAGGCAGTTCAAGGGCTATAGATAATGGGTATCCCCATAGTCGAAACTACATTCATAGCTTTCTTTCTTGTCATTTTTTCTCAGTTTTGTTCCATATCATCAGCGTCTGCGCTGCAAGTTTCCGGTACGTGAGTGAGAGGAGGCAAAAGTACAGAGCGGAGGCAGAGGATGGGAGGCATTGCCGGACAGGAGCACGGCGTTGGTGTTGCTGCGCTGTGAAGGGGGGTGGGTAGTGTTGGTAAGGGTGAACTGTAAGGGGCGTGCTGTGTAATAAAAGCAAATAAAATATTCTTTAATATGCGACACTCGCCGCAGTCTGCTGCCTGTCATCCTCTTTTCTCTTTCCTCTTGCGTTGTGTATGGTAAAATTTGCATATATATTGCCTTGACAAGCATTAATGTATGTAATCCCATAATTATACCCGTACTCGAAGAGTAAAAGGGTATATTGTATTTGTGCTAAAAAGTGGATGTGTGTAACATAGAGAAGGAGTAATTTCCGACCATATAAAGTATATATATTCTTGATCAGCATCAATAGCCGAGTCGATATAGCCCTGTCTGTCCGTCCGTCTGTCCGTCTGTCCGTCTGTCCGTCTGTCCGTCCGTCCGTCTTGTTTGTCGCCCATTGCTCGAAGGCTATAAGAGCTAGTGCAACCAAACTTTTTATCCAGTCTGATGTGGTATCTCACTCCTAGAAAAGTATTTCAAAATTCCGCCCCGCCCACTTCCGCCCCACAAAGGGCGCACATCTGTGGCGTCCACAATTTTGAAGATAGCAGAAAACTAAAAATGCAGAATCATAGAGAAAGACCATATCTATCAGGGGCCCAAATCTGAATCGGATCGGATCATTAATATAGCCACTATAGACAAAAACATACGCAAAAACTTCGCTCCATCCCTTTCGCACTCACACAAAATCGAGTCGATTTGGTTTTTTTGTATTTTGTGTAGCCTGGATCTCAGAGACTATAAGAGCTAGAGCAACCAAATTTTTTGCCAAGACTCCTGTGATACCAAACCTGAACAAGTGTATTTCAAAATTTCGCCCCGCCCCCTTCCGCCCCCACAAAAGACGAAAATCCACAATTTTGAAGAAAAAAAAAAAAAACCAAAAATGCAGTATCATAGGAAATGATCATATCTACCAGATTCCCGAATTTGGTTCAGATCGGATCATTATTGTAGCCACAATGATCAAATGAATTTTCGTTCATTCAGTGTTTCCCCGCCGCTAGTGTTTCCCCTCGCCCGATTGCTGTGTAAGTCATTTATTGGGGTTGATTGTCGCAGCAGATTCTCTCACACACACACTCACGCTCAAACATGCTGCCTCGTGCAGTGTACGTGTGTTGTTGTGAGAACTGATGTAAATGATGTAGATGTAGATGTCGATGACAGATGTAGCAAAAATGTAAAATGTAAAAACTGATAAAACATTTTAAAATTCCACATAAATCACTGAGTACGGGTATAAAAGTAGAGTCGCGTTCGAAGCGACTCCGTACGTTCTCTCTCGTTTTTTAATTAAATCAAATTGTTTTGCTCTCGCTAAAGGCTCGTGGGATATTCATAGCAAAATATTCGGGCTACTACTCAGGTCAGCGATGATCTAAAAGGGTTGAAAATATAGTAGTTATAAATTTATCAATTGATCAATTACCTTTACTGAGAAGAAGTTTTCTTTTACCAAAGAAAGAGTACAGTTTTTAAAAGTATTCTTTAATATTTTTATGTTTCAAAGCTAAACGAAACGGAACTGAAATCTACAAAAATAATGGAGTTCTCTTTCGTATTTCAGACTCTTTTTATAATCATTAAAGTTCTGCATAGTTCCTAAAACCTTTTTCAATTATCGTAACCCTAACTCTATTTCTAATCTGGTTATGATTGCATTTAGAAACAATTTAGAAGCTGTCACAGTGGCTTCCCTCTATGCAGTTGGTTGGTTGCCATCAATCATAATCAGCATAGCAGTGACTAAATGCAATACTAACCATACTAAGGCTGACTGGAGCTATGCTGTAAGTGTAAGCATTTCGGTGTAACCAATGGAACCCACTGCCATGCCCCCGTTCTGGTGTGGCCTTCCGCATTTCGAAACGATTAAGTGATTTTGTGCACAGTGCATGATAATTGGATTAATATGCGTCGACAGACGGAGGGGAGGGAGGGAGTTCAACAGGATGATGATGTGGTGGCACGGCACCCACCACTACAGTCATGCCACGGAGACTTTCTCGTGTGCGTGGGGGGGTGGTTTGTGGGTTCCTGGGATTTGCTTTTTGGTATAGTGGGATTGGGAGTGGGACTGGGACTGTCGGTCGTTAGGCGGGCAAATGATGGGAGAATCTGGGGATGCCCTGGCCTCTCACTGGGTTAAATGCTCTCGTTATCAAAATTACATATATCACAGAGCTGCGCGTTGAGGGGTGGCACGAATGGGATAAACAGAGAACGAGCAGGCTGGCTGGCTGGCTGCCCTTTTTCTGGCTACGGGTGGTTAACCCTCCTCTGGTGTAAATCAATTTCAAAGCAAACAGCAAACAGGGGATGTGGGGGAGGGGGTGAAAACATATTCTTAGTGCCATAATTGGAAAAGTCGGGGATTAAGCGATAAAGTTGTATTCTTAAATTGATAAATGCTGAGCAGCGATGGGAGATTTCAAAGGGAAGGAGAGTTTGAGAACTCCAACCCGAAAACCCTTTTTGCCAGCCAAAAATGTTCGAGCAGTGTCTCGGGTACGCGGGAAGTCGGGGAGTCGAAGTCTCGGAGTCAGAGTCAAACAATTTG
Organism: Drosophila bifasciata; assembly: GCA_009664405.1. Taxonomy (NCBI): domain Eukaryota; kingdom Metazoa; phylum Arthropoda; class Insecta; order Diptera; family Drosophilidae; genus Drosophila; species Drosophila bifasciata. Next base: position 11,401,520 of record CM019044.1, read on the forward strand.
TCAGGCGAATCCGGCAAAAGCAAACAGTTTTGGCCCTTGGTTAAACAACTGTTGGCCACTTAGCGTTTCATTACCAAACGCTGCCGCTGCACAAACAAATTAAACCGTTTCGTTTTGGGTTTTTGGCCACAGAAGCCGCTTCCGAAGTGCTTTGTCGCAGGTGAACGCTCACCTGGAGAGGAGAGTAAAGAAGAGGAGGGGAGCGAAGTGGCGGTGGGATCAAAAAGCCATCGATTATTTGACAACCCGAATGGAGCTAAGTGCGATACCCGATCTGGCTCTGCGAGCCATCTTTGATCTCTGATGCCTAATTTATAAAATAAATCATATGTGAATTAGCCGTCAACGGTGGATAACTCATTTGCTTTTAACGCCGATTTCCTTTTGATTAATTTATTTGCTCACTGGTGCACCCTCCCCCTACCCCCTATTCAGGCCTCTGTTAGTGTTCCAATCGATTTTCACACCTTCTGAATGGGGCTCTGTTCGGTCTTTCATGAGCATTTGGCCATCTCATTAGTGGATTTGACTTTTGAAAAAGGCCGCTCAGACACTTGTTGTCTAATCAGCAAAGCCACCCGCAATGGCACGTCGCCGCTTAGCTGCTGCTGATGATGATCATCATAATGATAATGATGATTATCAGACTGAGGATCATGAGGATGGTTGGTGTTCTTCTTTGGCTCAAAGTGTGGCACTGGGTGAAATCAGTGGACAGACGCGTAGACTGCAAAGGAAACGAAAGTTTCTCTTCGCGCCTCGATGTTAATTTCGGTTTGTCTTTGATGCCAAAATCGCCTTTCGTTGGCTTTTCTTGATGGTTTTGGTTTCGGTTTTCTGTTGTTATGTTTTCGTTTTTATTATTACCATTTTGTTAAGATCATCATGATCATGATCTAATGATTTGTTGTCGTACAGAAACACACAACAGGGAATGGGGTGAAACGGGGGGACAGAAAAAGGTTCATTCAATCTGCGCTCCGATAATGATCTGGGGCAATAAAATTGAAATGCGTCTGTTAATCGCTTCGAGATACATAATAATTTTGTGCTGTGCTGCGCTGTGCTCCCAGCAACAATGAAAACGATAACGAAGTTCTGTGGGGATGGCCGCCGCATATCGATCACTTTTGGTTTATTCTTTTTTTTTTGGCTGGTGGGTAGGGGTACAAAATACGCAAAAATCACAGCGGCAGTTCGCCAGTGAAAACAGATCGCAAACAAGACGAAGATTAAATGCTCTTGCATTACATAATTTCAGATTTATTTGGACTTTAAGCTAAGATATAGAGTGATAAGAAATGAGATTTGGATTAATAGTTATGTACCGCATAAAATCACTATCATAACTGGCACTAAAGTCCATAGAAACAAACTCTCTTTGGTTGATAATGAATAGTGTTAATTCCCTCTTCTATATCAGCTCCAATTAGCCGTTCAATTATGAGTCGTTTGTACTATCAGAGTTCTGATTACAGTGCTAGAGTGCCCCCACGCGAAATCCGTGCTCGAGTACGCGTTGCCATGGCCATAGTTGAGTGGCTGAGAACTGTATGCGATAAGGAGAGCCAGAGCAATGTCCCCTCCAAGATTGTAGGGCATTGGGCGTAATAAATCTTTGCTGCTGAAGCTGAAGCTGGGCCCTGGAGCTTGGCCAAGTCAAATTCAAATGCCCGCAACAGAACCATTGTTTGCCAAAAGGCCCGACGACAGCCAAAAAATACAAAAAAATAAGAGAGAAAAAAACGACAAAAAGTCAAAGACAAATTCGGATCCCAGGACAGGGTTCAGGCCTCCGTTTGATAAGCATCGGCGGGCGCAAGCTGCGATCGCTGATCCGATCAAGAGTCGATATTTATGGCATGGCCAACGGGCAAGAGATACAGATACGGCGGATACAGCGATCCCAAGAGGAATGTCAGGATCACTTGGCTGCTTAGCTGCTTAGCTGGAAATTAGAGCAATTAGCTCTGACTACGGGGCTGCTTCTTAAAAAACTAAATGCCATCAAATAGAACTAAATGAAGCAGCAGCAGCAGAAAGGAGACTAATCGTGAGGACAAGCAAGCAACCGAGTAGGAATTGTCGATCATCGGCCCGTGCGACCTTTCCATGTCCCGTCTCCGCGGTGGCTACTGTGGGCGTGCTGGCCTCGGCCTCGAGTCTTGGCTTGTAAACAGTTTCATTTATCAGATGATTATGTAATTTATAGAGTTCCCCCCGGACAACCGACCGACTGGCCGACTGGCTACCTACCTGTCCTGCCGATCTGTCCGGCGATAGGAGAGAGTGCTGGGGACATAAATAAGTGTGTGTCTGGCATAAATGTCAAAGGGCATTTAATGAAGTTATTAAACGCTGCCAGCCTGGGCGTACCCCAGAGGCTACCGTTTGAGGAGGCCATGGCCATTCCGTCCGATGCAGATCCGAGAATGAGAATGAGGATGAGGGCGAGGGCGAGGGCGAGGTCGATTCTGTAACTGGGACTCGGTACCATTTAGCGATCATAATCTCCGGATTGGTTTTGGCTCTCAGCCCGATCTCGATGGCAATGTCGATGTCTGTGTCTGCGTCTGTGTCTGTGTCTGCTTTGCATTGAGTATTGAGTATTGAGCCAAAAACTGGTTAAGCAATAAAACGCTTGCTATAACGAGCAACAAAATTTGTAACGATTCAATTTAAGGCTACGTACAACATGAGCCATACGCCGTCGGCGAAAGATGAAATGGTCGGAATAGACGCAAGCCCCAAAGGCCGACTCTAGGCACAGGCACAGGCACTGGCACTCCTCCTCCTCCATCATCGCCCGCTGGCCAGCCCTGTCCAGCCAAACCCCCAAGCCATCATCCTCCTGCTCCTCCTTCGCCTTCGACTCCTTCGATTCCGCTCAGACGCGGAGCCGTTTTGTATGTTTTTGGCGCATGTTGAAGACTGAATGCCTTGCCCCGTCTGCCCAGGTCTGGGCCCGTCCACGTCCACGTCCGCGTCCAGTCCCCGGCAGGCGGTTCAATTCAATAAAATTTATGAAGACATGACTGGCAATTGTACGAGTAGTTCAGTTCCATCGACGTCGTCGAACGCAGCCCCGCTCCAGAGTTCGACGATCCTTTTCCAACAGCAACAACAACAACAAGAGCAACAGTTTGACGCCTACTTGGCCCCGACTTCACTTGCATAAGCTGAGTTTTGGGCCACGATTACAACTCAATTGTGAGCGGGAAAACTCGCAATTGTCAATGGATTTTCCAGCCCATATTTCACAATTAATTAAGCGCAAAATTTGGGAACCCAATGCCAAAGAATGTCGGCAAGATTTCAAAGGGAAAAACTCTTGGCTGCGAGGCGCACAGATTTCCGTGTGTACCTGCCACACGTTGCAGGGTGTGTCCCAGCCAAAGGATACGAATGTGCAAAACGCACAGAGACACGCACACAGACCCACCATTGATAGACGACCTGATCCCAATACCGATATCGGTCAGTTTAGTTTAGTTCAGTTGACCTGTCTTGGCCTGTCCTGTCTGTGGGAACAAAAGTTTGTCGTAAAATGTTGACATAAAAGAAATTAGTTGGATAGTTTCGGTTACGGCACTGATACAGCTCGACATTTCGGATGGGTGGTCTCTATGGGAATTGATTAGAGCGATTTTACTACTCAGGCATAATCTAATTTATTTGTAGCTCTTCAAGTTTCAAGCTTCAAGTTACACTAAGATCTTGTTTTTTGATTACTCTGGATGAAGTGGTGTAACTGGAGGTGTATCTGGAGGTGTATCTGGATATGGATCCTCATCTGGAACTTCGGCTTCTTCTGGCAGACGATCTCCATTGAGGCAGCCGTTCAAATTCTCATACGTCTTGGTTGTATCCTGCACAAAGTATCTTTCAGCATCATTTATGCATATATCCCGTTTGTTCTCAGTCGTCTGAAGCTGCAACTGAATGGTGGCAGCCGATTCGGTGGCATTTGCTGAAATATCATACATCGTCTTCGACTCTTGGGCCCCCTATAAAAGAAAAAAACACCCGAAATGTGACTCCATCTCGATCAAATGCAAATGACATCCTCTTACCACTCTGGCGAAGCACTCAAAGGCCTCCACATAGTCAACAATTGTGGCGCAGTCGACAAAGCTATTGCATCCGTAGTCTCCGCTGCTAGCCATTCCAAAGAGCGTACTATTCCAGTTGCAGTATATCCCCTCGCTAGCCCCTAAGAAGGTATCGCTGCAAATCGAGTAGTCGATCTCGTACTGGTTCGAAACATTGTTCAGGATGGGTTGATAGTATCCAAAGCACGCTTGCGTCGTCACAGGATTCTGGACAGACAGAAACTGTGACTGCTGCTCCAATCTGTGGATCTTCGGAGTCGTCGGAAGCTTTAGTTTCGGCACAGAGCCCAGCCCCAGGCCCAGGCCGAGCATTGCCATCAATAGGGAGTATTTGAAGAGCATTGCGAGGTCTTTCTAGTTGAACTCACAATTGGATAGAAATGGATAAATGCTGGGGCCTTTTATAGCGATCAGGCGAGACCCTAATCTTGACTTGCTTTAATTGTGACATGTAGGAGGAAATGTCTCGTCTGGAAGCCAGTATCTCTTAATTAATTGTTAGTTGTTATCCATCCTTCCGGCCAATTTGTGCGAACATATCCAATTAAAAATGGATTCTCGAGTGTTATAAAATATGTACTGAATTCTACAGAATTATTGATGATGGGTTATCAAACAATACAAAAATAAAATAAATACAATCATGCTATATGTAACCTGTCTGCCTTTTCGTCAGTTTTTCCTTACCATCTTCAGAAATCGGATTACCATATTTTCAATGGAAAGACAGTGACTCTGCATTTGCAATAATTACAAAGAAATGATGCCGAATGTTGTAGTAATATGTAATAGGGTTTAATAAAGAAATCGCTGAACCATCCATAAATTATCATCATAGCGAATCAGGATAATTCGGTTTGGCTCTTACATCCTAGCAATGTTTTTAATTACCAATTCACATGTTTGCAATCCTAATGTAAACGATACCTCTTCAAATTTGAACCAAAATCCAACAAATTTGTTTTATTTTTCAAATTGGTAGACCATATTCTATATCTCTATAACTTGACTTTGATCCAAACTCAATAATCTGTGTTACGATCTCTAGGTATATCTACCAACATTTGGGAACTGCAGTTAGACACAGCTTGAAGAGATAGCCTTACAGTTGTTCATTCCCATTAATAGTAATATTATAAGTACCCTTATTATGTTCGAGAATTAGCTAACAATATTATTAGACAATTATACAACATAAATGGGTTGAAAGTAGGCAACAAAGTCTCTTAAGAAATCAACTAGAGATACTTATAGTACAGCCTCTCTCAAATATTTAAACTTCAAATTAGATTTGCCTAAGGTTTTTATTTATTGAATTTACAAAAATATATTTTATGCACGAATTTTAGCATCTGAAGGTTATTCGCCAGGTGCATAGGTAGGTGGCTGAGGTTGTGTTGTTTGGGGGATTGCTGTTGTTCCAACTGCGATATCGCCTCTCAAGCAGGCATTCAACTGCTCATAGATCTTGGTCGTACCCTCCACATAATTTCTCTCCGCGTCGACCACGCACAGGTCCTTCCTACTCTGGACGGTCAGATGGTCCGCCTGGATCTTGGCACCGAGCTCCGTTGCAGTGCTCGAGATGTTGTAAAATATCTTGGCATCATCGGCGGCCTGAAAAGAATCGGAGCCTCGTAAACATATATTTGAACGGCGTACTATTGTCGAACACGTACCACAGTGCTGGCGCAATCGAGTCCCGTCAACACATCCTCGAGGGGCATCTTCGAGTATGACCAATATTGACACGCATGCAGGTTTCTGCACGAGCTTTCCGAAGCATTCACGATCTTCTGGAAGGAGGTAGTGTACTTGGCGTCGAGGGAGTCACGGCCGCTCTCATAGATGGTGATGCAGGCCTCGAAGTCGGTCTCGTACCCGGCGCTAATGGTATCCAGAATCGGAAGGTACTGGCTGAAGCAAAGGTTCGACCCCTGGCTGTGGGCGCTGGCCAGGTCCTGGCTCTCCGCCTGCAGCTCCTGGATGTGAGCCTGTGGCCTGTGGGGTGGCGCCTGCAGGCGGGCGGCCAGGGCAACGCTCAGACATAGGGCGAGCAACAAAATCGGGGATGACTTCTGATACATGTTTGGAACAGCACTTGCCCGACATCGATTGCCCTGCCCGTATTTATACGGAGCTTCAACGCTCAACAGACCTTCTCACATTATCTTTTAATTACACGCTGCTCTTGTTTTTTATTATTAGTTTAAACAATCCAACCAATGTGTGGATTTTGACTCAATTTTATCTTTAAATAAGTTAAGTTTTTTCCTGTAAAGCGTTGGATGATAGATAGATACACTTCAATACACTTGAGGGTTTATCTTAACGATTTCCATGTAGAAAAGTACTAGTACTTTTTCATATACTAAAGAATTATGTGATGGGAAAAAGACCTCCGATCCTGAGTATATTGAAACACCAGACTCTTTCAATTTCAAGACACTCTTTAATTTATGAATAAATATTGCACAATCAGAAGAGTACATCAGTACTGATTGAATAACTGTGGGTGGAGCTTTGTTTTATCTTTATAAAGCTAGCCCCAAAAAACCATCAGCTGGAAAGAGTGGCGTTGGGCGGGGACCAGTTAGGGTCGCTCAAACAGGCATTCAGCTCGTCAAAGCTGGCGTCGGAGCCCTCCTTGTACACTCTCTCGGCCTTGGTCTGGCACGAGTTCAAATTCAAGTCAATGATAGTCAGCTCCCTGAGCAGCTGGTTGTTGAGGTCGGTCGCATTATTGCCGATGGTAGTCAGAACAGCAGATTGTACGGGAGCCTACAATAATCGGAGGGGAAGTGGGGTTAGATTACATTCTGGGGTTCCGGGAAACTCTTCACTTACGGTCTTGGAATAGCAATCGAAGGCCGTGGAGGTATCCACCTCGTACGCGCAACGCTCCAGGGCGCCGCAGATCTCCTTAGCCTTGGCGTCGATTCCATTGCGTGCGATGCCATAGGTGGTGTCGGCCAGCCATTTGGCGACATCGTACTGTTCCTTGCAGGCCTTGTAGTCCGCCTCGTACTGATCGGAGTACTCCTTCAGGATGGGCAGGTACCAGTCGAAGCAGTTCATGTTGAGGGTGTTGGCCGTTCGCAGAGTCTCCGACTGCATCATGAAGTCGATGAGGCTGGCCGAAGGAGCAATTCCGGATCCGGATCTGGGCGCAGCGGCGGCAATGGCGACGAGGGCCAGCAGAAGAGTCGAGGCTTTGGGGAACATTTTGACGCGAACCGCTTGTTGACTGAAGTGTGGCCAGAAATGTAAAATGTTTGCCTTTTATACGCTCAAATTGAGATTGCTGTCAATAATTTATTATCGGCCTATTATCAGGTGTACTTTTCGTATTACTAATTTTATACAGAAGAAGCAGCGCTCTTATCATAACCATCGCGTTTTTCCCCTCAAACGGCTAGTCAAATGTTTAGTCGGAAAGCGTGATTATTTTGTCGAGCTGTGTCTTTCAACCAAAACACTGTGCATTAAGATACCCTAATAGATAGCTGCATTTATTTACTGTTTAAATTCCCAATAACTATGTTTATATACAGTTGTGTTCAAAATAATAGTAGTGCCCCTCAACATATATCATGCAGATTTCATGGATATACGTCCAAAGTCAAGCAAAACTAGAAATGGGAAAGCAAATGTAATGAAACTTATTCAGTTTTCTAATGTCTACATTCCAATCTATTCAAAAAGGAATCATTTGTTTCATTTGGATGACTGGAAGTGTTAAAAAAATGGCTTTGAAAATAGCTAGATAGTAGCAATAGCTACGGCTACTCTCAATCTATTTTGACACGGGAAAAAACTAGAAATACCGAGAAATGGATTTTCGGGGACTTTGTTTTTACAAATTTTGCTTTAACTTTTAGTACTTAATCTTTTATTGATACTCGGCAGAAAACAGGCAATTATTTGAAATTAAGGTGGCTATCTTATCAGATCTTCCGCGTTCTTCCTCGCTCAGGTGGTCATAGAATGTTTCGTCATACATGTGTAGTTGGTGGAACTACATATGACGATGAAAATCAAATCTTATAGATCATTTATATTAACATTTAGTTGTTGCTTCGACTTTTGAATTCCAAACGGTTTTATGGCGCCCTCTGTTAGCTAGAAGCAGTACCTGCCTCTACTATAGGCGCTGCCAGACCGAGTAAAAAAGGACGGACAAGATAAATTTATCTGTTTGTCAGCTGACAAATAGATAAATTATCTTTGACGTAGTTTTTCACTCGGTCTGGCAGCCTTCAAACATGAGCGTACTTTAGAGCACTGACTCTTGACACTCGATTGTTTTGTGACTTCCAACACTGCTGTGCGTCACTCGCTGCGTGTTTTGTTAATCAAAATATTAGAAAAAATTTTATTTTCGTTTCGTCACTGCACGAAAAGTGCTTCCGAAAGTTTTAATCAGCGCTCCGCTTGTCCGCCCATCGAATCAACGCGGTCTCGGTGATGTGCAAAGCGAAAGCAGAACAAATTTTTGGTTCTTAAATTTTTACCTTCGGCGCACGCACACATCAACACACAAGAAATACAGATTGTCAATCACACACACGCGCACCCGCTTGAGGAGAAGCAGCAGTACACACACACACACACATCCACAACCAGCAAAAAAAAGCAACGAACGAGGAGACAACGACGTTGGTTGATTGGCGGCAAGGCGGGCAAGCGACGAGGAAGACCATCAACTGTAAATTTGCGAGGTGAAAAATAATGCTAGTGAAGGTTCCCATTTTCTCAGCGCCGAAAAGTTCAGAAATCTCGTGTCCGAGTGTGTTTGTTCATGACCAGTTCGCGGCCAAAGCCCCGGCACCGCCAGCAATTTTCCATTTTCCTCGCTTTGCTTTTCAATTGTGAAAAATCTATTTGTTGAAGAATCGTTCGCGTTGTGTACAATTATTTCTGTGAATTCTGCCGCGCGCCGAAATTGCGCGAAAAAAAAACCAATTTCGAGCCAGATTTAAAGCTTACGCCTACGCGGAGGCCAGCCTAGTGGGCGAGTGGGCGTGCGGGCATGTGGGCGTGCCGGCGCAAAAGCAGCTGTATTTCGGCTAAATTTAGCCATCGGTCGTCGGCGAAGAGAAAGGACCGACCGACCACGCGTCCTTGATAAATCGATTGGCAAACCGGAAGCGAAACAACAAAAGTAACGAATATAGTCAAAAGTTGCACATGTCTGGCAAGGGGGGGTGGCCTGGGCACCTGGGGGACCAATGAGTTCAAGTTCAAGGCAGAACTAAATATGCATGGATACGTAAATATTGATTGCGATTGCACTAATTTGTATTGGTGCGCCTTCTCTTGCAGGACAGGCATCTCTTGGCGGCAGAAAAGAGCAGACCACAGCCAATTCCTCCCAACGCCAGCACACACACAGTATGTTCAGTAGAAATGGGCGGATTCCTGGATAAGCCGAAAACCGCCAAACACAATGATCAAGGTGAGGGCAACAAGCTGCTCTTCGGCGTCAGTTCCATGCAGGGCTGGCGCTGTGAAATGGAGGATGCCTACTATGCCCGCGTGGGGCTGGACAATGCCCTGAACGACTGGAGCTTCTTTGCGGTGTTCGATGGGCATGCCGGCTGCAAGGTGTCGGAGCACTGTGCCAAGCATCTGCTGGACAGCATTGTGCGCACGGACGAGTTCATAAGCGGCGACCATGTGAAGGGCATACGCACCGGCTTCCTGCGCATCGACGAGGTGATGCGCGACCTGCCCGAGTTCACCAAGGATTCCAAGTGCGGCGGAACCACCGCCGTGTGCGCCTTTGTCAGCTCGACGCAGGTGTATATCGCCAACTGTGGGGACTCGCGCGCTGTGCTGTGTCGCCAGGGGGTCCCGGTGTTTGCCACACAGGACCACAAGCCCGTTCTGCCCGAGGAGAAGGAGCGCATACACAATGCCGGCGGCAGTGTCATGATCAAGCGCGTAAACGGCACCCTGGCCGTGTCCCGAGCCCTTGGCGACTACGACTTCAAGAACGTCAAGGAGAAGGGGCAGTGCGAGCAGCTGGTCTCACCCGAGCCGGAAATCTTCTGCCAAAGCCGCCAGGACACCGACGAGTTCTTGGTGCTCGCCTGCGACGGCATATGGGATGTGATGACCAACGAGGATGTCTGCAGCTTCATCCACTCGAGGCTCAAGGTGACCAGCGATCTAGTGAGCATTGCCAATCAGGTGGTGGACACTTGCTTGCACAAGGTGAGTACTGCTCGACCGACCATTCGCATGGTATGCTAGATGATATCACTCTCTGATACTAAATCTCTATCTTTTGCAATCACAGGGCAGTCGCGATAACATGAGCATCATTATAATTGCCTTCCCCGGAGCACCGAAGCCAACCGAAGAGGCGATAGAGGCTGAGCTTCGACTGGAAAAACAAATCGAGAAGATCACAAGAGGTTGTCTAAGTCGTCTACTCTGTTTATAACTAATCGTTAACTCTTGATCTATGGCGTTGTAGTCTCTGTGTGTCTCTCTCTCTCTCCCTCCCCCTGAATCGAATTCTGAATCCTAGAGACGCGCGCGGTCAGACGAAATACGTATACAATGTACCTTAAAAGTAACAAACACATACTCGTACAACAGGGAAAATACGATAAACAAAGGCCCCCCCTTACTGTCCCGCCCCAAGTAGCTCATCTAGCGTTGTAGTAGATACATCTACATCTTACTTCTTAGTTAGTCATGTTTCTGCATATCCGAGAATGCAAATGCCACTCGACTTCAATGAATAGTTCCTTCCAAGTAGATCGAAACCCAACCTAACCAAAACATTGCCATTACCAATGCCATTCAGATATATATATATATATATATATATTTGTATATAGTTATGTAAATGCAGGAGTGTATGTGTGTGTGTTTGTACCTTACCTATATCCTATCGCTAATGCATAGTAAATAACCGTATAGCGTGTTGGTTTGTCATATCTGCTGGCTGTGCGTGCGGCTGACCCGAATGAATGTATGTGTGTGTGTGTGTATATGTTTGTTTGTGAATGCCAGCTATATAGTATTATTTATACACGTGTTTGTGTGCTACAGCAACTGCCAAAATCCAGCCCCATTTAGTTGTAGCATTACATAAGCATACAACCTATCCCCATAGACCGACCGACCATAGGTATTAATAACAATTATCGATGAACCTGAGCCCAATGTGTAAAGTAGTTAACTGACCCGTCTACATATACCTTTGTATATACATGCAAACATACATATGTACATATATAATGATGATACCCACTGATGACACATCGCCCCGATGCAAATCAATCAAATGAAACAAAATTGCAATCTCAAACGAGCCCAGGTATTGACGACACTCAAAATAAACAAAAAACACTTGGAATTGATGTAACTAGTAGTAGGCATAGAAAATTAACACTTAGTTTCAAAGCGAAACAAGTTCAGAGAAGAGACCCCCCCTTGATGGCGCTGCCAGCAGTAGATATTTTGAGAAATTAGCTGGAAAAGCCTTTAAAGAACCCATTGACTTTAATCTGGTACTGCCGACACAAACAGAAATATATTTTTACTAAAAACTAACCGCTCAGAGATATGCGAGAGTGTGGAATGCCAAAAGGCGCAAAAGGCAGAATCGATTCAGCTGTAGTATTATATCCCAAAATGAAGAAACAGCTATAATAGGATAGATATCTTTAGATACCTAAGGAGTCTATCGACAGGACAGTATTCGTAAGACCCATGTGAATTTCGGCTAAATGTCCCTAAATGACCTTGTTGTTGATATACATACATACATAGACAAATACTTTAATCCAATTGTATACAATATAATTTACACATAGAATATAGAATATAGCAAATAGTAAACAGCATGCCACGCCCCACCACTGGTCAAAGTAGATAAATAATTACAAATTTATATAGTTGTATTAGTTATAGTATAACCAAAGATGATATGAAAATACTCGAATGTCCAGACAAATTACCATTACTAATGTAGTCTGAAGTAGTCCAGTAGTCTAGGAGGGTTTTGAATGTTATACACAAGTAGGTTTTAATGACAAGCAAAAGCAAATGCGAAACAAAACAAAACAAAACAAAAAACTTAAGATAATGAAATTGTAAACCTTATGCTCACCAATTGTTGTGCTCGTTGTAATCGAAAGCAAGAGTTTACTTTACTTTACCAATTCATTCGAATGAAGCTAACCCAGAGATCAACGTATGACTGTACCATGTCCTAGAGCAATAACTCTGCGACCTGCGGACATGCCGTCCACGGGTCCAGGGGCATATACATATGTAGGTGTAAGGCAGCCGCCACGTAACACGTGGCACTCGACACTCCCACATCCAAACAAACAAACAAACATACTCAATAGATTAATGAATCACCAAAGATGCAACCAAATATCTCAATGGCAAAGCAAAAAAAAAAATATATAAGTTAAACGAAAGATTCGAAAACCAAACAAAAAGTGTTTGTCTGCTTTTCTATTTGGATTCCGTTTTCAGTTCTCTGCATACGCTGCTTTCCCATTTTTATTTTCCAATTACACTGCTTTCGAACACAAAACACAACACAAGACAGAACTTCAAACAGACAAAAAGTGTATGCCTTTTGCTTTAATTTGCCTTCCTACAGCTTACAGTTTACAGTTTTCTTTTGTTTCACACAAATTTCGAATATTTCATTTGTAACCAATTCATTTTCCACCCGAGTTTATTTTGTTCAAGAGAGCCAGCCTCCCTCCAACTACTGCCCAACAAATTGTTTAAAGTAATTTACCAAAGAGAATATTTTAGCTTCGCGCGTAATTCCGTTGTTTAATGGTTGTTGTTCTTCGCGCATCGTACTGCAAATCCCCAAATATTTGAATATTGATTTGAGTTTGCCAGAAAATGCAGGCAGACGCATAAGTCCGCCAAATGGGCGTGTCAATGACAATGAATGCAAGAACAAGAAACAGAAAGCATTACAAATTTTAAGATGTGTGAGCATAAGGTACGTCTATAATTTTGTAGTTTGTAAATATCGAAAGCAATTTTTGTCATTTCGTTATCTTGTTTATCTTATCGATTGATTGATTGATTGATGATTGGTTTGATTTTATTTTTTGCGTACCACATGCCTCCCAGTTCCAGTCCCAGTCCAATCCACACCCCACAACCCACACCCAGTCCAGATCCTGCCCCAGTCCCAGCCCCAGCCCGTCTCTAATGAGTTGTTGTCTGTGTACTTGACTGTATAAAGAGTTCAGACTGAAATCGCATGCTCCCCAGACGACCACAGAAACTAATTCCAATTTAAATCACTTTTCCAAGTTTATTTTTCATATCCGCATATTCGAATCGTTTTCTTGGAAAGAAAGATTTCTTTCTTTGTTTTATATCAAATTTACCATTATATAAAATTATTTCTGGTACACACAGTTAATTAGGCTAATGAAAATAATTTTGAATTGGAATTAGGACTTCCCATCCCACTCTCCCTAATAGATTAGAACTCTTTGTCAGGTTGATATACTTTTCTGTTGTTTGACCTCTTTACCACTTGGTTTGTTCCCTCAGTTCCAAAGCGCTTAATACGGCCACACATTTTTGCATTTTAGTTGATAATTTATACCAAAAGAAAAATTTCTAAACATATGTATATTGCATTTGCTTTGATGTAGCTTCAATATGTAATTCGATCGTATTTTATTATGAACCATTTATGTACATACATCTACATTTATTAATACAAAATCTCGTAAGCTAAGATCTTGAATTGAACCATTGAACGACGTCCATTGAACATTATTCATTCTCTGATTTGTTGCAGACGAGATAGAGTCTAACCAGATTACCGACTACCTGGATCTGCTGAAGTGTATGCAGAACAAAGACGACATTGAAGGTCTTCCACCCGGCGGCGGTTTGCAGTCCAAGTGAGTGTCGCCGATCATGTGCCCTAAATAGATCCCATTGATTGTAAATCGTTTTGTGATTCCAATTGCAGATATCACGTTATCGAGCGCACATTCAAGCAAGAGTTTCCGGATCGACCATGTGAAGTACGCAATCTCTTTTATAATCTATAGTATAACCTCCGCTTGCCGCGCTTTTGCCACTGCTAACACACGTTTTGTTAACGCTGCTTATCATCATCATCATCAATATTCTATTTGAATTGCTTTTGTACTTATAAGTTGGTAGATCGTTCGTTTGTTGGTAGCCACATCAGCAGAGGACTTGATTTACAGGATATATATATATATATCGTATATATCACTCGCATCGGCAGGCGACACACGCGCACCCACACCCATTATTTATTCTGTCCTATATTGCATTCGTATTACCCTTTCGTATTCGTTTGCATGTCATTTTTCGGGAGGGGAAGCTCCGTTTAAGCATTGTTCAACCGGCCGAAAGCTATGTTTACCTATGTATTCTCTTTCTTTTATTTCTAGCTGTATGCATTTGAAGATATTTGAGTTTTGTAATACCTAATATTGTTCATTTCAAACCAACTATAATCAATCAAACAATCAGCCAAGCAACAAGTGAACAAACGATAAACTAAACACTCCCTCAGCTTCATATATTCTAAATGTAAGGCAAATGCTGCAAATGTCCTCCCATGCCACACATCCCGCCTCCTGCCGCTCATCCTGTCTGTCTCACAACCTGTCTTGCTTTCACTCATTTTCGTTTCGTATCGAGATTTCGAGCTGCTCGCATGTACGCTTTGCATGTTCCCTGCATCTCTACCCTACTTTAATCCTCATCCTCATGTAATCCGCCTGCGTCCTGGCTGTGCCCGCCGTGTCTCCTTCTAACGCCATCCACACGCCACCGCCATCAGTGTTAATAATTGTGATTTTGTGTTTCTTGCAGAGCCCAACGCATTGAGTTGCAGACAAACCATTAAATAGAAACCAGTTAAACAAACGCAGCAACCTGAACAGAAAGATCTATAAATGCCACAGCAAACCACACACACACAACAAACAACACACAACATGAACGAAACGATGCGAAACAAACAAAACACACACCAAACAGTTTTCTACTTTGATAAACGCTAAAGAAAAACCTACTAATAATGATAATGATAAGCATTACGATACATTTATAGTTTATATATGAGAAGGCCTGTCCTGTCCGCCCCCCTTCACACTCACACTCAACAGTACTACAGTTAAACAGCCACACTCCCACGCAGATACACGGGAACACAATTTACAAACCAAACATATGATCTAGATGAGCAGCAGAGAAATTCAATAAGATGCAGCGAATGGCTCAAAGCCAGCAACAGCAGCTGCACCACACCACACCACACAATAAGGATATGTACTAAACCGACACTTAATAACCAACCAGGCAGAACAAAACAGCTGTCTGAATGATTGGCCCCAAGCACAGACCAGGGCCAACTCTACCATGTGAATGTTTCAACCTCTGTGACTGTGTCTCTGTGTCTGTGACTGTGTGTGATCTATCGTTCCGTCACTTCTCATTAAATAAACAAAAGCAATCATCAAACCAACTGTCGTCTACTGTGCCCGCCTCCGAGCTCCTACAGTTTAGTCGTAATGGAAAAGGAAAAGAGAAACTTCTAAAAGAGAGAATCGCGAATTAAAACTAACATTTAAAGCAAAGTGAAATCAATTTGAGGAACGGATTATATTGCGCGAGAGCCCAAATTTGTGTACAAGAGAGAACGTTTATTATTTCAAAAAAACAAAAAAAAAAAAAAAAAAACGATGTATTAATTAATATTGATTCCGAAAGCATGCGGACTTTTGTAAGTTGTAAAATGTTTGTTACTGAAAACACTTTTTGTTCACTTTTATATATGTATATGGAAAATGATGTCGCCAGCCTATTGCGAACACTTAATAATGTAAAGTAAAACGTAAAAAGTAAAAATGTTAAACTAAAGAAACAAAAAAAATGGAAAAACCAAACTAGCAAACAAAACCTGTAACTATCTTATATATGGAAATGCGAAAAAGTAAAGCCTAAACCTTAAGGAAAACGAAAGAAAACGATTAAGAATATTTACAACAAACAAAACAAAACAAAAAACAAAAAAAAGCAAAAGAGAATCCACAATAATGTCCGATCTGAAAGAAACGAGAATGAAAGCTAAGAACTATTAATTTATAAGCAAGTTGATGATGAAACCTTGAGAGAGAAAAGCAAAATTACGCTCGAGTTTGTAGTAAATGTTGATACAAGAAAAACCCACGACGATCTCTCTCTTTCTCTCTGGACTTATTGCTATTCCCAATTGGGGCAGCTACTCTTCGTTTAGCTGCACCGTGTACCAGTCGTATCATCTCCAGAAGCGGCAGGTGTTGTCCTTGGAGGCTGTCAGAATCGCGTCACCCGCATAGCTGTAGGCACAGCTGAAGACCTCGGCCTCGTGGCCGGCCAGCACCTGGGAACAGTGCCCCGACTCGGTCAGCCACAGACGGGCCGTGTTGTCCGCCGAGGCGGTGAGCAGCATGCATCCGCTGGGGCTAAAGCACACCTTGGACACCTCGTCACTGTGCCCCGCCATCAGCGACAACATCTCCAGCTGCTCACAGGCTGCGTCCAGGCTCCAGACCCTCGCCGTGCAGTCGCTGCTGCAGGTGGCCAGCAGTCTGCCCGCCGCATCGAAGGCCACGTCCAGCACCTCGTCGCTGTGCTTGGAGACCAGATGCAGCTCTTGATCGAGCCGGCGAATATCCCAAAGCCGAGCAGTGTGATCCAGAGAGCCCGTTGCAATCAGCGATCCACTGAAGTTCCACACGCAGTTCGAGAGCTCGGCGCTGTGGCCCCGCAGCTGGTGGCAGCAGCTGTTGGAGGAGTTACTCCTTAGCAGGATTGGCAGCAAAACAGAGCCCTGGCACTCACCTCTTGGTGCGTGTATCCCAGATGGCGGCCGTGTGGTCAAAGGAGCCCGTCAGCAGCATCTGCCCATCGCGATTGTAGCGAGCGGCAATAACCTCGGCTCCATGGTGGGTAAGCTGCTGCAGCTCGTGGGCAGTTTCCACGTCATAGATGCGTGCCGTGCCATCCATGGAGGCTGTGGCAATGGCCTGCCCGTGCAGCGGATGGAACTCTGTCGCCACCAGCTCCGCGGTGTGGCCAAACAAGGTGCAGAGGCACTGACCGCTGCTGGCGGACCACACTTTGGCGGTGCAATCAAAAGAGCCGGTCACAATCTTGTCGCTGAAATACATTCAAAATGCAGAATGGATGTCAGGCAGTTATCGTGGCAGCTATACCTACCATCGCGGTGTGTTGAAGCCAACGGAGAAGACCACATTGTCGTGTCCGGTGAGGATGTGCTCCACTTCTGCAGTTTGGGTATTGATCACGTGACAGGTGCGATCGTAGCTGCCCGTGAGGCACCGTTCCCCGCCTCGGTCGAAGCTCACATTGGTAAGCGGCAGGATGTGCGAGGTGTGGCACTTGTGCAGATAGAACTTCTTCTTGACGGGCTCGCGCAGCTTCCGCTGCAGCTTGCCCAGAGCCTGCTTCAGGGCGCTGAATGTGTTTTGGGAACTCGTCACGCTGCCACTTGCGGGCACACAGGGCGAAGTCTTCTCCTCATCCTCCTCCGATGGCTTCTCCTCCGCCTCAGCCAGTGTCTCGAGCAAGATTTTGTCTGCCAGCGGCTCAATGTTTGTCCTGCTCAAGGTATTATTCGTGAATTTAGGTTCAGGCACTCACTCCACGACCCCCACTGTACTCACTTGGTATCTAGGTCAAGCAGATCGAAGTGTCGCACTCGCTCGCTGCCTTTTGCCGTGCGGTAATTAATGGCCAGACCTGAAACAGGAAGTAATCAAATATTTACGAAGGGAATTGGATCGTTGACCTTTCCCACCTGGCGGATAGTAGCGCAGGAAGATTTTGTTGGCGCTCATTCTAACGTTGTTTCGACTCTAACAGACGGTGGAAATTCCTTCAGTCAGAGGTTGCTTCGCTGCCAGTTTGCTGACCTGCTTTAATTCGCGTTGCATTGGTTTCGGCTCGCTGCCAGATGGGTGCCATGCCAATGTCAGCGTTTGATCGATTCCGTGTACTAGGTCTATGTCGAGGTCTGGCACGCCAACAGTTCAAGGATATACTCGAAGTAGTGGGAATCCGAATCCAAGAAGGCATTAGTCGGAGGATTGTCTCCTTAAAACTTGTTTACCTGTCTTTGGTTTTGATTTGAATTTGAGTTTAAAAAGCACCTTAAACTTTCCCCAACTCTGAACTAACCATTCCCTTCTACCCGTTCTTACACTTTGAAGTATTATGAAGCTTTTTGTATGAAAAAAGCTTCCTTTTAGCCAAGATTTCGACCCACTCTGTGTCTGCAAGTCATGTAAAATGTTGGGTTTCCTCCACATACCAATGTGTGTGACTATTTCCCTTTGAATCTATGTAATCTTAACATTTCTGAGTCAGCCTCCATACGGATTATCTCTTCATTAAACCGACTAAAAGTAGTTGCAAAACGCGAAATGGCTTTAGCTATTTTATTTGATAACAAAAAGTCTAATTTTATATTAACCTTTCCTGGCAGACTGTCCCACGCATTGTCAACGTGCCTTACCCTTGACCTATGTCTGCTAGTGCTCTTTTGCTCGGTTAACCTCTTTGGCATTTGGCATTCAACTACGGCGACTAGCCAAACGGTCTCTGGCCATTAAACCTAATTAGCCTGTTTAAGGCAATTGCCTTGGTGGCACTGTGTCCCCAGGGGCCAATTGGCCACCGTCGACACCTGCTCGCATTTTTAACGGATTTAACATATGTCCCACACACACACAAAGAGGCTGAGACACGCACAACCTCAATTGAATTGCCTTACCTTACGTCTCCTTAGCCTCGTTTCGGCATTTCCACTAATTTAATTTGCTCGGTAATCGTTGCGATAGGTTGGGTGGGGGGGGAGAGGTCGAGTGAATTGTCTGACAGATACTGGAGGACAGACTGGAAATCAAGGCAGACACCCAAGGAATGTCCATTACCCACACGAACAGGAAAATGGCCAGCGAAGAAGGAGGGGTGCTCCAGTGGGCGGCGACATGGCCAATAATGATAAGTAATGATTAGATATTATCGCGCCCAATTTTTGTGGCACAACTGAAAGTGACATTGTCCAGAAAAAAACAAATAAAGTGGGACTGTGGAAAGCTAGACAAAGAAATCGAATGGACAGAATCGAATGGAAGATGGCGGAGCGGAGACTTGGTGTCTTTGTTAATAATAACACATTTCATTGAATTCCCATTGAAAGCCGAGCAGCGACGAAAATGAGAATGAAAGAGAGGGAAAGAGAGGAGCAGCTTTATACCTGAGCGCATCCCCCACCCACCACTCTCGCCGATCAATCATCTGGGGTGGCCTCCCGTACAAAAGCAACAGCTGTCGCCCGTGCCATGCCCTGCCCTGCACTGTCCGGGCATTTCATGTCTTCATTTGTATGCCAACAGTAATTTGGAGAGACCCGCCACCAGACTGGGCACAAAGCGGAAGCTGCAAGGAAATCAGAGCCAAATAAATGAGAGTACGAATGAGAATAAAATCAATTTAAAATCCTATAAAACGCTTTCATAAACAAAACCAAAAGGAAACAAAGCGCCACAGTTGGGGGTGGCAGTCAGAGGAGAGCATCGGGAACATTCAAATTTATGCTCAATAAATTTTTGTTGATTTCCGGCAAGCGGCTTCATTTCGGCACTCAAGGAAATGTATAGTACATACATATGTGTGTACGAGTATGTGTGTGTGCGTGGATGAGCCATGAAAATGCGGCGTTGCATAAATTATAGACACACACACATGAGAGCCGCTACCTTTTGGCAGTACAAAAAACAAAGAAAATTAGAGTGAGGGCTGCGAGGACGAAGCTATAGATACCCTAGCTCCTTGTTCAGATTGGAGTGAGCTATACGAAAATAACATTCCAAAAACAATTCCATCTTTCAGACTGATCAGAAAGGACTCCTACTCTACAGGTTGTGTAAGTCGAGTTACCTTTTAAACTTCCATTTTTTATTCGTGTTCGTTCGATAGTTCACTCATATCTGAGAGTTACGCTCTTCGTCCAGCGTTGCCCATCTCCAGGCACGTTGGGGGCTAAGCAAATTATGCTTAAATGGCATAAACTTTGGGGTGACCACGGGCTTCTAGTCGATGGACTAACCGTGTTAGGAAGGCGAGGTAGCAGCCCCAGGAAACCAGGATACAGGACCTGTCGCTGAGCGATATATAAACAGATTTTCGGCTTGTGTTTGACAGAGCGACATAGAATTCGATTTATGTTTCCTCCTCCTCCCTGCCCAGCGGCTGCACAGTTTGTGAAAGTTTTCCACGTGTGTGTGTGTGTGGGTACCGACTAAAAGGAATCGTTAGCGGCTCTCTAATTGGGCAGGGAGACATAGCCATCGAGGGGATGGCTGGACGGATGAAACGTTTGGTAATGGAATTGCATGCGCTAGAAGCATTTTCACAGATTTTGACCACACACCGCCGAAAACGGCCACTGAATGCCACTGGTGGTGGCCAACAGTTGGGAAAAATGCAAACAAAGTGTTGCACTGTGCATGCAGTGTTAGAATCAGAGTGGAGGGGAGTGGCAGTGGGTTGTTGAACCTTCTGACCTGTCAGGCAGTATGGAAACTGCAATTTATTTGTATAAGTTAAACCCTTTAAGGCTTAGCAGCATCTTAAACTGGAGTCCCTGCCAGTAGATACGAGTATGGTAAGTAAATTTCACAACACACAATACTCTAGTCCATAAAGCAGTCCACCTACTACAACCTGAGACTGTGAGAATCCTCAGCATTTATGAGGCATTCTGCGGCTTACCCATTGGAAAGTTTATGACTTTGATAAATTAAATTGAGCTTGGCCTAAGCACACACCACACACACCCACACACACTCAGATATGTGTATCCCTTGGCTTATGAGCATGTATGAATATATCAAAGGGCCCGGGCACAGCCTGGCCAACTGGGCTGAAGTTTATGGCTCAGCGAGAAAGTTGTGTTGTGTGCAGCCTGAGCGGAGGAGACCTTAAACCGTTTATGCCCAATCGAAATGCGGACGCATCGAATTGTTATAAAATTTAATAATATTCGTACTCCCAGCTACAGGCCCTGTCTCTCGTGCGGCTCAGGTTTTTGAAGTTTTATTATGGGCTTTATTAAATGGCAGGCAGGCAGGGAGGAGGGCAAGCAGGAAGCAAGGCAGAAGTTTGGCAAACATTTTGTGTGGTTTTAGCGGCCACATCAAGTATACGCACCATAAATCAGGTCCAGGAGCCGCAGAGGCTCCTCCGGTATCTCTGACCCAATGACGTATTAAACGCATTAAACTCGCTCTTAAATCGCCAACTTGGTCGTCCGTCATAACGGTAAGTGGTGCTTAAAATGAATTATGCATTGCCAGTGTGGATATTATATATATATTTACTATATATATATATATATATATAAGGGTTTGCCAGCCGCACCTCCTTCATGTGTGTACGGTGGCCGGGAAACGATTGCGGTAACATTCGGGTGCACAGATTGCCGGGCAGAACGGCAGCAGCCAGTCCGGACTGGACTGGACTGGACTGCCAGGCAAAGAGAGATGAATGGCATGTTAATTTGTGCGCATTATATTGGCTATTTATCTCCGAGTCTCTGCTCGACTTTTGTGTTGAGGTGCAGGTCCCAGCTCCCAGCTCCCAGGGGTGGCATGGCCTTTTGTGGGGTTACCTTTCGAAGCCTGCACTTGACACTGAATGACAAAATAATTTACCCATAATTATGCAATATGCTCATATCTCTTTTGGCCAGCTTCAGCCATGCAACAAGTGCACGACAAGTCTGATAATCTGTTTGTTTCTCTTTGCCATTGCAGGACGATCCAATTTCCTACTTTCTGCCCCTATAAACATATCAACAAGGATCTGTAGCAATCAATTGCCCCAAGGTAAGTTGATGTTTCAAACAGTATTATTGATACGAAGTAATCCTCTGTTTGTCCATGCGCCTGTCATTGGGATTTTGGGCATTCAAAATGTTATCGTAAATTATAGAATGGAAGCCATTAATGTGTGCACACACACAGAGATAGAGGAAGATCCTACACAGACACACATATATATATACATATACATATTTCAAATTCATTCAGCCCCTAATTGTATGCAATTGAAAATGTGCGTGAAATTTATGCAAACAGACGGCAGATGGGTGGGAATGCACATGCACATAGGATATGTGTGTGTTTGTGCATTTCTATGTTTACAAATGGCTATTTCTGCTAAATACATATTTCATAAATTGTACCAGCTTCCGAGCGAGTTTGCTGGCATTTAAATACGATTTAGAAAGTTTCACTTACTAAACTTAAGAAGAATACACTTTGACACAGCTCTCTTGGCTTATACAAATTGTTTGCTTATATGTATATTGTATTTGGGTAGCTCCCTCTAAGTGGAAGCATTTCAAATTAATTCAACCAATAAAATGGCATAAATTATACAAATCATTGCTACACTTTATTATGATTTATGCGCTTGAGATACTCGAGGAAATGAGGCACTTTGGCAGCACTCTGTGGCAGCCAACAAAGTGCAGGCTCGTCTGGGTCTGGGGTCCCCAAATATGAATTTAATTAACATTAATTGGCAACATATTTTTACTTTGCACCTGTGCAGGCAACAAAACTGAATTATAACCGAAAGGAAATGGTCGTGTTAATTGCATATTACGTATACGCCATCCGTGCCGGCACTAGGGCGCCTCTGGAGTGTTTTTATTCCGTTTGCCTGCCTGTTGTTTGGCACGAGCTGTTGGGGCGACCAGTTCTCTGCTGCTTTTTCCCGGACTTTCTTCTTTCGGCCACACTTGTGCTTATGGCCAAAGTTTTCTGGTTTGGCTGGAACAAAAAGTTCTGCCATTGGGCGCTTGATTTTTGTGATTCTGCAGAGAGCTCTGCTACGAATTCAATGTTCAATCTGTTGGACCGCACAGACCGCAACTTTCGGCAGCAATCTCGATCTGCTGTGACCACCACCCCACTTCCCCCGCTCCCAGCTGCAATGCAATGCAACTCAATCAACATTTATTACACATACGCGCCGTGGTACGGGACTAAGCAAAGGGAAGAGCAATACCGACGAACCATACCGAAGAAGTTCTGGACGAGCTGTTGTTCATTTTCAATTCGTTTAATGGGTCACTTGGGCGTGCGGTGGGGAGAGGGGGGGCCAAAAACTTTTCACGAGCTGGCAAACAAGCCATAAAAGTAAATAGCCAACGGCACTGACGGTTCTCGGCTGTCGACTCTGATGTGGAAGTAGTTGGGAGCATCGAGCATGGCAAGTTCTCGGCTTTCCTTGTTAGGTCTTGGGGTATGCCACAAAAGGCGCACGCAACCGCACACCTGCAACATTTGTATGCGGCTAGGGGGCAAGGCTAAAAAATCTGCCAGTCTGCCAATCTTCCGTGAACCCTGCCACGCCCACGTCTCTGTTTGGCCGTCCACCTTTCAGACATACATATAATCGGGAAATTTAGACATTGTTGGCATTCGTGCAAAATGATATTTGAGAAAGATAATCGCCCTAATCCAATGATATCCCCCCCCCCCTCCACACACACATACACAGAGAGAGAGAGAGTGAGAGAAAGGGAGAGGGTGCTGCTGTGTGTGAGTCAGTCATTCGACTGCTTATTCCCTGGGCACGGAGCTCTTCTCACGTTCTCATGAGGCACCCGCCTATTAAGCTCACTTTCAAGTCAGCCTCTGGCGTTTGTAAAATAAGCTTAGCTGCCCCGACCTACCTCCCATCCCCCTCCCCCCCTCCACATCCCATGCGGGGAGTGTGTCTGTGCGAGTGTGTTTGGTTAGCTGCCGCACGTTTGCCTTTATAGTATTTTGTGGCTTGGCTTTTGGGGCACATGCAACACCTAAGCACGCAGCGCCAGGCCCCAAAGCCATTCAATTCACTCAACCCAAGGACTGCCAATCGCCAACTCAACTGAGCGGCTTTCGTCTTGGTGTATGTGTTGGTTTTTATATTCAGTTCTCTGCTATCTAAATTGGTTCTTAAAAAATCTGAACTTTTTCCTTTTTAATATCCACTATAAAATACTCGTAATACCTTTATTTGTTCCCAGGCTTTATCACATAACCATCTGTCACAGTGGGGCAGGTGAGTGGTCAAGGAAGGAAACCCGAGGGAAGTGGCAGCCCCAAAGACAATCCAAGACATTCAATCATATGGGGAGGGGCTGTGATTCGTCTTGTGTTTTTGCTATTAATTCAACGCTTATAAATGATTTTCAGCAGCATTGCAATTTAGATGAAATCGCATTTACCTCGAATACAAATATCCGCCCATATGTCTGCCGGATACGGGGGCGATGGCTGGCTCAGCTTACTCGCTTTGTCACATTTTAATCGCTATACGGAATAAAGTGAGTCCTGAGCTGGAAGCCAACACAAATTGCACGGGGAGTGAGGCAGAGTGAGGCAGAGAATAGCCGAGATACTTTCAATGGGGATTACAGAATGCCCCGATAAGTATGCCATGGTCCTGCCTCCACAGAGAGTATGCAGGCGGCGCCACTCTCCCACGAATATACATACATATACTATACATATATGTATGTGTTTGTATGGTATATGGTTTTTTTCGTAAATTTATTGCGTATCATGAAACGAAGCTGGCGATGCGCTGGGGAGGGGGAGGTGGGGTGGCTGACGCCACAGGCAGGGGCACAACTCGTTCATGTTGGCACGTTAATTGAAATTCGTGGATCCCAGGTGGGGCGTTCAGCCATCGACAAGGCTGTGGGTGTGGGAGCGGGGGTGCAGCACCGCGACCAGGACCATGAACGGAACATCAATTTATGCGCACATCCTACGTGTGGCCCGTTCCGTGTGTGCCTGTGTCCTGTGTCTGCCTTGCCGCTTGCAAGGTTTTACGGTTGCCTGTTGCCCAACCACCTTATTCTCATCCACATCCACATCCTCCTCCTGCTGCTGCACACACGACTGCAACGTGTTGAGTTACATAATTTAAAGTTTCAGCTGCAGCTGCAGCATAATCCCGTGCAGAGATTGCTGTTATTGCTGCCAACAAGTGTCACACACATGCTGCACGGACCACACACCTCCCTTTATTAGATCAGTGGCCCCCGGGCACCCTCTGAAACCCCCTCCCGAGCCCGTGTCTGCAGTGCAGGACAAAGTTTCCTTAACACGAACTTTGCTCGGGCACCGCCTGGCCAAAGCTAAAGTTGCAAATTAAATTCCTGATGCACTCTACACCACGCAGTCTGTGTAAACTCCTCGCTCCTCGCTCTTCCTGGGGCTATGTATGGGTGTTGAATTGGAATGGGTCTTGTTGGCCTGTCTAGCCCTTACATCGCCGCGTCGGCCCTCATCAATAGCCTGGGCGGGTTCGCCTGTACAGGGAGGCATACGTACATAATATGCAAATGTAATCAGTGCCTACATTTTATGTTCCATCCGATGAGCGATGCCTGCAAGTACGAGATTCTCTTTCCGTGTGCCGGTGCGTGTGCTCCAGTTTTATATCCACATGCATTTGTTTATGTGTGTTTTATGTTCGGAGCGCAACTTTGTGCCTTTGTAGAGTCCAGCCCAGGCCACACCATACACCATACACCATACCATAGAAGACCAGAAACACATAAAAATGGTTGTGTACGTGGCTGCTGTCCAGGCAGATTTGAGTGGGAACTGCTGCCCGGTAATACACGTTAAATGTAAATAAACTACAAATATGCCTCCCTGCCCCTTGAGCACACACACACACACACCCGATTCAACCCACAACATGGCATGCAAATTGGTTTGTAAAAGGCTGGACTGCTCTTACCGCCATTGTGAGTGGGTTGTGTGATGTGGCTGCAGCTATTGGCTCGTTGATGGTGCGCTGGTCGATGACTGCTCACAAAATGTAATCTGTGTCATCACAGGAATGAACTCTTGTAGCGTACCACTTTACATCTAAGCCTGTTTGAGTCCAACGCTCTCATAGCCACAAAATGATAGATTAAAGACACTGAATAAGCAGTTTTAGAAGCATTGTCAATGCGCTTGGCATTGCTCTCTCTTGCCTCATCTCGAGGCTGTTTTTAATTATTATTATCAGACCGAAGTATTGTCGCTTATCGCTCTCAGTTACTCGGAATCGTTATGGCTATAAATTCTACGAATTCCTTGGAAGAGCATCTGTTATCTGTGAACCTCTCAGAATGCTGGCGCCAATCTCTGCAGCCCCTCTACTGCTCATCGCTCTGTGCTGGCTGTGTGGATGTATTGGGGATGCCAGTGGCGAGTGCTGCAAGGAGTCACTAACCCTCCACTACACGGTTCTGGGTAACACCTGCGGTGCGGTTGGCGGTCGCACCAGCGGCGATCAGTGCTCCATTACCATATGCGGCGATGGCAAACCCCTGCTGGGCACCTTTTGCGGTCAGTCGCAGTGCAACGTATTTGGATGCGAATGCCAGTCTGGCTGTCTGCCTGGCAGTTGGAAAGAGTCCTTTCTGCAGCGAAATGACAACCAGAAGATCGAAATAACAGCTGAAACCTGGAATAATGGTATTATATTTAATTTTCATGATTTGTATCACAGCATTCCATTACCGAAAGTAAACATAAATATAGGCTGATTATGCCAAAGTTATTGTATAAATAAATAATGCATGCATGGAGCGTATATGCAATGCCAATGTCTGCAATCGTAACTAAAATTAAACTTTACCACTGAGGGTTATCGCTGTCAGCTATCAGCTATCAGCAGGTTTTTCCCATGTTTCATTGGTATATTTGCGAAAGCATCGCGCAGTTCGTGCTGTCATTCGCAGCTCACGATGCGATCAGCTATCATCTGTGTTCTGCTCGTCGCCGTCTGCTGGCTGGCCTGCTTAGGGGGTGCCAGTGCCACCTGCTGTGTGGTCACCCTAACACTCACCTACAGGATCCTGGGCGAGCAGTGCGGAGTTGTTGGTGGCACCAGAAGTGGTTCGGACAGCTGCAGCGTTACCATCTGCGGCAACGGGGAGCCCCTGGTGGGCACCTACTGCGGCCGTGGACCGTGCAATGTGTTCGGTTGCAATTGCCAGGATGGCTGCCTGTGGGGCGATTGGAGTCAAAGTTTTCGCCAGAGATTTCCCAATCACAATATCGAAATGATTGAAGAGAAATGGAACTCGGGCAGCGTGGGCAGCCCCATCGACATGATCAGCAAAATCCCAGTGCCTGACATCAACTTTAGCATTGGCTAATCACATCTTTATACAAACAATTAATATGGTTTGCAAATAAAATTTCAATCGATTCGATTAGGATAAAATCTTGGGGGTTTTTCTTTGTAATTTAATCACTAGCTAAGCTGTGCCCAATGCCCACCAAAGTGCGACTCCCTTTGCTGCAATCCGTTGGATCTGTTCCATCTGTTTATTTCGATATATCTCAGGATTCTCTGTATCCTTGATGCGCTGCGGTTTCCCCTTTTTTTTTTTTTTTAGCATACAAAACTATTTTTTTCACTTCAGAGGGGGCAGATGGGCAGCCTCCTGCTCTACATTGTATTTTTGCGCCTGTCTCGAAATGGAAAACATCTGCATATGGAAAAAGTTTGGCATTGCCAGCCCTGTCTGTCGTTCTGGCCCTTCCATCTGGCCATCGCTTAAACAACAAGTGCAAAAAATGTGTGGCTATTTCTGTTCATGTCTAAACAACGCAGGCATTGTTGCCAGTTCCCCTACCCCCCCTAGGATTGTGGCAGGATTCAGCACTCGTGGCAGTCGGTTTTAATCAATTCAAAACGAGATCCAGCACCACAACAACACTGACAGCGCGCTTGCACATGGGTAGAGTGTGTGTGCCATGCCCCGAAATCCAGGCCCACGGCAGCTGGAAGCCATTAATGGAAGCCCCCCCACCACCCACCCACGCTTCGGAAGCGACGCGATCGGAATGGTACATTATTGGCCTAAGTGGGCGCATATTTCTGCAACTAAATGGGAAATTCTGTGCCGAAAACCGGTTTCCCCCTTAAAGCAATTCCAATTTATGTTTTTTTTTTATTTTCTCATACCATTTTTCTGGTTCGCTTTGGTGTGTGGGGGTCCAAAAACTCGATAGAAAAACTTTGTGTGCATGTGTATGTGGTTTGTACAGGGCTCTCATCTCTCAGTGCTCAGTGCTCAGTGCTCGATGCTTGATGCTTCTGTGTTTGAGTGTTTGTCGCCTTTTCAGTAATTGAATGCTTCAATTTAATTGGAACTGCACGCCCTGTTGATTTCCACATAAAAACCACCGAATGCATGAAAATACATACATACATATGTATATACATTCTATATGTATTATTGACAGCAGCGCTACGGATCGAATCGAATCGCATCGCATCGCGTTGAGTTGAGCCGCGTACTTGACACTTTCATGCTCACATCCACAATCCCAAAAAAAAAAGAATAAAGAAAACCACTCACCTGTCGAAGGTAATTTCATGGCGTACAGCGCGAACATTGACTTACGAGAATTCATTCATTCATATACCGCGATGACTTCGCGCTCTCAACGTTTTTTTGGCAGCTTACAATTTTCTGCAAAAATATATACAATAAGTTGGGGAAAAAAAAACTGAAGAGTACAGGGAGGGGGGGTGGTGGTGGGCCAATGTCTGCCCTTCGTCGTAATTGCCATGGCAGCTCGTTAGCTTCAAAGAGCCGTCGGCGGATGAGGCTAATGGCAGAGCTAATACTAATGCCAATGCTAATGCCATTGGCCGCAAGTAAAGCGCCCCCGCTGGCCACCACTTGTCGAGCCGTTTCGACCCGACCACCTCGAAATTGGCAGCCTAGTCACAATCGCCAGTGGCAAAGGCCATTCCCATCCCCTTTCCCCTCACCTGGCACAGGTAAACAAGACGAATGAAAAAAAAAAAATTAAATGAACCGAGCAAAATTGTGCAGCTGTCCAGCAACATCATAATGAAAGAACCTGCCATGCCCCTGCCCTGCCTCCGCCTGCCTTCCCCATCGTGGACGAGCCGTGCTGCTTGTCTGTAAGTGAGTCCAGCCAGATGAAAAGCTAAAAATAAATTGGCATACTTGCATCGACAGCCACAGGCAGAGAGTAGCAGAGTCACAGTCACAGTTCCATTGACTTGTCCTTGGCCGGCTCTGGCCTGGGCCAGAAACATGAGTTCATGGGTTAGAACGCATTACCCACTTGCCCGCATTGACACATTCATAAATTTTAAAGCCCCTAGTTCTCATCAGGCCAAAAGCAATCCCATTCCAACGCCCCGGACTATGTAGGACTACTTTCCTAGTCCTAGCCAGTCGGCTTCCGGTTTTTTTATGATGCCCCACGAAGCGCGTCCGGACGCAGTGTTATGCTCTTTGTCTGTATTATCATCCACTGTCCCCCATTCCGGTGTGCCCACCCGCGCTGTAGAGTTTGCATAGCAGCGGATGAGGATGGGGATGAGGCCAAAGAGCGTTGCCTACTTATGGGCTGAGCAATTGTCGAGCATAAATTGGCAGGCGCTTGGGAGGGCCTATACAAATAGGAAATGAAAGCTTGTCGTACAACGCACATCGACTTTGTCTACGCCCTCACCAAAGTGTTGGTATTTTTATGGAAGTTTTAGACTTGAACTCAGCGGAGCACTCACTGTCTGAGGGCATAGGGAAAACAGCGACAGAAATAGTTCTGTGACCATTTTCAGGGACACTTTCACTTAATGTTGCTGCCATCGGCATCGGCATCGTAGCCACCGAGGCACACAGACAACACCCCAACCACACACAGCCACCCCCCACCCGCACACAGGCAATCCTACCCGACGTCGACGCTGGCTCACCCACACAATCATCGAGTCCATACCGAGCCACCCGCCACCACCCAATCGACGCAATTTGTATTATGCGCCTCAGCGCCTTTGCACTTAATGCCTTATTTGTATTTAATCGCGGCTTCCGTTTCAGTGGCATCCTACAGACTCGCTCCGCTCCCCCATTGCCCAACTCCTGTTGCCATTCTACTCGATGGCTGCTCGGATCGCAGTTGTATTCAATGGGAGTTTAAGCAGCAAACTTACAGAGACAGATAGACGGCAAAATGACACAATTTGCTTCTTTGGCTGCCCCGTTTTTCTTCCTTCCTTCCTTCAATCGGTCTTTGTTGCCATTACTTGTCTGCTGATGGCAGTGCTTGACATTCGTCAGTTTGATTCCGTTCCCATCGTCTGCACTACTGGGCCTGGGGCATTGATTGCTCAACGAAGCTGGGCTCTTGACCAATTCTTGGAAATGCTCTTTCCTTTAGCTGAAATTTACATGCAACTCTTGGAATATTCGGATGCTGAAGCTCTTAAATCATCCATCAAGGGGCACTCAGGGTGGGCTAACATTGACATTCGTTAGTCAGTCCGTTGGGGCAATTATTAAGTGTGATAATGCCGGGAACACTGAGGGGTTGCTCTCCGGATGCTCCGCATTTGTTTGGGCAGTTTAAAGTTTTCGCATTAGTCGACATTTATGGAAATTAAGGCGCAACACAAAGGAGCACGCCAGAATTTGAGTCCAAAGGGAAGGACAGACAGAGAGATGCCAGCATACCAGGATGCTGCCATCCAAAGCCGCCTTGCGGTATGCAATAAAAAGCAAATGTAACGCAAAATTTTATTACGCATACGCCATGTGTGTCGCTTTGGTCGTAGCCGTAGCTCATAGCTGTAGCCATAGCCGTAGCTGTAGCCGTCTTGTTTGTCTTTAAAGGTCTGCCATCCACGCTCCATTCCCCACACACACACACAAAGCACACAGTCAGGCCGTACTCTGTGCGTGTATGTACGAGTCTGTCTGTGGCTTTGAGGTCGTTCGGAGTGGCAGTGCCCCCAGCTTTTAAAATGCCATTGTTTGCAGCTGCGCTTGGCTACACCCGACCCCCAGTGACCTCCTGGCCCGCTCCAGGCGTTTAACTTTAAGAGCAAACTTTTTTCTCCCGTTTTGGTTTCGTTTTATCCGTTTTATTTTTCACTTCACTTTGCTGCAGCTTTTGAAACCAATCCCGGCTTCAGCTTCATTATGGCTTTCTAATTTATGTGACTCAGAACCGGCCTCGGTCTCGGCCCCGGCCTCGGGCCCAGGGCCATTTGATTAGTTTGCATTGGCGCAGTGGCATTTAACCAATCTGTCGACATATGCTACTTGGGCTTTGATTGATGCGCTCCCAATGAGCCGGATGTGGCTAGGATTTCAATAAAGTTGTATGCCTGCAAACTGTGGCATTTCAACGCCTCCGACAGTGAAGCTGCCACAGGCAGGCCCGTGCGATGAAGCAAAACTTTCAAAACAATAAATCACCAATGACTGCGACGACAACCACGTATCTGTACGTATCTCTGTCTGAGTCAGTGGGTCTGGTCTGGTCTGTGTTTGTCTGCCGAACCTGAACCTCTGTCCGAGCTTCTGTCGCAGATTCTGTCCTTAAAGCGAGAAGGAGGCAACAAAAACGTACAAGTCTGCCCCACACTCAGACAAACAACTAAATACTCTTGGGTATGAAAGTCCGATACATTTTCGAGCAGTTTGAGTTAGCTCCAAGGTCCGACTTTGATGCATGCCCCAGCATGATGGATGAGGTTGTGTCGTCACATTTGGTGCGACTATTTATGAATTAAATAATACTCCTGTGTAAGCTTGGCTATTATATATAAGGTGATTTCCTTAAGGGTTCAATTGGATCCTTCGTCATTCAACTTTAAGCCACTGCCATAAACTTCCATAACTTAGTTTTTGGATCAGAATGGAGTTCATATTTGTACATAAAAATGCTATTATGGTTTGTTCTTTTTATTTGGTTCGGATCTCCTCTTATTTAATACTTTTTTCTTTAAAGGATGTGCAACTCCTGATCAATATAATATAACCAATAATTATGATTATATATCTTCTGTTGGTTTTATATATCCCTCTTCTGTTTTGGCTTTCAGCAAAGGGCATTCCATTTGATGCTTTGTGTGATTCTTGCCACTTTTTTCACTGCCATGTGAAAAGACATTTCGGATTTGCTTGAGGCTTATTCCTGCTCATGGTGTAAACTGGGGCGGGGGATGGGGATTGAGACACAAACACACACGTACTTGGAATTAACACCATAAATTTTGTAGCCCAAACTATGCCTGGTATTTCGCTTTGAGCCTTCAAGGCGGAGGCAGCCAGCCAGCCAACCATTTGTTTCTTGGCTGTGTCTTGGCCCTGTTTGTTCTGCTTCGTGTTGCCTTGCATTGTGTTGTCTTTTCCCAGCCAAGTGGAAAGAGGCGGGACGGAGTGAGGCGAGTAGCAAAGTAAAAGTGTTTCGGTTTGGAGCAGTTGAAAGTGGTTTTTGGGTTGCCCAACCGCATTTATAGAGCAAACTTGCACCCGCAGCAGATTTCAAGTTTTTATCTGTGTCTGACTCTGACTCGGACTCTGACAATGATGCTAAAGCCTTGGCGGTGGCTGTAGCCGAATCAGACTTTAGTGGCACAGCCATAGACATTTGGCCAAAGTGGCTTAGTTGTTTGAGGCCGACTCTGAGCTGCTTTTAATTTATATGACCAAAAAGGTTGACACGCAGCCAACAAAACGGAGCGGAATAAAACCAAAAGGAAGCCCAGACAGGAGCATCTATGTGCGAGTAGAAGCCATAAATTTTCGTACTTAATCAGCGGGCGGTGACTTTTAAGGGCTGCCAGCCACTGAGTGGCTCTGTCGTATACGTAATGTGGACAATTGGGGCGCATGAACATATTTCCTGGCACGCTTATGCCAGACACTAAAAGGTAGCAGGGACACATGCGAACCTTTAATATGCGTAGGATCCGAGGGCTCCGAGACACAATTAACTGTCAGCAGTGTTTTCCATAATGCAAACTAATTTCAATGCCACACAAGGGGGGTGGGAGCCCGCGACCCACCATATTGCTTCTCTCAACTCAACTCAACTTGCAACAATGCACAACACGAATACAATTTTTCATTGAGCTGATGCGAATATAATCCCCGTGCTGGGCACTCGCTCCGTTGGCCAGCCAGCAGACAATGGACCACCCAGGGCAGCCCTTAGCATCTAATGGCATCCCATGGAGGGAGGCTGCGGGTGCGCGGATGCGTGTGCGTGAGTCTTCGGAAGCGCATTGTCAGCCCCATTAATGTTGATTATACGCTAATGTAAAAGAGCTTGGACAGTCGCCGATCCTTGTCCCTGTCCCCATCGCTATCCCCTGCCATTGTCCCAAAGCCGGGATCTCAACCACAATGCAATTTAGTCGCGGCCGCGGCTGTGGCTGCGATGGCAGCGCGACTCGTGCAGCTGCTTTAAGTGCGGGAAATGAAGTTTTTCACTAGTTTGTTTTTCGCGAGCCCCGCCAGCGAGTGAGTTCTGGCTCCTCTGCTCAGCTCTGCTCCGCTACTGCAATGGGCAGGTGTGTGTTGCCACTGGCTCCCAGGGGATAATTATAATGCCATTAGCATGTTTAGTCCGCAATCAGATTTGGTTGTGGCGCTCCCCCTTGGAGTCCGCTTAAATTGGCTGCGGCCGTGGTAATCCTGTCGAGCTCTCTCCGCTGACTGCTTCTCGTTTTGGCCCCTGCTCCATTGCCATGCAAATTCTAATAGAAAGTTAAATGTTTATTTACGCAGTCAAGCCAGCGGAAGTGGCAAGTGGCAAGTGGTTGGGCGTGGCTGGTGTGGCGTGGCGTGGCGTCGCGCAGTGCCTCCCCAACTATTTTGTCGCATTTTGCATATTGCAAATAGCCAAAGGACACAGCTACAGACCCCCAAAGCCAGCTATTCAGTTAGCCCCCCGTTCCGCTTCCCTCTGGAGAAAGCAATTTCAACTTTACCATTCGAGGACAGCCATTTCTTTTTCCGGCTTTATCCCCCCCTACATGATTCTCCTAAGCTGATTTCATTACTGTTGGGGAGGGGGGGAACTCTGAATGCTGTTCTAATTTAAGCGACACTCAGCAGGAAAATCCCGGACAAACAGGAAAAGTTACGAAGAAATTTCTACAACAGATGACTCCACATGTCCCGGAAATGTTGGTGAAATATTTATAGAAATTCTGTTGCACTTTGTACGCTGCTGGCGGAGGAGGAGGAGCAAGAGGAGGAGTGGCACTCTCTACTGAATTGTCTCGAGGAGAGATGCAAAATGTGCGAAACACTTACTGCTCTCAGGGAGTAAAGTGTTGAGAGCAAACGAATTGGTTCAGACAACTCAACCCCAAAGCTGCTTTGGCCATAATTTAAGGTTGTCCAAACGAGTCGCCTTTGGGCCACTGTTTCTTTTTGAGGCCAAGTGCAGGAGGGGAAGTCTCCCTGTCTCTGAGTCATGGTGCACTTCTTGGCGGTTTCCAATCGTAACCTCATTTCCTGCCGGTTTTCCAGCACGCGCCAGTGGGGCTGTCGGTGGCCAGGGGCGGATCCTTTTGCCATTTGGCAGGGCCACAAATCGCTGAATACCTTCTAAGGAGGGCGACCTTTGTCTGAACTTCAAGGATTTTTGTTTATTGTTGCCAGAGCCAAGAATAAATGTTGGCCTGGTCGCTGCACTAGACAGGGAGCCAGGAAGCCCGATAGAGCACGCGGTCCGCGGGGGATAGGGGCGGGAAGTGGAAACTTATTTTCGTTTGCCAACGCATTGAAATCTTCCACTCGATTTGAACTCCAACTTTGCCGTTGCCAAAAACCGGTCCCCGTGCTTACCCAACCCCACCGCCCCGCCGCATGCCCAATGGAAACTCTAACGCATCACTAAACGCGCTGCACAAAAATAAATTCTCCACAAAAACTTGCAGGTGAACTTCGCTGGCAGCGCTTTTGTGGGCCTCACCCACACACAACCTTCATGCCCGCCAGCCCCATCGTCCCGGGCCACCATCGTTCCATCGCTCCGTTTCCCTGGCACTCTATGGCACACTGTTAAAATTAGCATGCGACGGGGGCGACTCGACGACAAACTGTTGATTCTACACGGCTTTGTGTGGCACACTGCTGCTCAGTCGGGCGAGGGCTCGAAGGAAAGTATCGCAGAGTCTATAACGAGCGACCTTATCATTTTAGCATTTCACACAAAAGCCTAACCCAGGCTTCAGTTCAGTCCCCAGTTCAGCCAGCTCCAGCCATCCCCAGCTCCAGCTCATGCGCCTGGCTCGTGTCTGCCCCAAACATGGCTGGTGGCAGGAAAACTGAAACTCAAACTGGGATTCATTCAACTTTACGCTAATGTCACATGCTTTGATTACAGCAGCGTGAAATTTTATTGATTGGCCGGCTAACGTCACATGAACGGTGGGTGGGGCCAGCCAGGTTCAGCTCCGTCGACCAAATGATCCGGTGGGGCAGGCGGCGGCGCCATTGATGGCCCAAGCATTGAGAAACCCATCAGATTGGATGCACTCGATGATGTGCACCACTCAAAGATAAGGCTGACAGGTGGAAATCTGAGATAGTTCAATACCTAGAATTTGTTGTGTGCATTTACATTTTACATTTTGTTGAATATTTCTTTAAATATTTATATAGAACTGCTATGGCAGTGCACAGCCTCGAAGTTTGCTCCTAGTTCTAGTTCTGCCCTACCGTTGGATGTCCCAAACGAAATAACTTAGTTAATACGCCCAGGATTCTCAGAATTCCTCGCTGGCTTTGGTTAACGTACGTCCAAGCGTTCAATTTCACTTACAGTGTCCTTCACACCGTTTGCTTTTGTGTGTGTGGCTCCACTCGACGAGCATATTAACCGTGGCCCGTTCTGTTCCATTCCATTTCGGGCGTATCTTACACGAGTATGTAGTGTCGTGTATGGGGGGCTGTAGTTTTTATGTATAGCCCCTCTTGACAGCTCGAGATTTTACTCTTCTCCGCCCTGCTACGCGATGCGATGGCTGCCATTCCACTGATTGCTTACAATGTGCTCGCTCGTCCTTCATCCCACTACAGAGCTGCACCACAGACCATCCAGAGCACTCCACCTCCTGCTCGGCACGCTGTCCTCATTTCATTTTTTACAAAATGCGAAAATCCCTCTTCGAGCCAGAGTTGTCGTCGTCGTCATTGCTGCTAAAATTGAATTGGAATTGCTTCAGCTTCAATGGCAGGCAAACGACAGGCAATCTGTTGAGTCTCCTCTGATTGAATGAAGACGAGGACCCATGCCCAAGCCCACGCCCAGGACCAAAACTGAGACCGAGACCGAGACCAGGACCAAGTGAAGAGTGGAACGAATGCGCGTAATGCGCTCGAATGGATGCGGCGGCTTCGATGAATCCTGCCTGCCGCCTGACTGAATGCCGCTCGCAGATAAATACATACATATGTACATATGTACGTCTGTATGTTCGAGACCGATTTAATGATAATACTTATGTTGTGCGACATTTATTATCCAGCATTTTCAGAAATGCAAGGAGATTATTACAAATGGGATGTCTTGACGGTGCTCTGACCTTGATGGGGCTCCCCAACTACAGGAGCGAACAATTCTTATAATGGTTAGGCGTTCCGTTATAATTATCCAACCAATTAGCAGGACAATAAACTATAGAACAACAACTTAAACTGCGGTTTTAATAGGGCAAACTCAAGCCTGTACGCTGAAAAAAATGTTTATACTATTTGATTATTCCCACTTTTTCAATGCGTATACTTTTCCTCGTATAAAAATCATGACCTTAACCAAATTCGCTATCGAGAACTGTTTATGGCAGAACTGCCAATTCCATTAGCGTCTCGGCAAATCAAAAACATCAAATTATCCAATCAGCGCATATTTATAGTCTGATTAGCACAATTATGATAAAAAAGCAGCAAACATGTTTGCCATTCCACGATAAGCCAACAAATAAGATTAAGAAAACAGATGTACACACGATCTGCGTACATTCCTATGTACATATGTTTCACATTCGTTGTAGAATTTTCTGTGCAAAAACAAAAAGAACAAATTACAATTACAACTGTGAGTGGGAGAACAATTACTGTAAACAAATGATATTGTTTTTTGGGAAGGGGAGGGAGAGCGTATTCTGCGCTCTTCCATTCAACGAACACAGCTGTTTGGCGTTTAACAACACCGACGAGACTCTCTCTCTCTGAGAGAGAGCACAACCGCCACTATGAGAGCAAGTAGAGTTGTCAGGCACTACTAAAGAACCACCTACGCTTTTACAATTGTTTCAATATGTGCCAAATGCCACTTCAAAATACGTTTGAGTCCAAATCAAGTCAGTAATATTTAATTAGGAAACGCAATATTTGATACTTATTTCAAAGGTGCAAGCACTTTTACTAAATTGTAGTGTTTATATTTTGTACGGGCGCATGCCTGGCAACCCTTGCGCTCTCCCGCGCCGCCGCTCTACACACGTCATCAGCTGGGCAGAAACAACAACACAACACAACCTTCTTTCGTCATCAGATGTATTTCTGTTGTGCCACTGCATTTTATTTCGGTTTAAGTGCAGAAATATTTATAAAACAAGCAGACAAATTGCTTTAGTGGCTTCCAACCCGAATCACGTGCAAGTGCCCGAAAAGTGGCGCCTCAGTGAAGCAACAGGCTGTCTCTGACAATTGGAGAGAGGCGGACGTGTGTGTGACGTGCATTGACATTGAATCACATTCGATTCACGGTTTCTCTGCCAAGTGCCAAGCAAGCAGAGAGAAAGCAAAAATAAAACGAGGAAGCGTTGGTGGCTACGCCAGCAGCACTACCAACATCTATAGCCCCCGTATCAGCTGGTCTCTGTGCGTAAGGCAAATTTATTATTAATTGTGCCACCGGGCAGTAGTGCGCGGCGCGTGTTCGACTACATTCCCAGCAGGGTTCTCAGTGCAACAGCAGCAGCGAGGGCAACAACTACAACTAACGAGAGCAGCCACAACTGGATTTTGTAATCGACAGTGAACTGCGAGCCCCAGACACAGACACAGACAGAGGCACAGCCAGAGCCCCAGCCCCAGCACTGCATTTAATCAAAACATTTTGTGTTGTGTAATCGACCGGCAGCAGCGAAAAAAAAACACCAAATATGAGCAACGACGCCGCAAAAACTCAGGAGGTGTTGGCCAAGGCAAAGACCGCCCCTAATGCTATCAAATTTCTGTTCGGAGGTCTCTCCGGCATGGGAGCCACCATGGTTGTCCAGCCCCTGGACTTGGTGAGTACCGGAATCAATTGATTTGTGGATAGCAAATGCCAAAGTTCATCCCTGAAGAGGTAATAATCCCAGTCTCCCACTCTGTTCGTTCTAGGTAAAGACACGCATGCAGATCTCAGGGGCCGGTAGCGGCAAGAAGGAGTACCGCAACTCCTTACACTGCATCCAGCAGATAGTCAGCCGGGAGGGACCCCTGAGTCTCTACAAGGGAATTGGTGCGGCTTTGTTGCGTCAGGCCACCTACACCACCGGGCGTCTGGGCATGTACACCTATCTGAACG
The DNA here is from genome assembly GCA_009664405.1 of Drosophila bifasciata. Lineage (NCBI taxonomy): Eukaryota > Metazoa > Arthropoda > Insecta > Diptera > Drosophilidae > Drosophila > Drosophila bifasciata. The sequence continues at coordinate 11,440,149 of CM019044.1, forward strand.
ACCTCTACACGGAACGGTTCGACAGGAACCCCAATGTGGTGGACAGCATGGCCATGGGAACCATTGCTGGAGCTTGCGGCGCCTTCATCGGTACCCCGGCCGAGGTGGCTCTGGTGCGTATGACCTCTGACGGACGCCTGCCGATTGCGGAGCGACGCAACTACACGAATGTGGCGAATGCGCTGACGAGGATTACCCGCGAGGAGGGTCTGGCGGCGCTCTGGCGTGGCAGTCTGCCAACTGTGGGAAGGGCCATGGTCGTGAACATGACCCAGCTGGCCAGTTACTCGCAGTTCAAGACGTACTTCCGCGACGGACCGCTGCAGATGAAGGAGGGCATCAAGTTGCATTTCTGCGCCAGCATGCTGAGCGGTCTGTTGACCACCATGACATCTATGCCGCTGGATATTGCCAAGACTCGTATTCAGAACATGAAGACCATCGATGGCAAGCCGGAGTACCGCGGCACTGCGGACGTTCTGCTTCGTGTTGCTCGCCAGGAGGGTGTCTTTGCCCTGTGGAAGGGCTTCACACCCTACTACTGCCGCCTGGGACCGCACACGGTCCTGACCTTTATTCTGTTGGAGCAAATGAACCAGGGCTACAAAAAATACGTTCTAGGTGTGGAGACTAACTAGCTCTGGATTGTAGTGTGCTGCCTGTTAAACTTTGTTAAAGCTGAAACTTGTCCGGATGAGCAGCCGCCCAGCTGGCATCTGGTCGGTGAACGGATTCCAAAACTATCAACCATTGCAATACCACCCAGAAAAGAGAACCTGATGATGTAGGACGGACAATATAACTAGGAACGAACGATGCTACCGATCGATGAATGTGTGTGCGAATGCATGTGCGTGTATATAATGTTAAGGTTAAACCAATGTAGGGCATTTAAATGTCGGCAATTCCGGTGACAATATTACATGATTATGTCAATATAGTATATATATCTCGATGTTGAGACAGTTTTTTCTGTAGCGCCTTAAATTGAAAGTGGATTCTCAATAAAGCACAATTTGATCAACCTGCCTGCCCCATTACTGTATCGATTATCCTGATGGGCCACGTTGCGTGTCTATGGGATTCCAGCTACAGTAAATGCCAATAAAAAGGGAAAGAGAGCTAAAAAATTAGTTTCTTTTCAAGAGCTGTCCATTTGGAGAGCTTCCACTGTACTTGTCCGTTCATCAAAGTCATTTGTGGGTGGCTTGTCATGTGTACCGAGAGTGGGTGTGCTTGGAGCCATACGAGTATGTCATTATTGCATATTAATTATACTATATTGTGTGCATGCACCTTTCTCACCGTCCCCCGCTTAACTACCTGCCACAGCTACTGTTTGTTTGCTGATACCTCTGATAAGTCTTATCAATGTTGATGGATCAAAGTATAAATCCACTCGATAAACTCCACCCAAAGCTTTACTTTCCCTTCTTAGTGGGTATCTGGCGATTTCGCTTTCATTGATAAGGGAAACCGCGTTGATAACCTTTGGTACATGCCATTTCGGTTTTAGTTTAATTAACAGTTCTGCCATAAAGTCTTCGCACGTACTATATCTGTGGATTGTGGCCATGTATAAAGTGTTGCCTCTTGATTTCTGCTTCGATTGTTCTGTGCTTTTTATGCCACTTTTATTGTGGTACAAAATAAAATTTTAAAACAGCGCAAAAAAAGTCCTCCGTCGTGCCCCTAACAGCCTGAATTTTTGTTGATTTTCTTCTTGTTTTTTTTTAGCCAGAATCTTTATTTATTACAAACTGACCATAAAGCATCTCTGGCGAATTTATTTAAAAAGTTTTTTATTATGCCATAAGTTTGTTAACTGGAGCGTTACAGTTTTCGTGTGGCGGAAGTCGTGGAGGTAGTCGTAGCAGGATGGGGTGCGGCTGGCAATAATAAGCGAGAATTACCCCAAAAGCCACAGGCAAGAATCGCATATTAAATTTATTTTATTAGAGTTTCGAGAAAGGGGGGACCAGAGTCTTCCGGCTTAGGCGCCCCCCGGCTACCAAATAGTATTTGGGTAATAAAATTTTTCCGCTTGGCAAGAATTTCCAGGGGCTCCCCGTCCAGGACTCCCCCTCCTCTAGTTCGTACAACAAATCAAAAGTTTATCTCGTAAATAAAGGAGCAGAATCTTACTTGACCACGGGCCACACAAAATGGCTACAAGCACTCGTATTAAAATTGCCCTGGTCTTACTTACTGGAAGTCTAAGTCGTCTCTACAAACCTCATCGAATGGTTTTTCTTTTGGCCAGTGAAAATTGGGCTGTGATTTTCGTGGAATTCTTTGCAATAGCCAGCGAACCTGTGCCACATCTGGGTCCGGTCGCCTGCTGGTGTGTTCGCATCATGGACAAGCCGCTCGGGGTGCTATTCTCCAAACAATGGGTATGATTGGGGATATGATTATGAAACTGTATATTTTATCACGTTTCTGTACGAAATGTGCCTTATAAAAACTTGTATGAATCATCAGAAATGAATTACTTAGACAAGAGTACAAGGATCTATAAAGATCAAATCGGTAGCATATTCCAGGGTGTCACAGAGTCCAGCATCCCAGCTGCAAAATGAACAAATGCTCGTTTTATTTTGTCGAAATTTGGTCCGATTGATTTTGGCATTAATGCGTTTTGGGAGCCCCCAAGGCGGCCCAGCTATGTACATACATTGAGGGATAGAAAGGGGCAGGAAAGGGGCCAGGTCTGATATTGGTATTGGGTACAGGCCGGAAAATGGCGAAAAGCCAACGCTGGCGGACAGCAGTTCCCCGTGGTCATGGGCACATAATTCAACGTTTTCAGTTAACTGGTTTGGCTGGACGGGCTGGTTTTGGCCGCTTCGTGGATGGTTAACCGGCTCGTTCGTCGGTCATTTGCTAGTCGTATTGTTTTTCCGCTGCTCTTTATGTTACGCTAATTGCAATACGATGCTGAGCCGATCCGCGTCGAATGGACTGGAGTGGAGTGGACTGGAGGAGGAGCTGAAGCTTGAGCCGAGCTGAAGCCAGGGGCGTCAAACTAATTGCTTTTGCAAAACATTTGAAACGCGCAAGTTTTTCAATTTATCTATTTAGTCCTGCCACCACCCTATCCCCTATTCATATACCCATCCGTATTCAGTCCGATCCCTCTATTCCCTTGAATATTCCATGACAGAGATACAGATTCATCGCGAGCAAGGACAATGGCAGGACGAGCCGGCAAGGCACTTTGCATTGCCCAACATTTTGGTAGCAAGGGTGAGGGGTTGTGTACCCAGAGAGGAGAGGGGAAAATGTAAGCAGACGTGCGCGCCGCCAGCGGAAACGGAAATGCAGAACAACTGCTCTGTGTGCTGTGTTGTGTTGCGTTGTTTCCCGTTTCTATATTTTCAACCCCTCCCCTGCCATTGTTTCTCGCCGTCCGATGACGACGACGACGACGACGACAGTGTCGCCAACCCAAATTTCCTTTGCAACTTCCTCTTTCCCATTAGTCCTGTATATAGAAGCGAGCGTGCAACTAGCGCTCGAGATTTAGTCGGGGAAAACTGGAAAGCGGACAAGTAGCGCTCATCGCACACACTCAAGCACTTGGGGAAACTTTGCTCTGCCGGTTGAAACTTCTTAAATTGATTAGTATGTTGTTGGGTGGTAGCCAGGGGACGTTGTGGGGCAGCATTAGCCAAGTGGCTGCATTTCAATTAGCCCTGCCAGGCCATACCAAACATGCTTATGGGAGGATCATCGAGATGGCTGTGGGCTGGGCGGCGGAGAGGTGGGCTTATTCGAAAACTTTCTTGAGACTTTCAAGCTACTTCTCCGCTCCATTGAATGCACTGGAAAACTCACCGAAAGTGTTGTTTTCCCTCGTGGTTTGTTGCTGGTTTAAAGATTGCCAATGATTGGGTGGCTGGCTGAGAGATAATGTTTGAGCTTAAAGCCGGAATAGTTGCTCCATCATCACCTCTCTTTTGGGTAGTCTTCCGGGATTCCCCTAACGCTCTGCTCCTTTTGTTTTGCGTTTCCCCTGTTATTTGTGTTGAGTTTTTGTTTTTTTGGTTTCCGCTCTCCTTGTAGGAGTTCCTTCTGTTATTTAGTGAAAATTGTCATTTGTCAAGTTGGTCGGGCCAAGGGGGCGGTGACGCCACAGCCACTGCCACACCCACTCGGCCACACACATCAGCAAACCTCAAAAACCTTAAAGCAAACCAAAAACAACAAAAAAAATATAAGAAAATCAAGCGCTGGCTGCCGGGGAACTTTTCTATTGAGTGGGAAAAAGTTTTCACCATGCTCAGCTTTTATTAATGCGCTCTCGAGTCCCTGCACACTCACTCTTATTTATCTAAAAATCCCAGTTACCCTCAATACTCCCCCCCGTCCTTTCAGTTCTTGGTTAACTTTTCCCTGTTTCAACTTTGGCTTTGATTTTGCACTTGGCTCAGTAAATTCTGTAAATTGGCTCACGGAAAGTTGCAAATGAACACTGTTGATGGCAAATCCTGTTGGCAAATAAAATATCCTGTTTCGTGACATGCGAAAGCAATTTTTAATCCGGTTTCTTTTCCCATTTAACAGTCGCTCTTATGCAGAATGCATTTTAATTTATTTAATTGAATTCAATTTGTTACAAATGGCCAACGAGTCGCGCACCATTTTGCTTTATTTTTTTTTTGTCGCAGGATTTATTGAAGCGTAAAATTTAAGACTTGTAATTTAGTGACGAGAGTGCGAGAGAGGGAGAGAGCCCGAGAGGAGAGTTTTACGACAGACAGAGGCGTACAGAGAGATGTGGTGGGGTGGGGTGGGAGCGGGCGAAAAGAAACAACTACCAGTGTCAATGTCGTTGTTGAGCTTGCGGCTCATCAGCATCCTTGCTGCTGTACTGCTGCAGGATACCCTTGAGCAGGATACTATCATTGTGACAAGATGTTTGTCCGTTCGCAGTTAATACTATTTTAATGCAGTTTTAATGAAGAACTTTGAAGATCTGATCATCACAGAGCTGCCTATTCCTACAATCAGTGGATACAATCGAAGTAACAAACCCTTGGCGAATCTCCCACTTTCGATTTTCCTATGCAGTCAACCAAAGAAGATCCGAGTGGAATTTATGGAACAACTTTATTTGTTTATGCAGATACTTCAACCTTTCTTAGCAACCTGTACTCTAAGATGCTCGATCGGCAAGTGTATTTGCCGCGTGGCTATATGTTTCTTACTTGCTTGTGCTGCTGGGCCACAGGACATGTATAGTACTTACTGTACGCGAATGAAATCCATTGAAGGCCAGTTGCAGCCACGGGGGGTGCCACGTTCACGACGCGTCTCATGTTGCCAGCTCCTGATGCTGCTGCTGTTTTGCTGTTGGCCAACAACTGAATGGGCCCGTAATTTGTACTTGCATTCATGAACAGCAGCCAGCAGCAGTCTGTCCGTCCATCTGTCCGTCTCTCCGTCTGTCTGTCTGTCTGTGTGAGTGCGTGAAGTTATTTAACATATACTCGCGCAGAGGCAGGCGGAAAAAGAATGTGCCGGCTGGGCCTTCGCTGGGGCCATGGGCAGGCAGGCCATTCCGTACCGCTCCGTTCTGTCAAGGTCAGCCCAAGGATAACGCGAATTTACGTGCTGCCCCACACAAACTTCGTCACTTTAGAGGGGGGGTAGGAAAGGGCAGAGCAGAAAAGAAGAGAACGCTGTACCATATTTCATCCTTTTGTTTCGCTTCACTCATACTCGTACATGCATATGCTCTAGAGCTCATGTCCTTCAGCCTTTATGCGTGTGTGTGTGTGTGTATGCGTGTGTTTGTGTTTTTTATTCAATTTTTTATTCTTCACAAAAGCTGAAAGACAGAGAAGGAAATTGCTTGTGTTTATGTTTGCCCCGATGTCGGCGATAATCCACTGATGTCATTTGGCCTGCTTCAGTGCATTTCCCTCTGCCATTTAAGTTGCTCCTTCGGCTCCTTTTTTTCCTTTGGCAGCAACTAAACTTCATATCTCTATCGACAGCTTGAAGTTTCCAGATATCATTTTTGGGGGGGCTTCTCTCTGGTGGTGCTTCTGCTGCTGTTTTCTGTTGTCTATGAAAATTGTTCACGCATCCGGAATTGTGCAGAGCTCAGAATTTACGCTTCAATTGAAAATTGCCAGTGTTTGTGTGTCATTAGACATTTAGAACAATGTGTTGCCATCACAGCCGCCGTGACAAAAGGAAACCCAAGCACACACATCAACATCAACACCACTCCCAATCGCAATACCCAATACCCAATCCCCAATCCCCCAGCCCAAACTCAAACTCAAACTCAAACCCAAACATCAACTCCAATAACAATAACCCCACCATCTAGAAAGGAATCTCCCACGCCAGCTAAAAAAAACTGTGAACCTTTGGCATTGACACGTAGTCGAATATTGTACAATTTTTGTATATATATATTTTACACATTTGAATACCCTTCAAGAGGCAATTCTGACTCTGATGGGTCGGAGAATTGGGTTAGTGATGTCTGTCCATTTTTGCTCTAGCTGTATCTTTTCACTGGGCATTATTTTGGAGTACCTTTCATAGCAGATATCTAGCTTGAAGGGTATTTGAGCTTCGCTTTCGATGCTAACCATCATCCTTTGGTTGTTCATTTTTGGCTGGCAAATAACAAGGACTTGTGGCCAGGGGAGGCGACACCAGTGGCATTGCTGTTCACTTCCTAGGTTCCTAGGCCATTCCCATTTATTAATAAATGGTTAAATATAACCGAAGCTACCCAACGCACAATGGCAGATTGGCGAAGGACTCGGCCGCACCCCGGCAGACTCTACGCCCACTACGTGGCCCATACTGTGCTGCTGCTGCTGGTGCTCCTCCGAAAATAGCTAAGGCATTGTGTAGAGATATGGAAAATCGAACAGGGAACAGGGAACACAATGAAGCTGCGCTTGAACTGCCTCATCAGGTGGGGCACATTGCAGAGGGTATCGCCCCCCCTCCTCCTTGGCGGTGCGGCCTCTGCTCAGTTCATTGAATTTGACTTGTTGTTTGTTTTATTTCCAGACGCGCTTTAATGTCGTTTATATTTATACAATTTGGGCGCCAGGCACTCTATTCTCCTACCATCCATCCCAAAGTCCTTGGCATCAAGTCAGTGCAAGTGCCCCGTCGCGGGGGCATGCTACCAACAATACACAATGAAAGGGTCGACCGAGCGCTTTTTTACAACAGGGATACCAACGGCGCCTTTTACGATACAACCGTCAAGACATTCTTTCAGCCTTCCAGCCAGCCAGCCATCCATCCATCTCGACATTTTCGAATCGGTTGTCTTGTGTCTCCTTTTGGCCACTGTCTTGCCGCAGTTCATCAATTTATTTAGCATTTTTATGCGCCCTGCTTCAGCAGAATTGCTTAGAGCAGCTTTATTGATTTCATTAGCGGCTTTTAAGGGGCAATAAAGAAAGCGACCCACTCTCACCCAACCATCCCCCATCCATCCACTGTGATGCATATTCAATAGGATTTCACCCCGTCCATTTTGGGCTTGTCAAAGGTTTTTGCGCATTAATAATTTACATCTCGAATGCAATAAATAGCTGTTTGCACATCGGCAAACTGTGAGCAATGACTTGTTTCATTAAAGCCGCTTTTTTTCCACTTAAAAAATTCATAAATGTTGATGCCACAATCCATCCAGAAAGCCCACCAAGCAACACAGCCACAGACAACCCATCCATCCATACAGGGAGCGGCATGACGGTGGGGGGTACTCAGCTTTTTACAGCTCTGGTTAAATTTGTGTACAACATTGTGACTCTTTAGCGTTTTGCGGTTGCATGCTGTAAGTGCCTTTTGATTTCATTACGACGCTCATTTGTTCTTTCTTGTCGAACATCGATTTTTACGATGCTCTTACCCATAATAATATTCAGCTGAATTTGCCTCAATTCCGGCCCAGAGTTTTCCCACAGTTTTCATCAGTGGAAGGAGAGAGAGCGTGCAATGGCATTGCTAGTTTGTGCTTTAAAACTCTGCCATATGATGGAAACGAAATCAGCATGAATGAAATCGATAGAAAATACCTAGAATATTTTAAGTATGAACTGGCTTACATTTAAATTATAGTTTACATAATTTTCCATCACTTCTTTTCATTTCTCATTTCCAATTGGGAACGAATTTTTATCCATACCTGAAACTCTTGCATTCAATCAAAAGGGAATCAGCTACCCCTTACATCATTGAGATTTATATTTTAAGTATTTTCGCGGAATTCCCAAACAGTGACAGGGCTAGCTCCTCCCTAAAACAACGGATTTTTCCCTCATTAAACCCTTTCCTTGAACCAGAGACAGTGAGGCAGCATTATAATCAACCAGACAGGCTGAGCTGGTCTGCTATGTACATACATACATATGTACACTTGTATTTTTTGTGTATAATTAAACGTATTATGAATTGGCGAAGCGGAAATGCCAGACAGACAATTTGTAATTGTGTGAGACTGACACACCCCTAACCGCACACACACACACACGCACATAGAGCCGAATTCCGGACACACAAAGGCTGGTGGCAGATAGGCAGAGGGACGGAACTGAAATAGAATCCGATTCCAGAACATAAGCTTCGAGCAATAATCCAAACAACCGAATAAAATACCCCAACACACTGGGAGACTCGTGAGACACCACGCGAATTTGACTTTGCCCAGCAACAAAGTCATCAAAACCATGATTGCAATACATACACAGATACAGATACAGATACTCGTATTTGGGGCAACACAATTTTGCCACCAAAATCGCTGAAGGAGGAGTAGCAACAGCAGAAGAGGGTGAAGAGGGAGCACAACTACTAGGAGCTGAATAGAGCAGCGAACTCCAAGTCCAATGCCACATAATACAAACCCAAAACGTGGAGACAAACACGCATTTCGGTTCATTAACCAAGCCCAACAAAAGAAGCGTAGGAGCCAGGATGTGGCCACAAGCAAAGGATGGAAAGAGTGAGTGAGATGCGGTGGGGGGTGGGGGTAGGGCATGTGGCATAAGAATGATAGGATAGGAAGAAGCATACCCAAGAGATAGAGAGGGTGAAAAGCACTAGTAGCTAACGGAAACAAAATTACCAGCGAGCAAATAAAATGTCGTCGAGGGTTTGACGCTCACCATTCAACGCTCGACATTCTGCTCCAACTTCAATGATAAGCTTGGATGCGGCTAGAACGGGGGAATGCTGATGCTGATGGGGGTGTAAGGAGGGGGTTATTGTGTGCAGCTTGCGCAATGCCATGCAACGTTTCTTTTTTATTAGTTCTGCGCTTATCCACCATTTTGGCAGTCGTTATTTGGCTGATTACGGGGCCAGGACAGAACTGTAACGCGAAAGCGTCTCCACCAGAACTGATGTGTATTTGACCTCCACTCCACACACACACACACACATTTGTAGTTGCTGTGCAACAAAGTCTGTGACCCGGTGAAGGTGTGGCAGCTTCAGATTGGCCACTCATGTGGAAGCCACACAAACCCCACCCACCCACTAGTGTGACCCTTTGGCCATGCCATTCGCATTCGCTTTCGCATCTGTATCTCTGCGCTTTTGTATCTCTATCTGTATCTCTGTGGGTTCAACTTTGGGTCATTAGTGTGGTGGCAATGCTGTGGGGTTTGCTGTGTGCCCTCCCAGGTCTCTTGTTTATTTTCTCATTAGTGAGTCAATACACGTCGCACGTTTTGTCCCCCACATTGTTGTCGACAATGCGAATGCAGGACGGACACTTCCACTACCCCTACACGGATGGCTTAGAGGTGGGATTGGGAGTAGGAATGGGGGTGGCGCAAATCCCCTGCACAGCTGCTGTATCATGTGTGTGAGTTGGCTGTGTGTACTCGGGCGAGTGGTTTAAGATGCGCGGCTTGCAGTTCGCACTTTGCTGACTGACTGCAACTTTCAGCTGTCTATCCATCCCAGCCCCCTGAGTGACTGACTGACTGCCCCGACAGCTCATACTTGCCCCAAACAGCCTCCTCTGGCAGCAGCGTGTGAGTGTGAGTGTGGTGCAGTGGCCAGGGGGCAAAAGGGCCACCGTAAAAAGCACTCGTTCCCAGAATGATCCGAAAATGTAAAGTGTAAACTTTTTGCCAGTTGTTTGCTGAACTGGCATTGCACTTTGTCTTCTTGCTTGGCTGGCCATCGGACCCATCAGAACATCAAGTGTGGCATCATCCACTCCCCAATCCCACTCCCCCCACCAATTCACTCTCTGCCACTCTCTCTGCCTGAATAAAGAATAATCTTTTTTCCCCAGCAAGACCGCAAGTCCTGCAAGGATGCCCGAGCTGAAAATTAAAATAAGACAAAGTCATCGTTGAGTGTTCTCGATATTCTGTTCTTACATAGTTTTCGCTTTTTAATCTCTCTTTTTGTGTAATTGTATACATACAACATACATACTACATACGCATACATACACATACACATACAATATATACTATATACTCGTATGTATAGAAATTTAAGTGGTTTTGCAGTACACAGATTATAGATTACAGTTTACAGTTTACAGCGGACGATTTGCCTCTGACTCTTGCACTCTGGCCATATCTTAATGCAATCTGAGCTGCCCATTCAACGGCTGCTCTTCTAAGATGCTTAAATGGCTAACATACACACGCACACATACACACACACACATGGAAATCTTTACAATTACAGTTACAGATGGGCGGACATGGGTGTTAGGGATTGGGTTTCAGAGGGTAGATACTAGATACATATATATGTTTGTCTGTTTACTTACAGCTAGACATGCACACACACACACAAACAAATAGTTACACACACACACCACAAAGTACTCTAGGAGCTATTTCTCTTATGTTCTATACATATTCAATATTAATAATTGCCATTTGTTATAGTTTTTTCTTTTTTGTCTTTCTTGTTGTTGCTTTTGTTTCTTGCTCCTCTGCTTTTACTTTTGCTGTTGCTCTTGCTTTGCTTTTCTTTGTTTTTTGTGCTTGCTTTTCTATGTATTTATTTGCCTTCGTTTTTCATTTCATTTCGCTTTGTTTGTTTTGAAAACAATGAGCAACATTTTTCCTATCCTCTCTCTTCCTCTCGTCGCGAGATGATGATTTGTTTTGTTCTTTTCTTTTCTGTTCCCGACCCATCCACTAAAATGACGTATCGCCATTTCGATTAGTTTTTCGCCCCCCTCGGGCCAGTCGTCAGCCTGGGGCATTTTCATTTTTAGCGGAGCGGGAAAATCAATTCTAATTGCACGCATTAATTATTGCAAAATCGAAATCGAATGAGCACTCACTCAAAGGCAGAAAGAACCCTTTGATGGATTACTGCACGTCAAGTTGCCCTCTCAACTATTAAGTAAATATCTGAAGCACACTTAACATTCACTCTATGTATGGTACATATGTCTATTGCTATGCTAACCAAAAGAAACAAAAAGGACCTCCTCCTTCACTCGCTTTGACAATCTAAATGTGAGAGTAAGAAAATGCCTTGAATGGTATGCTACACTGCACTGACTTGGTACTGAGATTTCAAAGCTGCCTTGCTGGCACAGAGTTAAATTCATTTTAGACCCGTAATGTTTAAGTTAGTTTCAGTTGGTACAGAAATACAGTTGATTATAGACAGAGAGTAACAGGCAAAGAGTGGACTTGTAGCTATATACATACAGTATTGTAGAGTAAGTTTATTATCTATTATTGGAAAAGGTGTTTTTTTTTTGTTCTGATAGATAGTCAGGTACGTGGACAGGTTGAAGACGTAGCTTTCAATGGCTAAGACGTTTGAAAAAAATCATATACAGAACAAAATATTGTACTCTAGTGGATAACATCTATATAATGGAAGATCTAAGATATGACGAACTAATTGTAACAACTAATTCACACTATGCAACACACCCCATCCGCCATCGCATCATTCGGCATCTGAAAAGGATATTTGTGGGGTGGTGGAGTATCCTTAGTTAGATTCTCTGTTGCATAGTGTTCTATCACCAATCGATAAGCTAATGAGAGACTAGGCAAAGGCTAGAGATCGCCATATGTATATATACACACACACACACAGATCTATGGAGGGTTTTCTTAATGCTAGCTTACTGGGCTGGGGATGTCCGTTAGTGATTCTGTGATTCTCTGACTGGCTGACTGAGTTTACTTTACCGAGGAGCTGGAGGAACTGGAGGCCGCCTCCGGCTGGCATTCCAATTGCGGTATCGTCTGCACCAGAGCCACACCGATGCTCTCACTGTCACTGTCGCTGTCCTCGTCATCGTCCACATCGCCCAGTGTGGTGATCTGGCTCTGCACACTCTGACGCTGCTCCAGGACTCTGTGCTGATGCTGATGCTGGTGCTCCTCGGCGGTATCAGTGAGCGAGATAGCCGAGATGGTGTCCACACCGCCAAGAGCTGGGGCCGTGGGCGAGCTCAGCGAGGAGTTGGAGCTGCGCAGACGCCTCATGCCCGCCATGGGCATGAAGGATACGTGGTGACCCGAGGAGTTCGACGGTCCCATGCCGCCCGGCGTCAGAGCCAGGCTGGAGTGCTTCAGGCTGGGTGCCACAGGAGTGTTGGCCGCACTCACCGACCCACCGCCTCCAAGGCCGAGAGCCGGCTCGAGCAGCAGAGTGGCCGGCACGGAGGCTATGGTCAAAGTGGAGACCGATGAGGGCCTTGCCCCGCCCCCGAGGTGCAACGAGCTGGCAGAGGCAGCTGCCGCTGGCGGTGCAGTGATCGTCACTAACGTCTTGGCCGCACTGTTCACCGCCGACGTGGAGTTGTAGTCCCCGCGATGCTTCATCCCCGAGCTGCGGCGCCTGTCCCGGTGGTGGTGGCGATGGAAGCTCTGGCAGCGGGTGCACGATCGCTGCGAGGAGGAGGGCGTGGCCGTGCCCGAGGAGTGATGGTGGTGGTGGCCACTGCGGGAGCCGCCTCCAACTCCACCGCAGTTGCTGCCACCGCTGCAGGTGCTGCAACTGCTCAGCTGACGTCACATGAGCGTCCGGTCCAGCTGGTTCACCGAGTGGTAGCCAAAGGAGGTCGAGGCTGCCACCATTGCAGCGGCCACGTGGCACTGTTAGAAAGAGAAACAGAAGCAGAGGCAGAGGCAGAAACAGGAGCAGGAGCAGGAGGCGAACGGGACAGCACATAGAAACGGGAAGAAAGAGAAGGAAAAAGGCATTTAATTAACATTTTGTTGGTTTATTTGGCTTCAAGTGTTTTCATACAATTTGCAGGCAGTGTTGCTCTGTATAAGTGTGCGTGTGTGTTTGTGTGTGTATGTGTGTATGTGCACGTGTACGTGTGTTTGTGGCTGAAAACAATTTGCCGTTATAAACGCAGCAACCGCAACAGCAACAAAGCAACAAAGAGTGAAACAACAAAAACAACAACAACGACAGACACAAAGAGAGAATTGAGTGAGTGAGTGAGGGGCATATGGGGCATGGGGCATGGAGCATGGAGCATGGATTAGGCGGTAGACAGGAAGCGCCAACAGCAGCAGCAGCAGCAGCCACCACCAAAAACGACACAAAAACAACAACAACAACATGAACAAGAACAACAACAAGAACAGCAATAGGAAAATGTAGCAGCTTTTCCAGCATTCCTTTTCTGATTTTCTTATTTTCCTGTGCGCTTTATATCCGGGGTGCAGTAAAAGTCAAAGCAAAATGCATGATTGAAAGTAAAAAAATAGAAAAACAAAATGGAAAGCGAAAGAGAGCCAGTAAGAGAGCAACAACAAACAGCAAGAACAGGAAAAACAGAAACAGAAGGAAAAATTTGAAAAATAAACAGAAAAGAGTATAGCCTCGGTTGCCGAGAAGATTGATACCCTAGCAGATCGATCGTTGAAATTGTGCGGACATTATGATTCGATTTTGATTAAATTTTTGGCAGTATATATTAAGAAATAAATGAGCAATAGATATCAGATATACCGATTAGATTTTCATGCTTTTTGGATAGCTATAATGACACACAGACAATTACCCAAAATTAAAATATCTTATCTTATCTCTATCTTTTATTGAGTGACTTCCATTGCATTGTAAGCAACCGATCATAACCATACAATCTATATCTACATATCATCTGCAAGGGGTACGGAGAGAGCTGCCTGAAATTCGCTTTTCTAGCATTTCTTTTTAGACGCTGGGGCGTGCAGTAAAGCCAGCCCCAAAGCAAACAATAATACCAGTAACAACAACAATAACAAAGCGCCCATGTGAGAGTGTAGAAGGTGTGGATGTGTTCATGTCCGTGTAGGTGTTTGAGTATTCCTTCTGCCAGTCGAGGGAATACCAAGTGCCCATTGAGAGCTCTTTGTGTCTTACGCCTTTTGGTAGCTCTCTGCATGTTGCAAGTGCCTGTCCGGGAATTGTTCTTCCTGCCCTTCCAATCTTCTTCCGTCTTTCTGCCCCTATTCTCACCCCGCACTTTTCGGCATTCTCATCATCTATGCTCTGGCAATTCAATTACTTTGTTACGGTCGCCTGCCCTGGCCTCTTATTAAATTCTAAAATCCCCTTTCCCATTTGCGTACAATTCGCATTACGTATACGACGAGTGTGCTGCTGGTGTTTTTGAGTGTGGCCGCAATTAGCTTAAATAATTGAGGAGCCAGACCGGATGGCCCTCTTTTGGCAGACACCCCAGGCAATTGGGTAATTTGCAATTTTTATAGCCCCACAGGACCAGCCCAGCCCACCACCAGCAGGATATATCAGCAGGGGTAACAGACAGATGGGACGGCTTGACGGGTGCTTATCCCTGGAATCTGTTCAATGAAAACCGCTGCTAAAGCTTTAATCTATTTCAATCTGTTAAGAAATACCATTAAGATGTGTCCGAAAGTTACACACTCTCTCCCCCACTCCCCCACTCTTTTTCACTGTGAGTCATACGCGACAGACAGCTCCCAAAAAGTACGCCCAGGGGCTTGTCACTTAAAATAAAAAAAAACTCGACAAGCCCCGGCCAAAGGTCAATGGCATGGCGAACTTTTTTCGCGCACGAACCTGTCGCGACCACGCCCCCCCCTTTGGGTATGAGACCTCTTTTGTAATTTATTGCCTAACACTCAATAAACCCCTCGGGGGTCACGTCACCCGCGGGTCATAGGGGGGAAAGCACCGCCGCAAAGTAAAGTTTCTTAAAAGGCTTAACAGACATTTGCTTAGCCCATCTTGGGTTACTGCTGCTGACCTTGCGGATGACTGACTGAAAGATTTGACTAATCTACCCCTCCACCCTCCCGCGAAAGGACATTAAAAGTTACATGGCCCTGGCCACGAATTTTGTCCATTTACTCTGGCTACTTTCGCCTCAACGGCTCTGTCACATAATTATAAACGTTAATTTCACGTTCACAGTCAATTAGGGATAATTGATGTGTGCGAAACATTTGTGGCAAATTACATTTTGATGTTCGTACTGCTCAGGGCCCAGGCCGAAAGGGCCATTATCGAAAGAACGAAACGAAAAAAAAGAAAACAAGTAAAAGAAAGTGCTACGTTTTTCCCTTTTTGGCAGTCGTCTAACTAAATGTCGCTAAACTTGATTATTGTTACGAACATTCGACTTCGGTTGGCTGTCGTTTTGGCGAGTATTTCTGTTCTGTTTTGTTCTGTTTAGTTTCGTTTTTGGGTCAGCGGAAATGGTTTGATTAATTGTTTCAATAATTTGGTTTTACTTTGGCTTTGGCTTTCGTTTTCAATTTGGCTTTTGTGCTTGGTACTATGTACATGCCACAAAGCTTTTGGCCAATAATTTATGCAATTAGCAACGTTTAGAGCAGCAGCAGCAACAGCAGCAGCATCAGCATTACGATTGGTTACAATGAGCATTATTATTTGTATGTACTCGTACTTGGCCAGGCATTGATTAAAGTTGTGCTCTGTGTGCAATAATTTCCAGCAACTGGAATATTCGAAGTGGTTTGTATTGGGGTTGGGGTTGGGGTGGTGTCTACTCAAAAGCTCCAAAGCGCAGCAGTTCTGGCGCTGGCCCAGGCCTCAGGCAGGCCAGTGGCTTCTTCTGCAAACATTTAGAGTTACAAATGCTAGATTTACAAGCTTACAAATTTATGCTAAGTAGGTGGTGAATGTGTGTGTGTGTGTGTGGGTGGAATGTACAGAATGTTCTGTGTGTATCCTGCATATGTGGGTGGGTGTGTTCATAATGGTTGGATGGCTGGCATTTTCAATCAAAACATCTCGGCAGATATTCCTCGAAGCCCAAATGCCATGCAAATTGGCCATGTCTGGCAGACTGCGTGTGGGCTGTGTGGGCTGCGTGGCCATAGAATCCTTTACGGCTCATTAGGACACAGAGTGGGTGCTCTCACTGAGTGGGCTGAAATGTCAGTCAGCGATTAATCATTGAGTGTGCTGTGTGGCCCGCCTCGCAGAGTGTCTGTGTGCATTAAAGTTGAATAAAACCTCAATCGGCTTAATTTAAAAGTGTCATCCAAGGTCCATCCACATCCATACATAGACACCCACCCATGCCCAGTCACACACACATAGAGCGAGGCAACTTGTGAGTGACCGCAATGTGCTTGAGGTGGAGCAAAGATGGCCCCAATACTGTGGCATGTGGCATGTGAGTCAAAGAGTTGAAGTCCGGAAATCGAGCACTTGTAGAACCCACAACAGTGGCACACAGGAGGGGGAAGGGCGACAAAACCACACGTCTGCAATTTCCTCATTTGACCAGAACCCATTTCCATTTGTCGTGCAGCTGGCAAATTGCGAATTGCGGAAGTTGCCTCATTTGTAGGCAAGGCCCAAACACTTTCCTGCTCGGCCACACTCAGCCTTGGACTCGGACCAATAAATTAGGGAAATTCTGGGACAAATTTAGATCTTTGTCAATTGATTTTTGAAAGCAATTAAGCAGGATTCCTTGCCAATTTTATATCTGATCGATTTTCATCTAATATAAATATCTTTTTGGCAGAGTTACACGATTATGGCATCAAGAAGTCGTGCTTTAAATGTTCGACTTAGTTCCGGTGGCTTTTTCTGGATACAGTACGCTGGATACAGTACCTGTACCCTTTCTTCAGATGACAAAGTTTTATCCATACTTTTTGCTCGAGCCAGTCGTGCTCGAAGCCTTCCTCCATACGCGTACAATTGGCTGTGGAAAACACTTGGCAAATAAATTGGCATGCTCTTGGGTGTAATTGATACGCTGACAGACACATTGCCAAAAAAAAAAAAAAACCCCCAACCCCGCCATCAGCAAGCCTAAACCCTGTATCGGAATCCCAATCCATGGAGTAACGGATACAAAAAGGCTGGCCCCATGGAATCTCACACCATGTGGGGTCCGTGGCACACATATTGACTGTTGATTGCTGTAAATAACATTTTCATCAATACAATTACATGTGCTACATGTGTGTATGTATGTCTGTGTGTGTGTGTTTCAGTGTGTATGCTTGTTTGTGTTCGCATATCGCAGAAGCGAAAATTGAGTTGGAAGTTTTTAAGTGCAAGAAATGTTTATGGTTCACTTGATAACATTTCTCAAGTATCGGCTGTGCGTGACTCCATTCCATTCCCATCCCTTCCCTTCCTTCCCTTGCCACCTCCCCACACATTCATATGTTTGTATGTGTCGGTGTATGAGTGTAAGCTAGACAGCCAGCCATCTCGATGGCTGAGCGAATCTTGAGTGTTTGGCGTGTACATAGAAACCTGGTCGGCAGGGCCGGCCTCGTACAACTACAACAACCACATGGAAAAAGTATAAATTTAAAAAATAATAAACACCAAATTGTAAGAGAGAGTGGAGCTGAGGGGGAGGTGCAGACAACGTAGGAAAAGCCGGATAAAAACTTGAGGAAAATTCACACACAAAAACCAACATAAGATCAACAATCAGGCAGGCTTCATGTGTGAGAGGCAGAGAGAGAGAGAGAGAAAACGCAGGACTTTGTGTGTTTTTTTTGTCGCCCGCTTCAACGTTGTGTACACTGCGGGAAATCTTTTGTGAGAGAGGAGAACAACATCGACAGGAACAAGAAAAAAGAACAGCAACAAGAACAGCAACGGAAACGGTGACAGAAACGATGAAAGGACATTGTGTCCTGCATGAGTGGGTGTAGGTGTAGGTGTATGTGTGTGTGTGCTCTTGTGTCCAGAGACTTTGTGGCAAGTTTCGTTTATTCTTTTTCTTTCTTTCTTTCGCTTTTTTTGTCGGCTTCTTTCACCTTGACAGTAACAACATAAAGAGCAACATCATCAAACAACAACAACCGTTAAGCCAAAGCAGGGGGGGGGGGGGGGCGCAGTGGTGGGGGGGTCTCTTTTCCTGGGTAGGTGGGTAGGCTATGTGGGCGGTGTGTGTGTGGGTGGGTGGGTGTATGTTCAGGTGCAACACATTCAACAGGTGCTCGAATCAGAGTTTGTTTTTCGTTTTTCTCCGATTTTCTTTTGCAAGAACGCAACAAACAAAAGAAACAACAAACGAAAAATATATGTATGTATATAACGACACAAAAAAACAACGATGTCACGGTCGAGCCAACAACAACAAGGGAGCGAGCAGGATAGACTCAGCCGTAGACAGAGATAGCAACAGTGACAGTGACAGCAACAACAACAACAACAACATCAGCGACAAAAACAGATGCAGATGCAGAAAATTGAGCACAGCACAGGTACTGGTGGGGGGCGTGGGGCATGGCAGCTTGACATAACGACTGTGCAATGTGTTCCGTGTGTGTGTGTAAGTTTGTTCTCTCTCCCCCCTCCAGCCATCCACCAGCTCACTTTGTGGCTTGTGGCATGTGTGTGAGAGTGTGTGTTGTTTGAGTGTGTGCACAACGACTTTGATAGAGACAACAGCAGGAGAAGCGACAAACACCAAGACATGACATCGACAAAGAGAAAGAGAGTAAGTGAGAGACACACACACAGAGAATGAGAGAGAGAGAGAACACAACAAAGTCACAAGTCGCTTACCTTGCCATTGACTTACAGAACAAACTTAGAGCTTGAGCCTGAGCCTGAAATCGAACGTTGGGTTTTGGGGTGGAAGGGGGATGTAACGCCTCGGGGCAACGGGCTCCTTAATCAATGTCAACTAAATCTACGAATATGCTAAACTATATATAAGTTTGCTCGCAGGAATTGTGGCGCACGTGCTGAATGCCGTGCAGCGAGCAGGTCGAGTAGCAGCGTCGCGTCGCAAATCTCTGTAAGAACACGAAACGAACACCACCAGAATCATAATCAGCTATCAGCCATAGTATAAGCCCATTTGCCACGCCAAACAAAATGAGTAAAACAAAAAGGCAACAGTCGAGTAATCCGACTATAAGATACCTGGTACTGAGATGCCTGAGATTCAGGAAAAATATATAGAAAAGACCCCTGAGATGGGTCGAGAGTTCTTCCTTCGACTTGCCCTTCAAACAACCAGACAGATGGAAGGAGAGTGCACAAGTACCAGGTATGGCAATGGCAACATAATGTGCTGAGAGTTCAGAAGAACGACAATGTGCCAGATGATGCGATGTTGATGCGATGATGATGCAATGATGATGATGTTTATGATGTGGATGATGTTGGGCTACTGATGAGTCCTGCAATGATATGATCCGTTTAGTTAGTCAGAACTGGAGCTCTGCTCTGGAAAGTACTTTTGATGGTTAGAAATCAATTTTACTTCGTTTTCAAACCAAATCACGTGAATGCAAATCATAGTTAATTATTCAGAAAGAGACTTGTTGACTGTTTATCCCCCCATGTGGCATATGCAACAGACGTGCGCTGGCCCGGGGACAACAATGGATCACTCGACTCCAAAACTGTGAAACAGACTGGTGACTGGTGACTGGGATTGTGACTGCTGCAATATGCGCGCACTTTTGGCTCATCCACTCAAACATTAGAAAATTATTCATTAAAATCACAGCGGGGACGGAGACTGAGGTTGAGCACCCGCACAGGTTGGCATCTGATGATTTATGCAAGGCTATAAGAGGGGGGAGGGGTACTATAAGAGGATGAGGATGAGATGAGCACGTCAGAATGGGGCAAATGTCAGGAAGTTTTCCATGGCTGTCCATGTCTGCCATGTGTGAACGGTAGGAAGCCAGCAATTCAGTGGTGGGGCGACATGAGGATGATGGCTGGGTGGGTGGGTGTGTGCCACGAGTGGGGGGGGTGGTTCGTGGCACGAGTAAATGTCAGTTTGTATTTTTTGTTTCGTATTCATTAAATTTGTAAATTAATTTCGCCGTTCGTTGAGTTTCGTTTCTGGAGCATACTACAACAAGTGGAGATGATGGGCAGCCGCGCATAATTCATGGCAACTTTCCCCCCAAAGCGGAAAATCTTGTGCAGGGAGGGGGTGTGTGGAAACCAAGAGTGAAAGCTGTGAAACTGTGAAACCCAAACCATAAATAAGAAAGCAACAATTAAGAGAAAGAAGAAATCTGAAATCCGAAATCCGAATCCAATTGTATGCTGTGGAGTAGAATGTGGCCAGCGATGGGGTGGGGTGACTGGGGGTGGGGTAACTTACCTGCGACTTGGACCGCATTGTGGGCTGATACTTCCGGCGGATCTTGCGGGGACAGCACATGCACAGCAGACGCACAAAGGCTCTGTAGAAGAGTGGAGAGTGATTGAATGGCAGGATTACAGGATTGCCCAGCGAAAGTCTCTCTCTCACCTGCGAAAGTCCCTGCTCCAGCAGGCGTAGATAACGGGATTCATGCACGAGTTAATCCAGCCCAGCCAGGTGACAATCGCCGATACAATCTCCTCGTGCTCGATGCACTCCATGCAGAATCCGGACAGCAGATTGACCACAAAGAACGGCAGCCAGCACACAATAAACACGCCCATCACAATGCCCAGCGTCTTGGCCGCCTTCTTCTCCTTGGCGAACTTGGCCAGCTTGCGGGAGAGCGAGAAGTTCTTGCCCATGTGCCGATGACGGGCCAGTCCGTTGTTGTGCAGCGCCGATAGCGGCTCGTCGTCCGGCTCCTCTGGCGTGGATGTGGTGGTGCCACCGCCATGGTTGTGATGATGGTGATGCGAATGCGAGTGGGAGTGGCTCAGCGATCCCCTCCGCCGCCGCCGCCGCCACCACCACCACCCGATACCTGGTTGGCCTGATCCCTGGTGGTGCCGCCGCGATGGATGCGCAACGTGAGCTGCAACTCGCCGGAGGCCATCAGCACCTGCTTGGTGCCGATCTTGAGGGAGCGCGTCTGAATCACCGCAGCCCGGTAGATGCGGCAGTAGGTGAATACCATCACCAGCAGAGGCAGGTAGAAGGAGATCGTCGAGGAGAACACCAAGTAGCCCAGGTGCTCGGTGAAGGTGCACTTGTAGGCGGGCATCTCGCCGTCCCGCGCCGCCCGCCACCACACGATGGCGGGGAAGCTGATGGCACTCGAGCAGATCCAGACGGCGGCTATCAGGCCGGCGGCTCGCTTCACTGTCATCCGCATGGGATAGCTGAAGGGATCTGTGATGGCCCAGTAGCGGTCCAGCGATATGACGCACAGATTGAGGATCGAGGCGGTGCTGAAGAGCACGTCCAGGGAGCGCCAGATGTCGCACCAGTCGGTGCCAAAGAACCAGGTGTTCTCCAGCACCTCGTACAGGGCCGAGAAGGGCATAACGACCAGCCCCACCAGACAATCGGCCACGGCCAGGCTGGTGATGAAGTAGTTGGTAGCCGTGTGCAAATACCGCTCCCGGATGACGGCCAGTATGACCAGTGAGTTGCCAAAAACCGTTGCGAACGAGAACAGAAAGAGGAAGGCCAACAGACCGACGCGATCGTTGGGCAGCGCCTCCAGAAACTCGGAAAGATCCGGTTCGGGGGTCGTGCTGCTGCCGCTGCTGCTGCTGCTGCTGATTGTGTTGCTGAGGGGTCCCATAGTTGTGGTGGACATACTGGCGTTCAGTGAGAGCTCCGTGCTCGTGGGCGTCGCACTCAGACCGTTGAAGTAGAAGTAAACGTCCTCGGATATGTTGTAGCTGCTGTAGAAGCTGGCTGGGGCTCGGGTCTGTGTCTGATTGAGAATGTCGCCGCGTAGCAGGGCCAGAAGGGGCTCCACTATGGACGAGGCGGCGGCTCCTTCAGCTTCCGCTTCCGGTAGCGCCATCTGCGACAGCGCATCCTCGTTGTCCTCCACCATGGCTACCCGTACACCGTACTCCGTACTGTATCCTCCTCCACTCAATGCAATGTTGCTGCAGCTGACGCGAATCCCTGTTCCTGTGTCTGTTCCTGTGCCTGTGACTGTGACTGTTCCTGTGCCTGCGGCTCAGCTGCTCTGCGGCTGCCAGTCAAATTAATGAAGGGCATTGTCAAGTCCTCGCTGCTGCCAGGAAGAGACGGAGAAGAGAACAAACCAGAGAATGTTTTGATTTTCATACTTAATCAGATTAGAATTCGATTATGAATCAGAATATCTTCTGAATGCTACTCGTGGGTACATGCATACGTATATTTGTGTCCATCTCTAAGTGCGGAGGAAGAACTGCCTCCCACAGCCTACTAATGAACCTGTTGTATGTGTAATTGAATCCTCTGAAACTCGGGCTATAAATTTCATTCAATTAAAATGTTGACTTGCACTCGCATCCCCCTCTCCCCGTGTAACCAAAAGTTCACGAATTTCCCAAGCACAAAAGCTTAACAAACACATTAATTAGAGCATTTTCTGGCCCCGAATTTGGGTAGAGACACCTGCTCCCTCTTCGGTGTCTGCTGGCTTTCTCCGAAAGGTGCGCAATTAATTGGCAAGCAGACACGGCAGATGCCGCAAAGCGGCTCTCTCTGTGTAGGAAGCAACGGAGGAGTGGAACGCCACACAAATAAACAAATTAAATTACATTTCAAGTGCCAGAGAGGGGGCAGGAAGTCAAGCGTGCGACCACTAGGACTTGAACTTGCTACGGTAAAAGGCAGTCACAGAGAGAGACAGATAGAGAGTGAGTGAGGGAAGGGGAGTGGCAGGCAGGATGTGCGACAAAGTGGATGAGGATGTGGCAGTGGGTCTGGTCTGGTCTGGCTGGGCTGGCCTTTGTCAACAGCAGCAGCATTCGACTGAGGAAGTCAACAACTGTGCAACACATTATTCAAGAGCTGTTGTTGCTCTTGTCAGCGCGAGTTGATTGCTAAGCTCGGTACGAGTACGAGTACGAGTACTCGTTTTTAATGCAAACAAGCTGTGACGCTAACTGTAACTGTGGACCTGCCTCCCGCTGGGAATTCAGTTTCAGTTACAGACTATGGTCAGCTATTAAATTTGAACCCGACAAGTCTATCCATTGTTGCCCACCAGCCTAGCCTTTGGCCCCGCCGACATACAAATCCACGACTGCCATTGGCACACTTCACTCAATGCCCGACCACAAAAGACCTGGGAGCTGGCCAACGGAGCGTTGGAATGTGCATGAATAGCCAGATGACTGGCAATCCGATTCTGGGCCACTTTTCCAGGCACAAACACTATCAAATGTGAGTTGGGTTACCCCCTGAGGTTGGGTCTTTCAAATGTTTTGTTTCATTTTGCATATTTCTGCTACCCTTGTGCTCCTCTTCTGCCCCTCCCCTTATGCTTCTCTTTGCAGCGGCTCTGAGCCATTTGTTTGCTTAGTGTTTGTTGCTGATTATCACCTGCCAGTCTCAGTCTCCGAGAGAAAGTTCCTGTCTGCAGCCAATCGACCCGAGCGATGCGGAGCGTTGCGGGGGCATAGCCTCGTAGCTGCCACATTCTGGCTGCTCATTTCCGGCTCTCGCGTACGCGTCCCCTGCATGCCATAAATTTTGCTGCCTCCTGTTGTTGGCTTATCTGCCCCCTACCCCTGTTCGTGTTCCGTGGCAGGTTCCAGGGGGCCCGGCCTGACACTGTTATGGTTTATGTTCTCTGTGTCCATATTGCAGCAGCGTCTTCTGTACTTACTTTCCCTCTACTATACTTTGCTTCTCTTTGGTTTTCTCGAGCCGTTTAGTACAATTTCCTGACACATTTCTCATTCGGCTCGGCAAGGCACGGCCCGTTCTGGCCCGGCCAGCGGAACCGGCTAAAAAAGCAGACATTTTTTTCACTTACTCACACAGCCACGCCGATGCGCCTGATGAGGCTGTTGACGTGCAGTAAGTCACCAAGTGGGTGGAAACGGGGGGGGACTGGGGACTTGGGACCGGGGACCGGAGGTGGAACCACATAAAAACATGGCAGCCAAATGAGAAACATGGAAAAATATGTGTAAAGGCAAATTCATATGCGCACAGTGGGTGTGGCCCTGGCTGTGCCCTGCAGCTTTTGGACGGGTTGGGTTTTTTTTTTGTGTCTGGCCGGGCGGGAGAAATTTAATTGAGGCAACCTTTAAGGTCGCTCACGACGGGGCTTAGTCCTGGTCCTCGGCCTGAGCCTGGGCCTGGCCTAGTGCCAGGCTGTGGCTGCTCGGCTGCTCGCTTCTATGCAAAATGCTTTCGACCAGGCCAGCAATTTGTACATGTGTGAAAAACCTTTTGACCCTTTTCACCCACAAACACATAATGGTATGTGTGTGAGGGTGGGGTCTGTATGGGACTGTGTCTGTATGTTTGTGTGAATGCGTGCGTGGCTGGAAAAGGACCCAAGCAGCGACATGGAAATGGTTAAGTCATTGAATGGCCTCATGAAAGTTAAGCAAAATGGCTGCAGACAAAACCCGACCATTGGTATGCGGGTATACCAACTTGGCCAAGAACTTTGCCAACTCTTCGTATATATATTTCGTGGGAAAACTGCTTACCCAATCGTGAGCTGCATGAAAATGAAAGGCTCCTTCGCTAAGAAATTCCCATAGCTATCAAATGCAGAAATGTTAGATCTGTGACTCAGACGCCGAATCTTTCAAGTGAAATATGAATTTTGATTTCACTTGCTAGAGTATTTTCAATTTTCGAAAGATTTTCCGCTCTCGGATCGTTTGGGTACAACATCGTTTCGTTTGCTAGAAATTAATTCATGAAATTTCGCTCTACACAATTGAAATTGATTCGAACCCGTACGCCAGTGCAGCATCAAATCACGCCCAATCACAACATTACATTTTAGATTCAGCATCGATGGCGGTCCTTTCGATCCGGAGAGCGACCACAAAAACGGGTAGACCATAGACCGTAGACCCTACTCTTTCTGGCAGCCATTGCGGCATGTTTGGCATGCGTGTTTCTCTCTCTCTCTCTCTTTCACTCTGAGTATATGTATCTGTAGCTGTATCTGTGTCTGGGGCAGTGACAGCTGCAACAACAGTCTTTGAATTTAAATGGTACTCAAAGTGAAAGTCAAAAGAACAACGTTGCTGACATTCAATATATACTAGTACACGAAGTTGCCCGATGGCCATTTCGTTCAATTTGAATGCTGCGTCGTAATTACATGAAGCGCTTTTCCATGTCGCATTGTTGCCTATTGAATTATTTAAATGTTTTTTGCTCCCATCCAAGGGGATCTGTCTATTGAAATTGTCTGCGCGCCAAGTGGAAAAACACGGACAACTATCTGTGAGTATTAGAATTTTTACGGCACTGCCAAGCACTCCCCTGATGTCAGAAAAAATAGAATCAAACCCCAGGCATCAGAGCCCCAAAGCCTGGTGCCAGAAGCACCACTAATGCCAGTATTTATTGGAGCTTCCAGTCAATGTTGCTACCCTACGATAGGCAGGCAGGCACATGCATGTAGGCCGCCCCCTAGATCCCTACATCCATTAATATTGTGCACTATCATGGAATTGGAATCGCATGGCAGCAGATAGGTAGATAGGCAATAGGCGATACCTAAGGCGGCAGTGACATTGAACAACCTTTTCCTTTCGCGTTCGGCTTTCGTATTCAAATTAACTTGAGGTGAGCCTGGGAGCAGGGAGCAGGCATATACATACGGTATGGGGGCCGCTCTATTATCTCTGGGTAAGTATCGGTGGCACCCACTCAGGAGCTGGGCGATAAATCGCTGCCGAAAATCTTTCAAATTGCTCCCAGAGCGTTCGTCTTGGGCAAAGCCCAGCGAAGATGAAGCAAAGCTGGCGCAAAAAACAGGCTAAGCAGGCGGCCCGGAGTGAAAGGTTCAAGCCAGTCCCAGAAAGTGGCTCCCCACTGGCGCTCAAATCTTTGACAATCTTAATGCGAATCCAAGTCAAACGCACGCAGCACACTGTTGGGAGAATGAAGAGCGAAAGTGGAGCTGGGACTGGGGAGCTGGGAGCTCGGGACTAACCCAAGCGAGGCGAGGCACTAAAACGACGGTAAATACAGAGAGTTAAGGACTCAGTCAGTCAGTCAGTCGGTCGGTTGGGGTTCCGTTCGGGTTGAGTCCACAAATGAAATTTAATCACGCGCGTGGCAGAAACGCTCTTCAGCCGGGGTACCCCACGTCGATGTTTACTTTATTTTCGGCTTTGCAACTTGTCCCTCAACCGATTTGATAATGTCCTGCGCCCCAAACCGTGCTGCCGTGCTGCCGTGTCGCCGTATCGGTCCTGGCCGCAGCACCGACCCCGACTCGGTGCCAAGCCGCTTGGCTGCTTAATTATGTCACAAATATTTACACCGATCCCCTCTAGAGTGTCGTGGCACGCAAGGAATCTAGCGAAAGCAAACAGAAATCAAATGAAACAATGGCCCAAGGGAGGAGCAATGGGGGGGAGGTGACGAGTAGGCTGGCGGCATGTCACAATTTTTCTTCTTTTATTTCGGGACGGTACGAGTGTGTGTGTGTTTTTTTCTGTTTTTGTTTGTGTGTGAGCTGTTCAAGGCAATCAAGGACAAATAAGGACAACAGCGGCAGAAGTGGCCGCCATGAAAGTGGGATTTCGTGATAATGGCTGGCATTAATTTGTGGCCCGCACCGTCGATAGGAGAGACACATTCGACAGGCAACCTCACTTTACCCTACCCCTACCCCTAGCCACTGCTTTGTTTGCTTCTGTCCGGCCCATCGCTTCACAGCGATTTGCACACACACACAGAACGGATGATGGGACAGGACAGAGAGAGAACAAATTATTTTCATTTTGGGTGAGTTTTCCTCGAGTTTTTCACGTGTTCTGTTCTGTTGTTGTTGTTGCGAGTGGATTCTTGCGGAAATACCTTTGGCATGTGAAAAGTTATTGCCGACTCGCACACATGGACACACAGAGAGACACATTTAACGCGCTTGTCACGCCATGAATAATGATTGGGCAGAGCGACAATCCAACAACGTCTACAGCTACAGGCTACAGGGAACAGCAACAATGACGACTACAAGGTGAACGACGAGGACAACATACAGACAGCCAGCCAGGCAGTCAGCCAGCCAGCCAGCCAGCTATCAACGTCTGTCTGCTGTCAGGGAGCCAATCGAGCATCGGGAATTACTTTAAGTGGCACATTGCTCATACGACATGTTGTCCCACATTCGTAGTGCTTGGCACATCAGCATCCACCAGCACCCACCCACCCACTCTCTCTCTCTCACTCCCTGGAGTGTCGTGATTAATAATTAAATATTGTTACAAATGTGAAGTGGAACTGGACACGGATGATGTCTGTGACTGTCTTCTGTTCGTAGCAATCCCTTCTCCGTTCCTGGTTCTCTGGCTGGTTCTCTGACTCGTTTTCTCTGTTCTCTGTTTGATTCTCTGGCTTGTCCTGACAAATGAAGTTAGCGCATTGGCTGAGCGAGACATGAGGAAAACACGGAATGTCATGACAGTCATGGAATGTAAGAGGGACACACACACACACACTGACTGACTGGCGTCATTCGTGTGGCAGAACTGAGGCCTGGACTGTATGCAAAAAATGCTAAATAATCCAAATCTTGTGTGTGCACATGAGAAAATCATTTGAGCAAATATTTGCATAATTTGAAATTGATTCCGCTGCTGTTCGATATAGCTATATATAGAACCGAGGCTCGTATGGTAATATAGTTTCATCGATGCCATCATACTGGTGGCATACGGCTAACGTTTCAAATGTTGCAATTCAGTCGCCATGCCACGCCACACCACGCCATTTCTACATTTCCACGCCATTCCCATGCCATTTGTTACATTTTGTTTCCATGACGGAACTCTCTTGCCAACTCAAAACTCCCCTTAAGTTCTGCTCGAGTGAGTCTAGGATCTAGGACCCTCGTTGGGCTCCCCCATACTCCCAGTCAGTCCGTCCATTCCTCTGGCTGATTCACTTTCATTTCGGCACACGCACGCACGCACTCGTTTCATTTGCCGCCGGGGGCCCAGAGGACATATTTAAAGTTAGTTTCTGATGAGTTGGCATGAGTTTTATTAGCGGCGCGGCGCTCAAAGTTTCTCTTTGAGGGCAGCACATCACATCACATCCCCCCAAAAAAAAGGGCAGCTCAATGAGCAGCAGGCAGCATCAGCAGCGGCGACTAAAAGCCATGGGGCAATAAATTAAAAATGTATCATATCGCGTGGGAAGGCCAAGCTGTGAAAGGGACTCTACTGTACTGTACTGTACTGTGGAAAGGGTCCTTTCGATTGCCAAATCTTAATGGGTTTTGCATAATTTTTTCGGCGGGGTGTGGGGTTGAAACTTTTGCTGGGAATGGAATGGGACGGAATTCCGGTCACATGGCCAAATGAGATATGTGAGCACGCTCCCTAATATGGATGGATAATGAGACTCGTGGCCTGTCTCGTGGAGGGAGCACTCTGTCAGCGGCGGATACTTGACTGCCAAACATGAGAGAATTACAAATTGTCGCCACACACCAGCAGAAAGCCCGAGACCAGCACCAGTCTCCGATGGCCTCGGCACGTGGGCGGCACTGTGAGACAATTCCAGTTGCAGTCAAGATAATTTCCAAATAATAATAAGAGGCCAAAAGTCACGTCCCCCGATACCGTTGGCAGCAGGGGGTCGAAAAAGTGAAAGAGAATTCATCAGAGGGAGCTGAAATATTGACGCGAAGCTTCAAGCTCCTCTGAGATAAGAGCAAAAGTGAAAGTGACATCGACAAGGACAAAGGACACCAGGACACAAGAAGTTGCCCTCAAGCGAATGAATATAGAAAAACAATGGCACGGACTAGCTCCAGCTCCCTCTCACTCATTCTCTCTCTCTCTCTTTTTCTCTCTCTTATCGACTGTTCGTAATGGCCGCGCCAAACGGCCACTTATAGTTTTATTATATGCCCGTATCAATTTTGATTTGCTTGCTGGCGGGAGAAAACAATTTTCCACAAATAATTTGCTAGCCATATCTATGAGGGCGTGTGCGTGTACAAACATATACATATATACATTTGTATATATGTATTTTTGTATGTTTTGAACATGATTTACACAATAAATGTCATGCGGCTGCTGCTCTGCACGCAATTCCTGTTAGCACATAATGCACTCCACTCCACTCCACTTGAATGGCCTGACAGCGATGTGTTCGGGTCTGGTTCTGAGTCCGGGTCTGGGCCATTTTGTGGTGAAATCTTTTGGGCCACAACTCAGCTTATCGGGTGTGTGCCAGTTTTGGGCTTAATCGGAACATCTCGAGAGTGCTTTATGCTTTCGAGTGACATTCTAATCAACTGCATATTAGCATGCTGGGGAGTGCCGTTACGAGTGCCACTGGAAGTGGGTTAAGATGCGGATCGGACCCGCAGCATGGGAGTCATGCAATACATTTTCCCATAGCCCTGCAGCTGATTAAGTTTCTATTGCCGTTGCCGCTGCCGCTGCCTCTGCCAGAGCTGTTGCACAGCGAGGGCACAAATTTGATGGCTAATTAAGTCACAAAATTAACATTAAATTGCAATCTGGCGTGGCACGGAAGCCGGGGCGCAAGGATATGCCAAAGTGAACTGGCTTGGCTTTCAGACAAACTCGCGAGACAGCGCTTCGTTCGATTCGCCAAAGGTGGCTGAGAAAAACTCATTTCAAGATAATTAGTTAAGGGAAATGTTTCAGCGAACCATCCCAATGCCCAACCAAACACGAGTACCCGCAAAAGTATGCTACAGTTTTCAGCATTTCCCCCCAGTTCGTTCGGTGGCTGCGAAATAAAATGAAAATTGCTCATAGTCACAGGCAATATGCCTTAGCAATCACTTTTTCTCTTTTTTCTGCCAACTCAGGATGTTTATTAAAGCTCGGCGGCAAGCGAGAATAATAATAAAACAGCGTCTAAAAAAAGCAAACTGAGCAAAAAGCTGCACAAAAGGCCAAAAAGTCTGCCGCCTGCCACTGCCTGCCGCTGGCGCAAGTAAAACCAAACATAAAAAGGTGCAAATTAGAAATATAAATATGTACATACATATATACAGTATATGAACATACATATTTATTTATTTTATATATATTTTTTATTTGTACATGTACATATTTATGGATATTTGTAGAGCAGAATTGGAGAAAAGCGAAAACACAAACAACGAGAAACACAAACAACAACGGTGGCTGGCAAGAACAAAATCTGCTTGTCTGAGCTATTTGCAATCATGAGAAATATTATTTTAATTTTGGTGTAATAATTTGCAGGAGAACATAATTTTCATGAGCCACCCACACAACCACACACTGCTGCCGCCTTGCAGCCCCACCCACGCCTGCTGGCATCGTTTCCCTCTAAAGAGGCCAAATGCGAGATGTCTATCCTTGGCATAAAATGAAAATGAATTTAAATACCTGAGCCAGAGCCAGAGCCGTGCGCTCTGTGCCGTGTGCCGTGTGCCCACGCAGGCCAGCCCATCCTCCCCCTACTGTTGCAAGGCTAGAGAGAGATAGAGAGAGGAAAGTACGTGGCCACATCATAACGGTACCAGCAGCAAGGCGGTAAAACACGCATCCATATTCCGCCGTCCCCCTCCCCACCTACAATCCACTGGTGGGAGCCTGCCAATTCCCTGACTCTTCTGCGGCTGCCAGCGAATTGTCATTCAAATCTGTCGCATTGCCCGCGGGCCCTAATGGGGTGGTGTTCGGAGCCGACATTTGGGCTGGGATATGCTGGGTAGTGGGCGTGTCAAGCACGCAGTTTACTGCAAATTTTATTTGTAGCTGTAATTTGGAGCGTTTTGCGTTTAGCTGCTCCCTGAATCAGAGTCTTTCCTGTTCCCTGTGTGTGAGTCTCTGGAAGTTTCCTTACCATCCCTCTCTCTCTCTCTCTTTCTCTGTCTTCCTGTGTCTGTTTTCTCCCCTCTCTTTCTGTGTATGCGTGCCCCATTCATTATTTTCAATTTTTCAATTCAGAAACTTTTCATTGCCTGCGTTTGCTGTGAGTGAAGTGTTCCGTGCCGTGCCGCTTCGTTTCCCTCCCTGGTCCAGCCAATTTTCGTAAATTTTTTGCAATTTATTACGATTTTCATTTAATTTCGTTGTCACTTCGCTCTCGCGCCCTCAGGCGTCCACCAGGCTCCTCCATGTGCAATTTCAAATTTGTGGCATAATTCGGTATGGCTCAATGGGGGCGTAGAAGCCGAGCTACTGGGCGCTTTTTTTGGATTTACATAGCCTGGCCACTTCATCGATTATTGCCTGTTAATTCTTGTTGCCAAACGGCCCGGGGTGGGGGCGTCAAAAAGTTTTCGTATTTATTGTTTGTCGGCCCATAATGGGGGGCCCATCAGCTCCAGCAACAAATTCAAGGGAAAAAAAGTCAATTAGAGCAATTGAAGTGACGCGTCTGAAAATTTTAAGCCGCGCTTCGTGGAAGAGCCAAAACTTTGTCCCTTTGTTGAAAAATAAACCAAAAAAGCAGATACGGACAATTCCAAGTAGCTGCACGTGTTGGGAATTAGCTAAGAAAATGAAGCAGGAGCTGAAGCCATTTTCGGGAGAACTCTACTGGCAGAATGGAATGAAAATGAACAGCAGATATGGGCAGGACTAACAGAGTAAAGGACACTCTGCTCGAGTGTTTGGCTGGCTGTAAATGAGGAATAGAAACTAGGCAAACGATATTTAACGCCTGAGAGACTTCGATTCGCTGGAGAAACCGGAAACTACTTGTGTAAGGCATACCCTAGCCAGATATCCAGCAAATCCTTTGTTCATTAGCAAAGTGATACATGTTTGTGTCGGATCGCATACTCCAGACTCTGTGGCAGCTGCCAATGCCTGGTAATTGTCAGATTTTGTTCGGGCCTACCTTGAAACTTCGCACTGGCTGGGGCGTATCAATTTCTCAGTTCTCAATCCTTTTTGGCCAAATGCCCAAGCCGTAGAAGAGCTGCTACATTAATCATCCTCACTCGGCAACGACCGCAACAACACCAGACTAGAGCCAACAGCCACACACAAACTGGTACATACATACATACATGTGGCAAGGAACAGGACAGGCCTGAGCATGGGCTGGGGCTGGGGCATGGGTTGC
The DNA here is from genome assembly GCA_009664405.1 of Drosophila bifasciata. NCBI lineage: Eukaryota > Metazoa > Arthropoda > Insecta > Diptera > Drosophilidae > Drosophila > Drosophila bifasciata. Next base: position 11,472,547 of record CM019044.1, read on the forward strand.
TCTGCCTGTCATAAGTTATTAACAAAACGACCCTTTAGCCCACATATGCCAAAGCAATTCGTACAGTGCCATCACAGGTTTACTCAGTCACACAGACACATGCAAACAGTGACTGCAAGCCAAGACAATATTTTGGTAGCACACTCGAACGGCAGAGCAGGCAGCACTCGAAAAGATACACAGAGAGAGAGAGAGAGAGAGACAGAGACAGCGAGAGAGAGAACAAAGTGAAGCCCCAGCGTCAGTTACATTTTGTGTGAGTCAGGTGGGGGGGGGATTGGGACTTCAAGTCGGTTGCATTTTGTTACATTTTCCCTGCTTTGCGGCGGCGGCGGCGGCGGCGGAAAGGGGTTGCAGAAGCAAAATGTTTGGCTGCCCCAAAATTATGACCACTCGGACGCAATTTACTGGCAGTGTGCCAAGGCCGCTGACGTCGCTGTTGTGGCTGACAGCTCATTGGAATTTTCATTAGTGTTACAAGTGCGCCGCCATTGAGACGGCCCGGCCAGAGTCGCCAAGCAACGGCAGTAGCAACAGCAGCAGCAGCAGCAGCGGTGGCGGCGACCTTTCAAAAAATCCACAAATATATACGCACGCATACAGAGGAGGGGGCGGGGTCACGCCCACAATCCAAATATGAGTGTGTGCGAGTACGTTGGTGGTTCTCTGAAATATCCAAACAAGCTTCAAGATTAATGTGCTGCGGGTAGTGCAAAAGTTTTCAAATTCTCGGCATTGCATACTTTCAGGGGCGTCGCCGAACAGGCTTCATATGTCCTGAAAGGAGCTCCAACGAGGCTGACCCTGGATGGCGAAACTCTCTCTCTTTAAAGAACCAACGCTCTTTAGTGTGGTGGAATCTCCCCGAAAGTGTTGTATGGGGGACCCACTTCTGGGGACACTCAACTTTCGAGTGGCGTTGATGTGCGAAACTATTTTACTCACAGGGATGCCGATAAACAGGACTCATATGTCCACTAAAGGCTAGACTTTGATGAAGAATTTTCCTTTAATGTAGTGACTTTCGAGTGGCGATGACTGGTGTATGGGTAAAACTATTTCATACTAAAGGTAACACTTAAGAAGGAATATCTTCCCTCCTCTTTAATGAAGTTCCTTGCATACAGAGTTGGATGGATATTATTTTTGGTGGCCAGTCAACTTTTGAGGCGCGCTAATGTGTAAAACTATTTAAGTGCCACCACCACCATCTCTTGCTCTCCCTCCCTCTCTTCGCCCTCAGACTGTAACAGACAATGTTGCAGATTGCCGCTTGCCATTCCTGTTTTTGCTGCGGTAATTGCACTTTCGCTGCTTTATTACCCACACAGTCATAAAATGTAATGCACATCATGTACAAGCGCTTAAATATGGCGGCGGCTTCGCTGATGCGTATGCCCAAAATTTTGACTGCCAGCCATTACCATACATGTATTTGTACATACATACATACATACATATGTCAAATGTAGCCGCAACTCATACTCCTTCGTTCGCTCCTAATGAGGCTACCACCAAAATGCTGAATTATTCCAGGTGACATTCCGTACTCCCCGTTTATCTGGTATTTTTGGTCTCAATGCAAACAGAAGTGAACGCGGATATGTGTTGGTTTTTTCTGTTCTTTTTATACCCTTCCGGTGAGGATGGGTACAATGTTTTAGGCCTCCTGTCTATTTCTGATCTTTTTTTTTTTACAAAATGTTTTCATTTATAAAAGTGAGACTTTATGCAAACCCTTTATTAAGTTGCCTGTGTAACTAACTCCCACAATTGTTGAGGAGAATTTAACCAAACTCAACCTTAAATAAGTAGTAACTTGATCAAGAACTATGATATATTTTGTAGTTTAAATAGTAACCATAGAACCGCAAGAGTATCTAGAAACTAGCCTTCCCTTCAATCCTCTTTTAGTGTGTATGTGTGCATTGTCCTGTCATCGCATGTGTGTGTGTGTGTGTGTGTGTGTGTGCTGGTGTGTAAGACAACAAAACAATAAAGAAATGCGGTAGAAATAAATTGCAATTGTTTTGCATTTGACGCACCGAAAATATCTTCTTTGGGCTAGGAGCAGGCACTGGGGTGGCAACAGGGGGCAACAGGAGGCAACAGTGCTAGTCGTTATTACTGTTACTATCTTTTGGTGTGGCATGTGTGCGGATACTTGGCTGGCCTTTATTGTGTGTGCCTCAACAATTCCACTGTGGCAAATGGATTTCCTTTTGTTCCCCATTGAACACATTGCCAGCACACAATCAAACCACACACAGGCATACACACACACACACAAACACACACTCACACATGGATAGAAATTCGATTCACCAACTATTTCAATTAGAAAGCAGTGACTGGGGGGAAGAGGACAGCAGTCTCCTACTGCTTTTACTACAGCGATTCCACCTGTCTACAACTTCTTGGTTGAAGTTGGTTGGGGTGGCTGAGGTAGGGATTTGTGTTTGGTGTTTCTACAAAAGGAATCACACATCAACCACAAAGAATACACTGGCAAAAACTCAGATAAACTAGTTCCAGAGAATATTCAATGAACCACAAAGAGTTCGTCTAATGAACAATTCTTGTTCTGATGATGATTCATTATGGATGGATCTATGAATCAATGAAGAATCTCCCGTTTATTTCTCGCTGTGTGCCATTAGATGCATGTGTGTTCGTGTGGGAAGCCGCTCTCCTTTGCTCATCGCTGAAATATTTATATGCAAATAAATAGTTTAGCGAGCTATCAGCTTTCCTCTGCTACCGCCTCTTGCGTGTGCCTGTGTTTGTGTGTGTGTGTGTGCTATTGTCATTATGCGTAATGTATACCAGGGGGTGGGGGGCGGTACACCGTAGTGGGTAGGCCATAAACAATAACCAGAGAAGAAAGGATACATACATGTATGCATAGAGGAGAATTGTATTATTAGCCGTTAATGGTGCGTGGCATTTAATTGCTAATCCATTGGCTTGGGCCCCGCTCCTGGGTAGGTAGATAAGGATGGGGCTAACCAATATTGCGTACACTTATTTAATTGAATGGAATTTGTCTTAATTATTAAATCAATAAGAACACAAAGCGTTTTGTGGAATTTACACAAGAATAAGTCGCCTAATTAACCCAAGACCAATCCCCAGCCGCTTTGTGTCAATGCCATTTTATGCGGCATTGTGGCATGCCCCATCAAGGGATGAGTGTGAGTGTGTTGCCTCCATCTCTCTTGAATATATAACACGTACACTTTTGGTTTCATTATTTTTTAATCAAATTCATTTTAAAAGCTACCTGCCAAAAGCGAAAAGCAATTTAATTAAGGTCAATCGGGTAAATCGGACAAATGCCAAATATGAAATGCCTCAGCAAAAGGCCAATCCAAATGGACAGTAACTATTCGGAAAAATATAAGAGCAGCGCGGGGCGGAGCGAAGCGGCGTGGCAAATAAAAAAATCGTAAAAAAGAAAACAAAAGAAAGCTGTCCGAATAGAATTTGCATGTAAAAAAAAAAAAATGAGAAAATTCGGTGAAATATTTATGTGGCAGGACGGACACACACAAACAGACACACACACACACAGAGGCGCAAACATAGTGACGCTGTTGACTTTCATTACCTTGCGCAAATAGAGGGAAAGTCATTAAAAATTTTAATGAAGAAAGTTTTTTTCTTTTGTTTCTCGCTGTCATCATCATCGTCATCATCATCAGCGTCAATTCTGCGCCTCATTCGCATAGCCAACCATCTTCAGCCGCGTCTTTAGGCGCCGCTTTAACTTTGTATTTACATTTTGTTTTCTTAAAAGTTCTGTGCCCCACTTTATTGTGAACGACAATAGGGCAGGAGGTGGATGTGGCCGCTACAGCATCCGCCGCAGCGGTAGCTTCTGCGCCTGGCGCATGATTTATTAGAGCGATAAAGTGATTAAATTAAAATTGATTTATATGTATGGCAGGAGCATAAAAGGGGAGCGCCACTGCAGGCGACAACTAGCAGACGTTTCACCTGGCCCAATCCACCGCCCGTCCCCTTTTACATCCTGATTATCGCTTGAGTTGGTTATTTTTTATTTCCGGTTACAGGACGCAAAGCTTGCCCCACAGCACTGAGTGCACCACCAACCGAAACCACCCACCGCAGTGGTGGCCAAAAGTAAAAACTTACTAATTTATGCAAAACAGGCGGTAACGAGAATGTCGCTGGACGGAGACAGAAACTGGAACGTTGACAGGAACTGAGCCGGAGACAGAGTCAGGAACAGAGGCGTAGGCGGAGTCTGAGGCTGCTTGAGGCATCGGTCTGAGAACTGGGGCAGGGGACAACACGGCGTATGATTAACCTAAATGTTCTCGTTGTCAGCGTCGTTCGGTCCTGATTTTTCCGTTTGGCCCCCCCCCCCTGCTTTACATTTAAATTACCAAACTAAAAAAATATAGCTTGGGGCTTAATTTATTTCCCGCTGCGCCGTTCAGTCCAGGCGCCGCCGCCCAACCCAACAGAAAAAGGTCCTCGGCCGATCCTTGGGCGGGTTTTCTGTGTTCGGTGTTCATGTTTGTGTGTGGCTGACTGGCTGGTTTGTTTGTGCTAGCCAAAAGGGCAACGCAACTAATTTGCTGGGGACAAACAACTGGCCAAATAAAGAGCCAAATAAATAAAATGAAATTGTCAAACTTTCGGCCCCGCAGAACCGAAACCCGAAACCAGCTTCGATCATTTGCCAGGGGCTAATTCATCGCTTAAGCGAGTTTATTGAATGCATCTGCCCCCACGGGGATTTCTCCATTACATTTAAATAAAACACAAGCTTCTTCCTAAAGGCTACTACTGTTCACCAGGAAAATAACTGAAGCCTGAGAAGTCCACTCCGCAACACAGGAGCAGGAGAAGCAGCTCCACTTACCGTGGGGATGTCACCAGGCTCCAGTGGTTCCGCTTCGCCTCCGAATTCCACTTCCTGCCTCTATCGATGGCAATTTCTCGGACCGTTGCCTAAGGCTCCTGTTCCTAGTTCCTGTGGTTGATCCTCTCTGTGCTGCTGTTTGGATTTTTAGGTTTTATTTCTGCTATTTTCTCTCCTTCTTATTTATTGCTGTCGCCTGAGCTGCTGTTGTGGTTCTTGCACTGACGATGCGGTCCAAATTGAATTTCACTTTGAAAATATACGAGCATGATTAATCACTTAACGAAGGCTGGCTGCCGGAGACCAGAACGGACCGGAGCAGACCCATGCACCGGACCCATGGACCGAGGCGCGAAGAGAAGCGCGGAGACCGCATTCTGGTTAAACTCGATTAATGCACTCGAAGCAGCTGATTCGATTTGGCAGATTCCGGAATATCATTAAAAATGTGAAAATACTTTCGTAATAATTATCGTAATATTGTGAGTCCCAAAAAAATATTGCAAAATTTTATTTCGAAATTATTGTAAACTTTTTCCGAATATTTGTATATTAATTTGAAAAAACTGATTGCACGAATTATTGCTGCGAATTTTTTTCATGCGATTCGATTTCACTGCTGTCTTCTCCTCATTCATTCACTTATTCAGTTCGCTCGCGAAATTCATTCACAAAAATTAAGATATTTTGTTTGTTTTTTGGGCAATGCGAACCAAAGACCAACGCGACCAGAACACCACTGAAAGCCGCTTCTCAGCGTCAAGCTGTACACAAGCACGGAGGCAGGCAGCCTGCTGGCTCGCCACGAAGGTTCACTGCGGACCGAAAGCGACGGCGACGGCAGTGGCAGTGGCTTTGGCTACCAGGAGCGTCCTCGAGCGTGTTCGGCTTCGTGCTTCGGTTGCGACTGAATGACGAGACCAACCAGTCGCTGGCCTGAAGGAGCCGCCGACGGAGGCGCGCCAAACACACGAGGACGATGATGGCAGCTCTGCCTGCAAGAAGCTACCATTGACAGTCCGTTCGGCAAGCAGCACCCCACCCACTCGCACACTCTCCCACTCTCACATACACGTACATGGCATTTTACTGCAGATTTGTGTAGCACACTTTTAGGCGGCACGTTCGGATCTTAGAATCAGAAGCCCGGCAAAACGCACAGCTGTTGAGTTGGCGCCAAAATTCTTAGCCATTTCCGCGCACGCGTCATTCTGTTATATGCCTCGCATCATTCGACTGGTAGAACAGTTCTCGACAGGAGCGTCTCAGGGTGCATTTTCGGCCTTGTTCTAAAGGGATAATCAAAGTTTTAAGCAAGCTTTTCCCAACTCTTAAACTAGTGTAGTGGTGGATAGTTGGAAACATGTGGGAACATCTGTCGTTTATCCTTTTCAAATTAAATGTTGCTACCTTATCTTCTATTCGAAAACCACCTGCAATTTTAACTCCTACACAGGCTAGCGCCGCCGCCTGGCTGCTCTTCCACTCACAGCTCGGCTTTAATCGCAAAATTTCCTGTCAAAAATGTGACACACAAAATACTTGTCTGCCAGTTACCTAACGTTGGGTATTTAAAAAGTTGTTGGGGGCAAAACTTTCAAATTAAAAACACCGTGTTCAAATTGTGCGAGCAAGGAACAAGGATGCGAGCTCCTACGACCTCCTACGATGTCCTGGCTGGCGGCAGGCTTTGGCACTTGATTCCTGGAACAGTGCAATCTCATTGCAGTGCATGGACTCATTTCCCCATTCCGTTTATGGCATTTTGCATGTGTAAATACCGTCCTTATTATTTTCCTCACGTTCGCAGCGGCTGATGGACTGACTGACTGATGGAGCACCAAATTAACGAATTCCCTCCAAGCAATTAAAATATAGCAAAAAGAAATTTTTTGTATTTTACGCTGAAGAAAACTGCAGAGAACTGAAGAGATTTTAAGCGTCTTGATAGTGTGCTCTGGGCAAGAGATTTAATTTCATGTTTGCTGCTGTTTTTGTTGATGTATTTCCTCCATTTGCTCAACCGAAACGACCCCAAGCCGCTTTGGAGAAGCTCCCAAAATTGGGGGAGGGTGGTGGGGAAATGCAAATGGGAAGCCGACTGAAATGGAATTAAAAATGCATAACATCAATTATAAGAAGTTTTCTTAATTTTCATCCTGTCATAACTCACATTGAGCTTCACACATGCCCAACTTTTTTCCTGTTCTTTTTTTTTTTTTTTTTGCAGCTCCTTTTCAAGTCGAACAAGGGCAAAGGCGAAAACTTGCCATGCTACACACACACACACACACACATATGGAGAGAGACAGCACATTTGTTTATTCCTCGATTGCGTACAAACATTTGCATTTGCATAGACAAGTTAAAAGCATCGCCTCCCTTCTTCCCCAGGACCCGCACATCAGTTTCCAGAATCAGGAGCAGAGAGCCAACTTCCTGCTGCCTGACTGCTTTCGAGTCAATGCAGCTGCCGTTGCAAATATGTGGAAAAACTGCTGCATATCCCGCTCCCACTTTGTCTCCTGCTGCTGCTCCTGCTCCTGCACCACTTCTTGTTGCATGCGAAATTGCAGATTTCATATGCAAATTTTGCACTTCTACAGAAAATTATTCAAATTACTTGCGAGCGACACAATCATTGTGGAGTGTGCACACACACACACACACACATACACATTCTCTATAAAAGAGGAACAAACGGAACACCTTTGCACCTTACCCTTGCCCGGATTGAAAGTCAACAGCCTTGGCCGCTTGTCAGCCCCATCAATGGGATTGGCAAATCTTTGCTCAGCTTCCAGGCAAAGTCAAATGGAAATGGTGGGGGAAGGGGAATATTTGTGCCCCCATAACCACGCTCACACAGCCAACATCAATCAGGGAAATGGGCGAATGGCGGTTCGGGTTCATGGCTTGTAATCCTTTAATATTATTAAATAATTAACACGCATTACTTGGCTTGTTTATGGCAGCTTTGGCAACGGGCATCATCTCTTCCTAGCCTTCTGCCGCTTTTGCTGCTCGGGCGGGCAGAAATGATGGAACTCAAAGTCCTGCTAGGCAGTGCTTTCCTTTACTCTGTTAAGCTTCATTCTATTCAGCTCTTCTCTGCGGGACAGAGGATTTAGCCATCAAAAGATAAACGCAATTATGGAGCAGTTAGGCACACTGCTGCGAGCACACTGTACACTGTACAGTGTTCACCCGTGGCGCAAATGAAGACAATGCCGCGATGGTGCGTAACATGCAAATTAACGGGCAAACTTTTGCACACCGACGACGAAGGAGTTAAAGTTCATTTTTGTAAACTAAATTTGCATATTTAAATGGCATTATGCCCAGACACTTGACAGTCTAACTGGCAGTTGGCAACATTCAGCATCGCACCCAGCCCCCAAGAATCAGACTCCTGCTCCTGCTCCTCCTTCGACTTTTCCTCTTGCTCCTGCTGTCTTCTCCGTGTCACTCCATGGCGACGGTGACGGTGACAGTCGGTGCCTTGTCACGTTTCTGTTGCCTCATAAAAGTGAGATTGAATTTTGAACGGGTGGGCAAGAAACTCGTTCCGTTACCCGCATTACACTCACTCTGGCTGTGCAAGTGCGGCTCTGATTCGGGATTGCCTCTGCTCCGCCTGGCTGATGCGGTGATGCTGTCTGTGCTTAATAGGCCACATGAACTTGAACCCCATCGTGGTATGTGTGATGATGATGATGATGATGATGGAGAGGACAATCCAAACGAAATTGTTGCACACGCGCGTGTGCCACAAAGTTAAAGCAAAAGTGAAACTGAAAGTTTTCGATGTCTCTGTGTGCCGCAGAGGGACCGACCGCGTGTGAGACGCAGTCAGAAGCGGAAGTCATTAACGTCTGCAGCCTGAGTCGGTGTCGGTTCGGTGTCATGTGTGATGGGGGGGGGGAGGAAATTTCATTTATAACTACTCATCACAGGATTTCTTTTAGAGTGTGTCAAGGAAACGATGCATAATGAAGAGCGATGGGTGGTGATTCACGCCCCTGCCTTAGGAGCTCTAAAATGGGGAATCGAATCGAATCGAGTCGCGGCCAGGGCTCATGGGGTCATTGAACAAGGGTTCGGTTTTTGGCAGCCATGTGCCAGCGAATGGCAGATGGAAGGGATTCCAGGAATCTCGCCTGAGACGTGACTGGAGAGAGAATATAATGTGACAGAAAGCAGATGGATTCAGAGACTTCAGAGTGGTTTTATTGGCACCCATCAACAGTACCGAAACAGAACTTAACTGCCACTGATTCCAGGCATTAATACGATATAATAGTTAGCCAGAAGTTGCGAAATCAATACTACTCCTGTATGCACTTCGAACTAGCAAATTTCGAAATCAAAACCAGATCAAAGTGGGAGTAAAACTAAATCAATTGACGTACAACGACCAGCACTGGGGCGCGAGCAGCGTTTGATTGACACGACGCTAATTGGATAGCAGTCGCAGTCTGGTTGGTTGTCCATAATGCTGGGATTAGTAGGCCGAAACATGTGTGCGAATGTGTGGGTGAGCAGGTGCGGAATCAAGCACCATCGTAGGCCCATCGGAGTTACTTAAAACGAAGCTTTACCCGAGCACATGAATAGATTTCAGACAGTGTCCATGTCCATGTCCCTGTCAGTTGCCAGCAGCATTAGCTGTGTCTTTTATGTGGAATTGAATAACGATTCGGGCCACCGCAAACTTGTAGCAGCCAAAAGTTTGTTGGCCAAATAAATCACGATGCCAAGCCAAGAGCGACAAGCCAAGAACAACTCAATCGGAGAAGGATCGACAAGGACACGAACATGGACTGACTGCACGCAATGATAAATCGAAAATATTTTTAGTTGTTTACACAGAAAGAATTTTGGGGGTAGCGACAGGCAGACAGACAGACAGACACAACAGAATGTCGTACTGCCCCGACTGCCTCCGGATTGACCAGCACTCAATAAAAAAAGTAACGCAGACTCCTCCGGCCACTCGTTGCTGCTCGAGAAGGAGGCCAGTTTAATGAATGAACAAACAGACCAACTCGGGTGGGGGACAAACGAAGGATTGCGCTGACATTGGACCCAGAGACTGCCCTCCTGACCTCCTCCAGCCAGCAACGAACGCTTCAATCGAGTTGAGTAAACAAGTTGCGCGTCCTTGTCCACTTTTAGTTGCTCGAACTGGAAGGAGTCTCGCTCCTCCCTGCCAGTCGGCACTCAAGTGTTAATTGTGTGCGTGATTTAAGCTTTATTTGGAGACGGGAGACGTCTCCTCTGGCCGTTTGAATAATTGCTTTTTGATTGAGTTCAATGCTGCGAAGGCTTTCCTCAGCGCTTAACTTTAATTTGAATTCTCAATCTCTTTGCATTCGTCGAGCACGGCGCATCCTTCATAGCAGCAATAGCAACACCAACAGCAACACAATATTCCCGCCTGCAATGTTTTATCCGCTCGAACTGCCACGGCCACGGCCACGTCAACCTCTTTATGGAAAGAAATTTGGAGTGATCAGGCCGCAGCTGCAGCAGCAGCCACAGGATTCGAGCAGGAATAGTTGGAGACCATTGGGAAAACTGTGGCGTCTCCTGCTGCCCTATCTTAAGGAGTATACAGCTACCTCGTCGGTGCATGGCATACGATATCTGGCCGATCCGAACCTGAAACACTTCGAGAGGTATGTTATGGTTTCATTCAAGACTCATTGAACTAATTTACTTTTTGAGCATAGAATAATTTGGCTGTTGATTCTGGTGGCCACCAGCATTGGTGCCAGCGTTGTGTACGTGGATCTCAGTGAGCTCTACCAGTCGGTGCGTATTCAGACCACCATCAAGAACACGATGTATCCGATATTCGTGGCACCTTTTCCCGCCATTGGGATCTGTCCGCGCAACCGCGTCAATTGGAATAAATTGCAGCACGAAGCTCCCTATCACTTCCTGGGCCCCAACATCTCTGCCACACAAAGGGAGCTCTTCGTAGGTTTCTTTACGGCTGCCTCCGACTCGCATCTGAGCCGTTTGAGCGAGATGTCGAGCTTTTTTGGCAATGCCACGCTGGCTGCGGACTTGCACCTGCTGGATGGCTTAGATGTGGCAGCAGTCATTGAGTATATTCAGCTAAAGTGCAGCGATATCTTCGACGTCTGCCACTGGCGAGGCAATCCGCTCGACTGTTGTGAGATTTTCGAGTTGCAGTTCACAGAGGCGGGCACCTGTTGGGTTTTCAATTCACTCATCAGTCCGGAAACCAAACAGAAAGCGGTGAGTGGGTGGACAGATCATCTGTGGTTGGATTAATAACCCATTTGCGTGTTGGGCTTTACAGAAGGAAAGCAAGTATTATCCCCGTCGCACACCGCAGTACGGCGAGGGCTCTGGCCTGGATGTTTTCATGCGACTCAACAAGTCTCTACTTCAATCCAACAAACGGGGCGTATACTTGATGATCAAGCAACCGCAACAATGGAGCGATGCGGTGCGCTATGTGGCACATGACACCCACACCCAGATTAGCATGGTGCCCCGTCTCACGACCACGGATCAGCGAACCCGGGCCGTGTCGCCGACCATCAGACGCTGCATCTTTCACGATGAAATACACCATCCCAAGTACAAGAATCTGCAGGGCTTTGAGTACTGGGTGGGCAACTGTCGCAGCAAGTGTCACCAGGAGCATGTTGTCAATCTGTGCAAGTGCTCACCCTCTGTATTCTTTCCGGTAAACAATAAGGGTAAGATTATCACCCTTAGAAAATGAGAGTATTAATACTAAGTACATATTCCATTCCTTAGATAACTTTACTGTCTGCAAGCCATCGGAATTTAAGTGTCTCTACGATTACAGGCGTAAGTGCAGCATACCAACTACATACTGGAAACCAAGAGTCCAATTTCTCATTGTGCAATCAATTGTATAGGCACTTTTAGTGTGGAACGGCATCCCCAGGAGAATGAGTACGTGGACCATCTGTACAAGGAGAGCATGATCTGTGACTGCTTCATTAGTTGCACTCAGCTAATCTTCGAACGAGTGTTCAGTACCACCAGCTTGGAGTAAATAATTGCTATATAATCAAATACCCAACCCAATATAACTCTCCCATCTCTCCTAGTAATAACGAAACCGATACTGAGGCGGGCACCATGCGCCTGGACATTTTCTTTCAGTCGGGATGGTTTATCCAGTATCACACCAATATGCGTTTTACCTTTGTGGAATTGCTGGGTGCGTAGAAAAAATCTCAGCTCTAAGCCACCATTTTCATTGATTGGATCAAACCTTTCAGCCAGTTTCGGTGGGATAATTGGACTCTTTTTGGGCGCCTCACTGCTAAGTGCCTTTGAGCTGGTCTACTACTTCTCCATTGGCCTATATTTATATTTGCATGGACAGAGGAAAGTGGAGGGGCAGCCACCAGTCATTACTCTACCCTTTGCACAGCGAAAGATTACTCCAGTTAAGTATATACGTTGACGGGATTATAAGTACGATTTTTCGAGTATCAATGACAGTGTAAATCAATAAATAACTTTCACCAAGCATTTCTCTGGTGCTGGTGCGGATGCCGTATCTTACTTCTGGCCTGCTGCGTTTGGGTTGGATCCACCTGGGGGTCAGCCAGATGACTGACTTCGTTCTGCAAGTAGCCCTTAAGGGTGCGCCACTTCATCTTAATTGTCTGTTGCAGTACGCCAAAGTAGGAGTTGTCATAGAGATGCATGCCAAAGCCGATGGTTAGATAGTAAATCAATTCGAATGCACTGACCATAGACGCGCCCAAGCAAAGGCCAAAGATGCCACCCAAATTGGCTGTAAAATAAACACAGATAATCATCGTACAAGAGTGATATAGTGCTGACAGATTCCTGAGGCATACCTATCAAATCAATCGTGGTAAACTCCAGACTGGTGCGGTAGAGCGGCGTCGTCTCCACTTGGTAGTGCACATCCACCCTGAAGAGTTTCTGGTGCGGATCCTTGGGACTGCAAAAACGATCTTTATCTATATAATACGCACTCATTTAAGTACACTAAAGATCCATCTTACATTCTCTTGACAGAGAGGGGCAACGTCGTCGTGGATGTGTAGTAATCGAGCAGATAGCAGTTCACCAAACAGGAGCAGGTCATGCCTGGCTTGGTGGCACTGAACAGTGCATCCTCCTCCCGACGTTTGTCGTAGCTGAAAATATCTGCAAAGAGATTCTAATGGACAGATCCCATACATATAGTACATATATCTTTTGGGTGATCTTTACCATTATTCCTTGCGATGCACCGCAAGCTGGTGGCAGTGCATTCCTTGACTGTGAAACAAGTCCAATATCAGCTCGATAAAACTCTCTCTGTGGGCCCCAACTCACCTTTTTTTGTTGTGCAGAAAGAAAATGGGCAGCGAGCAGTTGCAGAGCTCAATCAGGTACGACTCATGGCACCGATTCAGACAGTTGGTTAGCTGAAAGGGTCTGCCATACTTCTTGGCCGAGTCCGCGGGATCAATTCCAGCTGCTCGTCCACAAAAAGACAATTGCGAGTCTCAGGGGGAATGCTCCGGGTAGTCTCATCGGTCCACGTCAGGTCGGGACGAACCGTCACATAGGTCTCCGTGTTTTGGATCATGGAATAGACCACATTGCTCATTTGGTCTGGCTTCTTGATCATTATCTGGAACATATAGTAGAGTAGGGATAATTGTAATGGTTGCAATGGTAGCCACTCCCATCGACATACGTAGACTTTGTCGTTAGCTATGGAGTTCGGTCGCTTGAAGCTGTCATTTATGAGCAGTTCAAAGTTGAGACCCGTGCTCTGACCAGCCTTCGCATTGTGACGCGGATAGAATTTGGGGCCCTCGCGTTTCTTGATCTCCTTTGAGCGCGGCGAAATCCGAGTTAAACACCAGACAGAACCCGAACTCTGTTTTCTCCATCACAAAGTATTCGCAGCAATCGAAGGTCGAGCTGCGCCACAGGCAAGAGCCCGGAACCATAATATCCTGGCAGCGTATCGTCAGGAATATGGCTAATGTTGTGATATTGATAAAGTCCATTGCCTCGAGATTGTCGTCCTCGAGGTCTGACAAATTCACAGTATAACTGCCAAAGCTCAGCGTCTCCATACGAGCGACCAAAGTGGTGAATGACTCCACCAATTCCATGCTGGCATTGGCAGGCAGGAATTCCTTCTTGGCTGCCTCCAGTTGGTTCCAATTTATACGGTTGTCCGTGCAAATGCCAACGGCTGGAAATTCTACGAAAATACGGGATATTGCGGATCCTGGACGACAGTTTGTAGCTTCTGGGACACAAATCGCTCCGATAGCATCAGATAGAAGAACCATGATAGGCCAATGCTCAAGGAGAGCAGCAAACACCAGATAAGTCTGCTATGGGAAAAAATGGATCAGTGGATTGGACTCCATGCTCAACTTAACGGTTGGAGACCTCTCCAGGTTGTGCAGCTGCGGATCGTAGAGATAGCGGACACAGTGGATGGTGGACTTTTCGCAGTAGCTCCGAAAGTAGACCCGCAACAACTCCATAAAGCACTTAGCGTCTGCCTTCTGCGGCTCATCCGATTTTTCACCATTTGCCATGGCGGGAATCACTGTCACTGAATCACTTGTCGTTGAATCACTGAGCTGTGGTCCGGGTACCGGAGAACCCTTTTATGGAATGGCTTGAAATTGCTGTGGGAAACTTTTATTGCACAGGTATCCATTACGGTTCACATCGCACAGTGGGCGAAACGACCAATCTATGTAGCTTACATATGTATGTATGTACATACATACATGAAAACATACATACATACATACATACATACATTTTGAAAAGAGGAATTGAAAATGATAGAACATGATTGAACATGAATGGACATGATTGAACATGAATTTCGAAAATTTAGTTTTTATAAGCTCGATTGTCCTTTTCACCCACTGTTATGTTTGCGGCAAGTGATAAGCCAGAACTAACAGAAGTGCGTGTCGTCGCACTCATTGATTAGCGGGCTCGCCTCCCAATTAGTCGTGACTTTACCCAATAGTCAGTCCTTTGGATGAGCGAAATGGGTGAAGTTCAGTAGCGGCCTGATCCGCAACTCCGTAATGATAATGAAGATGATGTTGATGACGGCGGCCTGGGGAGGCAGATAAAATCTGAGAAAAACGACAAAAAACGAGAAAGAACGTACGGAGTCGCTGTGAACGCGACTCTACTTTTATACCCGTACTCAGTCAGTACACATGTGATTTATATGTAATTTTCAAATTTTTTATCAGTTTTTACATTTTACATTTTTTTGCTACATCTGTCATCTACATCTACATCATCTACATCACTCCTCACAACAACACACGTTCACTGCACGAGGCAGAATGTGTGAGCAGTGTGTGAGCGAAAGAGAGAATCTATAGAGTCCCCTTACGCTGCAAGGGGCGGGAAAAGGGGCAAATCGCTTCTGAAAATTCATTTTATTATTGTGGCTACAATAATGATCCGATCTGAAC
This sequence comes from Drosophila bifasciata, assembly GCA_009664405.1. Taxonomy (NCBI): domain Eukaryota; kingdom Metazoa; phylum Arthropoda; class Insecta; order Diptera; family Drosophilidae; genus Drosophila; species Drosophila bifasciata. The sequence goes on from CM019044.1 coordinate 11,487,958, forward strand.
CAAACTAGGTAGATATGGCCATTCTCTACGATACTGCATTTTCCGTTTTTTTTTATACCCGTACTCGAAGAGTAAAAGGGTATATTGTATTTGTGGTAAAAGTGGATGTGTGTAACATAGAGAAGGAGTAATTTCCGACCATATAAAGTATATATATTCTTGATCAGCATCAATAGCCGAGTCTATATAGCCCTGTCTATCCGTCCGTCTGTCCGTCCTTCCGTCCGTCCGTCCGTCCGTCTTGTTTGTCGTCCATTGCTCGAAGGCTATAAGAGCTAGAGCAACCAAACTTTTATCCAGTCTGATGTGCTATCTCACTCCTAGAAAAGTGTTTCAAAATTTCGCCCCGCCCACTTCCGCCCCCACAAAAAGCGCACATCTGTGGCGGCCACAATTTTGAATATAACAAAAAACGAAAAATGCAGAATCATAGATGATGACCATATCTATCAGGGGCCCAAATCTGAATCGGATCGGATCATTAATGTAGCCACAATAGACAAAAACATACGCTAAAACTTCGCTGCCTCCCTTTCGCACTCACACAAAATCGAGTAATTTTGGTTTTTCGTATAAATGAGCGCCTCGATCTCAGAGACTATAAGAGCTAGAACAACCAAATTTTTTGCCTAGACTCCTGTGATATCGCTTCAGTGCAAGTTTATTTCAAAATTTTGCCATTAGATAACTTAACTGTCTGCAAGCCATCGGAATTTAAGTGTCTGCTTCGTTAGTTGCACTCAGCTAATCTTCGATCGAGTATTTAGTAGGGGAGGACAGGGTTTTGTGGGCCCCTTTTTTATATGGTACTTGCCTTCTTCTAGCCACAATATGTAGTTTGATTGAACGGATGATACACAGACGATTGCAAAAAAAATTTTATCCATTTTATCCAGTTTATCCAGTTTCAAAAATTAGGGAAAGTGTGAGGCAGTTTTGTAAATTATATAATCATTTTTGTTACAAGAAGTTTAGTTGTATCTCTGAATGGCAGGCAATTAGTGATCGTTAATCGATAAGAAAAAAGTTAAAAATAATGAGAATCAAACTGATAAGCAATGCTTGATAAGCAATAATGCAGAAATTACGGTCTTCTTACACGTCAGTATTGGTTGAAGACGTTTGTTTTTTCTGCGGTTTCTTGAGTAGGACACGAACTTTCTGTTTCTCTCTCTGCTGCTGGTGTATCGCCTCTTTTTGCCTCTCTATTTCGCTGTTGCTCGGCTATCTCACGATACTCACACACAACTTTTGGCGATGTCAAAACAGAAGATTTCATTGCTTTACGGCCACGATTCGATTTCTTAGCTGGCGCCCCAACTTTGATGGTAGAGCAGCCTGCAAGCCACCGAGTGGCTCAAAGTTCCCCGAACACACCTTTTTACACAATGACTGCAAATCAACTAGGCAATGCCAACTTCATGCAAAATGTATTTTATTTCGAAAGCTTAACGTCACACAAATATTGTAAACATACTTACCTTCGTAAGTGGATGGGTTCACAGAAATGTGTCACAATAATAGAACACACACAAAGTGAAAATTATACAACGAGAGCAAACCAATTTTTATTTGTTAACACAGGAAAATATCGATGTGGGTGCGCACGTTGACTGATCGTGGAAATATGTACTAGCTTATCATGAGAAAAGTCGATGACATTTATTGGCAGCTGTCATTATTCACTAGAAAAAAAAACCAGAAGGGACGTGTTGTGTGGAATTTTAAAATATTTTATAATTTTTTTACATTTAAATTTTTTATGCATCAGTCATCTACATAACTTTTTACGAATGGTCAAAGTCTGTGGACGCCACAGATGTGAGTCTTCCCTTTGTGGAAGTGGGCGGGCGAAATTTTGAAACAGTTTTTTAGGAGTGAGATATCGAATCAGTCTGGAAATAAATTTGGTTGCTCTAGCTCGTATAGCCTCCGAGCAATGGGCGACAAACAAGACAGACAGACAGACAAACAAACAGACAGACAGACAGACGGACGAACAGAAATGGCTATATCGACTCGACTATTAATTCTGATCAATGATATATATACTTTATGGGGTCGGAAATGATTCCTTCTCTATGTTGCACACATTCACTTTTACCACAAATAATAATATTATTTACTCTTCGAGTACGGTTATAAAAAAGGCTCTGACTTAAGATTCCCCGTGGCCAGCATTACCCCGTCCACCCTTAGCAGTAATTAATTGCTCTATAATCCAACAGAAAACCCAATATAACTCTCCCATCTCCATTTCCCGATTGGCCTCTTTTTGGTCGCCACACTGCTAAGTGCCTTTGAGCTGGTCTACTACTTTACCATTGGCCTATATTTATATTTGCATGGACAGAGGAAAGTGGAGGGGCAGCCACCAGTCATTACTCTACCCTTTGCACAGCGAAAGATTACTCCAGTTAAGTATATTCGTTGATGGGATTATAAGTACAATTTTTCGAGTATCAATGACAGTCTAAATCAATAAATAACTTTCACCAAGCATTTCTCTGGTGCTGGTGCGGATGCCTTATCTTGCTTCTGGCCTGTTCCTTTTCGGCTGGATCCACCTGGGGGTCAGCTAGATGAGTGACGTCGTTCTGCAAGTAGCCCTTAAAGGTGCGCCACTTCATCTTAATTGTCTGTTGCAGTACGCCAAAGTAGGAGTTGTCATAGAGATGCATGCCAAAGCCGATGGTTAGATAGTAAATCAATTCGAATGCACTGACCATAGACGCACCCAAGCACAGGCCAAAGATGCCACCCAAATTGGCTGTAAAAAAAACACATATAATCGTACAAGCGTGATATAATGCTGACAGATTCCTGAGGCATACCTATCAAATCAATCGTGGTAAACTCCAGACTGGTGCGGTACAGCGGCGTCGTCTCCACTTGGTAGTGGACATCCACCCTGAAGAGTTTCTGGTGCGGATCCTTGGGACTGTAAAAAACGATCTTTATCTATATAATACGCACTCATTTAAGTACACTAATAATCCATCTTACATTCTCTTGACAGAGAGGGGCAACGTCGTCGTGGATGTGTAGTAATCGAGCAGATAGCAGTTCACCAAACAGGAGCAGGTCATGCCTGGCTTGGTGGCACTGAACAGTGCATCCTCCTCCCGACGTTTGTCGTAGCTGAAAATATCTGCAAAGAGATTCTAATGGACAGATCCCATACATATAGTACATATATCTTTTGGGTGATCTTTACCATTATTCCTCGCGATGCACCGCAAACTGGTAGCAGTGCATTCCTTGACTGTGAAACAAGTCCAATATCAGCTCGATAAAACTCTCTCTGTGGGCCCCAACTCACCTTTTTTGTTGTGCAGAAAGAAAATGGGCAGCGAGCAGTTGCAGAGCTCAATCAGGTACGACTCATGGCACCGATTCAGACAGTTGGTTAGCTGAAAGGGTCTGCCATACTTCTTGGCCGAGTCCGCGGGATCCAATTCCAGCTGCTCGTCCACAAAAAGACAATTGCGAGTCTCAGGGGGAATGCTCCGGGTAGTCTCATCGGTCCACGTCAGGTCGGGACGAACCGTCACATAGGTCTCCGTATTTTGGATCATGGAATAGACCACATTGCTCATTTGGTCTGGCTTCTTGATCATTATCTGGAACATATAGTAGAGTAGGGATAATTGTAATGGTAGTCAATGGTAGCCAATGGTAGCCCCTCCCATCGACATACATAGACTTTGTCGTTAGCTATGGAGTTCGGTCGCTTGAAGCTGTCATTTATAAGCAGTTCAAAGTTGAGACCCGTGCTCTGACCAGCCTTCGCATTGTGACGCGGATAGAATTTGGGGCCCTCGCGTTTCTTGATCTCCTTTGAGCGCGGCGAGAAATCCGAGTTAAACACCAGACAGAACCCGAACTCTGTTTTCTCCATCACAAAGTATTCGCAGCAATCGAAGGTCGAGCTGCGCCACAGGCAAGAGCCCGGAACCATAATATCCTGGCAGCGTATCGTCAGGAATATGGCTAATGTTGTGATATTGATAAAGTCCATTGCCTCGAGATTGTCGTCCTCGAGGTCTGACAAATTCACAGTATAACTGCCAAAGCTCAGCGTCTCCATACGAGCGACCAAAGTGGTGAATGACTCCACCAATTCCATGCTGGCATTGGCAGGCAGGAATTCCTTCTTGGCTGCCTCCAGTTGGTTCCAATTTATACGGTTGTCCGTGCAAATGCCAACGGCTGGAAATTCTACGAGAAATACGGGATATTGCGGATCCTGGACGACAGTTTGTAGCTTCTGGGACACAAATCGCTCCGATAGCATCAGATAGAAGAACCATGATAGGCCAATGCTCACGGAGAGCAGCAAACACCAGATAAGTCTGCTAAGGGAAAAATGGATCAGTGGATTGGACTCCATGCTCAACTTAACGGTTGGAGACCTCTCCAGGTTGTGCAGCTGCGGATCGTAGAGATAGCGGACACAGTGGATGGTGGACTTTTCGCAGTAGCTCGAAAGTAGACCCGCAACAACTCCATAAAGCACTTAGCGTCTGCCTTCTGCGGCTCATCCGATTTTTCACCATTTGCCATGGCGGGAATCACTGTCACTGAATCACTTGTCGTTGAATCACTGAGCTGTGTTCCGGCTTCCGGGGTACCCTTTTATGGAATGGCTGCAAATTGCTGTGGGAAACTTTTATCGAACAGGTATCCATTACGGTGCACATCGGTTGTAATTGAGTAGTTATGTTTGCAGCAAATGATAAGCCAGAGGTGACAGAAGTGCGTGTCGTCGCACTCATTGATTAGCGGACTCGCCTCCCAATTAGTCGTAACTTTACCCAATAGTCAGTCCTTTGGTTGAGCGAAATGGGTGAAGTTGAGTGGCAACCTGATCCGCAACTCGGAAATGACAATGATGATGATGATGTTGATGATGGCGGGCAGGGCAAGCAGAATAAGTCCAAGAAAAAGGACAAAAAGGAGAAAAAGGGGAAAAGTGTGTGGCTTTCCATTAGGCGGTATGTTAACCTCTTACTTTCAATGCCACTCCTCCCACTTGAACCACTTTAACCCCATTTGCAGCTGTGCCCGCATACCACTCAATGTGATCCTTGCCATTGCCACTGTCTATGTGTGCATCCTCTCTTCGGAGCGGTATTTCTACTACTGGGTGCAAACGACCATCGAACGCACCGACGTCCATGTATCGGAGATCAGTTTTCCCGCAGTGACCATCATTCCCATGGCCATGACCAATCGCAATAGTTCAGAGGAGGCGCAGCGACGCACCAGAGTCTTCAATATGGCGCGGGCCGTACTCTGGCAAACCCCCGATGCAGCCCGACTCGATAATCATAGCTTCGATGAGTTTTCCGAATACGCCGATGTGGATCCCACAATGCTGGACATGGACTCAATACACGATTCCGTACAGGACTCTTGCAAGTATTTCTTTGCGGAGTGCACGTGGCGCAGGAAGCCCGTAAACTGCTGCAGCATCTTTCGGTCAGTCTCCACCTACAGAGGACTTGCGTACGTCTTCAACTCTCTGCGATGCGAATATCCGGACGAGACTTGGCCGTGGTCCGTGGCTGGTTCGGGATCCCTCAGCGGACTCAATGTAAAACTGCATCGCAATCAGCATTTGTTTACTCTAAATATGCTGGGGGTGAGTTGGCAATCAATTGGAACTTTCACTGTGTGACATAATGACCTCTCCAGGTGATTGTGCATGAGCCCACCCAGCTGCTGGGCCACAGTATCGCATATTCCAGTGAGGATCGTATTGTCATTCCCGTGGAGCCATTGCGCTTCACAGCCGAATCGGATGTGAAGGCTCGTCCAATCGAAATGCGCCGCTGTCTGTTCAAGGTGATGGCGGAATAGCTCAACTGTGGAACGGGAGGAAACCATTAATACCTTTATCGTACCATTACAGAGTGAGATTGTGCGGCTGGGCCAGTCACGATCCGAGTGTATCTACAAGTGCCATGTGAAGTACATCTTGCAGAGATGCAACTGCACCTTGAATCTGCCCCGTCCGGCGGCTACAAGGGAGGAAAATATCACAGTACCGGGCGACCATAAAGGACAAAGTCTTTGTGGCGTAAAGGATCTGCCCTGCTTCAATAACAACAGAGGTGAGTCTTATTATATACGTATATATTTAGCAGTATAATCTGATTACCAACCAACCAGTTTCACTGTTTGCGATGAGCAACATTATCGAAGAGTCCAGAGAGAACATCTTCAACACCATCGACTGCGGCTGCTTCCCCCAATGCGATCACACACAGTACCACTCCTCCACGTACACCGAGCGATTGAGCAGCGTGGAGAACAACAATTCGGTAATCGAGATAGACGTATACTTTCAGGAGGAGACCCTCTTCTCGTATCGCTCCATGCTGCGCTTCACCCTAATCGATCTGATGGGTGAGTCTCGCACAAGGTTCAATGGGAATGTGATCTTACCCCCACCATTACTCCACAGTTTCTTTTGGTGGCATAGCAGGTCTGATTATGGGCATCTCGGTGCTGGGCTGTGTTAATGCCATCCTGGATCGCTTCGTCTGCTGTCGCCTGCCCAACTCTGGCTAGCCACTGCCTCTGCTCTAGCCTATTGTAAATCTGAAACAGCCGCAGCTGCGTTCCCATGTTTCTTTACCTGTAATTCAGAAGAACATAAATAAATTCAGAACACAAAGCGCAACGGGGGGATTGTTTAGAATTTAACTACCTGACGATTGAGAGTGGAAAACTACCTTGCCCGACAGGGTAACAATTTGGGAATTATACGAGCATTAGTAGATAAATACTATATACCCCAGGTATACGAGTACAAACATATACGAAATGAGATTGCATTTGAGTCACTTATTCCTAAATTAGTATACAACTTAAGGCTAAATTTTTGCACAATGATGTTTAAGGAATAAGGTAAGTGAATATTTTTAATATGCCAGAGATTAAAGGGGGGGCCAGACTAGGCCATCTGTGGGCTGATCTGTAGGTTATCAGATGTCATAAAAGAAATCTTTGTTGTCCACTTGATCACATCACAAAAGAGATCATCGCTGGCAAAGTTCCCTCTGAAAGAGCATGAATAAATCGAATTGAGTAGCAGCGTAATCTCCATCCCATCCCTCTGTAGAGCATTGCCCGTCCCACTCCATTTGAGCATTCAGGTACCAAGTCCATGACGCTCCTGGGGGTATAAATAGCAGCTGGTCTGGCCTGATCCGGCACAGTCTTCGCTCCATCGTCCAAGCCGCCAGCACACGCAATTCTCAAACAGCAAAATGAAAGTCTTAGTTGCCATCTGCGTGCTGATTAGTTTGGTAAGTGTTTGCTGTGCCTGAACCCCAGCCGTTGATAACCCTTCAAATCTGACCCAAAAATAAATCAAATAATTAACTGAACAATCTTGCAGGCCTCAGCCGAATATGTCTTGAAGAACCGCCATGATATGCTGGCCTATCGCGACGAGTGCGTCAAGGAACTGGCCGTGCCAGCCGATCTCGTGGAGCAGTTCACCAAGTGGCAGTACCCCAACGATGCCAAGACCCAGTGCTACATCAAGTGCGTCTTCACCAAGTGGGGTCTGTTCGATGTCCAGACTGGCTTCAGTGTGGAGAACATCCACCAGCAGTTGGAGAACGGACATGCTGACCACAACGAGGCGCTGCATGCCAGCATCGCTGCCTGTGTGGACAATAACGAGCAGGGATCCAATGCCTGCGAGTGGGCCTACCGCGGTGCCACCTGCCTGCTGAAGGAGCATCTGCAGAAGATCCAGAAGAGCCTGGCCCCCAAGGCCTAGAAATAGCCATGATAGCAATTACTGATAGCCCTTAATTTAGTTAATAAACCGATTGAACGTACCACTTGACTCTCCACTGGGCCACACCCATTGTAGCTGCTAATGGATGGGCTGTCGACTGGGGACAGAAGTTCAGACACAGACCATTCGGAATGTTGCTGTACACCAAGGAGCTCGTGGCACCGCGTCCAAATCGCGGCCCAGGTCTGCTCCGCTTCAAGCAGAATCTGTTGCGGAAGAAGGCTCTGAATAGGCTAACGCACTCATTAGCCCAATCCACCATCCATGGTATGCGTAATGTGTTCGTGGAGAGGCATTTCTGGGAGCGCTGCCTGTGGCTGGGCATCGTAGTAGCGGCGGCCGCCACATGCTTCAGCATGTACTCCGTGCTGTTGCATCGCCACAAGGAGCAGGTGCTGGTCAGCCTGATAGACACCACCCAGTTGCCAGTATACCACATCGACTTCCCCGCGGTGGCAATTTGCCCCTGGAATCATGTCAACTGGCTACGTACTCCAGCGGCTACTCGCCGATTCTTGCCACGCAACGCTGATAGAGAGCTAAGGGAAACGTTTCGCCAGTTTCTCATTGTCCTGGAGCAGACAACCTTTGTGAACTTCAACAAGGCGGAGAGCCTGTCCAAGCGCAATGCTACGGCGCTAAGATCGTTGAATGTGAGAACGGTGATCAACTATTTGTCGCACCGCTGCGACGAGATGTTCGTCCCGGACTCCTGTGTCTTCGATGAGACGCCCTACGACTGCTGCAAGCTGTTCGTATCGGAGCAAACTGAGAAGGGGCCGTGTCTGGTCTTCAACTCGCTCATCTCGGAGCACTCGCGCAAGAAGCAGATCACCAACAAGTTCTACCCCCACAAACTGAGCACTGCTGGGGAGGAGTCAGGCCTTAAGTTCACTATCAACCTGAATGAATCCTTTTTGCGAGCTGGCACAACACTTCCCCATGGAATGAGTGTGGGTGCAGCATTTGCAGCATCGAAGAGAGCTCTTTTTTATTTACTTGCCTTTCTGTTCTCACCAGCTTATGATTAAGGAGCCTCGCCAGTGGTCCACTAATAGTGTCTATCACCTCCATCCGGACACAGAGAACTTTGTGGCGGTGCATCCCAAGGTCATTGAGACATCCCCAAACACACACGAGATGAGTCCCCAACGAAGGCGCTGCTACTTTGATGTGAGTATTGCGATTTGATCTTTGTGCAAATTTGTTGGCTGATTTGGTTTGCTTCGAGAAGAGCGAGAAAAACCCCTATTACCCGGAAACAACGTTGGCCTATAATCGTGAAAACTGCATTACAGTGTGTCTTCACCAGGCAGTGATGAGGATCTGCAACTGCACGACACCAGTTTTCCTACCGCACATAGGTAAGGCTCTCTCTCCATGCACTTCTCTCTCAGATGACGTCCTACAGTTTCAGAGGGCATGCGCGAGTGCGGAATTTTGGATGCCAAGTGCCTCAGTCGTAACGCCGATATCTTTAGCTATGTGAAGACGCGCGACCAGGATAAGTACATAAACGACTCGCGACGCGGTTACGTCTGCAATTGCCCCGACAATTGCAACTCTCGACAATACCATATGACGCTCAATGTCCGTAAATTAGATTAGTAAGTAAATCGAAACAAAAACTAAATCAAAATCTGACCAATTTCTGTCTCATGGACAGCGACAAGAATGTGACAAACAGAGTTATCAAGGGACAGATATATTACGGGCAGCGAGTGATGACCAAAATTGTGACCAAACTGAAGTACACATATCTCGATTTGTTGGCCAACTTTGGGGGTATCGTAAGTCTATATATTGGCGCCTCCGCCATTAGTTTCGTGGAGATTTTCGTCGTTCTGGGAAAGCTGCTGTGGACACTCCTCATTGAGGGATACTCCAAGGCAAAAGAATGGAGTGCATCCGCATAACTGATACTGATACGATGACATATATTTAAGCCGTCTGTTCCTTGGTAATGAATAAAAACATGAGAGTTAAAAAAGTTAATCGAGTTGCACGTCACTTCTGCTTTGTTTCTTGGTCAGTCGGATATCGTATATAAATGGCCGGATGTGGCACGGTGGCAGGCGTCTCGGGCAGTTGGTCCAGATAGGAGCAGCCAATGGCCAGGGCGCTGCCATCGGAGCTGAAGTTTAGAGTTGAAATGGAGGTGTCATATTCGTGGAACTGGCACAGGCGCTTCTTGTTGAAGCCGTCCCAAATGTTAACAATGCAATCGGAGCCGCCAGTGGCGAATGTGTGATAGACGTTGTGGAAACTGAGCGCGTTCACCGGGTAAATCTGTTCGATGTTGTTATCCCTGTTGCGATGGCATTTGAAGGCAAATTTGCGACGCTGCACCTCGGGATCATGGTCCAGGTACTCCACAGCCACACGGCCCTCAATCGAGGACATCACGTAGCCCTCTTTGTTGGGGAAGAGGCGAATGCAACGCGTCTGGTACTTTAGCGAGGACTCGCGCTTCATTATGTAGCTGTCCATTTTGCGCAGGTCCCAAATGAGCACCTTGCGGTCGGAGGTGGCCACCACAATTTTCTCGTCAATCACAGACATGGAGTACACCTTGCCGTTGTTCTGCTCGAAGGTGCCGACGCAGCGCTTCTCGCGCATGTCCCATAGCTTGACATTCTTATCCCAGCTGCCCGTCAAGATGCCGTTCACGTACTCGGCATGCTCCACACAACGCACCGCCTCCTCGTGGGCGCCTACAATGCTCTCCGTCTGGGTGTTCACATCGAAGAGCCGCAGCTGATTGTCCAGCGATCCGCTGACCACATGCACAATATCCTGTTGCATACAAAATTAGTTGGGGGTTTGTTAACAATCACAGAGCGTACATACCATGAATGCACAGTCCAGAATTGGCGCATCTTGCAGGAATTTCTGTCGCATTTGGTTTGCCGCCACATCGTAGAAGCGAAGCGTTCCGTCCCATGACGATGCCGCCATGTACTGGTTCGATTTGGGGCCAAATTTAACAGCCGATATCAAATCCTCTGGTGGATTGTTCAATTTAAACTCTGGCGGACGCATTTTGTTAGGCTTTAAGGTAGAATTTAATGAATTTTAAAGTCGAAAACAGCACTAAAAACCGGCGTCACTTGTTTGCAGTGTGCCCGCAGAAATATACCGAAAATACCTTCATATGATAAAAGTATACCGTACATATACCGAGGAAAGCATATACCACTTAACCCTCCTTTATTAAACTTGAAAATACAATAAAATTTCCGTATTTTTGTATATTTTCGTCGGAGTACCAAAAACCGACGCGAATATATTCATTTAATAGCGCCACTCAATGTAAAATGTAATTCAGTTGTCAGATTACATAAACAATGTAACGAGTTTTCGAATTTGATTTAAGGTTTCATCCAACCAGAGGCCCAAGGAATCTTCAGGCCAACTACAATTAATAGTATCTGTATTATTTGATAAAGTCAAGAAACAATCTACTAACTCTACGAGTATCCGTTTCCTCCGCATCCAACTCGAATCAAAATATTTGGCTTACACTAAACTACAGGGATGCGGAGGAAGCGCACGTAAATGGCATTATTCTAGTAATATTTTGGAAGTACTAATTTTGGTGGTTGCGTTGTGGTTCACGGGTTTCCATCAACCGTGGAGCATTCTGGGCTGCCATTACTTGATTTTCCGACGAAAGGAGCGAAAGGAAGGCGGCCCGTCGTCCGCAGTGCTCAGCGCAATGGCAAACTGTGCCGCGTAGTAGGTGATCATGATCTGCAGACGGGGACAGGGCAGGGGCACGCCCACGAACATGGTGACGGCGATCAGGGCATCGGAAACGACAAACAGAACGGCTCCCACGGCGCAGAAAATGGTGAGAAAATTCTTGGCATCCACAGCCCGGGCGAGGGCGCGCCACAACATGGTGATGATCAGGTAACAGTAGATGGGGACTCCAATGATGAGTATGTCGTCCAGTTTCTCGTGCACAAAGTACACAACTGAGTGGTAAAGAGAAAACATTAGAGAGAGGCTTGGCCAAAGTGTAGACACCACTTACACAGCGATACGGCCACGTAGAGAGCCAAGCCAATGGCCCACTTGAGTGGCTTCCAGCCAAAGGCGCAAATGTAAAACACATGTGCCACCCCAAAGCTCACCATTCCAAAGGGAAAGAGGTTGATATTTAGCAGGGCATCGCCACCGCAGGAGAAGACCAGACCCAGAACTATCCACAGCGATCGGCGGTAGCTATCAAGCAGATCCAATTAATATTTGCAGACGATGCTCAAGAACTATGTACAACCACCTACTCTTTTTTAAGGGAGAATCCCTTGGCCACCACATAAAACACCAAGGCCACAATGGGCAAACACTTGAGCACTGTGGTCCATAGCTCACCTTGGGGATCCTGGCGCACCAGCGAGAAGTACAGTACCAGGGTAACCACAAAGGGTGCCAGCTTCGGGCCATGCGATTTGACCTTCGAATAAAATTTAATGTGATGAAAAGATTATCAAGAGAAGAATTTTATGAAAATAACCATACGATTATCGCTAATCGTACCATGGTGGGTCCAAACTACGCACACACGCAAAACCCGATTATACAATCGAATGGTTTCAATTCTGATTAGATTAACGCTTTGTCGTTGCCGTTGGCGTTGGCTTTGGCAACCCCCCCTCATCAAACATTTATGGTTTTTATGGTGATGTTAATTTGCATACCATTACCAGGTACTTAGGGAGGTTAATGGGGGCCTGTAGCAAGGGCCGCCTCTTGGAACTTTCGCTTTTACTGCACGAAAGAGCTTTTCGTCGGACAGGCAGGCAGGACAGAGCGAGCTGCACTGCCGCTGAGAGGGCTCTGCTCTCCAGAGCTTGGCTGCTCTCAAAGAGCATGGAAGATGTGTGCAAGGTCAAGGACGAAAGCTTTGCATTCATTGTACATTGTTTTTGGCTTTGCGGTTAGATAAAGCATCCGTGCAGGCAGGCAGGCAGGCCACAGCACGGCACGGCATACAAACAAAGAAAGGTACGAGTATACAGAAAATAAATTAAGCTGGAACAAAGGCAAACAATGGCAGCAGAGTATCAGATTTCTGTATTGCATGCGTCAATATAAGCTTAAAATCCAATTATACAGCTGACTCCACAGATATTTCAGTTAATATTATCATATCTTTTACTTACGAATTTCGCAAAATCGTTCATTTTGAGAATTATGGCGGTAAATTACTATTATTAGCGTCAATTTAATCAAGCTGCACTTTCACACGGTTGAAGCGTGGGGCCCACCGACTAGGAAACGAAAATAAACAAAAACTTGAAAAACTCCCCCACTCGATATCTCTCTCTCTATCGCACACACGCTCGCTGCCCACCCGCCAAGCGTAAGAACACGTTGCGCACTTTTGACCAACGTCAACAAACTGAAGCGTAGCGTTTAATTTTCCAATTCGCTGCCACACAGTTTGATTGCTGGAGAGTAATAAAGCAAAAGTTTTCAGCTCGGAGCGCACACCGTTGCCCAGAGGGTGGGGGAGGGTGGGTGCTTGGCTGGACATTGCCTCCATGGGGTGTGCAGCATATGCAGCATTCAGGCTGCCCGCTTGCAGATACAGATACACAAACGGCAGAGCGCACAGATTGATTATTTTCTACCTTTACTATTATCAACGCATGTGGAACACAAGAGCGTAAAAGGAGAGAGCAGAGAGCAATACAGAGAGAGAGAGAGAGAGAGAGAGAAGAGACACTGCTTGCTCAAGCAACAGGTTAATTGAAGAATGGATGGCCCCACGTTGGCCCCGAAAAGCTTCGCCAGCATCATTTGAGAACCCCAAAAGATAGACATGCGCACCATTTCTCTCTCTTTATTGGCCGCTCTCGCTCTCTTTCACTCTCACTCTGCCACTCCACTCTCTTCGGCTGACACAGCTAAATTCAAAACAATGCAACAATCTCTGCACACTTTCACTGGCTTTTGGGAGCTTTCGCTGAAGCTTGAGGCAACTTTTTCGCAAGCTTTCCGCCTGGCAGCGTTGCGTTCCGTTAGTTAGTCTCTTTACGAGCTAAAGTTCATTCCGTTTCAAGTTGTGGCATTTTTCAGGCGTGCAAAAATTCCTCAGCTGTCCCTCGGATAGATTTCCAGCAATTTATTCACATTAAAGTTGGCCAAAAAGAAGTAGTGCGTGGTGCAAGTGCAGGAGCGTGCAATTGACAACCTACAATCAGTGATTCTCAGGTGAGCGACAGCCTAAAAGTATGCAATGCCAGAATCTGTGCAAGCAAGAAAAAGTTGGGTCAGCGCTGAGAAAATTGTGTATCCATTGTGTGTGTGGGGTGGGTAGGAGAATGTGAAGCGGAGACGGCATAGGAGGGTGCCTGCTGTTGGCAAATACACACTCCTGTAAATAGAAGAAGAGAGGGTGGAACTGAAAGCCTGACCAGTGTGACACACTTTGGAGAGCAGCAGCCAGGAGAACCCAGCTCGTTATAAATTATGCAAAATAAAATTATGGTTATGTTGATAGCTAGAAAACGAGAGTGCGAGTGAGAGAGAGAGAAAGAGAGAGCCTTGCTAAGGCATGCACACACTTGACCTCCAAGGAAAAATCACACTGATACACACATACACGCACACACACACACTCACGCAAATATGCAATGACGAGACAGGGACATGGACGACGCTTGACTGCATAAACCACTCGAGCCGAGGAGACAAGACATTGCAGCAGGCACATGCCTGCTGGGGCCATTTGGGTGGCTCACGTAGCAAGGCGTACGCCCAGCCAAATGCCAGCCAACCAACCCCAAACTAAGTGCACATTGAACTTGAGAAGAAATCCCTGGGGTGCATATACACATATGGGGTGTATGTATATAGAGACCAAGCTCAGAGATTCAATCAATGACAATGGAAATCCATATAAAATTCATCCATTGCAAATTAAAAGCTACCAGTGGTAACTACATGTTCATTAAAGAGCTTTTAATGAAACATTCGTAACTGATTGATTGATTCATCGATAATGGAATTGTTAATTTAACCAATCTTTTATACACATATGTAGCTCCAATCAGGCAGCAGAAACAAACACGCAACATGGCGTGTCCCTTCTTTCGACGCGCTGACTCGCTGACACGTCAGCCCTCGGTCATCGCCGATCCCGGCACCCATTGGGCCCTCGAGGAAGAGGAGCTGTCCCATGATGCACTCACCCTGACCCATCTGCAAATGGCCATACAACTGCTGACGGCTCCGTCAAACGATGATCTCAACACGGCCGTCACTTCGCTGGTGGCCAAGTATCGCCAGAGTTGGCCCAACATCCACAAACTGTGAGTAGATTCGAGTAAGTTCCGAAATTACTCCTAAAGTCTGTTGATATTCTGCCATATAGAAAAATGGATCCAAGTACTTTCAAGAGTTGCGCCAACTATGACTACTTGGCGGACATCCAGGAGCTGCTGCTGAAGATGGACGAGGCCAGTGCCAGCGAGATTCTGGTGCTGCTCGGCGAGGAGCTGATCACCTGCTGCTGCACGGGCATCATTGAGCGGGCCTTCCGCTGCCTGGGCACGGATCTGCAGGAGTTTCTAGGCTCCCTGGATGGGGTCTACGATGTGCTAAAGTTGCAAGAGGTTCAAAAGATCAAACACGAGTCAAAGTACACATAACTCAACTATGTTTTGCCTTTAGGAGGATGTGACCGACACTGGATTCGTGTGTGCCGGCGAGGGTGAATTGATTTTCACCTCGGAGCGTCCGGTGATCGCCTGGCTACTGCTCGGCTCCCTCAAGGCCCTCACTCGCATGCTCTACAAGGTGGATGTGAACATCAAAATCGAACCGGTGGAGGGTGATGCTCGTCGCTATCGCTATCTCTTCTCGTTGGTCAAGGACAGCTCCCAGACGCTGCAGATGGGTCGCCCTACGCCCATCCCAGAGACGGTGCAGCGCAGCAGCTCGAGCAATGCCTCCGATCTGCAGATGAACTCTTCTAGCTTCTGCAAGATGTTTCCCTGGCACTTCATCATGAACGAGCAGCTGGAGCTGGTGCAGCTCGGACGCGGCTTCAGCAAGCTCTACAAGCCGTATCTGGCAGACTTTGGCAACCTGGCCAGCACCTACTTCGACTTCAAGCGGCCCAAGGGTCTGACCATGAAGTTCAGGGACATTGTGCGGCGCACGTACACTCCCTTCTTAATTGGGCTGAACAGCCCGCCAGGAGTGTCCGATTTTCCGGCCATGGGCTTGGAGATCAAAGGCCAGATGGTGCACTGTCCGGAGTCGAACTCGCTGCTGTTCATCGGCTCCCCGTTCCTCGATGGCTTGGATGGGCTGACCTGCAACGGCCTATTCATCTCCGATATACCGCTGCACGATGCTACCAGGGAGGTGATTTTGGTGGGTGAGCAGGCCCGGGCCCAGGATGGACTGCGCCGGCGCATGGACAAGCTGAAGAGTCGCATCGAAGAGGCCAATTCGGCGGTCACCAAGGAGCGAAAGAAGAACGTTAGCCTCCTGCACCTGATCTTTCCCGCTGAGATCGCCGAGAAGTTGTGGCTGGGCTCGTCGATCGATGCCAAAACCTATCCGGATGTGACCATCCTGTTTAGCGACATCGTCGGCTTCACTGGCATCTGCTCGCGGGCCACTCCCTTCATGGTGATCAGCATGCTGGAGGGCCTGTACAAGGACTTTGACGAGTTCTGCGACTTCTTCGACGTCTACAAGGTGGAGACGATTGGGGATGCCTACTGCGTGGCCAGTGGCCTTCATCGCGCTTCCATCTACGATGCCCACAAGGTGGCCTGGATGGCCCTCAAGATGATCGACGCTTGCGCGAAGCACATCACCCACGATGGCGAACAAATCAAAATGCGAATTGGCCTGCACACGGGCACGGTACTGGCCGGAGTGGTGGGCCGGAAGATGCCCAGATACTGTCTCTTTGGCCACAGCGTGACTATAGCCAACAAGTTCGAGTCCGGCAGTGAGGCGGTTAAGATCAACGTGAGCCCCACCACCAAGGCGTAAGTAGAGCCCCAAATGGATGCATACGAGTCCCCCTAATCCACATTTATTTTTCGCTGCAGTTGGCTAACCAAACACGAGGGCTTCGCCTTTGATCTGCAGCCACGGGATCCGTCGTGCCTGCCCAAGGAGTTCCCCAATCCGAATGGCACCGAAACTTGCTACTTTCTCGAGGGATATCGCAACTCCGAACTGGAGAGCGGACTGCCGCTAGTGGAGCACATCGATGCTGCCATGAAGACCATATCCGAGGGCGGCGATGCCTAGGCTACACTCCGGGAGAATCACTTGCTCAGTAGCCATAGCTATTCAATGTAGTTCAGTGCACTTGTAGACAAATTGTGTTGCCCCCTGCCCCTGCCCGACCCCCTCGCTTAGCCACATTCAAATAATATATATGTACTTCCCGACTTCAACGAGTTGCGTTCCAGCACAAAATGTGAACACTTTTATTTGTCTTAGTGGGTCCTGGTCCTAAGCATTTGCCTTGGCCGCCTCGGCAGCCTCCTGTTTGGCCTTGAGGAATGCCTTCACCTTGTCACCGATCTTGCTGGCCATCAGACACTTGTGTCCACGGAATGCCCACACATCCGGAGGGCTGCCCTCCTCGTTCTTGTCAATGCAACCCTGGGCGATGACCAGGGCCTCCTCCTCCGTGAGGTCCATCTTGAACTGCTTGGCCAGACGATCGGCATGGTAGCCCTCGTGGGTGCAGAAGATGCCCAGCTTCTGGGCAGAGCAGGCCAGATACTGGCGCACATCGGGCTCGTCGGGGAAGATCAGCTGCTTCAGCTGGCCGATCTGATCGCCGCTAAGCGGATGCTCCTTCAGGCACTCGACGCGTATTTTCTTGATATCCTCGCCATTCTTGGGCTGCCACTCATCGTCGGCGTAGGCCTGCTTGCGAGAGTTTTATTGAGTTAATTATGATGAGGTTGGGATTATCAGTGATTCAATCGATTCAATACACACCACAGCACAGAGAGCCAGGGCAAGGAGGAGATACTTCAGCATATTGTTTGTATTGGAGATTGCACACACGATCACGAATCGGTTGAAAATTCTAGACTGAGTCGCCGACGACTCGGTTGCCTAGATTTATACCGACGCCAATGCTGATAGCTGGCTGGCTGGCTGTGTCTCGCTGCCATCAGCTGCTCTGTGTCATAAGTTCAGCGATAAGCCGGTCGGTCCAGCGTCTAACAATATTATTTAATTGCATTCCCTCTCTCGTTGATAAGCTCAATCCAGAGCTCACTAACCGAGTGGAAATCAGCCGAGACGGAGTATCAGCTTAGACTTACTCTATACTTCTATGCAAAAGTCGTTCCTCGATTAACTTGTTTGTGGGGCAGCTTCCACTATCATACATACAAGTTTGAGATGCTTGAATAGGTATACTATATATGTATATAGTACAATAGGTACAGTATTTATACAACAGGAGAAATTACAATTATCGAAAACAAGATATTTCCTCTTTATATTCTCTATTTAAATGCTAATCATTTGGCATCGCGTTGTTCCACTTCCGCTTTATAGTTGTTATGAATTGAATTTTAATAAACAATATCGATGTAATCAAGAGTTGTAATTGAACCTGTTATTAACCCTAGCAGGTTGGGATGAATAGAAAGATTCTATTCATATACGAGCCAAGGGAAGCATCAACTGATTAATAACCAGCCATCGCTCATATTCATACACTCAGCAAAAATAAAATTCAAAATGGTATTGATACTTGGGGAAATAGTAGTATACAATTCTTTAGTGAAATTAATATAATTTTTAAAAAGATGATCAAATATTCTTGTAGTGTATTTACATAGATTAACATCTATGACATTGCACTTGAACGCTTATCAGCTTTGGGGGTCACAAAAAAACAAAACAAGACGCAATGGATTCTCAATTCCCAGTACCAGTTTCAGGGGGCAGGGGACATGCGCAGGGCTGATAACAGCTGATAAATCCCGGCCAGCTTTCACCCATCACGAGAGCGGGACTGATCCAAGTGGGCAACTGTCAACCGTCAATTCAGCGGCCATTATGCAAGCCAATGCGATCGTATTTAATTAAATCAAATAAAACTCACAGCTGGCGGTCGAGTCCAAAATGAAATACCCAGTCGGGCCCCCAGGCGTCTAAGAGTTGTCATTACCATAGGATGATGAGTGCTCATACCATACCATTTATACATACATATGTACATATACATATACGTACTGGTTGGTATGTGTGTACTTGCATAAACCCGATGGTTCGCTGGGAACCACGCGCCCTGATCTAACGACCCCTAGGCATATGCGAGAGAATTCAAATTCAACTAATAACAGTTGCCTCCACTCCACCCGTCGACGCTGTCAAAGGGGCGTACTACATTTTCGGCAACGAGTGTAATACATAATCCAGAGGAGGTACTGCCCTTAACTGAGGGTTAGATAACAGGGTTGTGTCGCAAGGAGCAAGAGATTCCAGCGAGGTAATAGTTGGGTAGGTCGCAATCGGAAACAGTGTTTATACCCAAACAATGGCTATGATTAGCATCGCATCTTGCCTGAATCGCTGCTCTGCCATTATGTTTTTTGTTGTTGAGTTATTAGACAAAATTATACCAAAATTATATAGCGACAGTAGAGAATCGTTAGAATGAATAAAAGTAACAGAAACTCAGCACATACATATAAAAATATTTCGGTAAACATTATTAAAAGGAAATCTACTTTGCTGAGAAAACTTTAATAGAAAACCCATCCAGAATATTGGCTACTCTTCAATTGTATAACTTCAGCATATCGAGAGTTTACTGTACTGTATGTACTGTATTAGATTAACACCCCAAGCGTGTCAAACGGCCAGGGAGTCAGGGAGTGGCTCTGCTCCGGAGCAGCGAATGTGTCGGAGTGTTGTGGCCAGCTCAAATTACTTAGATGGGAATCAGAATGGGAATAAACGTTGGGAGGATGGAGATGGGATTGGGAAACTGCAGTTAACGATCCTATAATCGGGTGTCAAATGATTTGCTACCGGAATTCGCAATATTGTATAAATTGTCATGTTCCTTGAGCCACTTTTTTGTTCCACGGCAATTGTTGGAAATTCGAGTTTCCGGCTGAAATTTCCGAATGGGAGCCAGTTGTGTATGGGTGCCAAATTCCAAAGGAATCATTGTATTTTGTTTTGTTTTTTTGTTGGCGTGTGTCATATGACAGTAATACGGAGAGAGAGAGGATAAATTACACAAAGGCTGAGCCATACATTTGTTTAGCAAATTCGATTAGGGAGTAGGTTCCACTCGGAAAATATCATGGGGCATATGATAGTCATATCTGCATATGACACAAGACAATTCTTACAACTTGCTAGCAGATATAACGCTGTGAACAAAATGGCAGCCAAGCAAACACACAAAGTTTCCGTGAACTTTTAACAAAATTTCACGTTTCCATGAGTTTCCGGTTTGTGTGTGTTTTCTGCTTCTTTTGCTTTTTTTGCTTCTCTTGCTGTGTGATTTCCAAGAAGTAGAAGAGGACTTCCGCTTACCATCACCACCCACTACCCAGTACCCAGGGAAAATGTAATTTCATGCCTCGCTAAACGAATCCGAATACATGAGAGTTCAAAGTTTCAGCTTGTATCCAAGCGAAAGCGAGAGGGTCACAGGATGCTGGCAGGACTCGGGGCGACGACTTGAAAGCGCAGGAAGTTATTTAATGAGATTTTCTTCATGTCAAAGATAAGTCGAAGAAAATGCCATGGCCTGCGACTAAGAAAACCAATTGGTCTTGTAAAACAATATGCAAAACCAAATCCAAACAATCATCCACACGAAGGAGGGTGTCTCTGTCTCTGTTTGTCTCTGTGTATCTGTGTATCTGGGAGTCTGATTGTCATTGTTGAGTGAGTCAACTGAAAAGGATAAGCGTAGACCGACAATTGTTGCACACACTTGAAATTAAATTAACTTTTTTCGACCCTCTCTCTCTCCCTGTCCACACTGAGCGGTAGAGTGGCAAAGCCGCCGCCGCCGCCGTTGGTTGCATTGTTCCAAGGTCTGCTGCCGCTGACAGTTCCAAAAGGAACTGGCATTGGGGTTGGGCCTGGACATGGCATAGGAGAGAGAGAGGAGAGAGACCCAACCAGAACTGGAGACAATCGAGCGCCTTGTCGACTCTAGCCATGATTGCTCAAATATTGGCATTGGTCGCCGCACAATAAAACCAAAAGAAACCAACAAAACACAAATTCAACTGTTCAATGCGCAGCAGCAACAACAACAACCATAGACAGAAGACAAAAACAAAAACAAAACAAAAAACATAAAGCAAACAAATCGCAATCCAAATGAATGAATCTTGGGGCGAGGAGGCAATGACGCAAGGAAATCTCATTAGCCGCATGTCTTCAAGTTTCATTTTTTAATTTTGTACAATTTTTTTCGTTGTGCTTGTTGTTTGTTTTTTGGGGTTTTTGTTTTCTGGAAAAGATCTTTCTGTGTATACATATATGTATGTATGTGTTTTTTTGTTTTCGGTGGTCTTGATCAAATAATTTTGCGGCCAATGCATGTTAAATATTTGTCAACATTTTAAGGCACTTTTCTTTTGTTATCCTCTCCTTGCTCCATCCATCTTTCGCTCTTAACGATTCAGAAGCAGTTGACCACTTGAGTCCGTCCGTCGGAGTCATCAAAAGAGCAGAGCAGAGAGATATGTGGCACACACATGACAACCAACAGCAGCAGCAAGAGTCAAGTAAAGTAGCAATGATCCCAAAGTGATTTCAACTTTCCTCAACCTCTGGGCGGCCACTTCGGCCATCGGCTACTTATTACACACAAGCACACCCAGAGATCCAAGTGTTTCGGGGTATCCAAGATCATCTCTTTCTGCGATTGATATAACAATATACTGGATCCCCAGCTAGCAATACTGGGCAATACCCTGTAAGATATTATATCGCTATTTGTATTGGTTTAGTTTGGAAATAGTTTTTATAAGTATCAAATATTTCCCATAGTCAAAATAGATTTTAATTCTAAAGTCTTCTTTCCTCATTTACAGGGCATTGAGGATGCCCTATGCCCCGATTGATTGATTTCCATTTCTCGTTATGGTTTTTGTGTTGTTTTTTTTTTTATTTGTTGATTTAATTTCCATTGTTGTTGCCATGCCGCATCATCCGTATGTTGCCTTGGCGGCCGTTCATCATTTTGATTGTGCCACTGTGTGCGTGCGTGTGTGCTATTTGCATGGGCCTATGGGCCGCCAGTTCCCCTGCATTTCCCCTGCCCTTAAGCCCTGCTATACGGGCCCTGCTGTCGGGAGCCAGCTCAAGCGTGAAGAGAGGCAGCCAAACCGACGACATAATGGACATGTTTCAGCTTTTGTTGGCCGTCGCAACGGTGTGAGCGTGAACGAGTCGGAGGAGACAGAGTTGTCAGCCTCAGCGATGTTCGAGCTAATTTGCATATTTGGTCGCAGCGAAAACACTTTACAAGTGGCCACCCAGGGCAGCTCAAACTCAACGTATGTGTGTGTGTTTGTGTGTGTATATTGGCGCACTTTAAACAAAGTTAAAATGCGAGAAATTGGCCCTGCGCAAAACACCAGTAGCCCGACCGACGGTGACGGTGGCAGTGGCAGTGGCAGCGGCAGCAATACCAACAACTTCTAGCCATTTACTGTTGCCAACAACTGTGACTGTGACCTCTCCCAGCGGAACTGGATCTGCCCACAGCCCCACAGCACACACACACACACACATGCCATGTCTGAGTACGTATTGGTGCGGTCCTTATGGCGCTCTCTCGCACACACTCACGCGCCTTCGGACGACGCTGCTGCTGCGGCAGCTGCCTGCTCTTCTATTCAGTTTTGGAAACTTGTTTCTTTTGGCCAACTTGTACAACATTGTTGCCGCTTTATGTTTTACTAGTTGGTCGTGTCTGTGTGTGTGTGCGTCAGTGTAGCTGTAGCTCCGCCTCTGCTGGTAGGCGGAGTCTGCAAAGAGAGCCCACGCAGAGAGAGATAGAGAGCGAGAGAGAGCGCATTTATGGCAGAGAGTAAGGCGCGCGCATCTTTCGTTTTTCCCAATGTCGCTGCTTCTGTCGCACACGTGACATTTTCTGGATTGTTTTTGTTGCTTTTGTTGCTTCCGTCATCTCGTCTCGTTCTCAGTTTGTTTCAATTGCAATAAATTTGTAACATTCTAATAGGCCAACAACACAGCCCACCGACATACCCCCCACAACAACAAAAATGTCCACCCGCGGGAGGTTGGGAATCGGACAGCAACCCATATTATGTGATGGATTCCTTATGTACTTTTCCGTACATGAAAACAAAACGTTTCGGTTCGTATCTATAGATATATTTCTGTCTATCTATTCAACGATATTATCATTTTATAGGTTGTTAAAATTAAAAAATTTGCTTGTTTTATTACAAAAAAATTATCTTTGGTTTAATGTCATTCCAAATAAATCAATAGTACCTTCGAGATTTGCATTGTAAGTTGTGAAAAATTAATAAAAATCGAATGGAAAATTATAATAAATTTATACAATACAATATTAATGCTGCTGCTTTCATTTTTTCCCCATTATAAGTAATCTGCAAGGAGAAAGATGTAATTATATTAAACATTCTTAAAGTCTAACATTTTTAAATAAACAAAAAATTAAATCTTTTTTATTATAACTGAATCTTTCTTATCGTCATATTTCACAGCGTTTTTATGTTGCAATTATCATACCTATAAAATTATAATCACAATTAGTTTCTGTACTAGTCACAGACACAGAATTGCATTATATATTTTCAATGACAATTCCTATTTATATAGTAACTTTTCCTTTATACTCTTTGCTAATATTAAATAACTTTTGCACTTAAATAAAAAACATTTTCCTTTATGAAATTAGTTCATTAGAATTAAGAGAAAATAAACAATTAAACACTTGGTGAGGGGGATATTATTCATGGAGATTTTAGCACACACTCCAGACATTTTTGTTCCCCTTGACGGCAGCTGTAAATGAAAAGCAAGTGGCAATATGCCAAAAACCAAAGGAAAACTTTGGCCTGGAGAGCAGACTAGGCCCCTGCAACACTCTCATCCTCATCCCCATTCTCCTTCTCCTTCTCTCTCTGCGGCAATAGTTTATGAACCGAGTACATAAACGGGGTAAGCGACGAAACGAAACTGGAGGAGCGGAAGCAGGAGCAGGAGCAAGAACAAGAGCAGGCGAAAATGTTAGGTTCCGCTCACTCCACTACCGCCACTTGAAGAGCAACAACTGCGGCAGGACGGGGGGCGGGTATGGCAGCATCAGCATTGCCAACTGTGTCAGTTGTGTGCAGCTGTGTGCGAGACTGTGTGAGTGGCTCGCCTACGCCGCCATGCCAACCAGCAGCGAGGTCGCAACAACAACGCTTTTGGTTGGCTATTCCGATACTCCATTCGCACAGCAAGACCCCAAAGCTCTCTCAAACGCACACGAATATACACACACACACACACACACATATGTGTATCCGGCAGTGGCAGCGGCAACAGCAACAGCAACCACAAACAAAAAAAAGAAATTGTGAAACAAAGGCAACAAAGAAAATGAAAGAAACCTCGAACAACCACCAGAACAGAACCACTACCACTACGAACATCAACAGAAGCAGAAGCACCACCACCACCACCAACACTACTACACCACCAAAGGCCAGAGCAGCAGCCAACCAACCAAACAGCCAGTCCCGGAGATCTCCTTCCACATTGCTCATACGCCGCGTCGCCGCCTCGAGTGCACAATTTTGTATACAGTACCAATTTATATTTGAAACTTTTTTCTTAATTGCTAACGATGCTGCTGCTGCTGCTGCTGCCACAGCCGCTGCCGCTTAGCTGATTCTGCTGCTGCCTCAGGCACAGCAGTGACGCCGACGCAAGCAGCTGTGGCTGTGCCACACAAAGGTGGTTGCAACACTCTCTGAATGTTTTAGTTATGTACTTTCAACCCTCGTTTTGCCAGGGGCTGTGAGTGCCTCCGTTAGTATCTGTGTCTCACTTTATGTGTGTGTGTCTGTGTGTGTGTGATCCGCTTTTGTATTGGTAAATGTTGCCGCTTGCCGCCATTTGCCTTGGCACTGCTGCCGCCTCCGTCGCTGCTGCTGCTGCCACTGCCACTGCTGTGCGTTTTGGGTTTGAACCCAAAAAACTTGAATCAGTTGCAATCGTCTGCTCAGTGTGTCATGTCGTCAGGGCACGCGTCTCAGTCAACCAATTGATATGCCAAACCCAACGAATATCTCAACAATAAACTAATAAATCATACAGAAAAGATTCCAAAAAGATCTCTAGTGAAATTATACAAATAAAAACAAAGAGAATCCATAACAATATACCCAGCCAGTGTCTTGTGCAGTGAGTGAGATCAAAGGTAGGAGGGAGTTGAAGCGACTTTGTTAGCATTGAAATGAGTCTGCCGTCGGGAGTGGATATGCAGAACCTAATGTCCCAGCATCCGGTACTCGGAGCCCTGCCGCCTGCGTTCTTCCTGCGCGCCGCCTCCGAGAGATATCAACGTACACCAAAGTGTGCCCGCTGCCGCAATCATGGCGTGGTACGTCCATAAACATCAAACATGTTTGGGGATCCACACTGACTGGGCTCTTCTTTTGCTTTGCAGGTCAGCGCCTTGAAGGGTCACAAGCGTTATTGCCGCTGGCGGGACTGTGTCTGCGCCAAATGCACTCTCATTGCGGAACGTCAGCGGGTCATGGCCGCTCAGGTGGGTTCGCAATAAGGCCCCCAATCTTCCTGGGACTAATAAAAGATCTTTTTCCTTCTTTGATTCATCTTTCAGGTTGCCTTGCGTCGCCAGCAGGCGCAAGAGGAGAATGAGGCACGGGAGCTGGGTCTCTTGTACACATCCGTTCCGGGCTCTGGCCAACAGAATGGCAGCGACAGTGTCACGCCCACACCACACAGTCCCACACACAGTGGCAATGGAGGACCAGCAAGTGTCGGATCGGGCCAGAATGGCGTGTTCCATGGTGGGATTCCCTCGCCACCGAGCGACGGCTTTGAAGCCAGCTCCACGCCCAATCATCACCAGCAGCAGCAGCAGCAACAGCACCACCACCACCAGCAGCAGCATAGCCAGCACCAACAGCACCAGCAGCCACAGCGGCAGCCGTCGCAGCAGCACTACAATGGCAATGAATCCGACACGGATGGACGCACCCGTTCCGAGCACCTCAGCGTTGGCTTCTCACCCACACGCACCGAGCTGGACGAGAGTCCCGGTAAGTCGCTAAGAAATAAAATTATGCATTATGAACACCTACAGCCCGCTCCAAACTGCTCATTCAACACATCCAAGGAGGTCTTTCCGCCTGGCCACATGCCAGAGGACCGCTTCAGAGTCGAGCGGAAAAAAAACGAAACGCGTTAAGAAAATTTTATTTTCAATTGTTAAGAAGTCAGCGGTGCATAAAGTGCCACACTCGCGGTTGTATGTGCACCACTGCATATAGTACACATACATATGTGTGTGTGTGGTGTGTGTGGAGTGGCAAAGTGTGCGGGTGTGTGTGGTTGGGGGGTGTAGGGTATAGGGTGTTGTTGTGACAAAATTAAAGGTTAACCCAGCCACAAGCTGTTGCCGTGCACTTTGCTAAACGGTGCATAAATATCTCAAGGGTTAAGGCTCAAGCAAAAAAAAAAGGGGGAAATGGAGATTTAAGAACCAAAATTGCAACAATTAAAATTAAAGTCCTCATTATGGAGAGCCCCGCACTTGACAGCCCCAAGAAATCTGTTTGGCTTAAACATGGAAATTAATTCGGATAAATCTCTTAAGGGTGTATTTCCCATCAGTATTGCTTACACACTCAGCCAAAAGAGTGCCCAACAAGTCTGTCAAACAGTTTGATATGTAACCACATCGGTATTGATAACACTCCTTAAAATCTCATACATATCTCCGCTCTTATTGTACCAGGAGACCTCATTGTAGACCTGCCTCAAAGCATCATCTTTGTTCCAACAACTTTTGTGCTCGTTTCAAACAAGATACAAGCAAATATCAAAAGAAACAGCAAACAATTAAAGTTAATGTAACATTATCCAATATTATCCAACATTTATCCCATCCAAGCCAATCAACTCAGAACAGATCAGCACAGCTTATCTGAGCCCTCATCCCCCCCGCATAAGGATTTCTTTACAACTCAAACCCCTTGGCCACAGTGCCAAATCAAATGCCAAACAGTTGCAAAGTCTCTTCTCAATGAACAGGGGCATATCAAAGTCCTTTGTGCCTCACCCACTCATTAGGACTATCCCCTGGCATGGGGATGGGGCGGCGACTCTCTGGGAGTAAGACAACCCCATGCTGTGGGCAAGAGCGAAGGCGTAATGTGAGCTACTTTCCCCAGTTCTCAGTTTATTTTCCTTTATTTGTTTGCCTTTTTTTTCTGTGCCTGTGTATGTGTGTGTGTGTGTTATTCGGGAAAGAAAAACACGCAAGGATTCTCACGCGAATCAATTGGAAGAACCTGTCTATTTATGTATGTAATAGACCACTAGACGGTTGTGTTTCGTTATTTGCACTGAAATCCAAGACGATTTCACGCTTGATTTGGATATTTATTTCGGGGGGGGGAGCACCTGAGTTTCCCTATTCTCTAACAGGACGATGACTGAGGCGATGTGTATGAGATTGGTATCCAGGAGAGTTTTCACGCACCCTCAACTTAATTAAATTTCCACTGCGGCTTCGTCAACTGCAAAATCAAACAGACAAACAAAAAAAAAAAAAAAAAAAATATCGTATAACTTGTTTCATTTGTCGAAAAAAAAAAAAACAGCAGGTTTTACCGGGGTTGGCATGTCAACGAACCCTCACTCACCTATCCCCGGCTGCTGCTGGTGCCGCTTGTGTTTGCGATTCCCGTGATTAAATTCTTTCCTTTTCCACTCTCTGTACAATTTGATACTTTTATTTGCTGTGCCCCAGCCAAGTGGAAAGCCGCAGAGCACTACCTGAACGATGACTAATCTCGGCTCCCGATCTGATCTTCTCTTGCAGTCTCGAAGCGAGGAGCAGCCCTGTCCAACGAGACGGACCAGGACACCGGCTCTGAGTCGGGTTCGCCGAGCAGTCCCCGGCCCAAGGTCGCTGGGCTGTTCAACCTGACCGCCAGTCTGTCGCCCGCCCGCACTGGTCCGCCCAGCTCGCCCGAGTCCGATCTGGATGTTGACTCGGCGCCGGATGAGGCCACGCCAGAGAATCTGAGCCTCAAGAAGGAGGACAGCCAGTCGCCGCCCAATACGCCCGCCGAGAATCTGCACCTGCTGCGCTCCTTTGGCAACGGCCATGCCCAGGGCTTCATGCCGTATCATCACTCGCAGTTCCTGGCCGCCGCCGGCCTGCCCACACACCACCACCCGGCGGCGCACTCTCCCCTCCAGCAGCAGCATCTCGGCCAGCATCCCCAGCACCAGCAGCAGCAACAGCAACAGAGATCTCCGATCGATGTCCTGATGCGAGTGTTTCCCAATCGCCGACGCAGCGACGTGGAGCAGCTGATGCAGCGGTTCCGCGGCGATGTCCTGCAGGCCATGGAGTGCATGCTGACCGGCGAGGACCTCGGCCAGACACCGCCCCCCCAGGTGCCACCGTCGCCGCCCTTCCCCATGAAGTCCGCCTTCTCGCCTCTGGTTCCACCCACCGTCTTTGGCTCGCCCACGCACCGCTACCATCCCTTCATGCAAGCCCACGCCAAGCGATTCCTCTCCGCCCCGTATACCGGCACGGGTTACCTACCCGGAGTTCTCAGTGCGGCAGATATCGAGCAGTCGGAGTCAAATGGCGCCGGCGGCATCGGCCTGGATCGCAGCAGCAATGCCGACTCCCAAGATTGAGGCAGCACCAACATCTTCAGGCCCTTCGAATGAGGGCATTCCTGCCTCCCATTCCCCACAACCTCATATCTTGTGTAAGATTTTGTTTTAGGGAAATCGCATAAAACATGCTGCGCCTTCTCCCTCCCCATACGTACTCTCGATCTGTCCTATCGTAGTTATTTATGCATAGTAGTGACTGTAAATTCCATTTACGGTGGAACTGCTAGCCCAAGCCCAAGCCCAAGTATTGTACCATAGAGACCATACTTATAGACATTAAACGAGTATGTATAACGAATCCACACAGTAGGTGCCCAGTTAAGAGCCCTAAGATACATTTATTTAGCTGAAATTAATATTGTGAAAATAAAGATGAAGAGATTTTGTGTAAGAAACGGATTGATCGCATCTACTGTGGAGATATCCGCGTGTATCATATAAATAAATAAATAAATATATATATATATACGATATCATATTATGTATTAGATAAAATACATTTCAAACACTGTGTTAAAGTATTTAATAAATCTACAAAATAATTCAATAAAATTAAATGAAACAATTAAATGAAACTTTCTTTTTGAGTAATTTTCAATGGGATTTCCGATGAAGAATGGATTTCGATTTATTTACATATTAATAAAAAGATATATTCAGATTCGAAGAAGGGGAAAACATCATACATATACGGGATTGAAAGATGAAGACGAAAGGGTTTTTGATTGCGAGAAGAGACTAAGAGGAATACTCTAAATACTCTTGAGAACACTTGAGGACGACTTCTTAATTTAAAAGCAAAAGTATATAAAAACCCAATATCCGATTGGGACATCTATCAAATATTAGTTACAACGAATCAATTAGATAATTCCTAATTTAATTTTTTCTATGAATAGGGATCTGTTTTCATAGGAACACCATATTAGTAATTAGATTACACGATCAGTTCGCCAAAATATAGAAAATCCAAAAGAATGCACTGATTGCTGAATGAACTGTTTGAGAACCTAAAGTAGGTTCTCTATCCTATCCTTGCCGGAATAACCATTTATTTAAAATGAAAAATCTATTAACCGATTAATCCATCCAATAACAAATGCAGATAAATCAATCTGGCTAACAATCAAAAAACATCTTGGCCCACATTGAATGCCTGATTAATCAAAACAATTAAATATATAAAAATCATTTAATGGAAAATTATACGCCTCCTATGCGGCATCGCCATTGTGCGAGACCCTGGGGATAACTAAATAAATATTTAATTTTCACCGCTCGTAATTTATAATCGTGAGAAGTAGAGCGGAGAACAAAGGACCGAGCGCCCTCCCCCACTAAAACGGACACCAGGCAGAGCACAAACAAGCAATTATAGTGGCCACCCACAAGCCGGAATGCCCGACTGGTCATCACAATGGCTATGATGATGATGAAGATGGGCATATAATAATGCGAAGCGTTAATCCATGCCATCATTATCTATTTGCCACTATTCGCTGTGCCACACGACCTCCCTGAACCCACAAAAACCAGAGGGGCCAGAGAGAAAACTATTCCGCCTGACTGTGTGGAAAAGTGTGAAATCCTTTTTCACACAAACGGTTCGGTTCGCTTCGAACTGGGTTTTGTTTTTGGCTATTCGAACGGACGCATGACACGATAAACAAAATTATAATAAAACTAAACCCACACACACATCCGAGACAGAGAGATAGAGAGAGCTGGTGGCTGGGGACGTAGGATGCGAAAATGACCAGCACATTTTCGGAAATTTTACAATAGCCAAAGGGACAACTGACCCGGGGGCACAATAATATCGGTTACACGCATGCCGAGTGCAAATTACAAAACTATTTTCCAACATGCGACTGAATGGATGACAAAATTAAATTATTGGATATCAATTTGTCTATTGTGGGCCCTTGCCCACAAAACTCGAAAAGTCAACAGCAACAGCAACAAGGATATATCCAGGATGTGTGTGCCCTCTCTTTCGTATTCGTATGTTTATGTGTGCTTGCCGGACCCCAAACAATGGGACTGTGTGTACCATTGTCAGGGCACTACAATGCCTGTGGGTTAGAGCCCGGCCCAGGGCACAGCAGCAGGCCCATCGGCTTGAGTGGACAATAGACAGGACAAAGAAGGGATAGTACAGAGCAGGTCCAGGAGAGAGCACGGGCACAGGGCACAGGACTGGACAGGAGTCCAGTCGCATTGCCCAGTCAGTCAGTCGCTTGTTAGAGGACGAGCTGTCGATAATATCTCAGAGAGTAGCAGCGGCCCATGTAGTTATTGCCAAACAATGAAGCTGGAACCTGGAACTGGAGCTGGAGCTGGAGGACAGCCAAGAGCAGGCAACATGCATTGCATATGCTCCTCGAGTGGCGGCACAAAATGCATACAATGTCAGGCATGGAAATTCTTGATAATAGACAATGAATTAATGGCCAGGCGATTACGCCAGCCCATGAGGGAGAAGGAGTTGGCAATCCAACCAACCAACCAGCAAACAGACAAATAGATCGGGCATTAGATACAGCCCAAAGGCAATGGGAACAAAGTACAAAAAAGAAGAATGACGAAACCAAACGAAACCAAAGCAAACCCCTTTCTGCTGGCAGATGGCACATGCCTTGTGCCTCTTGCGGCTTACCAAAGTGCTCCGTCAATTAGAGAAAAACAAAATACAACAACAAGCTCTCCAAAAGAAACGCCCAAGAAATGGCACATGGAGATGGAGTGCCCCACCCCAGGGCGATAGCGAATCCTTGCCAAAGGGTTACTTAACCGCTTAAATGCCGTAGCATATGTTCTGCTCTTGGGCCAAATCGAGGGTGGTCCATTGGAGATCTTTTCACCGGCATTAGTTTCATTTATTTGTTATTATTTGCTTTTCCACATTTCAAATGTTGTCTTCCCTCGCACATTTTGTATTATCTCAAGTTAAACATGAAAGATGCAGCGACTCATCATGGGGTAACCCAATCTGTGGCTTGTCAAGCAGCGGGTCAGAGGCTATATGGCTACAACTAATTTGGCCGCGACAGGCTCCCCCTGCTGCCAGCTCCGTGCCTACCCCCACCCCGCTCTTCATAAATAATGTTTTATTTTTCCAACCGACAGTCGAGGGAACAACCGAAGGATGAGTGAAGTAAGGAAAAAAAAAAAACCAAGAAAAGAAAACAAATGCCATTTCAAGTAGCAAACGTGTAAAGTAGGTGGCCCAGACCTTTTTGCCGCCAGAGACGCAGCGACACCGTTGATATGCACAGTGGAACTAGATAAATATGAAATTAACAGATATTTAAGAGGATTATTTGAGTACGTACCTTAGATTTCTGTCTTTTTAATCGTTAGGCAGTGATTATATCTATGAATCTCTTTTGGATATAATTCTTAGATGTTAAATATAAATTCAAGTATATACAAGTATATATCTTCTATAGGAAGTATTTGTTGGAATACATTACAATTTAAGACTCTCTTATTCTTCGGAAGATTTTCATAAGTGCGAGTTTCAAAGTATAATAATGAGTAAATCAAGCACATTCATTTACATACAAGACACGACATTCAAATTATTTCCCACCTGTATTGTATATGAATTATGATCTCCACATGCTTCAAATTTCCCTTTCTATTGGAATTCCACACCTCTAACCACAGTGCCACATGGGTGTCGCTGTGGCTGCGGCTGTGGCTGATGCTATGGCTGGGGCAGTCAGTGCCTCCTCCAGTCAGTGGCGGCTAATAAGCAGAGAGTCCATCATCAATAGAGAAACCTGCGTCGTCTGTTGAGCAACTGCCAAAGCGATGAGAAATCAATTTTTTTTTTTCCCGTTCATTTCGTTTCGTTTCATTCTGGTTTGTTTTGTTTTTTATACCCGTACTCGAAGAGTAAAAGGGTATATTGTATTTGTGCTAATTGCTGTCTGTCCGTCCGTCTGTCCGTCTGTCCGTCTGTCCGTCTTGTTTGTCGCCCATTGCTCGAAGGCTATAAGAGCTAGAGCAACCAAACTTTTATCCAGACTGATGTGATATCTCACTCCTAGAAAAGTGTTTCAAAATTTCGCCCCGCCCACTTCCGCCCCCACAAAGGGCGCACATCTGTGGCGGCCACAATTTTGAAAATAACAAAAAGCTAAAAATGCAGAATCATAGAGACAGCCTATATCTATCAGGGGCCCAAATCTGAATCGGATCGGATCATTAATATAGCCACAATAGAGGAAAATATACGAAAAAACTTCGCTCCATCCCTTTCGCACTCACACAAAATCGAGTCGTTTTGCTTTTTTGTATTTTGTGTCGCCTGGATCTCAGAGACTATAAGAGCTAGAGCAACCAAACTTTTGGCCAAGACTCCTGTGATACCAAACCTGAACAAGTGTATTTCAAAATTTCGCCCCCCCCCTTCCCCCCCCAAAAAGACGAAAATCCACAATTTTGAAGATAGAAAAAACCAAAAATGCAGTATTGTAGAAAATGACCATATCTACCAGATTCCCGAATTTGGTCCAGATCGGATCATTATTGTAGCCACAATGATCAAATGAATTTTTAGCAGCGACCTGCCCCGGCCGCCGCTACAACCAAAACAAAATATACATTTATTTTGAGGGTTGCTGCTGCTGATTCTCTCACACTCACACTCGAACGCTCTGTCTCGTGCAGTGTACGTGTGTTGTTGTGAGAACTGATGTAGATGTAGATGACAGATGCATCAAATAAATGTAAAATGTAAAATGTAAAAACTGATTTGAAAATTCCACATAAATCACATGTGTACTGACTGAGTACGGGTATAAAAGTAGAGTCGCGTTTACAGCGACTCCGTACGTTCTTTTCTTTTTTTTTTGGATTTTGATTTTGATTTTCGGCTGTTAGTGGTGTTTGCCGCCCAAGCAGACACCATATGATACTCGTGTTAGAGTGTGTGTGTGGCTGAGCATTGAGCATGTGATTTAATACAGTAGCTGGGATCCCTAATGGCTGCCTGGCCCCACATGACACCCCCCCACCACACTCTGCAGAAGACCTGTTCTTTGATGCACTCACTCCGCAGATTGTTTACTCAAAATTCATAATTTACATATTGTGTGTGTGTGTGTGGTGGTGGGTTGGGGTTTGTTCGTGTGTTTTTTTAGTTGGTTTTTTTCTTTACCGAATTGTTGTCTTTTAAATGATTTTTTACATTTGCCCAGGCCTGCCTGCCCAGCAATCCAGCAGAGCTGCAGAGGAGCTAGATGAGATGCTCTATTCTTTTATCCCAGCCGACATGTCGAACATTTCGCCCTCTCCCTCTTCCGATTCTTGATTCTTGATTGGATCTATGGAATATGTCGCTCTTTGCCGTGTGGAAGGCAACTGTACCTTTGGCATATACATACATATACATACATAATTCGGGACCAACCCAAAACTATAAATGGATTTTAAAAAGCGTGGGCCTGCTCTGGGGTTGGTGCTCGCTTTCCTCATTCATTGTTTGTTTGCTTCCTGCCTGCCCTTCGTCCTCACGATCCTCGTCAAACCGCGTGGAACATTTTAGGATTTTGATTTTGATTTTTCAACTGCGCAAATGTCACGTGTACATGGTACTGTATACTGTCGCTTGTCCCCTGTCCCCTGTCGCCTGTCTCTGTGGTTGACAACACAACGTGTGAGCCCCGCGAGTGGGAAGTGGTTTGGTGGGTGGTTGGGTGGTTGGGTGGCTGGGTTCGGTTGGATTATTTGGTGGCTTGATGGGGTTAACTCGAGTTAAGAGTGCGATAAATATCTAAACGCAATGATGATTTGCCTCATAAAGGGGCGTTGATGTTTATCCAACAGTTTATTTGTTTGTTTAATTGACAACAAATTCGCTTGTGTGTGTGTTGCGGTGAGTGTGTCAAGTCCTTTGTGCAGGACACGTGGAATAGAATACTGTGCTCTGATCCGGGTTTGATCTGCCCCGGCTTTAGGACTAATTGGCACGCGTTAGCAAATGGCAAGAGATGATGGATAAGGCATGGGAAATACTTATAATACAAGTAGAAGATGTCTGCTTAGGTAATTAAAATTCCTCACTTAAAGTATCCTTTATCCAGTATTATAATTACTTATCCTTTTGTACACTCCTCTCCCATACGCCTTGTCTTGCCAACACCAGCGAAAAGAAAGGAAATGGCACAAATACAACAAAATGTTCAACACTAAAAAGCTCGAATTGCTCTCCACTATACTACATACATACAATATCCCTGCACTTGAGCCACAAAAGGCGAATAAAAAACAAACAGAATACAATATGCAAAATAAATGCTCAAATAATAAAGAGCCGAAAGAGAGAGAGAACCGAGCCAAGCACAAAAATGGCAACGTAACTCAAGAGCTACTCCAAATGCGAGCGGAGGAACAAAGGAGCAGCAGCCCCTACACAGAGAGAGACAGAGAAAGAGAGAGAGGGAGGGGAGACACCCCTACAGACAGCTGTCAGGGGAGAGTGGAATACAGAAAAAAAACGTATTATTTAAAATAATATTAAAATAAAGCGTGAGCCAGTAGTCAGCCCGCACAAAATAGTCCAAAGAAAGTCATCGAAATGGTCGGGGGGGAGAGGTCCACACTGGTGGAGGAGGCGTCAGTGTGGAGGGGCTGAAAGCGGGATAGAGCGCTACTACATCAAAAATAATAATGGAAGTTATACATTTTATTTCACAGGCGAATGGCAGCTTTTTTCTTTATTTTGTTGTTTGTTGCCGGCGACAGGACATGACGGGGACTTCGGTCGGGGACCAACCCCTCGGAATGTGGACAAGCGGAGCAAGCAGAAAAAAAACACAAAAAATAATCAAATAAAACTGAAAAGGATTCTCTTTTGTGTGCTTTGTTGTTCGAGTAGTGTATATGTGTAGTATGTACGCTCAAAGGAAGTAAATGTATTGTATTTGGAAGCGCAGCTACAAATAAAATTTTAATCAAAATGTAGTTGAGTGTTGAAGGGTTGTTCTCCGATTGTATACCCGCCTCCCCACCCCTTTCTCTCTACAACTATATATACGTGTGTGTGTGTTTGTGTGAATTGTTTCTGTCAATCAGCAGCTTCTTTTGTTGCTGGCCGAAGGATACAACTGATATTGATTTCGAGTTGTGCGGCGGAGCACAATGGCACAGAACAGGAGAAGTGGCTGCGGCAGTGGCAGTGGCAAGAGAAGCATCAGCCAATGGGAAAAGTTTCAAAGAAGCGATACACATACATGTACACACGCACACAAACACGCAATGGCAGGCGGAAGTGCTCACCAATACAGAGAGGGGAACTTTCCGCATAGTTTCATAATTACAAGCACAGCAATGGCGCTGACTGCGAGCCCTGACCACTTGGCATTGCAACGCCCTCCCCTTTGGCAAGGCACTACCCACACACACACATAATCACATATAAACACAGTGAAAGCACAGTTAACGGACAGCTATAATGGGCAGACAAAATGCGATATTTCCCGACCAATAGTTGTGGGTCCAATTTGTGTATACTGCCACGCTATTATCTGCTATAGTTTGTCCGCTCTGTTGAGATTTTACTGTATGTACATATGTAAAGTAGTTATCGTTGTTACTTCGTACATACTGTGTACGGCATGCGACATGTTTCCTCTACCACACACGCTCCATCCCAATCCAACTCCCAGCTGGTGGCAAATTTCATTTGAATGCGGCTGAAAAACCTTGTTGGCAATGCACACCAACGGGGGGTGGCATGCCACACTGCCACCACTGCCTCTGCCTCTGCATTTGCCATGCAGTTAACAGTTCTGGAACTCAATTAAAATGGCATTTAAATCATGCGAACTTCATGTTTGACTCTCTCTCCCGCTCTCTTCCTCTGCCCCACGTGGCAAACGAGAAATTCTTTGACAACTCACCCAAGCCCTCAAGCCTTTCCACAATTGAATTGACTTGACTTGACTGGACTTGGCTTTTGTTTGGCATCTTTCACCGACTTCCTCCACTTGGAATTGTTAATAATTTGTAATGACACGCGCATTTGCTTAATGCTTAATGCTCAGTGCTAATGGTTATAGCTTCTCAAACCGTAACCGAATTAGGACCGACACTAAGAATGCAGAA
This sequence comes from Drosophila bifasciata, assembly GCA_009664405.1. NCBI lineage: Eukaryota > Metazoa > Arthropoda > Insecta > Diptera > Drosophilidae > Drosophila > Drosophila bifasciata. The sequence continues at coordinate 11,524,832 of CM019044.1, forward strand.
AAAATGCGGCAAAAGCTGCATCCTTTGTCTTTAGATATTTTTTTTTTGGTTCGAGGGCATCGGCCTGGAAATGGGCGCATGTCTGCAATTTACTTAGATTTTTATTCAAATTTTGTTTAGTGTATAAATTGCTGTAGCAAAAAAGCAATCGTCGCGCCCCAAAAAAAATATAAATAAGACGCCAAAAAAAAAAAAAAAAAAAATAGATGAAAATAAAGAAATATTTCATATTGAAATTCAATGCCGTCTGAGCGGGCAGAACAGCGGGATGAGAGACTATTAAATACTCTAATAATATAATATAAATATAATACATATGTACAATAAATATCAAGAATTGACCGTGATTAAAATGGAGCTTCTGTAAAGTCCAAGAACCATCTAAATACCTAAAGGATTACATTGATTCGGGCTCTGAAAATATTCAATTAAGATAATATCATTTAATCATCAATTTAACTTCTACTCCCTCTCTCATATACTTCTAAGAAATATATCCATTCAACAAACTTCTTTGTGAGTCCTCTTACCCTGTAGAGGCTACAGCATACCGAATAAAAATAAAAGAGATAGCATACAGCACATTAACGAGTTCATATAGCGACCGCAACTATGCCGCTGCTCAAATGAAGAAATGGCAAAATGGGAAAATATAGATGGAAAGCCAACACAAGGCAATACAAGCAAAAAAAAAAAACACATTTGCATATTTATCTTTTTTTCGGTTATATTCTCGCTCTGGCTGCCTGCTATAACATTAGCATTTCTCGAAAAGGATAATGCGCCACCCACAGCCACAGCCACAGCCACTGCCTGCCACCCTTTTCAGCCCAGCCTCTGTCTCATTCTTTGGAAAAGTCGTTTGGCATTTTTCTGCTCACATTTTCACGTACTTTTTAAACGAGTGTGCGAGTGTGTGTAGGATGGGAGAATAACGAGGAGAAGGGTGAAATGGGAGGGGGGAGTGAGTGACAACCATTTGTTATGCGATTGTCTTAGAGGGGGGTGGGGGGAGTGGCATGTGTGCATGTGCTTAAGAGCCTCGTTAACAAAGTTATTTTGTCTTTTATCACCCGCTGCTCAGTTCTCAGCGATGTCAAAACATAATTTGCCATGTGCCATGACTCTTTGAGGGGCATTACATTACATTACCCCATATACTATATATTGTACATATTCCAACAAATGACAGACCATTTCGATTGAGCCTGACTTTGATGTCATGTGTATGTGTGTGTGTGTGTGGCTTACATAGTTGTCTTGTGGCCTAATGGGTACAATTTATATCATGTTCGCAAAATGGCTCGTGTTGGCATGTGTATGCGGTGCGTATGAGCAATACCAATGAGCAATTCTGCAGCAGAATTGTTGTCTTGTCATTCTGTTGCAGCTGAATCCCAATCCGAGTCCAGCATAGCTCCCCTGGCGGGACACTCATTATATTTAGCAATAGAAAACCATTCTCTAAACGTCCTCGCCCACACGCACAATTAATCTTTTGTCGAAGCACTTAATTGAATTGCTCCCACTCCCGCTCCGGCTCCGGCGGCCAGCAAATATCAATTACAACCACAATTATCGGTGCACAAAGGAGCACAAGCAGAGCAAAGTAGGAAGTACCAAGTGTTCCCAATCGCATTTAATTGAATTACAATTTCATATAAAATCCCCACGACTGGTTTCGTTGGAAAATATGGTTGGGTAGAGCGGAGAACTTGGGTGCGCAGGATATGGAATAGAAATGGAAATTTAAGATGCTGCTGCTGCTGCCGCTGCGCCTGCGCACCAGCGAGAGATCTCAGTTGGAATTGGCATTTCGGTTTCGGTATCGCTATCGACTACTATGGGTATCGAATAGTGCACAGAAGACGAAGAATGCTTACAACTTTTTAACACATTGCACAATGGGAACAATGGCACACACACACACACACACACAATGAGTGAAGTTCTTTGTGGGGCACTCGCGTGTTCATTGTGATTCGAATGGAATGGAAATGCGCACATAATGCCCACAAAATGAAGTTATGTGTAAAGTATACAATACTATGTACAATAATACACAAGTTTATGTGTTCAAGTGATTTGCGTCGGGCTCTCTCCATTGTGCTCACAATTTCCCTCTTCCTCCTCCAGCAACTCCTTCTTCTTCTTTACGCGCTCTCTTCAGAGCGCGCAGGCGCAGCCTTTGCATAATGGCCGATGATGATGATGAGGATCCCCAGCCGTCGAGAGAAGCTGAAGAAGCTCTCCGGGAAGCACACTTAATTCCAGGAAATTTAACCTTTAAATGCCGCATTTAAAATACATTAAACTCCGTTTTGTGTCCTCGCGGCCACTTCAGATATGACTTGAAATGCAGGCACATGGAAATACGTTTTATGTAGCCAAATGAGATTCGCTTAGTAGGGGCTATAACTTTGGCTTGAGCTGCATTACAGAGTTCTTAGCTTAAATTATAAGCTAAGCATTGTGTACTCCTGAACTAAACCTTCTTCGCACATTCCCACAAATTCTCAAAAAACCTCTTCTCTAATATTTCACCCTCCATCTAGCAGAGTTTCTCCTCCACCCTTACTTTTTCTTTACCAAATTTCAGAACTGTCACAATTCCCATTCATCAATATAAATATAAGATAAATTTCAATTTTCAATGATACGCCACAGCCTCCACCTCGCATATAGATGTCCTTGATCCACCCCCACACCGCCTTCGATGGCTACACAATAAACGGGCGGACGACGAGCACTCGAACATAATTCAAAATGCCAGTTAAACATATTTTCCCTCGGCTCAATGGGGCAGCTTCGATGGCAGCAGCTCTGCTGGCATTTGTGCAAAAGTATTTCAAGCGAAAAATCACACTTTGACATTGTCTGCTGGCATTGGGAGCGAGAATGGCTGGGGATCCTTGGCATTGGGGTCGTCTCTGCGGGGGTGGCCTGGCAGCCTGGCATAATTATTGCCAATAAACGTCGCTTCTCATACCCCAAAAACACTGTTCCCCCTCATTCAGAGTCCAGAGTCGTTTCACGGCTAAATACAACGCCCCTTTTATTTTTTTGGGACGCGCTGCCACGGGCGCAAAAACACTTTGTAATATTTAGCCATCCCAAAGGTGACGGGAAGGGGGGAGTTGGTATTTCCACCCGGCCTGGGGGTCGGCGGGTGTTCGTGTCAAAAGGCAAAGCCCAACAATGATTGGGGGCGGCGGGGAGAGGTGGTTGGTTGGTTGGTTGGTGTCTGCTGGTGGTTGCTTGGGGTAGATTCCTGCTGATGCTGGGATGACTGTGGCTATGGGGCTGGGGCTGGTGCTGCTACTGCTGGCTGACTGACTGGCAATGTGTCTGTGGGTGACATTCCCAAATTTCATTTGCCAACTCATCTCAACCGCAAGCGCCCATCAAATTTCGTCACGGAAAGTGTGTAAATAAGTTCATTACACGCATTTGATTGAGTGCGAACTCCGCTCCACTCCACTCCCCCATAGATACAGCTCCCAGTGGCAGATCCTGGCCCATTCTTAGCCAGGTGTGTGGTTAAGGCGAATTGGTAATTAAAAACTCACAAACGAATCACGAATGGCAACACAATAATTTAATTCAATTTACTTGGGCCACGCTCAACTGACTTTCCCAAATACAAATCGAGTCCAAATGTTGGCGAGTCCTCCAAGCGGACACAACACACATTTCAAAACAGCAAATTGGATAGGATGGGTTGAGGTTGTGAATGTGGATGTGGATGAGGTTTATAGAATGGGTTTGTGGTGGCTGTGCATTGTGTGCTTCTGCCCGATTGCCAAGGATAACTGTCTGATCCTGGCAAGACAAATGGGGGTGCAAATCGTTTATAGAACTCACTCACTCATCACTGACCCAGACCCGAGTACGTACGATACCCATCCGAGGCCGAGGCCGAGCTGTTGCGGATGCATTTAATTTATTATTAGAATTATTTATGACGAATGCCGCTGGGAGGGGTGATAAAAAAGCCGTTATTGTTAAGTTTATTAGAGCTGGGCCTGGACCAGCCATCCGAAAAAGGGGTGCAACTCGAACAGGGCAGGACACAGGCCGTTGCACAGTGGTTGTGGATGGACAAAAACGAAGCTGACTGCTCTTTGGAGAGGGTTTTAATGGAAATTGATTTCGATGGATTCAAAGTGAACAATTATGTGCTCAGATTTGATATAAAATACAAATAATTATGAGCTTTCGAGTGATATTTTGATATGTACATCTATCACTGACTAGCTAACAATTCCCGGAAATCTGTCAATACTGACCAACACAATTTGTATTCCAAGTATTACCATTCCTATCCCACTGTAACCATTACAAAGTTGCACAGTTTTGACAGACAAACTTTTTGTTTGGATGGGAATATGTCTATGTATATTGTATATGGTCCAGCCACAACAAAAAGAAATGATCAAAAACAGCCAAAACGCATAATTCATGCATCAGCTACATGGCCGAGTCCTTCCCATTTCCCTTACCCTTTACCCTTACCATTCCAGTGAAAAGTCGAGGAAGTTGAACTCTTCAAATAAATTGCAGACCAACGAAAAAATAACGAACCAAACTGACCAGCAACAAAAGCCAACTCAAACAGGGACTTGACGCACACTTGAGCCCACAACAGGATAACAATTTATCAGCCAAAACACACTCACACACACACAAACAACGGCAATACATATACAAATATATATATTTTTGTAACTTACAGCGGGTAGAAAGAATTTGTTTTCAATTTGTGTGAAAGTGAAATATGTTTTGGTGACATTAAGCTGACGGAATCGGGATTAGATGCAGCATCCTTCGAGGACAATGGGTGCTGGCCATGGGCCCGGGCATGGGCATGGGCGTCGCTAGACGCTTTATGTGCGGCACGTGCTCATCGTTTTTTCTGTTCTTCTCATTTTTGAATAAGTAGCGAAATTTTTTGTCAACATTTGAAAATGTTGTTATCCCCTTTAGCCCGCGCACCTCCTGCCCTAGCCAGGCAGCACCCGCTGCGTCTCTGGCAGTGGAGAGTTATTTAAAATTTAATTTGGTATTTGATTCTCTGGTGTCTCTGGTGTTGGCATATGCCAGCATTTGCCTGCAAAGGATTAGCGACCCACCAGGAGTAGCAGGATCTCTACAGAGAGAAAAGTTCATCTAGCAACCGGCACGAAATGAACTGGGGAAATACTCTTAACTTTCCTTTCGGCTACAGAAGACAACACAACACAAGAATAGACACGAGAAGACAGAAGACAGACAAGCCAAGACATATTTATGCAAATTTATCTCATTACGCCCCCGGCACTTGTTGTTGCCGTTTGCAAAGTTATTTTCCAGGCGAATTTAATTAAATTAAATTAAATATTCAGCACATGGCCCCAGCCCAAGGAGAACTTTTTGCATTTTACCCTACACCACCCACCCAACACCTCTCTCTATATTCCAGCACAGTAGTATCTGCGCGCTTCACTTGACTAAATGTTAATTAATATTTATGCGTAATAAACAAAAATTTAACCACAATTTGGCATTTTGAACACGTATGACGAGGTGTTTTCGGGCACCACAATTAATTAATGCAGGGGATAATCGAGAGAGATCACATGCCTGACAAAATCTATGAATCTTCATTTAAATGTGAAAAAGTGTAAGCGAAAAGAGAACATTGCAAATGGAGTCAAATGAAAGAACCAATCCACCAATCATCATACTAAATGCTGGCTTTTAAATGTAATTTTATGGTAGATTATTTCACCTTCTTCTAAAAGATAATTATGAATGAAATAACAAGTGCTAAATGCAACACTTCCATCTCTTAAGTCGAATCATTAACAGCACCAAGAAGCTAGAAGGTTAAAGCTTCTTAGTGCTGTTAACTGCGATTAGAGCACCTACCAAAAGTGCCAGCTGGTAGTACTCTCCAGCCCCAGTAACAGCCCCAGCCCCAGCCTTAGTCCTCTTCTGTCGAATGGCGCAGCACAAAGCACTCGCGAGGCAAGGCCAGCAATTATTTGTGGCATTTGTTCAAAGGGATTGTTTGGCTTTGGCTATATCTTTTAAATACAATTTATAAAGCACGCGCCGCAGCCCACCAAAAGAGGAACACTGATGGAGATGGAGGGAGAGGGAGAGGCAGAGGCAGAGGGTAGGGCGTGTACAATGGGCCAGATAAGAAGTCGGCCATTTTGTTATGCGCCGCGCACAAAGAAAGCAGCAATAACGGGCAAGTCAAGAGGCGCAGAGGGTCTGCTCCGGTATGGTCTTTGAGTTGGCGGGGTTGGGGGCAGGCAGGGTGGCGCCTCTAGCACTCGCTTTTTATAGTGCGAAAATAATTGTAAACTCTGCAAATGCAAAGGTTTTTCAGTGTTCTTTCCCTTTGCCAGGGGCCCACACAAAGGTAACACAATGGCGGCAGAGGCAAGCGGCAAGCGGCTGAGGCATGCGGCAGCTCCCACAGTCAGCCCAGCCCTTCGGAGCAAAAGGAAAACTCTGCAAAAAACAAAAAAACTGAAGCCTTTGTGCGGAGATTCGTCTGCTTGCGCAATCCTGAAGCTGGGCTCTGTGGCCCCTGTCTCTGTGTGTGGCGAAATTGCAATTTAATTGCAGTTAAATTGCTTGCAATTTACCCCCCAAAAAATAAGAGGGAAAAAGAAAAGGAGAGTACCAAAGGAAAAGCAAAAACAGCAAAGAAAACAAGCAAATGAAAATGTTTGCATGGGGGGAACCGAGGAAAACTGGCAGAGGAGGAAAAACATGAGGCTCAAGTGAGCCTGAGATGCGTTCGCAGGCGATCCAGTCAAGTGGAATAAAAGGTACAACCTGCTAGGGCAGGGTAAGGCATGGCAGAGCGAATGTATCTAAAGGATGTGCTCGACTATCTGCTGTGGGAAGGTTGTTGCACTTGAGTCTCCCCTTCGCCAGCGAGTTTATTTGATTATTTGTTTGCCATTTGATCCAAGGATATGCAGGATATAGACATGTGGAAAAAAAATGTGTCCCCGCAGCGTTTATTTTGATTTTCTGGCAGAATAAACGCAAATAAATAAATTGGATATGAAAAGTGATAGACTCCAGTGCGACGGGGTCGATGCAGATCCTTTCCCAGGCAGCAGCAGCAGCAGCATTGTTGTCAGACATGAGTTATGATCCGCAGATAAGTATCTATTAGTGGGTAAGTACGCTAATTGCAGCGGTCTCGGTACCGCTTTCTAACCCCTTGAAATTGTCGAATTGTTTGGCCTGACTGGTGCCTGCAGGCAACAGATTTATGGGCCTGGCTGCATCACCTTGGTTATTTAATTTGGTTATTGTATTCATTGACACAAAAGCCAAAAGCAGCCAAAGCCAGGCCAAGCCAGCCAGCCGCCTGCTGTGTGTTTTTTGGTGTCTTGCCAACTGCCAGCAGCAAATGAAGCCAACAGCACACACACAAAAACAAAACATGCCCCATTCCCAGGTGCAACCATACCATACCACACCACACCAAGCCAATCCAAACCGAATCCTTGCCTAAGCCTAGCCTGGTAGTTGGATTTATGAATAAAATTACACAGAACTTGCAGGTCAGGCAGGGCAGGGCAGGAGAGATAGAGAGCTGGGGCGGAGAGCTGTGCACATATCAACGCCAACAAAGGATAATAAGCGTATCCACTTAATGGTTGCCAAGGTGTGCGGAGCAGGAGGTGGTTGGGGATCTCAGAGAGTGCTATGGTATGGTATGGTATGGTATGGTATGGTATGGGAGCAGGCAGTCAGGATTATTATTACGAAATTGCGAGTGCCAAACACGCGGTCAAATGCCAGCAAACAATTGCAGGATGGAAAGAAGAATATAAGTGGGTGTGAGTACGTGTGCGTGCGTGTGTGTGTGTGCCAAAAATCCTTTGGCCGTAATCAAGCGAAAGATAGCACAATATATCTATAACAATGGGAGACTGAATGGAAGCGGAGCGGGAGCTATGCTGGCGATTGTCAGTTGGCAAACAAAAGGATTTTATAGCACCCATCCAGCCACCCACACAACCACTGACACCCACCCACACACACACGCACAGGTTAATGAGTAGCAATGAGTACGGCAAAGAGTGAACGGGGACCTGCTGGAGGCTGTGGGGCGTGGCATGGCGTACACGTAAAACAGATAAAACAGTAACAAGAAGCAGTCAACCCACCGCCCGATTGACTCGGAAATTCTTTGGGTGGAAATTCAAGCAGCTGGGGCAAAGGGTTGCTCGAAATGTGTTTTCTGGGAAAACTGCAATTTGTGGGCTAATAACTGTAACTGTTAACAAATACATTTACCGGGAAAACTCTTAAATATTTCCAAATGTTAAGCAAAGAATTCCCATTAAAGGAAACGGCTTTTGCACAGGCAAATACAAAACCCAACTTCAATTATCATTCTCCGCTCGAATCTTTTATCGAACACACGACAATTACATTGTCAACCCTCGGAGTGTGAAAAATATCAATAAGTTGCAGACAAATTGTAGCTATCTCGCTTGCCCCCGCCCACTTTTGTCTTGTTCCATGTCTGGCATTCGCATTGCGCATACGCCATGAAGCTCCTTTGAATCCTACTACAATACAGTAATATATAGATGCATATGTGTATGTGTTTGTGTAGCTGTGTGCGTGTGTGTATCGTGTCTGTGTAGATGACTGCAATTGTTGCCTTTGAATTTTGAAATGCAGACAGACATTGTAAGTGGCTGCTGATTATGCGGGTCCATCATTGAACTCGGCTTAGATAATAAATTCAATTCAATTATTCCTTGAAAAGTTTTCTTTAATCGGGGAATAGTATTTTGCGGCGCTGCATTGTGCATTCCAGTGCCAAGTTCTGCTAATTGCTTGCCCACTAATGACTGCTTGCCACGCCCTCGACCATGGACCGAGATCATTTGCCAACTGCCATTTGCGGCAACTAAGCGCAATTAATTAACAAACCGGCCGATGTCTATACATACTATGCATTAAGAGAACAAGAATGAAGTGAACGAGAAATAGAAAAAAAGTATACAAAATGTTGGTACTTCATAATGAAGAGAGGAGAAGAGTGGTGCATTCCCCACCCCGCCCCACTCTCACGGCAAGTTGGCTAAAGAAAATGCAGCTTAATGCTAAATTAATTCCAATTACCACAGCGCCCCCACCCCCCACTCCTGCCGCCACTCCATCCCATCCATGACCACGATAAGAGTGGACAAGTACACTCAATGGCAGGGCATCCCGAGTCCTGATCCTGGCACAGCCTCCTGCCCCCCCTGTCCCGTACCCCTAGTGGTCCAACTGGTCCGTAATTTAGCCACGCTAATGCGCGGAGTGCGGTCAACAAAAGCCGCCGCACGCGCTGACCTCCGGCTGCGTCCGAAGCCCTGTCCGCCGCGTCCGCATCCGTATCCATGTCCCCGCTCCCCACTCCTCCTGCCCAGCATTCTCTCTTTTTCTCTCTCTCACTCTCCCCATGGCCTTTTGTGCGATGTTTTAACATGAATTTATTTTTATACACAATTTTTTTACTTTTTCCTTCGCTTTTTTTTTCCAGCCATTGGCCACTTGTTTGGCTTTGAGATGATTCACTAATTAATAATTAATTAAGTTGGGGAAAAAATTGCCAAGCTCCCCAGCGTCCCCCCCTTTCAGATATGAAGAATGCCTTTGCATTCAGTATAAACTTTCCAACTCGGAAAGTATTCCAATTTTCTAGCATTTTCCTCTCTATTTCAATCTCCTTTTCTCTTTTGCGCTAAAGTTTGCCGGAGGGGGGGTAGGGTGGGAGGAAGGGAAACTTTTAGGCCAACAATCCGAGGGCATGGGAATAGAGAAAACTTTTGGCACAATGTGTCGCCTACCCAAAGGCCACGCCCCACCAGCAGAAGAGACTCCATTCGGGACTCCATACTTTTTCGGGAGCGCAAAAAACTTTTTACTGTCGCATTTCTTGCCAGCTGTTCGGCACTTAAATGCAGAACTAAGCCGCAGCCCCAGGAAAACTCTCCATATGTTCGTCCATCGTTAGCAGGTCCTTGGGCCAGCACATAAAAGCAGGCGAAGAATAATGCCTGGCCCGCAGGTTTAAACAAAACGCACGGCCACGTGTCCCGTGGGCCTTTTCATCATGTGAGCAATGGAACTGACCTTCCGCCCAGACTCCCACGTGGACACGGACACGGTCCATGTGCAAATTGTAAACTGTAAAATTGCGAGAGTTCAGGAAAATAAAAGCGTGGAAGGAGGAGGAGCAACGGTGCTCAGAAAAGCGCAAACATTTATATTTAATTGGTGGTTTATGGTCGAGAGAAGTGGCGCTGCTGCTGCCCCATCGTTGGCAGCACCGCCTGGCCTTGTGTCTACCCAATTGAGTTTCAAAGTTGCAATTAGAGCAGCTTCAATGAACGTCGGCTGCCCCTTTCGGCAGTGCGCGGGGTGGGCAGACGGACTGGGGCAGGTGCTGCTGATGGTTGCATACAATGGAAACAGTTTGAGATTGGGGCAGGGAACACAAGAGAGCCAAAAGGTACCCAAGTGGACAAGTGGAGAAACAATGCACATTCAAAAGAAACAAGTCGCAGACCATTAAACCCGAAAAGCATATGAAAAAGGGAATCAACATTCACAAGTGAATTCATACTAAAAAATAAACGACTATGCACTTGATACAGAAAGGAGACTGAATGTGTAGGAGTGGGCAAAATATAATATATAAGTGTAGTTAGAGTGTAGTATTTGTGCTCTAATATAGAGAGAGTAAAAGTAAATTTCAAGGCATAAATTACGGCATGGTTAACTGCAAAGTAAGACTGTATAGCAAAACTATTCAGATACTTTTTAAAATATTTCAATAATTCATAAACTTTTTTCTGTAAAGTACAAAAAACTTCACAATAGTTCAACTGTGTTAAAGTTTGAGTTTGTCTTATTTTAAGAATGATTATAAGTGGATATCAATCAATTTAATCCACTATCTTTGCAGCATCTAAAAATAGATATTTATGCTCTGTATACGATTACCCCACTCGTATCAAATCACATATTTACTTGGCCCACATATCGGAAGAAACAAAAACACATGCAGATATTCTCGCTCTATGCCATTCTTTCATTTGATTTCACTTCCTTTCGAATCATTCATCGGATTTCTTCTCTATTTTTGTTTTTTGTGTCTTTGTTTTTTTTTTTTGTTTTGTTGCTGGAAACTCTTTGAAACTAAGTACTTAATGCTGCATGGGGAAAAACTAAACCAGGCGATGGCAAAGGTAAATGGAAATGAAAACCCAAATTGAATTTGCCCTCCTGCCTTTGACTATTTCGACACTCGTGAAATGCATCCGCCCATTTGCAAGCTTCGCTCGGGCTTGGTTCGGGCCAAATGTGCCAAGTGCTCATGCATGGGGGTTGGGGAAGGGGGTCGGCGGGGACTGCCTTTCAATGACGATATCGACGATGATGACTTCTTTACACGACATTTAATTGAGAAATAATTGAATAGGTCGCGTGAAGTGTTTGTTTGGCGTTTGGGTGGCTGGCTGGCTGGCTGGTTGGCTGGCGGGGAAAGCCGCAGGTCTGTGGTGTGTGTGGTCTAGCCTCTGGGCTATGAGGTTTGAGGTCTGCATCGTCTCGTAGGGAAATTAGCTTTGTCAAACAGGGCCTGACATGTGCACGGGTTGAATGGCGCGGAAAAGTCTATTGCAGCGTGAAAACGCCCCAGCAAGTTGTTAATGAAGTAGTCACAGTCGACGGAGAAAGTCCAAGGGCCCCCACACAGCTCAAAGGATGGCTGAAAACAGCAAAAGCAAACAAAAAAACACATCCATAAAGAGAGGAGAGTTCACGTGTGATTGGAATGTTTAATAAAGAGCCTGGAAATCAGGTTGAGAGTGGGCGAACCTTTGGAAATTAACGCCCGAATCAATGAGCCGCGCACTTATAATTGCAGTTGCAGTTTAAACGTTGGCATTATAATCGGCAGTGAAAGATATGCCAGCCGGAGTTTGTCACAGCCATATCCATAGGATATACGGATGCCAACAGTTAGGAAGTATATTTTATTGGGCATTTCAATGACTTATCACTCAATTAGCGTCAGACGTGACGCTCCAACATAATGGGCTAGACCATTCATGAACTTGAATCTGCTTCAAAGTACACGAGTACCCGGCTTGTTGTTGTTATTGTCCGTTTCTCGAGATGGAAAGTTACCGTCCGTCACCTGTTTATGTGGCCAGTGAGTAGAGTGCTTCATGTGGCAGAGTCTGAACGCCACTCTACTGGAGGGAGGCTGCCATAACATCAGTTCGTGTGCGATGACAAACAATTAGATTCGCAGCCGGCAGTTTTATTTTCCATGAATTCTAGGTTAATGTCAATGTCGCAACATGAATCTCGGCGGCACTTCTAGAACTGGTTTCGGCCACCAGGAACATTTCTATAAAAGAGACAAGTGGCTGCGAGCTTGATCCCAATCCCGAATCGTAGACAGCCGAATACACAATGCGTTCGCACAAATTGGAAATCTTCAGCTGGAGCTGCCTCCTCCCCCTCCTCCTCCTGCTGCTGCTGGCAGTGACATCTGCAAGAGCGGCTTCGGTCTGGCAGCTGCCCAGCCCCGAGCAGGTGTACGAAGATCTGGACAGTTGTCGCCTTCAGTCGGATGGACAGGATGCGGAGACCTTGAGATGTCTGGTGGAGAGGCTGGGCCTGTGGTCCGACCAGAGTGGCTACAATGCCAAGCGCATAGCAAAGATCTTTGCGGGCCACAACCAAATGGAGGAGCTGCAGCTTGTGGTCGACTACTGTAATAGGCGGGAGCAGCGTCTAAATCAACCCGATGAGTGGGCCTTTCAGGCGTACAAGTGTGCCACCTCTGGCAGGTTTGGGCATTGGGTCAAGGATTACATGAAGCAGAAAAGAGATATATAAACTATACATAATAAGTAAAATTAATTTGATTAAAAAACGTAGAAATGCAAAAACAAATTCAAATTTTCATGTTCAGTTTTCTAGTATTGCAACTGCTGACGCCATCTATTGCCTAGCTGCTGCGTAACTAGAAGCTACCGTGTCTCGTATCAGCCAGCTTTCAAAAGTGAACAAGTTCCTGCAGCAGCCGTTAACATTCAAATTTGAAATCAAATGGACCAAAATCTAGTGGGAAAATCTGAATTTTTATTGAACTTTTAGCAAATGATCAGGAATGTTCTGGTCCAAGCATGTTCCAAACGTCAGGCGTTCTAGACCTCGACGCTGTGCTGCACCAAATGCAGATTCGCCTTCATGAAGCACATGCCAGAGTGGTAGGCCCTGGCGCAGGAATCGTGCTCCTTCGAATGGGTCTCGGCGCAGTGGACAATCTTCTGGTGCGTCTCATCAGAGTGATCCACCTGGGCACCGGTGCCGGAGAGCTGTACATGCACCTTGTGCACATCGAAGCCGTGCTCCGCGTCGTAAAATCCGAACTTCTCAAAGATGCAGGCCAGATAGCAGTGTGTCACCGCATCATCGGGGTACTCCCACTTCTTGTATTTGGTGACAAGCCCGGCGGGAGCATTTACCTTCTCCACGCAGGCTGTGCGATAGGCAATCAAATCGTCGTGGGTCTTCACCACATAGGTGGTGGCTCCATCGGCGTCGTGGTGATGATGCTCATGGTGGTCGGCGGCACAAACGAGAGCCAGGCTCAGGAGGAGAATGAGAAACTTCATGGTGATGTCTTTTCTAGAATGCAACTGCAACTGCACTTTTTGCTGCGCTAAGCGTTTGTATTTATAGCAAACTGATTCTAATACCAATGCACTGTTTATACGCCCCCATACCTATAGATTAATTGGATTCTTGGGTCGCTAAGCGGGTGATTACCTTATCGAAGGTCAGAGGGCAACAAGCAAATAAAGAAGTTTGCACAGCTGTCAACATGTCTGTTGTGTGCATCTGGTGCTTATCGCCAATGAGGTGATCACCGCACACATCGCGGTGCAAGAGTCTAAAATGAATATATGTATGGAATTTGATTCCTTCTTTATACGCCTGTGACGCCCTCTATCAGGTACTTTGCAGACGCAAGCCGTCTGAAGCATACAGCCTTTAACAGTAAGCAGAGATTTTACATACACTATGGAGGGCGCCACTGAGCCACATCTATCGAGCTCGAATTAATCGATTTCAAATGAATCAAAGCATTTAAATTATGGAGAAAGAACTTTTCGTTAACTTTCTTTCAGTTCTTTGAGTCCAAGGAGTGCTACGCAGAGCCAATTAGCACTACCTACAAGGCAGTGTCCACCATTGGAGAGAGGAAAAAGCCTGCGCCTCCTTTCCTATTCAACAATTGGCGGCTGCTTCAGACCTTGTGGAAGCCAGTTGGAGAACGATGACCTCTGGCAGTGGAGCATCTTTGTGTTGCTGCACATCGAAAGCAGTGACCGACCCATCATTATGCCAATCAAAACAGCGAAAAGGGAAAGCGAAAGTTCCGCCAAAGACAAGAAGAAAACACGGCAGGGGGGCGATTACGCCCACAACAACAGCAGTTTGGTCAAACAGTCTTCAAATTGTTTGGAATTGACCTCCCCCCAGATCTGTCGGCATCTGTTGCACGAGTGTGGAGGAGACCCCGACTGACACTTATCACCTCTGACAGGGAACGTGACTACAGGGGGATTATGATTACATTAACAATCTGGTTAACAATCAAGGGGTGTGGTGTGGTGTGGAGGGGGGCTTGGCAGCAGCTAGTTAACAACCACTAAGACAAATCAGCAGCAGTAGCAGCAGCAAAAACAATTGTTCTCTGGCTTTGAAAGTGAAACTTGGCCTGGCGTAAGCTTCATTTGTCATGGACCCAGAATAATGACAACTTGTGGAGAGCTGAACAAATTCCTTTGCCTAGTTTCTACCAGCTGCCATTCTACACTTTCGCCCGGTTTACTGCATTCAATTAAAGCCGCAAAAAGCAATTAAAACGCAGCCAAATGAAAAGCCATCCCAGAGGAAAGCCATTTGGGTTGAATGTTTGAACTGAACTGATCGAATGGTCGCATACCCTAGGGAGAGGTATATACCCACACATTTGTGGCCAGCTCTAAGTCGAGGCAAGGTTAAGCTGGCAAACTAGGCCAACTGCAAGAAGTTCCTGCCAGTGGGCCTATAAAAAACCCAAAAGCCACCACACCACAGCTCAACCTAACACCATTCCCTACCATCCCCCACTATCTGCAATCACCATCACTATCAGCGTACCGAAGGTATAAAAGGTTGGACCGGGTGCGCGCCCAGCGTTCGCTTGAAGTCCAATAAGAAACGCGCGTGCGCAGCCGTCGCCATCGCCAGTCGAACGTTAGCAGCCTCCGCGTCAACTTGTGCTCCGGTCTACAGTCTCCACACTCCATTTGTCTCTCTATCTCTCTCTCTCTGTGTGTGTTAGTGTGTGCCTGTGTGTGCGTGGTTCCACATCCAAGAGCCCCTGCACTTGGTTTTTTGCATGTGCCGCATATTGCATTATATTATTTATATAGCAACTTGTTTTCAAAGTCATTCATTACGTGTGTCGTGTTCAGCGTCGCGCCGCCTAGTTACTGAACAAATTGTGCATTTTAAAAACAATTCAATAAGCTGCAGTCGGCCTGCAAGAGGCCAGAAGGCTCCGGGCTGCGACACATTCAACAATTTATGCGTTGGGCTTTTCTGGAGCTTCCTGACACATTCTCGGCAGTGCACTGCCTGCATACAAAAACTCACAACAAAACACACAGCAAAACGATATGCAAATGGAAAAGGTAAGGCCTTAAAACCTTGATGGATCAATCAGTTTTCATGGACTCTTTCCCAAACACTTCTTTCTCTCTCTCTCTCTGGGTTACACTTTCACTTTCGATGCCCGTTAAAGCGTCAGGTTTAAGGTTACACCATGGGAACCACCAACCCCACCCCCCATGCTATCTAATTTGCCTTTTGAACTGGTCCCCAGTCTTAGCCATGACTCTGGCTGGCTGGCTGGCTGGCTGGCTCTCTGTGTCTGGGTGTGAGTCAGAGCTAGCCACTGCAGGCCAGGCCAAAGCGAATAAGAGCGAATGGAATGGAGAATGGCTCTAAGAACAGACAGACAGATATATAATACATATATAGATATGTAGCTGTATGTGCCACTTGATTCTGCAAAAATAATGGATTTTGCTTTATAATTATGAGCAAGAGAGAATTCTTTTAAATAGATTGTTTCCAAGAGTTTTAAAATTTACTTCCTCTGCTTGTAGTTTCCCTCTTAAGTAAATGATCTATTTATATATTCCACATATTCCACTTACACTTTGATTAGTATAAACAATGTGTGAATGTGTATTTGTGGATCCAAAATGCAGTTCATTGCAGTTCAAATGTCAGCCCCAATGCCTGTAGGACCTCCCACATAGAGCTCTTGTTTTTTTGGGCCTATAAAACACCCACAGCAATGTGATCTTCAAAGCTAAACGCCGCAGCACACACACAAACACCCCCTCCTATTTTCAACTATCACTTTTAACCGATTATCACAATGCCTCACACACTTTGCCACTCAATGTGGCCCAATTTCGTTTAGCTGAAGTGCAGCACTCCACCAATCGACTCCACTCCACTCCGATCCACTCCGATCCACACATGATCAAGCTCATGATCGCAGCGAGATGATTACGATTATTGTCTGGGTGATTCGATTCATTTCACCACTGAGACACAGGCCAGTTGGGGCACAGATTGCAGACTGTAGACCGCAATGAAAACGAAAATAGGAAAAGGAAAAGCGTTGAAAATTGCTCTCTGTCTGTGATCTTTTCTACATTTTGAAAGCCGAGATCATGGGGCAGGCGCGTGTGGGTGGGAGATTGTTTACGCCAAAGGAAAGTCAAAGTGAAATGCATGGAAAGCAAAGCAAATTGCCAGTCAGTCACAGCTCCAAGGAGGGGCATGCAGCCCAGCCCCAGCCCAGCATAAATATCTGTCTGTCTGTAAGGGGGAGGGTAAGTAATCCGAGAGCAGCAATTTGAGAGCAGCAGCAGCAGCAGCTGTGGGGAGTAGATCAAGATCAGAAACTCGGTCACTCAGTATCGCGCGGATCGCTTCAGTGCATTTTCCATGCCCCAGCAACTTGTTTAACCGGACCTAGACCTAGGCAAAATCTCTCTATAGGGTCGCTGTTGCAAAAGGAAAGCCTCAAGTAGTCTGTGCTTGGGTTGGCCCATGGCCCGTGGCCCAAGTCGCACAGTTCGTCCGGTTCGATCAGCTTCGCGTAATCCAATCAAAGGAACAATCTACATTTCAATTCAAAACTAATCAAGTGTAGTTAATTCACAACAATGCCAGACATGTGTTGAATGCTTCTTGTTGTTGTCGCTTTTGTTGCTTGACCGGACCCCATTGGACCCCACGTTTTGAATGCAGCAACTGTTGGTGGGGGGGGAGCAGCTGTTGGCATTTGAAAGGCTTTGAACGGGGTGGGGTGAGGGCTTGGCCCAAGCCAAGCTTCCATTACTAACGAGCCATGGTATGGTTTCCTTGTGTGGTTCCAGTTCTCAGCTTTTTGCTGGGAGTCCAACTTCCGTCAAACACTCGATTGTGCGTAGTCCAAACAATTCATTGATTGATTGTCGATACGGCAATCAATTAAACAGATTATGATTTCTCATTCCCAGAAGCAATACCTACCTAGCGACAAATCAGGGACAGGCTGTCAGTGGGTGGAAAAACCTTTAAACTTAAAAATTAAACACAGAATTCAAATTACCTTACAGCGCACATTGCTGCTTCTGTTGCTGGGCTTTGTGCTGCTGCTGTGCCTCGACTCATCCCAGGCCGCTCGTCGTTTGAGAAAGAAGCCAAAAGTTTATAATGCCCTCATCACCACCGACGATAATCTGACCTCCAGCAGGGCCTATCCTGTCATCCAGCCCACCATACATGAGCCGGGCTATGCCCCCTTTGGACCGTATAATCCCTATGGCTACTACAGTCCCCCCTTGGTGCGGTTCGGTCAGCCAATTGTGCCCGGCCTGACGCCCAACGAACGGGTGAGTAGAGAGAGGGCTTTCCGTAAGTCCAATGAAAAGCTAAGGATTTTATTTTATAGCTGCCTTATCCACTGCCCACTGGAGCACAATATCCTGCTGGATTTGCACCCTACGAGCAGCAACAGCAGCCTGTGGAGCAGCAGCCTCTGGCGCAGCCATCACTTGAGCCCAAAGAGATGACCAAGGAACAGATGCCGCTGCCACTCAACGAACAGGGACTGCCGCCCGTACTCATCCGGCTGCCATCGCAGTACACGGGACAGCCAACGCATCTACCACCGTATCCGTATAGCCAATATCCGGTTATTTATGACCAGGCTGGTTATGTACGCCAGAACTATCTGCCGCCCTACGATTACTATCCCACACAAGGCTACCCAATCCGAGAGGCTACAGCAGCAGCAGAAGCACCCCCATCCGCACCATCACCCCCACCATCATCCCCACCAGCCTTGCCGCCTAAAGAGGAACAGCCACAGCCACTGCCGTTGGCACTGAACCTGGAGCAGGTGCAGCCCAGTTTTGAGGATATTAGAAACGGATCGGAGAGTAAAAACAGCGAAGTTCCGGATGTGCCACCGCCACCAATACCCTCGGGTCCGAGGCGTCCGCGACCCGCTGAGCGGGACAATTGAGGAGCACACACACACACAAAATGCACACACGTACACACGTATTTATTACCATATTTGTTAGGCATACCATATTACCGTATGTATTGTACAATGTCGTTTAACTTAACCCGTAAGCTTATGTAGTAAGTGAAGTGTTCACATCACAGATAACAGAATAAAATGTAGAATCACCAAAGCGGTGAATGAACTTGGTTTGGGTGGACGATGCTGGACTCCAGGGAACCCTCAACGAAAGCTTTCGCTTTCCACTGATCTCGGGGGAATTGTTTATCTTTGGGTGGAAGGAACTATAAATGGAGCTCACGCTGCAGACTGGTTACACAGTTTGCATTGGAAGATATTCACAGAATGAAGCTGACACTGCTGCTGCTGGTTCTGTGCTGTTGCCTCTTGGGCTTGGGTAAGCAAATTGTAGAGACTATCTTCGTGTTTGTGCTCACCATCCGGTTTCGTTTAGTCTTTGGCAACACAATGAACATGGCCACAAAGCCACCATTTCTGCGTAGCCGCTACAGTCTGCGCTGGCGTAAAACAACACCAGCCGCCACAGAGGCAACAACTGGACAGCCCATGGAGCGGGCCACCTCCACGGAGCAACCCAAAATGAGATCGTCAACGGCCAATGCGGACTATGATTACTATGGCAATGGGGAAGCAGAGAATGTGGTGCATAAGTAAAACAATACTCAACAGAACTGGTAACTCACGATAGATAAAGCAGTTCATTAAACATATAATATACGTATAGATAGCCGCATCACATTTCTATCAATCAAAATATATAACAAATACAAATAAAGTATTAAATTTGAATTTGAATTTAAATCCAAAATATCTTTTTTTGTATTGCCAATCGAAAGCAGGAATATAAAACAAGTTGGCATTCCTAGTCAGTGATGCCAACTATAAAGCTTAAAAACAAGACAAAACAAAGGGTCGAGTGCACATTCATTCATTTCTGTTGCCGTCCATGCAGAGTCGCGAAGTTTCTATGCAATAGCTGCAGCTGGAGTACGGTACCGTACGGAGTACGGAGTCGCTGTTGCCGCGACTCTACTTTTATACCCGTACTCAGTCAGCACACATGTGATTTATGTGGAATTTTCAAATGTTTTATCAGTTTTTAAATTTTACATTTTGACTTACTCTGCAAGAGGAGTGGGGGATTGCTGCTGAAAATTCATTTGATCATTGTGGCTACAATAATGATCCGATCTGAACCAAATTCGGGAATCTGGTAGATATGGTCATTTTCTACTATACTACATTTTTTTATTTTTTTCTATCTTCAAAATTGTGGATTTTCGTCTTTTGGGGGCGGGAGTGGGCGTGGCAAAATTTTGAAATAAACTTGCACTGAAGCGATATCACAGGAGTCTAGGCAAAAAATTTGGTTGTTCTAGCTCTTATAGTCTGTGAGATCGAGGCGCTCATTTATACGAAAACCAAAAATTACTCGATTTTGTGTGAGTGCGAAAGGGATGGAGCGAAGTTTTTGTTTTTGTCTAATGTGGCTATATTAATGATCCGATCCGATTCAGATTTGGGCCCCTGATAGATATGGGCTGTCTCTATGATTCTGCATTTTTAGTTTTTGTTATTTTCAAAATTGTGGCCGCCACAGATGTGCGCTCTTTGTGGGGGCGGAAGTGGGCGGGGCGAAATTTTTTGAAACACTTTTCTAGGAGTGAGATGTCACATCAGACTGGATAAAAGTTTGGTTGCTCTAGCTCTTATAGCCTTCGAGCAATGGGCGACAAACAAGACGGACAGACGGACAGACAGCAATTAGCACAAATACAATATACCCTTTTACTCTTCGAGTACGGGTATAAAAAAGACGAGAAGTATACAAATATTTTGAGAGGTACATTTCTCTTCCTGTTCTACTAGTTCTACTCTTGATAATATTTAAGCTCATTTAAAGTTATGGAATCGAGCTCGGGAATGTGTAGATGCAATGGATCAAAATGTACATACATATATTCTAGCAAAACAAAAAATGAAAAAAAATACCCAAGTCAAACATAAAACAGGATAGATTTCCGGCTAAGGAATGTTTGAAATTTTTCAGGCTGTAGCAGGCTGAAAAACGAACAGATCTGTCAGAAAAAAAAGCTGAAAAGGCATCATAGTCATCCCAGTCAACAGCTGTTCTCGCCGACAAAAACAAAGCACAAAAACCAGTTTGGGGGGGAAAAAATGTTATTAACAAATAAATGCGCGATTAAAAGTTACTTTCAAAAAGCAGCAAATCTACTTGCTAGCAGTCGAAGTAAATCTGGTTTATTTCAAGCCAAATCCACTGTCGAGAGCGGCGCGGCCAGCAGGAGAGACTGGGGGTGAGTAGCTACGCTTATTGCTGAGATTGGGCAGATTTTTAGAGAAGCTTTTGATTTACGCGCAGCAATCGGAAAGTCGAATCGAATTCAGCTATCTATACGGCAGCAAAGAGAGCGGCAGCAGCAACTGGTGGCGGTGTGGGGCTCTGCAGATTCTACAGTATTCAAGAACAAACCACACGAACGACAACAACAGCCGCAACAGGAAAAAAACCCAAAATGGTGGTGAGTTGGGAAAATAAACAGAAATGACTCCAAATTGTATTGTTCATCCAATACAGTTTATCAAAAAGAGTGTCTTTGACGCCCGCTTATCGCCTCACAACTTGACCCCCCAAGGCCAAGTTAAGGCTTTGAAACTGTCTGTGTGTATGGCTTCTGTTTTACATATACTTGTTGCTACCCGCAGGTCAAACTTAATGAACAGGAACGCGCCGAGAAGCTGCAGCCCCTGCTGGACGCTGGCTGGACTTTGGTGGATGGTCGCGATGCCATTTACAAGCAGTTTGTCCTGAAGGACTTCAATCAGGCGTTCAGTTTCATGACCGGCGTGGCCCTGCTGGCCGAGAAAATTAACCATCATCCGGAGTGGTTTAATTGCTACAACAAAATCAATGTCACACTCTCCACCCACGATGTGGGCGGCTTGAGCTCCCAGGACATTCGCATGGCCAATTACTTCGAAACGCAGGCAAATTTGTTGAAATAAGTGTAATATTATGATTCTTGTATGCTCTCTGGTAATCCAATAAATATTCAGCCCAATGTGGACTTGCTAAAGATCTGGTATTCGGCCTCCTCCGTGACATCCGGAGATGTTTCGTCCTTGCTGTAGCCGAGCTTCTTGTAAAACGCTATCGAATTCTCGTTATTGTTTAGCACTGTAATCATAACCTTCTCGAGATTCCAGTGTCGCGCACAACCCTCTAGGGCTTGCATCATATACCTTCCCAGGCCTTTGCGTTGAGAGTTGGCCGCAACATGCATTTCGTAGCTGCAAAAAACAAAGCCAAGTTAAGTTAAGTCAGGGATTGATTAATGTGCTCACTCACCAATAGAGTATGCAGTCGTAGTTCTCCATGTCGAAGCGAAACATGCAATAGGCAACATTATCTTTCTTGTCGTTTTGTGCCACAAGATAGCGGGCCCAGTTCTTGTTGTGCTCCGCCGCCTTTATTTTGGGCTGCCAGCCCATTTTCAATTGTTTGTAGTAGGGTCCCACGTTCGTCTCAGCCAGCTTACAGGCCCATTTAATGGTCTTCGGATCGGCATCGCTCTTTGTGCGGCATATCAATTTGAACTCTTCGCCGGACGGGGCCGTGTACTTGTCGTATGGCAGTGTGTCGAGTGGATTTTTGGCACGTGCAGCCGCCTCTACAAACTTCTGCTTGGCTCCGGTACTGAGTTCGTCCTGGTTTCCCATTATTTTTGTGACTATAAATTACGCGAAAAAACAACAAACAAAAAAGTCAAGCGCGCAAACCAGTGATGGCAAAACAAAACACACACATGCAACCTATCGATTTTTCTTACTTGATATTCTTGACCGTCAGGTGTCGCTGAAACAATTTCATCCCGCAAGTAAGGTATATTTTGGTATATTTTGCCGATATTTCTGGCAAACATATGAACACAAGACAAGTTTGTTTACATTTTTCAATTTGTTTATTTAGTAAAATCAAGTACATATAGCATTCTTATAAGGCTTCAAGACTGATCTGCTGACAAACTCTTAGGTATTACCAGTTCAACTACACAAGGTAAGCCTTGCTAGTCAATTCCCTAGAACTGCTGACGTTATCACTCTGAAACGAATCTCACAGAATCGCAGGCAACAACAATGTTTAAGAAGTCAAAACCAAAGACGGAGCCACCGCCATCTGCCCCAACTGTGGATGAAATGCTGGCGGATATGGAAACATTTGAGGTCCAACAGCCTGCAGCAGCCACCATCTCGGACACTTCAGATTTGGAACATGAACATGCATTGACGGAGCCTGAGAATCTACCGCTCCAGACGTGGTGGAAGCTGTTTGATACCTATGATCAAAAGGTCACGAAATTAGCTGCCACAGTAGACACCTTGGAGTCGCAAAAAGGACAACTGCAATCCTGCTGCGCGAAGCTGGAACAGAATGCCCAGGAACTACGTGAAGGCATACTGACGCAGCAGTCTTTGATTAAGAATGCTGTTAAATAAGAAATTAAGAAATTTACATGAAAAGATATTTTGTTCAGACAATTTTAAATTTTTGCAATAAATATTATGGCTGATACCAGTGATTATATCGATACTATCGATAGCTACCTGAAACCGTTTAATACGTACCTTGGTTCGTTTCGTTTCTCGGTGGGGTGGTGGGCGACACACAAAAAAAGTTGTTTCTGGAGAACAAAACGAATTAAAATGCTCGAGTGGATATAAAAGTATGTGCCATGCCATTAATCAAGGTTTACATAAACAATAACTCCATAAACTGCACGGGAAATTCGTTTGTTTCGGGCCTGGATGAATAAGCAGAAGAACAGGTTTTTGGGCCCTGGTAACGAAACAAAAAAAAAAACTTGGGACTGGCTTATAACCATTTACGCCAGCCAGTGGCAGCGCGTTAATGGGAAATACAGCGACCAGTGGAGGTCGATTGTTTTGTGTGTGTTTGCGCGTTTGTTTCTTTAAAATATTTGATATTTGCAAGTTGGCCAAATCCAATTAACCAACGAAATAACGAAAAAGTGCAACAATTTGTGGCTAATTGAATTTCGTGTATCTTATTTTGGTTTAAGCCACCAAAAACAACAGCAACGAGCAGCGAGTAAGAAGCAGCGCATCAGCGTTTTTTGGGCCAGAATACACACACACACACACACACACACGTATAGACAACAACACACTCAAACCCTTTTGCACGCAAAGAAAAAAAAAAAAAAAAAAAGAATAATTATCCAATTAAACGGTTGTCAATAGTTGAAAGGAATGCATTTAATTCCATTGACCAAGAGGAAATGTGCGCTAAAGACTGGAAAGCCACAAACGGGAAACTAACAGTAATTTTCACGGGCACACACGCACACTTATAACCGACTCTCTATACAATTCATACATACATATGCGTGTGTGCGTGCGTATGTGAAGTGCTAATGAGATGCTGTGGCGCTGCTCTTCCTCTCTCACTCTGTCTCTGCTCTCCTGCTGTTTGTGGCTTTTGCCTTTTATGCAGAAAATTTTGTTGAACAAAAGATTTTGCGTATATTTATTGTTGCTGGAAAAGGTGAAAGCCACTTTTTGCGCCTCTCCATATGATCTGTCTGTATGTGGAGCCTGCTCCGGAGTCCGGACGTATACGTAATGCAGTTTCTTTGTGCTACAGAGAGGCAGGGCAACCGTTAATGCAATCAACTCGATTATATCCATCCATTCTCATTCTTCTCCAACAGCTTCTCGCGTGGAAATGTCACAGATTGGTACGCGGATTGCGGCCTGAGCAATTTCCCTGCACCTCTTTCTCCTCTGGCACACTCGCCTATTGCAACAGAGAGAAACGGCGACGGCTGCAATAATGTGATGCCTGGGGGTCAGACACAGAGGTTAATCCAAGAAAACGCAACCTAGAACTAGTTAGGTTTCCACACACACACACACACACACATACACATACACCACAAACACACTGCCGGAGACACAGACACATACACTATCGCCCAGACGCAGATACACAATCCAGCCAGATGAGCTGGCTGCTGGGGCTCCTGGCGCTTTTGTGGGTGCCCAGTGAGCTGCTGGCCGTTCCAACGCCACTCAAGCTGCCAGGTAAGTCTCCCAATACTTTCCCTCCCTACCTCACCCACAAGAAACCCGCTGAGTCAATGAGTTTTGATCTTTTATCAGGCTACACCCACAAACTGACGCCGTACATCAAGCACTGGGAGGCGGCGAACTTCGATCGCAGTGTGCTGCAGGCAGCCCAGCTCAGGCACTTGGAGCAGGCGCGCTTCCGCCAAAAGCGTCAAGTGGAGCCCACACCCTCGTCGACGTCGTCGCCATCGCCGTCGTCATCGTCCTCGAGTGGATTAGCGCACACAATACGATTGAATTTCTCGGCCCATGACAGGTGAGTGTGCGTGGGTGGGTTGGGACTTTGCTGCAATTTGAACTCAATTTAAATCCGAGCAAGCTCCGATTACACTTAATCACTGACCCTCTCTTTCTCCACGCAGAGATTTTCGATTGGTGCTGCGTCAACAGCCGCATTCGGTGTTCGCCCACGATGTGGAAATCGAGAACACACTGGGACCCATCGACTACGATGTCTCACGCATTTACACCGGCAGCTTGGAGGACGATGAGGCTGCCCACGTGCAGGCCATTCTAACCAGTGATAATCTGCTCGATGGCACGATTGAAACCCAAGCGGAGCACTATTACATCGAGCCAGCGCAACGCTACTCCCAGCAACTAGCCGAGAGTGGCGTCCACAGCATAGTCTATAAGTTAAGTGATGTAAATATGCAAAAGGAGCACCTCGGAGGCGGTCTGAGCTCACAGGTGCCAACAAAGACGCACTGCGCCAGCGAAAAGTTGCGGAAAAAACGTTGGCTGCCCGAAGAGGTAAACGATTGCCATTCAGATGCCATTGAATCGCATCTAAATAATGTATTTTCTTTTAGGTGGCCATGTCTGATAGTCCTACGCCCACATACAACCGTAACCCGCCTTTGCCATTAGATCTGGAGGTGCCCTACAATGATGATTTTCGTGTCCTGGCCTCCGAAGAGGATCGAAGTGATGAGAGGCCAACCAGAAGATATCCAACAACCTCGACAACGAGGAATACTGGCCGCAGCACGGAGAGTTTTCTGGCCACGCTGACGAAACCCACGTCTAACCGCAATATAATTGTAAATACCTATAATCCCTCCAATGTCGGTGAAGGCAGTCGCAGCTACAACAGCAATAATGCCAATAATAATAGCAACAACAACAACAATGTTCGGAAATTGTATACGAAGCATAAGAACATCATTGTGAGCACATACAATCGTCCCATCGAGCCAGAGTTTGGCACGCCCTACGAAGAGGCAAATAACAGCAGCAGCAGCAACAGCAACGGAAATTTGCCAAGTAATTTCTTCAATGCCAACTGGACAACGCTCTTCCTGGGTAACAATAACAATAACAACAACAACAACAACAATGGCAACGGTAACGATCGGCCCAGCCACAAGACACACGTTGAGATAATCACAAAAAACGGGGCCACCAAGAAACCAAACATCATTGTGAATAACTACAATCCGGAGATTATATTTGCACCCAATCCACACAATCCGAGCTTTAACAGCATGCTGATGACTAATTTGCTGAGCGGTCGAGGCGACGATATACACAGTTCACCGCGGCTGCTGTACGATCGCAAGACCACGTGCATGTTGTATCTGCAGGCAGACCACACATTCTTTCAAAAAATGGGCTCCGACGAGGCCTCCATTGAGGCCATCACACGTCATGTGCAGCGAGCCAATTCGATCTATCGGAATACAGACTTTAATAACGATGGCAAGCCGGACAACATCACGTTCATGATAAAGCGCATTAAGGTGCACAATATGAATGCCATGAAGGACCCCAGCTATCGGTTCCCCGGCAACTATGGCGTGGAGAAATTCTTGGAACTGTTTTCGGGTAAGAATATGAAAATCAAAGCTCCGTTTTGTGTAATATAAACGAATTTCCGTTACACAGAGGAAGACTACGATGCCTTTTGCTTGGCCTACATGTTTACCTATCGCGACTTTGAGATGGGCACCTTGGGACTGGCCTGGACGGGAGATCTGAAGAATGCTGGTGGCGTTTGCGAGAAGAATGGACACTATCGGGGTTCCCTGAAGTCCCTCAATACGGGCATTGTGACGCTCTTGAACTATGGCAAGCATGTGCCGCCCGCCGTCTCACATGTGACGTTAGCCCACGAAATTGGGCACAATTTTGGCTCCCCGGTAAGATGCCCACACACACACTCCTTGGCCTCATCATCAAGCTAAAGGTTTTTTTTTTTAGCACGATCCGAACAGTGTACGCCGGGCGGGGAGGATGGCAACTTCATTATGTTTGCCCGTGCCACCTCCGGAGACAAGAAGAACAACAACAAGTTTAGCACCTGCTCGTTGAAGTCCATTGAACCCGTGCTCAATGCCAAAGCGCGTTCCATGAAGGGCTGCTTCACAGAGCCACAGTCC
This sequence comes from Drosophila bifasciata, assembly GCA_009664405.1. NCBI lineage: Eukaryota > Metazoa > Arthropoda > Insecta > Diptera > Drosophilidae > Drosophila > Drosophila bifasciata. The sequence continues at coordinate 11,552,096 of CM019044.1, forward strand.
TCGATTTGTGGCAATGGCGTCGTGGAGCCAGGGGAGCAATGCGACTGCGGCTGGGAGGAGGACTGCAAGGACTCTTGCTGCTTTCCCATGTCACGTCAGCCACGTATAGACGAGACGCCCTGCACTCTGACGCCGCATGCTCGCTGCAGTCCCTCCCAGGGCCCCTGCTGCACCACCGACTGCAAGCTGAAGTTTGGCGACAAGTGTCGAGACGATAATGGCTGTCGCGACCCCTCGTTCTGCGATGGACGTGTACCCCAGTGCCCGCCGTCGGTGAACAAGCCCAACAAGACGATCTGTAACAAGGAGTTTGTTTGCTACATGGGCGACTGCACCGGCAGCATTTGCTTGGCCTATGGCCTGGAGTCATGCCAGTGCATACCGGGACCTCAGGACGATCGGATCAAGTCGTGCGAGCTGTGCTGCAAGCTGCCTGGCGAGGACAACCCGTGCAGGAGTTCCTTCGAGTGGAATGAGGCTCCATTCGATGTCCCAGATATGTACTCGAAGCCAGGCACACCATGCAATGATTATAATGGGTTCGATAAGACATTTTTTCCATGCCAAAGTGAATACTAAATATTCTTTCTTGCATTTTAGATACTGTGATGTCTTTCAAAAGTGTCGTGAGGTGGATCCCTCTGGCCCGCTGGCCACTCTGCGTAAGCTGCTGCTCTCCGAGGAGAGCATTGCCACATTCAAGAAGTGGATGGAACACAACTGGTATACAGTGGCCTTGGCTGCCATTGGCGTCATTTTGCTTCTGGTAAGCGACACAATTTGGGGGTGTAATGGAAATTGATTGAGCATTTAATTTGACTTGAGTTTGTTCTTTGGCTTTGCACAAGTTAATGCGCCTGGTCACGCATATGCTAAGGGATCAGCATGAGGCCAAAGGGCTTGCGCAGGCTCAGCCTCAGTCTCAGTCTGTGGGTGAGCAGCCTCAGCATTCGACGATTGAATCCCTTTAGAAATCTCTTGAAGAACACACTCATTTAGCAGTAGTCTCGTGTGGCTATTTTAGGGCAGGAATCTAGGCTAGCAGTCACTATTTGAATCCATTTCCAATTCCCATTTCCTCGAAATTCGATCCTGTTAATCTCACACTCTCCCCCTTTCCGTTTCTCTTCTGCAGATACTGAGCACAAAGCTGCTGGCGAAACGATCGAATCTGAAGCTTAAGTCCGTTACCATAATACACAGCGCCACCACGGAAACAGTGCGTCTGCCGGAGAACAACAATGGGGTGATAGTTCACACCGCTGTGCGGACAAAGGTGCCCTTCAAGAAGAAGGTGCGTGGCGAGCGCAGCAAGAAGTCGGGAGCGGGTGCAGTAGCAGGACCTACTGCTGGCGCCACAGTGGGAGGTTCCCGTGGAGCAGGAAAAACTATTTCCAATGCGGAGCCAAAGAAAACGCAAAGATCCCAGGGGATTGGAAAGAAGAAGTCGTTGGAGGATGATCCCAAAAAGTCCAACAAAAAACTTGGCAAGCACATGAAGGAAATCATTGATTACTCGCATCGTAACAACAACGGCGATGATGCCTCCAATCTGTCCACCACCAACAATCACAACAACACCTTTGGCAAAGTGCAGAAGTGGCTGCTGGAATCGCCAATTGTGGCCCAACCGCTGTCGCACATCGAGCACAGCTCCCGGGTACGCAAGGTGATGAGCAAGTCGCAGTCCACGCCGGAGAGGCTCGTGCAGAAGCCCCCGCAGAAGACGAAATCGATGGGAAATTTGTCCAACGAGAAGGTGAAACTCCAAGTGGTCTACAAGCCACCGTTCAAGTTCTCCCTGCGTCTGTCCAAGAAGCCCAAGGTGAAGACGCATGTGGTCGCAGGTCGGCCCAAGCGAGGTCAAAAGGGCAGTACACGTACCGCTGGGCAGACTGCCTCGAAGGACACCACGGCGCGCACCAAGCGGAGCGCACTGCTGCTCTGCAATGAGGCAGAGGATGATAACCAAATTCTGACGCTCAGCGAGCCCAACTACGAGACGTTAAAGCCTCCTCCGGTGGCGTCGCGTACCACAGAGCACTGCTATGAGAACGTGGATCTGCAGGGTGAGGCATCCACATCAAAGTCCAGCAGCAGTAAAGTTGCTCCCAGCTCCAACAGAGCAAGCTTGGAGGCGCCAGCGTCCGCACCTGCCCCAGTTCCTGCACAGCGCAGCTCGTACCGCCGCTCCAACTCGCTGTCCACCCACAATCCCTTCGCCGTAGCTCCGCGACGTAGCAGCAGCAAAGTGAAAGCCGATGCCCAGGCCGCTGGCGGCTCTGTGAATCTCACGCGCAACTTTGGCAGCACCCAGAACCTCATCAATCTTAGCCAGAACCTGGCCAAGACCAAGAAGCGGAGCAGCCTCAACCTGAAGGCCAGTGGGCCCAAGAACGGCAAAGATCCACCCGTGAGCACTGCAGCGCCGCAGCGACGGTCCTCTTCCAATGCGAACCTGCGCAGGGACAGCAGCGCCTCGTCGAAGGCAGCGCCAGTGCCGCCTACACGCAACTCGCGCAACAGCTTCAGCAACATTCCGCGTGCCAGCCTAGGAGGCGGTGGCTCCCACCCCACCACAGCAGCAGGTCCGCCCTGCTTCTCGCGTCAATCTTCCAGCAGCACCACAACGACAAGCTCGTCGATTGCGGCGGGAGCAGCGTTACCCCTGCCGCTGCAGCAATCCGCCTCAACCAGCGCCATGCAACGACAACCGCCTGCCCAGCCGGTGCGACGGAGTCTCCACAACTTCCGCACGCGCTCAACGGCAACGGCGCCGGTGTCGGCGGCTGCACCCAGGCCAACAGCAGGGGCGGCGGGTACGGCGACGACCAACAGCACCACAGACAACAATGAGCTGCCATCGGACCTGGAGGTGGTCGTGTCCGACGTCGAGAATCTGGTTAGCTAAGAACAGCAGCAGCAGCTACTCAGCGGTTGCTTCTTGTGTTTCTAACCAACCAAACAACCAACCAAGTGAAAGTGATAAGTCTTAATGTTAGTTATACAAATTGTCGCATAGGTTTACATGCATGCATATGCATATACGAGTATATATATATATTTGTATTTGTAGTTATGTACATGCAAAGATATATGTATGTATATGTACTTTACACTGCCTTAAACTTGCCGTTTCTGCTGAATATGTGAATACCACCACGCCCACGCCAACTCACACACACAAACATACACATCCCAAGCAGACAAACAATACACATTCCCTCGTACATATCCCCCGACCAAGGCTCACTCACACACCTACCCACCCACCCACAAACACACACAGAATCACAGAATCAGCATCACCAACCGCTGTGCCACCCACACACACACACACACACACACACCCATTGAAAGCCACCGCAAATTCCAAACCGCCAGTCGCACTCACCGCACGTTGTACCTTCTACTGTTTACTGTTGTATTGTATTCCGTAAACTGAAACTCAAGCTGAAACTGAACTTTGCCCATTCGATGGGGACTCCCCCACTTGCCGTGATGTTCCTGTGAATATTTTAAACATGTATTCCAGAATTGTTGAATGGGAACATCCCGATGGTGGGGAGTCTGCTAAAATGGGTAAATGGATTATGTTAAAATATCTAATATCGCTCTCGTTATGTTAACTGCCAAATCAGGGCGGGCATCTGTTCGAAATTAATTTTTAAAACGATATTACTCTTAATTATGTACCTACCTACTACTTATGTACATACATATATTTGTATATGTACTATATACCTATAGTTTTGCCTACTCTATAACTTTTGAACAACGATCGGATACACCACATCTGAACTTCGACAAACAACAGACACACACACACACTCACATACACACAGAACAATACAAGGTGCTATTTTAGTAATGAACTAAACTTAAATGATTAACCAAGAATCTTTCAAAACATCCTTTGCATATTTTTCAAGATCAAAACTAAGATAAGGAACAGAGGGAGAGAAAGAGGTAGCCCAAGTAGATTATAGAGAGAGAATGTCAGCAGGTGAGAGCAGATTAGTTGTACGGCAAAGTAGGTAAAATTGATAACCAACGATAACTGTCAATAAAAATCAAAAGCAATATGCATCGAAGTTAGTTTTTACGTGTAGCACTTGCGGTAAATCGACATAGAATATTAGCCAGCCACGCCAAGCCCCCACCACACACATACAACCCGGACAAAAGCACTTGCACATATACTGTTAGCACGCCTCGAACCCATAGAGAGAGAGAAAGAGAGAGATAAATAATACATACCATTGCCACTATCGCCTTCGCCAAATCAGTAGCAGTAGTAGTGTACATACATACTATTTATATATATACTATACATACATACATAGGATATCAAATGGAAATAGTTTTTATATGCAATAAACAGTTAGAGCAATGAAAAGAGCAAAACAATAATGAGGACACCTAACGATATTCATATACATACAAAATACCAAACACACACAGACACATATGTATGTATACTTTATAGTCACATTCCGTATCAAATCACAAAAGCGGCTTTCAAATTAAAAACACTCACTTCACACAAAATGAAAACACCACATCTAAAACAATAACGATTTGTAGTCGTCTAAGACAATGATTGATATTTGTAGCTATATGAATGTGTAGGAAATCGGCGTATCAAATTGCATCCATACTAAATATATAGACTCTATATACATACATACATAAATACCCGTACACAAGGGGCGTGCAATACCATTGCAACTTTACGAGCATTTGGGTATATTTTTGTGGAATATACAAACCATTATTAGATTAAAAAAAAAACACAAGCTCCAGCTCAAGAAACCCGATCGACAGATAGACAGACAGACAGACACAGACCAGAACCGACCCGATAGTTAACGCGTGTAGGCCAGTGAGGAAACGGAAACGGAAACAGAAACCAAGCATAAAGCTAAGGAAATAGTAAGAAATTAAAACGAGTACGCGACAATCGCTTTCAAATGCTTATAAACATTTAAACAAAACAAATAACGAACACAAATCGAGAATCGAATTGAACATAGTTTTTAATTTATCTTCGAACAAATAAATGACGGCATCTTGACTATTCTAATATGGAACTATACAAAGCAAAGTCAACAAAAACTAAAGTAATGGCAAGAAAAATGTTTTAAAATTACCAAAAAAAAAAAAATAATAATAATAATGCCAATGTTTGTGTACTGTAAATAATATTAAATGCAAATGTTTAATGTCTAAGTGGGAGATTGAAATCGGATCGGTGAGAAGGGACGGGCCGACCGATAAAGAGAGAAAGAGAGAGAGAGAGAGAGAGTATTTTGATGCGTGACGAAAAGACTATTTAGCGCGAAATGAACAATTTTTGTGTATTGTACATAAGAAATCGATTGATTTTAATCTATATATATATATATATAATTGTAAAACTGCAAACGATTTTTAAATCTGTATGTGTATTGTGTACCTCAATTGTAATTAATTTTTTTATACCTTTCACAAGATGGATTAATGCTATTTTTTATAATTTAGCTAAATGAATTGCATATAAGCACGCCACCCACACAATATCCCTCGCAGAGTTCCCATCGCATCGTCACCCCCCGCTACTAGCCCCTAGTTAATGGCCAGTTTTCCATGTTGTCAAAGACCGCATTAGCATCAGCATCAGCATAAGCATATCCATCCCCCCTCCATCCAAGAACAAAACATATTGTATTTTTGTCAATTAAGAGAGCGTAAAAATGTCTTCAAGAATCGACTTCGAGCAAAACAAACAAAACAAAAACAAAAACAAATGAAGAGAAATAAAAAACAAAAACCGAAGAGCAAAGAAGTGAATATTAGCATTTTATGATTAATAATTTTAAACCAATCGAAAACAATAATTAAATTAACGTATGTATGTATTATTAGCGAACAAAAAGCACATGTGTGACATTTAAGTTGTACTTTATTTAACGATTACTATTATTACTACAATATTTTATTTATTAATCTTAGGCAATAGCAAAAGCAAACAAAAAGAAACACCACTAATTTTTAGCCCTCACAACATACACACACACACACACACACACACACACATATGCGATACTTTATAATTTCCTCATTTTAAGTGAAATTCAATTAACAATAAAAACGAAACTAATACTTAAACACAAATCGTTTTCACATTCATTGTGCGATCGCTCTAGCCCGTCTTCTTTTCTGCCTTTTCCAATTTCAACGCACGCCTTGCCATTACCCAGAAGAACAGACTGGGGCACAGATGTCGGAGGTAGTAGGCAATCTTAGCCTGAATATCGCTAACCATAATGTCGGGCTCGTTGCGCAGAATGGACTTCAAAATGCGTTCAGCCAACTTATCCGGCGACATACCCTTGGCTGTAGTGTCATCCATTTCTGAAAAAGGAAACATTGATTATTGAATACTTGTTGGACGCGTGTGTACTCTGTTGACTTACTGCCATAGCTTTTACCGGATCCTGTGAGAGCGTTCAATGAGAGTTGAGTGCGTACGTAGCCAGGACTGACGGTGGACACATTGATATTCTTGCTAGCCACCTCGGCACGCAGGGAGTCGGCAAAGGCCTGCATGGCATGCTTGGAAGCGGAATAAGCAGCTCTCTGGGGTATGGCAAACTTTCCCTGAACCGAGCTAATGAAACAGATGTGACCACTCTTGCGTTTGATCATTGATGGAAGAAGCGCTGAAAATTATAGATATCGGAGTCATTGTAGATTTTGTTAGTAATTATAAAACGTTTTACCCTTGGTCAAAGCGACGCTGCCAAAATAGTTGACCACCATTATCTTGAGATCTACATCCACTGCCGTAGAGGCCACATCGGACCGCACACTGATCCCTCCATTGTTGATCAGAATGTCGACTTGGTTGTATACGCCCAGGACGCGCGTCACAAAGTCCGGTATGGTGTTGAGCTCCGCCAGATCCAACCCAAGCACAGTCGGTGGATATGCAGGTTCCTATATTCAGTAATTTGTTAGTAGGTTTAAATAATGACAGTAAGGTGTAGCCCTACCAGGTCCAGTGCCAGGAGATCCTTTTTAACACGCTCCAATTCCATGGTGCGACGTGCTGCCAAAATCACTTTGCAGCCTGCTGAGTAGAAAACATGAGCCAGTGCCTCGCCCAATCCCGAGCTAGCGCCTGTAATGAGTACTACCTGGGGAAGGGTTTTACATAATTACGGAATCGCAAGTAGTTATACTAATTAGTCATATGTATGTACCTTGCCCGGCAACTGATTACGATATTTCTGAGCTCGGAACCGCTGCCATATATTGAAGAGTGCCAAAGGCAGGGCCACGGGCATTAGAATAGTGCCCAGCACCCAGTAGATCACATTCCAGTCGGAGCTCGAAGCACACTTTTCCAAATCGTCCACTTTCATTTTTGAACTTTAAACTTTTTCGCAATTTTGTTTACAACTAATACGCAAATATTCACATCAGTGTTGACATTTCAGCATTTTTCCTGACGGATCTACCCTTATTTAGCTTTCATTACGCTCAAACGGTGCATATTGCCATAACTACCTGATCTATAACTTTAAATGCCCTAAATCACCTTAAAATACAAGTAAAGTATATCTCAATATAAACCAAAATAAATGTGTCCTGTTTTTCTGTTCTTTTTCAAAATCTTTACATCCCATATTTCCCGCTTCTTTTTCTCAGTTTATCTGTTTTTAAGACGGGTTGTTAGCATCACTTATTCACATTGACATGTGAATGCCAACAACTGTTGCGATTGCAGTGGGAATGGCAGAATCGAACAGCTGCTTATTGTTACGTTGTTGGGTATTTTATTTTTTAATTTAACGCAAATGGGAATATGTATAATTTGCTAAGACAAGGACAGCGCTTGGGCTGCTGGATGCCGGCTGCCCAGCAAATACACACCACAGCCGTGCAGCGAACCTTTTGGGAGCGCGAAAAGAAATCCGGCTACAAGACAAAACTGCCAGAGCCGTCCAAGAAACAGCTTATAATGGATGGCCTGCGTGACCTGAAGGACGAGATAAAGCTGTGGCGGAAGGAAGTAAAAGAGCAGCTGGAAAGCGATCCTATACTGGTGTTTCGTCCGGGCGAAACAGATGTGGTATTTGACTTCAAGGCTCCAGATGTGCTGGACAAGTGGACCGTGACCACCGATGCGGATCACGGCGAAGGCAAGAGCACAGCCGCCCTGGAGCTGAGTGCAGCCGGAGCGGGTCTCTTTCATGGCGAAGTCAACTCGAACCACACAAAGGACGGCATCATAAAGCGGACGGGCTATGCCAATATACGCACAAAGCGAGTGCGGGTTAGTAAGGATCTGCAAAATAAGTTTTCTGTTCGCCTTGTAATTGCATAATCTTTTCCTTGCAGAAATCCTTCAAACGAGAGACCACCTATGACTGGACGCAGTACAACATGCTCATCATGAAGGTGCGCGGCGATGGACGCAGCTATCTGATCAACTTGCACACCGAGGGTTATTTTGATCTCATGTGGAACGACATCTATCACTATGTGCTGTACACCCGCGGCGGTCCCCATTGGCAAATCGCCAAAATACCCTTCTCCAAGTTCTTCTTATCCTCGAAGGGGCGAGTCCAGGATCGCCAGGGGGCCATACCACTGAACAAAGTAACCCATTTCGGCTTCTCTGTGGCAGCCAAAAAGGGTATGGATGGTCCCTTTGGTCTGGAAATAGACTACGTTGGCCTGGAGTACGATCCCAGTCATCGGGAGGAGTTTGCCTATGAGATGTACCAGACACCCAAGTATATTGTGGCTACGTAATGCCGTTATAGGCCCGGCCCTGTGTTATTTAATTATGGAGAATCAAATAAACGGCAGTTTTGTTTTTAGCTCTCTTTAGTACACTCTCTAGTCTCTCTCTCTCTCTCCCTCTCTTGGTGCGTTTCTCTTTTTCAATCAGCTGTTCAAATGTTTACAATTTAGTCGGAGCGCATTCAGGGTCATTTTGTTTGCAATTTCTGCATATCTTGGGGTGTTTCGAAAGGCATTCCCGCCCCTGTGTCATTTCACGACAACCAATTTGGGGCCCGACCGACCCCCGCCCTAAGCGCTCTAGGTACGCGACTGGCGCTGTTGTCGCTCACCGCGTTTCACATCGAATCAGTTCAGTCTGCTCCGAAACTTTGGCCGATAAAAGCAAGCGGAAAAACTTCCGCTTCAGTTTCTTCGCAGTGATAGGCTGTGGTGCTTTATTACTATCAAACAACAAACATTAGATAAAATTATGGTAAGTGCTGATGGATGTTTCGTTTCTGGCTGCATTGCGTGGAATTTTGCCAGCAAGACAGCCACGAGAACGATTCGAAGAGGCAGCAACGTGACCATGTGGCAGTTCAGTCACCAGCACAGCGGTTCGACCTTGAATGCACGTTTTCTTTTGCTTTTAATCCTGGCAAAAACCATAACAAACTAGAATCAATAATAGCAACAAAACCAAGCCAAGAGCCATTCCCTCTTACACATTTTACCGGTTTCGTTTTGCGGCGGAGACTCGGAAATTTATGCCCCAAACCAGTTGCTCTGGCCATCGAAAGTGAGGGCCAAACGAAACGAAATGAAACCAGTTCCTGCTACCATTCCTGTTATCGGTGCTTTTGGGGCTTGACTCCGTCTCCACCTTTACCTGTTGGATTGTCTTTTGGCTCAGTTGTAGCTCCAACAGCGTCACTTGCTGACGTGTTTAGTAGTAGCCTGAAAATGGTGCAATACCCGGTAGACACTGGTAGATGCGTATCTGTAGAGAGGCCTCGTAACTAATCACGCTTATCTGCTAATCAATTACAGCAAGAGACGTATCTGTACGACCCCAGCTTGCTGCTGAAGCTCGACTTTCACCGCACCCCGGCCACGTTCAAGCCATTCATATCGGCAGCCAATCCCGGGGAGCCCTGGATGAAAGTGCGCCCCCTCAAGGACACGGACTATGATCGTGGATTCCTGCAGCTGCTCTCCCAACTGACACACGTGGGAAATGTCAATCGCACACAGTTTTTGAGTAAGTACATCATCCACTCCCACGCAAATTTCATTATGCATGGCCCTCTCTTTGCAGCCCGCTTCTCGCAGATGAAGGCCAGTGGGGATTACTTTGTCACGGTTATAGAGGATACACGCAAGAACGAGATTATTGGAGCTGCCTCTCTGGTGATTGAGCGCAAGTTCATTCACAATTGTTCGGTGGTACGTTGAGAGAACACTTCTATATTCCTACTCGTCCTTCATGCTCCTTATAAACTTGCAGCGTGGGCGACTGGAGGATGTGGTGGTCAACGATACATATCGTGGCAAGCAACTGGGCAAGCTGTAAGCATATGCCATATCCCTGCTGCAGATCTTCGACTGTGGCTTATGTTTTTTCCACTCTTTTATACGCAGCATTGTGGTCACCGTCTCGCTGCTGGCCGAAGAACTTGGCTGCTACAAAATGTCGCTGGACTGCAAGGATAAGCTGATCAAGTTCTATGAATCCCTGGGATATGTGCTCATACCCGGCAACTCCAATTCGATGACCATTCGCTATGATGAGGGTACGACGCTGAAGCGCAATGCCACCTCCGCTAGGGCTGGCACCAGCTCCGGTGCAGGGGCGACGGCGACTCTTGCCAAACTGTGAGCCTCGAATTTGCCTCTTGACAATTAGCCGCCAACGCTGCTCCAAAATCCAAGCTTTGAGTTGATCCCTCAACCTCAAGGCTGCAACTGCGCGAGGCGCAATGTGAAGCAACCCGAAAATTGGACCTAAAACATAAGCAAACTTTCGAAACAATTGCCAAATATTCATTGCGCTAAGGGCACGGTGGATTTTTTGGACAGCGCTGGCTGGCGGTGGTGTCCTTGTGGTGTGGTACACACTCTCTCGACGGAATGCGAATCCCCATAAGGACATACAATTAGTTATTTAGATATGAAGAGGAATCTGGCAACATATGTGTTGCTCTCTTTTTGTTTGTAATTCTTACAGAATTCTCAATTTTATAACTTTTTCTCTCCTTTCTGCTACTGAATGTGCGACGGGGCGCTCTCAACTCGCAACTTGAAAGGTAGTCGTTATATTACCCTTTAAGAGCACCTTCATCAAGTAGCATTAACATTGATATACATTGAGACATAAATGCACCTAAAAACTAATCAACAAACTGCTAGTTATTCCGGTGAGGCAAGGAGGCGTTCCTCGCATTCAGTTCAGATTCGATCGACAGGAAGCTGAGCCACGCTACTCAGCTTCGTCCGCGTCTCATGAATACGCGCACAAGTGGCCGCACTTGGGGCACTTTGAGTGCTTGGCAAAGTACTTCTGCAGATGCTCGATGTGGCCGCCGTGCGAGCAGCCCTGGCACCAGGCGTACAAACCGCGCACAATCAGTCCGCACACGCAGCACTTGGCCGACTGCATGGACTTGCACTTGTCGCAGTACCAGCCCACTTTGCTGCTAAGCTGACGGCCACAGTCGCCGCAATTCGTATGCATTGCCGTTGACTGCTGATTGAGTTGCTGCACGGAACGCAGCCAGGATCGGTTGATCACCTCGCAGGCCTCGTTCCACAGCTCGTAGCGGTGCAGCTGATCCACATACGTGTGAAACCAATGCTCCTAATGAACAAGACAGCCATGAAAATACAACTTTGCTGATCTCACGGGTCGGGGGGCTACTTACAATTAGAGTGTCTTCCAGTGGCAGCAGCTTGCGAGCCTCGCCGAGGGCTATTACCACAATCAAAGCAGTTTGCACATCGCCCAGGTCATTCAGCAGCATGAGAGCATCGGCCACAAATTTGTGTGGCTCCCACATCGGTATGGGCGGGACATGACTGACCTTCAAAATCGTCGGCACATGCGGCGGCTGAAAGAAAACCAAAACTATAATTGATTCCTTCCTAATGACTCCTTCTACATACAGGAGACTTTTCATGGTCGGATGCCTTGATCTCTAGTTGTGGTCGTGCTGCCTGCACATCGTGATGCAGTGCGGGGAATGCCAGCGCCTTGGCAGCGTCCGTGGGTCCCACATAAATGAAGCCATTGCGCAACAACTCAAAGTTATCAAAGGTTATCTCGCTAATGATTTGCGTCTCGGAGAGTATCACAGAACTGGTCGGCGGATGCTCCACTCCACTGCCACCCAGCGGATCATCATCCTCGTTGGCAGCGGCAATCTCATGTGTCGCCTCCTGGGCATTGCCATTCAAGTCCTGACTCAGGTCACTGCGTTGCTGGGGCCAATCGCTGGCCACTTGCGTGGCACGTCGTGAGTTGATGGGATTCTTTTGATTCGAGAACGAAGAGCGATGCTCAAAAGGCGGCTCAAAGTGATTGCTGCCGTAGAAAAGTTTGAGAAAGTTCCACAATGTGGTGGCCTGTAAATTATGGTACAATTTATTATAGTTATCCCATAATTCCAGTTGCTTTACTTACATTGTGTTTTCCGTATTTCTTGGACACTTCCGAATTGTGCTCGCACAGCTCGGCCAGCTTCTTGCCGCTCATAATCAGCTCCCGGGCGCATCCAATAAAGCATTCGTGCTCCTGGCGAGGTTTCGAACCGGATTCATTTAGGGGAAAGCCAGAAAACTGTATTCAAGATTGACTTTAAAATATGGCTTTAGCTGCAGCAAAGTATCTATTAGCTTACTGCATCTTTCACCACGAATTTGTACATCCTGGAATGGTCCAAGTGGAACTGAATGCTCCCCGCCACAATGGACTTTCGTCGGTTACTATGGGATGGAAAAATATTTATAAACGAATGCAACATTTTATAATATTTCGGACATACATGAAGCTGGAACTGGTTTTTGTGTTGGAAGCACCGCTCGACTTGGGTGCGTATTCCTTGATTTTATTGGCAAATGATATGTCACCGTATCGGCCCAGGCTGGCACCCTGGGCATTGGCCTTCAACGCCGGCCGTGTGGCATCCTCGAAGGCGTGCTTGTGGAGGGTGGAGTCCTTGCTGGTGGATAGCAGGCAATGGGAATCGCTGCCCAGCCACGCAATACCTGTCGTCACATTTGTGTGCTCATTGAACGAGGCGAATGGTATATAGGGCCGCCGTATGTCCCACACATGAATGCTGTAGTCCACCACCAAAGCGCAGCTAGCAATGTGATACCTGTGGACGAATAAATCAGGATATTGGCATGAAATAGTGATCTCTAACCAAATCAATCTTTACGCACGTTCGTTCTGGACGCCACTTGACTCGTCCCACCACAGCTATCGTGTGTATTGTGTACTCCAGGCCTGGCCGTCCATCCATGTCCCACACCTTAATCTGCTTGTCGCGGCTGCCGGTGGCCAGCCAGTTGCGCGTGGGATGCCAGTCACAGGTGTAGACGGGTCCATAATGAGCCGTAAACTGCACCATGCACTTGTCCCACTTGCGCATATCCCACAGCTGGACGGTGCCGTTTTCCGAAACGGCTGAGAATATATTTTGCGCATGTGGACTGAACTTCACATCGCGCACGGACTCAGAGTTGCTGAAGTATGTGTTTACGGACTTATCCGAGCGTATATCAAAGCACTTGATGGTGCCATCCTGGGAGCCAGAGATCAATATGTTGGGTTCGCTGCTGTGGAACGTCACCGTGTGGGCAGTGCGCTCGTGCTCGTTGTACACAAGCAGCTGCTTCTGGCGTCCGCACTTGGAGTGGTCCCAAACGGATACAACGCCATTGGTGGCCGCCGTGGCCAAAAGATTGCAGTCCATGGTGCTCCAGGCAACATCATTGGAGGAGTAGCTGAGATTTTGGTTCTTCCCGCCACGCATATTGCAAACTTCCCTAAAGCCATAATCGTCAATGGAATAGACCTTGAGCACTGTGAAACAAAAAATTATATGTCTTAACGTTGGTCGAGAAGCGTATAAAGAATTTGTGATTCTTACAGCTGCGTCCGGCCACTGCGATCAGAGTGTTGTCCTTGCTGAGGGCCAAGGCATTGGCATGACCCTCCATGCAGATCCGAGCATCGGGGAATCGCATTTTGTTAGAACAATTACTTAAATTTTCAAAACAAAAACACTTCCGACCGTCCCCCTTTATAAGAATATTTTCTGCGTTGCCACACTATGGGAAACAGTGCTTTCGAATGTTTTCCCTCTCTAGCTCTCACACCTTGCAATTTTCTAATGGTGTTATGACATTAGACATTTTTTTACTTTGCTACGAAGAGAGATATAGCCTGAGATACAAAATGCATAGTTATTGTTTCTTCGCCTCTGGACTCTGTATATTTAAATTGGGAAACCAGCTAGACGCATATTTATCTCTCGATCTGACTGCAGGTATTTGTAGTGTCATAACACCATAATCGCCGTCAAACACTTTTCAGATGAGTGGCAACATCCTCTTTTCTCCCTTGCTGTGTTTACAAATTGGCACGGAAAATTTTACGCTTATTTAATTGGTAAAACAATTAATTTTTGAGCAACCAAAACGTGCGGTTAAGCGACCCAGCACTTGGCATGCCGGACATAAAGATAACACCACTCGGTGCCGGCCAGGATGTGGGCCGCAGCTGCCTCCTGCTCTCGATGGGCGGCAAAAATATAATGCTCGACTGCGGCATGCATATGGGCTACAATGATGAGCGGCGATTCCCGGATTTCTCGTACATTGTGCCCGAAGGACCCATAACCAGCCACATCGACTGTGTGATCATATCCCACTTCCACCTGGGTGAGTAGCGCGCCTATGCTTGGCACCCACTGCGCCTTATCTATGATGAAATTTCGCGAGACAGTCTAATCGTTTTCCCCCAAATGTATGTGCACTTATCAATGGCTGGCATTCAGATCACTGTGGAGCTCTACCCTACATGTCGGAGATTGTGGGCTACAGCGGGCCCATTTACATGACACATCCAACCAAGGCCATCGCACCGATCCTGCTCGAAGATATGCGAAAGGTTGCTGTGGAGCGGAAGGGAGAGTCGAACTTTTTCACCACGCAAATGATCAAGGACTGCATGAAGAAGGTCATACCGGTGACGCTGCATCAGAGCATGATGGTGGACACTGATCTAGAGATCAAAGCCTACTATGCCGGCCACGTGCTGGGCGCTGCCATGTTCTGGATCAAAGTTGGCTCCCAAAGCGTCGTCTACACCGGCGACTACAACATGACGCCGGACCGCCATTTGGGCGCTGCCTGGATCGACAAGTGCCGGCCCGATCTGCTCATCTCCGAAAGCACCTATGCCACCACGATACGCGACTCGAAGCGCTGCCGCGAACGCGACTTCCTCAAGAAGGTTCACGAGTGTGTGGCGCGTGGCGGCAAAGTGCTGATCCCAGTGTTTGCCCTGGGCCGTGCGCAGGAGCTGTGCATATTGCTGGAGACCTACTGGGAGCGCATGAACCTCAAATATCCCATCTACTTTGCCCTGGGCCTCACCGAGAAGGCCAACACCTACTACAAGATGTTCATCACGTGGACGAACCAGAAGATACGCAAGACATTCGTCCACCGCAACATGTTTGACTTCAAGCACATCAAACCGTTCGACAAGGCCTACATTGATAATCCCGGCGCAATGGTTGTGTTCGCCACTCCTGGCATGCTGCATGCCGGCCTCTCGCTGCAAATATTCAAAAAGTGGGCGCCAAACGAGAACAATATGGTCATCATGCCCGGCTACTGTGTGCAGGGCACCGTGGGCAACAAGATACTCGGCGGTGCCAAGAAGGTTGAATTCGAGAACCGTCAAGTGGTTGAGGTCAAAATGGCAGTGGAGTACATGAGCTTTTCGGCGCATGCCGATGCCAAAGGTTTGCATCCAACATCAGATTCTACGATGATTTGATCTCATGAACTTTTCCTTTATTGCAGGCATAATGCAGCTCATTCAAAACTGTGAGCCGAAGAACGTAATGCTCGTGCATGGCGAGGCGGAGAAGATGAAGTTTTTGCGCTCAAAGATCAAGGACGAGTTCAATTTGGAAACTTACATGCCCGCCAATGGCGAGACCTGTGTAATCTCCACGCCCGTTAGAATACCCGTAGACGCTGCCGTTTCCTTGCTGAAGGCCGAGGCGCGGTCGTACAATGCCCAGCCGCCGGATCCGAAGCGACGACGGCTCATCCACGGCGTACTGGTGATGAAGGACAATCGAATAATGCTGCAAAATCTAACAGATGCCCTCAAGGAGATCGGCATCAATCGGCATGTGATGCGCTTCACGTCCAAGGTGAAAATTGATGATCCCGGCCCAACGTTGCTCACCAGCGAACGACTGAAGACACTGCTGGAGGAGAAACTAGTCGGCTGGACGGTGGCACTGCAAGATAATGGTTCCATCACCATTGAATCCGTTGAGGTAAAGGTCGAGGAGGATGCCAAGGATCCCAAGCAGAAAACGCTGTTGATTTCGTGGACCAACCAGGACGAGGACATTGGTGCCTACATACTCAGTGTACTGCAGAACATGTGCTAGGGCCCAACTCTAGCCAACTGCCCCCACAAATATGCCTTAATTCCATAGTTTGCTAAGCACAAAGTGTTGATGTCGTTTTCTGAATATATAAACGAATGAATGAAAATAAAACATAAATAAACCAAACAAGAATCAATGATAATATATCAGAAATTGGTTAAACCAAGGTCCAATAGTTCGGTTCGTTCGTTCCACGCTATTTATTCTGGGAGTTATTCAGAAAGACTTTAACATTAATGTAATCCAAGACACTGCTCCTAGCACCTTGGATCATATGCAATTACTTTATATATCGTTAGAGCTGTTCGAACTGCAGTTTCCGTAGGGACAGACGACAGCTTATGTGAGGGCAGCAGCACCAGAGATGATCTCAATCAGCTCGCGAGTGATGACAGCCTGTCGGGTGCGGTTGAATGTGAGTGTAAGTTTGTCAATCATCTCACCGGCGTTCTTCGAAGCGTTGTCCATGGCCGTCATACGGGAGGACTGCTCCGAGCAGGCGCCCTCCTTCATGGTGTAGAAGATGATGGAGGCCAGCGAGAACTCCAAGTAGCTCTTGATGACATCGCTGTCGAGCGAGTCGTAAGTGGCTAGTTTCTCCGACTTCTCGACAGTGGGGCCACTGTAAATGGGCAGTGTGCTGCACTGGTACGACACCACAGACTTGAACCTGTTGTACACGATCTTGCCCTCGGTATACTCGTAGCCAGTGTTAAGGACCTCGTGGGCGATCTTCGAGGCATCCAGGAAAGTGGGGGGCAGACGACCGATTTCGTTAGCCACCATCAGGATGTTCTTGCCGTACAAACGGGACAGGATAGCACGGGACTTGTCGCCCACGCAGAACACCTTGGTGTTGGTATCATCGACGGCCAACTCGCCGCGAATGAGACGCGCCACACCAGTGTGAACGGCACCGCACAGACCACGGTCCGATGTCACGGCGATGAGCAGTTTCTTGGGCTCGGTCTTCTCATCGGGCACGATCTCAGTCTTTTCGAAAAACTGCTGGGCACCGATGCCGTAAGGACGCGCCGCCTTCAAATCACGCTCGGCACGGGCGTATTTGGCCGCGGACACCATCTTCATCGATTGCGTAATTTTCTGAATGTTCTTCACCGATTTCAGGCGCATGGAAATGGTCTTCAAGGTGGCCATGCCACGCTGCTGCTGGGCCAGCATGGTGGCTTCAATGGCCATGGGCAGCAAAAGCGTAGTGCGTTGCATCATCATCCTGTGAGCTGTTGAAGATTCCCTGCTCGGAAAATTGGGCAAAAAATTACACACACAGCTAAAATCGACAGCGAAAAATTACCTGCGTTAAGTTGGCTGCGCGACGACGATGTTATAACACCGATGAATAGGGCTTCAAGACAATCGACGGCACTATCGATGGTATCGATGGTTTTAGAATCGGTAGGAAAATCAATCGATCTATCGGGTCAGAGAAAAAATAAGATTACAAAGTCTTGAAAATTAAATAATTGCGCTTAAAAAGGATGTGGAAACCCAATCCTATTAAAAACCTCCAAGCAAAAATCACATACTTTAAAACAGTTATAATATGTCAAATTTTTCCTCACGTACTAACAACCATTCGATACAATCCAATATTTAGCCCGCGACAATCAGCTGCTCGCTACTGCGATAGTTCAAAAAAAAGAAGAAGACAAAAAGCTGACGTACTCGGGAAAAGATTAGAAATATTTTACCCAATAATTTAACTTCCTCCTTTCCCCCCAAAAGCCAAGCTCGACACTCATTAGACTTCACTTCCGACTCGAACAATGAAACCACATAAAACTCGAAGCGGATAAGTAGGACCCCCACCCCACCAACGAGTGTGCTGTGTGCTGGAAAATTGTTGCTGCGCACAGGAGAGGTGACGGGACGGACACGACAAACCAAACGGGTGAAAAAAAGAGGTCCAAAGCTGCGAGGCGGGCTTGGCTAACGTATGACGGAGATAAAGATAAAGCCCCACAGTCAGTGCGTTGAAGAAAAGTTACCAGCTGGCAAAATCAAGCGAAAAGTGGAGCCTTCAACAATAATATAATCAACAGCAACAGCTGCGTGAGTGTGTTTGTGTGTGCAATAGTGTGCGTGTGTGTTGTCTGTTGTGTGTTGGGTGCGCAGTGTTGTTGGTGCCGTTGTCGTCGTCGTTGTTGCGTCGTGGTGGTCGTGACACAACAGTAACAAAATATTGAGCCGTCGAGCAAAACACATGATGTGGTCGTTCTTCTCGCGCGACTCCACCAAAGACTTCCCCTACGACATTGGTGAACCAGTCAGTGGCTTCGACAACTACTCCATATGGACGCTGCACAAGGCCAAACGCAAAGGCACCCTCGAGGAGGTCTCCGTCTTTGTCTATGACATACGCAGCGGCTCTGACACGAAATGTGAGCTGGCCAAGGCGGCATTGAAGCGGCTGAAAACGTTGCGTCACCCGAGCATACTGCAGTACTTGGACTCTCTGGAGACGGACAAGATGCTGTACGTGGCCACGGAGGCGGTGGAGCCACTGGGCACATATTTCACCAAACTGGCCACAGACAATGTCCAAAAGGGCCTCTACCTGGCATGGGGCATCTTCCAGATCACGGTAAACCTCTGATGGCACTCAATAAATGTTCCAATTGATTCAATTAATCCTCTTTCAGCGTGCCCTGTCCTTCCTCAACAACGATGGCAATCTGAGGCATAACAACGTGTCTGCCTGGTCGGTATTTGTCAACGCTTCGGGCGAATGGAAGCTGGGCAGCCTGGAGTATGTTTCCGCCGCCGATGGCAATCCCATGCCGCCGGTGAAGATTCCAGTCACTCTGGAGGTCTACGATTCGCCCGAGAAGAATGATCAGAGCAAGCTTAAGGCGGCCACCAAATGGTAAAACTCTCATAAAACTCTTTCTTTATAAATGACTTCAACTTTGTGACTCTTCTGCGCCAGTTCTGTGGACATGTGGGGCCTGGGCTGCCTCGTGTGGGAGGCATTTAATGGGGTTCTGAAGCAGCGCTCGAACCTCAAAGATATCGATCACATACCCAAATCCCTGCAGTCGCTCTACTGCGAGCTGGTGGGTGCCTCGCCTTCGAATCGTCCCAATCCGGCGGATATCATAACACGCTGTCGAAAGCCAGGCGGTTTTTTCAAGAACGATTTGGTGGACACTCTGCTCTTTCTGGAGGAAATCCAAATCAAAGACAAGGCGGAAAAGAATCGGTTCTTTAGTGGCCTCACCACACACCTGGACAACTTTCCCGATAATGTGTGCAAGCACAAGATACTTCCACAGCTGATAAACTCGTACGAGTACGGAGATGCGGGCTCCGCTGTGCTGGCGCCCATGTTCAAGGTAGGCATATGGTTATACCATCCTAGAGTGGTCAATTATTAAATCCCCATATCCTCTTTGCAGCTGGGCAAACTGTTGGACGAGGTGGAGTATCAGAAGCGAATTGTGCCCTGTGTCGTCAAGTTGTTTGCCTCCACGGATCGTGTGACTCGGTCACGTCTGCTCCAGCAGTTGGATCTGTTCATAGCCCATCTGCAGCCACAGGTGGTTAACGATCAGATATTCCCGCAGGTGGCTCATGGATTTCTGGACACAAACGCCACCATTCGCGAGCAGACGGTCAAATCGATCATTCACTTGGCGCCCAAGCTGAACTACAATAATCTCAATGTTGAGGTGCTCCGCCATTTTGCGCGACTTCAGGCCCGCGATGATCAGGGTGGTATCCGGACCAATACGACCGTGTGCCTGGGCAAGATTGCACCGCATTTGCATCCCCAGGTGCGTCAGCGTGTCCTGGTATCTGCCTTTATTCGTGCTATGCGAGATCCATTCCCACCGGCTCGTGTGGCCGGTGTCCTGGCGCTGGCCGCCACCCAACAGTACTTTTTGCTCAGCGAGGTGGCCAATCGTGTCTTGCCATCGCTGTGTTCGCTGAGTGTTGACCCGGAGAAGACAGTGCGCGATCCGGCGTTTAAGACCATACGCGGGTTCCTTGGCAAACTGGAGAAGGTCTCCGAGGATCCCAGTTTGCGTGAGACGATGGGTGAGACTTTGAAAGCAAAATGAATTGTTAAACAAAATACTAAAATGTTAATTTTTGCAGAGGCTGATGTGCACACGGCTACCCCATCGATCGGCAATGCTGCAGCCACCTGGGCAGGATGGGCTGTGACGGCCGTTACAGCCAAGTTCTATCGCAGCCAAAGTGATTCATCTAGACCAAGACCGCCTTTAACTGGACGCAATCTATCCAAGCCAGCGTCGCTTGGTGAGTTTCAGACTTGTGACATGCCTTTGTCTTGGATCTAATTTGTTTGTCTTTTACCTTTAGAGCAACCATCGAGCAGCAGCCTTTCGACCACCACAAGTAGTGTTACCTCAATGACCTCGCTGGAGCATGAAAGCAATGAGACCTCCGCCTCGGCCTCCGACTATGGCAACAACGATTGGGACAACGAAAACTGGGGAGAAATGGATGTGAGTATAAAGCAGAAAAACCGTAAAGTAAGAACTACATTAAATGCTGGGTTTTTTCACACAATTACAGACTTCCCAGGATCCCAGCAGTCCGCTGGCAGCCAGCGCCAACAACGGTGGAACATTGGTGGCAACCAATGCCCTGATTGAGGTGCGCGATGGCTGGGACAACGAGGAATGGGGTAGCCTCGAAGAGGATCCAGTAAGTTCATAAATATCTCAATGGTTGATTTCATACTGATGGCCATTTGTTGCAGTGCGAAGAGGAGGAGCAGGCGGAACAGGAACACCAACAGCAGCAGCTGTTGGCAAGACAATCGATATCCTCTACAACATCATCCAGTCAGCAGCAGCATCGTCCGCTGCTGCCGCACCAGCATACGCACCAACAGCAGCTGCAGCAGCACGAGCTAAACGAGCTGATCGAACCCCTGGCCAAGCTCAATTCCCATGTCACGTCGCCGTCGAAGGGTCAGCAGCAGAATATGCTGCGGCCTAAGGAGCTGCCCAATCTATCCAGCAGCAATACGTCGCCCACATCGGCAACTGCCAATTGCAATAATATAAGCCCGCCTTCGTCGCATTTGAATAATTCGACGAATAATGCAAATTGGAATAGCGATTCGTGGGCCGATGGGGAATTTGAGACGCTGGAGGAGTCGGGTATGGGTGAGTTTTCCTTGTCTCAGAGAGAGAGAGAGAGATAGATCTTTTGCTTATGTGAATCCTTTGCTCTTTAGGTAATAAACTGGACGAGGCGCGGCGCAAGCGCGAGGAGAAGAAACTACAGCGACAACGTGAACTGGAAGCTCGTCGCGCCCAGCGAGCGACTGGCCCATTGAAATTGGGCGCCAAAAAGCTTTAAAAGTAATAACCGAATAACAGCATTGTGTGTGCTGTATAGCTGTTATTTCTATCCCCCTCTCCCCCACGTACATTTAAGCTCCAAAAAGTGTATTTGTATATTTCTATATGCGTGTGTGCATCCCCTGTGTATGTGTGTCCCCTTTGTACTCGTAAATGTTTTGCATTCAATGCAATCTCGGTGTTTTTGGAACCTCCAATTTCGATACAGTTTATAGATGTAATGCTGGCACCCGATATTCACTAATTTATGTATCTCTCTTACGAAATTTCAAATGTAAAGCACTGTAATTCAAAATGTAAATTATATATTTATATAAAAAAAAACCCACATGGGCCCCCCATCCCTCCCCAAAAGTAGTTAGTAAATATGTAACTTCAAATTTTTACTTTTTAGTAATCGGAGAAAATCAACCAAAATACAGCAATGGGCAAACTCAACGAAGCCTGTGTTGAGACTACATTTTGATATTAGAAATGTTATGTGAAAGCATGTCCAAGGTCCGATCTCTGCAGGGAACTGTTGTGTAAATTGAGAGTGAAAGGATTCAATATCAAAAATGAACGATGGATACGCAGAAAGTGAAATCTTTTCTCACTCCTACTATCAGTGTGTGCCTGTATCTCTCTCTGTGCGTGGGTGTGTGTGTGCGTTTTCCTTAATTATTTTAATCGCCAATTTTCCAAGCTAGAAAAGAAAAGTATTCCGTATTAGATTTTCTAGCAGCGCTGTAAGAAGACAAAATTTAAATGAATAAACAAAAAACATTAACAAAACGTATTTTTGCGAATAGAGAGCGTAACCAAAAAATTGTGAATTTTAATACATAAATATACAAAAAAAATAATAATACGAAGTAAATATTTTTATATAGTTCATAATAAATGGAAACGAATTAAATAGAACCAACAGAAACTAAAAAAAAAACCAAAAAAAAAGAAAACCCAAACACAAGCAATTAGTGAATGGAAAGAAAATTTTGATAGCTTTTCCACAGAAATAACATTTTTGAATCGTATGTAGTAGAAATTGCACTTGTTATATTGATGATAGGTATCGTATCCTATGTTTGCTACATACATATATATGTATGTTAGGATCGTGATTTATTGCGTTTTCTTTTTCTACGGCATTTTTAAAGTATTTCCCCGAGTAAGGAACAGCACCAAACCGCAAGGCCATTTATTGCATGTGAAAAACTATTAGAGTTGCCTAAGCATTACAAAACATAACACTGAAAACTTATGAAAGTCCTGTACATATACAAATAAAAGATACCAGATTATACATAGTACATACATATACCTTAACGAATATGCCTATTTTTTCCAATACCTCAATATCAGTGTACAATTTTTCCATAATATATTTTTGAAATACGAAATAATAACCCAAAATGAAAGTAACAAACAAACAAACAAACAAAAAACAAGTGTTGAATTTTTGAAATCTCATTGTTGTCGAAGCAGCATTTTCTGTGTGTATGGGAAAACATTTACATACATACATACATACTTTTGCATAAATTCCAAGCAAACATATTGTATATTTGTAATTTATGCAACTCGATCCACAGTCCTCTCCCGCCACGCCTTCAGCCTCCAGTCTACAGTCCCTCGTTCCCCTAACAGCCCCATGGCATTTATTGGCAAAACATTTTTCGTATTCTCTCGGAAAATTCAACATTAGAATAAAAAAACTAAAAGCAAAAAATGAAAAGAAACATATAATTGAAATATGGAAAATTTATTGTTTAGGCAAATTTTTAAGACTGCAAAAATAAACATAAAATTCATTGAAAGTGCTAATGATAAAACCCCAAAAAAAAAGGAAGAAAAAAATCCAAAATTATTTAGTACTAATCATCAATAAATTTTGAAATAATAAAAAAATAACTAAAAAATTGATTTTTATTTTGTTGGTACTCTGTTTCGCTCTTTAGCTTTTTTCTTGTGTTAATTGGAGACCTAAATCTACTTCGTTTTTTTCTTCTTTTAATTGATATCCAGGGATTGTTCCACATCTGGTTGTGCAGAATAAAACCGGATATAGGCATCTGTTTTTGCAACTGTTTACAATCATCGACCGCTAATTGCAACCATTCACTGAAATTGTTTGTATGGCCTTGGTTTTTACAGCTGTTTTGGCCCGCTTCGAGGATAATTTAGATCGGTTGGGAGAGATAAAGCGGAAAAGAACGGAAAAGAACAAACATATTGGTAATATGAAAACATGAGAGGCGAATGGGAGGCAGTTGAACAAATGCAGATACATACAATACGTTGCCAAGGTCAAGACTACGGACTTTATCAAGAGAACTAAAACTAACATTATAGAAGAAAGGGCTTTTACTTTTACAGAAATACTTTATTAATGAAGAAATTAATGTACAAATTACATCCATTTTTCGTAGCATACTTTTCTGGATCATATCCAAAGCATTAAATATTGTTCAGCACTCTTATCCTTCTCAATACCAGTTGGAATGAGTCTGAATATGCACGAATATGTCTGAATTAGTGCTCCTTACAAGTCCCCCAATGTCATCATGTTTTTTTCCAAAGTGCAGCACACAGAGTGCTATTTTTAAGAGTGCGACTGGTGAAACTTTAGTTTTCTCACGCGCTCGTTTCGCAGCTAATTTGTTGCAACTTTGCCTGGTGGCAAATGGGCGAGTATGTACTTGCAACTGAAGCTGCCACTCAGCTGCCACTCTGGGGGTCAGAGCTGCCCTTGCCGTGAGTAATTGCCTCACCCATTGGCGTGGCGACTTGCGGCTTGTGGCTTCGGATATGCCTAAAATAGGTTTTACGCTAAGTAAAATAACCAAAACGAAACCAGAAGAAAATAAGACTTGGAATGCTATTAATAGACGCTGAAGTCATTTCGTTGAGGGGGAGGTAGCCACAGCCGTTGCCATTGCCGTATCGCAGCGATAGAGCTGCACTTGCATTACTCATACGCCCTGCCCTCCCCACCCAGATCTCGCGTGTCTAATTGTGCGGCAGAAAATGAAGCGAACAGCAATTGCCTCTGCCTCTGTGTATAATTAAATAGTTTGTCGTGATAAAGTTGTGCAAATATTGAGATCATTATGGTAATTTCAGTTGCAGCAAATCCATCAGCAGCCACAGCAGCAGCCGCCGCCGCATCTTGGCCATTCATTTTTCGCTTATTAAACTTGAAAATATGTTTAGTTTTTGTTGTGGTTTTCGTTTTCGTTTTTGTTGTTTTTCTGTGTGGATTTGTCACCGATGTTGAAGCGATGCCGGCAATCGGTGCCGATTGGGCACGCAGGTGTGCGGCATACAGCATTCAGCGAAAATTCACATAATTTTCGCGCTCGAAGCGGCCACAAAATGCATTAAATGTTGTTACTATTGTTATTTCGCGTTGGGTTTACTATAAGAAATATTGCAGAAAGGATGTATTGAGTTGTGGGTAGTTGTGTTACGAGAGTTATACAAACTTTTGCTTAACCGAAGTACCTGAATATAAAGAAGATGCAGTAAAATTCGCTTAGATTTGGTTGTATCTATTATTCCGAATCTTTTACTATGTTCCAAGATGGTGAACAGTAAGTAAAGATGGCCAGAGGAGTGCATACAATTTAATAATTTATGGAAATATTTATTTTAATTTTATCACTCATTATTCTACTCTCATTTGCGATGACTTATCCCCTTATTCCTTAAGGCTTACTTTGGATATTAATTTTATTTCTCATGAAGTAGAGTATCTTATAGTCGGCACATAAACATTACCCATCTTAGTGTTTCTTTTTGTGCGACTTTGGACTTCGACAAAACGCCTCGCATTCGATTCAATCAAAGCGCAACGCTTGCCTTGCCTCGGATCGCCTCGCGTCGCCTCGCCTTTGGCTTTGTTTTCGGCATCTTTTGTTGTTGTCGCTGTTGTGGCTGTTGTTGCTGTTGCTGTTGCAGTTGCAGTTGTTACAAAAATTGTTGAAAATTTTAAATTAGCTGCAGTTTGCATTGGTTAATGTTTCTACATTTGTTCTCCATTTCTAGGAGTGGTCTATTTAGCATTTTACATAGCCTCAGCATTCTGCCGCAGCTGGATGTTTTAGATACATTTCCTTCAACTATGCCTGATGACAATATTTAAACAATTTATAATTGCAAACCATAAATCATTTGGCATCCACGTGATGCAGCTGCTATAAGTGCGCAAGCAGTTGGATTTAGTCCGACAATAAAACGAATATCAGCATCCATTTCAAGTCACGGGGCTTCTATAGATAAGGAACATTTTGTTTGATCAAATTTTATCAACTTTTAGAAATCCCAAAAGGTACAAAGTGCGTAAAATGCTTGCAAAGCCAAAAGGAAGCGTTTCATGTATTTGTAATATTTTTAGTTATACATATTATTTACTCTTAATATGGTTAGCGGGGAGTGGCTGGGTATCCCAACGAAAACCCACTGATATAAAGACTCCATGAAATCCAGAGCGCGTCATGGGGTTTTCCCCGACATTAACCCCAAATAGGGTCATGCCTGGAATATACAAAACACACATATTGTATGTACATATAGTACCTATTCGTATTTATGATATTTATTTTTTTGTTGCAAGTTTCCGTTTTGTACAAATACGAGGGCAAACAGACAAATAATTATTATGATGAACCAATATTTGGCGAGGGCAAATGGACAAACCCCCAGATCAAACAAGGCCCATCCGAGTATGGAGAAATACGATCTTCAATAGAAAAGGAAACCACAAAACCCAGCCGAGATAAGACATGGAAATGTCCGTACGTTTGCAAGTCCGGGCCTGGGGCTCTGAGTCTGTTGGTGCGTGCCACGTTTGATAATGGCTTTGAAACCACAGCACAGACCACAGCCAAAGACGATACGAGCACGAGGATGAATCATCCATCCATCCACTAATATGGCGACGCGTGGACCCTGCTCTTTACTTGGCCAGCAGCCCCAAGTATTGCACGGGCTCGGCACGAGCGACTCAGACTTGAAGCCTCACATGAGTGAGGGCAGCAGGGGAGCGGCGCCATGAGTGAAATGAACAAATAAGTAAATAAATTTACAACTGGCGGCTGCATGCAACAGTTTGTCGATGAATGAAAACGTGCTGCCAACTGGTGAAGCGGTGCTGGGGAGTGAAGGAGGTAGGGGTCTAGGGTGCACAATTAGAGCGCCTGCAAACAGGTTTTTGGCCACATGCAGCACAACAGACACAACACAATGGAAATGGCAACCGGCTGGAGTTGGGCTCGGGCTCGGGCTAGGGAGTCCGGGGCTTGCCGCACACGTGTTGATGTTGAGGCAGCGCCAGCTGAGAGCAGGCCTGGCTGTGTCGCCTGCCACCCACCACCTGGAAGCAGCCCCTTAACCAGTATTCCCCCGCTCCGTCTACCATGGCCACAAGTGGGTCAATTACAGGCTGCCATTGTCGCATATACTATATCAATACATCTATATATGTACATACATATGTATGTATGTGTACGTCTGTGTGTGTTATGGTATCTTGTGAAATAATAAATTCAATTTCACAAAATAAGGCAAAATCAGCCAAGACCAAAAACCGAAAACGCGTCAAAAATTGATTGTGAAATTATAGGTATCTACTTCTGTGGCGAATCGGTAGTCAAGCCGTCTCTTCTACGGACAACATTGCGGATTCCCCCCGAATCTCATTGTTTTTCGGTTGTCTTACAATTATTTATTAATAATATCTTGATTTAAAGCCCTCCATCCAAATGAGGAAATTGAGTGGAAAGCGCATGAAAGTGTTTATGGGTGTAGACGACCTGATTAGCGACGATCGCCATTTTTAGAGATTACTTGGAAGACTTGTTTCATTTCTGATAGGTCTAAGATAAGGCTCTCGTTTTTGGTGCAAAGCTTTTTGGAGGGTTTACTTAGGGCATTTTGAGGTTGAATCAAATGTTCTGACGTGTTGAGCTGTGTCGCTCTGCAATACAGATATTGCATAATCTGGGCTAGGATAACTATTGTCAACTATGAAAACTAACACCTAGAACTGGTTAATCAACCCCTCATTGATATTTTCAAGTCTCTAGCGCGGATCTACAAAAGCGTATCCCAGGCTTGGGTCTGGCTGCTGCCTGCCAGATTTGGGATCTGCTCGGTCTGCTCTTTTTTTGGGTCTGGATATCAGGGTACACTGTTTGTCTGTCTGTCTCTCTGTCCCTCCTGCCTGCTCTGATCTCCATGTGTGTGCCGTGCCGACGCCTGGCTACGGCGATGGCGATTAATTACCCCCCGAAACGGCTTTGCTGATTTCAGCTTTACGAGCCTTTTTTAATTTTTTTGCTGGTCGTCTTTTCTTTATTTTTCTTTGGCTGACAAGTTGAAATATGCGTCGGACACTTTTGCCAGCGAGAGAGGGGCATAAAAATACCAGAACTTGGGGTTTGTTATTTTTTTTTTCACTTGGGATTGTTGGTGTTGTTTTTGGGCAGACTTTTTTGGTTTTTATAGTTGTTTTTTGGCAGGGCATTAAAACATTTTGAGGTTTCGCTTTGTTTGAAGGGGTTCTGACGGGTGTGGCGGCGGCGGCGAGGAGTGGGGTGGGTGTATTGGAGTGGTTGGCCAAATCAGGCGAATCATTTAACAACAGTTAAGGGCCCTTTTATTGTAGGGGTAGCAACAGCAACAGCAAAAGCGGCGACGGCGACGGCGAAGGTGGCAGCGTGGAATACCTAATATTTCTAGACCTAGGTCCGGTAGCCTCTCCACACAATAAGTGCAAAGAGAGCGATCCAATTTGTAACTGGACAAGGTGAGGTGTTGCCATAGCCCCTCTCTTACGATAGCTTTGAGAGGGATAGACTGGCACATAAAATAGTAAATTGGGAGAGTAAAAGCGGTGCTGCCTTACCTTAACGTAAGCACACCCTGCAGCAATCGATCGAGAGAGGCAGGAAAGAGAGAGAGAGAGATGAAATTTAACAAGTCGATGAGCTGTCGACATTTGTCGCACCGCTCTAATGTGGGTTAGAAATCGTAACGCTGCCGCCGTCACCGCTCTCTGTTTAGGGGGGATTCTTCGATGAGTCATCCCATAGAGACGTCAACGATGGTCTGGCCGCTTATCAGGGAATACGAAACGAAAGGCGGCAACTGGAAACTCTGAAGTCGTCACTACTCCTAAGGAAGCCCTCGCCGATAAGGATACATATGTCGGGCAGGAACACGTCATAGTCAGGGAAGTGACATTGCATGATCAGTGACTAGCGATACGGTACACGCGGGATGGGTTCAATGTACAGTGGGGGCCACACCTGTTGCCGAAACTACAATAAAACCAACCTGCGGCGCAATAAAGTAACAGAAGCTGCCGCCTGAACTGCCTGAACATCAAGCAGCAACAACAAAAGAAGGCAAAAATCACGCTACGATCATAAACGCAAAACGTGCTAAATAAAGCAACAACAACCCGAAAGGAAGAGTACATCGAGTACGGTCGAAGTTCTAAAACTCTTGGAGATCCATTTAATGAAAAAAAAATCAATAAAAATGAATTTTCTCAAGTTATATTCGGTTTGGAGCAAAAAGAAAATAATTCTGTAGGGTGATACTTTTTGCTGTACGTTTCACAGCTCTGATCAAATCATATTACCTTCTGGTAGGGTATAAACAAAGAGAGAATCCAGTGGGAAGAGACGCTAGGAAGTGCACTGAATCGGTCGGGTCGTGAAGGGGGGGAGGGGATCTGCTGGAATGCCAGCCATTTCCCCTCAGCTGGTGAAGACTTTGCAGAAATCCGGACACGGATAGAGGAGGAGACGAAGAAGCGAAATGAGGCCAAGGCAAGCAACGGGCCAGCAGCAGCAACAACAGAATCGACAGACAGTCGTGCGATTAAAAACGCCCACGGCAACTGCGAGGCGACTTCTGTTCTTTGGCGATTCTCAAACACAGTCAGTCCATCCTGCTCTCTCTTGGGACTGCGTGTTTTGTTTTGGTTCTTTACATTCTTAATGCAAAGAGAGGAGGATGGATATGGATGCACTCAAGGTCTACTTTCATACGGTGAGTCTTTTCAGATCACTCGAGTTGCCTGCTATGGTTGCAAATAAGTAAATAAATGTATTCAAATTACGGTAACATGGTCTGAAAGAGTGACCTCTATTCGCGTACTTGCATGTACAAAAGAGGAAGGAAGAAATATCAGCTGATTGTCACACCGCACAAACGCACAAAATCCTCACAATTTACAACCATTACGTTCATATATATGTAAGTACAGTATATACGTGCTTTGAGTTCACTGTACCCGTTACCTTTAAAGCCCCGCGTATTATTAACTCAAATATACAAAATATATATGTACATATGTATGTACATACAGTTGTGTTCAAAATAATAGTAGTGCTCCTCAACATATTTTCAAAACCATTTTTTAACACTTCCAGTCATCCAAATGAAACAAATGATACCTTTTGAATAGATTGGAATGTAGACATTAGAAAACCGAAGAAGTTTCATTACATTTGCTTTCTACTTTCTTGTTTCACTTGACTTTAGGCGAATACCCATGAAATCTGCTGTTCAATAAAATAGTAGTGCTGGAATAATTTAATTTTAAAAAAATGAAAAAACATAGAAATTAATTTAAAAGAGTCACAATCCGTAAGCTCAATTTAGTGTTTATATATTTTGATGAAAATCATGTTTGGAAATAGCGGAACTTTCGATTTTGAAGCGTAAAAGAAATCATTGCTCTGTGCAGAAGAGGAGACATCAGAGTTAGACCAAAAACTAAAGGTTGGAGGTATAAGGGATTTGAAAAATAAGTTTTTGTACTCTTACTATTGTATTTGACTCAATTGAGTACAAGAAGTAGACTGAAAATCAATTTTTTATGTGAAAAACATATCTTTTGCATGGAGTGTCGACGAAGGTTAAAGGCAAGACCCAACCTTCAGTACCCTCAAAAAAATTATGAAAAAATTTTATATCGCTTTTGAAAGTGATGTGACAGTTGGTAGACAACTGATTACACATTATTTAAGTCCAAGAAATCCTGGAAACTTACGCGTTTTGGTTATAAAGCACATAGCCCCACGACTCAAGTTAGCAGAAACGCTGTGGGCTGGCCTGAGTCGCAGTCACGAAAAATACTTTTGACTGAAGAGGGTAAAGTTGTATTATATGGTAAGATAGACGCCAAAGAATATGTTTGGCATTCAAAGAAATCCGATTTCTCCCCAAAATCTGGAAAAAAATAGCATTTAATATGCTGGGCTTACCCCTATGGGGCTCAGCTCATAAGAACTAGTACGGTATAGTCTGGCGTTGGAGTATTTAACAAAAAACAAAGTATGCAGATATACTTTAATATACCTAACGTTCATATTAAAATTGAAAAAATGTTTTTAAAAAGAATCTTTCAACATGATAATGACCTACAAACATCACAAAAGCCCGCTAGGAATTGGGTCTCCTCCGAAAATATCGGCGTTTTGCCATGTTCAAATCAGTCCCTGATCCCAATCTCATCGAAAACTTATGGGGAATGTCAAATACATTGTTAAAACTGCAAATCATTCAACCAGGCTAAAGTTTTGGCAAGTGGGCTAAGCATAATCGGCAGAAATCCTATTGACGCGTTGGCAGGACCCTATTGACCCCATGCCTGTCCGGTGTATGGTCATAATGACAACAAAATTGATTTGAAACTATATATTAAAGCTCAAGAAACATGAGGAATATGAATCATAGGTTTTAATTTGAGTTTCGTTGATTTTTTCGATTTTATAAAAAAATACTACTATTTTATTGAACAGCAGATTTCATGGGTATACGTCCAAAATCAAGCAAAACAAGAAATTGGAACGCAAATGTAATGAAACTTCTGCGGTTTTCTAATGTATACATTCCAATCTATTCAAAAAGGTATCATTTGTTTCATTTGGATGACTGGAAGTGTTAAAAAGATGGGTTTGAAAATGTGTTGAGGAGCACTACTATTATTTTGAACACAGCTGTATGTATCTGTAACAACAGCACCAACAAATACACTCGTACATCAAAAATGACTTAAAATCTCGCCACACGTCAATGGAATAAATGCAATCTCTGTACAAGTGTGCGTGTGACCGTATCTGTGTGTATTTGGGGAGACCTCTCCCTCTCCAAAAATGGCAAAAAAACAATTTGTATCCTCGTTTGGCTCCGTCTCGCTCGTTTCTCCCCTGGCTTGTGCCCCATAAACAATGAGAAATGTTGCATCCGCCTTTGTGGTTGTTGCTTTTGGTTTTTGGATTTGTTTTTGTTTTTGGGGGATTATAAAAATGTCATTAACATGTCAACGGGTCGCAAAAGTTCAGGAATTCTGTTGCTAAATTTTGTATGAAATTGTATTTAAATGGCATTGGTTGAGAGGGGTTTATATTTGTATTAATATTAATCAGAAACGATCACCCATCTCCCATTCATGCCGCTGTTGCCAAGCCGCAAACACCTATAAGTCTTTACAAGAACGGTGGAGAGGTAAATATTCCCTCTCTCGATCCCCTCATCCTCTCACTCTCGCTGCGTATTACCCCCACCAGCAGAAAAGCTAAACTACCAGCAGCAACAAAATATATATATGACCCCAGGGCGCGCACAAGGTTTATTTATAAAGGGTGAGACATTCCCAAGGAGCTCTCTTAAAATTTTTTCCTATTTTGCATAGGTGGGTGGTTTTACGCGACGCGACCAAAAAGCTGGAGACAGTGAAAGTGCCATTCCACCCGAAGAGGAAGAACCTCCTTCTCACCCTATATCAATACCCCTTTGGCTGGCAGAAAAGTCAATGATCGGCAGAGCGTCGCAGTCGCTATTCGGGTATGTTGTTGCTGTTGTCATAATTAAACGCGACAAATAAAATTTGAAGGAAAAAAGAGCCGCCGACGCCGACGCGGGCGTCGTCGCCAGGGCAGCACCAGGCAATAATACAACAAAGAGACAAACAATAAATTCTTCAATTAACATTCGCACAGGTAAAAAGCGTCGGGAGAGCAAGAGCAGCGCAGCGCGTGAGAGAGACAGACGCCGAGCAGACAGACGGTCAGGGAGAAGAAGAGCAAGTGAAACAGAGCGCAGAGGCAGAGAGCGGGACTGCTGTCTCTCTGCATCTATGTGTGTGTGTGTGTGTGTGTGTGTGTGCCAGGATCATTTGCATTTTCGTTTCGGCGTCGCAAGGTGTCGCAAAAAAAAAAAAAGCTGATTAAAATGCATTTTGCAAAAACAAAAACAACGAGAAGAACGAAAAAGTGGGCACGTCGCGCATATTTTCTGTTGTTGCTGCTGCATAGATTAAAAATCAGCAAAAAAAAAAACACTGAAAAAGGAGAGGGAGAGCGCGGGAGAGTCTCGTATTCACAATTTGTATACCCTTGAAAAGGGTATTATGATTTTCATCAGTTGTGAACGATGAGTCGAATAAAGAACACAGTTATGTATAGAACAAAACATTGCATATTTCAGCATAACTAAATCATATTTAATTCAAATACGATCGAAAGAACGATTGATCATTTGTTTAGATATAGCATAAATTGATCTTTAAGGGTATCAAAATCTTCGGCACCACGTAGCTAGTCTTACTTTCTTGCTGTTGTTGTTTTCTGCCTGTTCTACATATTGTTTTTGTTGTTGGAGCTGGCTGTCGCTGCTGCCGCGTGCCTCTTTGCATTAGTCATAGCAGCAGCGCAGGCAGCAGCAGGCAGAGCCCGGGCACTAGACACCAGAAGACGGGACGCACACTGTAAACGCGCACGTTGCCGAGTGATCTATGCCAGCGGATAGAGCGGTTCACCTATATGCACAGCTATTAACCAATTGGCGCCAAATAGTAACGACAAACGCGAAAGGTGTTTTCTGGCTGGACATTGACGGGGGGCGACCACCCCAGACACGCGATTAGTCACAAGAGCGAGCCAGCAGCGGCCGAAAGAGCAGTCGCAGAAAGAGAAACCGAATCGCGCCTCGTAATTATTATTATTTTTTTTTTGACAATTTTTGGGTTTTTGCAAGCCTTTCCGAGAGGCAGCTTCGAGCCCCAGAACCTGGTCGGTGAGACAGAGAGAGGGAGAGAGAGCCCCACACCACCCCCACACAGACCACCAACGAAACAGCAGCGGAGTAACGAAACGATCGCGCGAAACACTTCGGCTGCCCGAGCGCGTGTTCGTGTGAGATTGGAGTGTTAAGTGTGTGCGTGCCTGCCTTTGAGCGCAGGTTTATCAAAATTCGATTTTCATTTTCTGTTTTAATACCATTTTTGCCGTACTGCCGTGTGGAAGTGTGTGGGCCAAGGAGCAGCCAGAAAGCAGCTAAAGAAACGCGAACCCCAACTGTAAAAAGAGTGCATGAGAATTTTAAAAAAAGTAATAATAATAATAATAACAAAAACAAAAACGTGCAATACAAGTGAAAAAATAAGAAAAACAAAAGCATATTTATAATAAAATAATAAACAAGCTGTGTCTCTGTTTCGAATTCGGTTTCGACTTTGCGCCTTTGTTTATAGCGAAAAAAAATCACGTAATTTAATCCGCGAGTGCAGGAGAGGTGCAGGAAAGTTGGCTCGGCCTGCAACCACCCCCTCTTCCTGCTAGTGCATGGTGTGTTTTTACGCGTCGTTTACCGTTAACCAACCACTTGAACTGCACGTGCAGATCGACCGACCCCATCCAAAGCAGTGCAGTGGGCAGTGGGCGTGTGCGATAATCCCCCTTATTCACCCCTTGATCAAAAAAGAAAGGGAGAGCACAATTATCAGTGCGAAGAAAGAGGAAAAGATGAAGGGGCAAGAGAATTGAGTCATCTTCGGACATGAGAAAGTGCACGGATTTGTGTATGAGAAACACACACACTACAAAAACAGACGTGTTCACAATTTCACTTGTATTTTTTTATATGTAGCATTTAATAAAAATTTAAACAAATACAAAGTGAATTTTCAAATAAAAAAAATATCTATGTTCTGTAAAATATTTCTTGTTTCTTTCCATTTTAGAAGCGACTTAAAATTGCAAAAGTGCCAAAAAACGAGATTTAGTTATTAAAGAATACAATTAAACCCAAAAACAAGTTGCCAAAAAATAAATATAAATAAAAATAAACTAAAAACAACCTGTGGAGCGTGTAAATAAGATTAAAAATACATTAAAATTAAATCAAAAATAACAACTTGAGCTCGAGAATGCAACAAATAAAAATTACACAAAGATAAATCAAGCCAAAAATAAATAAAACATATCAGTGGAAAAAAATCACACAAAAACAAACAAACACAAACAAACAAAAAGCAGACAAAGGCAGGAAAGGAAGGAAGGAGGCAGGGCGGCTGAAATTGCAACAGAAATTTTTGTGATAAACGCTGACAATTTGTTGCATGTTGAATGATTGCCATAAAGGCCATCGAAATGCAGCACAACAACAGCAGTAGCGGCGGAGGCAGTGGCAATGGCAATGACAGCCATCTGCAGCAGCAGCAGCAGCAGCGAGAAATGCTGCACCAACAACAACATCAGCAACAGTTTCAGCATGATTACGTTTGGGCCAATATCGGAAATATCAGTGGAAACAACAGCCCCATCAGCAATGCACTGCAGCTGCAGCAACAGCGAGGCGCCTCCTGGATAACCGAGTGCTATAAACAGCGCCACATTACCAACAATAATAACAATATGAATGTCAATTACAATCAGCATTTGACGCAACAACAACAACAGCAGTACATGCAACCATCGTACAACAACTACACGCAACTGCAACAGCAACAACCGCAGCAACAACAACAGCTAGTGCCTGCAACAACATCGCAATCGAACAATTGCTACTATGCCTGCCTGCAACAGCAACAGCAACAACAGCAGCAGCAGCAGCAGCAACAGCAACATCAACAGCAGCAGCAATTCCTTGTCCCCACCACCACCCCATCAGCTGTGGCTGCAACAGCCACGCGGCAAGTGATACAAAGACACGTAAGTACAGATATAGTCTTTAGTATGAATACCCCCCTAAGAATATCATCTATAAAGAACGATAAAGAGGAACAAAAAAAAAGTTTACAATAAAATCGGAAGCTTAAAATCGATTTAAACTACTAGTATGTATATGTTCTACATCAATCGAAAGGTGTTCCTTTAAGATCTATGGCAATAGGTTCTGCTTCTAGGAATTTCTGATATTCTGTAGGTTTATGTGAGATTATAGCAAATACTGAAATGTGGATTGATTGTACACACTAAAAAACCCCTTACGGAATATAAAACTGAAGGATCCTCTTTATTTACTGAAGTTATCATTTCCTAGCGGCCAGGAATCCTTTTCCTCAAAGGGAAATAATGTGAATGATGATTTGAACTACTAACAAAGGTGTTTCCTTCAAGGGATCAAGCTGTTCGATCTTCCCAGGGTTAGAGGAGACTTTAAAGAAAAACAAATGAAACAATGAAAAACCACAAAATGTGTCACCCTCCAAAGGGAGCTATGCCACTGCATACGCATTAGCATTTGTTGTATGTATATGTAACTATATTCTTCCATCCCTCTTCCACCAGTCGCCACATCTCACTCTCTCTCTCTCTCCCTCTGCTTCTCATCTCTCGGCTTGCGAGCTCTTTGTGATTTGTTGTCGCCTTTCATTTTGCGGTTTTGTGGGCGGCGCTTGGCCACTCAAAGTGGAGTGTTCCACTCCTCACCCCCCTCGTTGTTGTTGCATCTTTATAATTGCGTCTTACTCGCAGTTGATATTTTGAGGGAGCGGGGTGTCTCAGGGGAAAAACTAAGGAAAATGGCGGCATCTTGTGGGGCGTATACTTGATATGGCCTGACATACAGCACGTATACGACATGTAGTTGTGTTCGGAGGAAAAGAGGCAGAGAGGATTGCCCTGTTTTTTTCCCAAAAAAAAAAAATATATATATAAAATATATGCTTAAATTCTGTGCTGGTTTATCTGTAAGTAAATATGTATTTACTGGCCCTCGGGCTCTGCTTTCTGTGGCGTGGGAAAACCACTCCCCAAAAAACAAAATGTATGTACATAAAAAAAATAATAAAAAATACATTTCGAGTAATTTAATTTGTTTAAACTTGGGGGGGAGATCCAGATCCTCTCGTTAAATGCGAATATATGTATGCATCCAGAGTTGATGTGAGTATATAAATAAATTTAAATAAATGAATGCCGTAGACAGTTTCAGCTTACAGATTGAACAGATTCCGTATTACAAGTGTTGGTTTTCCAGCAAGTATATATGTATAACCAGATATATGCGATCTTCGCAGTAAACCGATCACATTCTGATATGCAATCCAGAGCCAGCTAAAGCGTCATCATGCCGTAAAAATAAACCTGGTGATACATGCCTTTGGTGGCGCGACCAAAAGTCTACTTGGCAAAGGGTATTATCAGCAAAGCCAACAGCCAGAGTGCCCCGAATGACAGACAGCACACGACACTCCGGACTCTTCCAGATAAGATGTCGCTTGAGGCTCGAAGTCACGAAGTGTAGTGCCAATCCGGCCAGGAAGTGGGTGCCACACCGCGAGAGCCCCAATAAATGGACAGCGTCAAGTGGAAAGCGTAAACAAAAGCGTGAAATCCGTAGAACGGAAATGCCAAGAGCATTGCTTGGTGTTCCGCGGGACAGGGGAACCTGATTAACGCTGTGGGCGGTGCTACGGGACTTATCAACGACTCGGACTCGTCCAAAAAATGACTGGGCCAAATACTTTGCTGTTGGTTAGGACCACCTTTTACTAGTTTTGATAACAATTCAGGGAATCATTCAAAGGAAAAAGGGAACCTCCTCTCTGAAAATATGATGATTCGGAATGACCATCCAAATTTAAACGGAAGAGATCACTAAAAGAAGAAGTTATCCAATGTTTGAGGTTTATTTCAGGGGAATCTTTACTGCGAAAACTGCGAGTATGTCATGAGTTATCTGTTGTTGATGTAATTCAATCTGTATGTACACTCTATGTATTTTCATAAGATATCAGTTTTCATTCCTTAGGTAAAAAGCTACAACTAATTGAAGGGTCTATAATGGATGACTTCATTATTGTGTATTCTTTGTGTATCGAATGCTATAATTTGTGGTCTGTTTATATTGAAATGGAGTTTTCTAGAGCACTTTTTCACGGTCAATAATATGTGAGTAATTGATGTTCTTTCGAAAAGGGTTTTACTTATAGTGGTTTATTGATATGTTTTATTGTTAAAACAATTTTATTGAAGGGAATTTTGTTTATTTATTTCTAAAATGGTTACGCGGTCTTTAAAGGTTTTTTCTTTTTGTTCTATTTGTTATGTTTCTCTCTATGTTCTATGTTCTAAGAAAGAAAAGAATCGCTAAGAATATTTACAACCCATCTTTCTTGATAATTATATCTTAGTCGCGCCTTGTGTAATATATATTAGAAATATGGTTTCCTAGAGTTATGTTATCTCTTTGATTAAGCAGTCACCTTATCTCCAAAGAATAATCCGGATATAAAAAAAATAGATTTAAAGATACGAATACGTACATATGTACATATACTCGTATAGAAGATATCTTCCCGTTCGTGTAGCAGAATCATGTGCCAGATATCACTGCTAGGAATGCTTTTCTATGAGAGATAATTTCTCAAAGTTCGTCATTCTCGAGTCAGGAGTTAGCGCTGCAAATATTATTTGTATTTAGTTTTGTTTAATCTTTAGAGATTACCTTAAAGATTGCTTCCTTCTTTTGAGTAATGTAAATTTACACAGACACATTATAAAAATGGTGCTTCGGGACTGTGATAAACGGGGCTCAGTTTTATTTAGATATATATAACAGTTATCTGTGTATGCATGAATTCCACAAGTAAGTATGCTCTGGTATTATCAGTTTTCGAAAGCCATGTGTTCAAAGAGTCATACGAAAGGTGCGCTTCAACTTATTTTGTCCATTTTGGACCATTGTAATGATCCGATTGCAACGAATTTCGGCAATCGAGTAGATATGATTTTGTTTCTGACCTTTCTGAAACCTTACCAAACTGAACACAATCGTATTGCTAAAATTTCATATTTTTTGTTGAGGAAAATGCGAAATGCATCTGTTTTGTTGTCCTTGAACCTTGCCGCTTTCGGTTGTTGTTTCTTGGGAGCCACCACTCTCTCTCTCTCTCTGTGCCTTTCGCTTTGTGACCTTGTTTTTATTTTTATTAATTATTACAAAAACAATTAAGATCTTAAAATTAACAACTTTAATTTGCAGTCGTTGTATTTTTTGTTTGTTTGTTGTTGTTTCTGTCATTATTTCGTATGCTTAATTTTTTAATGATCGTCGCTCTGTTTCTGTGTTGTTGTTTTCTTAGTGCAAAACGGTTCTACAACACAACTCATTAACTCATTTTGTTAATCATTTACTGGCGTTGCAAAGTGCTGCAACGCGCCACGCCTCCTCCTACTTGCGCGCCCCCATTAGCATTTAAGTTTTTATAATCAGCTGTTTTTCGAAGGTCTCTCCCTCTCTTCCGTTCGAAATTGGATTGGGATTTTGATTGTTTTATGGTTGCATTTTTGTTGCTGTTCTTTCCCAAAGGCTGTCGAAAGTGTGGCCATGAAATACATTTGGGTAGGCACTTAGGCAGAAAACAGCAGAAATAACAACAGCAAATGCATTTGAATTACTTTTTCTGGGGTTTTTAATTGCAAACGGAAATTGTTTGGTATATGAATAATGGCGAGGAGTCGAGTATTTCCATAAAATACAATCCAAAAAGAATCGATCGAGTCTTCTTAAAGTAATTCGAAAACGCCTTTCTATTCCATATCGATATATATTTAAATGTATTTTTAAACAGGTAAAATATTAGGATTTTCAAACTTTCCGATACGAATAATCTATTTAATTGGTAGTTTTTTTTCTAACCCGTTTGAGGGGAATCTCACTTCCAGTTCCGTTAAATGTTAGGATTACTTCCTCCGATTATTCATTTAGTTCTAAGAAATTTAATCGTAATTCCACGAAATCGATGACTTGAATCTAACGAATCGATGACGTCTTTCCATGACGTGATTCCAAGTTTAATCAATGTAAAAATTATTCAATAGATCGTATCGTCAGTGAATGATACCCGCAAAAGTGTAGTTTGACTTAAATAAATTATATGTCGGTAAAGCGCTTTATATTTGAATATAAATGTAATTATATACATATGTACGTTTAGTAATCTTATAGTTAAATATAAAAGTTTTGCCATCATTCTGGTTTGTTTATTGTAGTACATTTTGTACTTATAAAACGATGAATAAGGTATTGGAAAATGTGGTTTTGATTAGCAAGATAGAGAAACTCCGGAAATGGTTGATCAATCTGTATATGTGGGTTTTTTTAAGCAGCAAGACTGTAGCTTATAGATATAAATCCTTTATAGAAGGATATAGGATTGATATATCTGTTTAAAAGTAAGGAAACCATTTGGAAGTGTGTGTTATACTTCATGTCTGATATCCTGTCAAAAGAATAGCGCTTGCAATATTCTCGCCGCCCATTTCCGTTTCCGTTTCGCATAAAGACTTGAAAAGTGAACCCTTTAACCCATCGTAACCCATAAAATATTAACCCATTCGCGTAGAATGGTAACCTAATCAGTGCACAATGTTGGCCTAGAAGCCAGTCGCCTGGCAAATGGCTTAACAACAACAATAGGGCGTAGACGAGGAGGAGGGGAGGCCATCAACCCTCAACCTTGATGTTGACTGTCGACACTTCTGGCCCGGCCGTCCGTCCGTTTGTTCGTTCAGCGGGCAGGGGCACGGGGCCAAGCAAGGCGCGTCGCCAGTCATGTCGGAAGGCACTCAGACACACGGCTCTTATCGCTCCTCCCGCAGAGTGAGCGAGAGACGAACGAAGACAAAAGGAGTGGAGTGGACAGAGTGAGAGGATCGGGCTCGTCTCGTACCTAATGGCAGCGACATATTTTCGGCTACCTACCTCCCAGGGCTAATGGAAAAGGATCTCGGATCTCAGACTCGAATCGGGGACGCCTGCCTAATAGATGCATTTAGCACGCGCCCAAATGCATCTCAGAGATACATTAACTGCAACAGAGCAAGACAGCAACAAATGGTTGCTTTGCTGCCTCTGAACCTGTCTGAGGCCTACCACCTCTCCCCATCTCACTCTCACACGACATCACTTCAGCGCTGTGTGTGTACATCTGTGTATCGGTGTGTAAAAACCCCGTGATGAGTCATCCACATGGCTATGCGTGGCATACATAAATCCAACATGTGCATCCAAGCCCCTCCCGACCGCATGCCACAGACTGAGTGGGAGAAGACTTCAACGCGAGAATGAGATGGAGAGATGGAGAAATAGAGAGTGAGAGAGAGACAAAAGAGCGGCACTAAAATCAAAACAAAACGTTCGTTCATATAGAAAATGTCAACAAACGAGCTGCGCGCCAAATTCCAACATATGAGTGGAAACCACTTTTGAGTGGAATTCAAATGTGAGTGAGAAATGGAAGAGAGGCAATGCAATAGAGTGAGTGGGCAGGTAAAGAGAGAACTACAGAAGAGCGAGTGACATATTCTCTTGTTGCTTAAACAATCGCATGCGATAAATGTTTCACCACATTTTGATTGCTTCTGTATGGGTATGATTGCACGCTCTCTCTGGCTCTCTTTCCTATTGCCTTTTGCGTTTTTCCTCTGACAGCTATCGTCTAGTTTATCTTCACATCGTCATTCGTCAGGGCCACGGGAATCATGTGGAGCATGATAAAGTAGTTCGTCGGGGAATTTCCCCCATTTGATTATGCGGTTTTTATGCTGATTCCAAAGAAGTTTTTAATTTATTTGGGGTTTTCTATGGGGTCAAAGTATTTTCTATTTTTCGGAGAGGTTGTGAGAATCTTTAATCGTTATCACAATTTGATTTTGTCTATTCTGCTTTCCAATATATCCATTGACTTGTTATCTAGCTTGACTATAGTAAACCTCCAAAGAGTTTCGTTACACATGATCTGCCGATTTTCTTCTCAGCCCTGGTAAAACATCCTTATTGGGATGATATAAATTTAAAAACAACTCGATTCAAGGAATGACCTTATAGGGTTACTACCGATTTCTCCTAACCCCCTGTTTCGACGCTTCAAAATCATTCGACTACAACTGGTTCCGTTTCGATATCTCCAGCCCTGGCTTCCACGCAACGTAAATTTCCAGCGCCCCTGCCCGCCAGCGTGTGATTGTTTGTGTGTGTGCGTGTATCTGTGTGTGCTGCCAGCCTGGTGGTGTGTGTGGCGCGCAATGGCCAAGACGTCACCCGACGGTGTGGATAGCGGTCTGTTGCTCAGTTATTTTTCGCTTTTTGTTAAGGCAACGCGACTGCAGCAGCGGCAACCGAAAGCCACGCGGCCGCGTCCCCCCGAAACAGTCTCTCTCTCCATCGTCTCTCCGTGTAGTTAATCAGTCCTCCTTTCACACCCCACACCCCCGGCCATTCCACCACCATTGCCCTCCCTCTCGCTCTATCGCGAGTCGCACTGTCTGCGAAGCATTCGCGTTCTCGCTTTTACACGCAGCAACTGTCTGGCAGGCAGGCAGGCCATCACAGTGGCTGGAGCGGGACAGCATAGAAGAAACGTTTTTATTGTTATTACCCCCGCCAATCCCTCTCCCACTCTGTTATTGTAGTTATTACATTTGGTACATTCCCTTAAAAGAAAAGTGTAACTATTTCTCCATGTAATATTGTGATTGCGCGTTATCTATACATACATACATCTATACATCATATGTACATACATCCGTACATACATATGTAAGTGAGTGAGAGTGCAACGTCAGAGCGTCAGCAAGCACAATTAAATTACGAAAAATTACGAAATATTCAACAAAAGTCGTCTGCCTCTGGGTGAAACTGGAGAAGAGAGCGCGGGAAGCGTCCGAAGTTCAACGGTGCGGTGCGGGGCGTGGTCTGACGCTTTAATCTAGAGAATTCTGTGCGAACGAACCGTTAACATTTTTAACACTCTGACAGGCGGCAGAAAGGAAAGACAGCAACAATTTGACAGCTGTATCTGAACGAACTCGTGCGTGTGAAAGCCAGTCAAAGAGCACACAAACAGAAGAGAGAGTGGCGTGACAGGAAAGAGATTGCAAACAATTGCAGCCAAAAAAGAGCCAAAAGAGCGTCCACCCGCACATGTACAAATTTGTTTGAGTACGAAACTGAGTGCAAGCGTACAGAGCGGGACAAGTGTCGAGAGCAGCGCAGTGCAAGTGCAAAGTGCATAAAGGGACAGCAACAACAACCGCAGAACAAGTCAAAAGGGAGGACAATGAAAGTTAAAGTCGAGCGCAAAACAATAACAAAAGCGACACCAACAACAATGAGCAAACCAAAGCTGGACGAAGAGGATAGTGAGGAGGCGGCGGCCACGACAGAGCAATTGGACTTTCTGCCCGCGGATCTAACGGCTACAACGACAACGATATCATCGCCAGCAGCAGCAGCAGCAGCAACACCAACAACAGCAGCGGCAGCGGCAGCAGTGCGCAATCTTATCGTAAGTGAATTGCTCT
Organism: Drosophila bifasciata; assembly: GCA_009664405.1. Classification (NCBI taxonomy): domain Eukaryota; kingdom Metazoa; phylum Arthropoda; class Insecta; order Diptera; family Drosophilidae; genus Drosophila; species Drosophila bifasciata. Next base: position 11,595,530 of record CM019044.1, read on the forward strand.
TTTGTTGATACCCTATAAGCGGAGGGGGAAAGGGTATGTTCGATAAGTGTCTGCCTAGGGCCTGCTTCCACTTCATTCGAATGATATGTATTTCAAAATAAAGTTGGAAATACTATATGAATTTGCAACGGAAATGGTGGATCTCCCATTAAAGGGTATTCCTAGACCGAATCCAACTTGTTGTACAATAGAAAGGGCAGCATGTGCAGGGAATAAGCAAAATGGATTATGGCGGGAGAGCGGGCAAAAAGGAGAGCGCGGTACAAACTGGTACTCCGTGCGAGTGCACAGAACGCAATAGAATGTACCCGTTCCCCTCTGTTGCTAGCCCCTTCCCAACCAGATCTAGCAGTGGAAAAAAATACAATCAAAATTCACATTGAAAAATAACTTGTTTAAAAAACATATTGAACTGTTGTTGGTTTTATGTTCGTCTTCTTTTTTTTTATTATGATTATTCGCCGAATTCCATGTGTGTGTGGGTGTGTGTGTGTGTTGTATCTTTTCCCATTGTAGTCTCAGACCCGTTCCGTTCCGTCCCGTCTCCAGCGTAGTCGTCTCGTTTCGACTCGAATCGTTTTGGTTTTTATTTCGTATTTACTTTGTCGACATCTTTGGAATTTCAATTTACACTCTTGTTGTTGTTTTGCGCTGTCAGTCCGCCGCCGCTCGCTCTCTCCCTCTCTCTCTCTCTCTCTGGATGTGTGTGCGCTCACACAGATACTCGTACTAAAAGGAACGTGAACTCTCACACGTACACACATTGTGGCTGCTTTTATCGCATGAGAGTTTTTAGTGTCTGAAAGAGCGGAAGAGAGCGCAAAATATATGAGGAGAATCTGAGTTATTGCCAGAGAGCAGCGCTCTCAGAATAGTCGCATGTTACGCTGCAGATGCATAAAGAAAAAGAGAAAAATAGAGAGTGGCCATAAAAAGATGCAACTTGCATACCGTTTGAGTGGGAGAGAGTGCGAAAAGAGAGAGTGAGTGATATTTTTTGTGCATTTTTTTTTTCTTATTGCACTCGCATTGACAGTCCCCTCAAGGTTGCACCCTCCCCCCTTGGCGCATTTTAAACTGTTTCCAATTTGATGTCATTCTCGATATTTCTTCTTTCGTTTTGCGGTCTTCTATCTATTTTTGCGTGGGTGTATCTTGTTGTTGTTGTTGTTAGTTGCAATTTCCCCAGTTTCTCGCTTGCAACACGTGCGTTGCACGTTGCACGATTCGCTCTGCGCCAGCACAAATTTCATCCGTGTATCTGCAGTCCGTTGATGGTGCAAATAAAAGTAAATCTGTTCTAAGGTCAAGGTTTTCGATTGCTACCACTCGTAGTAGAGGGGGAAACACCGTTCAATCTATAAGACAAATTCTTTTCTGTTTCTGTTTTTCCCCTGTTTCTATTTGTTTCGCCATCTTGTGGCAGAGAAATCCCTAAGATAATCCCAGACTTGACATTCTTCCACTGCTGTGCATCCCCACGCCCACGTTCCTCACAGTTGTACCCACACATTTTTCCTCTCTGAATACTTCCCCTGTTATTTCTGTCTCTTTTCCACTGTCTATTTTTCTCATTTCTTCTCCATTTCCCCCTGCTTACACCTTTCATTACTGCATGTTTCCCCCCTCTATTTTCTCGCTTGACATTCAAAATTATGCTGCAGTTGATTTCACCATAAAATTAAATCCAATGCCAAGGTCAAATGGCACACAGCTGCTGTGGATCTACCTCTCAGGCAACCCCTTCTGTGTGCCCCGAACGTCCCGCATGGTATACCACTTAGAATGTCAAACAACTCACGCGTTGCATTCCCCATGATATTCCGAGGAGGCTGGATAATCGGAGATGGGGTTGGAGCTGTGGAATGGGGATCCAAATGGAGATTTAAATGGTGCATGGGGTGCTGTATGGGGAATGTGTGTTCGCTTTATATGGTGCCATGCACTTGAACAACTTAAAATTGCCATGTTTTGTTGTTGCTGTAGTTTTGTTGCATAAAACATGCAGCGTGCCACATAAATATTCCATGCATTAAAAGCAAACGCATTAAAAGTCACGAGCAAACGAGCATCGGCAGCAGTGGAGCCCTCCTCGGAGATAACCTTTTTACACAGAGATTTTTAAGTATATAAAATATATACGAGTATAATCAACATCAGATCAGATATCCCCCAACAGAAATTGCCAATTTAATGTGCGCATCAACTAAAAATAAATAAATATCAAAATTGCCAATGCCTTTTGCCGTCACCGTCGCCGACGCGCCATCATTTCGTTGTTCACTTAGCCAACACACCAGCAAACAAACGGATAAAAAATTAAATAAATAAATAAATGTACAATACAGCCAACAATCAATTATAATTGTTTGTTGTTGGCTATGAATTCTACGTAGACTCTACTGCTTTCGGGATACTCTTTTAAAGGCGATGCTACAACGACGGGACGGGACAGTCTTACCCCCACATTCTCTTTGTTGGACTTCGCTGTCTACTCGCTGAAGCTATACAATATTTATACAAAAGAAAGCTTGAAAGTGATCATATTAATACCAGACGAACCTTAAATCCACAAAAAATTCAGTGTTCGAGAGTGGAAAATGAACTTTTGCTGACGATGTGGCGGCTCCCATGCTTGCATTTGTGTTTGCGATCCACAACAGATCTTCGCATTAGCTTCCCCATAAATAAAAATAAAAACGAGTGAGGATGTTTATGTTTATGTTCTTTAAGTTAAGAAGATGCCAAAAAAGCAAACGGTAGTCAAAAATTTGTTTGTCTGAATTCGATTCAAGATGGGTAGTGCCATATCATATCATATTTCATCTAAATCATATTCAAAAGTGTATCTATAGCTGCGATATCCACCATAACTAGGGGTTTTTTCTTCTTTGGTTTTTATGGACGCATTTAACTCATTCGTGTGTGCAAATCTTTTACGACATTCGTTCGTATCGCTGGATCCAATCATACCAATCGTTTGATCGTTTCGTTCTGCGTATCTGTGTGTGGTTGGTGTCCCTCACCTTTTTATTATTTTATTATAGCTTTCGATTGTTCCAAGAATATTTCATGGGATTTTGTAATGCACTTCGTGACAAGCGACAGGCAGAAATCGGCAGATAGATAAAGAAATGGATAGATAATACGAGCACAAACGGTTTCCTTTGACTAGGTTTCAATTTTTGTAACTGGTTTTAGCTGGAAAATGTTTTATGCATTTTATTTTTAACAAGAATTTAAGCAGTTTCTTGGAAATAAAAGTGTAACGCCTAAATTTTAGGAAAAGTTTAGAAAATAATCAAGGAGTCATGGACTAGTATAGATTATATATTTGGGATGGGTATTGGAACTTTAGAAAAGAATTGCAACAAAGAAATAGTGAAATAATATTATCGTTTATTTTATGGATGGCTAATAGAGTACTTTTTGATGATAGTCCGAATACAGAAACGCATTTCCATTAGCCCTGAGATCTTACTCTCTCAGAGTAGCTTAGCAGTAAGCTTCCTCTTCCTCTCTACACAGACATATTTAATTCTACATATCTATAAATAAACTTTGTGTATGGGATTTTTCTTTACCTACTTTAACATTATCTTCCTCATATCCTTATCTCAGTTTTGGTTTATTTAAAATTCAGCAAGAAATGAACGGCCATCCAAAGTCAAATTTACTTTGATTATTATTTTTGAGAGAGAAGTGGTTTTTATTTAAACGTCCTGCTAGTTTTTTTTTATTAGGGGAAGTCCCCCAAAAAACTTTGCACATTTCCACTTGAGTTGTGTAGATATCGCTCGCTTTTTCGCACTCGAAAGTTCCACTTGGGCTTGTGCATTTGGTCGCTCTGCTAATGAAATTATCTCATGACGTCAATGGCTTAAACTTAAGCTTTGGGCTCAGGCTGTGGCCACAACAGCAACAGCAACAGCAGCGACGTAGACAAGCCGGTTTGTGGGTCTCTTCGAGGCTCGAGGCATGTCGGAGCATGTCTCGCACGTCGAAGCTCATTTGAAAAAAGAGAACCTAATTTGGTCACAAAGTTTCTCGATGGAATGACGTCACAGCTAGAGATGGTCAAGGGATGCGGTTTTTTCTTACCGTCACAATGAATTGGAGATTTTGTGCAGAGTCGTGAGTGGACGTGCAACAAAAAATGGCCAAAAAAGTGTGTTTAAAAACGAAGATTTATAGAAACATATAGACAAAGATTCCGCTGGTATTCCCGCTAGCCTAAAGATGCTAAGCTCTAGCTTATAGTCCCAAGCCTCTTTAGATTGCAGTACGAGCAGCTTATGCTCTCACTTTCTTCGTTTAACTGTAAGCTGTATAGTAAGCCTACCATTTTCTTCGTGCGTGAACTTCCATAAGCAGCAAAGGCTCATCTCTAAGCCCAACTCGTATGGAATATGGAAAAAGAGAGCTTGAAGGAAAGAGAGAGAGCAATTCGATGATCTCTCATATGCTTCAGTTCAAATGCTAATTTTCCCCCACACAAAAGCCACAGCCACACACAACAATTATGTCATTTGGTATATAGTACATATATATTCAACTATGTATGTGGCAAAAGAAACCGAAAATACAATAATGAAAACAAAAATGGTGAAAAAAATGGGGAAAATGTCAAAAGTTGCGTGTTTTCGAGTTCGCATTTGCTTTCGATTTTCTTGGAATTGTTGTAGAGCGTGGAGGAGGAGGAGAAACGGTGTCCTAACGTGTGGGATGGTATGTCATGTGCGAGGGAAAATGAAAGCATTTATACATTAAAAAGGAGCGTAGTCCAGAGGATTGGATAAAGGGGATTCCTGGTTGTACAACTGATGAACTGTCCTCTGTTTGTTAATATGTAGTTTTATTTTAATCAATCATACGGTATCTAGGGTAACAAAACAAATACACAAAAAATGTGCGAAATTTTTCTAAAGCCTAAAATCCATGGAGTACAAAGAATCCCCTTTGTTCAACCATTCCCAGTGGCGCCTCTGCCACTGCCACTGCCACTGCTTCTGTGTTCCCAATGGGTTTGTTGAACTTTCTAGAGCAAGGGCAGAGCCCAGAGGAGCAGCACTAGGCGAATGAGGGAGAGGAGGTGTCAGTGCTAAATGGCAGTCGGCTGATATTCAGTTAGCCCGCCCTGTTCTACCCCTAATTGAGTTATATACATCGACAATTCGACTAATTCAAGGCATATAGCCAGCCGCTAGCGGAAATTGCACATGGAACTGGGAAATGCTTGCGGAATTGGATGTGGAATTGGTTATTCGAATTGGAGCACATCTGGAGCGGATTGCTGTGGAATGGTTTAGAGTGGAGTGGAGTGTGGCTAAAAATGCATACAGCATACAACAAAAAAACAATGCTGAAAGATTTACACGCCCGTCGATCCTTGTTGGCCCGTGCAACGTGTGGACGCGTCATCCGGCAAGGAATTCCAAGAAGAGGCGCAGCATCAGGCAAGCACCACATTCCAAGGGGCAACGAACGAGCTGCAGCTGCAGGGCGAGAGGGAGCTGCAACATCAGGTTCAATTCGACACGGCGCTGAAAAGTGCGAAGCGAGCCAAAGATAAAGCCAAAGCCATGGGGAAATTATCAAGAACTGACGCCCCGACAGCCGACAACCGACAGCACACTCCCCCAGATTGTGTCAACTGCTGACCCGAAATTAAGCGGAAGCTGTGGGTGTGCTGGCACTCAAGGAGGAGAGCTTTGATACAAAAAAGTTTATTTTTGGATATCTTGGAAAGTTGTATTGTTTTTGTATACTTACTTTTGCACTTGTTGGGGGTTTTTTTTTTAGGAATTTATTGAAAACATTGATAAAAACTAATTTATTTATAATTTGGAGTGGTTTATTTTATTCTCTGTAAAGAGAAGTCTTAAGCTAATCTGTGTTAAGATTTTCTAGGGAATTATTAGCTTTATTTTCGTATTTTTATTGTTTTATCTGGGTAAATATTAGTCGTTTCCCCGTATCCTTAGCGTTTTTATCCGAAGGCACACTCGCATTATGCTCGAGGGGAATTTCGCAATGCAGGCAGCATTGGGGATTTCCAACGTCATCGACCATCGCCTGATTTTGCTGCCCGCCCCCCTTTCACTCTGCATATCTTGTGTGTAGAGAGCTCCGCTCCCTCACTCATCTATAACGCTCTCTCTCTCTCTCTCTCCCTGGCACTTTATCTCTTTGTCTGTCTGTCTGTGTCTCAGTCGTTTACTCTCTTTCTCTTGAGTGTCAAAGCTCTCTCGTGAGTTTTGTGAGTGAGTGCTTACGTGTGCCGAGTGTCGAGTGGTTTTCACTCGAGCCGGCTTTTGCGAGTGAGAGTGTGGGCGCAGTCGAGTTTGTTGTTGGGACCCTAGGCCATGGCACGTCTCGTTGCCTCTCCTACACACACACACACTTATACACACACTCATTAACTGGGCTAAGAAAAACAGAAAAGAAAAAAAAGCGCACGAATTCTGGTTAAAACGTATGAGTCATCATCCAATCTGTTTGCGCTCTGTGTGTGTGGAATCGGTTGTAGCCCCGCATTCATTCATTCATTCATATTTACTGAATGAATGAGTGGGGCCCACAGATACTGTACCCGCACACCCCATACACCCCCCACACACCCCATACCTACACCTGCTTCCAGCGAAATCTACATTGTTGTTGTTGCTTTTTTTCCATAAACAAATTGTATATTTAATTTTTATCGCTGCCAACATTTTGATTGACTTTGGAATAATATTTGCTGGCCAACACTTTAAACGTTTGATTTAACTTTGATAACGCATCCGCCCCCATAAAAGGTTGGTTGTGTATGTGTGCCAAGAGAAAGAGAGTGGGGTCAATGGGTCACATCCCCTAGCATTCAGTGGATTTCCCCGCAGTGGTTGGCCGCTTGCGCATCGCCACGCTGGCCAGAACCACGGTTATGTCATCCGGCTTGCCGCCACGCGGATACTCCACATTGTTCTCCAGCGCCTTGATGGAGAATGGAGACATAAAGATGGGGTTGGTCGAAAGGGCACCGGCCCGATCCACCACTCGATTGACCGCCTCCTGCAGCACCCTCTCCTCATGGACACCCTGCACTTTGGCCAGCATATCGAGCAGCATGCTCTCGGGCATGTTGTCGAAGAGTCCGTCTGTGGCCAGCAGCACGAGGTCGTTTGGTTGCAGGAGGAGGCGTGTGGCCACCGCCTTTGAGGGATCGTCGCAGAACCACATATCGTGATCCGACTCTGGCGGCGGCACCGTCATCTGGAAGGGCATGTTGAAGCAGTGCGTCTGCTCCTCGGAACGATGCAACACACTGCCATCACGGATCACCATGAATCCGCTGTCCCCTAGGTTGGCGGTATACAGGGCAGACTCACTGCGGTTCAGGGCCACCACACAGGCGGTGCTGCTGCCCAGAACGGGCTTCCACTTTCGCTTCATTTCGCCATAGCACTGGATCAGCAGGTTGCGCGGATTTCGCGCATCAAAGCTTGGCTTCTGGGTGTGGGTGAAGCAGCGATGCATCAGATCCTTCGAGAAGAGTCCGGCATCGATGCCCATTTCTCGCCAGCCGCCCACGCCATCAGCTACGCCCATCACATCGGCTGTGGGCGTGGAGCTTAAGAAACAGCTGTCCTCACCGAAGCACTGAGTGGCCTGGGGGGCTCTGGCCTGACTCGCTGGCGGTACTGCGAGCTGGAACCTTCTCTGGACTCCGGACTGCATTACGGACTGTAGTTCGGGCATTCTAGACTTCGACTTGCCCTGCATGGCCTTCACCAGATACGGCTCCTGGCTGTAGCTAACGAGCGCCAATCCAGGACCGCTCCAGCGAAATGCAACGCGTGCCAGTGATCCCAGGGTATTCTTGCCACGAATAAATGCCATTCTTCCGAAGTGTTATTCGTTTATAATTGTTATTTCAAGTCCTAAATGTTGCTGCAAGTTTGTTCTAGTTTATAGATTCTGATCAAAAAAAGAGTTTAATTTTGAAAGAGATTTTTGATTTTGAGACTAGGAAAGAGGCCTGTCTGATGAAGAAATGATCTATAGTAGTGTCAGAATGGGAGAACATTTGTATATCTGAAACTAGACACGCACTGAGATACGATTGGGCATTGTTTGAACAAGGGGTAAGATCTACAATCTCAGTAGATCTTAGAGGATCTTAGAGTCGCAGAAAGGCCACCGTTTCATGTATTAAAGCCCCACATAGCCATATCCATAGCCATAGTGAGATCTCTATGGTGGAGTAGGTACTGTGTCACCTGTGGAAGCGATTCTGTTTACACCAAAAAGCGATTTCCCTATCAGTTACCCAGCGAGAGACCACAACTGGGGACTGTGAGTGCTACGACTACTATTTGTCATAGATTTACTATTGTTTTTGTTTTTTGCTTTGTGGCCCATTGTTCAATCTTATCTGATGGCATGGGCCTACGACAAACTGGCGGCTACTTGGACCGATTTTACCCGTACTCGTTACCCGTACTTGGTACTCGTACCCCCATCATCACCGGAAGTTTGGATCACGTTACTACGGAACTGCACACGGACTTTATCGCAGAGCCGTTGCCTTTTCTTATCGCTCTGGACAAAAGAAAAACAAATGAATACGAACAAGAGATAGCTTTATTTTTAAGTACTGATGTAAACGCCTTTGCTCAGATACAGATACCGACCACCGACCACCGACCCGACCCGACAGCGACTCTTATCAGCGGTGGGCAACTTTAATTCGACAGAAATCGCTCATTATTCATTTTTGTTTGTTCTTCCTTACAACCGATTGCCAAATTATATAGAAATCTAAGGCTCTACTTCCGGTCAGCCGGCGAACCTTTGCGTCAGATGCAGTGCACAGCCGGCGGACCAGCTCGATAAATGATTCCATTTGCTAAAAATACAAGTGGACTGCTTCCGAATGCTACTAATACTCGTACGATAACTGGGGCATACAGAAAAAAGTCTTATCACTATGCCGCCTCTTCGTGACGTCGGCGATGAGTTCGTAGAAATGATTTGAAAACTTAAGTATTGCTGATTGTACCCTAACCCAAAAAAGGTAGTGCAATTTTCACTAGAACTTTGAAATGCCTTACAGGAAGCATTTACAATCTTCTTTCGAGTCAATATGTGAGTCAATGGAGGTACCATCGTGTTGTATTTGAAAGGTTTTTTGAATGAATGAAATACCTATGAAAATATTCAAGTGATTCAATGCAATCATGTGGATTTTGTATCTTGAGAGACTCTATAGATACACAGATAGTAATATTCAGCAGAATTCTTATATTAGTTCAATACCATATCTATTTCCCATATATTTTAATGCAAATCTCTATCGACATCTTCATGTTCTTGGTTATAAGGACACTTCTTTCTATGCACTTTCAATTTTAAAATACTAATTAAAAATTCTGTTCTCTCTTTCTCTCGTTGCAGGTAAGTAGAGCATAGCAATTTGCCTTTGTGGCACACAGATGTTTAATGTCACACGACCCACTTATGGTTGCACTTTCCCCAACCCCCAATCAACCCCCCTCGACAGACCAAAAAGGAGAGCCACGTAAGTGACGACACAAGGTCAGCGTGGCCTATTCACTTTGTTGCGCATACAATTACATGACACCGCAACGGAACGCATCAATCGGGTAGAGTCGATCTAGCGGGGGGCACTCAAACCCCACCCCATCAATATTTATTGAAAATGCTGACATATTCATATCATATGTGTACATAGATACGATATAAATGCCTATAGAGGAACACCTGCCTGGCTGGCTCCTCAACGACCAACAGCTCAGGTGGATCGTTGGCGTTGGCGACAGTCCGATTCGTATCGGAATCGAATTGAATCGCCTGGCGACCCATTTCGTAGAGCCCAACTGCCAGATAAGGCGACTTTTGGGGCCCCACGATCACAAAGGCCAACCATTCTTATTGGGTTGCATTTGGAAATAAAAAAAAGGGGGAACTTTACCTGTGTGCCTGTGTGCTTTAAATATAGTTGCTTATGTCATAACTAAATTGTCTGGCGATAAGATAAGAAAGAAGCCAGCCACAAGAATTGAGACGGTGGTAAACAACGACGCGTAGCAAAAGAAAAACTACGAGGCACAGTGGAGGCACGTGAGTGCCGTGCCCTGCCCGTTTAAGCGATATATGCAGCCAGCCAGCGGGTTAAACCCACGATATATATACATAAATACATACATACATACATACATATATCTATGTATATACAATGTACTATAATTTGTGGTCTGTGCAGTTTTTTTTGTTCGTCTTTTTTTCATTTTGTTGCTCAGGAAATGCCAGCCAGAGGCACCACAGAGCCCCACAGAGCCCCACGAAGCTTTCAATTTCACTCAAAAAAAAGGCCCATACTCTGTGCTCGCTCTCTCTCGGTCGCTCTCTCTCTCTTTCTCTCTCTAACTGTCTCTCTAAAGTCTGGTCCTCTCTTTTACTCGGAGCGATAAAAAAAAGTACTCAATTCGTTTGGGTGGCCTCTGGGGGCGTATATAAGGCCCGACGACCGATGATGACGCATTAGTCAAAACAAGTTGGCCGTGCGAAACGCTTCGGCAAAAATAAACGCCCTGTGAAACGTCGTTTCATTTTTACACAAAACCCGTCAAGTTAAATCGAGTGAAATATACGCGAAAAGCGCCCAGGGAAAACTTAAAACAGTGTGCAAATTTTTGTGTGGCAGAATGTGTGCGGCATTTGTATCTAAACAAAAGAAAAATCAACAGAATAGCTGAACGAAAAATTCTCGGAAATATTGAAACCAAATCGTATTGAAACAACGCAAATAATTCGCACGATTGCGCGCCACTCGAACTACAAATACAAATACACAGACGCCGATACAGATACAGATATATCAATAGCGAGATACATTTGGGGCAGTGTGTGAATTGAATTTGAAAGACATATACAAAAGGCGTATTTCGCCAGAAATCGCTTTGAGTCATTTGGCTAATCGGCGGCAGCAACATAGACTTTGTGCCGGAAAGATATAAAGCAAAACAATAAGGAAACAAGCACACAAACAACATAAATAAATATCCGTAGCGTAAAAGAGATACACATAACAGCAGATCCATGATGACGCTGGATAACTACAACATCTTTGGCGATGAATATCTGTTTAGCATGCCGCTATCGCCATTGCCCAAAGTGGTAAGAGATCTTATAACCCTAAAACCCTATCCCTACTATCTATCTATCTATCTATGCGAAGGTGCATGCCCATGCCCATTCCCACCCCAACTTTGGCATAGTTAGGGGCATACTACTACATTCGAGGGTGTTTTTGTTATCAGCAGCTCTATTGATATTGCTATTCCATTCCGACCATACACTCCTATCAGTGGCAGGCAGTTCCATGAAATTTCTAGAATTCCTTTACTATATTTTATAAATTACGCCTCTAACATATATTTATTTCTGCCAATAAGCTTTCGGCGTTATCGTTCGTATACTATACATATGTATATGCATGCAATTCTTGGAAATTGGAGATCCCCCCATTTTATTATTTTCTATTCCATGCCATTCCATTTCATTATTTCCCCCCCACCCCACCTTTCCCTTATCTGTATCGAATTTTATTGTTGTTTGCTGTTTTGCAATTGTGTGTTTTTGTTTGAGTTTGTCCACCGATAAGGCCCCGCCCAGCCGATCTACCCAAGCTACTCTCCCCCCACACTATTCAACGCTCATTACCCTAAAAAAGATTTCTATATTTTGTGCCTTTTGGCTCTCTGCTCTGTGTTTCTGATAACGGGGAATTACGAGAGTTTTTGTTGGCTGTGGTTCGACCGAAACGTAGTGAGGGGGGGATCCATCATGGGTACAAATTTTTCGTTGTCATACGACACGATAGATAGGGAATAAATCATTGGATCCACTGCTGACAATTGCTATGGAATTGATAAATCAGTGTTATGTAAAGAATTGGGAAAATATACAAGAAATTTATGTGCTCGAAAATGTGTAAACAATTTAAACAATTTATAAATTATAGTGAATTTGCACTTGCAGCTTTGAAGCGCCAGGTGTTCAAAGAGCCAAACGACAGGTACACTTCAATAATGATACGATTGCAAAGCGTTTTTGCAATCGATTCTGTATATGTTTGAATATATCCTAATACCCAAGAGCACCATAACAGTATGCTACCACCCAAAAAAAAAGAAGAAAAATCACCCCCAAAACGGTAAATCACGTTGCAATTTCATGCCAACATTTACAGCTACATAATACTGTTTTTTTTGGCTTAATTTTTTTTCGGTTAATTTTTGTACATTGCATTTCACAGTCCAGTGATCCGGTGGTCCGGTCTGGTCTGCAGTTGCGTTTTTCTCTGTCGGGTTCTCTGTCCGGTTCTCCGGGTTCGGGGTCTGTGTCTCGGTCTTGGTTTTGGTCTTGGTATCCGCCGTCAGCTGTCTCTGTCTGCTGTCTGGGTGCGATCCACGTATATGGCTGATATCTTGCACACGTGCGATTTTCGTGACAATTTATAAACTTTTGAGCTGCTTGTTTTTGTAACTCTACTTTCCGCTGAGGGAACTTTTTTTTTTAGTTATTGTTGCTGTTGTATATTTTTTTTTGGTTAATTTTTTATGATATGAAAGTGAATGAGGGTCCAAATGGGGTTGACCCTTTGACTTGTGAACCTCAAAGGCAACAGACAGACACATTCGCGTGACACTTGATACTCAGAGAATTATGTATGTGGATATATAGTAGTAGTACTCGTAGTATTCATATGTTAGGTGGGAGGGGGTGCTCGGGCACACCACTCCGCTCCATTCACTCACAATTAGGGCGGTTCAAAGTGACATGCTGCAAGTCAAACACTTGCCACATGAACCGTACCGCACCGAACCGCCGCTTAAGCTCTCTTCAAATTGTTTTATTACTCGTAAGTCGACAGGCAATGGGACGTATGAGAGAGGGGATTGAGACGGCGCCCCCGCAATATCCAGACAAAGTCCAACTTTCTTTTAATTATCTCACACAAAAAATGAAACAAAAAACGAATATGGTCTGTCTCTGGCTGTTGGTGTACTTTTTTGATTCGTGGCTGTACTTTCGCAATGAAATCTTAAGTCGCTGAAAGAGGGGGTCTCTTTTTTTGGTGAGTTGTGGGCGTTCTTCGATTTGCCGTGTGGGCCCCCCTTGTGAAGAAAGAAATCACTTCAAGTCTAAGCAAATATTTCGTTTTTTTGGGGGGTAACACAATAACTTTCCTTTGTTCAAGAGCCTACCTACACACCTTGCAGCAGCGCAACCTACCCCTACCCGGCTACACCATTTCTCTCCCCTACAGAACTGGCCTAAATATGGCTGTCGATCTTTGCTTCAATCATGCCACATGGAGCGGAGTCCATGGAGCGTGCAGCGACTGAATTCGAATTAAGATGCAGCCAAAAATTAATGTATCTGCAGCACAAGTACGAGTATGTATGTACTGTGCGGTCAGCTAATTGCATTTCCAGTCAATTTAATTGAATTTTCTTCGTAATTCAAGACGATTTTCCATTGAAGCTCGAGGGAAAGAAAAAGATACACTCGCACACGTAAATGGATAATGGTTTTTTTGGGGTCTGCCAACAAAGTTTGGTGCAGATAATTTGACGGGAGAAACACGATTGCAAGTTGCCCTGTAATTGATGTCCTTTTGCTTTGGCCAGGGGTACCACTATGCCCCTTTCTATATCCCTTTACTGGCTATGGTCCTCCTCTTTGTATATGCTGCTCTTTGACTACTGCCAGCTGTAATTTCAGCTTGGCAAAAGGTCTGTCCTTTTGATGGCTGCGGTCATGTCCTTCTTGGAATCGGAATTGGCCAAACCTCGAAAATGAAAAGTGAAAACAACTTTTACTACGCTCCACTCACTCTCTCTCTGAGGTCCTTTCTTTTTGGCTCTGTCTTGTCTACTGGCTACTGTCTGCTGTCTGTTGTCTATGCCTGTCCTGTCCTGTCCTGTGCCCCATCCCTGTGTGCATTTTTATCCTTTGGTGGCGCCTCGACGTCGCGTCGTTTGTTTGCCATTTCCTCAAACTGCAAACTTGGCCATAAATTCCGTACAGTCGCGTCCCTCCCCACAAAACGCTAGTACGTATAGTGGTTCATTGTTCGTTTTGTTATTGTTTTTGTTTCTGTTTCTGTTTTCAGTATCGTGTGTGTCGCGTCGCGACAAAATGCATTTAAATAAATTATTCCCAGACCAATGTCGCGTCATTTTATTAGCTGCACGTTTTGCCCGTATGCGTATGCGTCGTATATCGAGGCTTGACTTTACTTTCCCCGCCACCCACACACACACTGAACACACATTTAATTATAATAAAGTTCACTCTTCGGTTAGTTTAAGTGTTTTTTTTTTATATTAATCTCGTAGCCCCAACCCCTGAAGGCTGAGCCAAAACCCCACCCAAAAACAAATTAATTTCCACAGAGTTTCGAGAGGTAGTACCTTTATTCATTAGTCGGTGGGGGTTCAATGCACCGCCAACCACCAAACGCCAGAACATAAATATTTTAACTCTCTGTTGTTTTCTGAGCTTTTTTGTGCGTTTTAAATATTTCATGCAAATTTGTCAATCGCTGTTTATTCCACGCCCTGTCCCCGCCCCTGTACCAAAAGTCTGATTAATTTGACACTCAACTTAAAGCCTGACACCCAAGGAACACAGCACTCGCAGCCTCCTCCTCCATTTCGTATCTCCTCCGGTATCCCAGTATCCCAAAGTCAATTCTGAAATTTATTTCCTTTGCGCCTTGACATTTTTCTGAATCTTTTTTTTTTTTTTATTGGTTTTGCTTTTGCGGTTGAATGTTTTTTTTCTGCTGCACTTTTTGGCAAATTTTGAATTATGGCTTCTGTCGTGGGGTCTGTCCGGCAGCTAAAATAAAAAATATAAGCAACAAAAAATTTCTTAACTTTAATTCAATTTTCGTTTTGTGTTAGTATTTTTTTTTTGGTTGCGGGGGCGTTCCAAAAATGGTTAAACCTCAAGTGATTTTAATGGGGATGGGGATGTATACATCAATATATATATATGCATTAGACATCTGCATGAGTCCACTCCCAACATACACTTTTTGAATGCATTCGAATTGAATTGGAATGAGTTGAGTGGTATGTAAGAAATGAAACGACATTGTATGAGTATGAGTACGCGCTGTGCTTCATAGCTTGAGACGTTGAACGAAATGAGTGAGAACGAATGAAGTGAAAAGGGAAATGAAAACTTTGGCAATGCGTCGTGTACTTGAGTAATTCGAGTTGTTCGGTCCATGCGCACGCACACATGGACACCTTTTTAATAAAATAAGCCGACAAGTCTGTATGCATGTACGTAGTCTGTGTATGTATTTGTAGTCCGAGTTTTTTTTTTTTGTTTTGTTTTGCAACTCGAATCATTCGAATGAAGCGTCTCCGTTTTCTGTGTTCTCACTTCATTCAATTCGTTTCGTTTTCTCTATTCTTTGTGAGACAGAGTTGTACGTAATTCACTCCCATTCACTCACTCCAGTTTGGCTTTGCATTCAATTCACTCAATTCATTTTGAGCATTGTGCATTCGAATATGGTTTTTTGCTACTCATGCAGACCTCTAATATGCATGTATGTGTGTACATCTTTATATGTATATTATATAAGCACGATATGGTCAAGGGGCTTCCAATGCTGCTGCTGCTGCTGTTGTGGCGTGCCTAAAAAAGGCTGTCCATCCCGGCCATTGACTCTGTGGCACTCCAAAATTCTTGGATCACCAGGGTCCACGGGGGGATGTATACTTACACACAGCGACTTTATCAACAGAGCCCCAATGGCCCAGCACACCCGGCGGCACTCAGTCAACACTCTCTTTCCTTTCTGGCATTGCGGTCACGTTCATGCGAAATACAGAAAAAAAAATAAAATAAAATATGATTTCTGTTGCGTTGCCTTCTCCTTTGCGTTAATTGTTTTATTCGCAGAATATTTGCATATATATTCGCAAATGCAAATGATATAGAAACATACAGAAATAACTACTATACGAGGAATACTATATACATGCATATATGTATGTATCTGAAGTTATGCTTATCGTCAAGGGAAGTCTCTGCTTATAGTATGTACTGTGTATTATATGAAGACCCACACCCAACTTATAACCAAAAAGAAACACTTGAAACGCACTTGAACTTGTCAACTTTTCAAGTCTCTCTCTCTTTCTGTCTCTTGATTTTTTTGTCTTTCTTTTTGTGACATTGAGGCTATGCAACACAATGCTATGCCATGCTGCTTGGAGCTGCATTTAAAGTCTTTGCCAATTGAAAAATACAATAAATGCCACTACTATAATTATGCGCATTTCTAACTAAACAACTTGCACGGCAATAGCAACAAATCAGAGGCTTTTTCTGTAACCTTCATCAGTGCAATGTTGTTTTTTTTTTTTGTTTTGTTATTTTGTATTTAACAAGCTCGACAGATAGTTAATTTATGCCATTGCAAAACTAATAGTACATAGCAACTAAAATAAACAAAAGCGAAATTGTGTTTTGTATTTCGATCTTGATTTGGAAAGAGAATAGCAGTGGAAATATCATTTTAGCAGGAGAATAGCATGGGATTGTAACTGAGTGTTGAACGAGGAAAAGAAATTAGAATAGAATAAATTAATATATTGAACTAGTAAAATGTAGAAATGTACGTATAAAATATATATAAATCATGTGATAGTTAGTAGATTCTACTCTTTAGTATACAAACTCTGATTTAAATCTTGTTAGTGAGAGTTTCCATCAGCTAAGAGATTTAAGCTAACAATTGCAAGGTACAGTCTATACCAGAGTGCTAACAGTTGACTGTTAACAGTTAACAGTGTATGCTAACAGCATACTATGTACCTCCTCCTCAACACTTAATAATAATAATTCAAAGCCACTTATGATATAAACAATACAAATTGTTGTCGACTGTGTTTTCGCTTGTTTTGTTGTTGTTGTATGTGTTGTTTTTGCCTTTGATGTTGCCAAGTTTTTTTTTTTTTGTTGTTTTTATTTTGCCTTTATTACGTCATTGTCAGGCTATAATTGATCTAAAAATAAGTCAACACGTCAGCTCTAAAACGCAGACACACTCGCAGTAGCAATAGAAGGCAAAAGTCGATGCGATATTTCTTTGGGTGTCTAACTTGTTGCCAATTCCCGCTGCACCATGACCATCCCAACGCCCCCCAGGGGGTAATATTTTGGCAGAAAGAAAGAGAGGGAGAGAGAGAGAGAGAGAGATAATAAATGTTGAACTAATTAGAGTCAAGGTCATAGGTGGGGATATGAAATGCAAATCGCAGTTCTTTTCAGTGCTAATGCCCATACAGTGTGGCATATGTATGTACTAGTGGGTCAGACAACTGTGTTGAGTCCCACTGTAATCAAATTTGCAGCAGTACGTTAGCAGCAGCAGCAGCAGCAGACCCATGTATTAGTCAGCAATTTGCCTACTATGGCGACTACTACGTCAGTAGTGTGCTGTTCTGTGTGTGCTGGGTTCTCGTCGCTCCTCTTCCTCCTCCTCCTCCGTGCTCTGTTCATTTCATTTGCCACGCTTTGGCACAGCTCAATTGACCCTCAGATGTGAACTCTGGGGGCTCAGACCTCTCTGATAAGAGAGACGTCTACTGATGATGGGACTCTGACTCTGACTCGAAGCCCCGTTTCAATTTAGACAATTGTTGCGGCTGCGGTTGCTGCTACTGCTGCTGCTGCCGATCGTACTACATGTTATTATGGTTATTATTTGTTATAATATATATTTATATATATATTTTTAAATTGACTGATTCATCCGCTAAATACAGTTCATGTTCATATTGTTCAGGAACAAGTTCGCAAAAGTAAATTTACATTCGAAAGTAGGTTAAAATGAAAGTCTCCCAACCCGGCCAGACAACGTGGCGAAGGTTTGCTGTTTAAGCGGCGGCTTTCTTCAAAAGTAAATGCCAAAATATATATGTATATAAAAAATAAATAAATAAATATAAAATAAACATGCGTACAAAGAATAAAATCGATTGTTTGCCACTGCCACACACGCCACGCCACAGAATGTTGTCGTCAATAAGGGAACGGCCTTTTGGATGGGGCAATGTATACTCCTGCGATAAGATCAGTCAATAAATATATCGTAAACTCGGTAATGGATCGGATATGAACCGAAATAAAAACACGGAAGATTGCCTTCAGATGTTTTCTTAATATGGAAATGACTTAATTCACAATTTGAAAAGGCGCCAACTAATGAAATGAAAATAAACTAGAAAGCAAAGTGTACAGTTAATTATTTCATCATCAGAGGAGCTACAATTCGATCGTAATCACAAAATTAATATACCCCACACCCCACCGTATACCCTGTATTTAGATACCATTTCCAAGACAGGGGGTCTCTCTGGTTCCTCTGCAGGAATGTTTTTGTTGTTGTTCCCCCTCACGCGTACACACACCTGTTGTGGCACACAACAAAACACAACACACATCTATCTCATCGTCAGATGTGACAGACGACAATTCGGCTATAAATAAATGTTATGTTATGTGCCGCAAATTGGCCAGAAAAACTGTTGCCAAATCTTGCGCTGAATTTTTCATTTCGGCCTTTTAATTTATGATTTATGGCCAAGTAAAAGCGTTTCCAGGGAAACAGTAAGATCCGTTAGATCGGAAATAACCTACATCTATACGGGGGTATGGCAAATGTATGGATATATGTATATATTTGCTATAAAAAATGTTTATGGCAAGACTCGCGTGGGCTGCCCATTGCTGCCCGTTTATGCCCTGCCCTGCCCGTGGCCGACATGCCGCCGTGTGGGCTGCCGCTCAATTAAGAGCAGGCAGCATTTAAATTTATTTGATTTTCTTAGTTGTGTTGTCTTCTAATTTGAGCAAACAGCTCTCTGCTCTCTGGGGGATTCTGTATGAGTGATGCTGCTACTGCTGCTACTGCTGGCTGGCTGTTCTCTAGATAAATCGCAATCTCAAGATCTCTCGATCGTTGCCAATTTCTCGCTCGCCCCGGAATCAGTCGCAAACGAACAACGAACCATCGAAGTTTAGGAAAAAAATATTCGAGAATAAAAACCAAAAGGCTATCGCGCGCGCGCTTTTTCCTGCTCGACACAAAAACCGAACAACCGAACCAAAAATCCGAAAACGAATAGCGAACAAAACGAAAATAAATTTGGAAATTCGAAACAGAACAACCACACAAAAAAAAACAACAACAACAACAGCAACAGAAAAGCGAAAATTGCAATTGTTTTTTTTTCGCCGATTTTTCTGCTCGTTGTTGGTTTTTTTGTTTTTGTTTTTTGACAAATTTTCTGCTGTTTGTTTTGTGGCGCGCGCGTGTGCATTGCCAAAAACGAATCTTCGGAGAACACAACGAATCGAGGAATAAAATAAAAATGAAAATGAAAATAGAATAAAAATAAAATCAAATAAATGTGAAGGAAACACACACACACACACAACACAAAAGGAAGAAAATAATTAAACGAGACGCACATTTTCTCAGCTTGCGTTGCATGCCGCGTGGATTCGAACAGAAGCTACTTGGCTATATAATTATATATATAGATACCATTATATACATCGCACATATATATATATATATGTACGAGAAATAAAAGCGAATTGCTGGCCCAAAGCAAAAGGCAGAGGAATAGTTTTTATTTTGTGTGTGTTTTTTTTGAGAGGCGTTGCCCGCCGTATACCCATGAGAATTGAAACGAATCGAATCGAATGCTGTGCCCCAAAAACTGGCGCAAGGCTCAATCCGTAAACCGAAAGCCCTTCTCGTTTTGTATATAATTATATGTATATGTATGTGTACCTACTACATACATATATAGTAAACACGTGTCTGTGACACTAGATTTGAGAGCCTTGAATACGATAATTATTTCTGTGGTGATTATGTGGAATACTCATTTCGATCCTTTGCGAAATCAGCCAATGCTTATCGTAAAGCGCCTCAGACCCCCGGAAGACGGAGGGCGACGCAACAATTGAGAGATTGAAGCAACTGAGATATTGAGAAATTGAACAAACGAATCTACGTCACAAACGAAACGCAATACACTGCTCGCAGCTGAAAAACGAAACTAAACTTTTGTATGGAATACAACGTAGAATACAACGAAAATACAACCAAAATCAAAAACCAAATATAACGAACGAACAACAACAACTACTGCGACAACAACAACAACAACAAGAAAACTAAGAACAACAACCATAAAGACAAGCATACATATAGGAAATCTATACTGTATAAAAATATATATTTAAAGATAGATAGAAGATCTAGCATTTTTGCTGTAAATATTAATAATTGAAAGAAAGAAAGGAGAGTTTTGAGCTAGAATTAAACATAAATTAGAATCTGTTTCTGTTGATTTATATATACATACATATATCATTGTTGTCCCATTATATTGTTGAATAACGAATAACGAATACTAGTCATTGCGCCCAACTGTGCGTATACGTGATCCGACATTGCGTATACTTAATATTAAGAGAGAGAGAGAGTAATAGCAAAGTAGTATAAGAGATAGTTTAGGGTAAATAGATAGGAAAAACAACGAACAAATGATGAAAAATCTCAATGGTAGAGCGCATAATGCGTGCTACCATCCCTACCTCCATCAGCTGCATCAGGCACAACAACTACAACAACAACAGCAGCAGCTCCAGCATCAGCATCAGCAGCTACAGCAACAGACACAGCTGCAGCAGACACCACATGCAGCTCATACGCAACAAAATGGCCTGACGCAAAACGCTCAACCGCAGATACAGTGGCCATATAATGCTCCTGCTGCCAATCAATACTACCAACAACAACAACAACAGCTGCAGCAGCAGCAGCAGCAGCAAGAGCAGCAAATGTTACGTCAACGACAATTGCCCACACAGCAGCCGGCTGCCTCCTACGAACAGCAGCAGCAACACCAACACCAACAGCTGCAGCAGCAGCAGCAGCAGCATCAGCTGCGGCAATCTTTTACCAATGCGGCAACCAACACCAACGCCGCCGCCATGGCCGCCATGTGCCAAATGCAGAACTTTTTACAACAACAACAACAACAACAACAGCAGCAGCAGCAGCAACAAGAGTTCAACAACAATTGTGGGCACATTAATTACAATCAATTGCTACAGCAACAGCAACAACCAACAGCAGCAGTAGCAACAACAACAACAGCAACAACAATTATACCAACGCCAAAAGCAACACCAACAAAAATTACACCAACGAATAATCCAACAACGAATACTTCAACAACAACAACAAATGGCGACAAGTTTGCAATGGATGCCAGTGAAATTGCCAGTTTTTTAGCCAGCGAGCTATTCATGCAGCAGGTATATATCGGTATCGGTAGGGTGTAGTGTTTATCGGTATCGAAAATTGTAATTTCAAAATGTTGGAATACGAAGATTATTGGGGATTTTAGGCGCGAAACAATTGGGATTTTTTGTGTTCATCGCTAAAAATAGAAAGAAAAGATATAGCAGCTGTATGAAGCGAAGTGATTGATACCCTCGGAAATTGATCAACACAATTCTTTTATGTTTCGACTTAAGCTACCGGAAGGTTATACATAGAAAATGACATAGACGGATACAGACTCATATGTAGATTATAAGCATATGTGGGGTCGGAAATACTCTTTGAAAGGGTATATCAAATAAAACAACAATGGAACAGAAATATAAACATTCAAGTGATGGATCTCACTGTCTCACATCCTCTCTCTGTCTTCACTCCCACCCCTCTCTCCTTCGCCCAGCCTCTCAGAACAAATTAAACATGAAAGAAATTGTAAACATTTTTGATTAATTTCGCTTTTTATATCCAATTGCAGCTCGGCACATTCGATGGCATACAGAGTGCACCAACGCTGACGACGCCCACGCTGACGCCGACCACGCTGCGCAGCATTGAGGAGACATTCTACGAGATGACCAACGACGTGGTTAGTGCACCATATCAGGCCGGCTTCAAGCCGCCCCCGCTGGCCCCATTGGTAAGCAACAACAACAATAACAACAATGGCAATGGCAACAACGGCAACGGCAATGGAAATGGCAACAACGGCAATGGCTTGGTATCGGTGGTACCCACAACGACGACCACAACGGCCACCATAATTGGTGTGAGCAATCCGCTAATCAGCCCAGCAGCAGCATCAGCAGATATTCGATTGCGGATCCAGCGTTATGCCCGGCAGCGATACGGAGGAGTCCAACGGCTCCTGGGCCGAAGGGCAATTGAATGAGGATCAGAGCATATCCGATACTTGTAAGCATTTTCATTGACAAAAACCAAAAATTCATAGCAATACTAATTGGGGTTTTCCTTTGACTTGCAGCAAGCGGAGCCACAGACAGCACCTCCTATCAGATTGGACACATGATGGGCAACAGCAGCGACGGCAATGGCGGCGGTGCCAACAACTTCAGCAACGTCCTGGCCGCGGCCGGACGCTCTTCTCAGAGCAACACAAATACCTCAAACAGTGCCACACCGGCGCGTCGCGGCGGCGGACGTCGTCCGAACAGGTCCGCCAATATGACGCCCGAGGAGGAGGAGAAGCGTCGCATACGTAGGGAGAGAAACAAGCAGGCGGCGGCACGTTGTCGCAAGCGACGCGTCGACCAGACCAACGAGCTCACCGAAGAGGTCGAGCTGCTGGAGAAGCGAGGCGAGAGCCTGAAGAAGGAGATGGAGCTGCTCAACGAGACGAAGAACCAGCTGGAGTACTTCCTGCAGGCACACCGTCCCACGTGCCAGAAGGTGCGTGCCGATATGCTCAGTGTGTCCACCTGCAACGGGCTGATCGGGCCAGCGGCGCTGCTCAGTGCCGGCAGCTGTGGCAGTGGCAGCAGCCACCACAACAACAACAGCAACAGCAATGACAGCAGCAGCGGCACCATCACCGGCCTCGATGCCACCCTGAACTCCACCGGGCGCAGCAATTCGCCGCTCGATCTCAAGCCGGTGCCAATCGATGAGGATCTGCTCTTGCACATTAAGGACGAGCCGCTCGACGGTGCCCTCGACTCGAGTTCCTCGCTCGACCAGGACGGACCGCCGCCGCACAAGCGCTGCTTTGCGCTGCCCAACATTGCCACGCTGATGACGCCCACCGGTCCGACGGGTTCGCTGCAGACGCCCATCTCGGGCACGGCGCCGCATAGCTTTGGCAGCTTCCCCACCACCATCAGCAACATCAGCAGCATCCACAACGGCCCCACACTTAACACTCTGAACAAGATGCCCAAGGAGCGGCCCAACACGCTGGCCGTCCAACGGCCCTTCGGCGGCCAAATGCAGCTGAGTGTGAGCGGCGGCAAGGCGCCCACGCAGATACAGGGTGTGCCCATCCAGACACCGTCGACGGGCACCTTCAACTTTGACTCCCTGATGGATGGGGGCACTGGCCTGACTCCCGTCTCGGGTCCGCTGGTGCCCAACTGCTCCTCGCAGAACAAGCATCCGCTGGAGCTGCCCACGCCCACAACCGAGCCGTCCAAGTTGGTCAGCTTATAACCGGTATAGGGCCGGTGGCGGAGGCCGACGCACGGCGCTAACAAAGTCAGAATTAAGTTAAGTTTTCTACGTTATAATGAATGAACTAAATTGTATCTACACTTACAAAGGATGCGGATGCGGAGGCGGATGCGGAAGGGAGCGCTGAAATCAACAAACATTTTGCTACTTCTAACGATGTTCCGTTCTTCTTTTTGTAAACGTAAATCTGTAACGAATATTTCGTAGGCCTCCACCCGCCTTGCTGAGGAGGGTACTCTTGTTTTCCGTTAACTTTAATGTTTTTGTATTATTATCTTTATTACGTTTAATTTATGATTTTTCTACGAGTATGTCTTTATGCCGGAGGAGTGTTTTGTGCAATTTTGAAACCATTTTCATTTGCGTGTTATATTTTCCAAAAATATACATACATAGACAACCGATAACAGATCGGATTGGATCGATAGATATCGATGGATTTAGCGTGTTGTATGCCTGACATTTTTCAACTTGAGCCGCAAGCGGCCAAGCCGGAAAATGCAAACCGATACGATTAGTAGATGGAAAGGGATTGAAAGGGTCGAAGGATGAAAGGAAGGAAGGATGCGTTGTGATATTTATTATAAAAACAGATAAACAAAAGTAGAAAGAAAGCAAACAAAAGAATTAAACGAAACGAAAAGCGTGTAATGAAAGGAACTAAGCCGGTTTTAAAATTGTACATTTAAACGAAAGAAAATATTGCGTAAAAAATATAAATCTATATTCAATACAGAAGATGAAGAAATACAAACAAACTACATACAATGCCTTGAGAGAGAATTAAGAAATGCAACAACAAATTTATATAAAAATATTATACTAAATGTATGTTTAAAACTTAAACAATAAACGCGTTGATTATAGTACTACGATGAAGGATGATGCCAGTTTTATATTGAAGCCGTAGCACATGTGAGACAATGAGATGAGATACAAAACAAATGAAAAAAAAAGAAAAAATATTGTATACTTATTGTAGTACGACGATTACTCTGTAAGCCTGCAAGCAGTAGAAGAGCCCAAATATATTTTTACTAAACGCAACGAAAGCGCTATTTTCAAATACAATTTATAAGAAACAACAAAAAATAATGACAAAGCAAAGCAATTATTTAATATGTAATTAATGTATTATGCAAAACTGATTAAACAGACAAAAAAACCGAAACAAAAACACACACACACACACACACAAAAATCGATTATAATATTATATAGAACGTAATGCTATTTCAACAATAGATCAGAATCAGGTAAAAGAATATTGATTGGCCCTTGTGTGGCAATTATGTTCGAACTTTTCTACATTTATCCAAAAACACACTACACACACACACACATAATAAATTGATCAACAGGAAACTTTAGGCAGAGATACGATGCACTTATAAGGCAGAAAATCCCACACACACACACACACGTACACCCACAAACCAAAATTGACAAAAAAAAGAAAGAAATCAAATAAAACTACCGAAAAAAACCTAAAAAGAAAACCAAAAAGTTTGTGCATCCAATTTATTCTGGAAACCAAAAGTAATTCTCAGATGACTTGCAAATGGGTTTGCCAGTCCCTGCTGGACGGGGCCTGATCGGCAGGTAACACTGGTCAGGTAAATTAGGGTGGCCCAAAAAGAAGGAGAGTTACAACACAGCCATTAAGTCATTAGCAGGAGAATGCACTCATTTGAATATGATTTAGTTTCGTTGTGTATATGAAACACAAGACACAAGTGCATTAAATGGTCTGTTAAGGACCAGTCTAAAGCGGCAGGTAAGCAGCAGCGGCAGACCAGCGTTCCTCCCGTCCATTAAGCCACAGATAATGGTTACATACGTATGTACGTACGTACGTACATATTGTATCGAGTATACATATATTCATTTTCGGGTTTGCCTGGTTTGCATTATTTCCAGAATTTCAGCGTCTTTGTTTCAGTTATACGAGAGCTGGCGCAATGAGCAGTAGCCACCTTTTACGCGCCCTGCGACGCACATTGGGCCTGGGCCGTCACCAGCTACCGGTTGATGGCCGCAATGTAATACTCATCACCGGCTGTGATTCGGGCTTGGGGTAAGCAATTGGGATCATTATTTTACAAAATGAATAGCCGTTTCTCTCGCAGCCACTGCCTGGCTGTCTACTGCCACAATGTGCTCTCCATGACGGTCGTCTCCTGCTGCCACAACCTCAAGTCGGATGGGGCACGCCTGCTCCAGCAATTGAGTTCGCGGATGCACACCCTGGAGTTGGATCTGCTGCAGCCATGCTCCATACGGCTGGTGCAGGACAGACTTCAGGAAATACTGGCGGAGGATTCGAGCTACCAGCTGACGGCTCTCGTGAACAATGCGGGCGTGATGTGCTTCGGGGAGTTCGAGTGGCAGGTGCCCGACCAAATTGAGATGCAGATCAATTGCAATCTCCTGGGCACCATGCGATTGACGCGCCAGCTGTTGCCGCTGCTGAGACAGCAGCGGGGACGGATCATCAACGTGACCAGTCACTGTGGACTGCAGGCCTTGCCCGGCCTTGCTCCCTATGCCGCCTCGAAGGCGGCCCTGCGCTTCTGGACGGACTCCTTGCGCATCGAACTGCAGCAGTATGGCATGGAGGTGGTTAACTTTATACCCGGCTCCTTTGTCCTGGACAGCAACATAGCGGCACGCCAGCAGCAGCATGCGCAGCGGATGCGCGAAGGTTTCAGCGCGGAGCAGCATGCCCACTACGATGTCTACTTTGAGCAGTTCAATGGATACCTGAAAATCGTGTCCGGCTACAAGGCGCCCAACCAGCTGAAGGATGAGATCCTGCTGTCCAAGTTCAAGGATGCCCTGACGAGCACACAACCATCGGCGCTGTACATACACGAGCCCTGGCGATATCGTGTGTATCGTTGGCTCTTTTGTATTTGTCCCACGCCGCTCGTGGACTGGCTTACGCTGCGGTTCTGTGCGATGCCCACATATGAAACAAGCGGCGCGAAGATTGGGTAGTTGGTAGGTAGTCTAAACATTTACTGGAGCACATTGAGATACTTGGCTAGGGCTGTGGCTAATAAAATTGAGTAAAATGCACGCAGGGGTCTGCCTGTCGGTCCTGGCCTCTCCTCTCCTCTATGTCCTGGAATGGGTCACAAACGCGAACATGCACCTAGTATACATACATAATATAACACACATCATACAACAAAACGAAAACGAAATGTAAACACAATCACAGAATGGAGGTGGTTTAGTAGCCGGTGCTGCGGCACCTCTCGAAGACCGCATCATTGAGCAGCTGGAACCACTCGCTGGCATATGTAGAGTCCTCTGCGGTACGGAAAAGCAATAGCTTTTCTTGCGTCGGCAGTGGCGAGGACAGATAGAAGCTGATGGCCGTTTCCGTTAGCTCCGCGTGGTAGTTCTTGAGCGCCCACTCCAGCAGACGTAGGCAGTTGTGGGCATCCAGGCACTGGACGAGACGCTGCTGCAAAATGACCTCCAACTCGGGTATAATATACACGCGAGACATCTCGAATGCTTGAATCAGGGCGAAGTAATTTGGCTGACTCAAATGCTGCTCGTGGCAGCCAATTAAATGCAGGAAGTAGCGCAGACCGCAGGCCGTATAGTCCTGCAGCTGAATCTCGCCGTGATGGCCCTCGCGGAAGTCACTGTTGAGCATCCTGTTGAAGACCTCACTGCTCTCGCACAGCAACTGCTTGTTAAAGCCAATACTGAGTGTGTCAGCGCCTTCACTGCTCACAATGAATCGCATATCGCAGTTCTCGTGCATTGGCGTCGAATCATTTAACTGCTGAGTGCAGATGCCAGCTGTGCCGTCCGCAGGTTCGGCTTCGGGCAACGAGATGCCCAGAGTATACCGTGACATGGATGTGACAGCATCAGCTGCCTCATCCGCATACAGATCCTCGCTTTTTTTGCGTAGCAGCAGCTCAAAGAGCAAGTTCAAGGCATTGCCGTCATAGAGAAACTGATAAAGAAGACGGGGGCTCTTGATGATGTATGCCACGGATATGGCAGCACGTTGCTGGGCATTCGAATCGTCGCAGCGCAAGAGTCGTACCAGCTCCTCTTTGCCATAATTCGATTCGCCCACATTGGTAAGCGTTTCCAGAAATGCAAATCCATCTTTGCGCATCTACAAAAACAGATAAAGAGATGCGGTTGCGGTTGCGGTTGTGTGCGAATATTGCTGACTAAGATGTACCATACCTCTTCCACTTTTGTGAGCTGATACAGTTGATGGACCACGCCATGTTTGATGATCTGGGCAAAGAACTGGCTCTCTCTGAAAGAGAGAGAGAATACGTTTTAATAAATTGTTTACTGTATGGCAGATATTTCACTTACAGCAGAATATTTGTCAGGGCATTGGCAAAGTTATTGTTTGCACCAAACAAATTGATGGCTCTTATGAGCGTATCCAGCGTCTCCGGCTTGCCCAGCTCCACTCGCTTATTCAACATCAAGGTAATGCGATACAGAAGATTCTCAATGATGTCTATGGTGTCGCCTGCCTGATTCCGGAATTGAGACATCAGCGGAGGCACATCTGAGCTGAGTTCTTCAAAGTCTTCCTTGTCGGACAGCGTGTCGTCAATGGGCTCGGTACCGTCGTCAATTAACTTTAAGATATCCAAGACACTCGAGGCCTGTGCACGATTGGCGGCTATGCGTCGCTCTCGTGTATCATTGTTGGCGGTGGAATTGTCATCTTCGTCCTCATCGTCGCTGCAAGCTGGCGAATAGTTCTCATCGTCATCGTTGGCCAAAAAATTCGAGGATGGGGACATGCTGCGCGAGCTGCAAGGGCTGGTGGTGCGATACGAGCGCGGCGAACTGCTGGGCGAGTCAAAGTCCGCGGAATCAAGAGTTTTCGCAAACTGCAAAGTGAAATAAAGTAAATAATGCGTATGATGGATTACATTTAAGGATAACCACCTTGATTGTTGTTTCCTGTGTGGCTAGTTCGGAAATTTTACGCTTCTTTCCACCCTGCAGTCGCTCCTCGCGGCGACGCTTATGATGCTCATCATCGCTGACCAGATAATCGTTCAGTTCCCTCACCAACAATGGAACCAGACCCTCATACAGCAACAGCTCCATGCTCAAGTTGTCATACTGAAAGTTGTTAAAGATGTGAAAAAGCGATGAGCGCTCGCTCTGCGAGTGCGAGTCCCGGATCATGGCCACCAGCTTGCGCAGAGCTCCACAGCGACGGATTTTCGAGCGACTACAGGCATCCGTGGACAGCGTCGATACAATGTTAATGCAATGCCGGCTCTCACTCTCCGACAGCGGCTTGGCCATGTTAACAGCCATGAGCATCTCGCAGGCAGCCACAATGGCATCCGCCGTACTCAGCATGTAGAAGGCGCAGGGATCCTTGCAGAAGTTTGAAAGAATCTTCAATGCTGATGCTCGCTGGTCGCTGTCCTCCTTGGCAAAGTAAACAATCGATGCCAGCGAAGTACTGCGCGAGACGGGCTAAAAACAAAAGTAGATTGTATGAGTATTCATTCGGGATACAGATTCTGATTGGGACACACCTCCCATGCCTTCATGCCGATCGGTTGGGCAGACAGCAAGACAAGACATTTCAGTATCTCGTGCGCCAGCTCGATGGCTTCGTTTTCCTTGGGCAGCACATAGTCGCAGTTGCGCGTCGAGTACTTCAACATCTGATGGTCGAAGATATCGCTCCGCACACCCTCCAGATTGCGGGCCACCTCCTCAAAGTATTTCTCGCGATGCTGGTTCCGCTTCAGGCCCATCAGCGTCGACACCTCAATGTCCGGCTGGATTGGCGGCTCCTTGGGCGCTTCGGTGTTCTTCATGACACCCACAAAAATCCGCATCATCTGCAGGAATCCGTTTGCAGCCAAAAAAGGCTTGAGGAACTGAGTGCTGACCAGCAGGAAGCGGCAAACGCGGAATGCCATTATTCGAGTTTGAACAGAACTTGTTGATTCAATAATGTGGCAAATGGCCGGAGCAATCGCCGCATATTGAACGTTGAGGAACTGCGATACCTTCTTGTTCTTTGCCAGATTTCCCAGCATGCGGCAGGCGCGGCATTGAATCACAGGATTGGGTATGGTCTTCAAGATAGTAACCAGCGGGGAGATTACTTTGCACTCGACAGCCTGCAAGGGATGCCTATTAGAATGGTTTTTCAAGAGACTGTGGACGGTCTTACCTCAATGCAGGCCTGCTCATCCGTACAGCAGTTTCCCAATATACTCAGAACCACTTCCATTATCTTCTCATTCAGCTTGGTGATCAGACGAACCTTAAAAAGCAAATGCGAAATTCAAATAAGTCAGGCGACTATGTTCAGTTCGTGTAAAACTTTTAGTAGCTCTCAAACCTACCATTATGGGAACGCCACCAGCAGTACGAAACAAAACTATTCCATCCTTGTCTTTCACCAGATCTGTGCGCAACTTAACCAGGCATTTGTATACAACAATTCGATCTGTTGAACTTTTGAGGACATTTAGCATGCCCTCCACCTGCTCCAAGGACCAAAACATTGGATTTTAATTATTTATTTTTGCTTTTTATGCTTTATTTCAGGGCTGGAGAAACATACATAGATGAAAATATCGATGTTATCGATGGGTGTATCGATAATTTCGTTGATAATTGTTTCATCGATAGTTTCATTCGATGTTTCGTTCACTGCTCCGCAGTGTGGCCGTGCGCTCTGCCAGAAAATCCCACAAGGCGCGAAATTTAAAGGGTGATTTTGAAAATTCGCCCTCGCCCACCCAACTTCTAAAAGGAAAATATACAAAATATGGTAGATATAAAAGGAAAATGATTCGATAATTATTAATGATAATGATTATAATTAATTAAAAATAAATTATTAATTTGGATCGAGGTCGTCGAAATAGTCGAAAGATCCTGCCACCAGGAGTTTATCCTTGCCGTTGGCGACACCGACTCTGCAGCCAAAGGCGACCAAAAAAGTTTTCTGTTAACAGAATTTTTATGTTTTTGAATACTCTTTTTGTTTGCATATCGGATATACATTTTTCCCCGATTGTCTTTGAGGTAGTCTTCCACCCTTTCTCCGGGAAAGATACGCAGCAGCTCTTCCTCAAGAGTTCGGCAGTCCTTGAGGGAGAGCTGCTGTGGTTGAAGCAAGGCCTTCCGGTGATGGCGGTTGCACCATGGATGCTGCTGATGGTGTTTCCGCGGATACCGGTGGGCGTGGGACACTGCTGGCCGACTCCAAGACCACGTGTTTCCCATTTAAACGGACCGTGGCGTTCTCCGTGGCTCCCAACTGGAACCGCAGCGCAAAGTCCAGTGCCTGATCAACACTTTCCAACTGCATATAATATTTATGCCCGTTGTTGCTTTTTATTATCAATCTGCGACAGGTTAAAAATTATTAATATTAAATTAATTCCGCTACAATACAATACAATTCCACTACTTCATCGTGGTTTATTTTGCGTTCGAGGAATGGGGCCTCGGAGTGCCTTAAGTGCCGTTGCTTCTTCGTCTTTGTCCTTTTTTGTCAAATTCTTTCATGCCACAGGACCGCTCCGAAGACGAAGCACCACAAAAAGGATTGCGCATTTTATACCCGTAGAGTAAAAGGGTGGTAAAAGTGGATGTGTGTAACAAAGAGAAGGAATAATTTCCGACCCTATAAAGTATATATATTCTTGATCAGCATCAATAGCCGAGTCGATATAGCCCTGTCTGTCCGTCCGTCTGTTCGTCTGTCCGTCTTGTTCGTCGCCCATTGCTCGAAGGCTAAAAGAGATAGAGCAACCAAATTTTGTTTCCACACTGAAAAAGATCATATCTATCAGCGATCCAAATCTGAATCGGATCGGATCATTAATATAGCCACAATAGAGAAAACCATCCGAATAAACTTCGCTCACTCTCGCTCGCACTCACACAAAAATGAGTCGATTTGGTTTTTGTATTTTGTGTCGCCTGGATCTCAGAGACTATAAGAGCTAGAGCAACCAAACTTTCTGTCCACACTCCTGTGATACCAAACCGAAACAAGTGTTTTTCAAAATTTCGCCCCGCCCCCTTCCGCCCCACAATTTTGAAGATAGGAAAAAACGAAAAATGCAATATCGTAGAGAATGACCATATCTACCAGATTCCCGAATTTGGTTTAGATCGGATAATTATTGTAGCCACAATGATCAAATGAATTTTCAGCAGCGGGAATATCCCGCGTCCTTTCAGCGTTTCCCCGCGCCCGATTCCAGCGTAACTCATTAATGGCGTTGATTGTCCCTACAGAATCTCCCTCTCGCTCACACACTGCTCATATATTCTGCCTCGTGCAGTGTATGTGTGTTGTTGTGAGAAAAGATGTAGATGATGTAGATGTAGATGACAATGTAGCAAAAAAAAAAAAAAATGTAAAATGTAAAAACTGATAATACATTTAAAAATTGCACATAAATCACATGTGACTGAGTACGCACTCTAAAAGTAA
The DNA here is from genome assembly GCA_009664405.1 of Drosophila bifasciata. Lineage (NCBI taxonomy): Eukaryota > Metazoa > Arthropoda > Insecta > Diptera > Drosophilidae > Drosophila > Drosophila bifasciata. The sequence goes on from CM019044.1 coordinate 11,627,680, forward strand.
AGTCGCGTTCACAGCGTTTACGTTCTTTCTCGTTTCTGTAATATTTTATATATAGGGTTTTTAATTCCTTTAACTCAGCGTAACTGTCTTCCGCCTCGCAATCGTACGACTGGTCGCACCAATCAAGCGAAGATAATTTTTCGGCACATCATAATCGAAACATCATTTGCCCAGACATAAAAATGTTTGTTGCAAAATTTTCCCAAATGATCTATTTGACTACTCTCATACTTTTTGATTCAAGTGTAGCAACATTAGAGTGGAAAAAAAGCCATACCAACTTTACCCGCAGTTGGTCTTCAAAAAAGCCAGATTTGACGGGAAAAAAGCGGAATCGGCAGCACTGCTTAAAACAATGTTTTCAACTGTTGAAATAAAGCGGGGTTATGTGGGTTAAGTTCGATCGATCGCCAGATTGCGTGAAAACACATAAAGAATTACAGCTGTAGGAATCAATTAAGAACGTAAGCCGTTCAGAGATAAATGTTAGCTGCCAGAATGCGTTTCGTACAATATTTGCGCAGGGGCGACCTTGCTAAGCGCCTTGGCCTGCTCGCCGACGATCAGAAGTCGCTGGTGGAGCTGGCTGGAGTGGAGGGAGTGCCCAACGATTTGAAGGCGTTAATTGCCCAGAACCCGAACATCGAGGAGCTGGCCCAGAAGGTGCAAAAGCAACCCAAGCTGGCGCTGAATGATGACGTCACTTTGCTGCCACCACTCACCGATCCCGGCAAGATCATTTGCATAGGTAAGTAGCGATGAAGTGGAATGAAACTCTGTTCTAGAGGTGATAACGTATTGTGGAAATTTCCATAGGATTGAACTACCAGGACCATTGCGATGAGCAGAACAAGCCGGCGCCCAAGGAACCGATGTTCTTCAGCAAGTTCAACAACGCCCTGGTGGGGCCCACAGACAATGTGATAGCCCACAAGGCGAGTGACGTATGTAGAGTGACAGATAACCTCCGATAACAGAAGAATACAAGTGGAAAAAATTCCATGTTAATCTTGGCAGAAAATCGACTGGGAGGTGGAACTGGTCTGTGTCATTGGCAAGGTTGCCAGCCATGTGCCCAAGGATCAGGCAATGGACTATGTCTTTGGCTACACCATCGCCCAGGATATCTCGGCCCGTGACTGGCAGAAGGAGCGCAATGGCGGCCAGTTCCTGATTGGCAAGTCGATGGACACTTTCCTCCCACTGGGACCCGCGGTGGTGCACAAGAGTCTGGTCAAGAACGTGTACGATCTGAACCTGAAGACATGGATCAATGGCGTTGAGAAGCAGAACGGCAACACGTCCAATCTGATCTTCAAGCTCGACGATGTAATCAATAGATTGACCCAGACAATAACCTTGCTGCCTGGCGATATAATCGTCACGGGCACCCCCAAAGGCGTGGGCATGCACCGCAATCCGCCAGAGTTCCTCAAGGCGGGCGATGTCATCAAAACGGAGATCGTTGGTCTGGGTACAATGACCAACAAGGTTGTAGCTCCCTGAATACATGGTGATTCCCGTGAATTGTTATAATTGTTATGTGTGTAACGAAATAATTGCATTTAATCAAGAGTTAGACTTTGAATGGCTGCGATTTGGTGGCAAAGTACTCGTCGCGCTTGTGGTACGGGGCATACGGATCGTCGATGTAGTGCTTGGGGCGGCGCCAGTAGTTTGTGACCATCTTGTCCAGCAGCCAGCTCTGGGTGGCATTGGTGAAGACATGCTGGCGTAGTCGGCGCCGCAGGGCGTTGGACTTCTTGAACAGCTTCTTCTGGCGACCGGAGTGTGTACGGATCCAGGCGCCCCAGTCGAGACGCTTGAAACGCTTCAGCACTGCCTTCACCGTCTTGCGTTTGCCCTTGATGAGCGAGAATTTGGTGACGCTGCGTACGGGCGGCGGTGATCCTGCAGTTCCCAGAGCGGGCAGTTGAAGGAGCTGCAACGAGGCTGGTGCTAGAGTATGGGCGGACAGGAGGCTGGGCTTCTGAATTGTTGTCATTAGCTGGCCAAAACAGGCACGTTGTGTCTGCTGCACCAGCGGCGCCACCGGCGGAATGCGACACACGCCGCGCAGAGCTATAAATCGAACCAAACATTAAAATTAACGCGTGTATAACAAATGAGATGTATCGGAATTACCGCCTGTGAGTAGTGTTCGCAGCATTTTCGTTGGTTAATTCAGAAAATCGACAATTTAATGGCCAATTTTCCTTTCTTCCGTTCCGTAATTCGTCGCGTAACACCAATTCAATCAGCTGTTTGCCAGTCACAACGAAGGATGCCGTTAACTGTAAATAGTATCCCTTTTCGGCAAATATTTGATTTGATTTGATGTCAATACTAAAATAAGATTAAAAAATATATTTTAGTACTGCCGCGAAAATTATAAGAGCAACATTTTAAATCGTGTTCAGTCTTGTGCTTCTCTGCCGCCGCTTGCCATTCACCAACCGACGCGAACACCCCGAGCAACCAGAGTATTGTTGAACGTTGCGAGAGAATCGGGCAGGAAAAATTATTCACGCCGCCGGCCATAAAACTGGAGCAGGGGCACAGCTAGAGCGAAATTAAACAAAATTCTATAATCAAATCATGTATCGGCTAGCGGTTCGAGATCAGTGCAAGTGCGCCTTGCAGGTGAGTTATGTGATAACATTGACGAAAATCAATCGTCACGTTGCCCCGCACCGACCGTGCCGTTGCTCCAACCCGCTCCCCGCACACCTACTAGAAAGCCAATTGCAAAATATACAAGAAGCGCTGGTTATGTCATCTACCAAATGCAGGAAATATGCGAAAATGTCCAAAATTCCAGTTGAACTCTGATACAGCCGGACTTGGCGAGGCCCTGGGTGGGCGGAAGGGGCTGGTCACGCGACGTGAACGTGCTAGAAGTAACGAAATAGCTATATAGTACCTCTTGCCCACTACTTTTGTTTCTATTAGCGCTCCCTGCAAACAACAACAAATGGCAGGCAGTACAGCAGCAACAACAACAGCAGAAGGGAAGGAAGCAGCAGCAGAGGTGGACAAGAAAATGGACATGGTCTACCACCGCCGCCGCCACATATGCGGGAAGCTGGCTTCGGCAAGTATCTGGTCTTGATCGCGCCCCTAGCTGCTGTCGGCGGTGTAATCACGTACGCCAAGTGAGTATCCGTGTAAACCTTACTCCTGTGTGAACCTCAATTCAGAGGCCTATTGCCTGCAGGTACGACGATGACTTCCGAAAACTGGTGGAGAACAAGGTGCCCGGGGCCGAGGCGGTGATCAAGGTGGCGCTTCAGGAGGAGCCACCATTCAAGGGAATCACGCAGAGTGTCAACGAACAAATCGACAAGGTGAAGTCTGGCTACGACACGGTCAGCTCCTCAGTGAACTCTGTGACCTCCAAGGTGACGGGTCTGTTTGGTGGTGGCAGTGGCAGCAGCAGCGACAAGCCCAAGAGTCCAGAGCCCAAGGTCCAGCCTCTGAAGAGTGAAGCAGCCGAGGCCAAGAAACCTACCGCCGCGCCAGTAGCGAAAACTGAAACGAAAACTGCCAAACCTGCAGCTGCTCCAGCACCGCCAGCTGCCGTACCCAAGGCGGCCCCCCAGCCTCTGCCCAAGGAGATCGGCGAGCTGGAGAAGGCCATTGAGCTGTCGGCCAAGCTGGCAGTCAAGGAATACAATGCTGCCATAGCCGTGCTCAAGGGGTGACTGAAAAAAATCACTGGGAATGTTCCATTTTGAGGCTGATTAATTTTACTTTGCAGCTTTAATGAGGATGTGCGTCGCGTGGTCGACAGGGCTGTGGAAACGGGTGAGAACACGCTCTGGACGACCCTGAGGAATCGTGCCAGTGCCCGGGACACAGCCGTTGCCACAGCAGAGCGAGCAGCGCGCGAGGCTCAGGAGAAGATTGGTAAAAAGTGAAATGATGAAATAATTTTGTATCAAATGAAAGACAGCTCTCTCTTTTCTGTATAGTGGCCTGTGAGATTGCCCTGAGCGGAGTGGCCACGGCAGAGAACCACAAGAAGGTGGAGACTGTGCGCAACAAGATCAAGAAGTTGGTGGATCACATTGCCAACGTCAAGGATGAGCTGTATAGGCACAAGGATACGGCCAGTGTGTCGGACAAGTACTGGCGCAATGTGGAACAGGCTCGCAACTATTTCATCGATGAAATCGAAGCCATCTTCCCCGGCCTTAGGCTCGCCGATAAGAAGCTCAATCTCTCCAAGGAGGATCTTGATCTCTTCATTCTCCACGCCTACACCCATGTCCTGGCCTACCAGAAGGAGCTGCAGCGCCTGCAAACCGACGGGGAGCTGCGTCTCAAGCGAGCCATCGACTCGGTGCGTGGGGACAACGATTCGGAGGCCCTGCGCGCCCAGCTGGACTACCACCTGGAGGCGGAGCGCCGCAAGCTGGCCGTGGAGAACCAGAAGAAGATCTTCCACATCCATGCCGAGTCCGATAAGCAGCTGCGTCTGCAGCTCAAGAAGCAGGCCGAGGCCCATGCCGATCACATCAAGGACATTGTGGCCCAGCGCGAGTCGGATCTGACGCGCAGCTTCAAGCGTGAGCTGGATGACAAGCTGGCCACTGAGAAGGCCAACTACAAGCTGCAGCTGGCCACGATGCTGGGCAAGTTGCGCGGCATGGATGCTGCCCTAGCGGGTGAGTTTTTCACGATGCGAAAGTTGTGGGGTATCTTGGGCTGGGGTTTGGCTAGATCCCTGTTGGCCTGCTAGAAATATAAACTTGTTTAATCCCTTGAATCATGCTGCGCTTGTGTAGAGATAGAGGACGAGTTTCAAGGTATACTTTACCCACAGCTAATCCGCCTTAAGCAAGCTTAAGCTTTAAATTATCTACTGACCCACTTTGGTTTCCTTTTTCGCAGACCGCGCCGATGCCGAGCGTACGGCCAACCAGTCGCAGGCCTTGTGGGCTGCCTGCCAGGCCCTGTGGGCTTCTGTCCGCAATGCCACCCCAGGCGTGAGCTACAAAGACAAGCTGCGTCCACTTAAGAACGAGATCAATGCCATTGCCAAGGTGTCAAGTAAGTTTCAATCCACTGAACTAAATCCGTTTTTTCTTATGGGCAAACCTTTCGCAGAGGGCGACGAACTGGTGGCAGCCGTTTTGCAGAGCATGCCACAGGAGGCACAAGAGCGCGGCGTCTATCCCGAGGATGCGCTGCGTGAGCGTTTCCTTAGCGTGGAGCGTGTGGCCCGAAGGCTAGCCTTGGTGCCTGAGGAGGGAGCTAGTCTGCCCATCTATGTGCTGTCTTATCTGCAATCGATCTTTATCATGCGAGCCGATAATCCCATATCCACGGACGAACTCGATAACAAACCCTTCGACTACAGTAAATTGGACACCTATGATATACTGAACAGGGCCAGGTGAGGCGATCTTCGGACTCTCTTTGACCACTGACCACTGATTGCATCTGTGGTGTTTCAGGTACTACGTGGATCGCAGCAACTTTCTGCTGGCCCTTGAAGTACTTGAACCTGCTCCAGGGTGCGCCTCGCAAGGTCGCCGGCGAATGGATGAAGGAGGTTCGCCTCATGCTGGAGATGCAGCAGGCGGCCAACACACTGATGTCCCATGCCGCTGCCAGCGGTCTTCTGTATTTGTAGATTATGTTCCCCACCCTCTACCCACATCCGATTTGATTTGATTTTAGTTCAGGAGCTAAAGAGGATAGCGGATAAAGATAAAGAAGATGCAAAGCAATATGTAAAATTCCTACAAGAGAACACACTTTCAACAAAAGATCACGTATATATACATATATTTGTAAACGATTGTTTTAGCTTCAATTATACCAATTATATTTAGATAAAGGACACGAGTCTTAGGATCCGTAATGTGGGGGCCCATTAGATGCAGTTCCCCTCTTTGGGAAATCAAACAACACCTAATCGAGACAAATATATTTGTTTTATTCCATAAAGGTTATCTTAATTATTTTATAAATCTATCAATCGCTTCAGAAACATCATATAGCCTTTTGAAATTCTATAAATTCCCCTTAGAAAATATGTGTATTTAGGCCATAATTTCAAAATTTCCCGCCAACGCCACGCAGCCGATAGTCGCTTTTGTGCAACCCTTCAGCTATCGAGCTATCGGTTTTGCCATTTCGTTGCTTCAGCCCTGGCGTGTCAATCAGCTGGTCGATTGGTTTTATTGAAATTTTCGGTTGCAAAAAAAATATCCACGAACATTTCGCGTGCGTTAGCTTTTTGTCAATTTAAAATTTACCCACACAACTGTCGTAACGCAAAAGCTAACGAGCAACATGTCAATGCTGGCCAGAACCCTAGGACGCACCGCCTTGCAGGTAAACCTCCCCCGCTTCGAGCGAGCTCTTACATAAACACTTGGGCCAGCAGCAGCAGGCGTCGATTCTGCTTATGCTGCGGTGGCTGCTGGTGCCACTGGCAGTGTGTGCGAATGTCAAGATGCCCGTATTTGAGGTTATAATCCTAGCCAGAAGATTGGCTAACTCTTTAATTTTCGTTGAAACATCCTTAGGTGGCGGCTGCACGTGGTGTACACACCTCATCGACCCTCAATGAGGTTCGTACTGGACACAAACTAAAGGATGCCACCTATGGAGCCAACAGAACAACCTGTACACTGATTCCCGGCGATGGTGTGGGTCCTGAGATCGTCTATGCCCTGCAGGAAGTCTTCAAGGTAAACCTCTGACCTTGTCCCCTCTTTAAACAATATTTGCTATCCAAGTATCCCATTTCGTGCATAGGCAGCCAATGTGCCCGTAGATTTTGAGTCCTACTTCCTGTCGGAGATCAACCCTGTATTGAGTGCCAAGCTTGAGGATGTGGTGGCCTCCATTCAGAAGAACAAAGTGTGCATAAAGGTGGGTTCTGTTCCTGTTAAATCCTGTAGATATCAATGCAGATTGTTGCATTATTTCCTTGTTTATCGCAGGGCATTCTGGCCACTCCTGACTACAGCAATGTGGGCGACCTGCAAACCCTGAACATGAAGCTGCGCAACGATCTGGACCTTTACGCCAATGTGGTGCATGTACGTAGCTTGCCCGGCATCAAGACGCGACACACCGACATCGACGTGGTCATCATCCGTGAGCAGACCGAGGGCGAGTACTCGGCGCTGGAGCACGAATCGGTGCCCGGCATTGTGGAGTGCCTGAAGATCATCACTGCCAAGAAGTCGATGCGCATTGCCAAGTTTGCCTTCGACTATGCCACCAAGAACCAGCGCAAGAAGGTCACCGCCGTGCACAAGGCCAACATCATGAAGCTGGGCGACGGCCTCTTCCTGAGGTGTTGCGAGGACGTCGCCAAACTGTATCCCCGCATCCAGTTTGAGAAAATGATCGTGGACAATACGACCATGCAGATGGTGTCCAATCCGAATCAGTTTGATGTGATGGTAACCCCCAATCTGTATGGTGCCATTGTGGATAACCTGGCCTCTGGCTTGGTGGGCGGTGCTGGTGTGGTCGCTGGTGCCTCCTACTCAGCGGAAACGGTGGTGTTCGAGCCTGTAAGCCTACCCTGATGATTTTGTTTCATGATAATGATTTGATTTTATGTTTCTTAGGGTGCACGTCACACCTTTGCCGGTGCTGTGGGCAAGAATGTGGCCAATCCAACGGCCATGATGTTGTGCGGCGTGAAGCTGCTGCGCCACATCAATTTGCCCACCTACAGCGAGGTCATTTTCAATGCCATCAACAAGGTGCTCAACGACGGAAAGGTGCGCACCAAGGATCTGGGCGGACAATCCACCACAATGGACTTTACCCGCGCCGTCATTGCCAATTTGCACTAGAGATTGGACCCAGGCAGAAATCGATCCGCACAGGACTTCAACTCCTCAGCAAACAGGCAACAACATTGGGCCCCCAAGGCACGCACTTACTACATAGACAATAGACAGTTTTCCTTTTTGTGTGTTGTTGCCGCAGCGAAATTTGATTTGTTAAAAGATGATAAGATTTGCATTCGTTATTAGTTTCTCCCTTCCTCAGTATGCTGTTTCCTTATTTGTAACCCCAAGCCCCCCCTCCCATGTTTTTCAATGAGTATTATTTCTGGCGAATATTTAAGTTTAGTCCAATACCTGCCTCAGCCCCCTCCCGTCCTGTTTTTCCCTTAGTTTTTACCGATTGGCCTATTGATCCGTGATTATGCTGTAATTATGTATTATTTTTTACCCTACCCCCCAGCAAATTGTTACAAGAATAACCAGAGATGACATCGCTTAAGCAATTTAAGTGATAGCAATGCGCTTTGAGTGGATGGGGGGTACTCCCCCACCCCGCCCACTCTAATCGAAGCTCCCAAATAGAGCACGAGAGATATATAACAATAAATTCAAATCTAAATTAATTATTATTTAAATGCCATTGTGTCAGTTTTGAGAGCTGTCTAAATTTTAAGTAAAACAAAGAAACAAACAAAAAAAAAAAACAAAACTCGAGAGATTCCTGTTTTTAGTGTGTTGCTCTGTGTTATGTCGTGCCAACGGGCAATCAGTGGTGCCCACATCCGGGCTCGTACCGTCCCTAAGCTGACGCCTAAGAGGAAAAGAGTTCAAGCACGGCACAGGCCATGGCACAAGCAGAGCGACGAGCTGTACAAGTACTGTCCAGAGCTTTTGTCGTTGGACGAGCTGCTGATCCGCCAGCTGTTCTACAAATATCACAACTCGCTGAACTCGAACATTTCCAATGCTCCGTACAAGCAGCCGTCAGTAGTTGGAAGGATTTCGAACGTTATAGAGGATAGCTTCATGGACCATTACAGCTCTGCACCGCCACAGGGAGCTTGCGCGAAGCGGCGGGGCCTTCCGCCCCGCGTATCCAGCAGCAGCAGTTGTAGCATCATCAAAAAAGTCTCCAAGATGGAATCCTCTGCGAGTTGTTCTTCGAAGTCGTCCTCCCACCCTTCAAAAGCGTCAAGCATACATTTAGAATTCTCAGCCCGTGATCGTTCGCGTCTTGATTTGAGTTCCTCGTCCCGCTATTCTCAAGTGTCCCACCGTTTGCGTCTAGATGTGAGTACTTCATCCCATTGTTCTAATGTATCGAGGCGTCTGCAGAAGCTGGCCCAGAGCAAGCAGCCGCCCAAGGTTGTGAGTGCCAAGCAGCCCTGGCAACTGACCTGGTCGATGCGGACCTTTCAGCCCAGCGAACGACTCCTGAAATTGGCCTGCAGCAGGATGCCATCTGCAGGGAAGTTTCGCAATCCCTTCCGAGTGCCTCAACGGGCACTGACTTACAAAGGTAAGGAAGAAGAGCCTCAGAGTTCCATAACTGAGATCCAAGATTCATATGATCGTCCTTCATAGCCACTGAGCGCATAAACCTGTTGGCAGTGCCCAGAAAGACAACATCCACTGATGAGGAGCACCTGAAGATGCATTCTCGACCGATTCCCAAAGTACTCCTCGGCCAGCTCACTCCGCGGCTCGAGAACCTAGCCACGCCAAAGCGGCGGCAGGATACCACAATCCGACGAAAGCCCTACACAGTGCGACGGAGGGCAATGCGGGCCAAGCTGACACCACGTCTTGAGAAACTCGCCCAGCCGAGGCAGCAGCGCAGCGGCAGTGGAAGAGAAAGTCTACGTGTCTAATGCCAGGCCACAGTGCACTGGAAATGGAATCGGTATCCCCCACCCCAATCCTGTCCAGTCTCCTGTGACCTGTCATTGACACGATCAAGCATTTGGGAAAAAATAAACTTTTAATCCTAAATGGGAGTTGACCAAACGAATCGAAACGTAGAAAGGCCAAAAAATAAAAATATGAAAGGATGAAGGGATGGATCCTTAGCCGCCCTTGGGCTTGGCCAGTTCGATGAGGCGTGGCGTGGCCTTGGCCTTGAGCGCCGCCGGCGAGATAGCAAACGGATTTTCGCGTATGTGAGTATTCTCGAACTCCTTCGGTTCGGCCAGCTCCTTGATACGGGACGTGGCCTTGTACTTGAGGGCATTCGGGGCGATGGCAAAGGGATCTTCCTTGATGTCCGCCGGCACCGTATTCGCCTCGTGCATCGTGAGCGGCTGAGACATCTCCTTGATGCGGGCACTCGCTGCAAAACAAAGAAATTATCAGAAAGTGACAGAAAGTAGAGGATTATGGTGCTACTCACGTTTGTATGTCAGTGCATTGGGAGCCACCTTTTCGGGATTCTCGTTGATGTGAACATTCTCGCGCTCGTGGTGCTTGGCCATTATCTTGATGCGTTTGGTCGGCTTGTATTTGCGCATAGTTTCCGTTAGCTCCCACTGGGGCTTGACCTCCTCCACATAGCGCTTGGGGCGCGACAGTTTCTTAAGGCGACCCGGACTGATCTCCTTGACTTGTCGTTCCTGTGCGATACGTAAGAAATGTCGAAAGTAATGGAAATTTCATCTTTTACCTCTCTGCCATATCAATGACTTACCGGCTTTGGTGGCTTCGGCACCTCCTTCGGTACTGCCAACTTTGCGAAGAATTTGTTCTGGCGAGCCTTTTGCCTTTTCGTCGTTTTCTTCTTCTTCACTCTGATTACGTGTCATTACGGCGGAGAATAGGGGGATAAATAACAGGCAGGTTAAGAGATTAAGAGGAATGCTTACGGTTTCTTCAGCGGCTGTGTGTTCGTGAGACGACTGTAGAGCGAGAGATAACTGTAGCGCAGCAGCCGATTCAGTATGGATTCGCCGATCGCGTCGCCCGAGCTGAGAGCGAGCTGCCTGCGATTGAGTAGCCGCCGCACTGTGGGCAGTGCCAGCTGCTCCGTGCGCGTGTAGCTCGGCTGATCGGCGTGGACAATCTCGATGGTCTTGCTGAACTGACAGGCGCACTTGGGCACGTAGCGACATTGGCGGCGAATGGGCAGGGCCATCTCCATGATGCGCCGCCGCTTAACGAACATGCGCTCATGGCGACGGTAGAGCTTGGACAGCTCCTTGCCAATGTCCTTCATGAAGCACTCGCCATCATACGGTATGGGATCTTGGATCCGGCAACAATCGGATCGATCTTTGTCCGCCAATGTCAGGCAGGTGGTCAGCTCCGGACTGAGATCGCATTTCAGTTTCTTGATCATGGAAAATCGATTCAAACTCTGTGTGAGATCCGAAATTTAGAAATTTTTAAAAATTTTGTTGTGGTTAAAATTCTTCTATATTTTGAATTCCATCTGGTTTTGTCGAAAGTTGAATTTATCTGATGAATTTCAGCTACATTCACTTGAAGTATTCATTGTTCTAAGGAACAGCCAACTATTCAGTGGAGATTCGGGGGGATAATTAAAGATTTTCAAGTCGGGATTGCTGTGGAATTCGAAATGCCCACCCCAGGTTCCAATTAAAAAATGTCTACGCTTATGTTTTATTAATTTTTATTGACAGTATTCATAAAAATACTGAAAGTATGCTCCAAGTTCACATCGTTACAAGTTAATAGTTTTGTTTTTGTGTCATTTGTGTGTTTGTATTTGCTTTGTCTCCTTGCGATAAGTTGTTCATTTCTTTAGTTTTGGTTTCATTTCGGCCATTATTGTATACCTGCTATGTCGTTTTCTATTCATAATGTTCACATTTACACAAATCGCCAGCCCATCCATTACTTGGTTTTTTTTTTATACTTTTTACAATGATTTTGCCATAGATGCATTTGGTATGGTATTTGCGATAGCTAAACATTTGAAAGGAATCGAAATATTTCCATCTGGTTTTCGTTCTTGTTGTGGCATTCAGCACATCAGCACATTTATTGTTTTGTTGTTTCCCGTCATTGGCTTTGAATATCATTAGTTTTTGGATTTTGATTTTCCTTTGGGGGTTTCCACATTTGTTACGAACAAAATAACTTGGAAATTATAGGGTAAGCATAATATTAATAATAATCTTTATATACTCACATCGAACTTATGCAATACACTCCATACATACATACATACATGTGTATGATCGTACACAAATACATGTGTACTATATAAATTTGAATTTAGCATTTACTAGGTCATTTTAATTGTTGACAAAAATTTGTTCTAATTTGAATTTACTTTTTATTTTTGTTTTAATGGATTAATGGTTTTCTTTTTTGTCCTTTTTGTTTCCTTCTTTCAGAAAATCATACGTTATTTACACAAAACGTTACACCAAAGCGAACGGATAATTTCTCCTACATATTCCAATAATGGTTTCATTTCCTTTTTTTCTTCTTAATTTTCCTTTTTATATTTTTAGCCAAATATCTAGGTATATCTTATACACAAAATTCCACTTTTAGTTGTAATTTCTCCTGCATATCGTATACATTTTTGCCTTATATGTAGAATTTTTACCTTCCGAAATGGGTTTTGCCTGAAGTACTTATTTGATTTTGATTAATTTTTGTTTTTGACACGCTTAAATATATGTATATAAGATGTACATATATGGCTTACCAAAGGTTTTGTGGGGTTCTTTATATGTACATACATATTAATTTTTTTTCATAATTTTGAATGAGTTTTTTTTGAGTTTTTCTTAGTTTTCTTTTAGATATGCCTGAAAATGCTAAAATTTATTTTAATTTTAATTTTTTTTTTGCCGTGTCTTTACATTTTAGTATAATTTACCAGTTGTTTTTTATTAATTTTTAATTTTTGTTATATTTTTGTCATTTGTTGTTTTAAATCATTTATCTTTTCTTTTTTAGTTGGTCCCTGAAGCTGTTTTGAGTTTAGATATAAGATTCCTTTGGCTCGTCCGTGATAGTTACTTCATTTGTTTATTGATTTTGGGTATACGCCAAAACAGTTTTCGAAAGTCTTGAGAGTCAACTAAAGAACTGAATATTCGAAATAATGATCAATCAACTGAAAGAAATGCTGTTTCAATTGCCTTTGCTTGTTGCTCTGCTTGTTCTGTTGGTTGTTCTGATTGTTGTAGTGTGTGCCAATTGGTTGTTTGCTGATCTTTTGCATGTGAAAATGGAGAAAATACTGGCCTTGTTCGCATGTCAGGGAGAGTCTCCCATTATGGCCAATATTTACTTTGGGCTATTGTTAAATTCATTGTTGTTTTTCATTCTGTTCTATTCGTTTAAATCTATTGCATATAATGGTAATAGATATCTGGTTGCAGTTGTTAGACTGTGCTTAATTTTCTATAGCATATTACACTTATTTTGTATTCTGTAATTGTGTTTTGGTTTTCTCATTGTTTAAATATGAAATAAAAGCCTCCTGTGGTGGTTAGAAAAATGAATTAAAAAACGTAAAATCTTTAACTAAAATATTGATTTTTTTTATTGTGTTTTTGTTTTATTAATAAACGTTTAATGCGTAAATATATATTGTATATATAAATCGGTCGTTTTTTTTGCGTTTAAAACATAATAAGTAAATAATAGAAAATAACGAAAATTATAAACTTAAAGTGTAGTGTGTGTTTTTGTTTTTCTTTTTATAACAATTTCTCGGTAAATATATTAATTAAAGTTTTACACTTATAATTTATATATGTAGATCAAATTATGCGAAATTTCATTATGTAAATTGTATAAATTACTTATCAAATTAAACATATTTTGGATTGTTTGTTTCTTCAATGCAGAACTAAAGTTTTCTTAAGTTTTTGTTACTTCTATTTTATATTCTTTGCTGTCTTTGTTTTTAATGCTAAATACACTGTTTTTTTTTGCTTTTTTTTGCTTTCTGCACTTATGGGCTATTGCTAATTATAATTGAAATCTTATATTTTTCATATGCTTATTGGCTGTGGTTTTCCTTTAAAAAAAAAGAGTGTGTGTGTGTGTGTTTATTGTAACTTAATTTTGCAAAAATTAGAGTTATTTTCTTCTGTAGTTTACCCAAACATTTGTAATTATTAAATTGTACTTATGTCAGTTTTGTTTGTTGTTAAAATAATGAAAAAATTCAGCTCAATACTTTCTGCCTGGCTAAGATTTAAGTTTAGTTTGTTTTCTTGTTTGTTTTTGCCAATTCACTTACTATTAATATTTGTTTGAAATTGTTGGTTTTCTGCTGATTAATTATGGTTAATATTTGTCTAGGGCTATTGTTGTTGTGGTTGTATGGTTGTAACTGTAATTGTTGTGGATTTTTAAGAGTTAATAATTGAAATAAAAATTGTTGTTGTTTCTGTTTTAAAGATGTACTTGTTAATTGATATGAAATTTGTAATCTGCTGGCCTTTTGTTGCAGTTCGATCTTGTGCTGCTTTCTTTTTTCTGAGGCTGTCTATTGCTGGGATCCGAATCGCATATATAATCCCTCTAATTTGTATCTTTTGTCTATTGTAGGGATGGTCGATCGAATCGATCTATATAATCCCTCGGATCTGTTTCTCTAATTATGTGGCTATTGTTGGTTATTGGTTATGTGGCTATGAAAAAACTGTATTTTTTGTTGTTGTATGTGTGTTGCATCTGTATCTCCTGTAGCTGTGGCTGCTGTGTGTGTTTTATGGGTCTGTTCTTTAAGTTAATTGCTGTGGCTATTTCTATTTATCTGTGGCTATTTTAAGTTCTGTAGTAAGAGTAGTACTATTGTTTAATAAAATTGTTCTGCTGTTGTTGTTCTGTCTATGTGGGTAGAAAAAAGAAAAAGTACAATCGACTTTAGGCTGCTCTGCTGTTTTCTTCTTTTCATTTTAATGTAATATTTACTTATTTATTGTTGTTTGTTTTATTTGTTTTCAATTTTTAGTTCAATTATTTTGTTTTGGGTTCTATTGATCTTGGTTGTTGTCTTGGCTGGGCTATTGTGTGTGAGTGTGTGTGTGCGGTGGTTGTCTTTGCTGGTTGTTGTCTCGGCTGGGCTATTGTTTCATGATCTTTGCTTTAAATTATTTCATTTGAATCTTTTGTACCAGGTTGACGATGTTATGTGTGTTGTGTCGCTCAAGTTGAAAGAGAATATAAGAAGAAAAAAGTTTTGATTTTTTGTGATGTCTGTGTTTTTTGTTATACTTTTTCATATGGAAATCGTGCGCATAGAAGTCGGAAAACCTAGGCATAGATAGTCTTAAAAACAAAAAAAGGTAAATATGTGCACTTAAAATGATTTTTGATTCTCGGATCTATACGATCCATATACATTCACATTCTTGGCATATTTTGGCAAAGAAAGCTCTTCAATTATATTAATCTTTAATGTTTAATATAGTATTGGTTGTTGGTGTTGCTTGGTTTTTGTTTGAAACAATTGCACTATAGTTCAAATGATTTTTGCCCATTTAAGAAATCAATATATAGAACACAGGGTAATAATTATTTTAAAAAAAAGGCTGGGGGAGTGGGTAAGAATTCTCTCCATCTCCTACTCGTACCATTAATAAACGTTGTCTAATATATACAAACCATAAATCGAGGCTAACAATATTACAATAATAATAATAACTATTATAATGATTACAAAAGATGTTGATTGATTGGTTTATAAGCGGAAATTTTGATTTGCCTACGGCTTAGATAATAATTAATCTTAATCCTTTTATGCACTTAACTAAACGCAAACAATATAGGCTCTAATTCATATATGTATATGTATCGTATATGCACTTACATTCAGCAAATTTTGATTCGCATTAAAACAAATTAGATTTTATACACAAATGTGAGCAATTTCATTAAGCACGCTAGAAACTCTCTCTCTCTCTCTTTCTATCCCTCTCTCTATCTCTCTCTCTGTCTGTTTATAAACCACTTTAAACAATTCATAAATTAATATATCAATTTAAAGTTGGTTTTAGTTTTGTTCCTACTCCCTTTTTTTTATACAGATATTAACTATTATGTTGTAGTAAAACAAAGAATAAGTAATGTGTATGGGTAATCAATCTTTTTTCTCTCCGAAAAATAAAACACGTACCTGAGCGTTTTCGCATGCCCAAGGGGAGGGGGTGGGGGGATCTGTGTGGACAGGTGCCACGCGCCCCTCCACGCCTTTACGCAGGTGGGTATGCAAAAATTCTATACAATTCAACATTCTCAAGCTGTCACTCAATTACATTAGACTGTTTTTTTTTTTTTTTTTGTTGTTTTTAGTTATTTTTGTTTCTGTTTTAGACCTACCACTAGGTTGACATATCGTCTTTCGACTCGGCTTATGTTTTGTTCCTGTTTCTATTGCTGGTTGTTGTTGTTCTTGGTAAGATATAGTATACTTTTGTTGGCCCATCGCTGTGCGGTGTTTCTTATGATCTCTGTTCGGATCAGACACACACAGTGATACCAAAAGCAACACACCCAGTCATACAGTGCGTTTCAGTTCATTAAGACAGTGGATAAGCTTTGAATAGTAGTTGCACTTTCACGTTGTGTTTAAAAAACATTGAAAGGCCCTTTCTATATCCGCTATCCTCCTATTGACTGCCACTGCATTTCCCAGGCTGGGCTGTTTTATATCTGTTTGTCTTTTTTGTTTGTCTGTTTCTTTCTTGTTGTATTTTTTAATGTTTTGTTTCTGTTTCAACTGATTTTTAATAACTTGTCACCTACGCAAATCTTCCCTTTGAATTGCTTTTTTTTTTTAGCTAAACATGCTTCGAAATTGTTTTTAAATTGTTTTTTTTTTTTATAATATATTTTTTTAACGTCCGTTTTCTTAAATTTGCTTATATAAACCGTATAATTGCACTTTATCATTTTGTTAATTATTTTAAGTTTTTTTTTACACTGAATTTGTTCACATTCTTCTTTTCTAGCAAGAAAAAAATAAATGTGTGTATGTTTTTATAGTTTAAAGTATTTCATTTTCATCTTTACTTTTTGTATAATTTTGCTTTATAAAAGATTTCCCTCATATATGACTTTATGTTTAATTAATTTTGAGTTTAACTGGATATTTGTTGCTGGTTTCGCAGTATTTCTTTTTCCTTTTTTGTTTTTAGTTTTTGAGTAAACATTATTCCAAAATATATATACAACTGTATAAGCTTTGAATCGGTTCGGTTGGATCCGTTCTCTGTTTTCGGTTGTTTCGGCTTTCTGTTTTAGTGATGTAGCTTTTAGGAGCTCTTCTGAGTACAGTAGACCCTCCTGCCTGGTGCTTTTGTAAGCTTGGTTTTATTGTGTGTGTTTGGGCTCTGTATCCGATCTGTTCTACAATGGGGTTTTATGTGTGAGTTTGTGTGTGTGTGTGTGTGTGGGTGTGTGTTTTTATATCCATTATTCATTTCTCCTTTTCTTTTCCAACATGATTTTCAGAAAATGCTCTTCAAAATTTTGGATTATTAATCACAGATAGTGTGTCTAATATATATGTATTGTATATATAATAAATATGTATGTATACTTCAAATATAATTAAATTAGCAATAAATACTTTTGATTTATTTTTCCTTCGCTTTCCATGTCTCTCATATTTTTTTTCCATTATATAATAAAATGTTTTTGATTTGCAGGGAATTTACTAATTGTTTTTTTTTTCTTTCATTTTTTTTTTTCTTTTATACCAAATGCAGAATTTCCATAATTTTTCGTTCCTTATTATTAAATTTTTTTGGATACTAAACCACAACATTTATGCACATCAAATTTTTAAATTTGGAATATTTTTGGTGGAAATTATAATATAATTTTGATATATATATATTTTTATATATATGCTTAAGCTGCTCCTTTGCGATACCATTCCACCGATGCTGAAAATATACACACTCATTTGTTGATTCGGTGTCTATGAGAATGGCACTGTGCCACTGTGCACTGAGAGAAACCGAATGAATAGGAAATGGTCTTTCCTTCGGTGAGATGATTCGCATCGGTTTCATTTCAAAAAGCATCGATGGAAAGTTCGCTGAGCAGAAGCTTACACTTTTTTCCATTTCTTGTTTAAATATATATATTTTTCCCTCTATTTTCCATAAGTTTCCTTCATTTAGGTTTTATAATAATTCACTAAACATGTTCACAATATTACCGACATTTACCACTTCTTCCTCGATCTCCTTTTCATTTGTTTTAAATATATGGTGTATAATTTTTGTATGATTTTTCTTTTGACACTTACTAGCTAGCACACAAAATATGTTTTTCGGTTTTCCTTAGGTACATTTATATATGATTTTTTTCTTTTATTTACTTTCATTTACGCAGACATTTAGTTAGGATAGAATTTCAGAGTCGAAACGAAAGCTAGATACAAATATCGAGAGGGGGGTGGGGAGGGGTTGGGGATTGGCCAAAAGGGGGTTTGTGGATTTGGGGTATCTGGATCTGTGTAAATATGTATGTCTAGGGGGGATCTCCTGTAAAAGAGTGTGTGTAGAGTGTATAAGTACATTTAAATATATAGTATTTCAGTTGCTCAAAATGATCATGTTTTTTTGTTGTTTTTGTTTGGTTTGAGGTATACGCGTAGTGATGAAGACACACACATACATAAATATACAAATATATATATATATATATATATATAAGCATTATATATAGTTATACATATAAAGTCTTTATATATTTACGATTTTTTGTTTAAATTTTGTTACTAGTACTTGAAATGTGTGGTTTCACAATAATTTTTTTTTTTTTTGCCGAAATTCTTATTTTTGTTATGTTTTTTTTTAAAGCCTAAACACAGATAAATTTTGTTGGTTAATATTTTTTTTCTTATGCAAACATTGAAACGTTTAAATTTATCTAAATTTAGTGTTCAATATGTATGTAGTGGAAGTGGGTTTGAAATGTAATTTTTAATGTGAGTTTTTTTTGGTTGATTTTCAATTTGATTTTGGATTTCAAATTCGAATTAAATTAATTTTTTTTTTTTGTTTGTTTAATTTGGAATTTTGGATTGAGGAAATTGTGATCCATTGTATGTTTGGGATATTTTTTGATTACAATTTTGTTTTTTTAGTGTTTTTCTGCGAAGCTTCAATTTTGTTTGATTTGGGACTTTGGTTGTTGTATAATTTTTGGGCTTTCAATTTAGATTTTGAAGTAAATTAATTTTAAATTTATATCGTTCTGCGTTTGGTTTTCTTTTACGGATTCCCTTGAATTATTATTTTGTGTGCTTTTTTCCTAACATTCCTCCGCTCTGTTTTGTTTACGATTTGTTACTAATTTATTTTTAATTTGTAAATGTGAAGGCAGCTTTGTTTATTGATTTCCGTTTTTTTTTTTTTTTTTTTTGTTTGTTTTTGAAATTATAGAAAAAATGTTGAATGTTGTTGTTGTTGGTGTGGTGAATTTTGGGTTTTGTTTTTAGTTCATTTTAGAATTTTGCTATTGGAGTTTTGCTTACTGTTTTTCGGTGTGTCTGTTTTATTTATTTTATTTATGTAGTTATTGCTGTTGGTTGTTGCTGTTGTTGCTGTTATTGATCGGATATTGTTGATGTTTTGTTTGTCTATATGGTCTTTGCTGTATGTAGTTATTGGCTGTTATACTCGATTCTGTCTATATCGTTGAAGTCTGTGTGAGTCCCAGTGTATCCCTAGGGTAAGGTGGAAAAAGGTTTTTTTAGAACATAAGTACTATATGCTTATGGAATGTCTGGAGAATCCCGCTTACCACCAGAGATCTCTGGTCCCACAGACTGGCTGCTGTATTGCTGTTTGTTGGTTGTTTTCTGATTTTCTGTTTTATTTTTGTATTCCCATTGGACTGTTTTTTCTGTTCAATAAAAATATATACATATACAATATCTATCAACCAAAAAAAAAAATGTCATAAAAAATGTGAAAAGAAAATGGTTCTTGCTCAGCTTTTGTTGGACTTAAGGTTGTTTGTTTAACGTTTTGTTTCTTTCTAGATTTCTTTCTTAGTTTTTGAATTCTGTTAAGAAAGTTTTTTGTTTTTGTTTTTGTGTGTTTTGTTTTGTACAAGAGAATGCCTATTTGTCGATTGTCAAAAACGAAACAAAAATACATATATGTATACACGTACACACCGCGCCATAATTGTATGTTTTGTTTTTGTTTGTTTCTTGCTGTTTTGCTTAGCGGATCTCAGGGGGAGCTCTGTTTCCGCTTCTATATACTATACTCGTATATGTATTTTAATGTACTATAAAAAATGTTGCTTAATTTGGTTTGCTTTATTTCCCGGACACCCCGTCTGACCCTGGTCGATCCCTGCTGATCCTTCCTGTCCTTTTTGCTTTTTTTAGAAGCTATAGTAGTGTGTGGCCAGCGGCGGCCAGGCAAATGCTGGCCTTGCCATCGACTGATCCTATAACTGCTGCTGCTCCAGCTGCTCGGCCTTGATCTGGGCCAGCTTCTCGTGCAATATGGAGCCGCCGCCGCCGCCGGCGACGCCGCTGCTGCTGCAGCCAGGACTGCGAGTGCGACTGGGATAGGGACAGGGATTGGGACTGCCACTGGGATTGGGACTGGGGCTGGGCAGGGTCGTCTCGCCCTCGCCATCACAATCGTTCTGGCCGCTGCTGCTGCTGTTGCTCCCATTGAGATCCATCATTTTGTTGTGCCTGTGCCTACTCTGCTCGCTCTTTAGGCTGCTGGCATCCGTGGCATCCGAGTCCCTGGAGGTCATTCGGCTCCTACCATTACCATTGTTGTTGCTTTTGCTGTTGCCGTTGTTGTTGTTGCTGCTGCTCCGGCTGCTCTTGTTCTTGTTGTGCGCCAGATCGCTATTGTTGTTATTGTTGTTGGAATGATCATGATCGCGTTCCCGCTCCCTCTCCTCATCGCTGCTGGCACTATCCGCACTCAGACGCTCCCTCTTGATATCCGCATAGACGCCCAAGGGACTCGCCGATCGCTTGACGCGTTCCCCCACGCCACCGCCCGAACAGGTGGCCCTGTAGTCGTTGCTCTGGTTATTGGTGAACGGCAGGGGCGTCTTGTTCTCCAGCAGCTGATCGAGCAGCGCATTGCCATGGCCATGGCCCAGGCCATGCCCCAGGGCGTGTCCGTTGCTGCTGGTGCTGCTGCCGCTCCCGTTGCCGTGCCCATCGCCGGACGACTGCAGGGTCTTGCGGATGATGCCGTCGTACATGTGCTCGGCTAACTCCAGGGCGCTCTTCGTGGGCTGCTCGTGGGCATTCGCCTGGTTCGTCTGCTGGAGCATGGCCTCCGCCATACGGTGCAGGCCCAGGCCATACGCATTGCCGGCATTCGGCTGCGGCCAAAAGATGCTGGGCTGAAAGCCCAAGGACTGCGGTCCCCCTCCATCGAAGAGAGGCCGCTTGAGGCCGTTGGGAACCGTGGCTGAGGCCGCTGCTGCTGCAGCCGCCGCCGCTGCCGCTGCCGCCTGGGAGGAGGAGTTGCTCTTGAGGGCATTGCTCAGCTTGGATCCGCCGACGCCGTGGTGGTTGCCCGTATGGTTGATGTGGTTGCCCGGCTTCAGCTTCTCCTGGCACACCTTGTTGGCGGGTCCCGTCAGACCGACCAGGTCTGGCTGTGGCTTCGGCTCGCGCTTGCGCGGCCTCATCAAGTGCCGCTCCTTCACCTTGTACTCCAGCGTGGAGTGGGGCACGCCGTAGTAGCTCCCGGCCCGATGCACGGACATCTCGCCGCGCTGCACCGCCTTGACGGCCTCCACCAGGCTGTCCCGATCGTAGTTGCGGTACTTGCCACGCTTGGGGCGCGTTCCCTTGCCTGCTGCCAGGGCAGCCGCCTCCTGAGCACTCAGTTGCGCCTGATGGGAGTGCGCCGCAGCCGCTGCTGCTGCATGATGGCCGGCGGGCAGGTGCGCATGGTGATGCTGATGCTGGGAGAGCAGGTTCGGCGACGCCCCAAAGCGGGAGGTGTCCGTGCCGCCAATGATCTTGGCCACCGAGATGCTGGGCTTCTTGTAGCTGCTGCTGCTGTTGTTGCCGGATGCTGCCCCATTGTTGCTGCAGTCGCTGCCGGCACTGGTGCTGCCGTTGCGCAGGCTGCCGCTGGATGTGCCCGCCGCTATGGCCGCTGCCTCCTGGCTGTTCTGCTCGTTGATTTGCCGCTGGATGTTGCTGGCCATCATCTTCTGGATAGAGGTGGGCGAGGCCGAGAGTAGGCCGGCGGCGGCACTGGCGCTGCTGTTGGACACCGCGGCGGCCAGCATCGGCGAGGCCGAGTGTGGACTGTGCTCCCTGCCCCCGTTCCGATTGCTGTTCGAGTGGGAGCTGTGGTTGTTGTGGTGGTGATGGTGATGCTGGTGGTGCTGCTGGTGCTGCTGATGCTGCTGATGGTGGCTGTTGGTGTGGTTGTGGCTGTGGCTGATGCTGGGCGAGATGCTGGCCGGCCCGCTGACCTTGAAGGACGGAATCTTCAGTATGGGATCCTCGCTGGCCTCATTGGGATCCAGGGAGGAGCTCGTCTCGGGCGTTTCAGACTTTGGTAGGCGATGATGAAAGGCATTCAATTGCTGCTGGTGCTGTTGCTGCTGCTGCTGGAGCAGCAGACTGGCGGCATTGCCATTGCTGTTCTCCTGCTGACTGGCGGCCAGCAGATTGATCAGCGCCTCGTTCATAATGCCTCCGGTATTGGCCACCAGCAGCCCCTTGATCAGGTCCCCCACCGTTTGGGTCTCGTCCAGCTTGGGCATCACACCGATGCCAGCCGCCAGCATGAGAGTGTGCAGCAGAACATTGGCATCGATGGGAATTGGCAGGCCACCGGGAGCCACCGCATTGCCGGCTCCTGGAGTCCTGGAGAGCTTCGGCGAGTGCTGCCCCCCGCTCTCCAGATCCTCGCCCAGATCCTCGCTGCCATTGTGCTCGAACAGGTGGCTGCGCAGTTTGCGGTGCTGGGCCGTGGCTACGATGCGTTGGGCAAACTCCGGGTAGGGCGGTGCCGGGGTGGATGCATTACTGTCCACCTCAGCCTCGTCGGCAGAGTCCTCCGCCTCATCCGGCTCCTCCTGCTCGAGCTCGTGGTGCGCCAGCTTGTTCATAAGACTGGAGCGGACCGCCTTGCGGGGCTCCAGCTTATTGGTCATCGCATCCTGCAGCACCCTGTTCAGGTCCTCCTCGCTGTAGGCCGCTCGCCCCGACGAAGGCGTGGGCGTGGGACAGTCCGAGAGGGCTCTATAAGAGGAGAGAACAAATCAATTAAAATTTCGAAAAATCTTTAAGCTAAAACTGAGAAAGAACTCAGCTTTAAAGTGAAAATTCCTTAGATTTCTATAAGTATAGTGGATATACTATGTATTGTATGTGTGTGTGCAATAATGGGAAGGAATTATCGCACCATTTGCCTCAATCCATGCTTGATCCTGCAAGTCAATCATCCTTTATCTACCAGAAATGTTCAACATTGACTTTTGGGGTTGGAGGGTAATATTTTTTGGCAGCACCATCAAAGGACCTGCTGAGAGCCACTTCCCGGCTTTTTGTTTTTTGTTCGTTTGGCTTAGAAAGCTCTCCCCATTTTTTCGGCACAAACAGACACACAGACACACATACACACAGAGAGACAGAGAGTGTGGAAGGACTGACAATGAGTGCTTCTTAAATGTCTACATCAGGCAAAAAGGAAGGGCTGAGCGAAGGACACACGGACGACGGCTGGGTGTCAAAGGCAACGGCAAGGATGTGCCCTGCCACACAATCATTTTTTATGTTCCCTTTTTTTCGGGTGCAGCAGCAGCAGCAGAGACAAAAGATGACAGCCCAAAAGGAGTCTGGCAGAAGATGGGAAAGACAAAGACTGGGTTCCGGGTGTGACAGGGTATGGGGTAGGGGAGGCCAGGGACCAAGCATGTTTTTGAAGTTCATTAGACGTATATCAAAAAGGACAAACAACAAAAAGAAACATATCAATCAAAGAGCTCGGGGATACCGAAGATACAAATACCCTGTGGGAGCCATTTCTTTTTCTATATCCCTACTTTCCTCAATCGAAAATGCCATTTTTATTTCCCAAAATAAATAGGGTATATTCCAAGATCGAAAGTTACATATCTCATTTTCAGCGAGACAAGTTAGTTCTTTAAATAAAGATACCCTTTCCAAGGGAACTGCAACGACAAAAAAAAGGGAAAGAAATGGCAAATTTTCCGACAACAAAAAAAGTACCAAAACCATTTTCACTTAATGCCAACGCGAGTCCAAGCCAAGCTCTGCCTTGGCGGGGCGCACGTTTGCTGCAACCTTACCACCCTACCTGCCCACTTTGCCCCCCAGGAAAAGGCAACTTTTGTGCTGAAACAACAACAGCAACAAGAACAACATCATCAGAAGCCGTACGAAATATTTCTTTTCTTTATGCGCAACCAGAAAACGAGACGAGCTCGAGACTCTCCTCTCTTTTTTTTTCGTGGGTGGTTGGGGACATTGCACCGACAGACTGTCGTCGGCTGAGACAGAGAATGATATATATATATATGTGTACATATGTATATATGTAAGTATGTGTACAAATAGAGAAAGAGATGGGGTAGCCAGAACGCACAACACAGCAGAGCACAGCTTCTTTTGGCGCCCTTCGCTGGCGAACAACATGAGACGGCCCTGGCAAAAGTTGATGGCAAAGTCAGAGCGTAACTTTTTTTTTACCCCATTTTTATTTCGGAGGAGTCCTTGCCACGTCTGGAAAATGTCTGAAAATTGTGCAGACAACACGAAAAAAAAAAATATATAAAAATGGGGAAAAAAGCAAGAAGCAGCAACAGAGGAGGACAACAGCAGAGGGGCAGTCAGCGGCATCGGAGGCAGAAGAATGCCTCAGCAGGGGAGAAGAAAAATGTGGCAGAGAACGCGGCAGCAGGTGGCAGCAGTGAATGTTAAACTGTATGATAGCTGCCGGCAGGCGGGAGAGGAAGAGCAGCAGCGGGTTCTGGTGACGAGGCAGGTGCAAGTGGCCCTTCGGCTGACCGTAAGTAAATTGGGGTCTGAGGTTGGGGTTGGGGATGGGGATGCAGCGCAGGCGGGCATCATCATTAAATGGCGACAGTTTTTCGTATTTTTGCTCATTTTGCATACACAAAATAATTTCCAAAAAAAAACCAGAGAGAGAGAGAGAATCCCAAAAAAAAGGGAAGGAAAACGCAAAAAAAAGAAAGAGAACAGAATGGGATGAGGGAAAGATATACACAAAAATTTGCATAATTGCGCAAAACCCGAAGCACGGCGGCCCCAACCTTTGGGAGGATGTTGCCCCTCAGCCACCAATCTGTCTCTGAAACTGCAGCAGCAACAGCAGCAGCAGCGAAGGATGTCGCACAAAAATAAATGAAAAATGTCATTTCAATGTCGTTTGGTTTTCTTTTTTTTGTTGGTGTCGTTTACCTTTTGGCTGCACTTCAATTGCAATTTGCCACTGCAACAGCCGCTGCCTCTGCTGCTGCAACAGCACGTTTCTCTGCCGCTGCTGCTGCTGCTGTTCCTGTTGCAGTTGTTGTACAACATATCCCTGTATTTGTTGCCGCTGCACACGCATGTGGAGCGCATTCATTTGCACCAAAAAAAAAAACATACCCCAAACCCAACCCAGCCGAAAACCAGGTTTTTCTGCATCCTTTTCGTTTTTTACATACCCTTTCGAAAGGATATTATATTATTCTGGGGACTTTGTTATGCATGATCGACGAATGTTTTTGAGAATATTTTTGATATAACTGAAGCAAATAAAAATAATATTTCTCCTCCTACAAATCGGTATAGAAATAAGTCCATACATTTAAGTATAGTTAAATAATCTTTCTAACGTTTTCTCGTTTAAGTATCATCGGTTAAAGTCTATTTATATTATATTTAACAATCCCTAAACATTAATTCTGTAAGGGTATTCTCAGCTTTGGTGCCCCTGGACTCAATCCCCTTCTTCACATTTTCCGTTGGCGTTTGCAATTTTTCTGACATTTTGTTTTAATTTGTGGCAGCAAAAGGGTTGCTTTTTTTTATTCAACGTGTTCCTGTGTGTGTGTGTGTTTGTTTTTTATCCTTTTTGTTGTACCAGTGAAATGCATTTTTTTACTGCAGCGATTTTCGTTGTTGTTGTTGTTATGCGCAATATTGCATTTTTGTCGGTTCATCCCACACTTTTGTATGTGCTTTGGACATACAGGCATATACCAAAATAAGCATACCCACACACACAGGCTCTCGATTGCCATCTATGTACATCAAACATTCAAATTGGTTATCAATTTTATAAATAATATATATTTTGTTGATTAAAAAATTATATTTGCTTTAATGAGTTTTAAATTCTTATTAAAGATCAAGGAAGCTGCTGCCATCGCAGAATGTTTCTGATAAATGTTTAAATTTCGGCGCTTATTTTTTTTGTTTTATTTGTACAATAACAATATTAAAATCTGTGAGAATTATCCAAAAACAAGCTTCCTCCCTCCCTAATTATGATTTTTGCATTTTCAACCAAGTGTGTTTTTTATTTGTATTTTTTTGGTCTTTTTGTTGTTTGCTGTTGCCGCTGTATCTTTCTATGTTGTTGCGTGCAACGCGGTCGCTAAATGTGCCACTGGCGGTACAAGCGTGGTGTATGGTGGAAAGGGGGCAATGTTTGGCATTTGACTGGAGGAATGGAATGTGAGGTTAATGGTTAAGGGTACGGGGGGGTGGGAATTGGGGCTGGGTGATGGCGCTGCCGCTGACTCCAACGAGAGCGCACAATGCCGTCAACTGTCCCCCCATAGTGGGTTTTTTTCCGCTTGTTTGTATACTCTTTTCGAAGGGTATTATGATTTTAAATAGGTTTTTGGAACGCAGATCAAAAAATTATATATTACTATAACTATATATTCCCTCAGCCTACGATCACCTCTGACCACTTGTTGACGACTATTGTGGGCTACTTTTGCTATCTGCTCTCTCGATCCCCGTTCTGTGGATCTCTCTGTCTCTCTCTCTCTCTCTCTCTCTCTCTCTACTGAGCACTTCAGAGAAAGAGCGAACCGCATTCTCAAAAAGAGCATAGAATGGTTGGCTCAAGACTTTTTTCCGTCTTTCGGTTCTCCTCTTAGGTATGAGTGTGTGTATGTGAGTATTTGCATGCCTATGCTTGTATGTGTGTGTGTGTGTGTGTGTGTGTTGACAACGTCGAATGCAATTTTGTTAAAAATGCATTAAGTGCATGTGTGTGTGTGTGTGTGTGAGCTGCCCCTTTTTATGTGTGTGTGTGTGTTTCAGTATGAATGCAATTGCATGTTGGTTTTTGTTGCCAATGCAGTGGCCCTCCTGGTCCCGGTTGCCTCGGCCTACACTTGATGCGTGCGCAGGCCACCCAACACTCCCCACCCTCCCCATGTCAGCCATACCCTCTGGTAACCTATCACACTTACACACACACACACACACGTACACGTACACTTATGCATACATCAACTCATACACAAGCAAAGCCATGCCACACACACACACATTCATGGCAGTTGCATTTTTTCGGAAGATATGCACTCATTTCTCTTTTTTTTTAATTTTCGTCCACCTCTGCCGCTGCTGCTGCTGCTGGCGCTGCCCTGCGTTGACGCCTCTGCCCATCTGCTGCTGCTGCTACCGCCGTCGCCGCTGCTGCACTTTTATATGCGTTTCATTTATTTTTGTATTTTTTGTTCTTTCTATCTCGCTCATTCACGCACGCACACCAAATTATTGTACACAAAAAAAAAGGAACAGCAACAGCAACACAGACATTTAAACCGAATCGAGCAGCGGTCATTGAAATGACAAAAAAATGGTGGAATATATCCAACAACGAGAACAAAAAAAAGTAAATGAGTTTTTAAGGAGTGCAAGCGGGGGAGGGGGCATGAAAAATAACTGTATATACGGGAGATGGGTTTGAGAGATAACCGTTAAAATGTGTTGGACTGCAGCAAAAACCACAACAACGATAGGAAATTATTGTGTTGGAGATCGAAGCTAAAGATACCCTTTCAGATCAGTTAATTCTTGTTGATATACGCATTTATTGCTTCTTATTCGAAGAGGATCATTTTATCAATGTGGAATCTAAAGATATCTTCCTACAAATTCGTCAGTTTCAGGATCGGTACAAAATTTCGTGACCCAAAGAAATTTCTCAAACGCTATCTCAGGGCAAGATCGGTTAAGTTTGGTATAAGTTAGGCACATATCGGACCTTACATATGTAGGTACTGATCATGGAGACAAATACCTTGTAGATGTAGCACCGCATTTCGTCTCAGCTAATCATCGAAATTTTAAAGACTGCTCTGCCTGCTACTATACCTCTCACAGGTTAATCCCTTTTTCCTTTTTTCCTTCTATAACCTTTAACAAGAGGTATAACAATGGCCAGTGCATACGCACTAAGCTCCTTCTTTTTTTTATTTTTGTCTTATTGCAGTGCATAGTATATTTTCCTCATTTATTTTTTTTTTTGTTCTTTCTACCATTTTGGGGGTTTTTTTTTGGTTTTGGGGCCAAATGGTTAACGCAGCGACGACGCAGTCGACGTCATCACTCTATGCCAGTTATTACATTCTCTCAATCTCTTTTGTGTTTCCCTTTCTCTATCGCCGTCTCTGTCTGCCTTGGTGTACTTTTTCGGGGTCCCCTGTCTTTCTGCCTCTCAGGGGAGAATTTTTTCGTAAACGAAAAATAATGAATATACACCCAGCGACAATCCCTCTGCCATTCCCTTCGGCCCACTCACCCCAACCCCCTTCCGAAAAGTGCATAGAAAAAAGTAGCAAAGAAGAAAGACCAAAAAATACCAAAATGAAAAAAATACACACCCACACCCACACACACACACACACACACACACAAAAAGTAAAACGCAGCGTGCAAAAAAAAAAGCGATCGATATGATGCACTCATTTCTGTCTGCTGCGCTGGGCGACGTCGACGCTGCAGCTGGTGCTGCTGCCGCTTGCCGCCTGCCGCCTGCCTCCAACGCTCCATTTGGAGTGGCGACGCCGTCTCATCATCCTCAGCGGCAGCAGCAGCAGGGGCAGCAGCATCGGCAGCAGCGACAGCCTGAGAAAAAAATCTGTAATAATAAACGCTTGACGAAAAAGAGAGGAAAAAAATGCCAAAAATTGCAGCGTCAGTGGCTTTTGTGCTTCAAGTGGTTGAGCGGGTTGAGGGGGGGTGGCTGAGAAGGTGCCTAGGGGGTGCATTGCAAGGAATCAGGGCATTAGAGGGGTACCCTAGGAGGCAGCAGGGTTTGAGTTACGGTCATCAGGCTAAAGGCTTATTTGGTCGATCTTTAATCAGTAAACTCTGAGTTTTATTAACTATGAATAAGAAGTTTAAGAAATATGAAATTAGGCTACAAGGATAGTATTCAGTCAATGGATACTTTACCTGGACGAATCAATGAATCTATCATTGTCGAAGCTTTTATCCTTCAACTGAAACTCGTACATTGCTCTTATGTATATTCTGTCGTTATCTCTCCTTTCCTTATACATTCCCATCTCCCCACTGTAACCGCAAACACTTCCTTTTATCCCATTTATTCATTGCTTTTTTGTACATTTTTTCGACATTTTTTGTTGTTGTTGTATTCTTGTGTGGGTAGTGTACTTTTTTTTTTTTGTGTATGACAATTAAAATAGGTGTACGAGATGGTACATGGCTGCGGCGGCGGCTGCGGCGACGATGGCGGCTGCTAACAAACACTTGGCCATGCTTTAGACAATAGACAAGGACTGGTGCTCAAGTGGCAGCCACCGTTACCGCCCACCGACCACCGCAGTCGTCGTTGCCACAGTCGCCGCTGCATCAGCTAAAGAACACACACAAAAAGAAAGCGACAAAAATTCGCAACCAAAAAAAAAAAGACAAAAATTGTGGAAAATTATGCACACGACGCCTGGGCTTCCCAGCACTAACAAGGGGATCTGTCGTCTGAAGTAGTATGCCCCAAAACACACACACACTCTCTTGTACTCCCTTTCACTTCCACTCTCCTGCCATTCCAGAGCCAAAGTAATAATAAAAGCTGCTCCTGAACATTTTAGAGTAATTAAAAAAATGGCAGGACCAAAAAAACCGCGAAAAAAAAGGGAAAACGAATTGAAAAAAGATTGCGGAACAGCTCAAGGAGTTAAGATGCAGCCAAAACAAACACGCACACACACACAAAACGGAATACATAAATTTATGTATTCTTCATTCCTGTATTCGTTGACTTTTTTTTTTTTTTTTTTTTTGGGAAAATTTCATGGAAATTTATGCGGCTTACCCGCCCACCTGCCTAACACGCCTGGTAATTAAGCGGAGGGCAGGGGGCCAATGCGATGTGCCACGAGGCGTATGTGTAATTTTCGGCATCGTTTCATAAAGCACACAGAGTCAGTGAGAGAGATAGAGAGAGTGAGAGACACATACAGTTGTATAATTGCACAATTTTTACATAGGCATATAACAATAAAGCTTCGGTTGCAGCATCCACACATCAGCCTGCCTGCCAGCCAGCCAGCCTGCCTGCCACAAGTGTTGGGCCAGGGGACTGGGGGCCTGCCTGCCCCGTTAAGTATGCTACAATAAGTGCAGTGTCAGAGGCGGCGGGCCAGCAGGCGCCCAAAGTGCAATTAGCTCATGTATTGTCTGCCACACGATTCGGTATTTTTCCTTCATTTTTGTGTGTGTGTGTATGTGTGCTTCTTTTTTGTGAACATTAAGTATGCCCTTTCCAATGAGCAGGGGGTTATTGCTTGCGTGGCATTTGTACAGAAATATGATAGATATATTAAGATCTGTACAAGATCTTTTCTACATAGAAGCCTTAACATTTTCAGCAAAATCTCTGACTTTGTTTCTTCTGCTACTCAAATAAGGGTATTCGCCATTCGATATACCACATTGCATAAATATTAATTTCCACCTTTTTTCTGTTTTTTCGTTTTACATGCATTTTTTGTTGTTTTTTTTTGTTATGTATTGTGTGTTTGGGGCTATTTTTTTTGTTAAATATTTTTTGGCGTTTGCGCAGAGATTGTCAGATTTATGTTCCAGTACATGCTTATACATAGAGGTATTTAAAATATATATATATGTATATATTTGTGGCATGGAATGGGTGGTAGTGGACTCACCTGATGGACTTTACATCGCCGCTAATCGATGAATTTGGCGATGGCTTGCTGCTAAGATCGAGCGGGGCATCGGCACTGGGACTGGGTGTATCTTTGAGTGCGGGACTGATGGCGGCTGCAGATAGTAGTTCTGAGGTAGTTGGTGTTACCGAGTTATGTTGCGGATGTTGCTGATGTTGCTGCTGCTGTTGTTGCTGTTGGCTGGCCAGTGAGTTCATAAGATTGAAGTCGGCCGCCAGCAATGAGAACTGGGCCAGCTGTGCGGCCATCGAGTCCATTGATGTCATTTTGGCTGCCCTTTGGGTAAGCAGCTTGTACAGTTCCAGGGAGTTGCCGGTGCCGGTGCCGGTGCTGGTGCCGCTGCCTGTTGTTGATGTTGCACTTGCAGCAGCAGCAATGTTGCGTGCCCCAGACTTGCTGTTGTTGCTGTGTTGCTGCAGCGATGCGCTCGAATTGCTGTCACTGTCGTGCTGCTTCAAATAAGTTTAAGGTTACTTTGGTGGCCCCAAAGAAAGATTGCGATCCACTACTACTCACTTGACCGTTGTGGTATATGTGGCTTTTACTGCCTGTGCTGCAGTTGGGGGCTGTGGGTGCCACCGTTTCGGCCACCAATTGGCCCTGGGCGTTCACCGTTAGCAGGCGACCGTTAACACAGAAATTGCACTTGTCCGACGGTCTCCAATCGTTGGGTTCTGGCGGTGGTGATGGTATACTTATTGGTGTTGCTGTACGTGATGAATCGTGTGATGTTTGGTTCTCTATACAATTAGGAAAAATATAAATACTTTAGCAGACACTTAGACAGTGGAAGATCCTTTAAATACTTACCAAAATCCTCCTCAAACTCCTGCTCTAAACGGTGGTGGTGGTTCTCTGGTTTACAGTGGTTTCTGTTGCTTTTGTTGTTGGTATGTTTGCTGTTGTTGTACGGTTCCCCGTCCTCGTCGGAACCGGCTGTAGCTATGGGCTGTTGCTCCTCGATATTCAGTTGGCTGCACGTCGCTTGCTCTTGATAATTTTTCCATTTCCTGCGACCCATAAATTCCTCAGCAACACGTTCTAAGCCTGCAAAGGATCACACAATAAGAAAGATAAATTAATATACATAGTACAATTCTTGAACAGTTTGGTGCGGATTACATAAGCTTTTCCCCCTAATAGACTATAATTACTGCTGTGGTGGCAATTATTTCTAACAATTTTCCATCACATTTTCATTTGGTTTGGTCAGTTTTTATTTTCGCCTGGGAATTTGTGCAGACAGAAATTACTTAATTGAAATGCAATGCATGGAAAAATTGTAGCAAAATATGGGCAAAAAAAAGGAAACAAATAGAATTGCATGGAAAAAATAAGTATAGGAGAAGAATGTCAGCAAAAAAAAGAACTCAAGGCAAATGGCAGAAGTCGGTGGGACTTGTAGTCTATACTTAGGAAGGGCCCACACTGCGTATGCGTAATTATCATGGATCACATGATACATATGTGGATAGTTCTGTTCTCCTTCGTGTGGCAATGGAAAATTGATAGATTTGTGTATTTGCATTGCAGCAGCTGCATTTTTTTGCATTTCGTACGGCATATCCTTCGTCTTGGCCAGGCCAACGTCTAATTGCCACACAAAAGTTATGCAATTTAATGCAAAATGCAGGTGGTCGGTCGCTCGCTCGCTCGCTCGCCTTGTGCCAGCGGCCTGGCGAGAGCCCCGCCCACTTCAATGGCCAGGCATGCGTGCCTCAAAAGCAAAAGTTTTGCGCATATGGCAAAAGGCTACGCGTCAACTCACACGAAATGCGAATTAAAAGAAGCAAAACGGGGGGAAAAAACACACACACACAGCAAGAAATAGGCAAGTACTTCGACTAGAGGATACCCCTATTTCTAGGGGTGGCAAGGTTCAATTTTTTAAAATACAAGAAGATGAAAAATCCACTATAGTATTAAACTATTTACTAGATTACTGTATCTGTTTGCGATCCGATCTTTATTCTAGCTTGCATTCAGACAATAATTTCCTTCTTTCACACAAAGAGGATTAACGGGTGAGCATGCACCATCTCTCTTCTTTCTCTCTCTCTCTCTTCTTCTCTTTCTCTCTCTGTCGTCCTTGGTAGATCCATCCCAGTGAGTCTCCTTTTCGATAGAGGCTAGCAATCAGATCTTTACTCATACAATATACCCCTGAGATCCGGTTAGTAGAGGGTATCCAAAACACATAAGCCAAATTAAATACGGAAGACAGGGGGTGTGGCCGAACGGGACTTGCGGAGTAGGGGAATCTCAGCAATAGCAACTGCAACTGTAACTGCATTTTGTTGCATTTTTAGTGCATTTCTGGACAAGCCCGAAAAACGGCATTTGGAACCGGAAGTCGGGAAAAAAGGAAAACAAAAACAAATGAGGTACATTCTAGCGCCAGAGCTAACTAGTGGTGGATGTCCTTGTCGCTGGCGATGGCACTGATGCCAATGCTGCCTCATCGTCCTGATTGCGCACAAGTGCGTGCGTACGGTGCGTGCAGCTGCAACTTTGGGGCTGAAGTGGGGCAGCAGAGTGAGGCAGCAACAACAGCAGTATTAGCAGCAGCAGCAGCAGAGGGGAGGGAGCACGCACTGCAGCTGCAGCTGCTCATTCCGGCGCGAAAGTGGAGCGGCATGTTCAAACTTTTACCGTGTAAAAATTGCATTGCTTTCCCAGTTGCTGTTGCAGTTGCAGTTGCAGTTTCAGTGGCAGTTGCAGCTGCAGTGGCTGTTGCTGTTGTTGCAGCTCCGCTTTTTTAAGCGCTCAAATAAACAGGGTCGTCGTCGTCGTTGTCGTTGCCGTTGTCGCCGTCGCGTCAGCGCTTCGGGGGTTGTGCCGCTCCATCAACATTGCCATCGCACCTTACCGCACAGCACCGCTGCACACGCACCGAAAAATGGCGAAAAAAGAGCGAGGTGAATGCACGCACACGGTACTTGCGGAAATTCAAACTTTAAAATGCAACCAGTCCACCAGACACAGACACATGCATGGCAAAAAAAATGCAGGCGAAAATGAAGAATGTTTCACTCGACACTTAAATACTCTTGGGGGCAATGCAATCCATACTAAGTTTAGGTGTAGCTATTAAGCCACGACTTAACCAAGCTATCCAAGCCTCAACTAATCATTCGAGTTTCATGCCTGAAACTTAAAGGATTCCTAAGGGTTCGCAAAACATTTATGATCTCTCGAATCTTTGATCCTTATTTCGATTCATCTGCTGCTCTGTCTTCCAATGCTCAATTACGTTCTGGCCATGTGAATACTCCTACTCGTTTATGCTCTTTCCCGCAAGGAAACCCTACCTACGCATCTGCTAAATGCAACCAGGGGTTGCAACACACTGCCAGTTGCACGCACACACACAAACTCACATACATAAAGCTACGCACGCAACGCACAATGTGTCTGCCCGAGCTGCAGTTGGGAGGGGATGAGTTTTGTCTCTGTTCTGGTATCAGTGCATCTGTGTTTGTGCGCCTCCCTATGCATGTGGTTGGGCGACACACATTGCGTATGAAGATGACGACGCCGACGGCCGCAAGGCGGCATTTCAATGCTGTTGCAGGTTCGTTCTGTTTCAGGCTCTGGGTCGTCTCGGTCTGCCTCCGAAGATGCCCATCATTTTAGGGCCTCAAATAAGGGTATATTCATGCATTGAGAACAAGTTTTAACCTACAAGAGCAAGGCTTAAGTTTGCTCAGAATCTATCGCATTTAGGAAAGAAACGAACGATCTTAGAACGATTCTTCTTCCAGGGTATCTTAGCTTTCACCTTTGAAGTTGCTGAACTGCTCTTGCAACTGTCTGACGCGTTGCGTTGCACATTATACCAGGCAAGCCAGAGCCAGCGCCAGCACCAGTGCCAGTGCCTGAATGTATGCTAAATAGAATTTTTTTAGCGGCTCGTAACTTAAATATTTGTATGCATAGGGAGTGCATGTCGTCAGCTCTAGACCCCAGTTCCCCTACGACCCATGAACGTGTATATGCGAGAGAGGGTTTTGCCTTCAAGGCAACGTGGCAACGTGACATGTCGTCAGGCAGGACTAGGACCCCGGATAGGATTCGGATTCGGATTCGGGTTTGGGTTTGAGTTTGAGTTCGAGTTCATTTACGGTTTGGGTTTAAGTTTGCTTTACGTCTGCCCAAACTGTCAGTTAGTTTGTCTCTCTGTCTGTCTGTCTATCTGTCTATCTGTTTGTTTGTTTTAGGGTCGCTGCGGTGCCCCCTTCTGTGTGCAAACAAATACAAACAAACAAATACCAAACAAACAGACAGACAGACAGAGAAGCGGCAAAACAAAAACGAAAGTGCGTTTAATCAAAGTTAGCTATTAAAGCCAAATGCCTGAACTAATTTGTGAATGGGGCCGCAATGGGGCGTATGATTAATATTCATTTTGTTTGGTCAGGAGTTGCCTCGTACCTCGCTTTATCCTTCTATCCATTGAGGGGAAAAAAATTGAAAAATTAAGCAATTATAAACGGAAACTCATTTAAAAAAACACACACACACACATATAGTAGGGACACACGTGGAAATGCAAATGGCATGCGCCCTGAGAGAGCGACAGAGAGAGAGACAGATAGATAGGACGGACAGCCAGAGGAAACGCATGGAAAGTGGCAAAAGAAAATGGAAAAAATTAAAAAAAAAAACGAAAAAAAAAAAGGTAAACGAAGACTTAGATACCCTTTGTAGATCACTTAGATGATCGGGGAAACATATATTATAATATTACAATAAGAGGAAGTGATGGGTGATTTTTTTTATATTTAAAAATAGTTATTCTAATGAACTAGTTTCCATACTTTTATGTTTGCTGCAACAAACTGAAAGGTCTTAGAATAGTTGCCAGACTTTTCTTCTTACATATGTATATAATTTGGATTCCCTAAGCTCTTTAAAAAAATCATTATACCCTTGGCAAAAGGGTGAAAAAAACACGAAAAAAATAAGCAAAATGAAAAACGAATGGGCGAAAAAAAATGCAATTATCGATTAATGTACCACATTATATGGCTCACATATATGTACATAAACGCATGCATATACGGCAAGTACAACTGTCTGTGTGTGTGTCTGGTAGATAGGCCCTTATGTATCACATACCCACAAGTAAATGCTTATATGTACAGTTATGTACATATGTGTGAATGTTCGTGCAAAAGTCATTTAAAAATTTCTGTATTTTTCTGCTGCCGGCTGTTGCTGTTGTTGTTGTTGCCTGTAAATGTTACCGTTGTTGTTGTTGTTATGTCAGCCTCATTGAATTTTATTCAATTCCCATCCTTTAATTTCCTTAAGGGGGCCGTGGATGTCCTGCTGTCAAGTCGTTTACATAAGCAAATTACTATAATGATGATACATTATGTACAGTGCAGAGAGAAGGAGAAGGATGAATCCCCAGTACATAACATGTCTCTCTCCCACACACTCTATTGTTGAATGCTGGTGTCATTTGCATTGAAATGTATTGTATATACATTTGTATATGGATATAATTTCTTTTTTCGTGGCATGCAACAGCACACCCTACCACAGATAGGGAGGGCTCCCGCGTTCCATTTCCAAGTTTCTGACACAAGACAAACAACCACTACAACAATTTGACATTTCTGCAGTAAGTTTTTTTTTTTTCGGCGTAATGCGTGCCATAATCCAAATGTCAGAGGGCGAGTACGAGTAGCATTACGTATACGCCCCGCAATTTTCCACTCCTTATGAATAGTGAATGGGAATGGAACGTCTCAAGGTGTTGGGCGACAGTTGGCACTGTTCACAGGTAATTTGAGAGTCCTAACTGCGCGTCGATCCAATTTAATTGCTTGGCGGCAAATGCATATTAGTTGCAGCCGTTGCGCTGTTGCATTTAATTGCAACATTCAAACGATTTTAAGACATCAACTTGTGAATATTTAAACATTCGATATATCGATATTACCCTCTGATGATGGAAACAATTAAATTCAGATTCAACTACACAGTTTATTTGACTTAAAAAGTGTGTTCTTAAAGTTGTTGTAATTTATTTTCCATTAAAAAAGCTGACTTTACTTTTAGTACCTTTAAAATTCCCATAAAAATACTTTTAATTAGAAATTCAACATATTGTTGTGGGTTATTTCTGGTTACTTCAACTCTGGGGTATTGTTGTTGTGTTTTTTGGTTTTTGTTTTGTTTTTGGTTCGCCCACCGCGACACGCCATCGTATTTTGCATAACATTTTGAGTTATGTCTAATGTCAACGTACTTCCACAGCCACATGGGGTATGGGGATGCCACCAGGTGGAGGAGTATACTAAGCTCGTGTATACAGAAAGAGTGCCGGAGCCAGTACCGGCCGGCGTCACATGTCCTGGGCGGCAACAACAAATTGGTCAGAAAATGTACAGCACAAGGACAACAGAAGAAACAAAAGCCAAAAGTCAGGCAAAGGAAACACAAACACAAAAAAGGCGCAGAAGGAGCGAACCAAACTGAGAAGAGGAGGGTGGTAGGGTAGGCGGGTAGGGCGATGCGTGGAAATGAACGGTAAACGGAGTACAGTTTAGCCCCTTTTTTCGGGGTTTGGCCGGCCCCTTACGCCTCTTTTTTTGTGTGTGTCATGTGTTGTGTAGGGGGACATGCAACTGGCCACAATTCTGCGTGCTTAGGGGCCGAAAAATTGCTAGAACGCTGGCAAGAATGGGGTAGTAGCTCTGTAGAGGCAGCAGGCAGGAGGCAGGCAGGCAGGAGGCAGGCAGGCAGGAGTGGCAGCAACGTTGAAATGTAAATGAATTGCACTAAATGCGGGGACATACGCAGCAGACACACATAGAAAAATACACACAAACACACATAGATGAGTGGGACAATTCTAAGCAGGCAGTGTTGACAGGCGCTCGGCTCTCCCTCCCCTAAACCATTAGCAACTCTCCTCAAGCCATCAAAAGCCAAATTCAAAACCTAACCTACCCCAAAAAAACTATATATATATATATATGTATATACATATATAGAAAGAGTTGAAAAGAAATGTGTTCAGAAAAAGGTTATCCAAGGGTGGAGAAGGAGCAGGCTGTGCAGCAGAAGGAGAACTTGTCGCATATGGCAATTTACATACTGACAACATCAATACGTCGCCACACACAGACACACACACACACACATTATGAAGGAGGAATGTCTTTTTTGGTATCCTTGGCAAAGGGTATAACGATTTTGATCATAGTTTTACCAACCCATAGCAGTGGTTTTCAGATGGATGGTAGACGGTTTTCGGACAGTTTTTAGAGCAATGGAAATCATGAGCTCGTACTTGTCTTGTCCGTGAAATTCCTGTCAAATATAGAGTTATAGTCTTACCCTAACAAAAATAACTGAAATGAGAAGCCAGAATCTGACCCAAACCCCAACACCGACGCTCCACAAGGTCGTTCTGGTGGGAATCGCTGCCGTGGGCAAGTCCGCCCTCACGCTACAGTTCATGTACAACGAATACGACGAAGAGTACGAGCCCACCACGGCGGATGTGTACAGAAAGACCATTCAGCTGGATGGTGAGGAAGTACAAATCGATATACTGGACACGGCCAGCCAGGAGGCCTATACCGCGATCAGAGACAGCTACTATCGCCGTGCCGATGGTTTCCTCTGTGTCTTCTCGCTCACCAATGAGAAAAGCTTTCAGGCCACCCAGGAAATCCGGGAACTCGTAGTACTGCTGAAGAACGATGAGAGCGTACCATTTCTGCTCGTTGGCAACAAATGCGATTTGAACGAGGAGCGCAAGGTACCGCTGAGCGAGTGCCAGGCGATGGCTCAAAAGTGGGGCGTGCCCTATGTGGAGACTTCGGCCAAGTTGCATCATAATGTGAATCAAATATTTGTGGATTTGATGCGCCAAATAATATCACGAAAGGCAGCTGATTCGAATGGAAGGAGGAAATGTATGAAAAAGGGACGGTATAGATGTGCCATTCTTTAGCTTCCTAATGTATCTGCAGAATATTATTTTCAGTTTAAATTGTGTTCAATAAAATTTATCATGTGTTTCGTGTTTGTGCTGCACCATTTTGTGGCTGCCACATGTCGAAGATTCCTTCTTAGAGTATTCGTTTGTCTACTCGAAGTTTTTGTGGCATAACATCTGCGGCTGTCGTCGGGTTTCTGCCTTCGTTTGAGGCACAAATTAGAGGAGGCAGCAGCAACAAATTCGATTGCCTCATTCGGCTCGTCGTTTCGTCTCGATTCGGCCGTCATCTTGTTGTTGCATGAGTCTCTCTTTCTTTTTTTGGCGTGGGTGCATGCCCCCCTCACATACACACACACACACAACACACACATGTGTGTTCGTGCTATCGTGCTGTCCCGCTCTAATGCGCTTTCGTATGCACTTTTCGGGCCCGCATGCATTCTGATTGGCTGGCCGCACAGTTTTCGGCCAAAAAACCGAAACACGATATACGAAATTTTGTTTCTTCTTGCAGCCCAGTTCCTCGTTTCAATTGCATTTGATTGCATGTTTGTTCAGGTTTTTTCAGGGGTTTCGAATGGCAAGTGCAGCTGTGCAATTGGTGGATAGGAAATTGCCATGAATTTGGGCAGTTGGCAGGTTGTCAGGGCAGTGCAGGGCAGGGGCAGAGCCCTCTAAAGTTGCCATAATTGATGTGCTAAGTGCTTATGTTGGGAGAGACCATAACCCTCTCTACCCGCTAGCCGTACAATTGCCAATTGCTAATTGCAGGTGTCGACCGTGCCGATTGAAGGGTTTCCTTGCCTTCCTTTTTGGGGGAGTAAAAAGTTTTTGGACTTGATTGGGCTTCAATTATGACAGGAAATCTATACTATTATATATGTATGTGGTGCAGTTGAGGTATGAGCCGTACTAACAGTAGATACCATTGAGCTACGAAGACATATTGATTAATGTTTCAATCAATTTTGGGCTTGTCTGTCTCTCTTTGATAGTAATAAACGTATGTATATGTACATATATATTATCCTGCCAAGAGGAAAACTTAAAAGTAGAATAAATTGAGTCTAAAAAGTATTTAACAGGCATTTAACAGGTTTTTACACTCAGAGATAAATGACATAGCCAAAAAGAAACATAATTTGTAAAGTTAATTCAATTCTCAGGGCTTTTTAGTTATCTCTGCCTTTATGTATCTACATTCTCATCCACCAACTATCTTTTGAAAGTAACTTTCATTTTGTCTTTATGACAAATATATTTTATTGTAAAAAATGTTCAATAAAGTATCCCCAAATAATTGCAACTACACAACCTGAGAAAGAAAGTTCAAGCAGAAATCCCATTATATTAGTGATTTTATAGTCAGATATTTCCATACACCAGACATGCCCCTTCAATGCCCCTTCAACACTTCAAATTGGCTTTTTATCACTGCTGCAAATAGTTTTCATCACATTTTCCATTTCTGGTTCTGCTTTACGACCATCATTTCAGACCAAAGCCTGATCTACCCTAACCAAAAAAAAACGAAACCCACAAATTTACGGCCCCATAAAAAAACGCAACGAAGAAATGCAGTCAAATAAATATTCTAAGCAACAACAAAAAAAAGGAGAAAAAACTGGGAAAAATATATATATAAAAATGTTTTTAATATAAATAAAGTTCTGGCCAGAGCGACATAAAAAAACGAAACAGAAACGAGAACCAAAGCAGCAGAGAGGCAGTGGGGCACGAGGCGCGGGGCATGGGGCGAAATTTATTGAAATGTAAAATGCCGAGAAATGCAATTTCCGCACAAGTAAACTGCTGCAGCCGGCAACAGCAACAATAACCTAGACAATTGCCGAGAGCCACAAAAAAATATCAACAAAAAATAAGGCAGCAAGTAATACGAGGCAGAAGGAAGGGGTAGGTATAGAGGACATTGAAATTGCAGCTGCTGCAACAACAACAATAGCAGTAAAAGCAGCAGCAGCAACAACGACAGCCAAAGATGCAACAAAAACAGGTGCAACAGCAGCAACAGTTGCAGCGACTGCAACAATAGATGCAACAAACAGCAGCAGCAACAACAGCATTTAGAAGAGCAGAAGCTGTGGCAGCAATAGATGCAACAAACAGCAGCAGAAACAGCAACAACAACAACAGTAGTCCAACCAGCAGCCAACAGGCGGGGTGGGTGGGTTATCGTCGACCATGGACCAAGCGGCATTCAACTGATGGCATAATATAAATGCCACCACACACAGCCACAGAGCCAAAATGTATATATGTACATATATCTATGTGTAAACGGTAACTGGAGCAGACATGCAACAGGCGGCAGCCAAAAAGTATGCAACAACACACACAAACACAAAGGTAGGAGTGAGAGAGAGAGAGGAGCAGAGAGAGGAAAAATAAACCGGCTAAACAACTAAAAACTAAACCAATTCATTCGCCCATTCATTCATTCATTGAATTCGGAAATTCAATTTGGTTAGAAAGAGAAAGCCAAAGGATGCGCCACAGCAACAAAGACAGAGAGAGAGAGAGAGAGCGAGAGAGTGAGAGAGAGGTGGGGTGGCATGCAACAATTGTTAACTACACAACGATGTGCAATAAAACGTGGCGTGGCAGGACAGCCAGACAGACGGAAGAGCGAGCTGGAGTAAACATTTTATTCATGGATTTAGTTGAATTTACAATGAATGGTGGAGGGTAAGTGGGGGGGGATGGTGTGGGAGGTTTAGCCATGAAAAAGAGCAAATGATGACATGGAATACACAGAGGAGGAGCAACAGGAGCAACAGGAGTGGCAGAAGGAGCAGCAGCAGCAGGAGTTTTAGCAGGAGTTCTAGCCTGCACAGAGCATTGGCATTTCAATTTAAAAGCCAACAAGTGGCATCCAAAACTATGCTTCCGCAGAGAGATGGAGGAGAGTGGGAAGTGGCAGAGTGTTGCCTCAAATGTAGTCAGAGAGAGAAAGAAGAAGGACGACTACAACTCGCCTCGAAGAAACTGCCGCTCTGCCGCACTCAACAGTTGTGCACTCGATGTCTCCATGAATGAGCTACGCCACCAGAGAGGGCGCCATAGCAGCCACAGAGCCCCGCTCTTCCGCCTCCAGTGGCAGTCTTCCGGTCAGACTGTTAACTGGAACTTTGTTTTTGACAGAGAGTCCCCATCAAAGCAGCAACCTCTAAATAGACAATTTCCGCAGACAAAACTGCATCAAAAACAGCATCCAGCAGCCCCAGAGACAGGGACAGAGCCACCACTTAATGGGTGAAGTGTGAATCCAATTTGGAGGCCACTTAAGTGTCCTCCACTTCAGCCATGGACACGTGGAAGAAGAGCAGCAGCACCAGCAGCACCCGAAAAACTGCACTCGCTCCGTGCACACTCCACACTTCTTCATTCATGAATCAACAGCGAAATGATGGCGCCACGTATACGCAACGTTGTACAGAGAAGAGGAGCACACAATACACAACACAAAAGCCGAAAGGCAAATGCAAAAACGATAACGAGAATGTAAAGTGGCATCACAGGGGGAAGCATGGGTTGGAGGATGCCCCAGCATATGTAGCTAAAAGTCAACAACAAAAAATATAGAGCCAAAAACAAAAAAGAGGAAGAAAAGTGTTGAGTGATGCAACTAATTGCGGAGTCAGTGGGTGTCCTACGCTTCATGCGGGGATAATTGCGCGGATTGCACACAGATCGCCTTAATCCTTTTAGGCCTGGGCCTGGTCCTGGTCCTGGTCCTCGTCCTGGTCCTGCTCCGCTACTTCTGCGGCCTCCTCGATTATCCCGGGTTCTGGGTGTTGGCTGCTGGATGCTGGCTGCTGGTGTTGCAGCTTGCACCCGCCTCAGAGCAAACAACGCATCCAGCCGCACGTCCCACAGTCTGGCAACCACTCATCCACTTGATTGCATTGCCAGCCATCCTCCTGGCATCGTCCGGCGACTGGCGTATGGTGGGGCGCAAAAAAAATGAAGAGCACAACAAAGAACCAAAAAAAAATGCCATAGTCAAACGGACCGGAGGGGCCTCTGTCAATTCTTTGCTGTTCCCGTTTTTTTTTTTGTTTTTTTCGCGGCCACAACAGCAACACCTCCCGAATGGATGCAGGATGCAGGACACACACAAGCCATGGGCCATGGGGCTGGTATTCCTTTTTTGTTTTTGGCGCCCGCGCGAATGTAACTTTTTTATGGCTGCCAGAAGCTTGGCGGCTGACTGTGATTGTCAGTGATTTGTGTGGCAGTCAGTTGGCCCAGGCACATATGGGGATAAAGGGAAGAGCCACTGAAGCTGCCAATTGTTGGAGCATTTTTATTTTGGGGCAGTGCCAAAACAGAGCACAGAATGGAGTTGCGTTTCAAATGATTGACTAAATTATGGCCAGTCGTTCAGATACGATTTTGATGTCTTTATAGACTCTATAGTAGAACCCTTCTAAATACAGCTTAAGCATTGGCTTAATACACCCAACCCCAATGAGCTGTACCATTCTCTTTGGGTGCATTTTGTGGCACCCCATTTATCAATCTATTATGTGGCCAGGCGTAGTATGTTTGTAGTTCTTCCAAGTTCTTCTAATGTTCAATCAAAGTCAACGTTTATGTGTCCCGTCACTCGTTTCCAATTTTCCGTTTGGGTTTGTGTGTGATTGTCGATTGTCGTGTTAAATTTCAATCACTTAAGAATGCATTTGTTGTCACTTCCAATGAAAGCGCACGACTTTGCCTTTGCAATATGTATATTCTGATCGTATATACATATGTATATATATTTTCTATATATATATATATATATATTGGTGGGGTGGAGAGAGGGGGAGAGACTTGTGTAAACAAGCCACCGCACCGCACACAAAACGAAAACCTAAATCAGAAGGCAGCTATGGAAAACCTTGAATCAATTGATCCAGAACGCAAAAAGCGAACAAGAAAAAATACGAAAAAATGGAAAACGCTGAAAACTTGGACAAGCCCCCCGCTCCACCTCTCCACCCCACTCTCTGTGTTCGCCAAAATAAATTAGAATTGAACTTGTGCTGCGCCATATTTGGTTACAATTTGAGCGCTTAATTCCGCATACGTAGAGCCAGACAGACCCGATCAGAGTACCCCCTCCGTCTCAGAGACCGCCCAGTCAGATCGGATACGAGAAGTATGAGCGGTACAGCGGTGCAGTGGTGCTGTGGTGCTGTGGTTGTGTCGAGTAAGGGGCAGCAGCATGAGGCGTGTGTGGGTTCTCTAGGGTGTGGAACAACGACGACGACGGGGCTTGGCAACGTGTCGCATTCGCCTTATGCATTTCTAGCTAAATATATATTTAATTTATTTACTTTTATTTTGTGTCGTTTCGCCTAGGAAACAACAATTACAAATAAGATTTGCCGCCGCTCCGACTGCATTTATTCAAATTGCAATCCCAATCCCCCTTGACTCGTACTCAGAGCCACAAATATAGCTAAAATGTTGGCTCATTAATTAATGGCGATTAATTGTTGGATAATTGGTTTTGCTGAAAGCTCAACTAAAAGGGTTTTTTCCCCCTAATAAAACTATGATTTCTGTTTGGGGAAGATGATTCAACGGGGGAAATGCTAATGTGA
The DNA here is from genome assembly GCA_009664405.1 of Drosophila bifasciata. Classification (NCBI taxonomy): domain Eukaryota; kingdom Metazoa; phylum Arthropoda; class Insecta; order Diptera; family Drosophilidae; genus Drosophila; species Drosophila bifasciata. The sequence continues at coordinate 11,672,205 of CM019044.1, forward strand.
GGAATTTCGGAATGTGAATCGCACAGAGGTTTCAACTGTTCAGAAGTTCATCTACCCAGTTAGAATCCATCTAATATCGTTTTTCCTCTTCCTCTTTGCTGTCATTTTGCAATCATTTTTCATTATTTTCCCATTTTTTCTGCGACTTCCAAACTGATCTTGAACTTAGCAAAGCAAAAAACTAAAAAAAAAAACAAGAAAATTGAAGAAAAAAAATGAATGGAATGGAAATTACATATCAAGGCGTATAAAATTAACGAATATGAACGCAAAGAGCAGTATGTGAAATATGGAATTACGATTTGAAAAAAAAGCAAAAGATACGTGTACGTACATGCATATGTGTATGTATCAATGTATTGGTATCTAGTATGGTTTGATGGTTCTATTTTGTGTATTCGGGTACACAAAGTCAATTGGGTGTGTTGTTGCTGCCCATTCTAGAATCTAAATGCAATTTGTTTGTCATAAACGATTTTACAATTATTGCATAAGATATTGAGATTTCAAGCCAGCCAGCCATAAAGTGTGATATAATTTTTGTAATGCTTAAAATAAATGATGATATTTAATCTAATAGAATTTCCCATTAAATCTAGATAAATAGATATGTTTAGATCAACTATCAACTGTTTACACGTAATATAAATATATTTAGAGAAGTTTCTCTCTCCCAGAGTAGCTTGGTAGTTGCTGGTAATGGAATATCTACCCTTTCAAGTCCTAATCTGAGCATTTTTCTGTGCAAAATAGGCACAAACCCTTTTTGCAAAATTACAACAAATTAAACAAAAAAAAGCCCAAAGACAAAGCTCGCCTCAGTCTGCCATCCAAACAGAATGAACATTTTGTGACCCATAGCTGTTTGGTGGGTTTTGTCTTTGCTGTTGTCTCTCTCTCTGTCTCTCTTCGCTGGCAAAGTGCAACACAATTAACACCCCGAAATGCACACAAAAAAAAAAAAAAAAATTGAGAATAGAGAATTTAACAGTAAAATTTGTTTGTTTAGCGTTTGCCGTTTGGCATAGAGAGAACTTACTGTTGTACGAAACATTTTCCATGTGCAGCGAGTGCCCTGCCATTCGATAGAGCTCTGTTAATGAAAATGAGCAACAAAAAGCCAAAGCCAAAGCGGTCACACTCACAGATACACAGATATATACAGAAACTTAGAACCAAAACCGCATGCAAAATAGATACAACAAAAAAAAAAGAAAAATCAAACAAGTTTTTTTTATTTTGTGGAGAATATTTAAAGCATATACGAAAATGCGCCAAATACTACACTAAAATAAGTAGACACGTCAATAAGAGGCAGAAAAGGGAACAAATGAGCGCACAAAAGGAAACCAAATGCACCGAAAGAAATGGGAAATGCGAAGAAAGATTGAAAGGGATAGAGAAGGAAGGGAAGCAAAGAAAGGGTGAGGCAAAAAGGCAATGCAATGCAGTGTAAATCTGTCGAATGGGCCGAAGCATGTGTTGTAATCAAATATGCAACAAAAAGAAGAAGAAAATGAATAGGAAAATGCATAGGAAAATGGGAAATGAAGATGAAAATGATATGGGATTATCAGGCAGCAAGAAGAAGTTCGAAAAACCTACAGAAAGTAATGGGAAGTGGGAACAAAAAATGGTGCTCTGAGGGAGGTAAGAACGAACCATCCATACAGTCAGCCAAACAGCCAGCAAGCAAGCAAAGAAAATGAGCAAAAATTAATTTCTGTAATGCAATCATCCCAGTTTAATTATGCATAATTGGGGTGAACAACTACTGAGCGAACCACATCATAAAAAAGTGTTTCAACAGCCAAAGTTTCATGGGAGGAAGCTGAAATTAGAAGACTTTTCAGGCTCTCTGGGTGATAGATAGAGAAGAGAGAGGGAAAGGGAGTCAGTCATGGGAAATAGTGATACAGTCGCAACCAGATTCTGCATTTTGTTGACTATTTTAGGAGCTTTAGTTTATAGCATAATCCTCTTCATATATATCTTTTCTCGGCAATAACCATGGTATCCTAAGCCTCGACTCCTAACTCTTCCTTTTTTGTCTTTAATTTGAATATGAGTTTTGTTTTTTTCCTTTTCTCTGATTTTATATTTATGATTGCAATTTGTTTTGTAAATTTAGTTTAACCAAATTTGGCGCCGCCAAAGCATCGACACCCACATGGTCGAAAGCTCGTTTTGGGGCTTGCCAGATACCGCGAGCCTGACATTTTGGTAGCTGTCTATGGCTGGCTGTGGCTTTAGCCTTGGCTGTTGGCTAATTGATTGTTAGATGTATTTTTGCATAACGCTGGCATAGTCAAAGTATGTTCTATATGTAGTCAAAGGCATAGGCAAATGATGCCTAATTAATAAAAAGCTTTCAGACAGAACAGAGCACTGTTTTTCCGGGGTGTTGGGCGGGGGGAAAGCCGACACAAAGCCAAAGCCCCAGAACCCACTTAGGCACATACTAATTTAGTTTAATAAAAAATATCACAAACACACACACACACGAAAAAGAAAAAGGCAAGAAAATAATTATAGAAACCTGGAAGCGCACTTAACCAAATCGAATTGTCTATAAAACAATTGTACATAGATGCCACATGGAGAGCAACCTCCCCACCCCACGAACCCTGAACCCATGGCCGTCACAGAATGGAGAAAAAAAAGGAAAAAAAAAAAAGAGCGAGAAATTATAATAATAATGCAGTTGCGGCATATGCGTGGCACAGACATGGGGCATAGGCCTCTGTTCTAATACAATTACAGGTGAGTGCTGCACAGAAAAAGAGAAAAAAAAAAAAAAAACAAACTAGCAACAAGAAAAAACAAGATAATGAAAAAGAAAAACCAAGAAAAGCAAACCCAGTAGTGGGGTGGTAGAAGAAATGCTACGCATAAACAGATTGCTTTGATTGGGGTGGGCTAATGAAATTCACAGAGGCCATTAGGGCTCGACAATTAGCCGGGCTCTTCAGGGCTCTCCCGTGTTAGCAATTTTCGTTTCGTTTTTTTTTTTTTTGCATTAGAAGAACATATGAGAGATTCAGAGGCAAAAAGTTAAGTTTAGCCAAAGCAGAAACACAAATTGCAATCAACATAAATTGCTGTTGAATTTTCAAGGTTTTCCAGTTCATGGTTTTCATGTCTCCGCTTGTATCTGTATCTGTGTGCCTCAACAATGGATCGAAGCTGATCTCTACCTTCGTTGGCGCTACAGATACAGATACAGATACACGTGAGTGGTTGTTGCCACTCCCGCTGCTCAAGATCTGTTTATACCCCATACTGGCAACTAAAAAAGGTATATTGTAATAATGAAAATGTATGCAACATATAGACAGAAGGGATTTCCAGTTGGTAAGAATCTCAAGTGTTTCTCTGACACTCTCGAAACCTGGAACCTTCGTTTTACGATTCCTACGATTTTCCCTTTGTTTCTTTTACTTTTTATAGTAAATAAATTTGAGCGAAATTTGAGTAATTTTCTTTTGAATTATGGAAATTTCTGTAAAACGCTTTTCACACAGAAATGTATTGCCAGGAAATAAATAAAAAACCAAATGGCCATGAAAATGAGACTCTACAGTGCGACAGAGACTGAGTCTGAGACCACTGCCATGTCCATTTCCACTTCCAATTGAGCATTGAGTATTGAGTGACCGACCTGCCCAGACATTGGCAAACAATCAGAAATGAAAGAAATGGAATAAAAATGGCAACAGTTTTCTCATATTTACTTTTGCATACTTCTCTTCTCGCTTTCAGCAGACCACCGACTACAGACTACTGGTTGTTGCTGTTTCCTCCCAGTTCGAAGGTTACACAATGTCTGCCCCCCCGTTCGGGACTCTGTCTGAGCAAATTGTTTGCGTCTGGCCATTGGGCGACATCTATATCTATAGTCCAAGGACTATAGTATAGTTGTTGTATCGAATCACGGCACTCGAATCCACATGTTGCCATGGCGGACACCTCAATAAGACAATGTCATTAAGAGAGAGACTCAAATGTTTAATAATAGAAGATTAAAAGTTTTCCAAGGTCGCATTTTTCCGGAGGTCGTAATAATATCTTAAAGGAGAAAGAGGTCACATCTCTAAGTGCCAGGTTCGGGACCTTTTCTTTGTATATATTCCCATTGAAATTTAATTTCCATTGCACCTCTTATAATTAAGCATCGATGATCATTAAACATCCCATCTCTGTCAGGTCTATGTTCTCATAAATGTATATTTTCTATATTCATTTGATGCGGCATAAATTAGCTTATAATTTGTCCATTTTCCGATCATCCATTTCGAATCCAAATCTGTTCAAGGTCCTCCTCCTTCTCCAAGCAAAGTCCAAAATCTAAAAGTCAGAACTGGTTTTTGCATACAAAAACCAAATTCTCGGCGACAAACGTTCTTGAAAAATAAAAAAAATTAGAATTCTTCCATCATTTTGTGCAGTTGCTTTTTGGACTTTTCTTTTTTTGTGGTATTTCCACATGAGTTTTCAATTTATGCATTCTGTTCTTGCTGTTGCTGTTGTTGTTGTTCGCTGCTGCTGTTGTTGTTGTCGCTTCACGTTTGAATTTCGAATTTGCAAAAAAAAATTCATTTGCGTTTGCTTAGCACATTTTCCATGCGCGAATGCATTTTCAGGTGGTTTTTGTTTTTGTTTTTTTAGTTTTCGTTTTCGAGTCGTTTTTGGAGGCTTGGAAGCGGCGGTCTCGGACTCGGACTTCGGCTGCCATGAAAATGTGTCAAATTTGTTGTGTTTGGAGGTTTCTATTCTATTTACTTAGCCGCGTGACAAATTCCTACAGCATTACTCATACGCCGCGTTGCCTTCCAGTGGAATGTCTCACATGCCGCCGCATCGTCTTCCAGTGGAATTTTCCGCGCACAAAAATATGTCATTGAAGGACAGCAATTAGGTTGAATTGAGATGCCGCCCCATTCCTGGCCTTATCTGTGGATAAGCTCGACAAAAATGTGACACTGTTCGGTAAGGATCAGGGGGGGAGGGGGACAAAGGTTATATGGTTGGGCAGTTGCCACAAATGTTTGTCCATGTGCACCACAGGAAACCCAATACCTGGAAAGCCTGGACAGCGCGTGGCCCCCTCCAATGCCCGCTTCCTTCTATTTTTCGCACAATATTTTCTGTACTTTTTTTTTTTTTTTGTTGATGCCATTCATTGTTTGTTATGGCTGGCTTTTGTTGCAGCAAAACGCTGCAATGTTGAACTATGAATGCAATTTCGTAAATTATTTTCCTTTTAAGTAATTATTAAGGTGTGGTCCGATGAGGAGTCGCCATCGCTACAGTCGTTGTCTAGCTATCAAAATACACACACACACAGAGAAGTAGTGGCTTTGCCATTGTCTTTGAAGCTTTCCTTCGGGTATTCCTTGCTTTTACTCTTCTGGAGAGTATCATAATTTGGAGTATAATGCAAGGATATGTTGTCGGAAAAGACTTTCATTAAAATTTATTTCGATCATTAATCATTTGGTCCAAGCCTTGTAAAAGATTTTACTAGAAGATAAACTATATAAGACCAATACTATAAGTTCTAGTTCTAGTTATTCTACTGGTTATACCATCACAGAATTACTCTTAAAGTGTAGCAGGAAGTACTTCTTCATTCAATAATAATTTTATGCATACCAACTATATTTTCTTTTTTTTTATCTGATATTTCAAGGGTACTGTAATCTTCGGCTCTTATTTTTTGTTATATTTTGCCTTTTCCATTGTTTTTGCATTTGTTGATACTATTTTGTTGCATTTGTTTGTTATTTTTTTGCCAGTTATTCATCCATTATACGCCATTTAACTAATAACACGGCTTGGAGGCAGACTGCCGCTGCTGGCTCGCGGCTCGTCACTCACTCTAGCGGCAGTCAGTCAGTCAGTCAGTCACTCAGCTAGTCAGTCATCTAGTCAATCATCTATTGGAGCCACTGGAGTCCAACGCTGTTCATTTGTGCACATCCTTTCCATCAATGTCATAATAAATAACACCCGCAGCACCTCTCAGCGGATAGTGGATATTAAATGCCACGAAGAGACCCTAAATTATTGGCAATTGTTGGAAAATATTGGCTCAAAAGTTAGCCGCTGGCCGCTTGACGCTTGCCACTTGGCTACCTGTTGCAACCCGATTATGGGACGACATTAAAACTAAAACTAATTTCAATAATTAGCTGCCTGTTTTGATGGTAATCGAAGCCAGAAGGGAGGGGCTTGGATCGGCCTCTGTGTGGCACACGACAAAACTGTGGCAAAATCAGGGAAAAGCTGAAGCATTTTCCTAACAACAATCAACAAATCGCCACTTTGGCCCCGACAACAACATGAATGGCAAATTGGCAACACCAACACCAGGCAATGGCTACAAATTTGCTGTAATACAACAACAATTACATTAAAACGCGACCATAAACGTGCTGGCCAGGTCCAAGACGAAGCCAAAGTCTGGCTTAGACCACAAAATAAAGTTTGAGGCCGAAACGCAGACTGCGGCTGAGGCGCTACTAAAGTCATTCCACACCTTGTAAAATCAACAGAAAAGCCGGCCCAGAAGACGCAGAAGACTCGAAAGATGCAGTGCAAAAGAAAGAGAGAGAAAGAGAGAGAGAGGTAGATAAAGATAGAGACGGTTAGAGACAGGGCGAAAGCAAAATGTAGAGGATGCAGCATGGAAGGGAAAGAGGAAGGCAAAGATACAGATGGCTAGAAAAAGAGAGGTTGCATACAGATAGAGAGAAGGACAGAGAGAGAGAGAGAGAGAGAGAGAGAGAGAGAGAGAGAGAGAAAGAGAGGGATAGAGAAGTTGCAGCGTGCAATTTTCAGCCTAGAAAAATAATTGCATGTGGAAGTTGCAGGGGTAAGGGAGGCAAAGTCGCGTCGAGTCGCGTCTCATTCATGACGACGACGACGACGTCGACGCTGCAAGTGCAAGTGCAGCTGTAACATTAACATGCAACCAGACGACGCTGCCACTGCCACTGCCCCTGCTGCTGCTGCTGCGGCTGAGATGCAGATGCATTCAACGTTATTGTTGTTGCAGTTACTGCTGCTGCTGCTGGTGCAACTGCAACTACAGCAGGCAGCAGGTGAATTGCACGATTTTCAATGCAAAAGTCAAGAGCGCCAACGGAAAAAAGTCGTTAGCCAAGTTTTATGCATAGGCCCAGGCCATGTAACTATTTAGCCAGCTTTTGTTGCTGCTGCTGCTGCTGGCTAGAACTGTAGCACCAGGCGGGTGCATGTGGCAAAGAACTCCTTGTACACTGAACGAAATGCGAGTCTCTTGAAAACGGTAACTGGAGCAATGAAGGTGAAACAATAAAGAAGATGAAAGGAAAACTAAAGGATCTTTATGTACCGATCATGGGAGATCTTTACGACTTTTTTCCTTCAGTGCATGCCCTAGCCTTTAGAGGAAGGAAGGCCTGACCAGGCAGTCAGTCACTCGGAGTGCCTGCTGCCAGCGTGGAGGAGCAGAGTGGTAGCAGCTTCCTTTTGGCAGCCCCAGAACCAGAATCAGCACCAAATCGACACACGTTCCGTGCCGCTGCTCGTTGCCGCATATGCAGATGGATGGAGCCTGCAGCCTGCAGCCATGGCCCTGGCAGGCTAGACCCAATGCCGAGACCCCGAACTCAAGACAGCTGTTTCCGTTTGTTAAATGTTTGCTGTGTCCGTCCGTCCCGAATGATTGGCAAGAGATTGCCACCGAAGACATTGATGTTTGTAAATTTGTTTTGGCATTAAATGTGTCTTGTGTCGTCTTGTTGCCCCGTGCAACATGTCAACTAATTACGATCTACGCTCTACAGGCATACAGTGCGTTTTCGAATCATAAAATGTGATAAGATACGAGGGTTTTGGCAGATATAATTCATGAGAAATGAGTTCAGGGATAAAGAGTGTTTGCTGTAGTAGGTCTGGATCGTTCCCCTAAAGTACAGCCAAACCCATATCAGCATCTAGCTATGAAACGCACTGTAAGCTACATAAGTGCTGGCATTCATGTGTGTGGCCAGCGCCAGACCAGGCGTTCTTCTAGCCACTCTTTCACCTCTTTGTCGTTGCTTTTGCACTCTTTTCTTTTTGGCCAGCAGTCAGCAGATTTTTCGTTCATTTTATGGGCTTTTCCGTTCGCTTTCGTTGTTTCTTTTGTTTTTTTTTGTTAATAAGCGTATTTAATGTTCACACATTTGTCACGACGCCGTTGCTGTTGCCGCTGCCGTTGTTGTATCTTCAGTTACTGTTTACAACACCTTTTACAGTGTCTGTGTGGCATTGGCTGTGTGTGGGTGTTATCTTTTGGGGAATAATGGTAAACACTTTTCGAGTGTCCCATTATCTAATGCGTTGGCTGGAAAACAGCTGCAAGCGAAATTTGATCATCGTTGAATGGGATTTTCGCGTTATTTTAATAAGTTCAGGTAGCGCAGCGACAAAAGCTTCCTCACCCAAAAAATATACACAAATGAATGGCAAAAAAAGGAAGGAAGGGAATGATTAATCATAAAGAGCCTGAGTCAGAGCGATGAAAACTGATACAAAGAACAACATGAAATACTCGTAATTTCAAAATCGAATTGATTTCTGTTTTTGTGTTGCAGTTTTCTTACACCGCCCCACACCATAGTCTAAGAAATAATATATAGTAATTGTTTTGTTTTTACGACTCTCTATAGAGTCAGTCCCGTCGTACAGAACACAATGGCCGCCGCTACAAAATGTTATCAGCATTCAACTATGTTGTGGAAAGAAAAACTATATATAAAATGTATATGGAAAATGGCGATAATTTGATGTAGAATGGACCACAACCACACGCTACACAATTCTACGAATCTACATGTAGAACTTTTGATAGAATTCTTTATATAATGAGTAAATTTCCACACTTTGCTTGTAATTTTCGTTTCGTGGCGACAAAAAAAAAAAAAAAATATAGAAAGAAATTTTGTCAGCAACGAAATAAAATCAATTTCGTATGCCTCTCTCTCGCTCTCTTGATAAGAAAAGCGCAAAATGTTTCCGCTTTTTTTGTTGTTGTTTTTGGTGTTTGTGCGATTGCATGACATGCCATAAGAATACATATATACATACACATATATATTTTTTGTTCAATCATTTCTTGTTGAAATTTTTTTGTGTTGGATTTTTGCGAGATTTCGCCACGTATCAGGCCAGGCGACCAAAGTTTTTTTTTTCGCAATTTGGGTCAGAATAAGCGAACGTCAGTCAGGGACTGGCTGATAAGAAGTGTGTTGCCTCAACACGAGATTGCCACGATTATAAACGTTGTTCCGAATCTAATCGAGAACTATCTGGCAACGGAGAAGCGTAGAGAAATGTTGAGAAATGTACAGGTTTTTTATAGCTTCCGCTTTATGATTGGCATTGGAATTTTTGGCCCTAAAGAGTCGACAGATTCTGAATGAATGTTGCATGAATGGTTAATCAAATAAGCACATGTATCTGTAATATTATCTATAAAAGTATTTTCGGAAGTATATGTAGAAATATTCTGCAAAAGTTTCTGAAAATGCATATGCAGACACGTATCAGTAAAAGTATTTCTAAAAGTGTCTATGGAAGTATCTGTAAAAGTATCTGTAAAATTATCTGTAGCTGTAGTATGACTGTCTACACTCGACAGTTGCTTGAACTTCTGTCCTTAAGTATTGCTCAATGTAATTGTCATTGCGGCGATCGCATTGTGACGCCTCTGATAGCGACACCTTCGCCCCCATAGCCAGCCCTGCCACTTCTCATGCCCACCCATGCCCCTTTGTTCACCCATTGGGTGTCTTTTGTTTACACATTTCGCTTTCGTATATATGTATGTATGTAAGTATATGGCTCTCTGACTGAAGGACAATGTCAATGAGGCATAAGCATGAATATTTTACTGTTCATGAACGTTTTGGCGGTTTATACAGTGACCGATAAGCGATCAGGGAGAGCCAGTAAAGGTCTACGGCAGGGTCTATAGAAAGTGATGATAGTGTGACTTAAGAGCAGAATCGGGATTCCCAAGGAAAACAGAAGAGGGTAATACTATGATATAACGATTTTCCCTGATATTCTTATAATTAATTCTAAAATTAAATTTGATTTATTTGGTAGACAGTTCTGGGGGGTTGGGGGGATACGTACATATTTCATAACTGCTGATGTGCATAGCATCACATAAATTTGTCTTGAATTACGGTTTGCCCAAAAGCCAAATTGATGCCGTGGACGATGCTGCCACTGATTTTTCCGCTGCTTCTGCTGCTGCTGCTGCTGTTGCTGCCTCCGCAGTGAAGCAATTTACAGACGGCGCACGGCGTTGCCACTTGGTGTGGGGTTGCAGTTGCAAGCACCAGCTTGCTCCCCCTTGCTGATATTTTTTTTGCAGTAGCTCTCCTTCTTCTGGTTGCACATATATATATTTTTTTGGGGTATATAATTTTTATATACAATATAAATTCTTTCCGTTTTTTGTGGGGATGCGGCGCCACACAAAAGGCAAAAGTGCAGACGAAATTTGTTGTTGTTGTTGTTAATCTTTTTGTTGATGATTTTGTATATGTCGTTTTTTTTTTGTTGTGTAGCAGATTTATATATACATATATACAGATATATATATGTATGTATGTGGAGCACAGAGTAAATAATATGCAGCGGGTGAAAATTTCATGAGACTTTTTCTTTAGGGATTTTATTGTTGTTGTTGTTGTTGTATTTTATGTTCAATTTACAGACAGCGCCAATTGTTGGTGTTGCTGGTTGTTGTTGTTTGTTGCACTTTGTGTTGTTGTTGTAGATTTTTTGACAGTTGCTGCCACGCTGTTGGAGTTGCTGCTGCTGCTGCTGTTGTTGTTGTTGCTGCTTTTGTGGCTGGTTGTTGTTGCAATATTAATTATTTCAATTATTATTTTTCCTGCATTTAATTTTGCGCCCTCTTTTTGATATGTTTTATTATTTAAAACTTTTGCCTTTTTTCTCTTTGATTTATTTTTTGTTTGAACCTTTCTTTTCTTCTCTTATATTTAAAAATAATTCAAAAGTAATGGCTCTACTTCTCTAATTATTTTTAAGTTCTTTCTGTTTTAATTTTAATATTTTTTGTTGTTGTTTGTTTGTTGTTTGATGGGATTGCACTTTTTGTTTTGTTTTGTATATTGTATTTAATTCAACATAAATTTACTAACAAAAATGTTGTTGTTGCTGTTGCTCTTGTTGTTGTTTTTTATCTAAATGGTGAAAATGAAGGGAAAGACGTTGTTGAAAAGCGATCTCATTAATGACAGACACATACGATACACCAATGAATGGCATAGTGAAATCTATGAGATAAATTTTGTATCTGACTGAATATTTGAGCATTTTTTATGATCGCTAAGAGTTCGTGCGTGATTTATCGCAGATTAATAGCATATTTTTTTATATATACAGTTTCCTTCGATAAGACTTTATTTTTTTTATTTTTATTGGAATTTACACGAACGCCGTATTTGCAGAATGCAGAAAAAATGAACTGTGTAGATGGCCAAAATGAAATTAGCCAATGGAAAGCAGTAGCCGCCCATCCTCTGTAGCATCGCACACTTGCAGGAAGGATGCGGAGGTCTGTGTGCCCCAACCCCCCCTTCAACAAGAGTTGAGCTTAAACAAAAAACTTTATGCCAGCGAAAAATGCAAATAAAAAATGTATATAAAATATATATAAAATCGCATGGCCAAAAAAAAACAGCCAAAAAAAAACCATTGTAAATAGTAATTTAAGTTTTGGAAGGGAACAGGATGGGGCAAGAGGATGTTCCCAAAAAAACAAAAAGCTGGGAAAAATCCAGCCCGAAACGGAAGGTGAGAGCCAAGGAAATAAGAAAAATCAAATGGCTGAAGCCCTTGCCACGGCTCCAGCTCGCCCCCTGCCATGCTGCACTTTGGTCATCTGCGATGTGTATGGGGTATGGGCGGGGGTACTCCGGTTTTGGTTAGGGGTATTCCAATTGATGCTGCGCAGCTGCAGCGCTGCTACAGAATTTTTTTCGGCTATTTAATTTGCCATTTTTTTTGTTTTTTCGATGCTTTCCTTCTACAGTAGTGTTTTTTTTTCATTTTATGTTCTCTCTTAGTTTTTGTTCATTATGCTGTGTGCTCGAAGCCCCGACGGCAAAACTGGAGACCGAGAGACCTGGCCATTGTCATGGTGTAAGACTGTCCCAGGGAAGGGTTTTGGTGGTTGGCTACTGGATGGTGGGTGGAAGGGCGCCTGACGAAAATTGAAACTGACAAAAATTTGTTACATTTGCCTGCTGCAAAAAGTTGGCAGCCCCAAAACCCCACCTCCAAAAATATACACACTTTATTACTGCTACTTCGTCTCCTTCTCCATCTCCATCTTCATCTACTTCTAGTCTTTCCTTTTTTTATTTCCCATTCGCTCCCTTTTTTTTTTGAACTGCTGCTTTGTTTGTTTTGTTTTACTGTTGCTTCTGCTGCTGCTCCAGAAGTTTCAGTTTTGGCTACAGTTCATTTTGTCTGCTTCTGCTGCTGGCTTTGTGGAACTCTCTTTTTTTATATCCGAGGAGTTTCTTTTGTTTAAATATTTTTCTAGAATTATTCAGATTTTTCGCAATCAATTTTTAATGTTTTTGGATGTTTAAATGGATTTTTTTTAATGATTTTCAGTGCAACTAATGGAGTGAACATAATTTTTAGAACTGAAAACCAGTTTCGAACATATGTAGATCGATTTTTCAAGTTTATTTGAGGTGTGTTTTGTTTTGTGATTTTTTGTTGCTTATTTTAAATATTTGTTTGCAACAGTTTATATTTCAATGGGCAAAATTTACACTAAATGAAATTGTATTATATTTGTGCACTTGTATGTGGTATGTATTAGGAATACATAGTAGAAACCGATCACACATAAATTGTTTTGCTATTATTTTTTTAAACGGGTTTCATCGCATTATTTTTTGTATTTCCATAGGATTTTATTTAACTGTTTTAAATTGTACATATATACACTTTTATTTGTAGCCAAAGTTTTTTATAATTTCGCTTGATTATTTTTAAAATTAAATTTGAATGCTTTTAAACACTTTCACAGCTATCAAATTTTTCTGTGGGCATTGTCTGTTTTTATTTTCCATTAAAGTATAACCAAACATTCTTTCGATTTGCTTTTGTTTTCACCGGTGGTACGGGTACAGTGACCACTAATAGTATATACAGGGACCCACACACACACAAGCACGCATACACAAAGTCAGGCATCAGTCAAACAGTCAGTCAATCAATCAGTCAGTATGGGAGGCAACACGCACTTGAGCCGGGCAATGCAACTATTCAACCAAAAGACCGAAATAAAAATGCATTCTATAAAAATTTTGCGAGTGCGCGAAAAAAACTTTTCCGCATTTTGCATGACAGCAGCGACGTCGACTGCGAACGGACTGCGAACGGACTGCGGCGTGGCGTCAACGTCAGCGTCGCCACACTCTCACACACACTCACACACACACTCGCATAAAGAGAAATAAGCGGCGATTGCCATGATATTATTGTTGTTTTTTGTCCGAAAAAAAAGTCAAACAAATGAGCGGGATTGATGAGTGGGTGGGTGGCTGGGCGTAGGAAATGGAGCGGGGGGCTCATGATGATGATGGGGCACTGGGCAGTGCGTGAAGTCAGTGGATGGGGGTGGCTGTGTCTCCAGTGTGCGTATGTGCCTCAAATGGAGTGTGACTGATAGATAGAGTCCAAAAAAAAAAAACAGAAACGAATAGGACGATTGTCCAAAGCGTGGATAGGGCGAAAAAATGTACGTGGAATGTGATCATGTGTGTTTTCTTCCAGAGAATTTATTAAATTCTTCCTAAATATACTGATAATGTGGCGGTAGCGTAGCATGGCCCAAATATGATGTGGATTCACATCAGTTTTCCCAAAAACTATATGAGGCCTTCTGGATTCTAGTTTTTGACATGCTGATGCTGATTAGTGTGACCAACGATTCGATTGCCCAAAAATTAGCGACACCCGCGCGGCGTATACGCAATTCACATCCACTCGAGAAGATTTTCATTCTCTTCTTATATTTTGTTCCCAGAAACAGACGTTCACAATTTGAAAGTTTTATTCACTTCACTTGATTGGTGGTTCTTCTTAGAATTCAAAAGAATTCTCTTCAAATATGTATGTTGTATATTTTTAAAATATTTGTAATTTTTGGATTATTAATCACTTTTTATTATGGTTTGTTTTTTTCTTGTAATATCTGTTAACTTTTCGCTCTATCAATGCCAAATAATTTTCGGGGTGTGCACAACTATTTTCGTGAGGCCTGATGGCCTGCGTGTAAATGGGCAATGCGCTTAGTGCTTTACGATTGATATACGCGATCGGGCGGACGCTACACCTCGGAACGACTCGGGCCGCGTCCGAAAATGCGTTCCGTTGCATATCGGATGCGTTGTGTTTATGCGACTGCCGCAGCCGACTGCAAAATTATATCACAACAACACACGAAGACACACGGAGCCACGGCGCTGGCGTTGGCGCTGGCGTCGACGTTGCCGCCGCACGTTCAAAAATTGCATACAGGCGCATTCGGACTCGACAAAAGCAAAAAAAACGGCAAGCAACAACTACAACAATGCTAGAATACTGAGAGAGCTTGGCCAGAATGAGAGATAAAGGGAGAGAGCGAGAGCGAGAGACACACAGTGAGTGAGTATGAGAGCTGGAGGGGAGGCTCTGAGTGAGAACAAATTCATACTGCATGGAGAGCATTTTGAGTCACTTGAGTAAAGCGCATACGCGAAAACTTTAGGAGCAATGGGGTAAGACGAGGAACAGGCCTGAGCCTGAGCCTGAGCTAGAGAGCGAGCGAGCGGGGTAAAATATAGTCTGAGACTCAGGTAGTTCTATAGAGAGAGTGAGCCTGGGTCTGCGTCCGAGCCACAGCTAGAGAGAGCGAGGAAACAAACAGTCTGCGAGCGAGCCTTAGCCCGAGAGAGCAAGCTAGAGCTTCAGAGAGCGCAAGCCACAGAGAGTGCAGAGCAAGTGCAGCAGCAGCAGCAGGGCAATGCAATTGCAGCGAGCAACTCGACTTCGATGCCAGCGCGCGTTGATAAAAAGCCAACACAGCCGACTGCGCGCTCAGCTGCCAAAATAGCCGGCGTCGAATCGGTTTTGTTGGCTTCGGTTTCGTCGGTTGTTCGGCTTTGTCGGTTCTAGAAGACCGTCCCGGTCTGCCTGTTTCCTCTCTTTAAGCTTTTGACATTGTTGACAATTGTCCTAAGAAATGTGGCTTACAATAAACACACTCAGACACACGAATAAAGTCACTCAAATTATTTGCTCTACCAATCACACACACACACACACACACATCTAAGTTTTTTGTCTAGAACAAAGCCAACACAAAGTCACATGAAGACACAACACACATTGAAATAATCATCTCGCAAATTTATTCACCACATTTTTTTGTGCCACTCACGCACACTGTCAAAGAAATGCATTTCTGCCGCTGCCGCTGCGCTGTCGTCGTCGACGTCGCAGTCACAGCAATTAGCTGCGTTTTTTTTTTGTTTTCCGCTGAGTGATGGGGGGGGGGGTAAGGTTGGGTAGGGTTAGGGTGACGAGTTTGAGAGAGGGGTGAATAGGGAAGAAAGGGAAGGGTGCTGTTGACGTTGACGGCGCGCCGTCTCTAGGGCCCTCTCTTGTCTGCTCGTAAGGAAAAGGGCAAATATCCAAGAAATTATGGCTTCTAAATAAAGTCCGAATTTATTATTTTTTATGAACATTTGATAAATATTAAACAGTTTTTTTAAAAGAAGGAAATTCCCTATTTATGTCAAATAATGATTAAAGGAAACTATAAGTTATTAATCTGCATAATGCGCTGTGGTTTCCCCTACTTGGAGGTAAACTATTGAAGAAGGGGTCCCCAAAATCTCACTCATCGACATTAATCCACCGAATGGGCTTGAGAAATTGCATTTCCTGCTCATTAACAAGGAGGGCGCGCTCTTTGGCAAACTTCAGTGTGGTGAAATTGACTTCCCCACCCAAGGCAATGCACTCAAGAACATTTCATGCTCTCCCATGCACTCGCTCACTCACTCAGCCTTCCCCTCGCATAACCACTCACTCTCTCTCACTCTCTCACTCACTCACTCACTCGGCAACAACATGTAAATGAGTTTTAATGTTCGTATTCTTCATTTTCTGGTTTTTTGCTAGATTTTTTTGTGAGTTTGCATTTGCTTTTATTATATTTCGTATGAACTTTGATTGGTCTTTGTTCCCAACTATCTCCCTCTCCCTTTCCATCTCGCTCTCTGACTTTTGCTGTTCCTTCTCTACTCTATAGACTCCCTCAATATCTGTTTCTTTACCTGCCTAAGCCTAAATGCGCAGTTAGATTGTCCAAAATGGTGGAACGTGTCATTTGCTGTCTTTACACAAAGATGACTAATGCCAAATGAAAGATAAAGCCTGATTCCATTTTTTGGACAGAACAGAAGGGTACTTGTATGTAGAACCTGCAAATCTTTACACACACTTTTCATTTCATTCGGTAACGGTTACTACAACAATTGTCGTATATGTAGTATAGTAGTTGTAATGCAGCGCCAACGACCTGACTGACGCACGTTCAAGGTATTATCTCATAAAGTGAACAAACACTCGCACATGCACATCACATGTTTAAAGTCGCGGGGAGAGTGAAGAGCAGCACCACATATGAGTATGTATGAGCGCACACTACAATAGCCCTTGCTAAAAAGAAACAACAACAACAGCGACAACGACAACAATGAGAACGCGCAACAGTTGCAAAGTCATGAGCGACGAATGCTGCAACTGAAAGCGCAATGACTTCCAAACTCGCTCATATCTTTGAACACTCCCCCGCGCCCTGATGAGCCTCCTTCGATCATTGATTTATCACTAATAAATGTAATAAAATTACACAAAAAATATATATACATACACGATATGTATGAATGTGTTGGAAAATTGCAATATACGATAAGTAAGTTCAGAGACATACTGGTAAAAAAGAAGGCCTACATACATACAAATATAGATAATCGTACACAGAAAACAATTAACACGATACTATATTTAGAGGCTGGATTTTCCACAAGATAAGTCAAATGCTTACAACTAAAAACTGTGGTTATAATGTAAGCTTGTTCCCTGAAATTGGATTACTTAAATGTCTTGGGATTGTAAAGGTTCCTTCACTCTCAAAACCTTATTCCTTATATTCCAGTTATTCGATTCTCCCAGTGCATGTTTGTACATTTATTCAGATGGTAGATGGAACACAGTTTTGATCAAAGTCTGCTTATCGTTTGGCCTTTTGTTTACACTTCAGAGCAGAGACAACTCATTTTTTGTTGCCACACAAAATGTTATTGGGACACTGGCGATTCTTTATACTTTTTGCATTCGCTTACAACATCTTTAATTTAATCAATTTTTCTTTTCGTTTTTATATATATATAGCATCATAAAGTTGTACATATATATTTTTGCAATAAGTATTTCCAGTTGAGTTGATAATACCACTTTAATCAATTTGAAGCGATTTTGTTGTTGTTTTCCGTTTCACGTTGTATTTATGGGTGGTCAATCTCTATATAGTACATGGTAGATGTATTGTATTGTAGTGTATACATATATATATATATATTTATAAAAATGCATTGCGTATTTCTTAGATTTTGCTATTGCAATTTGTTGCATTCGGTTATGCGGTTATCAGTGTGGTGCACTGCAATGCCGCAGATGATTCAGCTCGGTGGGGGGAGTGTTCTTTTGTGTGGCAAGTAAGCATTATTGATCGGGCACGAAATTTCTGATGTAATTCTTTAGAAATTACCACAGAACTAATTTATCTTTTCAGCAATAAATAATGCTTACTAATGATATACCCCCCATTCTACGATTAGTCTTTTTGTCTTCAGTAAAGCAGTAAAGTATAAAGTATAACTTAAACAAGATAGTTAGGTTTTATTTAGTGATTCATAGACCTTGAATTATAGTGCTCAAAGTCTAAAATTCTGAGACTATTCTTATCATTCGACTAGACGATGCCTTGAACACAGAAAACTGTGTAGCGAGATGTGAGGAAATTTTAATCAGTTATATAAATGGATTATGTTAGCCCATAAATACTGATATTACATATATAAACCCCCTTTATAGGAAACTTATTTAAGCAAGCTATAATAGTTAAAAAACTTAGCTAGAAATTTAATTTGTATTCAGAAAAGACTACTTCGAGTATGTGCATGAGGGGAGATCTTTAAATCTTATACCTTATTTCCAAAGTACCAAGAACTAAAACCAATCCCGCATTGACTCTAACCAATTATCCGACTGCGACATATCACGTATACGCATCGTAGTTTAATTTTTTGTGCTGCTGCTGTATTCTTGGCTGTTGTTTTTTTTCGCTTCCGCATAAAATGTCGCGCAACAAGTTGTTGCCGTTTCGCCATAGATGTCGTCGGCGGTTCCCTCACCTCACCTCACCTTTCCTCTCACACTCTACTACTTCTACCCGTTTACCGTTGCAACGCCATTTTGGTGAAATCTCAAGGCGAACTTGTCTCCAGTCTCGAGTGTGTCTCACTTCTCACTTACTTCTCATATCCCCTCCATTCATTCTTTAAGCTTGTTTATGCTTGTAATTTCGTTACGTTTGATTAGTGGCCGGCAAATGGCATTTGACTTGCAGCATTTTGATTGCATTTTGCAAAAAAAAAAAATCTAACTGGATTTTTCTACTATTATTTTTTATTTTTGCCAACCTTGAGAGCGGTTAGAAATTGTGCACTTGGCTGGCTTGTCAATAGAATTTGTATATTTATTCTGAAAATTTATTGCACACGATTTTCACATTAGAGTCTGGGGGAACATCGAGCTGCTGCTGCCACAGTGAAGTTTAATTAAATGTACAGAAAAAGAGAAAAATATCGGGAAATATACTCTATACTATATTGCACAGAGGGGAGGACAATCCCGAGGGTGGAAAGCATCGATCCAAAACCTATGACTGGCTATTAAAATTCATGCCATTGAGCCAAAGTCTAATGCATTTTCAATGTATTTTTACAAAGCAATGTGCTGAATATTTATCGATTAGATGTCGTCTCTTCAGCTCTCTCTGTCTATCTCTGGTCTCGTATATATGTATGTATGCCTCTGTGGCAGACAAAGACGCAGCGGATAAAACGGAAGTACAGTTTGTAGTGTCCGCACAAAAGCAATTGCCACCAAGGAGCTGCAGCAGCAAAGAGCCAGCAGAGAGTCAGCAGAGAATCAGCTTCAGTTGAAGGCGCCACAAGTGCCACAAGCGCAAAAAAAAAATCAGCAAAATCTAAGGTTTTTTCTTGTTATATCCTTTTTCAAAAGAGTGCTATGGTTTTAAGAAGAAGTTTGTAATGTTCATGGAATGGATTTCATTGTGGTATATCGTATATACATATATTCTTATAATATTCATGAAAAATCTACGAACACCCAAACATACTGGAGACCATCATTGAAATTTATATTTATTTCTTATTTATATTTGATTTTGGATTCATTTGAAAGGGTATTTCAAACTCTGAGTGCATCCATTCATCCCTTGAAAAAGAAAAACGAGCGGAGAAAAGCTTTTCGTCTGGAAGTTGTCATATTTTTTTCGGCCATTTCCTCCTTTGCTTCCTTTTTAAGGCAAGTGAAAAAAACAAAGGAAAACCAGAGTAAAATCATTTTCATGTTGGTTTTTGGGCGACGTTTTTTTGGGTGTGGCCTTAGGCTGGGCTGAGTTTAGGATTTTGAGGACACATTTTTCTGTAGGAATGAAATTCCATGGTATTTTCTGATGATGATTGGATTGGCAACAGATTGCTTTGGCTAATTTTTAAATGACGTCTCTAGGGGTTAACTGTTGGGGCGTACCATATGGTGTGTATCAAAGCTTCTTAGGCTAATCAAGACCTATCTGTTGCTCACTTAATAACTCCCTCTTTCTATTTCTCCAACTCTATGACTTATGTCTCTTTCTCTGACAAACAACAAGTGCCGACAGTTGACAACTGTTGCTCCAGATGTGGGGCTAGGAAAACAACATCCTCGTACGCTCACACTCCTTCTCCACTCCACTCTCTGTCGCAGCATTTCTCTCACACACACACACACACACACACATGGCAAAGGCGCTCGTCGAAAATCACCGAAAGTGACGCGATGGCAACAGCCCCTGGAAACTCCCCAACCCATCCTAACCAAAAACTCAACCCAATCCATTCCCCCTACCGAATTCTTTTTCGCGCTGCCGGCGGCTGCGTCGCGTTGGTGTTGTTAGAACGTGTGAAGTGCTGCCACCGTCTGTCCGTCCATCTGTCCGTTCGTCTGTCCGTCCGTCTTTCTTTGCATACTTTTGTGCGTTTGCCGATGCTGCTGCTGCTGTGGCTGCCACTTGTTGTACAGCTGTGTGTGTGTATGTGCGAGAGACTTATGCAACAAGTGCACTAGTTTGCTGCTGTTGTTGTGCAACGATGTTGCAAAGTCAAACATAAACGTCTGGCACGTCGCCATCAGTGTCGTGGCATGTTTCGGGTCTCGTTTTTTTGGGCGAAGAAGAGTTTGGAGGGTTTGAGCTCAGATCCTGTTGCTCCTTTTCTGCTGCTTTTGTTGCAGACATATGTTTTGTCTGTGTTCCTTTCAGCCAGGTGCGGGATGGGTGGTGCAGAAAAAGTTTTTGCTCCAAGAACTCCTACATCAGCATACACATGCCCCATGACTGTGGCATCGTTGTTGCATCTTGCAAAAGTTGGGCTTCTCTTTTTCGGGTCTTGTGGCTGGGGCAAGTGTTTTTTGCCACACAATCTGTCAACGAGCCGAGGCTTTGAAAGTTTTCATCGCCCATTTTCCTCTTTTGGTTTCATATTTGTTTTGACTTTTCCTTTTTGGGTTCTTTAATAGTTTTGGCCAAGTCGTTGGGTAAATTGCTACCTAAATGGCTTTTACACTTTGTAAGTTTTCATGCAAAACTTTTCACAGATTTAATAGATTTGCATATGCATAAGGGGGTGAAGATAGGCAACAGTTATGCCTTCCTTTGAGAGGTTTATGAAGGTGTTTCTCACAAGAGCGTTTCACTGATAGTTGACTAATTAAATTATGTGAATGCTGGTAGTGAAATGTAATCTCTATACATATAGTAGAGTGTATAGTACTGCAACATACAGAAAGTATGAATTGTGATTGAGAATTTTTCCTTTTTTTTTAAATAAAATATATCAAAAATTCGTATTCGAGTATCAAATGAGTTCCATTCTTTAAATTATTTTGAAATTCACTTGATATTGCTATGTTTTTTTTCCGAGTTCGTTTTGATTTAATATATTTAAAGTGAAGCTTTTTTAAAAGGGAATATAAATCGAAAGGCACACATAAAAGAGAAAAAACACATTGACATTGAATAGTTTCGATATATTTGGGAGGAGAGTGTATTAAAAAATATCTAAATTTTTGATTTAAATTTGTATTTACAATATTAATATTAATAATAAAAATGTATATATATATAATATCATATTTAATTAAAATATTTTGATATTTATGTAGATTGAACTTGCTAAACTTATTTTAAAGCGTTTTTTTTTTTTATTTAGCTAGCTAACATATCTAGTTAAAGTTAGATACGAAGGAAGGGAAATATTAGTCGATCTATGTTTAAAACAAAGTAAATTCTATGTAAACGAATATTTACTTGAAATACGAATATTTCATTTAAATACGGTTATTTCTTTTTACTATGCAATTTTTTCTCTGAGTATAATTGCAAGGTGTTCTGCTGTTTATTGCTTTTTTTTTTATCATGTTCCGAAAGAACTAAAGATGGAAACTAATAGAATATCATATACTGCTCCATTTTTTTCCAATCTTTACTCCACTTCGTTTAGAAAATATTTTTTAAATATGTTAATATCACATTTTCACACATTTCTCGAACTGAAAATTGATTTGAAAACTCAAAACACTCACCTTTTTTTTAAAGTCTTAGTTGTTATTGCATTCTGAAAAATGTGATGTAGCTGCTGCAGGTGCTGCCGCTGGCGCTTTCAATCAGTCAATTCAATTAGGAATTTACACGGCCACAAGCGACAACATATGCCACACAGTTATCTCTCTCTATCTAACTCGAACTAGCTGTCTCTTTCCACGTCCCACTATCTCACTTTTTCGGTCTGAAGACGTTCACTGTCTTTGTCTTTTGTGTATGCAAATGGTTGTGTGATCACTTTAATTAAATGCCTACACATAAATTATCTTGTGGCACTCAATGACAATGTTTTTTAATTAAATTTTCACCCCCACAGAGAGAGAGAAGCACACACTAATAGACGTTGTTAAAGAGAACACACCCACACACACACACACTTACACACACAAGAAGTTTAACAAGGAGACGCTGAAAAGCACACAACACTTTTGTCAAACACTTTTCCGCCCCTCCGGCGGAAGCGGAAACCCGACGCGGTGCAACAGTTGGCGCCAATTGTTGCTTCAATCAACACTCGAATCTGAATGGATGCCACAAAGAGAGTCGCTTTCAGTTTTTGGATTCGTTTCAGCACAGAATTAAATTGTTGCACACTTTGCCGGCGATTAAACGTGCAACTTGAGGTGAGTCGCGTTTAAGGTTTAAAGTTTTTTGTTAAAGTTCTACTCTTCTGAGTTGAATTTCCTTAAAGTGCCTCGGGCTAAGTGGCCTTCTGCTTGCGTTGGATTGTTTAATATAGGTTTCTCCTCCTAAGGATCTCTCCTTTTGAACCCCTCCGTCTTCAAGGGGCTCTTTTTTAAAGTTCCTTTCCTTAGAAAAAGTTTCCCTGTTAAGAGTATCTTCTATTCAGTGCAATTATCGTTTTCTTAAGTTGAATTTCTTTTGTTTTAAGTTTTTTTTCTTGAAGACTTCTTCGATTTGTTTTTCGGGTTATTTTTCGTTGCCGAATTATCGTTGTCGTCCTGCTGGTGGCTGCTGCCAAACTCACTTGTTGCACAATACCAAACGAATGCCGACGCCAATATCGTGCACCCTTGTGCCACACAGCGCAATAGTTATGCAGTCGCTGTCGCAGTCGCAGCTGGCGTTGCAGCCTGCGCTGCTCTGCCCAACTACTACAACAAATTCGACAAAAATGTGTGATACACCCACCAAACTATGGCCAGGACCCAAAAGCTGCCAGCAGGCAGCTGGCAGGAGGAGAAGGAGCCAGGAGCCGTAGCCAGCCAACCGAGTGCAGCCAAATGTTGCTGCAAGAACTCAAACTGGAGACTCCGAACCCAGTCCCAGGTTCCAGCCAAATGCTATTCAAACACACATACACATAAACACAGCGAGCGGGACTGAGAGAGAGAGAGAAAGAGAGAGTGAGAGAAAGAGAGAGCGAGAGTAGGGGGGCTGCCACCACCTTGCAACAACAACAACTACCGAAAGCACAGGACGCCAAAGTGGGCGGTGGGGGGTGGGACGTCAACGAAGCGACGAAACTTTTTTCGAGCACACGAAACTTTTTCAGCACGAAAATCAAATGCAGCAAAAAAGCAGGAGCAGAAGCAGAAGCAGCAGCAGCAGCAGAGAGCAGGAGCCGAGAGCAGCGCAGTCCGCAGCGCAGAGCGCAGCCGAAACTCAAACTGAGACTCAGACTCAGAGACGGTTCTATGCTGAAACACAGCCCACCCACCAACCATGCTCCCCGCCCACTATGCAACGCTCCACGCCCACCCATTCCCCGACCCAGGCAGCGTTGACTGTTTTTCCCATTTTTATTTTTGCCATTTTGTTTTTGTGTGTTTTGCTGTTTTGCCTTCGCCTCCTCCGAACACACACACAAATACACATACTACTACCGCAAGCTAACACACACACACACACACACATACATAGATATATATAAATATATATACATACATACATATATAATGTGAAATTTTTTTCCGTAGTGCATTTTGCCCAATGTCCTTAGCGCCATATTGGCGCGCTTTGGCTGGTGGCTCCTCCTTGCACGGCCACTACGACTACCTCTCATACCCTAACCTGCCACCCGCGCCCACCCCTTGGCACGAACGCACAGCCCCCCTCTCCACACCAAACCCTCTTTCGCATTAACTTTGTGCTTTTTCGTGCTTCCGCTTCATTTTTCTTCTTGCGAGAATACGAAAAAAACACGACCAGAAATAGGGGAAAAAAATTCAGAAGAATAAAAACAGAGTGGCCCTTGCATCTTGTGCGCGGAAGGTGGTGTCCAAAGGTGTGCCAAAGGGGGTGGAGGAAGCAGGACATTGTCCCGTCGATACCTTGTGACCTCCCCGCAAAAATTCCCAATCAAACTCAAACCACCAAAGTACGCCTCGAGAGTTTCCTGACTTCCTGGCCAGAAGCCTCTGGACCCACGGCTGACCACCAGCAGCATCTCCATGCAAGGAGGAAAAAAAAAATCAAAGAAAAAAAAAAACAAATGTAAAGGAAAGAATGAAAGGAAACGGGCCAAAAGGCAACCAACCAAAAAATCTATTTTCCAATTTCTGTGCACCCAGGAACCAGAAAACCCCGAACGAAAGGCGGAAAGGAACTGCACCCAAACTAGCTCTGTCTCGCTTATTCTTCTAGAGCCCCCCATCCCCACACCTTTCGCCTTTCTCACTCTCTCGCTCTGTCACTATGTCGCTGTCTCTGTTTCTGTCTCACCCACTTGTGGCGCTTTCACCCATCCACCCACACACACATACACACACACACACATTCATACACACAAAGAATTTGGCTGCCCCACACGAAGGACGATGACGGCGCCAAGCGATTCCTTCGGCGCTCTCAGCGTCATCGTTGGCCCAGCAACAACAACATCAGGATCCAACAGCAGCAGAAGAAGGAGAAGGAGGAAGAGGTGGGGAGATGGAGATGGAGCAGCTGCAGTGTGGAAGCGGAGAAAACTCGTAAAAATGTAACCTAAAAACCGCCAGAAAAAATTCTACGTTATGTGGTGGGTGGGGGATCCACCAAGGAAGAAAAAGCGAGCGCAGGAGAAAAAAAAAATGGTGGTAGTAGTAGTTCTCTCGGCTGGAAAGTAGGTGGAGTGCTTATTGCGTAGGATAGGATTGGGTTTGGCTGTGGGTTAGCATTTTGGGTGGCATTTGGGGGGGCTGCAACGACGTCGGCGACGTCGTCGTTGTCGTTGTCGTCCTGTCCTCGTCCTCAGCTTGTTGCATCCTTCTGGCTGGCTCGTGGGCGCATAAAAATGTCTTCTTACAGCCAAAGACGATGGGTAGAAGTACGATGGTGGTGGGGCGTTGAAGGTTGTCGAGGAGCAATAGTACGAGGAGGAGTGAAGAAGGCCAACGCCGACAGCGGCGCTTGCAACGCTTTTCTCTCCTTCTTTTTGTTCTGGTAATCGAAAGATGCGTTTGGCAATGTGGGGGGGGATAGTTTCGTGAATGATGCTGGAGGAGGGATGGGGTTCTGGTATAGTTTGGTGAGTTGGGGGGGCGGATAAGGTACAGGCGATACATAGAACAGTGAATAGTGTAAATAGAGAGGGAGAGAGAAAGAGAGTGGAAGAGTGAGCGCAAGAAAGACAGAGTGTGAGAATGGCCCACAATATTACCCAACACCTGCTGCTTCTTAGCACACACACACACACTCACATTCAGACACTTTCCCTCTCTTTCTCTAGATAATGCCTCTCTCTCTTTCACTCTTTTCTTTGCTAGGAAAAAATTGTTCTGCTTTTTGTGTGTGTGTATGTGTGTGCGAGTGTGTTTAAGTAAATCCTGTTGCTTTTGGCTCTTTCCATCTCTTTCTCCTTCTATATATTTGAGACTTTTCCCTTTCCTTTTTTCTCTATTTATTTAATTTTTTTTTTTTTTCTGTAAATAAAGGCAAGGGAAAAGTTTGGCTTTTTAATATGTTTACACCCCCACCCAATAGTGTAGTGGAGGGGGGGACCAGAGTAGGCAAGCAATGGGATGAGGAGTGCACACAAAATAAAATAAAAACTGAGACGGTGGCGCCGCGGCTGTCCATGCAACAAGTTAAAGCTCAGTGGAGGAAAAGTTTTTGCACAAGAAAAATATAAGAACAGGAAAATACTTGTTGAAGCTTCAAAACATTGCAATCAGTACAATAATTTAAAGGATTCTAAAGGATTTTATTAGAGAAAATGAAGAAGAAATTTCTGAAAATTTCTGACAAGGGAAAAAGTTTTAGTTTGACTAACAATTATATGAATACATGTATGTATGTATTATGTAGTTTTGTCTATTAAATGTATTTTATTAAAGATTATATCGAGGAAAAACTACATTCGCCTGTGGATATATGTACGTTTACCATTCAAATCTATCTTAGAGAGAGTTTTTAATGATAAGTATATATTACTTTCCCCTTTACTTCTTATTTAATTGGCAATAGAACTTTCTGTGTGCATAACTTTCTTAATTGAAAATGATTACATTTTTCCTAACTTTTAGTAGTTACATTTAAGATTGCTCCATTTAACTTCTAGAATTTGAAAATTGTAAAGAAAAACATCCATAAATCATTTAATATCTCACACCCAATCCCGATCCTTAAAAGCAGATCCAGAAGCACCCTTGGAAGTGCTCCCATTCAAACTCAATTTGTTCAAATTTCTTCAACCACAAATGGTCTTCCTCCACAGCCCACAATCCACAATCCCAACGACATCTTATATAATTTGGTTAGTGTAATCCCCATTCATTCCGATGGCACTCCGGCACTATACCAATTCTGTATACGTATACACCGTATAGCCATCTGTGGCCACCATGCCACCTGAATCCACAAGTGGTGTGGCGTGGGGTGTGGGGCGAGCTACCATTACAATCAAATGAGACTCCACCACTGATTCACTGATTGAGCCATTTCCAGCACCCGGAGAACAACAGGCAGTTGTGGGGCAGGCAACAGGCAACAGAGCCATGCAACAGGCAAGATTCGCCATTCAACACTATCCCCCCGCAGACACCAGACCCCAGGCCCCAGGCCATAGTTCTGTAAACCTCCTCGTGCCGCTCACACCTTTTCCCCCCTACCCAGCTCGAGCACCTCTGCCCAAACCCCAATTCCTGGGCCAACCAGCGACTGCCTGGCGTCGTCCTCGTCCTCGTCGTCGTCGTCTTTGTCTTCTTCTTCGACTTCGATCAACCAAAAACACGAGCCAGCCAGCAAGAGAGAGAGAGAGAGAAAGAGCTATATAAGAGGGAGGGGCTCCCAGCAAGCGAAAAAAAGCAAATGAAAAGCAGAAAAAAAGCAGCACAAAAAAAAACAGAAAAGAAATGCAGGAAAATTCGTTCGTTTGGGCCACGGCGACGAAAATCGGCCACAAAAACAGGCAACATAAGGGGACGAGGAACGAGGACGATGGCTAAATCGCTTGCTCCTCGTTGGCTCCTCGATTCGGGTTCGGCTCGCTGACTCGGTTCGGGTTGTTAGTGCCACTGCCACTGCCGCATGCCACACTGCTGCCGCCTCCGTCGCTGCCACAGCCACTGCCACTGCCAGTGCCTCGACTGCTGCTGCTGCTCCTTCCTGCCTTTTCGGCTTTCGGCAACTGAGGCGGCAAAACGCATTCGGCACTCATCGTCTGCAATTTTTATATTGTGCAATATATTTCGTAGGGATACACTAACCCTCTAAACCCCATTTCTCCCCACTCCCCACCACTCAACCCAACCCTGAGCATGTGTGTGTGTGTGTTCGTGTGCGTGTGCTTAAGTGTGCTTCGTTATCTCCAGCAGAGCACTTCGTTTTGGGAACACACACACACACGCATACAGAGAAGGACACCCCACCCACACCACTCACACTGCAGTTGGCCAGAACTAACCCGAAACCCATACCCTAGCCCAAAAGCAGGGGGCTAAACCCCAGCCCCAACCACCTAGCCAACCCAAAGCTGGAGCGAGAGCAGCCCAAAAGCCAGACACCGTGTTGGATATTCTGTGTACCCTTTAGCTGTAGGTAAAAGGGTATGCTGGTACTGCTAAACTGACATAAGGAAAAGGAATGAGTTCAGAAAAAAATTAAATTATTTAAATATAAAGTCAACTATTCAAATTTAGGACTTATTTACTCATTAAGGTATAATAATATAATTATAATTATAATTATAATTATTATAATTATTTCCAGTAGTGGATATTCTTTGTTCGAATACCTTTTGGGGAATTATTTTTGTATTTTTTCTTGCTTCTTTCCCATTTTGCAGCTTCGTGCAACGACGACGACGACGATGACGCCGCCGCCGCCGCCTGCACCCACCTCAAACTCGAGAGCCAACAAAAATTGTCACTGGAAAAATGTGCTAAGGGTTTTGGTTGAGCGGTGGGGGTGGGGTTAGAGGAACCATTGGAAAGAAGCGCTGTCTCAGTGTGTGTGTGTGTGTTTGTGTGTGTGTGAGAATGTCAACTAGAAACAAGGACGATAAGCATTATGGAGCGCATTGAGGAAGTAATTGAGTGCACGAGACAGGGACGCTGGGCAAGGACGTGTTGGTTGTGTGGGTGGGCTATGTGGGTGGCTGGCTTGAATGAAAGGCGGAAAAAAAATATGTATATAGAGGCGCGTTTATATGTATATGTATTTATATAGGATTGTGTGTGGGTGTGTATATAGATACGACATTTCGCCCACCCCCCACTTTATAGCAACAAAAGGCATTTAACATTTTAATGCTGCTGCCAGGATGAGGATGAAGGCGGCAGCTCTAAGGGTTTGGGAAGGTAGCAACGTGCCAAACGTGCTCAAAAACCGAAATGAGTGTTTTTCAGGCAAAAGGATAAGGCCCAGCCAGGTTGGGTAACCCCCCAAAGAGCGAGAGAGAATATAGAGAGAGAGAGAGGAGAATAACTAAAACGCAGTAGTACCTAAAGGCGGAAAAAAAATATGCAATTTATGTTAATTTTTCTTGGTGTTTGCTTTGGTTTGGCACAGGGATTGGGTGTCCTTTGAAGCAGTTTCTGTTTTTTTTTTTTTTTTTTGTATTCAACGTAAAACATATGACCAGGACTCGATGTTGATTAGGTCCTGGATAAAGTCAATTTACCTCAAAACAAACTGCCACACAGCCACACAACTGCCCTGCCCGGCAGTTCCCAATTTGTGTGCAATCCAGTCCAGAGGCACTTCATTTACCATTTAAACGGACAAATCCCATTTACGGCCTCACTACTTAAGTAAGGATGAAACCCAGGAAGGAGAAGAGCACAAATAGGAATAGAAAAAAAAGATATTGAAGTAGAAGTAGCTACATATACATATGTATGTACATAGTTATATGTATATATATAAAAGTTGTGAATGGCTTTGCACAAAAATTATTGAGCTTAATAGGGGGGGATTTATTTTCTCCGAGCTTTCAACTAATTTTAATTGGATTGAGAGTGGAGATAAGAGAAGTAAGGGTAAATTCTATATAGGTATGGATACAGTACAAGTTTAAGCAATTAGACAGGGGTAGACTGCGATTAAGGATGCGACTATCCTATAGGACGGCATGGAGTTCCTTAATTATTCGTAGAATTTTCCCTTGCTTTTATATTCTATAAGTATTGGACTTTGGACACTTACCCACAATGTGCAGCATATCCTTGGACCACTTGGATAGCTCCCGCTTGATGAGACGCCGCTCCTGCAGACATCTGGCAAACGAGCATTCCGCCATATTGGCTATCAATATCGCAAACACAACTGTACCTGCAAAAAGAACTCAATAGAATTAGCTGGAAACGACGCATACTGGACACATACATACATATATACGAACAAAAAAAAGCAAACAAATTTCCCCAATGGAATTGGAAATGAGTGTTAATTTATTAAATCTATAATGCGCCATATAAAATTTCATTTATTGTTGTTTTTGTTGCTGTTGTTGCTGCATTTTCGAGCGCTTGCAAAAAACAACAAAAAATAAATGATTAAACGAGTTTCGTTTCAAGGTTATCGCGAAAACACACACACAAACACACACACACAAAAACCTGTTGCACTTTATATTTTTAGTAGTTTTTTTTGTTATTGTTGTTGTTGTAGTTGTTTATTATTTCATATGCTGCAAAAATTTATTTTTTTTTTTTCTTGATTTTGTTTTCTGCGGCTATCGTTTTTGTTGTTTGTTAGTTTTGTTGTTGGTGTTGCAATCGCATTCCTGCTTAGAGTAATTCTAGTTGTTGCTGTTGTTTTTGTGGTTGTTGTATTTTGTGGTTGGTGTTTTGTTTTTGTTTTTAAGCTGTTGCTGTGGGGCTTTTACTATTCGGGCAGCTACCAGTTTTTGATATTTCCTAGTTCCAACAGACAGACAGACAGACAGTGCGTGCCAAAACTTTAGGGGTATCTGAGTATTATTAGTTATTTCTGCAGACATCAGAAGCATTCAACTTTTATTCTTCATAACTTTCACCCAAGAAGAAGGTTCTCTAGAATGTTTTGTGTCATTAGGATCATCAATCATCCATCCATCCATTTCTATGGCTGTTCATATGCCATATCATATATGTGTACACACATATGTGTGTTCAATTTACTATTCCAAGTAGAGTTCAGAGTACATTCCCAATCATGCGACGTACTGTACTTGTACTGCTCGCTGTGCCGGGGCAGACAACAATATTTCTTGCTACTTAAGCTGTCTATTACATTAATTTATTCAAATGTCGTTTGTCGTTTGTCGCTGTGTTTCTCGTTTTGCATTAAATTAGTTTTGTTTTTGATTATTAAAAAGTCATCAATTGCGAAACGTGTTTAGGTTTTCAGACTGCATTTGGCTAATTCGCTGAATGCCCCCTAGTACAATCAATTGAAAGGCAATAGAAAATTTAATGGAATCCAATTTTTTTTTTTGGGTTAATTTCTGCCTAGGGGAAAACCCTTCTCTGGGGAGGGGGATGTATTACATTCAGAGTTTTCCCAACCTATAATTGGTTGTTGAGAGATGATTAATGATTGTTTGGATGGTTGATAATTGCACTCTCGTTCACTTTTCTACTTGCATTTCCTTTTCTATTGCGATTTTCCCCCACCTACCCATGACAGCCACTAAATTTTTTATGCTGGATATTTGCCTACCCCGAAAACCCAAGAACCGGCTAGACCCGCCCAATCCCAATACTCTGCCTCCTCCTATTGCTGGAAATTACAAAGAACAGCGGCGCAAAGTCAGTGGAAAATGTAATTGAGATTCTAATATCAGATAGCAGATATGCTAAGGCCGATGCTGAGGCTTACATGGGATGGGACCTGCCACTTGTCGGAGCGGAGGTAAAAACTGGTAGCCCAAAGAGAGTTTTCAAGATGTTTACGCTGATGAAAAATTACTCCAGCTGCCATTGCTACTGCTACTGCCACTGCCACTACTGGTGCCACAGGCCATAGAGCTGGGCTGGGCTGGCGTGCAGTAGCCACTTTGTGGGCGTGTCAACGAAGCACGAGGCAGCAAAAGTTTGTAGTTGCAGCCATGGCAGTGGCAGTGGCAGCCAACTGATGATGGACGTTGATTATGATGGACGTTGCCGGCCTACCAAGAAGAACAACAACCAGAACCAGAAGCTGCCAGCCATGAGTAGAGCAATTTGCCAAACAGCAGAATCAAACATGGGTGGATGATGGAAGGAAGAGAGGATGACCATGACGATGACGATGACGATGGCTACAAGGAGATTGAGCGATTCTTAGGGCCCTGCCCCAAACGCCTTCTTTTTGGTATTATTTTAAGTAATTTTCTAATTAAAATTAAATCAAGTTTTCCACTTGAGGAAATGGACACCAAAACATTCTGTCTCATCCTGTGAGAGCAAACAGGTTGTGTACCCATCGATTGTGTTGGGAAAAGCGTTTCCTTTTGCCTGATATACCCTTAAACTTGATGAATAAAAGGTGAAAATATGCAAAGTCAATGCTTATTTTGAGCTCTGCTGTGTGGCATGTGGCTCTGTCTGTGGCTTCCTGCCTTGCCAGTCACACAGACACACACACATGCGTATGTACGTGTTACAGATAAAAAAAAAAAAAGAAAAAAGCAGAGGGAATTCATTCAATCGAAAGCTTTTTATAATAAATGCCACAAGTATCTGTTGGCTATCGTTATACATATGCTACATACGTATATATGTATGTATGTGCATACGAGTATTTGTATCTGTATCGCTTACTCACTCCATCGCACAGGCATTTGATTTCATAAATAAAACAA
The DNA here is from genome assembly GCA_009664405.1 of Drosophila bifasciata. Lineage (NCBI taxonomy): Eukaryota > Metazoa > Arthropoda > Insecta > Diptera > Drosophilidae > Drosophila > Drosophila bifasciata. Next base: position 11,704,505 of record CM019044.1, read on the forward strand.
AATATCAAGGCCACCCTCTGCCAGATCGTAGAAACTCGTAGCCATACTATATATATAATAGATATCCATCCATATATTCTATACTATATAGAGATGTTGGAATATATAGAATAAAAAAAATCACACAAAAAATGGCAGCAATTGATTGGCTATGTGGTGTGTATGTGTGTGTGAGTGTGTGTGGCCAAAGGTAGAGCTCAAAATGTTGTCTAGAGCAAAACGAGTTAATATCTTTGGATTCAGATTCGTATTGGATCGGATTGGATTGTATTGGATTGGATAATGTGTTCTCTCTCGGGGGGCACAAAGTACATTTTGGCTAACCTAACCAGTTTTTTCAGCTGGCGGCAATTGCATTTCATTAGCTCAAAGTTAAAGTTGAGACTTTGGGCCAAATTGCGAGCCGAGAGTTTTTGTGGCCAATGTTAGGGCCTTGAAATGGTTTTGATTGTTGCCAATCAAAGCTCAAGCAGTGGATGGATGGCTGCCATTATTATTACATTATGGATATGCATTAATGTTTCGCTTTTTGTTATTCTAAATACTCAATTTGCATGGAAATTTATTGCACAGTCTTCTGTTTTTCTTTTTTTTTTTTTTGCTATATGTATTCATATTCATATTCAATCGCTCGTTGCATTTGCTTATTCATTTACAAAAGGCGGAAATAGACGCTTTCAGCTCAGTTTGAATTCGCCCCCAAAGTGTTCTCATAATTTTATTAATTAATTACGCTGCTTGCTTGTTTTTTTTTTCATTTTTAGATAGACTTACTTTCTAGCAAATTAGTTTATGGATTTATCCGCTGATTGCTTTTTTTTTTTATTGAGCTGCTGCTGCTGCTGTGTGATCGACCTTCGGTTGTCGCCGTGCATGGTAAATTGTGTTTTAATTCAAGTGTTTTAAGTTGCTCGAATATGTTAATTTCAGGCGTAATTTGAATAAATGAAATATGTTGAAAATGTAGATTGTTATTTAGCATCAGGAAGTCAGTGTATATTAATTCGATTGGGTAAATCCAAAGCTGCTAAAAAAAATTCCTAGAAATATCAACAATTTCTCTAGTTATTCTCTAAATATTCTCTTAATTTTTATAGAAAACCTTACGTACTGTAAGTTGAGTAAATACATGTATGCATGGGGGCCCCTTTGGCGTATGAGTAATATTTACATATACAAACTTCCATCTTCTTTATCTTTATGCCACATATCCGCTGCTGCTAAGATTTATCTTGAAGCCCTGAAGCCAACATCTCCGTTGTGTCGTCTTAAAGATCATTAGCCATTATTTGTAGTTTGTGCAACAATGACAACTCTCACCTGTTGCCTGTTTGCCAGTGACCGCCGCGGGCGTGTGCAACAAGTGAAGGCAGTCAGCAACAGCAACAGCAACACTAAACCAAGAAGAGCACGCGCCACAGCAACAGTAACACTGGCACCATCAACAACAACAACAACAACAACAACACAATGACAGGAAGATCGAAAACGAAACCAAAGTCACTGGCTGACTGGCGGGCTTGGCTTACTGGCTGGTTAACGTTAACTGGCCAACAGGCCTGCTGCTGCTGCTGCTGGCTCAGTTACAGTAACACACATTTTCCAGTTGCTGTTTAAGTTGTTTCTGTGGCTGTTGTTGCTGCTGTTGCTGGTGCTGTTGGCCATTGTATGCAGTCAAGCGCATTTCCATTTCTAACGTTGATCAGCGATCTGCGCGCTGCAGCCACGACTGAGTGAGGCTGGTGGTAAGGTCGAGCCTGCCTCCGTTCATGGCCCAGCTCACCTACAAACCAACACCAACAGCAACAACCAAAACGACAAGTAGACCTAGTAGCTCTAGGTGACTATTGCGACTATTGGAGTATCCATTAGTCAATGATTTTATGCGAAAAGTAACACGAAATTAAATGTACTTCTGGAAGTAGGAGAAAGGGAGTCTATGCCTTAGACTCTAATGAAGTTTTTCGACGCATACTACCATGATATACTCATATCTTTTACGATTACGGGGTAGCAAAACGATAAACAAACAAGAAAAAAAGGCCGTCGCCGCCACGTAGAGACAAGTTTTGAGGCAACATTGGTGCGCTGCGCTTGAGAGTCTTGTGCCATTGGACTTGCTCTTGGCTTGGTTTTCGGCTCTGGCCATTGGCTGATTTATTGCCCATATGCATTGGCCAGGCCAGGCCAGGCTAGGCCACGTCTGCCATTGCTCTTGACCCCAATGCCTGTGCTGGCTGGGAGCTAGCACCCAAAAGTGCCAAAAACTTAATTTCCTGTGAAATTGTGTCCTGACGTACACGAAAACAAAAGAGGAGCAGCAGCAGCAACAGCCTGGCAGGCATCCTGGTGCTAACATTGATTGCATAAAGGAAAGGACTAGACAGGGAACTGTTTTTAAATCGAATAATGAATCAACAACAGGGGGACGAACAATGGGTGTGCTCCTGTCTCTCTCTCTCTCTCTCGGTGTCTCTGTGTGTCTCTATGGCTCCATGGCTCTCTGTCTCTGTGGATGAAATAAAGTTAAATGCCGCTCAAGGATGCTAAATGTGGCATGTCGAAATGTGTGTTGTGTTGTCTGCTGTCTGCTCTATTTGTGCTTTATATTTGTATTTGTGTGGCACTATTTGGCTTGCGGCATTGTCTGTGTCTCTCTGTGTATGCTTACACACACACACACACACACACACACAAGCATAACTGTTGCATGCTACGACAGGAGTCAGAGTGTGGGGAAGAGCCAGCTACTACTACTACTGCAACTGAATGTGGCACATTTTCGACATGTTTTGTTGAGCATTTTGGCAGCAGCTACAGTTACAGCAACGACACTATCTGGCAGCTCCTCGTTGCCCGTTACAATCGTGCAGGAAATGTGCAAAATAATGTTACGAAACTTTTTCGTTGCAATATGCGCAACAGGAGGCAACACCAGCAGCAGCAGAAGCAGCAACAGGAGGAGCAACAGGAGGAAGCCGAACCAACAGGAGGAGGAGCAGGACCTCCATCCAACTGAAAGCCAGGATGAAGCAGAAGAAGGCGACAGCAGCTGCATGGTGGCAGCACAAGTTACCAATACAAATGCACAGATAAACGCTGGCAGAGAACACCCCCACCAACCACCCCCAAACCTACTTTAGCACTCTAACCCAACCCCTACACAGCATAACCCACTCCCTCTCACATCGCACCATACCACTTTTAGGACCATGTTTTTTGCTTTGACTTTGTTTTTTGGCTGCTGTTCCGCTCCTCTGCTTCTGCCATTGGATGGGGGGTTGCTTGGGCTGAGGAAGGCTACCCGAACCACCTCTCCCTATACGAACTACCTCCTTCGGCTACTCCTCCCCCAGCTCTGGAACTCTGTCTTCGTTTTCATTTTATTTAGTTTGGTTTTTCCACTACCCCCCACCAACCATTTTCGCTCACTATCTAGCTCTCTCTCTGTCTCTCCACCATTTCTTTTTTTTTTTGTTGCACTATATATTTGGGTACAACGACTTGTTGCTTTGTCTCTGTGTGTGTGTGGTGGCACTATGGGTGTGGCACACAACTGCTGCATGCTGCACACACACACCCACATTCACCATCGTTGCCATGTGTTACGTATACGACCTGTGTGTACCACATTGAGTGTCATACTCGTATGTGCAAGCATGTTTTATGATGTCAGTTTTGGGTTTTATTAAAACTGCTCGCAGATATATGGGATGCCTCGTCTTGCTGCTGCTGCTGGCTAAATGCAGATGGAAGTAAGCTTTTTTCATAAATATATGAGCAGGTCAAATGCACCATCACATTAGCTTCCCGTTGATGCCAGAAATGTTGCAGGTGTTGGCCCGATGCTGCTCGTACTTAAATTTTGAATATTTTAACGTTGCTTAAGTTAATAGGAAACTATAATCTGTGACAATTTATGTAACAAATAAAAGTACCTATCAACGTTAGTTGGTGGGGCATCGTATAGAGAAGTATCCCTCATGTTTTTTCACCTTTTTTAGCATACAGCTCGTCTGATTACTTACATTTTACACTTCCTTAATAAACAAAATCTCCTCAGGCATTATTCCTATTTCGCATCAACTTTCTGTTGCTACTCTTAATGTTTTCCTGTCCCCCTGCCGCTGCATCATATGTTGCCTCTCGCCACCATTTTGGCTCCTCGGTTCTTATCAATCGCGAAAATTTCTTTGGGGTTCGGCTGCAGCAAGGGAGACGGGCAGTGCCGCCTGCCGCTTACAAATTGGGGTCACCTTCAAAATTATCAAATTTCACCCGAAATGATTAACTCGACAAACACAAAAATGCCCAGCCTTTCCTGCACCGCTCCTCCACCCATTCGTCTCGAATTATATAAAGAATAAATGGCAGCAGCAACAATAAAAACATGCGCTTTTCCCGAGCTAAAACCTTATCTTTGTTACACAAAAAAAAACGGAAAAAAATTGGAAAAAAAACAACAAGGCAACGATGTTGTTGTTGATGATGATGAATTTGCCCTGATTTCGACACAAAAAAAATCAGCGAAAAAAAAGAGAGAGAAGAAGAAAACTATACAAACTGCAACAGGCGTGAGAGGAACGGCAATAGAAAATAGAGAGCAAAAAAGGGGGAATAGAAACATAAATTAGATAAGACGAAATTGAGTCGAGAGCCGACAAAGCGGCCAGAAAAACTGTTGCAGGCAATTCGCAAAAATAACGAAACAAAAACAAAAAACGAAAAAAAAACAAATGAAAATTCCAAAGAAGAAGAAGAAAAGCAGCAGCAGCAGAAGCAGCAACAATTGAAAATGATAGAAGAAAGAATAGATGCGAGAGCGAAGCTTGAGATACTCTTGAAAAGAGATCTTTCCTTTTGGAACTAAGTGCAAAACTCAAGAAATCAAAAGTTGGAGAACCTAAACACCTGTAGATGCTGGCAAATCGTGCAGGAAACATCGGAACATATTCTATCCCAGATAAAAATAAACTTTTGTTGTGCCAACCAATCTATACATATACATATGATGATGCTACATTCGCTGTATAAAAAAATCATACTACCCTTTGATAGAAAAGAACAGCCACAGCCACGAAAAAAGTTATGAACAGGCAGCAAAGTGCAGCGCGCGTGTGTGGCCTCGCTGATAAACGGGGGAAGAGCGGGGAAAATATTCTTCTATTTTTTTTTTTTTTTTTTTGCCAGCAGTTGTCTAAATAACAGCGAAACGTCCGACGACGACGACGATGCCAGAAAGCAAACGAACTAAATTGCTACAAAAAAAAGCAGCAAAAAACTGTACAAAAAACAGCAACAAAAAATGAAGCAGCAACAACAACAACAACAAAAAGAATAGATAAAAAATAAACGAAAAACGTAACAAAAATCAATTGCCGCCAAACTAAATGTCAATACAAGTGGCCCTGTCATGTCGTCTCTTTCTTTCCAGCTACCACTATTACTCTGTCTCTTTTTTAGGTACATCTATCTCTTTCTGTGAGTGTCGTGTGTGTGTGTGTGTGTGTGTGTGTGTGTGTGTGTGTGTGCATCGTCGAAATTCAGGCGCAATTGAGAATATTCGTAAGTTCTGTAGTTCTCTGATGCCATGATGGAAAATTTAACAAAAATGGAAAATGGAATAATTTAAACAAGAAAAAGTGTAAATTAAAGTTTAGAAGATATTTACATTCTAGAACGTTATATTTTAGATAGAAGATGTTATCGAATGGAAATGCATTCGCAATCGAAGGAAAATGGTACATTTCCACTTTAAGAATCCATTCGAAGAATAAAACCAGATATTTAGTAGTCCTTGGAGCTAAGCTAAGATGGTGTCACCATAGCACGGGACTCTTATTTGAAACTTTCTTACTGTCATTATTTGTTGTGTTGTTTATATGTACATATGTATGTACCCAATCGCTGGCCAGCGGATGGTTGCAACTCCTGCAGGCATCCTTTTGTCTGTACCTCTAAAGATATTCGAATCTGCCTAAAACTTGACATTTTTCTGTTTTATAAAAAATAACCATTTTTACACCCTTAATAAGAAGCCCACCCCCATTTTACAAAAATGCCTGAATATACATATATATACAACAGAAACACGATTTTGCTCAGTTTATTTTTATTTTCGTCCAAAGGTAAGAGTAAATAATGACTAAATGTTTATCAAAAATCCATTGAAACATCAACAAAACACCGAATAATTTCATCAAAAATACAAGTAGAAGGCCCCATCCATGTTTGTTTTCAGCAAATGGCAGATCAAATACTCGTAAAAAAAGTTAACGACAAAATACGTAATAAAAGAATAAAACAAAATGAAGGAGAAACAAGAAAACTAAAATGCAAAGTATAAATATAAATTGTGAAAATATTTGTCGCGCTTTTTGTGTTGTCTCTATTATTACTATTTATTTTTGCATTTTTTTTGTGAGAACAGTTGGATTGATATTTGCCAATGTTGTTGCGGTTTTTTTTTTGTTTCTTTATTTGACTAGTTTTTTGTGTGTGTGGAATTTTGTTTCGTTGGCGTGCTGTGTAAAAGGTGATAAGCTCAAGGACAATATGGCAGGCAGCTTTTGGCATTGCTGTACGAGCAGCACAGCACAGCACAGTACACTCGCCTAAAAATTGTTTGTTCAATTGTTGTGTTGATGCATATGGAAAATATCGATTTTGTTTTTGGACAACACAAAATATGGGTGGGGGCGGGGGAATGCCAAACCAAATGAAATAAATAGTTGTGCGGGAATTCTCTGACGTTTTGATGGTCATCCGTTGGAGCCCAGCCCCGAGTATTTTATAGACATTTCCATTTTCAATTTAGCTGCAAAGCTGGACTTTCTTTCTTGTATACTGTATGTATTCTCATTCCTATCCTTTACTGATTCCTTTAACTAAATCTCTATTCTTATCCCCAACGGAGCCTCATTTGAAACCTCCACTGTGCCCCTCACCTGTTGCACCTCTGCCAAAGTATTCTTGGTAGTTGTGGGTTATGCAAAGCGGTGGGGATTTTCTCAGCGTATAGAGGCTATATGTAGGAGCTGTAGTGACATGGCCAAAGTTAAATTAAAACCATTTTTTTTCCCCCGCTTACTTCGCTTTCGGCTTCTCTCTTCACCGCCCCACTCAATCCCAGTGGCAGACACGCCTTCTATGTGGCAGCGAAGCGAGGCAGAGCCCAATCCCAAAACCAATCCCCACTCTCCCTAGCTAAAAACAACAACTGCCTGTTGCACTTGCTTATGTACTTGAGGGGCACTTTCCAGTGCACTTCCAGGGGCCGCCTCACCCTCCACCACCACCACCCACCGAACTATATAATGGCGAAAGAGAGACCGAAGAGGAAAGAAAAAAAAAAACTGTGGGTAAGAAGTAAAAATACGACAAAAAAAAGGGGTACAAAAAACTAGAGCTTCCCAATTGGGCGACCCTCCCGAGCAACAGTTTATTTATTTTTTGTTGGATTTTTTTCCCATGGGTTGGAGAGGGAGGTGGAAACGATTCTGGTGAGAAAAGTTTCCCTCTGAACCATTTTGTGAAATATTTTAAGCACTCGAAGGATTAGCATTTACTTTATAAAATACACACATAAAAAAGTCAAGGAACTATACAAATCATTCGAAAATTTCATCAATCAATCCATACCGAATCAGATTCCAAGATTATAGATGGAGAACTGTTTTCCATCGCTTTCAGAATTGTTCAATGTTCCGCTCAAACATATGGAAATCGATTTGAATTCAGTAATTGTCGGGTCTGATTCGCAGAATTATGCTTATATTTGCCTTTGAATGAATCAGAATCAGTCTGAATTCAAGTCTAGGTACAACCCTTGCCCCTTGAGTGTGTGTGACTCATTCAGCGATTGGTCCATGTGGCGGGTACAGCGACTACTGCCCGACTTCTCAGTGGTGGTGGCAACTTGTTGCTGCCGCTTCTTCCGCTTGTTGCAACATCTAATCCAATCCGAAAGCGAACAATGGCAATGCCAAATGCAAATGCATGTGGCAAATGCAACAACAGTCGCTTCCTTTTGTCTGACAGAGGAGATAGAGAGACAGAGAGAGTGGGTAGAGCAGAGCAGAGTAGGCATATATGCAACAGAGACGCTGTTGCAACGGCCGTTGCTGCTGCTGCAGTCGCTGCCTTGTGTTGATGGTCAAGGTCATGAACCTGTTCCAATAACTCGTTTCTTACGTGCCACAAGCGCTACACACACACTGATACAGCGACAGAGAGACAGCGAGAGAGAGGCGCAGGGAGACCTAGACTGGTAGCCAGATGATTGTATGTTGCATGCTGCATGCTGTCTCTCTAATGCTAATCCTGCCAGCTTTTCATGCCACCTTTGAGGAGGGGCCTGGCATGGGGCAACAGCAGCATGACTAATGGACCTCAAAAGCCGGGTGCCGGTTGCCGCCTGTCGACTGCCAGGGATCTCTCTCTCTCTCTCTGGCTGCACAAATCAATTTGAGAACATGAAATTAAATTGCAATACATCTGACGCGAGGATGTTGTGCCTGCCACAACTTAAAGCTGGCAAAGTTGTTGTACCGAAGTGGCAATGCGGAAGGAGAGCTCTCAAGGACAACGCGTGCGACACAAATGAAAAGAAAATTGCACGACAACGCGTGGGTGTTTGCCAGTCTGTGCCCCTCAGCCTCTCTCTCACTCTTTCTGTCTTTGCCACAGTGTCTGATTCATTTTCTTGTTTTTCCTGCCGCATGGCTGTCTCCATAAATCTGCCGCAAATGAATTATTCGAAATCAAATGCATTTTGTGCACAAAGCGAATCCATTTTGTGCTGCAAAACAAAAGCCGCGCCACAGAAAACAGAAAACAGAAAAAACGTTTTCCGTCTGTCAACTGGAAATTAGAAGCGCATTAATTAGACATTTTTATTGTTACTCAGTTGCATATGAATCTGAAAGATTTTTACTTTCCATTCAATTTATATTTACGCATTAATTGCCAATAAAGATTTCCGGGAATTTTCGCCTCCAAAAGCTCGACAAAAAAATGTGGCATTCAATGCCCACTGTGCGCGCGTGTATATGTAAATATAATTGGAGCCGATTCTATTGGGAATAGTGGCAGTCATGTATGAGGCACTTGTTGGGTTTCAGTGTGAATTTCAGTTGTGGCTTTCCTTCGCTTTGGAATTCTACATTTTGGGGTACTTTTGGCTTACATTCGTTTTGGGAATTGGCGTAAGGGGAAACTAATTATGGATTGGTAATTAAGTAAAAAGTGAATACAAATGAGGGGCAACTCCCAAGAGGCCTGATAAATAAATTCCTCTGTATTTGAATTATACAAGAGGCGTAGGTTTGCCACCACCCTAGAGTGTAAATTGTTCAAAAATAATTTATACATATGATTAGTAATCAAAATATAAAATTGCTTGGCACTTTTGAAATATGTATGTACATACATGTAAGAAAGTGTTCAATTCAGCTCAATACCCATGATGAATCATTGAAAGTGCACAGAACCTATCCCACAACAGTTCGTGAACACGTGAATAGAGTACTTAAACCATATTCATATGTATGTACATATGTATGAATAGCAGTTTGGGTATGTGTAAACGATGACCAATTATAGTATAGTCCGAAAGTGTGATGAAGATCGACATTATCTAACAGCTATGAAAAAGAGATAAAAACACTCCATTTCTTAACACAAATAATTTCTATTAAAATAAAAATTTGGGACTATAAAATTGTTTACAACATTTAAAAAATTCGTAGCAGTCGAGTGTAAATTACAAAAACAAAGAGATTCTGAGAGAGGAACTAAAAGAGACTAAAAACAAAAGACAAAAATTTGTACTGTTAAAAAAAAATCTATAAAATTAATTATTCTTCTAGAAGTTATTGATCTGTCTAATAAAATCAAATAATAAAGGGTGCCTCACACAGAGACTTAAGTGCCAAAGCTTAAACATTTATTTGGTTATTTTCATGCTAGTTATTTAAAATATTTAAATTAAATTAAAAAATAATGTGGCTGTTGGGCTGTACTTACTTTTTTATTGCAGTCCCCCCAATTGTTACATATAAAAGTGTATTTATTTTAATCCTTAAGATTGGTTTTTAAAATATATTTTTTAGTTTAAGGTGTGAGTTTCTTTAATATTTTATTTATTATTATTTTGTTTCAATATTTGTTTTTTTTTTATTTTAAAAATGTTTTTTATTTGTCACAGCACTTTTTGTATGATTTTTTCAGCAATATTAAGGCAGAGATTTAAGAAGTTGTTTTGCTCTTATTTATTTGTATTATTTATTGTAATATTTATTGCTAAAAATAAAAAATTTTTACAAAATTGTTTTCACTTTTCTTTTTCTGGATCTTTCTTTTTTTTTTTTTTTTGTGTGTTTTTCCTCTTCTACTTCTTCTATTCCTCTTTATTCTTCCCATACGAATTGTTGTTATTTGTTTTCTTAATGGAATGGGAAGCACATTCACACTGGATGCATATGTGCGTGTGCATGTTACATGCGTGCCTGTGCAAACGTGTGTGTGTGTGAGTGTACGTGGAAGAAGAAGAACAGCAGAGCAACAACAACAAAAACAGTAAGAAGAACAAGAACAACGGTAAGAAAAGCTAGAAAACATCTCAGTAAACGCTGACGCCGACTGCACTGCTCTCAGCCAGCCACCTCTGCCTCCCTCTGCCCGCTTACAACAACAGCAGGCAGCAGTCAGCAGGCAGCAAGAACAACGAACCGAAGGCAGAAGCAAGACGCGAGTGGAGCGTACCGAAGCGAACCGTTCGAAACGAGCGACAATAAAGCAAGCGGACTGACTGCATCCAGCTGAGCTGCTCGCGGAGTGCAGTGCCAGGCAGGAGCGGAGCAGCAGAGCATTTGGTGTCGCTTGACGCTGCTGCACTTCAGAATGAGAATGAGAATGAGTGTAGCAGCAACACCAACACCAACAGCAACAGCGCCCCTCTCACACACACACTAAGGCAGGGCATTTTTTTGCAATGCTCAAAAATGCATTGAGTGAGTGAGAGAATAAGAGAATGAGAGCGAAAGAGAGACACAAGTGGGAGGCCAACCAGCCGGCTGACTGTCACAGTGCATGTGTATGGGTGCGCTTCATTCATGGCAGCCGGCAAAAAACGTTAAAAGCGAAATTGGTTAACATAGAAAAAAGAGAGTAGAGAGAACAATGCAACACAAGGCACAAAAAAAAAAAAAGAAAATGGTGGCCAAGAAGCGTTGAGGGACGACTCTCCTCCTGGCTTGGCTTGAGTGAGAGAGCGGATTGAGTGATTCTTTGTGGCGGGGAAGGCCAGCAGCACAGTGTAGTTTTTTAATTGCACTGCTCACGCATACTTAAGAACTCGCACACACACACACACACACACATACACATACAGGGAGAGCGAAGAACTGCAGCAAGCTTATCTTTGCTCTTGCTCTCAGCCGACTGCGTTTCTCTCTTTTAAGAATCACTCGGCTCTCGGCACTATTTTTTACATATTTTGTTTTTCGTAGAGTGCAGTTTTGTTCTCGAATTTGTACAATTTTTTGCGGGTTTTTTTTGTGAATTTCGATTTTCAAGCATCGACGCAAACAAGTCCGCAACCGAAACCGAGACGACAGCGCTTTGTTCCAGCACTGGAGACGCTCACTCGCACTCACCGCTCGAAATGCAACTGGCGGCGGGCCGGGCCGGGCCCCGAACCGAGCCGATCCGAGCCGGACCAGGGCCAGGGAGAGACCCACACCAGAGACCCAGAGACCAGGCCGCAACGGACGGGGGCGATGCAACGGGCTACCGTTGCACATGCACTTTTGTTGTTGCTTTCGATTTCGGTGCAGTTTTTTGTTTTTTTTTTCGTTGCGAATGTCGAGTGCGAGAGCCGAACCGAAATTATAATAATTCGAACGACTTTGCTGGAGAAGGGTCTGGGGGAAGAACACATTGAGAAACTGACTGACTGACTGAGGAATAAGTTGAAGAATTGATTCAGGAACTGATTCAAGCGGCAGTCGAAATGTATGAGAGGTAGATATGTATACTACTGATTGGAAGAGGAAGTATAGGAACGTCTGGTATATTGGAGGATCTATGGAGGGATTGAGAGTTTGAGTGCAGCAGAGTTATAGAATAAAAATGATCTAGACATACTCACTTAAGGATAGAGAGATATGCAAGTAAAAATATGATTAAATTCGAAGAGTTTAAGTATAAAGGAAGAGGATAACTCAGCATCTGAATGATACGATCAATCTACAATATCGACTGATTTGACTTGATTTAGAAAACGATTGTTTAGCAACCTAATAATACAGAAAAATAAACAAAAACATGAGTTCCTATAGTCTCCCCAGCCAATGATTGAGAATTAAGGTATGGGCTCCTCACTGGCTGGTCGTTTTGGGAAACCGAACGAACGTCTGGAAGAACGACCGAGTTGACACCGCAGACTGCAATTCGACTCGACTCGACTCGAGTCTCGGCCAGTGCCTCAATTGCATGTCATTGTAGACGAAAATATTTTTAGTATTTTATTATTATTATTTTCTTACTTTTTTTTGTGTACATTTTTTCGGCTTGGCGTTGGCGTTGATTCGTGGTCCGAGACTGGGGACTGAAACTAAAATGTAGACGGAGACGGAGACGTAGGAGAGCGGTAAGAGCGGAACACCTCTGGGCCTGGCCCCTGGTCTCTGCGAGAATTTTGAGTCGTGACTGGTTTCAAGGTCTCTCAATTAATGCGAAAATTTTCGTTGTAATTTTTTGTGTTGCGTTTTATTTTAACTGAGTGGCTGTGGCTGCTTTTGTTGTTTGCTTTTTGTTGTTGTTGTTGAGCTTGTGCATGATTGTAAATTAAAGAAACAAAATTCGTGTATAATAAAAATAGTAATTGTTTAGTTAGTTTTTCATTTTGTTTTCGCTTTATCTGTCTATTGCAGAATTGCATTTGAATGCTTTTCTAATAAGCGAAAAAATATTTGTGCATTTAATTGCATTCAGAAACTGACCTTGGGCAAAAGCGGCTGAGATTTGATATTTTCAGATGGGAATTGGCTAAGTTTTTGGGAGAAGAATGAAGGAAAGGGTGTGGAGAAGAATGAGTAAGGGGATTGGCTTACAAAATGACGGAGGATATTGTTTCCATTTACCACATATTTTTGTCATTTTGATACAATTAAAGAGAATAATCCGCTCTAAAGATATGTAAAGCGCACACCCAGGATTTGAGTGGATTGCAACCTTCCACAAAATCCACAAAATCCGCTTAATCCTCCTTAAAATACATCGAAAACCATAAAATAAAAACACCTTTACAAACTGTCTCTTCCTGCTCATCCCAAAGAGAAACGAAAACGAAAAAAAAGAGACGCCCCAAAACTGAGGACTTGCATAATGATCCTTGAAGCCGCGGGCCCTGCTCTTCGTACCCACCCTACCGATCCAACACGATTGATGCCCACATCCGCCTCAACCGAGCCACTCCTACTCCAACCACTTAGTGTGTCCCGAAAAAAGCAGAGCAAAAAGCAGGGAAAAGGGAGCAGGACTTCCAAGCATAATGTCACCATCCAGGAACACATATAATTGCTGTATTTACAAAAGATAAAATCGGCGACAACATGCACACGGCTAAAAATGTTTTTAATAAAAATGCTGCAACCAAAAAGAAATCCAACAAGAAGAGGTTCGCTTCTGGGCCGAAGCTTTTGATACTCTCTCAGATCCATTAAAGGAGGAGTCGTTACAGAAAGTAAAGGATATATGTATGTACATAGTTGAGTGGCAAGCATTTAGTCAAAATAATTATACAAGCTGTAAGGGTATACCAAACGGGACTGACGATGATGACGACAAGCAATTAAAATTAAAACCACGTAAGCAAATGCGACAAAAACCCCCGAAAAAACGGTGAAAAGGGGCACAAATTTTGAGAGAGAGAGAGAGAGAGACAGAGACAGATTGTGGAGGGGGGGGAGCGAAAAAACAGAGGTACAAAAAATCCACCCTATATTGCAATTGCATTCTGTAACCCCCCCACCCCATCCCCTTCATTCACAAAAGATGCACGAACCCAAACGTGCAATTTGTGTTGAATGCATTTGCAAAAAAAATAAAAACGCACACAAAAATCGGAAAAAAGTTCCCCAAAAAAAAAAAAAAAAAAAAATGGTATGCAATTTTTGCATAATGAAAAATGCAGCAGGCAAGCCGCACATACACACAAACACACACACACACATATAGAGAGATGGGGTACGGTGCATACTCTTATAATGAAACGCATTGCATGCATGTGCATTGAAAGCCGAGCCGAGTCGAGTCGAGCTGCAATCCAGACCCAAAAATATATTCTAAAATTAAAATGCAACGGGCTGACGCAAAGCAAACAGCCAAAGGGGTGCAAACACTCACACAGATACGAGCACTCAAAAATACACACACACACACACACACACACCATTGCCCTTGCAGTGAACAAAGAATGCATTTTTGTGCATCTTGAAGATACAGCAAAAGGAAGAAAGGGATTGACTGGCCTCCGGCAGTCTAAGAGGGTTTCCTTTCCAGGGAAGTTTTTTCCTGCTGCATACTCGTCAAATTCAATGCAATGCTGAAATGCAGCTATGATTAATGAACACTTTTCAAAATGAATTTTTGCAACAAAATTATGCATTTCCTACTATAAGGAAACTGGTCGAGAAAGGTTGAATGCAGATATGACGTTGACTTTGCCCTTACCGCAGCTAAGAGATACTCTTCTTGTATATATTTTATTTTTAGCTTCCGAGCTGTAGACTTCCATCGCATGTAAATGACTCACGACTATAAATAGAAAGAAAAAGAATAAAAGAGCTCATCTATTTCTGCTCCATGCTCTATTTTTGCGTTTTACCCAATTCATGATACCCTTGAGAAGGGCATTGGATATTGTCAACGCTAGAATCCGTCCCGTCCCGTTCCCCAGTCTGATTGGGCCAAATGAGAAGCTCCCAAGAGCCGCGCAGGAAGCCAATTGCATCCGTTCCTGGCTCGAACCTGGCTCCGACAGCGTTTGGCAACTGTCGGAACTTCCGCCCGAACGGAAGTTGCAGCTAAAATGAGCTTGGGAATGAGTTTGTTCTGAGGAGGAAAAAAACACTCACCTCCATTGGAGTGGCTGGCTCCGCCTGGCCATCATAAATAATGAGGCGAAATTAAACTTGCAATTAGATGAAAATCCAGATAAATCAGTTATAATTGCCATATGCTTAGGAGAAATTAGAAATAAGTGCCAGAGACATTAGGCGACATGTTCAAGTGCTGGCAAATGTTGACGACTTCTTGGCCGTGGGTTTCGCCAGGAGGTTGTCAATCAAGCGCGGCGAAAATTACTGCGACTGGGATCAAGATTGAGTTCAATACCGTTCACCGAGTGTTTCAACTTGAAAAACCTTCCAACAGTAGCAGATTGGAAATTACGCAGAATGATGAAATTGGTCATAAAAATCAATATTGAGGCAATGAATCAAGTTTATATTTTTATTTTATGGAAACGATTACATGTTAAAAGGAAATACAGTACGAGTAATGTACACTGAGAGAAACTCCGAGACATACGTTTCGGAAATATCTGTTGAGAATTTTCCTTAAATACAAATTGTTATGCTTATCCCTACAACTTTTGTGCATTTATTTATCCTTGTGTACTTATCACACCCCATCATCCTTCTTCTTGCCCTTTCCAGCGACTCTCATATAATTTTTTAGTTCTTTTTCATCATTTAATTTTAGCCGCAGCTCGTAAAAACGGTTAAAGTCTCACACAAAGAAGAAAGGCGTGCCGAGGGGCAAAAGATTAAAACTGAAAATAAATTAATTTCCGTTTTTGTTCCAATTGCTGATAGAGGGAGCCTTTTGCACATTTCAATTATATGCACAATATATTTATTATAAATTATTAATTATGTTTAAGTTTTTAATCTGTCATTACTGTAGTCATGCAATTCAAATTTATTCTGCCACTGCTTCTGCTGCTGCTGGGGCATGACCTCAGCTCTGTATGTGTGTGCCTCGTGCGGCATTCAGCTGTAAGTAAAAGTAAACGAAAAAAGAGAATTCCAAAATAAATAAACCAAAAACGAAATGAAATCAACAAATAAGCAATGAGGAGCAGCATGCCCCAAAGATGGACTGTGAGGAGCTGGGAAGGGAGCAAGCCAATGACCAAGAATCAACAACGACAACTACACCAACAATTTGCACAACAACAACCACAATCAAAAAGCTCACAGAGATTGCTGCTGCTGCCCAGTTGCTGTTGCTGTCTGGGGCCAAGGAACTCGGGAGCAATACAAAATTGCTTGGCCTTGGTCAGGGCACAATGTCTACATATAAATATTTTAAATGTTTCTTTTCATTTCCCCTTGCTTTTCTTTTTCTTTCCTTTTTGATTTTAACATTTTTGTTGCTGCTGTTGCTGTTGTTGTTGCTGCGCTTCATTGTGTTGCTGTTGTTGTTGCTGTTGCAGTGCAATAAGTATTTGTGTTGCTGTTGCGTTCTGCTGCCGGATTCGCTTTCATTTCGCTGTGTCAAGAAAGTGAAGTGCCCCCCGTTGGAGCACTCGCCGAGATTAAGTGCAACGATAAGATAGTAAGGACAGAGCCCACACAGAGCCGCCTGATAAGACCCAGAGGCAGAGGCTTCATTTCGCATACAAATTATAGTAATAATAAACGATTTCGATTTTGCAATAGATCTGTGCCTCTTCTGAGCCACAAAATTGGCTATAATCGAGCGGTACTGGCTGTCTATCTATCTAAAAGAATGTAAATTTCCCTTTTCTGTCTATACATATATATAAATCTCCTCTTTCCCCATTAGAGCTCTATTTCCGTTTCTCTTTTCTGATATGTAAATATACATGTATGTATGTGCATACATATCTAGGTCACTGTAGGCCATTCCAGAAGGACGTGCTAATGTTGTCAATGTCAACTTTACCCACTGAAACATATGTTTCTGGTCGAAACATAAAATTAGATTTTCATTTGCCACGAGCACGCATGAACACGCACACACAAAGAGAGATAGATATGTATAGAGAAACGAGATAGAGAGCGAGAGAGAGAGAGAGAGAGTGAAGAAGAGATACACAAACACACACGCACAAATTGCCATTTAACCAATGTCAATGTCAACGAGCAGCAGCAACACCAACAAATGCCTTTCTAATGGAGGCCGCAGCATCCACACGGAAACCATTTTCAGCATTTGGGCCAGCTTGTTGTTGTTGTTGTTGCTGGCAGGCAAACAGGCAGGCAGGCAGGCAGTGTGGCACATTGTGTAAGGTCAAATCTCTAAATTTTATTTGGCTTCCTGCCAAATGCCAAAGCGCCTGCAGGCCCAAAAACAACCACACAACATGGATGCACACAGTTATATACTCGTAGTAGACACGTGTTCACACTCAATTTGTAGTTGTTATTGTTGCGGCTGTTGCTGTTGCTGCCACTGGCAGTGTTGTTGCATGTTGTTTCATGTTGTTGCAGTCTGCTGCTGCCTGTGTGTGGATGGGATTCTGGCTGCCACTTTTAGATGTTTAGTGATAGATACGAGTATCAATGAACGTCGAAAGCGAAAGTGTTTTTGGCACAAGCATATGCAAAATAATTCAATTACTATATATCTAATATTACGCATACGCCATGTGGGCCTCCCTGTGTAGGTGTTTGTGTGTGTGTGCGCGTTTGCTACACTGGTGCCTGTGTTTGTGTGCCTCAATGAGCTTTAAAATTAGCTTATGATGGGAATTTAAATGTTTATGTAGGCTCTTAAACGAAAGCTATTAAGTTATGAGATTTTTGGATTTTCTAGGGCATTTGAACGATGTGTATGTGGGATTTCGGGGGTTGTTCCTTAGCAGCCTAATTTAAGCAAAAATGTTTAAAGCTCACTTCAATGAGTTTGTTGGTTTTTGCACAGAATCAACCCCAATAAATACTTAAACCTCAACCCGCTTTCAACTGTCTTCAACCCCATTGTTAAACCATTGTCCAAAAATACATATATATGTATTTATACACAAAAAAGAGAAAAAATCCACGCATATGAGCAAATACCAGCAATTTCGAGCAACAATTACTGCTCCGCTTTCAATGGCTGGGCAACAACATATATAAAAGACAACAACAGCAGCAGAGTCTGCTCCACCCACTAACATACTATATGTAGCCCAGTTCTAAGCTGAACTCAATTTGGTCTTTGCCCTGTCAATCGAAACATTTGACCAGATCTAGTGTGTAGGTGGTCAAGAAGGGGAGGGGAAGCACAGTGAAAGCTCTCTAAAGGAAATGAGCAAGAGCAGGGTTTTTAAAGTCTGTTGTATACATTGGAAGTTCCACTGCTTTATTATGTTTGGGGAAAATGTGAGTATATCGAAAAGGGAGTATAGATTATGGAGGGGAATGGATGGATTCATGCAGCACACAAAATGTGCAGAAGAATAAAGTTCAAAAACCTCATTACTCACAAAATGTGGATATATGTATGTATATACTTTTGTGTGTGTTGAGTGTGTGGCACTGTTGTGATTGTGATTGCTATGCGAATCAGTGCAAGAGGAGGAAGGCAAAAGCTGAATTTTTGTGGTTTGTGATTCGCTCTACCTCTCTCTCTCGCTCTTGCTCTCTGCCTCCCATTTTGATACGTTCCTATTATGAGTATTTCTTTATCGCGACACATGATTCACAAATGTGAAATGGCGTCCATGACCAACACAACACAGACAACGATCCAGCAACAATATCAGCAGCAGCACAAGCAGCAGCGGACAACGGTCACTGTCAGAGCACTCCTCCTTCTCCTCCTAAGCCTGCTTCTCCAACCGCTTACTCCTCTTTCATTCGCCAACCACCAACCGATTTGTACGAGTATACCCTTGAAGTGGGTATTATAGTTACAAGGACGGATGCGCACTATATAAAGTGCACTTTGAATAAAGTTCTTTCCGATTGATTCCTACAATACTGAAAAATCAACCCAATATTTTCTATGGAAAGAACATACATAAGTAAATAATCGCTCAGTCCCGTTCCGTAACGATGGCTCTGAAAGGGTATCTGTGGCTTCGATTTTGAAGTTCGCTTTTCTCTGATATTATTTTGAATACGCTTTTTGTTGCTCCCATTGTTGTTTTTGTTGCTTTTCCCTCTGCCTTGCTTGGCTTTTTTTGTGTATTTTGTTTTGTATGTTTTTCGTCACACTTGGCAGCAGCGACAACAGCGACGACAGCAACAGCAACAGCAGCAGCAGTGTATTTGCACAGCGCTGACGTCGACTGCGACGGCGATGGCTTGCCGCCCCTCCTTGTCCAGTTAGTCGGTCGTCCCTAACCTACGACAACCGAATTCGCACTGGGCCAGGTTCAATGAACTTTTTGGCTGCCACTGCTACTGCTGCTTGTACTGCTGCTGCTGCTGCTGCTTCTGGTGCTTTTGCTTTTGTCGTTGTCGTTGTCGTCGCCGCCGCTGCTGCATAAAGCGTGCATTGAGGGCGCTGGCTGGCTAAACTGACGGAATGACTGACTGTCATGCGTGCATGTTGTTTGCTCAGTGTCTCTCTCTTTCTCTCTGTCTCTGTGTGTGTGTGTGTGTGTGTGCGTGCATGAATGGAGCTTCTTTCTTTTAATTTTGTCAAGTTCGTTTTGAATTTCAATTTTGAGTCATGCATATAAGACCGAGACTAGCCAGATACCAGATACAAGTACAGTGGATGGTCTCTGAAACGAAAACCCAAGCGAAAAAGGTTCCAATGAAAAGTGTATAGATAGGTAGCGGAAACTCAATTGGAAAATAACCAATAAGGTTACCAATTTGCATAAATGGTTTGTACTAAGTAAATGAATTTTAGTATTAAAGATTGAATCTGTGACTTTTGCTAATGAAGATCTTCGCCTAAGAATCACGGTCATGGGAACAAATTTATACCAAAAGGAAACTGTACCCTCACTGTACTCATCAAGAGACTTTGAACTGCCTTGAATACGCCAAGCAACAGCTGTGTCTGCCCGATGATAAGCTCATCTTCTCTCTTGCAGTCTTCATGCTCCTGCCGCATAAATACAACAGCAAAAACAGTTTAAAAAAGAAATTAACCACAAAAACCCAAGCCCTAGACGTTGCTGCTGCTGTTGCTGCTGCGAAAAATGTACTAGAAATCGGAAACTTTTCAGAAAATCAAATTACACAAATACACAGACAGACAGACACAGGGGCACAGGCAGCTGCAGAAAAAAACAACACCAACAGAAAAGATCATAAAGTCAGTGCTGAAATGCCCTTACTATTCTAAAGGTATGAATGTGATGTTCCTATCTAGGTACCATTACAATACCAAATCTATAGACTTTGTTACACATTAAATAAGAACTAAGTATCAGTTTATTTATGGTAACTAAACTATAAATCAGAATCCAAATCAAACTTTATCTTTCAGCTAAGTGCATCCCCTATGCAGCGTATAATCAAAAGGGTATACGATATGTAACCAGGTTGCCTGAATAGACCGAGATGCGCTGCCTTTCGTTGCCGACATGGCCCTGTTTGACGATAATGATTCTGTTAAAAATAATCAGTTTATGATAGGTAAGAAGACTGGGACTAGGGAGGCTGGGAATGAAATGGAAGTCAAGTCAAGTCTCTATCTCTCGCTGTCTCTCTCTGTGCTTCGGTTGATTGCATTGCCTTATGCTTGGATTGGATTGGTTTTGGGTTCTGTTCGGTTTGGTTTGGTCTGGTCTGGCTAAATGTGATATGGCCCTGGCAAAAAGAGTCAATCAAATTGTTGGCCACATTTCTGCATCTGCATTGGCATCGGCATCAACATCAGCATCAGCATCGACATCGGCACCTTCTCTCCCGCTCATGTCACATTCCCCTGTCTAGGATTGTATCTGGTTGTGTGTGTTACAGTGGTCACTCTTAAGATAGAACTTTCGAGTATTACAAAAATTAATTTTACTGTGCATCTGCTCCAGATAATCAAGTTAGGATCGTCCAACATTCCCATGCAACATCCAAGGCAGCGAATTGTTGCTGTTTTGTAAGAAAATCGTCGAATTGTGGATTAGTGGCCTGAAAAAAAGATGAATACGAAATAAACATGAATTACTATGTATAACCTCAGCATCTGTTTGCTTGTGTGTCTGTATCTATCTATCTGTCATTTCATATGCTCGTTCTGTGCATTTGGCTGTGATTAATTGCATTGGCTGCTGTTTGTTGTTGTTGTTGTTCTTATCGTATCCTGTACTCAATACGAGTCTATGTTGTATTCGTTTTTTCAAAGTATTTCCAACACGACAAGTTTGAATATTATCCATCAAATGGAACAAGTTTAGAGCTCTCCTAATGAACATATAAAATCCCATTAATGGGCATCTTATAGTCGGTATATTTATGTGAATGTTGTTCATTCTGCAACTCCAAGGAAGCCTTAGAAATGTCAGGGCCAATGGCATGGCCCAATGCAAATTTATGACAACGGCAATGCCGCGCCAAAGATTTATCAACTGCCACAGAATTGCAGCAGTGCCACGGTGGAGGGGTGGAGCGGGCAGAGAGAGCGGTGCAACAGCAACCAGTTAATGCGCCGGCAACAAATAAAATCGAAAGCCGCCGAGCGTCCCGAAAAAAACCGGTTACTGTCCAAAGTTCTAAAAATGAAACTGGTTGCAAACAACACCGATCGTACTAGACCAAAAAATATACAAATATGTATGTAAGTATCTTTTGTTGTTTTTTTTTTTTTTTTTATTCTCCTTTTTACAGTGTCTGCCAAAATTGCAAGCGGGCATAAATTAACCGCATGGGGTCCACAAGCACACACACACTGGCACACATAAGTACACGCACACAGCCAGATCAGACGCATGCAGAACGAGACGGAGCACACCCGAAAACCACTTAAAGTCCACAATGATGACGTTGATGTCGGGTCCCTGGCAGCCTCCCCTCTCGCCGCTTCCCAACACACATTCACAACAGAATATCAACCAACGCCAGAGTTGAGTTTTCAAGTGCAGTGGTCTATCACCATCTCCCTCTCACCCCTCTTCACACACACACACACACACACTTACACGGCTGCTTTGATGACGCAAAAAAACCGAAAAAAAAAAATTAAACAACCGGCAATGGACGACCACGACCTCACCCAAAAACCGGGCAGCAACAAAAAGAACACTAAGGTAGAGGCAGAACAGCCGTGGAGGATGATCAGCGGTGAAGTCAGCAGTGGAAAAGGTTGAGCGGGGGCAGGGCAGCGGCAAGGGAGGAGGCAGTCAGCAAGCTGAACGCAGAAGGAAGAGGAGGGCTCCACCCCAAAGCCAAAAAATGCGCAATTTGACTGTACGAAAATAAAAAGTAAATGAAGAACAGCAAAAAAGCAACAAGAGAGAACAAACACAACTAAAAAAAAAAAAAAAAACATCCAACAAAAACGTAGCAGAAAGAGCAGCCCAAAAATAAATAACCCATCGCAAGGAGTGCATTGAAATTGCACAAAGTCGATGCAGTGGATACACTCACTTTCTCACCAAGGTGTGCAAATGTTGAGTAATTGTCAGTACAGTGGTTCCTTCCTCATATAACAGTCACTGCAGCTTTTGGCATGTATGTACACATGTACTTTATGTGTGGTGTGGGATATACATACATCGTATGTCAAGTCAAAACTTCGCTTCAATCGTATAGTCAATATACTGCTCCGTGGAAAGTGTATTTAAATACGAAATACGAAAGCAAGCAACAAAAACAACAACGAAGGAAATATTTCGTTTGCGGCTCATACAAAATTTTACTGGGCTGGCGGTTTGTCGGTTACTGACCGTCCTCAAGGTTTTTCGTATTTTGCCCTTTATTTTTGTTGCGTCGACTGCAGCAGCAGCACAACGTCGACTGCGAAGCTGGAGCAGCAGCGTCAACGATCGCAGCACTCAATTCCCTTCATTTAGAGCGCATTTTTTTGTGGCTGCTGCCGCTGCTGTTGCTGCTGCTGCTGCCGTTCGTTGTTGCATTTTTGAACGTTTTACGTAGCGCAAATTACAGCAAACACGCCATCATCATCATCATCGTTGTGTCGGACTCGGGACGACTCGGAGTTGCAGCAACAACAACGGGAGCTACAACATAATCAAGATGGCAGCCCACTTGCAGTAGCAGCAACAAAAAAATTGACGAATATGCGATGCAGCAGCAGCAGCAGCCGCAAGAACAATTTCGAACCCGAATTCAATGCAAAACAGGCGAAGCAATGCAGCAAGGGGCAGCACGAAAAAAAGCGTCGACTTTGACATTAAATATGTGATCGACCAAGTCGGAGAGGGATGGAGTAGAAAAGTGAGAAAGAGTGAGCGATAAAAACTTTATATGCACTGATGAGGATTAAGCTGTTGTTACACGATGTTTTCACCGATGGTTTTTAGAAACACACATGAAACGTGTGCGAAGTGCATTTCTCTGACTAAAAGACAAGCGACAAATTTAATTCGGGTTTTGAATCGCTGAGAAATGCACTTCTAATACGACTGAATACTGTGAATGGTGGGATTTACCGACATTAAAAATTGAATCGGTATTTAACGTATCGTGTAACCACGAGCTGTATGCCCTTCTTCGCTGTGTATGGTATCTTCAGTACCACGGTTCTCTTTGCCTAGGCCGGACCACTGAAGCATAGGTTTTAATTTATGTAGCACGCACATTTTGTGTTGCTGGGCATTTTTCTCACAATTTGTTTTGGCACAACGGAATGGGGTGGCAAAAGGGGGAGAGAGAGAAAGATGTAGAGTGTGGTAGATGAAGGAACGGCACTGGGAGTGCAATGCTATGCAATTAAATGAGCAACCCGATTTGGGTGGGGTGGCAACGTTCAAGCAACAAAAACTGCACCAGAACTGCAGCAAGAAAAAACTCTTTCTAATGAGAAGTGGCACAGAGGAGAGAACAAAACAGAAGAATACAGAAAAACACAACACAAAAACATGCTCAACCAAATAGCAGAAGAGTTTTGAAGCCTAAAAAAAAACATTGAGAGAAAAAGAGACAGAAAAGGGAGAGAGAGAAAATTATGATACCAGGTAGATGAACGCATAATTGCCAGGGGAACTATTTTGAGAGTTGTAGCTTGGGATTTCGATGGGATAGAACGCAAAGAAATAAGAAACAAAGAAGGAAAAAGAAAAAAGAAAAGAGAGATACCAAAAAAGTTGTAGAGTTTTAAAGAAATAATTTTTTAAATGTAAGATAAATTTAAAAAAAATATTACTATTCTCAGGCAAAGTATTACTTATTAGCTTTTGTTATCTATAATTACTTCCCAGCACAAATGTTACTAATTTAAAGAGCTGTAAAAAAAAAAATATGTGTTTTATGTAAATTGTCCCAAATAAAATCAAATTTTAATTCATAAAGCTGTGACCTCTGACACACAAACAAATTGCCTTTATTAAAATGTATTCAACCGAAATCGAAACCCCAACCTAATGGTAAATGCACTTATGAAAAGCAAACAATTTTATTTACACTGGCAATTTAGCATTTTGGCACTAACCACATGGCGTATACGCAATGAATAAATCATCCACACAAATGCCAAAGGATTAGAACAAACAAACACACACAGCACAGACACTGCTTTTTCTCCTGCCTCCTCGACAGCCAAATTGGCCAGACCAGAGCATAAGTGACCCTGAACTGATTTTGGCCTCCAAAACACTCAATTGCCTCTCTCTATGTGTTTGTGTTTGTGTGAAGCAAGGCCTATGGGGTGCTGCTGAAATTTAAATGAAAATGCACAGCACGATCCTGCCTCTGCCACAGCCATGCAACAACCTCAGCAGCGGCCTATCTCTAATCCAGTTGATTGCACCAAACAGGTGGGTGGGTGGTGGCAGCAGCCACAGCATGGAAGTGTGCCTGGTCTGGCCCAGCCAGGTAAGCCGGCAAATTAATGTGTCTGTGTCAGTTGTGAGTGTGGTTCCCCCCTGATGGTCTGTGTTTGTTCAGTGAAAATGAAAGTGCTATGCAATTTTCGATTCAGATGCCACACTCACTTTGTTTGCGGGTTGTTCTTTCTGTAGGAATACCCTTGCAGAGGAAGGTATCAACACAACACTGAACTATTTATTTCGGTACTTATTTAATGTACGAGTTCATCAGCCCATCAGATGGGCTTATTTAGCAGTTCCAACCCAAAATCGAGCAATCAAATCAAACTGGAAATCAGGCTAACTAGAAATCTGCAAGGGTATTAGAGTTTTCGACTTTTGGTGGTTTATTTTTCTTTATTGTTACTGCCACATTAGCTTGCGGTCTATTGTTGTGAGTGTGTGTGTGTGTAATGAAATTAGTCTGCAGACGGCTGCAGTGTGGCAAGGGCAACAGGTGTCTCAGTCTTGTGGCGCCTAAGCATTGTGCTTGTGTTTGGGCAACACTCTGATCTCTTCTTCCTCTCCATAGCCCTCCCTCGAGGGCCAGCCAGCTTGAGGCAGCCTCAAACTGCTGCCAAAAAGTTGAAATTGCCCCACAGACCGCACATGAGCAGCAAAGTCACAACCAGGAGAGGAACCACATGACTATGTCATCCCACAAAGCACACTTAACTCTACTGAAATTTGAGTTGTTATGCGGCCAAAAATGCCTGTTAATGGGCCCTAGTCGGAGGTGCCTTCAGGTGCTCCTGGCTGCCTGACAGTTGCCTGGCAACTGGCTGGATTGAGAACTTTCCATTCCAGTTTTCCTCGTAATGAAAAGTGCAGATAGAGAGGGAGATAAATAGCGTTGAGTATTGCACTTAATTGCCATAAATTGAATTCAATTTTCTTCAGACCGGCAGATAAAACGAAATATGAAAATTACATTTTTGTTGTCGCTTTTTTTCGCTAGATTTTGTACTGCAATTTTTCCTAGAATTTTTCCACATTTTTTCTTCACAATTTTTTTTTTTTTTTTGCCTACAGTTAGCTATTTTTTTCTTAATTTTTTTTTCTTCCACTTTTACTCATTCCAATTAGTTTTAATTCTATTAGAAAATGCAAAAATAAGGAATTTCAAGCGATAAATATTTCTCTCCCTTCCCGGTTCCCTTTCGCGACTGTTGTTTGTCAGAGCCAAAAGGGAATGCCCCAAGATTTTTCCGCATTTAATTGAAATGGCTAATGAAATCAGCCTGGCTGGATTATGCAATGCTAAAAGCCGGGATGAACTTCTTTAAAATGAAACTGGCACTCCACATGGAAATCCTCAACCGAACTGAACCTCAAAACTGAACTCAGCTGAACTGAACAATACAAAACAGTTCATTGTCGTCTTTAGTTGTGGCCACTTCCTCGGACATCTCTCTCTAGCAACTGCCTGCCGCAAAAAGCGGCATGTGCGGAAGGGACGAGGTGGCTGGCAGGAGGGGGCTCTGCAATACAATGCAAAAGTTCTCAAGAAAATTCAGCAAAACAATTTGACAAAAAAGCGAAACGACAACAAATTCTGCCATCTTCGGCGATCCTCGTTGATGGACGTTGGCATTTTTAAATGAGTTGCGCGTTTTTTGTGCCGCTGTTGCAGCCACTGCTGTTTCTGCTGTTTCTGCTGTTGTTGCTGTTGCTGTTGCTGCAGTTGCAGCTGCACTAACCACACACAACTCCCCTCTCTTTCGTCACTCACTCTCTCTCTTTCTCTCTCTCTCTGTCCCTGTGTCGCTATGTGTGTATTGGTGAGCTTGAGTGCCCTGCAACTTGAAACGCAATGCAAGAATTAAAAGCAAGTAAGCGCGAAACGTAGAGCCGAAGCAACCTCCCTCTTCCGAAGTCCCTCTTTCCATTCACATAGACAGCGACGCAGCAACACCACAACAACAATTTCTACAACAACAATAACAACAACAACAACAATGACAACGACGCAGAGACCGACAAATACACACAGGCACACAAAAAATAAGAAAAGAAAAGCGCGTTTTGATGCATTTGAGGCACAGGCGACAGAGACAGCGACAGCAACAGCAACAGCAACAGTGGAAGAGACGAAGACGGAGGACAGGGACAAAGATGGCACTGACCTTTCCTAATGCATCTCCAGTTGCACGCAGCAGCAGCCGCTGCGGCAGTGGCAGCGACATTGGAGATCGTGGACCGATCAGCCTGGAATTTTTCTTGATAACAACAAAAAAGAAGCCATAAAAGTGCCAAAAGCAATCGATTTGGGAATATTTTAAGCCATCGAACTGCCATCGATTTAAGATATTATTCGAAAAATATCGTTCCAATTACTTTTAGGGAATTTCAGGGTAAGCATAAGCGTGCAAAAAATCAAAATAAATCAAACCAATCAATCGAAAATTCGTATGCACAACTTTTACATACATACATCTGCCAAATTATTTTTCCCACATCTTTTGGCTAATGTTCTCACATTTGCTCAAATATTGTAATTAAAATACGAGAAAGAACGTACGGAGTCGCTTCGAACGCGACCCTTTTACTCTTCGAGTACGGGTATAAAAACATATGTACTATATGCCCTGCAAAGGTATGTGGTGCACTTTCCTCTGACTACTGATAAACGGGATAAAATTGTGAAGACATGCGTACATATGCACTCAAATATACACACACATATGTATGTACATATGTATGCTATAGTCAATCAGTTAGTTTGTTGAGTTTGAAAGCAGAGGGAAAAATTAAACGAAGCAGGCCGAGAAATATTCGTAAGACAGTGATTGTTCGTTTGAGCTGGAATCAATCTCATTCCAACAGAGAAGTGCCCCGAAATTCTGACAGGCTCGTAAATTTTATTTTACAATTTTTTCTTGAACAAGTTTGGAATAATTCAAAATGGGAAATTCATTTTCGCGGTTGGCCAATGCCATCTCAACTACCTTTTCCCAGGTGGGAAACAACTGTACGTTAAAGCCGCCTTAACCCCAGACAGGGGACTAATTTTTCTTTTTTTTCGCCAGTTGTCTTCAACCCAGAGGCAGCCGTAGCTCCAAACCCGGCACCTATAGCTCCAATAGCACCAATAGCTCCAATAGCACCAATAGCTCCAATAGCACAAAAATTACAGGGATCGGCGCATCGTTAACATTTCGAGACGTCGTCGTCACCGTGTAAGTCCCCATGAAAGTCGTCTCACCTGGCGTGTATCAGTCGGGACACAAACTGATGGTACTACGCCGCCGAGTCCTAAGCGCATCTCACAAGTGTCCGATTTGCAACACGCGCTTAGCAACTAGACGCACAATAAAGCGAGTCTATTTTGAAGGCGGCTTTAACGTACAGTTGTTTCCCACCTGGGAAAAGGTAGTTGAGATGGCATTGGCCAACCGCGAAAATGAATTTCCCATTTTTGAATTATTCCAAACTTGTTCAAGAAAAAAAATTGTAAAATAAATTTTACGAGCCTATCAGAATTTCGGGGCACTTCTCTGTTGGAATGAGATTGGTGGCTACAATAATGATCCGATCTGAACCAAATTCGGGAATCTGGTAGATATGGTCATTCTCTACAAAACTGCATTTTTATTTTTTCTATCTTCAAAGTTGTGGATTTTCGTCTTTTTGGGGGCGGAAGGGGGCGGGGCGAAATTTTGCAATACACTTGTTCAGGTTTGGTATCACAGGAGTCTTGGCCAAAAGTTTGGTTGCTCTAGCTCTTATAGTCTCTGAGATCCAGGCGTTCATTTTACGAAAAACCAAATCAACTCGATTTTTGTGTGAGTGCGAAAGAGAGGGAGTGAAGTTTTTGCGTATATTTGCCTCTATTGTGGCTATATTAATGATCCGATCCGATTCAGATTTGGCCCCCTGATAGATATAGGCTGTCTCTATGAGTCTGCATTTTTAGTTTTTGTTGTTTTCAAAATTGTGGCCGCCACAGATGTGCGTCCTTTGTGGGGCGGAAGTGGGCGGGGCGAAATTTTGAAACACATTTCTAGGAGTGAGATACCACATCAGACTGGATAAAAGTTTTGTTGCTCTAGCTGTTATAGCCTTCGAGCAATGGGCGACAAACAAGACGGACGGACGGACAGACGGACAGACGGACGGACAGACAGGGCCATATCGACTCGGCTATTGATGCTGATCAAGAATATATATACTTTATATGGTCGGAAATTACTCCTTCTCTATGTTACACACATCCACTTTTACCACAAATACAATATACCCTTTTACTCTTCGAGTACGGGTATAAAACATATGTACTATATGCCCTGCAAAGGTATGTGGTGCACTTTCCTCTGACTACTGATAAACGGGATAAAATTGTGAAGACATGCGTACATATGCACTCAAATATACACACACATATGTACATATGTACTATGTATGCTTTAGTCAATCAGTTAGTTTGTTGAGTTTGAAAGCAGAGAAAAAAGTAAACGAAGCAGGCCGAGAAATATTCGTAAGACAGTGAGTGTTCGTTTGAGCTGGAATCAATCTCATTCCAACAGAGAAGTGCCCCGAAATTCTGACAGGCTCGTAAATTTTTATTTTACAATTTTTTCTTGAACAAGTTTGGAATAATTCAAAAATGGGAAATTCATTTTCGCGGTTGGCCAATGCCATCTCAACTACCTTTTCCCAGGTGGGAAACAACTGTACGTTAAAGCCGCCTTAACCCCAGACAGGGGACTAATTTTTTCTGTTTTTTCGCCAGTTGTCTTCAACCCAGAGGCAGCCGTAGCTCCAAACCCGGCACCTATAGCTCCAATAGCACCAATAGCTCCAATAGCACAAAATTACAGGGATCGGCGCATCGTTAACATTTCGAGACGTCGTCGTCACCGTGTAAGTCCCCATGAAAGTCGTCTCACCTGGCGTGTATCAGTCGGGACACAAACTGATGGTACTACTCCGCCGAGTCCTAAGCGCATCTCACAAGTGTCCGATTTGCAACACGCGCTTAGCAACCAGACGCACAATAAAGCGAGTCTATTTTGAAGGCGGCTTTAACGTACAGTTGTTTCCCACCTGGGAAAAGGCAGTTGAGATGGCATTGGCCAACCGCGAAAATGAATTTCCCATTTTTGAATTATTCCAAACTTGTTCAAGAAAAAATTGTAAAATAAATTTTACGAGCCTATCAGAATTTCGGGGCACTTCTCTGTTGGAATGAGATTGGTGGCTACAATAATGATCCGATCTGAACCAAATTCGGGAATCTGGTAGATATGGTCATTCTCTACAAAACTGCATTTTTATTTTTTTTTTCTATCTTCAAAGTTGTGGATTTTCGTCTTTTGGGGGCGGAAGGGGGGGCGGGGCGAAATTTTGCAATACACTTGTTCAGGTTTGGTATCACAGGAGTCTTGGCCAAAAGTTTGGTTGCTCTAGCTCTTATAGTCTCTGAGATCCAGGCGTTCATTTTACGAAAAACCAAATCAACTCGATTTTGTGTGAGTGCGAAAGAGAGGGAGTGAAGTTTTTGCGTATATTTGCCTCTATTGTGGCTATATTAATGATCCGATCCGATTCAGATTTGGCCCCCTGATAGATATAGGCTGTCTCTATGAGTCTGCATTTTTAGTTTTTGTTGTTTTTCAAAATTGTGGCCGCCACAGATGTGCGCCCTTTGTGGGGGCGGAAGTGGGCGGGGCGAAATTTTGAAACACATTTCTAGGAGTGAGATACCACATCAGACTGGATAAAAAGTTTTGTTGCTCTAGCTGTTATAGCCTTCGAGCAATGGGCGACAAACAAGACGGACGGACGGACAGACGGACAGACGGACGGACAGACAGGGCCATATCGACTCGGCTATTGATGCTGATCAAGAATATATATACTTTTTATATGGTCGGAAATTACTCCTTCTCTATGTTACACACATCCACTTTTACATTACAAATACAATATACCCTTTTACTCTTCGAGTACGGGTATAAAAACATATGTACTATATGCCCTGCAAAGGTATGTGGTGCACTTTCCTCTGACTACTGATAAACGGGATAAAATTGTGAAGACATGCGTACATATGCACTCAAATATACACACACATATGTACATATGTACTATGTATGCTTTAGTCAATCAGTTAGTTTGTTGAGTTTGAAAGCAGAGAAAAAAAGTAAACGAAGCAGGCCGAGAAATATTCGTAAGACAGTGAGTGTTCGTTTGAGCTGGAATCAATCTCATTCCAACAGAGAAGTGCCCCGAAATTCTGACAGGCTCGTAAATTTTATTTTACAATTTTTCTTGAACAAGTTTGGAATAATTCAAAAATGGGAAATTCATTTTCGCGGTTGGCCAATGCCATCTCAACTACCTTTTTCCCAGGTGGGAAACAACTGTACGTTAAAGCCGCCTTAACCCCAGACAGGGGACTAATTTTTCTGTTTTTTCGCCAGTTGTCTTCAACCCAGAGGCAGCCGTAGCTCCAAACCCGGCACCTATAGCTCCAATAGCACCAATAGCTCCAATAGCACAAAATTACAGGGATCGGCGCATCGTTAACATTTCGAGACGTCGTCGTCACCGTGTAAGTCCCCATGAAAGTCGTCTCACCTGGCGTGTATCAGTCGGGACACAAACTGATGGTACTACGCCGCCGAGTCCTAAGCGCATCTCACAAGTGTCCGATTTGCAGCACGCGCTTAGCAACTAGACGCACAATAAAGCGAGTCTATTTTGAAGGCGGCTTTAACGTACAGTTGTTTCCCACCTGGGAAAAGGTAGTTGAGATGGCATTGGCCAACCGCGAAAATGAATTTCCCATTTTGAATTATTCCAAACTTGTTCAAGAAAAAATTGTAAAATAAATTTTACGAGCCTATCAGAATTTCGGGGCACTTCTCTGTTGAATGAGATTGGTGGCTACAATAATGATCCGATCTCAACCAAATTCGGGAATCTGGTAGATATGGTCATTCTCTACAAAACTGCATTTTTTATTTTTTTCTATCTTCAAAATTGTGGATTTTCGTCTTTTTGGGGGCGGAAGGGGCGGGGCGAAATTTTGCAATACACTTGTTCAGGTTTGGTATCACAGGAGTCTTGGCCAAAAGTTTGGTTGCTCTAGCTCTTATAGTCTCTGAGATCCAGGCGTTCATTTTACGAAAACCAAATCAACTCGATTTTGTGTGAGTGCGAAAGAGAGGGAGTGAAGTTTTTGCGTATATTTGCCTCTATTGTGGCTATATTAATGATCCGATCCGATTCAGATTTGGCCCCCTGATAGATATAGGCTGTCTCTATGAGTCTGCATTTTTAGTTTTTTGTTGTTTTCAAAATTGTGGCCGCCACAGATGTGCGCCCTTTGTGGGGGCGGAAGTGGGCGGGGCGAAATTTTGAAACACATTTCTAGGAGTGAGATACCACATCAGACTGGATAAAAGTTTTTGTTGCTCTAGCTGTTATAGCCTTCGAGCAATGGGCGACAAACAAGACGGACGGACGGACAGACGGACAGACGGACGGACAGACAGGGCCATATCGACTCGGCTATTGATGCTGATCAAGAATATATATACTTTTATATGGTCGGAAATTACTCCTTCTCTATGTTACACACATCCACTTTTACCATTAAATACAATATACCCTTTTACTCTTCGAGTACGGGTATAAAAACATATGTACTATATGCCCTGCAAAGGTATGTGGTGCACTTTCCTCTGACTACTGATAAACGGGATAAAATTGTGAAGACATGCGTACATATGCACTCAAATATACACACACATATGTACATATGTACTATGTATGCTTTAGTCAATCAGTTAGTTTGTTGAGTTTGAAAGCAGAGAAAAAGTAAACGAAGCAGGCCGAGAAATATTCGTAAGACAGTGAGTGTTCGTTTGAGCTGGAATCAATCTCATTCCAACAGAGAAGTGCCCCGAAATTCTGACAGGCTCGTAAATTTTTATTTTACAATTTTTTCTTGAACAAGTTTGGAATAATTCAAAAATGGGAAATTCATTTTCGCGGTTGGCCAATGCCATCTCAACTACCTTTTCCCAGGTGGGGAAACAACTGTACGTTAAAGCCGCCTTAACCCCAGACAGGGGACTAATTTTTTCTGTTTTTTCGCCAGTTGTCTTCAACCCAGAGGCAGCCGTAGCTCCAAACCCGGCACCTATAGCTCCAATAGCACCAATAGCGACACTGGCTCAGCCCAATAGCACAAAAAATTACAGGGATCGGCGCATCGTTAACATTTCGAGACGTCGTCGTCACCGTGTAAGTCCCCATGAAAGTCGTCTCACCTGGCGTGTATCAGTCGGGACACAAACTGATGGTACTACGCCGCCGAGTCCTAAGCGCATCTCACAAGTGTCCGATTTGCAACACGCGCTTAGCAACCAGACGCACAATAAAGCGAGTCTATTTTGAAGGCGGCTTTAACGTACAGTTGTTTCCCACCTGGGAAAAGGTAGTTGAGATGGCATTGGCCAACCGCGAAAATGAATTTCCCATTTTGAATTATTCCAAACTTGTTCAAGAAAAAATTGTAAAATAAATTTTACGAGCCTATCAGAATTTCGGGGCACTTCTCTGTTGGAATGAGATTGGTGGCTACAATAATGATCCGATCTGAACCAAATTCGGGAATCTGGTAGATATGGTCATTCTCTACAAAACTGCATTTTTATTTTTTTTCTATCTTCAAAATTGTGGATTTTCGTCTTTTTGGGGGGGCGGAAGGGGGCGGGGCGAAATTTTGCAATACACTTGTTCAGGTTTGGTATCACAGGAGTCTTGGCCAAAAGTTTGGTTGCTCTAGCTCTTATAGTCTCTGAGATCCAGGCGTTCATTTTACGAAAACCAAATCAACTCGATTTTGTGTGAGTGCGAAAGAGAGGGAGTGAAGTTTTTTGCGTATATTTGCCTCTATTGTGGCTATATTAATGATCCGATCCGATTCAGATTTGGCCCCTGATAGATATAGGCTGTCTCTATGAGTCTGCATTTTTAGTTTTTGTTGTTTTCAAAATTGTGGCCGCCACAGATGTGCGCCCCTTTGTGGGGGCGGAAGTGGGCGGGGCGAAATTTTGAAACACATTTCTAGGAGTGAGATACCACATCAGACTGGATAAAAGTTTTGTTGCTCTAGCTGTTATAGCCTTCGAGCAATGGGCGACAAACAAGACGGACGGACGGACAGACGGACAGACGGACGGACAGACAGGGCCATATCGACTCGGCTATTGATGCTGATCAAGAATATATATACTTTATATGGTCGGAAATTACTCCTTCTCTATGTTACACACATCCACTTTTACCACAAATACAATATACCCTTTTACTCTTCGAGTACGGGTATAAAAACATATGTACTATATGCCCTGCAAAGGTATGTGGTGCACTTTCCTCTGACTACTGATAAACGGGATAAAATTGTGAAGACATGCGTACATATGCACTCAAATATACACACACATATGTACATATGTATGCTTTAGTCAATCAGTTAGTTTGTTGAGTTTGAAAGCAGAGGGAAAAGTAAACGAAGCAGGCCGAGAAATATTCGTAAGACAGTGAGTGTTCGTTTGAGCTGGAATCAATCTCATTCCAACAGAGAAGTGCCCCGAAATTCTGACAGGCTCGTAAATTTCATTTTACAATTTTTTCTTGAACAAGTTTGGAATAATTCAAAAATGGGAAATTCATTTTCGCGGTTGGCCAATGCCATCTCAACTACCTTTTCCCAGGTGGGAAACAACTGTACGTTAAAGCCGCCTTAACCCCAGACAGGGGACTAATTTTTCTGTTTTTTTTCGCCAGTTGTCTTCAACCCAGAGGCAGCCGTAGCTCCAAACCCGGCACCTATAGCTCCAATAGCACCAATAGCTCCAATAGCACCAATAGCTCCAATAGCACAAAATTACAGGGATAGGCGCATCGTTAACATTTCGAGACGTCGTCGTCACCGTGTAAGTCCCCATGAAAGTCGTCTCACCTGGCGTGTATCAGTCGGGACACAAACTGATGGTACTACGCCGCCGAGTCCTAAGCGCATCTCACAAGTGTCCGATTTGCAGCACGCGCTTAGCAACTAGACGCACAATAAAGCGAGTCTATTTTGAAGGCGGCTTTAACGTACAGTTGTTTCCCACCTGGGAAAAGGTAGTTGAGATGGCATTGGCCAACCGCGAAAATGAATTTCCCATTTTGAATTATTCCAAACTTGTTCAAGAAAAAATTGTAAAATAAATTTTACGAGCCTATCAGAATTTCGGGGCACTTCTCTGTTGGAATGAGATTGGTGGCTACAATAATGATCCGATCTGAACCAAATTCGGGAATCTGGTAGATATGGTCATTCTCTACAAAACTGCATTTTTATTTTTTTTCTATCTTCAAAGTTGTGGATTTTCGTCTTTTTGGGGGGGCGGAAGGGGGCGGGGCGAAATTTTGCAATACACTTGTTCAGGTTTGGTATCACAGGAGTCTTGGCCAAAAGTTTGGTTGCTCTAGCTCTTATAGTCTCTGAGATCCAGGCGTTCATTTTTACGAAAACCAAATCAACTCGATTTTGTGTGAGTGCGAAAGAGAGGGAGTGAAGTTTTTGCGTATATTTGCCTCTATTGTGGCTATATTAATGATCCGATCCGATTCAGATTTGGCCCCCTGATAGATATAGGCTGTCTCTATGAGTCTGCATTTTTAGTTTTTTGTTGTTTTCAAAATTGTGGCCGCCACAGATGTGCGTCCTTTGTGGGGGCGGAAGTGGGCGGGGCGAAATTTTTGAAACACATTTCTAGGAGTGAGATACCACATCAGACTGGATAAAAGTTTTGTTGCTCTAGCTGTTATAGCCTTCGAGCAATGGGCGACAAACAAGACGGACGGACGGACAGACGGACAGACGGACGGACAGACAGGGCCATATCGACTCGGCTATTGATGCTGATCAAGAATATATATACTTTATATGGTCGGAAATTACTCCTTCTCTATGTTACACACATCCACTTTTACCACAAATACAATATACCCTTTTTACTCTTCGAGTACGGGTATAAAACATATGTACTATATGCCCTGCAAAGGTATGTGGTGCACTTTCCTCTGACTACTGATAAACGGGATAAAATTGTGAAGACATGCGTACATATGCACTCAAATATACACACACATATGTACATATGTACTATGTATGCTTTAGTCAATCAGTTAGTTTGTTGAGTTTGAAAGCAGAGAAAAAAAGTAAACGAAGCAGGCCGAGAAATATTCGTAAGACAGTGAGTGTTCGTTTGAGCTGGAATCAATCTCATTCCAACAGAGAAGTGCCCCGAAATTCTGATAGGCTCGTAAAATTTATTTTACAATTTTTTCTTGAACAAGTTTGGAATAATTCAAAAATGGGAAATTCATTTTCGCGGTTGGCCAATGCCATCTCAACTACCTTTTTCCAGGTGGGAAACAACTGTACGTTAAAGCCGCCTTAAAAATAGACTCGCTTTATTGTGCGTCTAGTTGCTAAGCGCGTGTTGCAAATCGGACACTTGTGAGATGCGCGAATGGCACGTTCAATGCATCCACGACAAAAGATGTGTCCACATTTCGTCGACACTGGCTCTCTGTCTCGTACCCCCTCTAAGCAAAGGGGGTACTTATATACGTCTTCCGAAGGCCGGGTAGCTCGCTGCGCTGGCGCTTAGGACTCGGCGGCGTAGTACCATCAGTTTGTGTCCCGACTGATACACGCCAGGTGAGACGACTTTCATGGGGACTTACACGGTGACGACGACGTCTCGAAATGTTAACGATGCGCCGATCCCCTGTAATTTTGTGCTATTGGAGCTATTGGTGCTATTGGAGCTATTGGTGCTATTGGAGCTATAGGTGCCGGGTTTGGAGCTACGGCTGCCTCTGGGTTGAAGACAACTGGCGAAAAAAACAAAAAATTAGTCCCCTGTCTGGGGTTAAGGCGGCTTTAACGTACAGTTGTTTCCCACCTGGGAAAAGGTAGTTGAGATGGCATTGGCCAACCGCGAAAATGAATTTCCCATTTTTGAATTATTCCAAACTTGTTCAAGAAAAATTGTAAAATGAAATTTACGAGCCTGTCAGAATTTCGGGGCACTTCTCTGTTGGAATGAGATTGATTCCAGCTCAAACGAACACTCACTGTCTTACGAATATTTCTCGGCCTGCTTCGTTTACTTTTTTCCCTCTGCTTTCAAACTCAACAAACTAACTGATTGACTAAAGCATACATATGTACATATGTGTGTGTATATTTGAGTGCATATGTACGCATGTCTTCACAATTTTATCCCGTTTATCAGTAGTCAGAGGAAAGTGCACCACATACCTTTGCAGGGCATATAGTACATATGTTTTTATACCCGTACTCGAAGAGTAAAAGGGTATATTGTATTTGTGGTAAAAGTGGATGTGTGTAACATAGAGAACCATGACCCATGAAAGTCGTCTCACCTGGCGTGTATCAGTCGGGACACAAACTGATGGTACTACGCCGCCGAGTCCTAAGCGCCAGCGCAGCGAGCTACCCGGGCCGTCGGAAGACCCTTCGAGCAATGGGCGACAAACAAGACGGACGGACGGACAGACGGACAGACAGGGCCATATCGACTCGGCTATTGATGCTGATCAAGAATATATATACTTTTATATGGTCGGAAATTACTCCTTCTCTATGTTACACACATCCACTTTTACCACAAATACAATATACCCTTTTACTCTTCGAGTACGGGTATAATAAACAATTTTCAATTCAAGGCAAAGCCAAACGAACAGAAAAGGCACTAACCAGACAGAGGCTGGCAGGGGAGACAGACAACGTCGTGCAATCAGCCATAAAAAAATAATATAAAAAAATATTGGAAAAATAAAACTAGAGATATACTAAATAGGGGAACCAGTTATTGTAACTGTTGTTATTGTTGCTGTTGCTGTCGTTTGTGCAGTCATTTGGTTATTCTGATTAGGACAACTTCCAGTTTATAGTGATCAAAATAGCCCGGAGAGACCCAGACCCAGACCTCTGAGCTAACCATATACTTATTAAGCCAATAGTTGAATCTAACGATTTGAATATATATATGTATGTGTATGTATATACCCATATAGATTCAAGTGTGTGTTTGTTGTGTGGGGGGCTGCACTTTGCCATTTAACTAATTGTCCAGGGATGGAGAGGGCATCAAAAATTGAGCTGTGGCACTCGTAATTCTGGATACTCGTACTTCAAGCCAATTATTTAAATGCAAATGGAAAATTTTGTGGAAAAATTAGTTATGTGCCCTGTCCCCCCCAGTCCATGCATCATGCAACAAGTGGAGTCACGAAAAATGTACGAGTCGAGTCGAGTGGCCCCTCCAGTGGCACTCGAGTTGGGCAACGATAAATTCACGTTTCCTGCCACATGTCCGTGCCACAGGAGCAGCCAAAGCTGCCACTTGTAGTCTGCTTCCCCGCTGTTACCCCACTCTCTTTCTCTCTCTCTCCGTCTGTGGGTGTGAAAGCTAACGGAAGTGGGCGAACCATTTCCGGTCAAAAAAAAAAGAACACAAAAATGAACAGCAGCTGTGGCAGCCACAACAGGAGCCGAGGCAGCTGCTTTTTAGGAGTTAAAGCTGCCCGTTTTTGATAGAGTTTCAGCATCGGCCATATCAATGCCTTAGCATTAGGGTCAAGAGCAGTAAAGTGGCCATAGCACACACACAGTAACACAAAGACAGTTGCAATTCAGACATTTATCAAGCCGAAAAGCTTTAAGCGCTAACCAAAAACAAGTTAACCAACTAGCCAAGCCAGACAACTCAAAGCCAGGGGCAAGTGCAATGGCTATGGCTATGACTATGGCAGTGGCAGAAATAGAAAAATAAAGTATCTAGAGAGCAAGGCTAAAGCACATCAACCGAAGCTGCAAATACTCTAACTGGGCTTAAAGTAACAGTAGAAGGACTTTTGGAATCAATATGATACATGCCATACACTGTCTTCGCTTTTCCTTTCTCGATGCTGCTGCAAAATGGCATCTATCTATAAAGTGCATGTTGCTTCTTCGTGGCTGGTATACCCTTACCTGCTAGGGTACAAACCTAATCGAGTAAACTCCAAACAGCAACAGCAACAACAACCACAACAACAACGAAACTTGTCTTGGACCCTGGCTTGCTTAGGCGCGACCTTAGCGCTTTGGCTGCCACTGCCGCTGCGGCTTTGGTTCGCACAAATGGAAATCACGGCCTGACTGCCTGCCTGCCTGCCAACATGCCGTGATGGGGCCAGCAAATGGCAAAAGTGTGTTACTGTAACTGCTCCGCGTGGCTTCCTTCCTGTTGCCACTGCTGCTGTTACCGGTGCCGATGCCGATGCCAATGCCTGTGGTGGTATTAGTGCAGGTGGTGGCACTGCTGCTGCTGCTGCTGTGGCAGTCAGTCAAACGCCAATGGCCTAAATAGTGGAAGGAGGGCCAAGCACTTGGGTTCATTTTTGAATGAAATATGGCACAGAACTGGAAGCTGCTACAGACATTAGGAAGTGAGTTACGTGAACGATACATAGAGCAATGAAAGACATGTACCTGAGATAAGCAGCGATGGCAGAGACTGTGCCTTAGAGATACTCGTTCAATTAAGACTTAAACTTTGTTGCCGCTTAAAGATAACGAAATGGATAAAGGAAGGATGTTAATGAGATAGAAGAAAGTAATATATATTCATGGCTATCAGAGCTACATTTGATAATGAAATCCCCTATATTTATTCAATTGAATTATTCAATTCTCTTTGTATTCTCGGAGCGTATCGATTGAAAAAACTTCAATAGGGATATCCAAACTTAAATTCAAAATAAAACTAAACCTTGGTCACCTAAGCCTATGCACCGAAATCTATATATAAAGAACATCACGTAGCACCACAAAAAAGTACAGCAGCAAAATAAACTAAAAAAATATAATAAAAAAACAGAACAGAACAAACAAAATGGTTATGCTCTCATAAACATTGCAAACAAATCTAAAGTTCGAGGTTGATGCGACGACGAGCAACAGGAGAGGAGAGACAAAATACAAACAGCAAAAAAAGCAAGAAAGAAATAAAACCAAAAAAAATAAATAAATAAAAACGCAAAACGATAAATTTTAGGCACAAAGCAGTAGACAACAACAGAAACAACGATGGCAGGCGGCAGCTCAAATAGCAAATGGCAAAAATTGGAAACCGATGGAAACCTCGACTTGCGTTGCATGGCAAGCCGCGACACCCCGCACCACACCGAACCGCACCGCACGGGCGTTATGAATGCATGCCGAAATGGAGGCCAAGCGCAGCCAAAACTAAATAGAAATAGAAACAAAAAAAAAATAATACTACAAACAACAAGTAATAATGCAATAGCTGACATTTCGACTAGTTAGATACCGATTATTATGGAAGCTATATAGCTAAGGAGAAATTATGCTAAATTAATTATTTCGATATATATCGATGTATCCCAGTATTCGTAAATTATTCTGCTACCAAAAGTGGAGTTGAAACTAAGAAAATGATAATTTTGTTTATCAACACAACGGAAACACTTCCCATCCTTCTGCCATTTTCCATACTCTTTCGCGAATACAACATACATACCCTCTGACTCCACGGGGTACCAAGTACAACAACAACAACAACATTTTGCGTATGCAACGAAGCGTTTCATTTTGGGTGTTTTTTTTTGTTGGTGGGAGGGGGGTGTGCGCTGTGCGAGTGTCCCCGACTCAGCGTTGCCAGACTGCGCCCGAAAAAAAACGAACAAACGGCAAATTACGTATACGTAATGCGAAGGTTTATTTTGATGTCAAGGTTCTTGTGTTGTGTTTCTGTGTTTCTGTTGCATGCCAGAGCTTATTTCAATTTTCACTTTATTCATTTATTATTACTAAGAGTATGTACATATGTATTTGCGATCCGGATAGCTTCCGGATTTTAAAATTGCTATTTTTTTTCTGAGAAAAGATTAATAACAAATTAAAAGTACATCACATTAGCAAGGAAAAAAAGGGTTGGTTGTATGCGGAGATTTAAATACACTTGCCAGTACAATACAGAAATAAAATTTATCAAGCAAATATAACACATTCCTAGATGTCTGTTGGGATTCTGCAAAATCGACTTTACCTTATTTGTGGTGTATGTGGAGAAATCTTCCACTTTGTTTAGCTGATGAAACCCGTTCGTTAAGGGTGTACAAATTACATAAATATTGCACTATGCACTGTGTATAGCAATTTAATTGAATTTATCAGCGCACAAATTAAACTCCCTCGGTGCGAACCCCCGCACTCCACCTTTCGCTGGCATATGAAATGTATATAAATAAATGCAAATTGAGTATTTAGATTAAAACTACAACAAACAAAATTGCAAAGTTGTGTAGAATTGGTGTTGTAGTTGTTGTAGTAGCTCAATAAATATAGAAAATGCATAAATAAAATATTAGGCAGTGGGTCGACTAGGGAACGAGCGATGCAGTGGCTCAGAGGGGGAGCGCGGGCCCACACACACACACATACAGCATGCAAAATCTTTTGCAGCTGCAACGAGCAGAATGAACGAAAAACAAAAAAAAAAAAAAACATTGCAAACTTAACAGCGGATAGAAAACAAGATTTCAAGGTAAAGAACGCAATCGAACTTGACGTACTTGAACAAAATTTATACCAGCAACAATAATCAGATGCAACAACAACAGCAAAAACACAGCAACGAACGAGCAGAAACTACACCGAGAGAAGAATTTTGGAATGAATTGAATGGTTTAAAAATAACCACTCCTCGCACCTTTAAAGTTTAGTGTGGCAAAAGGGACAACAATACCTGACTATACAATATTTTCCTATCCTAAATAGGATAAATTTGCTGCAATTTTTCCCAGTGTACAACAACAATACAAAAGTACATTTTGGAACCGAAAAAAAAATGCATTAAGCAGCCAAGTGCCTGCCACAATTGAAGTTCGTTCTCGTTCTGTTTTGTTTTCTGCACTTCTGAATCTGAGTTGTCGATTCGAATGAATGTTGAATAGATTCAATGGTTAACTGACGATGAGATTGAATGGAAGGGAGACGGTTGGATGGCATCAATTGTGGGCAGTCTATCAAAATAATTTAGGAGAGGAGATGCTGGGGAGAGAGAGAGATAGAGTTTACGGTCAGACTGTGATGGAAAGTTATGGAAGGAGGATGAAAGATTTGAGTTGAATTATGATTAGTTTTGGATAAACAATTCAAAAAAGGCTTTGGAGAAGGGTTCTGGGAAGAGACGTACATCTCAACGACACATACTCATACATACATTTAATTGTCTTACAAATATTCCATACTTCCACTCACAAAGTATTAATCAAATCTGTATGAGATTATTGCCAACTTCCTGTCTCATCTAACAGGAATCTTTCAGTTAACTTCCGAACAACTATGCCGGCTATTCACTGATTGAGTAAACACTATTTTTTTGCAATTTGTTGTGAGCACGGTTAGAGCCATTTAGCATACAAAAGATTTAATCAGTCAGCGGCATGTAGAGACAGCCCCAGAGACAGTTAGAGCGCCAATCTGTCAACAGCTCAAATCAAAGTCAATCAAAACGAATTGCGGGCAGAGAGCAGGTCGGGGGCCGGGCCGGGCCAGGCCGGGTCACTGAATCAGGCTAAACACAAAACGGATATATTTGTACCGTTCGCGGGAGGAACTAGCCAACTAAATGGCCAACAAATGGCAGCGCTCTAAATAAATTTAATTGAAAAAAATCAAAGAAAAAACAGTCTATAGAACAAAACAAGAGCCATGGGTAAGAAGTACGAGTACGAGTAGGAGCAGATGGATGGTTCTATGCATCCATGGATGTGTGAATAATAAACTGAGACGATGATTAACACCAAAGTGGAGCAAGAACAGAGAGAGGGTTCGGGGTACAAGTCAATGAACAGAACTTAACAAGGGAAGTACACAGAAGGAGACTGAGAGAGATGGAAGACAACGGTAGGCACAACTATTAACGTTCTTAAAAAGAAAAACAAAAAAAATAATACATACATAAATATGTACATGTACTATACACATGTGTGTATGTGGCAAGGCAGTGCAACACATTTAGCTGTAGGGAATTTCATGTTGCAGTTGCAGCAGGCACATGCCCAGACCTAGGCCTGATGCTATTTTGCACACCTGTTGCCGGCATTTTGCATGCAACTGGTTGGGTTCTATCTCTCTGCCTCTCCTGCCCCCCTCTCTCACTTGCCACAGATTCTCAGCTCACTGCCACTGCCACTGCAACTGCAACTGCCGCTGATGATGGGCAGAGGCAGCAATGGAAATTTGGTCGGACTGCGCACGGCTGGGGCATATGAACATTTTGATGGGGTTAAAGTTTCAGCTTCGGCAATGATCAGCAGACACACACGAACCGAATGCAACACGCATCTGCAGCTGCAGCTGCGAGTGTGCATATCTAATGCTCTGAGACTAACTCAATTAAATTTCCATTAGGGCTTACGACTCAATCAAATCAGGGGCAACAAACGAAACACACAGAACACAGCTCAAACACACACACACACACAGACCAAAACAGCAGAAAGAGAGTCAGTCGAGTTGCCCCTTTCCGAGTACCACTCGGAGTTATCACTCAATTGCAGAAACTACTCAAACCACTTGGGGTAGAAACTCACCACAGCAGAGCTGGCTCTGGCATTGGCTCTGTCATGGCTCTAACTACTACCCCTCCGTGTTAGTGAGCTGCAGAGAATGGAACCAAGAGAGTGCCTTAACTATCCCTGAATTATAGTGTTAATAAAAAAATGAAAAACTTAAGCTATGTATTTATTGTAATAGGAAATGTATTGTAATTATTGTAGTTGAATTGCTGTTACAACGGCGCCAAAGAATGATTTCTATATACATATGTATATATTATATGTGTAATGACTACTGGTCTTTATTTATGTCATTCGAACTAATTGAATCCCTTCGCTGATATAAAATTTGTAAAGCAAATCAACGTAACTCTTTTCCCCAGTGGAACCAAAGTGCCATCGTATTTCATTCAGGTTTGTCCCAAAATATATCAAAGTTTTCTGGATTTAAGATAATCTCATCTCTGGTTTGGAGAATTTAATTTAAATAAAGAGCAAAGCTTTCTGCTCTGCATCTAGTCATAATTATGAAAACTTCCATTTTAGTGCTACCCTAAAAAAATGCATCGAAAGTGGTCTGCATGAATTTATAAGCAGCATCAAAACGAAAACAACAACACACACCGAATAACCAGTTGAAAACGGAACAGAAA
Organism: Drosophila bifasciata; assembly: GCA_009664405.1. Taxonomy (NCBI): domain Eukaryota; kingdom Metazoa; phylum Arthropoda; class Insecta; order Diptera; family Drosophilidae; genus Drosophila; species Drosophila bifasciata. The sequence goes on from CM019044.1 coordinate 11,748,794, forward strand.
ATACAGCACAACAACCCATCAAGAGCAGAATGAAGCTACTGCTGCTATAGGGTATGTATAATCAGATGACACCTTTTTGGCATTGAAGCATTTGATTGCCATATTTATGCAAGATAAAAAAGGCAACGGCGACAAGATTAACCACAGTGTTCTAACAGCAACAAACGGCCGGAAACCGGTTATTCCGACAGAAGGCAAACCCGAATTCAGGCCAAATTCCAACCCTTCCAAACCCAAGTCCAAAATACAAAACAACAAAAAACAACAAAAAAATGAGATATAGGAAATCTGCAGTTTACATAAAGCTCAAACACAATGCAATGTCAGACGGTCGGTAGCTGTAGACCCCGAAAGGGGTGCATGCAACAACAAAGAAAGCGACAAAGATTGCGAAATACGAGGAGCTGGAGGGCTGCTGCACACACTGATGGTGAGCCTCTGGTGCATCTTGAAGATGCAATTTGCATTGCCTGAAGAAGGTAGAGAAGGAGCAATGGGGTGGTCTCAAGGCCTGCCGTTGATAAGCGATTTTTTTGCCTTGTCAGACATTTGATATAAGCAGCAAGGAGCAGCAGCAGCAGCTACAACATCCTGCTGTTAACTAGGCTTCACTTAACTGGGTTACCTTAACCAAAGGCTCAAAGCTTTGCATCTGGAATGGCTAACCTAATTGCATTAAAATTTTCACATTTATGAGACATTTTTAAGGTAAACTTAAAGCTTTGACTTGGGCAATCTTTGTATCCCATCTTTCCCGCTTCATACGAGTACAAGTAGAAATGAAACTCTTCATCTTTATATCAACTCATAACCCCTCTCTTCTCCCGCTCTTATTGGGTTTCTCCCTGATGTGCTTCCGTTCCCATATCCATTGGTGGGCACAAGTAAATTTACGGTTTTGATCTAATTCGCTGTCGGGCTGGCTGCTGTCTGATGGCGCTGCCAAGTGCTGCCAATTGCTGTTGGCCAAGGAAGTAAACTGATTTGAAATGCAGCCAGGAACCCGGACCGAGCCAGAACAGGAAACTGTTTCTAAATTGTATCTGGCTCATTAAAGCAGCTGTGCGCGCGGGTCTGGCTGGGGATATACAGAGTACACACATACATACATACAAACGGACGACTGCTACATACAAAGATACATTCTCGTATAGTAGATGACTTTTGGCGGATGTGCGCATTCAAACAGAATATTATTATGATGATTTCGAAATTAAATGTCACCGAGCCGTGCTTTATTATATCTGTTTCCCCATATATATTTATGCATGTGTGTGCTCTAACCCCGACAGTTGTCAGCGGCTTAAAAAAAAACCAGCAAGAGAGCAGCGTGATGCTTAGGGGGTTGGGGAGAAGTGGAAATTATGCGCGCAAAATTACTTTTGTTGTGCGTGTTAAGGAGCCTGGGGCACAAGGCGGCAGTCGGGCTAGGACGGGGTCCCCCCATGGTAGACCTATTTTAACCCCAGCAACAACAACTGTAAAACGCGTCAACAAATCACAAAAGCCCCACACACAACAAATACCCTGCCACTGTGTGTGTGTGTGTGTGAGAGAGTGTTTGGTGTCATGTTGTTAAACAAAGTGCGTAGCATCGTGGCCCATGCCTGGCAGCAAGAAATTTTTATTAAAAAATAATCACACATTCATGCCCAAGCAAACCGCAAATCAGCGAAATATACATTGTCCAACAAGCCAACTAATAGATACTCTCACAGAAAGAAGCGTAGGTCAAATTGATTTAGGGAAAACTAGTGCCAGCAGGCACTATGAACATGATACATTTTATTTGGATTAATCAAAAAAAAATACAAGAATGATGAACATAATTGATACCATAATGAGTGTCCTTCGACATTCCATAAATAATGCTTTAGTTGTCCTTTTCCAATTGCTTTAAACATATCCATATACTCAGATTTCCCAATAAGAGTATTGCAGAACACATATTCCTCCCATTTGTATCTACATATATTCTATTTCACTTTATTTGCTCATTATGGAAATCTACGAGATTATAATTCCAATTTTCATTGAATTTCAATGGAATCCTGGCAGTTGGATGTGTCTAAACTACATTGTTCTTCGATAATATCAAATGTAATGTAAGCCTAACTTTTGTATTGTACGGATGCTAGCTGCACAGCTGAGCAAGAGGACCCGAAAAGCAAATTGTTGTGCAAATTTATTTTATACTATTATCGATTGAAGATATTCCTTAATCTACTAACCTTTGTAGAACATTTTAAACTTAACTCCCATTTCCAGCTGTAAATTTAGAACCCTAGAATGTCAAATTTTTGCTGTTGATGTTTGCTGTCCTGGTACAGCAATTTGGAACAAATATAAGTATATTTTCTCTCGATTTTGGAACGTTTTTAAAAGTGCGAACTTAAGCATATTGCACTCTTGGCTCATTATGACCTCATTAGTCGTCTCTTTCTATCCATTTATCCGTGTTGTACTCGTTCTCTCTCTTTCATAACTCTTCCCTCTTGCCTGTTTCTCACTCCCTCTCTCTTTTCTCCTCCCCTTTTCTTGTGTATTTCTAATTTGAAACTCCCCTACGGAAATGCCGCCATAAAACTAACTTGAACAAAAACCCAAACCAAACCAAACCGAACCAGCCCAAGTCCAAGCCCGAAACGAATGCGTGTCCCCGTCCCAGCATGGAATACTCTTATTCTCTCTCGCTCTCTCTCTCCCTCTCTCTCTCTCTTCCTTGGTATCCCTATCTCTTTTCCTCTTTAACTGCAGTCGATGCATTCATTCGTGCACTCTTTTTTTTTGTGTTTTGTTTTTGTGTTAGATAACCGAAAGGGGGAAAGTAGAGGCCCGGGTCAGGAGGCCTGACCCTAATGGGGTTGTTTAATAATAATAATACGATGATGAGGAAGTAGAAGATGTGGCTGAGAGAGGTGGGCAGATCAATAAGCCCGTTGCGAAAACAGGGCCAATAGAAAATGGCCCAGGCCCAAGCCCAACCCCCCGACTTGAAGCCTTTCCCTCTCGTTCTCACTCTGCTTTCGCTGTCTGCTTTTCAAATTAGTAAATGCAAAAAGTGCGTAAGAAGCAGGACACACAAATACAAAATATATATGTATGTGTGTTTGTGTGTATGTGTGTGTGTGTATGTGTATGTGTAGACTGGTCATTGGCCTCAAAAATGTGCAGAAAATGGAGAAGAAGAAGCAGCAACTAAAGAGAAAGAGCCAGAAAATATAGCCCCTCTCTTTCGCTCTCTTTCTCTGTTTCTGTTTTGAACAAACTTCTGAGCGCCATTTCTTTTTTTCGAATGAAATTTTCAAAACGAAATTAAAATTTTACGCATTTGCAGCACTCACGCACACACACGCGCACACACACTCGCACACACATGGATACAGTCATGCGAATGTTGAGTACTCCTTTGGTCATAACTCAACTCTGGCAAGTCCGTAGCGCCAGCACCACCCCACCACATACATTTACGTAATTAAGGCCTACCCAAAAGCACTTCAGACTTTAACCCAAACCCAATCCGATCCTAACAGAACCGAACTCGTACCCTCCCACCCAATTCCACACCCAAACCGAACCGAACCGTACCCATTCCGTACCCCTTGTAGCCGTCTACGCTTGTTTAACTACGGGAGTTCCTGCCTCGATTATTGGTCCCATGCCCCCGTCGACCTGCCAATCAAATTGTGCTCTATACAAATTGTTGCTGCATTTTTGATTCCATTTTTAATACGCCCCCACCACTCCTCGAAACGGACTCGAAACGGATCGAACTGCAATCGACTCTGTGGGCCAAATAAGTTTCGTTGCGTTTTTTGTTTACGCATTTTTGCCAGGCAATTTCTGGCCCGTGTTCCTCGAGCCGGCCTCCTCGAAGGCTTATGCTCAATTAGAGCTCTTCGTTTTGGAGCGGTCAGCAATTAAACCATTTTCCAAACCATTTAAACCTATACCGAAACGAATTGTAATTGAATGTTTGCCAGCCATTCATTTCCCCCTTTTGGGTTCCCTTTGGTGAGTAGTCGAAACAGATTTCCTGTGGCAGGTGTACACCTGGATCTGCCACTCGCTAGTTGCAACTTGACCTAGACCAAAGCCGCTTACGTTGACGCGTCAAGTTTTGTCAGGGCTAATACCAAACTAACGATGGCTTTTTGACATTTCCTTTTGCCATTTTGTCTTTTTGTACTATTTTTACAGTTGTTTTTTTTTGTCACCAGAAATTGTGCGGCTTCATTGAATGGAGTTTGAGGTGGCAGAGGTGACGGAAAAAACGCAGAGAGGAGCAATGACTGGACAGAATTTGAGTAAGATTTTTACTTGTTAAGGAATAGAGATGTTAGAAGATCGTTGAGTTGTAAGAGCTGCACCCTACTATTAACTGATACTAACAAAAGCTTACATATGATTCACACAAATTGTTCTGATATTTACTAGAGATTTACCACTATTTATACACAAATATTTCTAGGTTGTTCCCTTCAACATTACGTATACGCTCTACCAAATTTTAACTCCTCTTTATGGGGGCAATAAGAGGAAGAGCCAAACATCTATCCAAACGATTTATCAAAACAAAAAAATTCTCAAAAATTCTACGCTGTCATGGCCAACGTCTTTGATCAAGCCCGAATCTTGTTCGCGTGGGGCAGAGAGAGAGAGGGAGAGAGAAGAGAGTAGAGCGTCATCAAAGCAAACATCAACCGCAACAACGGCAACAAGAGGCAGAAGAACCACTAATGTGCCATAAGAAAACAAATAGAAGGGGCAAAAGGAGCAGTCAAAGAACAGCAGGAGACAGCAGCAAACGACGATTGGCTTATGCAGGAGCGAACAACATAGACGGGGGGTTAAGAACAGAGAACGGAGAGATAGGAATTGCAACACCGAAGCGAAGCCAGCGTCAACAGCGACGCTTTATAATGACGCCTGTCGTGTTATTTTTGTCTTTTACTTTGCCCCTACGCTTTGGGTAACATAATCGGTCACTGACTCGGCATTTGGCGTGGTAATTTGAGAACTTTTTGCGCCCCGATTGTTGCGGGTGGTCAGGGTTGCAGCAGCACCAGCAGAGACAGAGAGAGAGAGCAGAACAGAAGCTCAGCTCAGCTCAGAGAAGAATAAATCGAAGAAGAACGCATGAGATCAGATCTCAGCCGACAGAGCCGAGCAGCTGGTCCAGGTACAGTCTGGCCTACCGCAATCAAATTGAAATTGCGCCAAAAACCAAAGGCCATGGCCGTCAGGCACAATAATTTATCACTGTTCCAGTAGAATTTGAGACCTAACCAGCAGAGTCGTTCATGTGATACCCTGCAAGTTCTCCGATCGTTCTCCAGATTCACTGTAAGATACAGGTCTTGCAGATTGTAGAGTATGCCCGGGAGAATAAGAACGAAACCCAAGAACGAACCAAAAACAACATTTCGGTTTCATTTTGCGAATTCGGAACGCTCGCCATGCAACGACAGCCAAACTCAGAGAGAGACCGACCGGCTGCAAGCAGTCGACTTCACTTTCTTGCTAAATTATATCATCGTCGTCTCCAAATTGCAGCACACACACACGCACACACACTCGGAGAAACTTCCCAAAAGGGGTGCAGAGTGGGAAGATCAAGCTAAATACGATACAGAGGGGAGCCCAAGTCGGTCTGCAACAAGTTTGCTGCCAGAGGCTGCCACTGCCACTGCCCCTACCCCCTGCTTTTGCTGCTTCAATGTGCTGCTTCTTTTTGGGCGAACACATTTTGTCGCTCCCCTGCGTCTTACCTTCTCTCCTCTTTGTCTAGCTGCTGTCCTGCTTCTCTTCTTGATCCAGCTCCCCCTGCCGGCTCCCCTCGAGCCATACGTCGCCTGGCATATTCGTCAATTTTTGTGCGCATGCAATTTACGCAGCGCTGCTGCAGCGCCGCTCCACACCGCATCAGCAGCAGAATACGAAAAACCTTGAGTACGGTCAGTGACCAGAAAAAATGCATAAACATTTTTGTTCTCTCCTCTTTCGTTGGTACGACTATGGCAAGGGCGGGAAGACGGCACAGGAAGAAGCGCTGGCAGCAGAGCTGCATCGTCGTCGTCGCCGTCGCCGTCGCCGCAGCCAGTCAATTGCAAATTTTCGGAAACTCTGCAAAGGGGTGGAGGGAGAGCAGGCAGAGCAGGAGAGCAGCCAGAGAGGCACGTACGATCGGGACGGATGGGCTCCCCATTTGTTCCCCGTTCCATAAACCCGAATGTTTTTGTGTTCTTTGCTGGCGTGGGCCTGTCCCTGGGCCGACTCTTAATGGCCAGCGTATTTTTGGCAGACGCTACGCACACACACACACACACACATTAGCGTGTGGTGTGTGTGTGTTTGTGTGTGTGGTTTGTGTACATTCTTGACAGAGGCAGAACAGCGGCAGTGCAGTGCCAGCCGGTTTGCCTTAGCACTTTGATGTAGTGCAGAAGCAGGAGTGTGTAAGAGGGAGAGGGACAGCAATAAGTCTGTCGATCCACTGCCATAATTTTTGTTTATTATACCCTAACAGGAGGCATGACGACTTGGCGCACATGTTTGCAAAGGAGAGATCACATTGCCAGACGCGATCTTCCAGATGCAAGATTGAAAAGTCTCTGGCAAACTGTAAGGGTATAGATATGTCGTTGCGCTCAATTGTATGCGTTTTTTTTTTGTTTTGCTCTGTAATTTTTCGGGCTCCCCTTTGTGTGTGCGCCTTCCTTTACAGCCGGCTCTCCCTCTCTTACAAATTATCAAGGACAAATATGTGCGTTGAACTTGATCTCGCTTTTCATTGCTCTCTCTCTCTCTCTCTCTGTCTCCCTCTTGTTATTCTCTTTTCGCGGTGATGCAGTTGCAGCGCTGCTTTTGTTTACATGAAACCAAATTTTAATTTTAGATTTCAGTCTGCGCCTTGCACTTGCTGCACCGCTCCATCCTCCTCTCTTCCTCTGGTCAACAGCAGTGCCCCCTCCACGCAACCATAAAATTTGTTAGTTTAGCGCTGCAAACTCTGATTAAGAAACAGATAAGAGCTCTGCCAGCGATTAAGAAGTGAAATTTATTTGGCATGCCCCAACGGAGGGGCGGAGGCTCCTCCATAAGAAGGCCAACAAATGTGGCAGCAAATTTGATTCTGCCGCAGCCGCTGCTGCCATGGCCGTTGCAGCTTCAATTTGAGCAGCTTGTCCGAAAAACTGCCTGCCCCATCATCATTTGGGGGGAGACTCGTAAAACAGCATCGCGCCCAGGTGTGTGCCCCAGCACAGACAGCGCGTCTGTGGCCGGCTGGGCAGACAGCCGCCCTGCCAGCCGGAGTCAGGCGAGACGGCAAGGTGGATTAAGTTGTTATGCCAGGCATTAGTGAAGGTGTTGCTGCAACAGGCAGATGTTTGTGGGATACCCTCCAAACGAGTGATTGGACTTTTGGTGTTCTGGTTGTGCAGACCACCAGTACATAGAGCTACAGAATTCACGTTGCGGCTGGCCAAAGTGTATTCAGCGCTTCGCCTTGATTTGTTATTTTTTTTTGGGATTTGGCTTTGATTGCAGCTGAAACATTGTATTTTGAATGGGATCGTGGCATGCCACAGGTGAGTGCCGGCAGGAAAATTGTTTTGATAGCATCTAGAGGAAATCTACAGAAGAGAGAAGAAACCCCCGTAAGAAATTCTAACCTTCCTCAATCCATAAGCACCGACTAATGGTGTGTCCTAAGTCATTAGGGATAGCATCAGCCATGCTGCACTGTGTGTGGATGTGGATGGATGCTGTTGCAAGTAACATTAATGGGCACAATAGAATGCTTAGCATTCATCAACCCTATAAGCCAACTCATCAGCGACAATTTTTGTAGCATTTTTAAGTTAATTTACCCAACAGGAAAAACCATTCGAGATTCCTGTCGCCATCACCGACTCCGTTTCCAATGGCATCTCCAGCTAGATGGATCTTCATCTCCATCTCCGTTTCCATCTCCATCCCATCTCCGTTTCCATCTTCATTCTCCATCTCTTCTGTCTAACTTAAAATCTTCTGCATTCGATCATTTATGGCATTTTATTTGGCGCGTCAGCAAATGTTGCAAAGCAATTTATTTATGACATTTTTTTGCTGCTGCCGCACGGACCAGCCAGCAGCCTGTTGCACTGTTGTTTAAATGCTGCGCGCCACATTTGCCAACTTGGAATCGTGCGGCAATGTGTGGCACAAACACAACACAAACACTAAACAAAAAACAACAACAACAACAACACCAACAAAAACTAGCTGCATGACGCGTCCAAAACGCGCGACAACTCAAATCTTGTAATAGCCGGGGCCAAGACATGACAAGAGACAGCCAGAGACTCCCAGCACAGGGGCAGAGTCAAGTTCCATATTCATTAGTTGCAATGCAACAAAAAAAAAAGAAAAAAACGGAAAACAGAAAACAGAAGAGGAACATCATCAACAGCAACAGAAACAGCAGCAGCAGCAGCGCAGTAAAAGCCATGATCATCAGGCAACTAAATGTGGCTAATGACTGCCAAGGTGTCTTGGCTAAATACCCTTGATTTGGTTTGATTTGCTTTGGCAGCAGCAGCTCTCTTCCCTCAACTCTCCTTCAGCTCGCCTACAGCTCCCCTGCACCACACACACAAATGTTCAAATCAAATCAAATTGAACCATTTTCCCTCTAATATTGAAGCTCTTTTCTATTATTTTTTATGATCTCTAAAAAAAACTTGCGGTGCAGCAGGAAAAGTGAGCAGCAAAAAAATTCACTAAAAATCAAGATGCTGCCAACATACATATTTTATTTTGTTGAACAAGTGAAGGAAAAACCTGATTTTTCCTTTGGGGTCCCAGCCAAACATCCATCCCCATAGCCATACCCATACCCAACCCATACCATGCCGGCCATGGGGGCCGGATATGGCCAAATTGCTAGGGTTCCCGGCCGCCGGTAATTGGCATTGCCAATGCCAACCAGAAAGAGCAACATACAGCCAGGAGAACGACAGTTTTTTGTTGGAGTTTTAGCAAAAATAAATATGAGTCCATGGCTGGACTCAGACCTGAACCTGGTCTAAGGTCTCTGGGCCCTGGCCTTAACTTTTCCAGCTTTGTTTTTGTTGCTGGTCGTTTTTAGTGGCTTTTTTTTAGGCAGAGCAGCGACAAACGCCAGCCAAGACAGATGTGCGACATTGCAATTTGTTACAGTTGCAGTTGCATTAACGGCTGTGGCAGGGACTGGGACTGGAGCTGGGGCTGGAGCTGAGGCTGACTGGGCTTGAGTGCAGGTAGGGTCTGACACTGGGACTGGGACTGGTCGGGGACTATGGCCTGGCCTGGGACTGGGAAGAGTTGGAAGTAGCAGCAATAGCAACCTAAATATTTTAATGCCCCGGCCACATTGATGGTTCGCTTTTTGCTGATGTTGCCTGCCCCTGCCCTGGCCACAGCCACAGCCACTGCTTCGCTGCCACTGCTCTGTGGCAATTAACATTTTTTGCGTGCACAAATATTTTTCGACTTGAGAGAAAGAAGCCAGCAGCAGCAGCAGAAGCGGCAGATGCACATGAAATCCCGCCACAGAAGCTGCTTCTGTTGCATGAAACTCAAACAAATTAAACCTAAGGTAAGTGCAACACAAAAAAAAAAAAAAACAGCGCAACAAAAACACATGCCAGCAGCCAACTGAAAAAGCAACAACAATTGACTCTCTGGCTGGCAGAAAACGTAACGAAATATGTTAAAATGCAGCCAAGTGAGTAAATTGTGCGCCAACGCTACACTGAGAAAAACGCACACACACACACAAAAGCATCTTTGAATCATCAAATTATGTATTATGATTTCTTACAGTGTAGCCAGAGGCCGAGTGGGAGACAGGGACAGAGTCAGGGGCGGGGAATCGCTAGCTAACACACACACGCACCCACTCAGACACACACGCTGCTCACGCACAGCCACACGCACACTATGGCACTTCATAAACTAAGCAAATTATTATTTAAAAGCCCAGCGATAGGGTAGAGTAGGGTAGGGTAGGGGTCTCGGAGTCTTGGGGCTCGGCTTCGGACTGCACTTGTACGAAAAATTATACATAAATTGTTTTAATTACGCGCTGCCGCAAATTGTGGCTGATGGTTGGCTAGCAAGAGAGGGAGGGTTCTGGGTGTGGGTGGGTGGACGGTGGCGGGGGTTGAGGGCCAGCATCAGCGGCATTTGCTGTGTGCCAACAAAGTTTGGGAAAATTGCTGCCAAATTGCATTCGGTTTCACGTTTTGTTGTTGTTGTTGTCTGTCAGCATTAGCCTATTATGAGTAGGATAAACGGGGCTGGAGACATGTTTTTTTTAATGAAATAGTGCAGATGGTGGGACTTTTTAGGTGGGATGATGAGAGTTCTGTATTTTGGTTTTCCTTTGGGAGTAGCGAGAGAACGATCCGCTATTTTTTTGCACTTCTACATTAAGGGATATTTGTGGGAAAAAAAATATTTACACTCTATTATAAATGATTGCTTTCTAAGTCTCCCATATAGCTTTTCAATCGTACAATTTATCCCTTCCTTTGGTTCTACATATTAACCATTAATCAACCATTTTCCAGCCCTGGGTTTCTAGTCTGTTGTTCTGTGTTTTTTTTTTGTTTTTTCGCTACCATCTTTTCTATTCATAATTTTTTAAAATTATATGTAGCCCCACAGTAAAATGCTGAAGTTCGGCATAGAAAATGGTGGGGGTGGGGGTGCAAGGTGCAGGGAGTGCCCTCCAGCCAACGGCAAATTGCGCTGCTCCCCCATTTGATCCAAGCTACTCCCCTACCATCCTACCAGCACTGTCCTTCTCCGTTGCACCCATTCACCCGCAAGTGCCTTAAAAAAAATAAAAATATTTTCACTTTACATTTTTTGCGTGTATTCGGTGAGTGGTGGTGGGAGAGGGTGTGAGGCTGATGATGAGAATCGCGGAGAGCGGAGGAGCGCCCCAACGGTAGCCGCCTTGTCGACGCAGTCAAGATAGACAGACAATGTTGCCTTTGCCGCTAAGGCACTGATAATTACCAGGTTGTACCAGCTACCCTTCCCCGCCCCTACCCACCACACCAACACATCACTGTAGGCCACCTTCTATGCCACAAATTTATGTTAGCTTCGCATGCGCTTGCAACAGCCGAGAGTTGCACAGGCAAACGCAGTGGCACGCGGGGCAGAGGCACAGTCAGGTGCAGCTGTGTGTTTGTAGAATTCAAGTCAATCTTTAGACTGTTTTTACATAATTATAACACAACGAGGGGGCCCGGGCACCAGCCCCCCCTGGATTACAGCTGATGCTTCTTCAGCTGGCATTTTATTGCTCTCCTAGGCTCTTGCCATTTTAATTCGCTTCTGTTTTTGCGTTTCTTTTGTAATTTAAATGCCTAAACAATAATTTGTGCACAATTCTGGACGGGGTTATTGTTTTTGGTTAATGCATGCCAAAACCCAGTCATGCCATGTCAGCTAAAAGACCGAGTGAGAGGCAGGGCGTTTCGGGGGGGTAATCTCTTTTCGAGCTGGCAATTACGTTATGCAAATTTCACTTGGAGCCCAGCAAACGCCCAATTAGAGGGCTTCCGGGATAGGACCACAGACTAGACTGGCAAACCGAAGACTAGACTATCTGGAAATTCATAAAGCAAGAGCCACGATAATACGAGTATCCGTTTGCTATTAGAGCCAAGACACATTTTGTCTATATTTTACGCACTTTACTGCCACGATTCGGGGGCCCTTTGGCACTTGTACGAAGATAAATGGATTGCAATGGCAATGTTACGAAATGGGCGCTGGTTTCCGGTTTCCGGTGCCCAGATATCACGGTGCGTGCATGCTCGAAAATTTACGGCCTCTTTCTCTCGCTCGCTGAAAAGGCTCCCGCCGAGCCTTGAGGAACCTTCAATTTCAAGGCAGCCACAAAATTCATGCGTATTCGCAGTACAGTTGTGCACGGGCTGCCATTTAATTTGCCCCACCTGCCCCAAGCAGAGGGGCCTGCTGAGGGTTATGTAAGGCATCGATGGATGAGGTGAGGGAGTGAAAAATATCGATAAGCTGCACACTGACACCGCCTCAAAACCTAACCTCAAATCCCCGATACAACCCAACCTAACTCTTACCCAAACCACAAAACCTCTGCCCCGATGCACTTCTTTTGACTGCGTGCATTTTATTTATTTATGTATATTATAAATTTTACATACACATCATTACATAAGGGCAAAGTGAGTGCGTCAATTAAGGGGGTTGGGCCAGGGCTTGGGGTTTGGTTTTAGCTTGTTTGAGGGGTGCCAATTTACGCACAATGAAGAAAGTTTTGTGGGCGTTGCACTTGCAGTGTGTCGGTCCGTCCTGAGTGTCCCTGGGTGCCTGGGTCCTGGGGTCTTGGCCCGTATGGTGGGGTAGCTGGTAATTTTTAGCTTCCGTTTGCTGTTGGCTTATTTGGGCATGAGTGAACGACAACCCACCCACACACACACACACACAGCACACTGCCCCACCCAGTAGTAACGTGCCCCACACCCCCAAATAGTCAGTCCATTTGTCAGGTGAGGCGATTCAACCTGCTTTCAGGGCAGGACAGGGTAGGGCGCCTGCCCGGGTCACGTCACAGTCCCCCCGTCACTTCCCCCGCGCTCATGTGTGCATGCGTGAAAATTTTTCCACCACATCGATTACTTTACGCAAATTAGTGCGTAGATATTTTGCAAAAATGTTCTATAAATAATTCATGTACAGGTCGGTTTGATGTGCGCCCGTATACGTATACCTACCCCCAACCCTTGTGGCCAGTGTGGCATGGATTGAGATTGGGCTCCTCCTTGACGCTTCATTTAACCCAAGGGCTTAATTTAGTCAATTTATGCAATTTGCATATCACACTATGCAAACCGATGGAAGGAAGGCCACGGAAAAGTGTGCTCTATCCGTAAGAATTCGCTAACCATCAGTATTAATATATTTATTATAGATTCCCTCACATTCCTTTGAGTTGTCCGATAGATTTTAGATAACTAAGAACAGCCTCCGCAAATGATAAACCATTGGACTCCTTCGGATGCAGTACCACAGCTCGGCCCGCTCGATCGATGATGCCCAATTTGTCTTGGCCTTGTTTAAATTTCAAACCGAAATGATCGAAAAAATGCGGATTTTTCACAATGCGTACAATCACATTCTCCGCGCTGAGCAGAGCCAGAATCGTATCACGGCCCAGCTTCGAGTAGTATTGAATCTGTTCGACCAACACCACATGGGTAAAGTGTTTGAGAGCGGCCCGAGCGAAGAGCGATTTGACGTTATCGGCAGGGCCAATGGGTCGAAAGTTCGGGGAGCCAGCTGGCAGTGGCCGTTTCTGACCGGGCAGCAAGCTCGTCACCGCATTAAGAATATGTATGGGCATGTCCATGGGTATTTCCAGGCCATGTTGTACCTGATTGAAATGAAAACGATTGGGAAAGAATCGCACTCCATGTGAACTTGTCATGCGGTAGTCGGTGCAGATCCTCTTATTGACCTTCATGCCGCACTTGAGCATAAACACATTGAGGAGACGATGAAGCAGGAGCAGCTTCTCAACAGTTTCCTGCAGTATGCTCGGGTCTGCATCGGTAAAGGTATAGAAGACAACAGCATGCAGGGGATTTTTGGCCAAGATTTCACTGAAGTCCTTGTCCAGCCAAGTCTTTCCATCTCTCGTGTACTGAAGTACCCTTGGTTGGTGCGCCTCCACAGTAGCTCCTTTAAGTAGAGCTGACATACAGAAAAAACCAATCAGCTTGACTGGAAATTTCATTGCCAAAACGTTGAGGTTTGTCTGTAGCAATGGCAAGTTTATTTTAAAGCTCTCAGCCAAGCCTCAAGTCTCATATTGGTTTCGGTTATTACACGCGATTATGTCACATTTAACTGTGTAATATGTGAGTGGGCGGATCCAATGAACGGAAACGAATGCAAAAATTAGTCAGTACAGGACTTATCTAGCTGATAAGAGACCCCAAACTTTAGTACAGCTTAAAGAGAGACTGCGGAGCATTTAGTACTATAAATTAATATTCTTTCATAGGTCTTGGTTTATTGATATTACTCTTTATTTTCGGCATACCCTTTAACTGTGCTTCTCCTACATTAATACCCGAGTATTATTGGTTTTACTTGGTTAATACATATATTTCCATTGACTTAAGAGCTGATTTTCATACAATATGTAGTAGTAATCATTCATGTACCCCATGCAGTGGGCAGACCGTAGGAGCTTAAGTTCTTCGCGCCGTAAATATGCTTCAGATATTTCAAGACTTCAATGCGATTCCATTCGGAATTCTCCAGCCTGCAGGCGGGGCAATCCTTTTCGCTGGGATACTGTATCTTTGGGAACTCCGGATCCTCTGTGGTATCGCCGGCCAAGCGACTGTTGACCTCATTGTGGGCCTCCCACAACCAGAGGATCTCCTCATCGTGGTCCCTCACCAATTCGATGTGTCTGTGCTCTGCCATGGTCAGGAAATGCTCGGCACAGTCCGTGCAGCCGAAAAAGTGTTTGACAAAGCCGTGTACGGCCGCGAGCACGGATCCAGCCTCAAGGTTGTACGGCTGCCTGGCCGACGCGACCGTGAGATAGTGGAACAGCGTCCACAGGGAGCAGGTGAAGCCGCGCAGGAAGGGGCGCGTGGCAATGCAGCCCACATAGCGCTTCGCCTTGAACACATTGCCCAGCCTCTTCTCGTGGGTCATGACCAAGTCCATTAACTCAAATCCCGTCAAACGGTCGATGGTGAGCAGCGCATCGTCGAGGCCTGTGAGCAGCAGCTGGCCATCCTTGTTCAGCGGATTGTTGTGTCTCAGCACGGAGATAATGTTGCGCAGATCTGTTAGATTGCTGCCCTGAATGAGCCCTGCCTTGGGCAGCTCAATGTGCAGCAGTGAGTCGATTGACTGCTCCAGATCGGCGCGATAGACTCTCGGCGATTCCCGCAGCACAGTCGCTAGGATTGACAGCTTCTCCCTGCTCCGGAGAGAACTGATTTTTGGGGCTAGGGTCGTGGGCAGTGGCGGGTACGGCGTGCGACCCATTTGGGCGAGAAAATCGGCAATGCAGGCCGCATAGGCTTTGCTCGACTCTTGGACAGCCTGCAGCGCCAGAATGTTGCCGGCCAGATCCATGATGGCCAACTTCTGCTCGTGGCCAGCCAAGCCGAAGTTGGCAAAGATCTGGGCATCATCTAGAATGCGTACAGCCACCGCAGGATATGGCAGCAGCTCGAGGATCGTGTCTCTGCCAATGTTCGAGCCCTGCGGCTGGAGGACAAGTGCAATGTACTCCTCGGTGTGGCCATGCCCTCTGTGCTCGGCGATTGTACCATTCGCATCGCTGTCGGGTTGCAGGGGCTCAAAGTGCACCAGGTGCGTGTTGGTGTCTCTGGCCACATAGCCGGCCAACAGTTCGATAATTTCTTCGGGCATAGTAGCGGCGATGTTGGTGCCCAGCCCATGGCCAGAGAATGCCGGGGGAAAGTAGCGCAACGTGGGCGTCTGAAGTATCTGAAAGTCGCGACAGATCTTCACGTTGCGCTCCTGGGCACAGTCAACGGCATAAACGCCGAGCACGCTCCTCCACTTGTACAGCTCGCGTGCCACATCCTTGAAGGTGGGTGCAAAGCGTCGGCAATCGCCACAAAAGATGTTGATGAACTGCACCAGCTTGCCCCTGGGCGTCTCTTGCAGATAGGGCAGCAGCGTATCGGTGTCCGCATTGATCACGTTGTCGGCCTCGTTGTAGAGACTCACCTCACCTGTCCTGGCATTGGCCTTGGCCTTGGCCGTGGCCAAGAGCAGCAGCAGCAGCAGCGGCCAGATGATCGCTGGCAACGTGGCAGAAGGCGGCAGCAGCAGCTTAAGTGGCCGAATCATTTCCAGACGATGCGCGCGACTCCACTTGGCTATTACTACTGGTGTGCCCCGCCCAGGGCGTTGAGGCTATTATATGTAGACGCGATTGGGTTTTGTCTCGCTTCGGTTGCTTAACTCTCTGCCTCTCTGCCTCTCTCCCTCTCCATCTTCCACTGTCTCTGCCTCTCCATCTTCCTCTCTGCCTCTCTCTCTCTCTCTCTCTCTCTTTGTCGTTGTCTTTCACGCAATATCCAGATTGAGCGGAACAAAACAAATAACAGAAAAGGCGAATTATAATGGGCAGAGTAATCGAAGAGAAGAGTTCAATGGATTGCAGCGTTCATAAGTAGACGTCCTTTGGAATACAAACCGAACAATCGAATCTTCGAACTCATTAGAAACTAATTTAAATATTTCAACAAGCAAAAGAGAGGAGAAAGAGCAGAAAAAGAGAAGAGATACCGGTCTAAAGGTATGACCTAAGTAAATATTTGTCCATAAGGTTGCCAAGCGACCCAAAATAAATAAGTGTCTAATATTTCCCAAAACATCCCAAATAAATATGCAGCAGCGAAGTACATCCCATGATATATTTATGACACCATCATAAACCACATTCCGCATGAGGCTGCTGCACTTGAAAATTATTTCATTATGCTTCAAGGGGTACTTTCTGCTTTGGCTTGCCGCAATTTCCACTTAATTCCGATATTGGAATGTGCCTAACAATAACTAATTACTTAATGCCAAATAAACTGGATGTGTTTGTGTGATTTTAGGGGAAAGTCGTCGGTGTACTGGTATGCTTGCGGGTTGCCTGGTTGGTTGCCTGGTAATCCTGAATGGACTCTCCAACTAATTAGATGTAAATGACACTCGACAAGTGTCCCTAAACGAGCCGAATGTGTTTTCAATTATCCCCAGCACACCACATTCAAATGCCGAAACACAGAAGCACTCACACACAGGCAGCATAAGCCAGGCTATCAGACTGCCTGCATGCCTGCCTGGCTATCTGTCTGTCTGTCTGGTTGGTTGTCTGTGTGCCTGGCCTGATGTTGACCCAAAACAGCCACAAGGACATGAGCCAAATAACGAGCTGTGGCATCTGGCAGTCAAAACACTCTCTGTATGTGTGTGTGTGTGTGTGTGTGTGTGTGTGTGTGTGTGTGTGTGCGTTGAGGTCGTGTCATTAACTCTCTCTCACTCTCAGAGGCAACAAGTGCACACAGCCACAGACTGCTGCAACATGTTGGCCTTTGCAACAAGTTTTTTGGATAATAGTTTGCCCAAAACGTGCCAAAATATCACATCCAAAAATATGCAAAACTTTGTGGGCCGTCGTCGTCGTCTGTCTCATTTACATGGAAAAGCTGGCAGCCAGCGTCGACGTCACAGATTATGGCTATGAGATGATCAAAACAAGACAGCCAAGCGCCACTCAAACTTTGTTCGTGCTGAAAAGTTTTTCGGGTGTGAAAGCAGCCCTGAAATGCAGCTTAAAACTTTTTGGCAACAGTTTATCCAGAGCCTTCTCTCTGGGCGCCGACAACAGAGAATCCTTGCCACAGCCAGCAACCGGCAGTTTTACTGCTGGCCTCTCTAATTTAATTGCAACAAAAAGATAAGAATGGCAACCGAAATTGTAAGTACACTTCAGAACACAGTCTTTTTGGGCTAGGAAATGCTTTCGCGAATCATTGGACTCTCTGGAAGGGTATAACAATGGCCACTGGCATATTTTATCGCAAATTAACTGGGAAAAGGCGTTGCAGTGGAAATAGCTAAGCGAATAATGCCCAAAGGGTAGAGCATAGCCAAGAGCAGAGGGGGCTAGCAGTGAAGAGAGAGGCAGCAGAGTAGAGAGGAGCAGCAGAGCAGAGAGGTGCACCACATCAGAGATGGGAGCAGCCGGAAAATGGGCAAACGCTGCGTATGAGTAATGCCACAGCCTGGCACTTGCTGCTGGAGGAGCATTGGAATATAAATTAAGAGTGGATTATGAATATTTTAGTTCACATTTCTATTGATTGTGTAATTTCCATAGAAAGCTGAGTTCTCCTACCCCCCTCCTCCCTGTCCTGCTATTTGCATTTGGTTTAATTAGACTCTGGACCACATTTCCTAATGACGCCACAACAATTGTCACACAAACTTTCAATCAAAAAAAAAAGAGATGCAAAATGAATAAAACCAAAAGACAATGAATGGCTGGGCAAACATATGTTGGGTGGGGGGAAAAGGCTTAGTGCCGATGCCTAGGCCGAACCCTTTGCCACCCATCCAGTTTCTGATGATCCACAATGTACAGACGGACGACTGACATGAACAAAGTAGCAAATCGGTTTGCAAATCAGTCGACAGGCGGCAGCCAGTAACGGTAACGGTAACGGAGCAGCTCTGTCAGTCAGTAAAAATTGCGTAAAATACAAATATTGTGCCAGGCTCTTGGGCCACTCATACCACTCATGTTTCTACCATTTTTTGTTGTATCCTTTACGCGGTAGAGCAAGCCAAGGGTATATTTGAATATATTAGAGGTATGTAATGTATATTACTGATGATACTTAGTTAGTTTCCGCTTGATTATACATCGAAGACTACTCAGTTAGTTCTGGATTCCTGGGTATCCCAACGTCTGTATAGCCATCATTCTAGCTCTTTTTTTGTGATTTTTTTTGCGTTGTTTTGTTCTTGTGCTATGATTCCCTGCGTGAATACGATATGGGCATGGGATGTTGGCATAGGGGCGGGGAGGCTGAGTCCATCAAAACGATTTGAATGCGTCGCTGACGTTGATGGGTTTGAGTGAAAAGCGTCAGTGGCTGGCTGGCAGGCTCGGCTGGAGAGGAGAGGAGAGGCGAGGAGACAGGGACAAACAACGAGGCAAGTTCGTCAATCAAAAGCTAAGCCGAAATCTCCTCATGCGTGGAACAGGACCAGGACAGCGCAGGGCAGGGCAATGCAGTGCAGGGCTGAGAGGCATCCAAAGGATGATGATGATGTGGATGCCATGCCATGCCATGCCAGGCATCATCATCCACTGGATGATGCGTTTTCTGTTTGTTTTGTTTTAATTTTCTCGATTTTTTTTTTCGCCCCCTTCCATTTTCCGCTCCCACACACCCACTCACAGGCGGTTTTGTTTTTTTTTTCGTTATTTGAAAAACTCTTCAGTTTGTGGATTGTTGCCATGTTTTTATTGTTGTTGAGTTTGGTTTAGTTTGAGCTCCCTCTAAGCAGTGGCAGTGGCAGTGTCATCATCTGTGTGGCAGGAGCAACAGCATCTAACATTACCAGTAGCCAGTAGCGAGTATCATTGGAGCTGCTGCTGCTGCTACTGCTGCTATGCTGCGCCTCTGTTTGCCCACTTGGCTGTGTGGCAGGGAAACGCATTTGACATTTCATCTGATGACTGTCTGAAATCGCCGCTGATGATTTGATGCGTCTGTCTATACATGCATACATACCATACATACATGGGTAGGGGTGTGGCAAGGACTGGGAGGACTGGCAGCAACAATGCCCTGAAATTCGCATTGTTAGCAAAACACTACAGCAGCAACAGCCGTAGGAATGAAATGGAATGGCCAAAGTGCCCGGGCAGTGCCACGCACCCACGCACTTGACGAGTCACCAAACCAAACGAAACCAAACGAAACGAAACTCAACCAATCCTAACCAACATATCATCATCATCAACCCTCCCCTGCCATTTACTTCCGCTTTTAATTAAAAATAAAAAATATATTCCATGCGCGTGTGTGTGTGTGTGTGCATAGAATACAGAAAAAAAGTATCCAACAATAAGGCTACTGCCAACAAAAATGCGGGGGAAAAATTCACAATTATTTGCGTACAAAAAGGCTGGAAATGAAAAAAAAAAAATAGGTATAAAAATTGAGAGAGAAATTGAAAAACCACAGCAGCAGGGAGCAGCCAGTGCATCAGGGGTTAGTCCTGCAGTATTTGCATGCGTATCTCACAGATACGCACTTTGGCTGGATGCACCGGGAGAGAGGGCAATAGAGAAGAAGGCTGGAGCAGCAGTAGCAGCAGAAGCTCTTAATTTGTCTGCAAATGCAGCACACTAATGAAAATTACGCAATTTGAAAAAATGGAAAAAACTTTTTGCCCCTTTTTTTCATTGAGCGAAAAGGGGAGCGAAGCGGAGAGGGTGGGATTGAAGGGACAGTGGGACAGTACTATCTGAAGGCAACAAAATGTTCGGCTTGATGGTTTAACAAATGCACTCACATTCGATGGGAAAAAATGCATTAGAATCCATATTTGTAAGCTGATTCCAATGCATGAAATCTGTACAAAGTCTAGGCCACTATATAAACGTTCTCTGTTCGGCAAACCGATATGCCCAAAACCGTACCGCAGAGCAACTGAACATGGCATGAATTAGGGATACAGGATGAGAAAATCATGGACAACCTGGCGTCGGTGTAGACCGACTCAAATCGAATTAAAACAAACAATTTTTGCATATTTTTTTCCGCATCAATTTGATGGCAGCAGCAGCAACCGCACTGTGCACAGCCCGAGGCCACAAGCGTGGAGACTAATCTAAATAGGCTTAATAATTAGCTGAAACAAACTAAACAGAGGAGAATTATACTGAAATGGAATGAATCCGACTGAGGATTCAACCGAAGATACTTCCCAGCCTGGCTCTGCCTGCCAGACCATTTAAAATGCGTTTGTGTAATGGAAGTGTAGTCGCATTGGCAGGCGATAATCATGATGATGATGATGATGATAATGATCCTGATGGTGCCTCATTAAAATGCACTTAATTAAAATGCAATGGCAAAATCAACAGCAGTTGCTGGTTGCAACTGCAATCCGCCGAGAGCCGACGCAGCGCATCATTTAAGACGAAATCCAGTTTGGTTTTCGATAGAAAAACAGCCAACGAAAAACTACAAGACAAGGCATCGACAAGACAACAACACCAAGAATGAAGAGTGTCGCATCTGATGAATATGGAACTTGCAACAGCAGCAGCAGCAGCAGCCAGAGACTTTGCCTTTGCAACTATTTCGATGCGTTGCAGAAATTTCTGCACGAATCCAGCGCTGAGGCGGCGTTGGCCAAACCAACCGACAAACCAAACCAATCCAGCCAAACCCCATCCCCAACCCCAACCCGATCCCATCGTATCCTATCCTATCCAATGGTATCCTATACAAGCCAGGCCTAGTCGGCTAGCAAAAAATGTCATAAATAAATTGCTTAGCAACATTCACTGACGCGCCAAATAAAATCCCATAAATGATCGAATGCGATTTTTAGTCTATGCTACAACGGCGGTGGCGACAAACTACAACAACAACAACAACAAAATAGAGAAGAAAACTCAACAGCTTTAGAACAAAACTACAGCAGCAATAGAGGAGGAAAAATGGAGACTATTGGATACACTTTTGGAAAAGGCAAAGAGATCGGATTTGGGGGTAAAGCAGGCTGCCAAAATATCAATTAAAAATGGCTATAAAATGCAACAGATTATTGCATTCTCAATAGATTATAGAAAATACTCATCCATAAGATATTCTTCCTTATATAGTTGATAAGCTCTCACTCTTCACAGTGAGTGTATGATAAGGCGTTGTGCAGACAGCGATGCGATGTGACTTTTTTCTAGCCCGAGCCAGAAGCCAAGCCAGCAACCAACCGACCAACCAACCGACCAGCCAACTACTTGTTGCGACTTTTTTAAGAATTTCAAATGTTTTTCCTGGTAAATTAACTAAAAATGCGCTGAAAACGCAGAGCACAGAGCTCAAGAACAGCCCGGCAACTGTTTGTGTGTGTGTCTCTTCGTTGAGCAGCCTCTTGCCTTCTCCAGGCTCGCTCTACGGGAAGATGAACGAAACAGCAAACAACAAAAAAAGGCAGATGGAATACTCGGTAGAACTCGAACAACACAACCCGAACAGAACAGAATCTGGTGGAAGAGCCAAAAGAGCTGGCCAACGAAAGCAGCAAGAGCAATTTCCCATTTTACCAAAGTGGTCGGCAGCGTTGCCGTCATTAATGTGGCTTTTAAATGCGTTTTTCATCAAGGGGGGGGGACAGATAGACAGATCGAGAGAGTCTGGAGACAGAGCCAAAGTCTAGTCAAGTGTGCGCCTTAATTATGTGCGAGTCTTGAGAGTATTGGCTGATTTTGTAATTAGGTTTTCATTAGAACTTGCCCACAACTATGGTCAGAGCTTCAGAGCTTCGGTTGTTGGTTTGCCTTCTGTTTTTTTTTTTTTTTGCTTTTACCGCATTCCGGCATACATGGCATACCACGGAAGGAGTGGGTACGCGGAGTTCATAACTCGCCGTATGTCTTTGCTGCCACATCTGTGTTGTGGGTCATCTGACCCAAACTAATGCTCCTTGCTGATTGAGTTACGAGTATATCCGTACTCCGTACTCCGCACTCCCGTACTCTTACTCGGACATATGTAAACCAACAGTAGCCAAGTGTTGTACACACAACACCAGCAATAAGACAAGGCCAGCGACAACACCCAGAGCGGGGGGCACACACAAGCCGAGCCACCGTCGTCGCTTTTGCGGACCCACAATCAAAGTGAAAGATACGACTAAAGAGCCAACGTCTGCATTTGTCTTGGCCACACGAGGATGGGGATCAGCCAGCCAGCCAGCAAGCCAGCCAGTAAGCCAGGCCAAGCCGATCCATTGAGCCAAACAGCTTGTAAGTCCCATGTGCGGCACTTTCTTTGGGCTGTGGATTATGCAGACAGTCTCCAGGCAGCGAATGGTTCTTCGGCATTGGGGCTGGGGCCTGGCAGTGCACTGAAGAGAGTGGCAGATGTGGCGGGCTGAAGAGTGAAGTTTGGGCAAAGAAGGCGGCTCTGCTCACGTCTTGCGACTGCATTTTGATTTATCCACGCGCTGTGGCAGCTTCTGCTTCAGCTACAGCTTGTGCCCCTCCTTCTCCTGCGCTGTTTGCTGGCGGCGCTTCAACGACTGCTCGTGATTAGCGTGGCGTTGGGGAAGGTGTGGCCCAAACGGAGGCAACCCGTGCAACTGAAGTAGCCAAATGCACAGACCGGGCCAGGATAGACATGGCACAATACGGCACCCAAGGCCTGCCGGGAGCCGGCATGAATGAACGAGCCTCAGCGCCGCGCGATGCCATCAATGAAATCGAATGGAAACCGAGTGGAATGTGTGCCAGCCAGCCAGTCAGCCAGCCAGCTTCTAAGGCACTTTCGATGGCTAATCCCGCAGGTAGATAATTAGCCCAGACCACACACACACACAACGAGTGGGGATGGAGTGGGGATGCTTCCCAGTATCTAAAGTATCTGAATAACTGCCGACTGGAAAGTGGAGTTGGGATCATCTAGGAAGTCATTATACAAGGCAGTATTATCTAAAGGAAATAGAACGTTAAGTGATATTAGAAAGTGTCTAAAGAATATACAATCTAAACTTTACTTTTTATTCAACGAAACAAACTAAAGTAGTTAAGCAGGAATATATTTAGAAACAGCAATCGATATTCTTACGTGATGCAAATGTTAAAAACAAACTTAAATACTTTTAAATATTTTAGAGCACAGTCCCCAATTCAGTACCTTTGACCGAGCGAAACTTTATAATTTTCTACTATGAAGAAAACTTATACTACTTTTTTTTTAATGTTTGCCCAAAGAGTAATAGTTTACAGAGATCATTCGTAACCATCAGAACTCATTCAGATATTTGCCGGAATAAATTGAACATCCTCAGAAATGTTAGCCCTGATCCAGCAAAAAAAAATTGTGCCTTACCCCAGATCAGGACCCAACAAAGAGCTGTATAGCCTGGGGGTAAGTAACCACAAAATAAAATTAACGAAAATGAAAAAATATATATATCAAAGTAGCTAAAACATTTTATGTACTAAAAGAATTCAAAGGTTATTTAAACCATTTTATATTTGCATAATTCACTCCATTTTTCGCATTCTTAATCCTCTATAACCTTTGAATATTTTCTTATAGATTTATTCGTGTTTACAAGGTACAAGGTACAGGGTGCCTCTCCCTCTAAAAAAAAAAAAAAACAACTTCTTCTGGTTGGTTTTTTTTTTTTTTCTGTTTTGTTTGTATGTTCTATAAAAATGCAAAAATTATTACAATTTCCCTGCTGCCGTTGTCCGTCTTTTGTCTTCTGTCTTTTTCTGTTTTTGCTGCCTTCGTGTCTGTAAGTTGTTTTTTTTTTTTACATTATTTTGTTCTGCTTTGGTGTATCATTTGGTTGTAACTGGTTTTTTGAGTTGTATTTTAGCTATTTTTGGCGCATTTCGTTTTGATTCCTGTTCTGTTCTGTCTTCTCTTCTGTTCAGTTCTGTTCTCTGGAAGAGGCGTCAATGAACCTTTAAGCCAAATGAATTCAGGCAGTAGGAACCGAACACTGACTGTTGTTGTCCGGCCACGACACATGTCTATGAATTCTAATTATCCATTGGCCATACAGACAGAAAATATGCAAATTCTCATTTTGTCTAATGCCTTAAGCGGCTAATCATAAAAGCCCATCAAATTCCCTGACATTTCCTGAGTGTCAATCACTTGAGTTATTCGCTGGAAGTTGCCTTGGAATATTTTCATCGGTGTTCCGAAACAGAGGGTTCCCTAAACCACAAATCCTGAGAGCAAAGTGGCAGCAACGGAAGGTACACCGAAAGGTAATCACTAGCCCTGAGCTGAGCGGATTCGCCGCCGCTGCTGCTGCTTCTGATGATGATGATGATGAGGATGATGAGGAGCGGCCCAGCTGCTGGTCAACTTTTTTTTTTTTTGCAGGCGGCAACAACTTGTTTCGATCGATTCAGCCATTGCCACTGACCACAGTCAAGGAGAGTACATAGTATAGTACTGGACTGCCGTACTGCCAGCCTGCCTGCCTGGGAGTTGGCAATCAAAAAATGTGTGGCAAAATCAGCGCTGAAATACTTTTTTAATGAACCTCTTCCTCTCGGTCTGAGGCGGCGGCAACTCAACAATTTGGCGACACGAAATCAAAGTCATTGCATCTGGGGATGGGCTGGACTGGGATTGGGTTGGGATTGGGATTGAGATGGGGTTGGGGATGGGCCAGCAAATACGAGTAGCCATCTAGCAAGCAATGAAATGCATTTTATAATTGTACACGCACTTTTTTTTCTGTACTTTGGCAAAATTAGAAGCAGCTTCAGCTTCAGTTGCAACTGCAACAGCAGCAGAGGCAGCATCAACCAGAAAAAGCCACAAAGTGAATGAACATTAAAGCTCAAATCGCGCATCATGTAGCGATGTCAGCGCACATGGCACCGCTGGAGTTGCAGCTTGGAGCTGCGGCTGCTGCTGCTGCTTCAGCTAGAGCAGGCGGCGTTGGCCAAGTTAATGACATTGCCGAGTCGAGCACGGGCAAAAACCTGGCGACAACTTTGGCCAAAGACCAAGCAAAGGCAAGGTAACAGCAGCAGTCAGCAGGCAGAAGGCAACGGCGTTGATGAGCAAAAAGTGGACATTTTGATTTTAGAAAAATCTATAGAAAAACCACTTTTTTCGTTTGTGGCTTTTCGTTTTGTTTCTGCTTTTGTGTGGATCGTCGGATTGCCTCCAACTGCCTCGAACTGCACTGGCCAATGGCCAATGGCAGCTGGCCAACAGCCTCTTGTCTGCTGCCTGTTGCATTTTGCACATTGGCCACTGGTCCACACACACACACACACACACACACACACACACACTCATACATTTATAATGGAAAAGTTGGCTAAAATATGTGCAACCAGCCTGGCTAAGAACTTTGTCGGGTTGCTAGTTTTTTGTCGTGTCAAGTCAACGATAGCCAAAAATTTATGAGAGCCAACTACAGCCAAACAGATGACCGAACAAACACATACATACATAGATACAATCGTAGTTGTGTGTGTGTGGCTGTTCGGGGGGAGCTGTAGCCTTTTGACAAGCAATCAGGCTAATGAGCAAAGCAGACTCTTTTGGGATGAAAGATGAGCTGCAAGCATACCGGAAGAAAGGTTTCTGCTAGAAAGTCAAGATTTATTGCGTCTACGAAGAACGTAGTAGGACTTCTATTACCACAAATATATAGAACATATGCCACAATCGATTCGAGTGCTGATTGCAGGACCCTTTAGTTGCGGCAACTTTCACTCCACACAGCCTAATGAAGTCATCTATTAGCAGACATACTTTAGTACTCGTAAAAGTCGTAGAACCACAAACCCCAATGCATGAATAACATTTGTGAAGCTCCCTTGTGTTATATAGTATTAGTATATAGTAGTATATAGTACTAGTTTTAAGCGCTTTGCATGTCAGCGGGAGACTTGAGCCCTACCCTGTCGCTGGCTATTAGCAGGGGGAATACAGGGAAAAGGATAAGAGCCTGAGAGGGTGGCATACAGCTAGAGCTGACCAACATATCTCTCACTTCTTGGTGTGTCATATGAATATTCCGAAAAGCCAAATGATATTGGCGCCCATCAGCATAAAGTTGTCGATGTGTACGAGAGAGAGGACAACAGAGACGCCCGAGACAGTCGCCTAATTAAAAATGCAATTGAATGTTTCCCTTTTTTTTTTGTTGCGGGATTTGTTTTTTAAAAACGAATAAAAAGAAGTTGGGCCGCGGTCCGGTGTACCGAGTATTCGAAATGTAGCCTTAATTAAATATAATTTACAATTTGCCGGCGGTCATAACTTTTCCGACAAAAGGCCCTGGCCGTGTCCGTCCGGCTTTGACTATGGCTATGGCTATGGCTGTGCTGCGGCAGTAGGATGAGGTTCGGGGGCGTGGCTTTGCTTGCCATGGGCCATGAAAATGTTTCGACCCAAACAACAAAAGAGCATGTTCCGAGGCAATAATGGACGATGCACTAATGTCATTCTATGGTCTCCACAAACGACGGCTCCATCAGCGGCATTTTTTCGCTCGAAATTATCATAAATTTGTCGTTGGCTGTTTCGATGTTTCGTTGCTGCAGGGGGAGCTGCAGGGGGAGCTGCATGGAGAAGGCCAGTATTGTTCTTTTTGCCAGCTTAGCTTAGCCGCAACTTAGCTTAACGTGGCACTGGACTGGCTTGGCTTAACAGTTGTCAAATATGCAAGGCCCCTTCCCGCCCAAAAAAAAAACAAAAACAGGAGGACAGCGCACGAAAAGTTCTGAAATTTACAGCCAACGAGCCACAACAAATAATTTAAAAATTCGTCACACGCTAAAATATCAAAATGCAAACCCCCCTCCCACCACACAAGTAAACTACAGCCACAGGAAAAACAAACAACATTAAGAAGGATATCAACAAGGAAGTTCTGGTACTTTTTAAGGGATTTCTATAAAGGATGGTTCATCATGAAGGATCTTCGGCATACAGCTTTGATCGTAGAATTTAATGGAGAATCTTTCTTGGATCTTTCTTTTACTAGATTTCTATAATCCTCTGCTTTCCGTACTCTACACATCAGTCAATATATAGTCTAGTACACTTTTGAACTTTCCTTTCCATATTCAAATTCTTTCTACATCTTTATCTTAAAGGTATAAGCTAGATATCTTCACAGTTCACAAATTAAAATTCTGGCAATTAAAATAATGTTGTTGCATAGCTGACTGACCAAAACCAATTTCAAAGATACATTCTCCTTTTGCAAACGCCTTCAACATTCCGCCTGTTAAGGGAGTCTCCATTTTTTTTTTTTATGTATCTTCAAATGATTTAAGTTGGCTAAGTGGATTAAATGGAAAGATTGACAGACACTCAACTTATCAGAGTCAGAGTCCAGAGACAGTACCAAGCCCTAGTCCCCGCCCCCGCCCCCGCCGACTTTATCATTATCTTCATGAAAGAGTCGTTCTATCGTATCTGCCACAGGCATCCCTGGGGCTCGACTGGCCGGGGCATTTAATGTTGCTGCTGCTGCTGGTGGCCCTTGTTTTTCGCTTAATTATAAATGCAAAGTTCTCTGCCTTTTTCCTAAGTTTTTTTTCTCTCTTCTCTTCTCATTTTCGTTTTGTTGTTTTTTTTTTTGCATTTCGGTTTGTTTTGGGCAGAAGAATTTTCGTTTGGCCCCTGAGTGACATGACTTTGTGCTGGGGCTTGGGAAATGAATTTTACTTTTTGGCCGACAGGAAGTGCCCCAAGCAGGGGATCACAACTGGTACAGGGGGGAGGGGAGAACTGAAGCACTGAGCAACAGACTAACTGGAGAGTGTGGGGATGAAGCTTTGTACTTGGGGGGGTATCAGAATCTTTTAAATGCAATTTAAGGCCGAGCACTGTGCAGCAGTGCGCAGAACGAGCAGAAGCAAGAGTTCGTGTATGCATTGTATGGGTATGGGAATGGAAATGGAAAATATGATTATAATTATAAATATTGCATAAGCAGCAGAAACTTGGCGCCGCCTCTCTCCCTCACGCATTCTATATATCCAGAGCAAAGGAGCTGCAGGAGCTTTAACTGGAGATGGGGGGGGTCTATGGCACACGCAGGACGTGTGACGCATGCGAGCACAAAAACAAAACGCACAACGAAAAGTGCGTAAGTTGCGCCACAGAATTGCATATAATGGCTAAAAGTATATACAGCGCAAGTCATGGGTGTATGTATAATAAGAAAAGATTGGTATTTGTTTGTATCACGACTAAGAGTTACCTGTTTTACTTGGAAAAAGGAACTTCCAAAGACATACAAATACAATTTACTCAAATTTATTCTGTTACGAAATTTTCATACATATATTATATACATTTATATTATATACATCTTTCATGTAAGCCAAAAATACTTCCGTCTGTATGTTGCCTTTTATTTCTGTGTACACAGCATACCCTTCGTTCGACTTGCTGAGTATCGCATATAAAAAACTTGTACATATGTACTCGTAAATGGGGAAAATTATACAGAAATGCGTACGCAATTTTCGAGGCCTACAGCACACTCTCGCTGTCTTGGCCAACTTCCTCCTGCTCACTCCCTGCTAACAAAAAAAAAACTTTTGCGGCTGCCCCTCCTTGTTCATCCTTCAGCCTGGCAGGCCTGTTCTGCCTGTCCTGCCCCTTCCATCAGCTCTGGCTGATGCATAGCGGTCGCTTTGTTGGCCGGGGGCAGATCAATATCCTTTTATGCGTTTTCACATGCATTATGCATGCAGACGTTGCTGCTGCCCTCACTCCAACCTTCCCACACTCCCCTTCTGCTGCTTAGAAAAAAAAAAGAAAAATGGCCAAACGGAAAATCATGCGTAAGTGCTGGCGGACAGGCGGGGGGGCGTATACGCAATATTTGCCTTCAATTGCAGCTGTTGGCCAATCGCAAACAGAGGCCCAACAGCAGCAGCAACAACAACAAAAAAATGGGGAAAAATGGAAAAACCCCACAGCAAATGGGCATCAAATTAGCAATCAATGGACAGGGTAGAGGGTTGCAGGAGGGTTTAAGTGCAGCAGAAGCACAAGTCGAATAGATATTTATTTTAGCATATACATAGTACTAGATATTCATAGACATATCGAGCACCGCATCGAGTACATTTCGCTCGAATTGCATTTCAAGTTATATTTGATTTCGTTTCGCAGGATTCTCCATTCGGGCCAATTGCCATTGCCAGGCAGGCCTGCCTCTGATGAGTAGCGAAAATTTATTCGACCATGCAATTTGTGCACTTGCAAAAGCCATTTGAATAGACTTGACCAATTGGATATAGAAAATTATATAGGGGGTGTGCACACACTATGCACGAGTATTAAATATAATTGGCCATGTTTGATTGCATGTTCAATATGCATGGATCAATCGTGTTGCAGGAAATTAGTAGAGACAAATGCGTAAAGGAATATTAGTTAAATCTGCATATTATATCTTATAAATGTGCTGGGTAGAATGGGTTCCAGGTAAAAGCTTTGAATTAAATATGTACTACATGTGCCTGTTAAATCAACAAAATTGCACAATTTTTAAGGCTGTTTACACAATTGGATCTACAATTATTCTATAATTTGTATACCATGGTAATGGTATTTGTTTTGGCCAAGCAGGATAACAGCAAGATGTAGTTATGGTTTATTTAGTTGAATATATGTAAATATGAAAAATATAAATATAATAAACTATAATATATAGAGTCTGTCAGAGAGAAAGAAAGAGCGAAAGATCTACTGAAAAAGAAGGATCCTCTTCCGAAGCTAATGACCAACCATGGCTCCCTTATACGCATGCATCCCATACTTATAGCCAAATTAGCCCTTTTGGCATATCTCGACGAAAACAACAACTACAACAACTAAAACAACAAAAAGCAAACAACACAATATCCAAGCTCTAATTGTGGAACCCATTTACACGCCGAAAGTTAATTTCGCATAAGCTGAAATCGTTCTCCCATTCACGTCACCCCTTCACCCCCCTGGCTCGTTGCGTCCCTTCACCTTCTGTTTGACTCACATTTTGCGACCTACAACAACAGAGAGCTTGTTAACAATGAAAACAACTTGGCCAACGCACACTCATACACACTCATACACACACACACACACTCAAACTGTATGGCTTCCTGTGGCAGGCTGTCAGGCCAGGCATTGAGGCAGGGCAGGCAAAGGCAACCAGTCCATGGCAGTGGCAGAGGCAGAAGCAGCAGCATAACAGCAGCAGCAACAACAACAACGATACCTTTGACGCAATGTCAAACACCTGCTGCCAATGTTAACGCCAAACACGAAAAAAAAAAAACACTCGCACACACTCAAACGGACTAAAAAAGCCAGCAAGAGAGAGAGAGAGAGTCGAAGAGCAGGAGAGCAGCAGCAACAAAAACAAAATGCAAGGATAGCAGCGGATATGCCGAAGTTTGTATACCCTTTAAGAAGAAATTGTTGCATTAGCGGCATATCCATTTGAGACATTAATTCTGATCTATTTTTAAGTATAATCAAGCACAGTTAACTATACAAAGACTTTATTGATCTTTTGGCAAGCTCTAGTTATTATTTTATCTCTCGTTGAGCTGTACAAACATCTGCTCAGAATCATAATACCCAACTGCAGGGTACAACAATGGCAGCAGCAGCAGCAGAAGCAACAGCAACACACATTGTCCGTGGGTCCGTGCGTTTGTTCTCCGGCTGGTTAGGCAACAAATTCTGCGCAAAAAGTGCAATGAACTTTGGCCAGCCCAATGGAGAGTGTGAGTGGATGAAGAGGGGTGCACGGGCAGAGGAGACAAAGCTGAATTGGGGGAATCCAGGCGAGTCCCCGTTGTCCCCGAGAGGGGTGGCAAAAAACTCACGGGCTTAGCCAATGTGTAAATAAATGACTGTTTCAGCGGACGGTAGCGGGTAAGGGAACACAGGAAGAGGTAGAGAGAGTGAGAGTGGCGTGGCGTGGTGCTAGTGGAAAAACAATTTCATTGAGTTGTGCCACAAAAGATATCAAATGCCCAAAATGCAACACATGTTCACACACACTGTATGCAGCAGGTGTAGCTGCAGCTATGGAATGGTCAGTGTCAGACATGGGTACGGTCAAAAGCCACAGGGTTTCAGTGGGGTCACGGAGGATTAAAGAACGATTTGAATATGAAATAAAAATGATTTAGTCATAGATGAACAGAGCACAGAGAGTGTTCTAGGTCGGCCTAAAAGTAAGTACGAAGGATCAAAGTAATTGCCATCTTTTACAAAAAGTTATCTTTGAGTGATGGGGTGAGTTGTGTGCTACAATCACATTCCACCAGCTTCATAGCCAACTTGGCCAATCGTTCACTTGAATGATGGATTCTATAATTCCTGTATGTATATCCCATATCTACATATGTACAATGTACATCAATACCCGCTTAGCCCTGGCCAAATCTCCGACTGCAAGGTATCCGAAGACTTCAATGCGTTCCTTTGGAATTGAGGAATTGAGAAAACAATGTCAAAGGAATTAATTCGCAATTCATCAAGTTTCGGTGCCGCAGCAGCAACAGCAACAACAACAACAACAACAACAAAAGTTAAAAAAGAAATGCAAAATAAACAGAGTGCAAAGTAAAAATGCAAACCGAGAGGCCGAAAGACCAAAAGACAGGCAGAGGCACAGGCACCAGCAGAGTCAGACACTGAAAATAAAGTCAACTTGAAATGTGCCGCCAGTTGAGGTTGTTCTTGTTGTTGTTGCCGGAATCTCCTACCCTTGGCCAGTTGATGGCAGCGCCTAGACCAAATACCTAAGCCTAAGCCACTCCATACCACACCACAGAACTCCATAGACCGGCTCGTCGCTGTCAGTTTTCGTCGCTCCAGCCCAGGCCCAACCGAGCCAACTAACCAGCCGAAAGCAGATGATGAAGCCCTCAAAGTCAGCAACAACAAGAAAACATCGGTTTAGGCCTTTGAAAGTACTACACCATGGACACGGCCACAGAGAGATATGCACAGAGATATCCAGGCCAGAGCCAGAGCCAGTCCAGAGCCATAGTCAGAGCCCAGACCCGACCAAACCGAACATGTGCACATATTTTTCTTCGTCGACTCTTTTTTTTTTTTTTTTTGTTTTTTGTTTTTTACATGCAGTTAAAGCGCAAATGTTCTCAAATTACCCATATGCAAAATGTGAAAGAGGGGGGCGCAGTGGGGCGCTACAGCGAGGAGCTGGAAGCAGAAGCAAAAGCAAAAGCAGCTGGGAAAGGCAGAAGATTGGGTCTGCTAGTAGTTCCACCCGGCTTCGTTTGCCATTTCGGTTGCGCCTCATATTTCGTCTATGAAAGCTTTGGGGCGGCCTCTGTCTGTGTTTCTGACTCTGCCTCAGCCTCAAGACGCCACCGAAGCGAGCCTCAACAGACAGTCAGTCATTCAGTCAGCTAGTTTCCTACTCCGACAACTCCTCCTCTCCTCTCCTCTCCAATCCACTCCTATGGCAGATTTTGTGGTAAGTTGACGTTGACTGGCGGATCTTCGTTGGTGACAATTGAAAGGCAGCGGGAATCAAAGCAGAGCCGGCCAAAAGACAGCAAGGCGTAAAATTTCATAGAATAGACAAAGCGCTTATTTGGCAACAAGAACTGGCCAAACTGGGGGGAATGGGACTTAGAATAAAGGATGGAGTTTTTTTGGGGGAGAACAAATAGAGACCAGACACTCGGGCCAGGCAGGAAGAGGGGAATGCAGATTTATCAGATTGAATATAAAAAATTTGCCACTCGAAAATTTACAATTGCCAGTTGAGGCTTTTGGCTGTGTAGTAAGTGGGGTAGGCATGGTCTCTCATCTAAGATAAGACAATATTTTGGATTAAGTATTTTTGTAATTCACTTCCTGAAGTGGAGGACTCTCTTAACAAGTATACCGTTGCTTTATTAGCTCTATGACAAATTTTTATTGTAAGTCCAACGTTTCCCCTATGCCCCCCTCTGGCCGCATCCAAGTGCTGCTCGGCACTTCCAAAACAAACGACACAGGGAAGGGCTGTGCTGCCCAAACGTCGTTTCCTCAGTGCCATAAAGTGCTCATATTGCTTTTTATGCGCTTTTGATATGTGTGCATGTGTGTGTGTGCGGGAATAAGTGTGAATGCATTTGCCATTGCACTTTTCGTCACAGTTTTCGTCAGTCAGTCAGTTTGTCAGTCTGTCAGTCATGCAGCCAGTTAGTCAGCCCAGGCTATTCAGTTCTTCTTTTGTGCGTTCTCTCATAAATGCATTCCACATATGTACATACATATGTGTATGAGAGAGAGAGCGAGAGCTAGAGACATAGAGAAGTAAAGAAAAAGTGAGTGGATGATGAGGAGGGGGGGTGGGGGTGAGTGTGCTTAACTCGCCGCAACTTCATTTCGTGAATGCACAATGGGCGGCCGCCCGTCCGGCTGCCTAACCTACGACAACCGAATATTCGCCATTCGGCCAAGTTCAATGAACCGAACCTTTGGTTGAATAAACTTCTCGCATACAAACGCACAAGCACACACACACACACACACACACACACACATGGTAGACAGGGCACGCACAGCGGAATCGGTGACGCGTCGAGGCGCACAAAAAAGAAGAAGCACCCGCAGAAGCAGAAGGCGAACAAAACACACACACAAACACGAAAAAAAAAACTTCACAAAAAAGCCAAAGGAGAGATAGAATGTCTCCACTTGGCAGTGAGAGGGGTACTCATGCGTGGATTTTGGGAAAAGTTTGCTTGGAAAAAACGATAATACATAATTGAGTGCAGAGAGCAATACCATTACTCCCTTATATGTATGCGTCGTACCTTGTAGCATAAACAAGTGGCAAGACTGATTTCCTTTCTATTTCCCACAAAAATTGGATGCCAATTCAAGCATTGGCTAGTCTGCCTGTTGAGCAGACGCTCTTAGAACGCTTAAAGTATTAAATATATATTTGTGAACTGCGATAAGTGGATTATAAAATTCTCATTTGGGAAAACGCGAATAAAATTTCCAGTCAACCAGTATTTCCCAATCAATCATACAGTATACAGACGTATATAAATATCTTCACTGATCAAATCGAATTATGAAAAAGCACAAGTGGAAGCGTAGCAGGAGTACCCCTACTACGCTGTGGACATTTGGGGGCGCGCGATATTTGCTACTTAAATGACATGCCCCACCGCTCGAACTGTTGCTGTCGCTGTGTTTGTGTGTGTGTGTGTGCAAATTGATTGTGCAGCTGTATTGGTTGCTCGGGCTTCACAACTTCTTCGCTCCAAGCATGCTATATGTACATACATACGTAATATTTTTATATATATTTTCCCTGTTTTTTTCGCACTATTTGTGTATATTTTTTTGTTGCCTTTTTGACTCCATCAATTTGTCTAATTTTCAATGACGTCGTCGTCGCTATCGTCGCCATCGATGCAATGGAGTAAAAACAAATTAGTTGAACTCCACACGATGATGAGAATACATACATACCCATAAGTATGTATGTACATATGTATGGATGTATAGTTGTTTATGGCTAGAGCTACAGAAACACATATGCTGATGGTGAAATGTATCGGATATGGCTGCCAGCGTGCAAATCGAATTTACCAGCTGCTAGCTAAATAATTCAATAAATCGCGCTGGCTAAACCCCGAGATCTGTATCCACATCGAAATGCAGATGCAGATGCCGAAAGAGAGAGAGAGAGAGAACCACAAAAACCTCCACTGCCCCCTGCAAGACACAAATGAAATTTAATTTCAATGTGCAGTTTGATGGGGCAAATGGAGCAAGAACCCAACTAACCCTGGGACACCAGACAGCCAGACAGCCAGAGCCAGAGCCCGAGCAGATCCGGAGCCACGCAACCAACAAAAATAACTGCAAGATATTAATAAAGCAAAAATTCATATGAAATTTTAATATGCAAACGAGCAACAACAAGCAAAAAAAATACATGAAGGAACCGATGAAACGAGCAGAAGAAAAATACCCATACACCAGAATCATAGTCAGAGTTGGAGACGGAGACGGAACCATAGAATCCCCAAGTATTGAACCATGTAAATCGAATGTGCGAGAACTTTGGGCTAGGGCCAGGGCCAGGGCCACGCCACCGAGGGACAGACACTGATAGCCAGACAGCAGATAGGGGGAGAGGAGCAAGCAGCAGACAGCCATGTGGTCCAACGGTTTTTTTTTGGGGCAGACAGCGCAAAAAATTGTGCATATTATCGTAAGAAGAGTGAGATTAAAAATGGAAATAGATTCTCACATGGTGGGGGAGAGCAGATGACGATGAAAATGAAGTTGAAAATGAAAATGGAGCTGAAGCTGAAGGCTTATCGACAACTCGAAGAACGCTTGTTCTTCAAGCAGATAGAAAGAGAGAGAGAGAGAGTTGTTGAGTGGAAAAGTTTGGATATGATACTCGTACTCGTACCCAATGCCTGGCCAGGCGAGACAGGGGAGAAATTCTAAGGATATCCAGTTCATGAAGAGAATGACTTGAAGTACTTTTCTAAAAGTTTCTGACTCAACGTTGAAGCAACTTCGTATCAAGAACTGACTAATCCAATAATAACCCCAACATGGCATGACTCATGAGGAGGCTCGTGAGGCGAACATAAAAATAGAGCAATCGCATTACGTATACGCGGCGTGTGCCGCATTCGCCTGTGTGGCATGCAACAAGCCAAAAATACAAGAGCAACAGGCACAAGAAGTGTGCCTGCCTGTCCCTGGGCCTGGGCCTGGTGCCACACTTTCGCCCGCCAATGTCAATGCCACTGGCACCGAGGCACCGAGGATGCAGTGCCCCAACACAAATACAAAATGCGAGTCCAACTCCAATGCCCACATCGCCCCATTGCCACAGATATGTATGCACATACGTATGTACAGCCAAGAGCCAGCAGGCAGCAGGCAGCGGCAGCTGGCGGCATGTGGCACGCGGCAACTGCAGTCTGGCAGCACGTTTCCATGTTGATGCTGCGCCAAAAATAACAACCGACAAACAGCCAGAGACCCAGAGAACCAGCCAGCCAGCCAAAGGCACAGCTCCACACAGCACAGTGCAGCATTGGCAACGGCCCTGGTCATGGTCGTGGCTATGCCTGTTGCTGTGTGGCTATGAATGGCGCCGTTTTGGGCGTTTTGTTTGACCAAAAACTGCAACTGGTCGCCACGGAACGGGACGGGACGGGTACTGAACGAAGGTCGTGCAGCCAGAGGAGCCAAACAGAGGAGCTGGCAATGGAATTTCATTAGACAGGCAGACGCAATGCAAATGTCCAGCCAGCTAACCAGCTATCCGTGGATAGGATGCGCTAGGCTAGAAAGCGACAACAACAACAACAACGAAAGCGAAAGCAAAAGCTCTCCCATAAAGTAGGATGCAGCAGGTCGGTCTGTTGGTCGTGGCCAAGGCCATGGCCGGGCCATGGATTTTGGCTTGTGCTGCGGACAGCGGACATTGTAATCATGTAATCGGGTCTATCGTTGCTGGTGGGTAACTAAGTGGGTAATTGTAATTAGGCTGTTCTTTAGTGCTGCAACAATCAAGTTGTCAACGGAGCAACAAATTAGACAACTGTAACGGCATTCCAGGCAGCCAGGAGTAGTGAGTGCCAAAACGAGGATACAACTGAGCGGTGCCAGGGAAATGGCACCATAACTTTTCTTAATGGCTGCGACTGTTTAGGCAACTCACTTTCAATGCTCGCTGGGCTACTTTAAATTGAAACTTGTATGGTATAAACAGCTCTTGCAGCTTTACTCTTCTATTATCGATTGTTTTATAAATCTATTGCTGAGCGGCAATCTTAATCTTTTGGATATGGGGCTCCTGGAGAGACTTTACATATTTCTTAAATGTAGAGTTTTCACAGGATTTATCTAACTTCCAGAAGTGCATGTCCGTAACATTAATAAATGCATTTCGTACACAGATTTCTTACATATTTGTGTACATACATAACATACGTACATAGGTCTTGCACTTGCATCAAATATTGGTTCATATCAAAAATCTCCGTCTACTTAGTCTTGTACTTGACAGAGGCGGCTACTTACCCCCTATGCGCACAACTGTACTTCGAAAAGAACAAAGCCACCTAAATGAAGGGCATAGAAAAATGAAGCAAAAGTACACACACACACACACACAAAAAAAGGGGAAAATGTGAAAAAAATATATGTATGTATGTACATACATATGTTCATACATATGTACGTTAAAAAGTTTGCCCACTCAACGGCAGACGCCATCACAGAGTAGGAAAGGGGAAGGTGGAGAGTGAGAGGATAGGAAGATTGGCAAGCAGAATGTAACTTGGAGGCGCACGTAGACGTGGCCTGGTAGGGGTCGGAGACGGGAACGGGAATGGGAATGAGAACGGTGATGTGATGTGATGTGATGTACATGGAGCATAGAGAGCATAGAGCATGTAGACAACTGGCAACAATAACGGCATTTTCGATGCAGAGAGAACAGAAAACGAGGAAGGCAACAGGAGAAACAGAAGCAGCAGCAGCAGCAGCTCCGGCGACGTTTGACGAAAAGGACGTGCAGGATGAGGCGAGTAGTCGTAGCCCTGTCGACGAGGACGAGGAGTTGCCAACAGCCACTTGACACTTCCGTCGTCACATGAATGGAGCCGTAAAAATGCG
Organism: Drosophila bifasciata; assembly: GCA_009664405.1. Taxonomy (NCBI): domain Eukaryota; kingdom Metazoa; phylum Arthropoda; class Insecta; order Diptera; family Drosophilidae; genus Drosophila; species Drosophila bifasciata. Next base: position 11,786,830 of record CM019044.1, read on the forward strand.
ACGCTGCATTCGTTCCCTTCATTCGTTCTACCGTTTTGTTTTTTTTTCAGTTTTCTTTTTTCTTTTTTTGGCTAGTCAATGGCTGGTGCAGTTAGGAGCGGGTTGGTGCGGGGCATGTTGGAACATTTTTTTTTATATTTGGGCAGGCATGTGTTGCAGGCGGCGGCAAGTGTAGAAATGAAGCAAATACATTCATGCATAATTTTTATGGCACTTTGAGTGGCGGGGGGGTAGGACAGGAGCGGCGGCGGAGACATCGGCGGTGATGGGGTGACTACTTCCATTTACATTTGGGATGCCAAAACGTTTTGGAAACACGTTCGGCTTCTCGTTTTTGTGTATTCACTTAAGTGTGTGTGCCTCCCCCAGGAGGGATGTGGACACGAAAAGGAGTGGGAGATGAGTAATGGAGAGAGGGAGATGCACAAGGCAAGTCATTAACGCAAAAACAAAGTGATGATTAGTTGGGGGGAAAGCGGAATGGGTTACTTTTGAGTTGAGTTTTTGCGGTTCAATGTACGCCAAAAAGTAAATAGGCGCAGTGCACACACACACACAAACAGAGAGAAAGAGAAAAAGAGAGGGTGAGAGAGAGAGGGAAACATCCACCCACACAGATATTCGCTTTGAGCTGCTCTGACAAGCGCCAAGGTAGGTCAGGGAATAGGTCAGGTGATGAGACCTTTGCACACAGTAAACATAGGAGAGGGGAAAGGGGCTTAGTGTAATGCCGATGAGGCGATGGCAGGAGCAATATACGGGTGCAGGTGCCACAGCTACCGTCTCGGTTGCGCCTCGGTTCTGCACGCACTCGAACGGTGGATCCCAATTCGGACAGCGGGCAAACAATCGCCTACTGCTGCCTCAGATTGATCCATTAGGAAAAGAGTTACTCTAGCCTTTAACTGCTATATGCGGCACCGTCTTAAGTCAAGTTTTTAGGATATTTTACAGCCAGAAGGGGGTATATGCCATTCTGAATATTCATTCCCCCTTCAGCAGTCTTTCATGTTTTCGGTTATGATTGACTGATTTCTGTTGAAACTTTGGCGTCTCCTGGCACGCATGAATTACAGTTTTCGAGAAACGAAAAGCCCAACATTATGATGGTTGTGGGCAAAGGGGACGCAGGGCAGCGATGCCTGTGGTGAGGTCGAAAATTAGCACTTTTCGTACTTGGGATGGTTGTCGACAAGCCCTGAAGTGGTTGCCGCTGCCCCTTTTGCTGCCTACTGCCTACTGGCTGATAAGCTGCAGACAGTGATTGCCTTGAGTCAGGCGCTTGAACTCTCCATCGTTCCATCTCTCCCGTTCTTCCACTCTCCCGCTGTCCCACTCTCCCGCTTTCCCCCTCTCCCGCTCTGATTCCCCTCCCAGCACTCTCTTAGTCATTCTGCGGTGGCAATTTCTAGCTGCAAATAGTTTTGCGACCTAAAAGTGACAAGCACCCGCTGGTTTCGCCGTCTTTCCACCTTTACCGCACCGCAACGCACCCGCACCCTCTTCTGCCCGTCCATCTAGGCCTCTGGCAGAATATTCCAGCCCAGAGTTTTATTTTTATTTTTTGTATTTTTTTTTTTTTTTGTCGATAACAAAGTTTGCCAACAAAAAACCGCTCATAAAATGAAAAAAGTAAAGCCCAAAAGCAAAGCCTATTTACGCACCGCACCGCACCGCATTCCGTCTGTCCGTGTGTCCGTCCGTCCGTCCATCTTCAGAACAGAACTGCCACACAGAGTGCATTATAAGATAAACATTTGTTTTCTACTTTTTCATTTGGCAAATAACATGAAAGCGTTGAACTCAACTCAACTACAGACCACACAGATGTACATACATATGTATGTATACATATAGAGCACATACTTACATACTATATATCTGAATTTATAGACGGTTGGACAGAGGCGGCCATTGAAGCCGCTACAATACGCTCTATAGATGAGGCAAGTGTGAACACTTTGATATTCCCAAAAAAACTCATGGAAATATTCAACCCAAATCCAAAATTCCCCTTTAGAGTACAGTCCCCTAGAACCTTGTGATTTCTGGAAATACTAAAACGATTGATTCAAAGTTAAATCACGTCTAGAATACGCATGCCGCACTAAGAACTGAGCCGACCCATCAAAACCTTCTCGCGGATCACACTTCAACGAAATCGAAATTATCACGCGTTCGCGGGAAATAGCCCACCAAGTTTTACAAGCTAAAACAAAGAAAAGTCCCAACACAACAAAAGCCCAGGCAACAACAGCCCAACTCGACTCGTCAGTCAGCCCAGTCAGTCAGTCAGTCAGTCAGTCAGGCCTGGTGGCCGGACGGCTGGCCGGCCACTCATCGGATCTGACGAGTCACAAGTGCTGAAAAGTTTATTGCACTATGTTCGTCTGACTTTTGCTATGGCAAATATTGTTTAATAACATTTTTAAAAATAAAATTTACTGATTAAATTTACTGCGACGTCGACGGCAACGGCTTCGGCTACGGCTTCGGCTACGGCACAATGGCACATCCAACGGCTGTGGTCCTACCCCAAGACGAAAAAATTTGTGTGCCGCCGCTGACTGCTGACTGTACTATACATATACATATATATACTGCTCTTGATGCGGAATGAAACGGAACAGACTTAGTACTAAACGTAGGGAGAGATTCTTGGAGTACTAAGCGCTTAAGGCTCAATAAAGAAGACCAAAAATACAACCAGGACCGCTTCAATCCTTCAAGTGGTCCACCGTATGAAAGTCACACTCGCACATCCCATACTCATCCCCGAGGGACTCCCGAATGGTGGTGTATTTATAGTCATATGGATTTGAAAAGTAGATGATAAGTCGCCATAAGAGTATCATCAAAATGCCGTGAATGAACAGAAGAATCAAACGAATTTTTTTTTAGATGGCTTTTCCCTATGAAGGCAACACTCCCCCCATTCAAAAGCTTCAAAGGTCAAATTTCGTCCAAATTATTTGACTATAAGTAGATTTGATTCAAAATGAAACGGGCACTAACACCTTTAGAAAACTGTCTTTAGAAAATATTTCAATTAAAAAAACGAAGATACGGGAGGGAGTTCTACCGTGGAGGGTAACTTGCATGCCTAGTGGGGATTCCTACCCCTGTCTTGCCTCCAAAATCAAAATAATTAAATATCTGATTTATGTGTGAGGCGTGACCAATCATTAATATTTATGCGATGTCCTCGTTGTAATTGCATGTGATCCGATCCTTGCATAAAACATTCAAATCGCCGTTAAAAACTAAGAGAAAACTGAGTTTTTCAATAGAGTTTCGGCAACTCCTGAATTAGGAGTTCTGATGGAAACAAAAGCTACCTTTAAGATTGAGTTTTCAAAGCAGCATTGTTAAATGCATTTAAAACAAAAAAATACTGAGACATCTATCGTTCCATGCCTGGCGTCTACTGCCAGCCCTTTTGAAGCCTCGATTGTCAAAAGTATAACCTATTCAGTTCTACCAAAAACCTTACACAATGCAGATCAAAATTATTCTGATTTTACTTACTATTTTTCGGGTGAGAAAAATAAAATAAATTAAATAATAAAAGTTAGCAGCGCTTGACTCTAAACTTTAATTGTAGTACGCCCAGATCCGTGGGGACTTTGCTGATGACGCCCTTAAGAAGCACAATGAGTTTCGAGGACATCACGGTTGCCCAGGCCTGACATTGGACGAGGATCTCAGCAAAGAGTGCGAGGCATATGCCAAGACTCTGGGCGAGAAAGGGAAACTCGAGCCATCGTCCCTTGAAGATTATACAGAAAGCTTGTGCTCGACTCGCTTGCCGCCGATAGATTGTATAGACAACTGGTATTTTGAGAGGGTCATGCACGATTATAATGCACCAAGACTTAGTGAGGAAACGAAACATTTCACGGCCATGATCTGGAAGTCTTCTACCACAATGGGCATTGGCAAGTTTACAACGAAGTGAGTGAATCGATCATTAATATTTAGCAAACCCCTGACTCGACCCCTCCTTCACAGGGACGAAAAACATTACATTGTGGCGCGGTACAAGCCAAAAGGCAATATAATAGCGGAATTAAAGGAAAATGTTCCCTTGCCCAAGTATGTACATACTTTAAAAATTCAGTGAATGAAATCATATAATAATTTCGACTTAATTTAGGGATAGCCATGCGTATCGTCATTCTACGTCATTTGGTGTTGTTGCTGTTCTTATTTTTAATTTCGGTTTTCGTTCAATAATTTTTGGATCCTCTCGTAATTGAGCGTCAAATTTTAAGTAATTGCATGTGATTCGATCCTTGCATAAAACATTTAAATCTCCGTTAAACACTAAGAGAAAACTGAGTTTTTCAATAGACTCCTTAATCAAGAGTTCTGATGGAAACAAGAATTACCTTTAAGATTGAGTTTTCAAAGCAGCATTGTTAAATGCATTTAAAACAAAACGAGAAAGAACGTACGGAGTCGCTTTGAACGCGACTCTACTTTTTATACCCGTACTCAGTCAGTACACATGTAATTTATGTGGAATTTTAAAATGTTTTATCATTTTTTAAATTTTACATTTTTTTGCTACATCTGTCATCGACATCTACATCTACATCATCTACATCAGTTCTCACAACAACACACGTACACTGCACGAGGCAGCATGTTTGAGCGTGAGTGTGCGTGTAGAGAATCTGTGCGACAATCATCCCCATAAACGACGACTGTTGCAAGGGGGTGCGGAAGCTGGCAGCTGAAAATTCATTTGATCATTGTGGCTACAATAATGATCCGATCTGAACAAATTCGGGAATCTGGTAGATATGGTCATTTTCTACAATACTGCATTTTTGGTTTTTTCTATCTTAAAAATTGTGGATTTTCGTCTTTTGGGGTGGCGGAAGGGGGCGGGGCGAAGGTTCAGGTTTGGTAGCACAGGAGTCTTGGCCAAAAGTTTGGTTGCTCTAGCTCTTATAGTCTCTGAGATCCAGGCATTCATTTTTACGAAAAACCAAATCGACTCGATTTTTGTGTGAGTGCGAAAGAGAGGAGCGAAGTTTTTTCGTATATTTTCCTCTATAGTGGCTATATTAATGATCCGATCCGATTCAGATTTGGGCCCCTGGTAGATATGGTCTTTCTCTAAGATTCTGCATTTTTCGTTTTCTGTTATCTTTAAAATTGTGGACGCCACAGATGTGCGCCCTTTGTGGGGGCGGAAGTGGGCGGGGCGAAATTTTGAAACACTTTTCTAGGAGTGAGATATCACATCAGTCTGGAAAAAAATTTGATTGGTCAAGCTCTAATAGCCTTTGAGCAATGAGTGAAAAACAAGACGGACGGACAGACGGACGGACAGACATGGCTATATCGACTCGGCTATTGATGCTGATCAAGAATATATATACTTTATGGGGTCGGAAACGCCTCCTTCTGTGTGTTACACACATCCACTTTTACCACAAATACAATATACCCTTTTACTCTTCGAGTACGGGTATAAAAAAGTTATTCGTTTCCTCATATTTCAATTGGAAACCATCAAATCAATCACGTGTATTGTGAACATTTTTATTCAATTTCAACAGCAGGCATTTGTCTTTAAGGTGGTAAATTGAACATGTGAGGTTAAATTCACCACTCTGTCCACAGTCCAAAATGCCTATAGGACGACGTGCGAACATCGGCCGCCGCACAAGACATGCAAGCCAGCAACAAGTGTATTTACAGAACTTACGCGAAGAAAGACCAAATATAAGAAGAGGAAATTCCCGATTGGGACAACGCGTGAGGACACGAAGATCATTGGCATCATACAATCGCTTGGCATTCGAATATGATCTCACTGCAAACTACAGTGATGATGAAAATTTAGATATTGGACCAATGACGACTATATGCCGATATTGCAATGCGTTAAAGTTCAAAGAGAAACGGCTGGATTGTGCTGCGCAAGTGGAATAGTCAAACTGGATCCATTACTTACACCACCACAGTCACTGAAACCATTGTTCGATGGAAGTGATCCCGATTCCAGCCATTTTCTTCAACACATCCTTGCATACAATAACTGCTTTCGCATGACTTCCTTTGGAGCTAATATCATTCGAGAAGGCGGCTTCATGCCGACTTGCAAGGAAAAAGATACAGCCCACATAACCAATCACTCACACCAACACAATGAATTGCAACACGTAACAACTACATATACACCACACACTACACCATCACACGATCAGAAGTTACACCGTATTCTTCAACAAATGATTAATTGCAATTAAAGATACAAGGACAAATATATCAGTTGCATGGTTCAATGGTGCCAACACCAGATGAACCGCATCAATTTCTGCAAATATATTTCATTTCGTCGATGGTGGATCAGCTGAATGTGCGGTGCAATATACAGGGAACACAACAGTTAAAGAGACGAATTATTGAACAGTTGCAAGCATTTTTTCACGCTAATAATGCTGTGGTTAATATGTTCAAAACAGCATTGGAACGAATGCCATCGGATACGCACAAATTTGTCATAAGAGCGTATTGTACCCCAACAGGTGAACATGTGCGAAGATTCAATGCACCCACCGTTAATGATGTTGCTGCAATTATTGTAGGCGATCAAACTATTTTTCCTTTTCAAATATAAAACAAAACAAAATTGTTCTTCATCTTTTAATCACCAAACGAAATGTTACATAAAACGAAGCCATCTGGTGGCGAAACGGAGTTCGCCGGGTTTGCTAGTTTAATAATAAAAGTTAGCAGCGCCACTAAACTTTTATTGTAGTACGCCCAGATCCGTGGGGACTTTGCTGAGGATGCCCTTAAGGTGCATAATTCGGTCCGAGAAAATCAAGGTTGCCCGGCCCTGAAATTGGACGAGGATCTCAGCAAAGAGTGCGAGGCATATGCCAAGACTCTGTGCGAGAAAGGGAAACTCGAGCCATCGTCCCTTGAAGATTATACAGAAAACTTGTGCTTATTTCTCAACTCGCCGACACTTTGTATAGGTTCTTGGTATGAAGAAGGAAAGAAGTACAATTTTAAAGCACCGAAACTTAGTGATGAAACGAAACATTTCACGGCCATGATCTGGAAGTCTTCTACCACAATGGGCATTGGCAAGTTTACAACGAAGTGAGTGAATCGATCATTAATATTTAGCAAACTCCTGACTCGACCCCTCCTTCACAGGGACAAAGAACATTATGTTGTGGCGGGGTACAAGCCAAAAGGCAATATAATGTCGGAATTAAAGGAAAATGTTCCTTTGCCCAAGTATGTACATATTTTACAAATTCAGTGAATGAAATCATATAATAATTTCGACTTAATTTAGGGATAGCCATGCGTATCGTCATTCTACGTCATTTGGTGTTGTTGCTGTTCTTATTTTAATTTCGGTTTTCGTTCAATAATTTTTGGATCCTCTCGTAATTGAGCGTCAAATTTTAAGTAATTGCATGTGATTTGATCCTTGCATAAAACATTTAAATCTCCGTTAAACACTAAGAGAAAACTGAGTTTTTCAATATATTTTTGGCAGCCCCTGAATTAGTTCTGATGGAAACAAAAGCTACCTTTAAGATTGAGTTTTCAAAGCAGCATTGTTAAATGCATTTAAAACAAAACAAAAAAATACTGAGACATCTATAGTTCCATGCCTTTCATCTACTGCCAACCCTTTTGAAGCCTCGATTGTCAAAAGTCTAACTTATTCAGTTCAACCAAAAACCTTACACAATGCAGATCAGAATTATTCTGATTTTACTTACTATTTTTCGGGTGAGAGAAATAAAATAAATTAAATAATAAAAGTTAGCAGCACTTGACTCTAAACTTTCATTGTAGTACGCCCAGATCCGTGGGGACTTTGCTGAGGATGCCCTTAAGGCGCATAATTCGGTCCGAGAAGATCAAGGTTGCCCGGCCCTGAAATTGGACGAGGATCTCAGCAAAGAGTGCGAGGCATATGCCAAGACTCTGGGCGAGAAAGGGAAACTCGAGCCATCGTCCCTTGAAGATTATACAGAAAACTTGTGCGCATCTCCCGTCATGCCGATGCGTTGTTTACATAACTGGTATTCTGAAAGTGTGAAGTACGATTTTAAAGCACCGAAACTTAGTGAGGAAACGAAACATTTCACGGCCATGATCTGGAAGTCTTCTACCACATTGGGCATTGGCAAGTTTACAACGAAGTGAGTGAATCGATCATTAATATTTAGCAAACCCTGACTCGACCCCTCCTTCACAGGGGACAAAGAACATTATGTTGTGGCGCGGTACAAGCCAAAAGGCAATATAATGTCGGAATTAAAGGAAAATGTTCCCTTGCCCAAGAATAAGTATGTACATATTTTACAAATTCAGTGAATGAAATCATATAATAATTTCGACTTAATTTAGGGATAGCCATGCGTATCGTCATTCTACGTCATTTGGTGTTGTTGCTGTTCTTATTCTAATTTCGGTTTTCGTTCAATAATTTTTGGATCCTCTCGTAATTGAGCGTCAAATTTTAAGTAATTGCATGTGATTCGATCCTTGCATAAAACATTCAAATCTCCGTTAAACACTAGAGAAAACTGAGTTTTTCAATAGACTTTTGGCAACTCCTAAATCAGGAGTTTTTTTTTTCTTTAGCACGTTGATGTGCAATGACTGCACCATCAAGTGGCCCATGCGACACCAAGCCGAAGCCTGTTACGCGCGGATCCCCGGCAGATACGCAGCCCTCCTCCCGCGCAACCGACCGAGGGGCGCTGCCGCATGACGCGCGACACGAGTACCGAAACCGATCGCGAACATGCAGGAACAATAGGTGTTAGACTAATATTCGAGGAAAAAAATTGGGGCTAAACACAACGCTAAACATGCAACGTTACAAAAGAATATTACTGATTACGTGCAAGGTATGTTAGTATTAGTGATTTAAGTAGAGGAAGTGATTTGGTGGTGGATATTATATGGTAGATCGAATTATAATCCGAGAATAAGATCCGAAACGGTTCATGCAAGGAATAATTCGATCTACACAGTGGAAGGTACAAAGGAATAAAATTTCTAGAGGATCTAATAGGAATCGTGAAGTTTATGCGGCTCAACAAGTCAGGGCTGTCGATGTCACCCTGATCAAGTTGTGCATGAAAATCACACCAAGCATTTTTCTACGATTAAGTAAGGATGGAAGGTCTATTAAGAGCAATCTGCAAGAGTAAGAAGGCAGTCTCACACCTTCATCCCAGTTGAGGCCACGCAGAGCAAAAAGTAAAAGTTTTTCTGGACTGATTCTATACGGTCTTGGTGTACTTTGTACTGAGGACACCATACACACGAGTCGTACTCTAAAATCGGACGAACAAGTGAAATATAGAGAGTCTTCGTTATATAGGGGTCGTCAAATTCCTTTGACCACCTCTTTATAAACCCAAGCACTCCCATGGCTTTATTTACCATGGTAGAAATATGTTCAGAAAATTTTAACTTGGGGTCTAGTTTAACACCAAGATCATCAACCAATGTAGTTCTCTCAAGAGAGCCACCGCAGAGGGTGTAAGGAGTCAACAAGGGGCTGGAGCGATGAAATGTCATTACTTTACATTTCGAGGCATTCAGGTGTAACATATTTGCACAACACCATGACTGAAAGTTATTGAGATCGGATTGCAAGCGAGAGTGAAATGAAATGTCCTTATACTGGACACAGAGTTTAACGTCATCCGCATACATGAGTACTCGAGAGTTTGTTAATACTGAAGGCAGGTCATTAATGAAGAATGTGAAAAGTAGGGGGCCAAGATGGCTGCCCTGTGGTACTCAGAAGTAACCTGAACAAGTGAAGACAAGGAGTTTTTGAAGAGCACTCTTTGAGACCTAGAGCAAAAGGTAGCTTGAAATCCATTTCAAAAAGATTGGGCGGAAACCCTAAAATGTCAATGTTTTTTGTGCTAAAAGGGAATGGTTTACAGAGTCGAATGCTTTACTGAAATCGGTGTAAATGACATCCGTCTGCATGTTACCATGGAAGCCTTTAATAATAAAGGAGGTAAACTCTAGTAAATTTGTAGTTGTTGATCGTCGCCTTATAAATCCGTGCTGAGCTGGAGATATAAGTGATTTGCAGAGATGTTGCAAGTGCGGGGTTAAAAGTTTTCTCAAACATTTTTGGGATAGCGGATAACTTTGATATACCTCTGTAATTCATTGCGTCAGACTTACTACCTTTCTTATGGAGGAATAATAAACGATTCCTTCAGATCGGAGGAAACAGGAGGAGTTACGGGATAGGGTGAATAGTTTAAGCAGGGGTCCACAGAGAGCGTCGGCGCAGTACCTGAGTACACAGGCGGGGACTCCGTCAGGACCCGGTGAGAACACCGGCTTAACTAGTCGAAGATCCTGAAGCAGTGAGCTTTCATTTAACGTCCCAGATGCGGCTTCCCAGATCTAATCGGACAAAAAAATATGGGACACAAGAATCAAAAGAGTGTGTCAAGTACATTATAGAAAATGTTTGTGCCTTTCATAACGTCAGTGCACAAGTACAGAGCGGACCAATCGAAATCCCTAATCAGGCTATTAAGCTTCGTAAACTCGGCCTTACGAAAGCAGGGGACACGTTTAGAAAGCTTATCTGATCGATCCAATACAGAAGGTCCAATATCGACCGATACTTCGAAAGTAGGATGGTAGGAGTCTTCAGGTATAGTGAGCGGAAGGGCTCGGGTTAACAACGCTATGGTCGGATCCGAGACGAAGCAGAGATCGAGCAATCGACCCAAGGAATTTTTCACATGGTTGACTTGAGACAGGGACAGGTCTAGCAAGCCGTCAATAAAGTCATGTCGTGATATGGGCACAAGGTTATTCGACTCGTTTACCGAAGACCAAACAGTGCCTGGCAAATTGAAATCCCCAGAACTATCATGTGGTCTTTATCTGATAGCGAGGAAGAAACAGTTTTTAAAGCGGACAGGTGCTGCTCGTATATAGAGATATCCGAAGACGGTGGAATGTACGAGCAGGTAATGAAAATAGAAAAGGCGGGAAGAATCAGTTTTATGCACAGGAATTCCAGGTCTTGTTGAACCTGGAATATGAAATGTTCCGACGTGAAGTTAGAGTCCACTGCGATGAGGACCCCTCCTCCACGTCGAGACAAACGGTCATTTCTAAATATTGTGTACCGATCTGCCAAAACTTCGGAACTAAGGATGTCCGGCTTTAACCAGGTTTCGGTTAACACAATAATATGGGACAAAAATGTGAAACTTTCAAGATAGAGAGTGCTGAGCTTAGTACGTAAGCCTATAGCATTCTGGTAAGTAATTAAAAAAGAGAGGAAACTAGTTTTTTTGGATGGGTGGAAGTAGAGCGGGAAGATGAGGATGGAGCACTGGTCTGACTGCCGGGGAGAGTTATGGGGGGGCCTATTCTTCTTCTTAGCCTTATACTCTTTCACAACCAAGTGCTCCGGCCAAAAATTGGCAGAACAGATGGTGCTGAAATGAGTTGGGGAGACGCTTATCTTGAAAGAAGCTATCTCCCTGGCATAAGCGAAATTAAACTTCTCCACCTTTAGGCCTTCGGCTTTTATTTTGCTTTGTATAAAAGCAGTTACATCATTAGATGTAAGATCAGGGGCAAGCCGAGAGACAAAAACTTGTCGCTTTGGTGGGACACCCACCAATGGTTTTGGCACCACAGGTGCGGTACCTGTGATGGCAATATCCGGCGGTCCCGGACGTTCAACAACTGGTGGGTTCGTAATCGATGGGATGGCTCTGGAGTTTGGTACGGACTCTACGGACACGGACGCTACAGTCGGCTGCATGTCCTCCGAGACGATGCATTCGGCTACCGAATCTGCATCACCAGCAGTGATCGTTGCCCTTGGGTAGCAAACGAAATCAACTGCTGCACTGGCGTAGTGGTCGGAGTTAGTTTTTCAGATGACGGCGGGCGTGAGGCAGTTGGCACTTGCAAGTCCCGTGGAGTGGACTTCTTGCGCCGCGGAGACTCAGCCAGCATCTGTAAACTGCTGAACTGAGTGTCCATGGCTAAGAGCCGATCGTATTGCTTTTAAAGCCCACGATCAGCTCCTTAAAGCCACTCCTCGTCTGTCTCATAAACGAGCGCATTTCGCTTTCTACCGCAAGCCGTTGCGTTGTGAGATGGCATCACCCACACGGCCAGAAATACCTGCACACTTTGCGTGCACTACGCTATCGCAAAGCCAGCAAGGTATTCTCGGCTGATCGTGAGTGATCTGCTTCTTGCAGGTTTTTTTGCACAGACCACTGAAAATTCCATATTAGTTTTTAATTTTTTTTTTTTTTCAATGACAAAAGAAAGATCAAAACAAATAGTTCTGATGGAAACAAGAATTACCTTTGAGATTGAGTTTTCAAAGCAGCATTGTTAAATGCATTTAAAACAAAACAAAAAAATACTGAGACATCTATAGTTCCATGCCTTTCATCTACTGCCAACCCTTTTGAAGCCTCGATTGTCAAAAGTCTAACTTATTCAGTTCAACCAAAAACCTTACACAATGCAGATCAGAATTATTCTGATTTTACTTACTATTTTTCGGGTGAGAGAAATAAAATAAATTAAATAATAAAAGTTAGCAGCACTTGACTCTAAACTTTCATTGTAGTACGCCCAGATCCGTGGGGACTTTGCTGAGGATGCCCTTAAGGCGCATAATTCGGTCCGAGAAGATCAAGGTTGCCCGGCCCTGAAATTGGACGAGGATCTCAGCAAAGAGTGCGAGGCATATGCCAAGACTCTGGGCGAGAAAGGGAAACTCGAGCCATCGTCCCTTGAAGATTATACAGAAAACTTGTGCGCATCTCCCGTCATGCCGATGCGTTGTTTACATAACTGGTATTCTGAAAGTGTGAAGTACGATTTTAAAGCACCGAAACTTAGTGAGGAAACGAAACATTTCACGGCCATGATCTGGAAGTCTTCTACCACATTGGGCATTGGCAAGTTTACAACGAAGTGAGTGAATCGATCATTAATATTTAGCAAACCCCTGACTCGACCCCTCCTTCACAGGGACAAAGAACATTATGTTGTGGCGCGGTACAAGCCAAAAGGCAATATAATGTCGGAATTAAAGGAAAATGTTCCCTTGCCCAAGAAGAATAAGTATGTACATATTTTACAAATTCAGTGAATGAAATCATATAATAATTTCGACTTAATTTAGGGATAGCCATGCGTATCGTCATTCTACGTCATTTGGTGTTGTTGCTGTTCTTATTCTAATTTCGGTTTTCGTTCAATAATTTTTGGATCCTCTCGTAATTGAGCGTCAAATTTTAAGTAATTGCATGTGATTCGATCCTTGCATAAAACATTCAAATCTCCGTTAAACACTAAGAGAAAACTGAGTTTTTCAATAGACTTTTGGCAACTCCTAAATCAGGAGTTTTTTTTTTCTTTAGCACGTTGATGTGCAATGACTGCACCATCAAGTGGCCCATGCGACACCAAGCCGAAGCCTGTTACGCGCGGATCCCCGGCAGATACGCAGCCCTCCTCCCGCGCAACCGACCGAGGGGCGCTGCCGCATGACGCGCGACACGAGTACCGAAACCGATCGCGAACATGCAGGAACAATAGGTGTTAGACTAATATTCGAGGAAAAATTAGGGCTAAACACAACGCTAAACATGCAACGTTACAAAAGAATATTACTGATTACGTGCAAGGTATGTTAGTATTAGTGATTTAAGTAGAGGAAGTGATTTGGTGGTGGATATTATATGGTAGATCGAATTATAATCCGAGAATAAGATCCGAAACGGTTCATGCAAGGAATAATTCGATCTACACAGTGGAAGGTACAAAGGAATAAAATTTCTAGAGGATCTAATAGGAATCGTGAAGTTTATGCGGCTCAACAAGTCAGGGCTGTCGATGTCACCCCTGATCAAGTTGTGCATGAAAATCACACCAAGCATTTTTCTACGATTAAGTAAGGATGGAAGGTCTATTAAGAGCAATCTGCAAGAGTAAGAAGGCAGTCTCACACCTTCATCCCAGTTGAGGCCACGCAGAGCAAAAAAGTAAAAAGTTTTTCTGGACTGATTCTATACGGTCTTGGTGTACTTTGTACTGAGGACACCATACACACGAGTCGTACTCTAAAATCGGACGAACAAGTGAAATATAGAGAGTCTTCGTTATATAGGGGTCGTCAAATTCCTTTGACCACCTCTTTATAAACCAAAGCACTCCCATGGCTTTATTTACCATGGTAGAAATATGTTCAGAAAATTTTAACTTGGGGTCTAGTTTAACACCAAGATCATCAACCAATGTAGTTCTCTCAAGAGAGCCACCGCAGAGGGTGTAAGGAGTCAACAAGGGGCTGGAGCGATGAAATGTCATTACTTTACATTTCGAGGCATTCAGGTGTAACATATTTGCACAACACCATGACTGAAAGTTATTGAGATCGGATTGCAAGCGAGAGTGAAATGAAATGTCCTTATACTGGACACAGAGTTTAACGTCATCCGCATACATGAGTACTCGAGAGTTTGTTAATACTGAAGGCAGGTCATTAATGAAGAATGTGAAAAGTAGGGGCCAAGATGGCTGCCCTGTGGTACTCAAGTAACCTGAACAAGTGAAGACAAGGAGTTTTTGAAGAGCACTCTTTGAGACCTAGAGCAAAGGTAGCTTGAAATCCATTTCAAAAGATTGGGCGGAAACCCTAAAATGTCAATGTTTTTTGTGCTAAAGGGAATGGTTTACAGAGTCGAATGCTTTACTGAAATCGGTGTAAATGACATCCGTCTGCATGTTACCATGGAAGCCTTTAATAATAAAGGAGGTAAACTCTAGTAAATTTGTAGTTGTTGATCGTCGCCTTATAAATCCGTGCTGAGCTGGAGATATAAGTGATTTGCAGAGATGTTGCAAGTGCGGGGTTAAAGTTTTCTCAAACATTTTTGGGATAGCGGATAACTTTGATATACCTCTGTAATTCATTGCGTCAGACTTACTACCTTTCTTATGGAGAGGAATAATAAACGATTCCTTCCAGATCGGAGGGAAACAGGAGGAGTTACGGGATAGGGTGAATAGTTTAAGCAGGGGTCCACAGAGAGCGTCGGCGCAGTACCTGAGTACACAGGCGGGGACTCCGTCAGGACCCGGTGAGAACACCGGCTTAACTAGTCGAAGATCCTGAAGCAGTGAGCTTTCATTTAACGTCCCAGATGCGGCTTCCCAGATCTAATCGGACAAAAATATGGGACACAAGAATCAAAGAGTGTGTCAAGTACATTATAGAAAATGTTTGTGCCTTTCATAACGTCAGTGCACAAGTACAGAGCGGACCAATCGAAATCCCTAATCAGGCTATTAAGCTTCGTAAACTCGGCCTTACGAAAGCAGGGGACACGTTTAGAAAGCTTATCTGATCGATCCAATACAGAAGGTCCAATATCGACCGATACTTCGAAAGTAGGATGGTAGGAGTCTTCAGGTATAGTGAGCGGAAGGGCTCGGGTTAACAACGCTATGGTCGGATCCGAGACGAAGCAGAGATCGAGCAATCGACCCAAGGAATTTTTCACATGGTTGACTTGAGACAGGGACAGGTCTAGCAAGCCGTCAATAAAGTCATGTCGTGATATGGGCACAAGGTTATTCGACTCGTTTACCGAAGACCAAACAGTGCCTGGCAAATTGAAATCCCCAGAACTATCATGTGGTCTTTATCTGATAGCGAGGAAGAAACAGTTTTTAAAGCGGACAGGTGCTGCTCGTATATAGAGATATCCGAAGACGGTGGAATGTACGAGCAGGTAATGAAAATAGAAAAGGCGGGAAGAATCAGTTTTATGCACAGGAATTCCAGGTCTTGTTGAACCTGGAATATGAAATGTTCCGACGTGAAGTTAGAGTCCACTGCGATGAGGACCCCTCCTCCACGTCGAGACAAACGGTCATTTCTAAATATTGTGTACCGATCTGCCAAAACTTCGGAACTAAGGATGTCCGGCTTTAACCAGGTTTCGGTTAACACAATAATATGGGACAAAAATGTGAAACTTTCAAGATAGAGAGTGCTGAGCTTAGTACGTAAGCCTATAGCATTCTGGTAAGTAATTAAAAGAGAGGAAACTAGTTTTTTTTGGATGGGTGGAAGTAGAGCGGGAAGATGAGGATGGAGCACTGGTCTGACTGCCGGGGAGAGTTATGGGGGCCTATTCTTCTTCTTAGCCTTATACTCTTTCACAACCAAGTGCTCCGGCCAAAAATTGGCAGAACAGATGGTGCTGAAATGAGTTGGGGAGACGCTTATCTTGAAAGAAGCTATCTCCCTGGCATAAGCGAAATTAAACTTCTCCACCTTTAGGCCTTCGGCTTTTATTTTGCTTTGTATAAAAGCAGTTACATCATTAGATGTAAGATCAGGGGGCAAACCGAGAGAAAAAACTTGTCGCTTTGGTGGGACACCCACCAATGGTTTTGGCACCACAGGTGCGGTACCTGTGATGGCAATATCCGGCGGTCCCGGACGTTCAACAACTGGTGGGTTCGTAATCGATGGGATGGCTCTGGAGTTTGGTACGGACTCTACGGACACGGACGCTACAGTCGGCTGCATGTCCTCCGAGACGATGCATTCGGCTACCGAATCTGCATCACCAGCAGTGATCGTTGCCCTTGGGTAGCAAACGAAATCAACTGCTGCACTGGCGTAGTGGTCGGAGTTAGTTTTTCAGATGACGGCGGGCGTGAGGCGGTTGGCACTTGCAAGTCCCGTGGAGTGGACTTCTTGCGCCGCGGAGACTCAGCCAGCAGCTGTAAACTGCTGAACTGAGTGTCCATGGCTAAGAGCCGATCGTATTGCTTTTCAAAGCCCACGATCAGCTCCTTAAAAGCCACTCCTCGTCTGTCTCATAAACGAGCGCATTTCGCTTTCTACCGCAAGCCGTTGCGTTGTGAGATGGCATCACCCCACGGCCAGAAATACCTGCACACTTTGCGTGCACTACGCTATCGCAAAGCCAGCAAGGTATTCTCGGCTGATCGTGAGTGATCTGCTTCTTGCAGGTTTTTTTGCACAGACCACTGAAAATTCCATATTAGTTTTTAATTTTTTTTTTTTCAATGACAAAAAGAAAGATCAAAACAAATAGTTCTGATGGAAACAAGAATTACCTTTGAGATTGAGTTTTCAAAGCAGCATTGTTAAATGCATTTAAAAACAAAACAAAAAATACTGAGACATCTATAGTTCCATGCCTTTCATCTACTGCCAACCCTTTTGAAGCCTCGATTGTCAAAAGTCTAACTTATTCAGTTCAACCCAAAACCTTACACAATGCAGATCAAAATTATTCTGATTTTACTTACTATTTTTGGGGTAAGAAAAATAAAATAAAATAAATGATACAAGTTAGCCGCACTTGACTCTAAACTTTAATTGTAGTACGCCCACATCCGTGGGGACTTTGCTGATGACGCCCTTGAGAGCCACAATAAGTTTCGAGGATATCACGGTTGCCCGGCCCTGAAATTGGACGAGAATCTCAGCAAAGAGTGCGAGGCATATGCCAAGACTCTGGGCGAGAAAGGGAAACTCGAGCCATCGTCCCTTGAAGATTATACAGAAAGCTTGTGCTCGACTAGCTTGCCGCCGATAGAATGTATAGACAACTGGTATTATGAGGGGCTCATGCACGATTTTAATGCACCAAGACTTAGTGAGGAAACGAAACATTTCACGGCCATGATCTGGAAGTCTTCTACCACATTGGGCATTGGCAAGTTTACAACGAAGTGAGTGAATCGATCATTAATATTTAGCAAACCCTGACTCGACCCCTCCTTCACAGGGGCGAAAAACATTACATTGTGGCGCGGTACAAGCCAAAAGGCAATATAATAGCGGAATTAAAGGAAAATGTTCCCTTGCCCAAGTATGTACATATTTTACAAATTCAGTGAATGAAATCATATAATAATTTCGACTTAATTTAGGGAAAGCCATGCGTATCGTCATTCTACGTCATTTGGTGTTGTTGCTGTTCTTATTCTAATTTCGGTTTTCGTTCAATAATTTTTGGATCCTCTCGTAATTGAGCGTCAAATTTCAAGTAAGCTGCTGTATATAATAAAAATTGCTTATCTTACGATTGGATTTTTCATGGGGTGGGGCGTATTTGAATACAGTCGAATCAAATTCAAATTTTCGCGGTCATTAATAATTAGACATTTACCATTCACATCGGACATTTAACATAAAGTGAGATGTTACTTATGTTATCTGACAATGGCTTGTCGCTATTAAACTGTAACGTTTTCATTCTGACACAAGCTGGCAGGCACGAAACATGAAATGGAACAATGCTGCGAATTATATAAATTCATAGATGTTGCTCTGATGATGTTGAGAACTTATGAGGCGAATTACGTAAAATTTTTCAAACAAAAATATGCCATGAAAAATAACAATCAGTTAATAAAGGAAAATATTCAAAATTGAATTCAAAATTTTTTTATTATTGACAAAATCTATAAAAATAATAATATGTGGACTAGGATGCCGATCAATAATTACTCGTTAGGAACTCATTTCTCACTACTCATTAGGAAATAGCATCAACGGAGGAACAACTTTTCTTTTTCGTCACCGTGAGAAGCGTTGCCCAAGGGCCGCATAGGACATTGACGAAATCGAGGTCTGTACCAACTCCATCTAAAGCTTGGAATGCGTCCAAAAAGTTCTGCTCACACAGTTGCTTGCCCAACTGACCGTGGATGCACCAGCCACTAGCCCATAGCCTCCCACACCGCCGAAGCAGCAAGGTGTGACGAGAGCCGGCAAATACTTTGAGAGGCTCACAGACATCGTCTTCATCCCCACTCTCTCTGTTGCAGCAGCAGCAGCAGTCGGGCAGATCGTGCAGCTGGGGTAGGGGATACACAGTGGGCTCTTTCAACAATCCACCGGGTTTCATGACGCGCACGCCCAGTTGACCGCTGCTGTTGAGGCCCCAAGTGTAGAGATCTCCGAATGCGGATATAGCCGCACTGTGCCATCCGCCGGCAGCAATGCTAGTTATCTGCAATTAACGCTCGAGTGTGACAAATTGAGATAAGATACGAGTGCAAAAACTTACTTTAATCCCCGCTAGCGACTCTATTAATTGGGGCGTCTCCTTCACACTTAACGCCACTTGTCCCAACTGTCCGCGACTTTGCAAAAGTAAAAAAAAAACTGTCAAAAAAATAAAGAAAATGACTCATTCATGGGAATACTCACAGTCCATTTCCCCAGGTATACACGTCGCCGTTGCCATTGAGAAGCAGAGCATGCTCATGTCCACATTCCAGCTGTTGCACTCGCCACTGGCGATTGGAAAACTGATGCAGGAAGCTGGGAATGGAGTATACCGCATTGTCAGCGCCAACAGCCACGTTGATGTTCGTTCCGCAGGCAATGTGCTCGATAGTGGAGCTGGAGCCTGCAGCCTTGGCCGTCCCGAAAATAGTCCGCTTCGTTGCCGTACATGGTCGGGGGGGAATTTCCAGTCTAATCGCTTGCAGTGTTGCCTCCAATTTGGGCTGTATTTTGTACAGTTCGCCAGTGTGCAGCAGCACCAGGCAGTGTGAGTCGCCAGCGGCCAAGGCTTTTATCTCTCCAGGCGCTTCCACATCCACGCACTCGCCTGGCTCCGCTTCGAGCAGTCCCCGCAGTCGCAACTTCCGGCCCAGGGCATAGGCGGTGTAACGCCAAGCCAACGCGATCGTGCACTGGTTCTTGTTCGCTTTGTTGTTATTGCTGCCGCCGTCGTGCGCATTTATTTCTATAATGAAAGGATTGCTTAGTATACATTTCAATTGGGTGAGAGAGCGCGCGTGGCGGCGGCATTGTTGCCAGTTACAAACCACTAAAGCCTGCACACACTGAGCTGTCGCTGCCACTGCCCCTGGCAGCGCAGTCGTCGTGGGGGCCGTTTACAAATTCATGCTGGCCAAATGCGTTGAAGCCCGTAAATAGTAACTGTCGCATCTTCTTCCGTTTCGGACGGCTCCACACACGACTCGACCAGACTGAGACTCAGGCCCAGGCCCAGGCCCAAACTCAGACCCAGATATCGGGCAACCGGGCGGTTGCGTAGCGACGCTTTTGGTTCGCTCTCGCTGCTGGCTGTTGTTGTTGGTTGGTGGAGCGTTGAGAGAATTGCTTAGCAGTTGGTGCCTGGCGTTGAACCTGAAATGTTGTGTTTGGTGGTGGTTTTTTTCTATCAGTTTTCCTCCTAATCCAAAAGACACGTTCAGGAGTGGAGCGCCCGCACCGCCGCCGCCTTATCGTAGAAAATCTCCGGGACAGATAGTGACGAGCTGTTGCCGCCTTCAGATCGAACAAGATGGTATGTAGGTTATGCCTCACTTCATGGACACTCTCGTGGCGTAATGGCCAATTACAATTTGTTATTAAGTAATTTTTTCCTGAAATCTAATTTTGTTTGTTGTCGCGATCGTTGCCATGGATACAAATACACTCGTGAAAGCGGCGTTGCCCAACACTGGTCGTGCGGTGCTTTTTCCAGCACTGCTCAGTGCTTTTGGCGCCTAATGCACAATTCAAAAATCAAACTGACAGCGAATAATATTTGAATACCTTAGGGTCTGCTGTCGCTGCTGCGCAAACTACGACCCAATCCGGAAAAGGAGGCACGTATTCTGCTTCTTGGCCTGGACAATGCGGGCAAGACGACGATACTGAAGCAACTGGCGTCGGAGGATATAACAACGGTTCGTATGAAAAAGAAACAGAAGCGTTTCTGTTTTTCCCCAAAAATAAGGAGTGAACCCCTGCAGGTAACGCCCACGGCCGGATTTAACATCAAGTCCGTGGCAGCCGATGGCTTCAAGCTCAATGTATGGGACATTGGCGGCCAGTGGAAGATACGGCCCTATTGGAAGAACTACTTTGCCAATACCGATGTTCTGGTGAGTCTATCCCAACACAATATCCATGTACTTCCTCTCAAATACTCCACCTTGGACAGATCTACGTAATTGACTGCACGGATCGGG
The DNA here is from genome assembly GCA_009664405.1 of Drosophila bifasciata. Classification (NCBI taxonomy): domain Eukaryota; kingdom Metazoa; phylum Arthropoda; class Insecta; order Diptera; family Drosophilidae; genus Drosophila; species Drosophila bifasciata. The sequence continues at coordinate 11,807,911 of CM019044.1, forward strand.
CCCGTTTACAGGAGGCGGGCAGCGAACTGTTTGAACTGCTGATGGACAATCGCCTCAAGCAGGTGCCTCTGCTGGTGTTTGCCAACAAGCAGGATATGCCCAATGCCATGACTGCCTCCGAAGTGGCCGAGAAGATGAGCTTGGTGCAGCTGCAGAACCGCACCTGGGAGATCAAGCCCTGCACAGCTGTCAATGCCACGGGCCTGAAGGAGGGCATGGACTGGGTGTGCCAGAACATGAAGAAGTAATCTAAGCAATCCTTTACTACTACTATATACGTTGTTGTGTGTGCTACTCGTGTACTACATTAAGGTTCGACTCATAAATATATGTACATCTGATAACTATAGAAACATAGTAGAAATTCAGTTTTACTTCCGCTGGGAATAGAACCTTCACTTAAATATAATTAAATACAATAAGTACGCGATGTGCTTTACGCTCATCCGTAAGCTACGGCCCTCGAGTGCGAGGGAACCCTGTCTGCTTGTCCTGGGTCTGGACAATGCTGGCAAATCCTCACTGACAGCCTGCCTGGCAGACCAGCTGTGTCCCGGTGTAAGAGTGTATCTTAGTAGTAAGACAAAACGAACCGAATCGAACCTTAACCTGCTTACAGTACGTGACTGCGTCTGTGGGTGCCACTGAGTTGCACGTTAAGCTCAAGAGCACCAAAATACAGATGTACGATCTGAGCGGGCGACTTAAAGACCGAAATCTATGGACCAACTACTACCAGAATGTTGGCGCCTTGGTAAGCCGCCTACTCATGAGTGCATTGATCTACCATCTAAATGGAGAGAGTTCCATTCGCAGATCTTTGTCATTGACAGCAAGGATACGGCTCGTCTGAGCGAGGCACGTTGCGTGCTCTGCGATGTGCTGCTGGACGAGCGACTGCAGCAGGTGCCACTGCTGATTGTGGCCAACAAACAGGAGGCATTGGGTGCCCTGTCCAGCCGCTCTGTGGTCGATCTGATGGGTCTGAGCCGCTTGGTGGGACGCGAGTGGAATATACTCGAGTGTTCGGTGACCACAGGCAGCGGCATTCCGGTGGGTTATGGGTATTCATTATCGAATTTAAATTAACTTAAAGTCTTGTAGGATATCATTGGATGGATTGGCAAGAACATACGAAAGTAATCGATCGATCGATCGGGTGTACATAATTTCTGTTATTCTGTTCTAAATTTTAAATGTATATTAACAAATCGCATATATACGAGTATAATAAGTTGCTAATCGATCGTAGAGACTGACAAAGTCGCCGCCACCCCACACTTCACCTTAGCTTGCTCCAAGGCCAGTGAACTTTCTTATCAAAAGAAAAGTTTGTGCTTTGTGAGGGAAAACTAGCGGACAGGCAGATTGGCACAGTTTGTAGGGCTAATGCTGATGCTGATGCCTGAGGCCCTTCTCAATTGGAAATGTAGGTTCAGTCGTCAGCGATTTTCATGCTGATAAGAGCTATAAAATGAGCAACTCGATTGGTATTGGAATCAAACAGTTTCATTCGTTCGTTCATCACAATGCGCTTTCTGCTTTTCTTAGTACTCGCCATGGTCCTGGCATTGGTCCAGGCACGGACGCTGCGCGAATCGAGGGAGACGTGGGAGTCCCGGGAGTCTCAGGAGACGAGCCCCAGCTGGTCCCACAGACACTCCTCGGTGTGGCCCTGCGATGTGGCCGATCATCCCCAGGCCTATGTGCTGATGCACAAGGTGGAGAAGCGGTTGGAACGCATCGAGAGCGCCTCAATCAGGAACCGAATTGTGGAGTACGTGACGGATCAGCTGCGCCAGTGCAAGTCGCACAACCAGATGGATGAGCACTGCGTGAAGCGGTCCATTGGCTATGCCATGTCCTTCATCAGCCACCAGAAAGAGCAGGCAAAACATTTGTAAAAGTCAGAATATATATGGCGTGTAATAAGTAAAAAATAAATAAATGCAACCATGAAAATTATTGAACAACAACTTAATTGAACTTGAAAACTACCAAAAGCTGGATGGAGCTTCTGCCACCTCATTCTGTTGCAGCTGCGGCGAGGATGTGGATTTTTCGAATTTCATTAGCTCGGCCTCCATTCGCTCCTTCTCGATGCGGGCAAACTTGCTGCCCAGATAGAGCTGCTCCTTGTAGCGATTCTTGCGCTTCTCGTCCATGCTGTAGCGCCTGAGCAGATCCCGCCTGTCCACAATGGACATGGTGATGTCCTGGCAATCGCGCGACGGCTGGCAGAAGGTCCACGAACCAAAAATGGTATCCACGCAGCCGCATGTGCGACAGTAGCCCACAAAATTGCCCACCAGATTGGATTTGACCTTGCGGAATGCCAGCGAGACGGGTCCCCCCAGCACGCTCAGCGCATGCCCCGAGAAATCCCAGTCGGTGAGATTCTCGATGAGCACATGGGCCCGTGGTGGCACCGTCTCCTGCACACTGATATTGAGCGTCAGGCCGGCGTGCAAAAGTTCCTCCTTCTTGGTCTCCGACTTGTCCTTTAGCTGGGATTGGTTAATCTTCACGCACTGTCGCCGCGACTTGTCCCCCTTGGGATTGTAACAATTTGGCTTCTTCTCGCCCTCGCGCAGCTTGTCCTTTTTGGGAGCTCGAATATTGATGCGCACGCCCAGCACCAGGGACTCCCAAGAACCATTTATGTCGCATGGTGCACCTATGGAAAAAGGGGAAAGAACCGTATTGAATGATCATGGGATCGATTGCCCTTACCATCTGCTGGATCGGCAAAACAGCAGGGCAGGTCTTGCTGTTCCTTTTCATCGGCGGATGTCTCGTTGTTGCATTTGTTCTCCTGCATTTTCTCCAAGCGCTGCAGAATCTTGTCCAGCATTGGTGCCAGGTTGGATGGATCCTTGGCCAATGGCAGTGGCTCCTCTGTGCGCGTCTCTGGTTTCGATGACACATTTTTCGCTGGCTCCATTGAGGGCTGGTCCTGTGGCGGTGACTCCTGGTTGGGCGGATCTTGTATAATCCTCTCCTGGTGCTGTTGCGGCTTTTGGGGCACCAGCTGCGAGGCTTTCCTGAACGTATTTACTGGCACACCCACAACCGGTCCACTGCCCATTTGGTTTCCTGTTTATAGAGAGCATCAATCATAAGCTAAAGCCTTTCAAGAACTACAATCACTTACCCAAGTGCCCCTGCGCGGGTGCATATCCTGTGGGCATGCGAGCAACAGCAGCGATAGGATTGGGTGGATTGGGTGCAGTGACAGGAGCTGTGGCTGGACGCACATTCGATCCGACCAGCCGCTGGGCCAACTCCAGGGGCGACATATTCATTTGACTGGCCACATTGTCAATCACATTGCCCCCGATCTGCGGCACGGAGCCCATGCCACCAGCCGCCTGATTAATCAGTGCTTCGGGAAAGGGCACTGGCGCACCGGGCGCTATTAGCGGAAAGAGATTATTGGGCGCCTCCCGCTTGGACATTGCACGGGCGAATGCCGCGCCCTTGTCCATCACCTCCCGCCACCAGTCCTGCTTGCACTGCAGACTCTGCCTGAGGCTCTGCATCTGCCGCTGGTACTCATCGTAGAGGTTGTAGAACGACGACTGCTTGATCGCCTTCAAGCCATTTATAATTAGCTTGGGATCCAGAGCAGGCATCAGCCCTTCCTCCGCTGGGGCAGGATGTGTTTTCATCTTCACTTTGGAGCCACGCTCATCGCTCTCCAGGGATTTGAGTCTCTTTTTATCGCCGTGCAGTCGCGTTTTCTTTGCGCTGTCCGCTTTCAGATGGTGGGGTTCCGGGCTGAGGCCCGGCTTGATCAGTGGCACCTCGTTCCAGATGAGTTGACGGTTCTTGGACTTGGGCAGGTAGTAGGGCTTGAGGCCGCCGTTCAGCTGATTCTCCTTGCTCGTCTTGAGGAACGTCTCCAGGGCTTTCTTGTAATTGGTTTCCGGTGCTAGAACTTTCGGCTTGAAATGTTTTTTGGCCTGTCCTTGCCGCCGATCAGTTGCCAGACATTGACTCATCCTCGGTCCATTCGATCTTCGAAGGGATTCCGCTTCACAGGTCGCGGTGGACTGACGTGGATGCTTCTGATCACCGAGCACTTGGGTGAATATCTGCAGGTAATCGTCATACAGCCCCCCCAGCTGGTCAATGGGTCGTCTCTTCTTCAAGTCCCTCAGGATGTGCTTGAAAGTAGTCGCCGCCCGCTGCGGATCCACGTCATCGAGCAGCTCATTGAGACTCTGCTCATCTCTGCCATGCAGAGAGCTGTTACCGCTCAGTGCCAGCTCTGGCTTCATGCCATCACTGATCCTTGTGGCCAGTTCACTTACCATATCTCCCTCCTCCAGCCGATCAAGAACATCCAATAATCCCGTCAATGCACTGAGCCCAAACGAGCCAGACTTGGTTAGGGTTTCCCTCAGTAATTTCGATGGTTGCTTTGACTGCTGCAAGGCTTTGGATCGGCTCTCGCTGCATATGCGACTTGGCTTGTACTTCCGCTGTTCTCCTCCCACATCCGCTTCCTTTGCTGTTAAGTTGCTGGCTGAGTTTTCATGGTTCATTTTCAGTATTAACATGCCACTGATGGGCGGTCTCTTGCCATCGGCTGCTTCTTCCCTTTCTTCCTTGGAAATGCGATCAGAGAGTTGCCCTGACTGCTCATCCATGGCGGCGTATTCGATGGGTGGATGTGCCGCGGTTGCCTGTACCTTTTCTTCACTTAGCGACTCAGCTACAGCCTCTGCTTCGTGCCTCAGCCTATCCCGATAGGCATCGTAGAGTAGCTGGGCGTGCAGCCGCCTACCTCCACCATCGCCCTGCATTCTCCTCCATGTGGCAGTCTCCTGCCGATGATGTTCATCCTTCATCTTCTCTTTGGGCACTCGGCTGCTCGCTGCAGCGATGATTGTTGACGGCAGGAGCAGTGGCAGCAGGAAGCAACAGATGATAACAGCGCGGGCTAAATGCTGATGGTCATTCCATGTAGACATCTCATGTTCTTTTCACAAATTTACGTAAATCGGTTAGCCAGCCCGTCATCCGCCGAGCAGCACTTGAGAATTGTCAGTTTCCGTTTCCCAGTACGCTTTAATATTATTATTTTCAATATTTTTGTATCATATATTCAGGTCCTTGAAATCTGACATATTAACAAAATAAAAACGGAAAACTTTGGGCTGCTTAGATGTGATTTTTACTTATATATTCGTTGGCCCCTTCCCTCATGTTAAACAGCAATTTTATATTCATACAAAAATAATTATTTCGCCTTCCCTTAGAAAAAATAAAACAATTTCAATTTAGTAACCGATCTCTCTGATCTCTGTTCCGGTGCCGTCACATGAAAAGAACATAAGCCAAGCCAAGCCATCGAGTTTTAGGCGGGCAATTGGGTGTCCTTAGTGGCCTCCGACTGAGACGCTTGGAGAGCGGCTTCGGGTTTGGCTTTGGGCTTGGCTTCGGGCTTGGCTTCGGCCTTGGGCTGGGGCTTGGGCTGCGGCTTGCCTATTCTCTTGACGTCATCACTGATCTCCATGTAGGGATAGTACACATTGACATGTGGCTTGTAGGACTCCTTGATCACCTGCGGCGATGTCCAACGCAAGAGGGCGTGAGGACTGCCCAGTTTGTCGCTAGTTCCGGTCATGTGGCCGGCGCCAAAGGCTGCTTGGCCACCATGGCGCCAGTGGACTTGTCGTTGACATTCAGATTGGCCACATTAAACTTGAAGACTCTGTAGGCCTCGTCGATGAAATCAGCGTCGCTGGCAAAGATGGAGCCGATGAGGCCGTGATTGATCTCCGCCACCTTGGCCATGGTCGGGGCCAGCTGATCGTCCGCATAGACATGAACGCAGAGAATAGGCCCCAGCAGTTCCTTGCTGCAGATTTGATCGTTCAGATCGTACACCTGCACAATCGTGGGATCCACATAGTAGCCCTGCCGCTTGCTGCACGTACCACCGGTGAGCAGTGAGCAGCTGGGATTCTGGCCAATGTAGCGCAGCCACATATAGATGCGATTGTAGGCCCGCCTGTTGATCAGCGCCGAGTAGAAGCAGTCGCAGTAGGTGGCTTTGCTCACAAAGAGCTCGGAGCTGATGGCCAGCAGCGGCTTCTTGATTTGCGACTCCCACAGGGACTGGGGCACGTACAGCATCGAGCAGGAGGAGCAATTCTGGCCCGCATACTCGAAGGCCGCTCGGATGGTGCACGCCACCGAGGTCTCTGGATCGGCAGACGAGTGCACAAAGTGAAAGTTCTTGCCACCAGAGTCCCCCACCAGCCGTGGATAGTTCTGGTACACGTCGATGTTGTTGGCCACCAGCTGCCAGAGCACCTTCAGCACCGCCGCGGTGCCCGTAAAGTGAATCCCGGCCAGCTTGGAATGCTGCGTGATTGACGTGGCAAAGGTCGTCTCCTCGGAGGGTATAAAGTTGACCACACCATCGGGCAGTCCAGCGTCGCGCATGGCCTGGAACACGAACCAGTTGGACAGAATGGCCGAGTCCGAGGGCTTCCACATCACCGCGTTGCCCATCAGGGCCGGCGTGAAGGCCAAATTGGCCGCAATGCTGGTGTAATTGAAGGGACTGATGGCAGCCACGAATCCCGTCAGGCCCCGCAGCCGCATGTAGTTGCGTTGGGTGTCGGGACAGTCGTTGATGGGTTCGTAGTTGGCCACGTCGCGCAGGAAGACGGGACTGATGCGCATAAAGTCCACCAGCTCGGCCACATCCATCTCCGCCTGCCGCAGGTTCTTCCCCTGGCCGAGCATTGTGGCAGCGACAATATCGAAGCGGTATTTGGTGGCAATCATTTCAGCCGCCCTCTTCCAGATGTACATCCGCTCACTTAACTGTGTCCTGTCCCATCTCTCCTGGGCCTCCACAGTCTTCTCGATGGCCATTTCCAGCATACCGCGAGTTGCGTGGCCATAACGAGCTATTGGCCTGTTGATGTTGTACGGCAAGATCTGTTGCAGCTCGTCACGAACCTTATGCTCCTCGCCATCGATCACGATGGGCACGTGCTTGACTATGGACAGAATTTTTTGCAGCGATGACTCGAGTTCCTTGCGCTCGTTTGATCCATCCTCGTACGTCAACAGCTTCTCGTTGGCAATGGGCAGCTGTTCGAAGTGTTCCACCAGCGGAGCACGGCGGGATTTGCATCTATTGCTGAAATGAGCCAGCACGCTAAGAAGAAAAATAGATTAAACTGTGAGATAAAACATTAAATTATACAATTTTAAATTTCCCTCGCGACTATGAGGAATATGAACAGTTCCTGTTTCTTTGGTATATTGTTTGATTTTTGGTATATTTCTGAGGGTCACACTAAATCTCGACTCATATTTTCGTTGCATAATGAGCTCCAATTGGATTTTAACTATAAATAACAATTTAAATAGCGTTTGCCAACTATTAGGCAAATTCCAATAGGTGGTTCGGTGGTTATTTTGGAGTACACAATGCATCTTACCCGCGTTTTATTAAAGCCCCGTGCCTCGGAAGTGCTGACTGCATACTTGAAGCAATGCAAAGAGCCGCCCTGGACATCATATTTTGTCAAGGTAGGAAGGGAATTGCAAGCGCAAAAACAATCCTTGGGGCAGTCAGTAATGATGCACTGTAATTTCAGTTCAGGGATGTCACCAACGATCAGCGTGGAATGTCGCACTTTAATTGGACTCTGGACACGGGCACCAACTACCACATCCTGAGAACCGGCTGCTATCCTTATATGAAGTACCACTGCAGCAAGCGCGAGGTGCAGGATCTGTCGCTCGAAGACAAATTCTTTCGTGTGCTGAAAGTGATCAATCTGGGTGAGTGGGGTCTGGCCGGCTCTATATACATATGATGGACAGACAATCGTTAACCCAACCGTCTCGCAGGCTTACCTATGCTCTTCTATGGACTGGCTGCCATTCGCTTAATTAGCCACACAGAGATCGTGCATGTCAGCGAGACGGTAAAGGTGCCAATATATTTTCTGTATGCCGAGGATAAGGGGGCTCGATTTTAATTTTGATTCGTCAGGGCATCCAAAGGGGAAATGTAAACATTTTACAACTGGGCTGCTTGGGGCAGCAGCAAACCGTTTACTTTGTATCATACAAATAACAAAACAAAACACAACAAAGAAAGAATATTAGTTTCTGCAGTCGGGCGGATGATTCTCGCAGGTCTCGTCGTAGTTGTCCAGGAGCAGTGCGTTCAGAGACGCCTCAAACTGGGTGAGTGAGCAGGGCACATCGCAGTTGGGTATGCTCAGCTCCTTGGGGAACTTATCGTCGCTGTTGTAATAGTAAACCAGCTGCACCAAACAAAATATATAAACCAATAAACACAAAAAGTATTTGCAACCACAAACCTTCACTTCGAAGTCGCCATCACTAAAGAATTTGCTGTGATGCAGCTCAAAGGCCAAGGCGGATGCATATTCCGGCAGCTTGGCCGTCTGGTCCAGAATGCCTAGCGAGTTCATCACATTAACCAGGGTGACATCGTGCCCGGCATATAGGAATATCTTTCGATCCGGACTCAAGTTCTTCTTGCGTTTGTTTTGCATTTTGTTGAGTATTTCAGTGAGGAAGGCACCGCCCTTGATGCGCTTCATCAGATTGGACTCCGTGAACAATGCATAGCTGCGCTCGGCCAGCGGTCGTATCTCCTCTGGATATATGTTCTCTGTCCAATCGGGTAGCACAAGACCGGCCTCCTCCTCCGTCTTCAGTGTACCATACAGCAGCTCCACATCCAACACATTCGAAATGTTCTGCAAGTTGAGATAATCAATTATACAGGATCTATAGGGCGTGGGTTGTGATCCAGTCGCACTTTGCCTGTGTTCTTTGTGAGCAGCTTGTACAGTTCCTTGTTGTCCTCGTTCAGTTTCTGCAGCTCTGGCGTTGGAGACTTATACAACTTTTGCAATATAGTGTCATATTTAAGGCAGGGTTTCTTCTGGGCCAGCAGCTGCAATGGGAAGATGGAATGTGTGAGTTTCACATAGAGTAGATAATGGGATGGGGAACTTACAATGTCATCGTTGCGCGATAGTGTATTTACAGCCACCGGTTGCCAGGGTATGGGCAGCACATTATTGTTCTCCAGCGGTGGCATGAAACCGGCCAAAACGCTTTGGGCGCTCATCTAAAAGATAACGGCCAACTGATTAGGTTTACCGCATCTGATGGTTACCTTTCTTGACGCACCACACAGCGTTCCGCGGCAGAGCTGAGCACGTGCACCTGCTGCTGTGTGTAGAGGCTGTTCGACGGCAACAGGCGATAGTAGCGCATCCGCAGATTCTTTCCCAAATTGTACGCCTGCAGGCTGCCCCTCTGTGGAGATAGATTGGTCTAAGTTGAGCGAGGGGGGTCTTGCACCTCTAATCCCGCACTGACTTACCGGTGTGAGGGCGCCAATGCCACCCTGCCAGTCGTGTGCTGCATGTGGATCGTGCGGATAGAATCCACTCGGATTCTTAGCACCATGACGAAACAGCTGTCCAAAGAGAGCCAAAGAGAGCCCCAGAGAGAGAGAGAGCATTGTTAGCATTTAAGTCAAAGTTGTTTAGCGGCTGAAGCAACTCACAATGGAGATCATGCGTAGATTTCGCAAGCCCTGCTCGTCGTTGCTGTCCCCAAACACAAAGTATGCCATCATCACAAAGCACAGGGCGCTGCCCAGCACAATGACCGAGATTTTGGTGCCCCGTCGCGATTTGCAGTCAAGTTGCACCATGATTAGTTCGATATGCTGCTCCTGCTGCAGTCGCTCGGCATACGGCCTATACGTATCTTTCAGATTTGCAGCCTAAAAATAGTTTTTATTTTGTTTATTTAATACACGTCGAGTGTTTTTGCAGCACAGCCACTCTAACAAAATAAACAAACAGCGTGGCCTACCCCTACACGTCCGACAGCAACAAAAGACCCAAAGCAACTGAGCAGCTGACAGCAGTGTTGCCATATTAGCTTATTTTAAGCTAGATTTAGCTTATTTTAAAATCAAACAGCTTACAAAATAGTTGAAATGCTTATAGCTTGAAATCTAGCTTATTTTAAATTTCATTTCGCTTATTTCCGCTTAAAAAAATTAGACCAAAACGAGTAAAAAATAACCTTATAAATTGGGAAAAAAAAGGAACAGACTATTGAGTTTTGGTCTGAAGTTTTTTAAAATACAGGGATGCTGGCTAAAACAAAGTTTTTGAGCAACTAGCGTTATTTGCTCTGCATATTTTATCATTGCCATGGTCAAACGCTGCTGTTGAGAGAGTATTCAGCCAAATGAATATTGTAAAAACCAATTTGCGCAATAAAATGGGCTTAAAAAAGTTTGAACGCAATATTAAGCATTTGGTTGGTTTTAAAATGTTTAATAATTTAATATTTACTATGTATATTCTTTTGAATTTTATAGATATGGCCTACGACGTCATGGCAAATGTTGCCATGATTATAAACTTCCCAACAAATACCTAGCATTAGTAAAATCCTCCGCCAAATACACGGAATCAATGATGAAGTTGATGAAATCATTTCTTTGCTATAATATGTAAATACAAATAAAATTCTAAAAGCATTTATTTTGATGTTTTTATGATTTGCATATTTTTAAGTTTTTTTATTTTTAGCTTATTCTAGCTTTTTTTTTCTTTCAATCTAGCTTATGGTGTCTTCCAAGTTCTGGCATCACTGGCTGACAGCAGCAGGCAGAGAGCAAACCAAAGAGAGAAAGACACAGAGAGAGAGAGGGCCCCAGCAGAGCTGAGAGAATGGGGGGCCTGCCGCTACGACCGACATGTGCGAATAATTAAATTAGCTGCTTAAAAGCCATTGAGATCAGCCGAGTGGACGCCGACTAGCTGATGCCCTGCCATAGACTTGCAATACATTTTGTGTAGAAATGTATATTGCATGATTTTTAAATTGCAACTATAAATATGTATAAGACAATTCCTTGCCAGGGTACAACGTACGTCTGTACATAACATTATACAAGCAAAGGTTCGATTTTGTCATCGTCTTGTTCAGCGAGTGCCCATCGAAAGGGTGTCTGCTGCTTTGGCTGACTCGTCCTCTTTGCGCTCATCCTGATCGTCCTCCGAGGATGTGGGCTCCTCCACGAGGTAGCCCTCCTCTGCCTGGTAGACTCTCTTGCGTTTGTCAGGCACTTGCCCAGCTGCTGGCTCCTGCTGTTCCGCTTCCTCTTGTACGGATAGGCTAACGCGCTGCGTTGAGTCTTCTTCTGGCTGCAGTTCTGTGGGGTTATCCGCCTCCTCCTCCTCCTCCTCTTCCTCGGACATGGACAACAAGCGGTAATAACGAATCTGCTCCACTGGCTGCTCTTCGCTGTAGCCATAGACCGCCTGGGAATAGGCTGGCACTGGCACAGGTACAGGCTGTTGAACCGGATTGAGAACCGCATAGATGAGGCCGCTGCTCAGATTTTGCGGTGTGGGAAAGGCCATGTGGGACTGAAGATCCGACAGATAGTTGATCACACCGAGGGGAGTAGCCACATAGGTGGCCGTGCTGTTGTCCGGCCCCAGCCAGGACACCGCATCGTAGTTGGGCAGATAGGCGCTAACCGCTGGTGTGGCGGTTGTGGCCATTGGATACGAATATGTACCCGGCAACAGGTAGTAGTCCTGGTAGTGCTGGTAGTTCAAACCCGACATGGTTTCTAATGAATATATTTGTTCTTCTTGCAATTGCAGAGTGGCTTCCCCCGATCTGAGGGGAGAACGGCATGAGAATTATATTGTGGATTCAGCAGGCCACACTCACGTTTTGTGGCAAAAAGAAAATCGAATGACACAGAGGATGATCGCTGAAGGATCAATCAATGTGCAGTGCAACTCTTCTCTTGGTCGTTTCGCCGAAACGGTGAGACGAGACAAATTTTGAATTTCATACGAAAAGAATTTTAGTTTTAATTTTGAACTGTGTAATATTCTTTAGTTAACATTCGAACATAACCATCGCTCAGCACAAAAAATACTACAAGGAACTAAACTATCATAAATGAAGCATGAATCCCAGGCGATCTGGATAAACTCCAAAACTTCACGTAAGTTAAACAAAAAAAACACTTAAATTACACATTTAATCTAGAAATCTTATCGTAGATCTATTGACAGTCTTCACTCGTAATTGTAATCGTAATAAGCGTATAGCAGCTTGCCCCGGGGTCAGTAGTCGCGTAGTATTTCCGTTCAGTTGCCACCGAGTACACAGCGCTCCGTGTCGAGCTCCTCGTTCGAGTTCATGCGCTGGCAGTCACCGTGCCCAGAGCAGCGCTTGTACACCAGATAACTGCACCAGACGGTCAGGGGCAGCAGCGCCAGGCCCAGAGGCATGAGGAAGAGCAGCAGAAACTCACGCGGATCACTGCCAGCGACACCTTCATCGCCGTTGTCATAGTCGTTCCAGTACTCCTCATCCAGCTCCTCAGCTGGCAGCACGTCCAGAAAGGCCTCGCGGATCTTGTGACCGCGATAGCTGATGGCCGCGCAGGCGTAGTGGCCGGCATCCCGCAGTCGCACGCCGTCAAGTATCAGCTTGCTGAGATAGATCTGCGGTCCGATCAGCATCTCCGAGGCCGTGGACAGCGGCTCATAGGTGCGTCCATTGTAGCGAACGATGTGGGCACTGAAATTGGAGGCAGGCGGCGTGGAGGGACCCTCACCAGCTGGCAGAGAGCCCACGTAGGTGTGCCGCCTAAACCACTTGATTGTCGGATGCTCCTCGCTGTGCACCCTACACTGGAACACCACCCGACTGCCCAGAGCGGCGGTCTTGTTGCTGGGATACGAGTCCATGAACTCGGGAGCAGCCAGTGAACTATCTAGCGGATGGAGAGAGTCGAACCTTAGTGGGCTGTAACTGTAGAAGGACAAGATGAGGGCTTACTTTTTACATCCAGCTGGTAGGTGCGCACCAGCTGCACGTCCACCGACTGCGTCTCGTCCCAGACATGCGGATTGATGCTGCACTTGTAGAGGCCCGAATAGCGATCTGTTACGTTCCGCAGCCAGAGCTCCGGCCGGCACAGACTTGGCTCGCAGGGCAGGGCTGTCCACTCATCGGCCGCCTCGGGCTGATAGCAATTGTTGTCGCTGCATTGCTGCGAGGATAGAGGATTGTGGTGGAATAAAGAATCAATAAATACAGAAATCTGTGGAGATTACCTTAAAGTACCAATGTATCTGGATGTCGGCCAGCTTGCTCTCGTCCAGCAGACCCTTCAGATTGCACTGCAGCTTCACATCGTATCCGGCACGCTGCTGTATCAGCTCTGTGTTCTCTGCACCGGCGAATGAAAGAAGCAAAAAAAGGAGGGAAAAACAGTCCAATCAATTCAATGCCAAAATGTTTGTTTACCAATTTGACAGCAATTGATAGGCGAAACAGCGGTATCTTATCAATTGCTGTTCCCTCTCCCAAAAAAAAAAAAAAAAACAATACGATTAATAATTCAAGCATTTTTGTGGAATGTAAACGGAAACGTGCAATTCAAATGAGTTGATTCAGTGGATTCAGTTTACTTTTATTGCTTTGGTAATCCTAATGGGTACAGTACAGTATGTACCAACTGCTGTAAAAAAATCTAGAGAACTATTTTGTTTCTACTAAGAATAAAGGTAGCAGAATATTATTTTTCTCTGTAATTTTAAATGATATCCAGCTTTCACTTTGTTTAGCTAAAAAATGTGAGCCATTTGTCGAATCATGTTACTTATATGAACAGCTCAAAAATCTAGTTATAAATATAGGCCTATAGGCCTATAGTTGGTGATCCCCTTTCTAAACATATTTGATGAATAACTTACAAATCGATCTAGAAATAAGTCTACCTACAATGATATCTACAATAGGTTAACAAAATGGTTAATCATGGGAGAGTTAACTTACCTGTGTAGTCCACAAAGTAACCATGAGCTTGTTGCAAGCCACAGCTGTAAAGTAGTATCAAAAGCCAAATGTGGCTAGAACACAGATAGTATCTCTGTCTAATCATCGTATCCATTTCCATTTAGCATTTACCATTGCTGAGACATTGCCATCCACTTGTTGTTGTTGTTACTTTGACCTATGTACATACATACATATGTACATATGTATCAGATGCATTGATTAGTTAGTTGTGTAGCCTCTTCTGTAATAAGAGAATATTTATTTCAATTCCACTTTGCTTTTGCCCAGAGTGATCGATTTTCATTTAATTTCTCAGCAAACACTCGACGCTTCCCAACAAAAAATTTTTATTTATTTATTTATTTGAGCCCCGTCGTGGCTGCATTTTCCACTACTGGCTCGAACATATTTTTCACACATTTTATTGTGCGCTGCGCTGTCGGCAGGCGATGAGTGTAAAAATTTACTTTTGTTTATTTACTTGGCCATTTGTAGCAAAGGGGGCGGATAGTGCTCTAAATTGGCTCACACATACACACACACGCGCGCACTTACACAGAAATCCTTGGCTATCATATACACATATACATGTACTATATATGTATATAAATTATCAGAAATTTTGCTTTCCATTTATTAATAAATAAATAAATAGTGAGTGCCATTTATGCAACAATAAATCATTTGCCAACAGCGATAATGCTCGTTTATCAATTCTGCTTGGGGGCTACCAAAAGAACTTTTGGGGCACACACACACACACACAAAAGAGCACATGGGAGAAGAGCTACTGTAATGGTTAACGATTGGAATAGCATAAGGAATACTATGAACTCCCTTTAAATGGAACTTTTCTTTATTTAGAAACTTGGAAATGTTTGCTAGAATTCAATTAAATATTCCTTCAACAGTTCTTGGATATCCATGGAATAATTAAAACATTCTTATGGACTCTAGTCTGTGCACTCTTAACTTGGGTGTATTTATTCAAATGGAATGTCACGGACAAATCATTTCCGATTCACTTTAGAGCAGGAAAGCTCATAAAACACATTTGATTCGATGGGCGTTTTGTTTATGCCTTTCGTGTTTCGTGTTGTTTTCTTTTCACGATCGAAGATCGATCTCACCGATCTCGCCCATTGTGATGGAGATTTATCTGTGCTTGCCCCACTTGATTGGCATCGAATCAATTGATTTATACGATATCATTTATTAGGTGAAAAGTTGATTGTTTAATAGACAATTTGTTTATACGGCGGGGGAAAAACAACCAGCAAAACTTGAATCAAAATATAACAAATTTAGCACTCACTGTAGAGACAGAGCTGTAGCTGAAGCTCTAGAGGCGACGGCAGTTGGCCAACTGACACAATGGTTTCATATTTGAGTGAAGTACGTCAATGTGCAGGGACTACGATTACTGCTGATATGGCTATTTTTTTGTTCTTTATATTTTTGTATTTTTATTTGTTTTATTAGTGCGCCTGCAGTGCTGATAGAACCATTCGCTTCTCTGGTTACCTAATCCTAATATGCCACACAAACTTCGATTAAAACATTTTTTGCACATCCAAGATCTTCTTATCTCTTCACTTCTGCTGACATCGCGCAATCTATGTATGTTTTTGCTTCAATTTGACTCTATTGTTGTTTAGCTGCTCCTGTGGCAATTGTTATTGTTGTCGGTAAATAATGTAGACCCACATCGATCTGCCGATCGTTTTGGCTTCGACTTGTTGTTTTCCGTGCGCGTCCGTACGTGGGGCTGGCTATCAACAAACTACTGTAATACACGAATCGAACAAGTGTTACCCCTCGGTGGCGTGGCGTGGCGATCGTCTATCGTCTGCCATCGTTACCATTTGGCATTGGTGCTGCAGTGCAAGTGGGCTGTGGGCTGAGTGCTATGGGGCTATGGGGCTCGCACGGGGAACAACGAAATAAATGTGTTTTATAAGCAGTTTTGCTTATCGCATATCAATATCAATGCGTAAATATACAGTAGTCGATGGAGTGGACCGATATGGGCTACGGCCACACCACCTATGTACACACACTCCACACACTCTACGATGCGGCTACCCGCCACCCACATTCGCTTGGGAGAGATAGAGATTAGACTGCGACAGAGCTGTTAAGCTTTATCGCGCTAGTGAGGACCCAAAAATTTGTCTAACCCCATCGGACCCCAGAGTGGGGCCATGTAAATTGCCCATTTGCCATCCGTCGGATATTTATACAGCTCTTGTGGGCTCATCAGAAAGGTTTATCATATCGGCCACCGTGCACAAACTGCGGTCCGTTCGATTGCCGTGGCGACTTATCAGAGCAGCTTATCAAACACAATAAATAGAGCGGGAGCCAAGCGGCAGCCTGACGGCAAGCCGAAACCAAACCGAACCCGCACCGTACCACCGATGGCGTCTATAGATTGCTGCCAATGGCGACAACAATGCCACCAATTTGACCAGTTCCATTCATCGAACGTTCGCGTTCAACAAATCCCCAAATTAATGCCCAATGGTCTAGTCAACAAAAGCCCCCCCAAGTCCCAAACAGAAAATTTTGATATCTCCCCCCATGCAGTGGCCATTTAAACTGAATAAAGAAGTATTATATATAGATCTCAAGTATGTGGTTGTGATTTTATCACAATCAAGTGACTTTAGGGAAGCTTAGTGAATGTTATTTAGAAACTGGCCAACTGGAGAACTGGTCAAAAAAAAGAATGAGCTGAAAACTATTAGCTATATGGTTGACTGCTATGACACTCTCAGCACAGCACTGAAGGTGCTTAACGTTATAATTATTGGCCTCATACCAGCCAGTTAAAGCTCGCGGCTATGACACTATTCAAGCTAGCTGTGAATTCTATGCAACTATTCAAAGTGCAATTACTGTTAAAACTGTCTGCTATGACACTATTTAAACTGGCTGGTATGAAACTATTCATGCTGACTGCAATGCCACTGTTACAGCTGACTGTTTGCACACCATTCTAGTAGCTGGCTGCTATAAAATGTTCACTGCATATTGCACTGCCTACGTTAAAACTGACGTAAACCACTGTTAAAGCTGAAGGGATACTGTTAACGCGTATTTATATTCTCGACTGCATTTTTATTTCTTTACATTTTCAAATGTATTCTTTTCGTGCGGCTTTAGCTCGTTCAATTCCGATGCCTGCTCCGCCAATAGATCCAGCATAAATTCCATCTTCAAATTGGACATATTGCTCTCTTCTTCTAGGACACGGAACTTCTTTTTCAGCCGCAGCATGTCGTCTACGTCGCCCTTGCGCGACGAGTGCATCCAGATGCCATCGGCAAAGCGCAACTCCTTGTGGCCCAGATTCAGCGAAATCTGCCGAAAATCATCAAGATCTTCGGCGATGGCTGGAATCCCAATATTGCAACGATTCTGACGCGGGGGTATGGGCTTGGACTCGAACTTTTTGTTGAACAGCGGCATTGTAGGCTGAAACTGAAATGAAAAGTTGACCAACTCGATTAATCGTTTGTTCCTGCCGTTGCCATGGACAACCCGACACCTGGCCGCACGTGCAACACAGGACTTTGGTCACAACAGAACCGCCAGCCAGGGATGGTTCGGCGGTGTCCGTGTCGTGGCTCGTGCCACCTAATGTGTGTAGTATATATTGTACCTGTTTTCACTAAGGCAAGCTGTCACATACTGACACCAGACATCAAAATTCACACAGTCCACAAAATATATTCCGAATTAAATTCAAATTGATGCGACGGATACAATATGACACGAGAGCCAAACGATTTTACGCTTCCCAGGTAAGTGAACAGGTCTACCTGTCTAGGTCCAATCAAAATAAATCACATCCCTTGCAGCAGCGTGTTCGATATGAGCCGCGATATGGAGCGCCTGATGAGCAACACCAACGAGGACTTGTCGAACTTTCGGGAGCAGGTTAAGCACCTGATGCACAACGTGAGCGAGGTGGTGGCGGAAAACCAGCAGCTCCGCCAGGAGTTGGCCAAATACAAGCTGGCTGATACAAGAAAGACTGGTGGCCTTGAGCAGGCCCAGCAGCGAAGCCATATGACCGAAGATGCCCTGGCCAATGCCTTGAAGCAGATCGATTCCCTGCGCAAGGAGCGTAGCAGCCAGAAGATGATCCAGGAGTGCTCACAGCGTACCATCGATAACATGGAGAAGGAGCTCAAGAACTACCGCAGACAGCTGAATGCACCTAGCGACGATCAGGTATGCCACAGCAGAACTTATATCTGAAACATTTTTAGATGTCAGGCAACTTTATAGACCATCAAGAAGTATATTAAAGCTATTAAAATGCTGGAGGAAAAGATAGCCAGCCAAAAGAAGGACCTGCGCACACAGGCAGACATGATCCACGTTCTGAACGAGCACAAACAGCGCAACGGCATGCAAATACAGGAGCTGCAGGCGAAGCTACACCAGACTGCACACTGTTCGACTGTCATCAACGAGAACTCGACGGAAATTGCCAGTCTGAAGAAGCAGCTCATGGATTACGAACAGCGTCTGCATCACACTCAGAATCTGCTCAGGGAGAGCAGCAAGCGGGAGGAAGCGGCCATGACCAAGGTCCAGGAAGCCCTCAACTTGAGCGAGGCGGCAGCTCGTGAAAAGACCGAGGCGGAGAAACGAGCCGAAAGCTACAAAGAAGAGCTGGCTCAGCTGGCGAACAATATGGGCATCATCCTGCAGGAAGAAGCCAAACGCGTGGACAGCGAGGTAGCCACGTTAAGGTCCAAGCAGCGCGAGAAGGTTTGTCCGACGCCGATCGCATTCTGGTTCCTGCAATTCATTTTTCTCTACCCATCACTTTGCAGCTCAAACAGGATAAGGCGGAGCACATGGCGGATATGCAAGCGCTGCACACGCGCTATAATCGTTTGGAGAAAAAGTACAACGAGGTTGTGGATCAGTATGAGAAAATCGATGCTGAGCTGGAGGACACCCGCAAGCGGCTGAGCGAGCTGGAACGCAACGGACTCATCGAAGAAAAGCAGAAAAATTCCGAGCTGTAAGACTAACATAAATAATAATCATTAAATCCTTGATTAATTAACTTCTTTGTTATGCCATTCGCAGCAAGATCAACGAGAATCGTTTAAGCGACTACATGCAGCACCACAGACAAAAAACCATAGAGTACAAGGAGACCATCAAGGATCTAACGATAAAGTTTCAGGGCGAAGTCAGACGTCTCATGGACATGAACTCTGAGCTGAAGGCCGAAATCAAGATTTTGAAGGGTGAAGAGGCCAGAGGCAACACCATCTAGCCAGCCAGTCAGCCAGCCAGCCAGGCACTGCAATTGTTTACAAGCTGTACAAATATATCTATATATTTTTTAAAAGTTATTGCATAAATACTAGTCTGTAGTTTCTATCAACACAAAGCTAAGAGGCTGTAGCCTGAGCATTTCGACCGGGAAACAAGCTGGGAAACCAATAGGCAGGCTCCTCCTCCGCCTGCCTGTCTATCCAGCAGAGGCCCTCGCCGAGAACCTTGTCCAGAGACTGCCTGGCCCGGTAGTCGGTCCAGCTGAGAAGCAATCAATTAAAAATTACTACTTCTAAATGGTGCTTAAATACTTGCCCCAAATCCTGCATTAGCTGAGATTGTGTGACGCAGCCCTGTTCGGTGTTGGATGCAGCATTCAAGATGTTCGTCTCCTCCATGCTCAGCTCCCCGGGAATCGACTGAACGATGTACTTGCCCTTGCCCAACTTGTGCACAACAAAACTGAGAGCATAATCGACAGTTAGCAGTGCTGCACGAATGGTTTATCCGTGTAGAGACTCACCCATTTCCAAATATGCTCAGCTTTTTGGCTGCCATCAGTATGTCCTCTTTGGTGATCTCCTGGTGCACTGCACTCTGGCCACGGGCCGCTACCAGGCGCCTGCGCAGCTCGTCCAGCTCCATCAGACCGCCTGTCTTGTGGTTGGCCGCCAGGCACACCTCGACCACCTGTACACCCAGCTCGTAGTAGAAGTCGCCCATGCCCAGGACGCTCCAGAAGCCCTTGCCCGTGGCCAGCGGATCGACGCCAATGGCAGCGCACATTTCCTGGAATTGCTTGCGAAACTGCGAGTTCTTGCGTATGTCTTCCTTGTGTTTCATTGCAAATTCCTCCAGCTTGCAGCGGAACACATCCATTTGCTTGGTCATTTGCTCCAGCTGCGATTCCTGCAGGTCTGTGCCCTTGTCCTTGTACTTTTCGGCGGCTAGCTTTTGCTGTTGAATCGCTCCCAGTCCTACGCGGCGCCGCATTTTCACTTCAAATTATATTTATTTATGTTTACAAATTAAAATTTTCGACCCGAACTGCCCTTAAGAAATGAACTTAACCCATTTAAAACCCCAATGTTAGCTGTTATGCTGCTAGGCCTATGTTAACAATCGTTTGCTGTTAAACGTTCAAACTGAGAGCAGAAGAGAGTTGCCGTATTCGATTGCCTGAATACCGCCCTGAAATTTGTCGAAACCTTGCAGCGCTGCCAGATGTATGAAAAAAGCTGAATATACGCCGCCAAACTTGAAATAAAAGTGACTTTCTGTTTAGAGTAGACCGAGGCTCTCTCTTTGGAAAACTCATCCTGGTTTCCGAATTTCACCGATTTTTTATACACAGCGTTGAAAGAGCAAATGCATATTCATATGCATATGCATTTTTCATAAAGCCCTGCTCAATTTATTCATATTGGATTTGGCTACCGTCACCCCCATAGATCAATCAATACCACAACAAATTTATAAAAATATATAAAAGTGCGATTGAATATCGACAGGCTGGGGAACAGAAACATTACCGATGAACCCGCATAAGTTGGAGTACACGTCATCAGCTGCTAATGTGCCGTGAGAGAGGACATTGAATGTCATTTATGTTTATGCTGCCAGCGGAAATTGAAAATTCGGAATCACACAAAATGCAAAGATCAGCGAATAGCGTCGTCAGCGATAGCATCTGGTTAATTATGCGAACGGTGTGGAGAGCGCCGCCACACAATGAAATTCAAGCTCATTAATAATAAGACAATTTGCTTTTGACTTGGTTTTCGTTGTGGTAGCACTTAACACCACTTAACGGTAGAAAAATCAGTCGATTAGCGAGAGAACACGAACGGACAGACAGACCCAGTCCCAGACCCAGACCACCAGAGGCACTCGAAAAGCGTGCCCGCTGCCCGCCCCATCATATCATTACGCCCAGTAGTCGGTCGGGATATAAATGCCCAATCGAGTTCTCAATGGGGATGAAAATGGATTGGATGGTATGTATGTACATACATACTATATGTATATGTATATGCGGGGCCATATGTCCAGTAAACTAGGGCAAGCATTGAACTCGGATACGATTCGATGGATTGCATAATGACTCTGTTAATTGAAATATCTCTGCAGTTCTATAAATAATCTACATAGAAATGTAGACAGATGTATGTATGTTTGTATGTACAGCTGCACATCAAAGTTTATGGCAAGTCTGAAATTGAATATGGCCGATGTGTAAGATTTTTCTGCTTGGCAACATATCTCAAACTCGTTGCATGTCCGAATTGTGAAATGATAGCCATTATCGGATAAAGTAATATGAATACAAAACAAACAAACATAAGCACACACAATTAACGTGTTTGGAGAAACATATGTCAACAGCCACTTGAATTGCATGCAATTTGATCGTTGGGATTATAGCTCGATTATCTGTGGACAGACAGAATGTACACATGTACATACATACATATGTACATTGTAAATATGTATAGTTATTGCATTGTCCCCATCTAATCTGTTAATTGCTCATTTGAACTTTTTCAAGCACACAATTTTGTAACTAGTACTCCTAGATATAATTTTTGTTACTACTAAATATATACATATGTATATATGTACATAAGCTTTCAGTTAATTTTGATTTCCACATTTCTAACAGTTGTTAGCCACAGATAGGTTGCTCTCTCTTTCATTTTGTATTTTGGTATTTGTTTCCAATATTTGTATTCGTATTCCTTTTTGGTATTTTTCATTGCCGCCTGATGCGCAATTGTTTAACAGACAAGCAAGCACACACACACACACACATTTACGCAGCATGTGTGCATGTGCATTGGTTTACCGTAATGCAAATGACATCAGGCGCGCAGGGGCGTGGTGGCATGCCAAGCAGCCAAACGGAATAAAACAAAGAAAAATTAATGAAAATTCAAGAGGAAAAAGAAAAAGCAAACTAAAATAGCAGCCGATAAAAATAAACAAAAATGCTGCAAGCCGCCGACAGACAAAGGGCCCTGTCATGGAAACAGGGAGCAGGAGGAGGCGCACCAACATAGGCAGACAGACAGAGAGAGATGGAGAGAGAGAGAGAACCAAAGAGATGGTGTGACTGAATTAGATGTGGGAGAGTGTGGGAGTGGGAGTAGGGTGAACAGTGAGTGAACAGTCTGAATGCAGCTGTAAAGAAGTCGGATGTGGTGGGGTGTGGAGTGGGAGATATGTATGTAGCTGAGCGACTTGTTTGACAGTCGAGGGCGAAATATTTGGGCAGCTGGCCACACTCTAGGCATAGGGCGCGTGCGCCGTCGGTCCATCAAACGCAATCCATGTAAATTGTACGAGAAATGTAATATGCCAGAAATAGTTTCGCTTGGCGAACGTCTGACCATCTTGACCAGATGCTGTCAGCTTAGCGCACCGCGAGATGGACGGCTACACAGATATACAGATGCAGATACATCAACATTAACATAGGGAAAGGAACGGAACGGAGCACTGACAGGCGGAGTGAAATGACCGGACCAGGACCAGCGGCAGAAAGGGAGAGGGGAGGCCAACTCATTTGATTTTTCATGCACCGCATATCGCATTACATTAATAGAGTCCATTCACATTTCCTCCACCATCGGCGTCCCTCTGAGCTTGTCTGGCTCTGATCTGAAATGCATATGAAATGAAGCCACAGAGCTACGTAGTATAGCCACCACCAACAGATTGGCCCGGGCGGGGCTCGCCATAACTCATTCGAACGCAACCTCGATAGGGGAAAACTTTTGAGTTTACGAAACTCTTTTGTCTGAGTTGGATTGTGTGTGTGTGTGAGAGGGAAATGGTAAAAAATTCAAAGACAAACGAGAAGAAAAGAGGCTGAAATCTTAGACAATGGAAAACGGCCCAAGACGAGGGCAATAAAAACTGGATAAAATGTAGGAAATTAAGGAAAACCATTCGGCGGGGAGGGGAGAACCAGGGAAAACCAGTTGGAAAGCCGCTTCAGCTCTCAGTGATCAATTATTATGCTGGTGTATCACAGTCGGTCGCTTTTGTTTAGCATTTTCCAAGTGACTGCCCCGAACTCCACTGCAGCCCACTCCACTCCACACTCCACTCCCGTCGGAATCTCCCCTCCATTTGTGGCAGCGACAATTGTCGCTTGTTTTTTTCGCATTCCCAACCAGTTTGGGTGTGAAAAGTAACGGCCTGAGAAGCACACCCAGCTAGATTTACACAAGTGGGTCAAGTCGAGTCGAATCATGTCTTCGAGGTGGCAACGGGCATCGGAGAACTTACAACTTGCAACTTGCAATTGGCGTGCCACATGCAATGGCCATCGAGGCATAGCCAAAGTGACCCACTGGAGGAGTACGGTCCGCACATTTGATTTATGCCCGCGACCGCGACCCACTTTGGACATAATTCACACATGCGATTTGTTAACGCTATCCTATACCATCCCAACCCTCCCATCAGCCTCACCTTCTTACGAGCTTGGACACTGGTCAACAGATCTTTAGCTGTTGGTCACATGAAACCAGCCATCTGCTGCTGCTGCTGCTGCCGGACTCCTTGGGAGAAAGAGTCCCGAGAGACCTCAGATATCGTACCCTCTATTACGACGATGCCTAATTGCGGTACCGGCTCTTATCTTTATCTATGCTTAGAATGGGACACTTTTCGCTGCAATCGGAGGCGCGTGAGATTTATGAGGCCAGAAAAGAGAGACTTCCAACCAGAACCAGAACCAGAAGCAAAAGCAGAACCAGAGGCAGTGGCAGTGTGCTGCTGCAATTAAGGCCCCTAAGAGTCACGTAGAGTAATTGTGTGGCTGCCTCTGCTCATAATATAGGAGACAGTGGGCTTCGGTTCTGTCCGAAAGCAGGAAAGATAAATGAAGCAAATTAGCACTCGGCGGGACAGTCAGGGTAGGTGGTGGGGTGACAGAGCAGACCAGACCCGACCCGGCCAAGGGCAAACGGCAAATTAAAATAGGAAAAGTCAAAGTTCAAATGCGCTTGCAGAACGACAGATTGTAGGGTACTTAAATGGGAATTTCGGACCTTATCAACAGACGTTGAATGTGCATGAAACTTATTTGCCTTTTGTTTAGCCCCTTCCGAAACCTTCACAAACAATGACACCAATTAGTATTGATTTTCTCCAATGGTTAAGGAAACATGTAATCCTATCCCCAAGGCGTATCCGCTTGTTGCTATCCCCTTGATTGGTGACTCTGTGGCTTAGTTATATCCAAACCCTTTCAATCCTAACTCCGCATACCCTTAACCCTTCTTCCTGACTCGTGTTTTATTTTGAGGCAAGGCCAAAAAACCCAAATGCCAAAACAGAAAGAAACCCAAACGAAAACAACGACAATTCCTGGGCCCATCCATGTCTATGCATTTTGGGGAGCAGATGTTACTTTTGGCGGCTCAAAAACCAGAATTCTCTTTGAGCCGTCTTGCCTCCCTCCTGCTCCGCTTCTCCTGAAAGAAACCTGAAAGAAAGGAAAGAAAAAAAAAAAGCAAAGCACTTGTTTCAGCTTGAGCAGCAGCTCAACAAGATGTCCCACTATACTATAGTGGATGAGGCAGGGCATGGGGGCTGAGGATGTGTGGCTGAGGTGTGGTGTGGCGTGGCGTGGATGTATTTCATGTGTGCGGAAACGGGAAGAGAAAAGGAGTGCCACCGGGCACCGGGGCCCTTACACCATGCACCGTGTGTATCGTGCACCGGGCTGTGTCAGATTCAGGTTTTGGTTTTTGGCGCAAAATACATTTTTGCTCAAAATTACTAGCAGCAGGTATTCACGATCTCTCTCTCTCTCTCGCACGCTCTCTCTATCTTTGTTTTCTGTGTACCTCTGTCTCTGTCTGAGATGATGATGATGATGAGGGCAACAGCAGCAGCCGCAGCCGCAGAAATTGGCGCAAAAAATTTCCAGATGCCTCAAAAAAAATGAAATAAGAAAAAGACACACCAAAGGTAAAGAGAGAGAGTGGGACAGAGACATATGTAGCAGGGAGGCGGATAATATGGGGCAGGTTGCATCTGTGAGTGTCTGTGTAGGGGGGTAGGCGGCAGAATTTATGATGCATGTCAAAGACGAGGGCGAAACACAAACACACCACCCCACGCGCGCACGCACTAAAAATAGATGACAGGGAGACCCTAGAACTGGGGGAATTACACACTTACATACACGTTGCCCAAAGCACAATTCACATACATGTTGCATGTTGCACACACCCACACAAACACAAGCACAGCGATCGCCGATCAGAGACCAGCTGACAAAGAGCGCCTCTGCAGATACGAGAGAGAGAGATTGAATTCTTTAATGAGCTCATTTATTAATTAGAGGTACGTGACGTCAGCAGGCCACGACCACGCCCCTTAGTTCCCTCACTCTCCCCGTACTCTCACTCCACAGCAACAAATTGGAACGTTTATTCCAGAATGATAGTTTTGCCTGGAACCTGGAAAATCAAATAATGCCAATCCAAATCACTTTCAGGAAATCCATAAATAACATCCACAATACTCTCCTACTATGCCATTAACATTAAGTGCAGCATTTAACCTCATGGCACAGCGCGTGCGCCAGTTCCATTCACAAGAAAAAGAGAGAGAGAGAGCGAGCGAGTTCTGTTGTCTTCCGCTTACGTCACGTCTTAGTACGTGGGCAATGCACTAATTTCGTGCAGCGTAGTAGTAGCCCAGACCCGAAAACAGCTTGAGTTTTCCCCATTGACAAGCTGTTTTCCTTTCGGCGGAAGTGACGGCGAAAAGTAGTCATCAGTAGAGCCAAACACGTACATACATAGAGCAGATAAAAATACACACACGAACACGCGCGCACTTGCATGTGTGTGTGTGTGTAGCCCTGCATTCAAATCAGTGCAAAGCTGAAACGCATTTTCGAGAGAAATTACGCAGCGGCTGTCGTCAATCGTCAGGGGTTAGCGTTGAAGGGAGTCCGCTGGATCAGGGATCCTGCAACTTTCACACATTCTCTCCAGTGGTGTGTGCGTATTTTTTTTTTTTGGCGCGAGGGTTGGTTTTTGCATTCACCGACCGACCTGTGCCGTGCCTCAATCTCAACCCCTGAACCCTTGTTCATCGGTCGGGCAGGTACTTGCCACACTCCCTCCTTTCCCAATTTGGACATCGCGCCAAAGAGAAATATGATGATAAATCCTTTTGTCTGGGCGACCCTTGAAAATGACTAATCGGCGCGGTCAAAGCGAAAAGAAGAGAGGGGCAAACGCCTGGGCCCCAATTCCAGCTGCTGCGCTGCTGCCAAACTGATGACTCAGCAAAACTACATTCATCCCACATTGATCCGCTATTCCCACTTCCACCTATGTATGTATTTATATTTATTTCTATGTGGTTTTTCAACTATTTTCACTTTCGTTCGTGCTAACTGTTGTTGCTACGCTCCAACGGACCGCCGCAAGCGCGAAAGTGTTTTTATTTTTTGTTTTAGTTTTTATATTTGCTTTACTTTTACATTTTGTTTGCTATTGTATTTTGTATTTTCTAGGCACGTCTGGCCATTAGGCTGTTTAATGTCGCATGTCACTAGGTCTGACCTTGGATATGGGCCGAAAACAATGTAAACCCATTAAAACAATACAACATCAGCGATCAAGCACACAAATAATTGCATATGTACACTCAAATGTTTAGCATAGACAATCTTATAAGCTGGCATATCTAATTATGTTTACATGCCCATATCATTAATGCGGAAAATTTACTTTCTTTATTTGTTACATCCCATTTAAGGTATGGACATAGCTACCTACATGCGACTGAGAAATCAATTAACTAAGGGATAGGTGATAAGGCGCTCTTTGATTTTCAGCAACTCTCTTAAAGCAAGCACACTAAGAGCACAGAGCAGTACCAAATTTGAATTCTCATATTCTCAATATACAACAAAATTTGAATCATGTTACAAACAGGTATAACAATCGGAGACGTCATTTAATAAAATCTAATAAAAATCATTTTATAAAAGCTGTACACTTACTATATTTTATATGCATGACGTCACAGAATTTATGTTTGCCCCTTTTTAACAAAGAGCGGAAGTGTTTTTAAGAGAACGAGCACTATAAACGCAATGGTGAGAAAGGAGAGAGAAATCCATGTTATATTAATGAAAAGCGTTGTTGGCCTGACTACATTTCAGCAACATGTCGCACTAAGTTTCAGCAACATTCACGTCAGCAGAGCAGTTATGAATACCCTTCCTTGAAAATATATGAAATTTTATAGAAGCTGTTGTCAATCTTTATCATATATTGCAATGGTAAATATATTGTATATTTTCTCGATAACCAGACAATTTTCGCACTACACATTTTCCAATAAACATAAATTAATCTATAATTAAAAGAGATAGAGTATACCAACGTCAATTCTTAAGAATAAATAGACCAGCCGACAGGCAAGATGAGTACGGTTAACAGCAACATTATCATGGTATGTTAAAAATTAGGTGGATATTACATTGCATGTGGTGTCTTATTTAGCCTATCGTCCATACCTTTTTTTCTTGACTAGCAACACGTCTTTAGACACATGTGTTGCCGAGCAACTTTTGCTAGAGGGTGGAAAGAACCGGAAAATCGTGGATGATAAATCGGAAAAATAGTATAAAAATGTCATAATACAAAAAATACTTGAACCGAGCGGTTGTTGCGCGCGCGTGAATGTAAATTCGATACAACTCCAAAGTTCGCTAAAATGAACGTATAGGGCGGCTGGTGATGCCCCGTTTGTGAAACAAATGAACCACAAACCAGAAACTAAAATTGAGTTTCGTAATAAAACAATTGAGTAGCAATGAAACCACAAAATACTGACGAGTTGCTATTCAAATTCTAAACAAAAATATTACCCAAAAAGTCGTAAAGGCCGACCGACCAAGTGTAGCTAAACAAAAATAATTCAAATCCTCAAGAAATGTGCCAATAGAAAAGCAATTAAAACAGCCGTTTCGCAATTTTGCAAAAAAAATGCTCTCGAGCACGGTACGTGACTTCTGCGCCAGCTGACTTTCTCGCCCGTTCGCGCTGTGTCTGTAACGTGCCGGAGGAGAAAAGTCCAACCCAAGTAGTACAAAGAAAAGTTCAAGTGAAAGCAGAAAGCGATACAGAAAGTACTGCAAAGCAAACTAGAGAAAGAGGGAGCAACCAACTAAAGTGAATAAAGGAAGAAAATAGCAAAGTGCACGATGGCGCCCATTCAGGTGCCCCCTCTATGGTCGAGGCAGTCGCTGGCGTCTGCTGAGCCACGCCGACCCACCCCATTGGCCGTGGCCAGTCGCGCCCGCTGCAATTTGTTTGGAACCGATCCGGACGAGGTTGGCGAGACCATCGATAAGATGCTGGCCTGCGTAACTAAGGACGGGCTGCTTCGCGTCCAGCACAACTACGGCGTGGATATTCTGAAAGAGGATAAGTTCGATCACTGGGAGCACAGGCTCCCTGCCAAGTGTCAGGCGAAGGCCTTTTCTGCGGGGGTGGCACTGACGCCCAGCCAGATTGCAACCACCGCCAAGCTGATCATCAGCAGCTGCGCTGAACGCACGGATCTGGCGACCAGATCGAGACCGCTGTCATTGCAATCAACACACGGACAGAAGCCGTACGGTCGTTCTCCTCAAGGGATTAAAGGTGAGATTCGCAGGATATTTTGTAGGAGTGTTCCTCCAACTGGCAGCACCTGATTTTCGTTTCCCTTTTCGTTACGTTTTTTTCTTATATTCTATTTTTTTCCTGGCTTTGCCTGGCTGACAGTCGTCAACCCTTAATTTGGGTGAGAAACCACCCTTGTATGTGATTTTGTGTTGTTAGTTTTGTCATTCTTCTCTTTTGCGTCCCTTTCGTGCGTTTTTTCTCTTATTGTTACTGGTTACGGTTCCCAAGGAACTGTAACTCGAGATGCGTCAGTGTCCGCTTGGAAATTAAAATCGTTTCGTGGCCGTTTCTAATCGGCGAAAATGGAAATTCTTTCTAAACAAATGTACAAATTTTAGTCTGTGGCTCAATCACTTACAACATACATAAGTATACACTATCTTCTGTTACAATATTGCGTTTTTAAATAATTTCGTATGATTTGATTAGTAGTTCTGCACATTTATGTATGTATTGTGGAAGTTTTTATATCTGAGCCCCTACTGTAATATAACCCTACTAATCAGTATAACTGTTTGTTTACCCCAACTGTGTACACACTGCAGTGTTATGTGAGGTTTGCCGAAGGGTTCTTTCTCTCTTTAGCGTCTCTCCATTCACCCATCTCTTGATAGTGATAACTTTTGCATTCGTTTCGCGCTCATTTCGCTTTTCGTGTTTTTTTCAGCTTTTGTTTTGATAGAACTTTGTTTTCGTCCCACTTTGGTATTCGTATTCTTAACCACTTTTCACGTAAAGAAACGAATTTGATTCACATTTTGCTTTTGTTGTCTCTGGCTCTGGGCTCGGGCTTTGGCCTGTTATCAATTCCGTTGGTCAAGGTCTGACCATATTGACTGACTGCTTGCCAAAACACCTTCGTTGTATGGGTGGTTTCCATTGATATCTGAGAAGAGTGTAATCAGACAAAGGAATAATTGAAAGAAAAGGAGAAAAAAAACGCTGCCTTGTGCTGATATCTGTCGCCAGTTTGTCTTGGCGCAAAACAAACACGCAGACTGTACGTACGTATGGGGAAAATAAACTGTTGAATAACAATCCCGTTTCGTTCTGCGCGCCAAAAAGATATTTTTTTGTAGATTCTGCATCCCATAATCTTTCTACGGACAACGACGACGGTGATGGTGATTGCGTCAGGGAGTGCAGCTGCTGCTGCTGCTGCAGAGCAATTAATTGAGAGGCCTCAATTAAATTAAAATCAGCGCCAACGCCTTATTGCCGCTGATGTTGTGCATGTGCATGCATACATACATACATACATATGTGTGTGTGCTTGCTGAAAAACACAACAACTACTTGGCACACGCCTGCCAAGAGCGAGCGACTGTACGTAAGTTGTAGTTGTAGTTGTTCTTGTTGTTGTTGTCGTTGGCGGCCGCACCCACAACGACAAACGCAATCTCAACAGCGGCGTCACTCTTATACGACGTCAGCCCACTCACACACACATTCACATTCACGAGCGCCCGTATAGACAATCAGGCTGCTCGCTCTCTCTCTCTCTTTGCTCCTCTTTATACCTCTCATTCGTTGAGTGAGAGCGGAGGAGGTGTTTTATATACCCTTGCCGAAGGTATTTTTAAATAGACCAAAGGTTTGTAATTTAGAAAATGTAGCATTACTACATCTGAGATATGTAAATGACAGAAGCGTATGTCTTCTGTCTGCTGTAACGAAAACTACTCTATAGTAATCGATAAGAAACAATTGTTGGATGGCGAACCATGTTAGTTTTTTCAAAACTCAAGGTTGAAGTTTGATCTGATGTGTTGTTTCTTCATTGTTATTGTTAAATATTTGAAAAATTATAAACCTGTGTCATATACAGAGTCCATTCGAACGATGGATCAGTATCAAAGAGTATCAAGCACCTCGGCTCCCAAGCTAGCTTCCACTTCGTGTTTTTGTTTGTTTTAGCGCACGAGGAGCCAATGGAGCCTGCTGATGGTGTTTTTTGCGTTTTGGCGCGAATTTGTATTTTCGTGTTTATTTTTAGTGGTTCTTGTTCTCTGCTGATAAGCCAGCTGAGAGTGTGTGCGTGTGCGTGGCTGTGTGTATATGCGTAGTACTACGAACGCACGCATGTTGTGGATGTTGTTTTTCAAAACTCGTCGTGAAGGTCACGCACATACGAAGCTCCATCTCGCTCTGATCGCGTAAGTACAGCAGCGCTCAGTGGGCAACATTTGTGGCAGGTCCAGAGAAGAGTCTAATACAAATCGACAAGTTCTGTTATCTCCATCGCGCTCTCAAGCTCTCGCTCTCGCACACATCTTGTCTGGCATGTTTTGGCCACCACTGTACTTTACAGTTAGAAGCGCTTTGTTTTTTGTGCTTTTTGTTTTGCTTGTGATTTTTTTAAGTGGTGTCCCCAAGAGACTTAATTAACAACTTCCTACTGCACTGCCGCTTGAAAATATAAATTCATTTATATTTTGATACATATACATATATAAAATATTTAGCTTCTTATGTGTCGCGGGTCTTTGCGGGCGTTTCAGTTCAGACACCATCTCCACAAATCTGGCCATAATGGGATTGCCAGACGGATGGAACTCGCAACAGGATTTTCGGTGTGACTTTGGTTGAGCACCTCCACTAGTTTGGTTGGATGGGTTTTATAAGCCCCTTCCTGCTGCTCTAAAGTATCATTTGTTGCTCATCTCAAACTAAATGTTCGAAAATGTGCGAGATTTTGCGTTTGAATGCATCTATAACAGTCTCTGATGAAGCTTTCAAAACGAAGTCATCGTCCTGGATGAACTTTTGGTACATGAACATCTGCTCTGTGTTCTGGGACCCCAAATATGTATGTACATGGACGCATGCATTCTTTGTTTCGGTAATGAGTTGTTCCTGTTGTTGGTTAAGGTAGTTTCAAATTATTCTATTTTTTTCATTTTGGTGATTGTTTATTTCGTTTATGTCACGGTTCCCGCGTTTTTTTTTTTTTTTTTTTTACTAATATTACATCTTTTACAATCCTTCAAAACAAATATATGGTGAAACTCTACACCGAAAAGCTAACACACATGCTTACATACATAGTATGTTATGTATGTATGTATTCATACAAATTATGTATGCTGAAACTCGCTTCTTCCCATATAAATATTTATGAGTATATTATTTTGTTGCCGTTCCTGTTTTCATTGGTGTGCCTTCTCCCCACACATTTCGTAAACAAAACGCGTTTTGTTGTTGCGCCTCTCTCTTCACAGATTTCTCATATCTTTTGTGGTTTCTATTGATGGTGTTCGTGTGTGTAGAAAGCGTAATGTTCTGCCAGCGTGTGTGTGTGTGTGTGTGCTTGGGAGAGACTCAAAGTTGCGTGCTTATAGTGATAACGGTAAATGAAAATCGCGTCCCGCCCCCCGCCTATTACTACAGATCGCTCTGTGTCTAACCACCACCCCACCCTCTCCTTTACATTAACAGAATCGCCGACAACGGCGACGACTACGCTTTGCGATCTTACTCTCCCCACTCTTCTTCTTTGCGCCGTTTCGCTTCAACTTCTTTGTCGTTGCGTTGTCGTTGACTTGGCTTATAATTTTCTATAACTGTACATTTGATTATAACGCCGCAAGCGTTGTTTTCGTCGTCATCTGCGGCTGCGTCGCTGCTGCTGGTCGCTTTTAGGTCACTGCGCAGTGGCCGATGTTTGCCTATGGCCTGCCTGCCCGGAGCCCCCAGTGTCTAAGCTTTAGAGCGGTTTACGTGATGAAGCAACCACAGCTGCGGCTTGTCTGATTGAGACACTACTGTGGAGTGTACATACATACATACATACATATATATGCATGTATGTATGTATATAAAAGCTATACAAATAGCAACAACATCAAGGTTGATGTGCCATTTAGAACGCATTTGGCATGCGTTGCTGCTTACGCTCAATGATTACACAACCATTCATTGGCTGCTCTCCTTGTTCTTCCATTAAGCGCTGTATCATTCACTCCATTCACTTTGCCATCACTCACAGTCCTTTCGTACACGTTTCTCTTTTCTTTATCTCCGATTCTCCTCCTCTCGTCTTTCGCTTCCCAATCTTCCATTCCGCTCTCTGTCGCACTTCTCTCACAACATTGCAGTTTTGCGATTGCAGTTATCGCGCTGCCTCATGATGTCGTGGCAATGGCGGCGACTGCCCATGACATTTATCGTCTAGCCAATGACCAGGTAGAGAGAAAGAAAGAGGGAGAGAGAGCTACTCACTCTCATGTGCGATAAGAAAGCTCCCTCCAGCTGCAGTGTGCATTGCTTTCCCTTTTGCCTTCTGAAGGTCAAAAATTACGCTGAAACATGTGTTGTTTTTTCTATTTGAACCCTGTATTCGTCGAGGGTATATATTTTTTAAGTAGGTATGCAAAAGCGAGAAGAAGTATTCGAATGTATCTAACCAATGTCTATCCATGGATCGAAAGAAATAAAATACAAAAGATACATGTTTATGTATGTCACTTGTGTTCTCTACCGTTTTTATTTAGATATTTTGGTATAGTGTAAATAAATTAACGGGTATCATTTCGTTGGAATATCAACTATTGCCTTGTTGTATGCACTTTGTGTGTGTTTTGTTTTAATTGTTCGATTGCCTTTACAGCTATTTATACGAGTACACCAGCACTGTGACTAATTGCCACTTTTCCTTTTTTCCCATTATCGTTTCAGTCTTTTACCGCGAGCGCAAGGCCCCCAAAGCAATTTCGAATGTGCCAAAATGCAACACAAATAGGAGTTACGTCAGCAGTAATAGCAGCAGCAGCAACAACAACAACAATTGTCCCAACAACAATAGCTGTCACCCTCGGGCTCTGGATAGTGGAAATAGCGAAATCGGGACGATTGTGAAGAAGGACGAATAGGAGACGTGCAGCAGCCGCAGGTGCAGCCGCAAAAACCATTGCAATACATAATATTTATTGTGAACGTAATTTTAATGTTTAAAGTGATTTGTTTTTTTTTATTTACATATACATAAAGCTTTTATGTATATAGTTGTTTAAACAAAGACTTGACGGTCCCAAATGTTGTCCAACAAAAAGCGCCAAATCGAAAAGCGTTAAAAAGCAGACGAAAAGCGAAAAACAACACAAAAAGATCAACGCGCGTGCACAGCCGAAACGTACGCGAAATACCCGGATGCATAGCGATAGATATAACTATTGAAATTATGATGATATATATTGTATATGTATTTATATGTATTTATATGGAGAGATGATATCTGTGCATTAGCATACGTAAATGATAGCAAAACGAAAGACTTCAATTGGTAGCAGCACTTTTATGATAGATTAAATTGTAATTAGGAAATTGCATCTGTACGAACTTACAGATAATAACGATGGTCTCTTGCTATGCATCCACTAGATACTAGATAAGTCCCACCCCTGAACCCACACACTCACAAAGCCCCTCCCTCCCCACCCCAAAAAATTCAAGCGTTCTCAGCGTGTTTCGGGCACTGATGCACGCGTGTGCCAAAAGTATTTGAAATGTACTTTGTGTCATGATCTCAATTATTAAAATGTAATTATAACAGAAATTATTTAAACAAATCCCCCTTTAAGCTTATGTACAACACACACTGTGGAAACAGTTTTGATTGTGTCTATGTCCTATTTGTGACGATTTTTATCTCTACATTCTATCATCGGCAAAATTATTTCTCTAAGCTTTCGACTATCCCAAATATTTTATTTTGAACAACCAACCTGTGTATATTGTATTTGTATGGGACTTAGACGCCCGAGCAGCTAAAAAAAAAAAAATAACAACAAAAGCATTGTGTATATTTTCTTCAACGAAACTAACAAAAAATTTTTGTAAAACTTACGCAAACAACAAAAAAATACTGTAAAGAGCAACAAAACAACAAAAACAAAAAACCTTTAAAAAAACTTAAAAAATACAAATGTAAAACAAAAAAGATCTTAAAAGCTTTTTATTTGCCTACGAAATGGTTTTGGTCGGGGTTGGGGCCCTTTTCCGCTGGGGATAGCATGATTTGTGTCTGAAGCGTAAAGAAAATTCGTAGCACTCGAGTGGAGAAAGGAAAGGAGAAAGAAAAAAAAATGACTCAGCGGGGCCTCGAGCTACGGATGCAACGGACAGTGAACCCCCTTATCTATGAGGAAACAAGCAATCTCTGGTGAAATCAAGGGATAATTGAAAATATATGAACGAGACACAGATGAGGTCTGGGGCTACATTGCAACGCACAGTAAAGCATCATCTAGTAGTAGTAACCAAACTTTCTCTAGTAAGTATTCCAATATTTTTGGGTCGTTCGTCACGTACGACCAGCTCTGCCCACAACATCTAGCACTCAAGATTTGAATCTGCCCAATAGAGATATAAGTCTATGAGACGGAGATCTCGCCGCCTCAGGGAGGGATCTGTCTGCCTCAGGGAGATTTCACTGTATTAATTAGGGTCGAATCCATTAGTTGGGTGTTCAATCAGTGAGCGAGAGCAGAGGAAGTCGAACCATCTTCCTTTTCTCTTTCATCAATCACTATTCACA
Source organism: Drosophila bifasciata (assembly GCA_009664405.1). NCBI lineage: Eukaryota > Metazoa > Arthropoda > Insecta > Diptera > Drosophilidae > Drosophila > Drosophila bifasciata. Next base: position 11,843,395 of record CM019044.1, read on the forward strand.
CCCATCAGAGGCTCCACTGTGTTCAAACACTAAACAACACTATGGGGAAAATGCTTTCTAGTCGTAATTTTGTTCTGTTACGCGTAGCTAGTGGAGTGGAGTGGGCACTTAACATTAGATTGGCTGCGACTTCCGGCAGAGAGGGGCCTTAGATCCAAACTATGGCCTGGCTTGATGATGATTGATGCTGGCCCCCCGTCCCCCAGTCGCGGTTGCCGCCTACTGCCTGCTGCCACTGGTGCTGTCTGCGGCTGCCTCAGCTCCATTTTGTCCCACAACTAATACACATAGAAAACAAAAAAATACCCTGCAGAGGTCATTATAGATTTTAACAGATGTTTGAAACGCAGATGCAGATGAGAAAGCATTTTCGACTCCTAGAAGTATTTTGTTTTAAATATTTTTTTCTCTATGTAAATCAAAAAACAATAAGCCGTAGTCTCGCTTATTTTTCAATAGTTTTTCCCAATTGTACGCCAATTGTTTAGATGAGTATCAAAACTTTGCAACGAAGCTAAGTTTTCTTTCCGCTTGTTGTTGCTAGGCACACACACACACACATATATATATATACATATGTACATATGTATTTTGCTCTCTACTGCTTAGAGGCGGCTGAGCGAATCAAGAATGCAATATGTAATAATGGCATTGCGAAAAGAGGCAAATTACATGCTTGCATTTAGTAACGAGCATGTACAACATATTTGCCCACTTAACTAGCGGGCCAGGGTACGGTTATTAGCATGCAATTTCAAGATTTTAATGGCTACAATCGCAATGCAGTCACACACACACGCACACGAAACTTAGGAAGTCTGGCATGGTATATTTATACAAAAGGTAAGGTACATATTTTCCATCTTCACATTCGACACTCGTTTGCTTTAAGTGTATGTGTGAGAGTGTGTGTGTAAACACACAGATAGATATGCTGTTAGAATTTTAACAGAAGGACGCACTCTTTTTAAATTGACTAACCTTATACTACTTTGAACTTTCGACTGAAACAGAGCTCCCGGTAGAGGTTTTTGTACTCTGCGTTGGCCGCATTTTCGTTTGCTTTTGCATTCGCCTCGCAATAAATTCAAAGCTGCAAAGGCAAAATTTATGACGTTGGCTGCTCTGCTGATTTGTTGCTGTTGTTGCTTTTCCCTGTCTTCCTTCACTGGTTGTTACTCTTGCTGTAACGGTACCCACTAAGCCTGCCCCGTTGTTGCTGCTGCTGGGCTGCTGCTGTTGTTGTTATTGTCGTTTCGCTATTTCTCTTTGCTTTCACATATTTGTTCGCGTTGTTTTTGCTGTTTTGCTCTTGCAATGAACCCCGCAAATGGCGTCTGCGAAATCGCAAATAATTTATAGCCCAGCAAAAAAGAAACACAATAATAAAAAAAAAACAAATTTAATTACATTCAATCTTTCCATTAATCACCATTAATGTCAGAGGTGCGGAGGGGCAGGACGGCCCGACATGGGCCTAGTGCAATGCCTGGAAAAGCGTGAAAAGCGAGCCAAGGCCATCTGAGACGACTAGCACTGTTTTCTAGCTGCAATTGAAATCAATCAACCCTGAAGCCTACTTACAACCCCTCCCATCCGTTCCCTAGCACAGCTGCCACTGCGTTGAGGCTGTGCGTGCGTGTCTGGCTCGCCTGGCCCCTGTCCAACGTGAGGTCAAGCTGAGCTTGCGAGGGAACTGGCACTGGGGAGATCCCTCCAGCCGACCAGTGCTCTAATCTGCTGACCAAGTTGTGGCTTTGCGTCATTTCCTTGGCTCGACTGGGCTCATTTGCTGCTGCTGCTCTGGGCATCCCTATATGGGCATATGGAATGCCCTTGAAAAGGGTATCATACCTCGATCGTTCAATTTGGTTTAATTATACAAATAATTCAAAAGTTGCCACGAGCCCATCAAAGTTATTGGATCTCCAAAGCCTTATAAGACACTGCCCTTCCCTAACAAAGTGATAAGCCTTACTGTACCCTTCTGAAAAGTGTATTTAATGCTTCGCCTTCGCCCATGCTAAGCTGTGTTTGTTTCTTGTTCTTCTTGTTGTTGTTGTTGTTGTTCGTAATTTCAGTCCAAAGCAATTTGCAGCACAAATCAACGGCATGCAAAGCACTTTTGTTTATTTCGTTGATTGTTCCCACAATTTTCGTACAATGCCGGAAAATGTACGTGCTCGAGAGTTGCTGCTGTAGTTGTTCCTCTTCTTCTTGCTGTTACTGTAATTGCCAACGAAAAAAAAAAAAATACCAAGAAGAAGATGTGAAAAGAAATAACTCATACAACGTGAAAATTCTTTTCAAATGTCAGACAAAGAGACGGGGGACCCCACCCCCACCCCACCCCAACCACTGCTTGACAGACTTGAAAGATCTCCCATCCCAGATGCGGACGGACGCAAATCGCTGCGCGCTGTAATCGTGCAGAGCCCAGATAGGCCATGCCAAGCCATCCAACAGAGATGTAGCACAAAAGATACAGTATAAGAAGATCACGTACAGCATAAAGTGGGGGCGTCATTTACATCGAAGTGGCTGCCAGAGAGCCAGAGAGCAAGCTTAGAGCCTCAGCCAGGATCGCTTCACTTCGCTTCGGATCGGATCGGATCGTGAGCGTGTGAATCAAAAGCAAAGGCCAGAGATAAACGAAGAAAGAACTCTGCAAAGGGGCAGGGAGCGTATCATATAGTAGAGAGCAGGGAAACGTGATCTTAAAAAGAAAACAACCGATCTCATTATTGAGATGTTGAGATTCGATCCTCAACAAAACACGCAAGATCTTAGAGATTTGGGAAACACTGCAAAGTGCAACAATATCACACTAATGGACGCCTAATTGGCTGAACTAGTAAGCTGTGTTACGTCACGTAAGAGTCCTTTAAGGACACATTTCTGACCGTAAATGGCAAATGGCTTCTGAAAATCTCATTAAACTCATGTCACGTGCCATTTACAGTCAGAAATTGTCTTGCCATCTGGACAAGCTCCTGTCAACCTGTTTGATTTTATCGTTGCATTTGTTAAATTTTCATTAACCAAATGCACCTCAAGTGAAATCGTTTTGTCGCTAAATGTTTCCCACTATCAAGTCAAAGCGAACCTCAACCAGTCATGTTCGGTGCATTTCGACAATTGAGTGTATCGAAACTCTCCGCGGTACTTCTTCTCGTGATATATTATCATGGCAAATTGATGGGAATAGTTTTCTTTCGATTGCTGCGGAAACGTACACGTGTTAATGGTCGGGTGGTGAAGCAGCTAAGAGCTAGCCCTCATGAGTGGTTCAGGTGGTTCTGTATCATCTATCGTATTGGAATCTTTGGATACTTTTCTTGTCCCTACTTTGCGTGGATCGTGTCATTAGAGGATTTGGAAGAACGAGTGTTTCATTGGACGCATCTGATCATAAACATTACCAGTGGTGTGTGCATCATTGGAGTCCAACTTATGCAGAGCTCGCAGGTTATTCGAATGGTCAACACATTGCTCTGTATCATCCGACGAGTTGGTGCCTTAACGATCCAAAGGAACGCTAGCTTTGCAGGAAGACGCGAGCTGTCGTTGTTATTACTCTCGTTGGCATGTCGAGCCTTTGATTTTTTGTTTCTAATCGAATTATTTGTCAAAGGTAGCAGCCTTAAAAATATCATCGCTTGGGGTTGCGACACTTTCCTCACCGTCGGCACAAACATGATTATGTACATTAGTTTTGTGTGCTACCTCACCCTGGGTGCTCTCTACGCCCAGTTGAACGATTATGTCAGATTTCAGCTACGTTACCAACTGCAGGCTCTGAATCGGCCGCACGGACTTCAGCCAGGACGCCAACAGTTGAGGACCGTGCGTCGAAATGTGGATGAGTGCTTGGCCCTCTATAGGGAAATTTATAGCTTTGTCGCTTCGTTTCAAAGGATCTTCAATATTCTCCTTCTCTGGGGCTTCATTCAGAATTTTTCATTAATCGCAGTCGCCATTTACGTACTGACCTGCAAGCGAAAGAGCAGACATTTTATGTTGGTTGTCTTGATACCTAAAGGCATTCTGGAGCAGATTCTCTTAACATTGGCAGTCCAAGGAGCGGTGACTCAGTTTAGGCTCATTCGGCGGCTCAGTTTGGAGAACTTTTATGTCAGTGAGCTCAAGGATTGGCACATGAAGGCAAGTACGCGGATATTGTGACATCTACTGATTATCATTTATCATTGCATTGATCTTTCAGTTCGATATGTTCCTCACCCACTTGAATCTATACGAGTTTCGAGTGCGTCCTTTGGGTCTTTTTGATGTCTCCAACGAATTGGTATTGCTCTTTTTCTCCGCCTTGGTGGGCTATCTGTCATTTATCATACCATGTAGCATGCACTCACATACGCTATAGTTTTATTTCATATGAATACGTATTTATTTAGTCGTATTATAATCAGAATCTTGAATATATGAATGTATTTTATATTGTTAATAAATTTGTCAAATATATTTTTCCTTTAGGCTTTGAGCGATAGTTCCAAAAGTCGCTATGTGTCGTGGTGACAGGGTTCAGTAATATTACATATACAACACCTGTCCTCTAGGGGTAAGCTGCTGTCAGCAGAGATCTTATCCGAGTATTGGTTATATTTTCATCAGTAAAATGCACTTCTAGTGAAAACATTTTGTCGCCAATACATTTCTTTTCAATTACAAACCAAATCGACACTAATCCAGTCATGCTAGGAGTCCTACGCTAAACGAGTGCATCCAAACTATCCACGGGTATCCTATACATGATCATCGTCAGCTTTAAAGTGGGGAGACAACGGATAAGCAAAAATGGTCAGATGATAGTGGAACTGACAGCTCGCCATTGTCCTTGGTTGATGTGGTTCTGTGTCATCAATCGGATTGTGACTGTGGCAATATTTGCATATTTATACTTGTTATGGATAAATCGATTGGAGGATTATTTGGCTAGAGTGTCTCATTATATGCGCGTAACAATTAGCACTCTTGTCGGAATTTTCATTATTCGACTGCAGCTTCTATACCGCACAGAGGCAATTCAATTGTTCAACACTGGTCTGCAGCTCTTCCGTCGTGTTCGAGCTCCACACACCCGGAGAACTGTGGGCTATGGGGGATGGCAGGAGCTGGTGCTGTTACTCCTCTCATTGTGTTGCCGCATCCATGAATTGGTATTCCTTCTCGAGATGCTTACATAAGAACTCAGTGTGCGTAGCATACTGGCCTGGTGGTCCAACACTTTCGTCGTCGTCGGAACCAATATGATGATGGTGGGGATTCTCTACTCCGAGCTGAATTTGTTTGTTAGATTTCAGCTACGCTGCCAACTGCAGGCTCTGAACCGGCCGCACGGACTTCAGCCAGGACGTCACCAGTTGAGGAAATGTGAAAAGTGCGTCGAAATGTGGATGAGTGCTTGGCGCTCTATAGAGAGATCTATTGCCTGGCCACTTTGTTTCAGAAGCTATTCGATTTTCCGCTCTGCTTGAGCATCATCCACAACTATATTCTGCTCGTGGTGCTCATTTACAAGCTGACTATCGATGGCTGGTTCGATGAGCATAAAATGCAGTTCTATTTTCTGATATCTAAAGTTATTCTAGACTTTCTACTCGTCACTTTGTCTGTTGATGGCGCAACGACTCAGTTTAGGGCCATTCGACGACTCAGTCTGGAGAACTTTCATGTCACCGATCACAAAGATTGGCACACAACCGTAAGTGTAACGGCATATACATATGTATATATTCATACTAATTATCAGTGACTTTAACTTCCAGTTTGATATATTTGTCACACAGTTAAATCTATATGAATTTCGCGTCCGTCCATTGGGTCTTTTTAATGTCTCCAACGAGCTGGTCTTGGTGTTCATTTCCAGTCTGTTCACCTTTCTCATGTACATCATACAATATGGTATGAAGTCAAGGGCGGAAAAGGAATTGGGAAATTTCTGTAATCAGTAGATGGATTCATTGTTCCACTGTCCAGTTGTTTGCTTACACAGTTTATCAAAATATTATGCCAACTAAATTGTTATTGGCTGAATAATGTACATAAACGGTAGGCTGAATAGCTTGGGAGTAACTCCCAAGTGGAGCAGCAGTCTTCATCATGTTCGGGGCCCTTCACGAGGTGCGTCCTTCGAGGCTCTCCGCGTGTATCCTTCGCTTTGGCTACCACTACGCCAGAGTCTTGGGCGTCATCTGTTTTGGCATCTCAATGAGGTCTCCTAACGATGCCTTGGTGGGGCGAAAGAACTTCACGCTCAAGTGGTACTCTCTTATCCAGCGCATCGTCTGCGCTGTGATGGTTTACTGCTTCTGTGTGCCACACGTGTTACTACTCAAGGATCCCTATGATTGGACGCTGCAGACCATGCGACTGGTGGCCTGCCTCGTGTGCACCGCCTGCATCCTGGTGCTGCAGTTTTTCCACGATCACGAGGTCCTTCGCATGGTCAACAGTTTCCTTCGGTTGTTTCGTCGTGTGCGTCAAATGTCGTCGAGAAGGAAAGTTGGCTTTGGTGGCAAGCGGGAGTTTGTTCTACTCCTCTTCAAAGTGCTCTGCCTCAGCTACGAGCTCATTTGCGAGTGTCAAAATTTAAGGTTTGCTCGCAGTCTGCTGGAAATGCTCACCATTCTGTGCGAGATCATAGTCGAAGTTGGTTCCCTAATGATCCTACATATCGGTTTCGTGGGCTACCTCAGTGTGGCGGCACTGTACTCGGAGGTGAATGGCTATGTTCGGGCTGAGTTGCGACGTCAGCTACGTTCGCTGGAGCGTCCGGGCGGTGCTCCTGCCAGTCGCCATCAGCTGAGGATTGCCCGCTGCCGCCTGGATGAGTGCGTGGCCGTCTACGATGAGATCGAACGTGTGGGCAGATCATTTCAGGTCCTGCTCCAGCTGCCAGTGTTCATCATACTCATGGCCAAGATCTTTGCCACCGCGGTGCTGTCCTACGAGGTGATCATACGTGACGAACGGTATCCCAGGCAGGCCGGCATGTGGGGCTTGGTGCTGAAGGGCTTCGCCGATGTGATTCTCCTCACCCTGGCCGCCCACGAGGCGGTCAGCAGCTCCAAAGTTATACGAAGATTGGGTCTGGAGAACTTTTCAGGTAGCAATCAGAAGGAGTGGCATGTAACGGTATGGTAACTCTCTTCTATTGATAGTCGTGTGTTTTATTCAGATCTCTTATTTGCAGTTGGAGATGTTCCTGAGTCGCCTGAATTTCAACGAATTTCGTGTATGTTTTTTGGGCTTATTTGATGTCTCCAACGAGATCATTTTGGTCTTTTTGTCCAGCATGATAACCTATTTTACCTACGTGATTCAGTATGGCATACAAACGAATCGATTATAAATGTTGCTGCACTTATAATTTACTTAAAAACGAGGGGGAACGTTGTTAGTCGCTGCCGTTGAAGCGACACTACTTTTTTTTACCCCTTACTGCTTCGAGTACGGGTATAAATACGATAACCCCATTTATTATTTGACTGTTTCTTAATTGTGAATATATGTACATATATTACTCAAAGAATTTACTGCTATTGGAATACCTCCAAATGAGCGCCGAGTAATCGTCAGTTCCCGAACTAAACTGTGGTATATAAACATCGTACTTCGACAGTTCCGAATAACAGACATCTAGACAATCCATCGACAATCCAATTTTTAATAAAAATAATCTATATTCAACCTATAAAGTAATACTTTTTTACTTTCCACTTTCCTACTTTCAATGCCAGCCACGAAACCATCATATTATCATCAGAATGGATTCAACAAGCCTTCGAATTGAATTCGGTTGAGTGAAACACGATGTGTGGGTGGGCATTCAATCAATAGTCAAACAATTACTTAATGAATAGATAGTATGACTGTCAGTCTCGTCCCGGGGCACAGTCATGCCACGAGTCCCTCCATGGCTTAACGCTCCGAGGATATCGGCGGTTCTGCTGCGCGGTTGTTTTTACTATGCCACCGTCTTTGGTGTGGCCACGTTTCGGATCGGGCGCCGCGACGACTGCGAATGGCTAGCAGCCAGTCGTAAGGTCTACAAATGGCTTTCCATACTGATCCGCGTGCTGGGTAGCTGCTTCTACGGCTATTGCTATGGCGCCTGGGCCGACCAATACACGGACTGGTATCTGCGGGCATTCTTTAGCCTGCGCCTGGTCGGCTGTCTGGGCTGCAGTGTCATCATACTGGTGCTGCAACTCTGCTACGAGAAGAGGATCCTGCAACTGATCAACCGATTCTTTGCGCTCTTTCGCCGTTTGAGGACGCTGACAAGGCCTGTGGAGGAGGGTTTTGGTAGCAGCTTGGAGCTGATGCTGCTGAGCGTCAAACTACTATCGCTGGCCTTTGTGTTTCTAGCTTTTCAGATGCAGTTTACCCCCTGGGTGTTTCTCACAATTCTGTGTGATCTGTACACGTCCATTGGCACGGGCATGATCATGCACTTTTGCTTTGTGGGCTATCTGAGCATTGGAGTACTCTATGCGGATTTGAATCGCTATGTGGATCATCAGTTGCGTACGCAGCTAAGCTCACTGCAGGACCAAGGGGATGGTGAGATACAGCATCAGCCAGATGTCCAAGCCCACGCCAATCTGGACGAGTGTCTGGCCATTTACGAGGACATCCACCAGTTGACACGCTCCTTCCAGCGGCTCTTCGACCTGCCCCTGTTCCTGAGCCTAGTTCAAAATCTCTCCGCCATGGCCATGGTCTCGTACCATGCCATCATGCGCAGGGAGTATTACTTCAGCCTCTGGGGCCTCGTGGTCAAGCTGCTCATGGACGTGGTTCTGCTCACCCTTGCCGTCCATGGTGCGGCCAGTGGTTCGCGTTTGGTGCGCCGATTGAGCCTGGAGAACTATGCCGTTAGTCAGAGTAAAAGCTGCCACATGAAGGTGCGAATTTGGCTTACCCCTTCCCTGATCAAAGTTTAAATTTCTTTTTTTTTTTTCAGTTGGAGATCTTTCTGGGTCGCCTCAATCATCAGGAGTTGCGCGTGTATCCTTTGGGCTTGTTCGAGGTGTCCAATGAGCTCACCCTGTTCTTTCTCTCCGCCATGGTCACATATCTGACCTTCCTGGTTCAGTATGGCATTCAGACGAAGCAATTTTGATTCCTCGTCACGCTTTTGATTGCAACACACACACACACACACACCTGTCCGCTAGCCAATCTATCCACCTGTCCTGCGGTTACACGCAAAACCGTAATAACAGCTGGCTCCGAAACATTAAATACTCTTAGTAACTAAATAACAATAAACAATATGGAATGCAAACTCTTGGACATAGTTATGATATCCCATGGCAGGGCATATTATGTATATTGGCCAGGACCCAATTTCCGATTTCCGCTTAACCGTTTGTTCCGCTGCAACATTTTCCCATGGAATCGAGTGTTGGCCTTCGCATTAATTATACATGTATGCTGACGTGGAGCAGAAAATTTATGCACTCGGGGAAAAGATAGAGAGAGCGAGATAGTGGCAGAGACAGAACTGAGAGAGAGAGTGGGACAATTCACGCTAAAATGCGCATAAAAACAAGGCCGAGGCCGTCGCTCTAATTAGCATAGGGTCCGAAGCAGGGGTCTGTCTCTGTGTGCCTTAAGGCTGTCGATCGGGGAGGGGAGTGTGTGTCAGCGGCAGCGGCATACACACACGCATAAAGGTGCGCTGCTGCACTTGCTGTTGGTTGCACTTGTTTCAGCTGCAGCGGCGGCAATAATAAAACAACAAAAAATCAAACTGGCCGCAGCAGCGACGATGCCACATTATCTCGGCATTGACAGAACTGTGGCGATGTGGTGGCGACACTAGGGTGGGGGGCACTGGGCTCTGGAATGACCTGATCGGTTCTTTGCTCCGCTTCTGCTCTGGAATGACCTGATCGGTTCTCTGCTCTGCTCCTGCTGACAGTGCTTTTTCATGGGGTGTACTTGGTGTACCCTGTAGTCGAAAGATTCGAAGGGTATATTTAGTTTGTATGTATGTGTGTAAGCTACACTAATTATCTAGGTTGGGTTTTGCATTATCTAATGATCTATCGAAATTCGTAAAGATTGGATTGCACTTATGGCCGGACATAAGCCTTTTGTGTGTGTGTTCGATGAACCGGACATATTGCATCCAGAGAACAGCATTTAGGCTGAACGATTGGTAAGGAGTATTCCCCGCGTCTGAACATTGGACACTAAGATACTCACTGCTCTTTTTAGTCTCTCTCTTAATTTCTTCCTTTTTTGTTTTGTGCGTGCTGTGTAAACAGCAAGATAATCATAAAACATAGCATTGCTTAAATAATTGTACTTCATCAGAGACACAACACAATCTGAGACGATGAGAGAAAGAGAGGCCTGAGAAAGAGCAAAAAAAAAGAGAAAAGGAAAGAGAGAGAAAGAGGTAGAGTGCGAGACTGAACTGAGCCAGGTTACAGTCATTTTTCCCATGATTGTTCTGCTGGCCGGGTAATTATGGGTCACTGTTTCTTTTTTCTACTGACTCTCTCTTTCTCGGTTGCTATCGCTATCGCTATCTCTATCGTTCCCTTCCTTTCATTCCGCAATTATCATACTTACATCCCAACTTTGTTAAAGTTAAAGCCAAGGCATAAAGTGAGCATAAAAAATAAACAAAAAACTACGAAAAAAAAATTAATGATGCTTTCAACATTTCACTAGACAAAAGAACAGGGCGGCCCAGTACAAGTCGCAGTCTCAGTTCCAGTCCCAGTTCCAGTCCCAGTCCCAGGTTCAACTTGAAGCTTTGAGTGCCTTGACTGCAGGTAGCGTTAGCTCTTGTTGTTGGCCAACTCTTCACGTGTGTGCCGGGCCTAAAGTACAGCTACAATACACTCTCGGCCAGAGAGGGTGAGTGGAAGAGCCAGAAGAGAACGGATGAAGGAAATTCCATCATCATTATGTTGATTATGATGATGAAAGCCACCGATTCAATCAAGATCATAAGCGGTAACCGGTAGCTGCTTCAACAGCATTCAGCAGGGGAAGGGATGTGATGGGACCCGACGAATTGCAGGGAGCCATTTCTGATTCATTAGCCCTAAAAGCTTTTGGACAGGAAACACACTGGGAATTGCTCAAATGTAACCAAAAATTTGGGTTGCCTTTAAAGCAAACCAATGGAGAACAGAAACTCCCATCCAAACTTGAAATAATCATTTGCTGTAATTAGTTCTAATTTATTTATTGTTCAATTGGGCAAGTGCCATGGTTCAAGGGCTGAGATCTGTCAATGATATAACCGCATGAGGTTGATGATATAACGCCATGCTGCTATCTAATCGGTTTCTAGATACAATGTACTTTACATCGTGTGATGACAAGAAGGGCACCCACAAAAAAATGCAACAACTCTCGTAATTTAATTACTTATTCTTCTGCGGTTGTTCGACACTGATTATGTGTGTAATTATCTAATATAATTGTGTGTAAAATATTAACCATTAGTTATGGGTTATATAGTAGCTTGGAGTTTCTTTTTTTTCTAGTCCCGCTTTGGCTTTTCAATATGGAACATTGCCTAATCTATGTATTATTCACACGCCTTATCTAATCGTTCCTAACCGTACTCAACTAACCCTATCGATAAGGAGATGTTCGGTTCAAAGGGAGGCTTTTTATGTATAATACAAATAGGGATTTATAGAATGTTTACTCCAATCATTCCCTCAATAATTCTTAGTATTTTATCCTGGTAAATACAAAACTTAGGAGTTCGGAAATAATAGTTCCCATAAATTTAATTTCAAGGCTAAATGGGTTGGTTCCCTACAATATCTGCTGGCATAGATCCACTTCGAACATTGTCATATACAGCGATGGTGGATATACTGCGGAGCGCGCTGCCTGAGTGGTTCCATCTATGGCGAATGCCTTCGCCTTCTTCCCCACCCCGCTCCCCAGAGCACTCGTTTAAGTAGTTTTCTTGCTCGGCAAGCCCGCTGCTTATTTTATGCATGGGACTAATTAAAAATGGCACTTTAATGCAAATGCAGCCCCACCTTTTCTAGACGCGTTGCCATCTAAGCACAGACCCACACACACACGCACCAATACCCGATATCCCCTATATATATGTATGCCCTTATTCCCCGGGTGTGTGTGAATATTCTTATTTATATGCAGAAACCAGCAAAAGACAAAACGTTTCGCAAGGCGACTGTAAAAGTTAGAGACCCCAAAGAAATTGGCACGAGCTGCGCACACGTCTCCTTTGGCTCGAGAGATCTGGTCTGGGGCCGGGGTACAGTTTCTGGCACAGCATTTTATGAGCACTCTGCACTCCGTCGTACACACATGGCATGGCGGATGGTTCGGCAGAGGAGAGGAGAGGAGGAGAAGGCGAATCGTTGTCGGTGTTGGATATGGAGTTGGAGTTGGAGAGTCGCGAAATGCGATTTTGCGAGGGGGAACTCGTTTTGTGGGCTGCTGGGCGCGCGTAGGCGCTCGCCGCGCACGCCCAGTTGGAGGCTGCGGACTCCAAACTGAAGTCAAAGGCAGCAGCAACAACAAGCAAAAAGGAAATCTGTTTCGGTCGTTCATCGAGGCAACGAATACACTTTTAAATTATATATGTGGAAGCCATCAGTAGAGCGGTGGAGCTTTTAACTGTCCAACTTTTAAGTTGAGTGATTAACTTTCGTAGCTTTCTTTCATTCTTTCAATCAATGATTGATCTAGAAAAGATATGTATGTATATTGTACCGAATTGATGCGTGCCAAACTGCTTCAAAAATGTAAGACTACTCCTTGGGTAAGGGTAGTTCCAGGCAACCTCAGCGCGTGTGCGACGTGCCAACATCTGGAGATGGATCCTGTTTTGTGTGGTGGCAGGCAAAAAGCTGTGCCCGGTAGCCGAGGGCCCAGGTAGTACCTTTTGTGGCACTGTGACTCTGTGCCCCTGTGACTGGGCCGAGGCGCAAGATAATCGATGTATACTAATTATTTGCTTTGGCTGCAACTGTTTGTCATGCTCCGCTCAGCGGCTGACTGAGGCTGAGGCTGGGTTGGGTTGGGATGTGATGGGATGGCTGTACATCTGTGGAGCATGAGTACGTACAGCAAAAACAAAAAGCCAAAGCCAAAGCTCAATCCGACCGACCGGTAGCAAACACCCAAGAACAGAACAGAACAGAGTCGAACAGAGTGGACTGATGGGACTCAAGGCCGGACAAACGCACAGATGCGAGTCGCACCGAGTGGACAACAGAGAGAGAGGGTTGAGCAAATATATCGCCGTCAGCTAAAATAATGGTCATCGACAGCAGCAGCAGCAGCATCAGAAGTTGTTGTCTTGGGCAAGGTTGCGGAAAGGAAGATTCTGAGTCTGGGTATGGGTATGAGTATGGGATGCCACTCTACTCGCCACACCACTCCACTGCACACGGTAGTCAAGTTTAGACACCTTAAGTACACAGGAAAGCGTCATTTATGCGCTCGTTTTCAAAAACGACAACCACTAGGCGTGGCAGGACGGGTAGGTAGTTCGGGGAGGCGGGAGAGTTTAAGATGCTGCTCCAGGGTTGGTTGCACTATTAATTACATGGCCGGGAGATCACTTTTAGCTCAACCAAATTATAGATATCCGAATGGCAGCAGCTGAACACAGATTGAAGCACCAGCTACTGATGTAGGATATTTCAGATGCTGATGCACTGCAGCAAGGTCAAAGCTTGGGGTGACTAATGCTAGCTGCGTTGCACCGATCGATTTCAATCAACACTCCTCCCCACTCTACACCCCTTTTGGGGGCAACAACAACAATCAACAAGTTTGCGATTCAAACAACAAAAAAGTACAGTCCACAAAGATCAACAGCAGCGGCAGCGGCAGCGGCAGCGCAGCAGTAAAACAGAAAAGTGAACAGAGCAAGAGAGTGAGGTGGGCAGAGGACAGGTAGTGAGAGAGAGTGAGAGAGCGGGTGGCAGAGGTAGGAGTGATATGGAGTGGAGTGGGAGAGCGGGACGTGTACGTCAAGTTTTCGTTGGCTTTGCCTACAGCTTTTGATTTGCCCGAGAGAGACGTGTGGCAAGCCCAAGCTCCATCTCGGCCTCGGAACAGGTTTTGTTGATTTCAGATTTTGGAGCCCCACTGCCTGCTGCCGCTGCCTCCGCCGCTGCCTCTGCTGCTGCTTGCAAAAAGTTCAACAACTGCGAAGAGCTAGATGTTGTTGATCTCGTGCTGCTTTGGCTGCTGTTAATGTTAATGCTGTTGTTGCTGTTGCTGTTGTTGCCGCGTCGAATGCAAAGACGAGTAGCCGAGAGAGACGACGACAAAACGAGCGATCCGTTGCGTAAATTACAAGCACGAATAAAAGAAACACGCATATAGCAGCAGCAGCAGCACCACCACCAGCAACAACAACAACAACTGCAAATCAATATTCTTTTTATGATCGAGAGTGTAGTCTCGACGTCGACCTCAATTATGACGACTTGACTTGGTTCTCCTGCTCTCTTGCTGCTGCTCTCATCAAAGTTCGCTCTTTCGCTCGGGTTCTACTCGGCTGTTATTCTCTTTTTCTAACGCTGTTGTGTGGATTCCATTCGCCATAAAGTGCGTTAATTTTTGGGAAAGTGGGTCAAACATTCGGTTCATCGAACACACAAATAACAAAATAACAGAACGTCTCAGCAGGGTCGGGGGGAAGGCGATGTGTGCGTGCTGGATTGTTGGATCAGTTCGGTTCGGGCTTTTTGGCCAGTGGAAGACCATGGCATATGACGCATAGTATCGAATATTTTTCGAATACGCCACCACCGATCGAATATGTTAGTATTCCCGCTAGGTGTCCCGCTGCTCGGTCATGCATCAGTTTATCGCAACTGTGTCGCAATGCAATATATAGTGTGCATGCGAGAGATAAGATAGAGGATAATAATGTTACCCAAAGGGTTCTTGACCTCATTTTTCATATAAACTAATGTTCAAGGTGTGGGCGAAGCTAACATATATTGGAGATACATTGTATATTCGTGTCAAGGATGCAACTGCTCTCCTGTCCAGTGGGAATTTGCCGTCTGTTGAATTTCAACTGTTTGCCAAAGTGCCAGTCACCCTGTAAACGTTGGATCATATTAGTTAGGGAATTAACCCCAAGCTCAAATAAATAAAAATCTTAAAATTAATTTTTTATTACTAAACTCCAAAGCGTAGTGCAGGGTATCAAAAAATTCGTTAACGTTTAATTGCTTTGTGGCAACTCTTGTTTGGGGCTTTAGGTTTTTAGGCCAAAACGGGTATTTGGCATTTTTCTGTGTTTGGTATGGTTGGTGTACGTTCACTCTGAATGGGGGCCAGTACGCGGTGGTCGGGGTCACACCTCCTCCAACACAATCTACAGATGTTTTTCTTTCGCAAACGAACAATATTCTCTGTGTATTGTTGTGTGTGGTGTGTTTGTCTGTTTGTCTGTCTGTCGCCCACTTAATTTACTATGCATTCTGATCATATGTAGTCCCACGACAACAACATAATCATGGAATTTCACGTTCTCATTCTCAGCTGCTGGAGATGGAGGTGGAGGTGGATATGGGGTCTCTGTCTGGACTGTGCCTCTCCGTTTGCTCTACAAATTAAGTTCAAACAGCATTTGGGCACGCTTGTTTATTGAGTGCTCCCATTCTCCCACTCCAGATACCCCCCACCCCATTCCCTATTATGCTCTCGTACCAACGAGTATGACAAACGAAGTTGTTTGTTGTGTGTCACGTTTTGAGCGTACGATCCCCGTTGTTCCACAGTAGTAGAGCGCACCTAGCTAACATACCCCCCACACCACACACACTCCATAGAGCCCACACACTCGCACGTTTTTGTGTTGATTGTGATTGTGGTTTCTATTTTGTTTCTGGCGATTCGTAAGTGAAAGTAATATGTGGAACATGACGTAGCAGCCGCTGCTCGTACGCTTGGTGTTTGGCGTCTGCCGCTGCGGCTTCTGTGGATTGCAAAGGTCACAGCGTTTTGTGTTCGCCGCCTTGCTTGCATTCCAGCTGATAAGCCAAACAGTCCCTTAGCCCCTGCCTTCAAATTAAATAGAATTGGAGTGCATGTGCCACTCCCTTTTAAAGGGAGTTTCGTTCGTTAAGCAGTATACAAAATAGAGAATAAATAGTCACGCTTTCCGTTAGTTCACATTCGTTTTATGGCGTTAATTTGCGGTAAAAATTACTGTATAAATAGTAAACTGATTAATGCCCATACATTTATTTGCTACAAGATTTATTCAGGGTGTCTGGTTCGCCTGTGTGTCTCTGTCCTAACCATTGTAGGGTATTACAATCTTCGGCACTTGCAACTATCTCACAGTCTTGTTATGTTTGTGCAATGAACTTTGACTGCGTCGCTAGTTACATGTGTACACAGTAGCCCCGATCACCAGCACCACAAAGGGGGCGGCATCTTTCAACTTGCGGCATCCCGGCTATGCAGCAGCCGCGCTACTCTCAGCCCCCAAAGCCAACTCCACTCCCATAGAAATTGCAATCCCAGAGCTATGGGCGGGGGAGCTTCCTAACTAATTACATTGCAAAATACTTGAAATGCGCCAAATGGCAGGAAATCAGCGAAACGGGAATGGCTCTTTGTGTCTGTGTCTGCCATCTGCCATGGAATGGGTGTGTGGGTCCGAGTCTGGGATCTGGGATCCGATCTACCTCTCTCTCTGTTGGCCGGAAATATGCATGGCTTGGCCAGGTTTTGGCCAGCTCCAAATGAGCGAAAAAAATAAAAGTAGCAACAGCGCAAAAATTTGAATGTTCTCTCGTCAGTGTCAGGGATTTGGGTTGGTAGATCCCCCCTTCGATGCTTACCATCCTTCTGCCCCCAACTCCCGCTACGTGTGCACCGGAGCAGAGAGTAGAGAGAAATTAATTCAGTTGCAGGCCAAGGCGCGTATTTTTGCCGTTTTGTTTGCTTTGTTTGCCAGTTTCAGCCACAGGTCGTCACAGATCGGATCGGATCCAGGGTCCGGCTTCGGCTTCGGGTTCAGATGCCGCCGCCGCTCCTACTATAACCTCTCTCGCTCTCCCATATATACGGAAATGTAGTATAGTATATAATAGGCGTGACAAGCGCGTTACGCTTCGCTGACGCCCAAAAATAATCAAAGACAAAGACTCTCTGTCCCTGTCTCTGTCCCTGGGTCTGAGTCTGAGTCTGAATCGACTCCGACCCTGGGCGATGACGAACGATGTTGATCAAGTGGATAGGATAGGAAAAACGAGTGTGGGGGAGTTGGGTGAGATACTTATGATAATTACACCGTGTCTCAGTCTCGGAAATTTAACAA
The DNA here is from genome assembly GCA_009664405.1 of Drosophila bifasciata. Taxonomy (NCBI): domain Eukaryota; kingdom Metazoa; phylum Arthropoda; class Insecta; order Diptera; family Drosophilidae; genus Drosophila; species Drosophila bifasciata. The sequence goes on from CM019044.1 coordinate 11,860,739, forward strand.
TTTTTTTGTATGTCTGTACATGGTTTATACTCATTTCTTTTTTATTTGGTTCTGCTCTTTCTTTTGGTTTTAACGAGCTCATCCCCAAAGCATTCCAAAAATTGTATCAGAACTTTTGTGGTATAAGAGATATAATGAACGATAATGAACTCGGTAGCAGAAGGTGAACCCAGGTAATGGAAGTGAACTCGTTAAAATCAGCGGTAAGAAGTTATTATGCCAGGAGAAAGAAGTGTACGCATAGTGGGGAAATTTTTAATGTAAAATTGCTTGAATTTGAGGATTGCTAACATTGAATTGCTTGCGTATATCATCGGATGCCTCGAAACCGCCCGTAATGCCAAACTGTATCAGTATGAACAGGTACGATATAATAGCAGAGAGAATTAACAATATAAACTCGTTGTTCAGATGAAAGAAACCCAAGACTTTGATCTCCAGTCGCTGCGTTTGCTGCTGGCTGAGAAACGTTTCCACCTAACGGAAATCAAGGACATAAAATGCTTTAAAAGTGGGGAACATACCACAAACCACAGTCACACTCACACTCTTGTCCCAACGCTGATCCATATCGGTGCAGACAATATCGAGGGGCAACCTATTGGGCTTCTGTGACTCACTGACCACATAGTCCGCGCACATGATCAGCAGAATCAGATTGAAGAGCTTTATGGTGGCCACTGCCAGGGAGACCAGAGCATTCTCATCCCCGTTCAGATATCGCAGAATGCACTGATAGAGCATCAGGCAGATGCTGATGAAGTTGTAGTACACATAGAAGAGGATCTGCCACTGGAGCATGCGGCGGAAGGCGATCGTCACCTCGTACAGCTCACTATAGATGGCGGCACACTCGTCCAGCTCGTCGGCATAGTCGCAAAGGAGTCGCATCCGCTGATACTTACTCAGCCGGACTGCCTCCTCCTGGCACTCTATGATCTGCATACGCTGCAGCATTAGCTGGATATTGGATGCCATGTGCTTGTACAGTATGCCAGAGATTAAGAAGCCCATGAAGCAGGCATCCAGCACAAAGAGGGTGCCCAGCCACATGTAGATGCCCACGATTACGGCCACGGTGCGGCCAGCGTCTGCAAAGTGCTCCACCTTCAGCAGTGGCGGCAGCTCGTGCACACAGCCACCAATTGTCAGCAGCAATTTGACAAGGAAAAACACGATAAACTTCATGGAAAACAGCTGATTGACGCGAGTCACCGTACAGATACGGCGATACAGAGCCAAGTAGCGGTTGAGTACCGTCCGGAATTTGTCCTCGCCCTTGGCCTGAATGATGAAGGAAATCACTGCCAAAATGGACACCGAACTGGACTGCAAAGAGGCAAAGAGATCCGCATAGCTCTCCGGTTGAGCGGTGATCAGCTGCGAGGAGAGTTCCGGCCAGACACCCGCATAGGTTACAACCACCAGGATGCGCCACACAGTTTCCAGGATCCTGTTTCTGCTGCCCCTCTTCGGCAGCTTCAGCTGCAGATCTTCTCGATCCAGCCGAAAGGAGATCAGAGACAGCAGTCGAGCCGCTCGATACAGCCCCACCATAATGCCCCGCGACCAGGCCTCCACCGCCACGCCATCGCTATTCTGCTGACTGTACTTGGCCATATCCAGGCACTGACTGAACTGAACCCAACTGGATTGGATGGCACTGGAGCTTGGCTAATGACATGTCCTGGCCGGGGCGATAAGAGCTCCGCTCCGCTTCGCTCCTCTGTCGATGTGTTTTGCTGTTGATTTTATTAATTGAATGTGTAGATATCGGCAATTGCCATTCACGCTTCGCTGAGTGCCTCGCTGACTGATTGGCCGGTCCCCGGTGCTCACTCCAGGGTCCATGGCCCAGGGCACAGGGACAAAGAAACGGGGCCCTGTGCAACAACAATAATCGGGCAACGATGATGATGGACAGGCCAGCCCCAGAGTCAGATCCAGATCCACTTGGGCTTTGACAGGGCCCTCTGCCTATGGGCACATTGGAACAGATGGTGCTCAAGAAACGAAACCCAACGAGAGAGGCAAAAAATGGGCGTAAATTGATATTTATGCCATCGCGGATGAAGTTGTTTTGGGCAGAGGAGAACAAACACAAAAAAATCATCGAAAATTCCAATCGAATATTTGTAATGAGGTGAAATGTATTTATAAAGTTTAAAAGGAATTTTTCAGCAATTTTGTAATTTGTTTTCTCGGATACTTTGGGGTTCTATAAATGGATATAATTTGTAAAGAAAATTATGAATATATTTCATTTCGAATATGTTATGGGATTTCTTTGGTAATGAATTTACATACATATGTACATATATGTATGGAGATGTGTGTGATGTTTCCACGCCCTCTATTTTTGATGGAGTTTTTGGAAAAGTTCATTGACCCACTTACGGAGAGAGTTTCAATCCCCAAGAGAAATCTTTAAAAAATACCAAAAATTAAATTTAAGCTCATCAAGAAACTTAACAAAATCAATAATAAAAATAAAATTCCTTTTACAAACTGGAAAAGTGACTAAGTAAATATCCAACTAAAAAGATCATACTATACATGTCAATTTTTAGAAAAGTTTTTTTTTTCAAATTTCTAAAGCTGCAAATGGGAGATGCAGAAAGGGACGTGCGCGCGACTTCGATAATGTTTTCCGACTATTTTCTGACTTCATTATAAATTTCGCTTAGATCTAGTTCGCCAAGAGCTGGAGAGAGAGAGAGAGCTCTATTGACTTCTGCTAGGTTTAATCATCTTATCTAGTCTTATCTTGGATACGACTACCCACATCATGGTTAATTAAAAACGATTTATGATATGATATTTTTCTGAATTTCAAAATTTTGCTAGGAGGTGCAATGTTCCATGTTTCAGAATCATCAGACTGCTGAGGAACCCCACGTTGGTGATCACATTCACTATAAATCACTATAAATAGAAACTTGGGTGACTATTTCAACCTTTAAGCAGTAACTGTCGTGTCAGTACGTTGATTGCCATCAACGAATTTGCTAGATCGCCTTTTATTATTTAAGTTTTGCATTGGTAAATAATTCTCTTATATCGTCAGCCCATTGAAATGGTTTCAGTGCTCCTCATTTTGGCTCCAATGTGCGACGACATTTGATTTTCGCTTACGCTTCAATGCGAATTTCATTTCAATTTCAATCCACTCGTGAACCATTAGTAAGGCGATGACTCCTTTGCCTCTTCCTGATGCAGATGCGGACGTTGTTTGTGCTGGGGAAGGGGAACGGGGGAATGGGGAAGTAGGAAGAGTTGGCAGTAGGAGTTGGTGTAGTTGGTGCAGTCCTCGCGCCCATTCCCATTCGAATTCCCACACCCCATACCCGACTCCGATTGCAAGTTGCCAAACACGTTTCCCTGGCATTAGAATAGCTCCACTTGGTTCAACGAACTTGCAACTTGCCTGGCAGCGACTGCCAGCCGAGCCAACCGATCCAGCCACCATATCCAGCTGGAGCCATGAGAAGGAAGTGCCTGGAGTGGCCCCAAACCCAGACCAGACGGGCAATAGAAAAACAACAGAGTCAATAGCCTTTGTGTGTGCAAGAGTATGTGGCCGCCTGCCTGCCACAACAGCAAATCCAGCTCCAGGGCTAAAGACAGAGCAACAGCAAGAGGCGGCAGTGGCAGTGGCAGCGGCAGCGACAGCGACAAGCAGCAACAGGTCTAGTCAAGCTCGGGCCTGCTGCTCCTGGCTTGATCATTGCCTCTGACAACGGGGAACAGGGAACAGGCAACAGGCAACTGGCGACTTGCGACTGCCAACGACAGCGCTGTGGCAGGCAGCTAAAATGGGCGTGCAACAAGCCTGGGCCCCCCTCTCTATAACTGGTTTTCCTAGATAGATATAGACAGATAACGCTGGCTAGAAAGTCTCCACTCTCGAGCAGCAGCAGCAGCATCCATAGCTAGCATCCACAGCATCCTGCAACCAGTTTACGTACAGTTCGACTCCGTGTTATTACAGTCCAAGTACATGGAGTAATTGCATGGGACAGGCCTGACCCCAGCCCCAGCCTCAGAGATCCAGCTTCAGACCCAGCCGGGATGATGATGATGATGCTAGTGCTAGTGCGCTAGTGCATCTGTTGCAGCTCCTCCTCTGCTGTTGCATCTTGGATTGGATGGGCCAATGAACTGTGTCGTCAGTCAGCGAAAGACAATAGGAGCAGAGCCAAGCCCTGATCTCGGACGCAGCCTGGCTGCACTCTGCCGCTGCTTCAAGCTCTGCCTCTGCTGCTGCTGCTTCTACTGCTGCTGGTTCTGCTGCTGTGTTGCATTGCTAAATTGGAAATAATTGCCCAGAGGCCGCAGCAGCAGCAGCAGAATGCACGTGTGCATGTGCTGCTGTTATCGCTGTCATCAGTTGTTGTTGTTCTTGTTATTGCTGATTCTACTATGACATCAAAAAAGCGCAGAGAGAGAGAGAGCGAGTGAACAAGAGCAAAACAGAGTGAAAACAGATCAGAGCGCAGCGCAGGCAAAGCAGAAAGATTCACACAGCAGAAAAAAAGGTCAAAAATATATGCATGAGTATGCATTATTGCGTTTCTTGATAGATTGATTAATTTAGTCATGATTTCATTGTCATATTTAATAGATTCGACCTAGCGGCCAAGCCTACATGGCCTTCATTTCTCGTTCTATCAATTTTTTTTCAGTGCAGGCAGATTAAAGAGAGTCACAGAGCAACGGAGCGAGAGCAAGCGAATCTGCAAAAGCAAACACAATGAGGAAGAGAAAAAAACAAACTCGCGCGAAATAATAATAACAATAAAGTTGAGTACGGCACAATAAAAGCGTAAAGGAATGAAAGGAAAGGTTCAACGACATTAGGAGATTAGAGAGAGAGAGAGAGAGAAAGAATGCCATGTAGTACGGAGAAAGAGAAAGACCCGTTGGATATGCACATTTAAATATGTGAATGGGAGTGCAAGAATGAGAGTGTGTGTGTGTGAGTGCAGCAGGGAGAGAGCGCGCGCGAGATTCATCGACAAACGCATAGAACACAAAACAAAAAAAAACAACAACAAGAACAACAAAAAAGTCATCGACATCATATGGATTTTTATGTTGATCATGTAAGAGCGCGGGAGGGGGAAAGGGAAAACGGGAAAAGGGACAGGAATAAAGAAAGAGCTATGGCCGGAGTGCGGGGAAAAGATGGGAGCAGGGGCTCTGGGAGATCAGGGGCCGGGGTTGAGTGCAAGCAACAACAGCGTCAGGGACAGGAAAATGTTTTTCATTGTCTATGGCAACCCCACCCCCCCTCACAACTCTTTGGAGAAAAACTAGACGGAGGGACCAGATGGAGCCGCCGCCGCCGTCGACAGTGGAGTCATTACAGTTGCGGGAGACATGCCCCATGCGTTTGTTGAACAACAGCCTCATCGAAAGGGGGGTGAGTGGGGAAGGAAGGGAGACAGTGGGAGCCACACAAAGACACAACAACCCATGCAAATGATGAAGCTCTGCATTCGGCTACCCCCTGCCCCTGCCCCTTTCCACTTGGCATTTTGGCGTGTGTTGCATAAAATGCCTCACTTGGATGGATGCGTTGCTATTTCCAGATGCAACAGATCAGATCAGATCAGATGCAACCCCTACATAGCGAGGCGGGGCTGGGGGCTGGCTACGCGAGGAGTAGGAGGCGACCGGCGGCACATTTGCTTACTCTTAATTTGGATATTTAATTACAAAATAGTGACTGGGGGACTCTTCGGCCCCAGAGTCGCCTGGTGGTGGCCGACGATAAGTCATGAGAGGGGGGGATACAGACAGACAGACGAAAGTCGCAACGTTAGATACCCTAGATGAAAGTGGTTGCTGATCAAATGGATGCTGAATTCAAATAGATTATTGGGTCCGAAGTTAGACCTTCTATCCTTAGCAAACTAAGTAGATTTCTGGAATTTAGAATCTCATCATCTTGACTTGAATGATTTAACCAATATACTCCAAACACGAACCCCTGCATAGAGTTAGGGTATAAGTACAGAGGCTGGTCAATTTGATTAGGTTTTCAAAATCAATTCTGAAAAGGGGATACAACTGGAATTTATTTGTTTTGCCGCCTGTGTGAGAAAATAAACATGAAGCATCCATCGCAGCAGAATGCCCATCCAGTGTTGGATGGGGGGGTATACCGAGTGTGTGTGTGGAGATGGAGAGAACAATCCGATCCCTGGGACTTTCTTTTCTTGCAATGCGTCGTCTCGCCTTTGTTTGTTATCACTTGAAGTTTGAACGGTTTTACGAATTGATTAAGCCCGGCATTTGTTTACGAGCAACAGGTAAACACAGACAACAAGAAGAACTAAAAAAGGAGATGGGGAAAAGAACGGGAAAAGCGATGGAGGGGGGCAGAGCGGAAAAGGAGATGGAATGGGGGGTAGGGAAACGAGGGCCGCCACAGAGAAGAACAATTTAGGGAAGCCGACAAACTTTCCGTTTAAATGCTTTTACAGTTGAATTGCAGGCGAGTTCTGGACGGCAGTTTCTGTTCTGTGTTATTTGACGACGTCGTAATCGTAACGTCGCCCTGCTCCGCTCCACTCCGCTCCGGTTCGGTTCTGTGCTGATTAACCAAAGCATGACGAATAACTGCAGCAGAAGCGGCAGCGGCAGAGCTGAGGCTGCGACGTCAGCGACGCCAGCGCACACACCTGACAATTTGTTAATGAGAGCAACATCAGAAGCAGCAGGCAGTAAAGGCAGGAGAAGGAGAGGAGCCAGAAGCAGCAGGAAGCCAAGCGATAAAACAAAACCAAGCAAAGCAAAAGCGCAACGGATGACGGATGTCCTGCAGGGGAATAATGACCAAAGCGAGAGACAGAACAAAACGTAGTCGAGCAGCAGAAGAGATCACTGAGTGGAGGCTACACTGCAAAAATTGAATATTATTTGCTAAAAAAAGAACCAGAAGAGAGCTTCAGGTCGTGCTATCGGACACAATTTTAATTTTCTAACAAAAAGATCTAAACAAAAATATTTGTAAAATAACATGTACATACATCTGTGGCTACTTTGAAGATATGTATGTAATTGTGATATTTCTTTCAGTGGAGTGGAGAGAGAGCAGAACAGAACATAACTAACTGCAGTAAAAATGTAAATAATGCAAAACATTTTCTCACCGCGTTTCGCTGCGGCGCACTTTTTAGGCTTCCCAAACTGGTCGCTCTCCGCTCCACTCCCCTTCGCTGCTACCCTTCCCGACTCACTCTCCTAGTGACCCTGCCGGAAGGGAACATGTTTCATGGGAAATGAAATGCAAGAAATGTGCGGCAAGTGAGATCAGCAAAAACCAAGTGGAGAGAGGGAGCAGGAGCAGGGCAGAGCAGAGCTTTCTAATTGCGATGACAGTCAAAACACTCAGCAGATGGGATGGGATCAGATGTGATCGAATGGAATGGGATAGATGGATGGATGGATGTCTAAACACCAAAGACAACATATGGACAACACTGAGGATGACCTTTTTTCAATAACGGATGGATATGCATATCCCTATAGCAATACGCGCTGGGCATATGTACAATATTTCCCCCCGGCCCAGGGGCCATTTGTAGTGAAATTTAATCAAGCGTTTAATGGTAAAGGTGGAACGTCAGGGAACATAATACACAAGCCATGGGACTGAGACTGGCACTGGTACTGGTACTGGGACTAGTGGGTAGAGTGGGTAGGAGACAGGAGAGGGGCTTGGCCCGAGCGAGGGCGTTTTTAGTGATGCTGAACCTGGGTTGGGTTTGTTGGTCGCTGCTCTCTTCTCCCAGCTTGATGTGCCTGTCATATGTCAGTCTGTGTCGGAGTCCGTGTCTGTTCCGCTGTCTGTCTGTCCATTCCAGCCTGTTCCTCTCACCTACGACGCTGGTTAATGACATTTTGCAGTTAATTGCTGCTGCTGCTGCGGCTGCTGTTGGTTCTGCTGCCCTGCCATATGGGCTCAAAGCTGGTCCCTGGTAAATGAATATGATGCGTATGCGATGGGATACGAGAAGATGCATTTCCAGGCAATGTAATTTGACTACATTAACTCAATATGCCATAACAGGATCAAGCGAGGGAGAAATAGAGAGGGAGTCACGAGTGGTGAAAAGGGAGAGCTGAGGATGTTCTATAATGATGCTGTGTCAGTTGCTAGTCCATCCAATTTTAAAGTTTACGTACAGTTTCTATGAGTGAAACAAAAACAAAGGTTCGTTCGTTGACCTCAGAGATCTCTACTATGTATGAAATTTTGGCACATCCATTGTTATAGCATTTTCTTTTTGATAATCTGAAGACTATATAGACGGAGCATCTAACATTTTCCACACTTTACTTGCCCATTAGCATATAATAGATCACTTCAATTCCAAAGATATATTTCAAAATTGGACAAAGAATAGAGAATCCACATTGAATGAAAGTTATCTGGGAACTTGAGAGTTCTTCAAGGATAATACAATTTCTCCAATGTTTCCGCTAAAAGGTTTGTTTTTGTTTTATTCCCAAATCAAGTGATTGGAATCGTAGGCTTAAAGATTTCTTATTAAATGAGTTCTCCTAGTCTCTCTTCCAAACTTGCAATATCTTAATCTGTTTGATTTCCATTTTTCTGTTTCCCAATGACTACTTTCGAGTAACTACCTTTATCTCTATTGAGACAAGCCACATTTTGACAGATCCCAAAGATCTCTCCAGCCCCCGTGCATTACATAATCTTCTTTGTGTGCCGCTTAACATGCACAAATCTGAAATCTTTTGATTGCTAGGCAATAGCGACTGTCATTATCGGATCAGATGTACGTCAAGCGACTTTTCTTGACGAGGGGGAGCCCCGTACCTTTTTGGCGCGCTCTTTTTCTTTATTTCTTTGCTAGGAGGTTACCCCTAGGTTTGCCCTGGCACAGGCAATGTCCTAGAGACAGCAACAACAAACAGGAATCAGATTCAAGTAGGCAGGTACACGCCGAAGGAATGGGAAGGGAAGGGAGGGGAAGACATTGGCGTCAGCGTTGGCGTTGCAGTCGACGTCGTGGCCGTGTAGGACGATGCAACCGGCAATATATATTGGCAGCAAACCAAACCAGTTTTTATAATGTCAATTCGAATCCTACACGTTCATGTCCATCCCCACACGCATTAAGCGCGACAGTCGCAAGTCCAAATGATGACGATGAGCGGCGACAGGGATAGGGGATGGGATGGATGGGACGCGACGGGACACAAAGGGGACAGGACAGCGATAGGGATAGGTATAGCTACACATACATATGTATGTAGGTACGCTCGTTGCTGGCGTTGAATTTGATTTTGATTTCACCTGAGTGGCTCTCAGCCTTCTCCCCTGCTCCTCTCCTGTTTCACTCCTTTTGGCTGGTTTGTTTTGTTTCCCATTCTCCTGTGCCTTTTGTCAACGAACGCGGGAACAACAGAAGCAACAACAACTGCACTGCCCTGCATTGACGACCTACGATTTTGTGTCATGTTCTTGTTGTTATTCTCCTTAAAGATGGAAAGAGGTTTCTCCTTTGAAAAACAAGACACTGCAGAATGTTTCATATGAATATTAGCTAATAATAATAGTGCCTTTGAATTTATTGAAATTTGCATCTCAATGAAAAACGGAGGAGATTAAGATCATAGAAATCATAGGTGTCACAGGAACTATCGATCGAAAAGAGTTTCAAAAGTTCCCACTCTTCCATGATTTTTATTCACTTGTTCTTGCTGTTTGCTTTGCCTTGTTTCTTGTTGTTTTTGTTTCTTTTTGTTTTGTTTTGCTGTTATTCCCCTATCTTATTGTTCTTGCTTCTCCACCTCCTTGCTGTTCGAGGTTTTGTAATTGATGATGTTTATGTTTCGAGGAGTATGGGGATCGCATCGGATCGTGTCCCTTCCTTACCTTACCCCAATCCTTTTCCCCTCTTTCAGAGCTGATTTACAGATTACGCACCTACGACAGGGTCGGAGTTTCTGTGTGGGTTCTCGGGTTCTTCTTGCCTACGGTCGCTGGTTCTGTGCCTGGCATATTAATGTCGAGATCTTAATTTATTCTAATGGGTTTATCAAATGCTATGGGGTAATAATAATAATAATAGATAAAGTTGAATGGCACGAAAAGAAAATGTAAATATTATGGTGTTATTCTATGGATGAGAGCTAACGACTGTTGATAAAGAGTTTGGCTGATGATTTTCATAAGGAATTTTGGCGTTAAGAGAAATCATTGCAGATATGGAATCCCCCAAAGTAATGAGATATCCCAGTCGTAGTCCAAGGCATATCTTCGTACTGGGAAATGTATGTACATACATATGTACATACACATGAATAAACAAATGCCACATTCCACAAATTAAATATCCAACAATAATGCCCGTTATGCACTTGTGAGCAAAGTCAATATTTGTTGAACTCACTTTAATCGCAACAATTCAGTGGATAATGTATTATACATATGTATGTATGTGTATATTGTATTTATTCCATAAGCTAACATCTGAAACACCTTCATTTTGTTGTTATTTACTTAACACAAGCGACTTTTACCATTGTGTCTGTAATTTAGTTTGCCATGGATATTATTTGGTAGAAACAGTTATTAAAATAATATAGACTGATTGGTTAGTACATTTTAACTCTTGAATAGTTATAATATTTAATTGGTTTTGGTCAGCAGGGAATTTCTTCCTTATGAAATAATTATGGAAATTTCTTGTTACTAATGTGACATAATTTCGAATTTCCCTCGCACCTTATAAACTGGCCATCTTTTGACACACACAAAAATTACAAAATCCGTTACATCGTTAAATACCATAAATACCGAATGTTTTTCAGCCGGAACTAGTAGTTTAATTCAAAGGAACTGAACTAAAGGGCGATCCTTGGGGTTCAACGATGTAACGGGTTTTGAAATTTTCGTGTGCGTCAAGGACAAACTATACAGGTTGTACAACATGGTTTAGGCCACCAATAAACGTTTCCTGTCTAGAATTCGTTCTATTCTGATTGAACCGCCCAAGCTATGTTTGGGCAGGTATGTTGGTCGAAAGGGTTAGATCTTACATTTTCCGGGCTGTTGATTTGTAGCAAATATGTAGTTACCGTGTAGTTAAAATTTACATTACATATTCAAACATATTTTTAGTGGGTTAATATATCACGATTTTGAATGGCATATATAATCAAGTTTTAGGTGAGACATTTAATCGTCAAATCCGCAATTCCACTGAAATGAAGATAACAGTGTTTGTTTTTAATCCAAATATGGTGGAAAATAAAGATTAATTAAGCCATTTCCAAAATGAATATACTATGAACGGTCCGTGTTTGTTTGGTATATTGTTTGGTATTTTGGTATATTTCGGGAGGGCCACACTAAATCTCGACTCATATTTGCGTTGCAAAATGAGATCCAATTGGATTTTAAATATAAATATAAATTCCAATATCGTTTTTCTACAATTGGATTAAATCCAAAACAGTTGCCGACAATTGGGAATATTCCAACAAGGGTTCGTTTTATTCAAATTTCGAAAGATCCCTCCCATGAACGCCGTGAACAATTCGTGTAAAACCACCAAACTATGAACGGGTGCTCGTGTTTGTTTTAACACAAAAATTAGTGGAAAATACGAAATAAATTGAACTATTGAGCGTTTCTATGTGTTGACGTCAACCCAGGCGCGATCTATTAATCCCCGTTTGGTGTGTAAAATACTCTCTCTGTCGCTGAGGGGCAGTGGCCACAAAATTTCGGTGCGAGACTTCGAACAGGGGTTTGTACATAAAAATACATACCAATACTCGTGTGTGTGTGTGTGTCTGGTGGAATGTGTGTGATTGTGCGGGGGTGTTGTGGGTGGGTGGCTGATGCGACTGGGACAGAGCAATGCAAATCCTTTTGTAATCCCTCGTCCTAGACAAAGAATCAATTTCCCAATTGCCCGAGAAGGCGGTGGCACTTGTGTCGCTCTAGTGACAAGTGCAACCAACCAGCAGTATCAGCGGGTGTGTGTGTGAGTGTGTGTTAGTATGCGTCCGTGTGTGAGGTAAGGTCGTGTAGTGGCAAGTGTCAAGGCATTTTACAACAGCGGCGACGGCAGCAGCGGCACACGAGCAAGGTAAAACCTTCGCTCGAGCTTCGAGCACCGCGCCCCATGCGCAGCTCTGCATTAAACATGACACTTGTCCCGGTCCAGGGCTCCCCTACTCGCCTCTATCTGTCTGTGTGTGCGTTAGTTCGCTCTGGTGTGCGTGTGTCTGTGTGTGTGTGTCCTGTGAGTGCATCGTAAATTGTTGCATATTTAAATATTCATGCAGCCAAGCCCGGACAGAGCCCCAGCTCAAGAGCCACTTTCGAGCAAAGCATAGCTTATATTTTTTACGATTACAATTGCCATTTCACACGGACAGCAATTGGGGCGCCTGCGCTTGCTCTACGACTCGCTCTCAGGCTCTCTCTCTCTCTTTGGGCACGCTCTCCAATTTTTCTCTCCTTTCGGGGCGCCCCCTCTGTAGTACCTTTTTGGAGTGCCTGTCGAGAGTGCCCCTTGGGGTCCCAAATGGGCATAATAATAGTACACGGCTCCGACCAAGACAATAGCACAAGGAACTACATAGCTATGGGGCAACGTACCCCTCCCCTCCGTCATAGCACACCTCCTACCATGAGCATAGCACCACTCTACCCCCTTTTGTTGACTGATATTTGAAGGCTTGTTTACCTTTTTGTGGCCCAAAAATTCCGGACCGCTCATCATTTCCGTTGGAAAATTCAAATCGTTGACAGTGAAACTTCCTTCCTGCATCATGGAGTGGGTGGGTGTGTGGGTCAGTGTGTGCGGTTGCGGGCTTGGACTGTAATTGATTTGGGTTCGAAATAGATAGAGCTCACCTGAAGAGGGCCGCCTGCCGCCTGTGATTGACAGCCTGTTGGCGGATGGATGGCCAGTGGCCAGTGGCCATACTCATTTCCTTTACTAAAACATGCCTCCGTTTGGTACTTTCTTTTTTTTTGCAGCCACGAAATGTATCTTTAACATCAGTTATCGCATCAGAATAGCAGCAGTAACCGAGGAAACGAAAACAGCAACAGCATCCAACAAAAAAGCAAAAAAACCACAACCCACAAAAGAGCCAAGTTTTTTAAGAGTTGGTCTCTTGGTGCCCATCGGTTGGGGGTTCTTATTTTTTTGTTAATTTTTTTGTGTTCGCTTTTGGAGGGCAGTAGGCGAACAGGCACAGGAACAAGGACGAACACGTAGTGGGCAAAAACGTTGGACACGGAGGAACACGTACACCTAGTAGGACACCCAGCCGGACCCACGCCCTACTCATCAATATTCGAAAAAGCAATTGAGACGCGAACCATCATCAGCAGGCATCAGCATCAATTCATCAATTATTCAAAATGACCGAAGACGAAATTCTCTTTGACGATGTCTACGAGCTGTGCGAGGTCATTGGCAAGTAAGTTTCCCCACCCCCGCCCACAACAGTCCGAGAGCTGCCGCTGCCATTGACGGCTGCCATTATCTCATTATGTATGTCCTAACATCTGTACCTCTGTCCTCAGTCCCCTCAACAAATGCAAGAAAAAGTTGTCAAACTTCTCACCAACTTTTGCATTATTCAAAAATGAATGCTGCTCTAACGTAATTTCTGTGTTTTGTTGGTTACAATCCTGACAGGATCATAGTTGTGTCCCCCCGCCCCAAAGTGGATACGCTTTCGTATTGGTCCTATTTTTAGAGGACAGTGCTGCAGGAGCATATATTTTACATAGCTTATTGGGTCAAAGTTGAAGGAAAAGATTGAAATTATACTGGAAATATTTGTGGGATTTGTTTTTGAAAATAAAAACAATGAGGAAGAACTTTTATGGAAGAATTTTTCTAGGGCAGAATAATTAAATCCCAAAAATTTTTGTAAATAAAAAAACAATTAAAAAGTTTCACATATTCTGGAGCAGTGTCAAAATTGAGTTAGAAATATTTCTGTGAATGCCTCTGAGTGTCCATTTTTCTAGCAAATATTTTTTAATATGTTGCGAAAAACCTTTTTTAGGAATTAATATAAATATTTTTCAGGGTATACAAAGATCTAATTTAAAGGCAAATATTTATGTACAAACAGTAATCAAAGCGTTCTTTCTTTTCCAATATGTATTTAGACCCCCCTCCTAAAATGCACTTAAATTTCGTCTCAACTAAATAATTCTCTCGTTTGGTCTCCTTCCCCTTTTGCAGAGGACCCTTCTCCATTGTGCGACGATGTATACACAGGGAGTCCAACCAGCAGTTTGCTGTTAAAATCGTTGATGTGGCCAAGTTCACAGCGAGTCCTGGACTGAGCACAGCGGGTGAGTGTTCTCATGTTTTTTGTTTTTTTTTTTTGTTCTTTTGGTGTTCCAGAATGGGAGGCGACCTTGTTCGATTTGGGCTGACAGGCTCCGTTTCTGTGTGAATAAATTATAATTAAGCTGCTCAATTATTCAAAATTATGTTGCTGGCACACGTGTAGCAGGGCACGGGCCCCCCAAAGGCAGCTGGCAGCCCAAGATGCCAATTAAAAAGAAATTGCTCAAGTGCAAGGATGCCTGGACCTGGACGAGCAGCAGTAGCAGCAGCAGCAGGCGCAGGACCAGAACTGGGGACCCGGCCAGTGACTAAATGATGCATGGCAGGCACATAAGTCAGCGCTAAGTCCATTAGTGCCACTGCCAGCTGGTGTCGGGTGTTTAGGGTGTAGGGTGTGCAAAGGGCGGAGACTGGGTGCTGGCCATACAACTGTTTAGGCTTCCATCCAATGTCAACTAATTGCCATTTCTCCCTGCTTTCACTCCCATTGCAGATCTGAAGCGCGAGGCCACAATATGTCATATGCTGAAGCATCCGCACATTGTCGAGCTGCTGGAGACCTACAGCTCCGAGGGCATGCTCTACATGGTGTTCGAGTTGTAAGTTGTGCCCTTCCCCTCCGTTGCAAACCCTTCATTTACTTACATTTTCCATTTTTTTTACACATTTACAGCATGGAGGGCTCCGACCTGTGCTTCGAGGTTGTGCGTCGCGCCGTTGCCGGTTTTGTCTACAGCGAGGCAGTTGCTTGGTGAGCAGGGAATATGTTTTTCACACAGCTGTGTGTGCTATGGATGTGTTTTTGCTTTGTCGAAGGATGCAACTTTAAGAGGATGCCTCAGAGAGTTGGCATGACATTAGTCAATGTGTAGTCCTAATTTTTTAAGCATACTTTTGTGGTATTTGCTATAGATCTTAGCAATAGAAACTGAGAGCAAATCATTATATATTATGCATCGAAATGTCGAAAAATGTATGCAGAAAAACTAAACAAGTTGATGGCTTTAGGAAAGTATAGATTCTGATCAATCTCTAACTTTTTTTATTGAAGCTGCTCATGCTTTAGTTTAGGTTTCCATTGCATTGATAGCTAGCCTCGTATGCTAGCAAATACCAAAATTAGTTGCCAAAACACTTAGAACCTATATTTAATTTGAAGAATGTTCCTAACTGACCGAAACAAACACACATCCATAGTACAAAACCCTCTGTAAGCAGCCTATATAACATTGGAATATCTTTACAGCCATTATATGCGCCAGATACTGGAGGCGCTACGATATTGCCATGAGAACGATATACTGCACAGGGATGTGCGTCCTGCCTGTGCCCTGCTCGCCACTGTGGACAATTCGGCGCCAGTGAAACTTGGTGGCTTCGGTTCGGCCATCCAGTTGCCGGGTACGAGGGAAACCATAGAAACACATGGCCGCGTGGGCTGTCCGCACTACATGGCGCCGGAGGTTGTTACCCGGCGGTTGTATGGCAAGGGCTGCGATGTCTGGGGCGCTGGTGTAATGCTGCATGTCCTACTCTCGGGTAGATTGCCCTTTTTGGGCTCCGGAGTACGACTACAGCAGTCGATAGCGCGTGGCAGGCTCTCGGTAAGTGCCTCCTGAATTCAATGGGGGTTGCCGTCCATTACGCTCATGTGTTTGATTTATTTTGCAGTTTGAGGCGCCTGAATGGAAATCAATTTCGGCTAATGCCAAGGATCTAGTCATGAAAATGCTGGCCGCCAATCCGCATCACAGACTTTCCATCACCGAGGTGCTCGACCATCCGTGGATACGGGATCGGGACAAACTACAGCGAACACATCTCGCAGAAACGGTAGAGGAATTGAAACGCTACAATGCTCGACGCAAGCTCAAGGGAGCCGTTCAGGCCATTGCCGGCGGCACCACCATGGATCCCGTTTATGTCACCGATGCGGAGTGTAAGTCTTTCCATATGCAGACTTACTTTATGTCAATTCTAATCGATTTCCTGATCTTGCAGTGCCCATTGCTGGAGCACCCGACGAGTGGGCCGACGAGGAGGCGGGCATCGAAGCGGTTCAGCGTATTTTGGACTGCCTGGACGATATCTATTCGCTGCAGGATGCGCACGTGGATGCGGATGTGATGCGGGATATGCTGCGAGACAGTCGCCTGCACCAGTTGCTGCAGCTCTTTGATCGCATCACCTCGACGGTTGTCACGAGCAATGGTCGGGCGCCGGCCGCAGAGGCGGTCACTCGCAGTCGGGATGTCCTGGAGACGCTCTCGTCAACGGGCGGCAGCTCGGTGGCCAATAAGTATGCCAAGGATGAGCTGATGCTGCTGCTGGCCGCCCCACACATGCAGGTGAGTGTGATTGCGAGCGGCATGCCCCATTCCATTACGTTATGCTTATTTACTATTACTTTGCTTTGCTGTGTAGCACATTTTGTGGCAGGCACAGGCTTTATATCGTAATAATCTGCCCAATCACGACAAAGCTTTGCTCTTACTCTACTTTTCTCTCTGTGGTCATATCAATCTCTGTGTGGCACTCCAGGGCTCTGCCCAAATTCGTTTCGGCTTAAGCTGAAACAAATTTGAAATGTATTTAGTGCGGGCAAACAAACCAAAGCAGCACACAGGCAGGCAGGCAGGCAAGGAGACACTATGTACAGTGCCATCATTCCCAGAGCCCAGACAGTCACTAATCCTTTGCCTCAACAGAGACACATACTCTCTCTCCTGCCCATAGTCATGGAACAATGCCTGCTAATGCAACCAAATACAAACAATTTAATCAGAATAAACCAAAATGAATTTCGGACGTTGTTGTTGCTGCTGTTGTTGCTGCTGCTGCTGCTGGAGGACTACGAGTACCAGAAGCCAGTAACAACAGCAACATCCGCGACACAGGCACCCCTAGGGCCCCGGTCCGTTTCGTTTTGTTTCGTTTCGTTTCGTTCCGATCCTCTGGCCTGGCTCTGGTCCACCCCTAAAGGCTTTTTGCGCTGTAAAGTATGCTACACGGCTCAAGTGCCATCGTCGTTGTGGTACTGCAAAAACCCGGGCCACACAAAAAACATTTAACGATAGCGAAACAGGCAAAAAAAACCAGAACAAAATGTAGAAAAAAAGTAAGCGAAAACTGCACAGAATTTTTGCATATGAACGAAATATCAAATATCCTTACGGGCATTAATGAAAAATGAGTGAAATTGATGATTCCTTGCGGGGCTTTGCTCCGAGTAAAACTGAATTTAATATGATTCCTGATGGTCTGCAACTGTTAAATTGTTTATATATAGAACGGCCATTTAAAGGAACCTTGGGGTGGATAAATATGTCATAATATTTCCTGAACTTAGGGGATTTAGATGAATTTAAATATCCACAAGTTCTTGGCACACCTAAATTAGAGCTAGAATTATGGAATTATGAAAACAAATAACTTTTTGTTGAATTTGTTAAAGAGAAACTTGAAGAAATATCCATGGGATTCATCAGGATATGCCATCATTTGCAAGACTTTTTCCTTTGAGGTCTTAATTGCTTTACCCCCCCAACCCCCAAACCTCATACAATATACCCCTACTCATAAGCTAGGGTATTAAGAATACTTTTTCTGGACCTCTCTCTGTCTATCTCTGTTTCGCTTCGGGACAAGAGGAAAGTTCTGGGATGTCTGCCTGAGTGTGATATGAGGCCCCAACAATGCTATAACATAACTCTGTGCCATCCACTGTCGTTAATTGCTCCTTGAAGCAGACTACTACACATTTTTTTGTATTCTGCCTGCTGCTTCTGGTGCTGCTGCTGTTGCTGTGGGATTGGGCTGGGCGTCTGTTGCCTCTGTGCCTGCTTTTTTTTATTTTTTTGCGCCACTTCAGGACTTGCGCTCGGACTCGGACTCGTACTCGGCCTCTGTCTGGCGTCTCATTTTCATAAATCCAGCTACAAAAAAAAAGCAAAAGCAAAGAGTGCGCAAAGAATGAAAGAAAAATATGAACAACTGCAGCAGAATGCAGGCTCAGGCTAGGAAGAAATGTGTTAATGCTATATACACATCGTGGAGGCTGGGGAATTGTTTTGGGTAGAAAGAGGGTGCTGTGTGTGGGTGTGGGCGTGTGGGTGGTGCTGCTACGATAAGAACTGACTGTCCAGGGCTGCAGCAGCAGTAGCAGCAGCAATAGCAACAAGAGTATTGCCCCGGACCTGGTCCAAGCTTGCAGCAAAAGCTTTTGGTCTCGGGTCTCTCTCTCTTGTGCCCTCCCATCTCTCTTTGCGCTGCACATTGCAGCGTCAACTGCAGGCCTTGCTCACAGCTTCCCTCGAATCTTGCTGCCTCTCTAGCCAAACGGAGCACTCGTGATTGACTTAACCAAAAAGCGCGCACAATTTTCAGTTTAGTTTGCGGCGCAGTTGCCACTAGGGAACGTGCAGCGCCGCGCCGCGCCTCGGATTCGCATTTTGATTTATTTGACACCTGCCCAGTCATGTGTGAAAGAGGCGGCTAACGAGGCGCCACAATCTGACACAGCTCCAAACCAGAACAGCGCCCCTCCACCCACGCCTAAAAGAAACGGTTAGAGCTGGAGTTTGTTTTTTGTGTGTGTTCTGGTTTTGTTTCACTTTTTTTTATTTTTTTGGCGGAAAACCTTCGTCAGGAGTCGTCTATTTCTCCAGTGGGTCTCTCTCTCGCACGCTCTCTCCTGTTCGCTTGACCCAATTAACGGGAGGCTAAACCCGGACCGGGACTCGTAAACCGTATCCGTAGTCGTATCTCCGTATAGCCGTATTGCCGTATATTCGGAATCCCGGGGAGCCTGTCTCTGGAGTGTTTTAGTGCGTGTCGTTGTGTCAGTGTGCCAATTACGCGCGAGTTTTTCCTCTCGACTGGAGTCGCGCTGTCAGCCACGTGTTTCGGCATCTCAATCCACATGGGAGCAATTGACAAAATGGCAGCCACTGCCATAGCTACAGCTACCTCTACCGGTCTCTATAGTGCCACCATCGACGATGATGATGCTGCTGGTGCTGCTCCATGGCGCTGGGGACGAGCCATTGCCCTGCTCATAAATTGGCAGCATAAGAAGATACTCCTCCGTCCCAGTCCGCAGCTGTCGACTATACGTACTACTAGTATGCCAGCATAACTCAATTTAAATTCAAATGTGTTTCACCTACTCAAAAAAACACCAACAAGAACAAGAGCAGGCAACGGGCAACTGGCAACTGGATACCCAAAAAGGCAGTGGGAGGAAAAACTCAAAATTAAATGTTGTAGAACAGGAACAAATAATCAAATTATAATATTGATAAGAAAACAACAACAATAACTAAAACAACAGCAAAAAGAACCCAAAAGAAACGTGGAAAGTTTCAAGGGACGGGACGGGACCTCCTGCTGAATGGCGACCAACGATGAGAGGCAGGAGAAAGTGTGTTGTTGCTGTGGCTGCTGCTGCTCCGGATCCACCGCTGCCGCCGTCATTGCTTTGGGTAGTGCCGCTTCAGCGCCACAGCCTCATCCCCAACTGGAGGTGTTCCAGTGGATTGGCCTGGAGACGGCCGAGCTGTTGCCCGCATACGTAACCCGCTACTACAACAGTCTGCACCATCAGGTAAAAAATCCTCATACGCCGCGTGTACCCCAGCTGGGGCGATTGTATATGAATACTGGCTACTGGGGGGCGTAATGGTATATGAAATAGTTTTGGGATGATGGGTGGGTGGGTCAGTGTTTTATAATTTATTTTTTCGAATTGTTATTGCCTTTTGTGGCAGCCGCCAGCATGCTCCAAACGCGCTCTGTGGGTCTGGCTGCTGCTCATTTTCATTTGAGTTTCGACCAAACTTTGATTAATTTTGTTTACACTTTTATAATTGGGTTTCCAATGGCGGTCTATGCATACTATATGGCTATGAAATACAATGAAAAAGTTATCCAAATGGTGGGGCAATCCATTGGGAAATGGGGGATTCAAGAGAGAACTGAATTAATTACGAAAACAAGCATTTTTCATCTATTAAATCAGCGTGGGGGAAAAACCAAAAAATCATGCACACGACATGTATGATGTTCTTGCAATTCTCGGGATATCAAAGTGCCACGTCGCGTGGGAGTAAATAATGCATCAAATTATTGACTTAAATTAGATAATAACCTTATAAAATTATAACTAATCTTTTCGATCATCGCTAAAAATAATGATGATCGATGGACCAACAGCAACACCAACTCTTACCTAAACTCATTGCAATTCCTAATGTGTGTCCATTTCCCCATGCCATCAAGTAACTGCCACAAAGAAAAGCCATCTTTAAGTAAGATTTCGAGAGGAGAGGGCATCAACTGCCTTTGCGTTTTTCTATCATTTGTTTATGGTCGTCGTTTTTTCTATTGCTATTGCTATCATTGGTTTATGGCCCTATCCCCGGTAGACGCTCATTGAATATTGGCCAATTGCAATGGCAAAATCAATTTACCAAATGGCCAACAAATTTGCATTTTTGTATGCCAAACATATACACACAAACACACACACGCACACACTCAGACTCAAACTGGAGGGGAGCACTCTCTCGGGGGCATCCCCCAGTCGTCGCTTACGACTATAGTTTTTGGCTCGTTCTGTGGGATGCCATCAGCATTATTACAATGCTCGTTTTACCTTTGACTTGTTTCTGATTTGCTCCGAGTACACAAGGATACGGATACAAGGATGTGCAAGTGTTCATCCTTTTCCCTTTTCCCTTGCCACAACGCTGTTCTCACTCGCTCTCTCTCGCTCGCTCACTGAGTGTGTGTGTTAGATGGCAACTAAACGTGTCAACGAGGCTAAGTAAGCACACCAGCCAACTAGCAGGAACAGGACCCCCTCACGGCCAACGGTTGTCCCGGCCCACTGACACATTAGGGTTACTCTTTTGGCCGCACACATAAACGTCGGAATTTGTCCTCCGCTCAGAACTTTGCAGTTGGCATCGTTTTGTATACTCTACATTAAAGAAGAGAGCTGACTTAAGGCTGTAGACCAGCAGGTATGGGCATGATTTTTGTCATGCAAAGATCGAGTCTCGAGAATGTGCTTTTTCATGTACATGACATGTATTATGCTTTCTCTTTAGCAGTTTCTGCTAGCCTGTTTGGCTAGCTTCTAGAATATTCTACAAGACCCAAGATCAAGATCGAGTCTCGGTGGGTTCCAGTCTCGAGTCGTGCCTCGAGTGTTCTTCGTCATGTACATGACGTGTATTATGTTTTCTCTTTAGCAGTTTCTGCTTCTATTTGGCTAGTGGTGTTTCTAGAATATTCTACAATATCCTGCAAGATATGAACACTAAAGTGTTTCTATATCATGCATGGGGTGTAAGACAAGCTTAATGCAATCATTATATTCATTTCTTATATAATACCAATTATACTTTATGGGATGTAGTTTAGAAAACCTCTTCAGAATATTTTCAAATGTTGTCACCAAAGAACCACTATGTCATGACGCTGTCATAAGAACAATACATAAATGGCTTACATCTGCAAGGGTATTTAGAGCTTCCTGTGAAGGCTGTAGTACCTTTCATTTCTGTCATTGTTGCAGTTGCTGCTGCTGCTGCTACTGCTGCTGGTGGTTGTGTTGCAGCCAAATTTGTTGCCACTTCGATGGCATGACAAATTCGTGCCAAATTGCTTTCACTCTCGCTCTCGCCTCCTCTGTCGCCTTGTCGCCTGTCTCTTTCCTGGGCCCATCCCTTTCTATTGGTCTGTTGCAAGCGCACACACAAAACGCTGGCGACAGCCTCGTGTTAATAGTTTATAGCCAGATGCTATTACCCAAGCACTGTTCTACACTGTTCTGTGTTCTGTGTGGGGCCTTGACCTACACTGCGCCTATGGATGCTGGATCCTTGGGCAAAATGAATTCGCACTTGACAGGGGTGTGCGGAAAGGCGCAGGAGAGGAAGGTGGGGGTTATACACACCCGTACTTGTATTGTATATTGTGCATTAATTAAAAGCCTGTTATGTTGCACATTAAGCTGCTGCGGGTTTGTTGTCCTTGTGAATCAATCGATTGTCAGAATTGCTTTCTTTGCATTTCACTGGCAGCATCTTTTATAATTTTGGACCACACTGGGAAAAATACGTACATATTATCAAAGGATTATATTTGCCCAATTATTGTATTTATATTCTTTCAGTGCTGATATCTTCAGAGCTACTCCCCATCTTATCCACTGTGTCCCATCTCTTTACCTTCTTTTGCTCCTCCTCTTGCGCTTTCTGGGTCTATCGCTCATTCCATTCCCAGCAAGCGCTTCATAAATATTTACTATGCCTCAGCACAGATTCATAACTCATAAAGGGTCTGTCTGTCCGTCCGTCTCTTTCTGTTATGCCTCCACCCCACCCCACCACTCTGGCACTGTGTGTTTGCCTGGCCCCAATGGACATCTAGCCGGGGTCTTGCCACATGTAATTAGGTTGCGGTTTCCTTGCCACCTTCTTTCTGCTGGTTGCTTCCTCTTTTGGCAATGAATCCTTTTTGCATCACACCCGCATGCGGCAGGCATGCCAGTCCAAATAACTGGAGTCCAGTTGGGCCTAACTGGGCTACTCGCTCGGCTTCTAAGTGGGCGTGTGTTTGTGTGTGTGTGTGTGTGTGTGTCACCTACTTTGGCTGGGGCTTTGGGGCAGCAGTACTCCAGTACTCAGCTGCAGCTGCAGCCACACGCTGATGAGCGCTTGATGATGCTGCCCCGTTATGAGGATGATGATGAAGGGGATGATGTATATGATGATGATGATGCCAGCGTTGGCAATGATTGGGTTAACGACTACGTGGCGCAGACGTTGCGCCATAAATTACGAATATTTGCACGCTCTTGCACGTTACTTGCTGCTCCCGTTAGACAAACAGCAAAGGCAACGGCAGCATCAGCAGCAGCAGCAGCAGCAGCAACGGCGACTGCGATTGGCAATGAGTGAGAAATGTGTGTTGAGGTGCTAGAAGGCAGCTTGGACCGTAGAGTATCAATTGCGCATGCCCGTGGAGTCAAAGCCAAAGCCAAAGCCAGTGTCAGCGCCAGCATCCTGCATGCGAGGCAGCAGATTCAGCAACCAACCAACCCACACAGTCCAGCTAGTCATCTCGCTTGCACTCGCGCCTGCCTGAAGCCTGCCTATCTGTTTCGGAAATTGATTGGGAATCCTGCATTCAGCTAAGAGCAGGAGAGAGCCAAGCTGAGGCTGGATGCTGCTGCTGCTGTTGCTGCTGCTGCTGCTGATATCTGTCGAGTTTAGTCTTGAATTGTGCACCTTGGTGGCTGGTTCTGTGGCAGTGTAACGCGAACCCTTGCCTGGACAGGACGGGTACACAGCAGCAGCAGTAGCAGCAGCAGCAGCAGCTAGAGCTTCGCACACACACAACGACAACGACGGCTGCTGCACACACATCAACACACAAAGACACACAGTTGTAGGAGCGAGTGAGTTGCCATACGGCAAATAAGAAAAAAAAAAAGCGGAGCAAAAACCAACGAAAAAAGTGAACCCAAGGGGAAAAACTAATGTACAAGAATGTACAAGTAACGGGGGCTGGACCAAGGGGGAAACAAGTGCCGTGTCATGATGAAACTTTCTGTACGAGAATTACAAAGTTCCGTTACTTAACAGCTTGCGGGCAGAAATCACCAAATAAAAAAGAAAAGAAAAAAAAGCGAGGCTAGGCAGTTGCGCGCAAAAGTATGCTGCTGGGAAAATGTTGTGCCAGACAAATTTAAATTGATTTTTGCACGCGAAATGGAGAAAATCGGAAAAGCATTCACACACACACACACACACACACACACACACACACACACAAGCATACAACACACGCAAACATACAGAGAAAAGAGTGCGTGGTCGTTTTTGGCGACTTTTTTCATGCGATTGAATCGCTGCTTGCTCCACTGCTGATTCCTCCATCCTCTTGCTTGCTCTTCTTTATTTCTTTTTTTTTGCATATTGTCTACTGCTCGTACTCCTGCTTCCTTTCTCTGTCGCACTTCTTGGGCTGTATTCGTGTGTATGTGTGGGAGTTGCTTCCTCTCCCGATTTTGGGATGCCCTACTGCTGCTTCACCCACTCTTCCACTCTCCCACTCTCCCGCTCACTCTCTTTCTCTCTCTCCCGCCACCCGACTGACTGCCTCTGCCGACACACGAGAGCGATAGCGACGTGCTCTCGCATCGCACTCGTCATCGCCTTCGTGCGAAGCAACAACCGCTAGGAGTAGGAGAGGGGATAAAGCACAGGGCCAACTGGTTTCAACCGCATTTCCAAATCGATTTGCCAAAAATTATTATCAATGATTTTACCAACGCTTCGATTGAATTAAATTAATCCGATTTATGACTCCTGCGTGTCTATCGTGTAATGTGTGTGTGGGTGTGTGTGTGCCAGCCTGTGTGTGCTTGTGTATGTGTGTGTGTAAAGTGTGAAAATCTAAAGAAAAACAACAAAAAACTGATGCTTTTCCATTCTTCAAAGCAGCAACAAAAAGCAAAGCCAAAAAGAAAAAAAGAACAATAAAATCATGTACTCGTAATTTCCTTATTTACTTTGGCAACAACAACAAAATTCAAACAGAAAATACAACAAACAAACACAACGTGAAACGAATAACAACAACAAGAACAACATTTCGTTGCAGTAAGTATGAGCAGAAGAAAGCACAACCCTATAACACCTGACCTCCCCCCGCCCCAAAATATTTCCATGGAATTCCCATACAAAAATAAAGAATGAACTTCGTTACACTTCACCGCACAGCACAGCATCCTGCCCAGCCCCCAAAAACCTCCAACACATAGAAAAAAAAAAACCATTTCCTATGCCATTTCCGTTTGCCTTATCAAGAATGTGTATATATACACAAAGATATAGAAGAGGAATAGAAAGAGAAGAGGTAGTAGAGGTAGTAGAACGAAGAAGGCAGAGAGGGAGTTTTGTTTGGTTTAATTTACTCAGAGCAGAGGCAACGAAGAGCAAGTGCAGCAGCAGTCGGTAGCAGTAGTCGGTAGCAGCATCGGTAGCAGCGGTCGGATCTCAGACATTGAGTCCTTGAAGCGCAGTGGCCCCTTCAGGATAGACTGCCACCGCCATAGCAACCTAAGACCGACACGACGCGACTCACCTCAACTTTGAGTTTTCAGTTCAGTTGAGCTCGGTTGAGTTCTTCCCAGCTTATTAGTAGAGATTGTGGTTCTGTGGTTGCAGCAAAATAACAGACACACACGAAAGCGTATAGAACGACTAATTATAATACTCTACCCCTGCAGGGCACTGAAGAATGATCATAGAGTAGCATGCTTAAAGTACGACATGTATCCTGTTTGGAGTGCAGGGAAACTTTTGTAAAAATGTATAATACTCAAGGCTATAAGGGTACCAAAAACTTGTACATTCCTCAACCATTCGGCTCCTCTTTTTTTTCTTCTTCCGGTTTCGGTTTGGCTTTCTCTCTCTCGCTCTCTGTCTATATTTTCGTTCATTTATTCTTTGTTGGTTTTTGAATCTTTTATGAATTGAATTTGGTTATTTTGTTCGCGTATGTTCCGCTGCAAAGTTTCCTTCGCCAGAGTCTGGCTCTGGCTCTGCTGCTGTTTGGCTTCCCTAGGCATTCATGTCCTTGCGTGACTTCCTTCCCGGCTCGAGGGCGCAACCGAGGCACGTTCTCATTCAATTATGGGTATAGGATATGGCATTGGGTGGCAGCGGGCGCCACATTAGCATTCTCCCAGTGCGGCAAACGGAAGATGCGGAAGCCAAAAGCGCAAGCATTTCGGCGCCCTGGCCCCTTTTATGATGCGAATATTATTTAAGCATTCACAATTCCATTTTAATTTAATTCGATGGCAGCGAGAGCCCCAGCGAGTCGAGCCGACTCGAGCTGGCAGAGCAGACATTTGGCAGGCAGTGTAAAATTTGTTGAAAACTATTTAGCATAAATAGTCTCCCATTGCGGTTCAGATAGTCACCAGGGAACGTTTCCCACCAACGGATTCCTGAAGCCCACTCCGAGGTCAGTCTTGCTTTGTCTTGTCTGCGTTTCAGATTGGCCTTCTCTTAGCGCATATAATTTCCCAGTTTCGTTGTTTTTGTTTTTCGTGTATCACAGACTGTTGTTTTTTATTTACATTTTTAAGGCTTTTTCCCCAAACGATTGCTGTTTGGAGCCGTTTAGATAAAAGCCCCCTGTCTGTGCTGCCTGCCCCCTCGGGACTGGCACAGGTTTTTATATTGTATATTTTTATTTTTATCTCCTAGGCATATAAAATACACATTTTCAGTTGCCTAGACAGTGGCTTTAATTAAAACGAGGCGGGGACTATGAGATGGTTCGCATCTGTTCCGTTGATTGCTTTCAGGGACAGGGAGTACTCCCGGCACTCGTAGCAAGTACGTTGGGGCGCAGGGATAGGCGTGTCACTCATTTCAATTCAAAAGGTGTGGGTGCTGCGAGGGATTAAATATCTAATTTATTTGAATTAAATGTAAAAACATTTAACCAACGCGCGCAAGCCCGCGAAAGTATGCAACACAACATGTAGATTGTAACCTCTGACCCCACCCGCTGGGCCATGCTGTGCTGAGTTGTAAATAGATCACAAACACACTCCTGAATCCAAACCTATACCACATCCCCCAACCACAGAAACACTTGAAAAAAAACTCCCAATTCCCAGTCGAATAAATTTCGTTAAATTTTGGGCTTTTCAACAATTTTCTTTTGCAGAACTCGCATGCTATAGAAAATTTCAAAAAAGCTAAACAAAAAAAAACCAAACCAAAATCAATTCAAAATTTCCTCTAAAAGTTGCAAAAAACAAAACTAAAAAAAAAACCACACACATATATAGTGCACACTTGTAAAAAAAACTACATAAAAAAAGGAAATATTAAAAAGATAAACCCGTAATTAATTAAAATTGTGATGAAACAGTTAATTGCATAAAAACCAAATCTCAAGCATTTAAACATAGAATAAACGAAATATTTACACGGCTGCTGACGAAGGGGAAAATCAGAATCAATTAAATGAAACAATAATTTATGACAAAAAACACTTGAACTCCAAAAACGTCTCCCAAGCCAAAAGGAAGGAAGAAGTACGTCACACCGAGATCAGAAGAGAGAATCGAGAAGAGAGCAGCAAACGTTGTGCATAATTTACCAGTGATAGCAACAGAATTTAAATACAATTTACGATATAATAAAAAAAAACAATTACCTAATTACAACAGCAGAAAAAAAAAAAAAGAAAAACAAAGCAGAAATAATCCCCCTCCCCAAAAATTGTTGAAGTTGTTGTTGATTATTCATAAAATATCGTTAGTTGTTGTTGAAAAAGAGATTGAAATTTTCCTGGTAATATGCTGGCAATGCTGTGATCACGAGAGAGACAGATGCTTACACAGGAGCAGCAACAACAGTAATAATATTTAAAAGCGTGAGAGAGAGAGCAAAAGCTATGCTTAGCAGCAGAGAAAAGCACTAAGTCGATCCATGCCTTTCTCTCCGAAAGCTGTCCAAAGCTTAAGCAGCAACAATAAGAAACAGCAAGAGAACAAAAGCGATGCCTAACAACAACAACGGTAACAAGAGTAACAACAGCAGAAGCAGCAGCCACATATCACAGAGCTAAGCGCGAGAAAGTGAGATAGCGAGCGAAAGCGAGAGAGAGAGAGAAACGCAGCAGCGGAGAGAGAAGCCGCACAACATTTACCCGCGCCATTCGTCGCCACCGCCCCCGCATCGCCTGCAATGCTCTGGTAGCCAAGACAGTTTTACGGTGGATCACTACTGTGGCGGCGGCGGAGGCGGCGACACACAGGGGCCGGGATCGGCGGCAGGAGGCGGAGGAGCAGGCGGTGCAGCTGGAGGCTGTCCCGGCGCTAGCGCTGGAGCGGGAGCCGGTGGCTGTGCATCAACGGCTGGCCAATGGTCAGGAGGCGGAGGAGGAGGCGTGACCGCGTCAACGGGCGGCTGCGGCATCGGCATGTGCCAGCATCATGGGCTCACATCACAGTCGTTGATGTCCGGTGGCTCGCACATCTCGCTGCTGGGCAGCAGTGGCAGCAGCGGCATGAGCGGCAGCGGCGTCGGCAGCAGCGGCCAGGGGATACCCCAGTGCTCGGCGGCGGCTGCTGATGCCGCCATGATGGCGTCGGGCCACTGCCGCAGCATGAGCGGGCTCAGTTCCATCAGCATGTCGGCGCCGCCCTGTCCGCCGCCACCAGCCCTCTTCAATCCGTGCAGCTCGGCATTGTCCCTGCAGCAGGCGGCGGCAGCGGCGGCGTCGTCCCGTTGGGGACCGCGCACCTCCTGCCCCGTGCACAGTCCGTTCCGTGTGCGAGTGCCCAATGGCTCCATATGCTCCGGACACCAGGTGAGACCGAATCAAAAACAAAACTGTCGTGCGTGTGAGGATGGGGCTTCGGGGGAAGCCCCGTGTGGGGTGGGCCAGACCATAACCATAATCCGTATTCCGTAATCTGTGTCTAAAATCCGTTAAATAATTTGCATCCGTTAAGTTAAGAGTCAAGAGCAGCAACCCACAAGCCTGCCACAAAATGTTCTTTGCGCTTTTCCATTTTATTTTTGTACGTAAATGCTTGAATCTACTATAATATGCGTATTTAGATATTTTACTGTAAATATATGCAATAGTTACTTACTTACTAGTATATGTATGCACAATAATATCCTTTAACTCTACTGACTCTTCTCTCTGTTCTATTTTCTCTTTTCTGTTACCCTTCTGTGTGGCACGCGCGCCTCCTCTCCTTTGGCCGGCAGGTAAGCAAAGCAATAGCGGAAACCAAGTGCCCCACACAGATTTTGGCTGAGCCCTGAAATGTGTCAACGACATGTAAGATTATTTTCATTTGGTTTGGGATTGCCCAAAAAACACACACACACATACACACGCACACACTCAAATGGACCACAAAAAACCAGGGGAGTCCGAGGGTGGCTATAGCGGTTGATGGAAATGTTCCCTCCCTGAAATGGGAATACTTTGATCATAAGATATGTTCTTAAAAGCTCACGTATCGGAATGCTATACGAAATTGAATATCTTAGAATATTAAAAGATAGAAAAACGATCCATTAATGGTTTGTGGATACCCAAAATTCAGATATAAGTATAATGCAGTTCAGAATACCATGGCATCTACTCTCGTTATAAATGTTATTTCCTACTAGTCGTATTTTGCTATCCACTCTCGCAGCGAGAAGGGGATGACTCATATAGTTTCGCAAATTATAAAGAGCTCGATTCACATGATTGCCCAAGCGGTGACCTGGGCCTGGGACCATACTTGGATTTGGGTTTCGGCATGGGTCGGTCGGTCCCGGGCGGGGTCTTTGGTAGCTTGCCTTGGGGTTGGGGCTATCCCTAAATCAGCGACAGGCGCAGGTTTTGGTTGACTGCGCCGGCTAGTAAGCAGCAACATGGAAAGAATAAAACTACGATGTGGAAACAGAAACTAGAACAACAGCAAGAGCAAAGCAAAAGCAAAAGCAAGAGCAGAGGTTGGAGTATCAGAAATCCCGGCTTTTGTGACAATTGCCATTTAACGTTGTTTCCCTTTTGGTCGGCCCATTCCTCGATTGGGTTGGGTTCTTTTCTCTTCGCTTTTCCGGCTGGGTCCTTTCCGTGTTCCCTTTTTTTGGGTGACATCAAATTGAATGTCACTAATGCAATTAGTTCACACAAAATAATTCTCTTCCACTCGATTATAGAGCATAATATGCTCGTTGTCATTTATTATGAAAAACCTCACGCACACGCACACACACCGACCAAAAGGGAAGTCCTGTTTCCGGTGTATACAAAAGGGAACCGAAATATATATATATGCAAAGTACGGGGTATACACTGGTATCCTGGTGAAGCAATGGCAAGGCGCTGGAGTGGAGAAAGAAGGTGGAAGCTTGAAGCTGGGAGAATGTGGGAGGGTGTTGAGAGGGTAATTTTTGCGCCGGGCGCGCCTAAAATTTACATAAATATTACACAAGAAAGGCAATGGGGGATGTCGGATGGGACGGCTTTGGTAGATGCTGAATGGTGCATGGTAGAGGGGGAAAGGCATAGCAAATAGGCTCGTTATGAGCCAGACACTCAGTTTTCTGGAGGATCATCCTACGCCAGAAGCAGCAAAAGGTGTGGTCACAGCCCCAAATTGAGTTTAAAGCTAACGATGTCAAGTTTTCCGATTTCGCCATTTTGGAGATGATATTTAGATTGTTTCACGAGTCCTGCAAAAACAGAACAAACGGAAATGCTGCGACTACGCAAAAAAGAGCAAAATATTAAAAGTCTGAGTAAGCGGAATGAGGCATAAAAAGTTGCCAAATGAGAAGGTTATATGAAATTTGTTAGAAAAGTTTCTAAAAGTCGCGAACTTCTATACTTACAGACAAAAAGAGCTCTTATATTAGGGGGAGGGATGAATGCATAAAAGCTCCCTTATCATTTTGCTTAAGCAGTCTTTTCCGATTAGAGGGAAACTCTCAAGTGCTACTAAAATAAATATTGATTGACAGATTTATATTGATTTAAACACTCATTTTGTCGGTTATCTTTACAGTCAACAAGGTGCAAAATGTTTTCCCTTGATTACCTTTCTCATTTCTTGGTTAAAACCATTTTGTTTTATCTAAATAATGCCATAAGAGATGCCAAAAATTTCCACTAACTTTGAACATTAACCGAGTAACAAACATCAAATTTGATGCTTGAGAGAATTTCTAATTTCTGTGAAGAAACACAGACAGAGAGATGTGAACTAACACCTGCCTTGATGGCCATCAATTTTGTGTGTGTGTGTGTGTGTGTGTGGCACATGCCTTATGCCACATACATATGTACGTGGCAGCAGCAGCAGCAAAAAAACATTTAGTATTCCCTATGGCAGGCTTAAAAAACTTTTATCTTGATAGAAGAACGTGGTAGCGCTTTTTTGGGAAGGAAGGAAGGATGGAATGAAAGAATAGAAAGGAAGGACAAAATGACTAAGCAACGGAGCGAGTGACGGACTGACTGATGGACTGACTGCCTGACTGACTGACTGACTGACTGTCCTGCCTGGCAGCCTTGACACTCTTCATTTGTGAATGCGTTAATTGCGCTGGCAAGGCGAGAGGCAGCAAGCACTTGCCTACTACATACTACACTGAGTGTATGTGCCAGTGTGTACACATAGCACATACTACAAGTGTGTGTGTGTGTTTGTCAGTGTCTGGCAATGTGTACACACGCACACAGCAGTTGCTGCTGCTGCTGCTGATGCCGTTGATGATGATGAACAAGCACAATGGGCCCAAACAAGCAGTTAGAGGCTGTAAAAGCAACAACAGAAACGGCAACAACCAGTTACAATGGCGATTACAAGCGGCAAGTGTGTACATTATTTCGCAATTTACAAGCCCCACACACACACACACACACACACACACACATAAACCCTACTTCAAGGGAAGCAAAAACAAAAAAAAACATAAAACAACAACAGCAGCAACTTGAGGAGCAACAAAAATGGAAAGTACAAGAAGAACAAACAAACAAAAAAAAAAAAAAAAGTCAAGAAATAATTAGTTTACTTGTTAGGAAAGTGAGTTATCGCCCTTTGTGCCGCTGCAGCCGTTGCCGTTGCTGTTACCGTAGCTGTTGCCCCGTTTTCCTAGTTGAAATTGAATAAACAAATTTTACATGCCACACTCACACACATTCGCACACACAGGCAGAGGCAGGCACACACGCATACGAGACACGCATAGAAAATGTGTCGAGTGTGCAAAAATAATAATATTAATAATAATGTGTATTTTTGCCCCAACAATGAACAGCTTAGCCAAGTGCGAGAGTGAGAAAGAAGAGGCTTAGACGAAACAAAAAAGAGAAGCAGGCGACAAGAAAAAGTTGGATGTTTAAGGGGAAAGCGAAGATGAAAATACCCTATATACTATAATATAGTAATATATATAGTATACATATATTAAACAAATGAGTGAAGACTGTTGTTGCGTTCTGTGATGTGCATTATGACAGTTTTTGGGAGATTATTACATGTGTAAAACCTTTTCCAAATGCTCCTATTCGATGTGCTGAACCAACCAAATCGAATTCATTATTTCCTACAAGAGAATTGTTTATTTTTCAACATATAGTAGTACTAACGTAAGCCGCTTTAGTTCACATTAATTATAAATTGGTAAAATACTCATACTCTCTTTTCGAGTGTGTCAAATCGCTGATTAAAAATGAAAACACCCTCAAACAGAGAGAGAGAGAGAGAGAGAAAGGCAGAAATAATGAAAGGAGTTGGCATGGCTATAAAATTACATTTACATATGGTTATGTATGCGTGTGGAATGTGATGTGGTGTGTGTCGTGTGTCTGTGTGTGTGATATGAATGAGGCAAACAAGTGTTGCCTACCTAACGGCGTCATTAGTCACACACGGTAGATGGAGAGATGTTTCGCTGCCGGAGACAGATAGGGAGCGATTGAGGGGAGGCTCGGAGGAGGGTGACAGCATTGACAATATGTTGCGCCCACGGGAAAAGAGTTTTCACACCGCTGATAGATGGCAAAGATAAATGCAAAATAAGCGAGCGAGAGAGAAGTGAGAGTGTGGGCAGACACACTTCACTCGCAGGGACACACCGGAAATTTGTGGTGCGATGGTTAGCCCAAAACCCAAACCCAAAAACCAGTACAACAGACCCACCCAAACCAGACCCAACTGGAAAACCTTTGTTGCAAAAATATCAATATATTTGTGTGGAATTTTGTTGTTGTTGTTGTTGTTTTTATTTTGTTGTGACTCCCCCTCTCCCACTGCAATAAATTGAATGATGAACAGAGCCCGGCTGACAACAACAACAAGGATGATGCCGCGCGCTGACAATGATGTCGCTGCCATTGTTCGCCCGATAAGGGGAGCTGGCAACTATTACCTGGGGCGGCGAGTGGCAGAGTGGGTGGCAGATGATGGTAGATGGGGCTGTCAATCAATATGCCCCATCATCATGCATCATGGGGGAGCTGGATGTTGGATGCTGGATGCTGGAGTCCCCGTCTGTCAATAATAATGCCAACTAATAGGCAGGAAGTGTTAGCCGCCGCCGCCAGGCTGAAGGAGGAGGAGCCAAAGGATGCCGCTCAATTACCATGACATAGTCGTACGGTGAATGTTGTGTATTGGACCAATGTTAACTGTAAGACTGTGTCTTGGTGGTTGCCAGCCAAGCAACAGCAGCAGCAAGCCGAACCGGATGTGGAAGTGTAGTCGAGTAGACAACAATAAGTTTGCCCAAGTGATAAGTTCTGATAGTGTAAAGTTTCCAGCTACAAAACCCCTTTTTGCGCTTTGTCCCACGGGTAAGAGATAGACCGCAGTGGGCTCCAGCTCCGCCTCTGGCTTCCCCCATGACACACACACATACACACGACATGAACAGATAGGGCAACCGCAACCTGAGCCAGACCTGACAGCTTGACAGCCACGGTCCGGGGCCATCAACAAACTTTAAACAACTTTTTGTGATTTTTTGGGTGCTTTTTGTTTTGTTTGCTCATACTCTTGCAGTGGGTATTCGGGGCCTCAGGCGACTGCAGAGGGCAGTACCTTAAAGATCTGAAATATAAATCTGAAATTTCTACACATCTGACATATGGCAAATGCGATCGTTTGAAACAAAGTTTTGGATTTAGAGAGTTAAGTTTTTGGATTGGTTGTTAAGTTGTTAAAACAATTTGGAAAACGAAAAGGCACGAAAAGATCCATCAAAAAGATTTCTTTATATATATTTTTTATTTATATAATACATATCTTTAATATTCTACTTCAAATGTTATTTTAAATGATTCTGAAAGTGTGCTTAAAAGGGTTGACTTCTCTACTCGTTTCTGTTTTTCGGGTTTAAGTTGGGGATTAAGCTGGAATTAATCATGCAGGAGGAGATTCATTTGCGGTCTCCTCACACATCATACAAACATATTTATGCTGGGAAAGCCTGTCTGCAGGCGAGTTTCCTGGTGCCCTGCTCTTAGCCAGATAAGGTGCCAAGTGCCAGAAACTATCCGAGTGAACCTGGCCATGGGAGCAGATTAACTGACTGAAATCTGCACTCGGCCTGCGACCTGGCACCTGGGGTATTTGGGTGGGGGAAGCGCTTGGAGAGGTCTGATCTGGTTTGGTTTGGTGGGTTGACTGCCTACCGCTGCACGTTGTACTAATTAAAATTCACCATTAATCCAGATGATTCAGCTGTCAACGAACGCTCCCCACTCCCCCCACTTTCGGGTAGAGTTTCCTATCTGTTTTTCCCTACAATCTGCAGCCTCCATTAGCCGGGGAAATGGATGTGGAAGCCATTCGCAGTCGCGCGTACGTGTGTAATTGACGTGTGGCCTGGAATATTAAAGAGAGTAAAATCCTAGAACACTTCCTCTCTGTCTGTCCCTGCCCCTGTACCAGTGTTCATCTGTGTTCTGCTGCTGCTGCTGGTGTCGTTGCCAGGGCTGTGTAATTATTAAAACCAACAAATAACGTTCGTGTGGTCGGGTGTGAGGTCTCCCACAAGCAGAGGCCTCTGCGATGGTTGGTGGTTCTCGTGGCTTCGTCCTTTGGTTAGTGGCTTAGCATAAAGCTGGCACAAAAAAAAAATGACCAGGGGCCAGGACTATGGACTGACGGATAACAATGGACCTGACTCAGCATCCAGAGAGGAGTAGGGGCAGCGGCAGCAGCAAGAGTAGAGGCAGGAGTAGGGGCAGTGCCAGTGATGGAAATTTAGCTGAAAAAGAGCTGACGATGGATACTAAAGGGATTATAGCTATTGGTAACGCTCCGCTCTGTGGCTCTAAAAGGATACAAAAAGAATAATAATAATATGAGAATTATGGAAGCATGCAAAAATCGTTAAATATCTTTTTTACGCCCAACTATATAATCTATTATTCCGTTTTTAATGGGTCTGACTTTTACATCTTTTAAAATATTAAAAAATGTTGTTCGAGCCTTCCATATTTAACTTACCGAGTCCTGGCACTCAGCACAGTTCAGAGTTAAGCTCTATAAAAAATATTAAGAACCTTCTAAAAGTTTTGCAACATGTCAAAGATTTGTGCAAAGTTTCCGCTAAACTTTTGCCACCTGAATCATTTAACAGTTAGTTAAGGTTGAAGCGCTACAAGGGCGTGCGGGGGTGCAGGGCGAGCGGAAGATGTAGTTTTCGCTTTGCTTTTTGGCTCAGGGCGTCTTGGCCAACCTTTCTGCTTTCTCTGCCACTCGTACAGTTCGTACGAGTTCTGTTTTGGGGCATCCCTTTCTGGTGGTCTGTCTAGTTCTGTGTGCTGGAGTTGATGCCACATCAGCAGCAAACAAAAATGGCAGAGCAGCCATGAATGGGTTCGGTTTTGATTGTTTAGGATTGGACAAGGCATCTCATCTGCATACAGAGCCCAACTTTAACAAGCACTTAAGTATTAATCATGGAAATCAGAGTCAGCTGTGGGTGCGAGGGGACCCTACTCTTTCTTCTCATTCTTCTTCCTAGATGTATATTATTATGTGTGTGTGTGTGTGTGTGCTTGGCCTCATTTGGTCGTGGCTTTAGGGGGCTAAAAACTTTGCCACATCCCGGACGCTGGCGTTGGCCTATCAATGTCACTGAGTGGGAGCGCCTAATGAGGCATTAAACTTAACTGCTCAACTTTTCCTGTCCCGCCTGTCAAGCGCTTATTAAATTTAGCGTTTTATTGGGCCAACAACTTGGTGTTAAATATGCTCTTCCCTATCCCCACCCCGATCGCTACTACCACGAAAGTGTCCAACCAAAGTGGACAAGTGGGCGTGGGCCTGTGGGCAGGACATGCTTTAAGTGAAATCAGATTACGTTGTTTATCGCCTCCCCCTCCACCAGTTCGGGGGGCATCCTGTCAGCTTAGGCGGCAGCTAACCAGGCGTGAGTCGAGTCCCTCTCGTCCTTGTCCTTGTTCACCGCCATCTACCATCTGCCATCCGGCGCATTTAAATAGTTGCAAAGTTCAGCAACATTTTATTCGAAGTAGTTAATTTCGTTTCTGGCGGGGAAATTGTATTATCCATTTATTTAGTCGAAATTCTGTTAAGGATGCTACTCCTGCCGCTGCTAGATGGTTCACTCGAGCGAAAGAGGCGTCAACCGTGTACATTTGAGTGGCTGTAGTAGTAGTATGTAGTTGTAGATGTAGGTGTAGCTATTCCTAACTGTCCTTAATAGGCAGATGAAAGTTTTTTGGCTAATTGGATTGGGCAAAACTTCTGCAAATGCGCACAAATACAAGGAATGCCATGGCAAGACAAGAGCAATGCTGATTCGTTCGCTTAAATGATTCTATTGCGAAATATCCATTAAAGCACAAGAGTATAATAAATATTTTATAAATGGAATTTCAAGATTAACTCGATGGGAAATTGTAATCCAAATTTGTTTGCTCTTTGATGTGCATTTTGAGGAATTTAATAAGCATTTCAATTCACTTCACTTGAGGCACAAAAGAAGCTGCTTTTTTTAAGCACACAAAACAATTGATTTATTTTAGTTTTAGTTCAAAGAAGATTATGTTTAATGTATGATTTAATTTAAAAAAAAACTAACTAAACAGATAAATATTTTTGTTTTTCTGTTTCAAGCTAAAATGTAAACTAAATACAAGAATTGAGAGTGCAATAATAGAAATATACACAAGATTTAATGTACTTCAACCTAATCCCTTATTGGTTTCGTATTTCTGAAACAACCCAAACTCGATTCCAACAAGCACCTGAACGGTTGCCACGCTTACA
The DNA here is from genome assembly GCA_009664405.1 of Drosophila bifasciata. NCBI lineage: Eukaryota > Metazoa > Arthropoda > Insecta > Diptera > Drosophilidae > Drosophila > Drosophila bifasciata. Next base: position 11,897,987 of record CM019044.1, read on the forward strand.
ACACTCGATTGGGTGGTGGGGGCTTAAAAGAGCATTTCATGCTCTTCTCAAAATGGAAGGATTTCCAAATCAAAGAACACCAAATTTGATATCCCATCGAAGTTTTATTCGCACCCTCCTGAAAATACCAACACATTGAATTATTGAATTGATATTTATTGATAAGCTCAAAACTCGATTACCACCTGTCAATCCCAGACCCACCCACGTTCGAACCCTCCAACCCCCTACTCAAACTATCTATTGGGTAAACATGTTAAGACCCATTCATATTGTATGGGATTTCTTTTTTTTCATACGCAACTAAGTCTCGTTCTAACTCAGTGATGGACTGATGTTTGGTTTTAGGGTGTGGGGGTATTGGTGGGGGGAACTCTGTTCTTGGGAAATGTTCTTCTAAGAAGCGATATGAAATATTTATGCACACGGCACTGCGGGAATTCATGTCAGTCATCTGCTGCTGCTTTGCGGAGTGTATGGAGAGATGGAGTGTGACTGAAATCTACCAAAAATAGTATGTAGTTGCAACTGACAGCAGAGGCGGCTGATTTTCCCAAAAAGAGAACAGCAGCCAGCAGCAGCCAGGAGCAGCCAGGAGCAGCCAGGAGCAGCCATGAGCAGCCTGATGGTTACGGTCTTGAGGTCGATGTCAACACTGCGCGTCGTCTGTGGCGGAAATGAAACGTGCGTCTGTAAGCTTAAGTGCGTGTGTGTGCGTGTGTGTGTGTGTGTGCGTATACGCATGAGAGTCAGTGTGTAGGTAAGTGTGTGGGAGCCCGTAGCCTGCCTGGCTACGTGGTGCCCTGTTTGTGGCATTGAGTAATCATCAGCGTTGAAAATTGCGTTTTTTATGGTGCCAGTGGATTGGGTTGGGGGATGAAGAACAAGAGGCTGAAGGGACTGGCGGGTAGGTGGAGTGAAGTGATGTGAAGTGAAGGGCATTGGGGCAAAACTGCCTGCTTAGCATTGTGGTTGTTGTGGTACTTACCATATATATATGTATATATGTATGTGTATATACTTATATATGCATTTCTATGAGTGTGTAGGTGGTTTCTAACGTGTATGTGTGTGTGGCAAGTGGCACAGCCTGGCTACGCAGTAAAATCCTTTTTTATGGCCCTAGCCCAATGCGACTTCTGCCCTCTGCCGGCATTCACTCGCATTACGCATTCCCCCTCCGCCTTTAACCCTGCCGCCAGCCCACTGGAATATCCTTCATATTGTGGCTGCCACTGCCTGCGGTCTGTCGGCGTGGCAAGGGCATGGGCAGGGGCAGGAGGCAGGACCAAAAATTAATTTCGCAACATATTCAAAGTGTTATTAAACATAATTTATTAAAACCGAAATTGTATAAAGTCAAGCCGTTGTTCCGCTTTAGATTGTGGCCAGGGTTCACCATAAATTGTTGATTTTTTTTTTTTCTTTTTTTTTATATGCTTCAAGGAGCTGGCTGTCTGTTGAGGTAGTTGCCGGGGCAGGGGCAGTGGCATTGGGTGAGGGGGCGCGTCATTTATGGGTTTTACTTCGAAGGGGTCATGAGGTCATGTTTGTGCCCTTTTTCTGTTGTTATTGTTGTTGCTGTTGTTGTCGCTTTAACGACTTTTTGGAAATGGATATGAACCGCTCTTTGGTTTTGTTTTGCACTGTTCCTCGATATACCCTTGCAAAGGACTTCCAGATAGGATCTGCATAGAAATTCGATGAGAGTATCTGCAGCTTCGTTATGTCCCCCTAGCATGTGTTCCATTCTCAATCTTTTTTTTAATGTTGTGGCTGTTGAACAAATGTCGTCGCCAGTTAATGCTGTAAACCATCTGTTTTGATGGTGGATATGGCCTGGGGGGGCTGGGAATGTCTTTGTGTGGACTATGATGTATGTGTGTGGGGGCGTGCGCAAATCGGAAATTTAATTTCAGTCCCAAAACGAGCTCTGGCCCCATCGCTTTAGCCATCTCATAACGGGGGCAGCATAATTGTTGGCCATAACTTAGGCCCAGAATCCCAAAAACACACCGACCGACGACTGACCTTGTTCTGGGTTCTCTTTTCTGGTGATGCAGGCCCTGCTCCATAGCCACGATGTGGTGGCCCGCGATGTGTATGGCGAGGAGGCGCTGCGCGTTACCCCGCCACCGATGGTGCTCTACCTCAATGGCGATGAGATGGACAATGTGGAGGGCGGCGAATTGCAGCATGTGACCCGGGTACGGTTGGTGCAGTTCCAAAAGAACACGGACGAGCCCATGGTGAGTACTGGCCACTGCTATTGTCCCCCAAGGGCGGGGGTGGCATCACGGAGGCGCCTCTAACACAGCGCATTCGACTTTGCAGGGCATTACGCTGAAGATGACCGAGGATGGGCGCTGCATTGTGGCAAGGATTATGCATGGCGGGATGATACATCGACAGGCAACGCTGCATGTGGGCGACGAGATACGGGAGATCAATGGCCAGCCGGTGCAGCATCAGTCGGTGGGCCAATTGCAACGAATGCTGGTAAGTGAAATCAATCTCTTTCCCTCCCCACTCGACTATGCCAGAGTACACTTGCTAATTGAATTCCGTTGTATGCTAATCCCTCTTCTTTTTGCAGCGCGAGGCACGCGGTTCTGTTACCTTCAAGATAGTTCCTTCGTACCGTAGCGCTCCGCCACCCTGCGAGGTAAGTTCTATATACCTGAAAGTACATCTATAGATGCTCTTTCAATAAGTTAGACCCTAATAATCATACTACTAATCATACAATAATACATTTCGCATCAGGGTTAGCTATATCCATTAGACCATTATTTCCACTAAATTGAGATTTTTATATAGAATCCCTTTGGGGAGAATGCAAAGCACTTCTTTGGTATCATTTTGCGATATTTGTCGTGTCATATTCCTTGGTTTTTATATCACTATTAACTGTGCCAAAGCTTTATTGAATTACTGTCCGAATTGTCAGCAGAAATTCATCAGATTACAAAGAGGATTATGAAGTTTGATTGCATTGAGTGGAAGACTCCTGTTAGCTGTCAATTTGTGAAATCAAAATATCAAAAGGGATTAATTATACATACATCCATTTTGTTTACCTTTCCCTCCCCACTCTAACTCAAGTAGCCCCAGATTATAAGCTCATGAAGTTTGTTCTTCTATTTATTAGTGGTATATGTAGGTGCACATAGGGCGAAAAATACTTATGTACATATGTATGTAAGAGCAAGGGAAAACCTACCCCATTATTGTGCACTTCTTTTTTGTGCAGCTTTTGTAGTAGTTATAATGCATTATGCAATTACTTGTCTGCTCATTTACATAACTACTACTCTCTCCACACACTATATTATTCATCTGACTTGCTTCCTTCCTACTTGCCTACACTCTCTCCACTACACACACAAATGCAGCTTTTCAGGATCAGACCCGCTCCGGTGCTTGTAAGTATCATTTGCCATCTAAACAATAGAGTCATAATCAGACACTACCTACCTACCTACCCTCCCCCCACACACAAACACACAAACACACACAGCTATGTATAGTAGATGTGCATATTCATAGAACGATAAACAAGTAACAATATTATGCACACAATCAACCCAAAATTTGTGTAATTTATGCTCTTTGGGTTAGTCAACAGTAGCCACAGCAACTACTATAGACAATAGAACGTGGTATCCCTTCTAGAGGGGAGAACCCAAAAGGAATGTGTCTGTTCTTGTCAGCTGATGCTGAAAAACAGTTGAAGCAGCGCGCCACCCCGCCCGTCTGTCTATTCATTCAACTGTCCATCTCTGTCCATCCATCTGGTTCATAGCTCTCAAGTTGCTCCGTTTTGCGTTGAAATTCAACTCAGAATAGAAATCAGAATGGATTCGCCTGGATACGTAAACTATAAAATATAATTAGCTGTCATAAAAACGAGTCATTGCCAAAGCAAAACCAACTCTCTTGTTTTGAAAAGCGAATACAAAAATAAGTCAAGATAAATAGAAGTATTCTATTCTATTTCTAACCATTGCTTATCATCGGATGCAGTGAAAATCAAGTATATATTTTTTTTAAATATATCTATCTATCACATGGGACTTGGTTATACTTTTAGTCTTGCTAAATATCTCCCATATTCCGTGGAGAATTTTCGTTGTTAGGATTTTCTGAAGTTAGCCTTTGGTCTTTATCCCACTAATTGTGGTTGCTGTTGCGTCTGTTGCTGCTTCCTGCTGCTGTTGCTGCCTTGCAAATGAGTTGGTTAATATAATTGGGGGAAAAACCAAACTCAAAACCCATTCCGCTGAGGCAGCCGCATTAGGGCCGGGCCGGGCCGCCTCCTGCCTCCCGTCTCAAATTGCAGCGTCAGCAAATAGCAAAAAGCAGAGCAGAGTAAAATGAAAAGCAAAAGCAAAAACGAAAAAAACAAAAACTAAATTGTGAACTCACTTTGTGGTCTTCTTGTTTCTGGGTCTGGCTTCCTTTTTCGTGCAGATTTTCGTGCGCGCACAATTTGATTATAATCCGCTGGATGATGAGCTTATACCCTGCGCCCAGGCGGGCATATCATTCCAAGTGGGCGACATACTTCAGGTAGGTGGATCGAGAACATAACCGAACCGTACCGCATCTTATCATCCATCTCGATCGTTCGTGCAGATCATTAGCAAGGACGATCATCACTGGTGGCAGGCGAGACTGGACACAGTTGGTGGCTCGGCGGGCTTGATACCATCGCCGGAGCTGCAGGAGTGGCGTATTGCCTGCCAGACGGTTGACAAGACCAAGCAGGAGCAAGGTGAGTCCTTTAAAGATAATGTTAGCTGTATAACACAAAAACAAGAAAAAAAAGAAGAAAAAAAAATGAAATGAATCTATGCGTATTTCTCTATGTGTAATTGGATGCTCGATATAATCAATCAATCAATCAATCGTATGCTATATATTGTACTATATTGGAAAGTGTATGAAGAATTCGTAGTTGACCTGACCGCAAGGGAAAGTGCGCGCTCTCTCTCTCTCTCTCTATCTATCTCTTGCCCTCTCTCTATGGCTTCGTCTCTTCTTTGTCAGCGCTCACACAAACACACACCCACACCACATATACACACATTTATACACTCACATAATAAGCCCTGGAGAGTTGCATGCCCCCAAAAATGAAAAAGTAGTCAGAAAAAACCAAAGAAATCCCCATTTTAAATTAAACCAAACCGAAACCAAAAAATGTTGCCAAATTCTTGCCAAAATACTCCATGAAAAACAAGACACAAACAGAAAACCGCCCCTTCCCGAGTACACACACACACACACATACCACACACACACATAGACATATACCAAACAGCTGTAAAATGATTTAATATTTAACAAAAATAGCATAAGAAATCACAGCATATATGTACGAGTATACTATAAAAAAATGTATAATAATATAATGCAGGAGAACCGGGTGCTGGATGTTCCGCTCACGCAGATGGGTGTGATGGATCAGCAGGTAGTTACCATATAACGCACACACAAAAACCAACCTACCACACACATGTGACACACACACACACACACACACACAATACCACACAAACAAACAAACAATTTAAATTCAAATGAAAATCCCTCAAGCTATCCGCTTAAGGAGGAGAGCTTGCCAAAAATTGTCGAACCATAAACCGTTTCTTCTTGAGTTTTGTTATGCAACAAAAACAACAACAACATGAAAACACACACACACAACAGCAACAACAACAACAAACATACTACAGAATTTTAACGATAGCAATTGTATAAAGATTTCACCCCAAAAGTTCACTCCACCCAAAAAAAAACCAAAAAAATAATTTAAAAAAAAAAATATTACCCAAAAACCACCGAAAGTTGTAGCTTATGTAGAAGGCACCGAAACCGATACCACCAGCCCCCCCAAAGGATAGTTACAAGCCATCACCATCATCTAGAACAACGTAGAACCCAGCACTAGCCATCGTTGCGTATGATCATTTCCTCCCCAACCCCCGCTTATAACCGAAACTAAACTAAACCAAACCTTTAACTAAGTTGTTCCGAGTATTGAGTATAGATATCCAAAACACACACAGACACACACACATACAGGCCACACTGTGCACGTTGAAGAAACATCAACCAACCAACACCGGCATTTTTAATCTGAAGAGATTCCCGGAAAGAGTTCACCAAAAGTTATCAATAACAAAAATGGCAAACAAACAAATCAATCAAGAAATATGCGAATCAATATATAAAGAAATTCATATTCTATGGATGAATGCTTATAATATACAAAATGCCAATAAGAATCGTACTTTTATATTTGCTTGCTTCATGACTTAATTGTAATGCCTGCAAAACAGCATGTTTGTGTATGCTCCATCAAGCATGTGGCTTTTAATTTTCGAATCATTTGATATGTTAATATTCCCTTGCTAAATGGAACTGTAAAACATTTACCAAAAATTATAACCTACAGTAAACTGTTCGATATTCGGGCGCAAGAAGAAGCAGTGTCGGGACAAATACCTGGCCAAGCATAATGCCATATTCGATAATCTAGATGTGGTCACATACGAAGAGGTTGTCAAGGTGCCAGGTGAGCTTAAATTTGGTGTTACCCCATATATGATGCTAAAATGGATTCTCTTTCTTTCTAGTTGGTGATCCGAACTTTCAGCGCAAAACTTTGGTGCTATTGGGTGCTCATGGGGTGGGCAGGCGGCATATTAAGAACACTTTGATATCCAAGTATCCCGATAAGTACGCCTATCCCATACCACGTAAGTGCAAGTCTTTATCTGTTAGATTCGGTGAATTTTAAAGATTTTTCTATACATTCATTTCAGATACAACGAGACCTGCTAAGCCTGAGGAGGAGAGCGGACGCAGCTATTACTTTGTCTCGCACGACGAAATGATGGCGGACATTGCTGCCAATGAGTACTTGGAATATGGTGAGTCGTAACCAACTGCAGCACTCAAAGTAATACTTAGGAATCTCACCAGGCACGCACGAGGATGCGATGTATGGCACCAAGCTAGACACTATCCGACGCATACACACGGACGGCAAGATGGCCATATTGGATGTGGAGCCGCAGGCACTGAAGATACTACGCACAGCCGAATTCACGCCCTATGTGGTCTTCATAGCGGCGCCCTCATTGCAGAATATCGCCGATGTAAGGCTTGGCTCACAGAGTTCTGTGGTGTCTCTATGCTAATTGGTTTTCTTTGTTTTCTATATGTGCGACGACGACGACAGTACGATGGCAGCCTGGAGCGTTTGGCAAAGGAATCGGATATGTTGCGTCAAATGTATGGCCATTTCTTTGATATGACGATTGTGAACAACGACATTAGCGATACGATTTCCGCGCTGGAAACGGCCATCGACCGGGTGCACACCACACCCCAATGGGTGCCAGTCTCGTGGCTCTACTGACAAGACAGTGAACTGGAATGCCCCGATTGCCTCGAGGGTTGCGATTGCGAGTGGGATGCATATACACAGGCCTCCAATGTGGCGCTCTACTGAGTGCATCAACACAGTTACATCACAGCAACTACTATACCACAATACACCACACCACACGCCACACTACAAAACACCATTAAAGTATTACCAAGGCACAAACAAACACCAGCAACAGCAATATCAGCAATAGGAGCAACACAGCAGGCACAGCAAAAGCAACTGCAGTGAAGACATAAAGCGCTTGGCGCCAAGATATACATGGGTATGAGGATATAGGATAGATAGGAGATGAGGGTATTATGGGAACTGCGGTCGCAACGTAAAGACAACAAATTGTTAATTGTAAAACGAGCTGTATTTTGCCTATTACTTTGTTATATTTTAAGTGATTAATTTAACATTGTATTTGCCATTCCAGCAGGCTGCCCCTCCCAACCAGTCAGGGCAGGCTGTCATTATTATGTTTATTTTACTAGTATATTTATGATTGTTTTGTGTTCACGTTTTTGTTTGTACTCGTACTCGTATTTATTTTTTGTTTTTTCTTTCTGTCAGACAGCATTAAACGCTTATGTTAATCTTGCACTTGTTAGTGTCTAAGTTAACTGAAAAAACAAACAAAACCGAAACAGAAACCGCTACTAAAAAACACACTCTAAATTGTTTCAATCAAAGATTATTTCCAAACACACACAAAATAAAAAAAAAAAAAAAACCGAAAAAAAAAATGAAATAGAAATCCGAAGAATGTCTTGTGAGGGGTTAGTAAATTATAGCGAAAAAAAACTACGTAATTAATTATAATTAAACATAAAACAGCAACCAAAATAAAAATTAAAAATAATAACAAGAAGTGCAGGAAAATGTTAATAAAAATATGATGAGAGCAAATTCAAGTGTTTCAAGCCCAAGTAAACAAAAATAAACAAAAATAATTACATGTGGGAGAGCAAATAAGGAGAACCAATCGTAAAGTGTACGTTTTAAATGCAATAAACATAAACAAAAGGACCCGTATAATAACAACCCAAAAACACGAAACACACAATGCAAAAATACACTAAAATATTATCAAGAAAAGGAAAAAAAAAACAAAATTGTTGACGTTTAAATAAATTCAATGGGAAATGATTAAGAACACAATCAGAAGAGATAAACAAAATACATAAAAAGAGTTAATAATAATAATGAGAAGCAGAAGCAGAAGCAGACGAGTTTAATTCAAGTAAAGACAATTAAAGGACATTAAACATTAAACCAACAACAACAAAACAAAACAAAACAAAAACATAGAGTGAGCACAACAACAACAACAAACACACATACTAACAGCAATTACAGCAAAGAATTAAATCAAATAAGAATTAAACTATTTAGAGGGCAATTGAGAACTGGTGCAAAAAGTGCACGAAATGGGACACGGCACGTACATATAAATAAATAAATATATAGGAACACACGATGAGATGAAATGTAATGAAATGAATGAAAGAAATGATTAGTACAGAAAATATGTGTATGCATATATATATTTTTCGAACAACTCAAAACTCAGGTTGGATACATTGAAAATCAGTCAGATTCAATAAGATTAATATAGCGGAGCGCTTCCTTTTAACCCACAGCCAAAAACAAAACAAAACAAAACGAAACGAAAACCTTAACAAAACCCAATCGAAGTTTACAATGAAAGCAGAAAGAAAGAAAGAATTCAATCCAATCGAATCGAATCGTATCGAATCGTACGAAATGAATTGCAGTTTACCCACAAGCCAAGTTACCACCCTAGCAGCAGCAGCAGCAGCTTCTAAGCAAAATCTTTTCTAAATGCTTTACAAGTACAAAAAAAACATGTCTTTAGCAATCAGATTTTAGCCCCCTCAAGACCCCCGACTCGCCCGCATTCCACAGAAATTCATTTAGCATCCAGCAAGCAATCATCAAAGCGCTCATTAGCATTCTTCTCCTGCTCTCAACGAAGAAGATTTCCCTGGCTCTCTAAAATGCTTGGCAAAAGCCCGCTCCATGCTTAAGAGCAGGAAAAAAGCTGAATTTAGACTTAACACTAAGGAGTGCACATGCAATCACAATAAAAAAAAACAACAACAAAAAAAAAACACGTTAAAATTGGGCAATGTGGAAAGAAACTTTTGGTCAAGAAAAGCCACTTACGATTAATATTAGACTAAAACACTTTTGACTTTGTAACTCCTACCACCCCCTGAAGAACACCACAACACCTCACTGTCCCATTTAAGCCAGAGCTTAGTTTGAGCCTAACCACATCGATTTCCTCCCCCCTTCCCACACACACACACAAACACTGAATGAATTACCAGAACAATTCTATGGTTTCAAAACGGTTGAACAATTTTTGCATAGAGAATTATTGTTGAACGCTGGGCTATGACTTTTTGGTTCGGAGCGTATTACAGACAGACAGGGCAGCAGCAGGCAAGAGGCAGGCAATGCAAATCATAGAAGTATCCCAATGAAAAACCTACCCGAAACTGAAGAACTAACTACCTACCCACAACAAAACAACAAAACAAAATATGCAGCTGAGTGGCCAAATTAACTAAGTATTATACCCTTACAAATGAAAAAAAAACAAACGATAAACTCGTGAAGAAGCGGAAGTGTATGTATGTATATGTTGCAGTTCCACTCCCTCTCCCCCCAACCTAGGCAGGGTGTGCCAGAAAATACCGAAAAAAAGGAAAAAGTGTATGGAAAAATGCTCTAATCAAAAATTTAATATTTTATGATATAAAAATGAAGCGGAATGAATGATCAGTATTTAGGATGGAGGGAAGTCACATTCCAAGAATGAGCTAGAATTTCGAAGGGATTCGTTTCTTATTTTAAACTGATCCGTTTTTTTTTTCTTAGCTGATGCGAGCAAATTGTAGCTGTACACTAAGAATAATTTCACACTAAGATTAAGCGAAAATTTATTGTTGATATTACATAAAAAAACAAAAAAACAAAAAAGAAGAGAAAAGGAATGGAAAAACCAGAAGGCGATAAAGTTAGAAAACGATAAAAGAAGCAAACCAAATGGATTAGAATTTTTCTCTAATTTGATAAGTGGTAGACGAAGTGATGAAGAAGCTAAAGATAATGTGGATGATGATTGGTGATTGATGATTGATGATGAAGAGCTGATAATGCTTATGATCTCCAAAGTCAATATGTGTAGGATTGGCACAATTTGAGCAAATTGAGTGAATTGTTAAAATAATAAATAGAGAATGAAATGAAATGAAATGTGCGGATCGATGGATCGATATCGATCCATTGATGCGCAAAATAGGACAAGACGTTAGAAAATATCATTTAAAATAAATGATACAAATGTCATAATATATACATAGTTTAAAATGGGAAATAATAATAGCAAAATCAGCAAATTAAAAACACAACAACAAACAAAAAGAAATTAAAACAAAGAAAAACCAGTAAACACTGAAATACCGAATTTTAAATACATAAGTTTTGAATCATGCATGCCGCAAAGACAAAGAAAACCCCAACACAGAAAAAGAAATTAATAATAAAAAGAACCTCTATATATGGAAAATGAGAAATATATGAGAGATACAATTTCAGTCTGTTTTTTTGCAATGATTTTTGGGCTATTTCCTCCCCACTCCACCCAAACAGAGACCCCAATACAGAACAAGAATTAAAATCATCAGAAAGAAAACCTTTCCAGTTCTTAGAAATCAAGCAGCGAAATTCGTAGAAACATTCAATGGAGCAGAGCAGAGCGGAGTGTGCCCGTTCCCGTGCCCCCAAGGCAATTGTGACAAGCGGATGCCCTGCAGCCATGGCTACTACACCAGACCAGACCAAAAGATATGTGTATATTTGTATCTTTGAAGCTTCTAATTGAAATATCAAAGAAACATCAAACGTTGCCAACAAACAGACTGATACCCACTAAGCTGTCGGCTTGACCCAAATTTGTTTGCATGTTTTCAAGGTAATGCGAATTTGATACTTTCGTTTTTTTTTCCTCGGGCTTTGGCTTTTGGTTATTCGACTATGTTGACCATTCAGTGGGGGCCGGGGCCGGGCCCGAGAGAGGAGGCAGAGGCAGTCCCCAAAAGTTTTTGATTACAACAGTTGTTCCACGATTCTATTGAAGTCGCTTGCGCAAGCCCCTCGCTCTGCAAACTGCAATCATTTCAATTTGTCGCGCCCCTCCCAGGCTCTGTCTGTGTGTCCCCATCTCCATCGTTTTGGGTACTTGGTATGCCGGAGGGCCACCCCGGTCGAGCAACGTGCCGGGAAATACTAATAAGCGGAAAAGCAGCCAGTCTGTCGTCCCTCGAACCCCCCAACCGATGACAGCTATAGATATTTGTGTCAAAGTATTTCCATCACCATTCGACTGGCCATCTGTCGCTCCAACTGCGATTCTGCCCCCAGGTCATTGAACTGCAACTGCCTCTAACTATCAATAGAATAATATAATATTCAAAATAATTGTAATATTTTTTGGATACAATTTCTTGTTATATTTAACTTTATGTTTAATTTAAATTGTGTTTAATCATAATTTAAATCTAAAACAATGATTTAATGATCTGAATGATCCTTATAATTTAAATTCATTATTGTTTTTCGGGCGTGGCCCACTGTGCTTCTTAGCAACATTTTTCCTTAAGAACATGAGTCCGTATTTTCCAGCAACATCTGCCACTCATTGCTGTCACGCAAAAGTGAGTCGACAGCCTAAAAATCATCTATTTGAATTGATCGAAGAAGATATGACAGATTTTATATGGTTACCTCTGCAGGTAAAAATCATGTTATTTTTTAAGAACATGTTGCGGCAGCACGATCTCTAGCCACATGTGGCCGAGCAACATTTTGAAGCGGGCGTATTTGAACGGCCTTTTCGCCCGCCCCGATCGTGGCACTGTGGGACTGGTTTTATTTTAAATTATTCTTCGAGTCTGCGCGGTGGTGGAAGTTATGACCACGATCCGATCCCGTTCCACCGTACCGTACCGTTCCCAACTGCTCGTGTTTAAAGTGTAAGTGCTTTCGGATTCCGGCTTTTTAATTGCAACTGAGGCACGTTTCTTCAGTGTGTGTATACCGCTCTCTGGCCTGTGGAATTTCAGTTTGAGTGTGCTCGAAGTGTGCGGTGTGTGTTACTGAAACCCAATACTGATCGCTAAAATCTGAAATAGTCTGGTGGTGGCTGGAGGAACTATTTTTGGATCGTCTACTAGTCCACTCCAGTCGGCTGGGCATGGGCATGGGAGGGGGATGCTTATCACTTGAAGGCGCCATGCGTAGCGTAGCTCAGAGCTGTCAACGCTGTCATTGCTGACCTTTAGCCCGCCCCATCAACAAAATATAATTAAATGATACTCTACCCTCGTATGGCACGGCGCTGCTTTTGTGCAATGACGAGTAGCTAGGCGATAAGGCGAAACCACTGCCAAACAACTCTCCGGGTCTCGAATCTCGATTGCTACCCAATTCCAATCGGCTAAGTTCCAGTCTAAGTCTCTGCTGCTGCTGCTACTCTCCAGTCTCGCAGTCTCTGTATGAGCCAAAGCTTCTCTGAATACTAAAAGCCAAAAAGCGGCTTCTGGGTTGATGGTTACGTCAATTCCAGTTTGAGTTCTCGTGCAGGTAAAGTAAATAACAAACAGAAACAGAAACAGTTCGCAGTCAGGCAACTTTTGTTTAACACCGCTCAAGGAAACAGCACAACACACAACGCATACGAGAGCAAGCATAAAATTATATACTCGTACTATACTTATAAAACTGCAGACCTTAAGCCCCCCGCACCCCCACCACAGTGTGCGATGTGTGATATGTGTGTGGTGTGCCCTTCGTCCCAGACCAGGCCAGGCCAGACCACAAAAGACCGCATAAAATGCGCATAAAGAATCTCCAATTGACTGAACTGAACTGAGCTCTGCTGCTCACTCTGACGGTGAGCTTGAGACCTAAGAGAGCTGAGATCTAAAAGAGAGCTGCGAACTGAGACCTGAGACTCTGGGCCAGACAACGTCAGAAAGTCACAGTTGGGTGATTGGGTGATTGGATGGAAGTGGAGTCCGAGTGCGCGTATTGAATTTTTGATTCATCTCAATCTCCTACACTGGGGCTCGCGTGTGTGTGTCCGTCTCGCGGCTTTTTAGGTCTTTTGCACAAGGTTATGCGACCATTGTAAATACTACCTACCTATCCCCCATCATTATATCATAAACCGATGCCACACTTGCAGACAAATGTTAAGCTTAAGTTTGGTAATTTGCCAGACGAACTTCCCCCATTGGGAGTAGCGCGACGGAAACGTCTCTTTTTTTTTTTTGGTTACTTCATTTCGAATGGAGCTAAGCTGATTATGTGAATTTAATGATTATTATTAGAATTCGACAAGCACACAAAACTGGCTTCGAATGTTGTTCCTACAGTAAAATACACTCGAGGGGGACTTTTTCATTGAGCAGAATATATTTTTTTGCAATCTGTTTGGTTCATCGAAGAGGCCAAGTGTGTGTGAGATAATAACCTTCTAAAGTATACTGATTAAAACGTAGTATATATGTATGAATTATTTCCTGGAATTAGACATAATGGAGCGCATCGTCACAGGTTGTTTTTTGTATTCCTTTTTTTTAATGCCAAATTGCCCAACTCCCTGGTATGTAATTGTCATGTCACCCTTCCTGATGTTGTGTTTTTTTGCCACTGCCAAAGTTATTGTTTATTGTTACTCGACAACTTTAGTGTCGCCTACATTTTATGGTTCACTTAAATTGTTAACAATTTGAGTGTCATTATATGCTGGTTTTGCTGTTTTTGTTGTTGTTGTTGCTACTAGTGGCAGTGGCTACTGTCGTCGCTTGGCTTAAGTTGCGCTTCACCGATTTGGTGGAGAGCAGCAAGCAGGTGGCAATGGAGCAGAGGGGGGGCAGGTGTGACTCATGGCAGTATGGCTAACACCCGGCTAACCTTTGTGTGTGTTGTTTTTTTTTGAACCAGTCAAACACGTCGCTGCAGCTTCGCTTCGCTTCTACTGCTGCTGCTGCTGCTGCTGATAACGGGCTTCGCTTCCACTGAATGCCATCGCGACTTGTAAAAGTTGCAATATTGTTAGAATTTATGTCCAAGACTTGACTTGGGTTGGCCTGGCCTGGCTTGGCCTGGGTTGGCTTGGGCCAATTTGCTGGACTTTGGCTGTGGCTTCCTCTCTGGCCATAATCAGGCGAATGGCAAACCGGTTTAAACTAGTGCGCCCAAAAAAGGAGAAATAAAAAAATGGCTATACATAACGTTTTAGCGGGCCATGCAAAATGTTTAGGAAATCATTTGCATGTCCAAACGGCCAACGATATGCTGTCGGTCGAACCAATTTTTTATGTCTTTACTTTGTAGCGTTTCTTTATGGCCACAAAACACAAGCACAGAGACAACCTGCGGCTAATTGCAGCCACTTAAGGTAGTCAGAGCTCAACGCGATCACCGCGAGAGATCATCGCGGAGTCCGACGTCAGCTTCAGGTGGCCTCAACTCAACTCAACTCGACTCGACTCGACTCTACTAAACGTTGCGGTTCAAGTTCAGCGCTACTGAAGGTTCATGGTCAATTAGAGCTCGCATAAATTATCGCCCGCTTATGGAGTGGGCAAAGCAAATAATCTCCACTAAACGTAGACATATAATTATAGCCACTACGACGGCCTATACACCTCCTCCTCCTCCTCCTCTGGCTGTGGCTAACATCCGCTTCCCATTTTGCAGATCCCTTGCATGCTGTGTAGCCCACCGCTGAGCGATGAGCCCGAGCCCATCTGGGCGGCTGGGCCTGTTCTGGCTGGTGGCACTGGCGCTCCTCGCCGCCGTCGGCAGTCGCGAGTCCCAGCTGCGCATTGGCAAAGCCATCAATATATTTCTACGCTATGGCTACCTGAGCATATCGATGCGGGTGATACCCATGAATGACAACGTCGAGACGGAGCGTTGGATATTCAAGGAGCCTACAAAAAATATCTACAGAGTGAGCCCAACCCACTTTCCTCTCTGCTGATCTCCCTCTAATTTGTTTCTTTTTTCTGTTTTGCAGAACTTAAGCGGCCTGGCGGAGAGCCATGAGGACACCACACCGGGCATATTTCATGGTGATTTCCATATGGAATTTTGCGATAATCGTCGCCAGCTGTTTCAGGCCTACTTCCGTGACTTCACCATCGAGCGAATGGACAAGCCGTGGGAGGCCTTCACGGGTGGCTGGTTTCCGGACAATGCGGCCAAGAAGCTGGGCATCAACACCTCCTTCATCCAGGGCGACTACTCGTATGTGCTGGTGCGGGTGGTCCGATTCCGTGAGACGGGCAAGCTGAATGCCGACATACCCATAGACCAGCAGCTGGAGCCGGAGGTTCGGGCGCGCATGGATCAGCTGGAGATTGGAAATCTCACATCGGCGGTGCGCTTCATAGAGTCCGTCGGCACACACTACGTCAACTCGTATACCACGGGCAATTCGCTGTACCAGGTGTTTGTGTACAGCCGCAAGAACTTCAAAATGATCAAGGAGCGGATCAGGAGCAAGGGTCTGAACGCGCTCTCCAAGCTGGACCTCTACAACTACTTTGCGCCATGGTTTGCCGAGCATCTGGGCCAGATTCGGTCGGCCAGTGCCAATGCCACCGTGGAGCGTTGGGCGCGCCGCAAGCTCCAGTACGAGTACTATGTGGTGAAGTATGTGACCCTGCTGAAGCTGCACGGCAACAGCACGCTGCTGCGATCCCTGGACACGCTGCTGGGCAACGATGCCATCCTGCAGCTCGACCTCAAGGCCCTCAATGTGGTCTTTAGGGAGCAGCCGAAGAAGGAGAGCTGGTTCCACGAAGTCCTCGACAACAACATGAAGCTATGGGAGCTCAATATGCCGCAGAATCATGCTAGCCGATAGTGGATAGTGGTCATAATGGTCATATAGCATGAATCGATCGGTCGGTGGATTGGATCGGGTCTGGGGGGCTACAGCTTAAAAGTTCCTAGATGCGAGCTTGTAGTTAGGTTCTCTAGCGCGTAATTACTGTTCTGCCTGTGATAGTTTTTAGGTAGTTTAATTAATCAAACGAACAATTGATTTGCATTTAGAGTAAACTAGTTTATACGATCGCAATGCTGCTGTCTCATAGATTTCCTATACATAATAATAATACGCGTAATAAAAAATAATATTGATCAAAGTCCAAATATGCAGTTTCATGAGGGGCGCACATTTTTGTATCAGAAACCTATTTCTGGTTCTTTAATTTGAATTCTGCCGCCTTATGTTCGCATGGATTCAGGCGGAACCAGTTCATAGCGACGGTAAATTTGAAAAACTCACACATTGAACGCAAAACTGAGAAAAATCCTCTACCAGATAATAGTTCGATAGATACTATCGATTTATCCAATCGATGCTAGCACGTGCGAGTGTTTGTTTATATTCCCTTTTTTATATATTATTTTGGAAATATGGACACTTTTAACAATGTGCCCGGCTTTTGCCCGTCCTGTGGCTCCATATTGCCGCCCCTGCAAGTAAAAGGCAACGTCATCTGCCACAACTGCGTCAAAGAGTTCCTGCCCGACGGTAAGTCTCACACTTAGAGCATTTCCAAGTGCTTTAAATAGATGCAGGAGACTTCTGTTATAGTTTATAGCGGCGAGAAAACGGAGTACAGCATACAGTTCAACACATACGATCCCAGCAAGCTCTTGAAGAGGACGAAGCGCGAATCCGAGTCGTCGGAGGCCGATGGGCCCGTTGTGGAACGTAAATGTTCCAAGTGCGGCCACGACAAGATGTCCTATGCCACCCTACAGCTGCGATCGGCGGACGAGGGTCAGACAGTGTTCTTCACCTGTCTGAAGTGCAAGTAAGTGCAATCCATTCCAGTTCATTGTTGTTCCATAGCTAATTGATTATTTTTCCCTGCAGATACAAAGAGTCTGAGAATTCTTAGAGGCTAACAAGATTTTCGTATATAAAAATGTAACTAAAACTAGTGGAAGTAATTATGTTCCACAGCCTGAAAATATAGAAATACGCGTTTGTTAAGTGTGAAACACATATTCTGTGGTGTATAACACTTACCTCGTTAGCGTTAAGACGGTTCTTGGGATTATAGACAACCAAATTGGAGACCAAACTAATCTCCACTGCGTGCGTGCAGCTCGGAAACAAATTGTCCCAGTGTATGCCCACAGAGTTGGGAAATCTAGACAGCAGGAAGCAAAGCAAACTGTAGAATGAACATTATTTAAGCAGCTGAACAACTCACCGTATCTTGCTGTAGTCCGGCAACGAAGTCAACTCTGGCCACTGGTTCAGACGCGGACTTCCCAAAGTGCGTATTATGATGGCCAACTGTTCGATGTCTGTGGTGCCAGCAAAGAGAGGCACACCGCGCAACATCTCCGCCACCACGCAGCCTACATGAACAAAACTATTATTACTATTAGTATTAAGTAGCAAAGGACATTGGATGGATACCTGCTGCCCACATGTCCACGCCAGTGCTGTACTTCTGACTGCCCCAGAGTATTTCCGGAGCACGATACCAGCGCGTCGAGACTTGTGGCGAATACAGACGCGACTCCTCCTCTGGAAAGTAGAGACGAGCCAGCCCAAAGTCGGCGATTTTCAGCATATCCGTGTCACTGATCAGCAAATTGGCTGGCTTGATGTCCCTGTGCATCAGACCCGCCGCATGGAGGTAGGCAATGCCCTTGAACATTTGATGGGCAAACTTGCGCACCTGCTGGCGGCTAAGGGGATTCACTTCGCTCTTAAGACGACTGTACAGCGTGTCGGGGTGATATTCCAACACCAGCGACAGTCCAGTAAGATCAGGATATATGTCGACAATCTCCAAGATCTATGATTAAGCAGTTATAGCTTTAAAGAAACTCGATTGTATGAAGTTTACTTACATATTCCGACTTGCATAGTTGCAGTGTCTTGATCTCTCGCAGCGTGTTAAGGGGAAATGTTACCGAATTTGTTCTTTAGAGCCACCTTCTTGATGGCCACCTCCTTGTTGCGCTGCAAATCGATGGCCTTAAACACGCACCCATGGACACCTTCGCCAATTTTCTCGAGCATTTTATAGCGACTCGGCGCATAGTCCTCCATTGTCACTGCCAGACACTGACAATATTCAATTTGATAATTGACTCCTGCCTCGTTTTTTCACATTTACCATTACCCATTTCCGGTAGTCCATGGTAACGGTCATAACAAATGGATTGGTGAACAGCTGCGCTGCGCTGCGCTGTGCTGCGGATGGCTAATGGATCCACCTGTTGGCTCAAATTTGTTTACAAAATGTTCCCCGATACTTTGGCTTTCGGGGGCTTGGGGGTTGAAATGCCTAGGCCAAGGCGGAGCTGTCAGAACTCGGGGCACGGGACATGCGCACATCCGCCTCCACTTTGGTCCTGTCAGCCAAGTGTCAAGTTAGGGGGATACATAATTTTTCGGACCCTCGCAACTGCAAAAGGCAGCCAATTCGAAGCAGAAAACTTCAATTAAAAATAAGTTTTTAATATGTGTGCAGCCGTGAAAGATTTGTGAACCAAAGGATAATCAACGTACGGCTAGGTGGGTACACCACCTAGATAAGTGCTAAGTGACGGGTATAGAATGAAGCAGCAAGGACTTGCTTGGGAGTCTCTTTACACCTTGAACAAGGCCACTAAATAATGCAAATGTGTTGGCGGAACTGCAAATTACTTTCTAATTGCTAAACTGTGCTGCAGCCTTCGTGCTGCAATTTTGAGGCACAATTACTGGCAACTGGCCTTAGCCTTGCCCCCCCTCCCTCAACACATACCTGTACTCGTACTCCATACCCATCTATAAATATTTGTGTATACACGAACACACCCCAGTGGGCGCAGCCTTGCCATCGGAGGCGGAGGCTCACCTTGGCTGGCTCCGATACCCAACCGTAGACCGTTTTATTGGCTGCAAGTTCACGTCCTTCTACGCTTTTTATAATAGCCAGAAACGTTTTGCAGGCCACGCGCTTAACATGTTACCCAAGACGAGCTGGCTCCCCCCAATCGTAGTCGTGCTTCTGCTGTGTCTTGGCGGTGCTTGGAGCAGAACGGCAAAGCGATCGGATGTGTATATAGCGGGATTCTTTCCGTACGGCGATGGAGTCGAGAACTCGTACACTGGACGCGGCGTCATGCCCAGCGTGAAGCTGGCGCTGGGCCATGTCAATGAGCACGGCAAGATATTGGCCAACTACAGGCTGCATATGTGGTGGAATGACACGCAGGTAAGTTGTAGAGAGACTCAGGATGTGTGCTATTTTCAGTGGGGGCTTTCATTTAAAGTGCAATGCGGCGGTGGGCGTGAAATCCTTCTTCGACATGATGCACTCTGGCCCGAACAAGGTTATGCTGTTCGGAGCCGCCTGCACCCATGTCACCGATCCCATAGCGAAGGCCAGCAAGCACTGGCACCTGACGCAGCTGAGCTACGCGGACACCCATCCCATGTTCACCAAGGATGCCTTCCCGAACTTCTTCCGCGTGGTGCCATCCGAGAATGCCTTCAATGCGCCCCGCCTGGCGCTGCTCAAGGAGTTCAATTGGACGCGGGTGGGCACTGTGTACCAGAACGAGCCGCGCTACTCCCTGCCCCACAATCACATGGTCGCCGATCTCGACACCATGGAGGTGGAAGTGGTCGAGACGCAGAGCTTTGTCAACGATGTGGCCGAGTCGCTGAAAAAGCTGCGCGAGAAGGATGTGCGCATCATTCTGGGCAACTTCAATGAGCATTTTGCGCGCAAGGCCTTCTGCGAGGCCTACAAGTGAGTGCCAGTCCCTAAGTATACGAAATGGTTAACTGATAGATTAATTTGTTTGTCTTTCAGATTGGAAATGTATGGGCGTGCCTATCAGTGGCTGATAATGGCAACCTACTCAACCGATTGGTGGAACGTTACCCAGGACAGCGAGTGCAGTGTGGAGGAGATCGCCACTGCCTTGGAGGGCGCCATACTGGTGGATCTACTGCCGTTGTCCACCAGCGGAGATATCACTGTAGCCGGAATTGTAAGTGTGCAAAGCCATTTCCATTATCATTATACTATTTGAATGTATAATTTACAGACAGCGGATGAGTACTTGGTGGAGTATGATAGGCTGCGCGGCACGGAATACTCCCGCTTCCATGGTTACACCTACGATGGCATCTGGGCTGCTGCTCTGGCCATACAGTATGTGGCAGAGAAACGCGAGGACATATTGACACATTTCGATTATCGTGTCCAAGACTGGGAGGACGTCTTCCTAGAGGCCTTGCGAAATACCTCATTCGAGGGTGTAACGGTCTGTCGATCTGCATTTACAATTCCTTTCACCTCTCTTACGTATATTCGTTCTTGTTTAGGGTCCTGTTCGATTTTACAACAACGAGCGCAAGGCCAACATTCTGATCAATCAATTCCAGTTGGGTCAAATGGAGAAGATCGGTGAATATCATTCGCAAAAGTCGCATCTGGATCTGAGCCTCGGCAAGCCAGTGCGCTGGGTGGGCAAGACGCCGCCCAAGGATCGCACCCTGATCTACATTGAGCACAGCCAGGTGAATCCCACCATATACATTGTGTCGGCCAGTGCCTCCGTCATTGGTGTGATCATTGCCACCGTCTTCCTGGCCTTCAACATCAAGTATCGCAATCAGCGGTAAGATCCATTATCCATCCCATCTGCCTTTGAGTAAATATATCCAAAAATGTCATCCCTTTGCAGCTACATCAAAATGTCCAGTCCGCATCTGAATAACCTGATCATAGTGGGCTGCATGTTGACCTATCTGAGCATTATCTTCCTGGGCCTCGACACCACCCTCAGCAGTGTGGCTGCCTTTCCCTACATTTGCACGGCTCGGGCCTGGATCTTGATGGCTGGCTTCAGCCTCAGCTTTGGGGCAATGTTCTCCAAGACCTGGCGTGTGCATTCCATCTTCACCGATCTGAAGCTGAACAAGAAAGTGATCAAGGACTATCAGCTATTTATGGTCGTGGGTGTGCTGCTGGCCATCGATATAGCCATTATCACAACCTGGCAGATTGCAGATCCATTCTACAGAGAGACCAAACAATTGGAGCCGTTGGTAACAGCTAGCTAGTAGCATTCATTTCCCAATGATATTCATGATCTTTCTTTAATGCAGCATCATGAGAACATTGATGATGTTTTGGTCATACCCGAAAACGAATATTGCCAGTCGGAGCAC
Organism: Drosophila bifasciata; assembly: GCA_009664405.1. Lineage (NCBI taxonomy): Eukaryota > Metazoa > Arthropoda > Insecta > Diptera > Drosophilidae > Drosophila > Drosophila bifasciata. Next base: position 11,919,751 of record CM019044.1, read on the forward strand.
ATGACCATATTTGTTAGCATTATCTATGCCTACAAAGGACTTCTCTTGGTGGGTACATACTATAAATCACTGGAAATCTGCAACTGAACTGGAATTAATTATTATTTTTGTTTTCAGGTCTTTGGAGCGTTCTTGGCCTGGGAAACTCGACACGTTTCCATACCGGCTCTCAACGATTCCAAGCACATTGGCTTTTCGGTGTACAATGTATTCATCACCTGCCTGGCCGGCGCTGCCATATCCCTGGTGCTATCGGACCGCAAGGATCTAGTTTTTGTCTTACTATCGTTTTTTATAATTTTTTGTACGACAGCCACTTTGTGTTTGGTGTTCGTACCGAAAGTAAGACTGGTAGTAAGGAAGTTTTGTAGTTTTTTGTAGGTGTTATAGATAGATATACACTTGTGCAAATTTTGATATGCGATATGAATGTTGTTTGAAGACAGTCTGAACAGTTTGAACACCTTCCATATGGGGCATTCAAACTGATTCATTGAGCTGATCTGTCGTTTAGCTATCATACACCATTGATACAGACAAAAACAACATTTACTCTAACTTTAAAAAAAAAACCAGATCTGATGGCCAAATAACACTACAGACTAACTATGAACTTGAGCTATTCCGAAACCCAAACATCTACCCAATTCCCGATCATCCCAATCTTCAACAGCAGCAAGGCAGTAGTCGCTATTTATAGCCTTGCTGCTTTATCCGTTGCATATGTAACTTTTATTTAGTTATTTATTTTTATCATTTTTAAGGCACTAGTCACAAATGAAATCGTAAAATTTAAAAAAGAAAATTGATTTCTAATACTAAACATTTATAATCGTATTTGATAGTCGTATTAGTTTAAATATAATTTGTAATCTTTAAATTGGATTATTTTGTTTTTCTTTTCTATCCTTTCTTTATTAGTTTCATTTTCCGTAGCGTTGTAGAATCTTTCCTTGATGTATCTATCCCTCGTTTATCCCTCGATCGTGACTGATATGCATGTGAATCGTTTTGCAGCTGGTCGAACTGAAACGCAATCCCCAAGGCGTGGTGGACAAGCGAGTGCGTGCCACGCTGCGGCCCATGTCGAAGAACCGTCGTGACTCCTCGGTCTGTGAGCTGGAGCAGCGTCTGCGGGATGTCAAGAACACCAATTGCCGCTTCCGCAAGGCCCTCATGGAAAAGGAGAACGAGCTGCAGGCTCTGATTCGTAAGCTGGGACCCGAGGCCCGCAAGTGGATTGATGGCGTGACGTGTTCGGGCACAGCCAATGCGGCCAGCGAGCTGGAGCCGATCCTAACCGAAGATATTGCCAGGCTGTCGGCTCCGCCAGTGCGACGCGAGATGCCCAGCACCACAGGTGAGTGTGGGTTGGTGTGGGCTGCTGCCTAGATACATTCATGCATTGCGCACTCCCTGCAATAGAAGTTACCGAGCTGACGTCCGTGGATAGCGTGACCTCGACCCACGTGGAGATGGACAACTCATTCGTTTCGGTGCAGTCCACGATGCTCGCACCTTCGCTTCCACCGTAAGTAACGCAATCGAAGCAGAAGAAGCCGGAAAAGGGATGCAATTAATAAAAAATAAATTTAAATAGCAAAAAGAAGAAACAATCCATTGTGGAGCATCACTCGCATGTGCCTGTAGCCATGCCTGCACCCACCATGATGCAGCCCATCCAGCAGCAGCTCCAGCAAATGCAGCAACAGCAGCATCAGCAGATGCAACTTCAACAGCAACAGCAACAGCAGCAGCAGCAGCAGCAGCAACAGCAACAACACCAGCAGCAGCATCATCGCCACTTGGAGAAACGCAACTCAGTCTCGGCCCAGACAGATGACAACATTGGCAGCATCACCAGCACCGTCGGCAAGCGCAGCACTGGCGAGTGCTCCAACATGCGGGAACGGCGCCAGTCCACGGCCTCCAGGCACTACGACAGCGGCAGTCAGACACCCACGGCCAGGCCAAAGTACAGCAGCTCACATCGCAACTCCTCGACGAATATATCCACCTCGCAGTCGGAGTTGAGCAACGTTTGTCCGCACACCAAGCCCAGCACGCCGGGCGTTATCAAGAGTAAGTGCATCACCGAGTAGAACCAAGTGACTCCTGGTCATATGTGTGCGTCATGTATTTTCACAGCTCCGACTGCCTCGGACAATCGTCGGACCAGCATGGGCTCGGCGCTCAAGTCCAACTTTGTGGTCTCGCAGAGCGATCTCTGGGACACGCACACGCTCTCCCACGCCAAGCAGCGCCAGTCGCCGCGGTATGCCAGTCCGCAGCGCTGCACGGAGCACCACGGCCACGTGATGACCTACGACCCGAACACCACCTCGCCCATCCAGCGATCCGTCTCGGAGAAGAATCGAAACAAACATCGACCCAAGCCGCAAAAGGGTACCGTCTGTCAGAGCGAAACGGACAGCGAGCGGGAGCGCGATCCACCGCCCAGCAGTCAGCCGTGCATTCAGACGAGGAAGATCAGCCGTAACTCCAATATCCAGCATGCTGCCCATCACCACAGCTCGCCGAATGTGGCGCCGGACAAGCAACGGAAGCACCGCGCCAAGAACGAGAGCTCCTCCATCTACGGTGCCAGCTCCGAGACGGAACTGCTCGAGGGGGAGACAGCCATACTGCCTATATTCCGGAAACTGCTCACCGAGAAGAGTCCCAACTACCGCGGGCGCAGCGTGGTGGGCCAAAGCTGTCCAAATATATCCATCAAATGCGATATTGTCGAGTACTTGTAAGTGGCAGCGGCAGTGGCAGAGCATTTACGGATGATGGTGGGTGGTAGAACTCCTATTGTTTAGATCCAATTACACTGTAAAGATGAACTTTATTTTCGCGTTATGCATCTAATACTTAAATATGTGAAGCAGAACACACCATTTTAGTGAATTAGTAGCAATGATTGATGAGATAGTTGAGAAATAAATTACAATTAAAATTATTCAGTCAAACGAAAACGGCTAACAACAGACCATTGTGGGTTGTAAGCGCAAACTAACATTCGTTCATGTAGAATGCATGTAGAAATGTAAAAGCTCTGTTATTTTTTATGTGTATGTGCTGTTAGCTGCACTTAACAGTCCAGTAACATAGTTCGGTTCGCTAGTTCCAGACACCAAATGAACCAGTTTTATTTTTTGAATGTTGGTTTTAACGGTTAACGCCTTTAAACGAATTTAGCAAAAGTAATTCCTCCCGCTTTAAAATATTAACAAGAAACTGCGACAAATGTAGTTTATTTTTTATATTTTAATATGCAAAGTTGAATGATTGACTGACTGACTGACTGACTGTGACTGTATGCTTCATCTACTGCAGTGCAATGCGTCGGAAATGATTGTTGAGTGGACCCTCGTCGGAATAGCCGGCTATCTCTTGCGGTATAATGCCAGACTCCTCGATGGAGGTGCACGGACGGCACATGCACTCCAATGGCGCCTTGGTCAGCACCTTCTTGAATTTCCGCTCACCCGGCTTCACCTTGGGACAGAAGAGCGAAACGGCGGCTTCTCGTTCGCCAGACTCCTGGCAGCACATGCACGAGCGCTCCATCTGCCAGATTTTGCTGCCCGAGACCTGAGATACACCGAATGGATGTCAAGTTTTGTGGTGCAACCCAAAGGTAACCAAAGATGATTGCTCACCTGTATATAGCTGGCGCAGCGACCCACACATGCGAATGATGGAATCGGCTTTGGTACGCAGCCAGGATACTGAAGTACATGGATTACTGGCGTCACCTGGCAATCATCGCCGAGATGCGTGAGATCTGTAAGGGACAAAAGTTGAGCGAAACGCGATAGCTAATAGTGTGATGTACCGCATACCATTGTCGGGTGTGGCCACCGAATTGTCACCCTGTGCCGTGCACATCTTCAGAATGCTGACCAGCACGCAGTACAGTAGAATCAGGACAAACACTTTGTTGTTCTCGTGGCGTAGCAAGTGGCGCAACATTTCGGTGACACTGCCTGCCGTGATTCTCCGCTGTAGGAAATGGAAAACGCTGCCTGCCGCAGTGGGTCTTTTATAGAGATGGCTGCCATGGCTGGTGCCGCCGCCAGTGGACGCCGCTCTAATGGCCGCCTTTTGCCGATACGTGGGTATGAATTATGGCCTAATAAAGCGCACACTAACCGAACCTTTTTGCCTAGTAATTGCGTACAAGAAAAAGGCATTTATCCCGCTGTGCCCCCACGAGGGTTAATCATTTATTTCCTTAATATCCTTCATCACAAATCAGAGCCAAGCCAGCAGCATGGGCAGCGCCAACAGCATCAGAAGCACTTGGGCCGACTGCTGTCCGCCGTTGCCTTTCCGTTTGCTCAAGTAGTTGGCCAGTCTGTCCAGGCGCATCTCGGCCCATTGCACGTTCTGCTCCACAGTCTCCAGCGCCTTGGTCAACACAGATGCCGACGGGCCGAAGAGCAAGTGATTGACATCGTAGAAATCTCTGAGCAGCTGCAGCTGCTCTCGGCTGGTGAAGTAATCCGCCAGATCGCTTATCACTGCGGCAGTCGTTGACCAGCTGTCCAAGCTGTGGAAAAAGAAAAGGAAAAACTCGTGTAAGCTTCAACGGAAATATCACCTCTCTAAGCCAAAACTGCAACACTTACGCCTCAGCCAATTGTGTAATATTTGCAGCCAACATATTGAAAATCGGAGTGATTAGGTCTGGATTTTGTTCGTACATCTGGGCCAGAGCGATGGTCTTTTGGCTAACTGTGCTGCTGTTGGCCAGTATCTCGTTTTGGTAGTGTGCCACATAAGATCTCGTACAGCTGGCAGCTGCCCAGAGCAGTTCTCGCTCCTTGACATTGGTTTCTGCTCGATAGAGCTCCAACAAACGCTCATAGGGCTCGGATCGGGCGGCGGCACAGTAAAATGTCTGCCGGTAGTCGGGCGACGGTTTCTCAAAGTCGTTGGTGAATTTATCCGCAACCAATTGGTTGCAATCGCTGGTCTGGTATCTGCATAGCCAATCCACCAGCTTGTTGCGATTGTACACATCCAGAGCGGTGTCGTTGGAGCTCCAGGTGACACCCAGCTTGGCAAACACTGCGACTGTGATGTCACCCAGGTACTGCTGGAAGCTTGGCAGCTGATTCGGCGTTAGACGCTTTGCCACGAACTGTAGTCCCTGGTAGGTGGCATACCAGGGCACATACTCGACCTCCAGGCTCAGGTACTCCATGAATTTGAACACATCCGCGTAGTCGATGTACCCCACAAGGGCAAAGTTGAAGAGATCGTCGACAATCTGTGCCCGGTTCTCCACGGGCACGCCGCTGTGGCTGGACGAGGACAGAGCCACCTGAAGACTGTTCAAAAGCGGCGTATCGTAGAGCACCCGGTAATAATTGGACTGTTTCAGGTTGAGCACAATCCACTCAATGGGCTGCTCCTCGAAGTAGAGTTGCAGTATGTTCACCACCCGATGGAGGTATGTTCGGGGCGTGAGGTTGTCGAAGTCGGGCGACACATTCGTTGCGTAGGTTATGGGCACGGTGTACCTCAGATCGGGATCGCTGCCGTCTCCGCGATTTAGCAGAAAACGCTTTTGCTCCAGGTAGACAATATGGTTTTGACGTGTCACATTCACTATGATCATGGGATAGCCAACCTGCTCGGTGAAGTCGTAGAAAAACTGCTCCAGATTGACAGCCTGATCCGTGGGCCAGTTATCTATAAGGTGGTCAAACAAATCCTTTGGCCTTGTATTGCCCAAGTGGCTGTGAAGAGAGGAGAGTAGATTAGGGTGGATCATCCCGGGGGTGCTGTCTGGTCTGTATGGTCTTACTGCTGCTTTAGGTAGTTCCGGATGGCAGTATCGAAGTAACTGGCTCCCATCGCATTGCGCCACATACGCACAATGCACGCACCCTTCGCATAGGCAATGCCGCTGAACTTGTAGCCAATTTGGGAAGGCGTCTGTATGCTCTCCTCCGTGCTTGTCATGGGCTGACTGCTGTTCCCAGCGTCTGTGGCAAAAATCAGCTGCATTTGGCGCACCACAAACTGTTCATCCAAACGATATTCAGGATACAGCTGTATATGTATAGAGTGTATTAGAAAGGTTTGTTTTATGATTTAGGAAAACCTTTTCACACCTGATGTGCCATGAAGTACTCGTAGTAGCGGGCAAAGGCCTCGTTCAGCCAGAAGTAGCTCCACCAGGAGAAGGTGACGCTGTCACCGAACCACATATGGGACGTCTCGTGCGCAATGATGCGTATGCTGAACTCCTTGTCCGACCAGTCATCCGTATAGCCTGGCTCCTTGACCAAAACATCGTCGCTTCAAGAAAGAGTAACAAAGAGATTCCATGCGCTTTAATTTTATAGTACTCAACTGTGGAACTAGTCACTCTCTTTCGCTCTTGTTCCCACTCACCTGTAGATAATAAGCCCCCAGTTCTCCATGCCGTTGTGAGGGAACCGCGGCGAGGTGGCATACTGTAAGATATCGTTGCCCAGCGAAGCGTACGACTGCTGGAACAATTCCTCATAGGCGGACACTACCCGCTGTCCCACCTGATAGCTGAACTCCGTGTGGTTGTAGAACTCGGGACGAGTCAGCACCGCAAATTCGCTGACATTGCCGCGTGCCGTGTACTCGGCTATAATGAAGGCCAACAGATAGGTGGACATGGTGGGTGTGACTTCGAAGTGATCCACAAAGCGATCCTTGCTATAATCAAATAAGATTTTTATCATGAACCAAGTTGGGACACTGCAATGCTTACCCCTCCTCTGCTGTATATAAAAGCTTCGTGTTGCTGATTGCCTCATAGCCGGATGGTCGGACAATTTGCAATTGGAACTGTGCCTTGAGGGCAGGTTCATCGAAGCAGGGCAAGACCAGGCGGGCATTGAGTCGCTGCATTTGGGTTACGCCCAGACACTTGGTCTCGCCCGTAACCGGCTCCACGTAGCTGGCGGAGAACAGTCCGGCCATGTCCGTGCGTACTCTACCGGTGTACTTGAAGCCCAGCGTGTACTCCCCATAGAAATCCAATGCCTCAGATAGTGGCACTGTCAGCTGCTGTGTCGCCTCCTCATATATCAGCTGACCAATGTCAATTGGCTGCACTTGAACTCCGGCCGCGTTGTATAGCCAGCATTCTTCAATGTCGATCGCGTCTTTGTGCAGCGTAATTTGCCGAACCTCCGATGTGGAAACCACCTGCAGAGTTATGTTCACTTCGCCATTGAAAAGAGTCGGTTCATCGGCATTGCCGAGTACGCTGATTGTCAAGTTATAGAAGGAGGGTACGACGCTGCCTCCCAGTCGATAATTGGCAGCAGCACAGACACCTATCAGCAGCAGCAGCAGCAACAGCGGAAGCAATCCCATCCGTGTTCCCCATCTGTTCATGATGACCGAAGCTTCAGCACTGAAGCAAAACTCGCGCTCAAACGCTTAACGTTCAAAAAAAGTTCCCCGAAAACAGGTGTCGTTAACTGATGATTAGATTATGAACAACTCTACAGCATTGATACGATTAGGCAGGCAGCCGGGCCACACCTCTCTTTCTCTCATTTTTGTGTGCTTCGTACTTAAAGCTCTTCGTTCACGCTCATATATCGCTTTTTAAATGATTGATTGCATTAATTTAAGTCAATTGAATTAAAGTTGCCAATACATTCTACTAAACTTTTATAGATATGACACTGATTCGTTCGAAAAATGATAAAAGCTATCAATGAATGATATCAGTAAAATACAACCGAAATTTGTGTGGATTCATGCTTTTATTTTGGCCATCGATTGCTAGAAGAATGTAATCATATATTCTAGGAAAATAGTTATAACATACATTTTACGACTCTTTGGTTACATTTTAGTTAAAGAAAATCCACCCATAGATTGTGAATTGAATCATCAGAATACACAAGAAGTCTGCCATTATTCATTCAACTGAAAAGCGGATAAACCAAAAAAGTACCCAAACTATCAGTTATCAATTCCAGAAACTAAACAGGTGATCAAAAGACTGACAAGTTTACAACATCGATACGAATTTATGACGATCGATTGTTCAGCGATAGGCAATAATAAAGCTTCAAGTTCGCCGATATAGCCCACCCTTAAGAGTGTTCGCGGAATTGAATCATCCGAATACAACACCAATAACATGGTGCCCGCTAATCAGATGATAAACTCTTGGGTGTAATCGAGGCGGTTTAGTGTCGAAGATGAATATATAGTACAACTGGGCTGCTTATCTGAAAGGTGTATTTTTATTGGCTGCGCTAAGTGTACAAATACTTTTATGGGTTGTGTATAGTAGAGTGTGGCGTGCTTTGCACTTGGCACTATTGAGCTAATCTTGGATGATATTAAAGTCTAGCCATGGGCTTACTGACGCAACAATGTGGCCAGGGCCACCATGAGGATGGTGAGGGCGCTGAAGGCGCTGGTAATGGCGCTGCCGCTGCGCACGGCCAGATAGGCGCGGAAGGTGCCCAGCTTGGCCTCGGACCACTGCAGATTCTCCAGGACTGTGGCCTCAGCTGCAGTCAGAGTGCTGGCAGAGCTGCCGAAATCTGCTCTGTTATTCTCGTTGAAGGTCTTCAGATCTTCGTACTGCTTCTGCTCGGTGAAGCGGCTAGCAATATTTGAGATGACCGTCGCCACCGGCGAATATCCACCCATCCTGTGAAGAAATTAAAGTAGAATTAATCGATGAGAGTCAATGAAACTCTCTGACTAGGGATTCTTACGCTGTGGCCAAAGCCTGGTACTGCTGTGTGACCAGCGCAAAGACTGGGCTGACATTCTCGTTGTTCTCCGTGTAGAGCGTGGCCAGCACAGAGGACTTGTCCTGCAGACGAATCTCGTCCGATAGGACCAAATCGAAGACGCGTCGGATCAAGGCATCGGTCTTGACGCAGCCGAAGGAGTTCTGCAGCAGCGTCTCCTCGGTGGCGACAGTCTCCGTCTTGAACTTCTGGTACAGAGCCTCGAACTCCGCGGAACCGCCTTCGCGCAGACCCACACAGTAGACTGTGGAGCGAATGTTCTTGGGCACAGTGCTCAGGGAGTTGAAGTAGGTCTTGGCCTGACGGACACAGTCGGCGCTGCCGTAGCGACAGGCCCAGGACAGGACCTTTGTGCGCAGGTAAATGTCCAGAGCGCTGTCGTTGGAGGTCTCGTTGAAGCCGAGCTTCTTGTAGGCCTTGTTGGTCAAGTCCTGAATGTAGGCACCAAAGTTGGCCGTGTCATTGGTGCCCAGCCGAATGGAGAGATAGTTGAAGCCGTTGAAGGCCGACGTCCAGGGTATGTAGTTGATCTCCGTCTCCAGGTATTCCAGCACCTCGAGGGCCAGGCCGTAGTGAATGTAACTGGCGCGGGCCAAGTTGAACAGATCATCGACCACTTGGGCGCGATTGATCTCGTGAATGTTTGTCCAATTGGCGGCAAACAGAGCCGTCCTAATCGCACGCCAGTTGGTCTCCGTGTAGTTGACGCGGTAGTAGCCCGTCTGCTGGACGTTGGCAATGATCCAGGTGAGGGGAGTGACGAAGGTGACCGTTGTCGTGCGGCCAGGATTGAGGATAAACTTCGGTGTGGTATTCAAAAAGTTGTTGTTCAAGTTGTTCGAGTAGGTGATCGGCACGGTGTACTCGAGGCTGGCATTGGCGCCGTCGTTCGCCTTCAGCAGGAACCGCTTCTGGGTGAAGGACACACTCAAGCCATCGGCGGCCATATTGGCGGTGACCAAGGGATAGCCAACCTGGGTGGTGAAACTATTGAAGATTAGCTCCGAGCTGGCATTGAATCTGCTTGCATTCCAGTTCTGTTGCCAGGACTTGAGCAGATACTCGGGCACTGCGGACTGGTATGAGCTGTGGGGAGAAAGTTCTCGTTTCCTTAGTAAAACATCATAGTGGACTCCTGCAGGACACTCACTATTGCTTAAGGTACTCCTGGAGTGACTTCTGGAAGGACTCGGGCCCCATGAGGTGTTCGATCATGCGAATGAAGGTGGCTCCCTTGTTGTAGGAGATGCTGTTGAACATGCGGCTGAGATGGGCCGGGGTGTAGGTGTTCTCGTCGCTCAGCGGATTGGTGGCATTGGTCGAGTCCATGGCCATCACCGACTGGATCTGGTCAACCACAAACTGCTTCTCCAGCTCCCACTCGGTTTCCACAAAGGCGGTGCCGAAGTACTGGAAGTACCTGGCGAAGCCCTCGTTCAGCCAGGTGTAGCTCCACCACTGGCAGGTGACCAGATCTCCGAACCACATGTGCGCCTGCTCGTGGGCAACCACAGCGGCAATCGACTGGCGAGAGGCCAAAGTGGTGGCCGATTCGTCCACCAGCAGACTGCGCTCCCTGTAGGTGAGCAGACCCCAGTTCTCCATGGCACCCGCTGAGAAATCGGGAATGGCAGCCATGTCCATCTTATCATTGCCCAGCGTGTAGTAGTCCAGGTTCAGGTACTGGCCAATCTCCTCCAGGATCCGGCGACCCACATTGAAGCTGTACTTGGTCTGGGCATAGTACTCGGGACGGGCCAGCACGCCGAACTGTTCGTCCTTGCGGGTCGTGAACTCGGAAACGATGAAGGCCAGTATGTAGGTGGACATCTTGGGCGTAGTCGCGTACACATCCTCATAGTATCCACTGCGGTTAGGGGAAGCGGATCGAAAAGGTGAGAAATCCCCCTGCTGAATGGGGCATAAGTAACTTGCCTCTCTTCGCTCGGGTTGGATGCCAGCAGTCGGGTGTTGCTGACCGTGTTGAAGGTGTAGTGACGCTTCAGTGTGACATTGAAGGTGGCCTTGAACTGCGGCTCGTCGAAGCTGGGGAAGGCGCGTCGGGCGTGATTCGTCTGGAACTGAGTGGAGCCCAGCCATCTGCAATGAGAATTCCGTTAGAGCCCCATTCCCCACACTGATTAGATATGAACGCACTTGGTCTCGTTGTTGTCGTCCACGTAGGAGCTGCGATAGAAGCCGTGCATATCGTCGAGCATGAGGCCCGTGTAGACAAAGTGCAGGATGTAGGCCTGACCGAGCACAAGGTTGGCAGCGGTTGTCAGCTGGACGATATCAGTGTCCCCATTGGTTACGTTGAGCGCATTGAATTGGGTGGCCGTGGGAGCCGCAGCATTTGCCGCCGGCTTTACCCAGTACTCGGACACCGAGTAGGTGAGATTTTTCGAGTGCAAATGCACGAGGTTCGTGGCCACCTTCGGAATGACCTCGATCCAGACCTCGCCGTCGAAGGTGAATCGCTTCGTATCGTTTACCAGCAGATAGGGACGCAGCGTGATGTTGTAGCTGACGGGAGTGATGTTTTCCGATAGCCGATAATCAACGAGTTCCGTGGCCAAGGTGGCTGGCGGCTGAACGCTGTCCAGCTCCAGTTGCCGTGTGTCCGCTGAGGCGAGGCACAGGCAGGCTGCCGCAAGGACGGCCAAGCGTAGGGCAGACATTTCGACTAAAGGATTCAAGGGTTCGAGTGATCACGTATCCAAAATTAGTCACAGGCCACAGAGAACACTCACTTTGATCGGTTAAAATTGCTCGTGGGTCGTGGGTGTGGGAACAACAGCCACTCTGCACGCGATTCGACAACTAATTGCCGCTTCGAATGGGTTCTGGTATATATAGAGAGGCGTTTGGCCACTTTCGTCTATATATCAGCGGCTTATCTAAAGCCTCAAACTTTTTATTTGGACCCAGATAGAGTTCCCCTGCGTATAGATTGAACGGCGATAGCCATGCGGCTGATAAGGCCTCGCCTGGCGGTGATTTACTCCTTCTGTAATCAGCTACCAATCCATACACTCATCGCTCGCCCGACTCTGCTCTTCGTCCTTCTGAATCATATTAACCTGCAGCTGTATCAATCTGCTAGATAAGATGGTGGCTGCCCAGCTGCAATGGTGCTGCTTGCACAAGCATCAGGCTGTTTCGTTTGCCAAGAACTGTCCCATCCAATCTTATCTGACACACATAAATGGCATAATTACTATGTGTGATAATGCGATGTATTGTCTCATGTCACTTTATGTATCGCATAGAAATACACACAAATTGCTTGCATATCGGTATGGCATTACCCTCATCATTTTCATAATTATAATTATTTTAATTATAATATTGGTAACATAATAAAGTACAAAGTTATACTAGCACTCGTCTACAACTGATGATTAAAATACTGTGGAAAATAATTTGAATCAGTCATTGGCCATATTATTAGACTCGTACTCGATGAGTAAACAGTCGAGGGGTCTATTCGATTTGTGTTCAAAGTGGATGTACACAGCCCAGAGAAGGAAGGGGTCAGCTGTGCTACTAATAAGTAATATCTTCAGGGTAGATAAGCTACCCACTTCCAGTGCCCCTCATTCTCTCTCTCGTGCAGTGTGCGCTCTCTGACGGAGATGTAAGAAGAGAGATGTAGATGTAGCTGTACAGCTGTAGCCCCAACATTTTAACAAATAAATAAAATATTTGAAAATTCCACATAAATCATAAACTCACAAACTGACTAAGTACGGGCATAAAACTAGAGTCGCGGACACCGCAGTGACTCACCTCTTCTTTTTTATTATAGTCTATCAAATATGATTATGTACAGCAGTACAAGTATTAAAACGAATACTTTAAAGTGTAAAGTGTAAGTGGAATTGTGTTGTGACCTTGAACCAACTTCGAATATCTGGAGAAGTTCATCCTCCTCCAGCAATGAGCACCAGAAATCTAATCAAATGGTTGCCATGGGTGGGATTCATCAGCGTACATACAAACATACATATGTATGTATGTAGGTATGTATGTATTTATTTATGGCACTCTTATGAATGATGGAGGCTCGAGCGGTTTTGCTTGCCACGGGAGTTACCCGCACCCCACTGATAGCTGGCATTGGCAGCAAGCCAAAAATTTATAAGCGCACCATTCCGTTATCCGACTGGTTTGTTCTTTCAGCCAATTCACGGTCATAAAGCGCCTGAAACCTACGATTAGTTGTAAATTTAAACAGGAAAACAATTTTCTTATGTAATGGAATTTTATTGATGAATACTTCTCGTCGTTGCCCAGTCAGCAGAGAAACGTAACGAGCTCCAAATTACTTATGACTTAGTTGTAGGACTAGAAACTAAAACAGTTTGGAGGCCAAAAGGCACAGGACCAGGGCCAGGAAGGAGGCATTCAGGGCAGCGCTGCTGTTGCGGAAGTTGGATACCCACGTCATCAGGGGACCACGGTTGAACTTCAGCCAATCGTCATTGGCAGCAACATTACTATCGACGCTGGCTTGCAGCGTTTCGGGCACGTAGCTGGAGCCCTTGACCAGGTCCACCAGCTCCTGCAGCTTTTCCTTCTGCTTGTCGTTCACCACATAGGCGGAGATGCCAATGATGTCGGCATAGAGGGGATTGATGCCACCGAAACCGGTGTTCAAAAGGGCATACTCCTCCCAGTGCTCCAGCAGGAAGTCAATGGAGGCCAGCAGACCGACCTCGCCGCGAGAATAGGCCGGACTGAGCAGCGTGATGCGCTCCTGGACGCGTAGCCCGTTGGTCTCGTCAATGCTGCTCGACACAAACTTCTCCAGCTGAGCGGCATCCTGGGAGCAGCCAAGGGCCGAGATGAGCAGACGGCGCTCGGCCTGGTCGTTGGAGTCCATCAGTTTCTCGAACACAAAGTCGAAGATCTTCGAGTCGGCCTGCTTGAGGCCGTTGCAGTAGACCTGCGACTGGAGATTGGGCTCGACGGGGGTGCCATTGTCGACCAGGTTCTGCAGCTTGGCCTTGGTCTCCTTCAGGCAGTTCTCGACACCAGCCAGGCAGGCGATATTGATGAGCAGGTTGCGCGTGTACTTAACCAAGTGCTGCTCCCCGCTCAGATCGTTCACTCCGAACTTGTCGAACTGCTGATTGACCAACTCCGCCACATAGAACTGGAAGTTCTCGTAGTCGGCATCGCTGCTGAGGTAGCGGTTGAACAGAGTGATCACCGTGTTGACCGCTGACCAGGGGGCGTACTGATCCTCCTGGGGCAGGTAGGTGAGCAGCGTGAGCAGAGTATGGTGGGGCACACGGCCGCTGGTGGCGAAGCGATACAGATCGCTGACCATCTGGGCCCGATTGCGGGGATCGATCTTGTGCGGACGATTGATCAGTCCATTGATGATGAGGTCCCAGTTCTGGGTGTCGTAGTTGATGCGATAGTAGCCAGTGGACTTCTTGTTCAGTATCAGCCAATCCTCGGCAGCCAGCTTGGCATCCGAGATGGTTATCTCGCTCTGGTTCAGCAGGTAGTGGGTGGCCTCAGTGTTGCGGAAGTCGGGGTTCGAGGCATCCACATAGTTGACGGGCACATACCACAGCTTCTCGCTGGTGTAGCCTTTGTCGTTGGTGTAGGGCTGCTGCTTGATGGTGAAGGTGCCAGCCTCATAGTTGCGCTCCACGGTCAGCAGAGGCACTCCACCCTGGTTCGTCCAGCTGGCCATCATGTCACTGACGAGCGCGGGCACCTCGTAGTTCTCCTCCACGGCAGCGAGGGCAATGCCAGCGAACAACTTTGAGGGATTGGCGGCCGAGTATTGGCTGCAGGAGGGAATGGGATTAGTCCTGGATAATGCTTGTGTTTGGGTCGAGGATGTCTTACTTGGCCACCAAGTAGTTGTGCAGACCACGCTGGAAGACGGTGTTGGTGAGGGCATGACGCCACATGTCCAGCACGGAGCCAGCCTTGGCGTACGAGACAGAGTCGTAAAGCAGGCCGATCTCCGAGGGCTTTTGCACAAAGTAGGTCATGGGACGGGCATTGGGACTGGCATCGTTGATCAGAGCGCTCTGGAAGGAGCCGGCATGGAAGAGCTGGAAAATGTCCCACTCCGGATAGGCCTAAGAAACAGAGACAATTAATTCCCCATAGCTGCTGGGAGTGTGCTGCCAAATCTTACCAAATCCACAGCCAGATGCTCAAAGAGTGTGGCAAAACCCTCCTTCAGCCAGAGATAGCTCCACCATTCGATGGCCACGAGATCGCCGAACCACATGTGCGCATCCTCGTGCGCCTCGATGGTGGCAATGTTCGTCTGGGTGTTGATCGTCGAGTTCTGTGGATTGTACAGCAAGTACTCCTCGCGGTAGGTGGCCAGGCCCCAGTTCTCCATGGCGCCTGCAGCAAAATCGGGAATTCCTGCCTGGTCCAGCTTTGGCAGAGCGAACTTGACGCCAAAGTAGTCGGAGAGACGCTTCTCCACCAACATGCCGGTGGTCAGAGCCCACTCCTGCTCGTTCTCAGTGCCCTTGCGGGAGAAGACGCGCTGGGGCAGGCCGTTCAGCTCTCCCTCCGAGTAGACGAACTCGGAGACAATGAAGGCCACCAGATAGGAGGGCATATTAACGGTCGTATCGAAGACACTAACTCCAGAGCTGAATGGATTATGGTTAGGGGTTAGCTAGGGGAATATCCAACCAGATTAGATAGTTACCAACCTGGAGGCAGTCTCGTTCTGGGGCATGTTGCTGATGGCATTGTAGGAGGGATCGTGCTTGATGGTGATGGTGAAGTTGGCGCGCTTCGCTGGCTCATCGTAGCAGGGGAAGGCGTGACGGGCGTCGGTGCTCTCGAACTGGGTGGTGGCCAGGTACTTGGTGTTGCCCTCCTCATCCGTGTACGTGGACAGGTAGAAGCCGCCGTTGTCCGTGCGCAGATTGCCCTGGTAGCTGATCTTCAGCAGCCACTTGGTATCGACAGGGAAGCTCTCCAGACTCTCCCTGTTGAGAGTGAGGAACTCGCGCTCTTGCTCATACCTATTGAGGAGCGTCTGCTCGGTGGCTCCCTCGACATCGAGCTGCTGAATGGTGGCGCTGAAGTTGGCCAGCTGGCGGGCATGCACAACGATCTCAGTAGTAGGCTCCAGAACCTCGAGGGTGATCGAAACGGTGCCATTGAAGCCCGTCTCTCCGAGGTGCACATTGGTGGATAGGTAGACGTCGTAGTGCAGAGGATTCGTTTGGTTGGGCAGCCGATAGTTATCGTCGTCGGCGCGTGGAATCACAGCTCTGAGATTGGGATGCTCCAGGCTCTGCAGCTGCTCGAAGGGGGGAAAGCTGCGCACAACGGCTGCCTGGGTGGTGGCCACCAGCAGGACCAGCAGCATGGACATTGTCGCCATCTGAACGCGAGTCATGTTGTCTACGGCACGGCGACAACTTGGCAATAACTGAATGGCATCCACTCGGGCTTCTACTTTTAAGCGGGCCCTCTCGCGACTAGCCATATAAAGTGTTATCTGGAGGCGAAGCCTAATCTAATCATGCTAATCATTTCTTCCGTGAGAAGCAACAAACGTTCCCACCTTCACACACACACCACACACCACGTCGATGGCCAAGATTGTGTCTGGGTAGTATAAACTACGGCTATATTGTCGGCATAAATCAACGATTCGATTGCCTAAGGATCCATATACTCGATGTACTACTATAGTACACCTGATACTTCGATTTGGCCATAGAACACACGTATTTGCGATGGTTAGATAATGCAACAAGTCTTAGCAATTCAAGATAGGAAGCACATGTTTGCCTTGCTGATAATGCTTTTAAGTATTTGGGTGGCCCGCCCTTGTGATGGCCGTTTTCCACAGAATAACGATCCATTCATATCGAAAGGTGTATATCCTTTGCATAGCAACAATTTCCATGCCCTCAAGTTCATTCAACAATCCTTTAGTGCTTTCAGTTTCTCGAATAATCTTGAACACTTTCTATGGTTGGTTAGTCTCAAGCACATTTGGCGACAGAATGGCGTTAACTAAAAGTACTAGAGCACTACAAATTAGTACATGGGGATTACACGTCAAAATTGCAAGTTAATCGTCAATAAATAAAGTTCTTTTGACAGCGAACGATTAGACAAGGCAATCAGAGGGAGATTTGGCAAGAGGCCAGACATTGGCTAATCATTTAATACATATGACAAACAAAATCAAACCTTGGATCAAAAATAACCAAACTTAGTTCTGAATTCAAATAAAATCTAGATCTGTGTTGTTGAAATAATTATAGTTCAACTTAATTTAATTATAAAATTATTGCCAGAAATGTGAGCAAAAACAAAACAAAATTCCTTTAAAATTTTAAAAGGATTTTGTCGAAACTTCTAAATGTTTTTTTTGCACTTTCCTTTAATTGTTTAAATTTCTTGAATGCTCCACTGATGACCTCACTGCTTCTTTGATTGTGGCACGTGAACTTCATAAACTAAACCATTGACTATGCTGTAAATATCCATTTGATAATCAAGTTTCGTCCTAAACCCATGACAAGCGGCACAATCAGCTATCAAATCGCCATTTTTACGATTTTATGGATTCTCAATAACTCAGATAAGACTGATCATGTGGAACTGTTAAACCCATAAACCCCCCAATCAATCCACTTAATCACTTATTTCACAACAATCTCTTTGGCGAACTTTGATGCCATTCTGTCAAAAACCACCATTTATATCAGTATTTTGGAAGATTATTGTCGATTCCAATTGTTGATTCATTAATTAGATTTATTTATTTATGGTAGTACTTGAGCACATGACTAAACTTAGAATAGCTGCCACAGGAGTAGCGTCAGCGTTGTGGCCAAAATCGTGGCCAAGGATGTCGTCAGGGTGGGACTGCCATTGCCCCTTAGGTTATAGGCGGAGAGCCAAGTGATCAGGGGATCACGATGGATGGCCAACCAATCGAGATTGGCCTTCACGCGCGAGTCAACGGTGGTGCCAAGATCATCATTGATATACTCTGGTCCATTGGTCTTGACCTCTTCGACGAGGGCGTTAAGCTAAATAGATGTGAAAAAAAAATATTATTATCGGGGAAACTACTAATAAAATCCATTGAGCTGCGTACCCTTGTTTTCTGCTTCTCGCTAACCACATAGGTGGCAATGCCACGCAGAGCCAAATCCAAGGGTTTGGTGGATCCATTCAGCTGCGCGTAGTCCCTCCACTTGGACTCGAGGAAGTCCAAGCTGGCCGTCAGACCCACCTCGCTCCTGGAGTAGGCGGCATTGAGCACTGAAGTCCGCTCGCTGTCGGTCAGGCCATTGTTAGCATCGAGTGAGCTCGAAAGGAATGTCTCCAGCTGCGAGGGAACCTGCGAGCAGCCCAGCGAAGAGAGGAACAGGCTGCGGTCGGTGGCGTCTGAGGAGGCGCCTAGATTCTTGAGCACAAGATTGTAGATTTCATCCTCCGTCTTGCGCAGGCCGCCGCAGAAGGCCTGCGTCCTGACCGTTGGCTCGATGGGGATTCCGTTCAGCAGGAACTGCTTCAGCTTCAGGGCGGACTGCTCGTAGCACGACTGACTGCCCACCTGGCAGGCCAGACTGACCAGCACCACGCGCAGATAGTTGTTCAGATAGTGCTCGCCGGGAATCTCATTGACGCCCAGCCTATTGAAGATGCCATCGATCTGCTCGACCACGAAGGTGGTAAAGTGACCGTACTGCTCGTCGCCGCGCAGGTAACGATCGAAGACGGTCAGAATGGTGTTGGCCGTGGACCAGGGCGCGTACTCGTTCTCGTTCTTGAGGTACACCAGCAAATCGAACAGCGTGCCGTGGCTGAGACGTCCGGTGTTCAGGAAGATGTACGTGTCGTACAGCAGCTGGGCGCGATTGCGGGGATGCAGCTTGTACGGGGTGTCTGCCAGCACCTGGGCCAGGAGCCTGTAGTTCTGGTTGTCGTACAGGATGCGATAGTAGCCCGAACTCTGCTTGTTGAGGAGCAGCCAATCGTCGCTGCCGATCTGCGCATCGTTGATGGCCAGCTCCGTGTTATTGAGAATGTAGTGGGAGGCACTCGTGTTGCGGTAGTCCGGGCTGGAGGCGGTGGCAAAGTTGATTGGCACATACCAGGTGTTCTGGTTGGTCAAATCCTTGTCGGCGACATAGCGCTGCTGCTTGATGGTGAATGTGCCAGCGTTATAGTTGCGTTCGACTGTCAGAAGGGGATAGCCAGCCTGTTGCGACCAGCTGGAGAAGATGTTGGCCACTGTCGTGGGCAGTACGAGACCCAGCTCGTTGGCAGCCTCCTGGAAGGATGCAAACAAGTCCCACTCATCGCAGGAGGTGAATTGGCTGGTCAAGGGAATAGAAAATGAATAACGGATGGGTTTCTCGGTGGTTCGGGGGCTACTTACTTCTTGCTCAGATACTTGTTCAGTCCCAAGCGGAAGACGCGATCTGTCCAGGCGTTCTTGAACATGAAGAGCACACTGGCAGGCTTGGCATACGAGAAGGTATTGTAGCGTCCGGAAATCTCCGAGGGCGTCTGCACATAATGTGTCATGGGCGTGGCCGAGGCAAGGGCATCGTTCAGCAGGGCGCTGTTGTAGTCGTTGACATGGTAGATCTGATAGGTGTTCCACTCGGGGAAGGCAATGTCGTTCGATTCGTAGGAGAAGAGCGTGGCGAAGCCCTCCTTCAGCCACAGATAGGTCCACCATTTGATCGAGACCAGATCCCCGAACCACATATGCGCGTATTCATGGCCAATGATATTGGCAATGTTCGTCTTCAGGTTGATGGTCGAGTTCTGCTTGGTCCACCACATGTACTGTTCGCGGTACGTGGCCAGACCCCAGTTCTCCATTGCTCCAGCCGAAAAGTCCGGTATGCCGGCCTGATCCAGCTTGGGCAGGGCGAACGGCACTCCGAAGTAGCCAGCCAGACTGGACTCCACCACCAGGCCGGACCACAGGGCCCACTCCTGCTGATCTTGCTTGCCCTTACGCGAAAATACCCGCTGTGGCAGGCCGTTCAGCTCGCCGCCCGTCGACTCAAAGTCGGAGACGATGAAGGCCACCAGATAGGTGGACATCTTGGGTGTGGTCTGGAAGGCGGTGACACCCGAACTGGTGCCCGCCGCATCCTCGGGCATGTTGCTAATGGCCGTGTACGAGGGATCGTGGTGGATGGTGATCTGGAAGTTGGCTCTCCTCGAGGGTTCATCGTAGCAGGGGAAGGCGTGTCGGGCATTGGTGCTCTCGAACTGCGTGGTGGCCAGGTAGCTGCAACATAAAGAGAGTTAACATAGATCCCTGAATGTAAGCCTCTGGGAGCATTTCACTTACTGCACAATATTGTCATCGTCCGTGTAGCTGGAGATATAGAATCCTCCCATATCACTGCGCAGAGTACCATTGTAGACGATGCTGAGGGTCCAGTTGGTGTTCGCGGCAAAGGAGACCGTCTCCACCTTGGGCGTGAAGTTCAGAAATTCGCGAACCGTGTCGGTGGCCACATCAAGATCAATGGCCACGGGATTTACCGTATCTCTGCTTATGATCGATGCAGTGAAGTTCGATGTCTGGCGGTAGTGGAGTGTGATGTAATTGGATGCCTCAAGGACTTGCAGATTGATCTGCACGCTGCCGTTGAAGGCCCTCGTCCCATTGTGCACATTGGTCCACAACTCCACGGTGTACGACTCGGGGGCGGTGTTGTTGGGCAGTCTATAGTTGTTCGCAGAGTTGTCGTCCACACGGGGAGTGGCAAACTGTAGCCCCTTGGTCTCCAGTTGTCCGTCGTCCTGGGGAAGGATCAGTCTCGCCTGCAGGCCAACTGCTGCCAGCAGCAGCACCAGCAGACAGGAGTTAAGCAGCCACTTTGCCATGTTGGCTGCACTTGGAGTATCACTTGATTATTGAGTGGCCGCCGGGCGATCGGCTCATATTTATGGGTACAGCCATATCTAATCCTGCGTCAGGCACTCATCGTAAAGATTGCTTGTTTCTTATTGCGTAAGACTCGATAAAATAGCTAACTGCTAATACCACACTAACCACTAAACGGCCTACAAAAAACAAAAGTAAAGCACCCAACAATTAAGCAGTAAAACTCTCAATTATCGATTTCCTTGGTGCACGTAAAACTTCAGAGGTCGGTGCTTGATTAGTGCACAGGTTCTTGTGGAGCATAGTCTGGGTCGATAGAATATCTTGAAGTACTCTCAAATTGCGACTTACTAACCGATTGTGGGTTTCGCTTACACCAGAATTAAATAATCATAAATTTTTCAGGAATCTTTGCAGCGTTTAATGGACTCAATGTCGCAATTGATGGCAGAATTCTACTGTCAAATTGTGTTGTTTTTACCATCATTTGCCTCGGTCATGTAGTTTGTACTTCCTTTGATCCTCCATCCTTTGGCAGAGCCAGGCAAAGGACCGCCATATCATTCAGTGGCAAGTATGGGCTTCGAGGGAGTAAAGCAATTCCCTGAATAGAGCTACACACAGCTCTTAAAATATCACGTATACAAATGCTGCCTTAACCATAAGTATTAACTTTATTTATTAGACATTTATTTACTTGCAACAATAAGTTGATTTTAGTACTTGATTTATGCCGCAGTTAAATCTTTTTTTGCAGCCGACATATAATCATAAATTTATATTAAAAATTGCAATACCACCTGCAAGGGTATTCGAGTATTCCTTGTATACTCTATATGTATGTGGAGCTGTTGATCGTTTAGCCATTTATTGACGATGACTTGTTGTGATAGTGATACTGCCATATCTATTCCCCACATCTCTGTCTGGGCCCCAAAACACCATTTTCGCTTATCATTCATCGATGGTATGTGTGGTGGAAAGCTCTGTGCGGTGCTTGATGATTGATAACAACCGAATGACTTGTTGTATTAGAATTAATTTATTTGTAATTGAGTCTGCCTGTGTTTGAGGCAAACAATCATTATCATCTATAGAGCGATCGATCAATGGATCGTAACGCTTTTTGAACCACTTCAGTGGCCGCATTCAGAAGGCCCTGTGGCCGATTCGAGCCATTGCCCACACTGGGGGATCCTGCATGAAGGGCTTCCTTCTGGGCAGTCATTTGTGGCACCTCGGCGATCAGCCAGTCGTGTATCTTCCGCTCGTACTTGTTGACGA
Organism: Drosophila bifasciata; assembly: GCA_009664405.1. NCBI lineage: Eukaryota > Metazoa > Arthropoda > Insecta > Diptera > Drosophilidae > Drosophila > Drosophila bifasciata. The sequence goes on from CM019044.1 coordinate 11,941,717, forward strand.
AGATTTCGTTGTTTTGCATCTTCTTGCCCACCAGTCCAGAATCGATTTCGATCAGAGCCTGACCGGCATTGAGGCTCTCCGCCTCCATGTATGCAGCTATGCTCTGGCGCAGCATAACAAACTGAAAGCAAAGAGAGAGGTAGTTATATATTTGTTGAACTTTTGTTTCATGGCTTATCCCCCACCTTTGGTCTTTGTTGTGGCGGCACAAGCTCGGCTATCTGATTGAAATTCTCCACAAAGTTGGGCGATTTGCAGAGCAACTTGTAGTTGCGATCGATGTACTGCCAGATGACAGATCGAGCCTCCATATTCGATTTGTACAGATAGGAGAGATACATCATGGACTCCGGGTCGCTCAGGATGAGATGAGTCGAGTTCTCGCCCAGCAGCAGGTCCAGGTAGTACAGCAAGTGGCTGTGGCTCTGAGTGCAGCGCAGCGAGTAGATCATGTCGTCGTAGTAGATGGAGCTGCGATCGGCAGCGTGCAGCATGTCAATGACCCCGTAGAACTCCTTGTCGCTGAGGTAGCGCACACCCAGGCATAGGATGGTGTCGTACATGGCATAGTACTCCGACTCGTTGGTCACATTGATCTTCTTGAAGATGTACTCCTTGGCCAGGGTGCGCGTGTAGTCCAGGCACTCGGGCAGATCGGCCAGACAGGCCATTAGGAGAATCTCCTGGCCCGCTTCCAGGGCACTGTTGGAGACCTCCCCGGAGGCCTTGTCGCGAAAGAGTCGCCGGAAGATGGGCGTGACCAGGTGACGCACAAACTCGTTGAACAGCTCCAGCGAGGAGGTGCCAAAGAGATTGCGTCGCACAAAGTCTATGGTGTCGGCCACCTGTTTCCAGGGCAGCAGATCCTCCTCCAGCTCCATGTACTGCAGCATATCGAGCACAACATCGATTTCCTCGAGCTCCGTGTGCTCGATCTGTGGCTTCAGGTCTCGGAACAGGGCAGCCCGGTTCACCGGATGGATGAGCGTGTGGTTTTGCCTCAGCTGGCGGGCAATGGCCCGCAGATTGTCGGTGTCGTAGTGGACATGGTAGAAGCCCGTCTGCTGTTTGTTCACGATCAGCCAGTCCCGGCCGGTCAGATTCAGCAGATTCAGCTCTGCCAGCGAGAGGGAGTGCTGCGTCTGGGGCGGAATGAAGAGGTCAGCTTGTGTGTTCTCGAAGCAGGGCTCCTGGGCGGTGGCAAAGTTCAGTGGGATCCACCAGTGCTCGCTCTTGGAGTGTATCGAGCGCTGGCTGAAGGTGATAGTGTCATTCTCGTAGTTGCGAGTCACCAGCACAATGGGCATCCACTCGCTGTGCGTCCAGGAGAGCATGATTTCCCGCACCCGCAGCACCCACGGCTGCTGCCGGAAATACTCATCCTCCAGGAGCTCCGCCTGCAGGTAGTCGAACAGGTTCAGCTCATTGGCCACGCTGTACTTGCTGGAATTAACAAACATAGCAACTTTGGGCCTTGAATTCCAATTGACCGGTTCCAGCAGATGTCCCACTAGCACTTACTATTTCTCCAGGAAGCGACTTATGCCCCGCACGAAGATCTTTTGTCGGAAGGCGTGGTGGAACATCTTGATGACGCAGGCGGCCCGCTTGTAGGTGATGATATCGAAGATGGCCATAATATCCTTCTCTGTCTCCACGTAGGAGGTCATCGGGCGCACATCGAAGAAGCTGTTGTAGCTGTAGGCGCGATCCGCCTCATCCGACACGAACATATCCATTACCTTGTCCTCGGGATAGAGCTAAAGATGCGAAGAGAGATCTTAAATTGCATTCTTCTTGTTACTGAAACTATGATGACTCACCAGATCCGTGATGACATAGGCAAAGTAGGTGGCAAAGCCCTCGTTCATCCAGGCATATGACCACCATTCGGGTGACACCAAGTTGCCAAACCACTGATGGGCAATCTCGTGGTTCTGCGTGATCTTATCCTTAACCCGCTTGTGCACATCCCCCGTATCCTGCTGCAGCAGGTTGCCCTCCTTGAAGGTGATCAGACCCCAGTTCTCCATGGCAGCCCCGTAGTTCTTCTTCAGCGCTATGTGATCGAGTTTCTGCAGTGGATAGCTCACACCGAAGTAATCCTCCATGGCGGCCACCGTGCGCACTGCATTCTTGAGCGCACTCTGACCCTTTTCCTTCGACCTGGGCGAGGAGTAGATGCGCTGCGTCACCCCCCGATACGTTTCCGAAATGTACCCAAAGTCGGAGATCACAAATGCCACCAAATAGGTAGACATTGGCGGCGTTGCCTCAAACAGTGTCGTCGTCAGCTCACTGCAATGGGAAGGGGGAACTTTGACGACCCAAGAGATTATTAGCATAGAGATGACAGGGCTTACCCATGATGCTGCAGCTCCTTGACGGGCATATTAGATATGGCCGTGTGATTGTTGCCGTGGGTCAGCCGGATGCTGAAATTCGATTTGAAGCCGGGCTCATCGTAGCAGGGAAAGATCAGACGCGCATATGTCGGCTCTGATTGCGTGGCAGCAACATATCTGCATGTTGATATGAAGAATCATTAGAATTAACTGATACTGTATATATGTATGTACATACATATGTACATATGTATAACGCTTTGAAAACTTTTCATTGCTAAGCCAAATAATAATTCACTGTACTTGAAATCATGTCTGAGTACAAAAATTCCCATTTCGAAGATCATTGAACGCTGAATCAAACCAGTTGCAGCCTGAGGCAGCTAGTATGACATGCTGATTTGAAGAGCTTTCTCTCTCCCCCTCGCTGTCTCACACAGTTCTTTAGAATAATTTTGGTTTGTTCCCACCTATATTCGGGGGAAATCGACAATGGGCATGGCCCATTCAATATAAACAAACGCCAAAATAAAAACGGGGTGCACGAGTGGCTGATAAGATTCGGTTCGTAATCACTTCGAACCGACTATTGTTGTGATGACAGTCATGACCCATTATGAAGAATTCCCCTTGCACAACTCGCACTATTTATGCCATGTGTGCCATGCTGGATTGTTTGGATTGTTTACATCGTCGCCCCGGCAACGCGGCGGGAACGAGTGAGAGATTCTGATACGCCTATAGTATTCGAGTGTATATTCCAATGAGATGCCTTGATAGCTGGCTAAATGTTTGATGATAAGCCGCTTTCTGTCTGTGTCAGCGTCAAAAACTTAATTTAAGTGATAGCACGAGATTGAGCAGCAACACACAACAAACAGATGGGGGGGATTGAGAGAAATTAAAAGTGAGAGCAACGTTCAAGTCAAATGGCTTAGGGAATTCGTTCTATCTCCGACTTATGTAATGCGCGTGCCACCCTCTCGATGATAGCCAGCCGGAAATGCTGTAAACGCTTTACTCACACGGTCCGATTGGTCGACTCATCCACATAGTCCATCCAGTACAGGCCCATGGGCTTGGATCTCATTGTGGCCGTGTAGAGAATCTCCACGCGGTACCGCTGTCCCGCCTCGAAGGCCTGATAATTCTCGCGGGGATGGATGATGAGGAAAGCGGCCTGCGGATTGTATGTGTGGGTAAGGTCATCGACAACATCCACAACATCGACAGCATCGTCGGATCCCGAATGTGCCAGCTGTCGCACAGTAATCTGGAAGTCGCTGAGGTTCTTGGCGTGTAGAACTATCTCGTTCGTCGACTGTCTGATCTCTACGTCAATGGTGGCATTTCCGCTGAAGAGCAGGCTCCCCAGATGGATGTTGCTCGAGATGTGCAGCTGGTAGCCCAGCGGATAGGTCTCGTTGGGCAGCCGCAGCGGCCGATCGCGAGTGGGCAGGGATCCGCTGACCCCAGACACTAGGGCCACTACGGCCACCAGCAGCACAAGACCCGTAAAGCCGCTCGAAGGCGTAATCATGGCAACGAATCGATGACTGGAACTTGGGACTGGGACCTGAAACTTGGGACTGTCCTCCACGCGTTGGCAACCGAAACTCAACTGAGCGACCGCTACGATTGCGGGTTCAGGTTATACTCGCAGCGTACCTATAGCTACAGCCAAAGCTAAAGCCTCCCTCCCTCGATAAGATAAGCGGACTGACTGCCTGTCTGATCGATGCGTATAAGAGTGCGGAGTGCTGGGCACACGATGAGAAAGCAGCCGAGCAAGAGCAAACAATTTCATTCCAGGCCGAGAGCCACTCAAGCGAGCAGCGATGAGTGGTACAGTTGTGGCAGGTCACGGTGCGGTCCTTGGCACACTCACGCCTCACCCGACCTGATGCGGGTTTGCTACTTCACACCCTCTGCCACTGTTTGAATACACCGTTTCGAGGGCATATGTATAAACATCCCTTTTATTTGCATCCTCTAGGCACAACTTAGTCTCTCAGTTTAAACGTTATTATGTTGCTACAACTGTATGGAAATTCGAAGACTCTTGTCTTGGGTTTATAAAACCAAACTCAACCCTAAATATAATAATTTATTATGCTATACAAATTATGAAACAATTATTCGTAAGTAGAGATAGAGTTAATGAACATTTTATTGGTTGTTTAGAAATGTAAGTCTACTGTAAGTTTAATACAAATATGAATGTAGCTAAAATTAATTTATTGTTATAAGTTATGTCTAAAAAAACAATATGTAAGCAAATTTAATTAAAACATTTTAAAAATTCAGCAAGATAGGCCTCTCGCATCCAGCTTTCTTTGTTTCTCTTTGCTGCGCTTAGTTATAAAACAGCGATCCGCCGCATAATGCCCCAGTCAACGCTTTACAGAGCAAGTGCCAGCATGTCGATGTCGAATCCGCTATCAATCGCCCGTTTGGGTTTTTATTTGTGTATCTTGAGCTTGGTGGCGGCCCACTTGACGAGGGAGGGCAACACTTGCCAAGCGAATGGGGAATATGTGAGTTGCAACCTACTCTTTCCTTGATCATCTCTCTCTTAAACCGTGTATTCAGTGCCAGATGCATTCGGACTGCTGTTCGAGGAAATGCATGACATACTTGAATGTCTGCGCCAGGAGGCTTGACGAAGGCTTTGTCGTGGATAGGCCGCACCACTCCAACAGTATCTATGACAACGATGTGAAGGAGTTTGGTAGTAAATTTCCCGACATCGTGGACATCGTTACGCTGCCAAATGAGTCAAAGCAGACGCCACAAGAGGAGCAGGCCAGGCAGTGCAGACCCGTAGGGGGACCGGTAAGAGTCGCTGTGGCTGTCACCTTGAGCCCATAGATAACTTTCTCCCCTTACGCATTTCTCTCTTTCTCTCTGTAGTGCAATGTCAGCGAGGAGTGCTGCACGAAACGTTGCCACTTCTACATGCACAGGTGTGTCACCTGAAAATATGACGAACAATACGAGTCATAATATTAATTCGATTTATTATTAAACATTCGATATATACATACTATATGTATATCTATTTGTAAAAGCTTATCACCAAAGCCAATTGAGCGAGTGTAAAAAATAAATTTGTTGATTTTTATTTGTATAGAAAATGTATTTATTTGAATATGAAAAAAAACGAAATATTTTAATTTTAAGTGTTTTTTTTTAGCACGAAATTGTATTTATACTATAATTGAAATCAAAACATTAAAGGTCTAACTCAAAGTATTTGATCCGATTTTGAAGATGTTAAAAGACAGCCATACATTTTTGAACGTCACTGTACGTCATTCAGCTGATCTATCGATGCGGGAATTGCTGCCGACTGACGCTGATACGCCTCACAAAAAACACATTTGCCTGATATGGTAGACAAAAAAAACCCAACATGGTCAGGGGAAATTAATGGGAAATTTTATGTGTGGGCTTATGACTTATCTGGGGCGATATGGTAACCATATAAGTATAGCATTTGTATATATATACAATATATATATATATATATATATATATGTACATATGTATATCAATCTTGTTGATATAGATTCATCAATTTCATCTAATATTTAGGTAATATTTTTTTTTATTTGTAATTTTTGGCGCTTTCGAACTTGGGACTTTTGCTATCGCTCTATCGATTCCAGGTACAATTTATATTTTCAAAGTAATTTCGATTCGTTTTCATTTCAAGCGAAACCATGACTCAAGCATAACCTTAGTGGAGCCCTGAAATAATTTGCTGATATGTACATCATACATTTGTCAGCATAACCTATATATATACTCCGTATCTCATATCAATATATACGTAGTATCTGTAGCATTGACATTAAATATTGACAGCGGCAATTTTCAATTATCTCGAGCGCATCTTGACACAAATGTAGCCGAACTTCTTGACTTGGGCAAACAGAGCGGGGATGTCCAACAGCTCAAAGCAACCCAGTTAATTAGAGCCGCGGGTTCAGTGAGTCAACAATGGCAACGCTTTAAAAGCCATTCCATCTTCGGTGCACTGCGAGTTGGACACGACACGATACCCCACTACAGATCAGAATGGGGCCCATTATATTTCTGGCCATTGCAGTAGTAAGCGAGACGTGACTTTGGCCCCCCTTGGTATCTGACGGTTTTCTTTACAGACAGGCCAGTTTCTCGCTCCCGTTGAGTGTCTGCCCCCTGGCAAGGGTTCTGTGGATGCAAAAATTCCATCGATTTCATCCGCAGCTGGGCAACAGATGAATCCACTCAACGCCGAGGATATAACAGTGTTCACCAATATGTTTCTAAGCCTGTTCAAAGGAATACGCGATTGGCGGAATCAGGTGGCTGCCGAAACCGTTCAGAGTGTGTGGCAGAGTCCACCCATTGTGGGCCTCAGTCACCGCCTCTTTGCCACCTAGTGGCAGCTAGTAGGCAGCTTCTTGTAGTAACTCAATCCGTATAAGTTTCTCGCTGAACAAACAATAAAAATGACGTGTCTGAAAACAAAAACTTCTGTCAGACTTCGGCTGGTTTTGATTTCCTTCAGCCGCAGAATGGAGCTATGTAGGTAGGTATATAAGGAACACACCCAGACTGGGTTGCATTAGTCGAACAATCTACATGAATGCTACCGGTTTACTGTTGTCACTGTCTCTGGGTGTAATCCTCATGGGACCTACGAGCTGTGCGCCCGGGATCGAGGAGCTGGATTCACCATCGATCCTCAAGGATGCAGGCGGATTAGCGGCGTTTGCTTACTCCCGCAAAAAACAACCACAAACTGAACACAAGTTAAATCCCACAATGCCGCCCACTAAAAATTTGTCACATGTAAGAATATACTTTTAATCAGTCAACGATTTAACCAAGGATCTTTCATCTGCTTTACAGTATCAGCGCATGGCATGGAGCGACAACTGCGAGCCACTGGGAAAGCCGTGCAAATTTCCAGAACAGTGCTGCACAAGAGTATGCCTGTCGGTTACAAGACGGTGCGCCATCGGCGGATCTTGACAGAAAAAAATGTTTAAAAACAGATTTGTGTAATAAACCAAGCTAAAATTGAGAATAATGCAGCTAGAATTTTAAAAATATTTTTTCCCTTAGCAGCTGTTTTAATCTCTTCCAGTAAAACTTAAACTTAAGGCAACCAACCTTACTGGCTTTTAATTAGCTAAAAATGAGAGTACAATAAATTGAACTTAAACGTACGGCATGCAGCTGTGAACCCTTTTTTTAGTGTACCATCTGGAGATTGCGAAACTTCTGTTGTTTTCGAAATTGCTGTTTTTTGGCAGTGTATATAAAGAAGTGAGACTGGGAGGTAGTGCAGTAGTCAAACATTCAACATGAAGGCAATCGTCTGTCTCTTAGTACTGTGCCTGGCCCTGACTCAGGGACAAGTTGACAGGCGCGGAAGTTCTCGTAACCGGGTGGATGTGCGCAAGCTTTTTCAATTGCAACGAGGCCAAAGAGAGATGCCATTGTCCAAAAATATGACACTTGTAGGAATAGCATAGAATCTGATTAATCTGAGTTTAGGGATTATCTAATGATATTTCTTATTAATCTTATTCATAGCATGAGCGTATTGAATGGAGCGACGACTGTAAGGCAGTGGGAGCGGATTGCGCATTTGCCGAACAATGCTGCACCAAAGTATGTCTGATAATAAACAAGCGATGTGGCATCCCACAATAATAAATATAAACGATGTATGGAGATTTTGGAATTACTTGGCTTTGGTTCCTATTAGGGCTGAGGAAATATCTGTTAGCTCCATTCTACTCTCTACTCATAACTGGGCGCCCAAACTCTTCAATCTCCATATGTTTCCCTTGAAATTCCCGATATGCGAGAACCGAATATTTGGATAAAACAGTCCACGTTGAATCTGTTTAAAAATTCTACACTGTAAAGGGTATTATGGTATGTTTCCCTTGCTCTATCTCGAATGTGTGGAAACTGCTGTTGTGTCTGGTTTTGATTTAAGTCGGCATGGAGCTATATATAAAGCAGCCGTATTAAACAACCTCATTAGTTAAACAATTGACATGAATTCTACCAGTTTGCTTTTGCTTATGGGTCTAGTCCTGCCTCTGGGACTGATCTTCATTCGATCCACTGGCGGTGTACCCGTTTTCGATGACCTCGATACACCTTCAGACATCAAGGAGCTAGGTGGACTGGCGGCGCTTGCTTTCGCGCGCAGGAAACCCCCTAGGCAGATGCCACTGTCCAAAAATATGACACGTGTAAGTGTGATAGAGATAACAGATTCCTTTTATGCGAACTTCCTTTTACTAATAGCAAGAACGTATTGAGTGGGTCAGGAAGTGTGAGCTGTATGGATGGCCGTGTGAACTGGCCGAACAATGCTGCACGAGAGTATGTCTGGTGGCTACCAAGGAGTGCGGTGCCCCATCTCTACCATTTAATCCTGCGCAGCTTTGATCACGCCCATCTTTATGACTCACAAATGAGATATACATATTGATAGAAAAATAAACTTGTGCATTAAATCAACAAATAAGCGTTCGAAACAGATGCAGTAGGAAAACACAAGAGTGTCTGCTTTTGCTTTTGGTTAAGATATCTAACACTATGGATATCTATATAAAGGTTTTCCATATAGTCAAGCATTCAAAATGAATTCGATCGTCTCAAGCTTAGCACTAGTTCTGGCTGTTGGTCTGGTTTTAATGCTCATTGGAGCCACAAACGCTGCTGCCTTGATGGATAAGCAGTTAACGCCATCATTGGTGGAATTGGATGTATCGGCGCAGATCATGGGCATTGATCGGAAATACGTTGGTCGTCGTATCGCTTTAATGCCTATAAACAAAAATTTAACCCAAGTAAGAATTTAATTTAATTGAAATGTTGGTTAATGATTGATCTAAGCGTCGCGCTTTGGTCTATTAATAGGAAGAACGTAATGAATATGCCGAGTCCTGTGTGGGTGTTGGCCTCGAGTGCCACCTGGCCGAGAAATGTTGCACAATGATGTGCCTCAAATTTAACAAGCGCTGCATTTATGTATCTCCATAATTAAGTTAATAAAGATTATAAAAAAATAAACCAATATAATGACTGATGCATAAGAAACCTTTTCGGTCTTGCCTTTGGTGTGGGTGAGACAATCACAGCTGCAGAAATTTATATGCTCTGTGTATTTTCTTCGACTTAGACCCATTCAATTAAATGGGAACAAGTCAAATCTGAGTATGTCTTATTGTATATATGTACATATAGTCCAACAATTGTGGAACATACTTAGTCAGCAACTATTTGCGGGATAGCTGCTTCTTGTAATTCAAGTACCAAATGTTTTTGCTAAAACCAATAAAGAAAACATTTTTAGTGGATTATTGATTACTTATTGATTCAAATCTTGTTTTATAAGTGTGCAGAATGTTATATAAAGCGTATGTACGACTGGTAAATGCCATCAGTCAAACATTCAACATGAATTCCATCGTTGCACTCGTGCTACTATTGTTGCCCTTTGGATTGGAACTAGTTCCTATTGAAAACACAAACAGCTTGGAAGTTCTAAGTACAATAAAAATAGCTCACAAAGCTGAAATTCTCAACAGCACGACCCAGGATTTCGCTCTCAGCAGCAGTTCTCCCACTCCCGAAGAGCATTTCCATTCCACTACTCTCTGGCACAAACAGAGAAATAAAGAGAGGAACAAGTATGATAAACTCATGCCATTACTTACAAATCTGACACATGTAGGAAGGGAATGTAGAATATATGTTTTATTCGAAATTATAACTGTTATTTAAATGTTTTGTTTACAGGAAGATCGTCTAAAATATCATTCAAAATGTGTCTGGGATGGAAAACCTTGCGACGTAGCCGAGAATTGTTGCAGCAAAAAGTGTCTGCTACACACAAATAAGTGCAAGCCATATATAATGGTTTATGAGTTTTAATCATCGACTTAAAGTACTCCAAATAATAATAATAATGCTGCCCATCTAGTGGATCTACATATACTTCTGACATAAATTTACTATCATTTGAATCAAACTATAGTGATTCATTGTAATTTAAGACGCAAATGTTTTCGCTAAGCAGACATAAAGAAAACAATGTGCCTAAAAAAAACACCAATATTGATTTCAGTCTTTTTGTGTAATAATACAGAATGTTGTATAAAAAGATGTACAAGTGGTGATTTTTATCAGTCAATCTTTTAATATGAATTGTGTAGCTACACCCGTGGTATTGGGGCTGGCCCTTGGATTGTGTCTAATGCTGATTGAAAACTCGAGCAGTTTTTCTCTGCTAAATAGAACGAAGTATGCGCCGCCCAGTCTCTTTGGAAGGGGCCCACCCGGACCTGCGAGCAGTGATCTCACGACGAGATTTCATTATACTACCATCATGACCACGGAATCCGGTCTCAAAGAGAGTGTTTCTACTCACAAATCGAATATCACTACTCTCAGTCCCAATGTGATCAAGACGACACCGTTTGATCATCTTATGCCATTACTCACAAATCTGACACATGTAGGCATAGAGTGTAAAACTTTTCCATTAACAACCATTAATTCTAATTTGTTGTTTACAGGAAGAACGCATAGAGTACTATTCAAATTGTGTATCGGATGGAAAGCCTTGCAACGTAGCCGAGAATTGTTGCAGCAAGAAATGTCTGTATGCGGCAAAGAAATGCTTGTCATCATTAGCTCCGGGTTATTATTTACCTTTAAGTAACCCCGCTTAAAGTATATTAAATTAAAATAATAAACTGCAAAAACATAAAAACATTTGAATGCACTTGGTAGGTGACTTGGTAAAGTCTGGTAAAATATTCGCAAACAAATTTTAAAAATGCAATACAAATTCAACAAAATTGCGATTTGTTGACTTGGTGCACTGGCATAACTTTTACTCGACATCTACAGTATGGATATCTAATAAGTGTAAAGGGCTGAAAAACAGAATTATACGACTAAAGATATAGCGACAAAAAGTTGAAGATTTCGAAGTTTATTGTTTCTTGTACTTTGTCCTTATTTGTATGGTATGGTCTCCTTTTCAGACATACATATGTATGCAAGTTCTTTAGCGGCAATTACTCTCAACAAAATTGTTAATTATGTATACAAGCTGTGAGCAGTAACAGGCTGTTAAAGGAGTATGTCAAGCGGGAGCGGTAACAGACTCTTAAAGGAGTACGTACAGCGCGAGCGGTAACAGGCTGTTAAAGGAGTATGTCAAGCGGGAGCAGTAACAGACTGTTCATCTGGCATGTTAACAGCGCTGTTGCTCTGTTCGAGCAGCTGCCCTGAACAATGACCTCACGACTGTTGCCTTTCAACTGAACCTTAACATCTTTCATCAGTTGGCTTTCATCACAGTCAGTCTTCTCAACAGCGCAAATTACATATTTAGCTGTTTAAATGATGTCGAATTTATTACTGAATACTTCGGATCAGCCAACAGTCGACTCAGTGAGCGCCTCGTTTGCCAGCTATTCGCATATGTTTTTTGCTAAACAGATAGAACAAAATGTGATTAAAACAGAAAACAGTGTTACATGTGGTCTGGTTATCTAAGCAACAAAATAGAGGTGCTATATAAAGCTGCTAGACTGAATGGTTCTACAAGTTACACATTCAACATGACTTCTATCGTGTCGTTCGTTTTACTGGCTTTTGTCCTCGTTCTGGGCATACTTCTTATGGAAAACACAAGCAATGCTCTCGCTCGAAATAGGTATTCGCGCTTCAAGGAATCCTGGAGTCGCACCGATGTACCCAGCATTCGCAGATCGAAACCATTGGCCAAAAATCTGACCCGTGTGGTAATAATATCGATGGTATGTTATTTTAAAGGTCATCCAATAAACTTTTTGTCTTTCCTCAGCCGGATGTAGATGGGGGCTCAGTGCATGTGCAATGCCGTTCCTTTGGAAAGGCCTGCACCGACGACGACCAGTGCTGCTCCAATATATGTCTACACTTTAGTCGGTGCTCCCAAACAGCAGCTGTTTCTGACTATACATAGAATCAACACAGATAAAATATAAAACAAAATCACAATTGGGATTTCCAAATTGAATATGTAACGAAAAATAAAATTTATTTTATTTGTTTTAAGAGATCTCGATTTGAATATTGAGGTCCTTTAATTGAGGCTTGTATTTTGGGCAAGCTCTGGGGAAACTGTCAAACTTGATGCGTTTAATAATGGGGCATGCAACTGTGGCAACTGCACTTCATCCTGCACGTTTCCATCATCTGGTTAGTTATTCAATCGTCTGGAAATAATAAACTGTATCAAATGACAAACCCATCACACATCAAGCACGCGCAACATCCATCCACGCTCCCCGCTCCACTCTCCACACCATCTCAGCACCATCGATGGTAAAGTGAAGTGAGGTGAGTTGAGCTGAGTTGAGGTGTTTGACTGCACACAATCAGCTTATATCTGTTTGTGTTTGTCAGCAGGCAGCAAAAGAGACAGACGTAGAGTATGCCAGAGAGAGAGAGATAGAGAGAGAGACACACATAAACAATATTTCCGCATATAGCTATGGTAAAACGAGTATGTATAGTATTCAGCAGACAATGCCACAATGCGGCATCAATGTAAATTGTACATTCATAGACATTTCCATTGACACGATTGCGATACACAAGCATCTGTCCGTGTGTGTGTGTGTGTGTGTGTGTGTGTGTTTGGTCTACAAGTGATCCTTTCCCCTTTAAGCCCCCCCCACACACACACACACACACACACAAGCATCATATCAGACAAAGGCGCACACAATGAATTTAGACAGCAATTGTTCGGTATTCTTGTTGTGTTAGCTGGCTGGTTCCTCCTTTGTTGTTGTCACGCTCTCTGTATCGCTATGCCAACCCCTGTCCTATGTGTGCCAAGAATATAATTCTGCAGTTCTTATGGGATCAACCAGCAGTAGCTGCACCCCCGCCACCCCATTAACTGAGTGTGTTGAGCCTAAGACGCAACGAAAACTTTCATTTGATTTCTAATTTTCCCTAAGCGCCTGAAACTATGCAGCACAACATGTGCCCTTTTTCACACGTTTTTAAATGCGTTTTAAACGGTTTCTGGGCAGATGGGTTTTGTCTATATATTATGCTATTATGGTACCTAAATCGAGTATTTTTACAACCAGCCCCTCTGCCACTTCTAGCTTGTGCCCAACTTTTGTGGCTGCTTCAAGGTTGTGTGCAGCACGTGCCAAATCCCGCGGGATTGGAATGGAATTTGCATTCATAGTTGAGTTGAATATATGTACATATATACATATGTATGTAGGATCATATGCATATATTAAATATGCACCAAGCTATATTCAAGTGTCTGTATCCATTTGCAATTGATTTTTTTGTTTTGTTTTTTGTATATTTTTTGTGTAACCGAAAAAGGGACAACCGTGCAACACTTACGCCGGCTCCTTGAATATTATTTTTTTGCAGTTAGCGTTACTACACTCCATGCGCCACCCTCCTCTCCCCACCACTTTCAATCTTGCTACACCCAGCGAGAGGAAGACATCAAAAACTGCGGAACCGGAAGATATTCGAGGCATGCAGCCACTCCCTCCCTCCCAACTCGTCGCTGATAAGAGATGTTGCCTTGATGAAGTTTGGCGGCAATGGGCAGGAAATCACTTGCGCTTGCCAAAAAAAAAGGAGAGGAAAATCGATTGCTTTTGGCCATCAGAGAGCGCTTCAGACATACATATTTATGCAGATTCATTGGCTCAAGTGTACATATGCAGCGAGCAAATGAAACGCGACCAATTTGTCATCTGCCATCCGTCAGAGAGCTTTACTTTACCCCTCATTGGACCTCACAGCCTTTGACAGCGTCTTCTTCTGTCAAACGCTTCTTTTCAACGCTTTCTGCGGAATTACTATATATGTATAATGCAAGCAGGTTGGTGTGTATCTGTTTGTGTGTGTGTGTGTGTGTGTGTGTGTAGGCGCGTAAAACTTTTACATTGCACGTGTCGGCAGACACTTAAATGTCGAATGAATTATTCCGCATGCCACGGCCAGGCGGCAAACTTTTATTGCTCTCAGGAATGAGAAGGCTCTCCTGCTCGAACACCTGCCCTGAGATTGCATAATAAGTTAAAGCAATCCCCGCCATCTCCAGATGTTTAATTGTACTTTTTCCAGAACAGAATCTCAAAAACAGTATCCTGCCCCCACGAGTCTTCCCGGAAGCTCTGGCACTGGAGTGCATTGCTCTGGCCGCACACTGCAGCGAGCATGGGGCGTATGCGGAATATGTACTGTGGCGTGGCCAACTGACTTTATTGGCTGACTTATCAGTAATGACCTTCTCTGGTGGCTCGCCCTCTCAGACGCACATTCGTGAGCCAAAGGCTTATGAAAGGAAAATAAATAAATATGGGCGAAAAGTTACAAAATGTGAAAGAATATGGAATGCTCTGCAGCAATTAGTATTGTATTCAATATAAATTCTATAATGTATGGATTTAAGTATCAGAATATCCTTTTTGAAGAATGAAAATACCTTCCCAGAAACGCACATCTCTTTGGATCTAGTCAAGCGCCTAGAAAAAGTGAATTTACCCTGCCCAAAGGGAGGGAAATCTTTACAGCTTGAAAGGGATTTCTTTTTTGTGAGCCTCGCATATGTTTATATTTGCATTTGTGGTTGACAGGGGACAGGCTTGTGGCACGTGCCCCTGTGTTTGTGTGTGTATCCTACCCGGCACAGGCCATGAAATTGATTTTAAATGTAACGCTGCCTAAAGAGTGGCACATACTGAGTCAAAGGATAGGGCAAACAGTCCACGGTGACGATGATGATGATGAGTACTGATGCTGCCACACGGTGTCGTTGTCCTCGCAGCCAACCTTGCAGCACCACACCGCACCGCACGTATGACATCAACTGGCAAGTCGTTAGTGTGGATTCGACTGGCAAAAGAAAAAACCACACAAACAACAGCAACAGCAACAGCAAATCAAAGCGAATGTCCGTCCACTTTATGAGACTTTCAACGGGGTGAGCAGAGGCAGAGGCAGAGCAGAGGGCAGAACCGGAGCCAAAGCCAAAGCCAAAGCTAGAGCCGGAGCCGAAGCCGAAGCCGGAACCAGAGCCTATGTCTGCTTAAGCATACAAACACTGTCGCACACTGTCGCACACTGTCGCACACTGCCCTCTCGCTGTCCCCTCTCTGGCTTTGGGCACTGAGCAAAACTCATTATATTTCCGCTTGCCTCCTCTGGTCGTGTTTTTTTTTTTTTTTTCCAATTGAAAGCGCCGGGCGTCCCTTTAACATTTGTTTGTCTCAGCATCCGTTTCAGTTTCCATTTTGCTGTTATACTCGTATTGTGTACATTATACGAGCATTTATGTATATGTATGTATTTATATATATTTTTTTTAAGCGCATACGCATATCAACAAGAACAAGAAAAAGGCGAGTGTGCTTTTGTCAGCCGGCGCGCTTTGATGTGTTGGCCGTTCAATAGGGGGTGGGGGGGATACGTACAGCAGCCCAGTACACAGTAAACTGGGCGCAAAATTAATAACGCTGACTTGACTGTGAAATTTGCATACAAAGGCGGGCACTGACAAAGTAATCAGAGTGTAGTGGGTGGGTTGGGCGGGGATGAGGAAACCAACAGGAGGCCAGGCTTAAAGCGAACTTTGTAGGCTTTAAATGCACGAGGTGTGTGTGTGTGTGTGTTTCCACCATTCAGCAACCAAATTTGCATACGTATCGGACACGGTTTTTGGTCGCTGAAGCTTTTCTCATTACAATGTAATTGCCCCATTGAGCGTGAGAGTAGGCGAGTCCTTAACTCCCTGATTTGTCCATTTTGCTCTTTGCATTCAGCTTCTCTGCTCTGCTCTGCCCTGGCCGCTTTGTTTTCAGTTGTCGCATTAATTGAATTGACGAAACGACAAGTGTTCGCATCGCAGCTCCTTTGTATGCCCACGGGCAGCCTTAGATGGCCACTTGTCCGCGTTGTTCATCCATCCACCATGCCACTGACCACAGCCTCGACACATGTGTCACCACGCCCACACTGGCCCACCATTCAAATCAATCACATCAGCATTATTATTATCAACGAAAAACTTGAGAGTTCGTGCTGTCAACAGTTGGCATACCCTATAAAGCAGGGAGAGCGGTTCAAAAACAATTGGATTCTGTTCTTCTTAGTCTTCTTGGTCTTAGCTTTCATTTGGCATCAACTGATATACATTATTGAGGTAATCCATAGGTGTAACGTTCGACTCGTCAGTTTCCTTTGCTATGCTTGGCCTTCTGGGACGCTGTGTGGTTTGTGGGGGTCAAACAGGCAACAGAGAAAACCAAAAACAAAAAAAAACAGCATACCAAATGCAAAACACAAGTTTCGTTTTTAGTTTTCTGTGTTCGCATTCACAGTTGTTGCTTGTTTCCAATCCCATTCCATTTCCACTTCCACTGCTATTTGAGTTTCTATTTCACTTCGTTAGTTCAATTCGATGTTTTTGCCTGCTTGACACTTTGTTTTCGGCCCACTTTCGGTTGCTAATTGTTTCAGAAATGGCAAACTAAACACTGCTCAAATGGAGAGAGGGGAAACTTTTTGTTTTCCTTAATCGAAGCAGCAGCTTTAAGAATGTCTTAAGGAGTTTTTCGGAAACTTTTTAATTTCCGTTTTGGGGCGCCTTCCCCTCTCTGTGTAAAAGAATATATTATTAATTCAGTTCCAATGAGATGCAAACTTTTGGGGGTGTATATTGACACTTGACTTCCGCCAGTTGCCAGTGGTTAGGCATTAATATTTAAAATTAATTGTAGCCGCAACATGTTTAAATCATACAACATACTTCTACTTGCTTTAACTGTTTCCTAGTGCCTAATGAGAATGCCACAAGCAGTGGCAGCGGCTGCGGCAACAACAAAACTCAATATGGTGTAAAAGGATTTCCTTGTACAAAGGCCTTGTCTGGGAGAGCAGGTCTGGGCCTGGCAATGCACATTAAACACGTGCAAACACATCCGAGACACACGCAACATCCACAAAAGAACTGCCAAAGTCCAGGTTGAATCCACATTGCGCATACGCAGTGTGGGCCAGTGTCAGACACAGCCACGGAAGAGCCTCTGTGCAGACTGTTTTAATGAAATTATCTGTTACACATTGGCCCAAAAATGTTGCCGTTTTTCGGCAAATAATTCAATTATTCTTGTGGCGTTCAAAGTCCATCGGGTCCTTTGAAAGTAGAAAATTTTAACTAGCATGTTGCACGGCCTGCCAGAAGTTTCTTTCGGACAGAGTTTGCTTTTAAAGTTTTCCTTGTCCCAAAACTCCTTGAGTCCGTGAGTGCGTCGAGTAATGGCTGCTGGGGATTTGTGTTCAATCCTCTCGTTGCACTGATCACAGCCGCAGCTGCAGTCCCTGTTGCACCGTCGTTGCCAAGTTACGGCAAGCAATTAACTGCGAACCCTGACCACGACAGGCGCCATTCGAGACGTGAAACGTGTGTGGGTGTGGGTGTATCTGGACTATCCGTTGCCTGTCAGTTCTAATTATCCGTCTGACTGGTATAATTTCCAAGAGATTTTTTAATTATCAAAGCAACGGAAACTGCAACTGAAGCCAAAGGGAAGCAAGCCCAAATAAACCGCTGCCCTTGCCGCAGTGGCAGCGACTGAGGGGCTTTACACTCCATCAGTCATTTGGTTAAATTACGAGCGACACTGGCTTAAATCGAATCTAATGTAGCTTTAAATTGGACATAAAAACAAGCGCGTAAATGCAGTGCATGGAAATTATGTGCATTATTTCAGTGATTTCGTGATGTGGAACACTCATTTTAACGTGACCACAGCCGCACTCCGCTCTCCGCTCTCCACACTCCGCACTCAAAATCATTTTTATTCGGCGTATACGTGGGATGTGCAAATTGATGGAAACAAATTTGAAGGGGATTCGCCAAAAATTGTGGGTAAATCATTTTTGGGCGTATTTTTCGGTGGTTGTCCAAATGATTATCATAATCATCGTTTAATGATGGAGTTCATTCAATGTTGAGGCCCAACTGAAGCCCAGGATTTCCGATAAATGTTCTTTGCGGTGCTTTTAAATCCAACAACATTAATCACGCCCTCATAGAAGTGACACTCATTCATTGCTGCCTCAAAAATAACTGTCAAAAACTTTAATTATATTTCCAACATGATGATTCATGCCTTCCACGCTCTCTCTGACAACAAACGCCCGCCGAGGAGTACGTGCCACAAGCGCCGATGGGCATACAAAAACAGAGAGAAAGCCAAAAATGCTTCAGCGAAATTCCAAAGAAGAAAAAGCATCCCTGATTTGGCTTCCAGCAGCATCCCCGTAGTTTCCGCAGAGCTCGCAGTTCCTCTTCCTTGCTTGGTCAGCTGAAATATTATGTCTGGCCGCTGCATTGACAGCCCACAGGCAGAGGGGAACAGCCAGAAGCACAGAGACAGAACCCAACAAGTTGCTGCATGCCAATAAAATCAAATTGGCATTCAATTGAGATTGTCAGTGCTGTGGCACTGACAGTCCCCGTCCAACTTTACGCTCTGCCACTGCCACTGCCTCTGCCGCTCGCTTTTGTTATTTTTATTTCCGCAAATTGAAAACGCTCAACTTAATCCCGGCAAGCTGATGGAAAACCAATCAGCACAGAACACCAATTAAAAAAACGTACAAAAATACCAGAATAGAAAGCGTTCTCAGGGGTAGGCGAAGATATAGATACCCTGGCCAGTCCAGCGCAGGGTAGGGTATCCCTAGAACTGAAATAATCACTACACATTGCGATGTAGTTGTGATTTCTCTTACCTTTTTTGTATATTCAACTTATGGTTAATATTATAGTGCCATCTGGAGAAAGAGTACACAAAATAGAGAGGGGAAAAAGCATAGCATTGTCTTTTCTAGCTTGGCTGTTTTTTACCCTTGCAGGCCATACCCGTCCATCAGATTATTTTCCGCTTAAGTGCCTCAAATTGTAGCAATTCTCGGGAATATACATACATGTATATATGTACATTGATGTATTGGATATATGTCGAAGGGTGATGCGTGCCAGTTCTTGGCTTCAATATAGAACAATTTAATCGAGATTAACTCTATTTGCTCACTTTGCAGCGGCGAGAAACGTGGCAGAGCCGAGCCGCGCCGCGACTCCCGTTGATTGCATTTTAAGTTGCTGAACATGTTTATCGGGTCCGGGGCGGGAACGCGTTCGACTAACGAGCCAAACGAGCTTTTCAATGTAATTCAATTGAGAGGCGAAACAATGGCAAGTGAAATGATGCCATCATCGCTGTAATTGCCCCAGTCAGCCAGCAGGAGAAGCTGCCGCTTCATTAGCCGTAACGGCTTAATGTTCACCCTACCGGGCGTATGCGTAATTTTTGACTCTGCTGCCCTTCAGTCTCAAATCGGGCGACAACCAAGCCAATTCAATTAGCAGTGGCAGTGGCAGTGGCAGAACCAGCGCTAGCCTAAACTCATGTACGAGTAGCACCGTATCGACAATTGGTCGATAGATCCTCCCAATGGTCGTTGGTCGATGGTCAGGTTAATGGCCTTGGGGAGCAGGGAGCATGGAAATGGAGGCATGTTGATGGAATTGCGCCCAGGTTTGTTCGATGCGCGACAAATTCAATTCGTTGGCACAAAACACACACACACACACATACACACAGATACTCGGGGGACATTCATAAGAGCTAGCAACAGGCTGCAGGCAGCCTAGCAAGGTGTACAGGGGGATGGGCACCAAAGGATGTTCCATCAGCCATCAGCCAGGTGGAGTGCAGGTGGCAAATTGCTTTGGAAATTGCATGTGACGAAACATATGGTTTATGTAAAGAGGATGTGGCCGTGACACAGCGTTAGCTGCATGGCTAATTGGGTTATGGATAAGCCAATTTGAGCGTGCTCAGCTCTGGGACAGAGCAACAGAGCTGCACTACCAGCAGCAGCACCAGATAACGCTCAACATTGAATGCTTTTGGGAAAAATATCTCTGGAATTATCTTCCAGGAAAAACCCCCCACCAATTCATTCACAAACTTTAAAGGGATTTCAGATTTCAGGAAGAGATCTCATGGCTAGCAGATTGCTTCCACGATTTGGGTGGGCCCCCCAACGATGACACAAAGCAATTCATTATGCATATGGAAAGTAGGGAAAATCTCGCTAGCTTCCATCTTTTTGCAGCAGTTTACCTTGTGCCTCAGAGAGATGGTTTCCGTGCCCCCATAATGTCGGCTGTCTATCGCTGCCCATATATCATATGGGACATTCATTCATTCCGGCAAACGACAATAGCCCTCGTCCTGGGCCGTGTTTGTTTATGCCTCGTTAAACTTTTCAGCCGTACGCATAAAACATAACGCGCTTTACTAGGGCCAGATCAATGCCTTCCTTATGTGCATGGCGACTAGAGGGGATATGGGTTGGGGCCTGTGGATGGGGATGGGTGAATACAGAGATGGGCTTACTCTGAAATTGAATTATGGCACACACATATGCAAAGGCAGAGGCAGAGAAAGAGAGACTGACATACACACAAGCCCACAGGGGCCGTGACATATCGAGCGAGACGCCGCCATGAAATACAATATCTGACTCTGAAGTCTAACTGCATGGCGCGATTTCGATGGTTTCGTCGTCGCTTTTTAGACGACTAACGGTAACGCTATCCCATCTCCGTCCGTCCCCCTGTGCTGTGCCGTCCCTTCACTGCTCTTACATCTTTCTGTTCACTGTGCTCGCCCACCCACTCTCTATCTCCCTCTATCTGCTCTCCTGGCGCTTCATTCATCCATTTCATTCCCATCGAATGCAAACGGCAGCAGCCCAGAAGCCGGTCCCCTCCATGCCACATTGTTAGACTCTTTCATTTTCAGCTTCAGCATCACATTTCTGTCTGTCTCTCTCTCTCTCTCTCTCTCTCTTCCACTTTCTTCACCCCTCCCCACTATCTGGGTTGTGTTTTTATTGTAAATTATGGCCTCAGCCGCAGAAAAATAAAAGCAAATAAAGAAAAAAAGGTAAGCGGGTAGAGAGACTAGAGAAATATGTTGAC
This sequence comes from Drosophila bifasciata, assembly GCA_009664405.1. Lineage (NCBI taxonomy): Eukaryota > Metazoa > Arthropoda > Insecta > Diptera > Drosophilidae > Drosophila > Drosophila bifasciata. The sequence continues at coordinate 11,963,191 of CM019044.1, forward strand.
TAGGGGCTGGAGGTAGAGGTGTGGCAGCAGCCCTGCAGTGGGTCCAACAACCTGTACAGGTACCTCCTGCACAGGCCTGGGCATGGCAGCCATCGGTTTATTGTTTCTGTTTCATTCCATTTTATTGTCGTATGTCATACAATGGCGTTACATTTACATTTCCCATTAAACTTTGCGCTATCAGTATCTGCTTTGCTCTGCTCTGCTCTGCTGGGTCCCTCTTGTTGGTTGCTATTCGCGAGTAATGCTGAATGTTGTGCAATAAATTTAAATGTAACACCTACCCCGATTCAGCCTACAGATGATGCCTGGCAAAACATTCGACAGGCCAACAATCAAAAAATGCTCATATGAATGTTTAGGCGCTCTGTTATGAAAACTGCAAAATAGGAAACAATTTTGTGCTGTAGAACCCTAGAACTGTAAGCGAAATATTGATTACAAAAATACAAGCAAGTCCCTGACGTGCTTTCGCCAAGAAGACGAAAAACCTGAACAATAAGTGTGCGAACAGAGGGGGAAGCGGCAAAGTGGGTGAATACTTCCTGCAGATGCAACAATTTGTCATTGAAAAGCAAAGCGCAGCGCGCAAAAAACTAACCGAAAAATAGTTAAACAGCTGCCGACGACATGTCCATTGCACAACACCCAAAACACAAACAGAAGCAGAAGCAGAAGCACCAGTACCACAGTACCACAACCAGAAGCAGAAGTAGAAGCAGAATTCCACAAGAAGAAGGCTTTCAGGACGGAGCCGAAGTCGATTCGTTTTATACGAGCAGCCACGAATATCGTAATGACTGACGAACGTGTACGACATTCGCACGACCAACAGTTGCTGGTTGCTGCTTTATGCTGCTGCTCTGCAGGCAGGCTGTGGCCCCCCATAATAGACACTGACTACCAGCGCACTGTCACAGTCCACGCTCGTCCTTTGGACTGCCAAGTCGCGTTCTCGTCGTTCGCTTGCTCGCTGGTGGATGTGGATGTGGTTGTGGTTCGACAGTGAACCGTGTTCCAACGGAAGTCCAGCTAGCCAGTTAGCCCAGTGTTCCATAGTGTCTCCCGATTTTCGACAATCATAAAAACTCTTCGTGATAACAGAGAGACAGAAAGTTGCCATTTCCGTATCCGGTTGCGGCTGCAGCTCGAAGTTCAGGTCAGAACTGGATGCGGTGCGGCTGTCAACTGTTGCTGCAGCAGTGTCTGAGCCCCAGTTCCGTCGTTCATGTAAGTTGCAATTGAAATTTATTGCTCGCTCAGAGATACTATGTATTGTGTGGCCGCAAGAGGAGAGCGCAGCCAACGCTGAGATTGAGCCATCAATCTTGGCTATCAATTAGATCAATCATACGACGCCTCGTGTACTCCAAGTCGTATCGATTTGGAGTATGTGAAATATTGATTGGAAAGGCAAAGAATCCAGGAACCCAACCACCCACCCTCACCGGTCTGACTAAATTGCCCACCCAGACCCAGACAGTTGGCCCAGAATAGGCCCGCGTCGAGGCAAATACACACAATGGGCTAAAAATAATTGTCCACTCCACCCCTCAAGCAGCGGCCCGAGTGACTTACCTGGCCTTAAGCCGCCAACCCAGCCACTGCAACTCTGCGACAGAAAGACCCAAAGCGTAAACTAAAAACATAAAGAATACTAAATAATAGAGTATCTGAATAATAAAGGGGGGTAACACAATTATTTAAACGACTTCCAGTGAAATATTTACTTTTCTACTATTAAAAGCAAACACTGAAATAGTCACACAACAGGTACAAATAGGAGAACACAAAAGGAAACTTGTTTAGTCAAAGTTCTTTAACCTTTCCCCCTAGCACAGCGGATACATTTTTCATCTTCTATTATTCAATAGTTCAAACATTGCGAAATTGCATTCGCAAAAATTGTAAAGCCAGATGAAGCCTTCGCCGTGCGTTATTATGCAAAAAGTTGAGCGCAATATGGTAACCATTACGAGAGTCGAGGTTCTTTGTATTCAAATTGCATAAGAGGCTTTGTGTGTTGCATGGGAGCTGGCTGTGCTTCAGCTCCAGTTGCAAACAATTATTGTGGCTTCAATTCAGTTCAGAATTTCAAATTGCTATTTTTAGCAAAAATATTTCATAATTACGAGCAGATGAGTTTGACTTTTAGTTTAGTTCTAACAGTATACAATCTTATAAGACTTTATAGGGTTACAGATGGCTAGGGGGGATAATATGTTAAAGTTTCCATCTCGGATTCTAATAAATACTCATTTGGTACGCAATATTTGATATTTTTTTAATTATTACTAGAGTGGGTATGAAAAGCTATTTTCAGCATAAAAATGAACGAAATGTTGCACTCAAACTGAACTAAAAAACTTTCAACCAACTATCCGGCCAGTTGGTGGAAAAGGAGGAGCAAGAGATGCCCCCTGCACACGTGTGGTCCAGCAGCAGAAGCCAATAATCTCTGCTCTCGCTTCGCTTCCGACGAACCTCCCAATCGGTGTCCAGCTGTGTCCACGCTTGAGCCAAGTCAATCGCCTGGCTATGTGGGGGACATGTGGCTGACACTCGTCAGTGTCAGCTGGAGATGATATCTCTCTCTCTCTCTGACCGCCTCCATGGAGCTCCATGGAATCAAAATAATACTGAAACTGAAAATGATTACCGTGGATAGCAGGAATGTGCTTTAAAGGCATGCCAAAGAAAAAAAAAAAAAAAAAACTGAAATGAATTAAATAAAAGAAGAAAGCAAAAAAATCAATGTATCCTCGAGCCATGTCCTGAAGGCGCCATTTAATGGGAGCCAAATGCCGCTGCCTGGTGGGCGTGTCAGTGCCCCTCCCCCTACCCCTACCCACACACTTAAATTACAACTTCACACACTTGTAACGTATAATAAAAGCGCAAAAAGAAAGAGCCAAAGGAAATCAAATAGCAACGAGGCCAACTCCACTACTAGACGCCTCCTTTTCGGGGCAGGCGGACCTCGTCATCGCCATAGCCATCGTCATCATTTTGGGAGCAACATTCCCAGCATAACGCTCAAGGAAATTTGTGTGTGTTTTCTGAGTATTTTTTTGCTGCTCCTTTTCTGTGGGCAGGGCCTATATTTCTGTTTTGGCAGTAGCACCAGCAGCAGCAGCAGGCGGTGGCGCTTTACAGTCCCCAGCGGCCTGATTAAATTCTTATCCCCCCACTGGCGAACCCATAGCCAGTGCCACTGGCCCTGCCTTGCAACACCAACATCAGACAGCCACCGAACCAGCCAACAGCCGACCGACCACCCAATGCTCTGGAATACAGGAGGATACAGGATAAGGCGCTGCATGCGTTTAGTGCGACGCGCAAATGATGAAATAAATGAAACTAATCCAAGAGAAAGCCCAAATGGCAAAATATTTACATTGCCAACCGCAGTGGCCACAGCACAGTGGTTTAAGCTATACCAAAAAAGTGGAGATACATTTTCTTATGCATATCCTTTCTGTATGCTTGGCTCACTGTGAACCCTACAGAAAACCCTAGCCCAATCAATCTGCATTCATTTTGCACAATAGACTTGTCTTTTATTTTCCTCAAGTTCTCAAAATATCTGAAGTAATTTTCCCTTTTGTGCATTTGTGGGCCACTCTTTCGCTTTTCGTGCGATTATCTGAGTATGTATTTTAAGTCCCATTCTCACTTTACTACTGGTTGCCACTGTGCACTGGTTGCCCTGGAATCTGCTGCCAGTTCTGGCCCCTCTATATTTTTTTATCCAGCCACCGCCACCCGACGGTGTGATAAACATCTTTGCCAAGTAAGCAACAATTTTTATGCCCCAAATTGGGTTCTTTTTTTCGCTCTCCCTTTGCCTGGTGATGGAGCGGCCAGTAGGCCAGGGAAAGCAATGGGTAGCTGGGGTAGGGGCGCGGGGGAGACTGTGTTATCGGTGGCGATGTCGATGGTTGATTGGATGACGAGGCGGCTCAGCGCGTGCAGGCAAATATTTTTAATGATTTTCTGTTGGTCGAGGCAAGGGCTTTGGCTTCGGTTTCGGATTCAGGAACTTCGATCTGGGGGCGTTTGTGTGTTGTGTCTCTGAGTTTAGTTTTACGCCCCAGTTAGTGCAAAACTAATTATACTTATAGCAAGAGGCGACAGGAGTGGGTCCGAACACACGGGGGGTGGTAGGTGGAGTTAAAGACGGTAAAGTTGATGAAGGTCAATGATTTGGGGGTCGAATGGGGAGAAACTTTGAGCTTATGCTGGGAACAAACGATCAGCAATAGAAACTTTAGGTTCATTTTGAAGTAATATTTCTTTTTCCCAATAATTGCATATAAAAAAGAAACATAATTCAGTGTAATGATTCTTGAAATTAAATCTCTTTGCCTTTAATTCTAAATAAGATATAATAAAATTCCTAGAAATCAAAGTATATACATATAAATAAACTCTACTTGCTCTCTCTTGCGTAATCTACTGCTTAGTGAGTATCAAATTTCTACTGAAATCATACAAATATTTCAGTAATTATTTCTCTTGGCTTTCTTGCCTTCCTCACAGCTTGGCATTCTCCATTTCAAAGTTCATAGGTACTTCCTTCAAGGCTTTTCCTTTAATTGTCTTCTCGTGTATGAATTATGAGTTAAATGGATTAACTAATGTGCTACATAAATAACCTAAACTAAACTATTTAAATCATTTTTCACAAGCCAAAATGGCTCTGCTCTGCTCATCTCTCTTCTCTTAATTTTGAAATATACATTTGATGAGTGAATTTGAAATTACATTTTGTGTCTGTGTGTGTGTGTTTGTGTTTTCAGCTCTAAATTCTTATCACGTGCGCTCACATGTGACTGAACTGCTGTCTGTTATCTGTCGATGCTGTTTGTTGCTGCTTTTGCTGTTGCTAATGCAGAATTATGGACTTCTGTTCAAACACGCTTTTAAATTTCCATTTCCGCTGCTTTTTGGTGTTGTTGTTGTGCCTCTACCACCTATATGTAGGTGTTTTTATGTGTGTGTGTGTGTGTGTGTGTGTGTGTGAGGCTGACAGCAAAATACCAAATGCTGGGCGTAACCCTTTTCCAACGCCCCCTACATTTTCCGCTGCAAGTGGATGGATGGATGGATGGATTTTTTTTGCGCATGCATGGCCACATTTTGGGCTGATGTTTTTTTTTGTTGGACAGGGCCACGCCTTCCGCCCCACTGTTGACGACTAACAGAGAGCTGGATGAGCTGCCTGTAAGCCTGTGCAGCTTTAAGGTAACCATTTCTAAAACATTTCTCTGCTGCTAGTCATTCCCCTTCCTACATCTAATATTTAAGCGAAAATAAATAAGTCCGAAGCTTGTGGCACTTGTGGTTCCTACCACTGCGGCTTACCTATGGGCCACCGCATTCAGACCTTGCTGCTCTGCCGAAAATAGCCAACACTTGGCCAGCCAATTATGCCAACTCAAGTGGTCATCATCTCTCCATGGGCCCCTCTCGAGCCAGGCCAGCAGCAGCTGGCCCACACCTAACATAACCCTTTTTATCAGGCAATTAAAAAGCAGTTTTACCCCTACTTTACCCTTTCCCCTGGAGGAGTGGAGCAGACATAACTAATTAATTAAGACCAATAAAAGCAAACGCAGCAATTCCAATGCAAATGCAGTTTTAATTAAATTTGTAAAGGGGGGGAAAAATGATTAGCTTTTTTGCGCTCTACCCCTGCCCCCAAGCTCTGCAGATGGCAAATGCCTAACAAATTAAATTCCAAGTTGATTGTCAATGAAAGTCAAATAAAAACTTCAGCGAAAGGAGAGGAAATCCATCTTAAACTCTTAGGGTGGGGGGTAGATTGCTGTCGTTTTGGCCATCAATCTTTGCTTATTAAATCCAAACACACGCACGACAGTTTGCTGCTGACAGTTTCAATTCGCAAATTACATCCTCAAAGCGCAATTACCAACACGCGTTCAGGTTCACACAGACAGAGAGATAATATGGAGGGAGGCTCCTCAGGCTCATACTCCCCCAATAGAAGGACGACAACGAAATCCTATTTGTGTATGTGTGTGTGTGTTGGAGTCCAATGCCAGCTCCTGTTTCGGCCACAAACCCCAAAGCATGCCTCAAAACCTGTTACAATGCCGCAACTCAAACGCAGACAGAGGCAGAGCGTGGCAGAGGCTGGGTATGCGGACAGCAACCAAGAACCACAAAACTGCCCATGACTATGTGCCTCTCCCTGTTCCTGTCCCTGTCCCTGCCCCTGGGCCTGTTCGTATTCGTATCTGTATCCCATGTCGGTGGCTACTGGGCGTACAAGGGCAAGCCGATTATCTTTTCATGCAACATTTGTAAATCTAAAAAGTTAAATGACACTAATCTAAATTCCACAACGGCAACAACGACTTACGACCCCACCCCCACAAAAATCGCATGTACGTGGGGAGTGTATGTGTATGGGTCCAGGACGAGCCCTCGAAATTTTGCAGCCTCAGCGGAATTTGCCTTACAGTGCACTATGGGAACTTTGACCACTTTTTGTGGCAATAATTAATAACTTCCAAACGAAACGATATTTTTGATTAAGTTTTTGATATGAGTTGATAAGAGCAAAATGAAGGTATTTTGAAAAATGGGCGTGGCAACTCCTTTTTTCATAAAAATAAAAATTTTTATTTTATTTTTAAAATTGTAAAAAGAAAATAATTTCGGGAACATGTTGGGAAATTAATATTTTTATTCAAAAAGGCGTGGCACGCCCTAAAAAATAGGTAAACAAATATAAAAAAGGGCTGATTTGTCAAGCCTTGGTCCAACATGAGAGCTAGTGCCCCGCTAGTAGGAACTTTTGTGGGTACTGCAACTGGCTTGCTCAAAGTCTTGCGAATTGATATTGCTTTTCTGGACATAAGGCCTATAACTTTAAAACGTATCCAAGGTCAAGTTATCAGCGGTTTTCGCGCAGCTGCGCTCGCTGCTTGAATGAATCAATAATATTAAATTTCGTGCCTTTAGATACCGCTAAATCTGCACTTCTCTTCGTTGCATTCTATCACTTTTAGACATATGTACTATATATATGGCAAATGCCAGCCACCCAACTGTTTCCAATTTATGTTAATTTTTCACCATAGTAAATGATTTAAGCCAATCTGCGTGCTTAATTTCATCTCGCAGCAACATTCTATGTCATTCTCTAAATGTTTTGTATATTTTATAAAAATGTTTTATTTTGGTCGCTAACATAGCCCCTCATCGTCCTCAGAACAATATATTATCAACTAATTCGTAATGGCGTCCTCTCTGGCTTTTTAAACTGATTTTTCGTACTTCCTGCATGCCAAATTGCAAAATTCGGAGATTGCAACCCTTACCTTTTGTCTAGAAACCGAAATATCAGAATAAACGCAAGAAAACGCAGATTATGACTATATGCATTTGAACAAGAATTAAATTTTCTAAAAGATGCATATAGTCGGATGCTGGCAAAGACCCGGCACAAATTTTGTACGCCTCTTCAAAAGTCAAATTTTTGTCACAAATTTATGCTTGTTAAAAATGAGCCTTTAGGCATAATTGCGAGGGCCATTTACAGTTTAAACTCGCAAACACATATTACATACCTGTCTGATTCTAATCCATTGTAAAAAATGCACTTGAATTGATGAATTTACTACTTTTATAATTTAAAGTTGATGAAAAAATAATTTTTTGCATCAACATTAGTCTATCGAGAGCAAACAGTTGACTTTAACAGCTGTTAACTTAACAGTAGTGCGCACTGTTAATTTTTTGGTACGCAACATTAAGATCAATGTTATTCGGATATATTAGCGCTACAAATATGTTATTTTAAGTACTTTCGAAAAATGGGTTTTGGCCAGAAAAAGTGGTCAAAGTTCCCATAGTGCAGTGCAGTGAAAATTCTTGTGTGTGTGTGTGTGTGTGTGTGTGTGCGTGTGTGTTTGTGTGTGGTGCAAACATTAATCTGGTATCTTATGATGTTGTCCTTTTTAACCCTGATCCTGTTAGATAACAAAGTTCTTTGACTTTGTCAGGCATTTTAGCATAAATATTTATTGCTTGTTGGAATCTATTTGAAGTTGAAACAGAGAATAGAATATAAAATATAATATAGTATGTATGTATAGCTGAGTATGTCTACAACTATTACTACATAGGTAATTATTATTAGTAGTCTTACACCTCGACTTCCACCTACTTTTAAGAGCATTCCATCTTCGTTGGCTTTCCCTGTGTATTGCAACACTTGTTTAGCATTTTCCATTTTTCTGTTGTTCTGGTGTTTTGAAAACATTTCCCCATTGTGGTTGCTGCTCTCTGTACCACTCTCTTTGCCACATTTTATAAAGTTGAGTTTATCTCAAGAATGTAGATTGCCTGTAAAATATTTAATTACACTCTGCGGCACAGAGGCAGCCCCCACAGACGAGGCTGGCAGTGGCACTTTCGACCAGGCAACACGTATACGCCATGTGTGACACTCACTATGTGTGTGCTTGTGTGTGAGTGTGAGTAGCCCTTTTGCCAGCCTGTTACGGTATGCGTGCGTGCTAACATGGCAATTGCCAAGTGCTGGCTTTTGAGTGCGCTACACACGAGTGACACTTGTATACATCTCTCTACCCCCGCCTCTCTCTCTGTCGCTCTGCCCTCTATGAGTGTTGATGTGTCATGCCACCATGTGTGTTTGTGTGTATGTTGCATGTTTATTTGTGTTGCTGTATGCTATGTGTGTGGCCTTTGCACAGTTAACCGTATTATTTATTTGCCCCACAGATGGCGCTGAGCCCTAACTGTCAAATAGTTGAGCTCCTACTGAATTTTTAATCAACTTCCTTGCCACAGTTTGCATATGAAATAAGAGCAATTGAAGTTGCTGCCACAACCACTCTATCCGACCCCCCATCCTCTGCCTCTTTGCTTCTTTCTCGCCTGCCACTGCCTGTTTCTTTCTCGACTAGTCATTCATTAGTGGCTGAGCCACGTAAAGTGCCAAAATGCTAATTATGTTTATTGAGCAGCTCGGCAGGGAGCAGGGGGCAGGGTCTGGGGTGGGGTTCACAAACAATTCAAAAAGCTTCTTTCCCGCTACAAAACAAAAAAAAGTCTATGCTCTATATGTGATTCGAAGTATTTGTTTGTGTGCGTGTGGGGTGGGCGTATGGGCGTTTGGGTGTCGCAATTCTATAGCCACCCAAGGACAGAGGGACGAACACACCTAGAGCAGACAAATCGGCTTTGACCTTTAATGAGCAGGCGAATGCGGACGCGAACGCTGAACGCGTGTCGCTGGCCGCATAAAAGTTTTGCATTTGATTTGCCCGAAGGTCGTTTTATAAATAAGCCACCCACCCCCTCCCCTACTCCGTTTCTCACTCACAGTGGGGCAGCAGCACCCACCAACACCCCACCCACTGGCAGACATCCTGTCGATCAGCGCACGTCAATTCGGTTCGGTTTGGTTTGCTTCGGCCCTGTGCGGTCTGTCGGTCCGTCTGTCGGTCCGTCAATGTTGTGCGGCTAACCAGGTGGTGAGCCATTTGGCTCCAGCCTTGAGCACACCCAGCAGCAGCAGCAGTCGGCACCTCCTGCCTCCTAGAACCTAGAGTAGAGCCATCCTTGGCTGCCCTTGGGTGTGGCCAGTGGTGGTGGCGTGCCTTGAGGTGCTAAATGTGAGCCGCAAACACACTGGGAAAAATCAGTACATACAAATGTATCTCCCTTTCAAGACCGCCACAGTTGGAGGCAATGAAAAGCTATGCCCGTAGGTAGATCCCAGATAAATCTAAGCGTTATTTCTAATTTAGCTGTTACCATTTTCGCTCAGTGCACTTCTGACGAATCCTTGCCAGGCACATAATTAAAAGCGACATTTGTTTTTGGCTTTTGTGGCATTAGAAAGCTGTTGCGATTACAAAACTTAAATGGGTCTCCGCCTCACATACCTTTCCAATAAAAAAAAAAAAACATACGAAAAAAAAACATTCAATGTGTCTAATTAATGATTAGCTGCGGTTTAATTAGTATGCCTGTGATTGGGGCAGACATTCGAGTGCTGCCTGGATGGATGAAATGGAATGGATGGATGGATGAGCAAGTCGAATAAGTCGAGCTTGAAATTGGCTCTGACAGGCATTGAGCGACAGGGAAAAAGAGATTAATTTAACAAGTACAACCAATTTCACTTCACAAATTGCATTTACTTTCAGTAGTAGTCAGGTGGGAGCCAGCAGCAGCAGCAGTTGTCGGTGCCACGTGACGGATGAGTTATGTGCGCTGCTAATTGCAGGACTTACTCAGCCCCCGTCGGTCTATCAGTCCGTCCGTTCGTCCATAAGTCCATCAGTCAGTCAGTTCGGCCTGATTTGGACTATAAATTACATGGCTGGCACACTTCAGTGGGTTTCAGTTGCAACTGGTTAAGTAGTCAGGCACTTGTTAAGCATTGTTATCTAGCTCTCACAATCTATCTATGTATATATCTGATATCTGGCTGTATGGGTATATATGGAGTGAGCCACGCAAGTGGGGCTGCGCTGCACCTGGTCACAATGACCTCAGACAGGCAGCTGCTACCCTTTCTGGAATATATTTAGATTTCGTATAGAATGGAGTAAGCTTGAAGTATGCTTCATAGATTATATATAAGGAATATTGTAACTTAGGAATGATTCAGCACTGATTTTTGTAACAAAAACAAACGATTCCATAGCTGTCTTATATTTTAATCAGAGATTCATAGGAAACTAATGCACCATGTGGATGACACTCTTTCATTGCATTGCCGCTCAGGGTATTGCCAGCTTCGGTTTGTTTCTGCTTACATTTGCTTTTCGCTCTCTCCTACTATAGTATATGGTCGCGTGCCGCAAGCAATTTTCATGTTGGCCAGACAACACAGAACAGAACACAGAAACAGAAATAAAAACAAAAGAAAATAACGGCAAGAATTGATTATAGACCCTCCATAATTTATGCTTATTAAAACCTTTTATGCCAATCAAAGCCACGCCTGCCTACCCCCCTGCACCCATTTTCGAATTACAGTTTTTAATTAAGTTTTCAATGAAATTTGATTTCTTGCTGCCAAACAATAGAGAGAGTCCAGAGATCGCCCAAGGCTGCAGAGTCGGGCTAGAGTCTGTGTTTACCCTTTTCCGGCTGGCTTTTACTGGCAACACGTCAGGGTTGTAATTAGGTTTGAGGTGGTGCAGCTGGCAACTGCAGAACACACCATAATCGAATGTGCCACATCGTTAACAGCTTATCAATAATTTATTAATTGAATCTTCGGTTTGTTTGCAAACGGAAACCATGTATTGGCAGCGATGCGAGTTCGGCCGGGTGAGGGATGGGGGTGGGCGGGAGTCTGTCTGTGGCAGGCAGATGCACAAATCCTTGGAAAATTGCAAATCGAAATGCAATTAAATGCACATTCGGAGTCGCTCATACGCACTGTTGCCCCGCCATCAAAGCCGATGTTACATCCAGATGTAACATCCGCCTGTAGTACAAGTATTACAGAACAGAACAGAGTGGAGCAGAGAAGAGTGGTGCAGAACAGAGTGAAGCAGATACAAACAGGCAAAGGCATAAAGTCAGTCGTGCATGGATTCATTCATTTATTTATTCAACCAGTCAAGCATCCATTTACACTCGGAGATTCGTATTGACATCTGTCCGAGTGTGGCTAAGTAAATGGCTTAGGGCAAATAGAGAGAGAGGGAAACAGCAACAGCAGCCTCGTACAGCAGAAACTAAATGTGTTTTTGGGGGCTTGGGAGGCTTGTGGAACGTGTCAATGAGTTTTTAAGCCTGTGTACCCGGACTCGGCTCTGTCTTAGCCTTTTGTTATTATTACTTGGCAACAACTCGACATGTTGCCGCAGTGGCTGGGCCTGATGTACACGGACAAAAAGCCAAAGCCACACGGCAGGCAGGCATTGCAGCCAGATAAGGGCCGAGCCGAGTCGACCCTCCAAAAAGGAAAAGACAAACAGCAAACAGAAGGCAGAAAGCAGAAAGCACAGTGTGAGATTATTTGTTTTCTGCAGCTTTTGTTTGCCTGCCACTGATGCTGCTTCTGTTGCTGTTGCTGTGGCAACTCTTTTCTGCTTTCATTACCCAGACACTCTCGTACCTACCTACCCACATACATACTCGTTTATTGGAATATACCTACCTACATACCTTTATTTTTGGCTTTATCTGCAGTCAGACCGAGGCACATTCTGCCAGTGTCTGACTACGTTTGAATACATTCAATGAATGAATGCACCACACTTTGTGCAGTGGCGTGTTCTGTGGGTGTCCAGGCAGCGAGAAGTCAGCCGATATGGGGTTGAATATTAACTCATTTCATACGCATATTCACATGCCCATAAATCTCCGTCGGCCCAGCTACAGCTGCTGCTGCTGGCCTATTTCATGGCAATAAATTCGCTTGGACTCCATGTAAATTACCCGCCATCAAAGCTTATGAAATGTGTAGCCAGGGACCCATCATCAGCCACAGCAGCAGCAGCATCCAGGCATCATCATCATCATTATCATCAGGCTGAAATTAGTTGCCCTCTGTGCTCCGTATCATCGAAAAAGGATGAACCATCGCAGAAGAAAGAGTGCGGTGCGCGTGCGAGTGCCACATTGCCAATATGAGCTTGTTGACCGGGCTAAAAGAGCAGCAACAGCAGGCGTTAGCCAAACAAGCCGGAAAAAAACACCCAAAACTAAACCAACAAAAAATCTGCCATGTGATGGTCAGCGATGGTGTCAGGGGGGGGCGCTATGGCAGGTCGAAAGGGTGGGCAGACCAAGTGATAATCACAGTCAGGGCTGGGTCGGTGGCTGTGCACATGTTGACGCCATTTCAGTGTCACCCTGACAATGTTATTAAAAATCCATTCAAACGTCCACACACACACACGTCGCTGTGTGGGAGGACCCATAGCTATGGGTATATGAGACCCATAGCTCCTATGCATAGGAGTCAGAGGCAGAGTGCACGGTGTGTAGGAGATAGAGACACGAAAAGTTCGTGCCTCCTTCGGGGATGCAGAGTTTTGCATCTGATTATATTGATTCCACAATTAACAGGCAAGACAGCAAAAAACAGCATCAAGTCGAAAGACGGTAAACCATTAGAACTTTGACGGAAATCGAAAAACAAAACGCGGTGAGGGTATATAAGGGGGATGAAAATGTAGTAGATGTTGTGGCTCTCCAAGACCTCTCCTTACTTTATCCAATTGCAAAACTCTTCAATCTACCATCACAGTATGAAATACAAAATTATCTCAAATGGAATAAGTCCTCCTCCTGTAGCTTCCCAATATTTATCTTCAAATTATAGTTTATTTGGGTAAGCCATGAAATTTGTACGCAGGCAGAAGGCGCTGATGGGTGATTGGGGGGGGACTGTTGGGGGAAATGTGTTGAGTTCATTTCGATAATGAGTTATAATTAGACGGGGCATTAGCATAGTATCGATTATGCGGCGGATGATGATGATGATGAAGTGATTGGCTCTGGCTCTAAAGGAAATGGAAACATTGCCAGATGGCTTTTAATTTCCTGTAGGCTGAATGTGTCCAATAAAACCAAAAACTAAAACCCAGCTTATTTTGTGTAAATGGGCAATGGGCTGAGCCATAGCCAAGCCAAGCCCCCCAGAGAAAAAACATCGACACACCCTTTCTCCCACCCCACCCCAAAAGAGTGTCAAAATAAACAGAAGGAACATGGGAAATAAAGGCAAAGAAATGGTAGTGCAGGGCAGGGAAGGGTAAGAAATCCTTTGGATTTTGCTGTGGCCAGGCGACGATGAACTGATTAAATTGTTGACGGGACCGTTCCGGGGGATTCCCCCAGCACAAATACACAAACACACACACACACAGACAGAGAAAACTAATTCCGGCAGTCAGTACCCGCTCTGCAGCAGCTTTCCGCTGCCATTGAACTTTATCGATAAGCATCGGGGCAAACGGAACAACGGGGAACAGTAACCAAAAAAGCAAAAAAGAAAGCAAAAAGAGAAAGTGGGTAGCGAAGCGAAGAGAATAAGAAATTGTGCTGGGGGGTGATCCCCCGGCTGGGCTAAAGGGAAATACATTTTTATGGACAATTTGCTTTTTATGTCAATTTACTGCTGTTTCCCCCCACTGAAAACACAAGAAAATTCATGAAGTTACCCAGAGACCCAATATCAATTCTCCTTCCTACCCCCTCCACCAACGCCTCCGCCTCCACCTTCCTTCAACGCCTTCGGTTAAGTCGTGCGCACATTAAAATGGGTGTTGTGGGGCGCATCGTTCTGTTGCGGGTTTGATTGGTTGTACTCGTATTTGCAGATTCACTTTCAGCGCGGGGAAGGGGCGGGTGTTGGTTATTATTGCTAGTGGGCGGACGAATGGGACTACTGCGACACGATGTGATAATTGCCACAGCAGCAGTGGCAACAGCAGCAGTGGCAGTGGCAGGCATCGCGAATGCGACGGGCAGTGGGTGTGCCCCAATGGGGGACTGACATCTGCTTTAAAGAGATTTTCAGGCGAGATTTAAGCTTAATGCTGCTGTCCGGGATTAGTCCTTGAGCCGCTCATAAACCAGCGACAAAGCTGAAAGATACCGCTCTACGGAGATATACCTTAGCTTTCTGTTGCTCGGATTTGCTCCTGCACAATTGCAACTATCTAAGTAGCTTGTGCTACTCGTAGACATGCTACTGGTTGTTGTGTAGTAAAAGAAGGGAGTGGAGTATAGGGAAACTTCTTAGCCTTAAACATTTTACTCTGCTCAATCTTCTATTTTCATCTCACTACGATTGGCAAAAACGAATACTATTCTCTCTTCTGTATATTCTCAGACAAATATACCTTTATTCAGCGTTCAAGTACAAGGTATTACCATCATATTTACAAAAAAAAACTTTTGCCATGATAAGGTTGGCATTCTATAGTACTGCTGCTGCTGTTCAGCATCTGTTTTGATATTGCACATTCCACACATTTTACTTTGTTAACATTCTTCGTTGCCTTCTACATCTTTGCCACCTTCTTCTTTGCTTCCTTCATCTTTGCCTATTACTTGCCTTTTTCTGCCCCCACTTTATACTTTGGTTTTGTGGGCTGATGCTGCTGCTGCTGCTGCTGCTGCTTTGTGCGTTAGCGTTTTTATTAGGGCCAACATTTATAATTCATTTTGCGCTAATTTCGACTATATTGTTGATGGTCGTGTGCTGTCTGACTCTGGGATGCTCTTCTACTTATCGCTCTTTCACTCTCTGTATCTCTCTCTATCACTCTCTCTCTCTCTTGCCTTCCTTCTGTGCGTGTCTGTGTGTTTGCCTTGGCAGCACAGCATGTGTGTCAGCCATTTCTCATTTTTATGTGTGGCCATGTTGTAAAACCAAATTAATGCGATGTAGTCGGCTCCACAGTGGCAGACCAAATGCTGACAACAGTGTTGCATGTTGCTCTATCACATGCTTCATCACCCCATACCCTCACCCCCCCACCATCACTATCTATATCTACATCTCTGCTTCCCCTCTCTCTATCATGGGTTCCCTGCATCTCTTCTCTAGTTTGTCTCTAAGCTGAAATATGACTTCCTGGCAACACGTTTTTACATTTCCGTTTCCGTTGATTTAATGCCACAAACTGAAATTATTACCATAAAAGTAAGCAATGCTGGCTGACAGGGCTCTTGAGCCCTACTCACACACACACACGCACACATAGCCAGGGGGAAAGCGAGACAGCTATTAGAGTATGAGAGAGACAGGTAGACCAGAGAGGCACTACACATACACGTGTTTAGGTATGTATGTATAATGTACATATGGACAATTACGCGCTGCGGTTTATGGTGGCCGCTGAAAATTTCTAAATAAATCTTTAACGATGCACTGGGAATGCTGCCACTGGCAGTGGCACTGGCACTGGCACTGGGGACTGGTTGTAGGATTCACGTGGCAGCCATGAGAAAGACTCTCTGGTTACCCAGTTTACAACCCAACCCCCTCCCTCTGGCTTCCACCATGCTCGTTGTCATGTCGGGCATCCCTGTGTTCTTTCTTTCTTCGTGTTTTTGTGTGTGGCATGTGCCCCATCTATTTGTCTGTCTGCTGTTTACTGAAGCGTTTTTGTCACATAATTCGCTGCGGCAAGAGCGACACCAACAGCAACACCAACAGCAACACCAACAACGCCGAGACAGTCATAAAATGTTGCCACAACACGTACCAGAATGCTGAGCACATTTTTCATAATTTGATACATCCATAATTACATAATGCGTTGACAGCATTTTGCACAAAGCAAAAAAGAAAAACACATCCACACCCACAAAAAAGGAAAGGACAAGAAAAACCTTCGGAATCTCTGGGAGAAAGAAAAACAATTTACGGCTGTTTTCCTTTAAAACGTTCCGTTTTTGCTGCGTTTTTTTGTAAACTTAAATTTACCATGGGAACATTCTAAAGAGAGAGCATTTGGTGTTCGTTTTGCGGCAAAATTGAGTCTATTTTTAATTGCTGTTCCCTGGCGTACGGATTTTTTGAATTAAAAATACTTTTTCCCTTTTTTGTACTATATTTCTCTTCGTTTTTGTTAGTTGCTGGTTTGTGCTGTTTTTGTTTATTGTTTTGAATAATTTATGCATTTGCAAGGGCAACATTGTCGCGTTGCAAAGTCATCAGAATGCAGGCGCACGACACCAATTGGAGCTGCAACATTCAACAACAACAAAGTTCTAATATCTAACACTACGAGTATCTGTATCTGTAAACAGAGCGTAGCTTGACTTTCACTCGAAATCTGTTTGCTAAAGCGATTTACATTGAAGTTCTATACTTTTAAGTAGAGTCCAACAAATATTTAGCTTAGCAGAAAATAGAAATGAAAAAATGGAGTGTACTATATAAAAATGTATATAAAAAACATTAAATGGGAACGCTGACCAGAAGATCGATTAAAATATCACTGACAACAGTTGGCTGCTGCTGCTCCATCCGTCCGACATAATTTTCCAGCAGAATTGCAAATGAGAGCTGTCGGAGGGCACTGATTGAAAAAGCAAGCAAGCCATGAAGCAAATATCGCAGAGACAGAGACACAAAAAACTACTTACATATAGTAGGGCAGTGTAAATGAGCACACTGTGTGCATAGTACATACATACATATATACATAGATAATGTATAAAATATTTAAAAATGTAATTGCATGTAATTCTGCTGCTTTTGCGGCCTCATATGAAACTAATTTGTTGGGATTTTGCATTAATTCAGGCCACTCGACGACAGCAATTAAGGCCACTATAAGGCCAGCTGTTAATTGTAAATAATTAATTTAACTGCAGTGGCAATGTAATTAATCCCAAACCCTACCCTAAACCCCCATTCCAATTACAATTATCAACAAACCAAAGTTGTTGCTGCGATGCCAAAAACTAAGCCAAAACTAAAATAAAACCCTGTAAGCGGATTGGGTTGTGGGAGGGCCATTAATATTCGAATCAGAAACAGCTGCTACCAATAACTTAACGGAATACCGGAATACCAGCATCCCAGCAGCAGCAGCAGATTGAGTTGCACTTAATTAACAAGCGCAAAAGTTTTCATCTGACCTAAGGTCACTCTGCTGCTGGTGGGGGGATGGAGGCGAAGTCAAGTCTGTCATGGAGACAATGATAGTCACAGGGGATGGGCAGGGGGTATACAACAGTTAGTTGGCTAATGAAGTTGACAATTAGAAGAAAACTTTTCACCGTTGAGAACTCAACTCTATGCAAAGCTATCTCTATCTCTATCTCCATCAACAGCAGCAGCCCCCCTGCACAGTGGAAACAAAAGTTGTTTCAATTTTCAAATTACTTTGAAATCTTTTTGAAGCACTCTTTTAACTCAAATTGTAACTTGTTTTTGGGACTATCTGGCCAACTGTGCCGCGGCCTGGGAAACCTTCAGCTGTGCTTCCTTCATTCTGGGCAGCCACGTACTACGAGTACGAGTATAGCTGGGTATTCATAAATCTGTTGCATAAACTTTGGGGCCCGAAGCAGGAGCCGAGAAAGCCAGGCACATTAACGCTGCCCCATGAAAGATGCATGAGAAGCACAACATCGGGGAGGAGGCAGCAGCACATCCTATCATCCTCTGCCTCCTGCTCCTGGCACACCCCCGGGAATAGGGAGGAGAAGGAGGCTCAAGCTCAGGCACTGACTCAGTCGGAGTCCCGACGCTCGTTTCGTTTGCCCCGGCACGTCAACTATTTTATGCGATTATAATAAACTGAACTCTATAAAGTTGTCATATTCAATTCCCGGTCCATGCAACGGCATAAATTAGGCTTACAGTCGGCGCAGGGGGAGGGGGAGCAGTCCTGTGGGTTTGGTGGGAGCTCTTTGGGTGTGAGGACTAGGTAGGTGCAGTTGCGTGCGACAGAACACACAGCCTTACACACATACACTTACACACTCGCTTTCACATCGATTGATCGATCGATGGATGCCACATAAAAATGTCAGCACAATTAAGCTCATTGAATCAATTTACGCCTCAGCTGTTTGCCGCTTCAAAATGGTTGTCCAACAGAGCCCCCTCCCTGAACGGGGGCTGTGGTGGGGTTATGTAGGGGCATGCCACACGCAAAAATTTCTAATGGCGTTGGGGGTTGTCTGGGCGGGTGTGGTAAGCCTTTAAGACCTGTTAATTGAGCGCTTATCGATTAACAAAGCCTCCGAGTTAATTACACTAAACAACAAAGAACTTAAAGAATATTTATACAAAGAAATAAATATGAAATTAAATAATCATATAGTTAACATATATATTTTCTAGTTAAAATAACAATTAAGCTAAAGATTTATCTTTTATTAGATGATCTCTGGCTCTCACTACCAACAACACTTTGTCATTCCCGTTTTATATAGTTTTTTATTTGCATACCAGCAAAAGCATTTTGTCTGTGCGAAAACTTGCTGTCTAGTGCAGAGAGAGAGAAAGAGAGGATCCCAGCAAGGACGAACCTAGCACGCAGAAAATATATACATATATATGCATGAAGGTATACTATATTAAAAAAAGAACGACGCTTATAAAAGCATAAAATATGAGCACGTCTGGGCCAGCGAGTCTGCCCCAGCAGGACCCCACTCCACCTTGGCGACCCTTTTTCCCAGTCCAGCATCTCGCTCGCTGCGGATCTGCATGATTAATGGCATTAATAAATTCTACACGGTAATTGTGTATTCCGAAAATGCCTCATAAAAGTCAACTTTCAACTGGGCAGCTGCACATTGCGCATACGCAGCGTGTGCAGAGGGGGGCACAGGTAAAAAAACATTCAATTAGTGCGACAGGCCGTGGCCAGGCAGCAGGCACAGGGAACCAGGCACACAGCAACCAGCAGCAGCATCATCAAAAACGCATCAAGCTCATTAGGAGGAGGTTACACAGTAGACAGTAGAAGGTAAAGAGACCAGGGGAGCATGACCAAGGAGGAGGCATTTGCTCTGTCATTTTATGGTTTGCTGCCACACGGAAGTAGCTGCCACTGTTGCCGGCTCTGACGCAGGCGTTGCTGTTGCCATTGCTGCTGCCGTTGCCGTCGCCTTTTGCCTCTGCCTTTTGTTTAAATTCCGTTTCGTTTTTCGCATGAAATGAGCTCTAAATGACAGAGAAAGGCAGCCAGCCAGCCTGGCCGTCACAAGGACAGGCAAATGCGACAAACTGTGCCAAGCAATTTTCAGCTCGAATCGTTTGTGCTTATAGTTTGTGTGTGTGTAGGCTCTCTATGGGTATGTGTGTGTGTGTGTGTGAGGCAATTTGTTGCAAGTGTCGCCCCAAAACGCATTTTGCATTTGTTGCATTAAGCCAGAAGGCAACGCCTAACGATTACGGGTATTATCATTGTCATAATCATAAAAACATATTGCAATGTGGCAAATTGAGGCAAAGAGAAATGAATATTAACCCAGATGCTCACTCACAGCTGCTAGTCGACCACTGAATACTCTCTATACACTATAGTCTATCGTATTTAAGTGCGTCTTCTGTGTGGCAGCTGAGGCAGCTCCTTCAACGTTCTGTTTGGAGCATTAACAACTGTCAACGGCAATGAAATTCTTTTGTTCTGCGTACCATGAGGTTGTCAGCAAAATGAGCGGGTGCCGGGCATGGGGTATGGTATGTACTATATGTAATAGCATAGTCCTAGAGCATAATCAACTTGTAAAAGTTTTAATTACAAAACGCTGAGGCAAGGCAGTGCCAAGCTTCGCGTTTTCCACTTCCACTTCTACTGCCTCTGCCACCACAAGCGATTCTCGAAGCTTCTGTTTAATTCATCTAGATTAACATTTCGCTTCTTTTTGGGGGCAGTTTTGTCTACTCCCAGGAAACTACTTGGCACGCGCATTTTAATCAAAGTCAAATTTTAAATAAATATTAGAGACGCGCAACGTAATGAATAATTTTTGGTGGTGGTGGTGGTGCTTCTGCTGTTGCCGCTGTGGATTGTCTGGTGGCAGCCGCCTCGCATGGGCAATTTCAATTTCAGACAGAACACCGGAGAACTCAGGGAGTCAGTTGACTGACTCTGGGAGCTGCCTCGGTGGATGCATCAGACTTGTCCTTGACACGCTTGCTGCATGCCAAATGAAGGTTGAGTTGGTTTTGCCTTCCTCCGCTGCTGCGGGAAACTCTTTTGAAGACAGGCAACAAAAAAAAGCAAAAACAGAAACCACAAATCGTTGCCAGAGACTGTTGCGCGTTTACTTTGCTCCACCTCAGCACTCACACACACACACATAAACATGTACAAAACTCACACAGGAACAGGAACATCCACAGAAGCAGTAGCAGCCACAAACAACAGTGGCATGTACGAGTGTGTGGCAGCATGCACATGCAAATTTAACGAGTGCCAATGGCACAAAATTTCGCCCCAAGCCACTTAGCGTTGTCTTTTGTGCTACATGCTACTTGCTACATGCTACACAAACGGGCACACACACACATACACCACACACACATGTAGAAGACAGCCTCGTTTATTGCTGTGCAATCTGTTGTTGCTTTTATATCCGGCAGCCAGATAGCAAAATCATAAAAAAAAGAGGATCCACCAGGAGCCCAACATCAACAAAATGGTAAACGACACTTGGTACGTGAAGTGTCGGAATGCCGCTGGCAGCAGCAAAACTCTCTCTCTCTCTCTCTCCCTCTCTGACTGACAAGTCGCCGGACAATTTGCTATATGAGTGCAAAAATCTTTGGATTAGAAAGCAAGAGTGGGAGTAGGAGGAGCAGGAGTAAGAGCAGGAGTAGGAGCTGGAGCAGGTGTAATAGTAGGAGCATGAGGAGCAGCAGCAGGGGCACTAGCTGGAGTAGGAGTAGGAGGAGCAGCAACAGCAAGAGCATGAGTAGGAGAAATAGCAGGAGCTGGAGCAAAAGTAGAGGCAACAGCAGCAGCTGGAACAGGAGGAGCAGCAGGAGCAACAGCAACAGCAGGGGCACCAGCAGGAGTAAGAGCAGGAGGAGCATCAGGAGTAGGAGCAGCAGCTAGAGCATGTGCATCTCCTCGTAGCTGATTGCTGTTGCTGATGCTGCTGTTGAGAGTGCAGTAAGCCTAGATGATTGTGCGTTTAGCTGATTTTAATGAAAGGCTTAACCAAAGTGGAACTCTCCACTTGACGAATCTTTTATTATAAGCACAGAGAAAGGGGTGGAGGAAAGTGGAACAGCATGATGATGTGGTTCCATTTTTACAATATATCCCAGAGAGATAAGAAACTCTCCCTAATTGACTTAATTGGATGCAAATTTCAAATGAATAAAAGCACTCACATATATGGTTAACTCAAATAATGGCGAATCATTCACAAATAAGAATAAATAAGCAAAAAGAAAAATATTCGTAAATTTTCTTAGCATTACACAATAAAATAGTGCAGAGTTTTTCCCTTCAAATAGATATTTAAAAGACAGGCTCAATGTTTTTTAATTAAAACTTACACAAGTTGATTATGAGGTATGTTTGTACCTAGCCCACCCATCCCCAGCTCTCTGTAGAGCCCTTTTCGTACATTAGATGGAATGCTGTCAAATTCATATTCTGCTGCCTGGGCCTTAACACAAAAGAATTCCATTGCCGTTGACAGCTTGTGACGCTGTAGAATGCCGGGAAAAATCAGACAAGCCAGCAGCATCCATCCTAGTACCAGGCTTATGTACCTTTGGCAAGAGGGAATGGGGATGATGCGGCATGTCTATCGGGGATTGTGGTTATGGCTGATGCTGGTGTTGGGTGTAGATTGTCTCTATGTGTGTGTGTGTGTGGGTGTGGGTGTGCGAGTCAAAGCTTTGGTGATGCGGATATTAGCGCATGATTGAAGACCGTCAACCGAACATTTCTGGGGCTCTGTGTGCCATGTGCCCTGTTCCATAGGGCAATTAACCGAGTACCCAGTATCGGATCAGCTTTTGGGCACCCTCATGCCGGAGAACAGAAATATGAACAAATATATATATAGTAGATGCTCGAATCACGAGTGCCAATCAAATTTGCATTTGGCCTGTGCAAAAGGAAAAGGACTGCCCCGTGCTGACTTTTCTATTATTTTTTCTGATGAATTTCGTAGCCCTTTTGTTGGCTTGATTAAATTACTTTTCATTATTTGTCAAATAAAAGCAGCGAAAGGTAAGGCACCTGAGAGGATACTCCAGCAGGAGGAGCAGTGAAGCAGGAGGACAGGAGCAGTAGCTGAAGGCAAGGACAACGGCTGGCTTCCACATTTAATAAGTTTATTAAAAGCACAAAAAAAAGCAACAATGGCAAAGGAAAAGCGGGTTATTATGGCAACAAGCGAAGGGAGAAAAATGAAAATCTTATCTACTTGAGTTGGGGGTGGGGGTGTGGTGGTGCGGAGAAAGACTCAAAATCACAATCCCTTTTTTATCTCTCTCTCTCTCTCTCTGTCTGTCTGAGGTCTCGCAGCTCCCCTAAGCACACCTGGCTATGAGCGACATAATTGCTGATTTAAGGCGCTACCTTGGTGGGGGTCTGCCCCCAAAATACCCACCCCCACTGTGTCCCACCCGCCACCCATTGAGGCAAACACATTGCTTACATATTTCACTTTCAGCGCGCACGCCAGGAATGCCGACAACTTTGAGGTAGCTCAAACAAAAACTGTGCTACGGCACAAAGTAAAACGGCACCCCTGCCACACTGCCACCTTCTGTGCTCTGTCTTCTGTCTTTCGTGTGGCAGTGTCGCTGTACTGTTTTAAGCCCAGGTCTGTCATCCGTTGCACAGATACACACACATATGGGTGGTTATGTTGGAGGCCAGAATGCAACAGAGGTCCCAGCCCAGCCCAGGCCACTCCTTCGACAGCTTAATGTTTCCACTGTGCAGATCAACGCCTTTATCTTCCTGCTGTACATCTCTCTGTCATCTCTGTGGAAGTTTCTGTGGAACTGGAAGTTGCAGGAACTCCCCCCTCCCAACACTCCCACTGGTGGTCAGCTAGACAAAGGCTTAAGGCCTTTAAGAGGGATTATTACTTCACAAGAATGTTGTTGCTGTGCGGTCCACAAACTGTCCCAGAAGTATGATTCCACCTGCTCTTACGAGGTTCTTATGCGACAGTTATGGCAAGGTGAGATGAAGCAGCTGTAAGACAGACAACTGGGCAATAATTTGAACACTTATTGAACAACATTCAATTATGTCTGAAGTTTCACAATCGAGTGCCAAACTTGACTTGTACAAAGGGCCAAAATTAAGTAGTTGTATAGGGTATAGTAAAGTTATGCATTACCTGGAAGGGTATAGCATGTGAATGAAACATGTACATACATAAATATATCTATCGTACCCTGCAATGATGTAATCAAACATCAATCTCTTGTACATATCTCTAATTGTATATAAATGAAAATCCAATTTAATGAGTAACCAACAAAACTTTTACTTAACCCAATCGAGCTATTCTTGAGGTGAGCCACAGCCAAAAATAAATCAAATCCATGTCTAAATATACCTTCCATCAGGGGCAAAAACCTCTGTTCAATTTAATCTCCCATCTACACCTATAGCTAACTCCCCCCACTCAGTTTGGGTCTTATTTGGAAGCCTTTTTGATGGCCTTTATGAGAATCAAACCCACTTCAATATTTTGGGCACTTTCTGGTGAGAATTTCACGCAATCAAAGCGCTTAACCCGCACACACACACCCAACCGGGGATAGCCCTCAATTAGCATAGAAATTGGGGGACTTGGTTTGATTTAGGGTTTTGGAAAAGGACATGGGATTGTTGCACGAAGAGCAGAGCAGCACAAAGCTTGACAGCTGTCAGCCAAGGATTGTCGCCATGTGTTGACGGATTAAGGAAGCAGCAAAAGGACAATAGAGTGCATCCATTTATACATCTATCCAACCATGCTATACTGTCTTTTAAGTGCCAGACGAGTGAAGGGAGGATAACTCAATGGCAATGTTTTGGGAATTAAATGAAAACAAATAGTCCCCTCCCAATTCAATTTCCACTCAATCAACGTGATTTAAGTCCTTCCTGAAGGCATGCAACACTTGCAACAACGAATAACTTGATTGTCTCTTGTGTAATTTCCCCTACAAAACACAGACAGAGAGAGACAGAACGAAGGATGTGGATGCTGCTTGTTTGTGTCAAAGTTTGTCCTCCTATCGATTTGTTTGAAAATTATATTTGAAAACTTGAAAACTCAATTTTGCACTGCACCTTGACTTGACTGGCCATGCGTTGCCTTGCCTTGCCCCAAAGTGCCCCTGTTTCCTTCCCTCTAACGTTGTTTGCAACAACAGCAACAACAACAAGAACACCAAAGAACTTGACTGAGTTCCTTGGGCCAAATGCAACAGTCAAGAAGTTGCAACGGACGGACACATTCCGGCCGTAGTGACCTCAGCGGAAGAAAGTTTTCGTTTCCTGTGAATATTTAGACTTGAATAAAAGACAGCGAAGGGAAAAGATTCCATTGGCAGTTTGATGCTGCAGATACCCTAACAGCAAAAACACTAAAGGGTGTTTTGGGCTGAGCGATTATGGTAATGTTTATATCTTAGGAACTTGTCTAATACTTCTTTGGTTCCATTTGTTTGCTTTAGCTGTCCAAAGCAATGTGTAATACCCACTATGAGAGTATCGAAAAAAGTGTATCAAGTGTAATCACAGAATGCATAGAAAGAGTCCAGAGAGCTCGGTGGCAAAAAACACAGAGGGTATGCAATGCGGAGGGGGTGCTTGGAAATCAAGTAGCTGGAGCATAAGCAAATCATTTCATAACATAATGAGGCCGGGGATGGGTGGCCAGGTAAGTGGCGGCCAGCCTTCGGGGCAGGCCACACAGGAAGCAACTACCACAAGCAAATTGAATTGGTTGCCAGCCGCCCGACTAACCGCCCGCCCCACCGACCGGTTGCCAGTTAACGGTTGCAAAATTAGTTTAAACTTAACGGAAGCAAAAATGGTAGCCGAGAGGGAGACCAAGACGAAGACCTGGACCAAGACCGAGACCGAGACTGAGACCCGCTTTTGTTGTCTCTTTATAGATGCTGCACCTGCTGCTGACTGGAGACAAGTTGTGGGAGTCCGAGGGGGGGCAATGTAAGCTTTCCAAGAGCCACTGACGACAGCACATTACGGAGGAATTACTTGACATTTTGCATCGAGAGCACAAAGGATCTTGGCCACAGGAGTGCGGAGTGCGGGACTGAAGAGTGGCGCGGGGAGAGGAGAGTGGAGAGCAGAGTGGACGGGGAACAGTCAAAATGCGCTCGATTAACAAGTCGACGGCCCTGCAGGGTGGAGAGGACGAGCTGGGCAATGCAACGGACTCCATATACACCATCAAATCCAAATGGATCACCGACTGGTAAGCATCGAGTACACCTTACATTATCCTCCCATTCTCCAATATCCCAATGAATTTCTTACCCGCAGGGGCCTGAACAAGGAACGCGAAAAGCTGTGCAGCATCCTGTTCAAGCGGGTCCTAGACCATGCCGAGTGCAAGCGCCTCCTGGAGGCCACCAAGATCTACGGCGAGAGCATCGACTTCAGTTCGTGGTCGGCCAACGAGCAGCTGCAATGGTATCGCAACTTTGATGTCAACGATACCAGCACTCTGGGCCTAAAGAACCAATCGGCTGGAAGTGGTACTGCCACGGCCACGGACCTGAGCTCGGACAATGTTCTGGTGCCGGTGCTGCCGCCATTCGCGCTCTGGCAAACGATCTTCATTGCCATCTGTCTGGCCATTTGCATCATTCTCACGGTGGGCGGCAACATTCTCGTCCTGCTGGCCTTCATCGTGGACAGGAATATCCGGCAGCCGAGCAACTACTTCATTGCCTCGCTAGCCGCCACGGATATGCTGATAGGTGAGTGGCCCCCACAAGACTCAAGGATCGTAGTTACTTGAATGATCATTCTTTCTTTCCTTTTATTCCGCAGGAACCGTTTCAATGCCCTTTTATACGATCTATGTGCTGAAGGGCTACTGGGATCTGGGGCCTGTGCTTTGCGATCTGTGGCTGTCGGTGGACTACACGGTATGTCTGGTCTCCCAGTACACGGTGCTGCTGATCACCATCGATCGGTACTGCTCGGTGAAGATAGCGGCCAAGTATCGCAGCTGGCGGACCAGGACTCGGGTGATCTATATGGTGACCATCACTTGGATTATACCCGCTCTGCTGTTCTTCATCTCGATCTTTGGCTGGGAGCACTTTACGGGCAAGCGCGACCTGCTGCCGGGCCAGTGCGCGGTGCAGTTCCTCAAGGATCCCATCTTCAACACGGCCCTGATCATTGGCTACTACTGGACCACGCTGATTGTGCTCTTCGTCCTGTACGCGGGCATCTACAAGACGGCATACGACATGCAGAAGCGAAGCGAGGCCAAGCAGCGCAAAATGCAGTCCATGGTGGCGCTCAGTGCCGGCGCCATGTCCGGCATGGCTGGACATGCGGCCGGCATTGGGGTCATCGAGGAGAAGATACTGAAGACAAAGGTGGAGCTGGCCGGCGGTCAGACGGATCTGGACAGCGCCAGTGCCGCCTGTACGACGGTCATTAAGCGTCTGAGTGGCTCGGGTCAGGCCAATCCGCTGGCCCAGGCCGCCGAGGAGGTGGAGAATATGACCCCAGAGCAGCGTCGCGCATCGGCGGCCAAGATCGAGGAGGCGCGCAAGCGCGATGCCGTCGAGGCGGAGAAGAGCGAACGCTCCAGCAGTCCGGCCTTCGACTCGGACGAGGAGTCGTCGGTGAACCAGGCCCAGCAGCTGATTACCCAACAGAAGCTGAGCAACATGCGCAAGCGTTCCTCCATCGGGCTGGTGTTCGGCGCCCAAGCCGCCCTGCTGGCCACCCGGGGCAAAGGTAACTTGCAAAAGAGCACCACCAACTCTAAGTCCATCGAGGCCATGCACTCCATGGGCGGGCGATCGCCATCGCACTACCACCATCACTACCAGAACCCGACACAACAAACGAGTCTGCAGCGGGCCCAGAGCAAGGAAGAGGTGGGCATTGCTCGCCTTCAGCAGCAGCAGCACCACCAGCAGCAGCAGCACAGCCAGAACCCGAACCAGAATCAGAACCAACACCACCAACTGGACCGACCCAAGCGCACCTCCTGCTCCACTCTCTCCCAGATAGCGGAGCATGATCGCCTCATTGACTTCCAGGCCCCCGCCCAGTTCACGAATGATCCCCTGTCGCCCGTCGACCTGGCCCCCATTGAGGTGCCCAGCGAGGAGGTGCATCAGGGCCTCGTGCAGGCCATCCTGCCGCCACCTGATGCCTTCCAGTGTCCCACTCCATTGTCTGATGACTACTCAGATCGTCCGTTTGGCAATAGCTCGGGGAACAGCGAGCTGGCCATGACCTATGACCTCATGACCAACAACTCCGAGCTGCGATATATGGACGAGAGCTCTGCCATGCTGGCCAGCATCACCAACAACACCTCCCCCAATGACACCACAATCAGCTGCTCCGTCAGACCAACGCATCCCGCCCTCCCACCACCGCCACCCGCACGCAAGAATCCCCCAAAGGCTGACACCTCAAGCCACAACCAGAACCAGAACCAGAACAAAAACCAGAGTCCCAGCCAAAGCCAAAGCCAAAGCCTCAGCCTAAGCCTGAATCCGAATCAGAGTGAAAGTGAAAGTCAGGAGGCAGTTGCCATTGAAAAACGTCTTCTCGTCTCGTACACAGGCATCGAAGACTTTGCGAAAGTGCGGCGGGAGAGCTGCATCGAGGCCATCTGCCTGCTGGACGTGCCCAGCGGAAAGCTACTGGCGGATTGTCCGCACCGGAGGGCCTCCAGTCCCATGGAGACGAGCAGCAAGGATGCCATACTGTACTCGCCCATGCCACCGCCGCTCTCACCCAGGGTGAAGGCGCAGCAGCAGCAGCAGCAGGCGCTGGCGACACCAACTCAGACGGCGGCACCGCCCCCTGCCTTGGAGCGCATCGAGGAGCGGGAGACATCCGATAGTAATACCAACAAGATGCCCTCCACCTCGGGCACCACCAGCAGCTCTGGAGGCGGGGGTGGATTGGCGGGCGGCAGCAGGCGAGACCGGAAGGAGGAGACGACACAACAGAAGAGCGGCGACGGCATATCGAATCGGGGGTCTAGCAAGCGGGCCTTCATCCACTCGATTGGGAAGCACTTCAAGAGCAAGAAGGCCCTGCCCCTGGCGCTGGGTGGAGGCGGCAGACAGAAGTCCAAGTCCGAGAATCGTGCCCGCAAAGCGTTCCGCACGATCTCGTTCATTTTGGGCTGCTTCGTGGCCTGCTGGACGCCCTACCATGTGCTGGCACTGGTCGAGGGATTCTGCCGGAATCCGCCGTGCACCAACGAGCATCTGTACATGTTCTCGTACTTCCTGTGCTATGCCAACAGTCCGATGAACCCCTTCTGCTACGCCCTGGCCAACCAGCAGTTCAAGAAGACATTTACACGCATCCTCAAGGGGGATCTGCACATGACCTAAGATGGGGATTAGTTCCACATTCAATAAAATGGTGAATCCACAGTATATAGTATTCCCAAGGATCGGTTTAGCATTGCACTTCCTGTAAAGAAAAAGACGGCCCAAAGCTCTCGTGAGCCCCGAGAGTTTTGAGTCCTAATCCTTAAACTGAAACCCCCAACCCGAAATCCCCTTCTAGGCCTTTAAGTTTTCTGTATTGTGTATGGGAAGTGCTCCGCTAAACCGCTAAATTCCATGGATCCAATCAGACTGTGAACAGCCGAAAATGAGTAGAGAAGAAAATATTAGTAAATGGAAAACACTAATTGAATTATAAATTTAAACGGTGTTTTAGAAATGTGGCAGGCAGGAGAGATAGCAAAGTTATTTGTAAGTAGCCAAAGGTGTATGCTAGTTAGAATTGGGGGGGAGTGGCAGATATTTTTGGTGGTAAGGGGGGAAAGGAGATAGGATGTAGGTGTAGTAGAGTGGCACTAAGCTCGGGGCGAAATGTTTTAGACAATAAATATTTTAATGCTAAACTATACTATATAGAAAACTACAATATATACATATATATATATATACATACATAATAATAATAATAATAATAAATATAGTAATAATATGATATAGAACTCACGAGACTAGAACCCACAAAACACACACAATTACAGACACATATCCCTCTTGTCTCTTTTTTTTGTGATTCCCCAGACATAAATCCACACAAAATATCAATGATAATCAGACATACATACATATGAAAGATGTAATCAAGAAACCAAATAACAAATAGAGAAAGTTAAAGAATTTAACCTTAAAAGGATTCTGTAACTTTGAATCCCCCAAATGGCAATGCTTCGTAAAAAAATAACTTGGAATAACTATAGATCTTTATTTAATATACATACAGTATGTGTTTTTTTCTTTATTTTATTTTACTGACAA
This sequence comes from Drosophila bifasciata, assembly GCA_009664405.1. NCBI lineage: Eukaryota > Metazoa > Arthropoda > Insecta > Diptera > Drosophilidae > Drosophila > Drosophila bifasciata. The sequence continues at coordinate 11,993,189 of CM019044.1, forward strand.
TTTTCGATATCAGAGTTTTTATTAAAAGATTACCGAAGCATTGCCCTTGGTTGGGGATTAAATATACGAGTATCAGTGTCATATTCAATGTTCTATGAAGAAAGATATACGATTTTAAAGATACATACATACAATACAAACAATTCATATGTACAAGCAAACATACCCACGTAATTGTCTATTGAAATATGCTAAGCAAGTTTCCCAGATTGGCCGAATATATCAAATACATTACAAACAAACATACATATATATAGCTGCAAACATATACATAAGCATACATAGATGTCAATTTGTGCGCTATACATACATATTCATATACGTATAGACGTGTCTCTTTTGCGCCTTTACCAAGTTGCCTAAACTGAGTTAACTCTCATCCTACGAATCATTTTACGAATCATTCGAACGCTGTCCTATCCTGTATCCCCTTTTCCCCTTGTTATATATTTTGTTATGATCGGGTTTATAACCGTTTCAATTTCCGTTTCGTTTGTGTTTTCGAAAGAGTTGTAGTAGTTAATGTGCTAACTGTTTTTTGCATTTGTTGAAACTTTCCTTTAGCACGTAAGTGATAAGTGTAACAATAACTAAATGATTACTAATAAAACATACCGAAATAAATGCATCATCTTTCATGACAAATGCATCTCTGAATTATTCATTCGAGTTATGTGATTCATTCACGGCACAATCCCATGCCCTCCCTCCTTTTTGCGACTGCCAGCCCTGTTTCTGAATAAGTGCTGGAAAATGCCAGCTGAAGCTTACTCTGGAACTAAAATCAAATTCGAATTCAAACAATGAATTTCGTTTGAGTTTTGAATCGTCACGCGTAGTCCGCGATCCGTAGTCAATGCAATCGGTGGTGTTCCAGAGAACCCTCCAACATTCATCGTCACCAGCACCAGCCGTCGCAGCTAGTCGTGGCACTTCCGTCAGACCGTTCAAAGTTCTTTCGATTTGAATTCAGGCCACCATCGTTGACCCCAGACCACCTCCCTCCCTACCTACCTATACTCATACGGAATAATCGCTAGACATGGAGATCCTCCTGCGGCTGCTCGCCTTCGTGCTGAATGCCTTCGGCATGCTGGTGAACAAGATACTGGATCTGGTGATGGTCCGCCGGCAGCCCAAGTGTCCGGCCATCAGAGATCCCCTGCTGACCAGGCCCGTCATTGAGCTGGCCACCCAATTACGTCGCGGCGAGGTTAGTCTTTGGCTCCCAAAACTTCGTGCCCAGCAATTGTCACATTTACATGACATTTGCATGTCATTGTCATCCCCAGATTAGTGCGGTTCAGTTGGTCGGGGCGTATATAGCACGTGTCCGCGAGGTGAATCCCGCTCTGAATGCCGTGGTCGAGGAGCGCTACAAGGCGGCCCTGACGGACGCCCAGCTGGCCGATGACTTCATAGCCCGTGCTAGCACAGAATTTGATCGGGTGGCCCTGTTCACGCGCTATCCGATCCTGGGCATCCCCTTTACCGTCAAGGAATCGTGCGGCGTTAAGGGTAATACTCATTATGGTAGGTCTGAAACTACTTCTAGCTGATTTCCCCCTCTACTTTTAGGCCTCTCCTATGCCGTGGGCAGCATTATCCGCAAGGACATGAAGGCCGTCAAGAATGGGGACGTTGTCGAACGGCTGCGCGCTGCCGGCGGCATACCGCTGCTTGTCTCCGCCACTCCGGAGTTCTGCATGAGCTTCGAGACGAGCACCGTGATCAATGGCCGCTGTCTGAATCCCTACGATATGCGTCGCTCCTCGGCGGGCTCCTCCGGCGGCGAGGGCACACTCAATGGCTGCGGCGCCACCACCTTTGGTGTGGGCTCCGACATTAGTGGCTCCATCCGCTTGCCCGCCATGTTTTGCGGGGTATTCGGGCACAAGCCGACGGGGGGTCTGACTTCGGTCAAGGGTCACTTCCCCTACTCGCTGACGGACGAGACTTTCCCGAATATGCTGCAGATTGGACCCATCACTCGCTTTGCCCGCGACTTGCCGCTGCTCCTCGAGATCATGGCGGGCGACAACAAGGCCAAACTGAAGATGGAAGAACCGGTGGCACTCAAGGACATTAAGGTCAGATCTCGCCACCTATCAATTAAAGACACGCTCTCTGATGGTCTGTCTGCTACTCCTTAGATCTTCTACACGTATGGCTACTCCGGCCTGAACAGTTTCACCCATCCCGTGGTGGACTTTGAGATCAAGCTGGCCGTCACGAAGGCAGTGAAATGCTTTGAGAAAGCGGGCATCAAACCCAAAAAGGTAACCAAATTTGACAACAAAAACAAGAGGAACTCTATCAATTTCTCCTTACAGTTGGATATGGGTTTCCTGAGCAACTCCTTGGAGATTGCTTTGGTGTCCCTGGTAGATCTGAAGGGTATTCCCAGCATTGTGACACAGCGACCGGATCGTCCGCCCTCCATTCGCCTGCTGATCATTGAGTTTGTAAACAGCCTCCTGGGGCACTCGCTGTTCACCAAGGAGGCCCTGTTCCTGGAGCTGATGCAGAGTTTCAACGGTCTGATGGCCTCTGGGAACATGCAACAGTACCGCGATGAGATGGAAAAGATCAAAGAACACATGGTTGTAAGTTGAGGTGCATCGAAACCAACAAACTTTTCTCTATAGAAAATCTTTGACAGGAACTTTTGGGCAACCGCGGCGTCCTCATCCTGCCCACCTTCCACACGAGCGCCCTCAGCTTCCACACCTCCGTGCTGAACGTGACGGGCATCGACAACATGTTGCTCTTCAATATCCTCGGCCTGCCGGCCACCCATGTGCCAATGGGCCTCAACGAGCGCGGCATGCCGATTGGCATCCAGGTGGTAGCCGCTCCCTTCCAGGACAAGCTCTGCCTAAAGATTGCTGCCGAACTGGAGGCCGTCTTCAAGGGCTGGGTGCCCCCAGTGCCGCACGCAATTCGTTCCAAGTGAAATTTCCAATTAAGTTAAGGTTTGTGGTTTAGTTGATTTTTTCTCTTAAAGTTCATTGTCGGATTGTTTAAACATTATTAAACATCGTTGTCGTACATCGGCTCGTACTCCGATACTTAAAGTCGAAACGGTAATTACCATCATTATGAGTGTGTTTCATTCTACAAATTATTGTAACATTACAATAATTATTATAACCGAATAAAAGATACAAAAGATGACTGGTTTTTACTTTATTGCAATTTAAACGATATCTTTACTCCCCTTTAATTTAGGAATTCTTCTTACATTTCTTCCACGTTTTGATATTATATGATATTAGAGAAAAACAATCTGTTTTGTTAAATATTTAATTGTAAATGCTTGTAATTTTAAAGATAAAAGGTACATGAAATTTGGGAATATTTTTAAACCTGAATGCTAGAAATTAAAAAGAACTTCTTCGTATGCTTTGTCACATTTACAAAGGTGTAAAAGACGAAAACAAACTGTTTATGCACAACAAAAACCCTCTTTAACAAGCCTTTCCGGCTGCATAAAATGCAATCAAGAATACATACATATGTATGTATGTACGTATTTACATAAAAGTCTATTTTAGGAGCAGACTCTTTTACAGCAAATGTTATACACTGCTTGGACTACATGGACTAAAAATGCATGTCGGTAACTCAGTTGCGTGAGAGCGGTAGTGAGAGTGTGAGATGGAAACCGTGAGAGGTGTTTTTATAAACACAAGCTCCCTCACTCGCTCCTCGCTTGCTTTCATTTACCGCTTGCTTGTGATCGCTCTCTCACGCCCTCTCTGCTTGCCTGCCGGTCTGTTTCTACCTTTGTTATTTTACTCTCCCACCTGTCACTCTCTTCTGTTTCTGCTTCGCCCTCTGCCTGTACTGACTACTGCAAACGTATATGTAGCATAAGTATATTTGTACACTTTTTGCACCGCAAACTATTGTGTATTCTCTTCTCCATTTAATACGTCTCCATTTCTCATCGCGTGCGGTGCTGCAATGGAACTATTTCTGCGTTTAATTGTGATTGCCGTCAAGGCAATCGCCCTGATAGTCGGACCGCTGCTGGACAGATTCTGGTATCCGCCGAAAGCACAAAAAACCCTCTTGCCGCCCATTAGGAATCGCCTACTTACGCTGAGCGTCCAGGAGCTGCGCAATCGTCTGCGTACGCGACAGGTAAGAATCGAAAACGGGAATGAAAAATAAAAATCAATATTTTTATTCGGCTGCTAAAATGTAGTATCGTACAAACTATTGCTCCCTCGATTTTCGAATAACTCTTAATTTCATCGTCGATTATTTAACTCGAATGAACATTTTAGTTGACTTCCGTGGAACTCGTTAAGGCCTATATCGAACGCATCGAGGCGGTGAATCCCCATTTAAATGCTTTGGTTGAGTCTCGTTTTCCTGCTGCTCTGCAGGAGGCAGCCGCAGCTGATGACCTCATAGCCCACACGACCGATGTGGAGAAGCTGTTTAAAGATCGCCCCCTGCTAGGGTTACCCCTAACAGTGAAAGAGTCGTGCGCCCTGGGCGGCATGACCTTCGCTGTGGGCAGTTTGGCCAGAAAGAATGTAAAAGCGCAGGACGATGGCGTGGCCGTGAAGCGGATCCGGTCTGCGGGGGCCATTCCACTTCTGGTGTCTGCCACGCCCGAGTACTGCTTCAGCATTGAAACGGACACCATGCTGAATGGGCGAAGCATAAATCCGTACGACTTTGAGCGCACACCCGGTGGCAGTTCAGGAGGTGAGGTGAGTGGTAGCATTCCCATCAACCCTGGAACGATGAATGAAAATGTTCCATTCCAGGGCTCTCTAAATGGCGCTGGCGCTTCGCTCTTTGGTATCGGCTCTGACATTGGCGGCTCCATTCGCATCCCCAGTCTGTACTGTGGCATCTTTGGCCACAAGTCGTCCGGCGGAGTGGTATCCGTGGGCGGCCATTTCCCCAACTCGAGCGCCGAGGATTTTGATCAATATCTGGTGGAGGGACCCATCTCTCGCTTCGCCGTGGATCTACCCGAGCTCCTCGAGGTGATGGCTGGCAGCGAAAAGGCTGCTACACTGCGCCTAAGAGAACCCTTCCCGTTGAGCCAACTGAAGATCCACTATGCCCTGGGATTTGAGGGCATCAACGGATGGACGCATCAGTCGGTGGACGGGGAGATCCAAGACTCAATACGCAATGCTGTGGTGCACCTGAAAAGCCTCGGCCTGGACGTGCAGCGCGCCAAGCTGCCACAGCTTCGCAACTCCATGGAGATGTCGCTGGCTGGGATTGCAGCCATGCACCAGATGGACTACCTGCTGGAGGCCGAGCCAACGGAGGGGTCGGGCAAAGTTCGCGAGACTCTGGGCGAACTGCTGCGGAGCATCCGCGGTCAGTCGAGTTACACAATCAACGCCCTGATCTTTGAGCTGATGCGGCGTTGCCAGGCCTTAATGGGGCGACCTCAGATGGAGCAATACCTAGCAGAGTCGAAGTCACTCATTGGAGAGTTCAGCGTAAGTGGCCAATTAGCGTGCATGCAAACTCCGATGATGTCTAATACCAGTTTTAATCCAACATTCAGACGTTTCTTGGGGAGAACGGGGTATTACTATTTCCCACCATGAGCTCGCCGGCAGCCAGGCACAAGTGGACCGTGTTGCCGCTGTGGGGCATCGATTACACCCTGATCTTCAACGTCCTCGGACTTCCGGTCACGCATGTGCCAATCGGACTCAATAAAAAAGGCCTGCCTATAGGATTCTCCGTGATTGCGGCGCCCCATCAGGATCGTTTGTGTCTGCACCTGGCCGTCGAATTGGAGAGGGCATTTGGCGGTTGGAAGCCGCCCACTCCACACGAGTTTGATGATTAAATGAACGTTGAGCAGAATAACTCTTTGAATATCCACCGAAACAATGGCTATTGGCGGATGCGAGGGTACCCATGAGACTGTGCATGATCAGGGTATTTAGAGAGCCACAGGGCTCTAATATCAAATATGCAGTTTAAATAAACGTTAAACTTAAATATATACAATTTCTTCATAGCACATCCAATTTGCAACATTGATACCAACCTCATACAATACATGATTTGGTACAATTATTATATTACATTTCAACAGAATTGTATTAACTATAAGTAGAATTATATGTTGATCTATCTTATCTAAAGTCTCTGTTAGATTTGAATTGAACACCACCTCTAATTGGAATATCTTAGTAGTATTTCCACTTAAAGTGTGTTCTAGATAAAGTTAGCGTTGCCAATCTGAACCGGTTCAATCGGTTAGAAGATTTCAGCTTCCATTTATTGCCGCTTTCTGGTGGCGCCATTAGATACTGACACTGGCGCCCCCAGCCTTAGTTCACAAAAAAAGCAATTCGCGCCACTGTGCCGTATGTAAGGCCCGTGTAACATTCATGTCGAATATTTTGAGAGAGCAGTGCTGCCAACTTCTTAGAAGTTTTAACTGTTCGCGGGAAAACATAAAAATATTTATTTGAATAAAACCACTTAAAAATTATCCAACAAGCTTCAATGTCGTTTGGCCTGCGTAGAGTTGGAAAGAACCATTTTCAGAAGCAGATTCAAGCCGCAGACCAATGGTAACTCATCCTCAACATTAATCCCATCCTTAGCTACCGCATTTGACGCCCACTGCGTACACAGCTTTCTGCCACATTACAAGCCATCAAGACGGTTAACACTGGGGGACCTTTCCATTATCTGGTGGTCAATACTTTTCCTTCCCTTATATTGTCTTATTTAGATCCTTATCCGGAATTGATCCCTGCTGGCATTTTTGGACGGACTTACTTGAACTGCATCTTGAGCTAAAGAGAGCAAAATACATCTGATGTCTCATCAAAAACTAAATTCTTAAGCAAGATCTTATCTGTATTTTCATTAAAAATTGTATCTTTAAAATATGAAGAATCTAAAGTAAACTTATTTATCCATTAAAATATGATAATTGGATTGTGTTGCAAGCTTCTAGACAAATAAATTATACCGTTGCTAAGGGTATCAACACCCTCTGATGCACTTTGAGGATCGACACGCGAAGACAAATCAATTACTAAAAAGAATGCCACTTATTCACTTCCGAACTATTGGCAAAATATTTATAGACCCGCGACGTATAAATAGAAGCCAGCAAAGCAATCAAAAAATCCCAAATAGAAAAGGAAAGAAAAGAGAATGAAATCTACTTAAAAGGATAAATACTCGTACACTCTGATTGTTGCAAAGCAGACAAAAATAATGAGAGAAAATGCATCGCTGTCGACACACAGACTATACCAGACTATGGTTAATTGCACTGATAAATGGACGGCACGGTAATTTCGCAACTTCGGGACTGCGGCAGCGACATGGATGCCATGCCGCTTCCTCGAGCACCGCTCTCGGAGATCTCGATCAACCTTGATGTTGATTAATAGGTGCCGCTCTGCTTGGCGCATCTATTTCGGTGCCGTCTCGCTGCCTGCCATTCCCGTCGTCCCTGTGGCATCTCTATCGGTGTGCTCAGGGTCCACGTACCATGGCATGGCATGCCAATTGTCTTGCGCCGGTCCTTCTAGGGTTCGTTTCTATTTTCTGAACTCTCTTCGATGCGATGCGAGTGAGTCGTCGGCCAATGCAGTGGACGCAGGAGGTGGTGCCAGGGGGGCGAAGGGGGCGCCTAATGTCCCACTACTAGAGCAAATTGATTGGCGATGTGGTGGCCAATTCTTGTCACGCACATTTGTTTATCACTCATGTCCGTGTGTCTGTTTCTTTCTCTTATCTAACTCTGGCTCTCTTTCTCTCTATATAGTATGTATCTCCCCTACAATGGGCATGGAGGGTTGAAGAAACGGTTAATCTTACAGATAGTTAAACCTCATTCAACATCCCCGAGACATTGCTTTATGGAATATCAGCGTATGAAAAGATCCTTCGTACATAATCGAAGGGGCTTCATGTGTCGCATATGTACCCTCAAGATCTCGAACTTCTCTCATGCTGTGATCAGAACAAAGAAAACGGCTTATATGGATCGATTCGAGTTGATTGCCTCGCTGTAGTTTCGCGCATCTCTTTCTCAGAGTACTGCCAGCCAAAAACTCTTCGTGCGAGAGCCCCCAATATAAAGGCACGACAGACCGCACGGCGTGCCATTTGTTGTTGAGTCTAGCCGTCAACGAGAATCGTCAACGTGCGAATTTATTTTAATTACATCCTTTGCTTCGCCTTAAAGGTGTGTGAGTGATCTGGGAGAAAGTCAGACAGAATCAAGGATACTAAATCATACAGAACAGCATATGCATTAGAGGATTATTTTCTAATATTCAAGTGGATCTCAAAGAATTCTTCAACAGAGGATCCATCATCCATGCGCCTTCTAAAGGGCATTCATCTATTTTTAAAGTGACGATTAATCGGTTTGAGAAACAAATTGGAACGAGACGAAAAAAGATCAACATTCGCTTGAATTCCAATTAGTTTGATCATTTCAATTTAGGTTCTATGAACTTTTCTATGAACAAAAAGGACAGAGGCAGATCGGCAGATCGAGCAGCAAAGTACGGATACAAATTGACAGTGGAATTTGTGTGTTTTTTTTTCCAGATAATCAACTGCCAAGATGTGTGACGATGATGCGGGTGCATTAGTTATCGACAACGGATCGGGCATGTGCAAAGCCGGCTTTGCTGGTGATGACGCCCCACGTGCTGTCTTCCCATCGATTGTGGGTCGCCCACGCCACCAGGGTGTGATGGTGGGTATGGGTCAAAAGGACTCGTACGTCGGTGATGAGGCTCAGAGCAAGCGTGGTATCCTCACGCTGAAATATCCCATTGAGCACGGCATCATCACCAACTGGGATGACATGGAGAAGATCTGGCATCACACCTTCTACAACGAGTTGCGTGTGGCCCCCGAGGAGCATCCAGTATTATTGACAGAGGCCCCACTGAATCCCAAGGCCAATCGCGAGAAGATGACTCAGATCATGTTCGAGACCTTCAACTCCCCGGCCATGTATGTTGCCATCCAGGCCGTGCTCTCTCTGTACGCCTCCGGTCGTACCACTGGTATTGTGCTGGACTCTGGTGACGGTGTCTCCCACACTGTGCCCATCTATGAGGGTTTCGCCCTGCCCCATGCCATCCTGCGTCTGGACTTGGCTGGTCGCGACTTGACCGACTACCTGATGAAGATTCTCACCGAGCGCGGCTACTCGTTCACCACCACTGCCGAGCGTGAGATTGTGCGCGACATCAAGGAGAAGCTGTGCTACGTTGCCCTGGACTTCGAGCAGGAGATGGCCACTGCTGCCGCCTCCACCTCCTTGGAGAAGTCGTACGAGCTGCCCGACGGCCAGGTCATCACCATTGGCAACGAGCGTTTCCGCTGCCCCGAGGCCCTGTTCCAGCCTTCCTTCCTGGGCATGGAGTCGTGCGGCATTCACGAGACCGTCTACAACTCGATCATGAAGTGCGATGTGGACATCCGTAAGGATCTGTATGCCAACTCTGTGCTGTCCGGCGGTACCACCATGTATCCAGGTAAGACCTGCTCATCCCTTACCTTAAATTGATACTAATTTGTGCCCTTTTGCTACCAGGTATTGCTGATCGTATGCAAAAGGAAATCACTGCCCTGGCCCCATCGACCATTAAGATCAAGATCATTGCGCCACCTGAGAGAAAGTACTCCGTATGGATCGGTGGCTCCATTCTGGCCTCTCTCTCCACCTTCCAGCAGATGTGGATCTCGAAACAGGAGTACGATGAGTCCGGCCCCGGCATTGTGCACCGCAAATGCTTTTAAATCTTTCCCGCGTCGCGAAAGATATCCAAAGGCAACAACCAACAGCAATACCGTCGGCCCTCACAGTGATACACAAGAGCAGCGATACCATCGCATAATTATCATCCATTTCATCATTGAAATTGTACTCTGCAAACAGCACCGAGGATTTTTATTGTGAAGAAATTTTTGGTAGAAATCGTCGTTGTGTGTAGCGTCTACTATGAACATCCAGTGTATATCAATGGGCTTTCAGCCCCTAATCAGTGTAATGAAAGCCAATTGTATAACTTCCATTAAAAATATGAAATACATAATTTAAATAAATAAACTTTTCTATTACCATCTCCGTGTACTTCCCCACAAAACACACAACACACTTTGGTTGGTGAACAGCTTTTGAAATTCGTTTAATTCACATTAAATAATTTGTTAAAAGAGTTTTGTATTTTGTATCGACTATCAACCTAGAATGTTAGACGAAAGTATTAAAACATAAAGCGAGGATACCTAGTACCAGGACTAAGGCGATAGGGATATGATGAATTCAACATTAACAATTAAGAATGATTAATGGTCGAGTTGATCCGACTATGCGATACCCGTTACTCAGATTTGTTGACACAATGTGGAATAAATATCAATTTCAAATTGAACGAGAGGGAACGTTGAGTGGCAGTTTCCGCGACACTACTTCTATACCCGTACTCAGTCAGTCTATACTATATGTGAACTTATGGTTAATGTGGAATTTTAAAATATTTTATCAGTTTTTACATTTTACATTTGTTTGCTACATCTGTCATCTACCTCGCCTACCTCGTTCTACCTCGTTTCCCGCCAGAGGTCGTAGTACACTGGACAAGAAAAGCAGACTGTGTGAGCGAGAAAGAGCATGAGTAGCGGCTGCAGAGATAAAGGGGAGTGGGCTGGCTACTGAAAATAAATTTCATCATTCTGCCTATAATGATGATTCGATCTAAAGCAGATAATACTGCATTTTCCGTTTTTTTCTATCTTCAAAATTTTGGACTTTCGTCTTTTGTAATGGTGGAAGGGGGCGGGGCGAAATTTCGTTAGACACTCGTGTTGAAGTAATATCACAGAAGTTTGGATAGAAAGTTTTGGTTGATCTAGCTTTTATAGTCTCCGAGTACTAGGCGCTCAACGGACAGACGGACGGACAGACTGGCATGGCTATGGGGTCAAAAACGTTGGAAACGAAATACAATATACACCTCAACTCTTTGAGTACGGGTATAAAAATATGAAGCACAAACGCAATAAAGAGATGAAAAGAGAATCAGTATCAAATGGCTAATGAATACTTGATCTTTGGATGGGATATCTCAGACGGACTGACAAATAATTATGGCTAAGTGATCCTAGATCGAAATGCCTGTTATTATTATCTATTCCCTTGCACTCTACGAGTACCGGGTAGAAAGTAGTATAAGTGTTGGCAGTGACTGTTATTTATTGAAACTGTTCTTTCAGCAGTGTTTTAGTAGTAGCAGTAGTTTTGGCTTGTGTTGGATTGTGTTTGGGTTGGGTTGTGTTGGGTTTGGGTGTATTTGTTCCTATATAATATGAGTATTTTGTTTTAGTTACCACTCGTAAGCACCTAGCACATGAATATCTCTATATATATATGTATGTATATACTATATGTATATTTATGGTTCTTAATTAATTAATTGCTTAGCTTAACAAATACAATACAATTATTGTACAGACCAGCATATGCAAGATTTGTAATCATAAATAAGCGTTATATATATATGTATATGTATATTGTATACTATCTATTGGTTAATGTTCAACTTATGGATTGCATTTTGGTCAACTCAATCTTATCGAATAAATTAGACATACCCTCATATCATATCATATCCCCAGGTATGTATTGATGTATGTATATACAATTCTTATTGCTTTAAATGGCCATTATGTGTATAAACTAATTTCGAGCAAAGTAAATCTAATATTACTATATACTATATACACGTATATTGCAGTTTTTTTGCTTTGTTCGTCGGTCTCCACTGAAACGTTTCCTTATCATTGATTGATTGTACATCCTAACTAATATTCGAGAATACTTTTAGCGATTGCCCGTGGGTGGTGGGTGCTGGGTGGTTAGTGGTACCGTCGCTATATCCGTTTGAAACGGGAGGTCTATCCATATATCATTGCAGGTGGCTGGGTAATGCTTGGCTAGGGTTAACCCACGGAACGGCATGCTTTGCTCTGCAGGTTAGCCTTCGTGGTCCTTCCCGGGACGAAGACCCGATTACCGTCGGGAAGGGGAAACAAATTGCCACACGCTCTTTGAACTTGCCCAGTTCAGGTGTTGGACCTTTTTAATACTTTCAGTGGCTGGACTACTAGGACTACTATCTAAATACGCTGTTGTGATCGGATCGCAACACATCTAGGTAAAGTCCCGCCGTGGGCGAAATGAAGCATCCGCCGCAATAGCCCCCACAGGATGCTCTTCGCGTCAGCTTTGAGGTGTCAAACTGCAAAAAGGACAGAGATGGGAGAAGAGTTCGTTGGAGCTCGCTACGACATCATTTCAGAATAGTGATTACTTACCCCATTGCCGCGCTTCATGACCACCCTGCTGCCATGTGTGTTCCAAACGGTGCCGGGACGCATGGCAAAGCCCGTACGCTCCAGATTTATCGAGAAATCTCCCTGCGGACACTGCATGTTGCCGTTATAGCAATCACCCGCTGAGCCAAGCTTCTGGCGCTGACCTCGCGACTCGGCAAACTCGAAGTCATTATCGATGATCCTTAGATCGGTGATGTTGAGGCGCAGCTTGCTGAAGTTTGTGCGCCCCGAGTTCTGGTCGTTGTAGTACTCGTGCTGCCGCGACTCCGGCGGACAGCTGCTCATCCGATTGGTCCTGTATTCGTAGTAAATGGAATAGTTCTCCTGCGGCTTCACGCTTACGTACTCGCGTGGCGTCCGACTGTTCATGTGATGGCAGTAGATGCGCACATGCTGCTGCCGCACCACCAGCGTGTACTCGCCGTCCGTGTAGATGCCATGCATCCGCTGCAGATCCTCACAGCTCTGCGGCCTGCGGACACTCGCTATACTGTTGCTGCTGCTGATTCTCCTGCTGAGACTTTGCCTCCGGCAGCTGGACGGCGGCAGGCACTTGTGCTTCTCCGGCTTCGACCTGGTGGGACAGGATATGTGAGCCATTCGAGAGTCGTAGCAGATTACTTTGCGCGTCTCGTAACCATCGCAGTTGCACTAAAAGAACAGAACTGAAGATAGTACCTGTCGATCGTATACGTCTTTGAGCCTTCACTTACCTGCGAGATGACCTTTGACTGCCGTCGCACACAGTTATTGCAGATGCGTCGCTTGGGCGGCCGCCTTTTGCCACCACATTGCCCCTCCTCGATGATGTCGCCCTGCCAGGACTCACAGCGAACGTAGCGCGTTTGGTACTCCGCGGAGCAGTCCGCGGGGCAAGTCGTCCAGTTCGAGGTAATCCACTTGCAGTTGATCTTGCACGTCTTTGTGGTTGTGCGAAGTGTTGGCCTCCGCACCTTCCGGCTGACACAGTACGAGTCATTGATGTACACCTTACGCTTGGGCGAACCCGGCACTTCAGGCTTGTACACGCGTGTACAGAGCTGTAGCTTCCTCTTCTGTCCCTCACCACATTGCACAGAGCACTAAGGGATACACATATACAACAATCAGTTTTAGAATGAGATATCTGTATAATATGTAGCACGACTTACCCCACTCCACTCGCTGGTGTATTTGATCTGGCAGCAGTTGCGCACCTCCTTGGGCTTCCTGTCGCGATCACAACCGATGTCGTAGGGATGCTTACAGCTCACGGAGCGACTCTTCTTGCACCAATCATTGCATTCACCCCACTCTCCAGTCACCCAATTGTTCACCGCAACAGCGTTCTGTATTGGAATTGAAATGGAAATGGTATTGAAATTGGAATTGGCACTGGCAGAGGTATTGGCTGGCGCGACTTACCGGTGACTCTGTATGGACCGGACACGGCTCGGTGTTGCAGAAATGGATCAGCTCAGTGTACTGATGCTTGGTTCGAGGACTGCACAGATCGTCACTGACATGGGCATTGTGTAGATAGCATCGCACTTCGCGCTTCTGTGTGCCTGTGCCACACGACTTGGAGCACTGCCACCACAAAACGAGAGAGAAAGTCAATCAGTCAGATTAAGTGAATCAGACTGATTAATCTTGGGATTACTTACCGAACTCCATTCGGAATAGTTCCAGCATCCCTCGCGGCAATCCTCATGGCTTACGACCTCAAACTTGAGCTTACAATAGGACATATCCACGATATTTGAACGCTGAATATCCGGGAATGTCTGTATGCAATTGAAGTTCTTCTCGCGCTTTCCCAATTCCCCACAGGACGCCGAACACTCTGATACTCTTGTGACATTAAGACTGGAAATGCACGAAAAGGGATTCAAGTAAAATCAAGTCTATATGTTTGTATATTTCATTGACTTACGTTAGACGACACTCCATGTTGCAGCTGCGATCCTCGACCTTGGGTCGAGCTGTGGGATCGCAGAACTGCGGCGCCACCTTCAGTCCCTGTGTGGTGCTCACGCAGGCTGGCTGACGATACATTCTGCCCTGGCAGAGCGAGTCGCAGGTGCTCCATGTCTGCATTTCCCAGCGATAGATCTCCACCTCCGCCGCCTCAGCGTTCATTGGCTTATCAATGGTATACGAATACGAAATCAGTACTGTGTCGTGCTTTTTGGCCGGACTCAGGTCTATAGAGATGATCTGGGCAAACACAAAGATAGAAAGTCATTAATTAATACGTGATTTCTATTAAACAGGCTTCGTATTGCCGTACCTCAACTACTAGATCACGTGACAGCTTCCATGAGTAGGTCGTGTTCACACGTTCCATTGGGCTATTGGAACCATTGTATTCTATCGTAACGCCAGCATAAACAAATTTCAACGAATAAGTCTTGACCACGTCCCTGTTCAGAAGTTGTTCACGCTTATCATCGCTCAGCACAATGTAGTTTTGTTCGGGATAACCAGGCTGTGTGATGACGATATTTGAGGCACCTGAAAATAAATATTCAATAAAAAACATTGTGAAGATAGATAGATATTCGCGGATTTACGCAGTTTACAAAAGCTCTTGGAGAGAAAAATCTCTCAAAAACAGTGCTGGCAAGTGCTGCAGGCCAGTGTTGGAAAAGCTTTTATATCGATATTAAGCAAAACTTTTCCCTGTACGAAGATAAAGTGCATCCGAAAATGATTAAATAAAAAGCGCTGTGTGTGTCATTGATTATTGAAAATTATTGAAAATGGTCTGGCATTTAAGAGATTGCAAGTGGCGCCAGTTGCCGATAAGGACTGCAATTTCCACAGATGGCGATTTGTGTATTAACGAGCGATTACGAACTGTGATGACCCGCAGTAGTCTAGAAATTTCCGTGTATGCACAAATTTACTCGGCTGGGTAATCAGTGCGTACGTGATGTATTGGTATTGAGGTGTATTCACCTGATGATCACCTGAGCTCCCTCCCATTCAGAAAGTGCTACTCGTATCAAGGGTTATAGTTATGGCGATTGGGGAGCAGCCAACGACAATGTCACGAGCATCGACAAATGTGGCCAGCACGTGTCCATATATGGGTATGTATGTTTGTATGTAAATGATTTGCAAATTAAGGCCAAAAAACATAAAAATTTACCATTAGCATTTTTTGTCTACTTATGGCTTATTAGCCAAAACATTAATTATAGAAATGTTACTGTGTGTTTTTTTTTGGCTACGGATATCAATTATTGCGAAGGGGGGGTGTACACACCTTTTGGTATTGTCGTCACATAGTAGAGGGTCTTGGTGGGTTCTTTCAGTTTGAGCAGATCGGAGACATAGAGATTTCCGGTAACTTCCTCGCATGTATCGCTGTTCCCCTCGCAAACGCCGCATTTATCTATACATTTTTGTGTTTTATTTAATTATTATTTCTGTGAGCAACTGTCGACTAATGAGCTGGAGGAGTACACATACCCAGCTTGGCAATCGAGTTTAGCTCATTGTCGCATCCCGCCGGCCGGCAGATGCCATTGACGCACTTGTCGAAGCTATCCACGGTGCAGGTGGTGCCATCTGCCACTTTGCTACTCATCATGAAGTACGTGATGCTGTTGTCCACGCGGCAGAACAGTTTACACTGCTTCGAGGGTTCCCCTGTGGGTGCAAAGTCAGTCAGTGGAGACACTTATAGCCCCGGTATATACCCCCCGGTACTTACTCTCGTATTTGGGTATCCACTTTGCGGCTGGGCTAATGCCCTGAATGTTGAAGTTTCTTCCGTTCATGTCGTAGCACTGCTGCTCGCGGGGATCCGGTGTGCCCAGGGGGCAGGGATGCGTGTTGCATGAGCGATACTTCTTGCGGCTGCCCACACAGTACTTGCCGCCGTGATCGGGCACCGGATCGTTGCAGTCACGACGCGACTCCTGCACACCACCGCCGCAGGTGAGGCTGCAGGGCGTGAACTCCGTCCAGGGCCCCCAGCCGCCGTTCACCGGGCGCTGCACTCCCCCCTGGCGGGGCACACACTTGCCCTTTTGGCACCAGTTGCGATTCTGGCTGCACGGCGTGCCATCGGCCCAGGGCAGGTTACTGGAATGGCACTGGTCGTGGGCATCCGTGTGCGTCCGGTTGCACCACAGTCGCTGGCACTCCTCCTCCATGGAGCAGTGGGTGCTCCGGTTGCCGTAGATCAGCTCGCACTGGTTGTCCAGCGAGTAAATCTCGCCCGGCAGCCGCTTCGTCTCATTGGGTATGAACGAGGCGGGTGAGTTCTCCAGACACGACTTATCCGTCTTCCTACAGACGATTAATGGCAAATATAAATCGATTCGGTTCCCATTGATTCGTTTCACTTACTCAAGGAACTCGGATACAAAATGCTGAGAGCACTTGGACCAGGACCACGGATGCATGTGTATGCCCATAACGCTGGACATGATATGCATTTCCTTGTTGCTGCCAGTCTTTGTATTGTAGGGCTGGCATTGCTTGTCATCGTCGTGGGGCATGTTCAGGCTATAGAAGGAGATTGGACTTACTTATAGCAACTCTTTAGGTACGGGAAACCTATAGCGACTTACATGTGACCCAGCTCGTGGGCCATGGTAAATGCAGCGGGCAGTCCCGTGTCCTGAACAATCGAACAGGATCTGGGATTGCAAACGGTGCCCAGTTCGGCCAGGCCCAGCATATGGCAGCTCTTTCCGGGTATACCGCCACAGATTGGCTCACTGAAATCGAAAGGTCGATCGTTTAGCTAAACAGTTGAGCTTGTCCCCTTGTCCCCTCCTATCTTACCGCGTTATCAGCATGGCCGTGTCGTAGTGGTAGCCCTTCTGGTTGACAAAGGTGCAGAAATGCTTAAGCATCTCGTTGCTGGAGTTGTGTCGTTCGTTGTTGTCGGGCAGCAGTATCAGGTTGACCAGCGAGATGCGTATGGAGTTGCCAATGCTGGCATCGTCGAAGATTTTCGAGACAATCGACAGCAGTATGAGAATGTAGGGGGTCAGATCGCTGTTGTGGAAGCGCACCATGCTCGAGTCGACGGCCACCAGCACCTCCAGGTTGTACAGCTGATTGTCCATGTCCGTTGTGTAGTGGCGCTTGCGTCGCTTCAGCTTGCGTGGCTCCTCGGTCGAGCGGTCGCGCAGCTGCCGCGCCAGCTGGAGCGCCAGTGGCTCCAGCGAGTCCAGGCCCAGCTCGAGCTTGGAGACAGCGTGTCTGGCATTGCGCTGCGATTGTCGCCAGACGCGGTGCAAGACCTCGTCGCTGCTGGTCTGGTTCACCGGCTGAATGAGCAGTGTGCCGAAACCCGTTTTGATATAACCAGTCTGTCGCGGATTAACAGCGGTGAATGGCGAGAGAGGGGCAATGGGAATGGGGAATGGATAGCTTATTAGTAGTCATATTCGGCGATATATTGATAAGCATAATTTGCGAAATGTAAATGCGATGCAAATGGCTTTGCGAAGGTCATTCCATGCCACTTGTTGGCCTTACCATGCCGCCGCAGAGCGATACGGCCACCGCCGAGTGGGAGTCGCCCTCGACATAGCCATTGTAGATGCAGCCCAGATAGTGCTGCTGGTCCAGGTCCTGTTCCTGTTCCTGCTCCTCGGCATCGTCCGTGGAGCCATCGTTGCGGTTGCTGTGCACCCGTATCCGGGGTATCGTATTGTTCGGTATGAAGGAGATGTCCTGGTGCAACACCAGATGCATCGCCCGGCCAAATGCATGCAGATTGTACTCCGGATGTGGATCCCAGATCTGGTGCGATCTGCTGCGGAACGTGCCCGTCATGCTGAATGCGGGCGATGTGTCTGCAAAGCACAAGCATGAGAAGGGATCCAGGGGAAGCTCCTCTCTCTCTCTCTCTCTCACCTTTAAGTAAACTATTTATGTCGTGGTTCCGCTTCGATTCGTAAAGCAAATCGTCTTCGTTGAGACTATAGTTGTAGACTTTAGTGGGTATGACATAGGCACTCAGCTCCTCCTGGCCAATGTCCTCGAAACCGTCCACGTCCAGCCGATTGGGCGGATCCGTGACCGGGAATAGTATGGGTGCGACTGCGGGTGGTGACTGCGACTGATTGCTCTTGGGCAGCTCCAGCCTGGCCTTATGGGCGCTCGGCAGGCCTCCTATAAGGTATATGAACAGTATGGCAGTCAGGAAGGCGACCATGCAGGCGTACAGGCAGACGTGTTGTCGCCAGTGTGTGGACATCTTTTGGCTGCACTTGTACCGATAGAACCACCATTCACACCTCTTCTTCAGCACGAGCTGCAATGGAACACAGAGAGGATAGAGTTTGCTGGTTAGTCTGTGGGTGCTGTGATCTCTTGGACCGTCTTCGCTGGCTGTGGTGCGTGGAGTGTGCGGAGCCACGGACGGGGCCGACTCTGCAGCCTCTGGCCAGCATTCTCTCACACCTTCGAGGCGGATTTCGATTAATGGGTGGCTAGAAAGCGGCCCAGATAAGTGCTTGGGCACGTTCCAGTTTCACGGCCTATCATGGCGGGGGCTGATTTGAGGGATTGACTTTTGAAAGAATTATTGATGAACTGCCGCTGGCAAGCCAAAAAGCTCGTACCTTGACCACCTGTGAGAGATACGAAGATCAGAGGCAGAGTGGCTGAGGCAGAGGCAGAAGTATGCTGCCCCCGGCGGCAGCTGGCCTTTGGGCCTGCAGCCCGAGCAAATCTGTTGAAAACACTTCCTCGCATCGCCAAACAAAAATTTTTTGCACATTTTGTTTAAAGCAAAATGCTCAAGCGCCGAGGTGTAAAGTGTGCCAGCGGCAATTTCTGTCTGTGTGTGTGTGTGTTCAGACATAAAACAAATGCAAAAAAAGAGAATAAGTACCCCGAGAAAACAACAAATACAAATTTTAAATGCCTCTAATTTGTAAATTTATGTGAGAGCTCTTTTGTTGGCACCTCGGCGATATTGCTTTAGACAATTCATGTATCAGCGCAAATAAATTAAAATTCCCCCGCGAAATTAGCAAATTAATTCCGCTAAATGACGAGCTATTTTACATAATTTTATGGCAGCTCTGTGAACTCTGCGACCGCCGACGCATTTGTTATGCCCCCCCTCCCAGACGAGACAATTTGCTAGCCAAAAATCACTATGGATCAAAGAACAGACTAATGGTCTGAATGGGCTGTGTGCCGTGTGATAACCGCCGTGGAGCATGTGATCACAAATATTCTAAACAATCTTCTGCGGTTTCTAGAGTAGATTAGAATTTCATAGACCACAAATATAGGAACTACTATACACATAAGCGAGAGTAATAATTACGAAATAAAATCTTCAACTTGTCCTCCAAACTGTCAATAGTTATTGACCTCTCTGGCAGCGCCTCCGAAAGTCGACCGAAAATTAGTTTTTATTGAAAAATTGCTCAAAATGATGCGCCATAAAATTCGAATTAATTTTAATGCCTTGAGACGGTTTTAACGAGCGAACAAGAAGATAGTACACCCCACCAGCTACAGCTACAACTACAGATAGGGTCAGTTGGTGAAAGTCACGTTATTGATCAAGAACTACCGCATTTAGCGCGTTATTCCAGCTGCAGATAGTACCCCCTCTCACTCTGTGTATTTATGAATGAAAGAATTATGATCAAGATATGTATAGTAGCTACACAATCTAATAGTTATCTAGGGAGTGCTTAGCATGATTGCATACTTTTCTGGGCGGGTATTTTCCCTGAAAAGTTCCCGGGAACTTAAATACGTATCCGTATGCCGCATGCCTCAGATGGCCCAAATGATATTCACGACTCCTCAGGCTCTCGGCTCGTCTCAGCTCTTTATGTATTTAATTAGAGAGCCGTTCTGGCGATCTCTGTTTTGGTTTTTATCTCTCATTTGTTAGCTTTATGCATGCGTTGGGGAGAGCTGCTTATTAACTTGTTTCGGGGCAGCCTTATAAATATGCAAATGCAATGCGTATGCGTGCCTTCTGCCTGTTTAGCCCCTGGATGTGCCTTTGCCTTTGCCGTTCTTCTTTATTTTAGGGTCTGTATTTATATTTTCGGATGGTTCATTTCCACTTTGCTTAATTTATGATTAAGGCGAAGTGGTTGCTTTGCTGGGCTCTGACTAATTGACTACCAATTCGATGGGGCGGCCGAGCAACAGCAACAGAGAAGCATCTCGGACAAACCTGTTTACACCTGACTGGGAATGGAAACAAACAAGCGATTTGTGTGTCAGCCGATCGCTTTATAGTATTGCCGTATGCTATAATTTATGCCAATGGCCACAAACTTCGGGCCGACACACTGTCTGCAAATTGCCACGGCGTCGCACAGTCTGTCCCCCCGTGTGCGTCGTGAAGGCCGCCTGGGCACGCAGCATCGACCTGTGATCCCCGTCCCGCACTCTTCACTCTTCATCGACGATTCGTCGATTCATGTAAACCACCTTTTGGCCGTCTAATTGGCTGCTTCGACGAGGTGTTAAGTGTCTGCGTCGTCGACTCGAATGGGGGGGACTGGAACTGAAACTGGTACTGGTGCTGGTGCTGGTGCTGAATAGGCCACAGGCCTGGTCAGACAATGCGGCGTATGCGCAATATTCACTTAATTACTCGACTAAACCGCATAGTGGCGATGCCAGAGAGCAATTGTCGCTGTTAATTTGTATTTAATGACTTAATTGCAACAGGCGCCCTGTGCCGCATTTGGACCACAATGTGTGTGCGCATGCGCTCTACTCGCCACATATGGAAACGATCATCAAAAAATGGGGAACGCAACTACAAATTAACAAATTAGCAGCTACATATTTGGGTGTAAATCACTGGGCCACAGAATTTGATAGTTTCAATGCGCGTCATTTGATTTTGATTTGAATTTGAATTTGGATTTGAATTTCAAACTGCAATTTGGGGGGCATGGCGTTGCTCGTGCTTGATCATAATTATTTATATCCCGGCGCCCATTTCGAACCTTATATGCAACATGCAACATGCATTTTGGCTAATTTTTCACTTTTCTGCCAGACGTTTTTTCCACTTTGTAGAATTTGGGGCGCGTGTGTTTATATGCGAATGATAAATAAACTTGTAGACTTTATGGGCGTGCTTCGTGGGGGCCGTTATGCATGCGCGATGCGTGATGCGTGACTGCCGCAAACAGGATCGAAAACTCTATTGAAGGCGCGCCAATTTGGCAATTGTCTTAAATACATACGAGTCCGATTGGACCGACCCATTCAAGCAAACATTCGCAAACACTGAAATTAGATGGAATCGGTCATTGGTCAGTGGCCAGAACGGGTGAAAATATTTGTAAATATTTTCAATTTCCAACAAAGCATTTCGCTGGAAATGTTTTTCCCATTTTCCTTTCCAACCAATTATACGGGGGAGGGGCACAGCCAGAGCCCTTGGAAACTGGCAAACAGACATTGGCAAGACGAACACAAAAATCACCGGTACGCGGCAGCCAAAACAAAAAATAATGAAAACATGCTCATAAAATCTGTTTCTGTGTACTTCATTGGAAAAGCCAGCCAATGCCCACGATCCACGAGCCGAAATTGGGAAAAACTCTTGTCATCCGGTGAATCCCCCACGCGTTTAGGCGTTAGATCAGCGATCCAATATGACCACATGCTGTCATGGATGCATCTATATATGTCTATAATGGATAAAAATGCATTTGCAGTGCAATATGCAATGTGTGTGCGTGTATCTAAATTGAAATCAGCATTCGAGTGAAGTGAAGTGCATTTATAACTTCAATATTCACAATTGAAAGCCATCATCGCAAATTCAATCAATTAACCTTGGCCAAAAACGTACGAACAAAAAATTTAATTGAAAATGGGCTAGAAAATGCATTAGACATCGCTCCTCTGTCTGGTGGCTAGGCTTGCTTATTGGCTGGCTGATTGGCTGCTTCACTGCTTGGCTGCCTGTCTGGTGGCATGGTCGCCCGACTGGCTGGCTGGCTGGCTGGCCTGGACAACGCCTTCGTCTGCCATATGTTTGCCGTATCAAGAGCATCGGGAGGCAGGAGGCTTCCATTTGTTTATGGGCACGGGCCTCCACGCAAAGCACATGGCGGTGCCGAAGACGTCTGGGACGTTCCTCGACACCACCCCAACAAAATTTCGCCAAGTTAATTATTGCGTGTTTAACCTTGAAATTAACTGTTATAAATATATCTATACATATATATGTACAAATGTGTGCGTATATTTGTATATTTCGATCGTTTCAAAACTATAAAATAATCAACATTGTTTAGCTTTTTCGTTTCATAAAATTTTTGCACAAAAAATACAAAAAAAGAGAACTGGAAAAATTAAAAAAAAATATAAAATACCCCCTGCCAACTGCTATTTAACATAGCGGCGATCATTAAGGTAGCAAGTCTATGTAGAACAAATCGAAAATGTAGATATTGCATACAAACTGGGCTATGCGGGGTGCATGCGATTATTAAGAGTAAGAATAAATGCGTGCAATCTTGATTTGGAGCATAGGAAGAAGCATTATTGATGATTCAGTTTGCCTGCTGCCTGGTTCTCAATCCAAAGAGCATCGTAAAGTATTTACGAGCCATTAAACTGCATCTCCGTGGCCATTGCGTACTGCGGTTTTGTCATTCGAAAATATTTACTCTGGGTTTAATTTAATACATGTTTTAATGGGTACACGCCTTTTGATTTATTTGGCACACTTTTGTAAGTGGCAATAGAAAAAAAAAAACACACACACGGCGTTTCTGTATGGTCATACATTGCGTATGCGCAATTTTGCAGGGGATGGCGAGCACGAGGCAGTCAATTTCGTATGCACCACAGCACGTACACTGCCAGCATGTTTTTAGGTTTCAGTCTGATTAGTTGATTAATTAGTGAACATTATTGTTGATTGTTCAATGGGAATTTTGTGGCTTGGTGACTGCACCCCTTTTGGGGGGGGGTTGGTTTGGTGGTGGTTTGCCGAAAACTTGTTACACACTTCCCGTCTCAAAGCTTGATTCGGATCGGATCGAAGCGTAGCGCATTCGGCGTGCCATTCAGCCTTATGCGTTTGCCAACACATTCTCACGTTCACCGTTCACCGATCGATTTATTTATTGTATCTGCAGTTTTGTTGCCCACGCCACTCCGGCCGAGAAACATATAAATTACAAATATTTATTTGCTTTCCGACGCTTACAAAGTGTGTGCGTGTTTATTTGGACAGGCCGAGTCGATGCCAGAAGGTGTGCGAACGGGCACCCCCCCTGCGGTGCAATATGCTCTGCACCTGGCGCACCCACCTTCGGCTGGGTTCCGAAATCGCAAGTCCCGAATCGCAGCAAGACAATTAAGGAGGCATTTCATTTTGGGAGCAAACCGTTTAATATTCTCATGGCAATGCCTTATAAAACGCTGTAAATTAATGAAATACTCGGCACAACTTTGTTGTGGAGGTTGCCACTTCAAAGGCAAGGCGGGCGCTTCTCAACGCTTCTGCGAAACCAGTGGGTGGTGTGCTGCACAGAACAGATGGCCCACTGGAGGAAACAAGGCGTGGATGTGGATACCACTAGCGCCTTGTCGGCCTAGCAACCAGGCCACTTTGGCCCATGCTCCCCCCAGAGGAATGTCTGTGGGTAATGCAGGGGGCAGGGGCAGCGGAACACACAAACCATTTCTTTTATTGTTTATTTTTGATGTGGTTCGCTCAGGTTGCACATAAAAAAGTAGCAGCAGCAGCAGCTCTATTATTTTAACTAATAGCTGTTCCAAGTCTAAACAAATGAAATCGGCATAAGGAATGCGGGAAACTTATTTTTGTTGGAGCACACGCGGCGTATACTTAATCCACTGGCACGGCGCCTCTCCACACAGCAACTGAGCAACTGGATAAAACGATATCGATAGCGATCGATTGAGCTGTCAGCGTCCTTGTCTTGTGTCAGTGTCAATGACACGACTACAGCAGGCAGTTGCCTTTACATTTGCATTGTCGTTCGTGTCATAAATATATCAAAATTGCACAATGAACAAATGCGCACACGGACACGTACGCAGCTCTGTGGCATACCTCTGAATCGATCCACAACGCCTTTGTGTATGCAGCAGCAGTTGCGTATCGGTTGGCTGCCTTGGCAAAACAATGGGCTTCCAATTGTCTGTTTGCCGGCCGGCTGACCATGTGCTATCCTCAGGCATATATGTAGTACATATCTCTTCTTCGGCGAACAAACAAACAAAACAAGACAGCAAATACGAGTATGAGGTTGAGTTTGAGGATGAGAATGAGTATATATTCGTATGAGTATAAGTATATATTCATACTCATACGAGTATATGCAAAAAGGCATATACCGTGTACCGTTTTTGTAGTTTGTGTGCAAGGAAAGGAAATGTGAATAAACTTGAAATGTTAACGCCACCGATCGAGATTCATTGACACGTTCTGTTTTTGTTTTTGTTTTTGTTCCCCCTCGATATTAGTATTATCATATCCTTGCAGAGGGTATTATGATTTTGCACAGATGCTTGCTCACATTTATATATCAGGGTATATCCGAACTTCGGTCTACAAACCAGTTTCTTTTTTTCTTGTTTGTTTTTTTGTTAATTCTGAAATTTATTTTATGTATTGTTGTTCTGCCTTGTACGGCATTGGGTAGTGCAATTTTTTAATTGTCTCTGATTATGCGTTTGAGTTACGAGTTGCAGCTGCCACAGTCTGACATCTCAATTGATCTATTGCCATACTCCTAAGCAAACCAAACCCCACCCCACCCAACCCATCCCATCCCCATTCGATACCATCATCCTTGTCGTGCTCGTTGATCAGCATCTACATACTATCGACGACTATCGACGGTCATGTAAACATGTTGTTTACTCTATCGTTACGAGTATTGTTGTGATTGTATTTGAATGCTGGTGGGGTGGGGTGTGGTGGGATGGGGTCTTTGCCTTTCCTCGCGCCTTGACATCGACGTTGACAATGCGCTGGCAAATTACATTTGAAGGGGGTTTGACTGGCAGTGCCCCGTAGCGAAAATTGACTATCAAGTTAATCAGAAATTCCCCAATTGAATGCCAAACGAGTAGTTTGATGAATTGCATTTCTGCGAAAAGAATTGGAAAAACGTCAGCCAAATGGGGGGACTAGTACGAGTATGGGGGCCATGGGCCTTGTTTATTAACGGCATTCGCCCCTGCAATCCATGCACGTGACGTGCCTCCAAAATTGCATCGGGTACGTCAATTAATAGGCCCACGTCTTTTGGCACCTCTAGTAATGCATAGTATATCCCGTCACCGATTTGAGTCATTAGGCGGGGCTATTTTAATCGATAAAGCCAAATACATCCACGTCTATATAGGCACACACACACACACTCTAGGCTATGATGAGTGAAATATTTGCGGTAATTAAATAAAAATAGTCAGACATTTATATTATTTTTGTTCCCTGTGCCACACACAGACCGAAATTCCCAATGCTATTCGCACAGGTAAAATATCCATTGCCTCCTGACTCATCCATGGCTGGGGCACTCTTTGAAATATCTTTGAGTATATGTATATTTACCACGAGAACCAAAGGGGGAGAATTATGAGTTAAAAAACCAAACACACTTTGGGCCAATTAAGACTTTCAGCGGTATAGGGAAAATATATCCCACAGGTGAGAGCCATTTATTTTATATGCTCGCGGAAAATCAGAATTATGTTAGCACTGCGGGTAGGCGTTCAAAGTACAATGAAGATCTAAGCAGAGAAATTTTAATAGGAACTATATGGAATGCCCTTTCCACATAACCCATCGATCGGTTATGCTGCTGTGGAATTTTCTTGAATTTCATTTGAATTTTATGGAGTGCCTGTTTCATTTCATCTCCTGAGCATTCCGAAGGCAATGATCAGAAGAGCGTGCCAAGGATCTGTTCAGTGCTCGGAATGTTGATTTGACTGTCTGTCTGTCAAATGTTCTACGGAATGAGCAGCAAGGTGGGGGCGGTGCAAGTGTGGGCCCTCGTCATTGTCAGTGTCACTGTCACCACTGACTGGGTATCAGCGGAATGGAAAGATGAGAGCCCCCCTCCAACTGCATTTCATTGGCGTGGAATGGCGCCACATCAATCATCGCATTAAGGAAACATTAAGAATTAAGAATTACGAGTAAATGTATCAATCTTCGGCTTATTCTGAAGAAGAAGATCGACCAGTCGCCGTCGGTCGGCTCCCATGAGTTGTATCGATTACGTCGCTGGTCAATTGGTTGTCGTTAAGGGCCTCCCCCCATCCACCCATCTACTGAGCATTCGCATTCCTCCTGAGTAAGCATTACTGTGGGAATTTCGTCAGATAGCAAGTCCGAAGAAGAATGCTCTTCCATGGAAATGACCATCGGTTCGACTTTGTATTATATTCGGTTCCGGCGAAGCCCAAACGCTCAATGGGAGAGATCTTTTGGATCCCAGGGAGCAAATGTGTTTGTGTGTGTGTGTAATGTAATCCGAAGAACATGTGCCGGACTGTGCTCTGGGATCTCTGGGGATTTGCTCCACTTGCATTCCTCGTGCTGACACTGGTAAGGGAACTATGCGGAAAAGCTTTTGAGAAACCTTCGGACGGTTTCATTTATTCTAATTATTGTCATTTTTTATGTGCAACGTTCACTGTTCTCTCTGTCTCTATGTCTCTGTCTGGGTCTGGGTCTAGAGCTGGTACTGTGCGAGTTTGTCTGGCCGTCTGTCAATTAACCTCAACGCTTTGCGTTGATACTATAAGTTATGGCTTTTTAATCGCTAAAAATTTGCATGAACATATGCTGGGCTGCCCTGGCCCGGCCCGGCCTGCTCTGGCCTGGCTTTGTGGCTGCTCTGCTCTGCTCGTATTTCAGTCTGCCCGTCGCCAGAGCTTCATTAGCAGGCCCTCCCTCCGCCTCATCCTCCAGCCAGCCATCCAGCCAGCCAGCCAGCCAGGTCCATGAAGTGCATGCTAAAAAGGCTGAAGCTGAGCACTCAAGACGCTGTCTCTGCCGATTCATTCAGATTTCGGAGACTGACTCTGGATGAAACTCTGCCTGCGTCTGCATTTTATAAATTATTCATTACAACGCAGTCGCAGCGTCTCTCTCCCCCCAACCCATTCGTGGCGCATACATTTTGTATCTGTCGGATACGTCGGTCCTCGTTGACGGCTTCGTATGGTTGACGGACGTCACTGACCCGACCCTCTGCCACTGTCACTGCCATACAGACATACAACCCAACTGCATTTGTGAATTTGATTTTTGTCTTGAATCCCGTTTCACTTATTCCCCCGAAAACAATGGGCAACGGGACATATGTACATATGAATCATGTATGTCTACGTATGTACATATGTCTGTGTGTATGTATTACCCGAATAAGCATTTCTTTATGCCATGGTATACGTGTGTTTGTGTGTGTGTACATTCATGTCGTGGCATATCAAAATTATTTGGGGGGGTCAGTGCACTCTTCGAAACGCGACAAGTATTTATTATTTTGAATTAAGATTGGGCCATTAGGGACTGGGAAATACTCCTGGAGCATACACACATACATACTACATATATGCATGTGTCTATGTGTGTGTATGTATCCAGCTCCTAATTAAGCGAACAATTAATACGCGCTTTAATCGCATTTGCCACGGCTTGTGGCGATACACTCAAGTTCGAGTTCGCACACGGTTCGAGTTCACTCGCCAAGTGCGGCGGTATTTGCATAGCCAGTGAACGCGGATTGGTCTACTGTAGTACTCATTAGTCGAAGAGCATAAGGGTATATGGCTTACAGGCAGAAGGAAGTGTATAAATAGATATAGACATATACTTGATTAGCATTAATGATTGCTAAGGCCATTTATCTGCATGAACAACCAAAGAGCAACATAATTGTGTTTGTGATTCCCCCCACAGAGCCTCAATTATGGAGATTAAATACACCCCATTTGCCTGTCATTAGAACCAAAAACAATGAAAAAAAGTTTATATATTTATAGATACATTTTTCAGTTTACTAACTGGGGGGTAACTTAAAGTCGAGGCAGCGACTAAATCGTTCTTAGGTGCTGCTTGTGTGTGGCCATTGCCATTGCCGTTGCCGTTGCCACCCAACTTGACCCACATCATTAATCTTAATGATACGAAAGTTGCGACTGATTAATTTGTTCGATAATTAAAATTGATTGGTCTGCCCTGCAAGACGGTAGGGAGATACTGGCTCAGTATCTCACTTGGCATAACAAATGATCTTTACAGCAAACGGAAGCAACAATGGCCCGCAAAAGGAAGCGCAATCGCAACGCGTGCGGCCAGAAGAGAAAGAGCAACAAAGGCAAAATAAAAGTATAAACAATACAGAAGCGACAACAACAAAATAAGAAAAACACGAACAGGTCAAGTAAAGCAGGTAATCATACAAATGTTATATAAACGTTAAACGAGAGTTATGAGAATATCAGTGTGTTGTTTTGCTGTCGTGCAACTTCCGACACGTTTTTCTTTCTTCGGCTATTTTTGCATATGCGTAGTCGACAGTCAATCCAGTCAGTCGATAGTATCGTATTTAGTCTGTCAACGGGTACACAGAGAAAACAACAGCTTAGAGATATATCTATTAGCTAAGCAGTGCAGCTAACGGAAGACTGACTATTGTGTGGAGATAGCCACGCGGTGACCCCATCAGTCGCTGCTTCCTAATCGCCCACTAATGCATTATGCTAATGCAAAAGCCCCCGCCCCCCACCATCATTTTGCACATTTTAACACCCCCCACTTAGTTATAAGCACATTTTCTGCTATTTATTTACGGTTCAGAGATATTTAGCTAAAAAATTAACACCATCATTTCAGTTTGTTTTATTTTGTTTTTTCTCTCTGTCCTACACATTTATTCAGTTGCCGGCTGTTCTCCAAATTCCAAATACTTAAAATATTGTCACAAGCGCCTTTAGAAATATGTAGCTAGATATGTGTATATTCAATGTGTATCTGTATCTGGGATGTGTAAGTAATAGCGAGGATGTCTAGTCGCAGCTAATAAATCCACCCCGAAAAAAAAGTCCCAGCCAGACAGACAGACAGAGGCACGGCGGCACTCAGCTCTCGACCCCCACATGTGGCACAGTTACCATATTATTTTAGTGTTTCTCGTCTGTATTTATTTTTATTTTATTTTACATATTTAATATCATGTTTTGTTTCAGCTTTATTTATTGTCAAATTGCTCGTATATTTATATTTATAATTTTTTTGTTTATGCCTTGCATATATCACAATTTTTTATTGCAATTTTTCTTTATTTTTTGTTGTTGTTTCAATGAAACTTTTTGGCTTTCGCTTGGGGGGGTTTCTTTTGCTTTTTTTTTGGTAAATTAATTAAACAATTTTATTGTTTCCTCGTTGCTGCTACTCTGAATATATTATTATATCATAGTTTTCATAGCCTTTGCTGGGCCGACAAACGTTCGACTCGCCGCTGCACACACGAGTTCATCCCAAACAATCGCTCGTATATCAAAATTCTGACACGCTTCTGTCTGTTAACAAAAAGTTAAAAAAGAACCCACCCAATGGCAAGTACACAAAAAGGAAGGTG
Source organism: Drosophila bifasciata (assembly GCA_009664405.1). NCBI lineage: Eukaryota > Metazoa > Arthropoda > Insecta > Diptera > Drosophilidae > Drosophila > Drosophila bifasciata. The sequence goes on from CM019044.1 coordinate 12,023,182, forward strand.
AAATAAACATTTATAAAAAAAACGACTAGAGTAAAAAAAGATTTGTGCTATTTTGGGAGCCGGTACCGGCATCGGCATCCTCTATTGCTCTCATTTCCATGCCCGTGCGATACCCTTTAAAAGGGTGCTATCAATTTGACCATACCTCAGCGGGCTATATAGTTTTTTAGGGTTTATAATCGATGCATATTCTTGATCATCATAAACAGCTTTCTATGGCTATCTTATTTCTTATTTCTAGAATCAATCAATCGTTCAAACAACCAATGAAAATTCTATATTCTCTTTTAAATAAATGCCAAGCTCTTTGCACTAAATGTTTCTTCATCTTTTTTCGAAATACCATAATACCATAATAATTATCATAATGTTCATATATTTTCTAGGGTATAGTATATTCCCTCGGACTTTCGAACTTTAAATCTCTTTCTTCTTTTTCTTTCTTTTTGGCGCGTTGTTGCTATTGGAAATTTTATTTTCTCATAAATCTAACCTCAAAGCTTTTCTCACTCATCATTTGTCTAAACTTTTTTTAGCCAAATTTCTGGTTGGTTTTTTTTTTGTTTTTTTTTTTGTTTATCTTCTTAACATTTTCTGCACGCACATTTCTCTCTCGTGTTTTGTTTGGTTACGCGGACGGCCTCTACAGCGCTTGCAAAAATATTAACTAATTATTTGCATCTATTTTCTCGCTTTTGCCTACGCCCAGCCCAGCCCAGCCCAGCACATTGCTGGGTGAATGGATATATTGTACTATTTTTAGTAAAGGGCATGTTTACTTAATTTTCCGATTTTTATAGTATTTGAATTTTGGATTCTGGTTCTCTCTATACTCGTATTCAGAGCGGCGCTGAAATGTGTGAAAGTTTTGCATAAACATTTCAGTTTCAATTTCAATTTCAGTTCAATTCGTTTCAATCGTGTAAAATATCCATTAAAAATAGATTTCTTAAACTACTCAGTTGGAAAATTCGAAAATAATAGCCAAAGTATTTTAGCCCACAGGAATTTGGCAGATTAATATTAGCAGGCACTGTGTGTAAGCACTTTGCCTTAAGTAGTTTTCATTTTGAGCATATGCAGACCATCAGTAATACACCATCAGTAGTTTTTTCTTTGACTGATGAAAGATTCAAAATGTATTTTATTTTATTGTTTAATTCTTAACCAAATTAGTTTGCTGATTTATGCGAATAAAATATATGTATATATTAAATTAATATTTGTTGTGGTAGGTTCTTTTGCTACTTATGCATGATCGGATATATTCACCTCTTAATAAATGCCTCGTAAATGACAACTTTGAGCACTTTTATCTGCTCAAAAGTATTCTCCAACTATTTTCTTAATTCAAATGAAGAATATTCAAAAATTCACCAGTCGCAGACATTTATCACATCAAAACTAACTTATGCAATTTGATTCGAATTTATATTTAAATTATTTTTGCATTTCCGCTGCACTTTGCATACTATATTTGCATTTTATTCTACACAATTTTTGATATATATATATAATTTTCGCTGAGTACTCGACATCTACAAAAAATCCCGCGAATTCGTTCGGTATCGGTTCTTGCTCTATAATACAGCAGCAAGTTGTTCAGATCTTGTGCGAAATGCGAAAGCAGACTGAAGGCATAGTCGCGGCCAACATACAATTTTCCCTGCTCTGTGCAAGTTTTAAGTTTTTGATGCGGCGGCATATCTAAACAATCTAACGGGAAAACTGTGCGTACGTGAAAGTATGTGTGTGCGTGTGTGCAGGTGATTGAATCGGAATTGTTTAATTCTCAAATCCACTCAATCTGCCCATACTAAACCATACCAAGTCAAGGTGTAACGATCAAGTTTTCCATATGGAAACATGAAAAAAAAGAGCTTTTTGGGCTTTCTCTCCCTCTCTCTATTTCGGATCTAATGCTAGTCTCACGCTGCCACCTCTAGCCGAAAGTTTGATTCTCTCTCTTGGAAATAATTTTAGAATTTACTTTCCATATATTCGCCAATACAGAGACAAAAACGCACACGGTAGTCCCAATGCTCTTGCTCTTGCTCAGAAACATGCTCTCTAATATCTTTCTATTTGCTATTTGCATTTCTTTTATTTTCTACGAGTATTGAAACGTTCTGTTTGTGTGCCAAGAACTAATAATATCGCACTTCTCAATTGCAACCATCTGCAACGGATTGTGACAAACTGATAAATGCGGGCACAAAAATGTGTCTGAAGAGGAAGAATCCTAGCAATTCTGGCGCCCTGTGGGGTCTCGCACTTGCCTCGATGGGTAGCGCCACCGGAAAAGTCGGTTGCATCAATTGGCTGTACTCGGTGTCTGTCACAGAATGCATAAATATCCAACAGAGGGGCAGCATTTGGGGGCCGTGACATAATCCAAGAGCAGTTCTCAAGGGAGTGTCTGCCACAAGCGTCCTCGATGGGTGTTTTTTGGTTCATTAGGTCGATGCTGTGCACCAACAACTTGCCCGGCCCTGCCCTGCCCTGCCCTATTCTCACGAATTTATGACCAAATAAAAAACGGAACGCCTCAGCTTCAGTCAGTATTTTGGGGACTTTTCTGAAAATTTTGCCCGTCGTCTATCTTCTGGTTCGTGCTCGTTTCGTTTATGTTGCTTTTGCTGTTGTTGTTGTGTTTTGTTTTTGGCTCTAATTGCCAAAAGTCTATGACATACTCTCGTGCCTCGCCCGCGCTCTGTGACATAAGGCAATAATTTTGAAATCCGTTCGCCTACCATGTGGGAGCGTTGATCTCTCGCGGGTACGTATATGAGTAGTACGGGTGGGGTATTTTTGGACCACTGACTTTTTGTCTTTGGCTTTCCAGGAAGTATGCAATTTATTATGCAAACAGCCACTCTGCTGGGATTCTATTCAGTCTTTTGGCTATTTGCACTTTAATTAACTCTAATTTATGATATTGTCCCTGAATCAGTGACATTAATGCCATATATAAATGTAGGTATATACATATATCTACAGTTTATTGAGCGATTAAACTTGCTCAACCGGCAATTCGATGCTCTATGTATTTTGGGCAACTCAAAACTCAAATGAGTTGATGGTACGTTTCTATCGATGATCTGAGTGTAGAGCCACTGGATAGGTAGATCCTATCACAAGACGCACAATAAAAGAACTCTTAAACGTTCGCTTTTTTTACTTTGATTTTGCTAATTAGCGGCAAATAAAATCATAATTGGGTCGTAAAAGAGCTCTTTTATGATTCCAACTACTTACAGAATGCGCAAAAACAAGGCAATAACTTTATGCTGCGCACTTTCAGAGCATATAATTTATAATCACATTAATAGCATTTTTTTATTGAGGTCGAAGAGTCATTCCAAGAGTGACAGAGCCACCACTACTACTATAACTATTTTAAGTACTGCTGCAGGTGGATTAACAGTTATATTGCATGAAGATAATACCTTTATGACCTGCAGGATAGCCATGGGCGGATCGGGCTTTAACTTCTTCCTGTCGCCTGTAGAAGTCAACATCTTTCGGTTCATTTTGTTTGATAAATTGTGCTTATTTTATGCTGTTTATTTACGATGATTTGCACTGAGTTTTCACTGCACTTTGGGGCCCATGAACAAACAAACACTAAGCCGTCGCGCAGACGCCACGCCAACATGCAATTTCCGCTTGGCTGCAAAAAAAAATGCAAACCGAACACAGGGCTCGTTCCAGCCAAAAGAGCTGTGCAGAGGCGACGGATACACGTACAGGGGGGAACGACAACTGCCACATAAATGGCAAGATCACACTAAGGTATATAGTAGTACACTGCAGCGACACCAGATTCCTCCTGCTCACGCGACAAAGGCCCAAAAAGGAGCGCAGGCCCGTGCATCGAACCGCGAACCCGAGTTCACTAAACTGCGCCTGCGCAGCGATTTGTAATGCTTTAAAGCGGGCCAAGCCTCGACGTAATTTGGTGGGCACAGCCATACACACACACAAACACACACACACACACACACATATATAGAATAAGATTGGATCCAGTGGGGAATCCTTTGACGTTTGCTTTGCATACGATGCGGTGCGATGCGGTGCGTTCCGCGTGTCCGTTCGCGTTGGAGGAGCAGGCAAATATGATCGGCTCTGCGGCAGTCACGCGAGCGACTGAAAGATCACTTGACTCTGGTATTTCTGGTGGGATGTTGATGGTACTAAATCTGCTGCTGCTGTTGCTGCTGATGTTGCTGGCTTCGGCAAACAGCTGCGCCCAAGAGAACAGTAACAACAACATTACCACATACTATAATATACACCAGACAGACAAGGAAGGAAGGGCGCTGTCGCTTTGGCTGTAAAATGATGTGGTGCCTCTTATTACTTTGTAGCAGCAGCAGCACCAGCAGCAACAGATTGGGACCTCCTCCTCCATCTGCACCAAGCGAGCGAGCGATTTTTTTGGATGGTGTGTATAATACCCTAATGAATTATGATTACAATTTAATGAAAAATGGGCTGAAAAAATTGCCATGTCCATGATGTACATACATATGTATGTCTCGCGGCCTGATTGGAGAACTTTCCGACGGAGAACACAACAGCAACAGCATTTGCTCTGCTCTTAATTACAGCAACTGTACAAACACTAATGAGAACATTCAATGGATTTAACAATTCCCAGCAGAGCCAAAAGGCCCAGCATGCTACAGTATTTACATACCCCCATATACATACATACATGCATACACATATAGCACACGAGACGCCGACCCTTCCATCATGAAAAGTATCTTACGAATATGCGAAAATACACAGGGAATAAAAAGTAATCTTTAGAAATGAAATAAGTGGGGACCCTGTAGAGCTAACATGACATTCCTGCCCTTGTCGATACATATCAGAATGTATTCAAAGTGGTATTTAAGAACCCTTTTCTCTTCTGCTCTTTGAAAGGCTTGAAGGCCCTGTGTGTGGGTACTTATTAACGCTTCATTAAGTTTCCGTTTGCGCCCACAAAAGTCAATTCAAGCCGACAGCCAAGAACCCAACAACCCAAGAAGACGAGTACGAAGCAAAAGCTGAGATTAGTTGTATGTAAAACTGGTTTGCCCAAAACCCATGCGATAAGACGGGTTCCCCTGAGCAACTGAGCGCGCATGCTGACGATAAGATCTAAGTTAATTGAACCGGGCAAGTGCCCTACACGAAAAGTCGAGCCAACATTTTGAACCGGAACTGTCGAGTCGCCCGAGCAAGCGAGCAAACGGGCGAACTGCGAGTGTTCACAAATTGTTTTCGCGCCTAGGGAAAGGATCAGATAAGTTCCAGCTAGCTCACTAATTGCGAAATCATTTAGATCCCTGTGTATGCTAATTGTTTCCAACTCAAATAGTTTACACCACCACCAACGACAGACAGACAATCTGTGGCTGAGCCACATGGAAGCCAGCTTTTGTCGGGTCCCAATAGGTAGGGTATGCTCAAATTCGGTACAACAGAGTGTGAGTGCCCCATCCACATACTCGTATACTCTGTAGTATACTTATTGTACTTATCTCCGTTCGTTTGAGCATCTGTGAAAAGCCGTTTGTCGCTCAAACATTTCTCATACGCAGCCGTAAAAGAAATCAACAAAATATAAACCATAAAAATTAATAAATTTTTTTTTTTTTTGGTATTATTTTACTACGCACCAGAAACAAAAACAAAACAAAAGGCACACCACAAAGACAATGAATTGAACCGAAAAAAACCAAAAACTCAGTAGAGTTCATGGCGATGGCAGTTGTCAGTGGTGGACCATTCAAAGCTGGGACTGGAGCTGAGGGACTGAGGCTGGGGCTCGAGTTTGGAGCTTTACTTTGGTTTCTTCGACTGGTGACTGGAAAGTGCGTTTGGGTTGGGTTTGGATCGCTTCGCTGGTGTGCTGTTCAATCCATCAAAAGAGATTATATTCATTAACTAGGCAGGCGAATGGCTGAACCAGACTGGGACACAACTGGGACTGGGGGGGAACGGACTTTGCCGGACTGTCGATGATGGCCACTGTACTGCTGGGCTGGAATTTCTTAATTTTTTGACAGTTCTCATCAAAATGTGTTGAAATTGCTATTATTATCTGTGTATTTGTATTGTGTACTTTGTGTATTGAGAATTTTTACAAGAATCATCTAACAGCTTGACGCTGGCATGACACAACACAATTCGTAGTATTCCGATACGAAAAGATCTGTGGACTCGATTAAAATGCCGTTTTTATTTCTGACAATTAGACGCCATCGACAAAATTAATGTCTTGCCCTATGTAATTTTTGCTCTGAATCTGCTAGGCATCTGTTCGAAAAAGTCATCGCCTAACACACACTTGACATTCAAAATATGAAAGAATACTCGTACCAGCGTTAACCTTGTAGCGAACTAAACTTACATATATATAATATATATGTACATATATGTAAGATCAGCGTAGCCAACAAATTGGTGGCATCCACCATTCTATATAGATATTGAAATACAGATTCTTGCAGCTGTCGGATATGCCGATGGGGCGGGCAATTAGTTTATTTTTCGCTTTGACATGTTTACAAGAGCCAACAAACAATTGGCCTAGTCCAATAATTACGGCTACGGGGTCTACGTGGCACACAGATGGTTTCTTTCAGGGACTCGAATGCGTAAAAAACAATCTTCAGCCCCATCCCTAAACGATTTGTAAATACAATGGGAAAGGGCAAAGTTCTTTACAGCTTCCGGGAGACAAGGGGGCTTTTGAAAATGCGGAGTAGGAGGAGCACGTCTTTTGTGCTACAAATGAGGAAATGTTTCAACCAAAAAACTATTAGTTCGAATAATGTTTTATTAATGTGGAGAGACAAACTTAAATTTGATTGCTTCGTGACAATCACGACAATGTCGATGTCGATATTTTGTTGTTTTTTGTTTGACTTAATTTTAATTGTACGCCGTTTAGTACAAAAAAGGAGCGAACTTGGTCTGGCTCTTCATGCAAATTTGGCGCATCGCTTTGGATTAATGGAACCACTTCAGCTCTATTTTTTATAGATGTACATATGAGCATCTGTCGATTCGTTGAGGCAAAACCAATTTGGTAGCTGGTTGTGGGCTGGCTAACCAGTGCAGTGCTAACCGAAGGCTTTCTTGGCTTTTATTATGGCTTGTAGAGGGCAGCAAATAAGGCGATTTATACGCATAAATTAATATTTATGATTTGATTTATTCAGTTTTTGCACAGTGCCCACTCCCCTCCCATGGAAGTGAATTCTATTTGGTTGGCCTAACGAGATCCACTCGAGGTTGATGTACTTGAAAAAAAGCCAGTGAATGTACACCACCAGTAGTACTCTTTGGTGGGTAAGCAAAACGCAGTTAGCCCACATAGCCATAGACAATATTTTCTTAGTGGGTTGAGCCCCATAGTAACTAAACAGTCGTCTCTGCTCCTCCGTCTGGGTTAGTCCTAATCAGAAAGGTGTGCCACACGCTGTATCATAGGTATATGCATTGCTCTTGACAAACGCACATCTGCTGGGAGCACAGCGATCGTATCGTTGATCATTGATCAGTCGATGGTCGATTGTTTAATCGATACACACCAGGGGGCCATAAGTTGCGAAATCAATGGCTAATGTACTCCCCATACAAATGTATTTTATCGTGTTTTTGACGACAATTGTTTATCGATTTGCATTGTGCCTTCTCCACTATTTTATGGCGTTCGTTACCCGCGCGTATTTATGACCCCCAAATGGAGCCCCACGTTCTTATTCTAATTTACTAGAGGTCTGCCATCAATCTATTGGTCGGGCTTAGCAGGGACAGATCGATCGATTGGCGATTCAATTGTCACGCTCGGGCATGACAAATTGTACAAGAGTTCATTTGCAAGGCACGGGGAGCGGGCACACACAAATGTCTTTTCACTTGGGGTTCCAAAAAACAAGTTTCTTTTGGGGTTACCTTTTCGGATAATTCTGGCGCCCAGAGCATACGGTTTGACCCAATTTCCTTGACACATGCCTGGCAGGTTTACAAACAAAAACTGTTACGGTTAACAATAATTAATTCTGTTGGCTCTGCGGTACGGCGGGGCGTTGGCAGTTCTCATTATTTGGCTGGCTGTCTTTTTCCTTCGCAATTGTCGATTTCATTAGGCCATAATTGAGTTTAGTTGTCAGTTTGTCAGTGAGACCATAAACACGAACCAGGCAGGGCGCCCTGGGGCCAAAACCTGGACAAACCTGGCCAAAACCAGACTCCGCACAGTTCTTTGACGTGAAAGAGCAACCAGAGCCAGCCCAATGGCCACATTCATTGAGAATTGCGAATTGCCGGATTGGCGAATTGGTAGTGAGATCTGAAACTGAGAACCCAAACGACAAAGTTCCCACGCCTCGAATTGTTCACGCACGCCTCTCAATAATCGAAATATCATCGAATCGAAACGAAACACAGCTGCGGTGTAACAGCCTTAGACTTTCGCCTTCTAGCACTGAGATCTGGGTGTAAGTATCTATGTACACTAGTGGCCGCCAGCAGGCTCTAATTTATGGATATCATAATATTTATGAAGAACAGATGCATTTGGCGCAAGTGGGCAGGCAGGCATGGCAGGCAGGCAACCTGCAGTCAGCCTACAGGCCAATATCATAATCATAATCATAATAAACACATCCAAAATGGAGCGGAGCGGAGCGGCGAGGCGGGAAGCACACCAGCACGTGTGTGTGCCACTGTGTTTTTGGGCCGACTTTTGCTTTGGTAATGACCCAAATTTCATTGCTGTGCGCTAAATACGCCTAATGGTCGTTTAATTATTGTATGACAGACAGCGACAGCCGTTGCCGCCACCAGCAAGCCGCAACATAAATACAACTAATTGTACAATAACAAGGCAAGGAGCCATACGAGGGTACAATATACATATACATATGTATATATATCAACCGATAGCCGATACAAACTTGTGAAATGTTTATGTGCCATTATCGATAGCGCCATCTAACGGAACGTATCGGAACGGATCGGTTAGCGGTGCTTTTTGGCCATCATTTTTTTGGTGCCTGCTGCCGATCTGAAGTTGTTGTTGCTGCTGCCGATGCTGACTGTCGACAAACATAGTAGTAATTTGTTTATATTGTTTAGGCAATTGACACGCCTGCTTTGCTGCCCATTTACCTGAACCAAACGAAATTTATGGCAATTGTCTGGAGTGCTAAAAATTAATAAGAGTGCTTAGCGTTTTCAGAGTGTCTGACATACTCGTATGTGATTTTTGACACTCTTTCGACGCGCTATCTTTACGGGGGCTATGATGATGCCTGAAGGCAATGCAAGGCTTTTGTCTCCAGAGCAAAGCCAAACGAATTGTGCCCATGGAAACCGAACGGCAGCAACTGTTTTGTATATATATGGTACAGTATGAAAAGGGGAATGGGTGGTGCTGGATGCTCTTGCTACTACCAACCATACTATGTATGTATATAGTATATTGTATTTTAATCTACAATTGATTTCCCATTCCACTTTAACGCTGTGTATTTATAGCAAAAAGTCTATTTGGCAGCCGGAGATTGGGATGGGGTTTCGACTTGCGTAAATAGAATTTCATGTTTCATTTCTATGTGCATTTTATATAAAATAAACAAATATATGGTAGTACTGCTACCGCAGCACTCAGACAGACAGCAGTGCGAGAGTATATTTTAAAAATAAAAATAATTATTTTTTTCAGCATATGGTTAAGTGCAGTTGCGTAAATAATAAATAAAAACACAGTCCAAGATCAGACCGTAATCGTGCATACTAAATGTATATAGTAGATGTTGAAACAAGAGCCTTCAGCCAGGCAATTAATCAATAATTATTCTTGGAAATTTGTTCTATTGAAAGGAAAACCCGAAAAGAGTTGCAAAACTTTTTTTTTGGAATAAATTCCAAAAAATTATTCTTATCAAAATAAAAGTCATGGGACCAGACGAAAATAGAAATATAAATAGTTTTTTTTTTTTGTGTTTTATTAATTTGTTGCTAATGTCATAAAACTAAACAAAAAGTGTGTGTTGTCTTTGGAACAGCTGAGCCAGCCCGCAAAAGCGCCGGCAAACGTGCCGCCTCTCAGGGAGCTCCACTCGCGAGAGCGGTTCCAGTGAACAGAATAGATAAGACCTATGAGTACGGTGGCTGGGCGGTACGAGTACGGTACGAGGAGTACGTACATACCGCCGTGCTTGTTGCTATCAGCATTAATTAGCGTTGGCTTCGTAGATCGTTTGCAGATCAGATCGATCGTAGAGCACAGGTCTTCCATAGGTCTCTCCCATACATATCTGTATGTACATACATACATATAGTATGTATGTGTTCAGACACCGTGTAAGCAGCAGTCTGTTTATTTTTCTTGCTAAACATTTGCGTAAATATCAACTCTGACGTGACGTGCAGTTTTGTCAATGCAAATTAACATCTATCTATCAACTGACAGCTGATCGGATGGATCAGCTCGTTGCTGGAGAACTTCTGCTGATGCTTAGGGCAGGTTTTTTGCTATATATGTAGATGGGCACGAGTGTAGTCCTAGGTCTAGGCAAGATAAATAGCACCACAGCGACGGGCGTGAGAACTTCATAAAGTCATAAAAGGCACCAAGGGCGACTAAAAGATGCCCGCTAATCGGTTTTATCACGAGTGCAGCAACTAACAAGCTAATCGCTGATTACAACGCTGGCATTAAGTTCTAGTTACTAAGGGTTTCCTTTACAACTAAATTTATCTTACTTATGACATCGTTTATCAATAACAAAAACAAAACAGGCCCCAGTACCCCCACTCAACACTGGGTGTTTCAAATCGGATACAAAAATTCAAAGGCGGAAATAAATAGTTGACCAAAGCGAGTAGAGAAATGTAAATAAATAATAAATAAAACAGGTCGATTTATTAATGACTTTAAATTGATTTTGTATGCAAATTTTGGGATGTTGTTTTTTTTCTGTTTCTAGTTGCCGCTCAGTTGTCGAAACCGTTAAGCAAATGCCCCCCAGCCAAAGATATGCGCAGAGATATTCGATTTCACCACAAACCGGAGGGCGTGTGGCAATAATGCGATTAAATGTTATATATTTTTAGATGTCAGGTATACTACTATATATATAGGTACATATACATATGTACCTTGTGCTTCCCAGAAGAACGTAGCTTAGTGCTGCTATTTCTGTTGAATTCGGAAAGGATTTTAGTTCCAGGACTGGCCGTATATGCTTGATGTGCAATCAAAATGACATCAATTGTCTCATAAATCATGGCACCCGAATGTATAAATTACACCCCGCATAGATCCGCAGCCGCAAGAAGAACCGCAATTCCTCGTCTAATTCCAGTGAATCGAAACAAAAGGCACAACAACAAGAACAGAACAAATCCCCCCGATTTCAAATTCAATCCTAAGCGGCATGCTGCGCTCCTTGAAATATTAATAAAAGGTAAAAAAAAAAAAAAAAAAAAAAAAAACAATGCCATTAAGGAACCTTCTTTTCTTTATGTATATTTAGATTTCGGACTGCGTTCGGCTTATGGAACTGCTGCACCGCACCCATTCGAAGTTCGATGATAAAGTGATGATGCCCCAAGGTTTCGAAATTGCTTTCAAATAGAGCCCCCCAGCTCCCCAGGCCCGCAGCCCAGCCAGCCACTTTTGACTTCTGAATTCAGGCAAAAGAGTTTAGCATATGAATAAAGACGAGCACCGCCCCAAAGATTCGTCTCCGATCCCCGAGACGACGACCAATCGGCTCCGATCCCCCCCAATTTATATGCAAAGCGACAATGTGTGGTGGTGATAATGCCGCGATGATCCAGCATTTGCCATGACTATGGGATATGGGATGGCCATGGGGGCTGGGTGCTGATGATGCCACCACCAACATTCGGCTGGGGTGAAATAATTAAACGAGTATCGTAAAACTAAAATATAATGGATTTATGTAAAGTTATGTTACACGCTCTCTGGCTGGAAATGGACACAAATGCGATAAGCCGGCTCACAACAAATGGCAGCAAATAAATAAAAAATCATTAAGTGGTGAGGTGAGGTGAGCTGAGGTTCGCTTCGGTTCAGGCCCTGTCCTATTATGGTCGGAACCACAGACTAAATACCGAATAAAGCATTGAGATAGGCCCGAACAGCCAAAAACCAGCTTTGGGGCGGTTCTGGCTTTTGATGTAAGCCCACAAATCAGTTAAACAAATTTTTATTCACCAAAAAAAAAAAAAAATACAAAATAATTTGCCTCAAAATTCATTCAAGACCTGCGATCTCTGAGACAAGACACACAAAAACAGAAACAATCGAATGTGAAGAAAAATTGGACATATAATTATTAAAGGTGTTTTCGCCTTGAGTGGCTCCGCCGACTGTGGCAGCCGCGGATGGACATTGGTCACCAATTATGCTAATACCTTGCTGAAAATATAAATATCTGCCTAAAATCCATATTTAAATTATTAACACAGAAACCCCTGCTAAGCGAATTCCCCATTCGGTATGGAAAACCAACTGCTAGCCAGTGTTGAACATGTTCAACATTAATCTTGACTGATAAATTAAAAAATAATTAATTAAAATGAGCAATCACTTTGGGGTCGTGGTTGGCTTTGGTTAGCTTTGATTAGCATTTTCAATACTCTATCAAAAGTTATTCCTTATAATAATATACACATATTCGATCTTAGAAGAATTTAATTTGATAGCATAAAGCGGTTTTACCACAAAACTCATCCTTCAGGTTGAATCTGTGATATCTTCACATTAACAATTTCTGTCAAAGAGTATCGAAATTTCGTCCGATATCTTTTGTTTTTGAGTTCATGTTTTTTCTTCTTTTTTTTTTTTTTTTTTTTTAGAAATATTTTTTCCTCATTTTGACAGTTTTCTTAAGCTATGTAGAATATGAGTAGTTGAGACTCTGTTCTCTGTTGAAGCACGTGGGTGGCTCGCGACGCGGCGGGGTTCGGCAGATGCGGGCCTTCAGAGAATTGTCTTGTATGCAGATCACGTAAATATAATTTTGCCGAAAAAAATATATATAAATTAAAAATTAAAGAAAAAAAAAAAAAAAACAACCAAATGTGAGAGAGAGACCCCAGCCCCAGCACGACACCCTAAAGTCACGCCCCGGCATCACACTTCCATTTATTTTGGGTATATTCTGTTGGCTTTTTTACTTGAAATTATATTGCGGTTTTTGTTATTGTTACAGCCAAGAGTTATTTGTCACCCCTTCTACCTGTACCTGTAGCCGAAAGGGCTATACAGCCGCGCCCTGCCCTCCTCATTTGCATACAAATGGGCATACGAAAAATCCTATTGTATCGTTAAAGTCCCCATCGTACCCATCTCGTTGGAGTTGAGAGCCGACCAGAATATTTCACGATCATTACACCAGCAATACGAATTTTTTGGCAGGGTACATCAACTACATACTATATGTATGTATGTACATATGTAGTTACTGGGGGGGAGGAGAACAGAACAGAATCCATCGCAAATCGGACAACACCCACATATGGAATGGACTCGGTTCAGTTCGGTGCGGCATAAACAGACAAATGTTCAGTTTCAGACTTGTGTCTTATGTACATTTATTTCATTTCATTTCATTTCGTTTCGTTTTCTTTTCATTTCTTCGTCTCTTTTTTGTAATGTCAATGAACGCTAAAAATTTTCTTCATTTTTATTTAAAGTAGACGAAATAAATTGAAGACAAAAAAATGAATAACGAGAAAACAAGAGGACAGAGAAACACGCGCAAAGCGACAGCGGAAAAAAATAAAATATATTATTCAAATTCTACATATTGTGCACATTTCAGCGGACAGCGCACCCCCCATAGAAGCTGCTAATACTTACAAGCAAGTATCCCCCACCCAAGAACCCAAAGCGCCACATAAAAAATGAGAAAATCTATTTTCAACTCACAACAACGAAACGAAACAAAAACAAAATAAATATTATTGTCACTATTTGCTATAGTAGATGTAGTACGTACATAGCATACTTGACTTTTCAGCTTCTATCGGCAGCTGTCAGTCCCATCCCCTCTATCCCATGGGGGGGTTACGCTTCCACATGGCCATGGCAGCGAATCGTTATCAGTACGGGGCGAGCTTACTTACAGCCGCCTTAACTTGGCCTGACTGACTCCCCCCCGACTTCCTAATACTCGTACTCGCACGCACCCAACATTATTTATTCATGAACTTGGCGTTCCGTGCATTTGTTCGTGTTATTTTCAACATTCATTTTTACATTGTGGTCTGGGCGCACCAAACGGACATTGCTAAAATTCTAATTGCACGAACTTGTACTGTTGTAGGCCATGTTTTGCATTGTTATTGTCACGTCTCTCGCGTTCAGGCACTTTTCACACCTTGTTGGGTATTCTCAAAATCTTAATTAACTGCACTTTCCACACATGTCACACATGTCCCGAAAGTCACAACTGCTTTATACGTGTGAGCCTGGGTCAATACACCATTCTTTTGTGTTATAAGTCATCACTCTGCAATCTACTGCTTGCTGTATCTGCTTAGATTACAATCTTTAATGATGCAGCAAACTTCTTCTGTGAATATATGATAAGCGTAGCGTTTCGGAAACACATGTCCAGAAAAGCAGCAGTGGAGCATATCTGTTGACGTAAGTGAAAAATCTTGAAAATGACTCAGGGTGTAGCAGCTAACCAATTCTCCCTAATTGTTGCCAAAAAATTACCTATCTAGGTATTAATAAGCAAATAAATATAACAAAATGTTATCAAAGCCGGCTGATGTTATCAGAGCCATCCTCCATCCGGTGTGTTGCGTTTACAGAATATAAAATCCAAACTATTTGCCACTGGGTAATGTTTTTTTGTTTGTTGCTAGCGATGCCCATTTATGTTGCTAATTTACTCTCCTTTTTTTTGTTTTTTTATTTATTTTTTTATATTTTTTTTAGATTTTGTTGCCGGGTGTGCAATGGAGCATGGAGCGTGTGTATTCAAATGCGATGGGTCGGCCCCACCACAGCGACGACGCTTTCTTTGTGGCTCTTCGGTATTTAATCAAAATCGAAAAAAGAGAGGAGAAACAACAACAACAAAAAACACACACACACACACCATCGTGGAATACAAAAAACGAGACGAGCACACCAAAATAGCGACAAATCAACCGAAAATTATAAAAGAAATGAAAGAACTCGACAAATCGATGTGGAATCAATGCAATAAATTAACTTGAATTTGGTTTTCGCTTTGCCAGCCGATTTCGATAAAAAAAAAAAACTAAACTCAACTAAAAAAAAAAAAAGAGAGGGAAAAACAAAAGAAGAAATAAATGAAACATCGTAAAACAAAAGGCCCAGAGCAGAGCCAACAACGGTGGAATCCCATTCCGAGTACGAATCCGAATCCGAGCTCTCCACATCACGCCATGAAATATGAGCAGAATGTGGCCAGGTTGCCAAGCCTGGCAAAAAAAAATAAAATAAAAAAAGAATAAGACCCTTTACCTGTCTGTCCACCAGCGGTCGCTTGTAAATGAAATCCTTCTTGGTTGAGTAGAGCTCCGGCGGTATGCCTTTGAAGGAGTACCGCAGACCGGCATCGTCAAGGTCGTTCGCTGCCGCTGGTGTACCCCGCAGACAGCTCTCCACATCGATGGCATCTTCGTATTGCTCCTCCGGACACGCCTCCGCCTCCGGCTCCGTCTCTGTCTCGGGTGAGTCGCAGATCGTAGTGCTGTTCGTCCGATTGCTGCGGCCCGATGTCGTCGATCGGAGAGTGGCGCTCCCACAGTCATGGGCATAATCGCCGTTGCAGATTGTGTCCACGGCGCCTGCGCCGCCGCCTCCGTTCAACAGCTGATGGCACTCCGTCGCCGTGCATCGCTCGGGCTCTGTCGCTGGCTGCTGCCTCACACTTGGCATGGACATGGTGAGTGGTGAGTGTGTTGGATGCGGAAGAGCTGCTAGATATCGATCGCTGGCAGCACGTGCAAAAATGCGCGCGAAATCGGGTTCGTTTTTCAGGTTCGTTGCCCACGCACGTTTGATATTTGTATGGGTATGTATATGTATATACTATGTATATGTATTTGTGGTTATGCTTATGTTGCTAATTGAATTGCGACAGTTTCGTTCCGTTCCAGACCGTTAACGCTGCCGTTGCCGTGGCCGTTGCCGTTGCCGTCGACGCCGCACGCGCACTCACGCACCCGCCTCTTGGGCGAAGATCAACATTTAGCCAGATAGTTCGTATAAAGAAGATTTAGACAAGCAGGCACATGAGCATGTTTTTGGCAGTGATTAGCTTAGATAAAACGTATCTATATGTATCTACATATGTATGTGTATGGTATGTGGTTGTGGTTATGTACTATCCGTCTGCATGGTCGCCTTCGTCTGAATCTTTTATGCCGAATCGCGAAATTCTCCAATGTTATTTCACATTTCACATTTCATCTTCTTCTTAAGTGTCGAAGTACTTTATATACACTACTAATATATATACATAGATGCAGTTGCATTCACTCTCTTAGTTATACCGTGTACCTATGCTGCACATTCTGACTCGGTCACGGTTTTTTATCAGATTTTGTACTTTTCTGCTGGTTTTTTGGCTGGGTTCTGGTGAAGGTTGTCCCAGTGCTGCTGCACGACACCATGTCAAAGTTAACAAGACCACGCCGACGACACACACACCCAACCGCACAGAGATCTATACACACACATGGCAGTGGCATTATCGTAGTGCTGAGCGAGAACCCAAGCCAAGCCGAGCATTCTTGGCATTGTCAAGGCAGGAACTGTCAGAGTCGGAACTGGAACTGGAATCGTATGGGGATCGGAAATCGAAGTCGGTGTCGGTGTCGGTATTGGAATCTGATTCGGATTCGGATTCGATATCGAGATATATAAACACTCAAATAAATGCCAAATGGACAATATGCTGGCCCCGCACGCGCAATAATAAACAGACGGCAACCGAAGACAAAATTTACAAAAACCAGACAAAAATGTTTCTAGCGTTTTTGTTTCGGCTCGCTCGAGTTCCCGCTTCGGACTGCCGCTGCTTCTGGCCGATCATCACAGTAAACAGCGACAACTCGTCGCAGTCGGACGGGGCCGGCAAGATCAGCACACATAAACACACACACAAAGCCCCCAAAACAGTCTCAGCAGCAGAAGCAGCAGGCAGCACCAGCAGCAGCAGTACAAGTATTAAGAGTAAAACTTTGCTCTCTCAGTCCCCTGATATGGATGGAATATACATATATATATGTACATATATAGTTCGGGACTCTTGGGAATTATGCACTGTGCCAGCCAGAAGGGAAGTGCTATGGATAAAACGTGCCATTTGCCCAGGCCCAGGATGATTGTCCAATCATCCACGGGGCATTGCTGAAATGCCAGAAGAGCACGTTGTCCCGAATAACACCCGAACATGCACGAACCACTCCGAGTCGAGCTTAACCAGGGAGCAACAGAGTGTGAGAGAGAGGCAGAGAGCAAGACACACAAGTCTGAGAGTCTCACAGTGTGTGTGTGTGTGTGTGTGGGGCTTAAAAGAGCGCCAAAAAACTAAGTAAAAGAGAGCTTAACGTACGATTCTTTGCGCACATATAAAGGTGAATACATACATATATACAGAGAGCTAACAAAGTTCTATAACCCCTTATGCAAATGACTTTCCCTTTTGAAAGTCTTATCTATATATGTATCTGTACACATAAGATAAAAGCAGTTAACATAAGGTTAAGCTCACCTAGTAACGAAAGAAGTTTCGATAAGATGTATGTAGACTGCAGTATCTTTTTTGAGGGTAGTGCTGAAAAAGTCACCAAGACACGCAAAAGAATCGATCAGAGGTTGCTCCTTTTCTCCTGCTTAGCTCATAAATCTAGTATTATTCTAATAAGAATTTAAACCATTGAAAACATTGGGTTTTTGCCAAGGGTCGCAAATAAGCGATGACTTGTTCTTTCCCAATAAATCAGTGAGCAAAAAAAAGATGACAAATGATGAATGCCATGACAAATCCTTTAGGAAATGTCTGAAGTGCTATCTTTACTTTCTGAGAAAAGTATGATTTTGTATAGCCAGATTTAACCATTATTCTTGTATAAAGAATTATGCGACATCTGTCTGATGACCAGTCATAACGGACATAACCATTCGATGTCGGTCAAGAGCAATCTACGTAAGTACTATACGTACGTCTACTGATCGCGTCAGTGGACAAAAATAGTTGCTCCATTCCGCATAAATGTCTTCTATCGCAAATTACCATATGTAGCAATTGACCTTATTGTATATTAAATATTTTCTTTAATCAAGCGCAGCAGTAAGAATTAATCAATTAAAAGACGAGAGAGAGAGCTCGTTTGCCAAATTAAAGTATAGTTGGAAATTAAAAATCCATTTCGCTTGCCTTTCTGCAGCCTCGAACAACAATGAAATTCGAATATATCTCCCTACACCCCCCTAAAACAGTCGCCCCAATGATGTAGAATTGTGTGGGTGTGTGGGCGTGTGTGGTGTGGAGCCTGGAGATGCCTTTGGCTAATGAATAACAACAGCCTTCGCCAACAGAGGCGAAGATTCCGGGAAAAGTGAGCAGTGGCAACAGGGCGTTGCATCGGCGCAGCAGCTATGCCACGCTTGTTTTGTAATTAACAACAAACTGCCGGCAGCCAACATAAAACAGCAGCCAAAACAGTAAATGTTACAAAACAACCATAAAATTGTGGGGAAAGTATAAGTACACATAAGTAACACACACACACACACCGAACACCGAACACTATATACCCTCGGATGTTACAGCACATAAATTCTGTCTATCGAATCTACGAGTTGTGTGAATGAATGGAGAATACTCATCAAAGAGTAGTGGAGTGGGCTGCTTCTGCTGCTGCTGCTGCCTCCAAATGTTAATGATCAAAGGCACTCGAGGCGCGACTGAATGCGGAACCAGCCATCTGATGCTGACCACAGACCACAAGCCACAGGCCACACTGTATCTATCTATCTATCCATGTATGGTATCTATCCAAGATCTATATCGCATCTTAATAATTAACGCATTTGAATCATTAGCCGGCCGACAGCACGCGCAGCCATAAACTTTTGTTTAGCAGTAAATGCCAAAATAGCATAAAAATGCCGATGTTTCCACATATCTTTGAATCTTACAGTGGTATCTTGGATCTATCTTGGAAATACACATGCAACTTTGCGGGCCGATATTCGATAGATAGATATCCATCCCCAAGCAACGTGAAGATCACATAGACATCCAGGCCTTCTCCCTCAGCTGTGAAGGGCCATTGACTATGGATTAGTATCTGTATCTTTAAATTTCGGATGTCAGACGACGCGCTGTCTGTTTATCCGTCCGTGCGTCCAACACGCGCAGACCTCTTAGTCGAGAGACTGTGTGTGTGTGTGTGTGTGTATGGGTGTCAGTTTTGTTGCTGTTGTTGTTATGTGCGTGAGCGCGTTTCGGCGCGTTTTCATTTCAGTGTGCGCTCCACCAGCAGCGCTCCATTTGATTCGATTTTTTTTTTCTTTGCGCTCACCCACACACTTGATTGATAAATATTGATCCTGATTGAATGATGGAAAGCTTGCAAAAGCAGCCCAAAGCAGCCAAAATTCAGTCAGACCAGACCATCCCAAAAGGCCAGCCAGCAGCCACTGAAATTATTAAGAGCTCAGGTTTTTAAGTTCCTCTGACAGCTGCTCAATCAAATCGAATCAAATATTTGGGCTAACTAAACAGAAACCTTTTTTAGAGTTTCCCCCCAGCCCCCTCTTACCACACCCGTCTGCGTACTATGCCATGGACATGATCGGATTGAATTGTGCCCAGAGAGATATGGGTGATGTCTAAATTCTGAAAAATTCGCAAAAATCAAACTCAATTACGTGCGCTGTCAATCAGCCAAACGGCAGGAATCGGAATCGAAAAAAAAAAAAAAACGAAAATGAAAACGAAAACGAGAGAGACATGCGTAAGAAGCGTTTTGTTGTATGTATAGTACTCCCATGGATAGTTTCGTGGCGTATCTCGAAGATACATTTCACTTAACTGTATGGTATATATCATCCATTCAACAAGCGGCCACAAGACCCAGCGCAGCCAGCCTGGCCAGCCCAGTCACTATGACAGCAGCAGACACACAGATGGTGATCTAAATGGGGATCGGGTTGGGTTGGGATGGGGTCGGGAGGCTGGGTGGCTGGGAGACTGGGCGACGTGCGTTGACCCTGAGACAAACCAAGCATCGCCCACGCAATGCGCAAAATATAAACTAATATAGTGGTTTATATATAGATTTATATACACATACACATATGTACGACTACGATTGTCGATTCCTTGAGATTGAAAGAAACGTTCGCCAAAGCACAGCCATTGGGGCATGCAAATTCTATCCACTATCCCACCATTCACTATGCCATGCAAAATATTTATGAGTATCATATGGAAAGTACTTGAATTAAGATATGGAAATGGAAAACCTTTTTGGAATATGGAAAGTACAATGGCAAGTACCGCTATATCGTAAAAGATGAGTGCCCGCTGAAAGGCAAGAACATCATAAAAAATCAACTAAAATTTAAATAGATATGTACTATACATATACTCATCAAATATCATTATCTTTGAACTGGCCGGCATAGCTGCAGAAAGACATTAGACATCTGCAGATGGTTCCGGCCCAACCAAGAGACGTTGAACCCCTCCAGACGCCTCCCCTTCCCCACTTCTTTGACACATGCACTTGATGTACCACTCTCAGCTTACTGTAATGGAAAACCAAAAACCCACCTCCTGGCGTTGGCCAATGCACTGGCCCAAAAGACTTCAATTGAAAATCTTACGATTCGTTTTTGTTGAAATCATTCAATGGATATGAATCGGTTTTATATAAAAGGCATTAACTCGATACTGGAGAGCGTGAAAAAAGAAGAAAAAAATATGAAAGAATGAAATGTATATTTCTTTCTGTATAATTCGTTGGGGCTCATTGATTCCGAAAACGTAATTGAATGCAGCGATTACAATTTGAATATTCATATGTACATACATATGCATATGTGTACATGTATGTATGTACGATATTTGCTTATGTGCAATACCAGGGGCGTGTTAGAAGTGCAACAAAAAAAAAACTGTCCAAAATGCAGACAAATTAACATAATGCCGCTCAACTTGATATCAACTTGATACCGCCGCGTCAGCAGCGGAGAGAGAGAGAGAGAGAGAGAGCTCCAATTGCAAAAAAAAGAGAACGAATACCGACATGAGAGGCTTTTGGCTTTTTGGCTTTCGACAGACTGGATGGATGGCCTGTTGCTGCCGCTGCTGCTGCTAAGCCTAAGCTTTTGTTTACGCCTCTCTGGAAATGGGCTCATTCCATAGAATTGCAGAGAACACTCGATGCGGCATGCCACAGCTGGTGCAGCAGCAAGCAGTCACCTTCGCAGAATCAAAGCACACCAGACACAGCTGCCATGACAAGCTCATTTGCATGCTGCAGAAGACATCAAGACACTAAGACACCACCAAACACATGTGGCACAAGAAACAGGAGTTTACTAGCAACAGCTTGCAACACATCACAGCCGCCAGCTGGAGTCGCCTTGAACTATTGACATTATTGTGGCGCGTTTTAATTACGGCTCTGCATGTATGTAATATGGAAATACTGAATGGCCAGCTCAGCTCAGCTCTAGCTGTTGCATAATGCTGGAAGGGAGTGGCAGTGGCAGCAACGATGCTGGTTATTGGAGGGTGCTACTTCCCGTTTCGGTAGCGCCGACAATTGTCATAATGATTTATAAACATGCACCACTGTCAGCTATAAATTACCTAATAATGTCTATAATTAGTTACTGCAACTGCCACCCGCCCCACCAATCATCACGCTCCTAGTAGGAGCCGTCTGGGCACTGTCCATCGTAATTGACCTTTTTGCCACGACTCGCGCCCAGTGTCCGCAACTGTGGACCCAGAAAAGCCAAGAAAATTGTATAAATATCATGTAAATTGTCACGTATTAATCGTTCGCACATTAGTCTTCCACTCTCGGCGTAGTATCCACATATGCAAAGCAGAACCAGGGCAAGAAAAATCAGCCACAAGCCATGTCCCACCATGTCCCCATGTAACTTGGAAGGTATTAAATTACACTGGCGTCGACATGGCCCGACGCCTACAGCTTATCAGGGGGGAGGGTGGAGTGTGGGTGCGACATGTACAAAATATTTACAATTAATTGTGCATACTCATAAGTAAGTATTTTTCCTTGCCATATATTAACTAAATTTAGAAGACAAAGCCAAGCCACAGGCTAAGCACAGCGAATGTTACTATCCCCACAGCCATATGGCTAAAGAAATCTTTACTAAAGATGTCATTAATTGTGATTTATGGATATGCATTTTCCTGCTTCATTCATTAAATCAGCAAGTAATACGAATTAACTATAGATTTAAGTCGCTATCTTAACTACATATAATTAAATATGGACAAGCCATAAACTATATGCCAGTAATGCATTCGTGATTTGTAGTGGTAAGCGGAAATACAGCTACAATAATGTTGATAGAATTATGCATTTTTCTAGTATTAACCAACACTATGGTTACATAAAATTGCACTAAAATAGTTAGTTAATAAATTAATCAGTATTCCAAACAGAGTTTAGAAAATATATTTCAAAGCCTTTTAATTATTTCCGCACTATCGAACACTGTTCTCTGACATTCCAACCCTTTGCAGCACTTACCAACGTCAGTGGCAGCTGTCAAGAGGGAAATTTTATTTGTATTTGGTAGTGGAGTGGAAAACTCACCCTCTGTGAGTGTCAGTGTCGTGTCGGTGTCGTGTCGGTAACAACAATGAGCACCAGCCCGGGGCACAGTCTCCTGGGCAACCAGTCCACCAGCCCGGGCCAAGAAAAACCTAAACAAAAGTCAAAGAAAAGCAAAAAAGAGTCCAAATGTGCCAAGGAGAGTAACTCCATTGACATGGACTCAAAATCCACTGCCAGCTACTTTAGTCTAAGCATCACGGGCCAAATAGTATCGGCGACATTTCCACTGGGCCCCGACAAGGAGTTTGTCTTCCTGCGCTACGAACTGGTGGCCGGTCCCGACTGGCAACTGGCCTCCGGCCCACAGCATGGTCTCACGCAGCTGGCCACGAACAAAAGTGGACACTTCAACGAGCCGATTGTCTTCAATATGCCCATCGAGGTGACCTACAAGAGCACCAGTCCGTTTGGCTGTAAGTGGCTGAAAATCTGCCAAAGATTTTCCGTGATATTAACTCACAGTTTTCTATGGCAGGGCCCCAGCTGCTGGTGAGCGTATTCGGACGCAGTGGCCTGGGACGCGAGTCCCTGCTGGGCTATGCGCACATTCATTTGCCCGTGTTTGGCAGTCGCCCCACCACTGACCAGAGCAGCATGCTGGAGGCACCCATCCTGATGCCCAAGTGCCCCAATATGATTGCGGATGTAACCAGTTGGCTGCTGCGTCGGGAGCCAGAACTAAAGGATCCCAAGGTGCTGCTAGACAGCATGAAGTGTAAAGGTAAAACACCATCAAATAAAGCTATCCAGGGTGCTACATATATATCTATCTCCATTTTAGTGCTATCCATGGAGTCCTATGGCAGCCTGGAGTTTCAGCTGCATACGATCATGAGAGGAGCTCGGAAATTGGGCTACAATTGGCATGCCTGAGGCATGTGACAGGTGGTAGGCTCTGGATGTGTGTCAATAAAACGTGAACTTAGCGAATCAGGGAAGCGTTTTGTCTTAATCTAATTGGCCAATGGTGGTTCTTGTGGTTGCCTCAAACTTGACCTTCCCCGCTCGAAAATGACGCGACCGCCGCCTAATCCGACGCGACAAATTTGCAGCAATTGAAAACCCAAGTCGCTCAATCCAATAGCTTTGGGATTGGCCAAGTGCATCCTAATTGGATTAGGGCAATTAGGCTAAGATTGGCTAGACTCAAGTGGCCAATATAAAAAGCCTCTGCTGCGATTACGCCCAAGGCATTAGCGCCGAGTCCAGCGCCAAGTAGAGTCAGCCATTCTGCTATGGACAGCAAATAGTTGCCACAGCAGAGTGAGTAGCAGCAGCAGCAGGAACAGCAGATTCCCCCACAGTTGAAACGAAACCAAACCACCGAAGTCCTCATCCAACAGAGCCATGTTGAGCCTGAATCCACCGACCTACGCTTATATGCGGGATGGGCGCAATCTCAGTCTGGCTGAGAGTGTGCCCGCGGAGATTCTGCATATGGTGGATCCCTACTGGTACCAATGGCCCCCTCTGGAGCCCATGTGGTTCGGCATTATTGGCTTTGTGATCGCCATTCTCGGCACCATGTCGCTGACGGGCAACTTCATTGTGATGTACATATTCACCTCGTCGAAGGGTCTGAGGACGCCCTCGAATATGTTTGTGGTGAATCTGGCCTTCTCCGACTTCATGATGATGTTCACGATGTTCCCGCCGGTGGTGCTGAATGGCTTCTACGGCACCTGGATCATGGGTCCCTTCCTGTGCGAACTGTACGGGCTGTTCGGATCCCTCTTCGGCTGTGTCTCCATCTGGTCGATGACGCTCATCGCCTACGACCGCTACTGTGTCATTGTCAAGGGCATGGCCAGGAAACCGCTAACGGCCACGTCAGCGGTGCTCCGCCTGCTGGTCGTGTGGACCATCTGCGGTGCCTGGGCTCTGATGCCGATGTTCGGCTGGAACAGGTACGTGCCCGAGGGCAATATGACAGCCTGCGGCACTGATTACTTCGCCAAGGACTGGTGGAATCGATCCTACATCATTGTCTACTCGCTGTGGGTGTATCTCACACCACTGCTGACGATTATATTCTCCTACTGGCACATCATGAAGGTAGAATGGTAGAACGCTCCAATTGAGATAGGCTCTCCTACAACTGCGTTTTCTCTTTGCTTTTCAGGCGGTGGCTGCCCACGAGAAGGCCATGAGGGAGCAGGCCAAGAAGATGAATGTCGCATCGCTGCGCAACAGCGAGGCCGACAAGAGCAAGGCCATCGAAATCAAGCTGGCCAAGGTGGCACTGACCACCATTTCGTTGTGGTTCTTTGCCTGGACCCCGTACACCATTATCAACTATGCGGGCATCTTCGAGTCCATGCACCTGAGTCCACTCAGCACCATTTGCGGATCCGTTTTCGCCAAGGCAAATGCCGTATGCAATCCCATTGTCTATGGCTTGAGGTGGGTTCCCATTACACTTAGTCCCCATTAATGGCTTCCCATCAATTCTCTCTTCTCTCTGTTACAGCCATCCCAAGTACAAGCAGGTGCTCAAGGAGAAGATACCATGCTTGGCCTGTGGCAAGGACGAGCTGGGCTCTGACTCCAGGACTCAGGCAACAGCGGAGATCAGCGAATCTCAGGCATAAACAATAAATAATCAAAGAAGAGACGACGACTGCAGTAAACAGCAGACAGGAAACTGGCGATACAGGAACTGAACAAACAGCTTTAGAGATCTACAAACCTGGCTTAGACTTACATAAATAATTTTGCATATAGACGAAACCCAAAGAAAACCAATAGAAAAGAAAAAACTACAAAAAAAGTTGGCAATGAACAAAATGTAAAAAAAAAAAAAACAAAACAAAGTAAATTTATAAACTACTGCAATTGATACAAAATCAAAGTCTAATCAAAGAGTTGCTTAATGAACGCGCGTCATGCAGCAGCGCACCTCGGTTGACTGGATGCTGGATGATGAACAGACTTCTGGCTGTATTTGGGTTGTAATTGAGTTACTAATCGGTGTTTTGTGTGCTTTATAAAGCATATTGCCCCAAAATAGGTTTTTGCACCTTTATTGGAAAATTAACATCTCAAACATTTCAAGCATACAGGCCGTGGTGGATCATCATGTGAATCGTAGTTAGGAAAGTGGAGAAGCGAGTTTCCGAATCAGTGCCGCCATTATCAGTGTGTGGATCTTCAGTTATAGTAGGTTTGCAGGCCGAGATCTATCAGGGTGCCATTGTGATGGCGCTCGCGCAGCTCCTGTGTGTACAGCGCTCTGCCCTGCAGCAATATAAAGTCAATCAGTCTGCGGTCCGAGCTGCGACGCAGCTCATCCGGATCATTGCGTTTGCGTAGATAATTAAAGCAGCAGGTTCTAAGTGAAATCATTTTTAGTTTTTTTGGTTATTTAAATTTTAAAAAAAAAGATTGCTTACCGAAAATGCTTAGTGCCGCAGGCGCTGGCACACTCCTTGCCACAGGAATCGCATGGCATGGCATTTGAATTGGCGCACATTAACCATATGCCTGTAAGGGAATATTCATCAGTGGGGGACATTGCCAAGGTCTCTCTCTCTCTCTCTCTACTTACATAGCAAAATGATCTGAAAATGTGCTAGCCAATGCATCCTATTTGTCGTTGTCTTTGTCTCGGGGTCGTGGTCGTGGAAATGCTGCTCAGCAGTTGTTGGCGCCGCTCATAGGAGCTGCAATTGTTGCTTGCCTGTGTCGAGTTCCTGTGTAAGCGCAACTGAAAGGATGGAGCAACTGGCTGCCGGACTTATATATACCCTCACAGGATATCCATGTACATCCAACCCCATGTCCAACACCACACGGGTTGTAAATTTTGAAAGTGGTCAATGAAGCATGTGGCCAAGCATCGAGAATTCATCCAAGTATGTGGACATGAGCTGCATAATAAATCCGAGCAAAGGCTGTCGTCTCAGGGCACAGACAATTGCAGCTTGCGCAACAAGTTTATGGGGGTTTATGGGGGTGGTTCTACTTTTGGGCGTGGGTTGGATTGGGATGATGTGCGTTAGGGTTGTGGTAAGGGTAACCGCCATCAGGTTTTGAAAAGTTTTTCATGTGACAAGTTTTGCATGCAAAATACATTAATATTCCATAAGAAAATTCATTTAAACTTTACGATATTCGATATAATTTGAATTCAAATTTAAATTTAAACCAATAACGTAATTTCTACGATATTCTAAATTAATTGTAAGTGCTGCTAACTTTTCTTAGATTTTCCAAACCCATTGCAAATATCGGTTTTGTATTCACATAATTATTCAAATTTAAATTTTAAATTTTCCAATTTATATTTATAAACGTTGTATATTTTACGATATTCAACATCTACAAGAAAATTCATTTAAAATTACGATATTCGATATAATTTGAATTCAAATTTAAATTTAAACTAATAACGTAATTTCTACGATATTCGAAATTAACTGTAAGTGCTAACTGTTCTTAGATTTAACAAATCCATTGCAAATATCTGTTTTGTATTCACATAATTATTCAAATTTAAATTTAAAATGTGCCAATTTATATTTTATAAACGTTGAAGCTTATAACGTATATTTAACGATATTCAACATCTACGATAAACCCACCTTTTCTCATGGATGTGGCAACGCTGTGGCTATTGACAGCTGTTTTTAAGCGGCGCCATTCACTACGGTTAACATTGTTATGTTATGTTAAATGTTCTCTACTTTGCCGAATTTGCAGCGCAAAAAATCTGAAATTTTCACAATATTTACACAGGAAAAAGGACAATGTGGGAGCCGCCTCGATTAAGCGCATCGCTGCGTGCCAAAACTGAGTTGGAGGCGAAAAGTCGACGCTTCAATGGCCAGCGGCAAGCCCGCACCGCCGCCATACCATCCACGACGACAAATTCCTATGAGTAAGTAAGAAAGATTTCACAACCAATGAAATTCCACTGATTGTAATGGCTATACACGGGCCTAGGCACAGGAAAGAGGAGCAGACCATAGCCAAGCTGCTGGCACAGCTGCCAGCCGAAAAACAGCCCGCCGTCAAGGTGCACATGCAGAAGCTGCGCAATCTGGTCCAGGAATGCATGGGCTACGAGGAACAGCCACAGGTAGTGGAGCATGCCACACTGTATCTGTTCTGGCTGCTGCACGAGCAGCGCGTGGTGCTGGTGGCCACCAGCCAGCGATTGCACAGCATGTTTGGCAAGACCTTCGATCGGAAAATGCCACAAATCCACGAGTGTGTGCTGGCCGTGGCCCAGTCGCTGGAGGAGCACGAGCGAATGGAGCTCAAACGCTGGCAGCAGGCGCAACGCAAGCCCCACAATGTGGCACCGCTCTGGGGCGAAGACATTGAGGTGCAATGCACGCCAGCCGTGTGGCTGGACATCAGCCTGTTGACCAATCTGGCGCCCGACGCCCTGCTCAAGAATCGCACCGTCAACAAGTTCTCCATGAAGTACAAAACGCAGGCTGCTCCAGCCGCTGCTGTGGTCAAGCGGGCGGACGGCGCCAAGCTGAGTCCGGAGCTGCAGGCGTTGGTGGACATAGCCGAGAAGCTGGAGGATGAGAATCTGCTGGGCCGCGTGGGCGACATACTCGGCTCGAAGCGCAGCAGCGAGGAGCTGCAGAACGAGCTAATGGAGCTGCTGGGCTTCGACTACTTCGAGCTGGTGGGCAAACTGCTGCAGGACAGAGCCAAGATTGCCCAGCAGCTGGAACAGTTTGCCACGAGAACGCGCCGCGTCAAGGAGGTCAAGCAGAAGCGTCTGCAGACGGCAGCCAGTGGCGCGGGAGGAGGACCTGAAATACGTCCCACCGTCGCCAGTGCCGTGGTGGTGCAGTCCGCGCAGGAGAAACAGCTGGGCAAGATGCAGCGACGGGAGGAGAAGAAACTGCAGCGCATTATGCGCAACATAAGGGACGACGAGGACCAAGAGGATGCCGGCTGTGCGGTGTCCATACCTGCCATGCAGCTGCGCATGCAGCACCAGCGAATGCTGCTGGAAAATGCCCAGCGAGAGCCACTCCTGCTGACCACGAAGGCAGTCAAGGCGGAGTACCAGGCGGCCCCCATCAGCTACCCTTACGTATTCGACAGCCAATTGGCGGCGAAACAGCACGCTGGCTTCATCGGCGGCAGCCGCATAACCCTGCCGGACAATGCCCAGCGCATCGACAACAAACAGTGGGAGGAGGTAAAGATCCCCGCCAGCGAGCCGCCGCCCTTAACGGTGGGCAACAAGCGCATCCAAATCGAGGAACTGGACGATGTGGGTAGGCTGGCGTTTGCCAACTGCAAGGAGCTGAACCGCATCCAGTCTGTGGTCTATCCCGTGGCCTATCACAGCAACGAGAATATGCTGGTGTGCGCGCCCACCGGCGCGGGCAAGACGAACGTGGCCATGCTGAGCATTGTGCACACGATACGCTGCCACTTGGAGCAGGGGGTCATCAATCGGGACGAGTTCAAGATCGTTTATATCGCGCCAATGAAAGCCCTGGCCGCCGAAATGGTTGAGAACTTCTCCAAGCGGCTGAAATCCCTGCAAATAGTGGTGCGCGAGCTGACGGGCGACATGCAGCTGACCAAGGCGGAAATGGCAGCCACCCAAATACTGGTTACCACGCCAGAGAAGTGGGATGTGGTCACAAGAAAGGGTAAGCATTACTCACATTCGAAACACAAGTTGACTGAGCTGAATCCCCAATTGCAGGAAGCGGCGATGTGGCCTTGATTAGCCTGGTCAAGCTGCTCATTATCGACGAGGTGCATCTGCTGCATGGCGAGCGTGGGCCTGTGGTGGAGGCACTTGTTGCGCGCACTCTGCGCCTTGTCGAATCCTCCCAGTCTATGATACGCATTGTTGGCCTGTCCGCCACGCTGCCCAACTACGTGGATGTGGCGCATTTTCTGCGCGTGAATCCCATGAAGGGACTCTTCTACTTTGACTCCCGCTTCAGGCCGGTGCCGCTGGACACCAACTTCATTGGCATCAAGTCGGTGAAGCCGCTGCAACAGATCGCCGACATGGATCAGTGCTGCTACCAGAAATGTGTCGAGATGGTCCAGCAGGGACACCAGGTGATGGTCTTTGTGCACGCCCGCAATGCCACCGTGCGCACGGCCAATGTTATACGGGAGTTGGCCCAGCAAAACAACACCAGCGCCGCCTTCCTGCCCAACGACTCGAATGCATTTGGCCTGGCCAATCGCTCGATACAGAAGAGCCGCAACAAGCAGCTGGTTGACCTGTTCTCCTGCGGCCTGGCCATGCACCATGCGGGAATGCTGCGAGCCGATCGCCAAATGGTCGAGAAATACTTCGTGGAGGGCCACATCTCGGTGCTCGTCTGCACAGCAACACTCGCGTGGGGCGTCAACTTGCCAGCCCATGCGGTTATCATACGGGGCACCGACATCTACGATGCCAAGCATGGCAGCTTCGTGGACCTGGGCATACTGGATGTGCTGCAGATCTTTGGTCGTGCCGGGCGGCCGCAGTTCGACAAGAGCGGCGTGGGCACCATTATCACCGCCTACGACAAGCTCAATCATTACCTGTCGCTGCTAACGAATCAGTTCCCCATCGAGTCGAACTTTGTGCAATGTCTGGCCGATAATCTGAATGCGGAGATCGGTCTGGGCACCATTACCAATGTGGAAGAGGCCATTGAGTGGCTCAGTTATACGTGAGTATCAAGAGTTCCAGGACATTCGAAAGACTTACCTTGACTTTTCCCTTTTAAAGTTATTTATTTGTGCGTATGCGCATCAATCCTCATGTTTATGGCATTGAGTATGCGGAACTGCAGAAGGATCCCACGCTGGAGGCACGTCGACGGGCTCTGATAATGTCCGCATCGATGAGTCTGGACAAGGCGCGCATGATGCGATTCAACCAGCGCACCATGGACATGAACATCACCGATTTGGGGCGCACGGCCTCGCATTTCTACATCAAATATGACACCGTAGAGATATTCAATGAGCTGATGAAACCCTTTATGAACGAGGCCGAAATCTTAGCCATGATATCCCAGGCGCAAGAGTTCCAGCAGCTCAAAGTGCGCGACGATGAGCTCGAGGAGCTGGACGAGCTGAGGACGGACTACTGCAAGCTGAAGCCATTTGGTGGCAGCGAAAATGTCTGCGGAAAGGTAACCCAAAAGGAGGACTCTTTCGCCTGAGCCTCACTGATGCTTTACTCTTCTTTGGCAGGTCAACATTCTCATCCAGACATATCTATCCAATGGCTTTGTCAAGTCCTTTTCGCTAAGCTCGGACATGTCGTACATTACAACGAATATTGGCAGGATTACGCGTGCGCTGTTCTCCATTGTGCTGCGACAGAATAATGCTGTGCTGTCGGGCCGCCTGCTGCAGCTCTGCAAGATGTTCGAGCGTCGGCAATGGGACTTTGACTGCCATCTGCGGCAGTTTCCGGCTATCAATCACGAGACCATTGACAAGCTGGAGCGTCGCGGCCTGAGCGTCTATCGATTGCGTGACATGGATCAGCGTGAGCTGAAGGAATGGCTGCGCAGTGATCGCTATGCCGAGCTGGTCATTCGCTCCGCCCAAGAACTGCCCATGCTGGAGGTGGAGGCCAGTCTGCAGCCCATCACCCGCACAGTGCTGCGCATCAAGGTGGATATCTGGGCAAATTTCACGTGGAACGATCGCGTGCACGGCAAGACGTGCCAGAGCTTCTGGCTGTGGATCGAGGATCCCGAGTCCAATTACATCTACCACTCGGAGCTGTTCCAGCTGAGTCGCAAGTCTGTGTTCAGCGGCCAGCCGCAGCAGCTGGTGATGACCATTCCACTGAAGGAGCCGCTGCCGCCACAGTACTACATTCGCGTGTCCAGCGACAGCTGGCTGGGCAGCACCACATGCGTGCCTCTCTCGTTCCAGCATCTGGTGCTGCCCGAGCATCATCCGCCGCTGACGGAACTGCTGCCTCTACGGCCGTTGCCTGTCAGCGCTCTGGACAACGCCCTGTACGAGTCGCTGTACGGATTCACGCACTTCAATCCCATACAGACGCAGATATTCCACTGCCTCTACCACACGGACAACAATGTGCTCCTGGGCGCACCCACTGGCAGTGGCAAGACCATCGTCGCGGAGCTGGCCATATTCCGAGCACTGAACGAGGATCCCAAATGCAAGGTGGTCTATATAGCGCCCCTCAAGGCGCTGGTTAAGGAGCGCATAGGCGACTGGGAGAAGCGCTTCCAGCGCTCCTCGCTGGGCCTCAAGGTGGTGGAGCTGACGGGCGACGTCACGCCGGATATCCAGGCCATACGCGAGTCCCAGTTGATTGTGACCACACCGGAGAAATGGGACGGCATCAGTCGGTCCTGGCAGACGCGCGAGTATGTGCAGCATGTGGCACTAATTGTGATCGACGAGATCCATCTGCTGGGCGAGGATCGTGGTCCGGTCATCGAGGTGATTGTCTCACGCACAAACTTTATTCGCTCCCACACGGGACGCGAAATTCGCATAGTCGGGCTGTCGACGGCCCTGGCCAATGCCCAGGATCTGGCCAATTGGCTGGGCATCACTAAAATGGGTCTGTACAACTTCAAGCCATCGGTGCGGCCGGTGCCGCTGCAGGTGCACATCAATGGCTTCCCGGGCAAGCATTACTGCCCCCGCATGGCCACCATGAACCGACCCACCTTCCAGGCCATTCGCACCTACTCCCCCTGCGAGCCCACAATTGTGTTTGTCTCCTCGCGCCGGCAGACCCGCCTCACGGCCCTCGATCTCATCACCTTTGTGGCCGGCGACTCCAATCCCAAGCAGTTCCTCCACATCAAAGAGCACGAAATGGAGCTGATTCTTCAGAATATACGCGATCAGAATCTGAAATTCTGCCTCGCCTTTGGCATTGGACTGCATCATGCTGGCCTGCAGGAGCAGGATCGCAAGTGTGTGGAGGAGCTGTTCCTGAACCGGAAGATCCAAATACTGGTGGCCACCGCCACGCTCGCCTGGGGTGTTAATCTACCCGCCCATCTGGTCGTCATCAAGGGCACCGAGTACTTTGATGGCAAGGTGAAGAAGTACGTGGACATGCCCATTACGGATGTGCTGCAGATGATGGGACGTGCAGGTCGGCCGCAGTTCGACAACGAGGGCGTTGCCGTTGTCCTAGTGCATGACGAGAAAAAAGAACTTCTACAAGAAGTTTCTCTACGATCCATTCCCCGTGGAGTCCAGTCTGCTGGGCGTTCTGCCGGAGCACATCAATGCCGAGATCGTGGCCGGCACGGTGCAAACCAAGCAGGGAGCCCTCGACTATCTGACGTGGACGTACTTCTTCAGGCGACTGCTGCGCAATCCCTCGTACTACCAACTGGAGGGCGTGGAGCCCGAGAATGTGAATGCCTTCATGTCGAGTCTCGTGGAGAAAGTCATCTACGAGCTGTCGAATGCCGCCTGTTTGGTGGAACGCGACGGTTTCCTGGTGCCAACATTCTTGGGGCGCATCAGCTCCTACTACTATTTGTCCTACCGAACCATGCAGCACTTCCTGGAAGATCTGCAGCCAGGCATGGGCACCAGGGAGGTGCTTCTCGCCATAGCTGATTCCTACGAATTTGACCAGCAGCCAGTGCGCCACAACGAGGACAAGTACAACGAGCAGATGGCCGAGACGAGTCGCTACAGGCCGCCGTCGGGCACCTGGGACTCGCCCTACACCAAGACATTCCTTCTGCTGCAGGCCCATTTCTCGCGTCACTCGTTGCCCAATTCGGACTACCTGACGGACACAAAGTCCGCTCTGGACAACGCCACGCGTGTGATGCAGGCCATGGTGGACTACACGGCGGAGCGGGGCTGGCTGTCGACCACATTGGTGGTGCAACAACTCATGCAGAGTGTCATCCAGGCTCGCTGGTTCGATGCCAGCGAATTTCTCACATTACCCGCTGTCAATGAGGATAATCTAGATGTGTTCCTGAACATCCGGCATGCGGACTACGACTACTTGACATTGCCCGTTCTGAAAGAGCTGTGCAGGAGGGAATATGAAGTGCTGGCTGCTCCGCTGAGAGATGCCTTCGAGGAGCATGAAATCGAACAGATGTACAAGGTAAGCAGTGGCTGTCACCTTCGTCCCAGCAGACATTAAGCAGTTACCTCTTTCAGGTCATCCAAGAGCTGCCTGAGCTGGCGCTGAAAATGTCTGTGGAGGGTCGCTTCATGGAGGAGGAGTACGCCAAGCGACCACTCGCTCTGGAGGCGAACAACACATGGCTGCAGCTGCACGCCAACGAAGACTATGTCCTGAGAATTGATCTGCAGCGTCTGAATGCCAGCGGCAGCGGGCATCGTCGAGCCGGCGGTGGGCACGGCGGCTATACGGTGCACTGTCCCAAGTATCCCAAGCCGAAGAACGAGGCCTGGTTCCTCACGCTCGGCTCACAGGCCAGTGACGAGCTGCTGGCCATGAAGCGTCTCACGCTGCGTGGACAGCGCACCACCAATCGCATTTCCTTTCAGGCCACGCCACGACGTGGCCGACTACAGCTCACATTGTATTTAATGTCCGACTGCCTGATGGGCTTTGATCAGCAGTTTGATCTGAAATTTGAGATTATCGATGCGAAAGTTCTGTAGGGAATATTTCTATCTAAACTAATTGCTTAGCATTCTGTAGATTCGAGGCTTACCCATTAAGTTAAGTACTGTTGTGGCTGGATGAATATTTTCTACCGTTTATACATACTAGAAAATGTATCCCCCACGCCCTGAAGTTGTTTTAGTCGAAATGAAACTCTTTGTATTATTGTGTGATCCCTCAAGATTATGTGTAGCCCAGTGAACCTCCTCCCTGTTTGGGGTGCATCCTCAACGGAGTGGAATAAAATATGTTTCGTTTAAGTAGCGATCAATTGAAATACATAAATTGGTTTTTCTTTTTCTCTATCCCCATGCCGAATGGCTAACAATTCCCCATGCCGAATGGCTAACATTTTCTCTTAAGTAATTTCGCAATGCGATGCCTATCGCTCTACAAAAACCTTATCTATGCCACGACAGCGTCGAGCAAGGCACGAAATCGCTGCCTCTATAAATCGTAGGGTCGTGGGAGCCAATGGATTAGTTTACGATAGACTACCATCGAGTTACGTCGAGTTGCAAAAATGTTCACTTTAATTTTGCTGGCGGGCAGCCTCTTGGCATTGGGTTGGTTCTATGTGAAGCACCACTACGATTACTGGCAGCGTCGTGGCTTTCCCTACGACAGGCATTCCGGCATACCCTTTGGATGTCTGCAGAGTGTTTGGCGGCGCGAGAAGGGTATGGGCATGGCCATTTACGATGCATATCTAAAGAGCAAGGAACGTGTTCTTGGCATTTATTTGCTCTTCCGTCCGGCTGTTTTGGTGCGTGATGCAGCACTAGCGCGCCGTGTACTGGCCCAGGATTTTGCCAGTTTCCACGATCGTGGCGTGTATGTCGATGAGGTCAACGATCCGTTGTCGGGCTCGATATTTGCGCTACGTGGCCAGAGTTGGCGTTCCATGCGCCATAAGCTGTCCCCGTGTTTTACGTCAGGAAAACTCAAGGGCATGTTCAGCAGCTCCGAGGAGATAGCCAACAATATGGTCACCCATTTGCAGAACACTCTGCCGGAGCAGGGCTCTCAGGAGGTGGACCTGAAGGTGGTGATGCAAACGTATGCCATCGACATAATTGCCTCGACTATCTTTGGCCTGGAACTGGACAGCTTTGTGACGCCGGACAACAAGTTCCGGAGACTGGTGACAATCGCACGACGTAATACGCGCTTCACAACGCTCTTCGGCATGATGATATTCCTAGTGCCATCGTAAGTCGAAGCAGATTTTATACCGATCCAAATCAGTGCTGAAAAGTTTTTCATTAATTTTTTGCAGCGTGGCAAAGATCCTGTTCTCATTGGGCTTCAAGAACGAAGTGGCCCTGGCAATGCTGGAAATTGTCAAGGAGACCATT
This sequence comes from Drosophila bifasciata, assembly GCA_009664405.1. Classification (NCBI taxonomy): domain Eukaryota; kingdom Metazoa; phylum Arthropoda; class Insecta; order Diptera; family Drosophilidae; genus Drosophila; species Drosophila bifasciata. The sequence continues at coordinate 12,059,086 of CM019044.1, forward strand.
GAGTACCGCGAGAAGCATGGCATTGTGCGCAAGGACTTGATGCAGTTGCTCATGCAGTTGAGGAACACGGGCGAGGTGGATGAGAGCGATGAGAACATATGGAAAATACAAAATCCACAACTGGTGAGTGCCCCAAGCCACCCATAAGCCCTGACCCACAGTTGTTTACAGCAATTTCTTTTCGTTCTCAGACCAAAAGAAATGCATTTCCTTGGAGTCCATTACGGCACAGGCTTTTATATTCTACATTGCCGGTCAGGAGACAACCGGATCCACAGCGGCCTTCACGCTGTTCGAGTTGGCGCAGTACCCGGAACTGCTGGAGCGCCTGCAGACCGAGGTGGATGAGACACTGGCTAAGAATGGAGGACACATCACCTACGATGCACTGCAGAAGATGGAGTTCCTTGATCTGTGCGTGCAGGAAACACTGCGCAAGTATCCCGGCCTACCCATTCTGAATCGCGAATGCACCCAGGACTACACTGTGCCAGAGACAAATCATGTCATTCCTAAGGGCACTCCGGTGGTTATCTCACTGTATGGCATACATCACGATGCGGAGTACTTCCCGGAGCCCGAAAAGTACGATCCCGATCGCTACCTGGAGGAGAATCGCAACTTCAGCCAGACGGCCTTCATGCCCTTTGGCGAGGGGCCCAGGATCTGCATAGCCCAACGCATGGGACGTATAAATTCCAAGCTGGCCATTGTCAATATCCTCAAGAATTTCAACGTTGAAGTGATGAGCAAGCGGGAGATGGAATTTCTGAACAGCGGCATTGCCCTTCTGCCCAAGAATGGGGTGAAGGTGCGTCTGTCCAAGCGACTGCCCAAGTGAGCCAGAAATATGCATGAATTATGAAATAAAATACACGGACGGAGGAGTGAGGACTGCCAGTGAGGGCAGTCGATCAATTTGCTTTGATTATTTAGATTAAGTGGTCTTATCATTCTCAATGCGATTACCGCGATAAAGTACTTCGTAGATTCGTACTATCAACAAATACCAATGTCAGCCAAACAGTTTAATTTATGTATAGTGTGCCAGCAAACAAAACTATTTCTATTTCTAATAATATAATTTAGTTACTTTTATTTGTACCATAATAAAATCGTTTCTGGGGGGAAATATTTGTCATTGGATTCTCATTTATAATTTATACTTCTGGTTCTGTGGATTCAGCCATCATGGTATGCACATTGAACTGTTGCTGGATTTAGGTATATCATTCAGATAATATTGAGATCTCAATAAATTATCTTATCTGAAACACTGATAACTTAATAGTTCAGTAAGAATTGTAAACTGAAAGTAAATTTCCATAAAAAACGAGAAAGAACGTGGGGTGTGGCCTTACGCGACACTATTTGTATACCCTTACTCAGTCGATATGATTTATGTGGAATTACAATTACAATTTTATCATTGTGGCTATAATAATAATCCGATTTGAATTTCATTTATACGAAAGGGCAAAGCCGACACGTTGTTGTGTGAGTGCGAGCGAGAGGGAACGATGTTTTTAAAAATGGTTTTCTTTATTGTGGCTATACTCGTACTAATAATCCGATTCAATTAAGATTTGAGCCCCTGATAGATAAAGATTTTTTCTATGATTCTACATTTCTAGTTTTCTGTTATCTTCAGAATTCTGGAAGCCACAGATGTGCGCTCTTTGTGGTGGCGGAAGTGGGCGGGGCGAAATTTTGAAAAGCATTTGTAGGAGTGAGATAGCACATCAGTCTGGAAAAAAAATTTGGTTGCTCTAGCTCTTTTAGTCTCCAAAAAATGGGCGACAAACAAAACGAACAGACAGACGGACGGACAGACAGACGGACGGACAGACATGGCTATATCGATTCGGCCATTGATGCTGATCAAGAATATGGGTATATTGTATTTGTGGTAAAAGTGGATGTGTGTAACATAGAGAAACAATTGTTTCCGACCCCATAAAAGTATATATATTCTTGATCAGCATCAATAGACGAGTCAATATAGCCATATCTGTCCGTCCGTCCGTCTTGTCGTTTTTCTACTTTTATACCCATGCTCAGTCAGTACAATTTTATTTTTTAGGTGGAATTTTCAAATGAATTATCAGTTTTTACATTTTACAGTTTTTTGCTACATTGTCATCTACATCTACATTATCTACATCTTTTCACAACAACACACGTACACTGCACGAGGCAGAATGTATGAGCAGTGTGTGAGCGAGAGGGAGAATCGTAATGGACACCACAGATGCCTTTTTTTTTTGGGGGCGGAAGTGGGCGGGGTGAATTTTTGAAACACTTTTCTAGGAGTGAGATATCACATCAGTCTGCAAAAAATTTGATTGATCTAGCTCTAATAGCCTTCGAGCAATTAGTGAAAAACAAGACGGACGGACAGACGGACGGACAGACAGGGCTATATCGACTCGGCTATTGATGCTGATCAAGAATATACATATATATACTTTATATGGTCGGAAATTACTCCTTCTCTATGTTACACACATCCACTTTTACCACAAATACAATATACCCTTTTACTCTTCGAGTACGGGTATAAAAACATATGTACTATATGCCCTGCAAAGGTATGCGGTGCACTTTCTTCTGACTACTGATAAACGGGATAAAATTGTGAAGACATGCGTACATATGCACTCAAATATACACACACATATGTACATATGTACATATGTATGCTTTAGTCAATCAGTTAGTTTGTTGAGTTTGAAAGCAGAGAAAAAAAAGTAAACGAAGCAGGCCGAGAAATATTCGTAGGACAGTGAGTGTTCGTTTGAGCTGGAATCAATCTCATTCAACAGAGAAGTGCCCCGAAATTCTGACAGGCTCGTAAATTTCATTTTACAATTTTTTCTTGAACAAGTTTGGAATAATTCAAAAATGGGAAATTCATTTTCGCGGTTGGCCAATGCCATCTCAACTACCTTTTCCCAGGTGGGGAAACAACTGTACGTTAAAGCCGCCTTAACCCCAGACAGGGGACTAATTTTTTCTGTTTTTTTTTTCGCCAGTTGTCTTCAACCCAGAGGCAGCCGTAGCTCCAAACCCGGCACCTATAGCTCCAATACCACCAATAGCTCCAATAGCACCAATAGCTCCAATAGCACAAAATTACAGGGATCGGCGCATCGTTAACATTTCGAGACGTCGTCGTCACCGTGTAAGTCCCCATGAAAGTCGTCTCACCTGGCGTGTATCAGTCGGGACACAAACTGATGGTACTACGCCGCCGAGTCCTAAGCGCCAGCGCAGCGAGCTACCCGGGCCGTCGGAAGACGTATATAAGTACCCCCTTTGCTTAGAGGGGGGTACGAGACAGAGAGCCAGTGTCGACGAAATGTGGACACATCTTTTTGTCGTGGATGCATTGAACGTGCCATTCGCGCATCTCACAAGTGTCCGATTTGCAACACGCGCTTAGCAACTAGACGCGCAATAAAGCGAGTCTATTTTAAAGGCGGCTTTAACGTACAGTTGTTTTCCCACCTGGGAAAAGGTAGTTGAGATGGCATTGGCCAACCGCGAAAATGAATTTCCCATTTTTGAATTATTCCAAACTTGTTCAAAAAAAAAATTGTAAAATAAATTTTACGAGCCTATCAGAATTTCGGGGCACTTCTCTGTTGCAATGAGATTGGTGGCTACAATAATGATCCGATCTGAACCAAATTCGAGAATCTGGTAGATATGGTCATTCTCTACAAAACTGCATTTTTATTTTTTTCTATCTTCAAAATTGTGGATTTTTCGTCTTTTTTGGGTGGGCGGAAGGGGCGGGGCGAAATTTAGCAATACACTTGTTCAGGTTTGGTATCACAGGAGTCTTGGCCAAAAAGTTTGGTTGCTCTAGCTCTTATAGTCTCTGAGATCCAGGCGTTCATTTTACGAAAAACCAAATCAACTCGATTTTGTGTGAGTGCGAAAGAGAGGGAGTGAAGTTTTTGCGTATATTTGCCTCTATTGTGGCTATATTAATGATCCGATCCGATTCAGATTTGGCCCCCTGATAGATATAGGCTGTCTCTATGAGTCTGCATTTTTAGTTTTTTGTTGTTTTCAAAATTGTGGCCGCCACAGATGTGCGCCCTTTGTGGGGGCGGAAGTGGGCGGGGCGAAATTTTGAAACACTTTTTTAGGAGTGAGATACCACATCAGACTGGATAAAAGTTTTGTTGCTCTAGCTCTTATAGCCTTCGAGCAATGGGCGACAAACAAGACGGACGGACGGACAGACGGAAGGACAGACAGGGCCATATCGACTCGGCTATTGATGCTGATCAAGAATATACATATATACTTTATATGGTCGGAAATTACTCCTTCTCTATGTTACACACATCCACTTTTACCACAAATACAATATACCCTTTTACTCTTCGAGTACGGGTATAAAAACATATGTACTATATGCCCTGCAAAGGTATGCGGTGCACTTTCTTCTGACTACTGATAAACGGGATAAAATTGTGAAGACATGCGTACATATGCACTCAAATATACACACACATATGTACATATGTACATATGTATGCTTTAGTCAATCAGTTAGTTTGTTGAGTTTGAAAGCAGAGAAAAAAGTAAACGAAGCAGGCCGAGAAATATTCGTAGGACAGTGAGTGTTCGTTTGAGCTGGAATCAATCTCATTCCAACAGAGAAGTGCCCCGAAATTCTGACAGGCTCGTAAATTTCATTTTACAATTTTTTTTCTTGAATAAGTTTGGAATAATTCAAAAATGGGAAATTCATTTTCGCGGTTGGCCAATGCCATCTCAACTACCTTTTCCCAGGTGGGAAACAACTGTACGTTAAAGCCGCCTTAACCCCAGACGGGGACTAATTTTTCTTTTTTTTTCGCCAGTTGTCTTCAACCCAGAGGCAGCCGTAGCTCCAAACCCGGCACCTATAGCTCCCAATAGCACCAATAGCTCCAATAGCACCAATAGCTCCAATAGCACAAAATTACAGGGGATCGGCGCATCGTTAACATTTCGAGACGTCGTCGTCACCGTGTAAGTCCCCATGAAAGTCGTCTCACCTGGCGTGTATCAGTCGGGACACAAACTGATGGTACTACGCCGCCGAGTCCTAAGCGCCAGCGCAGCGAGCTACCGGGCCGTCGGAAGACGTATATAAGTACCCCTTTGCTTAGAGGGGGTACGAGACAAAAAAGCCAGTGTCGACGAAATGTGGACACATCTTTTTGTCGTGGATGCATTGAACGTGCCATTCGCGCATCTCACAAGTGTCCGATTTGCAACACGCGCTTAGCAACTAGACGCACAATAAAGCGAGTCTATTTTAAGGCGGCTTTAACGTACAGTTGTTTTCCCACCTGGAAAAAGGTAGTTGAGATGGCATTGGCCAACCGCGAAAATGAATTTCCCATTTTTGAATTATTCCAAACTTGTTCAAGAAAAAATTGTAAAATAAATTTGACGAGCCTATCAGAATTTGGGGCACTTCTCTGTTAAAATGAGATTGGTGGCTACAATAATGATCCGATCTGAACCAAATTCGAGAATCTGGTAGATATGGTCATTCTCTACAAAACTGCATTTTTATTTTTTTTCTATCTTCAAAATTGTGGATTTTCGTCTTTTTGGGTGGGCGGAAGGGGGCGGGGCGAAATTTAGCAATACACTTGTTCAGGTTTGGTATCACAGGAGTCTTGGCCAAAAGTTTGGTTGCTCTAGCTCTTATAGTCTCTGAGATCCAGGCGTTCATTTTACGAAAAACCAAATCAACTCGATTTTGTGTGAGTGCGAAAGAGAGGGAGTGAAGTTTTTGCGTATATTTGCCTCTATTGTGGCTATATTAATGATCCGATCCGATTCAGATTTGGCCCCCTGATAGATATAGGCTGTCTCTATGAGTCTGCATTTTTAGTTTTTTGTTGTTTTCAAAATTGTGGCCGCCACAGATGTGCGCCCTTTGTGGGGGCGGAAGTGGGCGGGGCGAAATTTTGAAACACTTTTCTAGGAGTGAGATACCACATCAGACTGGATAAAAAGTTTTGTTGCTCTAGCTCTTATAGCCTTCGAGCAATGGGCGACAACACAAGACGGACGGACGGACAGACGGACGGACAGGCAGGGCCATATCGACTCGGCTATTGATGCTGATCAAGAATATATATACTTTATATGGTCGGAAATTACTCCTTCTCTATGTTACACACAACCACTTTTACCACAAATACAATATACCCTTTTACTCTTCGAGTACGGGTATAAAAACATATGTACTATATGCCCTGCAAAGGTATGTGGTGCACTTTCTTCTGACTACTGATAAACGGGATAAAATTGTGAAGACATGCGTACATATGCACTCAAATATACACACACATATGTACATATGTACATATGTATGCTTTAGTCAATCAGTTAGTTTGTTGAGTTTGAAAGCAGAGGGAAAAAAGGTAAACGAAGCAGGCCGAGAAATATTCGTAAGACAGTGAGTGTTCGTTTGAGCTGGAATCAATCTCATTCCAACAGAGAAGTGCCCCCGAAATTCTGATAGGCTCGTAAAATTTATTTTACAATTTTTTCTTGAACAAGTTTGGAATAATTCAAAATGGGAAATTCATTTTCGCGGTTGGCCAATGCCATCTCAACTACCTTTTCCCAGGTGGGAAACAACTGTACGTTAAAGCCGCATTAACCCCAGACAGGGGACTAATTTTTCTCTGTTTTTTTTTTCGCCAGTTGTCTTCAACCCAGAGGCAGCCGTAGCTCCAAACCCGGCACCTATAGCTCCAATAGCACCAATAGCTCCAATAGCACCAATAGCTCCAATAGCACAAAATTACAGGGATCGGCGCATCGTTAACATTTCGAGACGTCGTCGTCACCGTGTAAGTCCCCATGAAAGTCGTCTCACCTGGCGTGTATCAGTCGGGACACAAACTGATGGTACTACGCCGCCGAGTCCTAAGCGCCAGCGCAGCGAGCTACCCGGGCCGTCGGAAGACGTATATAAGTACCCCTTTGCTTAGGGGGGGGTACGAGACAGAGAGCCAGTGTCGACGAAATGTGGACACATCTTTTGTCGTGGATGCATTGAACGTGCCATTCGCGCATCTCACAAGTGTCCGATTTGCAACACGCGCTTAGCAACTAGACGCACAATAAAGCGAGTCTATTTTGAAGGCGGCTTTAACGTACAGTTGTTTCCCCACCTGGGAAAAGGTAGTTGAGATGGCATTGGCCAACCGCGAAAATGAATTTCCCATTTTTGAATTATTCCAAACTTGTTCAAGAAAAAATTGTAAAATAAATTTTACGAGCCTATCAGAATTTCGGGGCACTTCTCTGTTGGAATGAGATTGGTGGCTACAATAATGATCCGATCTGAACCAAATTCGGGAATCTGGTAGATATGGTCATTCTCTACAAAACTGCATTTTTTTTTTTTTCTATCTTCAAAATTGTGGATTTTCGTCTTTTTGGGTGGGCGGAAGGGGGCGGGGCGAAATTTTGCAATACACTTGTTCAGGTTTGGTATCACAGGAGTCTTGGCCAAAAGTTTGGTTGCTCTAGCTCTTATAGTCTCTGAGATCCAGGCGTTCATTTTACGAAAAACCAAATCAACTCGATTTTGTGTGAGTGCGAAAGAGAGGGAGTGAAGTTTTTGCGTATATTTGCCTCTATTGTGGCTATATTAATGATCCGATCCGATTCAGATTTGGCCCCCTGATAGATATAGGCTGTCTCTATGAGTCTGCATTTTTAGTTTTTTGTTGTTTTCAAAATTGTGGCCGCCACAGATGTGCGCCCTTTGTGGGGGCGGAAGTGGGCGGGGCGAAATTTTGAAACACTTTTCTAGGAGTGAGATACCACATCAGACTGGAAAAAGTTTTGTTGCTCTAGCTCTTATAGCCTTCGAGCAATGGGCGACAAACAAGACGGACGGACGGACAGACGGACGGACAGGCAGGGCCATATCGACTCGGCTATTGATGCTGATCAAGAATATATATACTTTATATGGTCGGAAATTACTCCTTCTCTATGTTACACACAACCACTTTTACCACAAATACAATATACCCTTTTACTCTTCGAGTACGGGTATAAAAACATATGTACTATATGCCCTGCAAAGGTATGTGGTGCACTTTCTTCTGACTACTGATAAACGGGATAAAATTGTGAAGACATGCGTACATATGCACTCAAATATACACACACATATGTACATATGTACATATGTATGCTTTAGTCAATCAGTTAGTTTGTTGAGTTTGAAAGCAGAGGGAAAAGGTAAACGAAGCAGGCCGAGAAATATTCGTAAGACAGTGAGTGTTCGTTTGAGCTGGAATCAATCTCATTCCAACAGAGAAGTGCCCCGAAATTCTGATAGGCTCGTAAAATTTATTTTACAATTTTTTTCTTGAACAAGTTTGGAATAATTCAAAAATGGGAAATTCATTTTCGCGGTTGGCCAATGCCATCTCAACTACCTTTTCCCAGGTGGGGAAACAACTGTACGTTAAAGCCGCCTTAACCCCAGACAGGGGACTAATTTTTTCTTTTTTTTCGCCAGTTGTCTTCAACCCAGAGGCAGCCGTAGCTCCAAACCCGGCACCTATAGCTCCAATACCACCAATAGCTCCAATAGCACCAATAGCTCCAATAGCACAAAATTACAGGGATCGGCGCATCGTTAACATTTCGAGACGTCGTCGTCACCGTGTAAGTCCCCATGAAAGTCGTCTCACCTGGCGTGTATCAGTCGGGACACAAACTGATGGTACTACGCCGCCGAGTCCTAAGCGCCAGCGCAGCGAGCTACCCGGGCCGTCGGAAGACGTATATAAGTACCCCCTTTGCTTAGAGGGGGTACGAGACAGAGAGCCAGTGTCGACGAAATGTGGACACATCTTTTTGTCGTGGATGCATTGAACGTGCCATTCGCGCATCTCACAAGTGTCCGATTTGCAACACGCGCTTAGCAACTAGACGCACAATAAAGCGAGTCTATTTTGAAGGCGGCTTTAACGTACAGTTGTTTCCCACCTGGGAAAAGGTAGTTGAGATGGCATTGGCCAACCGCGAAAATGAATTTCCCATTTTTGAATTATTCCAAACTTGTTCAAGAAAAAATTGTAAAATAAATTTTACGAGCCTATCAGAATTTCGGGGCACTTCTCTGTTGGAATGAGATTGGTGGCTACAATAATGATCCGATCTGAACCAAATTCGGGAATCTGGTAGATATGGTCATTCTCTACAAAACTGCATTTTTTTTTTTTTTTTTCTATCTTCAAAATTGTGGATTTTCGTCTTTTGGGGGCGGAAGGGGGCGGGGCGAAATTTTGCAATACACTTGTTCAGGTTTGGTATCACAGGAGTCTTGGCCAAAAGTTTGGTTTGCTCTAGCTCTTGTAGTCTCTGAGATCCAGGCGTTCATTTTTACGAAAACCAAATCAACTCGATTTTGTGTGAGTGCGAAAGAGAGGGAGTGAAGTTTTTGCGTATATTTGCCTCTATTGTGGCTATATTAATGATCCGATCCGATTCAGATTTGGCCCCTGATAGATATAGGCTGTCTCTATGAGTCTGCATTTTTTAGTTTTTGTTGTTTTAAAATTGTGGCCGCCACAGATGTGCGCCCCTTTGTGGGGGCCGAAGTGGGCGGGGCGAAATTTTGAAACACTTTTCTAGGAGTGAGATACCACATCAGACTGGATAAAAGTTTGGTTGCTCTAGCTCTTATAGCCTTCGAGCAATGAGCGACAAACAAGACGGACGGACGGACAGACGGACAGACGGACGGACAGACAGGGCTATATCGACTCGGCTATTGATGCTGATCAAGAATATATATACTTTATGGGGTCGGAAACGCCTCCTTCTGTGTGTTACACACATCCACTTTTAGCACAAATACAATATACCCTTTTACTCTTCGAGTACGGGTATAAAAAGGGGACCCTCTAGCTCTTATAGCCTCCGAGCAATGGGCGACAAACAAGACGGACAGACAGCAAACCACAAATACAATATACCCTTTTACTCTTCATAGAGAAAGACCATAGACAAAAGACCTATCAGGGGCTCAAATCTGAATCGGATCGGAACATTAGTATAGCCACAATAGAGAAAAACATTTCAAGAAACATTATTCCCTCTTGCTCGCACTCACACAAAAACGAGTCGATTTGGTTTTTCGTACAAATGAGCGCCTCGATCACAGAGACTATAAGAGCTAGAGCAACCAAACTTTTTTTCCAGACTCCTGTGATATCGCTTCATGTTTATTTCAAAATGTTGCCACGCCTAAAAAAGACGAAATTTTGAAGATGGAAAAAACGAAAAATGCAGTTTCGTAGGGAATGATCATATCTACCAGATTTGGTTCAGATCGGATCATTATCATAACCACAATGACAAAATGTATTTTCAGAAGAAGTCGCACTCAAAGCGACTCCGTACGTTCTTTCTCGTTGAATATAACCTTAAATAGGCCAAATACTGATTAAAATTCGCAAACCACCTAAAAACTGTTTTTGAACTTAACAAAATATTTAAAATAAAATAAAGTATAAACGGGAAAGAACGTGTGGTGTCGCCGTTATCGCGACACTACTTTTTATACCCTAACTCAGTCGGTATGGAATTTTCAAATTTTGTATCAGTTTTACATTTTACATTTTTTTGCTGCATCTATCATCTACATTTACATCAGTTCTCACAACACACGTACACTGCACGAGGCAGAGTGTGCCCGCTTGAATTTCGGCTGATCTTCTCTTTTCTTTTCCCCCTAAGCTGCTGCTGGTATTACGCGGAGGCTCAAAGCAGAATAAAGAAAAGGGGTCGTCCGAGCTTTGGACGCACTAGCTGTCGCCTATCTGGGTGATGGAGTGAGACTCCTCTGTTTAGCCGCTCCCTGACCTCGGGAGCGATCCTCCGATCCAGTGTTCCACTGAGGCACCTTCTTGCGGCGTCGCCTCTTCCCAGCGATGGCTTCGAGCGCCAAGACCTGCGCAAAGCGACGGCATTAGACGTTGCCGCCCGCAAACTTTCTTCGACCTTCCTCACTACTTCAAAATCTGCTTCTTCCCGAATCTTTCTTCTCCTTCTTGATTTTTCCACCGTCCATTTGCACTTGCACTACTATGTGCACACGAATTAAAAACAGGGAGATTTTCCACTCCGTACAACTGCACTGACTGATTTTTCCTCCGAAAAATTCCTTGACCCGATCCTCCAACCTGAGTCCTAGAGGGCGCCACCTGGCCTTCCCCTGGCTGACAGAGAGCGCCACCCGCTAACAATCTAGATGCTGCTACAAGCGTTACTGCTTATCCAGTAAGTTAAGTGCTGTTGTGGCTGGATGAATCTTTTCTACAGTTTATACATATTAGAAAGTTGTTTTAGTCGAAATGAAACTCTTTGTATTATTGTGTGATCCCTCAATATGATGTGTAGCACAGTGAACCTCCTCCCTGTTTTGGGTGCATCCTCAACTGAGTGGAATAAAATATGTTTCGTTTAAGTAGCGATCAATAGAAATACATAAATTGGTTTTTCTTTTTCTCTATCCCCATGCCGAATGGATAACATTTTCTCTTAAGTAATTCGCAATGCCATGCCTATCGCTCTACCAAAACCTTATCTATGCCACGACAGTGTCTACCAAGACACGAAATCGCTGCCTCTATAAATCGTGGGGTCGTGGGAGCCAACGGGTCAGTTTACTACAAACTTTTATCGAGTTACGTCGAGTTGCAAAAATGTTCACTTTAGTTTTGCTGGTCGGCAGCCTTTTGGCATTGGGTTGGTTCTATGTGAAGCACCACTACGATTACTGGCAGCGTCGTGGCTTTCCCTACGACAGGCATTCCGGCATACCCTTTGGATGTCTGCAGAGTGTTTGGCGGCGCGAGAAGGGTATGGGCATGGCCATCTACGAAACGTATCTGAAGAGCAAGGAGCGCGTTCTGGGCATTTATTTGCTCTTCCGTCCGGGTGTTTTGGTGCGCGACGCAACACTCGCGCGTCGTATACTCGCACAGGATTTCTCAAGCTTCCACGATCGTGGCGTGTATGTCGATGAGGTCAACAATCCGTTGTCGGGCTCGATATTTGCGCTACGTGGCCAGAGTTGGCGTTCCATGCGCCATATGCTGTCCCCGTGTTTTACGTCCGGCAAACTCAAGGGAATGTTCAGCAGCTCCGAGGAAATAGCCAACAATATGGTCACCCATTTGCAGAACACTCTGCCGGAGCAGGGCTCTCAGGAGGTGGACCTGAAGGTGGTGATGCAAACGTATGCCATCGACATAATAGCCTCGACCATCTTTGGCCTGGAACTGGACAGCTTTGTGACGCCGGACAACAAGTTCCGGAGACTGGTGACAATCGCACGACGCAATACGCGCTTCAGAACTCTCTTCGGCATGTTGATATTCCTAGTGCCATCGTAAGTCTAAGCAGATCCAATACCAAACCGTATCAGTGGTGAAAAATTTGTTCATTTTTTTGTTTCAGCATGGCAAAGTTTTTGTTCTCATTGGGCTTCAAGAACGACGTGCCCCTGACAATGCTGGAAATTGTCAAAGGAGACCATTGAGTACCGCGAGAAGCATGGCATTGTGCGCAAGGACTTGATGCAGTTGCTCATGCAGTTGCGGAACACGGGCGAGGTGGATGAGAGCGATGAGAACATATGGAAAATACAAAAATCCACAACTGGTGAGTGCCCCAAACCACCCATAAACCCTGACCCACAGTTCTTTACAGCAATTTCTTTTCGTTCTCAGACCAAAAGAAATGCATTTCCTTGGAGTCCATTACGGCACAGGCTTTCATATTCTACATTGCCGGGCGGGGAGACAACCGGATCCACAGCGGCCTTCACGCTGTTCGAGTTGGCGCAGTACCCGGAACTGCTGGAGCGCCTGCAGACCGAGGTGGATGAGACACTGGCTAAGAATGGTGGACACATCACCTACGATGCACTGCAGAAGATGGAGTTCCTTGATCTGTGCGTGCAGGAAACACTGCGCAAGTATCCCGGCCTACCCATTCTGAATCGCGAATGCACCCAGGACTACACTGTGCCAGAGACAAATCATGTCATTCCTAAGGGCACTCCGGTGGTTATCTCACTGTATGGCATACATCACGATGCGGAGTACTTCCCGGAGCCCGAAAAGTACGATCCCGATCGCTACCTGGAGGAGAATCGCAACTTCAGCCAGACGGCCTTCATGCCCCTTTGGCGAGGGGCCCAGGATCTGCATAGCCCAACGCATGGGACGTATAAATTCCAAGCTGGCCATTGTCAATATCCTCAAGAATTTCAACGTTGAAGTGATGAGCAAGCGGGAGATGGAATTTCTGAACAGCGGCATTGCCCTTCTGCCCAAGAATGGGGTGAAGGTGCGTCTGTCAAGCGACTGCCCAAGTGAGCCAGAAATATGCATGAATTATGAAATAAAATACACGGACGGAGGAGTGAGGACTGCCAGTGAGGGCAGTCGATCAATGCGCTTTTGATTATTTAGATTAAGTGGTCTTATCATTATCAATGCGATTACCGCGATAAAGTACTTCGTAGATTCGTACTATCAACAAATACCAATGTCAGCCAAACAGTTTAATTTATGTATAGTGTGCCAGCAAACAAAACTATTTCTATTTCTAATAATATAATTTAGTTACTTTTATTTGTACCATAATAAAATCGTTTCTGGGAAATATTTGTCATTGGATTCTCATTTATAATTTATACTTCTGGTTCTGTGGATTCAGCCATCATGGTATGCACATTGAACTGTTGCTGGATTTAGGTATATCATTCAGATAATATTGAGATCTCAATAAATTATCTTATCTGAAACACTGATAACTTAATAGTTCAGTAAGAATTGTAAACTGAAAGTAAATTTCCATAAAAAAAAACGAGAAAGAACGTGGGGTGTCGCCGTTACGCGACACTATTTGTATACCCTTACTCAGTCGATATGATTTATGTGGAATTAAAATTACAATTTTATCATTGTGGCTATAATAATAATCCGATCTGAATTTCATTTATACGAAAGGGCAAGCCGACACGTTGTTGTGTGAGTGCGAGCGAGAGGGAACGATGTTTTTCGAAATGGTTTTCTCTATTGTGGCTATACTCGTACTAATAATCCGATTCAATTAAGATTTGAGCCCCTGATAGATAAAGATTTTTTCTATGATTCTACATTTCTAGTTTTCTGTTATCTTCAGAATTCTGGAAGCCACAGATGTGCGCTCTTTTTTGTGGTGGCGGAAGTGGGCGGGGCGAAATTTTGAAAAACATTTGTAGGAGTGAGGTAGCACATCAGTCTGGAAAAAAATTTGGTTGCTCTAGCTCTTTTTAGTCTCCAAAAATGGGCGACAAACAAAAAACAGACAGACGGACGGACAGACAGACGGACGGACAGACATGGCTATATCGATTCGGCCATTGATGCTGATCAAGAATATGGGTATATTGTATTTGTGGTAAAAGTGGATGTGTGTAACATAGAGAAACAATTGTTTCCGACCCCATAAAGTATATACACACCTGATCATAATAATAGGTACACCCATCTACTTCAGCTTTAAACTAACATAAACTTTTTTCTGTTCTATATTTAAAACTTCAAATTTGTTCCCACTTATTCATTGAGTATTTGTTTTACATAAAATAAACTTGATTTCAGTATAGGATAATGATATAACAGAAAATATTTCAGTTTTTGCTTCAAAGTCAATATTTTGCTGATCAAAATAATAGGTACACTTTCAGTATTTTTATGAAAAAAAATCCGTTAACAGATTATAAAATTTTTGTTTGCTTAATTAGTGTTTGCTAGTTAATATCTAATGTGTTTAACCTTTTTTTTTTGCTCAGCTTTTTTAATTTTTTTGGTATATTTTTTTAAAAAGGCGTCTGGCCGGTTTCTATCTGTCTCTCGTACCTCAATTTTTGGACGACTTTCCATAGTTTTTTTTTCTTACTTTGAAATGAAAACTTTGCTTAATTCGTTTTATAAATCTCCCCACAAGGTTTTGAATGGATTTAAGTCGGGAGACTGACTAGAACACTTTAATACGGCCTTTTTGGTCCTCAACCAAGTTGGTCAGCCACGTCGATGTGGGCTTTGGGTCGTTCTATTGCTGAAATACCCAACTTAATGGCATTATTTCGTTAGTATAATGTAAAGTAGCACTCTCCAATATGGATTTGTGTTACTGAGCGTTCATTTTGTTCGTTGACTGGGAAAAGTGGACATACACCGTACCAGGTGAAGCAGTCCCATATGTTAAATTGCTCCCTCGATGTTTGAAAATTTTTTTTGGTGAAACCTGGATCAAAATCTGTTTCTTTAAGGGGTCGTTTACTCTTTTTGAAATCATTCCCAAATATAATTGTTTTAGTTTCGTCGCTTAATAAAATTTTTTTTTCCACTTTTTTTCTCTCTGGTGCACCCTGCGCAGTCTTTTGTGACCTATAGCAAAAGTTTGCCCCATCGATATATTTTTTTTGGCGCATAGGTAGAACATATTTTTCTATTCTCCCCTGGAAGGTTGGCTTATTGTAGTCGTATACGCATCGTTGGATCTCCAAATTTTGTTTAATTTCTGCTGCAATAGCCTTTTTACGACTTAAACTGGTCATTTTTTGCTCAAAGGATCAATGCAGTGGTCAAGTGTTTTGCTAGATTTCTGTGGCTTTACGCGAGTTTGCTGACTAGCTTTCCTTTTTTAAAAGTATTGTGAATACAATTCTAAGAGCTTTTATTCATTTAATAATGTGCCGAATAGATTTTCCTTCTTTTTTTTAGACTAAGAGGCAATTAGGTTTCTTCCTCTGTACAATGAGACTCTTGATCCATTTTTTTGTAAGAAAAAACATAGTTATTTGTTCATATTTTGACTGTAACTAAACGAAGTTAACATTTAATTGTCAAAAAGGCAAGAATTTCCAATCTATTCGCTTAATATTGAAGAGTTACTGAAAGTGTACCTATTATTTTGATCAGCAAAATATTGACTTTGAAGTAAAAACTGAAATATTTTCTGTTATATCATTATCCTATACTGAAATCAAGTTTATTTTATGTAAAACAAATACTCAATGAATAAGTGGGAACAAGTTTGAAGTTTTAAATATAGAACAGAAAAGTTTTATGTTAGTTTAAAGCTGAAGTAGATGGGTGTACCTATTATTATGATCAGGTGTGTATATTCTTGATCAGCATCAATAGCCGAGTCAATATAGCCATATCTGTCCGTCCGTCCGTCTTGTCGCGACTCTACTTTTATACCCATGCTCAGTCAGTACACTTGTGATTTATGTGGAATTTTCAAATGAATTATCAGTTTTTACATTTTACAGTTTTTTTTTTTGCTACATTGTCATCTACATCTACATTATCTACATCTTTCTCACAACAACACACGTACACTGCACGAGGCAGAATGTATGAGCAGTGTGTGAGCGAGAGGGAGAATCGTAATGGACACCACAGATGTGCGCCTTTTTTGGGGGCGGAAGTGGGCGGGGTGAACTTTTGAAACACTTTTCTAGGAGTGAGATATCACATCAGTCTGCAAAAAAATTTGATTGATCTAGCTCTAATAGCCTTCGAGCAATTAGTGAAAAACAAGACGGACGGACAGACGGACGGACAGACAGGGCTATATCGACTCGGCTATTGATGCTGATCAAGAATATACATATATACTTTATATGGTCGGAAATTACTCCTTCTCTATGTTACACACATCCACTTTTACCACAAATACAATATACCCTTTTACTCTTCGAGTACGGGTATAAAAAAAACATATGTACTATATGCCCTGCAAAGGTATGCGGTGCACTTTCTTCTGACTACTGATAAACGGGATAAAATTGTGAAGACATGCGTACATATGCACTCAAATATACACACACATATGTACATATGTACATATGTATGCTTTAGTCAATCAGTTAGTTTGTTGAGTTTGAAAGCAGAGAAAAAAAAGTAAACGAAGCAGGCCGAGAAATATTCGTAAGACAGTGAGTGTTCGTTTGAGCTGGAATCAATCTCATTCAACAGAGAAGTGCCCCGAAATTCTGACAGGCTCGTAAATTTTTTATTTTACAATTTTTCTTGAACAAGTTTGGAATAATTCAAAAATGGGAAATTCATTTTCGCGGTTGGCCAATGCCATCTCAACTACCTTTTCCCAGGTGGGAAACAACTGTACGTTAAAGCCGCCTTAACCCCAAAACAGGGGACTAATTTTTCTGTTTTTTTTTTTTTTCGCCAGTTGTCTTCAACCCAGAGGCAGCCGTAGCTCCAAACCCGGCACCTATAGCTCCAATAGCACCAATAGCTCCAATAGCACAAAATTACAGGGAAAATTACAGGGATTACGGCGCATCGTTAACATTTTGAGACGTCGTCGTCACCGTGTAAGTCCCCATGAAAGTCGTCTCACCTGGCGTGTATCAGTCGGGACACAAACTGATGGTACTACGCCGCCGAGTCCCAAGCGCCAGCGCAGCGAGCTACCCGGGCCGTCGGAAGACGTATATAAGTACCCCCTTTGCTTAGAGGGGGTACGAGACAGAAGCCAGTGTCGACGAAATGTGGACACATTTTTTGTCGTGGATGCATTGAACGTGCCATTCGCGCATCTCACAAGTGTCCGATTTGCAACACGCGCTGGGTTAGCAACTAGACGCACAATAAAAGCGAGTCTATTTTGAAGGCGGCTTTAACGTACAGTTGTTTCCCACCTGGGAAAAGGTAGTTGAGATGGCATTGGCCAACCGCGAAAATGAATTTCCCATTTTTGAATTATTCCAAACTTGTTCAAGAAAAAATTGTAAAATAAATTTTACGAGCCTATCAGAATTTCGGGGCACTTCTCTGTTGGAATGAGATTGGTGGCTACAATAATGATCCGATCTGAACCAAATTCGGGAATCTGGTAGATATGGTCATTCTCTACAAAACTGCATTTTTATTTTTTTTCTATCTTCAAAATTGTGGATTTTCGTCTTTTTGGGGGGCGGAAGGGGCGGGGCGAAATTTAGCAATACACTTGTTCAGGTTTGGTATCACAGGAGTCTTGGCCAAAAGTTTGGTTGTCTAGCTCTTATAGTCTCTGAGATCCAGGCGTTCATTTTTACGAAAACCAAATCAACTCGATTTTGTGTGAGTGCGAAAGAGAGGGAGTGAAGTTTTTGCGTATATTTGCCTCTATTGTGGCTATATTAATGATCCGATCCGATTCAGATTTGGCCCCTGATAGATATAGGCTGTCTCTATGATTCTGCATTTTTAGTTTTTGTTATTGTCAAAATTGTGGCCGCCACAGATGTGCGCCCTTTGTGGGGGCCGAAGTGGGCGGGGCGAAATTTTGAAACACTTTTCTAGGAGTGAGATACCACATCAGACTGGAAAAAGTTTGGTTGCTCTAGCTCTTATAGCCTTCGAGCAATGAGCGACAAACAAGACGGACGGACGGACAGACGGACAGACGGACGGACAGACAGGGCTATATCGACTCGGCTATTGATGCTGATCAAGAATATATATACTTTATGGGGTCGGAAACGCCTCCTTCTGTGTGTTACACACATCCACTTTTAGCACAAATACAATATACCCTTTTTACTCTTCGAGTACGGGTATAAAAAGGGGACCCTCTAGCTCTTATAGTTCCGAGCAATGGGCGACAAACAAGACGGACAGACAGCAAACCACAAATACAATATACCCTTTTACTCTTCATAGAGAAAGACCATAGACAAATACCTATCAGGGGCTCAAATCTGAATCGGATCGGAACATTAGTATAGCCACAATAGAGAAAAACATTTCAAGAAACATTATTCCCTCTTGCTCGCACTCACACAAAAACGAGTCGATTTGGTTTTCGTACAAAATGAGCGCCTCGATCACAGAGACTATAAGAGCTAGAGCAACCAAACTTTTTTTCCAGACTCCTGTGATATCGCTTCATGTTTATTTCAAAATGTTGCCACGCCTAAAAAGACGAAATTTTGAAGATGGAAAAAAACGAAAAATGCAGTTTCGTAGGGAATGATCATATCTACCAGATTTGGTTCAGATCGGATCATTATCATAACCACAATGACAAAATGTATTTTCAGAAGAAGTCGCACTCAAAAGCGACTCCGTACGTTTTTCTTTCTCGTTGAATATAACCTTAAATAGGCCAAATACTGATTAAAATTCGCAAAACCACCTAAAAACTGTTTTTGAACTTAACAAAATATTTAAAATAAAATAAAGTATAAACGAGAAAGAACGTGTGGTGTCGCCGTTATCGCGACACTACTTTTATACCCTAACTCAGTCGGTATGGAATTTTCAAATTTTGTATCAGTTTTTACATTTTACATTTTTTTGCTGCATCTATCATCTACATTTACATCAGTTCTCACAACACACGTACACTGCACGAGGCAGAGTGTGCCCGCTTGAATTTCGGCTGATCTTCTCTTTTCTTTTCCCCCTAAGCTGCTGCTGGTATTACGCGGAGGCTCAAAGCAGAATAAAGAAAAGGGGTCGTCCGAGCTTTGGACGCACTAGCTGTCGCCTATCTGGGTGATGGAGTGAGACTCCTCTGTTTAGCCGCTCCCTGACCTCGGGGCGATCCTCCGATCCAGTGTTCCACTGAGGCACCTTCTTGCGGCGTCGCCTCTTCCCAGCGATGGCTTCGAGCGCCAAGACCTGCGCAAAGCGACGGCATTTAGACGTTGCCGCCCGCAAACTTTCTTCGACCTTCCTCACTACTTCAAAATCTGCTTCTTCCCGAATCTTTCTTCTCCTTCTTGATTTTTCCACCGTCCATTTGCACTTGCACTACTATGTGCACACGAATTAAAAAACAGGGAGATTTTCCACTCCGTACAAACTGCACTGACTGATTTTTCCTCCGAAAAATTCCTTGACCCGATCCTCCAACCTGAGTCCTAGAGGGCGCCACCTGGCCTTCCCCTGGCTGACAGAGAGCGCCACCCGCTAACAATCTAGATGCTGCTACAGTGCTGTTGTGGCTGGATGAATCTTTTCTACAGTTTATACATATTAGAAAGTTGTTTTAGTCGAAATGAAACTCTTTGTATTATTGTGTGATCCCTCAATATGATGTGTAGCACAGTGAACCTCCTCCCTGTTTTGGGTGCATCCTCAACTGAGTGGAATAAAATATGTTTCGTTTAAGTAGCGATCAATAGAAATACATAAATTGGTTTTTTTTTTCTCTATCCCCATGCCGAATGGATAACATTTTCTCTTAAGTAATTCGCAATGCCATGCCTATCGCTCTACCAAAACCTTATCTATGCCACGACAGTGTCTACCAAGACACGAAATCGCTGCCTCTATAAATCGTGGGGTCGTGGGAGCCAACGGGTCAGTTTACTACAAACTTTTATCGAGTTACGTCGAGTTGCAAAAATGTTCACTTTAGTTTTGCTGGTCGGCAGCCTTTTGGCATTGGGTTGGTTCCTATGTGAAGCACCACTACGATTACTGGCAGCGTCGTGATACCCCTACGACAGGCATTCCGGCATACCCTTTGGATGTCTGCAGAGTGTTTGGCGGCGCGAGAAGGGTATGGGCATGGCCATCTACGAAACGTATCTGAAGAGCAAGGAGCGCGTTCTGGGCATTTATTTGCTCTTCCGTCCGGGTGTTTTGGTGCGCGACGCAACACTCGCGCGTCGTATACTCGCACAGGCTTTCTCAAGCTTCCACGATCGTGGCGTGTATGTCGATGAGGTCAACAATCCGTTGTCGGGCTCGATATTTGCGCTACGTGGCCAGAGTTGGCGTTCCATGCGCCATATGCTGTCCCCGTGTTTTACGTCCGGCAAACTGTAGGGAATGTTCAGCAGCTCCGAGGAAATAGCCAACAATATGGTCACCCATTTGCAGAACACTCTGCCGGAGCAGGGCTCTCAGGAGGTGGACCTGAAGGTGGTGATGCAAACGTATGCCATCGACATAATTGCCTCGACTATCTTTGGCCTGGAACTGGACAGCTTTGTGACGCCGGACAACAAGTTCCGGAAACTGGTGACAATCGCACGGCGGAATACGCGCTTCACAACGCTCTTCGGCATGATGATATTCCTAGTGCCATCGTAAGTCGAAGCAGATCCAATACCAAACCGTATCAGCGGTGAAAAATTTGTTCATTTATTTTTTTGCAGCGTGGCAAAGTTTTTGTTCTCATTGGGCTTCCAGAACGAAGTGGCCCTGGCAATGCTGGAAATTGTCAAGGAGACCATTGAGTACCGCGAGAAGCATGGCATTGTGCGCAAGGACTTGATGCAGTTGTCATGCAGTTGCGGAACACGGGCGAGGTGGATGAGAGCGATGAGAACATATGGAAAATACAAAAATCCACAACTGGTGAGTGCCCCAAACCACCCATAAACCCTGACCCACAGTTCTTTACAGCAATTTCTTTTCGTTCTCAGACCAAAAGAAATGCATTTCCTTGGAGTCCATTACGGCACAGGCTTTCATATTCTACATTGCCGGGCAGGAGACAACCGGATCCACAGCGGCCTTCACGCTGTTCGAGTTGGCGCAGTACCCGGAACTGCTGGAGCGCCTGCAGACCGAGGTGGATGAGACACTGGCTAAGAATGGTGGACACATCACCTACGATGCACTGCAGAAGATGGAGTTCCTTGATCTGTGCGTGCAGGAAACACTGCGCAAGTATCCCGGCCTACCCATTCTGAATCGCGAATGCACCCAGGACTACACTGTGCCAGAGACAAATCATGTCATTCCTAAGGGCACTCCGGTGGTTATCTCACTGTATGGCATACATCACGATGCGGAGTACTTCCCGGAGCCCGAAAAGTACGATCCCGATCGCTACCTGGAGGAGAATCGCAACTTCAGCCAGACGGCCTTCATGCCCTTTGGCGAGGGGCCCAGGATCTGCATAGCCTAACGCATGGGACGTATAAATTCCAAGCTGGCCATTGTCAATATCCTCAAGAATTTCAACGTTGAAGTGATGAGCAAGCGGGAGATGGAATTTCTGAACAGCGGCATTGCCCCTTCTGCCCAAGAATGGGGTGAAGGTGCGTCTGTCCAAGCGACTGCCCAAGTGAGCCAGAAATATGCATGAATTATGAAATAAAATACACGGACGGAGGAGTGAGGACTGCCAGTGAGGGCAGTCGATCAATGCGCTTTGATTATTTAGATTAAGTGGTCTTATCATTATCAATGCGATTACCGCGATAAAGTACTTCGTAGATTCGTACTATCAACAAATACCAATGTCAGCCAAACAGTTTAATTTATGTATAGTGTGCCAGCAAACAAAACTATTTCTATTTCTAATAATATAATTTAGTTACTTTTATTTGTACCATAATAAAATCGTTTCTGGGAAATATTTGTCATTGGATTCTCATTTATAATTTATACTTCTGGTTCTGTGGATTCAGCCATCATGGTATGCACATTGAACTGTTGCTGGATTTAGGTATATCATTCAGATAATATTGAGATCTCAATAAATTATCTTATCTGAAACACTGATAACTTAATAGTTCAGTAAGAATTGTAAACTGAAAGTAAATTTCCATAAAAAACGAGAAAGAACGTGGGGTGTCGCCGTTACGCGACACTATTTGTATACCCTTACTCAGTCGATATGATTTATGTGGAATTAAAATTACAATTTTATCATTGTGGCTATAATAATAATCCGATCTGAATTTCATTTATACGAAAGGGCAAGCCGACACGTTGTTGTGTGAGTGCGAGCGAGAGGGAACGATGTTTTTCGAAATGGTTTTCTCTATTGTGGCTATACTCGTACTAATAATCCGATTCAATTAAGATTTGAGCCCCTGATAGATAAAGATTTTTCTATGATTCTACATTTCTAGTTTTCTGTTATCTTCAGAATTCTGGAAGCCACAGATGTGCGCTCTTTGTGGTGGCGGAAGTGGGCGGGGCGAAATTTTGAAAAGCATTTGTAGGAGTGAGATAGCACATCAGTCTGGAAAAAAAAAAATTTGGTTGTTTCTAGCTCTTTTAGTCTCCAAAAATGGGCGACAAACAAAACGAACAGACAGACGGACGGACAGACAGACGGACGGACAGACATGGCTATATCGATTCGGCCATTGATGCTGATCAAGAATATGGGTATATTGTATTTGTGGTAAAAGTGGATGTGTGTAACATAGAGAAACAATTGTTTCCGACCCCATAAAGTATATATATTCTTGATCAGCATCAATAGACGAGTCAATATAGCCATATCTGTCCGTCCGTCCGTCTTGTCGCGACTCTACTTTTATACCCATGCTCAGTCAGTACACTTGTTATTTTTAGGTGGAATTTTCAAATGAATTATCAGTTTTTACATTTTACAGTTTTTTTGCTACATTGTCATCTACATCTACATTATCTACATCTTTCTCACAACAACACACGTACACTGCACGAGGCAGAATGTATGAGCAGTGTGTGAGCGAGAGGGAGAATCGTAATGGACACCACAGATGTGCGCCTTTTTGGGGCGGAAGTGGGCGGGGTGAACTTTTGAAACACTTTTCTAGGAGTGAGATATCACATCAGTCTGCAAAAAAAATTTGATTGATCTAGCTCTAATAGCCTTCGAGCAATTAGTGAAAAACAAGACGGACGGACAGACGGACGGACAGACAGGGCTATATCGACTCGGCTATTGATGCTGATCAAGAATATACATATATACAATTTTATATGGTCGGAAATTACTCCTTCTCTATGTTACACACATCCACTTTTACCACAAATACAATATATGTTTTTTTACTCTTCGAGTACGGGTATAAAAACATATGTACTATATGCCCTGCAAAGGTATGCGGTGCACTTTCTTCTGACTACTGATAAACGGGATAAAATTGTGAAGACATGCGTACATATGCACTCAAATATACACACACATATGTACATATGTACATATGTATGTATTTTTAGTCAATCAGTTAGTTTGTTGAGTTTGAAAGCAGAGAAAAAAGTAAACGAAGCAGGCCGAGAAATATTCGTAAGACAGTGAGTGTTCGTTTGAGCTGGAATCAATCTCATTCCAACAGAGAAGTGCCCCGAAATTCTGACAGGCTCGTAAATTTTATTTTACAATTTTTTCTTGAACAAGTTTGGAATAATTCAAAATGGGAAATTCATTTTCGCGGTTGGCCAATGCCATCTCAACTACCTTTTCCCAGGTGGGAAACAACTGTACGTTAAAGCCGCCTTAACCCCAGACAGGGGACTAATTTTTTTCTTTTTTTTCGCCAGTTGTCTTCAACCCAGAGGCAGCCGTAGCTCCAAACCCGGCACCTATAGCTCCAATAGCACCAATAGCTCCAATAGCACCAATAGCTCCAATAGCACAAAATTACAGGGATCGGCGCATCGTTAACATTTTGAGACGTCGTCGTCACCGTGTAAGTCCCCATGAAAGTCGTCTCACCTGGCGTGTATCAGTCGGGACACAAACTGATGGTACTACGCCGCCGAGTCCTAAGCGCATCTCACAAGTGTCCGATTTGCAACACGCGCTTAGCAACTAGACGCACAATAAAGCGAGTCTATTTTGAAGGCGGCTTTAACGTACAGTTGTTTCCCACCTGGGAAAAGGTAGTTGAGATGGCATTGGCCAACCGCGAAAATGAATTTCCCATTTTTGAATTATTCCAAACTTGTTCAAGAAAAAAAATTGTAAAATAAATTTTACGAGCCTATCAGAATTTCGGGGCACTTCTCTGTTGGAATGAGATTGGTGGCTACAATAATGATCCGATCTGAACCAAATTCGGGAATCTGGTAGATATGGTCATTCTCTACAAAACTGCATTTTTATTTTTTTCTATCTTCAAAATTGTGGATTTTCGTCTTTTTGGGGGGGCGGAAGGGGGCGGGGCGAAATTTAGCAATACACTTGTTCAGGTTTGGTATCACAGGAGTCTTGGCCAAAAGTTTGGTTGCTCTAGCTCTTATAGTCTCTGAGATCCAGGCGTTCATTTTTACGAAAAACCAAATCAACTCGATTTTGTGTGAGTGCGAAAGAGAGGGAGTGAAGTTTTTGCGTATATTTGCCTCTATTGTGGCTATATTAATGATCCGATCCGATTCAGATTTGGCCCCTGATAGATATAGGCTGTCTCTATGATTCTGCATTTTTAGTTTTTGTTATTGTCAAAATTGTGGCCGCCACAGATGTGCGCCCTTTGTGGGGGCCGAAGTGGGCGGGGCGAAATTTTGAAACACTTTTCTAGGAGTGAGATACCACATCAGACTGGATAAAAAGTTTGGTTGCTCTAGCTCTTATAGCCTTCGAGCAATGAGCGACAAACAAGACGGACGGACGGACAGACGGACAGACGGACGGACAGACAGGGCTATATCGACTCGGCTATTGATGCTGATCAAGAATATATATACTTTATGGGGTCGGAAACGCCTCCTTCTGTGTGTTACACACATCCACTTTTAGCACAAATACAATATACCCTTTTACTCTTCGAGTACGGGTATAAAAAGGGGACCCTCTAGCTCTTATAGTTCCGAGCAATGGGCGACAAACAAGACGGACAGACAGCAAACCACAAATACAATATACCCTTTTACTCTTCATAGAGAAAGACCATAGACAAAGACCTATCAGGGGCTCAAATCTGAATCGGATCGGAACATTAGTATAGCCACAATAGAGAAAAACATTTCAAGAAACATTATTCCCTCTTGCTCGCACTCACACAAAAACGAGTCGATTTGGTTTTCGTACAAATGAGCGCCTCGATCACAGAGACTATAAGAGCTAGAGCAACCAAACTTTTTTTTCCAGACTCCTGTGATATCGCTTCATGTTTATTTCAAAAATTTTGCCACGCCTAAAAAAGACGAAATTTTGAAGATGGAAAAAACGAAAAATGCAGTTTCGTAGGGAATGATCATATCTACCAGATTTGGTTCAGATCGGATCATTATCATAACCACAATGACAAAATGTATTTTCAGAAGAAGTCGCACTCAAAGCGACTCCGTACGTTCTTTCTCGTTGAATATAACCTTAAATAGGCCAAATACTGATTAAAATTCGCAAACCACCTAAAAACTGTTTTTGAACTTAACAAAATATTTAAAATAAAATAAAGTATAAACGAGAAAGAACGTGTGGTGTCGCCGTTATCGCGACACTACTTTTATACCCCAACTCAGTCGGTATGGAATTTTCAAATTTTGTATCAGTTTTTACATTTTACATTTTTTGCTGCATCTATCATCTACATTTACATCAGTTCTCACAACACACGTACACTGCACGAGGCAGAGTGTGCCCGCTTGAATTTCGGCTGATCTTCTCTTTTCTTTTCCCCCTAAGCTGCTGCTGGTATTACGCGGAGGCTCAAAGCAGAATAAAGAAAAGGGGTCGTCCGAGCTTTGGACGCACTAGCTGTCGCCTATCTGGGTGATGGGTGAGACTCCTCTGTTTAGCCGCTCCCTGACCTCGGGAGCGATCCTCCGATCCAGTGTTCCACTGAGGCACCTTCTTGCGGCGTCGCCTCTTCCCAGCGATGGCTTCGAGCGCCAAGACCTGCGCAAAGCGACGGCATTAGACGTTGCCGCCCGCAAACTTTCTTCGACCTTCCTCACTACTTCAAAATCTGCTTCTTCCCGAATCTTTCTTCTCCTTCTTGATTTTTCCACCGTCCATTTGCACTTGCACTACTATGTGCACACGAATTAAAAACAGGGAGATTTTCCACTCCGTACAACTGCACTGACTGATTTTTCCTCCGAAAAATTCCTTGACCCGATCCTCCAACCTGAGTCCTAGAGGGCGCCACCTGGCCTTCCCCTGGCTGACAGAGAGCGCCACCCGCTAACAATCTAGATGCTGCTACAAGCGTTACTGCTTATCCAGTAAGTTAAGTGCTGTTGTGGCTGGATGAATCTTTTCTACAGTTTATACATATTAGAAAGTTGTTTTAGTCGAAATGAAACTCTTTGTATTATTGTGTGATCCCTCAATATGATGTGTAGCACAGTGAACCTCCTCCCTGTTTTGGGTGCATCCTCAACTGAGTGGAATAAAATATGTTTCGTTTAAGTAGCGATCAATAGAAATACATAAATTGGTTTTTCTTTTTCTCTATCCCCATGCCGAATGGCTAACATTTTCTCTTAAGTAATTTCGCAATGCCATGCCTATCGCTCTACCAAAACCTTATCTATGCCACGACAGTGTCTACCAAGACACGAAATCGCTGCCTCTATAAATCGTGGGGTCGTGGGAGCCAACGGGTCAGTTTACTACAAACTTTTATCGAGTTACGTCGAGTTGCAAAAATGTTCACTTTAGTTTTGCTGGTCGGCAGCCTTTTGGCATTGGGTTGGTTCTATGTGAAGCACCACTACGATTACTGGCAGCGTCGTGGCTTTCCCTACGACAGGCATTCCGGCATACCCTTTGGATGTCTGCAGAGTGTTTGGCGGCGCGAGAAGGGTATGGGCATGGCCATCTACGAAACGTATCTGAAGAGCAAGGAGCGCGTTCTGGGCATTTATTTGCTCTTCCGTCCGGGTGTTTTGGTGCGCGACGCAACACTCGCGCGTCGTATACTCGCACAGGATTTCTCAAGCTTCCACGATCGTGGCGTGTATGTCGATGAGGTCAACAATCCGTTGTCGGGCTCGATATTTGCGCTACGTGGCCAGAGTTGGCGTTCCATGCGCCATATGCTGTCCCCGTGTTTTACGTCCGGCAAACTCAAGGGAATGTTCAGCAGCTCCGAGGAAATAGCCAACAATATGGTCACCCATTTGCAGAACACACTGCCGGAGCAGGGCTCTCAGGAGGTGGACCTGAAGGTGGTGATGCAAACGTATGCCATCGACATAATAGCCTCGACCATCTTTGGCCTGGAACTGGACAGCTTTGTGACGCCGGACAACAAGTTCCGGAGACTGGTGACAATCGCACGACGCAATACGCGCTTCAGAACTCTCTTCGGCATGTTGATATTCCTAGTGCCATCGTAAGTCTAAGCAGATCCAATACCAAACCGTATCAGTGGTGAAAAATTTGTTCATTTTTTGTTTCAGCATGGCAAAGTTTTTGTTCTCATTGGGCTTCAAGAACGACGTGCCCCTGACAATGCTGGAAATTGTCAAGGAGACCATTGAGTACCGCGAGAAGCATGGCATTGTGCGCAAGGACTTGATGCAGCTGCTCATGCAGTTGCGGAACACGGGCGAGGTGGATGAGAGCGATGAGAACGTATGGAAAATACAAAAATCCACAACTGGTGAGTGCCCCAAGCCACCCATAAGCCCTGACCCACAGTTGTTTACAGCAATTTCTTTTCGTTCTCAGACCAAAAGAAATGCATTTCCTTGGAGTCCATTACGGCACAGGCTTTCATATTCTACATTGCCGGGCAGGAGACAACCGGATCCACAGCGGCCTTCACGCTGTTCGAGTTGGCGCAGTACCCGGAACTGCTGGAGCGCCTGCAGACCGAGGTGGATGAGACACTGGCTAAGAATGGTGGACACATCACCTACGATGCACTGCAGAAGATGGAGTTCCTTGATCTGTGCGTGCAGGAAACACTGCGCAAGTATCCCGGCCTACCCATTCTGAATCGCGAATGCACCCAGGACTACACTGTGCCAGAGACAAATCATGTCATTCCTAAGGGCACTCCGGTGGTTATCTCACTGTATGGCATACATCACGATGCGGAGTACTTCCCGGAGCCCGAAAAGTACGATCCCGATCGCTACCTGGAGGAGAATCGCAACTTCAGCCAGACGGCCTTCATGCCCTTTGGCGAGGGGCCCAGGATCTGCATAGCCCAACGCATGGGACGTATAAATTCCAAGCTGGCCATTGTCAATGTCCTCAAGAATTTCAACGTTGAAGTGATGAGCAAGCGGGAGATGGAATTTCTGAACAGCGGCATTGCCCTTCTGCCCAAGAATGGGGTGAAGGTGCGTCTGTCCAAGCGACTGCCCAAGTGAGCCAGAAATATGCATGAATTATGAAATTCAATACACGGACAGAGGAGTGAGGACTGCCAGTGAGGGCAGTCGATCAATTTGCTTTGATTATTTAGATTATGATAGCAGTGAAATGATTAAGTGGTCTTATCATTATCTTCGGATACTTCGTAGACTCGTACTATCAACAAATATAATATCAATGTCAGCCAAACAGTTTAATTTATGTACTCGTATAGTGTGCCAGCAAACAAAACTATTTCTATTTCGAAATATATAATTTATTTACTTTTATTTTGTGTACCATAATAAAATCGTTGTGATAGCTAGCAAAAAATGGGTTTCAATGGGGTATTCCAATTGGGTCCACTGAGCGGGGGTTTCTCGGGTATATGTATGTGTCATTGGTTTCCCATTTATCATTGGTACTTCAGGTTCTGCGAGTTCAGCCGTCATGGTATGCACATTTAATTATTGCAAGATTTGGGTATATCATTTAGATAATACTGAGATCTTATCGCAATAACTTATCTTATCTGAAACTCTGAAATCTGAATACTTCAGCAACAGTTAAAATAAAATTATGCTTAGTTTTTTCTAAATTTGTGACTTTGTTTTTAAATAACACCACCAAAAACAAAAAAAAAACAAACTATAAAAAAAAACTTTCTTTTTTTTGTCAGTTTTAGACACTGCAAATATCTACTCAATATAGTGTAATAAAATTCATCATTTTAATTGTTGTATCATTTTCTAAAGTACATTCAAATATTATTCTTTTGTAGCATTATTTAAATTCTTTCGATGGTTTCATCATCAAAAACTTCAGACAGACCTATAAAGTATAACTCATATAACACAGTCAGATCAAGTCAACAATATTTATTTGGTGCTTTCAATGTAGAATCTCTCTCATAATACAGGCTCAAATATATGGATACAAGTACATATGTATGTATGTATTATATACAATAACAAAATCGTTGTGATAACTATCAAGGAATGTTGTTCTGTCTCGGGAAGCGGGTTGGGTCCTCAGTTCGTTCGTTCATTTAAATATTCTCACGCTCCTCCTGCATTTGTAGCCGTTGTTCATTCTCCAGCATTTTCTGTTTGTTCTTCTGTCTGAAAATCTCCTTGCTGGCCTCCTTGATGGCCTCAAAGATCTTCGCCTGTGACATTATTTGCTTCTGTACATTCTCAACAGCTGGCTCGGCATTGATATCGATCAGATCACTCAGTCCCTCCGATAAATATTCATTGTTATAGGGCTTATCCTCAATCTCATTGCGTTTAATTAGCGAAAAGGGCGGATACGATGGATACGAAGTACGCTTGCGTCCACAACCTAAAGATATTGAGGATTGCCTTTGGAGAATGTCTAGAAATTTGTGCACTTTATTGAATGTTACCTGTGAATGCATTGCAAAATGGTCGCTTCTCGTACTTCCATTGTATAACTCCGCTGAGTTTGTGCTGCGCAAAAAGAAAACCATAAACTGCATTACTCATTTTATTTAAAGGTTTTTGTGATATTCAAACTCCACTTCCATGGCAGGGTATTTTTATCAATGACAGCAAGTGCGTATGGCAACCGAAAACAAACGAAATATTATCATAATTAGTGTTATTTCACTTATAGACAAGCTGTGATTATATTTTTTTGCTATCAGCTATCTGATTGTGAAGTTCGGGGACGCTTCTGCCGTCCAAAGTCCTTATCCTTAAATACACGTAGCATTTCTATGACACATGCCGATTGTATGTTCAACTCACATTGGACAAGTTATTCACTTCGTTGTTTTCCCTTTCCCTTTCCAGCGATGCATTGCCAGAGAGCAGGCAAATCAGGAGCACGACCACAGCCAGGCATATTTTAAGCGAACTCCTCATGATGATGGGCAAAATGAAAAGAATTTGTCAATTGTTGGGATCCGTTTGGACTTTGAGGAACGGCCGCTTTGCTTAACACTCGAGAGCCAAATGAAATGGTGCGCTGGCTTGGGCCTTGGTCAACATGTCGGCTACGCAATGTGAGACTTGTTGCTTTCAGCGTGCGACAGGACGTCCTGCGGAGCATGGAATGTATTTTGGTTGCCAGTTAATAGCTTTTTGTGTGTTTTTCCCGACCTTACCAAGCCCCACACAGCCTCATCCCCCAACCGCACGACATTGCATTGACGTTTTGCGGCTTGGTCCTTGATGCTTGCTGCTTACTGCTTGGTCCTTGCCCTTGCCAAGGGTTCAATATGCATGGGGCTATTAAAATTTGTTGAATTTCTTAAAGAGCCACAATCTGCACTGAACTTTTGTGGCAGTGTAGCTGCATAGACAGAGAGAGAGAGAGAGAGAGAAACGGCCGATCTATTTATAAAGACACGATCCGAAAACATGCTCAGCGATTCCTCAAACGATACGAGACGACCCAACAAATGTCTCTATGTATTGTACAACCAAGTGTATGCATTTTCCGAAAAGATTTCCACACACAGATTCACGGTACCGAAGCAATTTCGAATCGATTCTCTGTGGGAACGGCTCGCGTACTTTTCCCAGCTCCGACACTCAGTGAAGAATTCTACAGAGTAGAAAAAACAGTTGCAACAAGCGCAACAGCACAGACAACACAGCCCACAGTCAAGAGATAAATTTCAGCTGGAAAAATAAATTAATAATTTGAAAAATTACGTATAAACAGATAGCAAACAAACAACGAAAATAATATTACGCTGTGCCAAATTTCCGATTTGGCTTTTGTTTTTTTCCGTTTTGTCGGTATTTTCCGTGTCCGGAATTGGTGTCGAAAGTGAAGGAATTTCTGTGTCACTTCAACTAAAATAGCATGTGAGTAATTTGGAATTAAGCATAAATTAAGCTAATTAATTGACATAATGAATAGATAGATATATTATTAATTGCATTATGAATATTTGTAGTATGTATATTTGGAACTCTTTTGCCACCCTTTCTATATCACATTGCATGCATTTTCATGTTAGGTTGCCTGTTTGAATCTTCTGTACCTTGCTTTTTTGTCTACGTAAAGTAAAAGTCCTAAAAATATCACAGCTATTTTTGAGTTTTTTTTTCTCAGTTTTACTGTCACACTTCTTTGGTTTGACAACTTTTTCTCTGTCTCTGTCTCTGCTCTGTCTCTCTACCAATTGTCGCCGCCGCCGGCTTTTGCCATTTTTCCCATTTCCTTCCCATTTTCCTACCCATCAGCACACCAATTCGTGTACATTTAAGAGTTTTTCCGCATCTTTGTTTATATATGAAAAATGGGGAATTTCTTGCATATTTTCTTGTGTCGAAATAATGTAAACATTTCGGCAAGATCAGCACGAATAATTGGGGCTGTTAATTACAACATTCAGTGTGGGTAAAAGAGGCCCTGAGGATCGTTAAAAATAATAATCACGCATAAAAAATGAAAAGCTGCCACAAATTAAAGGCCATAATGGCAAATTCGGCCTGTCGGAATGACGTTGGCTTGATTCTGTTGCAGCCAGAAGTTTGTTAAGGCCCCCCCACCATAGTACATTTTATTTTTAAATATATGTATACAAAATGTATTTTATTAATTTCCTCACACGACTATTTATAGACAAAAGATGTCAGAGCCCGCAGCCCAACAACAGCAGCCGCAAAATGGCAAGGAGCGCTCCAAGTCCACGGAGGAGAAAGAGATACCGCGCGAACCGGCGCTCGTCTGCAAAGACATCGATGTAAGTACTTTTAAAATAAAATAAAATATAATAAAAGAATGTGTAATGTAAGCCAATACCATTTCCCCCTTAGATAAAGACTGAACTAGAAAGCCTAGTGAAACTGCTGGATGGCAAAATTTCCAAAGAGGAGGAGGTGGCCATGGAGGAGCTGCATCAGTATTTGATCGAGGACGATGGCTCCTGGGCTTTGGGTGATAATTTTCTGGTTTTCGTGCAGCGTGTTTTGCGCGATAATCAGGCTTTCTCACCGGACACACGGATACATCTGATACGGACACTGGCCTATGCGGCACTCAAGGATGATGTGATTATCATTTTGCATCAGGATCGCCGAGATCATACGCTGATGAACTTTGCCCAGGACATTGATAAGCACACACCCGAGGAGCAGCAGGCATGGGCAATGTTTGTAAGTCCAGCAGAGCCAATCCCTGGTGGATTCTTTAATGATCTTTTTTGTTTCTGTTCTTTCAAGATGTGCAATCTCTTTGAGAATGTTGGTCCCTCCGAATGGCTGCTTTACATATCCGAGTGGGAATACAATGGCCAGACAACATCCAATATTCGTGTTACCACCAAAGTGGCCGTCCACTGCATTCTCTCTAATTGTCCGCAGTTGAAAAATATTGGCAGCATGATCCTCTACAATATTGCCATCAAGGAGGTCAAAACTGTGGTATGAATCTCATTATGTGCAGTGCCCCACAGAAACTCTATACAATATATGCCCTACCTTTTGTTAGGTCTTTGACGACATTGCCGTGGAGCTGGCCATGGCCATTCTGCAGTTCTTCCAGAGCAGTCCCAACGAGGATCAGATCTATCGCACACTGAAGGCACTCGCACGCTTCATCGAGGTATTTGACCTATATATTCGTAGCCCCCCCGACAGCTGTCAGGCATATTGGCATATATATTTATCATTATTTGTATTTCGATTTTTTAGGTCTCGCAAGACGTGCCAATGATCATTCAGATGATTGGACCGCATCCAAAACAATTTGCGGGCAAGAGCGAGCGTGTCGATGAGCTGGTAAAGATCATTAGTCGCAAAGTGCCCGCCTAGAACCATGCGGATCCTTCCAACAACATAACCATAGTCCCCCTTGCTATAGAGTACTCGTATATTTTAGATCTTTTCTCTTTTGTAAAGCATTTTGCGCGACACAATAAACACATTTGTATCCCCATTTAGACGAGCCGAGTGTCAGCTTATATGACGGCATCGCCGCAGCATAGTTTCAGGAAGGGGAAACCACTGCCACCACTGGCACGCAGCTGCAGCCAGTGCTTCTGATTGGACACAAACATCTCCGATGGTAGCTGTGTGTCCTGGCCGGCACCATCCTCTGCAAAGGAGAGTAAATGGGTAAGGGATGCAGAGTGCTCCAGAGAGTATCTATCGCTAAACTTACGCGCCTTTTTGTCGTACTTGGGCGACTGGGTAATGGAGATGACATCCTCTGGCTTCCGCAGAAGTATCTTGCCCACACCCTTGCACATGCGCAGCACCTCGTGATTGCTCAGCTTCTCCAGCTGCTGTTCATCCAGCAGGGTGCAGCCCAAGATCCACTCGCGCACATCGTCAAAGTCGTTGAGCAGCCGCACGGCGCCATTGATGCTGAAACGGATGCGTTTCTGGAAGATAAAGTCCAGCCAGGCCTCGCAGATGA
The DNA here is from genome assembly GCA_009664405.1 of Drosophila bifasciata. NCBI lineage: Eukaryota > Metazoa > Arthropoda > Insecta > Diptera > Drosophilidae > Drosophila > Drosophila bifasciata. The sequence continues at coordinate 12,093,562 of CM019044.1, forward strand.
GCTTCAGGATGAGCTTCAGTATGACAATGTCCTGGGTGGCACGTATGGTGGGCAGATAGATCTCGTCCAGCACATAGCCCACATACAGGCTCTTCTCCTCGTTGTTGTAGATCTCGCGCTGCCAAAAGTTGGCGGCGGGAAAGCAGAGCGTAAAATTGGCCAAACTAAGAACCCGACAGACCGCTGACAATATCTGAACACACTCGTCGGTGGTTTTCTATGGAGCAACATGAATGATTGTAGGCTATCGCTTGTAGCAATGGAATGGACTCACCTTTAACTTGTCTATGTTGGCATTGACCTCGGCAATTAGCTTGGTCCGCAGCGCCACACAGACCAGCATTAGGATGTCGCTGAGATCGGCAGTGAGTTTCGGCAGTTTAAAGGTGATAAATACATTCAGGCAGAGCTTCACATCGTGCTCCAGTATCTGGAAGAAGCGATCCATTTGCCACTCGCAGCACAGCAGCTTCGCCTGTTCGGTGACCCACAGGCGCATCGAGTGCACAGAGTGATCTGTGAAAAGTGGACACAAATCAGTGCGGGATCTGCCCAAGAGGGATCTCCTCTGCTGCTCCTCATACCTAGTCTATGCAATATGGGTATCTGCTCGGCCACTGGCAGCAGACTGGAGTTGTTGTGGGCCTCCAAATTGGAGAAATACTGATTGCTCAGGTTCACAAGATTCGCGAATATGCTGATCCACACGGTGCCCGTGGGAGTGCCAGCTGGCTATAGGTTAGACAAGGGCTTTACGCCTACAAACACTTGGTGGATAGTAGAGCCACTTACATTCTTGGGACAATCGCGATACTGTTCCACAAGCACATCCACCCGACGCTTCGAGTCGTTCGTGGATATGAGAGTCAGCCGAAAGAGCTGATCCCAAATGTTGTTGCACACAAAGCCAGTGAGGATTTCCCCAATGCCACGCAGCGTAGAGAAGACTGGCTCCGGTATATCTAATGAAGGGAAAGTCCAACTTAAAGTAAAAGAAACATTTAAGTTTTGCATTTACCATTAACATTCTGATGATAGAGCCAACTGCGTATGGAGTCAATGTGCGTGAGGCTGTAGCAGGAGACAGGCGTGTCTATCCACCAGAGGAGTATGTGATCCAATATGATGCCCACATATGACCAGAGCAAGCGCAAACCTTTGACAATATATACGTTCATGTCCACAGTGCCACCCTTTCCACACTCTGCTGAAGGGTTAAAGATTACTATATTATTCTGAAAGCCAATTGCGAGCACCCACCAAAGATAGTCGGACTAATCTCCGTTGCCTTGGCTATTAGCTGAGCTATAAACACTCGTTCCTTCTGCAGAAAACTCTCCGTATGCTTACAGCGCAGACTCTGATGATCGTGGTCCGCATCCTGAACCTGTAGATTGCCATCGGCTATCTGCATGGCCTTGCAATCCTGCGCCGAGTCACAGTACGGTGGATAGTCGCCGGCGGCAAAGGAGATGTTGAGAGTGCGCAAAATCTCCAAACTGGAGGAAGTGGATTCGAGATTCTGCTGCTCTCGCCAGGCATCCTGCTCACCCATGTTAAACAGACCGAATACTAGATCCAGGGCATTCTGCTCCACACGTGTCTGGGCCACCAGCTAAAACCAAGACGAATGGGATGGGTAAGGAGCTTCAATGAGTGAAAGTGGAACCCACCTGCAGAACGTGACCAAAATCAATTGGCTTGAGCGTGAGGAGTAGTCCTGGAAACATATTGCTGCACACATTGGCATGCATCTCCTCCTTTCGTTTGCCGCTCAACTTCGGCTCACCGTCATCCGGTTCGTCCTCAGCGCACAGCGGCAGCTGCTCCACTTCCGGCTCCAGCGGCGGCTTGTCCACCTTGCGGCACTTGTTGTACAGCTGGGTTATGTGCAGCGCCCAGTTTAGCCACATCTCCGACTGCATGGACTTGCGCAGCAGCAAACTCAGCTGTAACGAAGGTCACGAAGGGATTCATCACTCCGAATAGGAACAGTAGACCAACAGGCAAAGACCCACCGTTCGCTTAAGCACAAAGGTCAGCTGACAGAAGCGCCTGTCGTTGAGCTCCATCACCAGATGGAACTTCTTCATCAGCAGCTGATTGTAGGGACTGCGCTTGATCTTCTTGGAGAGCGACTGAAAGTCGGCATTTTTAGTCTCATCCTTTAGATTCCAGTACTGCTCCACCACGCGTTCGCACTCCTCCAAAATGGTATCCTAACAGATTCTTACCCACCATCAGTCTTCATACCCATTGAAAAGAATCCACTTACATGCTCGCTGAAGATCGCTGAATTGACATCGATCACGATCCGTTTGCTTATGCGTCGCAGCTCCAGGCCCAATTTGGCGATTTCCGCGAACGTGTGCATCGGCTGGGATTTGTTGCGGCAGTACCATTTCGGAGTGGTGCCCATTTTTTTTCGGCTTCGAAGGGAGGCCTGGCCGGCGGCGGTGACGGTAACGGTGATGGTGATGGTGGCGGTGGCAAACCCCAACCCCAAACCCAAACCCTGACAGACACAACCAATCGCCTGCGCCTCGGCCCTAAACAAATCGGTTTTTAATTATTGTGTCTCCCAGGCACGCATCCGTCGTTCCGCCGTCTTCCGTATTTCCAATGCCTGGCAAATGCAAATTTTTTCCCATTGTTTGATCGATGGCCAGGACACTCGTAACTGGTGACCCCCGCAGCCAGGCAACGCACGCATTTGACAGCGGGTGGAGAGCAACCAAAGAGTAACATTTCAGCCCAGTCTTTGTCTGTGTGGGGCTGGCGAGTCTGGCATCGACAGACACGCATTTATCATGTATACGCTTTTGGGTTAAACGGGTATATTAGTTTCTATAGTAGATTCCATAAAGAACGACCTCATTGGGTATTCGCTAGTCGCTATGCCTGCCGATTTATCTGCAAAATTCCTGGGGAAAACCCACAGCCAAATGAATTAGTTGGCCAACACAGTAACAGAGAAAAACAGAAGCTAATTCAGTATATCCGGCAAGTTTATTGATATAATTATAGATAGGTGTTTGATTTTGATGGTTGCTGTTGCTGTTGCATTTGCTGTTTTTGTTGTTTCTTGTTGATTTCATCTTGAATAAAATGAGCTGTAAATAATTCACACACACACAACTTATGTAGTTACACTCTCTCTGCCTGTGCCTCGCTGCCTGTGCTCTAAATTTGATCAACTTTTGTTCATCAATCATCTATGCCTATAACTCTCTCCTGCTCTGTACACATCAACATCATCTGGTTTCTTTTGTTTTGCTATCACATTGAATTGTTACATTTATAGTAGTAGTTGCTGCTGCTGCATGTTGCCTGCTTAAAATCATTAAAACACGTTTTAAATTTCATCTGAAACATGTCGCGGTATACACACGCACATTCTTTAACAAGTGTATTTTTCCGTATTCCGTAATCGTATCCGTATCTCTCTGTATGTGTGTATCTGTAGTTTATATTGCATTGTGTTGCGGGTTGTGTTTAGTGTGGCGTTTGTTGTTTGGGGGGGTGGTGTGTTGTATGTAAGGAAGTCAGGAGCACACATATCGTTTCTCTTTTTTTTTTTTTTTGTTTATAAACATTTTATGAACATTCCAGTGAATCTTCTTTCTTTGTCGTCGTTTGTTTCTGGCGCGCATTACATTGCTTTTTACATAAAAATTATACTTAAAATTGCTTGCGCGCTTCTTGTAACTACACATAAATTTTAGTGTTTTGTTGCTTAGTACCTTGTTCTCTCTCTCTCACTTGCTCTCTCTTGCTCTATTTCTTTCGCTTGCTAAATGTCCTTCTTTCTTTTTTTGTTTGTTTGTTTTTTTCTGAGTTTTTCTGTTGAACTACATAATACATTTAAAATATATATAGAAGTACATAATATTTGTATACATATAGGTATATATATATATATGATTTTTCTCTTCTCCTCGTTTCTGTTTCCACGCGTATAGTAAAATATATGTATAATTGTGTGTATATATATTGTATATATATAGATCTGTATGCACTTATGCCTAATCTAATCATGAATTCTAGCCATGATTCACTTGCTTATTCCGTGTTAGTTGTAGTAGTTGTAGTTGTAGTTGTAGTAGTAGTAGTATTTGTATCCTGCAGCTCTTCGAGAGTTGGAATATCGTCTTGTAGTTTTAGCACTTGTAACCTTGGGTTATAGTGCCCCGCTAAATAATATGTATCATTGTTATCGTATATGGATTGATATTGCTTCGAATCGGCACCGAACTTCTCAAAGTAATGCCCAAACTGCAGCACTTCGCACCGGTGCGAAATGGTCTGCACATCGTTCTCATCATCGTGCGACGATTCAAATAGAGCACCCTATAAAACAAGAAATTGTATTAGAATTCAGGGTACATTTGCATTCATTGCAAACATCTCACCGGATACTTCAACTTTGGGCAGCCAGTCGTCTCCTCTGGATGATAGAACCACGCCACTCGCACCACCTTATTGCCTGTGCTTGTCTCCCACATGGACTCAATGCGTCCGATATAGGGACGATCCGGTCTGCCCGTCGATAGAAATACTGCACTGTCCCCGACCTGCAAACAAAACAAAAAACCAAAGGAAATTCGTTTAAAACTTTTAACGGAAACGGAAACGGTTGCCCTACCGTGATGGTCTCCTTTCCCCTTTTGATTGTTTTGTAAAATTGCTTTCTGGCACGGCCCTTGACGCCCCCCTTGCGGTAGGCAACACCATTCCAACCCCACAGCTGACGCTCCGGCAGAAAGGCCGCTATCTTGCTGCTGCCCTTGGAGTTGTTATGCTCGACCAGATCCTCGCCCTTGGCCTACAATCGAAAAACAATGGATTAGTGATGCAGTTACGGAATATACAATAAAGTCTTGACTTACCTCATCGGATATCTCAGACATCAGATTGGAGGCACTCTCCTCTTCCATATCCAACTGTTCCGTCTTCACTTTGACCTCCATTTTGACGCGATTTGCAGGTACAGACGGCGTCGTTGCCGCCTCTGGAACTTCCTCGGCTGCCGTCGAAAAGTCCTGGTGTCCTGCTGCCTGTTGTTCGGGCTCCTCGCTGCCATTCTTGCGGTGATGTTTCTTGTGCTTCTTGCGCTTCTTGTGCTTGTGATGCTTACGGCCGGCAGCCTCATCGACGGCGCCACCTCCAGCATCGCCAGCTGTGGCCAGATCGGCCCCTTCATTCGAGACGCCAGCCACTGACAGCGAGTTGCTGCCGTTGCCGCCGCTGGCATTCTGTGATCTCGACATCTTCTTGAGGCTCTTCTTCAGACGCTTCTTCTCGCTGCGCTGCGTGAACAGCTCCATGGTGGCGGCCAGTGAGGTGGTGTTGTCGCTATTCATGACAGCACTGTGATGGCTGTGCGAGTCCTCGCAGCCCGACATATGGGCAGGCTCCTGCGAGGTGCAGGGTCCACTACTATCCCCACTGCGCAGAGCGCCGCGCTTCTGCTTGCCTACTGAGTAGAGGGGATTATCGTTGTACTCTGGTTCCATGTGGTTGTGGATGTGGGTCAAAAAGGAGGGAGGATCAACGAAAATAACAAAGAAGTAAATAAAGGCACGAACAAAGACAAACACACTAACACACACACACACACACACACACACACAACACGCGCAGACGAGAAACTAAATGACAGGACAGATGGCAGACGACTCATTGGCCCACTCTCACTGGAATCCACCTGCATCATACACACCTGCTATGGGATAGTCGCTGAGCAGCAGCCGTATATTCTGCAAGCGGATCCTGCCGCTGTCCCCATCATCGAACTCCACGCTGACAAAGTCCGTCGTTTGGTTCGGCGTGCTGGGTGCTGCTGCGGCCGTCGCTACAGCTCCCTCCTCAGCTGCTTCCGACTCAATGGCACGGCCCGGATATAGGCATCGATACTGCTGACTCCAATAGGCACACAGACGCGTGCCCACTGGCACACACTCCACGCTCTTGGGTGCCACCTCCAGAATCTGCCAAAAAGATATTGATTGAATGTCTAATGACAGTACAGGGATTCAAACCCGTACTCACCGTATCTTTGAGTATATCCTCGCGCGACATCACATGCGACTTGTTGCCCCGCTCTCCGTCCAGCGTGATCGCATAGACATCGGGCGGACGTAGCGGCTTCATCACGCCCGCATAGAACAGACCTCCCATGTCGGTAAGTACGCGCGTCTCGTCGCGGTACAGATGCTCGCTGGTCAGCTGCAGCTCCCGATCCGTACCGCTGGCTATTCGCTTGGCCTCTGTTGGGGGTGTTGGTTGCTCGCCGCTGCCGCTGCCGCCGCCTGCAGGAGTGGCCTTTAGCTTCCGCTTCCTGCGGACCAACGAGGAGGACGTGGATGATTGCTTGTGCGCCGCAGCGGACGGGGAGGAGCAATTGGAGGAGGAGATGGAGGTAGCAATTGGGGCACTTGGGGCAACGGCCGCGTCCAGCGCACTCGGCTCGAGGCGTACAAACGATGAGGTAATCGGTGAGCCGCTGTGCGGCATGGGACTGGGCTCTGTCTGCGGCTGCTGCGGTGGCGGCGGTGGTGGGAACGAGTGCGTCGTCTTTTCCGGAAAGCGCAGAAAGCTGGACGCCTGCAGGTTGCTGCTCGAGAATTTCGGGAATTTATAATCGCGCAGCGGTGATGATGTTCTAAGGAAGTGAATGAATGTGAATAATATTTTAATGAATGTCTTCGAGAAACAAGGATAACCCCGCACTTACCCCAGAACACTGGACAGCGTTGAGCTGAGCGTCAGCTGTGGCTGTTGCAGCGGAGACTGTGCCGGCTGGGCTGCCTGGAGTGGCTGCTGCAGCTGCTGCTGTTGCAGCTTGAGACTCTTTCGCTTCTTCTTGAGCTTGGATATCTCGTCCAGCTTCCGTTTCTTCTTCCGATACTGACGCGTAATGTCTGCCAAACGCATCCGCATGCTGCTGTCCATTATGCTGAACACCTCCTTGCCGAAGCGCTGCGCATAGCTGGGATCCATGCTCTGCAGGGCATTGCGTAGCTCCGACTGCAGCTCCTCATCTTGTAGGTCCAAATCGTCATCCCCGACCTCCATCGATGGCTCAAACTGCTGCTGCTGGCGGCTGTTGCTGCGCCGATGCTTCTTTTTGCTCTTCTTGCTGCAACGCGCCGACTTGCGGCTCTCGCTGGACGAGGACTTGGAATGTTTGTGCTTCTTGCGTTTCGTGGGCGTCGGATCGGCGGACTGCAGCGATGTGGTGGGCAGCTCAATGCCCTGCATGGAGGGAAATGCTGGCGAGCTTAATGGCATTTGGAAGGAAGATGATGAGGAGAACACCGATCCTCCTGCTGGTGTCACGAAACCAAAGCAGGACTTTCCCTCTGACCCACCGACTGGCATTTGGTTGTGCGTGTGCGTGGGCGTTGGTGTGCCTGGCGCTGTCGCTGGCGGCGTCGGTGTGGGGCTGGGCGTACGCGAATAGGGCGTGGCAAAGAGGCTACTGCCCTGCACCACCTCTTCCTGGATGCGCTGCTCGGCCAGAGCGCACAGCAACTTCAAGCCGCCCAATGGTTCCTGCGGCGTGGCCTCTAATTCCATCATTGGCTGCGGCTGCTGGTGCTGTTGCAGCATCTGCATCGGAGGCGGCGGCGGCGCCACCAGGTGTGCAGAGTGCTCGATGTGCTCCATCGGCTCCTGTTTGACCCGCACCAACGGAGTGCTATTGGTACTGATGTTTGAAAGCAGCTCCAGCCCCGTCAGATCTTCGGGCGCTGTTTGCGGTGTTTCCATGGCTGGCGGAGATCTATTGGGTATCGGTTCCGCCGACTCATGACTGGCACTGGGTTGAATCTCACTGGACACTGGATTGGTCTGGGTTTGGGTCTGGGATTGGGTCTGGGTGTGGGACTGGGTCTGGGATTGGGTATGGCACTCGTTTGGCACTTCACTGGTTTTGGTCAGTTCCAGTGGCTGGACCAGGGAAATCGACAGGGCATCCTCTGTCATTGGCTCTTGTCCTGTCCTGGTCAGTGGGGGACCGGGACAGGGGTAGCTCAAGCTCTCATCCTCGCTGCACACGGGCGTATCCGTTTGTATATTGACATCCTGCATCTGCGGCAACTGGGAGCCTTGCGGCGTTGCCATCTCCGGCAGACGTGGCGGTGTCTGTGGTGTCAGCGGTGCGTGCAGCTTAAAGTTGAGCGCCGCCGCCGCTGCCGCCTCCTCGTCGCAGGCCGACCCAGTCATGGGTGTGCCAGCAGTAGACAGATCACTGGCTGTTCCATGCATGGACAGGTTCAACAGCGCCGGCGTCGCTGTGGCCGAGTGGCTGGGCATCGACTGAAATATTTGATGGTGCAACGGATGGCCCGTGCCCAGGCCTAGGCCCGGTCCCATCGCAGCAGCGGCACCATCCATGGTGGCCGAGGTGGGCGGCGTGGGCAAACGCATCAGATTCAGAGCCTGCTCCTTGTCCCGCATCGAAGTCGTCGTCTCCAGCGGCACCAGCGGCGGCAAGGCCAACGGCATTGGATGGTGCGTCGAATAGTCCTCCAGCTTCATGCCCTGCGGCGGCAGCAGCAGCGATCCAATGGGCGCCGACTGAGCGGCAGCCGCTGCCAGGCTGAGGAAACGCGAACTGCTGCTCGAACTGAGGCTGCTGGTGCTGCTTGTGACGCCCGCACTGGCCGCCACAGCGGCCGCCAGGCTCAGATTGATGGTGGAGTTGGTGGTGGTGGTGCTGCTCGTCTGTTGGTTGCTGCTGTGCTGGCACAGGGTCGAGCTGCCCGTGGCATTGGCCGCCGCGGCCAGGTACAGCTGCAGCGTGGACGCGTACGATGGTGTGGGGCCCAGCGTCGAGTGGCCACCCATGCCCATGCCCATCGAATTGAAGAACAGGTTGGGCGGCGGCTGTAGGGCGGCAGCGGCAGCCGCTGCTGCGGCAGCAGCTGAGTTGCCACCACCTGTGGCCTGGGGTATGTAGGAGGGCCAGACAAAGGCTGTGGCAGCCGCAGCCGCCGCTGCCTGCTGGAACGGATCTGTGGGCGTTAAGAGGGGAAAATTTGATATGCCTGCTGTGTGCATGGAGACATTTGTTGGATTTGGATTTGAAGGAGGACGAGGAGGAGAGAAGCGTAGTTATAAAAGCATGAATTAGTTTTCTTTTGTCTTCTTTTTGACGATTCACTTTTCGAAATCAAATTAATTCTAGAACCCGTGCATGCAATGTGGAGTGCAGAATGCTTAATGCGTAATGCTGAATGAAATAATGCCTTTTGGGGGGCATGGACAACACTTACCGAGCGCTGCTGGGGCGGCCGGCAGCAGCACCACCTGTCCGCGGTTGGCCTCGCGCGTATATTGCAGGCCCACCGTGGCGGGGGACATGGAAATCACTGATTCAATGGGTAATGCATCTACAAAAAACGCAACGAAAAAGACAAATAGTGAAACCAAATAGAGGAGCAGGAGGAGGAGACCACGACGATAGTTTGGGTGTCAATAGAAACGCTGAAGCGGGACGCGGGGCACGGGGCGGGTTGGGAGTATCTCTGAACTGGAATACTCACTCGGATACTGCCAGAATGTCGATGGGGTTCGATTCAGATCCTCCGCTGTGGCCGTGCCAGTGGTCATCAGGTCTCCGTTGCCCGTAAAGTACAAATTGCCGCAACTGGTGGCACCTGCAATACACACACACACAACACACACACACATACGATTAGTTTTATGTATAAATCGTGTCAAAAATTCAATTATTTCCCTCCTCAACTTTTAAACTTCGTTCAGGCTTCAGGCTGTGTTCGAGAACAGCCCATCCTGTCTGTCCTTGTGCTGTGTATGTATACGTGGAAACTATTGCAATGTCCTTGAACTATACATGCGTACTTGCCACCCCACCCCATCCCCTTGGACACACAACGACCCACCCCGCCGTGCAGCCTGTGGCTGTATAATTTCACGAAATAATTCAATTAAAGCGTACGCACATTCAGTGCCTCTATAATTGCATTACATTTACTATATGTATACATTGGGGGTAGCCATTAAAAACCATCCACATAATGGCTGCCAAACAGATATATTTATTCCATTTAGATCCCATTTGGAAAAACGTAATTAGTTCGACATTATTTGACAAGTGATTCCATTCCTTCTTGTTGGACAGCCTGTCACCCTGCCAGCCTGTGTCTTGGAAACTATCCACCCAAAATGCTAGAAATAGAATTCGAATCCCTGCCATGCCCAAAAACGGAAGAAAGGAAGCGGAAAAAAAACAATAACTACAGCTTGGGCCTGGGACAGGACCATTGCCATATGGTCATGTTACTCAAACCATTTTCATCGTGTCGTATTCCTGAATCCCTGCTCCTGCCAGCAACCAGTCAGTCGCTCTTCACAGCATGGGCATCCCTTGTGGCATTTCCCCTTGGGTACTTTCCACACACACACACACCACCTTCTTCTTCAGCAGCAGTCGCTAAGTTGTTGGAAAACACCCACCCGAGGGCACTGCCTATGAGTAATCTGTCTTTAGATTCGCGCTTCGATGCCCTCCTCCGCCCACACACACACACACACACACACACACACATACTCGTACAAGACCCATGAGGTTTCTTTGAAGCGTGCATCAAACCATCAACGACGAAGCTGCTTGTGCCCTAAACTTTGTACATAAATATATATATACATATTCTATTTATTATTCTATCTTTTGAATAGACTGTCTGTCTATAGCAGCAGTGGGCAAGTTTAAATATAAAAACAAATATAAATAAATATACAAAAAATATAATTTTAAATTCCACACTGAGAGCAGAGCGTTACTCATCATACTCTGACTTTTCCTATAGCATATTGATGCTCGACTCGGGGACACACAAGTTAATGCTGCCCAAAGAGAATACCAGTGAATAGTATAAAAAAAACCAACATACATGTCGTGTGCATGATGATGCGGCGCACATTGATGATTGAACGAGCGAGTGCCGCAGATGAGGATATTTTTTGTTGGCTTTTTAACTGCTCAGACCACCGCTGGCTTTATAGCTCAAATTTCAACTTTCTTAAGATGTTGCATGAGTCATCAAAAAGTTATTCTATGGCGAAGTTTTTCCTGATGGCCCCTGATACAGAGAGAGCGCGCGCACAAGGCTTCAATTCTCTCTCAGCCATACTTCGTCTCTGACCGCTTTGTCGGTTCGTCAATTCCTTGGTCAGCTATATATGTCGGCCTGTTTCGTTTCCCAGAATCCTAATAACAAAAAATATACACAGTCTTTGGTGACACGCACAACAAGTTCGGGGTAGACTGCTGTGATAAGGCTCCAAACTTGATTTACTTCCAAGAACCATCAAATTGCGTTCATCTCATATATTTGATTTGAAATATGATATTCAGACCAGTTAGATCAAAGAGTAAATAGCATTTGCCAACAAAGATATTCCGTAGTCGCGAAAGGTAAAGTGATATTGCTAGAATTTAAATGCCCCGGAGCTAGACAAGAACTTCCATGAATATTTTGCCTGTAATTTTTGGAATGCAAATAATGCCAGCGTAGAGCATTCACAGGTCGAGAGAGCGCATGGCCTCTCTTTGCATTTCGCAAAATGTGTTTCACTTTCGTTTTATTTCCGCTTTAGAAGTTCGTATGATTTACCACCGGTTTCCTTATACATATATTTGATGTATACAACATCTACGTTTCAATATTAAAGCCTTCGCGAGAGGGGAGGGTTGACTCAGCCGCCTGTCACAACAACGACCGACAGCCGACACAGCAGGCGGCCATCAGCTCACATCATATGATTTGTGCCCTCTCAACTTTTGACGGGGTGTTTACCAGAGACACCCTCAACTCAAGAATAGGGTAGGGAGCGGGCGGGCTGTATGGACGGACGGACTAAAGGAATTTTTAGCAATGTTTGTTGAAATCTTATTAGTGGGATAATTGAACGACGGCCATGCCATGTCCTTTCGCTTTGGCATTGGCTTTATAAGCATCATAACGATGCCTCTGGGGACGTGTAGGATTGGGTTGGGTCGCCTGGCAAGCGCTCATTAAAGGCGCAGACACACACAGCGAAATCTGGACCCCTTAAATTAAATTAGATGCTGCTGCTGCTGCTGATGATGATGATGATGATGATGCCCTGTCCAATACACTTACTCAGGTCAGCGACGCGTATGCCGAAGCAGTTCATATCCTTGCTGAGTGGCTGCTGCAGAGGTAACGCTGGCGGGTTTGTCAGTGCCGACACCAGGGCCTCCTGTGGCCGTTTCCGGGCCACGGCAATGCCAATGGGCACGGAATTGCCTAAGCATAAAAATAATGAAAATAATGGCGTTGAGTGGAATGGAGGAGGAGGAGGAGGAGGGGAAACCTACTTGTGCTGCCATTTGACTTTTCTAGATCGGACACTTTGGGGGATGGCGCCTCGATCTTAACGAGCGTCGTTAGTGTGGACGAAGACATGGTCTTGGAGGTGGCCGAGGCGGTAACGGAGGAGGACACAGTGCCCAGGCCAGCGGCTGTGAGCGATGCGGTTGATGATTGGAGATGATGCTGCTGCTGCTGCTGGTGATGATTTAGCGACTGATGGTGGTGGTGGTGTTGCTGCTGCTGCTGCTGCTGGTGGCAATTGTTGGAACTAATCTCGGAGACCTGGCAGGGCTCGCGTTTGATCTGCACAAAGGTGTAGGAGGAGTTGGTCTGCTGATGATGATGATGGAGTGGTGTGACAGCACCTGTGCTGGTCATGTAGCCACCAAACTGATCAAGATGCAGCGATGGCGGCACTCCAATGGCCGCTGCTTGGGTCGTCGTGGTGGGCACAAGAAATGTGGCTGTTGCTGTGGCAGCGGCAGCGGCGGCCACCGAGGAACTCAGGACATCCGCGGCATTGCTGGTGGCGTTCCCATTGAATGTGGCCATTTGTTGATATTTTTGCTTGTTTGTTTTGTAGTTACTCCAAATTGGTTGGATTTTTCGAGCTGTTGCGGATGCTAGATCGGAGGTGGGGGCAGCGGCATTTCACGCGCGCTCTGGCCCCTGGGGACTCTTGGGGGGACACTTGGGGTCGGGCTCGCAGTAGCGGCGACGTGCTGAGACGCATATACTTCGCGCACGGACTACACTATGTACATATGTATATATCTCTTTATATCTATGTATATATATATTTAAACGGCCACAACTAAAACATCCATTATCTGCGGCACACACTCGCACACACACGCACACACACACACACAGATACGGGACACACAGTCTACATTTTTACAGGTTTTTTCTGCTTTTTGGTGCAACATTCAACGGTTTTGTACCTTTGTGTTTTTATAAATAAATGACATAATCCACACGACGCGACGTATGCAACTTGCAATATATATATCTATGTGTTCAAAACTGGACCTGTGTGCTCTCTGCTGCTAGAGTCCCCCCAAGCACAAGCACTGGGCAGAGTCGAGTCGGAGGTGGCGACGGCACGGGCGATGGCGACGGAGGAGGCGGAGGCGGAGTCGCGACGTTGTGCTGTTTGTGGACAGTGATTTTTCTACAGGTCGTGGCGCGTTCAAAGAATTCCCAATGCGATTCCATCTACAAGATGGCACACTGTTTACGACCGCGCGGTTTTTTATTGTTTTTGCGAATTAGAAATCCCTGCTTACTAGAGCTGGAGAAACATCGTTGTTAACATCGAAGTCATCGATGTTTGGGTCTACGCTGCAGACATCGATGATTTTCCTCAAACAATCGATGTTTTTAGTTATATAGAATGACTAGTAAATTTCATATTTTAGTGTTCACAGAGATTAGAAAGTTGATTTTTGGTTATATAAATTAGAACATATACGTATATATAGCGGTATATAGATTTTTTAGACATCGATGTTTTTTCCAGCTCGATAAAATATACCGCCTGACTTTCAGAAATATACCAAAATATGCATTCTCTAGTTCAAAATATACCGTAATATACCAAGGTAAAAACCCACCTAACCCACCACTATTTAAACAGGTGCACTCATCGAACTAAACCACCGGAGGAAATACTGTTTTGAATATAATCTTGCATATCCAATCTTTCCTTCTTACTTAAAAATAAAACGATAATGATATATTTCACCAAAAATGCGTAAGAAAATTAAACTGTTATAATATTCGTTCGTCAATAAAATACCCACTGGTCAACATGGGTTAAGCGTTTGCTTTCCAAGATCGAAAATCATATTCCTCGATTTTGATATTCGATTTAACATTACTAGCTAGCTAGAAAAATCAGCACCTTACATATAATTTTATCCAATAGATGAAGCATTTTTTTACAAGATTGGCCAACTTTAACGAAATCTTTTTATTGCATTGTTTTTTAAATAATGTTTTGACAAAAACGGCAAAAGCATAAAACGTTAACACTTGTTAACGGAATGTGACGTCATTGTTGCTGGTTAACCCTATTTAAGCTATGAGTATGGTACATTTTATTACCCTTTATTCTGTAATTAATGTAAAATTTCTGTTGTACCAGCAGTTTTGAAACCTGATAAATTATTACCTACTTTTTTATAAAGTCACGACCATATAAAATTTCAAATTTGATTACCCGTCACATAATACAAAAAATATTTTCGTCAGAAATGCACTTGGAATAAATAAAAGGCACTAAGGCAATAAATGCAATAAACTCTAGTCAAGCATCTTCCGAATCATATAGTTCAGAATGCCGCCATTCTTGTAGTATGTAATGTCCACCTCGGTATCGAAGCGTAGCGTCGTCTCGAAAACATTTCCATCGGCCTCGACTTGAATTCTCTGGCCCGGCTTCAAGTCCTCGCTCTCGGGTAGAGCAATGTTATATAGCTCCCGACCGGTCAAGTGCAAGGACTCGGCGCTTTGTCCTTGCAGAAACTGCAGCGGAATGACACCCATGCCGACCAAGTTCGAGCGGTGTATGCGCTCGTACGACTCCGCAATAACGGCCTTTATGCCCAACAGAAACGGACCCTTGGCGGCCCAGTCGCGGGAGCTGCCACTGCCGTAATCCTTGCCAACAATCAGAACCAAGGGCGTTCCTTCCTCCCGATATCGCTCGGCGGCATCAAAGATATCCATCTCCTGCTGGCTGGGTATGTGCAGGGTTCGCGGCCCGGTCTTTGCGGCGAGTTTGTTGACCAGCCGAATGTTGGCAAAGGTTCCGCGAGCCATTACCGCATCGTTGCCGCGTCGCGAGCCATACGAGTTGAAGTCCCGCGGCGTAAGATTGCGCTCGGCCAAATAGCGCGCAGCTGGGGAATTTCTGGCAATGGAGCCCGCTGGCGAGATGTGATCAGTGGTCACAGAGTCGCCCAGGAAGAGCAGGCAGCGCGCTCTCTCAATGCTGCCCAGCTTTGGCAGTTGCCGGGTCATGCCCTCAAAGAAAGGCGGTCGTTTGATATAGGTGGACGCTGCACTCCAGGGATACAGCTTGCCATCGGAGACCCCAAGGGTTTGCCAATCCTGAGAGCCGAGTTCGATTTTGCCTTCAAAGAAAATAAGTTCAGATTGGAGTTTATGGCAGTTTACACTTTTGGGACTCACTGTAGACCTCCTGGAACATGGCTGGAATGACGTGCTTGTGCTCCACCTCCTGAATCTGGCTGCGTGTCGGCCAGATGTCACGCAGGAACACACTCTTCCCGCTGCCATCCACGCCCAGGGGCTGAGTCTCAAAGTCAATGTCCACCCGTCCAGCGATGGCATAGGCAATCACCAGCAGGGGACTGGCCAGATAGTTGGCCCGCGTATTGGGGTGTATGCGACCCTCAAAGTTGCGATTCCCAGACAAAACGCCGCAGCAGACCAGGCCATTCTTCTCGATGGTGTTCACCACATTCTCCTCCAGAGGTCCCGAGTTGCCAATGCAGGTCATGCAACCATATCCCACAATGTCGAAGCCCAGCTGCTCCAGGTACGGTATGACGCCCGACTCTTTGAGGTAATAGGTAACCACACCAGAGCCCGGCGATAGCGATGTTTTGATATATGGCAGAATGCTGAGACCCTTCTCCACGGCATTCTTGGCCAGCAGACCGGCGCCCAACATCACCGATGGATTCGATGTATTCGTACAGGAAGTAATCGCTGCAATGACCACAGACCCATGCCGTATCTTGTAGCTTTTTCCATCATCCCACTGGAATTCTCCGCTGGCGGACAAATCATCCGGCGCAACGGCAAAACCCTTGAAGCCTACGGGACTGGTCAGGCACGATTTGAAATCCTCAAACATGGTCGAAACGGAGACGCGATCGTGCGGCCGTTTAGGCCCCGAAACCGATGTGACCACTGTGGAAAGATCCAAAGTAACAGTCTGCAAGCGATCAGGGGACATTCAAGAGTTAGTCAGAGACACCAAAAACAGAAAGGAAACATCAGACAGCAGGCCGTACCTCTGTGTATGTGGGATCCTGATCTTGTAGAGAGTAATCCCGCAGCTGTCGCGTGGCCTTCAGATACTCCCGAATGATGTCGATTTTCTTCTCAGAGCGATCTGCAATGGATAAGTAATTAATATATGCTCCTTCCCCATAATATATTCCCTCTTTACTGACTCGTCTGTCGCATGTAGCTGAGCGTGTTCTCGTCGATGGGAAAGTATCCGACTGTGGCTCCATATTCCGGACACATATTACTGATGGTCGCACGGTCAGCGATGCTCAGCTCAGCCACACCGGGCCCGTAGAACTCCACGAACTTGCCCACGACGCCCAGCTGCCGCAGATGCTTGGTAATGGTCAGCACCAAGTCGGTGGAGGTGACCAGGGAGCTCTGCTTCCCGATTAGCTTGTAGCCAATGACTTCGGGCAGTAGCATAGAGATGGACTGGCCCAGCATCACGGCCTCCGCCTCAATGCCGCCCACACCCCAGCCGAGCACGCCCAGGCCATTGATCATGGTGGTGTGCGAGTCGGTGCCCACAACGCTGTCGGGATAGAGGATCTTCGAGCCATCCTTCGAGGCATCGCTCTCAAAGACAACGCGCGCCAAGTACTCCAAGTTCACCTGATGCACAATGCCAGAGCCGGGGGGTACAATCAGCATATTGTTGAACGCCCGGGCGCCCCACTTTAGGAATGTGAAGCGCTCCTTGTTGCGCTCAAACTCCAGCGATTGGTTCTTCGCTAGGGCATCCGAGGTGCGAGCAAAGTCAACCTGCACGGAATGATCGACCACCAGGTCAGCGGGGCAGATGGGATTGATCTTCTCGGGATTGCCGCCCAAGTCGAGCACGGCATCCCGCATTGCTGCAAAATCCACCACGGCCGGCACACCGGTAAAGTCCTGAACAGATCAAACGGAATCAAATGTGACTGCTACGCACAGCGTGGAAAGCTCTACCTGGAGTATGACACGTGCTGGCTTGAAGGAAACTTCAACATCGCTGGTTCCCTGCCTCAGATCCGGCGTCCAGTCCAAAATACTCTTCACATCCCGCTCCAGCACATGGAAGTTGTCACAGTTTCGCACCGCAGACTCGAGCAGAATGCGTATGGAGAATGGCAATGCATCTGTTAAATAAATTAAGCAAATATATAGTGTTCAACGGACATCATAAACGAATCGGTGCTTACCATATTTGTTGTCAATTTTTGGCAAATCAAAATACTTGTAGACATTGCCGTCTTTTGTAAAGGATTCCTCAAAGTGGGAGAAGGGATTGGCGCCTAGAATGCAGTTGGAGCTATACCATATGCTTGGAGTATGTAGAGAAACACCTACCGGAGCTGGACATGACCAAGAACGTCGAGGAAATTGGGACAAAAGAGGAAAAACTTGTGAAATTAACTTTTCAGCTGTTTTTTTTCGATATGTATGTATCGATATATCCCATCGACTGCACAACAGTTTCGCGCGTTGTGCTCATATTTTTAAATGGCTGAAATTCTGCAATAAAACACTTAGAATATGTTATTTATATTATCATTCTATGTAGATAATCCACCATTGCGAGCTGATTCTGTAGCTGGGGGTCACACCAAGCAAACGCAGCCTGCAGAACGCGTCATGGAAAGTTGAAAACTGTGTCTCCTTCCTTTGTTCAGAGCTTCTCCTGCCACAAAATAATTTTTTTTTTTTTTTATTCATATTTTCCATAGATATTGCATATTCTATTCCATATTGCATAGAATGATCAATTCATGTTATGTGCTGCTCGAAAATTCACGTGGACTACGGAAGAGCTCTTCGGGAGTCGAAACCAATGGGTTTTTCAATGGTTTATTGTAATAGTTACATTTTAATGCTGCTTATTGTTAAGTCACGTATCAAGATAGTTATTATAAATAATATATGTATAGGGCTATCAACTAGAGCTGCTGCAGAAAGAAAGCCCGGGGCGCCAAAGCGCCTCCATGCACTGTAAGGATATGCGTCGCAGGTTTTCTTGATGTCTACAGGTAAATGCGGCGCAGGTCCTTCGGTGTGGTGATCGAATTGCACTGGGGGCAGAGCTTGCGGGCGCCGAGTGTTTGCAACCAGCACTGCTCGCAGTGCACATGCCAGCAGGAGACGGAGATGGCGGGATTCTTGTAGTCGTCGAGGCAGATCAGGCACTTGAACTTGCTCTGCGACTGGTTCTCATAGAGGCGCAGCTTGGCCTTGAGGGCCTCGATGACCAGCTGCTGGTTCTGCGAGGCGGAACGCGTGGAGCGAGAGGTGGATGGCGCCTCCCTGGAGGATACTGTCGCTGATTCAGTCGCTGGCTGCTGCTCAACGGCAGCCTCCACAGTGGCAGTAGCATCGCTGGAATGATTCGGCTTGGGTGCTTCGTTGGACGAAATGAGTCGGCGGACGTAGTTCGTGACATCTGCCTCCGAGACATCGCCCCCGGAGGCCCCTGCGTCCACCGTTGGAATCACATCGGCCTCCCCGTACTGTGTGGGTCCGTAGATCTGTGTATCGTCCTCATCCACATTGAGATCTTCGTCCTCGTCCTCGTTGGCCTGCTGGCTGCCATTGTACTTTATGGTCTGGCCCATGTTCAGGGCCGAGTAGCCGCCCTGCACCAGCGTCGACACGCGAATGCGCTTCTGGCCAGCCCACTCGTACTCTTCGTACTCCTCGCTGTCGTCGGTATCGTCGCTGGAGTGCCTTTCGCCGTTGGTCTGGCCGTTTCGGCGGCTGTTGCGCAGGCACTCGTTCGCGTGCTCCTGAATACGGCCCAGCGGGAAGTTTTTGTTGCACACGGGACAGGCAGAGGTGGGTGGCTCAGATGGGGCAGCCGCCGGCGCGGGTGGAGAGGAGGGACGCTTTCGCGTGCGTTGGCGCTGTCGGGTCTGGCGATTTTTCTGCACTCGCTGGAACACACTCCACGGCTGCCGTCCGCCCGATCCAGACTGTGATGTCGACGTTGTTGTGGTTGTTGTAATGGTCGCTGTTGGTGCGGTACTCATGGGCGGAACCACTGTGTGCAGGCGCTCCATTTCGACCTGGCAGTGGTCGGCCACCTGGCTGCGCTTGATTTTAACATTGCATGTGGGGCAGATCACATCGTCGTCGTTGCAGAGGTGATAGTTCTCGCCGTTGGACACTGTGTCTGTGGCCATAGTGTCTGAAGGCCTTGCGCGGCACTTTTCTGTCAGAAATTGGCTGGCAAAATTGCAAGATAAAACCTCGATCAGCTTTGTTTTTGTTCACAAAGCCACGCGACGCCAATTTGTTACGTTCTTCGCTGCGGTCTTGTCGGGTGCGGTCACACTGTACAGAGGTTTGGCCATTTACGGCAAACGGTCATATGTTTTTCCGCTTTCGATATATCGATATACAGCGAATTTGTGTGACAATCTGTGATTTTGAATGTCACGGCTATAAAAATCAATCACAGTGACCAATATTGGTTCGCATTGATTTTAAAATGAGTAAAAAACATGAAATTAGAAAACTAATCATCATTATGATTTATTATTACTTGCCTTGGATATATTTCCAACTGATAAATTAATAAAAATAAATCTGTTGCTGTTATTTGGTCACTGCATTAAATGGGGTTAAAATAATCGTGACAAGTAACAGGTATTCAGATATCGGCCATCCCTAATTTTCAGTTGTTGTGATGAGAAGAAAACATTATTATTTTTCTCGTTTTTATTTTGTTTTGAGAGTTTAGAAAACGTCGAGAAATGCTCTAAAAACCATGTGAAAAAGAACCCGAGTGACACGAGCTATTCGAGCAAACTGTAAGTGTATTTTCGTGCGTATGAAAAGCAGACAAGCGACCCGACGCGACGAGTTGTGGGAAAGCCAAAGAAAAGCGCAAAAGGGAATAGAGACAAAAGTAGCGCAGTTTCCTCCACATTTCCACAGTCTGTTCGGTGCGGTGCGTTCATATGCGTGTTGTGTATGTGCAATATTGTTGTTAGTATAAACAAAAGTCGCAAATATGTCGCCACTTGATGAAAAGTTAACGGCACAACAAAAGCAACCGCAGCAACATCCACAGCAGCTGCCACAAACCAACAGCCTTGCTAGCTTCCACAACAAAATGAACGTCCTGCCCCATTACACGATGAGTGGCATGAGCTCCTTCGATGCCGAATCTCTGCCCGATTACTCAGAATTTGATTCCGAATCGGTAACATTGGACTATTACAAGGAGAGGTATTGCCCCCACCCCCCCACCGCAACCGAATTATACAATCTCTCTGTATTTTGCTCTGCATTTTGTTTTGCTTCCGTTTCACTTCCACAAAAACCCCCTCCCCGCGCTGCCACCAATGTTATTGCTGTTGTTGTGTGTTGGCATGCCCCAAATATTCAGCCTGCCCTGTTACGTTCTATATAGCCATTAAATATTCTGATCCTGTTGCCATGCCGCCCCATGTCCCCCGCCCTCACACACACTCACTCGTACGTACGACGGCTATATGTATTCACTCATCTGCAAAATAATGTGGTTTTTGTACTCATTGGAGCCCGCCACTGAGGCGCTATAAATAAACCCCAAAATAATCTCGCTGTCTGGCCCGCAAAAATGTTGCAAGATTTTGCTCTCTCCGCTGACAAGCAAAAAGAGAATCAGTTGGAACGCTGATACATGTATATGCATAAATGTTGTATTTGTAGACATTACAAATTGGCGGGTTTCGTGGGGTTGGGGGGTTCCCGTCATCTCCTTGCTGCATGCATATGGATTCCATTCACGCCATCGCATAATTAATGATGAATCCATTGAGATGTGCAGTTGTAGGAGGGCTGCTGCTGCTACCCCCCGCCACCAACAACAACCCCACCAGCTATAGTTCCGTCTTCCGGTTTATGGAACTTCCTCACTGTTTCCCCCCCCCCACTGCAATAAAGGAAATGTGAGCCGTTGGGAGCTTAAAATCAACTGCAGAATTATATTTTCGGGTTTAATATGTATTTTAATTCCCTGCACAGCTTTGTTGAAATATCCCCCCCTGTAGATGCCTTTATTTAATTATAAATGTTGTCGTTCTTGATCTTGTTGTTGTTGTTGTTGTCAAGTTGTTTTGTTGCATGTTGCTGCTGCTGTAACCGCTTCGCTGTAAATCTGACCCTCTCTCTTCCCAACTCCCACTAACAAAACGTTAATCCTCCTCCTCGTTATCCTACAGATGTTGAAACGGCTGATGTTGCCAGCAAAACTGAAATTACGAAACGCACTGGAAGTCGCTAACCAAGAAGCAAACGCGCAAAACCGAAAAGCAATAAAACGCCAATTGTGAAGCATTTACATACCATATACATAGATATACTCGATTAGACTATATTGTTATCTCTAGCCAGAGTTACTGCCAGAACCCCCCTAATTACTGCTCTTGCATTCAGGCAAAACCCTTCCATAACTAACCAAGCAAAACGCATTGAAACGCATTCCAATTAGTAGCTGCGGGCAGCCTGCCTTTGCCTGTATTACATATAGTTATTAAGGTGAGTTGGTCCACTTGTCGTGGTGCACCTTTCTGGGGTAACTGTTCCAACTAATCCAGCGGTTTACTTTCTATTAGTGTACTACGACCACCATCGGAAAAAATGGCGCCGACAACAACGATTGAGACCATCACAATAACGAGGCCACTCAAGGTATGCATAGCAGTCGTATGGTGCCCGTAACTAGCTCACCCTTAAACCTCTTACCTCTGGTATTCCACAGGTGATTGCATTTATTTGTGGCGTCATTGTGGTGGTCCTTATGGTTATGGCCCTGGCCTCAACAGATTGGCTAATGGCCGCTGACTGGCGGCAGGGCCTATTTGTGCACTGCATTGAGGATGATTCGGTGGCGCCGCTGCCGTTTAACATACAGGATCCACCAGGTTGCTACTGGACACGCGATGTGGGTAAGGCAAATCAGATAATGCTCAGGTTTTTGAGCATATATTAATCAACTTTATTTTGTGGGTCAACAGGCTACATCAAGGCCACGGCAGCGCTCTGCATTATCACATTGATAACAGATGTCATTGCGACAGTGCTGACCGGCCTGGGCCTTAAAACGCAGAATCATAATCTAAAGTATAAGTTCTATCGCATAGCGGTATTGGTGATGCTTGTTTCCTGTAAGTAAAACCCAAATGAATGCCTCAAGGCAAAGTAAATTAATTAATTGAAATTTCAGTGCTGGCCGTACTGTCCGCCTTGATCGTTTATCCTGTATGCTTTGCCGGCGAACTGACCATGGGTATGATCTGCAACAAAACCTTTCTATTCAGATCTTATTTAATATTCTAATTTGGGTTACAGCCAATCGTCGTGTTTGGGAGTTTGGCTGGGCATATGGCGTTGGCTGGGGCGCAGCCATCTTTCTGTTTGGCGCCGTTGTCCTGCTGCTCTGTGACAAGGAATCGGAGGAGATCTACTATAAGGAGAGGAAGATCGTACATGAAAACCAAATGCGCGCCTAGGCAAGGCCGCACGACCTGCCTGACGTCGTTCTTTAGATCTAAGTATATAGCAGCCAACCAACACAGATGAACACACACAAAGACACACACACAGACAGACACACATAGATTTCGATTAAAATCAGAAAAGTCAAGAACTTCAAACAAAAGCAATTTGCAGCTGAACAATAATATTTTTTTGTTATAATTATGATTGTGTACATCATGGAATCCATTTAAAATCAAACAAACAAAAACATACCGTAGCCATCCAACAACGAACCATCCATCCCCCAACCAACCCTCCTCCGGCATTTGTTTAGATGAGGTTTTATCGCCCCCAACAATTAGTTGATTTCGTATTCAGTTATTCGAAAGGTATAAAACACACATGACATCATGACATATAAAGGTAGAAAATTCAGAAAGCTAATCGCATTAATCCCCCCCATACACATATATGTATGTATGAATGTAGTACTCGTATACACTTGTATGCATGCCCATGTATAAGCAACGTTTTAGTGTATACTTTTGGTAGCAACGTGAACAAAAGGCATGCCCGAAATTAGGTCTTTTCCACACACTAAACATACTCACACGCATACGCATACGCATAACAAAATGTAACCCGTACTCATCATTGTAATCACTCTGTCTCTCTCTCTATCTATCTCAGTCCCACTCTTAACGAATCGTGAACCGAATCCAAATTAGAAATTGTATGTAAACGAAAGAAGTCTTAGAAGAAGTCTTGGGGCATATGGCTACAGCCTTTGGGAGACGTGACACCCACACACATAATCATTGTTCCGCGACGATTACGCTTTCAACAAATTCATTTTGTATTTTTTTTAATTGTGTTCCAAACTATCTCGAATATTGTTTGTGTGTACTCGAATATATTTAGTTGCTCTCTCTTTATTTGTATCACCTGTTTAACCTGTTGTAAAATAGTTTTAACCAGCAACTCTCTCACTCAAGAGCTAACTCTATCATGTGCGCCCCCGAGCAGTTCAATTATTGTTTAAGTTCGTACACTTTTGTAAACAACGATAACTTATAGTTTAATAATTTATTAACTTGTGTTTTTACCACACTCCCACACATATCACATACATATGCGAATGACAAAACAAATAAACGTTTCTTACACACATTTTGTTAGCCACTACGAAATGATTTTTTTTGTTTCGAATGTAACCATATCAATTAGTTTTACACTACAAATATATACACTATATACATATATATTTATATTTATATTTAGTTTTTAGAATGGTATGAGTAAGTGACATTTATTTTTTATATTCGGGAATTTTGCATGGAGTGGAGTTTTATTATCACCTTTAATCATTCATTCTTTTTTTCGCTCTTTTTTGTTTCTTTTTTCTTTTTGTTATTAATTTGTAGCCGAAATTAAGTGAAGCAAAATGCAACCAAATTATTGAATGCAACGTAAATTACAACAACACAAAAAGGGAATATATATGCTTGAACATCCATATATATATATGTATATATAGAAACGATCATGGTATCGTATCGCGTATACACATATATATATGTGAGAAGACATGGAACAAATCGTAGGCAGGAACGTGCGGTGAAAACAAAAAAAGGAAAGAAAAAACAAAACAAAAACACAATTAATAGCGAGTGTAAGACAAAAACAAAAAACAATTATACCAAATAAAAAACAAAAACCAATTGAATTAATTATATAGTACATACTATGCTTGCATACACGCATATATATACATACATATATATTTATGTGTAGTATTTATAAGTTAAAAGTATGTAACATTTATTAACAAACAAAAGCAAAACAAAGGAAAGGGAAACAACAAAAACATATTATTAACAAAAGCAATTATAAAATGCGAAACTCCACAATACGTTGCGTTACGTTACGTCACGTTACGTTACAGGTTTTCCAGCGCATATACAACAAGCAAACAAAAAAATGAACACTCGACTCGAATCGAGGCTCTGTTTCTTTAAACAAAAGAAAACATATTTATATACAAAAAAAAAAACACAATACAATACATATACAGAATATGTATTACATATATAACTATATTTATACATTAAAAGTTTTTAACAATTCCTTTTTTTTTTTAATGATTTAATTATCCAATGTATTTGCTAGTGATCCAAATGATGCAAAACATATGCACAGATCAGATCGTATATTATAAATTCTCCCATATGGCCCCCTACATACATATATGAATACCATACCCGCAGATAACTTATATTCTGATTCCCATGATCCTCTACCCACATACATATAATCTGTGCAGAGCCCAGCCTAACCCCTCCCCAGTTACAATGTAAATATATTCCAGAAACAATAAATTAGCGTTAATGTTCACATTTAATATTTGTTTATTAAAACAAAACAATTAACAAAGCAAACAAACATTTTATATATACACATAATCAATAACTATGTTTTCGTCAGTTCTAACCAAAAGAAAAAGTACCAAGTGACTACATAAGCCCCATTTTGTATATCGTTAAAATGAAATCAATTAAAGCTGGTTCCTTTTAAAAAAAAAACGAGAAAAAGAACGAATGGAGTCGCTGTGAACGCGACTCTACTTTTATACCCGTACTCACTACTGGGCGGGGCGAAATTTTGAAATACTTTTCTAGGAGTGGGATATCACATCAGTCTGGACAAAAAATTTGATTGCTCTAGCTTTAACAGCTTTCGAGCAATGAGTGAAAAACAAGACGGACGGACGGACAGACATGGCTATATCGACTCGGTTATTGATGCTGATCAAGAATATATATACTTTATGGGGTCGGAAATGATTCCTTCTCTATGTTACACACATCCACTTTTACCACAAATACAATATACCCTTTTAATCTTCGAGTACGGGTATAAAAAACATCAAATATAGTAGATGAAACGTTTCATTGAATTGCTTGCTCCTCCATGATGATTCGTAACGAATTGGCAGATCAAGTAGAACGAAGGACTGCTCCGACTATGGGCAGAGGATGTTCTTTCTGATTCCTGAATACATAGGCTTGGGCTTGGACTCATTTTTTTTATAATGAACTCCTTGAAGACCGTGGACATTATGCTGCATCGAGTGTCGGATTCCAAAAGATTCCATGACGAGCTTTATGTGCTCAGGACATTCTACCATTATCTGAATCAAAAGGATTGACCTAAATCGATTAAAAGGATTCGAATTACTGAAGTACTGATGATCCCAATTCCTTCTGCATAGTGTTATTAATTCCTAACTTTTAGTTAAAACTTTCACAAGAGTTAAAAAAAATGTTTTTACGTTTTAAAAAAATGTTCTTTAATTTGCATTCATGTGTTTTTGCACGGTTTATCAATAATATTCTATCTATTAAAGCCTAATCTGGCATCACACATCGTTGCTGCTGCTCCTGCTGCTGCTTGGCCTTTAGTCTTTCTTGGCAATCAGACCCTGCTTCTTGAGCTGCCGCAGTGCGCACTTGGCTGCCGTACATTTGGCTATTCGGTAGTTGCGTCCAATGCCCCGGAAGGTGCCCTTGCAGAAGACATCGACGGTGACACGCACCCGGCGTCCATCGGCCAGCTTCTCGGGCTTGCCGAATTTCGCCGTCTCCGGTTCCAGTTCGAGCAGTTCCCGTATGGGTGACTTTGGCACTGAGTTGCTGAACTGCTCAATTTCCGGGCTCATCATATTGCTGTATACATGCCAGACCACATCCAGGGACATATTCGAGTCGAGAAAGATGGCCCCGGCAATCGATTCGAAGACATCGCCCAATGCCTTGGGCACCTCAACGTCCTCCGCATCGTCGCACTCCTCCTCGGACAGCAAGTAGTACTAAAACGAAGAGGAAAATGTAACGAAGCATAGAAAAATGGCAAAATGATCGTGTCTTACCTCCTCGCTGATGCTGTGTCCGTTCTCCTGCTGGATGCGCACAAACCGATCGATGACATCGTTCAGACCCGGCGACAGATGCCGGAAGAACTTGTGGAAGCCGTGTCGAACGGCCAGCGAGGCGAAGATTGTGTTGTTTACCAGCGCAGAGCGCAGATCGGTGAGTGCACCCGGCGAATGCTGGCGCGGATCCTCGTACAGGTGGCGTGTGATCAAGTAGTCTAGCACGGCATCGCCCAGGAATTCCAGACGCTGGTAGCAGTCCGTCAGTCGATTGGGCGTGTAGCTGGCATGCGTCATGGCCTGCAGCAGGTAGGAACGATCACGGAACCTGTAGCCCAGGCTGGCCTCAAACTCCTCAAAGCCGCTGAGCAGATGCTCCAGCTCCCTCTCCGCATTGGGGGCATAGTGCAGCAGAGGGCTGCGTGGCGTGGGCCATGAGCCATATACCGTCACCATTTGGTTGGCATCGGGACTGGTGCTGCCGGGCGTTCGCTGCACATCGCTGGCAGGTGCCGGCTGTCGGCTGTACGGCAGCACACGCACTCCCAGCCAGGCCATGAAGAGCAGCGCACCACGGGGTCCGCACTCGATGAGATACGCCCCAATGAGGGCCTCCACGCAATCGGCAATGGACTTGTCCGGTATGCTGTGCTGCGACACCAGATTGTAGGGTATAAAGCAGCTGAAATCGTTGGAGCTGTCGTTCGAATCGTCCAGCGGAACGGCGCCGTTTGTCGCATGTGGCGCTGCCTGCTCAGCGCCGCTGCCCTGCAGTCCCAATGCCTCGGCCTTCTCGCGCACCATCTCGCATATCTGGGTGCTGCTCAGATTCTTAATGTCCAGCAGATCGGCCAGCTTCCAGTGGTGCGTGGGTATCTTGGCCTCGATCAGTGCCTTCTCCAGCTCCTTGGGCACGTAGTAGCACGGCGGCAGCCAGTTGTCGTGCGGCTCGAACTTGGTGGCTATCATGTACTCGCCCAGACGCTTGCGCCTGCCCAGGCGATACAGATTCAGATTGGCCACCTGCTTGGAGCGCAGGTGACTAAGCTTGCCCTCGTGGACGTTCTCGTACGTGATGTACAGATAGGTGGTGATGGCATACTTGAGGAACGAGTCACCGATGGTCTCCAGGCGCTCCAGATTGATGCCATCGTTGGCATTCGACATGGTAAGGGCCTGAAGAATGACACTGGGACTGGGCCCCGGATGGCCCACCAGCTCTGGCTGCAGATCAAAGCTAAAGCCAGCGGGCAGGATCATTGGCGGAGCGGCCTTTATGGGGCTGGCAGCGCTAATCTCCATCCGATCGTACTGCAAACGCAGCTGCTTCTCCTCCAGCTTCAGTCTGTGGTGGTCGTTGTAGTTGTCGAAGCTGTCGCCACAGCCCAATACGCTGTAGACTTCCCCAGGATGTGCGCTCACCCAATCCGCGTTAAGATCAATCAAGTCCGAGAGCTGAAACTCGGAACGTTCGCCCAATTTTCGGAGCAGCTTTTCCTCTGGGACGTAGGGTAGCAACAGCTTGAGCAGCTCCAGCATCGAGTAGGAGCTGACTTGTGCCTCTGCTGGATCGGCTCGCTTCAGCGACAGCTGCTGATCGTGCGGCACCAACATGCCGCAGCTCTCAATCTCCGACTGCAGCCTGAGGATCGACTGCTCGTAGTCGACGCTGGGCTGCGCATAGTCCTTCAGTTGTGGCTGCTGCTCATCGAATTTGAAGCCGATCAGCAGATTCTTCGTCTGCTGGTACTGCCGCTCGTTGGCGTTCGTCGCCTGAATGATGGAGATCTGTTTCTGTCGCTTCTCCACATCCTGGGCCGTCTCAATGGTCTCGGCTTCGTTTTTTGATGTGAATGCAATGCGTCCCGCATCGATATCGTCCGCCACAGCATCCTCGTCCGAGCTGTAGTTATTGTGGAAATAGTTGGACGGCCCCCCGTGATCATCATCCCCATAGCTGGAGCCCAGAGAGTTGTCCGAGTCGTAGTACGTGAAACTGGGCTTGCCCGTGGAGCGAGTCTTGCCAGCGGCACTCTGCTGTTGGTTGATCTTGATTTTCGGCTGCTTCAGCGACCCATCGGCATTGCTCACATCCCAGAAGGTGGGCGAACCATAGCGGGTCTGTTGATCGCCTGGAAAAGGAAGGATTTGGCCATTGATTATACGCGCGGCATCCCATGGATTGGGGCTTCAACTTACAGAACTTTACATTGGCCGGCAGCACTGGCAGATAGGACTCCTCGTCCTCGTATTCGTCCTCATCGTTGAAGGACTCTATGTCATCGGCCATGTCGTTCGACCATGTCCCAATCTCAATGAAATCATCGTCCTCCTCCTGCAGCTTCTGTTCCCCCTCGATGATCAGTTCGTTGGCGCTCTTGGTGGCTGTCTTCTCCTTGGTCGCGGCGTCTTTGCTGTCCACTGGCAGGGGTTCGCTTTCCGCCTCTTTTGCCTGCTCTTTGCCATTCGTGACGGCATCCTTTTGCTTGGACTCACGCGACTTCTTGAGCACCTCGGACAGACTCCAGCCAAAGTCCAGCATTGGCCACTCAAAGTCCTCCTCCTGGTGGATCTGCTGCCGCCCCAGGCCCAGATCTGCCGACACCTGCTTGCGTATATCATCCGCCAGGAGCAGCCCGTTGATGCGATACAGGATGCAGGGCAGGCACACGGCTGTGCGCCACAGGGAGGCGGGAAACGGATGCACGGTGCACAGCTCGGGCACCAGTATCTGCTTCTGTTCGAGATTCTCGCGCTTGGCGCGCTTCGTCTCCTCGGAGCTGGTGGGCAGGGCCACGCCCTTGCGATTGACATAGCGCGGCGTGAGGAAATTGAGGCGCGCACTCGTGTGATCGACATCGAGCAGCGGCTGGGCGGCATTCTGTATGGTGAGGCCGTACTTCACGAAATAGTAGTGCTTGAAGGTGCGATAGTTGTCGCCGGGGAAGCAGCTCAGCGGCGACAGATGCGGACAGATCTCGGCCACGTAGAAGTACTGCGGCTGGTCCTGGTTGCGGTACCAGGGCATAACGACAGCGTCCTGAAAGCGCTGCGCATCGAATGGCTGCGCCAGGCGCTCCTCATCGGACACCGACCGGGGCATTGTGTTGCCATTGGCCTGGATGAGCTTCAGAAACTGCCAGTCTATCGTCATGCTGCCCTGCGGCGACGCCGTCTTGAGTGTGGGCACAATGAAGACACAATTCTCGGTGGAATCGGGATCGAAGAGCATGAGGAACTTCTGCAGGCGCAGCACATTGGTGAACGTGTAGTTGAGGAAGCCATTGATGCAGCCAATCTGTTCGGGTGTCAGCACCACCCGCTCCTTGGCCAGCTCCAGGGAGACCTTCACCTCCCCGGAGCGTGTGAATATCGAGAAGGCGCTCAGCTTGGGTATCCGCTTCATGGTGAGTATGCCAAAGCCCTGCTGCGCATCTTCGGGCGGATATATCTTTCTACCCCGTGTATTCTGCTCCTCGGGTATGGGACACTGAAGCGTCAGCTTAATGAAGTATAGATAGCAGGGGGCTCCGGCCACCGGTCGACAGTCGCAGAACTCTGAGGCAATCCGTTTGTAGTAGTACTGACGTCGCTTTGTCGTGCCCGGTCGCGGCTCGTCGCTCAGCTGCACAATCTGCTCGTCCTCGGGCTCCAGCTCGAAGCACTCCCAGTCGGGTTCCAGGGCCCGGAAACCCTCCTTGCCAATGGGTTGCAGCTGATCATCCAGTTCGCCAATCTTATGCAGCTCCACGCACGCCTGCAGGGCAGCCAGGCGTCGCGCCAGCGTCTGTGTGGGCATCGGCAGACCCTTTGTGGAAAAGAACGTAAAGTTAAATGAGATTGGAACGGGAAGAATGCTCAGTATCTGTGATACGCACCACAATGTCATGTTTCAGCGGCGAGTTAATGGGCAGGCGTAGTGTGTACTGATAGAGGGTGACGCCGGAGCGCTCACTGCGCGTACACCGCCACAGGGCCGTCAGCTTGGTGAAGGTATCGCTGGGCAGGCGAGCACAGTACTTGTTGACCAGCGCTATGGCCGTGCTCAGATCCACAGAGGCTCCCGTGACCAGATGCGGCTTGGGCCGGTACGCCGCCAGGCAGCTGTTGAAACGTTCCGCCTCCTGCTGCTCCTGCTCGGGCGGCTCTGTGTTGGCGCACTTTGAGAGCAGCATCTGTTCGATCTCCCGATACTGGGCCATCTGATGGACCAATGCCTTTGTGGTGCTCGCTAGGCCATCCGCCACAGACGTGGAGTTGGTTTTCGTTTGGGCACTCTCTGGGGGTGGTGGGGCCTCGCATTGGAAGCGCTTTCTGGGCTTGGGATCGCCGCTCGACTGGCTCTCGCTGGGCGGTGTGTTGTTCAGACTGACGGCCTCGTCGCTGGAATTGCTGCTGTCCAAGGCAATGGCTGGCATCTCTTCCTGGATCTCCTTAATTTCGCATGCCGTGGGCGGCACACTGCTAAACACCTCCGGATTGAGAATCTTCACCGTTCCCCGGGCCGTGCCAAAGGTGTAGGGATCGGAGCCATAGGAATTCGGCATTGCCGAGTCATCCGAATCGCTCTCCACCTCCGTCGAGTCTCCGGCTCCGCCTCCACCGCCGCAGATAAAGCGATGAGTCTTGTCGGTCAGCTGCACCTCGCCAATCACGGGACTGGCATACCTGGGGGCCACCAGTATGACATGGTAGGCTGGGGCGGCACGTGCCCGACCCTTGCACTGGACATAGCTGCGGTAGGTGGTTGGGGGATCCCAGCGTACGACCAGATTGCACTTGGGCACATCGATGCCCTCCTCCAGGACGGAGGTGCCAATCAGCACATTGCAGTCGTGCATGCGAAACCGCTTGAGCACCTCCTCCTGCCTGCGATGCTCCAGCTCGGCCTCCTTGGGCTCTGTGGTGGGATCGGCCACTCGATCTGTGGTGTACTGGCAGCGCAGGAACTTCAAGTCGGCATCCCGCTTGCCCATCTCCGACAGCAGCTCGAACAGCACGCGCGCCGTGTGGTTCTGGTTGCAATAGATCAAAGCGCAAAGCGTGTCCCCGCCATCGTGCTGATCCCGATTATGGCGTCGCGGGTACACTCGCCTCCGCACACGGTTATGCGAGCCAGTGCCGGTGCCGTGCTTGCCCTTCGCTGGCGACGACGACTGCGCCTGCGCGCTGTTGTTGGCCGCTGATGGCGGGGGGCGATGGCTGTGGCGTTTGGGAAAGGGTTTGCCCTCTGGATGCTGCAATATGTGCTCCAGATTGGCCACCAGGGTGCGTGTGTCCGTTGCCTGGGGCTCTAGTTGATCCACCACCTGGCATTTGGTCTCTAGTGTATGGGAGAGCTTGTTGAAATCCGCCTGATCCACTTGATGGCGCATCCTGCGCAGTCCATCGGCTTGTCCATGCCCATGGCCATGGGTCTCCTCCGGCTTGAAGCAGCGCAGCGTCTGCAGCAGGCGCTTCACCTTGGGACTGGAATACCGCTCAATGGTCTGCCGCGAATCCACTGCTCCTTGTTGCTTCTGGAATGTGTGATCGCAGAGGGAGTGCAGCTGCACGAGGGCCGTGCTCACGAGGCAGTACAGCAGATAGTGGCGTTCGTGCGGCGTCTTCACCTTCAGCTTTTCGTTGCTCTGATAGAAATGATGTGCCGCCCGCTGCGTGCACCAGGGACCCATCTCGTGCAGCACAACCAGCAGCGAATCGATTACGAACAGTGGATCCAGCTTGGGATCGGGTATATCTGCAGGCGGGTCGGGTATATCAAATCAGAATGGAGTAGATGGATGGAGTGGTGCACTTACCTTTCAGATCCTCCATGAACTGATCCATGCCGTATATCTCGAACGGATCGTAGCGATGATCCACCAGAAAGGACTTGTGCGTGTTCAGTATATCGGCCAGCACCAGCGACAGTTCGTCCATCTCGAACGGCGCACACTGGACGATGTATTCGTGGGGCTTTGAGCAGTAGCGCAGCACGGTGACAATGTCGCTGGCCGTCTCAATGCGACACAGGACATTCTGCTCCAGGGTGCCCAGCATGGCGCTCAGTTGCTGCAGCTCGCAGCCAGCGCTGTGCAGGGGACCGGCCAGGCCCAGGATTCTCGGTCTGTCCGCCGGCACAGCCGGCATTATGTGCTCCACAAAAATGGGCAGTATCCGCAGATAGACTTCGGTGTCATGGCAGTCCTCGAGTACAATCAGCTCAACGCTGCTCAGCGGCAGCTCGCGCTTTTCCAGCAGGCAGAGAAATCCCTCCGGACTCAAAATGGACACATGATAGTCCGTCCAGCAGTGGTCAAATGGCACTTGCCTGTCCGGCTGCTCCTGCCACACGCGCAGGTCCGTCAGGTGGGTGAGCATCGTGTAAATGGACGCGCGCTCCTTGTCCACTCCCACCTGGCAGCTGAGGTAGACACCAACCTTGCCATGACGGCGGCCACGCCTGGACAGCTCCTGCAGCAGCTTCAGGGCAATGAACTCCTTGGAACTCCTGTGTCCCAGGCAGATGATGGTGTTGCGCTCGTACGCGGCTGCCAGCAGCTCCACTTGGAAGTCACGCGGCGTAAACACCGTCGTGTGCAAATTGTTGTCGCACCAATGGAACGCCATTATGGGCGTGGGCCTGCAACAGGCCTTCTGTGATTCCTATGTATGTCTTCTCTGATTTCAAACGAACGCTTAATATCTGCTGCCGGCTTGTTCTCGTCTCGATACCATGCTTCTTGTTCCACTTCCCACCCCCCCATAGAAATCGAGTTGGGTTTGCTGGCGTTCCTGGGTGAATGGCAAATATCAGCTGCAATAAATTATAATTAACCTTTTTAATAGTTAATTTAACAGTTAGTTGTAGTGATTAAGGCTGTTACCAAAAAGTTAATTCATTTAATGTTTTTTATTTTTTTAAATTAAATTGATTTTCTTTAATATTATTGTTATCGATCAACGGTAAAAGTTCAAACGCGCGCAAATATTTTATTTTTATTTTTTAAGGGCGCCTTTAAATATTTTTCAGCATTTATTTAATGTAAGTATTTTATTAATTTAAAGGTTATTTAAATTATAAGAAAATGTTTTGGTATAATTTTTAAAAAGTTTTTCCAGTACGATAGTATTGTTATCGATCTAATGCGATAGCAAACGTTCAAGTCAACCCGCTAATACTTTAGTTGTATGCGACTTTTCACATTTATCAAAAGGAACTAGAACAAAATGCGTCGTTCGCAGGCTCCTTCCGTGCTTCGGGCAGCAAAGCGTGGGCATCAAGAAGAGGAGGCGGAGCCGCTAGCTGATTGGCCCGCCGTCACACCAACCATGGAATGGGGCAGACCGCTGGGCTACAAGAGCTCGGAACCACGGGAACTGAAACCCGGCGAAAATCCACTCAAGGACAGCCGCATCTTTCACGTGCTCTGGCGCAACCAGACCAACAAAAAGCACAAAATTTGGACAGGCAATGGTACCCTGGTGATAACCGAATCGCAGGCCACACTGAAAGATGACACGGGAAAGGTTGTGGCCAGCATGACGTGCTTCCGCAAGAGGGAGTACAAGGAAAACGATCAGCTGGAGATTGGCAGCAAGGATGTGGAGCTGCAGGATGAGTTCAAGACCGTCGAAGAGTGCGCTGCATATCGGAAGCTGGAAATTGCGAATTGGGATGCAAAAATTAATGCACTAAACGGGCATGTAGCTACTCCCACTCCGCACATTGATGCCAAGGCCACAGATTCACCACCTTCTACGTTTGACCAAGTCGAGACCCATACTGAGGTCAGCAGACCCATCCGGACAACCTTGCTGAAGAGAAGCAATGCCCCAGGTGCCACTTGCACCCGGATCGAGTACATGTGCTTCCTGCGGCCCGCCGAACTTCAAGTCAAAGCTCTCAAGTTCCTCAGTGAACTCAGTCAACGTTCGGACATGGTAAGAGATCATCAGACCTAAGGGCAGTTCTTACCTTTTGTTTTTTTTGTTATTTTAGGAAACCAGTCCCAGCATCATTGCTGAAATGGCCAAACATATTTGCGATCATCCTGTGCAGCTGAAAGCCCGAGCTCTTGAGCTGCCTCACTGTAAGGCGATGCAGCTGCTGATGGCCCAGCTACCGTCCTGGGATGAAATGGGCCCCAACGACTCGGCCAAGTTTGAGTTTGTGCATATGATGCTCGACGACTTGGATGTGGCAGGCGGCGACAAGTGCTGCGTTCTCGCCAACAATCAGCATTGCCTGCAGCTAATCAAAGGCTACTGTGAATTCTACGACATTCCTCACATGCAGCTGAATAATGCCAGCGATGTGGCGTCATTTAACACTGCTCATCAGGCAGCTACGGTTGCTGTGGTATTGGCCTCTGAACGCACATCAGAGATGCGTTCCCTTCGCTGCAAGTATTTCATTTTATACAATTATGACGAGAGATGGGAGGCGGAACGGCTGCTGGCTGGCAACCAAATGGACACAAAAGTCTATACACTGATTACCTCTGGCGGCTGCCCAGAGGAGCTGGAGTTTTACAAAAGCCTCGAGCTAATGCCTGGCAGAGATAACCTATATGCTGCTGCTTTTGTTAACGTGTTGCGTGGCAAGGCAAAGCAAGTGAGTTCGGATAGATTTTTATTATTTTAATTGACTCCAACTAAAAGACTTTTCCTTCATCGCAGGCTTTGGCCAGTTGGTCGAATGTGGAGCCACCTTACAGCCAAGAGTTTCTCGAGGTATTACAGCATTTAATTCAATATTTTCTGCATTAATTCTGATACATTTTCATTGAACTTTTGCAGGATGCATCCATCAGCGTTAGTCTGGAGAGCCTTAGCAACATTTTCATAAAGAAAAAGTCAATTAAAAAATGAAATTTAATATTTAACTTTGTTGTATGACAACTCTTTGGGAATAGCCTTGAAGCTTTCTTTATTATTTTGGTTATAAATGAATAAATGTATATAATGCAGAACACTTTCCCAGCAAAGTGTTTTCTCCCTTTGGCTTTGTTTTACTTGAGCAACTTTTGCAGATCATCCATGCGCAGCGAGTAATTGTTTTCCTTGTTCTTTACTATCTCATCGCAGGTCACACGGGCACCCACTTCCAGGCGTTTCTCGAGACGTTTAACCTGCTCATCGGTGAGCTCTTTGGGAAAACCTAAACACAAGATGGGCGGGGTATAGAAATTAGTAACTAATTTGCTTAGCGTTCGCTTAGCTTACCCATTAAATCATATTCCGTAGTCAAGATGGGATATGTTAGCTGCTCCGGATATGCACGGATATCGGTCACATGAATGGGCACAATATTTCCATAGTCGACAAACAAAATGCTGGGATAGCCATCACCCACAAGCTCCAGCGAAACGCCGCGACACCATTTACCCATATATTTGGCAATGCACAAATCACCCTTGCTGCAAGTAGAATATTGATTAGAAATCCGCTTGTGGCATGTGTGTGGGATTGTGTTTGTTCTTACGGCGGAGCATGGGTCTCGGCTTTGGCAATCTTTTCGCCATAGTCTTGGAATGATCGCTGCATCTTGGTGATCTCCACGGCCAAGTCCGCGGGTGTGCAGTGCACGATGCCGTACTTTAGGCACGAATTGTCCGTGATAATCAGGTCAATGTTCTTTCCTGGCGGCGCCGACACATGTGGCAGAAACTAAGCAGAGCAAAAGACAGATTGAAAAGCCAAAATTCGAGTGGAACCGCTGGAGCTTACATCTTCCTGGAATCCGCGTTGTTGCAAGCCCGGCTCGACGGGTGTTAGAACCTTTCTAAATAGGCTATTCAAGGCTCTATTGTTCTCCGGATAGATGAGCACGGCCCTCTGCATATGATTGTCGTAGTCGTACTCACGCTTGTGGTATCTCAGTTCAAAGACCAAACTCCCCTGCATGGCGTACATTAGCTCGCGCAGATGGGGGGTTAGGGGGCGCCTCGGCACAGCGCGTAGCTTCACTGGCGTCGCGTAGTGCGGCAAATCACTCACAAAGGAGCTGCACAGATAGAGGTTGCCCGCGTCAGTGTACTCAACGCTGCCAAAATCAATGCACACCACGCACACATCCTTCGGATTGTCCACATTCAGCACCATGGCGCGCACAATTTGTGCCTCAAACTTGTAGATCACAATCTGGCCACAAACGGGCAGCTGCTCAAGCTTGGGCGCATTCTTGCCATGCTTCCAAACCTCACAGAGCACGCGGTAGTAGGCCACCTCCGAATTGATATCCGCCGGCCGCACATACACCACATTCGACTGCTCAAAGGCAGTGATCTTCACGTGGGTACGGCGTGGCGGTAAGCCAGCTTTGGGTATAAGTTTCTTGAAATTCTCATCATCGATATCCACGGGCTGGCCGGTGCCGCATTTCTTATCGTGCTGCTCGGCGACAATGCTCCAGCAAAAGGGATCGCAAAAGGGCATGGCGCAAGTTTTGCACACCGTCAAGGTGTAATTTTTGCACGCCACGCATCGTTCAAAGCCAGACATGTCCATCTCCTCGTCATCTTCAGCCACAGCATCTACATCATTCGTTGTGCTGGAAGATTGAATATTACTTAAAATCCCAGCCAGCTTATTTACTTACTATTTAAGCAATGCTCTGCCGCAACGCAGCTGCTGGATCACCGTCTTCGCTTCCTCGTCATACTCCTTTTCCAGTATATAGGCACCGTGGCGCTCCAAATTAAACTCAAACTTCACATTCAGATAGCGCTTCTTTGCGTCTCGAATGGCCAACAGAGAGCCGCTTTTATAGCACGTCGAGTCCACGATGGGCACGGCCAGAAACTCTGGATGCTTATTGGCATTCTTCGAAACCTGTATGGTGCGTGATTTCAAGTCAATGGGTCCGCGATGTGTTGGCACCATTGGTGGCAGCTTCACTGGATCGGGCATCCTGTTGGCGGCCCTCTGCATGAACCTGGTATTTTCCTGGCCGCCGCAACGGCTACGTTGCAGCTCCCATAATTGCGGAAATGCTTCAAGTTTGCTGTATGCCGAATCCACTGAACTGCAGTGAGAGATATTATTGGTAAAAAGGCATACGAGTTCTTTCCTACCTACCCCAAGTCATTGAAGTAAACTTCGAATGTGTCCGAATTTGGCTGAATTTCGATGGTGCGAATATGCTTTTGGCCAAAGAAATTGAGCAATGCGCATTTGGAGATGTTGCTCACCTTCCGCTTTAGAACTAAGCACGGAAATTCGGTAATTGCGTCTTTCTTGCTCGACTTTTTGTTTAACATGTCGCTGGGCTTTAATGGCGCCCGCGCCATACTTTGGCCAGACGCATCTTCGTAATTATTGGCGAATTCTTTGCTGTAATCCAAGGCCATTGGATTCCAGTTGGACCAATCCTTTAAAAGCTCATCCATTTTTTCACAAATTATGTAGCGCTTAAATTTCGAAAGACGCGTTGATATCAAGTTTCAAAAGCCAATGGAGGTGGAGAAACATCGATGCCAACATCGATTGGCATTTCTTCTAATGTTTTTATCGATTCGATTTATCGCTCTGATGCGATAAGTATCGTCGCATCGCAAAATTAGTGTGTACACGCCAAACAAAAGTAACATAAACTGAAAAAAAATTGTAAACAACTCGAAACAAAACTGCTTAAAATGGTGAAAAACGAGCCCAATTTCGTGGTGGAGCGCATCGTGGACAAGCGAATCACCAGCGAAGGCAAGGTGGAGTATTTCATCAAATGGCGCGGCTATCCCTCGACAGACAACACCTGGGAACCCGAGGAAAACTGCGATTGTCCGGCGCTCATCCAAAGGTTCGAGGAGTCGCGTGCCAAGTCGAAGAAGCGCGGCGAAAAGAAGCCAAAATGCGAGGAAATCCAAAAGGCGCGCGGCTACGAGCGCGGCCTCGACCTGGCCGAGATCATGGGCACCACCGACGTGAGCGGCGAAATCAAGTATTTGGTCCGCTGGCATTACTGCGACGAATTCGATTTGGTGTCCAGCAGCCAAGTGTCCGAGAAGAATCCCCAGATGCTCATCGAGTACTACCAAAAGCTGGCGCCCTACACCAACAACATAGCCAAGCGCATGAAGGGCGTGCCCGAGGAGCTGCGAGCGGTGGCCGCCCGCACGGGCTACGCAGCCGCCAGCAGTGCGGCGTCCATTGAGGCTGCGCTGGAGCCAGCAGTAGCAGCCGCCACTAGTGGCCTCAGCATGGAGAGCCAACAACACATTGCCACCCATGTGCCCATGGAGCTCGCCGACGATGCGGATCTAAGCCACGTGGGCGTGGGAGTTTCCTACTCCATTCCGGTTCCAGGCGTTGGCGACATTGCCATTGATGTGCCCATGGCCGAGGCCCAATAAGGAGCCAACAATTTCAACACTTTTCTCATTTACTTAACGTACTCCCCCACACACACACCACATGCAATCCTTTAAGCTAAGAAGTCTCATGGCTGCTCATCCAGATTGATGCTGCCCAGCTGGCCGGTGCGAAAGAATTGTATGAACTTTTGCGCGGCAGCCAATAAATTTGTCATCACCTCCACCTGGCCGTCGTACTGCTTGACGCGATGGAACATGCCCTGGCTCTGGGCGTATTCCGCCAGCACAGTGCTGATGTTGTCGCTGGGACCGGAGCTGAGCGACAGCTTCTCCACGTACTCGTAGCGTCGGTGCTTGTTCAGCCAGTAGAGCAGGTAGTCGGCAATCAAACCCTCGCCCACAATGTGATCGGGCAGGCAGCCCACCAGGGCCAGCTTCATGCCCATCTCGTCGTCCGTCACCGACGGCTGCAGAATGCCGGGCGTGTCGATCATGTAGACGGCCGGATTCTCCTGGATCTTGATGCGCTCCCCGACGGCACGCGTCACGCCAGCCATAGCGCCGACACGCGCGGCACTGCGCTTCTTCAGATGCACATTGCGCAGCACATTGATGATGGAGCTCTTGCCCACATTGGGCACCCCAATGATCATGATGTTGTGCTCGGCGCTCTGGGCGCGATTGTAGCGACTGCTGTCCGCCACCAGGCGCGTGGCCAGGGGCAGTATGTCTAGCACGCCAGGATTCCGCTGATCCTTGCAGTTGCTGAACAGAATATTCTTCAGTTCCGGCTGCTGTCGGCGCAGCTGTTGGGTCACGCTGCGCTGCTGCTTGGGGCCCAGCAGATCGATCTTGTTCAGCACAAGTATATGCGGCTTGACGCCGCTGCCTGGAGGAAATGAAAGTTGAGTATTGTGGTATCTCTCTGTGGTATGATTTTGTACCTGTTATGGTGTCAAAGAACTGAGAGTTGCGACCGGCCAGCGGGATGCGCGCGTCGTGTATTTCCACAATGCAGTCGACATTTCGCAGCTTCTGTTGGATCTGTCGCATGCCCTTGTTCATGTGGCCGGGAAACCAGTTGATGCGTTGCCTCGTGGGCAGCCGGAAAGCATTTCGAAACGGATTTAGCTGTGCTGCCATGGCAGGGGAATCGCGCGAAGCTCACAAATCTCAGAAATTACGAAAATTCCTGGCTGGTAACAGCTGATTGTTCGTGACGTCACAATTGACCAGGCAGAAAAGCGCGAAGGTCACACTGGGACTAAAGCGGGAAATTCAAAATAATGCAGTGCCCCCTCAGATACTTTAAAATAGAAATTTATTCGAAATGTAGAGGCTAGCGCTAAGAATCTCATTTTCTTACAAAACTAAAGCTCGTCCTTGGCTGGCTTAATGTAGATTAACTGATCCTCTGGCCGCACCTCGTAGGTGAGCAGCTTCACGTAGCTCTTGAGCAGCCGTCGCCAGTAGCACTGGATGTCCTTCATGCGCAGATGCTGCCAGATAAAGTCACGGCCACGCTGTGCGATCTGCTGGGCCAGGGCATCGTTTTTCCTGAAGAACGCCAGCAGCTGCTCGTACTCCTGCTGGCTGGGGTAGTTCTTTAGCGGCACATAGTGCACCCAGGGCTTGAGCTGGTCGTAGAAGAACTCCTGCCACTCGTCGCCCACATGGAATACGAGCGACTGGCACAGGAACAGATGCTTCAGCCGAAAGCTGGCTGCCACGCCACGGAAATTGAACAGATACTTGTACTGGCAGTGATCCTCGAAGGACACCTCGTCGGCGGGCGGTGCGTCCAGCGTGTCCGCGGGCGACTTCCAGCCCTGATTCTTTGTGTACTGCGCCTCCACGAGCTCCGGCTTGCGGCGCGACAACAGGATCAGCGAGTCACGCTCGTCTGAAGTGCGCGAGCCGCGAAAGAAGCCCAGCTCGCGCTTCTGCGACCAGGGTATGGCTGCTGCATGTTTCTCCAGCTTATCCCGCATCAAATCCCACCGCCCAATGCCGCGGGGATGCAGTTTTGTGGCCGGACCACCGGCCCAAAAGGTCCAGGCGGGATACATGATGTCGCGATGGTCCTTCGTCTTGGAGAAGGACAGTATCGGACCCTGTCCGCCGTTGCCCCAGGCCGTGTTTATCTGCGGATAGTCGCGCGTATTGATCACCAGATCCATGTCGGGCAGCGTGCCCACCAGCGGCAGCAGGAAGTGCTCAATGCCCTGGCAACGTGCTGGGAACATGCAACTCTCATCGCGGTACAGACGCTTCTCGTATATTTTGTATCGTGTCCCGTGCCTGGCGGAGCTCTCGATCATCTGGCGGCTGACACCTGTTGCCTTGTAGGGGGCCAGGTCCCGCTTGATAACCGCCGCGTGGCAGCTGCAGTTGGCATCGTTGGCATCGCTGCTGCACGGCTGATAGCTGGCCAGTGCCTTCTTTATGTTTCGTAGAATGTTGAAGCTAACTAAAAGTGTAGTAGGACAGCATTTAAATCAAAATGTAAATGTTAAAAGCCGGCAACAAGTTGCTTACATTCATCCTGAGTAGCAATGCTATCGTCGCAGGATGTATTTTCATCTGGGCTGCATAGTCCTTGGTTTTGTCCACTGGCATCTCCGCTCAAGCCCACTAACACTATAATTAATACAAAATTCATGAGCATTTCTATAAACAAATTTCTTTTGTTTATATTGCGGCGATTTATCGATTTGTCCAGAAATGCAACACTGCAGGTGCAACAAAAACCAATTTCACAAGTTTAATATTTATTTTCAGTTGAGTTAATCCTGTACCTCATGAACACATAACAAATCGCAGCAGAGATCACCTGTCGAAGTAGTCAATGTTGGAAAAATAATATCAACCAAGACACCTGTATAATGTAAGTTGTCGTTTAATTCAAATTGTGCATTTCGCAGCAATATACCGATATTTTCTTGTAAATCGATAAATGCAATTTAAAAGAGATCTAAAGACGTGAAACGACAAAAAAATAGAGCCGATTTGCTCAAAAATAAGTATAGTAGTTATTTTGTTTTAATACTAGTTTGTCTATACCATAATTAATTAATATAACCCGCAATCAACCACATATATATATCGATATTTTCAGACGCAATATATATTTGACATCTCTAATATTAACAAAAAAATCAACCAAAAAGACGTCGAAAGTTTTCTCCGTGGTAAAACAATTAGCCAAATTACTAACGAAATCGACGATTTGCCTTTCGGTAAATTATGCGTGCGGCACATAGTGCATTCGAAACCACGTAAAACCCTTCTAACGCGAGTGAATTCGACCACCTTGCAACAATCCACCCCCATTGTACTTGATTTACACGAAAATTTTGCAACAACAAAAATCAGCAGCGACGCATTGAAGACGCCGCGCTGCCAACAAAAAAAGGGTTGACATAACTGTTAAAAAATGCAAAAGTAAATGATTAAACAGTGGTGGTCAGCACACTCGCGAAACGGGAAACAGTAATTTTGGCAACGAAAAAGGTGTCTGTGTGTGTGTGTGTGTGCCTGAGCCTGGTCCACACACAAAACGCGCCCTAAAAAAAAAAAACTACAAGTGCCAATTGGAGTGTGGGAGTGGCAGCATTTGCCAATCCAGTTGGAGGCGCAGGCGGAACCAGCACCAGCAGCAGCGCAGCACCAGCACCACGAATATTTGTTGAGGATCAGATTGCCCAATAAAAACAACAATAATATTCAAAAGAAAAAGGTAACTTCATCTGCACTTAAACATGTATGGGTGTTTTCTTGAGTTTGTGTTTGTGTGTGGGCGTGCTACGTATGTAGGTGCGTTTGTGTCTGTGTTTGTGCAAATAACAGTTAATTGAGCACTCATCGATTTTTATACCCGTACTCGAAGAGTAAAAGGGTATATTGTATTTGTGCTAAAAGTGGATGTGTGTAACATAGAGAAGGAGTAATTTCCGACCATATAAAGTATATATATTCTTGATCAGCATCAATAGCCGAGTCGATATAGCCCTGTCTGTCCGTCCGTCTGTCCGTCTGTCCGTCTGTCCGTCCGTCCGTCTTGTTTGTCGCCCATTGCTCGAAGGCTATAAGAGTTAGAGCAACTAAACTTTTATCCAGTCTGATGTGGTATCTCACTCCTAGAAAAGTTCTTCAAAATTCCGCCCCGCCCACTTCCGCCCCCACAAAGGGCGCACATCTGTGGCGTCCACAATTTTGAAGATAACAGAAAACGAAAAATGCAGAATCATAGAGACAGCCCATATCTATCAGGGGCCTAAATCTGAATCGGATCGGATCATTAATATAGCCACAATAGACAAAAACATACGCAAAAACTTCGCTCCATCCCTTTCGCACTCACACAAAATCGAGTCGATTTGGTTTTCGTAAATATGAACGCCTGGATCTCAGAGACTATAAGAGCTAGAGCAACCAAACTTTCGGCCAAGACTCCTGTGATACCAAACCTGAACAAGTGTATTTCAAAATTTCGCCCCGCCCCTTCCGCCCCCACAAAAGACGAAAATCCACAATTTTGAAGATAGAAAAAACCAAAAAATGCAGTATCATAGGAAATGATCATATCTACCAGTTTCCCGAATTTGGTTCAGATCGGATCATTATTGTAGCCACAATGATCAAATGAATTTTCGTTCATTCAGTGTTTCCCCGCCGCTAGTGTTTCCCTCGTCCGATTGCTGCTTAAGTCATTTATTGGGGTTGATTGTCGCAGCAAATTCTCGCACACACACTCACGCTCAAACATGCTGCCTCGTGCAGTGTACGTGTGTCGTTGTGAGAACTGATGTAGATGATGTAGATGTCGATGACAGATGTAGCAAAAATGTAAAATGTAAAACTGATAAAACATTTTAAAATTCCACATAAATCACTGAGTACGGGTATAAAAGTAGAGTCGCGTTCGAAGCGACTCCGTACGTTCTCTCTCGTTTTTCCTACATGCAAGTGTGGGCCCCCCGCCCCGTCACTATTGTTATTTGCTTTTATTGGGTTTGATTATAAAACCCAACTTAAATTCATTTCCACTTTCAGAGCCAGGGTACGGCCCGGCCCCACTTCCATCTCACGATCTCCCCAGATAAAACCGTTTGAAAAGTTGCCAGCCTGTCGTCATTAAGTTGATTTGCTGTTGCTATTGCCGCTGCCGCTGCTGATGCTTTGCTCTCTTCTTCGGATTGCTTTCGAGCTCTAGTTTCCGTACCAATTGGATTTTGTCTTTCCCATGCCCCCATGCCTGTGCTTCGGCATGCCATTTGTCTTTATCATTCATTGCGCACGGGGCTTGGATTTTTGTTATCTTTTGGATTTTACCTTTCGTTTTCATAGCAGCAGCAGCAGCAACATCATAATGGTTTCAGTTTCAATCGCGACCTAGGGTCACCGTGGGCACCTTTGCCAGCCTCTCACGC
Organism: Drosophila bifasciata; assembly: GCA_009664405.1. NCBI lineage: Eukaryota > Metazoa > Arthropoda > Insecta > Diptera > Drosophilidae > Drosophila > Drosophila bifasciata. The sequence continues at coordinate 12,138,080 of CM019044.1, forward strand.
GCTGCTGACTAATTAGCGTCGAGTAATTAACTTGATAATTATCGCATCGCCAATGCCTAAGCGCGAGGTTCGCCTTTGTAGTTCTATCCTCTACATAGCAGTGGCATATGGTCGGGGTCTGCTTTTTTGAATGACTAAGAAATTACTTGAAAAATATCTCTCTCTGTGTGTTGTTTTGTCTTTTCCTCAAACTCGTTTCAGACCAGACCCCATATCGAAATACAAAAAAAAAAAAAAACATACGCGATAATTCGAGCTTGGCACTGACAAAAAGCTTTGTCGCTTTGTTTATGGAAATCTCATCATAATTAAGCTTGCGATGGAATCACACGTTTGTAAATCGTTGCTGCTGCTGCTGCTGCCCATTCAAACGTATCGATGGGGGCCGTCTATCTATCAGGGCGTGCTCCCCGATTCCATCCATCATTGGGGAACGTAATTTGCATTTCAATGACATGGTAGAAGCCCTCGAAAGAAGTTCAAGCCCAGCCTGCATTTTGATTGCCTTGAATGGGGTTATTTCTATTGATTGAAGAACCTTTTTCTTCGTTCGTGTAATGCCGGAAGTTGGCCAACAACAAATTTGGTTATTACTGCTTCTTGGAGGTTGATTGGTTACATTTCGGGTGTCTTTAAATGTTTACAGCCGCCCCCTGTCAGTCGTGCCAATGAAAGTTTCTCTGTTTACTGTCCTTTAACAGCTGCCATTTAGAGGCGCAGTCACGCAGTCTGGCTCGAATCAATTATGTATTTCTTCGGGCAGGCAGGGAGTGACTCAACCCGTGGACAGACAGACCATCCCCAGCCATGCCACCCCTAGTGGTAGCAGGCCTAGCCTAACCAAATGATTCATCAAAACTCTCTGAGCTGTGTGGCTTAGCATGCAATTTATGTAGATTCTTTACCTTTATGTTAGTCAAAATCGGCCTGTAACACATATTTTCATTCAACTCTCTCTGCTCTCCCTCTCTCGCGGGGACTTCCTGGTGCGTGTAGAGCGCCTGCGCCATGGAAAGGCGCGTGTGCCACACGGCTGTGGTGAGTTCTCTAATCACTAGGGTTGCACCGCAACGGAGATCCGATGAAATTTGTAATTCCCCCGAATAAGTTTTCACTTCTTGGGGAGCTTGTTAGTACGGATTGTTCACACTTTCTTTCGAATAATCATTGAAAGTCTGCAAGTCGACCCTGCCATGAAATCCGTTTCGTTGCGCATTCCATGCAACAAAATCCGCTCAGTGGAGTAATCTAGAAGTTGCTTAGCACCGACATTCAATCATTATCTCTTGGCTTAGGCAATAGATCGTTTCGAACTGCCAACATAATAGATGACCATTACGATCGTGTCATTAACCTCGGAACAACGGGTTCTCGCTGCTTGTCATTGGAAAATTGCATGCCATTTAGCGTAGCGTTTCGATCCGCCTTGCGGTCGATTTGATTACAAAACTAATCTGCATAGAATGCGTTGTGCCGTGGCGGCGACGTCTTTAAAATGTCAAATCCCCCTAAAACCAGTTTCCTACGGAACTATTGCTGCAGGGGGGTGGGAGAGGGCGCATGCGTGACCGATCGGTTTTTAGTGTGTGCCTTTGTGTGTGTTTTCTGGTAATTGATCGGAGAGCCTACGATTCGATTTCCCGTACGCTTATCAGCAGCACGCCCGCACACACACACAGAAACCTAGGGGTCTTGGCGATTGTGGAGCAGCCCAGCGGCTGTGTGTGTCATACCGTTCGCCGTTGCCATCGGCTATCGGCACGAGTGAGCACTGCATATGCACCACTCTCTTTGCAATCGCAGTCTCGCGCTCTCCTGATCTCCTGCTCTCCCGCTCTCGTAATATGGCTCACTCTACTCTACAGTTAACAGGTAGTACGTGCTTGTCGTACATTATGCTACACAGATAAGGAAGTAACTCTTTCAGAGGGTATTTTAATTAATTAAAATTAATTACATTAAATTTAAATAATTTACGAACAACAAAATCTTAAAGGGTATCCGAAATCGTTCTACTAAAGTATAATAATTCCCCACAATCATTAATTGTTAGGGTACTAGCGCAGTCCAAAGACTTGTTGGGTTTTTTGGTTTTTTTTTTTTGTCTGTAATTTATGTTGGTCAATCCCATGCGCCTGGAAGACGCTTCTCCCACTGTCTATGGTGCCAGGGGCAGACGCACTCGCAGTCGCTGTTGGCTGCGCAGTCTCTGCTTCTGCCTCTGTCTCTGCCTCTGCCAATGCTCTGGCAGCGCCAGCATAGCGGGCGGAGTGAGTGGCATGGCCCAAGAGCGGCGCCCCACACAAGAGTTACACAGCAGCGCCACACATAGACGGTCGGACGTGGTTTCTCGTTGCTCGCCTCGCTCGTGGAATCGGAATCACACTCGTGTGGTGCGTTCCGTACGGCCCCTGGCCTTATCGTGTGTGTGTGTGTGTATCCGTACTGGAAATAAATATACACGCGTATTCTTTGGCGATTCTAAGTGTATAGAGTGTCGTAAATCCGTTAGTTTATGATATAATCTAAAGTTTGACCTCAAGTTTGTGTTGTGCACTTTTGCACGCATCTAATTGCCAAATCGATAGAAGCAGGCCGCGCTTTTCGAGACGAAAAATTCACCACACCCAATCCATCCATCCATTCACACATTCACCCTTCCAATCGCCTGCCCAACCCCCCAAAACCCATCTCTCTCTCGCTCTCAATCTGTCGCTGTTACGGGACTCACTCTCTCGTTGGTGTGTATTGCGTTTCCATATCGTGCGTAAAAGAAGTGCATTTCGAAATGATTTTTATGTGAAAAATTCATGTGGAAATTGTATTTGAACCACAAGTGCTTACCATTTTGTCTGTTCTGTTTGTTGTGCATAAAGAATTATTCATTTTGTACGAACAAAGCCCATAAAAAGTACAGAGACAGAGTGCTATACATACACATACAATTTGTGGTGCTTTATCTTTTGCTAAAACAACTGATTCTTTGGATATGGAATTCATTTGGAGAGACCTTCAAATATCATAGCTACATATCATTTGTCCAGGTAAAGTTTATTTTACAGCCACACGAAATGTATCCACAAGTTTGGGTTCGTTTTTTTTATGTGTTTTGGGAAAAATCGATTTCTGTGAGAGAGAAAGAGAACGGCCGTTGTGTACCGTTGCTCTCTTTCCGCCACTCAGCTGTTTCTGCCACCGTTTCCTTGACACGCTACTTGTTCGTTCCCCCCCTCAAAGTGGCGTGGCACTGACTCGCGGGAGTGGGGAGTCTCCCCACTCTATGGCGAATTTCTAGATACTATTCTGCCAGCTGGCGGAAATAGAGGTTGGTCTTATCCAGCCGGTCACTTGCTGCATATTAAGTTTGTGGCCACCCCAAAAGCTATACGCTTATATTTATTACAGTTTCAGTTTTAGTTTCTTTCGGAAAATATCCAACCCCAAGCTGTAATGTCTTTTGCTAATTGGAACACGTAACGCACATACATAGTAGATAATAATTATTTATAGAGATCGAAGTCCCCAGAGTTCTCTGCAAATCAATTTGTAGTGCATTCGAATTTTAGATTCCTTACGACAATCGAATGACTGAATCGACAAGTCCATATATGGGGCACACCTTTGAGACCGACCAGAGACAGAGCCCAGAAATTCAATTGAATGTGAAAACAAAAATTTCATTACTTATGGCTTGCCAAAGCCGTATGTAAAGTATTTATAACCCGGCGGATAAATGGAGGCCATATATGACAGGCAGTATCCGAGAGGCATCGCCCACATGTGCCACATGCGAAGTTTTGCGACAACAGAGAGACTCACAATATAATAATAATTATAGCACTGAGGCTGAGGCAGCAAAATATGTGTCGAGTGGCTGTACCTCTCAAGCTTGTTTCTCCACTCTCCGTCTGTCTGACTGTCTTTCATCTTGGGTTCTGTTGTGGGGAGTGTAAACAGTTTTGAGTTACAAAAGTGTGTGTTTGTTTGCCAAGAGATTTGTATGATATATGAGCTATATCTCTGCATGAGATGCGTTCCCAAATGGAGTCTGGCGAAGAAACCACAGAAGAATTTCCTCATCAGTTGCACGGCACGGAACGGCACACCTGCTAACCATTCATCGATCGATTCCATGAGAATGAATAGACTGAAAACACCCATCCACATTCAAGATCAATTTTGTTGGAATGCTGTCCGACATGTGTAGAAGCAGCACTTAGTCGGCGCTATTTGTTTTTTTTGTTGTGTTTCCTCAAAACTAATGTAAAGACATTTTCGAATTTGGGTTAAAAATGTGTGAATGAAATATTGGAATCAGTATTTCAGAGGAGAACGTGGCCACCAGGGGCCACTCTCTGTTAATGCCACTCCAAAGACAGACAGACAGACAAACAGTCGGATAGACAAACAGGCAGATAGATAGATCCATAGATAGGAAAACTGGGTCATTTGTGCCTGTAGGGCACCTCGGATCTCGGGGACTGCTGTCTTTTTGTTTAAATACTTATGCCCTTCCCTCTCTGATTTATTGGGGACTTTGTTAAGTTGATTAATCAATTCGCTTCGTGCGCGGAGTTTATTTCTGGGTCTAGTCTCTCCTCTGTTCATCGTCTCTCGTTTGTCGTTTGTCGGTTTCTTGCATTTTATTTCTTTGACAAATTTATGGCTCTTTAGCTTTCATTGGAATGCATTTATAAGGTGAGATTTGCATTCGTTTTGGGCTGTAGAAATACACAAGTTGCATAAGATATGTTGCATGCACACAGAGCTACCTGATACAATGGCATTAGATACCTACTTATAATACCTTATTAAGCCTCTTTTTAGAATCCGCTTACAAGCGGCAGAGTCGCGTGGGTGTTTCCTTTCCTCTGTTCTGTATCCCCCTCTCTCTTTGTGGCGATCTCCCCTTTGTCATATACACTTAATCGTTTATGGATTATCTTATAATGAATGTTATTGACTTTCTCGTAGCTTCCGTTTCTCTCTTGCTTCTCTCTGCTGATTAGTTTCCTTTACAAAAGTCCAACGACTTGGCCACATCGATTTAGATGACTGTTGCTGGTGTTGCAGTCGCTGGCAAAGGCAAAGTCGGTGTCCGAACGGAGTCTGGTAATTATGGGGGAAGGCCGTGATAGTTAAAAGGTACAAAAGAGTAGGGAAACATAGAGAGAGAGAGGGAGAAGCGCCGACAAAAGTGTTTTGGCTGGAATTCCGCATCATTTTTATTGTCATGCTTGTGCGAACATTTTTTCCCCCACTTTCCGCACTATTTAGTGTGTGTGTGTGTGTGTGGGAGCCACCACAAATGATGATGGACCACAGGCGGCAAAGCACACCACTTGGTGGTATCTCTGTCTCTTTTTGACTCTCTGGCATTTGGCTGGGAATTGAACATTTTATTTGTTATAATTTATGCAGAGTATTTCTCTCTCTCTTTTGGTGTCTCTCTTAAGTGATTATAAAACTTCCCTACTCCCCCCCCTCGAAAACACATTCATTAACGAGGGACCGTAACATCTTTTGTATTGTTTTTATCCCATGACACTTTCAAGTGATTATCCGTTTTCATTATACGGAGGCCACACTGTAATTGATGATCAAGCCGCCGTTGAAACAATAATTTTACAGTGGCACTGGGTTGATGGTGTTGTCAGAGAGGGGGAGGTGGCTGGCTGGCACTTCCGTTCCATTTGCAATCAATGCCGTAGGAGAGAGGAGAGCTTGACTTAACTGCGATGATTCCGCACAAACGGAGAATTCAGTCTCTCATATTTTGCATACCCTTTACTCGTGTATTTATTACAACATGGGCATGATGTAGTTGTGGAAATGTACATACATATGTAACAACAAAATTTACAATATAAATCGTACATTGTATATAAATTCTCTCTATTTGTCTGTATGAACTCTCGTGGATTCAAGAGTCTTTAAGAGAATAAATATACCTGAAGATATAGCGACAAAAAAATTAATTTTTCTATAATTTTTAATAATTGTTCCATCAATTATTAATTTTTAAAATTTATAAAATTTAATAGAAGGAATATTTAAGGTATACAAAAATATAATGTTAAATATTCCTGTATTATTGTTGTTGGTAGGAATATTTTAGTGCTTAAAAACTAAAAAAATAACTTTTAGTTTTATTATTAATTTATGGAGAATTTGCCCTTCGAATCCGTGAAAATTCGAACTTCACTTTTTTATTCGTTCTGTAAAAAGAATATCTTCTAGTCGCATATTTTGTTATATTTCTCTTGATTGTTACAAACATTTATACTAATATTATTATTTCATATTTCTTGTGTCGTTGCAGGTAAGCCTCGTCTCGTCTTAAATTAAGCGGAAATGCGTGCGGCATAAGGCAACTCAATACCCTGCCCCCTTCCATTTCGATCGATTAGTGGTTCAGGGTCGAGTGATATACCCATCCAGCCACATGCAACGGACGAGAAGCAAGTACCTATCGTTTACGGCATGCAGCTGCGTGCTCGAGTGGCAATGTCCAGGCCGCGTCTCGTCAGGGTGGGTGGGGCTGGTTGTCTGCTCCACGCTCAAGTGGTTCGATTGACACAGAAAAACCCATTGAATGGCATTATACACACTCGTACACGTTCCCAAACGATTTATGGAAATGCACGATGCTGCAGTGCAGCCTTGCAGGCACCTCCGTCCTCACCCAATCCCCGCCCCCAATCTTAATATCCCCTCCTCGACTTACTTTCAATCGAATATTTAACTATATTTTACGCTACGTCATCCCATCGGATGTGTCAGTAAACCAAACACTTGTCCCCGCTGTTCATTTGTGTGCCCAGAGCACATCCGAATTCGCGTCCAAACTCCACGGAATTGCTTAGCGGCCCATTGACATCCCAGCGCTCTGCCGTGTGTTGCATCAGAGGCATGGAATCGACGAAAGGCATGGCCTCCTGGTTGGATCTCGCCCAGCAGCGGGTCTGGGCAAAGTAGAGGAAAAACAGCTGCGTATTGGTGAAGTTCAGCTCCGGCAGGGTCTCCTTGTAGAGCACGGGACGTGGCTTGTTGTCCTGCTGCTCCAGCCAGGCGAGATACGCATTGAAGGCCACATTCAGGCCGCTGCTCTCGGCCATAATCTCCCTGAGCCGCGTGGCATTGCGGAACTCCGCTGGCTGATCGTACAGATAGTTGCTATACTGGGCACGCTGGCACTCGGTGACGTTCCGGTAGCCGGACATTGTCAGCTCGTTCCAAGGGGAAGTCACCTGTGGATGGCGATTCCAGCCCTCGTCATCGAAGGCCTGCACGAGGGCACTGGCCAGCCGCTGGCCCAGTAGCGCATACTTGAGCGCCCGGGGATAATGGTAGTTGTAGTACGGCGACTGCAGCAGACCCCAGCCCACGAGCACCGCCTGCTGGCGTGCCACCAGTGCGGCCTTCACCTCAAAACCATCCACCAGTCCGTCGGCATCCTGGCCAAAGTCATTGCCACGCAGGCTATTGAGCTGCTGGCGGGCCCTGAAGCGCAGGGCCGCCTCCAGCTTATGCCAATAGTCGTCGGACTTTTGGAACTGCAGCTCGGCGAGATCCAGATTCTGGTAGTCCGGCAGCAGCGTGTGATATTGGGCCAATCTCGCCCGCGCCGCACGCCGATCGTTCTCGTCCAGCCACTCGACACGCAGCTGCTGCTCGAAAGCCTTCACCAGGTCACTGAACACCTGCTGCAGATCGTCCTTGGCATCGTCCCGTTGCACCTGCCGCTGATACATCTCGCCCAGGACCTGCGGGAAGAGGCGCTGCATCACCTGGACACACTGGCGGGCACGGCGCGACGGATGCTCCTCCGGCGGCTGGTTGAGCTCATTCAGAGCCACGTACATGATGTAGCCGGAAATCGTGTACCGATTGTTGGCCCTGGCCGTGCGCACCAGATGCTTGACGTAGTCCGGCGATCGCAGATAGACGACGCTCGTGTAGAGGCTCTCGAGGATCACCTCCACGTACAGCTTGAAGTCGAAGAAGCCGCCCATTTCGGTGGTGAGATCCGTGAGCGAGATGCCACTGGTCTTCTGGCGGTGCAAACGATCCTGTCCGATACGCGAACGTGCCCCAAAGCCGTTTGTGTTGGCCAAGGCAGAAGCAGGGGGCTCCTCCTGCAGCTGCTGCTCCCGCATGTGCTTGCACAGCTCAAACTCGAAGCGAATAATGTCGCCGGCAATGCGTTCTGACTCGCCCGTTTCCATGCCCAGCCAATCCCTCAGATTGTCGGCCACCTGCTGCTGAATCTCCTCGTAGATCTGATCCCGCACATGGGCGCTCTTGGTGGCGACAGCATTGCAGTGCTCCTCCGGTATGATGGTCATCCGTGGTTCCCCCAGGTAGATGCTGTTGCCGCCCATCTGCTGCAGATTGAGATCGATCTCCAGGCCCAGCAAAATGTCCAGGCCGTAGTTTCTGCGCAGCTCGGCGAGCGTCTGCAGCCAGTGGCGGCTGTGCTGCCAATTGGAGTTGGCCACATTCCGCAGTCCCCCGTTGTCCTTGAGGATTTTCATGAGGAAGCGGCGTCGCTCCTCCGAATTCGCCTCCACGGCCACACAGGAGTCGTAGAAGGAGCGCACCTTCCGCACATTGGTCGCTGAGGCGCCACTATACTGGTTGGGGTGGTGCTGCGGCGGCATGGGGGCAGTGAGCAGCTGCTGCAGCTGATCCACAATCTTACCCTCCACCACCTGCTGGGCTGTGGAGAGTGCGGCTCCAGCACCCCCCTGATGCTGCTGGCGCTTGTGGTAGCCACCCCAGTGGCCGCAGGCAAACTGAAAGAAATCCACACACGGATCGGCACTGAAATTGATGTACTTGAACATCTCCAGGCTCATCTGTTGGCGCACTTTGAACTCCTCGCGACTATCCGGATGCGGAGGGATCTGATGTTGCTGCTGCTGGGATCCGCCGTACATGGGGGACTGGTGCTGGTGCTGGGGCCTGCGATTCATGCCATTGTGCCGCTGTTCACCGTCTGCGTGGATGAGGAGCAACAGCAGGAGTAGCAAATCCCACAGAGCACATCTTGTAGCTTTCATCTTGGCGTTGAAAAGTCGACTGAGCATCGGACTACGGCGTCTGAGCGGGCGATAAGCAGTTCTCCGTACTGTTGTCCGGTGCTGTTGTTGTGTGCTCATGAACTTGGTCGATTTTTGGGTCAAGTTTGATGCCTCAGTCCCTGAGGGGGTTATCGCGCCTTAGCTCTGGCTTGGGTTCTGGCTCTGGCTCTAGGAGAGAAGTAAACAAAGACAGCCTTGCTCGACAGCAGACCGGAGAACTTGGCAGTGACGGAAAAACAACACAAATCCGATCGAGAGAAGGTCTGTCAATGTTTGCCTGCTTCCCTTAAGCTTGTGTATTTCCTTAGTGCCGTACACTGAGAAAAACTAGTAATAGTAGAACACAACCCTACCGAAATCCTAGAATATTCTGAGCTGTAATAACGATTACTTTGGCGGAATATAGGTAGTAAATTTATATAGCCCACTCGAATTAAAGATGAAAAATCGATAGAAATTACGATTTTTCCATTTAATCGTTTTTTTGTTTACGTTCGATAAACATAAATTTATAGAAATTATTTTGTTATTTTCCTGCTTTAATTGTAGGGGATTAAATTAATTTTGGCACGTAAAAATGTCCCACAAGCGAATGGCACAATGAAATTTGACATTTCTCCCACAATTAAACTGTAGAATATTTCTAGCATAAATTGAACATTTATCGATATAATTATTAAGTTTATTTGATGTAACTTTTGGTTACCCAGCGAAAATTCAACAGAGAAATATCAACTTTATGCCTTAGAAATATTCGCTAGTAGATGTGGCACTTGGTTGCCGGATTCATGGCCGAACCAATGGGACAATGGAATTCTCTGGCAAACTCCTCCAGATTTCGCAACGGTCCATTGACCTCCATGCGTGCCCAAGTGTGATTCTGCCGAGCACTGTACGGTGGCATCTCCTTGCCCGATGAGGACGATGACCAACGACGACTCTCCTCGCGGCTGCAGTGCTGCTGGGCGTAGGCCACGAAGAAGAGCGCCGTATTGGAGTAGTTTAAGCCTGGCAGGGTCTCCTTGGAGAGGCGATTGAAATCGTTGTTCGGCTCCTGGAAGCCCAGCCACGTGAGGTAGGCCCGAAAGGCCACATTGAGGGCGGCACTGTCGGCGATCAGCTGCCGCGTGGCACTCGCATTGGTGTGCAGATACTCCTCCACCTGGCGGCTAAAGCACTCGCTGCGATCGTGATATCGCCAGGCCGTCAGACCATCCCAATCGTCCCGCTCCAGCAGACCCACGGACCAGTGTGGATCATCAAAGGCCATGGCCAGCTGGCGTGCCACAGTCACGCCCAGAGTGGCATATCGCACCGACTGCCCGTAGTGGGGGTCGTAGAAGGGGGCCTGCAGCAAGCCCAACCCCATGTCGATCTGCCGCTGGACGGGGCGGTACCGCACCCGTGCCTCATACGCCTCCACGGGATCACTGGGCGCGGGCAGCTCCTCCTCGAAGAGCCGACCCATTTGCTGCGCCTGCACAACGCCCAGCAGCTGGCGGAGATTCGACCAGTAGTTGTTCCGCTCCAGCTGCAGCTTGTAGGCCAGCGGCCGATCGTAGTGGGGCAAATGGAGCTTCAAGTCCGACAGCTTGCGCTGTGCCACCCGCCTCGAGCCCTCCTCCATCCACTCGGCGCTCAGGCTATGCTTCAGTGCATCCTGCAGTTGGCCATAGAGTGCTTCGAGGTCCTTGCGCGTATCCTCGCTGGCAAATTGCCGGGCATACAGCTCCCCCAGGGCCGTGGGCAGGTACTGCTTGATGCGTCCCAAACACTCGTTGCGCCTCAAAGGCGTCCGATCATCCAGGGGAAAGGTTACAGCGGACAACGCCCGATACATGATGTAGTTAGCCACTTGGCTGGAATTGTGGGCGGCCACTGTGCGCTTTAGCTGGCGGTAGTACTTGGGGGCGGCCATGTAGACGGGCTTGAAGAACACCTGCTCAAAGCTGGCGGTCACATACGCCTCCAAATCCAGTTGGTAGAGCTTGGAGAAGTCCGCAAGGGTCTTGCGGGTGTAGTTGGCGGCGTATAGCTGCCGCTCGGCATCCCAGGACGAATCCAAAGAGTCCTGCACCATGCCGCCGCATAGCTCGTGCTCGAAGCTCAGAATGTCGGCGGCCAGACGGGCGGCTGCCTCATTGCCTAGGGCCAGCCACGCCTTCAGCTCAGAGGCCACGCGCCGCTCCAGCGGCTCATAGGCCATGTCGCGTATATCCAGGCGGTTGTGGGTGCACAGCTCCCGGGGTATCAAGGTGCTCGGTTCGCTCAGATAGAGACTGTTCTCATGCACTTTCGCATAGTTGTAGCCGATCCTTAGACCAATCAGTATGTCCAGCCCGAAGCGGCGCCGCAGCTCCCCCAGTACCCTCAGCCAGTCGTAGTCGTGGTGATGCACCTCCCAGCTGGATCCGGGCACAGCGGGAAAGCCACCATTCTGTTGGATCAATTCGCTGAGGAATTGCTGCTGCTGCTGGCTCTGCTGTGCCTGGGCCACCAGGCAGGACTTGTAGAACTCCTTGGCCTGCCTGGCCACGCCGCTGTCCTCCCGATGGGCAGTCTCCTCCAGCAGACGCACCAGATCCACATCTGTGCGTTGGTGCAGCTGCAACAGGGGGCTGGCTGCCGCCTGCCAGCCACCGCAGGCGTACTCGTAGAAATCCGTACAGGGATCGGCACTGAGATTCATGTACGAACGCATCTCCTTGCCCTTGGCACTGCGCACTGTCTGTTCGGTTTGGTAGATGCGCTGGAAGCTGCCGTCACTCGAGGTGCCTGCTTCACCGGTCACAGCGCAGGAGCAGAGCTCCTTTTGTACCAAGAGGCAGAGCAGGAGCCCAAGGAAAAGCCAGTAACGGTCCGACATGCTGCCGGAGCTCTGGCTGTGAAGCTATCGACTGACGACGGCCAGCAAAGAGTCGCCCAGAGAGAAAGACTTATGCTGATAGCCGAGAGACGAGGGTCATTTCGGGGGTTATCTCTCGCGAGAGTAAATGTAAAATAAAAACTATAGGGGAGAGGGGAACTATTACAGAACAATCTTTGTTTGTGTGGAGTACACTAACGAGCAGGGATCATCAGAATTACTATATATTATAAAATTAAAATTTATTTAAATATTTAATTCGTTAATTTTAAATTCAGAAATCACTTTTTTTTGTATACAAATTAAATGGTGGATATTGAAAAGGATATTGTAAATGATAGTATTGTCCTTTAATAACATACTTCTGATTTTTTTTACAATAATTTCATATTTTAAAAATTAAAACTAATTTTTTTTCAATATTTTTTATAATTTTTTTTTATTATTATAGCTTTCAGTTTTTATTCCAAAAATTAAACAACAATTGTTATTCAATTTTGTTTTATTTATCAATACCAAATAAGAGTGTTAAAACAATTTATGTATTTATTTTTTTAAAAAAGTTTCACCTTTTTCTTGGATACCTCCAGAAAGAACAGTTTAGGTCACTTTTTTCGTTAATAATATGCTTTAAACTCTGATATGTAATCTCAGCTTACAAGTATTGGAATGGAATAGATAGATATATGGGGGATACGGTGCTTCCCTCTCTAATAAAGGGTACACTTGAAGCGCGCATTTAGCGCGGATCCGCTGGGGCAGCTGTAGGCAGCTGCGAACTGCTCCGAATTGGACAGAGCCGCATTGATGCGCAGCTGTTCGGGCAGCTCCTCGTACCGCTCCAGGGTCTCGGGATAGTCGGAGCAGTAGAGTTGCGCATAGGCCAGAAAGAAGAGCTGCTGGTGCGAGTGATCCAGCAGGGGGAGACGCTCCCGCTGATAGATGGCCGTGGTCTCGGCCGAGTTCATCAGCCACTTGTTGTACGCCCGAAAGGCAATGTCCAGGGCCCCGTTGTCGGCCACAATGCGACGCAGCAGCTGCTTATCCTGCACCGGCTTCTCTCGGTACTGCACAAAGATGGCGTACTGCTCCTGGAAGCATTGGGCGCGTCGGGAATAGGAGCTCTCGGAGGTGGCATCCCACCAATTGTTCTGATAGCCATGACTGTCGTAGCGCCTGCCCACCGCATCGAAGCCGTGCAGCATTTGGCGGGCAAGGAGCACGCCCAGTGTGCCATATTTCAGGGCATTCGGATAGGCGGGATCCCAGAAGAAGCGCGCCTGCAGGAAGGTGATGGGCACCTGAATCTTGTTGCTCTTCAGCTCGTAGTGCGGCAGCTTGTGCGGCACCTGATCCTCCGGCACTGGCTCCTGCATTAGTTTGGCCAACTTCCGCTGCGTCTCCCACTGCAGCACCGCCAGGAGATTCGGATAGAAGCTCTTGGCCTCCATTTGGAGTCCATGCAGCTTGCGGATCAGCTGGAGATCGTCGTGGGCACGAAACTGCAACTGCAGCGACTCCAGCTTGGCGATGGCCTTCTGTCGCGTCTCCTGGCTGAGCCAGTGCAGCCGCTCGGATGCCTGCAGATCCTCGCGGAAGACCCGCTTGATGTCCGTCCATGTGGACTGCAGCTCGTTGATCATCTGCATGTTGTTGTAGTTCCTGTGGAAGAGGCTCTCCAGCTGCTGCGGGAAGTGCCGCTGCGTGAGCTTGATGCACCAGATATCGGGCTGCACCGACTGCGGGATCCTTGCCGCATCCAGGGTATCCAGCGTGCGCCAGATGGTGTAGTTGGCCAGATGCAGCTTGGGCGTGGCCCGGATGACGTCCACCAGATTGGACAGATAATCCTCGGGCGTCTCATAGATATCCACATACAAAGTGTCGCTGAAGATGAGCTGCAGGTAGCGACTGATGTCCACATAGCTGCCATACGCAGACTTCATATCGGCAGCCGTGCGCTGGCGTGTGGTCTGCTCCAGTGTGAGTGCCGCATTGTGGGGCAAGCCCTTGGCCAGCTGCTCCTCAATGCTAAGCACCTGCCCGGAGACCTCCTTGAGCCACTGCTTGGACTGTTCCGGAAAGTATAACTTTAGTTTCTGCTGAATCGAACGCTTGTACAGATCCCGCGTGCCCTGATGGTGCCGATCTAGGTAGAGGCGACGCTTTCCCAGTGGCAGCTCGGGGGCACCGAGCTTAATGCGATGCATACGCTCCTCCTTGTAGTCGACAATCACATCCAGACCAATGAATATGTCCACGCCCAGCTGCCGCTTCAGTGTGGCCACGACCTTGAGCCAGTCGTACTCGTACTGGTACCACGAGGCCACTCGAATATCTGGCCAGCCGCCGCGAAAGTCCGTCGCCTGCAGCAGGGCAGCAGTGAGAGCGGCCCTCGTGTCGTTAGCCTGCAGGCAGCACGAGTTGAAGAAGTTCTTGAGGATGCGATCGGCACTGCTGTCGGCACTGCGCGCCGAACTCTTCAGCATTTCGGCGCTCTTGCGGATGTACAGCTCTTGCAGCTCCTCCAGATAGTTGGTGCGCTTCTTGTGGATCCTGGCCGGATGCAGACGCGGCCAATTGCCGCAGGCAAAGTTGTAAAAGTTATCACAGGCCTCTGCCTGATCCTCGCCCATGTAGGCCTTGATGTGCGCCGCCTTGGCCAGCCGCAGGATGTCATTGGTGTAGTTGGTGGCAAAAGGATGCGACACGGCAGCGCCAGCCACTGAGTAGACTCCCAGCAGGAGTAAGGGCAGCCATAGCCCAAGTCCTGAGTATTTCATTATATTATTTTTGCTCTGTGTGTCTACCGAATGATTGCCGAAACGAAACTGAGCTGAAATCGAGAGATGCGTCGATTTTTGAGTGGATTCCGTGCCCGGGGTCTTATCGTCTTAACGCCCCAACCCCCAGAGAGACCCACAGACCGACCGACCGACCGACCGCTTGATTAGTTAATTAGTTTCATTAACCAATGCAGTGTACATATATTATTCGCTCACCATTCTCAATTACGCGACTCTGACCTAAAATGCTGTCCACTACCACCACTTGTCTCGCCTCGCTTGCTCTCTCTCTCTTTTACTCGTTCTCTTTCGTTCTCACTCTCACTGTCTCTTGATCTTGTAATCGCTTTGCTCTATTCGCACTTGACCCACAAGGTAGCAGCAGGCGTGTTCTACCCTTCGCCGCCCACTCACAGCTAATGAGTTTTCCGGGAGTCTCCTCCCAAGGTTGTTTTTGTTTTGTACTCTAAATTGAAATTTGTTTATCCCTCACTTAATCGTTTGTCGTTTCTTGTTAAACTAATGATTCCCTTTAATCATTCCTCCACTCATTGCAGATACATATACTATAGTATAGAGAGCTAGATTTCTACAGCATTTTTACACACACACATTACTTGAGGCACTTACCCGAAGAGTGTTTTTGCTTTTAAGTACTGGAAAGTGTTGACTAGAAGTTGCAGCAGCAATTATCACCGGACAAAAGGAAACTTCATACACGGTAAGGGTCTACGCTCTCTTATAAATAATACTATATACTTAAAACTCTGGGGCAGAGCCAAGACTTAAATTTCAAAAAAGAATATGTAAGGTATAAAGAACTTTATTCAATTAAAATTAATTAAATTAAAGAATTCAAAACATGCGTGACATAAATATTGCAATAGTTGTACAAAAATTACGCTCATGAAAATGAATAATAATCTCATAGAAAATTACTTAATTTATTGATTAAAATTATTTGAAATCTCTGTGACAAATATCTTGAAATTTCAGATAATCCAAATTGTATTGTAGTGCGAATATTATATGTGTTTGTACACATTTACATATTTATATATAGTAAATATACGTAATAATATTTCATCGTACCGATTCCGATATTCTTGTAACATTATCTGTATATTTGTCAGCCAAATGTGACAGCTATTTATAGTTCCAGACTAGTGTCTGGGTTGCAATTTATAATAAATAATTAGTTCAGATTCCTTCTAATGCTAATAGTGGTAGTAGTAATGCTAATACTTTATATGCCGCCATCAACCTACGGTTGTTTTGAGCGCAGCTCCACTCAGTCGTGTGCCAATGTCCAGGGGCTCTATGCTGATATTGTACTGGACATGGTAGCCACTGTCATCTGCCACATAGGTGGCATACTCCTTGTAGACATAGTTAGCGGCGGTGGGATCACTGCCCAACAAAACCAATGAGCTATTGCGTTTCCCTGTGATAATTAGTTCGGGTTCCGCACGGGAATCACTTTCACTGGATGTTGTTGATGTGCCATTGAGCTCGCCCTTTTCCTCACGATCGCCAGTGCTTTCACGAATACTAATCATTTGGGGGATGTCAAATTATATATAAAATAAAAAACATAAACTGCAAAGACTGACTGAAATTCGTAGAGAACTTGTGTGGCGCCATCATTCCGTTCGATATGCAGACAGATAAACAATAAGAACAGGCACAGACACTGGATATAATAATATTATTAGAGTATTTTTTGTGTTCTAGAGACCTCCAAGTCAGTAATAATACTCACTGCAGTGGTTCTGATCATTCTAGTTTCCGTTGCTAAAAAGCACTGAATGAATGAAATCTTTGTTTCGTATACGATATTTATTTATTTGCGCGAGCGCGATCCATGGAGCACTACGAAACAGGTTTAACCGGTGTCAACCGGGCTAACAATTGCAATTGTGGAGAGTTTTCCGCAACATTTACTCTTCGAATAGATATAGCTGATAGAAATCTGTGGGATCATGTGTGTTGTGTTGTGACTCTATGCATCGGTATTGGCTATGATTATTGACTAGATTTAATAATTGCCCCCGCCGCTCACCAATGTGACGATCATGATGCTGATTGACAGTAATTGCTGTTGATTGGAACTTTGAGAGGTAGAATGCTGTTGATGGTGGGGGGGCTGTGTCATCAATGCTGCTCTGTGTGTTGGGGAATTTTCAGGGAAATCTATACATTTTAGGGATATTACGTTTGGATATTTCAATAATGATCTAAATTTTGTTTTATTGAAATATAATTTGCATATCGTTTTCTTAGCCTAATCTCGTGAGTATTTTCAAAAGCTGAGCGCTCAAACGAGTTCCAATACTATATGGCCGTGGCTCACACTCGATCGAATGATTACCAACATTAGAATAATGCTTATCCATGGCAGGAGTGGGAGGATAAGTTGTATTTTCCTGCCCAACTGCTGTTGATTTTGTACTTTGATCTTCTCCATTAGGAGACTTCCTTTGCGCCTCCGTATTTACGCTGGTGGAGGTGATCATCATAGTCCTAAGAGTTGGAGAACGAGTGGGTAAAGGCACAATCTTTTCCGCTGTAGGAATGGTTGTATCTCGTGCTGCCACTTGAAAGAGTTGGATATCTTCCTCAGCTGATTTATATTCCGGTTTTGTATACTCTGTAGAGACTTCTGGTAGCTTTTTCGCCTCAATATTTCCATTAGGAGTCTGGAAGCTGGCAGCCCTAAGAGTTGGCGAGCGCGTGGGCAAAGGCACAATCCCTTCAGAGACAGTATCTACTGTAGGAATGATTGTACTTTGTGCCACCATTAAGAAGATATCTTCCTCTGCATTCACTTGGGATTTATGTTCCAATATTTCAGTTGCCATTGTAGAGAGTTCTGGTGGGTTTGTCTGCTCTTGGTTTACATTTAAACTCTGTGGTTGTTCCGTATTTGGGATGCGGCACGAACTGACGATGGTGACCCCACCAAGCAGCACAAATAATATCTAAATGTACGAGGGTAATTAATATTTCCATTGAAATCTAGCGGCATGCCATTCGATACTTACACACGGCTGCATTTTCACTCGATTACTGAGACCTGATCTCAGTTGCAGCTGGATTTTATATGACTATCCATCTACTATATGGAAGAGAGATATGGGGAGTAGTTTATCCAAGTTAGAGCAAAGCGGGTTCAGATTGTGAGTTTCATTATATTGAGTGTGTCAATAAAAGAGAGAATAAAACTCTTGCAATTAATTGTTGCATTTATTTTGTAATAGTTACTAATTAAGTTTGGAATTTGCTTTGCTTTTAGAGAGTGTTTTCTGGGAGAGTGATTGCTTGGCTTGGTGTTTAATTTTTAGTGAGAATTTTCAATAAGTTGGCACTTAACCTAGGCCCAATAGTATCTGGATTTCGTTGAGTATTATAAGGTGTTATATCAGTGGTGGATTTATCTGTACTAGTTTCATTTTGTATGCTATCCTGCTGAGCGGTTCCTTTCGACGATTTCTCAGTTGATTTCGTTTTGCCATTGTCCGAAAGTTTATTTATTTGAATAAACTTTAGTTCAGGCTTATTTAAAACCTTTGGCACTGCCGATTCTGTTGTTGTATGATTCTGAATTGTCGTGTTCTGGACGGGTTGGAGTGTTGTAGTATTCACTGGATGCGCATAGATGCCAAAACATACAAAGATGCTGAAACAGAATAAATGTACCAGCATCTAAAGGGGCGAAATTCATTGATTTAGATACTATCCATCCTTTGTTTAACTCTTTACTTACATTCGATTGCATTTTCCGTTGAGTTCTGTTTAGATTTCCCGCATGGCAGAGAGTTTTTATATTGACGCTTTGAGTGATCGTTAAAAATCCATGAAATTCCCAGCCAGACAGACTGCGGGTAGACTGCGACTTCTGGTCCTCTATTTTCGCATGGGCGTTAATTGACAGCCAATCAAAAACGGGTTAAGATCATTGAATGCATCCCAATGACGTTCGTTGAATAATTTTGTGTTTATTTCGGGAAATAACATTTAAATTTTTGCATTTACAATTGTTTTGGTACATAGAAGACTGCAGTCTTAAGACTGCGATAGAATTTTCAACAGCTTGGCACTGAGTCGGGGTCCAATGGAATCTGGTACAAGGAGGCAGTCATCACCGTAAACAGAATAACAATCGAATGTAGTTGCCTCGGTATTGGATGCAGGCGTGGAAGAAGCATCCGCAATGTGATTATCCCTGGCTGGTGATCCTTTCAGAACAGTCAATAGCTTGGAGACTTTTGTAGATGATTTGGTATTGATTTGGTCTGCTGCTGGTATGATATTTAATGGACTATCCTTTGGTATCCTATCGATTGGAGTTCCAGCTGTAGATGTAGTCGTGCTCGGGTCACTGGAACTCTCAGGATTTCCACTTAACTTCAACCACAGTAAGATGCTTATCAAAATGAGATAAACTATAAGCTGTAACGCGTAAAAATGTTGATAAGAATCCTCTGGGACAAACTCTCAGATCTCTCTACTTACAATCGATTGCATTTTCAGTTGGTTTCTGTTCAGATTTCCCGCTAGCGAGTGAGCTTTATATCTCTGCCCTCGGTTCGTGGGGGAAATGCATAAAATTACCGAGAGAGAGAGATAGATAGCTATCGACTCATATATTGTCGGCATCTGGTGCAGTGGCTTCTTGGGCTTTAGCTTCGCATTGGGCGTTGCTTTTAGATGGGGAAAATCTATAATCAACTGTTAATGAAATCTTTCGTTGGTTCCCTGATCTAAATATTGAATTTATATTTAGAATGTGACTATGATCGACATTCCCTCGGGGGCTTATGGTTTTTTTTTAATCCATATTTGTTTAGTGCATCGTTTTCAATTGGTGACTCATTTGGATGCCAACGAAATATTTTCTTTGAATAGCTGAATATTTTATTTAATGTAATATGAATCCAGAGTATTAAGTAATTGGCACGCGACCATGATTCATTGATGGCTTATTCATTGAATATGTCAATCACTCTGCTGGCTGCTAAGCAAATACATATACATATGCAATATGCAACCATAAACCTATATATATGCAATACTATATAAACCATGAACACTTTTTCAATGATATCAATTGGCTATTGCAATAGCAGTAGAGAATTCCCATCTTCTTATGAGTTCTTAATTAGTACAATGAAACGCTAAAATTTCTGTGATCACTACAATCAGATTACTATAGCGAATAGCTGCCAATAGTGCAAAAGAGAATTCCCATGAATCCCAAAAACATTTCTGTTGTTCTGTGACTGGTTTCAAATGATGTCTCACACAATCGGTCTGTCTCTCTTTCTTTCTCTCCCAGTGTGGCTAAGCTCTGTGTACATGTCACTGGTGAACAGAGAAGGATATTTATGACATCACTTGAGTGGGCTGGGAAAGTATTTCCAGTTTATGTTGAAGAAACCACAATGATATAGAAAGCTATCGAAGCTACTATATACTTCGACTAACTATTATTAGTTTTTATGTAATTCTCGTTCATCATTTGAATAAAAAATCCGATGTGCCTAAATGACAACAATTGGTATTGATTTTAGTTTGAAACTTTTATTACAAACAACTTATGAATGTTCATTATACAGTATAACAGTATGAATTAAGAGTATCAGAATTTAGTTTTTATACAAATAAAATTAAAGGTGGAATAAAAGCTTTAAATATTAAAGCGTTTTACCCTCGCTTACTCCATGGAAAATGATTAGAATTGAAAATACTTAGAGATACTTAGGTTTAGGCAATGTTTTTGCTAAATATATACATAAACTAACGTTAAGTTAGAATCTTCAGCAACTTGGCTGATAGATTATTTACTGGCTCCGACAAAGTTCTCCGGCCTGCATTTAGTGTATTCGATGCAACGATGAGATGATAATCCAACGCGTCTTTACGCCAAATACGTTCCCAAAAAGTATTTGGAAATCCTTGCGATTCCTTAGTTCGGATCGGGTTCCCTTGAAGGGCTGCGGAGCTTAGATGTGGCTTTGGGGTTTTGCCTCTACTGCTGACGGGTTCGCGCTGCTTTCGCTGATATGTGTGGTGTCTCTTAGCTGTTGTCGATAACTGTAAGATGTGTGGGGCGATCACTATGGCTTTTATAGCAACTGTCTGTCGTCTGTTCTAGCTGGTCAACGTAGAGTGCATTGCCCATGGCACACGCCAAGCGGCAGCACTCAACTCGGGATATTTCCCAGACACAGGGGTTGTGAGAAAAATCACCGATAGATCCATTTAATTAAGGGCTATAAAATTAAAGCTATATTTAGCTGTGACATCTCATCAATGTTCAATACACATGCATACAATGAAATGCAAACTCCATGGGGTATCATGAAATCAAAGACAGGCCCAGGCCCTCCACATTCGTCTCTTTGGCATACTATGTTTTGCAACACAAATGTTTGGATTACATGTGAATTTGAATAAAATCGTACGTGCCGCGACTCACAGCTGGACTTTGAGACTGAGATAAACCATCTGAAATTTGTTAATTAATGGGAATCACTCAATTCACTAGATGTTTCTATTGGATTTTACGAATTTAATTAAATAAACTTTCTCATTGTTGGGCCAGCATATGTTTCGCATTAATAATGCTTGTTGTTTCGATTAATAGATGTTTAATTTGATGTACTTGTATAAAGCGCAGAATAGTAGGGCAGAACTACAGGACAGACGAACCAAATAAAGTTTGTGCGCTCTGCAAAGAAGTCTGACAATGAGTGGGAGAGGGAATGCAGATCGAAAGAGCTCAAGCGGGAGAGCAATGGAGATCAAGAGAGCTTAAGCGTGAGAGCAGCTTGGTTAGGCAGCAGCAGCATAGCCGAAAGCATGATGAAATAATGTACAAGGTGATCCCATCCGTAACGGTAAGCGAGTCGTACTGTGCCAAATAGGCCCCGAAAAGAGTTCGTGCTCTGGTATGGGATCACCTTGTATAATTTCATCATGGCATAGCCGAAAGTAAACGAAAACGAGAGTTTGAGAGAGCTCAAGCAAGGGAGAGAGCAGCTTTGATGCAAGCGAATGAAAGATAAGTTGAAGATAAAGAGCCGAAAAGAACGGCACAGCCTGGGTTGTTGCCGTTTGTATGTGTAGATGTGTATGAGACAATGTACAGTGGGTGTACCTGTAACAGTGGGTACAGTGGGGCAGAACCATGAGCGAACAATAATATAGATTTACTTTAGGCTGCCTCACGGGCTATGGATTTATGCTATGGATTTTACTAAATTTCTAATAGGGCAACAATATCTGATGTTTATTTTTATGAAAATAAAAATATAATATAATTTTAATACATACAAAATTGTTTAAGTTAAAAAATGCAATTCGGACTAACCTTATTTGGAATATTATTAATAATCTCTCCAAAATTTTGACCTTTAATTATATGTATTTATAAAATTTGTTTGCACAAAAACTAAACCAAATCTTAAAATGTAAAAAACACTTTTTTTTTAAATGAATAATTTTTCAAAGGGGATGCTTAAAAAAGAAAGAGTTCAAACATTTTGAAGATCTCAATGCTTCATTTGCTTTTCCTTTGCGCATTTTAGTTATAAAATACTTTTGCTTTGTTTTTAGTGTCTTTTTTTACGTTGGAATGAAAATAGTACAAAAAAAGTAGTTAAAAACAAAGCAAAAGTAAGATTTAGAGTGTATTTTTTAATTTCTGTTGTTTGTGTTATGCGAAGCAAACTCACGTGTATCCCCTCTTCAAAATTATTTATTTTCAGACAGTATAAAAAGTGTTTTGCGCCTCTGCCCCCCCACAGAACAAATATATAACGAAAGATACATATATCAACTACATATAGGGAGGGGATACCATACCGTTAATGATCCAATAACCGATAGACGATAGACCGATCCAACAGCAGACGACTGCCAAAGCCTGCCACAGTGTGGGGTTTTCTGTACCGGTGTGCCACGGCAGCCCCTGGCGCTGGCATGGGCGCCAACGTCTCGCAGCTGGAGCGGGAGATCGGCTCGGATCTGTTTCCGGCCAACGAGCACTACTTCGGGCTGGTGAACTTCGGGAACACCTGCTACAGCAATTCGGTGCTGCAGGCCCTCTACTTTTGCAAGCCCTTCCGCGAGAAGGTGCTCGAGTACAAGGCGAAGAACAAGCGGCCCAAGGAGACGCTGCTCTCCTGCCTCGCGGATCTCTTCTACAGCATTGCCACGCAGAAGAAAAAGGTCGGCTCCATAGCGCCCAAGAAGTTCATCACGCGTCTGCGCAAGGAGAAGGAGGAGTTCGACAACTATATGCAGCAGGATGCCCATGAGTTTCTCAACTTTCTGATCAATCACATCAACGAGATCATCCTGGCCGAACGGAATGCGGGCCCCACCAATGGCAATGGGAATGGCAATGGAAAGTCCAGCGGCGGAGGAGCCAGCACCTCCCAAATGGCCACCAGCACTGCGAGCAAATCGAGCTCCAACTCAAACTCCAATTCCAACTCCAATTCGACCTCCAATTCGACGACGACCAATGGGAACAGCAGCAATTCGACGGGCTCCCTGAATGCCGCTGCTGCTGCTGCTTCCACCACGAGTGTGCTAGATGCCAGCGGTGGGCTGACGGCCACGACCACGCCTCTGGTGCAGACAAACGGCGCCAATTCGGAGCCCACCTGGGTGCACGAGATCTTTCAGGGCATACTCACATCGGAGACGCGTTGCCTCAACTGCGAGACGGTGAGCAGCAAGGACGAGAACTTCTTCGATCTGCAGGTGGATGTCGATCAGAACACCTCGATCACCCACTGTCTGCGGTGTTTCAGCAACACGGAGACCCTCTGCTCGGACAACAAGTTCAAGTGCGACAACTGCTGCAGCTACCAGGAGGCCCAGAAGCGGATGCGCGTGAAGAAGCTGCCCATGATACTGGCCCTCCATCTGAAGCGTTTCAAGTACATGGAGCAATTCAATCGCCACATCAAGGTCTCGCATCGCGTTGTCTTTCCGCTTGAATTGCGGCTGTTCAACACCTCCGATGATGCCGTCAATCCGGATCGGCTGTACGATCTAACGGCCGTGGTCATACACTGCGGATCGGGCCCCAATCGGGGACACTACATCAGCATTGTGAAGAGTCACGGCCTGTGGCTGCTATTCGATGATGATATGGTCGATAAGATCGAAGCATCCACCATCGAGGATTTTTACGGGCTCACCTCGGACATACACAAATCCTCGGAGACGGGTTACATACTGTTCTATCAGTCCAGGGACTGCGCCTAGGGATCGTACTATACATCCCCACATTCTAAATCCTAGATCATGTTTATGTTTGTTTCGTTTAAGATCAAAATTTTAAAGACTATTACGAGTATCTGTATCTTATCTATCCATACAACTAGTACCCCCTATCCTTGAACTTTGCTAATCAATAAACAAAAAAGAAAAACATGCACGACAAATTAAGTATATATTTATGTACATAGATATGTACCTGCAATTCTTGGTCTAGGTCAGGTCGATGGGGCTGCTGTGGTTCAGTCAACTCAGTCACTGTAGCTCTGGGTGGTCGGCGGGGGCTTGCCGATCGGACTCCGCGGACACATGTGAGAATTCCCAGAGCGTCGGAAGCCTATAATTTTCTGTCGCACTTACGATTAGTCTTGGGTAATACTAATTCCATTGAATTCCCCCCATTGATCACCGAACACACACTCACAGGTGTTGGGTATCGTCTGACGCTAATTGTCTATACGATATGCGCCGATACGTGACGATACCTGCTACACCGCGCATAGTCGAGTGCTTAGTCACGTCTCAGAGTTGTGGCACGTGATGCACAAGTGCGATCAAGTCTCAATGCAAATGTCTGTAACATAAATTAAAGTTTCTAACCATATTCAAAGGTTCTAAACATACCTAAAGTTGTGAAAACCGAGTATTAAGTAATATAAGCTGTGACTTAACCGGGGGATGTGTGTTGTGTGTGTTTTGCTGCTATATTCTATATCTGTCTGGAATTATGGCATTTCTCAGTTAAAAGTTAAACGCAGAAGTTAGTTTATCGTTTACAACGAATCCATTACGCGGGTTGCATGCAACATCTATGTATATATGCATAGCTAATGGGTTAAAGTTGTATCATCGGTAATTTCCCTTTGTTTGTGCCGCGATTATGCAAGCCAACAGTCACCGAATGCAACTGCAAAACTTAAATTTGTTGTATACTTTTGTTGTAACTTTTATTGTACAGATTTCAAGGCTCTCCACTTACCGCTGGCGCTGTCTCTTGGCCAGTTATGACGGTCCGTCCTCTGCATTGTCAAATGGCAATCGTTAGGCAATGCCGTGAATAAAACAGGTTCAATGAAAATGAAGAAAGCCTAAAGGCATATTTATGTATGGGTTTTGTTAATGAAATTTACCATACAGACAAGCAGGCAGGCCAACAGGCAGTCAGGCAGAGTATTTATGTATTTATATGTCCGGCTTGGAGTGCAAAAGGTATATTAAATATGCATTTAGGAAGGCAGTAGGTAAGGCAGGACTGTACCCTCTCTGATATTTCCAGCGCTCCTCCTTTAGCTCTCCTAAATTGAGGAAATTCTATGAAATTTGTTGTCGATTTTGTAGATACGAGAAAACAGAAATAAAAGACTCTTAAAGTGTATTCTATAGTTAAGTATCTTTGTGGCGATCGAAACGGTATTATATTGAATATATCAGTATTATAATTCAACCGATCTCTCTCACAGTGAGACATTCGTATTTTATTCATATTCAACTGCACTTTAAATACTAGTCTACCAATAAAAATTATATACTTAACAATATAATTTAATTCGAAATTTTTGATACTGATATTAGGGTATTTAAAATTCGCATCTCTTTAGTTAAAATATTTTGGTCGATTCCACTGTGTTTCCCTGTGGCTTGTCATTGGAAAGATTTACCAATTTGTACGATGGAGACAAGCGTTAAACGCCATTGACAACCGCCACATGATGCCACAGACAGCGGCGGGGCAAAGCGAAACGGAACGGAGCGAAGCGAAGCGAACTGGAAGCTGCAACAGTTGCACGCATTTGGCGGCTGCGTAGGTTGTCGCCCGTCATGTTCAGCTGGTAGGGGGGGCTTGTGGGGCGCACTTGATCGATTGGCTTTATCTTATGGTGCGGCTAGACTATTCCGCATTTTATGGCGAGCGATAATTACGCATGATTTCTACTTTCACTTTGTGGCAAAAGGAAAAACTCCGCACCATGCCACGCCACTCCACTCCACTCCATTCCACGCTTTATGCAACTTTATCTTGCTTCCATGACTTCCATGAAGTATGCTTGGTATTTGCGGCATTTTTTTCGATTTCATTTCTCATTTGAAGATCTGAGACCAAATGCCAGTTGACATTTGACATATTGTCTCGCCCGTCAAGGTCTGCTCTGGGGCAGCAACAGCGTCAGCAGTGGCAACAACAGCAGGAACATGTCGTTTGTGCGGTTGTCAGGCCATGTTGCAACATTTCCTTTTGCCTCGTGCCATATGTTTTCCGTTTATCTGGGGCACTGATTGTGAAATTGTCAATATGGTATAGAAATGTATTTACATGCGCTGCAAAATGCTATTGTGATTTCTATAATGTTCCTGTAATGGAAAAAAGAAATCATCTTTAAGAATGCAGATAATATGTATCTATATTTGATATTGTGTTGATTCGGTGGTAATGGCTCATAGTACAGATAAAGATAGTAATATTTAAAATCTCATATATGCTTCAGGCTGCCCCCTGCTCCTCTGTCACTCCTCTGGCTGTGAAAAATGGAGCCTCTCCCGCGTCTGAGTAAACAAAACGACAGTTCTCCAGTTCAGTCTTTAATTAGCTCGTTTGCCACATGTGATGCCCCTCTGTGGCAGCCCTTTCCCTTGTTCCCCCTCTGTGACACCCCATTCCCTTGTTCCCCCTCTGTGGCAGCCCTTTCCCTTGTTCCCTCTCTGTGACAGCCCTTTCCCTTGTCCCCCACGCCTTTGGTGTGATCGCTGGAGATTTGTCATGAGCGGGGGCCCCTGACATAATTACGGCCTGTTAGGAAATTAAATATGTCATTAAATGTTCTTCAATAATATTTTGCTGTCGTTGCAATGAAGAAAATGATAAATTACCAGCGTGAAAGTAACATGAAACCTTTGGATATGTCTTATATATAGCCACCCAAAAGGAGGAGTCTTTCTCCTGACTCCCTCGCTGCCCACGATTTGGCGTCATCTCTTTATTGCGTCTTTGGATATGCGCAGAAATATTCGCGCAGCATGGGATGGGCATGGGATGCTGCCTCCTCTTAACCCAGGAGGCAAAACAAAGTGCAACCTCTCGCTTTGGAGCCGTGCAGCTAGAGATGGACCCACCGCAAAGCCAAAAAAAAAAAAAGAAACGACGCTGCTTTTTTTGTTTTGTTTACTTTGGCAACTTTTTTTTATATTTTTGTGTGGCATGACTATTAAGATGTGGGAGGTCAGGCATACACACTCGTACTACTAGTACTATTCCAGGGTGGATTTCTTGCTAATTCGAGTTCGACTGACTGACGGTGGTGCCACAATTGGAACGGCAATGTGTGTGTGTGGGGGGGCAGCCGCTCAAGCGCTGTCATCGACAGATGACTCATTTCTGTCGCTGCATTTGCAAATTGTGCGGAAAAAATAAAATTAAATTAGATTAAAACTCAACAAGACCTTTGTCTGGGAATGGAAACAATACAAGTAAGTGGAGAATTTGTGGCGCCACCTAAAAGTATGCACTGAGTTCTGTCCGGCAACTGATTCTCTTCTCTGTCTCTCTCTCTCTCTCTGAGTTCGTTCCCTGATAGAGCTCTCTCTCTCTCTGCGATCGTTGATTGCTGTTCTGTTTGGTATTTAAATTTATGGACTATGAGCATGACCTGTGTTCGCCAGTTGGACTCCGACGCCTACACCTTCGTCCCCTCTCTCTCTCTTTCTCTCTGTCCATGTCTGGACGCGACAATAATTAATTGAAAAATAAAAGCTAGAGTTTGCAAAAATGTATTATGATTAGCTATGAATCCGCAGTATATTCTGTGACTGTGTGTGATATTTTTCATATCTACGTGTAAACAAGCCAATTGTTGTTCATTGAAACCCATATTTCTGCTGTGTTTTCTCTGCTTCTGGCTCTGGCTCTGGTTTTTGTTTGTTGTTTATTCAGTAAAGCGCACTTGGACAAGCAGCTGATATATGAATGAGTTTCTGCTGGATAGAGTGGGTAAACCAGAGGGTAGGGGCAGCTATATGGTGTCTTATTTACAGGGTGCTTTGTGCTGGCTGGGAATAATGCATCTGATGCATATTTAATATAAAGACGTAGCTCCATTGTATTCGAAATGGTTTTCGAAAAAGGGAAAGGGAAAATTTATGTGCATTTTTAATAGTTTTATTGGAAAAATGTAGTACGCTCCATCGTCTGCTTGTAATTGTTAATGAGGCACTTGTGCCGCCCCCCCTCGAATATACGGAATCTGTGATATAATTGTATGTGTTTGGTGTTTGGTTTCAAGTGCCAGTCAGTCCGTGCCAATAGGTCGGGGGCAGATGTTTGCTTCAGTTGCTGCGGCACGTGCACTCCATGCACCCTCCCTCGAAGATGGGAACTCGATCTTCATCCTGCCGGAAGCCCCTAGGCCCTTGAAGAGATCTTTTCCTTTTGCCACCCTCGTAGAGGGCCACACTACTACATATATGTTGGTGTATGGATGATCTCTCTCTCTCTCTCGCTGGTGGATTGGTTTGGGTTTGGGTTTGTTTGTGCCTTTACAGAGTACTCACTTGTTTTTCCACTTGAGTTGCTTCATTAGTCGTGGGGGAATAAATCAAAATCTGCAGTTGATTTCATTTCCAGATGGTTCTCTGGCTTATGCATACTCTTACAGTATTTGATTTATGATAATATGCTAGATGTCTGCTAAGCTCATTGGTTCTATCTATCTGAATGATTTTCAGCTCTCTGAAAAAGTATCATTTATGACTTGTATACAAATTTTTCAAATTGAGAAGTATCTTTCAGCAGAAGTATCTTTCAGCAGAAATATATTCTAACATAAGTATTTTGTACTGGAAGTACAATAGGTATCTCCTACGAGAAATATCGTTTATGAAAAGTACATATCTTTCATCACAAGTATCTGTAATCAAAAGTATCTTCTTTGAGATATATTTTCTATCAAAATATCTTCTTTGAGAATTATCTTTTAATGAAAGTATCTTGTAGCAGAAGTATCTTTAATCAACAAAATCTTCTAGCAGAAGTATCTTCTACAAGTAGTTTCTTCTATGAGATGTATCTTTTATCAGAAATATCTTTTATGAGAAATATCTTCGATCAAAAGTTTCTTTCATCATAAATACACTCTATCAGCTCCTTGGCTATCGCCGAAAGTTACCTTTAATCTACTCTCTGAATAATTTGAATAATATCATGTCTATGAGACCTTTACTGCTCTCAGCATCTACATGCGGAACACACACTCACACAGACAAACACACCCACCCATACACACTGCACTTGCTCCTCTACAAAAGCATCCATAAAGTTTGTCGCTGGTATTCCGCTCTCATTTTCACTTTTCTCTCGAGCATTTCTTTTTGGGGTTAATTCCTCGCTGCACATTGTATAATGTATTCCTACGATGCGATGCGAGGCTACGGCATACCCGTACCCGTACTTCGTGCGTTTTCGGTTCGCTTTTCATTCCGCTCACACACACACACACACACACACACTCATACAGATACACCCCAAAGATACTTGGGCAGGCGGCGCCCTATCCCCCACACACAAAGCTAGACCCGGAGAGTCTCGTCGCTTTGTAGTCGGTTGCCGTTGCCTCGTCGCTTTGTTGCTGTTACTGCTGGTGTTGCTGTTGTTGCTGCTTTCGTTGCCGTTGTCGTGGATGTCGTCGTCGTCGTCGTCTGGTCGTCGCTTGCCCGCTCGCTCGCTCGGTCGGCCGCTCGCGTTTTTTCCACTGTCAGTCAGTCTCCTTGGGCTTGTGCAACTGTGAAAATGTGCGGAGCATCGTCGTAGTCGTTGTCGTTATCGTCGTGTGGATTGTAAAAAAAGAGAGACCTCTTTAGTTTCCATATACATCTATCTATATGTATATTAATATTATTTTCATTTCGTTTAATTTGTTTACGCGCTCATTGCCCCTCGTCTTGTGCGTTGTGTGAAAACTTGCAGATACTTTAGCCCAATCAAAGCTAACACAAAAACGACTTAAACAGCTTCCAACATTAATTGTGCGTGGGCTCATGCCTGAGTGAATTATCTGCCAGATACGCCACAGATTGGCCACAATCTCAAGTGCATTTGTATATGTATCTCACAACACACTCACCTCCCCCCCTGTGCCTGTGTCTGTGTGTCTCAGTGTATCATTTGACACGAACAAAGCGAAGCAAATTCAGCGACAAAGGGAATGAATGAATGCTCTTTGAACACCACACATATTCGGATTATCTAATACTATAAATTGGATGGGTAAAGTAAACTAAAGCATAGAGTTTTTTACGAGTTTTCTGCAGTACGAGATGGAATGAGATCATCTGTTGTTCAGTGCATTGGTTCTAGCATAGGCTGTGGGGCTGTTGGGGCGGTATTTGTGCCCCAATATTGCACAAAGTTTCCTTATCTTATCGCCACATTCAGGTGTCAATACGCGGGCATGCCAAACGGGTTTATTCACGCTAAATCGGAGCATTTGACATGCTGATAAGATGCCTTCAAAATACGGTTTGATGAATCTGTTTGGGTACTGCCTTTCTTTGTAGTAACTTTAGCTACTGTAGTTCAAATGTTAGCTTCACAGTAGCTAATGTATCTGCGCAGCTCCATCTTTCCAGTAGCTAATGTATCTTTAAAGTAGTGTGGAACTTTCTACTGTATTTACACATTCTCTTAATAGTATCCACTGTATCAAGGTATACATATATATGCCTAGCAATAATATTTGTATCTGTTTCTCAGCATATATCTAACTTGAAGTACATAGTAGCTACAGTATCTCTTAATTTGCCTCTTCCTGGCAGTAGCTACAGTATCTTTGCATCTACTCAGCAGTAATATATATGTATTCTGCATATACACCTTTAGCTGTATAGCTGATGTATCTCCACACCTGCCCCGCTATAGCACTATTGTATCTATGCTTACCAAAAGCTACTGTATCTTCGCGGCTACTGTATCTGTGGATCTGTTTTTAGGTAGCTTTTTGAAATAGCTTTGACCTTTTCTTCTTCGACTTCCGCATCGATATGCCACCACATGCGTTTGATGATTTCGTAATTGCAACAACAAAATAGCAAACAACACATCGACACTGCCACAGCAAGTGCAACTGCAACTGCAACTGAAACTGCCACTGCGAATGCGAATGCCGCTGTGGATGCATTTTCGTTTTCGCTGGCTCATTTAATTGTGCGCCTCTGGCGAGAGGGCCAAAGAGTTTTCTAGGCATTTTCCATTACCAATGTAGGCCAACAAGTGCGTTGAACTAATAGCCAGAACGGAGCCAGAGGCAAAGGAAAAGGCAGAGCCATAGGCAGACGCAGATCCACCGCCAGAAGCTGACGTCAGATTGCACTTGGAAAATGTGAAAAATTATGCGTCCTTCCTTGGAAAATTAAAAAGAGAAAAAAAAACACCTCTAAATAAACAGCCTAAGTTCAAAATGTGATTGAACGAACCTGAACCTGCGCCCCCCGAGCCACCCAGGGGTACTTGGGGATAACTGTACTTGCCGCTTGCGGCACGCACTGTTTATTTCTGTTTTGTTGCAAGGTGCAAAGAGAAATCTATATGAGCTGCGTGCAAAATCGAAATGCGAAATGCATGTGCAACGTGTGCCTCTGTTGGTGCCGCTTATGGTTTCTAGAACTTCTCCCAGCGGCAGCTGGAGCGTGGCAATGTACAAGTTGCAACCCGCCTATCGTGTCGGTGGGGGTGTGAGCTGGAGGATGTCTAAATGCCACGTGAATGTTTTTCCATTGCTTTTGCTTCTCCTTTTCTTTTCTTTTCCTTGAGTGTATCTTGAGTGTGTCTTGGGAGGGGTGCGGTGGATTTGCTCTAAGGGGTTTCATTTTCTTTGGCTGATTGCCAGCAGCAGCAGGTCCTTGGTGCGCCTGAGCACTCCTCCTCGTACAGTCCGGGGTTTGTTCTTCCTGCTCACGTTATTTTGTTGTGTGGCAGGGACTTTCTCTTTCCGATATTAGGGTATTTTTCCACTATTGCGCATTTATCCAGGACTCTGACTCTGACACGGACTCGGACTCCTGCCCTCAAGTAGTGGGTGGCTCTTTGTTTGAAAGTTGAGCTACGAAGCCATCTTTTAGGGCGTGTCTCCTCTATCTTCATGCAGTTTTCTGTTCGAATCTTTGAGTTCCCTTTTGTCTAATTGCATATACTCATAGACTTTTGAGATGCTTCTTCTCTGTCTCTTTGGTGATGTCAATCATCAAGTATGCCAGATATTTTATAATTTGTGGCACAAACGAGCACCTGGCTGCTCTTCTTGATCTTCTTTGCTTTTGGCAGCCGGCCTCCTCTCATGTGCGCTCTAGATAGATTTCAATAGCAAACATTATGACACATTCGCGCAGTTGTTTGCCGCCTGTCAAGTTAATAATGAACTTGGCTAAGATTTCCTACAGCCCCAACGAAAATATTAAATTTAGACAACATTTAACACCCAAGGACCCAAGGAGTAGCCCTGTGAAGCAGGGGAAAGCATTTCCTTTAGGCCGGAAATTTATGCGCATAAATTAGGACTGCCTGCTGGCCCTCTAAACGAGCCTCTAAACGAGGCCTGAATGCAGTTAATTTGGCTGCTAACAAGCCGAAAGGCCGCCGCAGGCCTTGTTTTTGAGGTTGGCCAAAAAAAACTGCAGCGGCCGTAAATTCAACCCTCGCAGACGTGCCACATTTTGTGGCAGGGCAGCCTGTCCGGCAATAGGAGCTTTTGTTTATTACAAATGTTGTTGTTTAGACAAGATAATTTTAGACCAATTTCTTTCGTTTGAAACTCCGCGCGTAAACTTTACCAAAGGAACCAGAAAAAAAATAAAACCCATATAAAAATTTCGACTGCAGAAAACTCGTAAATTATTTTTATACACACCCAAAAACAAAATTTGGGAAAAACTGTACAGCACACACACATTGGGTGAAATCTATATATAATTTATATACATATCTGTCGTATAGAGAGAGACAGAGCGAAAAAGTCGAGAAGGAAAACTTAGGCAAAACAACATTTATAAATAGCGGGGAGAGAGAAGAACAAAAAAAAAACTACAAAGAAATCAAAATGAAAAGTGCAGCAGCAAGCAAACAAAAACAACAACAAAATGTGTAACCAATCAATGGAGTTTGAACCCTTAAAAAATATCCAAGACAACAACTAAAAATAATCAACAACAACAGCAGCAAAGAAAAAACAAAAGTAAAAGAATCAAAAGCAGCAGCAGCAGCAACAGAACTTGGCAACAGCAGCAGCAGCAGCAGCGTCACTGCGTTGGTCCAGACCAGAAATAAATCCACCGGCAACATTCGGGCGGGCCTTGCAACTAAATGTTGTTGCTCCTGCTGGCCTTCATCATGCGATTCGTAGACATTTCCAAACGTTGTGCGGCCTGCTCCAGGGCCGGCATTGATTGCCCCCACAACGGCAACACCAACAACAACAACAACAACAGCAACACACACAGCGATGCCAATGGCAATATGGCCACGGCGGCTGCGGCATGCTGGCAACATGTTGCCACTGCCACAACCAGCAACAGCAGCAGCACCAGCAGCGGCTGTGACAGCAACAGCTCCTCCAAGGAGAACTACTATGCCCCACAGCAGCACCATCAACAGCGGCAGCAGCAGCAACTTTTGGGTGTGACACCGCAGCAACTGGAGCAGATACGCTTCTACCAGCGCATGCAGCAGCAGCAGTTGAAACTGTTGCAGCAGCAACTGATGCAGCGGCGTCGTCTGCAGCAGCAACTAAGGGATCAGGGTGTTGCAGGCAAAAGCACAACCACAGCGGGATTGACTTGCAATCAACAGTATTTGATGCAGCAAAGATTGCAACAGCAGCAGCAACAGCAGATGCAACAGCAACAGCAAAGATATATGGCCAATGATAATGACTATCTGAACAACAATATTAACAATCACAACAATAATCAGATTGTAGGCCAAGGTGCGACAATAATTTAAGACTTATATTTATTTTAAATTTAATATTACATTTAGCTTAAGGACGTTCTGTTTGGGGTGCCATTTAAATGGAAATCGGTTACAGTTTACTCACAATTTGATCGAACAAATATTTGGCAGAGCAAAAAGCTTAGTCAACATTTGATCTGTCCATCTGTGCACTATCTCGGGATAACTCGAGACGAGACTTTTGTAATTTCAATTAAGTTTAATTGAGAGTCAAGTGAAGACCGGCAGCTGGCTCAAGGCATGGTCATTGCCCCTATGAGGAACCAACCACCCTCTCAGCATACATCGTATGACTATATACACCATAAATATATTGTACATATGTACATGCATGCATATACATACATATATCTACTCATATCTACACAGAAAATGCATTAAAAGTTTTTTTTTTTTTTTTATTATTTGTCTGTAATCTTGCGCATGGCCCAAATATGAAATGGAATGAAAGAAAGACATTTCATATTTTTTGTAGGGGAAGATGTGGCATAGCAGAGAAGGAGAGACTGTGGGGGGGCCTGGAGGGGAGACATGTGCAACGGCAGCTTTGCCACTTGTCGAAAAGTTCACCCCTCCCCGCCGAATGTCAGGCGGGTAGATCTTTTCGAATAATCTTTCATGTCTGCACTTGCTGGGTGGTGTTCCCTCTTTCCCCCTTTTCTGGTGATCCGTTTTTGTTTATTGGATCAGTTTTCGAGTTAATTTTAAATGTAAATTTTGTTGTTGGGGATTGAAATTACATAAAATGGCCGACAATCGATTGAAATGCGGCAAATGAGAGTAGGGCAGGGAGCAGGGCAGTGCTGCAGGGCAAGGCATGGCAGTGCAGGCTTCCATTTTCCTTTACTTGCGACAAAGTTACCGTCTTTGGACATGCAACGTACTCCTATGCACCTTCAAAGTTTAACCTTTAATTGCCTTTGGAGCACAGACAAGTTGCAGTTGCATGTGGCATGTGTCAAAGTGAGAGAGACAGAGAAAAACAAAAGAAAGAGAGCGTAAAAGTTGTGACATTTTCGTACCTGGCATCCCGTGGCCCCCGCCATCCCCGAACCCATAAAAATCTCTCAGACATATAAAAATAATTTTAACAACTTTTTCTGCTCCATCTCTTCGGGGAGACAGACCGACCGACCGACCCCATAAGATACTTATTTGCTAGACTAGTCCTGGAATCGTAAAAACTAATTGAAACATGCCATGCCAGGGGCAATGGGCGATGATGCATGCCCCGTCTCTTTTGCCGCTGACGCTGACGCAGGTTTTATGGCCCCGAAATGTGTGTGCGGCACACACTAATGTCCATTTGATGCGAGGGAGGTGCAAATGAAAATGGGGAATAGATCATTAGTTGACGCGGAGACTGCCCGCACTCTGAGCCAAGTTCAGTGTCAGGGCTAATGGGATGGAGAGTGGGTCTCATTGTGGGTATTATCTAAATGCCTAACTAATGCTTGGAATTCCCTTTTCTTTTGCAGGCAATTTGAAACTTCGACGTGGCATGACCGAATTCTCAACAAACAACGATCACAGGCAACCGCATTTCATCTCCGCATCTCAGCAGAAACCGCTCCAGAACTCACCCATACACCAGACTAATCCCAATCCGCATACGCAATCGCCTAATCATCCTCATTTGCTTCAACGCTTAGCCCAACAGCAACAGCAACTGCAGCAGCAGCAGCAGCAACATCATCAGCAAACCCTGCCCCACAACAAGCAACAGAACGGCAACACGGCTGCCCACATTGGCCTAGGATCGTCTCCACATTCCCCCCCGCTTGGCTACAGGAATCCCCTGAACAGTCCCACCATCACCAATAATTGCTTCTCACCCTTTGGCAACACGGCGGCTCAGACGACAGCGGGCAAACGCTACCAGCAGCAGCTGACCGATCGCCTGCTGCAGCAGCAACATCTGCAACACTGCCAGCAGCAGCAATTGCAGTCGCTCGGCACAGTCGCTGGCGGTGGTGGCAGCGATGAGGAGGACTCCATTAACGAGGAACTGAGCGAGGAGAGCCTCAAGCAGAATGTGGCCATTGTACTGAGCAATTTGGATCGGTACAACAACGCCCTACGCAGCATCATACTGAATGAGCAGGTGAACGGCGGGATCAGTGTCAGCGGCGGCGTAGGCTCCCCCGGCAGTGGCAGCAGTAGCCTCTTTCTCGACGGCAGCAGCATTAGCAGTTTGCTTTGCTGTGACAACGATAAGAATTTCGCAGGCAATCAACGTTGCAACAACAGCAGCAGCAGCAACAACAATAATAATAACGTGTGGGGCAAAATGGCAGCCACACCGGAATCGGACTACAACAGCAATGCCACAACGCCAGGGGGCAGGAGTGGCAGTGAGCAGCAGCAGCAGCAGCAAATTGGGGTAGGTGGAATGCTTTGTGGTGGTGGCGGTACGGGTATACGGGATACTATCAATGGTGGTGGAGTGGGTGGTGGTGTCAGCAACAACCTCAACTGCTCGTTGGCCTCGTCGCACGACTTTACTCACGACAATTCCGATTATCAGTGGTTCCTGGACTACGGCTATCGGGATGGCTGCAGCGGCATGCAGCGCAGTGTTCTCAGCTCCCTCTCGGCCTCCTACAATGCCATGGGGGATCTCATCTACTACGAGGATCTGGCCAAGAATCTGGACGCCAATCTGGCCGAGGTGGATATGGAGAGTTTTCGTGCCGAGGATATACACTCGCTGCTCTCCCAGTTGCCGGCCTATTGCAAAAGTTTGGGCGGTGCGAATAGTCGCCTGCAGCAATCGCTGCTCCTCCAGCAGCAGCAGCAACATTTGCAGCAGCAACAACAGCAGCAGCAGCAGCTAGAGCAGAGCAGCAACAGCAACAACATGATGATGGCACACAACATGATGTCGCAGACATCCACGACATCCACCAATGAACTGATCGACAATTCCTTCTGCAAGTCCGAGCTGCTCTTCTCGCCCGTCCGGGAGTCGCACATCTCCGTGGACTCGCTGGACATGGATGCGTATCCGGATGAGGGCGAGATAATACTCACCTGCAACAAGGATAACTACACCATAGCCTTTGAGGGCAGTGTCCTCTACTCGGACGAGAGTTTTTATGGTAAGTTCAGATCGTTTAGATCGCAAGTAAATGCATCTAACAAATGTCTCTCTTTAGAACCCAATGACATGGCGCTAAGGAGCAAACAGAACTGCATCAATTTGCATAGTAATCTGGAGGATATTGTGAAGCGCAACAAGGCCCTGGAGGTATCAATGTCACGCTCAGCCCAGGCATTCCATCCGTTGTGCGCACCCATGTCGCCAAAATCCACAGCTACAGCAGCAGCAGCATCTGCAGCAGCGGCAAATCTGCAGCGGTAGGTCACGCACACATACAAACACATACACGTACATAACTCTTATCTCCTGATTTGGTTACTGCTAGAGAGAGAGACAGAGAGAGAGAGAGATCCAAGGTTTCTCACAGTCACAGTCCCAGTTCAATCATCACGAACGTCAGGCCCGGATGTGTGTGTTTTTGCTTGCCACTCTGGGGTCACATTAATTGAATTTAATTTAGTTTCATTTGACTGGCTGGCGAATATATAAGCGGAATGCCCCAAGTGAGGGGAGATTTCCATTTCCATAGGGTATTTTTGTCATATGTTTGCCCCTGGATCGAACCTCGGCTCAGGCTGAGGCATAAAAGTTAATCCTAAAGGAAAACCAATTACTTCGCGAACAACTCATTCATAAACAGATTAGACCTGAAGGAAAATCCATAAATTATGATGCAAATAAACCAGATAGGGATAAAGACGCCATGGCAGGCAGGTAAACAGACAGAGAGACAGGCAGACAGACGAACCTTCCTCTAGCAGAGGCCAATTCCTACCTGTAATCCTTTATTCCGCCAACAAAAATCACAATTGTAATCGCCAACAAAAACGTTCGATGTGTCTGGCTCTAAAGACGCTCGTTATTTCTTGTCTCGCCCGCACGCAGATATCCGTCGGGTAACAACAACACGGAGACCATTACCATTACACGTCATCTGCCGCAGTGCAGCGTAAGGAAAAGCAGCAGTCTGCCGAATCTACAAAGCGACGAGGGAATGCCAATGACACAACAGCAGCAGCAGGATCAGCAACAGCAACAGCTGCAGCTGCAGCAGCGTGTGGAGCAGGGAGCAGCTCCTTTGAATGTATCCCAGGCCATCAGCACCTCGACAATGGAGTCGTGCAAGTCGCGTTCGAGAAATTTGCTGCCCATGTGCCAGATGCCCATATCCATAAGCGTATCCATCTCAGAGAGACTGCAACAACAGACAGATTTGCCACAACAACAGCAGCAGATCACACCTACATCCCATCAGCAGCAGCAACAGCAACAGCAGCAGCAGCACTCGCATCGTCACAAGCATCATCGTTGCAGTTGCTCCCACGAGAGTCAAAACTTTTGCTCTGGATCCGTCTCGTCGGGCAACTCCTCCAATCCGCCGGCCTTCAATCTAGTCAAGCTCTTCATCAAACAGAAGAGCACCAGCAGCGGTCACGAGGAGCCGCTGCTTGCCCAGGCCAGCGCCCATACCTGTATGGATGTCTCCTCGGGCTGTTGGCCCTCCAGTGATGCGGCCAGCTCGAGCAGTGGCTCCCTAGAGCAGCGACTGCGCAAGAAGAGTATGAACGACTCGGGCAAGGGTTCGGCGGTCAGTCGCCACGACGAGGAGGAGGAGGAGGGACACTACGTCGATCAGCAGACGCCTCCTAAGCAGCGTCAGCTGCGTGCCCGATCCGATGCAGTATTCTATGATGATGCAGCCAGCTCCAGTTCCACGGGCTCCCTAACGGCCACCAACTCGCCGGCGCATCGACGTCGCAGTATGCCGTTGCGGAATCCACAACTCTATCAGCTGGCGGCAGCTCAGACCTCGACGGCCAGCCAGATGTCCTCGGACGCCAGCACAGAGGAGCAACTGACGCAAGTGCCGCGACGAGGCGCAGAGGCTGCCACCACACGTCCCCTGTCCTGTGCGTCCAGTTCGGAGATGATAACACGCTCCATGCAGACATCCTGCGGATCGTTGAGCACCACGCGCAGCAGCCTGAGCGAGCGATACAGATGTGTGCCGCCGTCTTTCCTGGAGAAGCTGAACAATCTCGGGGAGCAGCGACAGGCGCCCATATATGTGATCTATCCGAACTATGCACTGCCCGATTTGGGCTTTGTAAAGACCACAAGCGCCACCCCGGACGTGATCTTCTCGCCCTTCAACTACAAGATGACGCTGGAGGGAGCCGCCAACAGCTCCGGATCGCTGAAGAAGCAGCGCGGCAGCAACAGCAGCAGCAGCAGGCAGAGCATCAACGAGGATGAGCTGCTCAAGACGCTGGACTACAAGCACATAGCCGACTGGCAATCGCTGGCCACCCTATTGCCGGTGGAGTATCGCCGCCGGCTGCAGCACATTCCCGAGGTGAAGCAACTGGTACGACAACTGGATGTGGATCTCGCCCAGCGCCCGCTGTTCTGCATGTCGCCGCCTTTGCGGAGGAATCGCACACATATCTGCGACTGTGCCAAGTACTTCCAGCAGACGCAGGCTGGCCATGCCCAGACCCAGCTGCTGGACGAGGGCTCCAGCTCGGGGTCCAGTCAACAGCCTAGCTCTGGCTATCGGGGCTCTTCCACGCTGCTCACCGACTCCGAACTGGATGCGGATGCGGATCCGCTTAAGCAAATGTATGTCTACCAGTACGATCAGCAGCAGCAGATGCCCTCGCAGCAGACGCCCCCACAGCCCATGCCCAGGAGCATCCTGCGCAAGGCCAACTCTGCGCAGGCGCGCACCAAGCGCAATTCCATGATCGAGGGCGGCCAGCAGACGCAGAAGTTGTCCAAGCTGGAGAAGCGACGCAGTCTGCAGGAGCCGCCCTATAACTACACTTTGGGCTCCACGGATGAGCTGCTGGCCGATGTGTTTGAGGAGGAAGAGCTTAGCCATCAGAAGGCACAGTCTCCGGCAGTGAGGCAACGCCTTTCCCGCAAGGATCTGGATGCACGGGCACGTGCCGAGAACTTCTTGGCCAGCCTGCCACGCTCCGAACTGAAGTATTATGCGGAAATTGCCTCCATTCTGGAGACATCCGGCGAGCAAGTGCAATACGATGCGGCAGCGCTCAAGAAGGAGGTGAGTCGCGTGCTCAGCCAGCAGAAGAAGGTGTCGTTCACCGATGAGGCGGCTGCCGCCGCTCTGACGGCCATCACAGGCGATGCCAAGCGCTTCTCGACGCCGCCCAATTCGCCCAACATTTCCATGGCGGCGGCAATGCAGCGACGCGAGACCCTGGATGTGATGGAGCAGCGAAAGATCGAGAGCAATCGCTTCAAGCGTCTGCAGATACAATGGGAACTGATGAGCAAAGACTCGAGCATGCTCAAGGAGCTGGCCTGTGAGGCGGCGACCAAGAGTGGCGGCTCCACGCCCACATCGACCAATTCGACGGGCTCCAATTCGGCGCCAAGATCAAGGATACCGCGACCAGTTAGCTATCCAGCAGGCAGGTTAGTTACTCCAAACCTAAGACTGAACATTTCTTCTTTTTTTTTTTTCTTTTTGGAAATATTCTGTTCTAAATTTTGATTTCTTTTCGTTTTTTCTTAATTGTTGCATGATGTTAACGTTTGATGCAGAAGTTCAACACCCACATCGACGCGCACAGCCGCCACTGTGGTGGCCAGCCCGTCACCTGCCCGTGTGGCAACCCCAACCAAGACTGTCACTAAAAGCCACAACACACCTTTGTCTCTTTTGTCCTCCCCGCGTATGAATAGACTAAGCAGCGCCCAGCAGGATGCAGCCCATGGTGGCAAGCCCAGCAGCGGCAGCACACGATCGCCCAGTCGCATTGTGCAACCGAAGCGGTATAGTCTGGCAGCCACGCCACCCACATCGTCTGCCCCAGCAACAGGAAGGTCGCGCACGCCCACCAATCGAGTGGCAGTAACGGCGCCCAATACGCCAAAGCGACAGGCGGGAGTTACCCCATCGCCCAGGTGAGTAATCTGTGATTTTGAGTGATTCATGCCACAACATACTAATATGCTTTGTTCTCTCTTACAGACCCACCTCGCGAGTGCGTTGAGCGTCCACACACGAGTCCAAGACCAGGTCCAGTCATCCCCCCAATTAGTCAGCGGCGGACATTCAAGCGAATTACTCAACAAAACATATTCAAAAACAAAACAAATAGCGAAAAAAACAAAAAAAAAAAGAACAATGAAACATTGTAAAATTCTAGACTTAAGGCTTTGTGTGCGTGCGTGCGTGAGGCTCTATTGCTTACCCACCACCCCCCGCGTCCCCTGGAAAGTGATATATAGAGGAATCTGTGAAGGGATCGGCTGAGAATAAAAAAAAAGAGAGATAGAGGGGGTTGAGTTGACAGATTGAAAGGTCCGACAGTGCTAGTACTAGGGTACCTCCTGATTGATATTTATCTTTTGTGTTGCAAAGGGGCAAGTAGCTGAAATTTCTGTTTTTTTACATACTGATAAATCGATACACATGTATGCCAAGTACGCGTAAATTAAACAAATATTTTGATGTATATACACAAGCAAAACAAAACATATGCATATACATAAACATATGTATGCATAGACGCTTTTTCCACACTAGCCTACTCAAAAGATACAAGATACATACACTACATAATGCATATGAATGGGAAACAAATTGATGAAAGTGTATAAAATATTTTCTATAAAGCGTCAGCATACTCGTACATATAGTAAATAATCGATCAGCAATCAGCGCAAGAGAAGTCAACAAAGTTTGGAAAATTCAAAACAGACCCGAGACCCGATGGGTGGGTGGGTACACATACTATAAGATTGGCTGAAATTGATATTGGACCTTAGATATTGGGGTGCAATAGAATAATACATAAACGAGTATTTTCCTGCTTGATTTATTGCAGATATTATTGTAGGGGCGTATGTAGCGGGGTGACGGGAATAGTTTTATTCCAAAATGGCCTTCGATCCACTAGCTTTTGGAGCTTATGATTTTTCAAGTATCTCTTGGTTGCGTGTTTTATTTATGCCGAGACTTTTGGTTTATAACGAAACGAGCCTTTTGCTGCTCTCAAAGTGATTTCAAATTGTACGATATATGATTATCCATAACTATTAAACTTACTACTTACTTACTTTCATTTGTATAACTATTTAATGCCTATCTATCTACCTACCTGCCTATCCACACTATAACTATAATTTTGTTTTTTATTTATCAGCTGGAAGACTTTAATCAATTTAATTTGTAAGCCTAACAGAAGTCAGAAAATAACACTTTTTCTATCCTTAATTGTATAGCTATTCTTATATACCTACTATATATAATATTATGTATTATGTACGGAGCGGAAGAAACACACACACACACCCACACACACACATATTATAGATTT
Source organism: Drosophila bifasciata (assembly GCA_009664405.1). Lineage (NCBI taxonomy): Eukaryota > Metazoa > Arthropoda > Insecta > Diptera > Drosophilidae > Drosophila > Drosophila bifasciata. Next base: position 12,180,560 of record CM019044.1, read on the forward strand.
TGCGGGAGCATTATGAGTATCACCAAATGCGGGATATGCGGGAGTATAATTATGTATTAAACGACAAACAAAAATTGTATAAAAATACAAAAATCAATAAAAAATATTAATAAACATGCAAAAAAGTATTACAAAAATAAGTTCGATTTGTTATTCCTATAACCTATAGTATATGCTTATCTATAATGTTCAAGCTGAACAGAAGAAGAAGCTAATAGAGATCCTGTTAAATTCTCGAGAGTTTAATGACATCTACAAACTTTATTCGAAATACGCTTGCATCGAAATTTTAGAATCGAAATGTACAGTCCAATCCAACATGATATTGAAAGCAGAACAGCAGATATACTACAGCATTGGAATAATCTTCTAAATAGAAAATATGTATGTTCACATATTTACATAGTATTTCGGTGTTATATACATATGTACATATCATTGTGTGTTCTGATTTGAATGATGGACAACCAGTGTATCAGTGCACTGTGGGTCTGGCCGAAATTTGTCGCCGACGCACTACGCCGCGGTAAAACTTACCTGAAAACCTACATGTGTGTGTCTACAATGTAGACTATACATATGTAGGCACAATTTAACTACATCATATATACATTATACATTACTTACATACATTACATACGTATGCGCAATATAACTACATCGTATATACATTATACATTACATACATTTGTAGAAATGTTAGTTACATCGTATTTACTTGACACTTTAACGGAATATACATTATACATGGTATATACATAAAATTCATGGCATTTCTACATGTGAATATGCAGTCGCTTTAGTTAAAGGGGAGGTAGTTAAGTTTACATATTTACATATTTCGGTTCAAGTCCATGCTAAGGCAGATTCTGAAATGAAAGAGCGAAATTGACCGTGCAGCGCTAGCCAACGGTATTTACTGTAGTCGAGCGTATTATGGGCGCGGACTAGAGCCTGCACAGCCGTAGCTGGGGATGACCATGGCAGGGGCCAGGCGTAGATGTTATTCAGCTGGAAGTAGCGCCTGCAGGCGAACTGATACAGCGGTGTGTCCCCAGATGTAAGCCGTATATCATAGCTAGCTTATTTTTAGGAGTGAGATTAGCCACGACAGCCACAAGGTATTTGCTATAACGTTTGGGTCCACTTTTGGAAGGACCTTTTAGATTACGATTATGTTTACATAATGAATATATTGCGCCTCTATAGGCATCTTTTTAATAAATAAATTTGATAAATTCAATGAGAAGTTATTACATACATATGTACATATGTACTCGTTCCGCTGCAATTGACACAGCTTTCCATTTGTGAAATTGTCCTGGCTCCATATGTACACAGTATGTACATATTTATGTATATATTTTTTTTAGCAATTTATTTAATTTTATTTGAAGAGTTTATTTAAGTTTATAAAGTGCAAGCAAACAGTTTTGGAGTCATGACAACTAAGGCCTTCGGCATATGAATTAATATTATTTTAATGGATTTAAAATTACACCAATTTTATTAGCCATTTCTTTAGACGTTCAAGTACTATAAAAAATAAATGGTAATTGTCTTAAATAGATTGATCACACCGTTGTAAAGTTTATTGAGCTCCAACTGGAGCCTCTATGGCTACCGCTAATTTTGTAGCACATTTCCTAATCGCCTGTAAGGGGCGCCTCTTTGCAAAGTTATAAACCAAAAGGATTCAAATTTCTCCTTATCCATAAAAGCCAATTTTGAAGCTTAGCTTTTTGAGCGGCAAATTTCTTGAACGAAAATGAGCCAAAAACCCGGCTGCCTATTTACAGGCTGGCAACATTATTAAAAGTAATTGTAATTACAAAGGCATATGTTGCGCCTCCTCCACACCCCCCACGCACACACACACACACACTGAGACACACACACTCTGTACTAACACTCGTGCTCGAACGTGTTGGGTGCCTTTGCATACATTTACCTAATAAAATAAAATAATGAAAACGCAAAAGTTGCCAAAAGGCGCGAAAGTGCGTCTCTAAAAAGTTACCCAAGAATGGTGGGAACCCTTTTAGCTTACCCCCCCTTCGACCATATAGCCCAGACAAGTACAAGCAAGAGATACTGACTATAAGATACCCTATGCTGGGTGAGCTCTCGTCGACTATGCTTGAAGATGTTGCCACAGTATCTTTATTTGTATTCAGCTATTCTGATTGATATCATGGCCATTCAGGATATATTGATCTTGCTGCAATGACAGCATACCCTTATATACTCTACGATTTACTGGGTATACGCAGCTGAAGCGAACCTACCACACGCTCTTCACACATTTGCCTTAAAATTGAAAAATAAAATTACCCAGAAATATTTTCAAATATTTATTATGAGGCATGGCTGTGGGTGTGTGTGTGTGTGTTGGCTTGATAATTATCATTAGCCGTGTGCCAGTTTTCAGCTCCTGCAGCTTCTTAACGTTGCGCATACGCATACATAAATATACATAAATACATACATATGTATGTAAGTAGGTACATGCATACATATGTCTGGTATAATTTAGGCTTATTTCAAGGATAAGAAGCCAGCAGTGAAGTGGCTGCTGCTGCTGGCGCTGCTGTTGAGCAAATATTTTCCCACTTCCCTTTTTTTGGTCGCGTCTTCGATTGAGATTTGTTGGCCATTAAGTTTGCTCATTTGCGCTCTTCGCGCCAAATTTGCATATGGAATTTTATTGTTTTATTTTTTGTTGTTGTTGTAAATTTTATTTATTTTATTATTGCGCCGCGCGCCCGTTATTTGGCGTGAGTGACTGTTTGACTGTGTTGCTGCTGCTTGCTGCTGGTGCTGCTCGAAATGTAATTAAAAGTTTTTGTTTAAACTGTTTGGATGCGAGTATTTGTATGACTGTAACTCTCAAGAGCAATATGCCTGTCGCTGTGTTGTCAACGCTTGCTACTCCGCACCAACACCACCCCACCCTACCCCACTCCCCAAAAGAAATGGGTGGGTTGGCAGAACAACAGAGCAGAGAAGAAAAAAGAAACATGGAAAATAAGTCGGTCAAATAAATTTTGCTGTCAGGCGAAAAGCAAAAGTGCATAAAATATGCACACTGCCCTGAGAATGAGGCCTACAATATTTGCATTCACATATTTTTGCTAAAAATAATTACATGCACATGACCCACCACCACCGAAAAACAACACAACAATGACAGTGGGGCGGGGCGTGGCGGGGCGGGTGTGGGGATTCTCCGCTTTTGGTTATGACTAAAGACATGGCTCGACAAAGGACATGAGATAGGCGGTCGCAGCATGAGCCAGCCCATTTATATACCCTGTCCTCGATGGTAGCAACAAAAGGGTATATTAGATCTAGACAAATGTAAGTGATGGGCAGCAGATCGTATATATTTATTTTATTTGTATAAAGCCCACGAAGATCAAGTAGGATTTTGAGAGGGAATGCCCCTAGATAGTACTTATTGTTGTAGGGGGTATCTTATAGTCGAAATTCTGAACCATTGTATGATGGGGTTCGTACTTATTTAGTCTTTGTGGTTTTTGGCAGTGCCAGGACACGACACGACAAATGCCAGAGAGGCATGGCAGGTTGCCTGCTTTGTAACTGCTGCCGCTGGCAAGTGGCATCATTAGCCCTGGGCCTGTGGACACGCGATGCACTGGAGGGGTGGGGTTGGCAGTACTGGCGGGCGTCGGGGTAAATACGAAAATTCCAAAATGAACGAATAAAAGGCCATCAAATAAAATGCAATTGATATACACAAAGGGAAACAACCAAACTGCTGTAGAACACTGCCACAAAATAACACCCAATAACAATGGTTTTTTTTTGTGATACTCTTTTGCCACAGTCCCAGTCTGAATTCGCCGCAAGGGGCAGGCTGGCATCGCCTCGGGCATTTGGCGCACACACGGCGCATGCTCGACGGAGGCAAGTGCAACCGCAGCGAAAATTTTCGACCGCGTTTCGACTGTGGGGGGTCTCTGACCTAGTTCAACATGTTGTCCCCCCCTATTCCCTGAGCCACGGCCATGAGCCCTGCTCTTGATACGAGCAGTGTGTTTGCGTTGTGGCTGTTTGATTTACAATTTTAATGGATCCCCCCACCCCAAAACCCTCCGCAACAAAACATGAATTGGGTGAGAGGACTCAATTTCCTGTCATCTGGCAGTTGTTTTTATGCAATTCCTAAGGTCTTTCAATCAAACTAAAGCCTTGACTTGCCCCCCAGGCCGACACAGCCCCCACCCCACTGTTGTGCACTCTTCAAAGTCCGGCTATTTTCACTTGAGGTTAGTAACTATGTGTTTAATACCCCCGGTACTTGAAGAATGCAAAGGGTATACTCTATATTCTTGCCAGTTTGTGGCAGCATAATGGCGAAAGTCACAAGCAGACTCTCTGTTTCTCACTAGAAAAATATATAAGGAAGTTGAAGTTGATGTTGAATAGTATAAGGTTATTGAAGTTGAACATATTCATGGAATTGCATCAAAAATGTATCTAAAAGTGCCAGCATCACCTGTAACATATACAAGCACATGAAGAACCCAGGTATCTGCAGTTTCGTGACCATTTCTTGTACATTTTTCTTACATTTTTGTTCGAAATTCTCACATGCACTTTGGTTCACTTTCATCAGGTGGTGGTGGTTGGTGGCTGGCGTTGGACCAATGCAAAATATGCAAACAATTTTCAATTAAAAATCAATTTTATGCTTCAACTGCGACTAAGTGCAAAATAGTTGTTGCTCCTACAGCTCTCTGTGGGTAGTAGTCACGTCGAACTGGAGGCGTGGCGCCACTTGCACACTGCCACTGCCACTGCCACCAGGTTCAACAAAATGCGCAAGCATTAAACCAAAGTTTTTCGAGAGAGAAAAACCCATCTTTAGCCTTACGCTGTGGCCACTTTCAACTTTTCACCACAAAAAGCAAAAAGCAAAAATTTATTGGGAAAAATTAAGAAAAATACTTGAAATTGGTGCAGCTGTCAAAAGGCTTAACGCATGAAATTTACCAGAAACTTTTCGCAACATAAAGAGACAGAGAGAGAGAGTTTTCTCTTGGAGGAGGAGGAGGAGGAGTATGTGGTGGTAGAGCTGGAGGTGGTGGTCAGGGCGAAGAGTAACAGCAGCTGTTGTCGGAAGCCATACTGACAAACTTGACATGCTGCCAAAGTTGGAAGCGGAAAACCCCCCCACAGCAGCAGTAGCAGAAGCAACATTTTGGGCTACACTTGTACAATGGATACAGATACAACCACTCAAAGGAGCGGAGGGGCGGGGGCTGGGCTTGGCACCACTTATCACATTATATGCGTTCAACTGGCGTAATTGGTAAATTGATTGCCTAATTCCTTTTGCCGCGCGCGCTTAGAAAAATTTTCATAAAAACTTTTTATGGCTGCGCCGCCGCCATTCTGTGGCAGCGCTAGTACAATTGTTGCCAATTGTTCGCCGAGTGCCACAGACATGTGAAGGGGTCTCGAGTCCAGCTCAAAGTTTCGCCCATCCACATATCCAATTACGTTTATAGATATTACACACATTTCAACGAAACGAAAAAAAGCAGAACAATCTACGCACAATGTGGCAATAAAAAATTGTACGTACGAGGAGTACTAGTGGTACGTACAATCCTTAACTAAAGCTCAAGAAAGTGGCTAAGGCTACGGCTGTGGGTGTGCTGGGATGCTGGTTGCGGGGGTTAGAAGTCAGCCAAAGTGTTTCCAAGTGCATGGCGGAGCAGCGGAACATTTCGAACTTTCTGTTAGTTCAAATTGTCAGGGGTGTTAAAAAGTTGCAGCGTTTTATCTTGAGTCCTGGAACATGGTCAAACAAACTTAAAGTCAACCCTTAAAGAGTGCCCCCCCTCCCCCGTCCACGCCACACTCCACGGGGGGCCATGGGCCATTGTATGTTTAATATTTAATGCAGCAAAAAATCAATTGCTAATTTATGCATTTAGCAAGCAGCTAACGACTGCGTTGAATGCTTCATGGTAATGACTATAAATAGCGACGACTCCCCTTTGACTACATTTTAAATTAGCTGCTCGTTTCCAAGAACCACTCCCACAGTTGCAAAATTCACCCACAGGACCTATGTAGTACCTGAGGCTCCAGCAGACATAATCAGCTCAACTTCAATGGTATTGCGGGGGCTGGTCTTTGCTATGCCATTCAATAGGGCAAGAGGAGACTCTGTTCTAGTGGACTTTTTAATAGTCTCTGTTTGACATTTTGTGGGAGTTTGCTTGTTAACCTGGCCAACAAAATGGCACTCGAATGGAAAGACTTTATCGCTTTAGTGAACGTAGTTTTATGTGGAACAAAAATGGGCTATAAATAGCTGAAAGTTCCAGCTAAATTGTTGAATATGAGAAAACACCTAGCGATGCCAATGCCAATGCTCTTCAGCAAGGATAAAATTACATAAAGAATCTTCAGTATCGTCTATTATACTCATATTCGTAATAAAATAACAATAAATTTCGATTCTTTTATTCGTGACATCCAAAGTCTAAAGTCCAAATGTAAGCCTCTCTCGCCCTTTACATGCATAAGCACCGTCGATCCGCTCACAGAGCGCAGCTTCGGTCGGCATAGATACGCTCACAGTAGATAATGCAGATAACGAGAGCGAGCTTAGAGAGAGAGAGCGAGAGAGATACCGCTTTGTTGGGCAAGCATGCAAGTGCAGAGCTTTCTCAAACATAAGCAGAATATACATACATACACAAGTACTTACAAATTTGCAAGCAGCAGGTAGAGGCGGCTGAAGGCGAGCAAGCAGCTATGGATTAGGATTCGGTTCCGAACAATAACTGCAGTTACCGTGCGACGCGACGAAGAGGAGCTTCCTCGCAATCAGTGTCTCTGCAGGTTGCTGGAGAAGAACCGTTGTTTGTTTTTTTTTTTCATGGAGAATTCTGCACGAAAAGTGTGACTGATCCACTGGGATCCACTATACAGTTTTATGATTGGAATTATCATTATATGTATGTAGCTTGAGCACAGTAATTGCTAGCTTAGCGGCTGAACTTTGGTGTTTGCGTGATGGGATGTCATGGCTGGACATGGATATGATGGCACACTGCACAGTGTACGCTCCCCAGTACCCCTACCCACCTTGGTATAGTTAATTGCGAGCGTGTTTATTATCTGGCTGTTGCCGAACGTCATGCTCGTAAATTAAAATGACACGCTTTGCATATTCACTCACTCTCGCTCTCTCTCTCTCTCACTCTCTCTCACTGTTTCCTTGAGAGAGGAGAGCACACACACGGCAGCAATAAAAATTTTAATTATTCAATTAAATTACACTCGAAGGAAGGCGTCGTTCGGTGTTGCTTTTGGCCAAATGACTGACGGCCCATAAAATTGACACCCGAAGCAACTGCCACGACAGGACACTTGCTCAAGGACGATGCTGGAACGGGCACAATGCACTGCGAAAATCATATAAAAATCATGTTTATTTAATTTACATCACAAAGAGCGACCCGGCCCCAAATGTCCGCCGCTCGTTAAATTCCCTCTTACCACCTCCTCACGACCCGTCCGGCCACGCCCACGTTTTAAAAAACAATAAACCGCTCGGCTGTGGGGGCAGTGGAAGACGCACGTAAAATGATTAACAAATATGTATGGCGTCCCCCCCTTCGAAATAGGCTCTGCTCACACAGATACAACGGGGCAAACGGGGGCGTTACTCGGCCATAAACTGGTGTAGGGGACCCAGGTGGTATATGGAATGTACGGAACGGGTGGGGCAGCCGAAGGGAAGGGCCAACGGTCTGAGCCACGCCGTGGGGCACGCAAGGCCCCAGTGCGGCCGGGGCATTGAGGCAAAGCACGCATATTTAATTAGCTCCATGCACCACTGTCGTTTCGGTGGGTAGGGTAGGGTAGTGTTGAGCCCAGGGGGTTGCTGGGCATGGGGGAGGGTGTGGATAAGTTTAGTGACCGCACTCGAACTGTGCCACAGTGAGGACAGGTTCCACAGGGAATACCTTCTCCTTTCTGATGTGATTTGATTTGCACTAAAAGAAGGTTAATCGATGCACAGATAAATAATATAATTATAATTATAGAAATGTAAAGGTAATCGAGTCATATCAGTAAGCCGTTGTTCTTGGCTAATCTTCACTGTACCATTCTTATGCTGGGCCACATGAAATGGAATATGAGCTGTAAGAACCAGCTCCCTCCCTTCCCGAACCAGAAACCCATTTTATATGCGTGTCCATGTTCATGTTGTCCCGTTGCTGATTTCGCAGTGGCCCCTGCCCCCTGCCCCATGGCCTTCCTACCCGTTCTTGCTCATGTTCTTGTTCCTTGCCCCTGCTCGTGTTCTCCTTGTAGTTGTAGTGGCTGTGTGATTAATTCGCGCAAAGAGTTGTGCGCTTCCGTTTCCGGTTGCTGTTGTTGCTGATGCCAGCGAGCGCGCGCTTTTATGCTTCACATTTCACAGGAGGCTGATTTGTGCTTAGTCCCTCCCTCCCCCTTGCTTAGCTCCTGCTTGCTCATTGCCCCTGCTTGTGCTGTGGGCGCGACTGTGGGCGGTGCGCAATATTAATTGTTTGGTGCCCAACGAGGCTTAAAAACACATGCTCATGTAAGCCACGTCCATTACAGGAGCGCCTCATCCTGCCCAGACATCCTGACATCCCCGCACAGCCCCACACGCCTGCTGTTTCATGTTTCAGCTGGGAAAAATCTGATTCGTGAGAAGACGCAAGGGCTTGGGGCATGGGCTTAGAGCAGAGAGAGAGAGAGAGAGAGCCACTACATGGATATTCCCCGCAACATTTGACGCTTTTGCTTTGCCCCAAACATTTAAGATAAGAGCGCCACAATGGGTTGCGTTTGTGCCCCATTAATATGAAAATCAGACACACTTATCTTAATTAGTTAGTCGCATAGAATGAAGGTGGGGGCCAGGGCCAGGGCCGGGGCCCAACTGAAAAGTCAACCCTGCCCTAGCTGCCACTCAGGGGACAGGGTTGCCAAGTACACACACACACACACGCAACCCCCAAGGCAGACGCCAGTGGTGGGGGGCAGGGGATAGTTTTTTTTTTTCATTTGGTTCTTTTTAATAATACGATACACACTATGGACATGGGTGCGTTTGTATATAGTTACATATATGTATGTATAATCCTCACACACACTGTGGCATGTGGCAGCTTATACAAATTATGGCACTTAACATGTAACAGTTAATTTTGAAGAACAAGCACCGCATTTAGTTTGGGCTCTCCTCTTTCGTTCTCTCCTGCTCTTTTTTCTCAGTTACTCTCTTCCTTCCGGGGGTCTCCAAAGGCCCATTTAAAGGTAGAGCTAATTTCCGTTAAGTATACCTCATGTGGAGCAGGGCCCAAATGGTTGGAGGGGGCAGTGCAAGGATTAGTTAAATATATAGTGAAAAACCATTGGGAGATTAAACATTAGAGCACCATGGAAGATACATATGTACAGTGGCGAGCAGAAGTGAGTGCATGTTCACGAAACTGACTTTCGTCACCCATAAAACAGAAACGATACAAGATAATTAAACAAATCAAACTATATTATATTCATCAATTAATTCTAAACACATTGGTGTTAAACAAAATAACATATGAGATGAATTCAAAAAGTTTGAAGCTAATAACGAAAATAACCCGCATAAACTCACTTTCGCACGTTTCAAGAAAAATAAAATAAAAATCAATTTTAATATTTTGACCACGGATACTTATTAGCAATAATTTTATTTATGTAGTTTGGCATACTCTCTACCATATTTTCAACAATATCTTTTGAGATTCGATTCCATTCCACTTTTACACGTTCCCAAAAGGTTGCCCTTATTTGTTCGGACTGCTTCGTACTGTCCGAGCCGTTTTTATGATTGACCAACGATTTTCAATCGGATTGAGATCGGGACTTTGTGCTGGCCTCTCCATCAGTTGAAAATGCTTCGGATCACAAAGTTGTCGAAAACCAATTTTTTTTCGGAATAAGCACATTTCTCCATAAAATTGGTAAGAAAGGTTTTCAAAATATGGTACGTAGTCCTTTTTTCGCAATATACCTTCAACTAAATGCAGAGGGCCAACGTGCCACCATGTAAAAGCATCCCCAAACCATTATATTTCTTCCGCCATGTTTTACAGTTTGCTTTACATGGTGCCTTTGCAGACGTTCACCGGGTTTGTGCCAGAGGTAATGCTTTCCATCTGACTGAAAACGGTTATATTTGGACTTATCAGGCTTCGTTTCCAATCTTCAGTTGCTCAATTTTTGTGATCCCTTGCAAATTTCAAACATTCTTATCGGACAATGCAGGCTTGTTTTTTTAACATTTGAAACATATCCGAGTTTGTGCAGCGCTCTTCTAGCAGGCCATTGGCTAAAATGTTTGTTAATGGTAGAGAGAAGCACTCTTTGGTATTACTAGCCTGTTTTTTCTCATATTGGAGATCATAAGTCGAGCAAGTGAGTCCATCAATAATTTTTGTGACCTTTGACTAGCGGTTTGGGAGTCACATTTTGTCTCTTTTGAGCTTAGATCACCGCCGATTGGCTAATACCAAGCCTTTCGGAAATAGTACGTGAAGAATAGACCTTCTCGGTCAGGCACAAAACACTATCCGATTGAAAATCGTTGGTCAATCATAAAAAATGTCTCGTACAGTATGAAGCAGCCCGAACAAATAAGGGCAACCTTTGGGAGCGTGTAAAAGTGGAATGGATCGAATCTCAAAAGATATAGTTGAAAATATGGTAGAGAGTATGCCAAACTACATAAATAAAATTATTGCTAATAAGTATCCGTGGTCAAAATATTAAAATTGATTTTTTTTTTAATTTTCTTGAAACGTGCAAAAGTGAGTTTATGCGGGTTATTTTCGTTATTAGCTTCAAACTTTTTGAATTCATCTCATATGTTATTTTGTTTAACACCAATGTGTTTAGAATTAATTGATGAATATAATATAGTTTGATTTGTTCAATTATCTTGTATCGTTTCTGTTTTATGGGTGACGAAAGTCAGTTTCGTGAACATGCACTCACTTCTGCTCGCCACTGTACATAGCAAAATTCCAGGTAGGTGCACGCCCAGAGGTATAGAATGCCCCCTTTAAAAGAGCTTTAACAATTCGTATATCAATGGACTAGATTTCGCATCAGATGCAGATTACCGCATCAGCAGAAAACAGCCAACCTGTAATCCATAAAGGTTATCAAACTGCAACCAGTGTTAGAAACAAAACTCAAGCTTCCATTTGAATGGAAAGGAATGCATTCCTTTGATCCAGGGCCAGCTGCTCCTCCCTGGCATGACTGGTGCCTTCTTGGTTCTAAGTCTAAGTCTAAGCATTCCAAGACAACGAATAATATAATAATAAAAGAAATAAAAAATACGTTGTCTTTGTCCCTTTGAGCTCCTTTTGCATGTCGATCTTTTCTAAGGCACATTGTTCATACAATAAAATAAAAATAAAACGGTCAAGCAGTGTCAAAGAAAGTTCTATGAAAATCTATGAATAGAGTTGATAAATTTATAAAAATGCAAAGCTTCAATTTAAATCTTTTAAAACTTAGTTGGACGTGTGTTTTATTTTTAAAACTACACCATTTATTTTTACCCTCAAATGTGTCACTTTCTGCATTGAAAACCGTTTGAAATAAAATGTAATAATACCTCCACTTTGGCATTATAAAGGATAAACAAATAAAAAAAAAAAAAAAAAAAAACAAATTGTTATATGATCTGCCTTTTGTGGTATTTAGTTATTGTATAATATTCCCACTAGCATGGTTATGCCGGGGGGAGTGCAATAAATCCCAAAAAACCAAATGCCAACAAATGCCCGCATGTACAGAATCACTTGATATGGCTGTAAGGGTTTTGGATTGGTTATGGGTGGGTTTGGGTTGCTTCTTGTCATTTATCAAAGTCAGCGTTTTGTAGGATCCAAAACTCCATGTTCCCATATCCCATTAAGTTGGGGTAGCCCACAATTGAAAAGGTCTCTCAAACTGGATGTATAGAATTCAATGCAATGTTTTTTGTACCCCTCACATTCAATGCTATGCATTGTATATATAGTATTTCCCCCATTTTGTTTTAGGACTTTCACTTGGACAGGCAGACAGACAGAAAAAGAGATGCTCATAGAATTTGTTTCGATGTCCCACCCCCCACCCCGTAAAGTTTTAATAAACAACAATAAAATAGTGTGCATAAATACAAAGCAAATGTAAACACGGCATGGGCAAGGCGTATACGGATCCACATCCGCACTAGTGTATGCCTTTGCACCCCCACCCCTCCCTCCCCCACCCTATTCGATTGTGCATTTCGAATGCATTTTTTTTCTTTTTAGTCGACGAAAAAAAATATACATACGGGCTGGCAAAATATTACACGGCATTTGAAAGAGTTTTTAAAACGACTCAAAAGCAGAACCAGAGAGAGAGTGAGAGGGCAAGCAAAAATATGGAAAAACTTTTATTTATTTTATGATGCATTTGCATCAGATGCAGATACAGATACAAAATGCAACTGTATCTGTTGCTGCATATGTATGTATTTGTAGCTCTTTCCATATCTGTATCTGTATCTGTATCTGAATATGGATCATCGCCATCTGTGTCACACACACACAAAAACAAAGATACAAAAATCGAGAAACATACAAATAAAATAGAGAGAAAAATACGGTATTTAAAAAGCGATTTCATATTGTTGACATTGTATCTGTGTTTGTATGTGTGTGTGTGTGTGTGTATGGATCAGAGTTATTGATTGTTTCTATGGAACAAGGATTGTGGAGCAGGCACACCCCCTCCACTCCTTTAGTTAATATTCAGACCTGGCCTGGCCTAGCCTGTCCTGTCCATTGCCTTGCCACCGTTACTCTCAGCGTTACAGTTACATCACTTTTGCATTTGCAACAGAGAAAATGGCATCATGTAATTGCAATTGAAATGAAGTAAGCGTAAATTTTGCCTTAAAAAAAAAATAATAGCCAGGCCAGCGCCAGGGCCAGGAAAAGTGACTGCCACGATAAGAGGCCCCCACCTCTCTCTCTCTCTCTCTCTGACCATCAAAATGTGTTTGTTTCCTTTCAAATCAGTACCCAGTACACAGTACACTTCCTTCTGCAGACCGGGGGCCTTCTGTCTTGGACGTTTTTTTTTTTTTTTTTTTTCCAAATGTCTGGCCTGGGCCTTCATCTTGGCCTTCGTTTTTTTCTTGCCTTTCCACTCGACTTTCCTACCAGAGAAAATAAATGAAAATCACTTGAAAATACTAACGAGCTGTTACGCTTGCCAAGAAAAATATAATCAGCAGCATCATGTCTGCAGGTGCACTTAAAAGGCGTTCACTTTTAGACCCCTACACCGACCCCCACCCCACCCCACCCCTCCACACAGACACGCCCCAAAAAAGGAGAGCAATCCAATCCGAACGAACAATGGTTCGAGCACAAAAAACCAAGTTGTTTAAACAATTAAAACTAACCTTTTTTTAGTTGGGGTCTCAGCGAAAAAGGTGAAGGCAATGGCCAGCTACAGAGACAATGGAAAATGGAAAAGTTTAAGGTTGGACCTCTCCAGCGTTCGATGAGAAAATGCCCGAAAAAGTGCAGTGCGCGTCCGAGTTAGCCTCCAATAAAAAGTGCTGCAAGTTGGAGCAATTATTGAGCCTAACTATACACTCAGAGAAAAATGGCATAGAAATAAGAGCACACACAAAAATATTTATATTAAATATTTGGTTTTTAATAGTGAGAATTAAATAAAATTTACTGGGATTGAAAAGTATTGAAGATATTAATTTTATTTAGTCTAAATTTAAAATATATTTATTATAAATATGAATTATATTTATTTTTAATATAAAGTGTGTTTAAATACAATATTTTTATTTTATTAATAAAATTGCAAGACTTTTCTCTGAGTGTAGGAATTAGCATCCGCATCGATTAACAACGGGAGACTGACTCCATGTAATTCTCCTGGGCGTAGTCCCTGCCCTTAGCCCTTGGCTTTCAGTTCTAGCAGCCAGCTATTGTCCGCCTGTATCTCAGTTCGAGCAGTCAGCTTGTGTCCGTCTGCTCTGAGTAGACTCCAAAGCGGTTGGACCACTTTCGAAACAAAATGCTCCAGTCCATTTTCAGAAGACGCAGCTGAAGCTGGACAACCTGGAACACTCGACTTCACTCCACTCATAATCGCTGACGAGACCTGGAGCACTCGACTCCACTGCACTCCACTCCACTCCACTTCAGAGGCGACGCTGATGGAGCTAAACGGGATGCAGGCTGTTCATTTGTGTTCGTGAAGGCCGCTACGAAACGCGAAGCGAAGCGAAGATCGTGATCATGTCGAAATCATAATGAAGCTGAAACCAAATGAAGGCGCGTGCCAGGCACAATCTAATTCCTTGTACTAGGCTGTTGTTGTTGTCATGGAAAATGACTTTGAACTTTATTGTTTTCCCCCAGTGCCAGTGCCAGCGCCAAGTGCTTATGGTCTAGCCGGTTTCTTTTACGATTTGGATACAACATTTTCCTGTTGAATTTTGTGCGATTTGAATTGATCGCGTAACTTAATTCATAAATGCAAAAAAAGAAAGAGAGAGAGAAAGAGAGAGAGAGAGAGGGTGAGAGCGAAAGAAATGGCAGGTCAACAAATGGCAGACACTCACTTTTGGCCAGCTCCAGCGACCGACCGACCGCCGTCTATCAACCACAATGAAGCTGCAGCTGAACCCGAAGCTGGTGCTTATGCTTGTGTAATGGGAAAACACTAGACAGACAGCCTGGCCGTTTTGTCCTACTCCGAGGAAAGGTGGTGGCCATATAAAAACGTGCAACAGAGCCAAACGGAGCCACATTGCCAGTGCTGCAGTCGAGCAGTCATCAAGCATACCCAGGCAAAAGCCTCCGTATACCCTAGAAATGGCGAACGTTAATTTGGTGAGTGAGGGAGAGAATGGAATGTAGAATGGAAGGTTTGGCATATTAAATCGTTTTGTATTCCGAATACCCAAACAGCAGATGCCGCTCATTGCAGCTGCCACAACCATATTGACGATTGTCGGTGCCACAACCATGGCCAGGAATCCAACTCCATCGATGGGTGCGGCTACGGGTGTATATGGTGGCAGCTATGGGAACAATGTGCCATCGTTGTATGATAATCGATGGCTGCCCATGAAGCAGTCGCCGCCGTCGCGGCAGCAACATGGAAATCATCAAAGCTATGGCAAAGGAGAGCGTCGCATTCATCATGGAGGGTCGTCCTCGTCATCGTCCTCGCCCTCTTCGGCTGGGCAAGGCCTGACGGCAGTGCTTAATGGACTCACAAGTCTATCGGGCTTGGGCCACATTAGCAACGGGTACGGCTCAGTGGCACCCACCCACACGGAGGCCCTGGCACTTGGGTCGTCCAAGCAGGAGATACCGATTTACGAGGAACACAATGAGGATGCCGCTGTGGCGGCTGTGGCAGCATCGGCCAGCGACTATGGCAGCAGTCTGGAAAACAATCAGCATCAGCATCAGTCCGCTTCTGTCTACAATTATCCAGCTGCATCGCACAATGGTGGATTCCTGCCCGCGTACGGTTACGGATTCGGCGGCACAGAGCAGGGCTATGGATCATGGGCACTATCATCACCGCAGGAACAACAGCAGCAGCACCAGCAGCAGCATGACCAGCAATCGTATGCCTACGAGAAAATTTCAATGGGAAATTTCCTGCCACACTATGAGCAGAATTCCGGCTATGATGAGCATCAGCAGCAGCAGGAGCAGCTCTACCAGCAGCAGCTACAGCAGCAGCAGCAGCATCACCAAGAGCAACTCTCCTCCTACTTTAGTCCCAACGGAGAGACATCCGCCTCTGGCTCAGCATCATCCGCAACATCTGCATCGAGCGGATCTGGCGATGACTATGAAGAGCACCCAGGAGATGGCCCGGAGCAAAGCTCCAACTACTTGGCTGAGTCGCCAAGTGGTCATGGCGGCCAGGGGGGACACACGCATCACTCGCATCATGTGGATATCATCAACTATGTGCCGGTGAAGCATGTGAAGAAGCAGCATGTACCCGTAGAGAAGCCCGTCAAGATACCCATATCCCATGCAGTCATCATACCCGTACGCAAGCCTGTTCCCATTCACATACCGGTCACAAAAACAATTCAGGTGCCCTACGAGAAGGAGCTGAAGGTGCCCGTGGAGCGTGTGGTGCCGGTGCCCGTGGAGAAGCACATACCCATACCCGTGGAGAAGCATGTGCCCTACCATGTGGTGAAGTACGTGCCCATCAAGGTGCCTAAGCCATTCCCCGTAAAGGTGCCCGTCTTCAAGACAGTCCTGCACAAGGTCAAGAGCTGGTGGTAGGATTTACATACATACATACATACGTATCCCATGAATCTCTACACTCATTCGGATTCATCGCACACGTTTATTTTTGTTATAATTATAAGCACATTACGTACGCGCCCCATTTCCTTCCCCTTTTCCATTTAGCAACCAAAGCAAACAACGTTATGCAGTTTTCAGCACTGCACTGCACTGTATTTCGTATTCCATTTTCAATGCCGTTTTAAGTTTTAAAATTCATTTAATCCTCGTGATGTACAACAATTTTGTGACTCATTTAACATTACAACAATTTGCATTAAAATACAAACACGAACGGAAACAGAAACAAAAACACACACGAAGCACGTTACGTTGCAACAGAGTTAGGGGGGGGGGTTTTGTTTTTTTTAATAAGAATACCCTGTAGTATTTACATAAAAAGTACAACGGGTATCTTGTGTTGACTCAAGCGTTTGTAATAGGTAGACTAAATGGGGTATTAAGTGATATTAATCTACTAGAGTTTGCAAATGCCTATGCAATAACAAAGCACATGCGATCTTCGTTGATTTTCGCACTGAACGGATCACCTTTTTTCTACCTGCGCTACCTGCGTTTCACAATACCAACAACAACAACAACAATGAGCGACACATTTCGACATGCACATGGTAAAATTATACAAGGTGATCCCATCCGTAAGCTCCGGAGTTTATCTTACGCTCGCACTACTGAGAGAGCTTCGACGCCATGTCTACTAAGAGAGGCAAGCCCCGAAAAGAGTTCGTGCTCTGGGATGGGATCACCTTGTATAATTTCATCATGGGCATGCAGTGTTATGCGTGAGAGGGAGAGTGAGAGAGTAAAAGAGCTGGTCCCTTTGCAGAGCTTTTCTTTCGAGCAAAAGCACAGACATGCACATATGAATATATCTAAATATGTATGTATATATATACATACATACATGTGATCGAAAAAATAAAGGAAATGAAAAATATTGTCTTTGCTTTGATGGCAGCAGAAAACATTTTGTTGTTATTTTTATTTACAGACAGCCTAAAAGGGTTTTTTATCTTCAGATCTTAAGAAAAATGAATCCTTATTGAAATCTTTGTACAGTAGAAAACAACATCCAGCCATGTTAGTTTCCAACTCTTTTTTGAGTGTATACAAAATATGATATATATGTATACCCCAACTAACGGGTATCTGATAGCCGAAATGCCCACCAAAATGCTCATACTTGTTTAGCAGTGATTTTACGGTGCATTTATCATGGACATAAACCGCCAGCTCCGACAACTCCCTGCCATTCCCGTTTTTGCATGCTCATTTATTTAATTTCACTTTAAGCGCACACAACACAATGAAATTTGTGTTAAATGAAATGAAATTCATCTTCACAAAAGGCTCTCTTCTCTCTCTTTTGCCCCCCCCTCCCACTCAACTTCTTTCAGGCTCTGCCAAATGCCATTTCCAGACCATTACATCGACAGTTCGGACTCTTTCTGTAGGTAGGGGAAGAGTACAGTACAGTACAGTACCGTATCGTAGCGAAGCAACCCTTGCACTCCAGGGTTTCCCGGGTCTAATTAAATTAAGTGCACACCTTTGTTGTTCCGCTACGCGCTGGCATGTCGCCGCTTTTTTGCAGTTCTGCTTTGATTTCCCGTTGCCAGATGGTAGGTGCCACCATGCCTTTTGTTTTTCCTGGCTGAGCATCCAAACTGAATCTTGGTCCAGTTCTAGAAGAGCCAAACTACAATTGTGGAGTCTTTAATTTTAACAAAATATAAGCTACAGGAAACGCTCTGGAAACGCAGCTTCTGTTGGAACAACCTGCTCTGCAGATCTACTTAAATTTGAAGTAATCATTTCAATAGGAATACTAACCAAAGCCAATCCAAGCCAGTAACATTTGTGGCAGCCCAAAGAAGGGCAACAGTAACATATCGTGTGGAGTATATTTGCTTGCCAGCAATCCTTCTTTCCCACTGCGCCTCTGCCACGCACAGCTTCTTCTCTTCTCTCCTCCCCTTCCCTGCTATACATACATCCGACTGTTGGCTCGTCCTTTGTCCCTGTGTGGCACGACACTGTTTGCAGTTTGAAGCTAGCGGATGTGGTCCTTTTGGCGTTCGCCTGTCAGTCACGCGGCTGTCTGTGACTCCTCCGCTTGGAGCTGGAGCTGTCTGCCTGCCACTTTCGAGTTGCCGCGCGCTACTCTTGCTCCATTTACTGTGTATTTTTGATGTCTAAATTGCATTTTATTATGTCGCTCGCTCGCTCAAGAGGAGAGTGCGGCGTAGAAGGAAAACTTCTCGCTGCTTGCCACATATGGCTACGCGGCAACGTTGTCGTTGCCTCTGTCGTTGGTTGGTTGCTTGGTTGGTGGCTTTGTTGTTGCGGTTGTAAATTTTATTTATCATTTAACATTTTTTACGCTTTTTATGCCGCTCCACCAGTTCGAAAGAGGGGGAGGGGAGGGGGTGGCTACTTCAACCCGGCGACACACTTTAAGTGACTTTTCAAGTACTTTATTTTGCATACACAAAAAGTATTTGCATTGTCGCGTCGCACATGTGCATGCGTGCGTATACGTAATATTGGTGGAAACTCGCTTTACAGTGTTCTCTCGTACATTGGACTCGCTTCCGTTTACCGTTTTTTTCTTTATTTTCTTTTGCTCTTCTTTAGGCTGCCTTGTAGAGAGAGAGCGATTACTATTCCCCTCAAAAGATGTTTTGCAACTCAAAAGTAAAGGGAATCTCTATGGTGTGCATCTCCAAAGGGTATCTAAGTCTTCGGCTTTTCATTGTTTTGTTTTTTTTTTCATACACTTTTTTTATGTAAAATTAAACATTTTAGATATTATTATGATTTTCATTTGCTAACTTTATTAGACTCATTCTCTGCTCTGTTTTGTGTCTTGCCGCAATATTATTTTTACTTTGACATAAACATATTCCATTTATTATATGTATGTATATGTAGTATGTGTGATATTTAATGAACTGCCAAGTTGGTAGCCTCTTTTATATGTGTATGCACAATGAAAATGTTAATGTGAACATTTTGTGGTGGGTTTTTAGTTTCCGGCAAGTTTGCCTTGTGTTTGCCTTGTGTCCCACAAAATTAATTAGTTTTAATTTGGGGCTGGCAGACAACAACGCTGACAATGACACAGCCAACCGAACATCCTCTAATTATGGTATATAATTCTGTATTACGATATTTGTACACAAATCCATACACATTACATACATATGCAAACTACATATGTACAGTTTGGCTTTGTTTTCCATCTTTCTGTGTATTTGGCGACAAATTGGCTGAAAGTTTCGGAAATTATTAAATAAGGACATTGATCATTTATCTGAAAATATTTGTATTTCAGTGACGATTCCTAACATAAATTGACAAATACATTTACATATTCTGGTCAATGTTTATTAACATGAAATAAATAAAACTCAGCACTCTCAGGGTGTATAAAAAATACTCAACAAAGCAAACGTTCGAAAAACTTCTGGAAAAATAAATTTAAAACACATTTAAATATACAAAAAAAGAAGAAATATTTTTCAGCTCCAATGTTGTTCTAATGTTGGCTTTAATCTCTTTGCTTTTAACTAGTAAACATTTAAAGGAAATACCCATCACATATTTTTCTTTTTTTTTCCAATCAATTTTTAAATCAGAATTTTTCTAAGCACCACTTCAATCGTGGCAAATGTTTGCTTTATTAAATAAGCAGCTGATTCCTCATTCAACAGACTCGTAGAACACAATACAAAAAAAAAAAAAAAAATAGTTGGTTTTAATAACAGCTCTGCCCTGTCCTGCCCCGCCCATGTGTGGCATGTGCGGCTATGTGCTGCGTCGGCTGCATGTGTGTTGTGCATGGGACGGAGGGGGTTGGGTGGTTAGCTGCCACTGTGTTTGCACTTTTATTAAAAAACTTTTGCATAATGAAAGTTTTCGAGCTCTCTACCAAATTGTAGACGCAATATATTTATAATTCCCGTAAAGTTGTGTGTCGGACGGTCGCTCGGTTCACTTCAGCTATTTATATAAATATTTTGGCAAAAGTTTAGCTAAAAATGATATTTTTTCTGAAGTGTTTGTGATGCACAACAAACAACTCCGTTGGCTTTGTGTCCTCTTCTCACAATAATCAACTCAGCCACATTAAAACAGATTTTATTTCATTTAAACAAGTTTTTATTGATTGCTTGGCTATTGACAGGCGGTCCCCTTTAAAACATATGTACATATGTATTTCTGTATATGTATATAATATATACTCGTCGTATGTAGAAGCAGCACACAACAATGTCTATATAATGGGAATACGAATTTTTATTGTGGCCACAATGGCTGGGCTAGTGTGGGGGCTCTGAAGAAACACTAAAGAGGACTCTTCTCTCTCTCTCTTTCTCTCTTTGACTCTCTAAAAGCAATGATACTTTTATACCCCTGCCCCACTCATGGCATATCATCATTGCCACGTAAGGCGGCCACTCAGCGAGATGGCGGTGGCTCAGTGCCTGATGGCTGATGATGGGCACACACACGACACACACACATACACACACGACAATGTCGCCGCTGTATTTGGGTGTGGATTTTCGGGATATGCACGAGCTACATGTTATGAATTTTTTAGGGTCTTTGCTTAGGCACACAGACAGACGGGCAGGCAGGCAGGCAGGCAGACAGGGGACAAAAGGAGGCTACTCAGACTCACAGACCCACAGACGGACAACAATAAAAGCCTGTGGCACGTGTGGCAGTATGCCGAGATTATGTCTACGTTTTGCTCAAATGATTTACACATCGTCTGTGTGTTGTTGCCTATAGCCACCCATGGACTGGCTTTCATTCTGGCCATCTGCAGTTACCAATTTGCCATTGCTGTGCGCGAGCGATTTTTAGGAATTCTGAGCCCGGAAATTGTCCAAAGTACGGAAAGTACAAAAAAGTATTTTAGGCTTAAAGGTGGGCCACGATTGGCCATAAAGGATGCTTAATGTTTGCTTGAATCGATGCAGGGTTATATGTGTAAATCATCTGGAGATGGTAGAAGTAATGTGGCAACTGCATTCCCATTGGGATTATTACTAGCCAAGGCCACTGTGAAGATCGATTTCGCATTAAGAATCGCTTGAAATTATATGCAATTTCATAAGAAAGTAGCTCCTAGGGGCAAGGGGTGCAGACAGTCGCAGTTTGCAGACACACAGAACGACTGTAGGTGGGCGTTGAGCCACGGATGTGCAACGTATCTGTATCTATGCGATACACACTGAGATACCTTATGCACTCTGGCTGGCTTGTGCACTCTGGCACTTGCTTTTTATGGCACTTGTGCCTGTGCATGTCGCTGCCACGCTGCCAGCACTCTCCGCACAGCTCTCGGGGGGCGTGGCCAAATGGAAAACTAATTTATTAAAAACGGATATATGAGGCAGTATTTTCTACCATATTTTGGGCGGTAGTTTCAGCTCATCGCACTGCCGCCGCCGCCATATTGCCACAGAGTTCATAATTTTCAGCCTAGGCGTTGGCGTTGGTAAATAATGTGCTGTCAGCATGTCAACGGCTCTTGGCTCGTTTCTCTCTCTCTCTCTCTCTCTGACTATCTCTCTCTCTCTCTCTGACTATCTCTCTCTCTTTGTCTCTCTCTTTCTCTGCGTGGCACATTTGTTTATTGTGCCAAGAGTTTTCATAACCCGTAACTTGCAACGAAAGTCAAATGAGAGCATATTCG
This sequence comes from Drosophila bifasciata, assembly GCA_009664405.1. Classification (NCBI taxonomy): domain Eukaryota; kingdom Metazoa; phylum Arthropoda; class Insecta; order Diptera; family Drosophilidae; genus Drosophila; species Drosophila bifasciata. Next base: position 12,202,715 of record CM019044.1, read on the forward strand.
ACCAGTTCTTGCCCTCAATCAGTATTCAGAATCAAATGAGTTGAGGCACCATACTCAGCTGCCCCAACACACGAAACTGATTAGCCAGCGCTCAGGGTACCAGGTATCTGCTGTTCGAGCCACTCAATTTAATCGTTTGCTTTTGTTGCTTTTGATTTGAAACATTTTTGCTCATTATGTGTGTTTGTCCCGGCAATGGATGGGGCAACAATGGCAATGACAACTGCAGCTCATCCGGCTGGACACATTCTTGGATTTGAAAAATGATCCGATGATGCTGCAGCATGCTGGAGCTGGTTGCTGGTTGCTGTTTGCTGTTTGCTGCTTGCCATTTCAATGGCAATATTTAGTTTCATTTCTCAACTGAATGCTCTGTCAACTGATGCTGCCTCTGGGCACTGGCTCTGTACTCTGCACTCTGCAGAGCATTGTGTCTGATGACATCTAGCCAAAGGTAATCATATCCCTGCAGTTTCTCAGCACAAAACTGTCTATCAAAGTCTCTCACTCTCTCTCTCTCTCTCTCTCTCTCTAGCTCTCTGGTTTATGTATATGAAAAATAGCAGAGAGGCTGAATCTGAAGCGAAGGCTGAGGCTCTGCTCAAAACTGATATTCAAGCGCACGTCAGTGGACTTCAATTAGAGACATTTTTGATGAGCTTTTGGCCCATCCCTATGGATTTTGGTTAGTTCATTTGGCAGCTGTTGCTGGGCTTGGGGAAGGACCAAAAAGTTGCAACACTTAATTGCCACACAGAACCCCCAATCCCTATGCCACCAAACCAGGGGGCAGGTTGTGAAATATTGATACTTATGCAGGAGGGCAGAGCTCGTTTTGGAGGGTCTCTCAGCTCGTTTTAAGCGCACTTTAATGGCAATTATACGCTCGAGTAAGTTGTTTGTGTTACCAAACTTTGGTTCAGGCTACGGTGTAGGGGAGGGGGATAAAAAGCGTCAACACAGAGGCAAGACAGACAAACAAACACAGACACATACTCGTACACGTATACGTATCCCAAAAGCCCCTAGACGATCCGGGCAGCATAAATCCTTTGGAGTGGATAAAATACTTGCCAACATTTTGCTTGCTGCTGCACGCACAAGATTATTAAAGTTGTGTGTAAATAGTTTATGGTAATCATAAAAGATACATGCGCACACACATATAACTCCCTCCCACCACACACACAGCAGAATTTTCGCTTTACGATGGGTTATTCACGGTTTCACCTTTGTCTGCGTAAAACTTCAGACATGAAATATCACTCATACGCCACGTTGCTGCCAGCCACTTAAATTTCAACTCTTTTTCTAACCAATACACACAGTGTGGCAACGGGCGGCTATTATCTGTACAGCTGGCTGGCTTCAAAAATTGTTGCCTGAAAGTGCTTTTGGCCATTCGGCAATTAAAAGAAGAATCCACACCAAAAAAAAGGGCGGGCGTCAACTGTTTTCTTGAGGACTCCCTTTGAGTCTACATCAAAAGTAACAACTTGCCACCTGAGTCGCAAATTTTTATGCTGCACATAAATTGTACACAAAAAACCAAAATGGCTGCTGCTGCTGCCCAAATAAAAGGGGTGTCCGTGTCCCGTCGAAAAGTACGGGGGTTCAAAACTTTTCAGCTTCCTGGGCGCTAACTGATGGCTGGCCGGGGTTGTCATTTTTCAAGGGCTGCCGCCCCCCAAACTCACAACCACACCCACACAGAGATCTGAACCAGTTAATGCTTTCCCAGTTGCTGGCTGCTGGCTGCACAGCAGCAATTATCAAAGTTTTTAGGTAAAAGTGCTGATTAATTTTTAATGTTTATCTCTGCTGCTGGTCTTACCTGACTCCCCCTCTCTGACCACACAAAAGTGTGGAGTCATTTCCAAAATTATAAAGTCATTTGGCTACCAACAAAAAAAAACGAAGTCGAAACCGAAGCCTGGCGGTGATTTAAGCGCATTCTGACTTGCCGATTCTGTTGCCGATTCTCACTTTATCAAGTGGACGCAGAGGCAGAGCTATGGCCAATGCCCACACCAAGTGGCAGGGTACAGTCAGAGAAAAATGGCATAGTAAAAAGATATGAATGTTGATATTATTATAGCTGTTGTTTCAAGTTTCATTGAAATGTAAAAATCTAGGGTAACACTTTATTTGTACAATTTTCACTCTCTGAGCCAATGTTTTTGGTACACATTTTTTATTTTGTGTGTAACTATTTGACTCCCATGGGTTTTTTAGCTGGGTGTTGCTGCGGTGCAGTAAGAGAGGTAGTGATAAAAGAGAGAGAGAGAGAGAGAGAGAGAGATAGAGAGATAGGCGAAAGTGTTTTTTGTGCCCCGCACCACGTGTCGAATGCGTGACAAATTAATTGTAAACAGCCGCAGGGTAAGTTTCGATTTGTTTCTCTTTCTTCTGTTTCCGGTCTACTCCGAAACACATGTTTCACATCGCACGAAAGTTCCTTTGCTGTTTTAAAGTTCTCGTTTTTGTGACACTTTGACAGAGTACAAATATTTCAAATGAATTATTATTTGAGGGCAATAGTTGCACATATTTATACAGTATATCCCTATTATCTATTGCTAACGAAACCAGTCGTGGTCGTGAGGCCACTCGCCTGTTTGCAGTCGCCAGAGTCTCATCAGCAGAGAGTCGTCGCGGTCAGCAATCTGACCGGACGCATGTTCATTGCGTTTTGCGGCTTTCGTTAGTTCGGACTCCCAATGCCACTGCCACTTCCACTGCACATCCCATTTCCATTCCCGTTGCAGTTGCGGTCCCCCTCCGCTCGTTCGTAGTGGTCAAATGGTCACAAAATTCTTAACGAAGCGGTCAATGTGTGTCCTGCAATTATGAATTTATGTGCATTTATCTGGCAAAAGTCCGGACTCCCAGCCAGGCAGTCTGCATTTGCATTCGCCGTACCTCACCCCCACCCGCGAATCCTCGTTCATTGATTTGCACGTAAATATGATTATTTAATTTGATTTTTAGTTGGACTTCCGGCTGTTTTGTGGTTTTATCTGTGCACACTCCATAAATACTAATCATAATCATTTTGGCAACTGAAAAGGCTTCTAATTACGCCAGTTACTCGTGTAATGGCAGAGCCCTATTTTGCGGTTACCGTTCCGCAACCACTTCAGAACCGGTACAGGACCGCTCCAGACACCGTTCCGACCCCGCTGTGGAACCATTCCGCAACCGTTCCGGAAACGCTGCACAACTGTTCCGCAAACGCTCCACAACTGTTCCGCAACCGTTCCGGAACCGATGTTTTGCAACCGACTTCTCCACAACCGTTCCGCAACCGCTCCACAGCTGTTCCGTAACAGTTCAACAACCGCTCCACAACCGTTCCGCAACTGCTCCACAACTGTTCCGCAGCCGTTCCGGAAACGCTGCAGAGCTGTTCCGAAACCATTCCGGAACCGCTCCACAACAGTTCCGAAACAGTTCCACAACCGCTCCACAACTGCTCCGCAACCGCTGTTCCACAACTATTCCGCAACAGTTCCAAACCGCTCCGCAACAGGTCCACAACCGCTCCACAACCGTTCCGCAACCGCTCCACAACTGTTCCACAACCGTTCCACAACTGTTGCGGAAACGCTCCGCAACTGTTGAGGAACCGTTCCGGAGCCGCTCTACCAGCGTTAAGGAAGCGCTCCACAACCGTTGAGGAACTGCTACACAACCGTTGTGGAACCGCTTCACAACTGTTGAGGAACCGCTCCACAACCGTTGAGGAACCGCTCCGCAACCGTTGAGGAACCGCTCCGCAACCGTTGAGGAACTGCTCTACAACCGTTGAGGAACCGTTCCGGAACCGCTCCGCAACCGTTGAGGAACCGCTCCGCAACCGTTGAGGACCCGCTCAGCAACCGTTGAGGAACCGTTCCGGAACCGCTCCACAACCGTTGAGGAACCGCTCCACAACCGTTGAGGAACCGCTCCGCAACCGTTGAGGAACCGTTCCGGAGCCGCTTCACAACCGTTGAGGAACCGCTCCGCAACCGTTGAGGAACCGTTCCGGAACCGCTCCGCAACCGTTGAGGAACCGCTCCGCAACCGTTGAGGAACCGCTCCGCAACTGTTGAGGAACCGCTCCACAACCGTTGAGGAACCGTTCGGAACCGCTCCACAACCGTTGAGGAACCGCTCCACAACCGTTGAGGAACCGCTCCACAACCGTTGAGGAACCGCTCCGCAACCGTTGAGGAACCGCTCCACAACCGTTGAGGAACTGCTCCACAGCCGTTGAGGAACCGCTCCGCAACCGTTGAGGAACCGCTCCGCAACCGTTGAGGAACCGCTCCGCAACCGTTGAGGAACCGCTCCACAACTGTTGAGGAACCGCTCCACAACCGTTGAGGAACCGTTCGGAACCGCTCCACAACCGTTGAGGAACCGGTCCGCAACCGTTGAGGAACCTCTCCACAACCGTTGAGGAACCGCTCCGCAACCGTTGAGGAACCGCTCCGCAAACGATGAGGAACCGCTCCACAACTGTTGAGGAGCCGCTCCACAACCGTTGAGGAACCGTTCCGGAACCGCTCCACAACCGTTGAGGAACCGCTCCGAAACCGTTGAGGAACCGCTCCGCAACCGTTGAGGAACCGTTCCGGAGCCGCTCCACAACCGTTGAGGAACCGCTCCGCAACCGTTGAGGAACCGCTCCGCAACCGTTGAGGAACCGCTCCACAACTGTTGAGGAACCGCTCCACAACCGTTGAGGAACCGTTCCGGAACCGCTCCACAACCGTTGAGGAACCGCTCCACAACCGTTGAGGAACCGCTCCACAACTGTTGAGGAACCGCTCCACAACCGTTGAGGAACCGTTCCGGAACCGCTCCGCAACCGTTGAGGAACCGCTCCGCAACCGTTGAGGAGCCGCTCCGCAACCGTTGAGGAACCGCTCCGCAACCGTTGAGGAGCCGCTCCGCAACCGTTGAGGAACCGCTTCACAACTGTTGAGGAACCGCTCCACAACCGTTGAGGAACCGTTCCGGAACCGTCCCGGAACCGCTCCACAACCGTTGAGGAACCGCTCCGCAACCGTTGAGGAACCGCTCCACAACTGTTGAGGAACCGCTCCACAACCGTTGAGGAACCGTTCCGGAACCGTCCGGAACCGCTCCACAACCGTTGAGGAACCGCTCCGCAACCGTTGAGGAACCGCTCCACAACCGTTGAGGACCGCTCCGCAACCGTTGAGGAGCCGCTCCGCAACCGTTGAGGAACCGCTCCGCAACCGTTGAGGAACCGCTCCGCAACCGTTGAGGAGCCGCTCCGCAACCGTTGAGGAACCGCTCCACAACTGTTGAGGAACCGCTCCACAACCGTTGAGGAACCGTTCCGGAACCGTCCCGGAACCGCTCCACAACCGTTGAGGAACCGCTCCGCAACCGTTGAGGAACCGCTCCGCAACCGTTGAGGAACCGCTCCGCAACCGTTGAGGAACCGTTCCGGAGCCGCCCCACAACCGTTGAGGAACCGCTCCACAACCGTTGAGGAACCGCTCCACAACCGTTGAGGAACCGCTTCACAACCGTTCCGGAGCCGCTCCACAACCGTTGAGGAACCGCTCCGGAAACCGGGTTCCGGAGACGCTGCACAACTGTTCCGCAACCGTTCAGCAACCACTCCACGACAGTTCCGCAACCGCTTCACAACTGTTTCGAAACCGCGCCAAAACCGTTCCGAAACCGGAACCGGAAATAGCTCTGCCATTATTTGTAGATATTTAAGATCAGCCTGAGCATAATAAGTAGAGAATATGAGAATAGCATAATTTGTATGTATGGTCTATGTATAGACCAGATTTTATTCACTTTAATTAATTCTTAAAGAATAAGCAGCATAAATATGCTTCTTTTTCCATTAATAATCTCTTTTCAATCACATAAAATGACAAGCACTTTTCACCATTCATTTATTATTTTATTCTGTGAACATAAATAAGTATTGAAGGGCACAAAGGGATACAAATTATTCCAGGCTAGTGATAATACTTTCATGTCGTTTGCAAACCAAGAGCGCGCATTTGCTTACGAATCAAATGCGAAACGTTAATGTACGCAACTCTCTCGCCATCGATTAAAAAAAAAATATTTATTTTTAATTTTAATTAAAACGAATACTTCTTGTGAGCATGAGAGAGATAGAGATGTCTGCATATAAGCAGATCATACAGAAGGCAAAAAGGTGGATAAGCTCTCTCTCTCTGTCCAGTGTGTGTGTACGCCTGATGAGAAAGAAAAACAACAACAAACTTCAAACAAACTTTTGTAAAATATTGAAATAGATTTAAAAAAAACAAAATAAAGTCTTTTTTTTGTGCTCATAATTATACCCGTACTCGAAGAGTAAAAGGGTATATTGCTTTTGGGGTAAAAGTGGATATGTGTAACACACAGAAGGAGACGTTTCCGACCCCATAAAGTATATATATTCTTCTTGATCAGCATCAATAGCCGAGTCGATATAGCCATGTCTGTCCGTGTGTCCGTCCGTCTTGTTTTTCACTCATTGCTCGAAGCCTATAAGAGCTAGAGCAATCACATTTTTTTTCCAGACTGATGTGATATTCCACTCCTAGAAAAGTGTTTCAAAATTTTGCCCGCCCACTTCCTCCCCCACAAAAGAATGAATATAGCAGAAAACGAAAAATGCAGAATCATAGAGAAAGACCATATCTATCAGGGGCCCGAATCTAAATTGGATCGGATCAATATTATAGCCACAATAGAGAAACGAGTCGATTTGGTTTTTCGTATTTTGTGTCGCCTGGATCTCAGAGACTATAAGAGCTAGAGCAACCAAACTTTTTGTCCAGACTCCTGTGATACCAAACCAACACAAGTGTATTTCGAAATTTCGCCACGCCGCCTTCCGCCCACCCCAAAAGATGAAAGTCCACAATTTTGAAGATAGGAAAAAACGAAAAATGCAGTATCGTAGAGAATGATCATATCTACCAGATTCTCAAATTTGGTTCAGATCGGATCATTATTATAGCCACAATGGGGGCGATTTCCCCGCCCCTCGATGTAGATGTAGATGACAGATGTAGCAAACAAATTTAAAATGTAAAAACGAATAAAACATTTGAAAATTCCACATAAATCACATGTGTACTGACTGAGTACGGGTATAAAAGTAGACTCGCGTAACCCGCGGATGGATACCATATGTCTAGATTGGCTTGATGATCGCCTGTCAAGAGAGTAAAATATTGAAAGAGATGAGCGAGTGACTAACGCAATAAAAATAAGTTTATACTTGTAGCGCTAGGATAAAGCATGAAATAAAATAAAATAAAAATAAAATAAATTTAAGAAAACAAAAATAAAGTTTTTTTTTTGTGCTCATAATTTTTTGAACCAAAAAAGAAAATAAATATTCACATATATTGCTTGAGATTAAAAACTGCGTTAATAACATTGAATATTCGGTATATCATTACTTTATCAACTTAGGAATCATTTTTTTCGGTGTATACTTAATATTTCCAGCGAGAGAGTAGTGCACATACCAAGAAGATTTTCCGAACCCATATTGAACAAATAACAGTTGAGATTTGTGAACTCATATTATTCAAATAATATGAAGGGCTGTTCCAATAGTTCCACATTATTAAATAACTGTAATAACATAAGAACTCACCTTAAGTTGTCTTAAATTGTATTCCTTATTTGTCCTAGAACTGTCTGTAGAACATTATAGTCAATTGTATCCCCCCCAGCCCGACCGCCACAAATGGGTGCAGCGAAGAATGAAGTACGTACAATGGCTCCCACGTCAATTAGAGTTAATTTCATTAGCCGGCAATAACTTGCAGCACTTTCCACAAGAAGTTACCCTGGCACCACTACGCTCTTGGCCTCGTGCCGATCCCGGTCCTGGTCTCGTGCAACTTTACTTTTTGGCTAATTCTGTTGCTGTTGCGTTAACGCCTCGCTGAAGTTGAACGTCGCGTTTATTTTGTGCGTCATTGTTGCCCCTGCCCCTGCTTGAGACTCTGCCCCTGCCTGTAACTTGGCCTCTGCCTCAGTTTCTGCCCCTGCTCCGTCCCTTGCCAACTGCCCCTAACTCTGCCTCTCTTCACCGATGTTAAAAGTTGTTCTTGTTGCAGTTGCAGTTACATTTGGCAATTAGCCGCTGCATTTTCTTGCACTTTCGCTACTTTTGGCCGGTGGCCGGGGCATGCCGTTTCTTGCCCCCCTCTCCAACCCTCTCAATACATATTTATTAGCCGCATTTGTTGGATTTTAGCTCAATTAAAAAGTTTTACTCCAACTACTTTTCTTCATTTGGAACCTCTCGACTCCGATTTTGGCCACGACTCTCGACTTGCGACGTCAACTTCTATTCGGACTTCGGGATGTCTTGTTTTTGGCAGTGGCAGTCAGTGTTGCTTTTATTTTCTTTTTCTCTTCTCTTTTTTTTTTTTTGTTTTGTTATTTTACGGGCACTAATTGCAATTACTTGGGACGGGTAACAAGGGCCAGAGAATCGCTTTAAGAACAAGATTAAGAATTTATTATTAAAGGCTTAAGGCTCGTATATGCATACAGAATATAAGTTTTCCGGCTTTTCCTTTAACCCAAAAGATGATTGCCAGCGGCGCCACTCCATCCGCCCGATGCAACATAGTGTGGATGATGCTGCTGTTTGTGCACCACTGTTCTTACCACGGGCACTTTAACGGGATATGGATAGTAGACGGGCGTGGCCACTGCCTTCTCCACTCGATAGGGCACACGTCGCTCGACGACAAACGGAATGGGTCGCTCCACGGGCACCGGCTTGATCCGTTCGATGGGTATCTTCACCTCTTGCAGCTGGGGCACGGCCACGGTTTTGGTGACGGGCACCTTGATGGCCACCGGCTTGGGCACAGCGGCTATAACGGTGCGGGGGACCTGCAGTTGTAGCTGCTGCTTGTAGGGCACCAGCTGCTTCTGGTAGTGGGTGATGGGCACCTGTCGCGTGATTTCGATGTGTTTGCCCAGCGGCACTCCGGCGAGGGCCTTGCTGCTCGATGGTGTGTGGTGCACCCTGGTGGTAATCGGTGGCAGGAAGCCGCCACTATTTGTTGCCGGCAGATCTGCAATGTGCATATCGGTGTGGGAGTAGAGCAGCTGCTGATCCTGTTGTTCCTGCTGGCTACCCCCAGTCGCTGTCTTTCCCTCACTTCCTGCTGGCGTTCCCTCAGTTCCAGTTGCCGTTCTCGTTGCTCCAACTGTTTGCTCAGCTCCTGCTGATGTGCCCTCTCTTCCTGCTGCCCATACGGTGCCTCCTGCTGGCGCTTTACAGGATTCAACAATGTTTGGCGCTCCCTGATCCTAGAATATACACCAGACTCATTGTCGTGCGCCTCCTCAGCGCCAGTTAGAGCCTCCCTTTCCGCGCGATAATTGGAAATTTGTTCGAAATGGTAATGACCGTGGGGCGTGTTGGCGGCAGGTGGCACCCCCGGCTGTGGCTGTGGCAAAGGCAGAGGCTGATATCCATTGCTTTGATAGCCAGCCCCAGGACCAGGATGAGGACCAGCAGCAGCACCAGGACCAGCGACATTTGCCTCATAATTTCCAGTATTAATGACAAAATCGATATTGCCCCGCTGTCCGTGATGTTCGGGATGCTCGAGCTCCCCCCCTCCACCGCCGTATGCCAAGTGCAGTGGCACTTTGCTGCCGTAGTGAGTGGAGGAGGACGAGGAGGAGTAGGGCACAAATCCATTCGCTGTGCTGCCAAGTGATGACCAGAGTTGGTGTGGGGCATAATTTCCATATGTGGCCCTGGCCAAGTCATCGCTGCCACCAGAAGTGCCATAATAATTTCGTGTATATCCTGTTAATCCCGCCAACGACTCTGCCGCAGCCGCGTCCGCGCCTGTGTCATGGTAATTGCTTCTGCCATGTTCCAAAGGCAGAACCACTGGCGGCAGCTGGAATGGGAACGCAGCAGCAGCAGCAGCCGCAGCAGCGGCAGCGGCAGCGTGTGGATGCGGCTGTGTTGGCAGTGGCAAAGAGGCGTCTATCGCCTCCACTTGGCCGCTGCCACCGCCGCTCATTGTTATGGATAGCAGGAGCCACATTAATGCATAGATCGTTAATGAACTGTTGGCATGTTGGCCACCGCTCGGAGGAGGCTTCATGTCCGTGTTCCTGTCGTGTCCTGTCTGCGCTAATCCTTGGGGCTTGAACTTTTGAAGTGCGTGTGTGCCAGTATGCTAGAGTGCCCGTGTGCTGCCGCCCAACTGTTGTGGCTGTTTGTCCGCTTTGTAATGTAAATTTCCCTTGGCTGCGTTTGTTTTTTATATTAGCCACCAGCTGGATATCTCTGCCTCTGCCACTTGTAATCGGATAGTGCGGGGGCACACATCAAGTTCATTGGCTCCTCCTTCTCCCGCTGCTCCTCCTCTTTATCGGTGGATGGATTGTATAACTTTCACTTGTTCCGCGCCGTGTCTTGTACCTTTCAGATGCGTGTGCAGCGATCCGAACTCGATTGTCGGTTCGTTATGAGATTTTGCCAAAGAGGCTTGCTCCCAGCATATGTACAGTTGGGAGCATGTGGCATAGGGTCTGAGTCTCGGTCTCCCACTTCAGCTTCCTTGCACCGTGACTCGTTTTACATTTGACTTTGCAGCTTTTCTTCACTTTGTTCGCCCGGCATAGCCCTATGCCCGCCATCGTATCACATTTCCCCTTTTCCACTCTGTGTGTGTGTGTGTGGATGCTTGCGGCCAATTTCGCGGCCACTTCGATGAGTCGCCGCTTGGCGACGTGCTGCTCTCTCTTCTTATGTGTTTGCGGTGTGGCAAACACCTCACACCACACGCCTCTGGGGCATGTCTCTGCCAAGTGTCACAATCGCGGGGCGCATTCAAGTCTCTTTTTCAGTTTCAGTTTTCAGTCAATGACATTTGGTAATCGATGTTCTTGCATCATTTAGATGCGACACTGCCACTGTAACTGACTGATGTTCTGAATACACGCAGAGAAAAATGACATACAAAAAATAAGAAGCAAAGCCATATTTAAATAAAAAAAACTTAATTCAATATATAGAAAACATAATGAAATAAAATAGAATTTTGGATAATTTAATTAAGAATTAATTTAAAAAGAAAATAAAATAAAATATATATATTTTTTTTCTAACTGTGACAGAATTTAATTTAACTAGGATAAATTTATTTAAAGTATTTTAAAAATCAAATATTATTATTATTATTTTATTTTTATAATATTTTTATATTATTATTTTATAAATATTAAAATATTAAATTTAAATATGAAATATTTTTAGTATAATTAATTTTAGTATAAAATATTATAATTATTTTAATTTTTTATATTCTAAAGATGACAATATTTCATTTAAATTTAAAATATATCTTTTTGAAATGTGAAATAAGTGTATTTAAACCAAATATATTAATTTTGGTGTCAAATTTAGTGTAAATAATTTATACAATTCAAGTTTCTTTTTCTCTGGGTGTTTATTTTGCATGCCACACTAGAGAGGGTTGGAAATCAAATATATTTTCTAACCAGCAGCAGCATCAAACGAGAGAGAGAGAAAGAGAGAACTTGATAGAATTTAAACAGGTAAAGAAATAGGGGGAGATACTTAGACCTCGTGGTACGTACGCGCTGCGCCTTTGGATCATTCATCATTCTGCCTCTGAATTTAAGTTGGAAAATAAGTTTTCACTGCCACCCGTTGCCTGTGACCCCCCCACCCACGCCGAAGCCCACTACTTGGCGCACTCTTTTCAGCACAAAGTATTTGCACAATTGCTGGCTCTCGAGAGGAGCGGCTGCTGCTGCTGCGCCCCCGAAATGACAGCGCCAAAGTACACGTAAAGTGTATTTTCACATTGAATGAGGTTAAGCTTCGTTAAATTTTGCGCAGCTTTTTCCACACAGCATCACAGCCCCCCAAAGCTCCACACCCCCACCAACATCCCTCTGTCATCCTGTCTGTGTGTGGGTTACTTGTTGGATGCATTTTTTTTGTTGTATTCTTTTTCATTACTTGAAATGCTTTCAAGTCTTGTGAAGCATATTTTAGCCAAGTTCCATAGAAAAAGAAGGTAGCCTGATGGCAGCCCAGAAGTAAGTAGTGGCTAGGGGTTGGGTCGGTCAAAATGGTGGCTTAGAGTGGGTGAAAAATCAACGTAGAGCTGCCAAAGTTAAATGCTCTTTTCCTACACACACACACACAAGCACACTTATTAAAGTTGAAAGTTGCTTTCCATCATACCTACCCTCTTCTGTGGTACCCTACCAGGGTAGTTGGGGCTTCCCTGTGACACTGAAACTTCATTAAGTCACGTTAAAACGTTAAAATAAGGCAGCAGCCAACGAACCACACATCCACAGGCAGAAGCATAAAGTGAAGCTAAAGTTGAAGCCAAAACAGAGGCCAAGGGCTAAAGCCGGCTTGCAAATAGCCAAGAAATTCCAGCTATGGGCCCTTTGTCTGGGACGTTGCGCTCCCAGGCACAACAGCTGAGCTCTCCTGTATGGGGTGGGGCAGCCAAGACGGTCAGCGTTGCATGCGAATTTAATCAAGTCATGCAATAGAATTTACGGTTCCATTGCTTCACCACCCCAGCCATCGATGCTGCCCTGCCCCCTTTGGCTGGGGCACAGAATTACCCTCAAAACTTGGCCTTGGCTTCTACTATGAAGGGGGACAACTGCTCGGCTACTTCTACTTCAGGGGACAACCCTACTGCCTATTTGTGCGCAGCTTCTTGTTGGTTTTCTCTTTTTTTTTTGTTTCCATGTTTGGCTTAAAACAATTTGCGGTTCTGGCGACGGTATAGGACTCTTTTTTTGTAGGCACTCTTCTCCTGCCATTTTTGCTTGTTTGCTGAATTCTTTGGAATCTTTTGGCCAATGTCACAGTCTGGGCAGGTGAGCTACGGCACAACACAGAATGCGGGTTTGGGTTTTGTGTAAAGTTTTCGATTTACTTCGCGCAGAAGCAACTATTTTAGCAGAATATTTAAATGGATATAGAAAAAGAAAATAAACTCATAATAATTATAATCAGAAATGTAAAATCCACTTTTTTTTGGTGTTCTTCTAATAAATAAACGCTTCAGCGCTGCAGAATGTCCGAATGTCCAAGAAGCGAGACCAAGACCAAGGCAAAAAGCAGGTTCAACATTTTCATTACCTTCTTCTTCGTCTTGGTGGGAGAGTAGATTCCTTTGCCGACGGCCAAACCGCAATCAAAATTCCAGGCCGTGGCTCTTAATTGGTCTTTCTTCACGGCAAAAGCAACTGCCGGGGCTCAGTTTTCTACTGCTACGCGTCGGTCGGTCGGTCGCTCTTTGCCTTCGTTTCTCATTCATTTGATTTTCTTTTCGGTTTTTGCTTTTGTTTTCTTTTTTTTGCAGACCAAACACCCGCATAGCCCCTTACCCATCTCCTTCCCCGTGCCATACAAATGCAAATTTCAATTACGCGTTTTGCGGGGCCAAATTGAAATGCCTTGGAAAATATTTTCATGCCCTCCGCCACTCATAAGAAATGCACCATGGAAGCCTCTCGCCTCGCCATGGCTTGGCTTTTGGGGTTGCGGATTCAGTTGGGTTTGGGGTCCTGCCTCCTCCCTCCCCCCCTTGATCAACAATCGCGTGCATTTCATTTGCATTTGGAATGCGGGCGGCAACTTTGGTCGTACTTGAAATTTATTTGCTAATTTTGTAACATGTGTCCTCCTTCTGCTGCCGCTGCTGCTGCTGCTGTTGTTGTTGTTGCTTGGTTGGTTGGGGAAGAGTCGAAAAGTTTTTCACTCCCAATTTGAATGGTAAATGGATGAATGGATAGTTTGGGGGGCGAAATCCATTTGGTTGCTGCGGTTAATGAAATTTTCATTTGCCCAAAAGTTTCTTCGTTTTACAGCGATGATACGACGAAGATAACTACGGTTGACCCTGGCCACAGTTTGTGGCAAACAAATATTTCATTTAATTGCCATTGAAATATTTAATATTAATTAGTGGTTCTTGTTCTCGTTAAAGTCATTAAAAACACATCAGAACTGGCCAAACCACACACACACACACACTGGACACCGGATATAACTTTGGTCACGCTCTTGAGACGACGACCATCCCATATTAGGAGTATTAATCTTAATAATTACTGCATATTGCCTTGGCCTTTGCCAATAAAGAATGCCATGCCATGCCATGCCGCAAAACAATGCCAAAAGTTGGCCAAACAAAAGCCTCAAACTTGGGGAAATGAATGGATACTGGAATGTCCTTTGTCCCCCACCACCCCCCTGACCAAAGGCATTTTTGTCTGTCTGACAGAGACAGAAACTTTTCTGCCATTTATTTATCTCCTATTTATGACGACGACTGACTGACCAACGCGGCAGCTTTTGGCTGCTTCCACTTAACTTTTCGAATTATTAATGAATTCCATTGGCCTTCAGTGGGGGATTTAGCTTGAGGCTATGGTCCGGTGGCTCAAATAGAATTTTGCATCAAAGTCAAAGTTAAATATTAAATCGATTACCGCTGCTGCTGCATATTCAATTATGTTTTTTGCTAAGTGAATTATTTATTGTTAACCCACTGTATGGGCTACATTAATCCCACATATACCATAAATAAATGTGATGCTGTACCTTGATAGTGCCCTCTGGTATTCCGCCTTGGAATGGGATCTTTCTCGTCGTTACTGTCACTCATGGGGTAATTTTTTTTTATTTCTGTCCCTCGTCCTTCGCAATGCATTTGTTGGTGCCAGATCTATCAGATTACAGTCCCGTCCATTTCGTGTTGTCTCTCTTCTACAGTGGCGTTAACTCCTTCGGATTTCTCTCACTTCGGCTTTAGAGTGGCGACAGGCACTAATGAAAACTGACACATGGACTCGTACGATGGACTTACATTCCATTTGTGTGTGTGTGTACATCTACATACATATGTGTGTATATATATGTATATATAGAGCGCCTGTCAGCTGGTAGTGCAAGCGCTTGCTTTTAGTTTTCCAGGCATTGATGGACTGCATTTGATTAAATTAGAATGCATTTGAGTTTGAAAAGCATCTGCCTAAATGGCTGCCATCGTTCAAATATCAACAGAGAGGAGAGAGAGAGCAGCATAGCGTAGCCCTTGAAACCCACACCCAACCCCAGCAACCCTCCCCCACAAAAAAAAACAAGACCAAAGCAGCCTTGACGGAATTTGTCAGTGAATTCCAACATATACCGATGTATAGATGTACATAGGTATGTATGTATGTATGTATGTATGTATGTATTTATATGTATGTGCAGCACAGACCGCGCAATGTAATCGTAGTTAAATTGAAAAAGTTTACCCCCATTTGTTTTATTTTTATTGTGTGTTTTTTTGGGCATATATATGTATGTACATATACAGATAGATATACCCCCCATGCACACACACACAACACACACACACATGCATAAAATAGAAGCCGCAGTTAGTTTCTCTCGTTTCTCGTTGCGAGAATTTAGTATTTTATTGAGTTGTTTTGATGGTTATTTAATGAAGTGCAATTTCAGTTTTCGCACACTCAACACCACGATTTATTCAAGAACGGTTTCCCACGGCCCCCCCTCCCCCCCTGCTCGTGTGCAAAATGGAAATGGCCAAATTTATATGTATGTGTGTTTGGGGGGTGTGCAAAAACTGGTAGCATTCGCGGCATGCGGCTGAGTGATTGCTGGATAAAATTAGGCATGATTTTCAAAATGCATTCTCGATTTGCTTTTGTTCAGGCCAGGACAGGCAGCCAAAAGAGTGTTAGTGTGAGTGTGAGTGTGAGTGAGATAGAACACATTCAATTTGGCACGTTTCAATATAATATTGAGCGCATTTTGTGCGGTTGTCAATAAATCAGTGGCCAAAAGCGAAACAACTCAATCACTGACCGCATGTGTACATGTCCACAGTGGCACAGTGGAATGGCAATGGGTTAATTGTGGCCTATTTAGGGTACAACAACAACAACTACAGACAGAACATTTTGATGTCATTTTAGAACCCTCTTCAAGTCAAAAATTTAATTTAATTTAATTTAATTCGATTCTCACATCTGTCGCTTATTACTTAGTTTTGAAATGAGTTTTCAATTAGAAAATTAATTATAACATTTAAATATTTTAGTTGAAGCTTAAGTTGTGGTTTTTGTCCTTTCTTAGACATCCAAATGTAATAGTTTCTTCCACAGTTTGGGGGGTGCATGGCTGACCCCATCCACGGGCCCTCATTAGTCGTGTGTGTGTGTGCATGTGCGGTAGACATATTTGTAGTTAGGGCATTTGTATTGACCCCATTTGGTGTGTTGTGGTTGGGCCTTTGTAGGACAATCAAACGCTAATGTGATTGGCACTCGCGGCCAATAATACTTGGGGCGGGGGTGGGCATTCACATCCAGAGCAACATTGCTCATACGCCCGGGTGTGCCCTTTTAATTATGGCAAATTTCCTGCCGCATTTCTCACTGCTATTAAGATTAAGTTTATATGCACATTCGTTCTCCTCCTTTTACTGCAAAGTTGGCACTGCAATTATGCTTTTCAACGAGAGGCAGCCTAGCAGAGCAGAGGGAGAGTGGGGAGAACTTTGCCGTCAATTAGTTTTATTGTAGAGTGGGGCATACGAAAAAAAATGCCTTTAAAAGTGCATTAACTACTGCGCCGAGTCCTTTAATTAGCTTTTGCCCAGGAAGTTGTGGGCACGGCTTTGCCATGAAAGCATTCCCTTTGCTTTCCATTGGCTCTCTTTTCTGCCCGCTTTTGGCCCAATGCCGCGTGTGCGGCACATCTAATTATGAGCAATTAACAACTTGAGAAAAGGGAAACATTTAAGCACCTTTGAATGCAGCGCACAAAAACTACATCTTGGTTATTCGGGGGGGCTCCGCAAAGCCAAAGGGGCCGATAAGTAAGCAACCAACAGCCAGGACTGAAATTTAATTAAGTAAACATAATTAATAGTGGGATGTGGATGTGTGATGTGTTGGTGTCCATGAGTCTATCATGTGTGTGTGTGTGTGCGCAGGCCGTGGATGATTTAATGAAGTCATTAACATAATAGGAGTTTTACATGTCGATGACATGGGGACCATCCACACAAAGACACCGACAGTGGCAGTGGTAGGGAAAGAGAGCCGAGCAAGCGACACATAAATATTCATTGGGTGTCTGTGTGTCTCTGTGTGTGTGTGCAACATGTTAGCAGGGGGCAAAGTGCCATAAGCGGAAATCAATTTCATAGAAATGAAAGCCATTCCCCTCCTCCTGCCCGCTATCTGGCTGTGAGCCGGATGAGAAGCGGACAGCAGCAGCAGCAGCATCCATGGGCCACACGAAGCAGAAGTTATTGGCCAAGCAAAAGACGATGTTGTCTTGGTCTACACACAATGTTGGTCCCCAGACTTGTTGTGTGTCCCAGCAGCAGGACACTCTCCGTGTGTGTGTGCGTGGGCGGGTGGAATGGTCCTTATTGAATTTCAATGACACATAGCTGGGATGCCACAGCCGCGTGTCCTTCACCGCGCCACCACATCTGTATTTCTATTTCTATATGTGGCAATGACAAAAGCCAAACACACACACACACACACGCACAACACGAGCTGTTGCAGAGACTCCTTTCGGATTCTTACAGCACAGCACAGCACATACGGACATACATACAGATATACATCGTACAACAACTTGTTGACCGGATGTGTGGCGGCAATAAGTACATAAATGGGATTATTTGTGCTAGCTAGAAACTTGCACTGAGTAGTTATCGTTATCTAATGATATCTAGCAGATACATCTTTCAATTCCCCAGCACTTTAAGTGTGAAGCTCTCGCAAATGGCAAACTAAAAATCTCTTGCTGCTGCCCCAATCCCCTTTTGGTTGCTGCCCTTCTTTGGGGTTTCCATGCTACATAGCTGCCTTGACGAGGGGTCCAGCCAAAATGGAGAGAGCGTGAAAAAAAAGATTTACACTCTTTCGTGTTTTATTTATTTATATTGAAATTAAGTTGCGCTTGACTGTGGAGTAGAAATTGTTGCGGTTCGGTGTTGGTTCCTCGCAGGCAGGCAGTCTCTGTTTGGTTTGGTTTGGGTTGAAGGCATGTTAACCCTTGTAGCCAGATGTTTTCTTTTTTTTTTTTTTTTTTTTTTTGGAACACGCTACTTGTGAAGTAAAAGGGGTAGATTGGTTATGGTACAGGCAGCAAGAAGATCTGAGTAAGAGAATAACCTTTCAAACGAAATGAACTCAACGCCTTGCGGAATTACGACGCAATTATGAGCTTCGCTAGGCTCTCACGCGCACTCAGCAGCAGCCGAAAGCTCAACATTCGATATCGGCTCTCTTCATCTTGCGCTTACGATCCTCTCTGAGTTCTACGGTTTCTCTCTCTAACTCGCTCAGGAGCAACAGCAGCAATAGAATAGGAAAATGACAATAGTAACGGCTGGTTAAAAAAAGCTTAGGCACATAAGAAAAGATTATAAATAGCCAGCTGCAGATTATACACTGAGAATATACTCGTGACGAATTATTATTCGTATGTATTATCTCATTTCTGTAGCTAAATACAGGGTATCTCTTTGTCTCTATCGTTCTTACTCGTTCTCTTTTTCTTTTTTTTTTTAATTTTTGGTTGCTCTTCTGCTCTTAACTGTTTTTATATATTTTTTGGTCTGCTTTCATGGCGCTCAACGCATTCAACGCGGATTTGTGTGGGCTGCTTGGGTTATTTGAATGTGAGCAGAGCCTCACCTCCTACTCCAGGACAAATCCAGCACCAGCACCAGTTTCCATTCCCATTCCCACTCACCACTTGGCTTTAATTTATGGCCTCATTGCATTCGCTTGTGTAAATTGCTTTGTGGTTTCGCCAGTCTGCCATTTCATTGAGAGATGATTTTCAGCTCTGGTTGAAATTTAAAAATTTAATGAGCTCCACAACAGCTGAACAAGTACATATACCTGTATCTCTTGTATCTGTATCTGTGTGCGTGTCTGTGTGTGTATAATTACTCGGTAGCCTTGGCCAGGTGTGCTGGTGTTTGGTTTGTGTGCTAATCTCTGGCATTGTGGGGCCTGTTCCAGTTTCCTGGGCTAATGGTGGCACTGACCCATTTCGACCAAACATTTGGGACCGCTCCCGTCAGTCCCTGATGTGCGTCTGTGTTATGTATATATAGTATGTATGTATCTCCATTTCCCTGTAGAGCGTCTCTATCTATAGTTTTGGGTTGCTGACTCCACTTTCTATGCATGCATAATAAAAGTTTTATGACATCTTACAGTACGAGCAGCAGAAAGAAGCTGACAGCAGACAGCAGATAGTACATAGGGTAGGGTAGTGTAGGGGGGCTTCAGCTAGAAATCATTCTTCAACAGAAAGGATATGCCTTTTGTCTGGGACATTTAACTTATTAAAAGGCCTTCTATGCCACAGCGATTATGTGGCAATCGAATACATTTGCATTAAACGCTCGCTAATTGGTGTGCTTTTGTCATGGAAATGTGGCACTAAAGAGCCGACTGCCAACACACACACACACAAAAGCGATTCGCATAAAGTGCAATCAGTGCAAAAAAGTGTGGAAAGAACAAGAACAAAAAATGGAATGGTTCGGCTTTAACGGTCGAAGCTGTATATACCCTTACGATAGATAGTTATAAATATACGAATAAAGGGAATTAATCAATTGATTATCCAGCTGCAGTTTGGAGCTGCCTTCTGCCCACCTTCCATAGTGTACAACATTCACTGTGAAACTATGATACCCTCCTGAAAGGGTATACAAAAAACCATTGCATACAAATGGGTACGAGGTGGCTCTGTAGTAGTGTGTGTGGGTGGTCTCTGGCGCTGACTCTGGTTCTGGCTCTGGCTCTGGCCTGGCATGAAAGCAATTTCTATAAAAATGCGTTTAACAGCAGTCGACGCCACACAAAGCAACACATTTGCTGCATTTATTGCGATTTCCCGTTAACTTGCTTGCACTTGCCATACAACCACCCACCCACCCATATATCCACTTTCACACTACCACAATTGCACGCTTCCACACTTTCACACAGATAGAGGAAC
Organism: Drosophila bifasciata; assembly: GCA_009664405.1. Lineage (NCBI taxonomy): Eukaryota > Metazoa > Arthropoda > Insecta > Diptera > Drosophilidae > Drosophila > Drosophila bifasciata. The sequence continues at coordinate 12,222,846 of CM019044.1, forward strand.
AGCACAGAGCACACACAATGCGCTTTGGCAACGATCGTCTGGCTGTGCCTCCTGGCTGGCTGGCTGGCTGACTCTGGCACTGGCTGGATGCCTGTATGGTGTGTGGCACGGGCAGGATATCGTTTAAAATCTCGCGTTTGAGTCTCGCGCTGCTGCTGCTGTTGTTGTCGGAGGCTGTTTCTGTGATAAATGGATCGGAAAATGCGCGTAGTTAGCAGACAGCAGCGGGAGCCTTGTTTACCGCTTCCACAGATGGCTCCTGCCTTAGCTGGTGGCGGGGCTTGTATTGTGTATTTTGTGTGTGTGTGGCTGTACCACCCAAAGAATCAAGCACTCCAAAACGGCTCACATAACGACTCGTCTCATTACAATGCCCTGACCCGAAAGCCACTCACTCTCTCTCTCTCTCTCTGCCCCCGTCGGTGGCGCGGAATTCCGAATTGGCCTCAACTTTTGTCTTACATATGGAGTAAGAGTACTTTTGTTTGGCCCCCGCGGAGCGTTGCCATAGTTCTCTCTTTTGTGTGTGTCGCCTCATTTGGTGCTCCGTTCAAGCGGCAAACGTTTACACCTCAGCGCAGCTCCACTGGCTGCTGCTGCTGCCTCCGTTTCAAGGATAATTCATATGAAATCTGCACTCCGACGTCAAAAAACTGTGAGAGAGAGTGAGAGAGAGAGTGAGAGAGGGAACAGGAGTGTTCGGGGGATATGGAGCGTATTAAGTGAGTTGAAATTGGCGAGGTACGAGTGCCGCTTACAGGCCTCTCCATCACATTTCCATAGTTGGAGATACTTTTGCTTGCCGGTTGTTTTCTTTCCTTTTGCCATTACCCATTTGTTTGGCTAACTTGGCGCATAAGTTTCCACTTTTCTGTTTATTTTGGCTTACCTGCGGCCTGCCAGCCGCATTGATTCCCTCTCATCGCTGCTGACGAGACTCAACCCACTCCCAGGGGTGTTGCCTCTTGCGAATTTTCACAACTCATTTCATCAATTTTCGCCAAGGCTGGGCCAAAGTCGAGTCAAATTTGACAAATAGCGTAGCCAGCTATATCTCTCTCCCCATCCATATGTGGGTGGGTGGGTCTAGTTTTTGCTAGTCAAATTCTAGAGCCAAGATACGAGTATATAGAGGATGTGGAGCTCATGGCTATGGCGCCGTATCCTGCCAGCACACATGCTGCACTTCAAGTTTGCAGCTCCACGTTGTTTGATAAACGATTCAAAATTAACTTTGCCTTCTACCAATGAGCTTCTCCTTGCAGCAGCCACTCTGCCCCAGAAGTTGCCGCCGCCTCCACCTCTGCCTCCGGTTTGAGTTGCGGCTTGGGTTAATCAATTGAATGTGTCAGTTCCATATGAGGTTGTGTGTGGGAGAAGTGCAGGCAGCACTTTCCCGTAGCTACCAAATTGATGGAGCACGTCCTTGCCTGCCGGTATTTTTCGTTTGGCTGAAAGTTCGTGCATGGGAGGGGCTCTTAGATCAGTTGGAAGAAAAATCTTCATAATTTTGCAATGCCCCAAACCCCAGACAGATAAAGTTTTTTGGGTGCATTAGAGAGTAGATCATTCAGCGGATATTCAAAGATATTCAATCAGATTAGAAACACTCGTACATACGAGTATGTATCTCTAGGTAGGTAATTCCATCCGCCTTGTTGGCCCACACACACACACACTCATACGCTGTAGAAATGAAAAATTTCGCTGTGCCAAAAAACTTTGCCAGATTAACTTTTTTTTGGGTAGAAAAACTTGACTTCTGCTTGGCGACTGCTGCCAGCTTAATGAAATTTTCTTTTCATATTTTCTTTCTGGCCGTCACCCACTTCTGCTATATTTGGGCCATTTTTTGTTTGCTTATTTTGTGAACTCGTGTGATTTTTCTTTTCCGTAGTTGTCGGCGCAGGTTAATTTATTTTGTTATTGACATTTTTAGCCGCCTTCACTATTTTTGTGGATGTGGCAACCCAAACCCAACTGCATTGTCGTTTGTTAAGGGAAATGTCAAAAGTTTTCGCGCCCATAAATTGTCCACACAAGTTTCTGGTCACACTTAAACACGAGGCTCTGTGTGTCCAGTTGCCTCTGTCCGGCACCCTGTAATTGTTGGGTATACGGGGGACGGCCGCCTCGCGTAGCCTCGTGTGATTCGGCTGTGGTATCCCTTATCTCTGACCATCCCGCTGCCTACTCGTGCTTGGTCTTTGCCAAACGTATTTCCCCCTTTACTGGGTATCTTTAAGTCGTAATTTGTACCATCTTCTGTGTTACGGCAGCGTTTGGGATTTCGCTTTTCGCCCATTTTGATTATGTTTAGCTTAATGTTGTTGGCCAGAACAAGTGACCCCGGCACAAGTCACTTAGACGGATCGACGGACGGACAGATGGCTAGACGGACGGAGACCTGGCAGATGTTGAATGCTGATGCTGAATGTTGGCTACTATTCTTTTTATTGTTTGCTCAAAATTGTCATCAATAATAATAAAAGTACGACAGCCGAGCTGGGGGCCAACAATGGGGCAGGGCAGCCAGTGGGCCACTTGTGATATATAATAAATGTTGCCATGTCTTTGTCTAGTTCTCCTCCTCTCTCCTAGAGAGGAGTATCGGTGTGGCAGGACCCTGCCTGTGTCTCCGTGTGTTCGTATTAATGTGTGTTGTGTTCATGGAATACACTTTTGTATTCATTGGACCGCAACTAAAAATGTTGGCCATAAACTTTTTCCGTGGCTGTTTTATTTTTCTTATTTATGTCCAAGTTTTCCTTTCCATCCCAGTCCAGCCAGTCCCAGCCAGTCCCAGCCAGTCCTCAGTCATTGAGGGTTTGTCCAGTGGACGACTCCTTCACGTGGCTGGAACTGTGGCAGGATTAGCACTTGGCTGCCGCTCGAGGTGTGCCCGAGAAGACAGTCAATGATGGCTGCTGCCCGGCACTGCCCAATGGCCGCTCACAATTTGCTACAAATTTCGTTTTATATGGTTTTTTATTAGCGTTGAATTAAATTGAGCGACGCATCGAGTGGCAAGTCTCTGGATGTGTATGTGGATGTGTCAGCCAGCTTCCTTGTGGTTCTTGGCTTTGATGGAAATTGCTAATGAAATAAGTTTTTAGTTTGTGAGATTTTTATTTCGTTAGCTTTGCTTTTGGGCAAACGAAAAATGTTTCTTTATTTTGGCCCTGGACATTGGACCATTGAGGTGTGACGCTGGGCCCACTGATGATGCTACTGAAATGCTATCCGTATCGGGCTCAAAACTTGCTCCATTAATTACTGTCACCACAAAACCGTAACTCCCCTCCCCCCGACTCCCACTCAGTGAAATCAGTGGAAATGGCTAATTGAATGAAAGCGCCAACCTAAATGCTGTGTGCACTCAGCACGGCCACGGCCGGCCACGACGGCCACGTGCCACACTCGGGCCGTTGAATGGTCGAGAGCTTAGAGACAGGAGACCCTTTGGCCATGGCCAACCACTGACCCAATGATCTGTTAAGTATCTAAAGCAAAGCATCCTCATCCCTACCCCACCACTAACATGAACGCACAATTTGCTTGGAATGGGTGGAGGAGATTTCATTGGTTCTTTTTTCAGCAGTGAGGGGGAAAGCTAAGGACCTGCAACAGTGCTGGGGTAGTCAGTGCATCGTGGGGTCAGCAGTTGCTCTCTCTCTCTCTCTCTCTCTGATGGATGATAAGTACTGGACTGCCTCGAAGGCTGCTGCAGGTTGGCAGAGCAAGGTGAGCGATGTCCAATTACTTTGAACAACTTCGAACAGCTGCAAGAACATGTCTGCAACGAATGCAAAGTGCCCTGTGGCCCACGTCCACACCCACACTCCCTAAATTCTACTCTATAACTGAAGACATTGATTGTGGGTATAAGTTCTCATTAGAGATTAAAACAGTGACATCTATCTGTATGCTGCTGCTGATTTTATGGTCCAATTAGCATGTAGAATTCCTCCTCCATCGATAGTGCATTTGAATATCAAGGGAATCATTTCCATTTCCCCCGTTTGCCGCCTGCGCTGCACTTCATAGCAGTTTCTATGGGCGAGTTTTCCCTGCGAATTGATTCCAAGGTCCTTGAGTTGAGTTCTTTGGCGAGTTTTAGTTCATTTCCAATGCGTTTTCTTTCGCTCCCTGAAGTGAGAGCAAAAACTTTGAGGGCAAAGACTTTAAGCAGAAAATGTGCTCCCGCCATTGCCTAACGATAAGTACAGGAAAAAAGCAGCTCAGAAATTCCATTAACGTGCAGCGCGCGGAGGCAGGCGAGGCAGGCCGTGGAGGGTAATGGGCTCAGGCCAAGGGTCTGAGAAAGTTGCCCCGCGGAATGAGCTTTGTGGCAGCTTGGGGGGGCGTAGGGAGTGCTGGGATAGGGTAAGGAGTCCTTTTGGGTAAGGAGCAAAAGCTGCAGAAGATAGTGGAAAAAATCCGTATTTAAATTTCTTTTACAATAATATTTACCTACAATTCCCGCTTCGACACCTAACTTCCGCACGAGCGATGCTTTCAGCTCCCCCACCCACAGGACAGCCCTTGATTCTCCTTCGCTATGCCTGTGGCCAAGACCAATAGTGGAGGGTAGTAGAGGGGGCTGGGCTTGAGAGGGTGAGCCACTTCCGTGTGAACTAATTCCCCTGCACTTCTGCTTCCGCTTTCTCATTTTTTTCTCGCTCTCTGTATCCTTTGTTTCTTTCTCCATAAAGCACGCCCTCTGTCTGTCTGCCCTTCTTCTATATCGCTGTCTTAATTTCCCCCCCTCCCACTCCACACGCGCTTTTCCACAACATATAACGCTCCCCCGTTCTGGCCACCCACTTTTTACTGTTATTGTTTGTAATTGAAATGGTGGAAACGTACAAGCCATAAAATGTAAAACCAAATGCAGGACTTCTCACTCTGCCTGCCTGTCTCTCTCTCTCTCACTTACACTCTGTATATCTCAGTAGGGACGGGGGCGAGGCATGCCACTGTGCATTCAGCGCCCCATCCATCGATTGCTCCATTTAACAAATTTCGATTTCCGCATCAGATTTTCGCCCACTCCACCCCGCCGCCTCGCCCACATAGCGACTTCCGGTGCGAAGTTTTCCTTAAGCTTTTATTGCTTTTCGCCCCAAGAGAAGGGGCTGGTTGGGCAGAGAGGGGGGCGATGGGAAGAGTCTCCACTTGCGGCTGTATTGACGTGGGAAAATACTTGTATATTTTGCTGCTGCATCGCTGCAATTTTTTAATTATTGAAATCCGCGTTATTTCAATACCTTTGGGGCGCATTCATCGCGTGCTGTGTGCGATGAGCGATGTCGATATTTCTCAATAGCTTAAGCTGGATACCGAATTACGCTAATAGACGGGGAAATCCGATTAAAGACTGAATATTGAACATAATTCTCTGCTGCTTAGAAAGTAGAACGTTTTAGCACTTCAGTAGCATTTTTTTTATAACTATTTCTGAGGCATGTACAAACAATTAATCGATATTTACTTATATATTATATAGATATTTAAATTATAAAATTGTAATTCTTTTTTGGTTTTGTCTTTAGTTTATCAAAACCAAAATATTTTATTGGAATTTTTTTTTAAAATTAATTTTTTCTATTTTCTTTTTCTACTTCAATTTTGGTGATTTGGGGATTGAATATACATATGTACATATGTATGTAAAAATGTTTACATTGGATGTGAGTTTATCTTAATGAAAGAGAGAACCTTACCAAAGAGTCACTTAGCCACAAGCAGATATGGGCTCAGTCTGGATCAGCTGTTTCTGTCCTTGTGCCTCTGTGTGTGTGTGTGTGTTTTCCAGAGCATTGGGTGTACTGTACACAATTTGCAAAACGAGATTGTACGAGAGTAGAATTCCCTCTGCACACACGTACATATATACCTCCTGCTGCTTATGGTCACATAATAACAGACAGACACTGTGCAGTGCAGCAAAAAAGGAAGCCACAATCCGGACAAAAACACAGATAAATACTAGGTTGTGGGTCACTGGAATGCAGAGAGAGAGAGAGAGCTTCGCTCCACTCCATGGGACAGACTGCAATCATTATTATGCAAGCGGCACAAGGGCCAACAAGACAATTGGGCAACTTGGATACACGTCCTACCACAATTATACCCTCTGGGCGCTGCTGGCAAGACTCATCATACACGACTCTAGTATGCAGGCACTCATTCATTTCGCCGGGATTGTGTGGCGACGGAGCTGTAGATGTATGAGCTGTTTTGTAGCCCACTCCCAAGGAGCGCGAGGGCATAAGGCTCAAGTGCAAATAGCGGTTCACGCATGGGCCTTTTTGGGTGGATTTGTTCATCATACTGCTGCTGCTGCTGCAGGGTGGTTTTCTGGACTGGGGGGCATGGTGGGGGCGACGTTTTAATTTGTCCTATGAAAATATTTGCACACGACTTGCAGCTACAGATGTAATTGAATTAAAATCTGGCCTCCGACTCCGCCCCGCTCCGCTCCGACTCGACGAAAGTCGTGTGTGGCCCGGGGGCCATGGATTTGTTTTGAAGCCAAAAACCGGATGGTTGCTGTCCTCCGGCTAAACAGTTTCAATTTCAGACAAGCGCGCACGCCTGCCACACACACCAAAAGTGAAAGTTTTTGAGTCATCCCGCGAGGGCGTGTGGGATTAAAATGAATTTTCGACTAAACGGAAATCAACAGCAGAACGCACGCCCCGCAGCAGTACTACATAGTGATGGGGGGTGGGCCCACACTGCCAAACTGCCAAACACTCTCCCCAAAGAATCACTACCCCAGAAGCACATTTCGAACGAGAAATGTAAACTCTTCAAGTGGCTAATAAGCATTTTCCTATGGGCCCCAGTCTTTTCCATAGTTTTAGATCTTAATTATTTGATTAAATGCTGAGCCCTCGCTTTTGGCCAGCATATAAAATTAAATTATTAAAATGTATTCAATGCCGAAAAGCCAACTTAATTCAATTTCGAAAATATGCCGTCTACCTGATAGCAGCCCACCAACACCAACACCAACACCAACAACAGAACACACAAACCAAACAAAAAAACGATGTGGAAAAGTGCGGCCGGACGGGCAGCTGAGATTTGCATAAAATTGATAAACAATAGCCCCGACATTGGTGGCGTCTCGTCGTTACCATTGTTGCCGGTGAGAGGGGAACGGGATCCAGCCAGACTGATAATATGCCGGCGATTTGCAAAAGGATTAACTCATTCAAGTCGAAGCGAAGAGCAAATTGAATGACGCCCGGGATCTATCCGACAGGCACTGGCTGCGGCTACGAATCTGAATGAGTTTATAGAGGGTATTTGGTGGGTTGTATGAGTGCTTGGAAAAGTAAAAGCTGTTTACCGTAGAAGGTGTGATTATACATGATCATAATTAGTAAGCGACACTCAGTGTGTATTTACATATGTACATTTAAGCTACAAATGTAAACGAGAGCCAACACGCAAAGTTGATCGATCCCGTTTTGCAGAGCTTTTCTCTTGAGAGCAAGCACAATGCATATGTACACATGCATGTGCATCTGTATCGCGTACGCAAGAGAGAGCTTTGACAGCCTCGCCTGTGATCGACGAAAAGCACGCGTAGAAAGAGAAGTCGAAAAAAGTTTGGCGATGTCATTGCTCAGCGCGATGCTGCAGTTTGGTTTTTGTTTTTGTTTTTGCATACCCTAAAACTGTAAAATATAATGGAAGCGAAGGGTATTTAAAACTTCGATTCTATAAGTTAATTTTGGTTTTTTGGTTTGTTTGTTTGTTTGGCTGGGCCCAGGCCTTTCATTTTGAATGACTGCCAGACAATATGAAAACAGAGCACTCAAAGGGAAACGGTACTTCATCAGAAATGTTGAGGAAACTTTAATGTCTGGCTTGGTGGTTGATTTCTGAAAACTTAATTGCAAAAAGGTCGAGAGCAAGTCGCATTAAATATTCCCTTGCAGAGATCTCCACATATACACACACACACATGTACGAGTATGCCTGCTGCTGAGTGCTGCCTGGGGAAGTTTCGGACTTGAGCTTAAATCGGATTTAGCACTTTGCTGGCTAACCAGAATATGTAATGCGCCAGAGTCGACCCACACATTACCTTGAATAATTTTATACGATGGCCGCAAGGGGGTGCAGTGCCGTGGCAGGGGCAGGCATTCCGCCATAAATATGCAATAACGTGACGTAAATGTAGCCACGCCACCGTAAATTCATGACTTTACCGTACGTACCACACGGGTAACTCGTACTACAAAACACTGTTACGGGTACGGTTGCAGATGTGCAGATTTATTGTCAGTCTAAAAATATGCAGCTCAACTATAGCTACAACTACAGGCAGGGTACAGGAAGCAGCATCGAGTAGTGCTCATTAAATACTCGACGTCCAGTTATGAACCCACACCAAAAAACAAAACCGAAAAATATCCAAAACCAAAGCAATGTGGTTCAGCCACAGCAGCAGCAGCAGCACGGGAGTGAGGAACAGCAGGAGTGGAACGAGGACCAGAACCAGAACCAGAACGTTCACTTGCCATCAATCCGAAATGGTGACAATTGGCAGACAAGGCGAGGCGGAATCAGAACGAACATGTAGCATGGGGCAAACCTGACAACAGAACTACGAGTACTACAGGGGGGGAAAAATATATTCAAATGATTTGCAGTTGGTTTCAGCACAAATCCCCCACCCTTCTCCAGTACTCGAGTACGAGTATTTCATGTCCGATTCTCTCTTTCTCTCTGTCTCTGTCTCTGTCTGCCGTTACCTTGGCCAAACTGTGAGGCAAAATAATTTCCGAGAGATTTGCATAAATACACAAGTTAAATGCACATTTAGCATTTTGAATTTGTAATATTTTTGCAGTTTAGTTGTCGAGTGTGTGTAGTGAGGGAGGGTCCTCCTGTTTTAGGAGGATCCTCTATGTGTGTGTTACTATTTTTCTTTTTCCTGTGCCCTTTGCCTGGCTATTTGTAGCATACAAGGGTATATTGTATGTACAGAAAGAAGAAGGCCAAAAAATATAAATAAAAGAATTCTTGGGATTCTCGATCTGTGGCTTTACGAAATCTTTTAGCTTGTTTCAACCAATTTATTAGTAAAAGTCAAAAAACTTATGGTACCCTTTTATTTCGTGTTGTATGTACTCTCTTTCTCTTTGAAAAAGGGTATCTTCTAGTCGATATATTAATTATGCCATTGCTAGACGAGTGTACCTTCTCTTTTGTCCTAGGCTAACGGTTCGTTTCATGCCATTGTCGGTCGGACACGTTGTGGAGGCGTGCAAAAGCTTTTGCTGGATTGACAGTGCCAGTGCCTGGGATGACCTGAGCGTTGAGCTGACTCAGGACAGTTGGTGCAAATAGTATATGAATGCATGTATGTATGTACATATGTATGCCACATGAATTGTGTGCAATTGTTGTAGGAAAAAGAACTTCTGTGCTACCAATCCTTTTGCTTTCGCTTTACGGCAAATATGCTTCGGCTACTCTGCTCTGTCTCTGCCTCTTCTCTGGCTGTTTGCCTAATGAAAATCGTTGTGATTGTTGTCACTGGTTGGGTTGGGTTTGGGTTGGGCTTGTGGAGTGGCAGCGTCAGGCCCACAACTGATTTTGGCCTGTAGTACGACATGGCATATGAATTTTAATATTTAGTCCAGACCATGTGGCAAGGGCTAAGCTGTACTAGTAGCCTGGTCTGTAGGTAGATACGAAGCCATGGTACTACCTACATTCCTGAACCTGTCTATGCATTTGCCCCCCGAGAGAGAGAGAACGAGTGAGAGAGAGTTTATAAAAATATTTCCATTTTGCTTATCCCAGTTCTTTTTTTGGTACCCCCACCCACCCTGCAGCATATTCTTTCCCTTCCTTTGCCATTTCCCTTTTTTATTTGTTGCTCGTCCCGTGCTTTGTCCTGTCTGAAATGTTTTTTGTATTGTCATCAACAACAAAACTATTTGTCTATTCACTGGCCTGCCCACTACCATCCTTTGGGCCTTCCCCTTATCCTTTACGTGCTTCGCTGTGCTGCGTCCACTGCTTTATTATTATTTGAGCAGCAGCGAAGCTTCCATCTCGGTTGGATGCTGTTTGCGGTGCTACCACCAGAAGGACTAGGACTAACTGCTGGGCGACTGCTGGCAACCTCGAGAGATAACTGAGAGAACTAAGAACCGAGACGAGCAAACTGGGCTTAGCCTTCACCTTTTTGTGCTCTATTCTTTTATTTCATTCTTTCGTTGTTTTGTTGTTGTTTTGTTATTTGTTGTGCGTCGGCAAAGTTATTAATATTTATTCTCTCGCTCTGGAGGTCACGAGACCACGGAGCGAATGAAATGATTTGCTAAAAAGGTTATTGAAAATTATATTACTATTGTCCTGCTCTGATGCTGCTGCTGTTGCTAGTACTGCTCCTGATGATTGGGCAACTTTTAGATGCAGATACAGATACAGATACCGACCGCTCTTCAGGCCATCAATTGTGGCCGTAAACTTACGGGTACTCGTACGTGTACTCTTACTCCTATTTGCTTTGACGCGCAGCCTGGTTGGGCCCATCAATCAATTTTGATATCCCTTCAACTCCCCTGTGCATCTGAGTGCTCTCTGTTAATGTGCCAGAAACGACGAGCTGATGGCTCGGCTCCTTCAACGGGCATATTTCATGTGTTTATCAATGTGTACCCTCCTGTTCGATATGTTCTAGCCAACGATTTATGAGTGTGTCCCCCTTTTGGCTCTCCTTGGCAAATATTATGCCAGTAATTAGTTGCGCCAACTCAAGATAACCTTCCCCCCAGAGATTCGATTGCAGCTGTTCGAACCCTCGAAATTCGCTTCGGCTTACCTCTGCTTTGGGTCTTTATTTTTGCTGCTCTTCAGACCTCCACCCGTTTGTATTCGTATGTGGAAATGTGTGTTAGGCATCGGTTAGCTGCTGCAACGAGCTTTTGGCAGCATTTTGGGGCAATTATTTCAATTGTTCTGCTCCGACTCAGACTCAGAGCCGCTCCCTGCCCGCCCTGCCCATTGCAAAACTGAATGTGCATTGCAGATTGGCTGGGGATTGTGTGTGTGTGTGCGTGTGTGTGTGTGGCATGTTTGTCTTTTCAATTTTAGTTTGCATCGATTTCAGACTTTGACAAAAAATGATATAGAATACTATAGGTTACGTTACAATTTCTCTAGCAAAAAACACCTACCACAAATGGCTTGGCAATTTGATTGCTAGTTTTATTAGAAATATCTTTAGATATGCGCATGGGAAAGCTATGTGCAACACATTTTATTTGATTTTCATGAAATATTTCGAGCCTAAGCTTTCTGCTTGAGGCGGGTGGGCGGCAAACTGGCATTGTCGACAGTTTTTTTGTCTGCCAATTACCAAGCCCAAAAATGAGCCACAAGAGCTCCCTAGCTCGATTTTGCATTTGATGCGATTTGAGAATTGAAGATTGGATTTGTCTAACTTTGAAATGTAGCATGCAGCAGCAGCAGCAACAGCGGCACTTGCAACAAATGCAACAACAACGACTGCTATCAAATCGACAATGTTTGGTAAAAGTATTTGCCAACAACTTTTGCAGCAATTATAACTTTAAATCGATTGCATATACATATTGTGTTGTAAGAGAGTGAGAGGAGGGAGAGTGATAGAGGGGGAGGGTCAGAGAGATGGAGAAAGTAGAGTGAGTGGCTTGTGGGAATGTATTGTAGCATGAATTTTATATGTATATATAATTAGCCAGCTGTTGCTACGAGTATCTGGAACATCCTGTAACATATCGACCAACAGTAGAAAATAATGATTAAATCATTCATACATTATCGAAGGGTGGCCAAATAATGTTTATTTATACACCATAACTTTTGATTTAATTTCATTTATTTAAATAATAATAAAAAAAAAAGGAAACACTTTAAAATGTAAAATTTGTTGCATAAATAATTTTGCAAAAAAACGAAATGATTCAATTTAAATGTAGAATATGTATACTATATATACATACATACATACAGCTGTGTTCAAAATAATAGTAGTGCTCCTCAACATATTTTCAAAACCATTTTTTAACATTTCCAGTCATCCAAATGAAACAAATGATACCTTTTTGAATAGATTGGAATGAGGACATTATAAAACCGAAGAAATTTCATTACATTTGCGTTCCAATTTCTTGTTTTGCTTGATTTTTGTACGTATACCACCCATGAAATCTGCTGTTCAATAAAATAGTAGTGCTGGGATAATTTAATTTAAAAAAATGAAAAAAAGAATTTAATTTAAAAGAGTCACAATCCGTAAGCTCAATTTAGTTGTTATATATTATGATGAAAAACATTTTTGGAAATATCGGTTCTTTCGATCTTGGAGCTTAAAAATCATTGCTCGGTGCTGAAGAGAAGACATCAGAGTTAGACCAAAAACTAAAAGGTTGGAGGTATAAGGAGTTGAAAAATAAGTTTTTTGTACTCTTAATATGGTATTTGACTCAATTGAGTAAAAAGTAAACTGAAAATCAATTTTTATGCGAAAAACATATCTTTTTTCATGGATGGTCGACAAAGGCTGAAGGCAAGACCCAACCTTCAGTACCCTCAAAAATTATGAAAAAAAAATTGTATATCTCTTTGAAAGTGATGTGACAGTTCGTAGACAACTGATTACACATTATTTAAGTCCAAGAAGTCCTGGAAAGTTACGCGTTTGGTAATACAGCACAAAGACCCACGACTCAAGTTAGCAGAAACGCTTGTGGGCTGGCCTGAGTCACAGTCACGAAAAATACTTTTGACAAATGAGAGTAAAGTTGTATTATATGGTAAGATAGACGCCAAAGAATATGTTTGGCATTCAAAGAAATCCGATTTCCCCCCAAAATCTGGAAAAAATAGCATTGGATATGCTGGGCTGAGCACTATGGGGCCCAGCTCATATGAAATTATACTTCCTCATTCTGGGTTTGGAGTATTTAACAAAACTGAGTATGCAGATATACTTTAATATACATAAAGTTCATATTACAATTAAAAAAAATACCTCTCAAAAAACATCTATCAGCAGAGTTTTAATACAAAACACTTTCAAAAAAGCTTGCTAGGAATTGAGTTTCATCCGAAAATATCGACGTTTTGCCAAGCTCAACTCAGTCCCTGGATCCCAATCTCATTTAAAACTTATGGGGGAATGTCACATACATTGTTAAAACTGCAAATCTGTCAACCAGACTTAAGTTTTGGCAAGTGGATTAAGCATTATCGGCTGAAATCCTATTGACGCGTTGGCAGGACCCTATTGGACACATGCCAGACCGGTGTATGGCCGTAATGTCAACAAAATTGATTAAAAACTATATATTAAAAGCTCAAGAAACATGAAAAATATGAATCATAGGTTTTAATTTGAATTTCGTTGATTTTTTCTATTTTATAAAAAAATACTACTATTTTATTTTATTGAACAGCAGATTTCATGGGTACACGTCCAAAATCAAGCAAAACAAGAAATTGGAACGCAAATGTAATGAAACTTCTTCGGTTTTATAATGTCTACATTCCAAACTATTCAAAAAAAGTATATCATTTGTTTCATTTGGATGACTGGAAGTAAAAAAAAATGGTTTTGAAAATATGTTGAGGAGCACTACTATTATTTTGAACACAACTGTATATATAGAATATATAGAATATATTTATTATAATTATAAATATTTAAATAAATTTTTATTGCATAAGGCATATATTTAAATCCAATTAATTAATATTAATATTAAAATGTAAGTGAAAAATTTCTTTTTATCATTTATATTCTAGAATCAAAAATGTTTTTGTTGAATATATTTATTAATCTAAGTGTAAATAATAAAAATGTCAATGCCTTTAAGCGCCTTTAAGGGCTCGTATGAGTGGGAAGATGGTAAGAGCTAAAGGTAAGACTTTGTGGGGAAAACTATTTGGCTTGGCTATACTTGACACTTGGATTACTTTCAATTAATTGTGTGTTCTCTACTTTCAATATAGTCTTTGTTGCTCATACTCGATTATTCTTGGCCTGGTACACAAAAATTTGTCAACTTTTGTCAGCTGCCAGCAGAGAACAGCGGAACAGGGACAGCGGAATATCAAACAGCGTCGTTAGCTTTTAATTAATATGAAAATTTTGTTAATGTGTACACATTACAAAAAGGATCGCCCCCACTCCCTCTCCCACTCCCACTCCCACTCCCACTCCTACTCCTACTTTATTCCCCATCTACCAGCAACAATCCCGCAGCACTCCGCTCCGAGTGCGTGTGTTTGTGTGTGTGGTCGAGTGATATTCTGTGAAAATTTGCATACGATATGTTGCCACCACAGTCAAATAACGAACGCTGATTTCCATGTCGGCGGGCGACCTCAATTTGTGTGGCAGCCAGGCTGCTGGGGCAGGTCTCTCGGATTTCTCATCGGGCAACGGCAAACAAAACAATCAGACGGCCAAGCCGCAGCCCGTACGCGATTCATTGACAATTTAATAAGTAGTTCGGTTACGTCATTAGCATGCAGACCGTCATTAGTGTAAAATATATCAATTAGCTCGGCTAGAACACACATCATGGCATTGACACAGTCGTGTCAACGTGGTGTTAATGCTGGCTGGCACAGCTGTTGGTTGATGGCAAAAGTTGCACAAGACCCAGGGAAACTTGGCCAAGAACAGACAAAAGAAGAAGCTTGAGACATTCTTTGAGCTTCAGATGCAACTGTGATTCTTTGATACTTAGTTCAAATAAAAACGAGAGAGAACGTACGGAGTCGCTTCGAACGCGACTCTACTTTTATACCCGTACTCAGTCAGTACACATGTGATTTATGTGGAATTTTAAAATGTTTTATCAGTTTTTACATTTTACATTTTTTGCTACATCTGTCATCGACATCTACATCTACATCATCTACATCAGTTCTCACAAGAACACACGTACACTGCACGAGGCAGCATGTTTGAGCGTGAGTGTGTGTGTGAGAGAATCTGCTGCGACAATCAACCCCAATAAATGACTTACGGCGCAAGTGGAAGGGGACAGCTCGTAGCTGAAAATTCATTTGATCATTGTGGCTACAATAATGATTCGATCTGAACCAAATTCGGGAATCTGGTAGATATGGTCATTATCTACAAAACTGCATTTTTATTTTTGTTCTATCTTCAAAATTGTGGATTTTCGTCTTTTTTGTGGGGGCGGAAGGGGCGGGGCGAAATTTTGAAATACACTTGTTCAGGTTTGGTATCACAGGAGTCTTGGCCAAAAGTTTGGTTGCTCTAGCTCTTATAGTCTCTGAGATCCAGGCTACACAAAATACAAAAACCAAATCGACTCGATTTTGTGTGAGTGCGAAAGGGATGGAGCGAAGTTTTTGCGTATGTTTTTTGTCTATTGTGGCTATATTAATGATCCGATCCGATTCAGATTTGGACCCCTGATAGATATGGTCTTTCTCTATGATTCTGCATTATTAGTTTTCTGCTATCTTCAAAATTGTGGACGCCACAGATGTGCGCCCTTTGTGGGGGCGGAAGTGGGCGGGGCGGAATTTTTAAACTTTTTTCTAGGGTGAGAGAATACATCAGTCTGGAAAAAATTTGGTTGCTCTATCTCTTTTTAGCCTTCGAGCAATGGGCGACGAACAAGACGGACAGACGGACAGACGGACGGACAGACAGGGCTATATCGACTCGGCTATTGATGCTGATCAAGAATATATATACTTTTATATGGTCGGAAATTACTCCTTCTCTATGTTACACACATCCACTTTTAGCACAAATACAATATACCCTTTTTACTCTTCGAGTACGGGTATAAAAATGAAACTCATTATCTCATTGCTGTGTAGCATATCTTTAAGCGCGCTTCAGCTGCAGGTGTCGCGGGTGTCGGGGGCAGGGCCCATGTTGACCACAAAATTACGTGCTGCGCGGTATCATTGCCACAGGCACACACACACACCGAGAGGCACACATACAAATATTTCCAATTAAGGTCGTTCGTGCAGCAAAGGACAGGACAGTAGTGGACAGGGCATGGGCATATGCCACACGGTAAATTAAATTGCACGATGGCCGCCGCATGCAAACGATTCGTACTTCGTATGCGTACTTAAGTGCCGCCCTGCCACCATGCCACCATGCCGCGAAGCAAGCGAAGCGTTCTCCAAATTGAAAATAAAAGCAATTGCAATTCATAAAATAATAAATATAAAATTGATTTACGGCATGTCCGTTGGGGGGAAAACAAGCAAAAATAAAAAATAAAAAACAAACAGACGAATATCGCGCCATGTAGAAGTTTTCATAAAGAAGCGGAAAAATCTCGCTTCAGTTGCCCCGAAAGCGAAAATACGTCAGGATTTTCTTGTCCAACAAGTTAGAGTGAGGGGCAGCGGAAACGTGCAGCGCAGCGATAGCATGCCTCATGGTGCAACCCGCAGGCAGCAGAAGCAGCAGCAGGCAGCAACAGCAGCAGACGGCTTCGATGCATGTCAAAAGCATGAAATGATTTTTATTTAAACAAAAATTGTGCGTGCACACACACACTCCCACACACACACACACACACACATGTGCATGATGCATTGGTGTGTCACAGAGATTGCAGAATATTTGTCATAATGCATTTAAGGCTCTTTCATGTCCAACGAAGATTATTTTCCTGCTACCAGCGCCAAGCTCTGATTGACATGTGTCTGTCATGGTGGGTGGGTGGTGGGTGGCGTACTCGAGGCTTTTGGGCACCCTTTCAGAGAGAGAGACTGCCCTTATCGGACTCCTCTGCCAGTGTGTCGCCGAGTCAAGTTTCTCAATTTTTTATGCAAAAGGTAACAGGCCAACATCGAACCGGGAATAAATAATTGTTTGGCAGGTTGGCAAGGATGTCGACCATGCCAACTGACAGACCAGAGACGACCCGACCCACTGGGCGGAATGTGGCAAAGGTAATGTGCATTATCACGTATCCTGTCTAGCCGATACGGCACCCCCATTCATTGGGGGTATACGAATTGGGTACCGGATCTGGCTTGTCCAAATGATAAATGATTGTCATAAATAAAATGCGTTACTGGCGGCCAAGGCCGCCTTTTAATCGCTTGGAATTGCTTTTATTTTGTACTCAAACATTAATCATTCGTTTGTGATTTTCGCCTTTTTCTTTTTCTTTTCCTTTTTTTTGGTATATGATTTTTCATAAAATATTTGCTTTTAATTTATTAAAAACTTTCAGGCCTTAGGATATTTTTTACGTGGCATTGATGAACCCTTGGACCCTTGTCCGGCATCCGCGTGGCATCTATTATGTACACATTTATGAACCTATATTGGCACTAATGCATTTTGGTTTTGTTGTTAATTTATAAATATTTTATGCAATTTCTCCGCTTGATTGCGGCTCTGCATTTATTTATTGTGGTTAATTTTGATTTCAATGTAAAGCAGGTTAAAGCATACCACTCCAAGCTATTCCCGCTAAGGGGTAGTTTTGACAGAACCATCACGAAGGGAAATGTTGCCAGAGAATATTCGCCCGTTTTTCGGACTGTTTCGGACTATACAAATGTTGCCAAGAGCCGCAGCGAATGCGCGTGCGAATTCGCCGCATTAATAAATTATGAAAATTGCCGCGAATGCCGCCGCGCTGCGTTAGCCGATAACAAAAAATATAAAGATTTATTTTTTATAACCCATAGTGGGTGTGGAATTATAATTATAGTTTTAATGAAAAGTATATTTACCGTTTTTTTTTTAATACCTGCCAACCGGGTAAACTGTAATCAGAATCAAATATGTACATATGTATAGTATGTACATCCAACTAGGCATACAAATAATTTACGAGAATGTTTCTACATATTAATTTTTTGGATTCCATTAATATTAATACAATATTTAACGGACTATTGACTGCTTATTTAATTGCAAATTGTATTTGTATGAACACTGGATACGCGAATGCAGCTTAATAAATAAATAATATTTAGCAGATCGTTGAAATTCGTTGCACAAAATTTTCATTTAAAGAGGTCGGATGGTTGGTCAATCTATTGAGCTGTAAGGTAAATGCAAACAATTACATACTTATGCGATAATTAAGTGCAAAAACAAAGTCATTTGCATAAGTAAGTCAATAAGCGTGTGTTGAGTAATTATAAATTATGTCGGATTTTGCCTTTATTTAACTTACGTAATCAGCTTTTCGTGCTTAAATAATTATCATTGAATAAATGTATTTATGCATTAATCAGGCATGGCATATGTATGTAACAGTAAAATGCTTGATAATAATCCATTTGATATAAGCTGTCGAAAGAGCCATTTGGAGAGGATTTAAGGTAAAACCAGGCCCAAAGCAAAATAAGGATTTAAACAGATAAATTCGAATATGTCAAAGTGTTTCGATAATCATTGGGAAAGTCATCAAACTCATCTTTACATTATGTATATATGTATGTATATCTGCCATTAGTAAGAGTTACACTCAGAGAAATTTAAAATATGAAATTTTATAAATAAAATTAATATAAAAATAAAGAAAAAATAATAAATGACTAATTAAATTTTTCAATACATTTTTTACTTTCTTTTTAAATAAATTGTTACTTTTCTTTTTAATAGTGTAAATTTAATAAAATTAATAAATTATTATACTATTTTCTCTATTATTATTAAAAAATTAAAACATAAAGAAACGTTACATAATATACTAACAGTTTATGTTTAGTCATCACCATTTAGTTTATAAATATTTGTTTTTTTTTTTGCAGTTTCCAAATTGCATTATGACAAAATTACAGATCGTGTAAGTGTTCGTGTCCCTATCCCTGTCCTGCCCAAGTTCGTTTGCGAGAATATGGGCATTCATCTATATGAATCTCACGGGCAAACTGTCATAGAAAGGGTAGCCGTAGCCGTAACCGTTGCCCGTGCCCGTGCCCGTGCCGTACCGTGCCGATGGCACAGACTGTATTAATGCGCTTCATATGTCAGGATGGGCCATTCATCATCATTATGCTTATGCCAACTGGTTGGCTGGCTGCCTGGCTGCCTGACTGCTCGTTTGTACTCGACACACACACCCACCCAAACACACACACAGAGAGACAAACATGAGAAGTTCATAAGAGAGGAGCGACAGCGCCTCATCAGGAGGAGCGCAAAAAGAAATGATTTTGATACAACGTCGGCGTCGGCGGCGGCGGCAGTAAGAAAAGTTGAAATAACTTTTTGCCGGCTTCATGTCGCAGCATTTAAAATGAACAAACGTCTGCCAGTCTTTTTGGGTTGCTCGTTGGAGCAGGGCAGTAGGGGGTATAAGTGTGTATGTATGTAAATGGAGTGGAGCCCCTAAGGAGAGGCTGCTGGCAGCAGCCTGTTGTTATACCCAATGGTTTGTGTTATCAAACGCTTTCTCTGTCTCGCTTAAACTTTATTAGTTTGACATGTGTGCGCTTGAAATTTTGGGCACGTTTGATGAAACGTAATCAAACAAGCCGCACAACATTATTTTGTTGTTTTCGTTTTTTTTTTTCGTTTCGTTTCGCCCAGACACAGTGTAAAGTGTAAGCATCCCATCTGCCCACCCACTACCCTACTACCCTGAAGAGTCTAAAGCCCTGTCTGAGCTTGGCTTCGGTTCCTCCCAGCTGTTGTTGTTGGTCCGGGGCCGCACTTGAGCTAATACTAGCTGTAACTTACAAGTTTCACATACAGTAAGTAAGTAGAGCTTTGCCCAGAGTCTGTTCGCATGCAAAACTTTGGCTCAGCGACATGTGAATCCTTTGTGTCCGCTTTGGCTGCCATGGCAATACATAGTTAAAGCTTAGTTCATCGCTGCTGCTGCTCGGAAAGCTCTGCTCTGGAGCTGCACTTTACAGTGTCGCACACTCTCGCCCTCTCTGCTCTTTGCTCTCTGCCAGCGCTCGCTGAACATTTTAATCGGCAGGAAATGATGTGAAAAAGTTTTTAATCCCTTTAAATGCCAACTTTTCAATATAACGTTAAAGCGTCGGCAATGGCAACGACGTCAAACAGACCCTGAAAAGGGGCTTAAAGTGAGCAAAAGTCGTGAAACTTAATTATCCACTTCCTTGAGTCTCACGATTCTCACGCATTCAGGTGTAGCTTGTGGGGGAGGTGGGTTGACTTAAGCTGCAATTCATTTAAATACACCTTGAAATATGTCCTCGAGTAGTCTATTTATGGGCTACAGTGGCGGCATTTGACTTTTCCTGTTTGGATTTATGGCTGCTTTTACGAATGCTTTTGATGATAATTGTCGAAAATTTGCAGCTGCTTAAATCTTAAACACGACACATCAGCACCCCCTTCCACACTTAAGTATTTATAGCCAGGCCGATAAGCACCTGCATATTCATAATTCAGATAAGTGTCGCTGCGGCCAGGTTTCAACCTTTTGCATCCGACCAGCAGCAGAGCATTAGGAGCTGCAGCAGCAGAAGCCAGAATTCATGCAAATTATGTTAAAGTGCAGGTGCTCAAAGGTGTGGCACAAAGGGGGCAAAAGCACTGGCAGTGGCAGAGATGTTGCATTTGTGTGGCTGCAGAAGTGTGTGGGATGGGATGGGTGCCCACTTGCTCAAAGTGTGTATTTTCATGCTCGAGCATAAACGTGTATAAAATAATATTTTTGCACATTCTACACCTTAAAACTATAAAATTGCATAATTTATAAATTTGAATATCTCACACATAAAGGGTGTACCTACATATGTGTAGGATATAATGGAAGACACAGAGAGAGGTAGTAGAGAGAGAGAGAGAGTAAGAGAGAAAAGCAATGTGCACTCGACAGAGTCAAACTGTAGCGTTATTGCCTCGACCGAGCATTTCAAATACAATTTGGGCAGAAGAAAAACGAGCAAAGAACAGAGAGAGAGAGAGAGAGAGAGAGAAGAAACGACTTTTGCCAATACCCATTACTTGAACGGTACAGGGGTATATTGGTTACGTGGAAATCTAGATAAATATGTGGTAGTTAAGAAAGTGGAGTATTTTTTTTCAGTATACAGATCATATTGAAAAAATACTACATCCAGAGAAAATTGGAAAAGTAAGACGCACACCAATATTTAAATTAAATATTTAGTAAATTTATATCTAAAAAATATATTTCATGTAAATATAAAATATATTTAGGTACAATATATTATTTCTTTTTAATATTTCCACCCTCGAAAAAATATTTAAATACATTTTTAAATTTTAGTTCGATTATAAAAAATTATGTCTAAGCTTATTCTGAATTAATGGGTATTATAAGAGTCTTAATGTCAACTATGACGCACAATTTGTTGTTTGTGAAAATTCAGCAGAAATTGTGGTCCAGAAATGGGCCTTGTGCTTGGGAGTTACAGAAGAAGGCAGCCTCCAGCCAGGTCAGAGTTGAAAGTAATTTAGGCACAAAAATTTGAGCATTTTGAAAATGACTTTTTGCGTTTGCCTGGACAATAACCAACCAGCCAGCCAGCCAAACAGCCTGGTTGGTTGGTTTTCTTGGTCAGTATTTATTAAAATTGCCAAATGCCTCTGACTTATTCATAAGAAAATACCATTGACAGTTGCGGCAGATTTCTAAACTACACACCACACACACTCGAACGAAATAGATACAAACAGATAGATACAAACAGATACACAGATGGATAGATAGATGGAATCATCATTTGATTGAGAAACCTTCGACCAAACAATTGGTGAATAATTTTTGATTTATGGTTTAACAGCCACTAGAGCCGTGACCCAATTGGTTTTCCAGCCCGAAAACTTAGCTCTGTGGCATTTTCCTAATCATTTTCCAATCTTTGCGGTTGCACTTTATGCGGTTTTCAGTTGGCCTTTTCCAAAGAGGTGGCGTCGGCGTTCGTCCTGCCAACTTTGGTGCGACAGAAAGTTGCATATTTATTTTTATCGCAC
Source organism: Drosophila bifasciata (assembly GCA_009664405.1). Lineage (NCBI taxonomy): Eukaryota > Metazoa > Arthropoda > Insecta > Diptera > Drosophilidae > Drosophila > Drosophila bifasciata. The sequence goes on from CM019044.1 coordinate 12,244,828, forward strand.
TTCCCTGACGCGTTGCGTTGAGTGTGCCCAAAGTTTTTGCCGCACAGACAACTGCGTGGAGAGGCGACGTGTTCCGGTCTAGGCACCTGCCCTGTCCCTCCCACCCACACACACACGTGTGTAAGCATGAACATGAGTTTGATTCCTGGTGGAAAATGGAGTGTACGAAAGTTGCCGGGGCGGTAAACTCGGCATGTTTATGAGGCTCTAAACTTAGCCTCACTCGTTCGCTGGCTCATTCCCCAATAGCTGGACAGACAGCAGGGCGGAACCAATGTCAGCTGTTGACCTAAAATTATCAGGCACATGAATTGAAAATAATTTTAAAATTAGTATTTAAAGGTGGACGGACTATGGAGACATCAGAACTTCAGTTCTTATAATAATTTCTTATTACTTAAATTTATTGCACAGAAAACTTCACATGTAACAGTTTTTGGGACACAAAATATTTGTAGAATTTCTAGCCTTTTTGTGACCTTCTCCAAATTGTCGCCTCTGCAAATGGCACCATAAAAAGGATTCCACACAGACACTATTGTTTTAGAGCAACTTCAGAGCCACAGTCAGTAACAAGGACAATGACGATACGAGGAGCAAAACCATTGCCAGAGTGCGTGCTACCGCAAGTATTTAAAATTGTTTTGCTTAGGTGTCGGGTCACACACCCACACCCCCACACCCCCAACCCCCAACCCCCTGCACCGCACATCAGCCCTTCCGCATACGCAGCAGGTGATAAAAGTTCAAAGTCATGTAAGGTACGTGGTCGACTTGGGTTTGGGGTTCGGGGTACGGGTACAGGGCTTTGAAAGAATCTGTTTTATATATGAATTTTTCCCAACACACACAACACACATCGCTGGCACACGCCGCTCAAGTGCCGAGACAACAAAATGGATTTCATCCTTCAGGTTCGCGTCATTTTTCAACTTGTTCAACTTGATGGGGATGGGGATGACGGTGTAGGAGCGGGGGTGGTGGGTGGGGGCGTTTTCTGGTGCTCGTGAAGTTGAAACGTTTCAAGTCGAAGGCAAACAGGCGCTGCGCTTTTGTGCAGTGTCTCCTTACGCCATTCAGAGAGACTCCACATCAGCTTCACTTCACTCCCACTCAAATCCACTCATCAACTTTATCTGCTGTCGTACATTGTGTGTGTGTGTGTGTGTGCGGAAAAGGCTAAGTCAATTGACGTTACCTGGTTGCACCACTTCTTTGTTCTTGGCTCTGGCGTTTGTATTATCTGTGCGCTAAAAGCCTTTACCCACAAAGGACTTTTGCTAAGAACACATTTACTGCAACTTGCGACTGCAACTTGCGACTGCGGCTTGCTGTGCCTGCATCTTGTGGCAGACTCAGCCAAAGTATTGATCGACCAACACCTGGGCGGCACACTTGCAGGCAATACCCAGAACGGCCATCAAATGGGGCGGCTGCTTGTTCGAGTTACGCGTCATGCGATCGCGCAACGTCTGATAGAACTCCTTGCGACTGAGCACCCCATTATCATCCGTATCGAAGATGGTGAAAATTATGTCGATAATGTGATCAGTCAGCTGCACACCCACCACCACATGGGCAATGTGACTGAGCGTCTGCCGCGACACATTCAAACCGCTCAGATAGTGAAAGGTAAGGGCCGAATCCACAGCGGTCATATCTTTGAGGAAATGGAAAAAGTCCAGAAATTCAGCCAGAGTAACACCCCGATCGGAGTGCTCGTACCTCTGCTGCACACGCTGCAGCATGGCGGAACGTTCCTTGTTGCTGGCCGCGGAATAGGCCAGCACCACCTTGGCAAAGGACACCTCGCTAATGACCGACTTGGAGCTCTTCAGCAGCGTCTTGAACTCGAGCAGCAGCACCTCTTTGGACAGTGCTCGCTGGAAGTCCAGGAACACATTCACGTTCAGCTTCTGGTTGAGATTGGGCCCAAAGAAGTAGTGATTGAGGTGCATGTTCCGCACTTGGCCATCCCCCTGGCACACCTTCGTGACATACAGATTCATATCGTCGTAGGACAGATTGCCATCGCCATTAACGTCGAACAGGCGAAAGGCCAGCTCCAAGTAACGCTCCGGCACGGACAGCAGCATGACCAGGAACAGATAGTCGCCAAAGGAGAGCAGTCCATGCTTTTGGAACCGATAGAAAATGCTGTCTTTGGCCAATGTCGAGCAGGTATACCGATGGATGTGCTCCTCCGTGACCTTGTGGAACTGGTCCAGGCCCAGGTCCTCGGACTGCGGCGGAGAGCCGGGCATTATGGAGCGCAGAAAGTCATGCGGCGTCATGTACACCTCCCAGCGGCCGGCATTGTTCTTCATTTTGATGGTGGCAAAGTAGCGGAATACCTTATCGGGGCTTGAGTACAGGCGCAAGCGGTTCTCATACTCCCGGATTCTCGTCTCCCGAAACCGGGCACGGTGATGCATGGGTGTACCCCGTCTCTGCCCCTCGTTTGGATTACCGCAATTATCATCGCCAGTCCCAGAGGCTTGCAGAGCTGCTGGCCAAGAAAACGAAGAGCTCCAGCGACTCCTGTGACTCCTGCCACTCCGGCAATGGCTGTTTATCAAATCCCAAATGCTGCGCGCACAGTAGCAAAGGGGAAAGGAAAGGGATGTGGATGTTGGTCCACCACGAAACATGTTAACGGAAATTCGAAAAGAAAGGCAAACCACAATGATGGAACTACAAATTTAAGTAGGAAAACCCGATATCGGTTTGGTTTTCCTTCCCTTTTTTTTTTTTGAATTTGGGTCAAACTCTCGAACTGATTGATGGGATGGATGTGCCTGTCCAGGCAGAGGCCTACTTCCCACATTCGATTTGAGCATTAAAAGTAATCAGCAGCGCAAATATTTGAACTACACAAGCATAGGGGGTGAGTGTGGTGCATGGTTTATAGGACCCCCCTGGGAAATTTGCAAACAATAAACTGGCCCCGAAGGCAGGGCCAGGACCTGGGCAAGCGATGGGGGAAAAACTTTTACTTCGATTTGTGGATTTCCTCTAATTTCTGCACTGAATTTCTATGCATTTATGGTGCGATGGCATTGTGTAGGGGGTGGTGGTGGTGGTGGTGGCTGTAGCTGGAGGAAGGGAAGCTCTTTGCTAAAGTTCCATTTCCACACCCTCCCGACAACTTGATGGTGTGACTGTGGAGCACCCTCGACAGTAAGTTTCGCTTTTGAGAGAGAGAGAGAACTCGTGTTTTGTGCTCAAAAAACTTTCAATGGGTCTTCTTCAACGATTGGCTTCGTGGAGAAAAAAAATGTGCAACTGTGGGGACAGTTGTACATTTGTATGTATGTATGTGGGTACATATGGGTGTATTAATATTTATATTAATATTATCATCGGCTTATGTTTATCCAGATATTAAAGCGCTGACAGTTTAATATTTTCTGTTATATTTAAATAAGTAAAATAAATATGCTCCGGTGAGAGAGATTCCAAAATGGAAAGTCACATTAATATATGAAAATATTTTAATATTTATTATAATTAATATTTTAAATATATAATAAATAATACTTGACATTTCTTTAATATAAAAATTAACTAAAATTATAAAAAATGTATTTAAAGACCGAATATTTAATCTACATGATAAATTTGTAGAAACAAATCAGTGTATATGCATCTATCTCCGCAACGCGTGCACCTAATTGTATGCGGTAATCATAGAAAAAACTCAAATTTGGTCTTAAAATGTGTGTTTGAACACCTATTTCATTTCATTTTGTGTCATTCTGCTAAATAATTGCAATTATTTCAAAAATAAAATTATATTTAACGTTTATATTCGACGTACTTGAAGCAACCACAATGTGCCACAGTGAAGCGTGACTGGGCTTATTACTATTACTATACATTTTCCTCTAAATGTAGTCTTAAATCTTGCTTGAGTGTCTGATGGATTTCACATATATAATATGCTAATTTAGACTTTTATTTTTGTCGTCGTATTGTTTGACAGTTGATTAAAGCATGACAGTTGTGGGGCGCAACTCGGTTTTTTTTTTTGGTATTCCCCAGGTGTCGTCGTCGTTTGCATGGCCAGTCAGGTGTATAAAGCGCTCGGTGTGGCACTTAGGCTGGGGGCCAAAGGTTGGGCGCTTACCTTCTGTCAAACGGCTGTCAGCCCGAAAGCTCAATCCTTTTGTCCGTTTCCTGGCATCCTATCGTCCTGGCATTTGCATATTGTATTCACACACACACACGCTCCTCGCACATAAACAACAATCAGGGGGCACAAACACGGCCAAAAGCCAGTCGAGCATTAGAGCGCTGCCAAAAAATTAAGTTTAACAAAAAAATACGTCGCCTCTGCGACGGCTGCTGCTGCCACAGTGCAGTGAAAGTCAAACGGAAACGGATACGCCTCCAGGCGGAATGACAGAAATTGTCACGTAGCCGCTCTTTGAGTGTGGCTGACAAATATAGGGCTCACATAGACACACACCCATGTGTGTGTTTGTGTGTGTGTGTGTGCATTCGTGTTTATTTCTTTGATTTAACATCAATTGTAAACTGCTTGCGTTTGTGATTTGTCAGGTGTCACAACCACCGGCACTCTGTCGATTTGGGGGGCATGCCACACGAGAATGGATTGCGGTACTTATGTACGACTGACGACTGACAGTAGGCAGTAAAATTCCTGCTCGCATGTTAGATCTGTCCGCAACTACTAGGCTGCAAATTGAGTAAGTGCGACAATTGTAGAGGCAATATATCGACTATAAGATACCCTAGGTGTATTAGGTAACTTTTGAAATGATTCAAAGATTCATTAGCCGAGATTGCGCTTTTTCTAAGATGTTTTTTAGATAGTTGTATACGTAAAAGAGGGTTTGTGGAAGAACTTTTATTATAAATAATTATATTGAAAGCAAAAACATGACTATAAAATAACGATACAAATAAATGCCTTAAAATAGTTATTCACATAAAAGTTCAAGAAATTATATGTAAATGGTTAAAGTTAGTTAAATTTGAATATATTTGAAAAATTTCTGTATATTGTTCTTGGGTGCCCATATACCCCATAAACTCTACAGCGTGCGAGGGTATAATTAATCTTTTGCTTTGTGGAGATGCTTTTGCAATATGCAAATTTTGCAATCCCACTGCGAGATTGGCGAAACGGTTTTGGGTCGTATTTGGTGGATTTGTCAGCGCGCCACTTGACACACACACACGCACACACACACACTCGTTCTCGTTCTGCCTTTGATAAGCATTCAGAGAGGCTTACAAACTAATATGCCGCATATGCCAAATGCAGTGAGGAAGGAGTACCCACCACACACACACATTGGTTGAGAGGGGTGTAGTGCTGTAGGGGGTGTGGGCGAACTTATCGAACCGCTGCACAGTAACGGCCTTCCGAGCGAATGAACGGGAAAGAAGTTTCTTTCGTTTCGTTTCGTTTTCTTTTGCTCTCCTCCCTCCTTCATTGTGTTTTTTTTTTTTTTGGTTTGCTTACTCGACTCCCGGGGTGGGGGGACTTTTAATTTTATAAATTGTCTCGCCGGTCGCTGATGTGGCCATGTGTGTGTGGGTGTCTGTGTCTGTGTGTGTGGGTATCTTGTGTTGAGTGACAGAATGGCTTTCCTTTGTTGCTCGGGAGCCTGGCATTGTCGTCAGCTTAAGATTTTGATAAGCCATTGAAAAGTGTGTCTATAAGCACTTGAAGCATTCAAGTGTCGCTCGCTCGCTCGCTCGGTTGTTCGCTCCTTTTGGCCCGCTTTGTTTGCCTTTACTATAAATGGCTTAATAACAGATTTTCCAGCGACAGTTGATGTCTTCGTTCAGCTATCCATCCACTCGATCCGGCCAGCAGCTCCTTTACTTTTTTTTGCCCATAATTTGTTTGCGCTTGCATGTCGATGGAAATGGAGAATTATTGAAATTTGAGTGGACTTCAAAGCGATTGCAAAAATTGAATTAGAACACTGAAACGAAAAGAAAACCAAAAGAGAAGAAAAGAAAAGAAAGGAAAAGCTCTAGCTCTGTGCAAAAAGGGGCGCCTCCTTCGGTTTTTTTTGTTGCCTCGTGCCATAGAGCGTGAATTATGTGATTTATGGCAGCGGCTTGTTTGCCAAACGCTTCACAATTACATAAGCACTCGGCTCCTGCCACTGCTCTGGCTATCTCAGTGACCCAGGGCAGATCGTAGGAATATAAACCAAAAGGATACCTATTAGTTGGGGTGAAATTTATAAAGAACTCTGTGTAGAAGTGGAGATATATGTATAAGCAAAAGTCATGCAGTGGCTGTACCTTCATGTACATGTAAATGTAATATACCCTTTCTCGCAGCATGGGGAGGGTATCAAAAACATCCCCCAAATAGGCGTAAAATATGAAATAATATTCGTTCTGTTTCGTATGTTAAATGCGTTTGCAAATATGTTTGCCAAAGAAACTTTTCGCGAGTATACGGCTGGGGGAGGAGGTCACTCGTTTTCACTTGTGCTGCTCCCCTGCAAGGGTTTTGCTCCCCAATTCCACAACTTTTTTCGCATACACCATACACATTCCTCGAAGCAGCCTTCGTACTCCATATGTTGGCTGGGATTTTATTTCGTTTTTTTTTTTTGGCAAATTTGTTGCCTCAATGGACACCACTGCGTACTCGGACTGGCAGCTTCCGCTTACTCGCTTCCTTGCTGCCATGCTGCCTCGCTGCCTTGCTGCCTCGCTGCTTTGCTTGCCTGCTCCCGCAGCTATTTTGTTGTTGTTTGCTGCTTTTGCTTGTTGTTCCGTTCCAGGGTAATAATTCTAGATTTATGAAAATTGTTTTTCCGTTAATGTTTGCAATGTTTTCGACGTTTTTATGTTGTGGCCCATACAGGCGGGTATGGCGGGGGAGACTTTATACGCACCCACGAACACTCTGCATGTGTGTATCCGGCAGAGAGAGATTCCTTGCCAAAGGGTATTTTGGTTTTTGCAGAAATGTTTGTTTACCTTCTGTATAATATCTGTGTAAATTATATATTCCTGATAATTTTAATGTAGCCAAATTTTAAGGCTTTAATCTCTTCTAAGCATTGGAAAAGGATTTTTATTGCTGTGTAGAGCTTGTTTCGTTTTTCATATATTTTGTCACATTTTTAGGTATCACATTGAAGGGTATCCCTTGATTCGTATACCTCGTACTACCAGCAGTTCCCTTCCTTGTTTCAATTTGATTGCGTTTAGTGAAGTATTGTAATATGAGCGAGTGTATTTATTGTATTTTAAGGCATGCCACTGAAGGACCTTTGTCCCCTGCTTAGTGGGGGGTGGGCTTTTGCTTCCTGCATTCCTGCTTGCCGTATATGGAATGCGATCCCTCGGATTGGTTTTTTTTTGGGGCTGAGGCTTTTGCCCTTGATATGAAAACTTTCTCGCTTGGCGCAGTTTGCAAATTTTCGAAATTTGATTTCTCTGTGGCTGTCGCTGACCGAAAGGGTTGCTTGCTGTGCGCTGTTTGATTAAATTTTCGCCCTCATACGACATTCCCCATAAATCTTACAATGAGCAGGTAGGGGCGCACACTTTCTCTGTGGGTTTTATGAGGCGTGTGTGCGAGTGTGTGTGTGGGTAGAACGGTAATGAGCAAAGTGCTCACCCGTTAGAGCCTGACATTGTAAATCCCAATTGATGCATTGGTGCATTTGGCAAGCGAGGGATATGCTTAGCCCTGTTTGAGTGCTGGCATTTATTATGGATCTACGATTGAAAGGCGGGGATCTGATTCTGGTTATTACTTTGGCTCAGACTCTGGCAATGACTTTGGCTCAAAAACTGCCTATGACTCTGACTCTTGCTCTTACTCTGAGTCAGACTCTGCTTGTGACTCTGCCTCTGGCTCTGCCCCTGACTCTGACTCTGCTCCTGACTCTGCCCCTGATTCTGCCACTGGCTCTACCCCTGACTCTGCCCCTGACTCTGGTTCTGACTCTGACTCTGCCCCTGACTCTGGTCCTGACTATGCTCCTGACTCTGCTTCAGACTCTGCTTCAGAATCTGCCCCTGACTCTGCCCCTGACTCTTGTTCTGACTCTTGTACTGTCTCTGAATCTACCCCTGATTCTGTCTCCGACTCTTGTTCTGTCTCTGTCTCTTGTCTCTGTCTCTAACTCTAACACTGCTCCTAACTCTGTCTCTGTCTTTGTCTCTGTTTCTATTTCCAGCCGCTAATTAACAATTAATGTAATTGTGGACAATGGTAACTTCGACCACACAATTTGCATTGTCTGTAATTACTTTTGCATGCAAATAATTATTTGTGCAAATAAACAATGGAAATCAAATATAAATTGATAATTAATGCAGGCTAGGCCACTGCCCCAGCCTCCGCCCCCAGCCCCTGCTGTTAATTAGTACCAGATCTGGCACTGATTATGATTGTGGATCCAGGAGACTTTTGCTTAAATATTTGCATGACACACAAATTCAATTAGGAATGAGGCAGCAGCATCCGCATCGCAGACGACTCCTTGCTCGCTTTTTGCTGAAACTTTATCCTGCACTTCGTCCATCTGCTATCACAGGATTCTGTGGCCAGTAATTTCGACCACAATCGGTTTATAGTGTCAATTGTGCAAGTAAATTTATCTAAATCTACTTTTTGCAGCCACTCGTACTAGTACTCCTGCTCCTAGTCGCAGCATGTGAGTGAGTCCATTGCCTGGCCAAATGCAAATGTAACGATGGGCGCCATTTGCATACATCGAAGCATCCACTGACCATATCCCCGTATGTGTATATGTATGCGAGTGTGTGTGTGTGTGTGTGAGTGTATCTGGCACACAGAAAACAAACAAATATCGATTCTGTGTGTGTGTGTGTGTGTGTGAGTGTTTGCGTCTACTTCTGGGGGTTTGCACTTCCGTTTCCGTTGTTTGGTAACGGAAAAATTGCAATATCTTTTCAGCATTCCAGTTGACTCTTTTCCTTTGATTGACTTTCGACCAAGTTCCAGCGCTGACCCATAGAGGAGCTCCTTCTGCAGCGTATCAGCGGAGAAACGTCAAAGGGTGCGGCTAGGAGGCAGGAACTGGGGGCGTGGTTCCACGCTTGATAGAAGCTTCTTTTGTTTCCTGGATCCCTTGCATACCCCATAATGTTGCAATATACATACAAACACAGTCGGACCATGATGCCGTGAGCCCCAAAAATGTCATTTGGCATTCTCACTTGCCGTGTGGCCAAGAGGCGAACAAAAACACTTTGCATATTTTAACCTTAAGCGGATTTTGCGTTTGCAAATCAGCTTCAGCTTCATTTTTTTTTTTTTTGGCCCCTGATATTGCAACTCTTTTAGGGACAGTTTGTTGCTTGCCACACACACAGCTGCTGCTATAGCTGCAGCTACCGTTGTCTTTCGGGTTTTCCCACTGTTAATGGAATGGAATGGTATGGCCCTACGTGCATTTCACTCTCCTACCCCCACAACGCCCGCACCTAATCGTCTGTGTCTTCTTAAATTTTGCATTGGATTGCCATCTGCCTCTGTCTGGCACGTTCTCCTGCTGCGTTTATATTTATGCAGTTTACGTGTCAGTCGGTCCAAGGCTAGAGCATAGCCCTTATTTTTCTCTTTTCTTCTCTCCGCTTGCCTTGTCTGTGTGTGTGTGTGCATTTGTCATATATGTGGAATGATGGTAACTACTTCCTCTTTCAGTGTCAGACCATGCCCACCTTGGTAGTGCATTTGCTTCTTCGATTGGCTTACGTGGCCTCTGAAATTGTTGATTTCTGGCGACCTGAAAACATGGCACAGCCCCACCCCTGCCACCCCTGCCACCCTCATATCCGTCTGGCAAATTAAATTTAAACAGTTGAGACGTGCAAAAGTCGCTGCTTTTGCCAGATGAAAATTCACGTGCTCGAAAATTCTTGACTTGTTTGAAAAATTGACTCCATTCACATGTGCTGGCAGTTTTCTTTTCACTATGTATATACATACGATGTAAAATGCATCCACAAAGTTAAACTTTCCATCAAATTCTGGCATAATAAATGTGTCTCTGGTTACGCTTTTGGTGTGGCAAGTGCAACGTTACGTAACGTTTATTAAATAACATAAATTAGGGCCGAGGCTCCACCGCTAATTTGTGCAGCGCCAAGAGGGACAGGACACGGCGGCTGCTTAGGGATAAAGATAAATTTTGGGATAGCAGCCATTAGTGTGTGGGAAGCTGCTCCATCTATCAGTTGCCACTAATAACATTCAAGATGCACATGCGGCTTACTACGGGTGGGGCGGGGTATGGCAAAGTGCAGCCCATTGTTGCCCGTTTGGTTGCAAGCTTTGGTCTCAAATTGCAGTTGGCACTTTGCGGCACAAACAGAACTTGGCCCTGGCAATAACATTGCGGAGAGACCGAGTCTCGGTCCCGAGTCTGTGGCCCAGTCTGTGGAGTTGCTGCCTCTGGGCAGCTGTTGACTCTGGATTGCCTCCTCGTTGCCGTGTTGTTGCTGCTGTTGCTGTAATGGCTAAGCCAACAGACAGCTGCTACGAGCCGGGGCTCTGCTGCTCGGTATTGGTACTGACCTGGATTTTGGGCTCCTTTGGGCATATTTTGGCTTAGCCATCATTAGGCCCATCAGTGGATGTCAGTTTTGGGTATTTGCATAGAGAATGGCAGCCGAACCACCGCCACTGCCAGTTGGCCAGGGCTGGGCAGCCTCTTAGTTGCCTCATTGAAGCAGGCAGCCAATTGAGCATCTAAATGGAAAATAAAGGTTTTTGCATTGAATTATTAAAATTCATTTGTGATGCTGGACCAACGCCATCAGTTAAATATTTGATTGAACATTTAAATAATATTTTAATTAATTTTGCAAGTTTACTTTGGCTGCATTGTTTGCATTCGGTCAGCTTTGGGGTCAGCGACTGGGGCTTATTTGACCTGGCCTGGACACTGGCCCCCAGGGACTCCATCTACAATCCGCAAAAGTCCTCCATGCATTTATAATTTATTTAGTGGTTTATTTCATTGCGGTCAACTCCTGACAGGGACCACATATACAAATTAAATATTATTTATCCCGTTTATATGTACCGGGGCTCTGCCACCGGCAAGGAAAGACGAGATTACGTTTTAAAGTTTATTACCGGCACGACTGGCTCGGTCAAGTATGAGATTAATTCTAAAGTACAAGAAATGAAATATAAAATGATATTCTTAAAGTTGCCCCCCAGACGGCAGCGCTGCCCATGCAGCGGGCCGACGTTCTGCAACGTCAGCGCCTCGAGCCGACGGTCCGCTCTCCAGCGGATGTTTATGCAACAATGTAACTTGAGGACCCCCGTCCACTTGAGTCAGCATCAGAGGTCTTCCACTTCTGGAATTCCGCTGATACCCTGCAGCTGGTGGGGAGTGTTAACTTACATATGTATAGTATATACATACATACATATTTATAGCCATAATGACACGACCGCAAATTTCAATGTTCAATGGAAATGAAGAGATTTTCTGGCATGTCGATCAATCATAAAGGCATCTAACGGCGGCGGTTAATTTTCAACAAATTGTTTCCACTATTTTCGCACTTTTCGCACTTTTGGAAAGTCCAAGGCAATGTGTTTGCCATCGAATTTATTTTATTTTTCTGAATTCCAGTTGCAGCAGCAGCAGCAGTAGCAGGAGAATGCAATTAGTGCCAAAGCTAACTGAGGCGACTAACTTGGCAAGACGATGGCCGGTGGGTTCGTACTGGCCACCTGCCACAGCAACCAGCTCCTAGTGTGTGCACCAAAATGCTATCAGATATATATATGTACATATAAGTATATACATATACTAGTGCCTGTATGTAGGTATGTAGTTATGCTCTCAGGCACACACACGCACATGGCAAATGAAATAAGAATTGTAGAAGAGATGTAGTATAAACAATCTAAAGATACCCTACACTACTCAGCAGCTATAACTGAAGGAGACTTCTTGCAATGAATCGATTCAAATCAGGTAAACTTTAAGACTTTTAGGGTGTCTGAAAACAAAAACAACGACAACCACAGAAGCTTACGCTCACGAAAGTGTCGTGTGTTCGTATCTTCTTTGAATCTGTATATGGCAGGCTGACAAAGGAGCTTTTTGCGTACGCGTGTGCTTTTTCCTGAGAAATAAGCTCTGCAGAAAGATCGGTGCTTTTTCTCTCTCTGTCCCACAAAACATACCACACACCGAAATGTGTCGCTAATTGTTGTTGTTATTGTGAGAGCACGTGAGCTAACAGCTCGAAAGAGAGCAGACGAAGCGCAGGTAGAAAAGGTGTTGGGTTCAGTGAGTGGGTAAGGGCTCGGTCGGGGGGGATCAGTGAAGTTGATCGCATTGAAAACATGTGTTCGAGGTTTATTTGCAAGCAATGATGAAAATATGTATGAGTGTGCTTATGTACATACATATATATGAATGTGGTTCATCTTTCTGAATTAAATAATTACCGAATATCGATACACTTTAGTTAATTGGTACAAGCAAACCATTCCAAAGCGGTTCCTTTAGCTGTCTTTGGTAGTCCTCAAACGGAAGCCTGTTACATGCAGTACCACGAATACGATATACCCTCTCACTCCAAAATGTACCAGGTATAATAAACTAAAGTGCCCATGGGTCCAGTGAGTGGGTGTGGAGGTTGTGCGGTCAGGCAAGTAGCAGCTGCTTTTTGAATTTTGGTGTTTAGCTTTTAGCGCCTAAAACTATGCTTTAGTGGTCAAGTGGAACAAACAACCCGACCAGAAGCTGGGCTCAGACCCAGACACAGCAGCAAAAATGCTCGACCAGCAGGCAGCTGGGAGCAGAAATGAGCCAACAAACCGATGGTCCAATGGTCCAACACTCCACCCACACACACACACACAAACAGGCCCAAAGACAGACCAACAAAGAGAGAGAGAGAGAGTGAGAGTGAGAGTGGTAGGTAGGTAGGGGGGATAGGCAACCAAAGGTAGTTTGAGGCCAGGAAGGCTAATGGAGGTCCCCACGTCTGGTCATTTGCAACATGATTTAAGTGTTGGCCAATGCTTTTTGCACTCAATGAGAGAGTGAGAGGCGATACATGTGGCCATGTGGCCTAGGAACCTCTTTGGCCTGCACTCGTAGTATGATTTACAGCCATGCAGCTTAAATATTAAATGAATGAATAATATATGTGGTGTCGAGACTGTTACCCGTTACCGGCTACCACCCCTCTGGTCTCTTAAGGAATGACATTTTTGTGTGTTTTTTGGGCTGGGGAGGGGGTGGACCAAAAGCATCTTCTGCTCTTTTTTGTGCTTGCAGATTTATGGCATTAAATGTTTCACATTTTTCTAAAGGCAAACACAAACCAAAGCAGAACATCTACTATATATTTAAGGATATTTTCTTAAATTCCAGATGTAAATCTCTCGCCAAGTATTATATGTATTGCCATGCAAACGAGCAGTGAAGTGCACATTAAACTGCAAATAAAAGATTTCGCCGTTGCAAGCAAAAGAAATGGCAAAGAAAGTGCAGTGCAGCGGATGGAAGGAGGAGGGGAGCAGCCAAAAGCAAGGACACTTCTCACGACGATTATTTTTGGTAGAGAAGCGATGGGAAAACGTTTAAGCGGAGCAAAAGCACATTCAAAAGCTCGAATGCTTGGCGCGTGCTTTATGAGTGCAATCGTGTGCGTTGAACGGTGCATGGCTGGCTTCAAGGACCTCTCCTTTAGTCTCCTTTACTGGCTTGCCACTACTGTCCTTTTGGCTGGGCATCGTCTGGCCTGCTGCTGACTCGAATTTGTTGATTTCGGCTGACTGGCCGCCAGACATAAAAGTCAACGCTCGACGTGCCACAAAATCGAAGGTGAATGAGCAACGACGCAACGACACAACCGTCCCCCAATCGATTTCAGTGGATTGAAAATTTAATTTGCAACTAATTGACTTTCGGGCACTCAGATGTCTAATTTACGAGCGCCACGGCAGCAAGTCCAATCAGGGACAAAAATTGAGGTATGAGTCGGGATTTTGGCAGCCTCTCGAAGCGAGGCCAGACCCCAGTGGCCAGTGGCCAGTAGTAGCAGTAGCAGTAGCAGTAGCAGGAGTAACAGTAGCAGTAGAAGCGTTCCATTTCCGTTCTGTCTGCTGGCGTGTTAATTGCATTTGCGTGTTGCAGACCTCGTTTGCCTCTGCCTCTCGCTCTCCCCAACCTCTGGCAAACAACGCTATCTGTTAGGGTTGCCCCGATCGGAGAGTGCCACAGAGACACTGGCTAAAGTGACTTCCGCTGTGGCACACACACACACAAACACATCGGGCGAGGGGTTGGCAGACACACGAGTTGGTCCTGTCAACGAGAAGGCTCATTTACTTGGCTTGGCCCAACCATCATTGTCTACATCTCCCCGTGCCCGGCCCTGCCCCTTGTCTGAGCCTTGTACTTGGGCTCTGGATGAGGTCTTTGTGACCCGTTTCCGGTCATCAGGCTGCGTCTCAGTCGCTCCGGCATCATCATTATTAACATCTACAGTGCCGACCAGCTGTAATTGCCTTTCAAATAGCGCCAAACTACGGGCTAATGAAGGCCTTGAGTGCATGCGTAATGGTGTAATAATACCTTCAGGATAGTAGTAGCCACAGACACAGACACAGCAACAGCAGCAATAACGAAGGACCTCATCATCGGTCTGATCCAGGGTCGACCATGAAAGCTGCTCCCAGAGTCTGTACTCCCCTCTTGTTTGCTGATTGGTGACGCAAAATTCTTGAGAATGTTTGCCAGTAAATTGATTTGGCCATGGCCAATGTTTCGGTATTTTGGGGTTCAGTTTTTGAGGCAAACAAACTTTTGTTTGCTTGCACCAACAAGAAGCCTTTTGTTAATTAATCTTCAGTCCTTGGAAGACCATTTTGGGCATTACTTCACACCCATTCCCCCCGATAGTTATAGCTTTAAGAATAGTTATTCTCAAATTTGCTAGCAATTTAAGTTGGTTGACCTGATCCCAGCTGAAGCGTTTCAATTGCGGCATAAAAATAAAATGAAAATTGCTTCTAATGCGGCAATTTCCAAGTTGCTGCTGCCACCCCGTGCCTGTGTCCGTGCCCCGTGTCCCGTGTCCGTTCAGTTGAGTTCAATTAAATATTTATTGCTCTTCAATGCTGAAATCCTCTTTTGTTGCGGGCAGGAGGAGTGCGAGTGCAATTTGATATCGAAGCGTTTTGCTTTAGCTGCCACTTGCTTTTGCCTTTTGCTTTTCGTTTTTTTTTTTTGCGTATATTGCCCCATTCACTGGCGACTTTTGTCATTTCACATTCTGCACTACGGCAGCTGGTAAGCCGCGGGGGAGGGGGCGGGTAGAGCCACGCACACAATGTGTCCCTGATTGGCTGCCAGGACAGGACAGGACAGGACAGGTTGCTGGTTCCAATGCTGTCCAGGTGGGCCGGGCTCTCTCGCCTTTGTGCCGGCTATGGCATGCCATCCATTCTTTACCGACCTGAGCGTGAACCTGGCCTGGCCCGGCCTGGTCTGTCCTGCAACAATGAGCCAGCGCGAACAATAGCCTGGATGGCCGCTCAAGTCGCTTTGAGCCCTTAAATGTTAAATATTGTGCGAAGCGGGCTAGGGGTGGGGCGGCAGGTGTGGCGCAGTGGGACTGATCGCTTTCAGGTGTAAGCGCCACAATCTCAATTGGTAGCAACGATATGGTTGGATATATTTGGACTGAAAGATTTCTCGGACAGAGCTCCGAAAACCCACCAATTGAAATGCTCGAGAATATACCATATTTTCCATAGGAATTTCCCTTCTAATACGTATCTGTAATATTTTCAATTTAATGTCTTTATCTGCCAAAAGGCTTCTTCTATTTTTACACCCCAACACTTAGAGAAAAGAAAGCAATGCAATTTGAATATTTATACTTGGATTTAAATATAGATTTGATTGCTGAGAAAAAATATAAAAGTTTCCACCTATAATATGAATATTTTTGAATAATTATACCCGTACTCGAAGAGTAAAAGGTATATTGTATTTGTGCTAAAAGTGGATGTGCGTAACATAGAGAAGGGTAATTTCCGACCATAGAAAGTATATATATTCTTGATCAGCATCAATAGCCGAGTCGATATAGCCCTGTCTGTCCGTCCGTCTGTCCGTCTGTCCGTCTTGTTCGTCGCCCATTGCTCGAAGGCTAAAAGAGATAGAGCAACCAAATTTTTTCCAGACTGATGTGTTTCTCTCACTCCTAGAAAAAAGTTTAAAATTTCCGCCATGCCCACTTCCGCCCCCACAAAGGGCGCATATCTGTGGCGTCCACAATTTTGAAAAAATAACAAAAACTAAAAATGCAGAATCATAGAAACAGCCCATATCTATCAGGGGCCCAAATCTGAATCGGATCGGATCATTAATATAGCCACAATAGACAAAACATACGCAAAACTTTCGCTCCATCCCTTTCGCACTCACACAAAATCGAGTAATTTTGCTTTTTCGTAAAATGAACGCCTGGATCTCAGAGACTATAAGAGCTAGAGCAACCAAACTTTTGGCCAAGACTCCTGTGATACCAAACCTGAACAAGTGTATTTCAAAATTTCGCCCCGCCCCCTTCCGCGCCCCCACATAAGACGAAAATCCACAATTTGAAGATAGAAAAAACTAAAATGCAGTATTGTAGGAAATGACCATATCTACCAGATTCCCGAATTTGGTTCAGATCGGATTATTATTGTAGTATATTTCATATTTAAAACAACCAATATAGTTTACTGAGTTTTTTTAGGTATTTTAAATATTTAAACAAATATGTATATTTTTATGTAAAATTTAAAACAAAATGTAATTTTCTATATATAATACAGATTTGAATGTATTTAAAATTTGTATTCATATATTTAAAAAATTTAATTTTTTATTTAATATCTAATTTTCTATTTAACAACCAATATTTTTATTTATATTTATCTTAAATAATAAAATTAATATATATTTAATATGTATAAATAAATTAAGTTTAATATAATATAATTTGAATATATTTAAAAATATATTTTTTATTAATTTAAAAAAATTAAATTTAATTTAATTTAAAAATGAATATGCTTTGTTTTCTCTTAGTGTACGAGCACCAGGTAATCGCACACCCACACAAATACGCGTGTGTACAGATAAAACGCACGAGTGCGGTAGAGGCCCGGAAGTGGAAGTAAGCCGCCACCGTCTCAGTCTCCCCACCACTTGTGTGCTCCTAGCAGCTAAAATTCCAGAAAAGTATGTTAATCAGTTGAAATGCCGAAGTTCGATACTCCAGAGTACGCTGCCAGAGTGAGTACACGGGGAAGACATCATTAGCATCAGCGCATCAGCAGCAGGTGGGAAGCCCTGCACTGTCTGTGGAGTGGAGTGGAGTGGCGTGTGGGGGGCTGTCGTTTTATGTTAATCATACGCCACGTTGGGCGATAATAACGCGGCAAACAAGCAAACAAGATGGAATACGCGTGCCGCATGCGTAATAAATTGTATCAGCCATCAGCAGTTAGTTGCTCCCCTCAGGACGAAAAGGAGCGGAGCATATCTCCAGGACGAAAAGGAGCAGAGCATATCTAATGAGTGAAGGAACATTTGAATTGCCGCTGGAATCGAAATTGGAAACGGAATTAGACTGCAGAGAGGAGCTCCTGCTATCTGTGAAGTGCAGTGATGTTTACTTTATCAGTGGGGGTGGGAGGAGGGGTGGTGTCAGGTCATAAGTCAAACATATAATAAATTATGTGCCAAATAAATATTTATAACACGGCCAAGAATCGGCGGGAAATGCTTGTCCCATGTAGCAGGTTTTTATTGATTCCTAGCCCAAGATAAAGAGAGAAAGTATTCCCTTGAGTCTTATATAATTATATATGTTATATATGTGTAACGCTTCAGATTTGATTGCTTGAACGCATTTTAATTGCTAGAGTTCCATAGGGGGGAGGTAAGGGGACATACTAGCAACAGAGAGAGAGCGCGACAATTTGAAGGCAACATAAATTTATGCCGAATGAAACCTGGAAGTCGCTTGTCACACGTACTTAAGCATTATGTTAATTTATATGCCACACACACACACAAACATTGATAGAGATACATAGATACAGATGCACAGCCGCATGGAGTAAGCGACTATGAAATTTGAAGCGACAGAGCGTCGTTTAAGCCGGAAACAGACAGTCAGACAGCCAGGCAGCAGCCAGGCAGGCAGCGGCATCCAAGCAGGCAGCATGTGATGCCTGGAATCTATGCATATCCTGGCATCCTGTACAGTGGAATCCCTTCAGTTGCCTGGCAGCCATTGGGAATCTCAAGCACATGCAGCTAATTCTCACCCACTCCTACTACACCACGCGTGGCACAGGCACAGGCAGAGGCACATGCAAATGAAGACGCAACACACGTGGCCATATTGAAATGCTTACTACGGAAGGCAGTCAGACAGGCAGGCAGGCAGGCAGTGTGCCAGTAAGGGAGAAGGGGGGCAAAGGCGGAGGCGATCACTTGTCGCGCGAATCGCCGAGAGAAGCGTATAAATTTTCAATCTAGATGACATTCCGCAGAGATAAATCTCTGTTAGATTTAAACGGAACAATATCTGCCTTGCGATGTGTATTTATCGCTGGCACACACGCACACACACACACACTTACAGTACAGTTACAGTTACAGTTAGAGTAACAGTACTCCATCCGGTTGCCTGGCAGCCAAGATGGCGAACGACTTCATCCGTTTCCGCTTCTCTGCCTTTCGCTCTCCCTCTCTCTCTGTGTGAGTGTGTGGGTGTGTGTTCGTGTAGATGTAACAGCTGTTTGCTAAATGCCTTTGATCATTATGCCATGCGCTGCATAAAAAATGACAAGAATTTCTCTCAGCAAAAAAATAAAATGCGAAAATAGCCCGAAACCAAAAACCGAAAATCTTGACCCCTGGAAAATGTTTCGCCACCCCCGCCACACATAAAGAAAACTCATTAAATCGTTTAGGCAGACGCCTTTGACACGATTTGGGCAACCACCCACCCACTCCCCGCAAAAACGAAATAGATGAGCGAACATAAAGCACAGGTCCATGGGGCCATTGCCATGGCTAGATGTGTTACTTTCGGTCTCTGCGGTCTCTGGGACAGAAAGGTGGAAAGACTGTGAAAAGAAAGGCGGCAAAAGGTAAAAGGACAATGCTCACACAATGGCCATAATATATCTTCTTCTTAGCCTAACAAAAGGCAATGCCGGCGCCCCCCACCCCCAACTGCGGCTATGCTCTGAAAAATTACCTAAAATAAATTTCAAATTGTTAATAGAACCCTTTTGGTTGAGGCTTGAATATATACCCCACAATAATTATAGCCAGAACACACGATCTGGTCTGCTCTTGATGCTGTGGAAATTCAATTAGAACAATAAATTTGTTAAGCAAATTTTAAGTCTTTTGCCTGGTCAAGATAAATACTATTTGCGTTGGCCAAACAAAAGTGCAGGCAGGCAGGCAGAGTGCTTAAAATTGATTATTAAATGCCCGAGCAATGGCTTTGACAAATATTTAACGAACGAGTGAACGAGTGAGTGAACGGTCGAGTGGGCGGGCAAATGGGCGAACGGGCGAGTGTGCGTGCGAACGGGCGAGCAATTCAATGCAAATGTTCATCATGAGCCCATGGACAATGGTGGGACTTAATGCATATTAAACCATTCGCCATTAATAAAACGTGCACAAATGCCAGAACATTGACATGGTGCTGCGTTGCGGTGCGGTGTGGTGTGGTGTGGTGTGGTGTGGTTGGGTGGGTTGGTGGGGGCATGTCGACAACATGCCATAAACAGCAGACAAGTCCCGTTGCTCGTCCCGAGTTAGTTCAGTCGTTAGTTCAATGACGAGTGAGAGTGCCAGTTCTACTGAGTTCTATCGTACGTATGGGTTTGCTGCTGTGTTGAGTTTATGTGTAGGTGTGTGTGTTTTGTGTGTGTGTGTGTGTATGTTTGTTATGAATAGCTGCAGACGTGAAAATACAGTCGGACATGCTTTGAAATTAAGCACAAGCTCGTACGTAATAGAAGTGACGCTCAGCCAGGCGAACCATTCTGCCATCCCCTCCTCCACCTCTTGTTCTACACTGCTTATACACTGCCGGCATAGGCGCACGTACGCCTGACCAAGTCGGTTGGCCATATGTCGGGCTAACCCAGTTCCCAGGTCCCGAGCAAACGCACGTGAGTAACCGTTTGCATGGCGGATGGGGTGCTAGAGGGGTGTGGGGGTGTGTGGTGGTCACTCAGCCATAGAAAAGTGCGGCTGGCCGCAGGCAACGCCGGTCATAAGTGTACGTGGAATAGTAGCCACTCAATGGACTTTTCTTACTCGAACTCGAACTCGAACTTGTGTGCCTGCGCGCTAACCCCACACCCCCCCAACACCCACTCCCCTCGCACTCGAACACACACATTTATGCACACGATATCCAAGTGGGACATGTGATTATTTATGTCTCTGTTGATTATGAAGTTGGATGACCTCTTGGGATCTCACAGGTTTTTGCATTATCTCTGGTAGAGCGTGCAGCCTTGGTACTAACATTAGGGGTTAGTCTTAATGCATGTTATCTATACTCGTATATGCTCTGTTTGCAGCCTTAAATGTGTAGCATTATGCAATGCAAATTGATTGATAATCATCATCGAAAAAGTGGGAGTGGCGGAGTGCCATCATATTCTTGGAGGCGTATAAAGGGATGCCCAAGCAGGTGGCTTGTTTTAATGCAAATGTCACACTTGTCGACAAGCTGAAGATGTCTATACATACATTCGAATGAATAAGAACAGAGAGACACACACCACCTCTCTCTCTCTCTCTCATGCTCTACCCACAATTGTAATCAATGTCGGTTTACAGCTTGAGCGAAATTGGATTCACGTCAAGGAATCGCTGCGGCAAGTGTCCAGAGCACCCACCCACACACCCCACCTCCTCCACCTCTATGCAGCCCTTTCAACGTGCGCTATCTGGCATGCCTCATCAATGCACTACACGGCGTATGCGTGTTACTGCTGTGTATAATCTGGCACATCGATTGAATGGATTTCAATGCAACACTGCAACACCCACGCAACCCCCTCCCGCAACCCACTACAACACTTTAGTTATCTGTGATTTGGCCTTCAAAGCTACCCAGTGGTGTGGTGTGTGTGTTTATGCATGTGTGTGTGTTTATGTGTGTCTAAAATCAGAGCCAAACTGCATGCTCATTAGTCGATTTAGTGCGATTTAATTAATTTTCCTAAATTGGATTAATGAGATACTTGCCAATTAGAGAATCATTTCATGTTTATCTACCATCCCCGCACACCTCCCCACCCCCCACCCAGTGTGCACCCACCATTTGGGAATTTGCATAAATTAATTTGAAAATTACAACATTTACATGTGTACACAAATAATTGGAAACTTTCGATGATTTGCCGATAAGCGTGTTCTATGCTATTATCCTCCTTCCCACCCCACCCTCTCTAATTGAACGACTGCACACAAATTGGTCAAATTGTGTTGGGTCGTAGTGGTGGGTGGGGCGGGGGGGTTGCCTGTATAATTTCCCCACTCCCAATTGAAAGCCATAAAAGTGCCAGAGAGAGAGATAGAGAGTAAAAACCACTGAAACATTAGTTCGTACAGACATTCGATATTTTATTATTTTCACAGTTAAGCTATGGACATGAGGACATGCTTCATGGGTCTACGAGTATATCAAATCAAACAGAGACACTCCCCCACACACACACACACACACACAAAACCCATTCGTTGCAACCCCCCAGAGAGTATGTTTTGGGTTTCTCTTCTATTGACACAAAAGCTTATAAAACGACTGGATAACTGGATGACTCTGATGGGGATGGGTTGGCCTGACCCTCGGCATACTCGATAACCACCATATATACGTATATACATATATACTCGCTCGAGTAGACTTCTTTCGGACACACATTTCAATTTATTGCAATTTTTATTGCTGAAAACTTCGTGCGAAGATTTTTATGCGTCGTCAAGTGGGTGGAGCAGCCAAGTGGGGCCACCAAGATGGGGCAACCAAGAGGAGGGTAGTGCGTGTGTGTGTGTGTAGTTCTTTTGCTGATAAGAAAATAATAAACTTGGCCAGCAGCACAAAAACATTTCACAATTATCGTCTCTTTGGTTAAGAGTGCAAGAAAAGTTTTTCTTTTCTTTCACCACCCCCACACCATCCCACACACAAACTATTTTCAATGACTGTCTGTCTGTTTGACTTTCACTGTGTTTTCCATTTCGTGTTCTCGTTCTCATGCTGGATATCGTTTTCTTTTGCAGTTTGCACTTCCGCAGTGCACTTTACGCAGACAGCAGGGGAGGAGGAGGAGGAGTAGCAGGCAGCAGGAAAAAGTATTCACAAAGCCAGATAAAAAGCACTAAACATATAGAAATATGTGCCCTCGATTTAGCATTGTTGTTATTTAGGGAATTTTTGTTATTTCCGCTTTAAGCTTTTTCCCTACTTTATGGCGCTGACTTCCGTCGAGAGCGCAACGCTGGGTTTGGGCACTGAAAGCAAAAGTTTTCGTCGCTTGCGGTCCCCCCAAAAAAAGTTTTTGTTCATGGAACAACTCCGCCCCCGCTGCAGCCCTTGTGTTTGTATGTATGTGTGCTGCTCTTACATTGACATTGAAATAACTCACAAGATGGGGGGCAGGGAAGTAGACAAAGGACTGTGAAATTTTGTATTCAAGTATCCATATTTGCCATCGATTGGGCTGACATAGCGGAAGGAAGGAAGTGGAAGTGCTGCTGAAAATACAACGAGACAAAATATGTTTAATTCATTGAATGCAGTACACAGTACATTGTTGGAGGGATCTACAGAGGGGGACATATTGTTTTATTGACAAGGAAGTACCAATGTACCCTCTTGCCTTATTTGGTAAACGCCATTTGCATTTCCTGTGGCATTCGTTATTATCTAGCTGCACATTTAAGTAGTTTTGTATCAAAATTCCTTTCTTATAAGCAAAGACTGTGTCTTGATATTTTCTCATTATATTGTTGGGTACGGGGTTCATTAGTTAGCTATGAAATAGCGTGGTATCTTAATGTCCAAATATCCAAAAAAAAATGTTGCTGTTTGTTTTTATTTTCCTTCCCTTTTGACCTTTCAACTTTCTCTCTGTTTTTTGCTCTCTCTCTTTCTTCATGCCCTCAGCTGTCCCTTCTTTTACTTCGATGGGGCAGTTAGTGGCTTTTCGCTGCTTGAAATTCATCATACGCCACATTGCCCAGAAGGGTAAGCCCCCCACTGAAAACGCAGCTAAGACAAACACAAACAGGCAGGGCAGGGCAGCCGCTTGCAACCTGCTAGCTGCTAGCTGCAACCTGCCAGGGCTCTATGCCAAGCAGAGATAAGATGAAGTCTGCTTAAGTCTGCAAGAAACAAAAGACGCGCACAAAAGTCGAACAAAAGTGCCAGCGAGCAGAATACTCAGAGTACTCCGCCCAGGATCGTGAATTGAGGGAACTTTTTCGGGGATGGAACACATTGAACAATTAAAAAGTTATCCTTTTGGTTTTGTTTGGCCTTCGTTATTTTTCACTTTCCATGCAATTTGTTCAGTGCACGCCGTCCCTAGCTGACATAACCTAGGGGGAGGTCGATTTCTATACCCGCCATGTCGATAAGGTGGAAGCCTGTATGAAGAACTCCCCTCCCGCACTTATTAACTGACTTTTCTCGGTCCAATTAGCTGATTACAGTCTCCGTTTCTCCTCGATGCTCCTGCTGCTGCTCCTTTTCGCGTGCGAGTGTTTTTCGGGGGCATGTGGCAATAATTCAACTTTCCTAATAATAAAGTTGTTGCTCTTGTTGCTGCTTCTGCTGCTGCTGTGGAGTCCGTTTTGAACCCAGCACGGAAACTGCTCGACGACCCGTACAAGGTTTGCCGCTGATGCGAAAAGCCGTTAACTGGCCAACGAGCGGCATAAAGTTTGGCTAAAAATGTTTGGCTGCCAAAAGTTGGCTTACTAAAAACAAAGCTCCCGACCGATGAGAAATGAGCCCAAAGTGGGCCACACAACAGGCAGCCTCCAATGGGACGCCGGAGTCCATGCAACATGCAGCTGGCTGCCCAGAGCTCATAATGAGGACGCGACAATGTTTTCTATACACTTTCAGAGGGTACATCTACATTTAGAATCGGGTTACCTTTATTCTGCATATTTTATAAGCAGCTTTTTATGGTATTATTTTAGTATTTTAACAGTATTTTATTTGGTATTTTTTAGTATTTTATGGATTTTGTGTACTAATTTTATGTGCTATTTTTTGTATTTTTGTTTGGTATCTTGTAGTATTTTTTGGTATTTTCCAGTATTTTCTGGTATATTTATAGCTTTTTATATGCTGCTATTTCTCTAAGTTAAAGTTGTTTTTTTGGGTGAATTGAATTTTCAACAAATTTTATTTTTAAACTTAAGAAATAAAAACAAAAAATATATATCAACCTAAAAGTGTATCTAAAGCTGCGTTGCATAAGATAGGCTGACATTTTTTAGTTTTTGTTTTTTTTTTGAGTTTTGGCAACACTTTGCTTCTAGGTTCGGGGCGACAGCGACAACACAATGGCCAGGACATAGGGACTCGAGCCAAATGGGGGCACTGGCAGCAGTGTCGTTGCTGCTGTTGTTGCTGCTTGTTGCCTGCCCTCGAGCAGTCCATAAAGTCCAGCCGGAGGAGGGCATGATGCATGCCATAGAGAGAGGAGAGTCTGCTGCCTTTTGACGACAAAGTTTTTCCGGCATCCTCCCCATACACTCAAGCACTCCGGGCATTTTTTAGTGTGTGGGCCAGTCCGGGGTAGTGTACGGAGTAACAGTTTATTTTTCGGCATGTTTACAGATATTAAATACTTTTTAATTAGTTTGGCACACACTGGCCCGCCGCCACACTGCCTGACAGTGAGCGAACATATTAAATAGAAGCGAAGGCAAGGCCCCCATAAATTGGAGGCCCGCTTATACTACGCTACATTGGCGATTGAATCGCTGCATAAATCGAAGGCGCACTTTACTTTGGGGCATATCTCCCTCTCTGGCATTTTACTCGAACGTGTAATCAATTTCGACATTGGCTCTCAATAAATTTAGCTAGAGAGAAAACAAAAACCAAGTAACTTGGATGGGAAACTTTTTCAATTTATACACACACATACACCAATCATGTGGCATTACATAAAGTTGTGTGGGTGGAGCCAGGGGGCGGCGCAACCCCTTTGTAAGAGTGAGATTTAATTTGCTGTTAAATTGCGCTTAAAAAAAAAAAAAAGAATAAAAGTCAAGCGTTAGGCTGTGCTGTACATACATACATATGTATGCATATTTGTATGCCCAACATCATTATTATGCTCAGGCATCCACCATCAACATCATCATCATCATCTTTTCAGTGCGCTGTGTGTTGCTGTGGCAAGTGTTTTTTGCTCATTTCTTTCAAGTGTCTAAATGCTCACTTTTGCAACAATTTCTGTGCATATTCATAATTCTCTGCAACTAAATTAGTTCAAGAGTGGCAGAGGCATGCCACGAGTGGGACGTTGGGTTGCACTTGAATTTTGCGCCCTTCTTAATTGGAAAGGGATGCAGGAAAAAAGGGTTAAGCCAGACAAAGGAGCAGCTGATATTTGAAATGGATTTTCATTGGCTTCTCTCTCCGAATCTAATGTTGGGCGCCACAATATTTCATGGGTATATCGGTGTTTGGAGGATGGAGTGGCTGCTCCATGCGTTCCACGTAGCAAATCCTTTGCCTAGTCATAAATCCATTGTTCACGAAATTTTGTTGGCCCATAGAAATACTACGTAGTCAGCGTGGCACAGAAGTTGTTCATGAGTCGAGAAGACTCTTGCATTATTTATCGGCGTGGAATTCCGCATTATCATTTTTAAAAATGCTACGAAGCGACGTTAAAGTGCGATATTTCATAGGCACACAGACACACATGCTACATATACATACTACATACACATACTACATACCATATTATAGCACTCCTCCCACAGAAGGTTGGATTTTCGTTGAGTCGAAGCTCTGGCGATATACATACAGAAGGAGCTCCTTGCTGCTCTTGAAAGAAAACACTTGAGTAGGCGGGCAATGAGGTCCTTGTGCTGCTGTTGACTGTGCCTCGCCCACAACCACGTGGGAGAGTGTTATTTTCGGTGCATGCGTTTAATGAGCTGCCGCGATGCACCACCACCACACACAGGATGCCATTTTGTGGGCAGTTTGGTTAAATGCAGCAGAGCGGCAGAGGCAACTATTTTGGCACAGGCAACGACAGGCAGCCCCTTGAAGGACAATTCACACGATAAGCAAAGAGACAACAGAGCAGCTAACGAGCAGCACAGCCAGAGGAGACACACAACAAAAATAAAATGGAGGCACAGCAGAAATCCAGGGCAAACGACAGCCAACAACTGGCGATGGGTATGGTGAAAATGCGTGGAAAATGTGTAAATGACACCAAGCAATTTACAATAATTGCTGGCAGCATGGCAGCGTGGCAGCATGGTGCCGGCAACCTTGCCTCCAGAGGCCTTAAAGTGCACTTGAACTTAAGCTGCTGCTGCCACACAAAGTCAAAGAGGCAGGCAGTCAGGCAGTCTCCAGGGGAGGCCGAAGAAAGTGACCAGAAGAAGAGCTGCAAAGAAAGCGAGGGTGACTGGGGGGGAACACAGGCACAAGGCATAAACGACGACTCGTCGTAGAAATCTTATTAAAACTTACAGCTGCAATAAATAAAACAAAATTTATTCCATTATGTTAACCAAACACGATTTACGGATTATAAAGATGATTTATAATCAGATCCAAACACCGTAATCCACTTGCATAAACAGGCAAAGGCGACGAGAGGAAAGCCAAAGCCAAAGCCAAAGCCAGAACCAGAGTCAGAGTCGAGAGCCAGGAGCTGGGGCGCGCTTTTCTCGACAACAACTTGGCAAAAACATGAAGCATAACAAGCAGGCGAGACCACACAGACCACACTCTAAACCCCCCTAGCAGGATCGACCCGACCCGACCATACCAGACCCCGGATAGACTGTGGCAGTAGCGGGATAGCAGCGTTTTCCCTTGAGCTGAGCTGGGCAGAGCAGGATGCCAGCCAGTCGAGAGCTTACCTGGAGCTGTGTGGCATACCTCCAGCTGAAGGCGGAGGCTTATAAAAACTGAATCGATTTCAATATTTACACAGGAGCCAAGTCAAGTCAAGGTGGAACGACCGCTGTCGTCCATCGAGCGTCAATCGAGCGAATGTCGGGCCACGGAAGCGGAAGTGTATAATTTAAAATTGACCCCAATGTGGCAGACAGAGGGGGGCGGCTGCAACCCCAGGTGGCACGAACAAATCTGTGCAGGTGGCAAATATGATAAGCAGAAACATTTACAAATATAAATCTCATAGCTGCTGCTCCCTTGTGGAATGTCCCAACGATTTGGGTTTAGTTTTGGGTTATCCTTTCGCATTGTGTGAGCCAGTTCCAGTTACCCTTTCGTATTATGTGAGCCAGTTGTGGTGAGCTTCATTAGCCGCAGAGGATGAACAGATTCGTAAGGCGGTGAGTACCAGAGCGCCGCCACGCACATCAATTGAAAATGCATTCATTGCAGCAACCCCACTATCCAATTCCAGAGTACCCAGCACCCACTCCAGAGTATCCACTATCCACTCTGCACTCCACACTCCATGGCACATGAATATCGAATAAACGTTGCCACACATCAGATTCTGAAGACCTGAACGGCAATCCGGCATTCCGGAGTCCCGGAATCCCGACAAGAGCTGCTCCGGTGCGCGACCGTTTGGCTGCACCTGCCCCAGCTCAGAGCGGCTCAGCCGAGATTGAAATGAGGTTTTCCGACCGTGTCCCCATGCTCCCCTCCCCAACCACGCACCAACAATGGCGCTGGCATGTGTTCCGATGTGCTGCTGCGGGTCGGGCGGCTGAAAAGAGCATACTATTTGCATATCATTACATCACGTGTGTGTGTGTTGTATGTGCGCCCTCCGCCCACTGCTACGGTTGGGCCTGTTTTCGGGATGGTAGGGGTGTGGTTGGGGCTGTACTGGTGCGTGGTGGCAGTGGCAGAGACATTTCCACGCCATCAAACCGAGACACTCGATAAATCAGTTTGACAAATACACAAATCGATCAGATTTGAAATGAGACGCGAGTGTGCGAAAACGGAATTCCCAATACCAATTTTGAGTTCTTGTATGAGAAGTTTAAGCTATCCATAATAGTTATTTAATGCTGCCAATTAAGTTATTAAAATAAACCCAAAACGAAACAGAGAAAACTGACCGAACACAGTGCTCGGGAGGCTCAAAGTCTGTGGGTAACTCAAGAGTCCCTCTCGCTCTCTCTCTCTCTCTCGGGGTCTTTGGAATTCGAAACTCTGGAACACTGTCTGTGGGTAATTTTATGCGGATGCTTGTTTCTTATGATTTAATGAACTCATTAACATAATCTTAGCATCTCATCAACTGCTCGACAAGTTCAACTAACAGCAGACACACGCAGACAGACAGACAGAGTGGGAGTGCGAGTGCGAGTGGGAGCTGTAGCTATGGCAGGACAACATGTTGCATGTGCGTCATGCGGGTGCGGGTGCGTGTGCTTCCCCCTGAGTTATGCTACGGAAATTGCGCTCATGTAACCATGTAATTATTTCATTGCAACCCAAATCAATATACGTATGTACATTGTCCAAAACCTGCAACAAGCCTCCTGTCCGTTGTGGAATGCTGTTGACGATGGCCAGACAGGGCACAGTACAGCACACAGTGAGTCTAATTATAATGGCCACAACACTGGCAAATGAGACAACCGACAACACAGGATGTAGCAGTTGAGGAATGGAATTCCGTACTAATTGGTGCCCCCCCCACCCTCCACCCAATCCGATATTCGATAAGCACTAAAGGGGGGCAGCTAGAGGTCGATTTTGGCAGTGCATTTCGGTGCGCCGTTTCAGTATTCACGGAGTGCCTTCAAAAAATGCCTTAAATTTTAATATTTTATACGCTTATATTTAAATAAGATTAAAATAATAATTAAATAATTAATTCATATTTTTATAAATTATGTACTATTTTTATATTATTTTTTAACATTAAAATAAAAATATTTATAATAAATTATATTCTATTTTAAGTAAATATATTCAATATTTAAGTAAAATATTTATTTTCTTTTAAATTATTAAATAAAATAAATACATATCCTACAGATTTAATGTATTATATTTATTTTTAGATTTTTCTAGATTTTTAATACTAGTATTTAAGACTTTAAAAATACTTTTAGTTTAAAAAAAAAGTGAATTTTATTTAATATTAAATTTAATTTTTTATTTGCATCTCTTTTAAAGCCGATTATTTAATTTAAATATGTTTTTTTGTGTGTGTTTTTTTTTTACTTCCTAAGCCACATTTCTCTGAGTGCAGCTTTGAACACTTTTCGGGTACTCAATGTTATGCCCGTTTACAGGGCCATAAAGTGGGCGGCGTAAGTCTTGAATGATGAGTGGTGGGGGGGTGCCCAGAGCACAGTCAGTATCAGTACTGTAAAGTACAGTAAAGTACTGTAAAGTGAAGTAACGTAAAGTACGATGGTTGTAAATCACGAGAATGCGAATTAAAACTGAAGCGCATTAAGGTCATATCTCTCTGGCTTTCTCCTAAGGAGGATAAGGGCCAGCATGGAGCGGTGGATGTAGGGTGTGGGAGCTAATAAATTTTATAATCTGCATAAAAAAAGCCAGAATTTTGTAATCAAAAGTATAAAATGAAATATACCCCACATACATACCCTCCACCACTCTCTCACTTTCTCTCTCTCTATCCCCTGTAAGGGTCTGGCACTGCATGCAAATGGGGGCATTCTGCTTCATGGCAGCAGAATGAGAAATCTGAGGCGACACCAGCTTGTTGAATACAATTATGGCATAGCCGTTGAGATTGAGACTCCGTCTACTACGTCCAGCCTTTCTCTTTCTCTGTTTCTCTCTGTCTCCTTCCAGCACAAGATGATGAAGTTGCCACTTAGCTAGTAACAGTGGCAACAATAACAGCAACACAAGTGCCACATTAACAAGCAGCAACAGCAAACGGCAACAGCAACGGGGCTACAACAATGACGAGAAAAAGCAAAGGCTCTCTCGCCGAAGCTTTGTATACCCTACAGTAGGCTGTTGGCCAGGCTTACCCATCATGGTGTGCTCTCACCCCTGTTAAAGGTATGCCCACAGCTTCTAGGGTAAGTTTTATTGCCCAACCTGGCAGTGGTACCATCCACCCATCGCCCAGAGGACAAAGTGCTGCAGCAAGTTTATATTTAATTTCTTTGCGCCGCGGCAGAGGCTCAAATATGTAGGGGTTCGTCCTCCTACGGTTCGGCTGCAGGTGCGCCACCCCGCTCGTCCAGCCCCCTTCCCGCATTCAACGTGTCGCCATGGATCAAAAGCCTGGCAGCTGGCAACGGCGGACAACTCGTCGACGTTTATGAAAAATTACCAGCATGAAAGGACTCAAGGAGCCGAGAGACACTGCGACAAGTGAGTCGACGAGACTGGCGGAGGTGGAAGTGGAGGCGTAGGCGGAACCTGGGCGGGCGTGTCGGTGGCCTGAAGGGCGTGCGAAAGCGCGCGCGAGTGAGCAAATAAGCAGGCCCGAAATGAGTCCTTTCGCCGCGGTGTCAAGAGGACAGCAGAGGCCGAGCAAGCAAGCAGAAGGAGGAGCCAGGAGCCAGGAGCCAGGGAGGGACTACATCTGAAGCTGTTTAAGGAGGCTGCTGCTGCTGCTGCTGGTCGGTCGGTCGGTTGGACGGGCAAAAGACAATAAGCGCATAAATTACGCACGAAATGTGCAGGAGAGTGGAGTGGGGGGTATGGGGTGGGGTTGGAGTGCTTCATATACTCGTACGCAAAGATACAGATACAAGGGAGATACACCCGGATAGTTGCCTTTTACTTGTAAGGTTACAAACGTAATGAAAACGTAAATCCCAGCGTGGCATTCACAACTCAACGCAATTTCTTTCTTTACTTTCTTTATATTTTCTCTGGGGTATTTTTTTTTTTTTTTTTTTGGGGGTCTGGCCAACGCTTACTCCGTCCCGGGCTTAACAGAGGCTCGATTCCCGGACTTTTGCGGTGCGCGGACTTACATGCTCCTCCGGCGTATCTGCTGCCTTGCCTTTCATTCCGTTCTTTGCCTGAAGATCCCTGGGATGCCACCTCACTGAGCCGCTGAAATTTATTATAGGTGGCTCCATCTTTCCAGCCGTAGACTCAGAGACAGAGGCAGTCCCAGAGCCAGAGTCAGACCCAGAGGCAGACCCAGAGCCAGACCCAGGGGCACGTTCTCACCACTCAATTCCCTGCTGGTGCTGGATACTGGGTCTTGGCTACTGGGGTCTGGTAATATTTTTATAAGTAGGCGGCGGGGTCTTTTGCGGTGCTCGAATGTGTGGCAGGATCCTGCCGAGTCATAAAGTAGCTCGTCTCTGCCGCTTATGTTTTTCTTTCGTTTTTTTCTTTGCCATAGCGGAAATTACATATTTCTATGTTAATTTACAGGAATACTCCTAGAAAATGCAGGTGAGGAGCAGCCTGCTCCGCCTCCCACTCTCGTCTATTATGCGTAAATTGCCGCAGCGTTAGCGACCACAGAATGGGTTGGCTGGTTGGGGGTTGGAGTTGGGTGTGGGTGTGGGAAACTTTGCCTAATTAGAAAATCACAGCGGCCAGAAGCAGCAGCAGATTGCAGGCTCCTCCGGTTACGACATAATTTCGTTTCGTCGGTCATGTCATGTGGCTCCACTCGGCTTGGTTCGGCTCTTTGCCGGGTGGGGGGGCAAAGAGCATCGCAACAGCGCAAAAACAGCGGCATAGACCGACTAATTTGGCAATGCAGAAAACAGCCAGAGACAGGACGAAACCAGGAACAACGAGACCAGAGACCAGATACCAGAGAGTGGGCGTATCCTCAACGCTAAACGGCCAGATTGCAGCCCTAGTTATAGGGTTTTTCGTTTCTCGTTTCCCTTATATGTAATTATTTGTATTTTTACTCCACAGGTTGCCATGCAATTAGCGCACAAAGCGCACGGTATTTCCACGCATTACCACTGCCATTCGCTCTTAATGAAATAAATATGTATGGCCACAGTAATGATAGAAAGGAGCACATTAAGACCCTAAGATACCCTCTAATCGGTGGCCATTTAAGTAGTAATATTGAAAAGCGAACAAAGATTGGGAACTTAGACTGCCAGGATGATAAAAATATAATCAAATATATCTTTTGGGAACTCTCTGTGTCAAAGTTATATTTCAATATTTACAGGTCATTTAGAGGGAAAAAATAAAATTCAAATATAAAAATATAATTTAAAAATAAAAATTTGTATTTTTAAATTTTAATTTAATTTAAATTGAATTTTTTTTTATTATATAATACAATTTTATTTTAAATTTTAATTTTTAAATTGATAATTATAAATAAACGTACTTCTTTTTTTATCAATACTCATTAAATAATATTTATATTTGATAAATGAATGTAAAAAAAAAAAAAAAATGTATTCTAAAATTAAAAATTAATTTTTAAAAAAAAAAAAAATTAAAAAAAAAAACTAAATATAAGAAATATCAATATAAAAAACTAAATGTCAATAAAAATGGGTAATAAATGTTTATTCCTTATCCAAATTAATTATGAAAACGTTCAATTTTTCGACTTTTTTCTTTTTTTTTTAAGCTCCCAACCCTCTCTGTGATCTCTGGCTGTCTCCAATTTACACAAATGTTGCCTCCAGTTGCACAAAATCAACTCGTATACAGCATGCCCTCGAATTGTAGGGGACTATCGTGTATACCAGAAGTGACCCGCCATACATATTTGTTAAACATTAACCAGAGGGGTCCAAGCCGTCTGTGGGGTGGCTTGGGGCAAACATTGACAATGTCTGCTGACAATGTTAGGCAACAAATGTGTGTTAGCGACCACGGAACCGAAAAATTGATGTCGCTGTTGCGACCCGACCCGAATACCCAGTAACCAGGAGCCAGGAGCCAGGAGCCGGGAGCCCACAACCAACAATCAGCCAACAGCGATGCGGGGCGGGGTCAGAAGCGGTCAAGAGCCATTCCCACTTGACAATAACGCGTTAATTGCATTTTCATGTTGTTCGCTGAATGTTTATGCGTGTGGTATTGTGTCTGTGTGTGTGTATTCGCTGGTTATACGCTGGTTATAGCCGCGGCGTTGCGGCCACACTTGTTAGTCTGCCAAAGATGGATGCCACCGACGCACATAATGCGTTAATGAAGCGCACTCATGCCTCATGCCTGTTGCCACAGCCACGTCTGGCGTTCATCTGACCATGTTGCGATACGTCTAATGGCCTAATGAGTTCGCAGGCCATACAAACCCAATACACAAGCAAACATATAGATATATATAGATGGTTGCCAGCCCGTTGTATTCCCCGAGCAAGAGCTGTAGCAAAGAATAACAACAGTTGTCAATGTATCATTAGCGAAAACAACAACAACAACAAAAAAACACCCAACATTGAGGACATCCAAGCCGTACCGACTGATGCAATAGATTAGCCATATCGACAAAGGAAAATCCCCATCGCCCATGGCCCCTCGGGGCCGCTGCATGAAATTCCTGCATGGCTAATGAGTAATTTTGCTGTGATTTCCCAGCCACTGTAATAGCCACGGGAATTGTTACAAAAATATGGCAATTGGATTTCACGCCGTTATGATGAAAAACTTTCAAACTTTTAAGTGCAACCCTTGAAGCTGTCACCGCCAATTTGGGCGCCCTTGGGCCCAAGGGCCTTTATCAGCGGCACGACTCAATCAGAGCTGAAGCAGTGGTTGGGTTGGATGGGTTGGGCTGATGATGCATCAACAGCTCATTCAATAATCGTGGCAAGGGGGTGGGTAGGTGTGTGTGTGTGTTGTTGTTGTGCTGCCCGCCAACCAATTGAGGGTACTTCTGGCCTTTTCGGGCACTTCAAAGGCCAACAGTTTCGCACCTTGGCCATGTTGTTGCTGTTGCTGCTGCTGCTGTTGGCATGTCAAACACTAAAATGTCTTGAGGGGTTTTTCACTATTTCGCTTCATTTCATTTTTGGATACCTCGTAGAGCACGAGGGGAATGTTGGTTGCTGATAAAAATAAATGTTGAAAACTAAGAACAAAAGCCAACAATGGATTGAAACTACTTCCTACAGTATACTTGTACAGTAGGGTATTTCCAAAGTAGTGAGTATACAATAGTCCTTACTTAGTTATAGACTACGTTGAACTTGTTTTGAATTTGAATGGTTGGTGGCTTCTGTTTGAATTGTGATGTTGCTGCTGTTGCTGCTGGGTGTTGTTACCTCTTGTTCTGTTTGCTGTTCGTTTGGCACAAATTGTTTGCCCAAAAGGCAATTTGAGTGGCACTGTTCCCCCCTCTATGTGTGTGTGTTTTTGACTTGTTTGTCTATTAATTATGTATTTTTACACCACGCGTAAGGGCCATAATATTGGATTTTGGAACCCATCGCACAATCAGCGTCACGCAGTTTGAAATTTTAATTGTTTATTTGCACTTGATTTGCATTTTAATATATGGCCATATGTCACCAAAAAAGCAACCTCATCGTATTGGCCATATTCCCTTTGTATGCCAATCATTTTAGTTACCTCTTGCACCCCTTCTGGCCATCAATGTCTCCGCTTCATTGACATTTTGTCAACACGTTCAATGATTTCTGTCTAATGTCTAATGTTTGATGGTGCGGCCAAAAAGCCAAAGGCCAGCCATGTGGCAAGCCTGAAAATAAATTTAAATAATTCCTAGCTAGCTTTAATTTATAATCTTTTTCTGGCTTATTTTGGTCATAAATTTTTCCAAATTTCGAATATGCAAATTTTCTAGGGATTTACGCTCGTACATGTGTGTGTGCGTGTGTGTGCGTGTGTGTGTTGCATTTTCTTATTTATTGTTTTGCTTATTTATTTCGTGCTCTTTGGCACCTGATATTAATCACTTAAGACCACATTTATAGATTGGCAGTGGTTTTTGGTTTCAACATCAATCAAAATGAGAGGAGTAGGTACGTTAACCCCCCTCTATTATATTGAACGCTAATTTTCATAGATGGACTGCAGCTGGGTCTGGGGAGAGGGCGGCTGCTAATTGAGACAAATATTCCGAGTCTGGTTTCCACCCCCCAGTTTTTGGGAAATTTCCAAACTAAGAGAAATAGATAGAGAGAGCGGGACAGGGATTCTTAAATTTATTTTGATGTAACTCTCTCTCGCTCTCCCCCTCTCTATCGTTACACTTCTCTCTTTTTTAAGGGGCATAATGAGTGTAAACATTTCAACGCTGCCTGAACTCTAAACTCGTGTATCTTTGTCTGTGCCCCAATCGCCCCACCACCCCCTTCCTACTGTTGCCCTTTGGCACTGCAGAGTGGCGTTGCTTTGTGAGTGTGTGTGTGTGTGTGTGTTTTGGTTTTGGAGAATTTTTGTTTGGGGTTAAGGGAAATAAATGCTGATTGACTTTTATTGCTTTGTCATTGTTGCTGCTGTACAGTTAATAGGGCCATAACATTAACGCCAGTGCCAGGATTTACTGCACTTTTGCAATACACTTGAATTACATTATTTAAGGAAAATACACACACAAACACAAACACACACATATATGAACTTTAAGGGTTTTCCTAAAGGGGGCTGTGGGATGGCAAAGCCCAGCGTGTAAAATCGAAACTGCAAATTGGTGAAAAACTCTGCCAAAAGTGGCCCAAAACTGGCAACATATGTACGGACGGGAGAGTCGTGTGGCAGGGTGTAGCAACCCCCCTCGTTCATCCCTCCCCCCGCCACCCTGCTCTGTTGTGTGCAACATGAAACAATAACAGTAAAAGTATTGACTGGATTTTCCAAACGGTTGCATTTCATAAGATTTTTCCTATGCGACGGCACTTGGGCCCAGGCTATTGTCTCTCCACAGCCCGCGTGGTGTGGCATGCTGCAGATGGTGTGGCGTGGCGTGGCAGCGGGGCTGGGGCTCAATTTAAAGTTATTGAAAAGTTCGAGGGGTACTTTTGGGTCGCGTTCAATCTGGAAATTGCTTTAATCTCTGAAGTGTGCGTGTGCGCTTAAGGATTTACGAGTATGCGTGTGTATCTGTGTCGCTGCAGCACATCCCGCGTCACATCCCGATCCGGCGGGAGATGTTGATAAGCTGTGACAAAGTGCTCTTGGGATCAGGGCAAAAGTTACGCCTCCCCGCCCCCACCACCCACCAACCCAAAGCAGTCATCAAATTCTGTACTTTTATAAACTCTTTTTTTTCGTGCACAAATTTTCAATTGCAGATCGTTTGTCAGCGATAATATCGAATGTCAATGTCAGGATACCATCCAAACGGGGCGAGGGAGGGTAGCTCCTTAACTGATGATGAAGCCAAGCCAGCCATGTGTGTGTGGAGAGAGAGTTCGTGCTCGAGTTGAGGCAATTTTCGAGCGATTTGTAAGCGATTGCCTTGCGATTGCCCTCAGGGCATGCCGTGGGACTGGGCGAGCCAGTTCTCATGAGTCGCCCCCAAAACAATTTCAGGCAACCGCTTTCATAATTCAAACTACGCTCTGCTCTGCGGAATCAACTGCTTCAAAGTTGGAGCCAGATCAAAAAGGCAAGCGCTCTCTCTCTCTCTCTTTTGCTCGTTCAATTTCCATTAGACGATGACTGAGCCAATAAAATAGGGAAAATATGCAACAGCAAGCCCACTATGGTATGGGAACTGTGATGGAGGGATTGGGACTGAGGATTGTATAGCCCAGACAGCTCCAGGTTGTAGTCCCAGACCCAGACCGCACCAAACAAGTTTGTATTGAATGTTATTTGTTTTTCTAAACTGCCGCCAAAGCTCTGCTTCCAGAGAAGTTGTTGCGGGGGTGGGGTGGGGCGATGGCGTTGCCTGCACTTAAGTGTATTGAAAATTATTGCAAAAATATAATTGAATTGCCTCGGATACACTCATACGGGACTTGGTACGGTACGGGCTGCATACACACACACACACACACTCATATTTCCCAGGGATTTGGTTGCCACCCCTGCCCCGCCACGGTCATTGAATATACTGTACTGTGAGTGGATGTTGCCGGTGTAGTGCCTGGCTCTTGATTTACTTTTTGTGGGCAGGGGGTTTTTTTTTTTTTTTTTTGCTAAAAATTCCGTGTATATTGGCTTAGATTTTGTTCCCGCCAGCACTCAAATTTGCACCGTGCGCGCCAATGTATTTTCTGGATATTTGTTTGTCCTCTCGTTTTGTATTTTTTTTTTCTCGTTCTCGTTTTTGTTTTAACAATATTTTTGCAGCTAGCATATTTGCAACCCTTTTAGGCAAAGTGAAAATCCCAAAGCAAAATTCGCAAAATTACCAAATGAAATTTGTATGAATGAGTACGTATGCCGCCGGTCGGATGTGTGCGTGGGTGTGAGCCATCATTGCCCCAGCCCAGATATGAAGCGGCAGCTATTAGAGACGACTAATATTGCATCGATTTCACAGGTTGCTGGGCAGGGCACCCAATGGGAGAGAGAGAGAGAGATTTGAAACCCAATTTTATTGCCTTGTTTCGTTTTTGGGTGAAATAATTTATGAGGGTCGCTGTGGAGCAGAGCGGTCCATACATACATATTTCGAAATAAGCCCCGATACCTATACTATACCGGAAACCGAGTTCCTTCTGTGAATTACGCGTCGCGCCAAAGGGTTCAGCGCCTTAATGGCTTTATGAGCGCCACGGGGCAATGGCAAACGAGGCATTATTATTATGTTTACGGTAGTCGGAAGCCTCACATGACTATTTACGAGGATATACACATACAATATACTCGTATTACACACGTACGTACATGAGCTGTGGGAGCCTGTCTATTGTGTGGAGAGTGAAGCTGTTCCACAGAATGCCGACTGAATGTTGCAGTCATTAGCGACGCTTGCCTAATGAGGTTCCCAGTATACCCAGGGATAGTCGACAACTGTCTGCCAACTGGGACCCAGATCGGTAACGGGACTGCGACTGCGACTACGACTGAGGGTTGGATGTTCCTCTGTCGCTTTATCGATTTCGCTGCAAGCGATTGCCACTACTGCAACTGCCTGCCAGTCTGCCTGACTACCCAGGGAGACTCTGACTTTAGTCGCATTGTGCCTCGCACGCGTTCGGTTTTGTTATCAGGCAACTGCAATCGGAGGGGGCGCCACCGCTCCCTTCTCACTAGCACAAAACTGCGACTAATTTGGTTTTTGGTGGCGGCATCAGCGGGGCTGCTTTATGAGGATGTCGTGTACATCGGACATTCATTAAACTTGGCCCAAATGGCCGGGTGGGGGAGGGTGCCGATGGATTACAGAGTTGTTGTGGCCACTGGCCAGGCCGGGCCACTGCCATTGCTAAATGCAAAGTCTTTGTTGGTGATACCCTGGCACTATTAGATGATATAGGGTATATTCTATGAATGGAAGTGTTTGTGCAACAAGCCAGTTGGAAGTCTTTTCGATAGAGCTCCCGAATAACATTTACGACTTTCAGATTGTGCGAAAACAAAACACTTTATTCGATCACATGTTGTCAAAGGTATCTTTTGCGTACATATGTATGTTTTTAGCTTTGCAAGAGAGATCTCGTCCTTGTATCTTTCTCTCTCCCACAGACCACACTGCACACCGAAATGTCTCTCTTATTGTCGTTGCTATTGTGAGAGCAAAGTCAGAAGCGAAAGCTCGAAAGAGAGCAACTCAACGAGCGCAGGTAGAAAAGCTGTTCGGTTCAGTGAGATCTGCTGTGGCTTAGCGTTTATCTTAGATCGCTCTGTAGAGCGATCTCTACTCTCCACTTCTTCCTTTTTTCGAGGGCACCTTTTAGTCGCAACATGCACTATGCCCAGCCAACTTGTTGTTGCTGTTGTCGTCGTTTGTTTCAATATTTCAATATTTTGACATACGCGCCGAATGTCAGGGCTCGACTTACTCGCCTGCCTCCCCGTTCCCCACCCTTTGCATAACGGTTGAACAGAGGCCACACCCCTTGCCGTTAACAGCCCTGCTGCGCCCCGCTCTTACCCTCTCATTACGGTCGACGGGAGACGCGACGGGATATAGCCGACGACGTCTGCTGTTGTTGGATTGCGGCTGCTGATGGTCCCATTGGAGGATGGTGGTGTAGCGGTACCGCTGTCTAGTGGTTGTTCCTTCATCTATGAGGTAATGGTACTGGTGGTAGTGGTAGTAGTTCCTTCCCCTCCTCCACCCCTCGCTGGCTGTTTGGACGATTCCTTGCCGAAATTAATTTTAAGTAGGTGGACAGCATTTCGCCGCCGCAATAATTCTTCATGTAACTGGCGTTGCTGTTATTTTGCTTTCTCTTCTCTTGTCTCTTGACTGGCTTTTTTGTTTTTTTTTGTTTGCCTCGAAAATTTATAGCGATTTCTTTTCCGGTCTTTTGGTTGCCGGACCCCCCTGGTTCCTCCTGCCCGTTCGCTTTGCGTAATGAATTTTTATTGTGATGGCGCGTTTGGCTTCACTTCCTGCCGTCTGACGATTGCCGCCTGCCCCCACTCTACTCATCCCCGGCTCAAGTCGAAGCAGTGGCAAGCCAACCCAAGTCCAACTGCGCTTTATCTCTGGCTGTTGCATATTCATGATCTATGCGCCCCTGCCCCTGTTCCAGCAACTGGGATGCTATCTGCTCTGCTGCTCTGTTGCTTAAATGGGGTCTGGTCTACTGCTGCTCCCACTCTTGGCCCTTTTTCTGCTTTTCATTTTAATGGCCTTGCCTTCGCGCACAAATAAACATCACTCATTTTTGGCCACCCCATACCGGCCCATTGGCCAAATTTATGTATGGCCGAGAGAGGGTACGAGTACTCGTATTCCATCTTGTCGGCATACATACATATGTCGCAGTGGTATCTCTGGGATTGATATTCCTCTCCTTTTGTTGTTGTATAATAATTGCTAAATAGGCTTGCAAGTACTTAAGGAGGTTGGTTCGTTGGTTTGTTTCCATCCTAAAAGCAATTCCTTGCTTTATGCCATGGCATATTTCACCATTAGGCAAACACACACACACAAACAGACACAGATCGGTATTTGGGTGGGTGCAAATAAATATTTATGCCAAGTACATGACACCATTTGGCCATAATCTTCGACCCATAGCACCACTGGCATGGGGATACTCCTTTGGCCTTTATCTTAATCTCAGAGCGGTTTTATTCTGCATTTGGTCCATTGGGGAATTAAAATTAATGATCCAAACCCTGGCAAACCACGCTCTTTTCTTTGTTTCTCCAGCGTACGCCAAAAGGTGTAAAATGCACACAAAATAAAAATTTATTGAACACGAAATTAAAAGAAAATCGAATCAAAAATCTTACACAAAATTTGTTGCAAATTAAAAGTCAGCAGCCCACGGGCATGGGGCATGGCATGGCAATCTGAAAGTGTCATTCTGCTTGCGCCAGGGGACCGCGTCACGTGCCGCTCATTAAACGCATCGCTGGAAATCTGAGAAATCAGCTGCTCAGGAGCTGCTATCCCTCCCCATCCCGCTTGTCAACAACTGGGGAACATGGCCAGGGCAGGGCAGGACAGACCCATCCGTACCCGGGGAGTCTGCTTAATTACCGACAACGTCGCGAGTCGCAAATCTGCGGCTTAATGCATATTTCAGAGCTGTGCCAACGTCAACCCTTCTCTGGAGCAGGAGGCGCGCACGGCTGGCGCACGGGGCGCCTGGGCCTGGGCCTGGGATCTCATCGCTCGACAGTCAGCATCGCGCCAGGCTGGGCCTGTGGAAAAACACGTTTAGACGTTGAAGTGCGTTTGAGCGCAAATTAATTAGGCCAATTAAAGCGGCTTAATTGAGTTGTTGCGTGCCTGCCTGCTTGGCACAAGGACATAGTAGTCAGCAGTCAGCATCTGGATCTGGATTTGGATCTGCCTGTCCCCCGCGCACAGATTTTGCAACCATTTTGCTTTGCTTTTGTCAGAGTCAGAGTCCTTGTTTTATAGCCTTTTATCTGTTGCCCCCTCCCCCCACCGCTCCATCGTCTAGCGACATTGGACAATCTGCTGCTGCCTCCTCCAATCTCCAAACCCTTTCCGAAGTTGCATTACTTAAGTCATTTGGGGGAACAAATCAGTTCAAATGCCGCCCCTGTCTGTCGCTGACAGAGCGACCTTGCTCCAATCTGTGGACTGTGCCAGCTAATTGCATTAGTTTCGGACAGCTCCTCTTGTTTTCTCGTCTTGTTTTGCATTCGAGGGCTCATTTGTCAGGCCGAAATAATTGAGAACTTTGCTAATCACTCGCAATCGAAGCAGATATAGTGTGTGTGTGTGTGCCTTGATGCCAGGACGACATGTCTTCCGCAACATTAGCCACACAGCAAGTTCTTTCACTATCTGGTGGCAAAACGAAGTGGCAGCAGCCGTTGCACTAGCCGCAATAACTTCAAAGGCAGCAAGTGGCGGGTGGGGGAAGTGGCAGGCGGGAAGCCTGGAAAGATGCTGCTAACAAAGTTCTTGAAAAGTCAAAGGAAGCCAAAGTGGCAAACGGGTTGAGACAGAAGGATAAGATGGCAAAGATTCTGGCGTGAAGATGGAAGTCGAGAGACGTCAGAAATTCCCCAAAGTCGCATAACTCCAACGAGGCAGCAGCAGCAGCAGTAGGAGCAGGAGAAGCACTAGGGGGAGTGGCAGGAGCAGAAGCAGCAGTAGAAGGAGCATCCAAAGGAGTAAATTCTAACTGAAAGGAAAGTAGGAAATGTGGCGCGAATCCTTTCTGATGGCTCTTCCTGCCTTCTCGGCCAGTCCTCAGTTCTCTCAGTCCCCCTCCTGTTTTTTGTGCGTCACCAT
Organism: Drosophila bifasciata; assembly: GCA_009664405.1. Lineage (NCBI taxonomy): Eukaryota > Metazoa > Arthropoda > Insecta > Diptera > Drosophilidae > Drosophila > Drosophila bifasciata. The sequence continues at coordinate 12,286,880 of CM019044.1, forward strand.
CGCTGCGGCTGTGGAAAAATGGTTAAAGCGAACTTTTCACATTATTTTTGAGCCATTTCGACCTCATTGAAGCGCAACACAAAGCAGCACAAAGTGCCACCAATGCCGCCGCCACACGAAAGCCAACATAAACTTGGTCGGTGGCAGGCGCCAGTTTCCCCCCACCGCTCCTTCGCCCACCCATTTGGGAAATGGTGGCAGAATCCAGGGACGTTTCTCGCCAAGATGGGAGTCTCGCCGTAAGTAAAGGCAAGAAAATCTATTTGTGATTTATATTTGGTGATGGGAAAGGAGCCCAGCCGCAGTCCCAGCCGGCAGGGCAGTCCCTTTTGTTGCAGGAGTCCCATAACCAAAATTGTGGCTGCCACTCCAAGAGTGAGAGTGAGACCTGAAGTTGGTACGAGCCGGGGCAGGGGCAGGGACAGTGGCAGGGACAGCGGCAGGGTCTGGTGCAAGGCACAGCCTGAGGACCATGAAGTGCAGGTCTACCCTAAAGAATGCCGGCTCGAGCCCCAGCTCCATCTACTGCCTGCTGGCTGGTCTTTTCCAGGCACCCCTCGACGTCGATGACGTCTAACGACTTGTGAAGCAATCGAGTTGAAAGCTGAGCTCACTCGGCAAATTCCACAGTCCACAGTCCAGGCGGGGGCCCGACATGATTGCGTTGCCATTTCTGTTTATGCAACTCAATAAATCATGGCCCCCCATTCCACCCATCCAGTGTGGTCAAAAGCAAATCAAACGAAACAAAGGCGGTAACGAAACCAAAAGGACTATTCAGCGGAACAACAGCATTAACAGGGACCCCAAAAAAAAGGAAAAACAGGAAACTGAAACGGATTTCACGCCGTGCGAATATCAATTTCGAAATTTGCCAAGCCCACCATGCAAGGAGCAGCAGGAGCGCGGAATCCCTGCCAGGAACCAGGACTTGGGAACAAACAAGGTAGACAGCGCCAGGGGGAAAGGGTTGGCGTTGTCGGACGCCGCTGCGTCTGGCCACGCGTCTAATGAAGTGGCGGCCGCAGCCTGCAGATCCTGTCGAGGGCTCTTGAACAACTTGAGGGACTTGCAACCAGTACGAGGACCAGGAGGTCGCCCTGTGTGGCCATAATTTGTTTGACCTTTCAATCGGATTCATTTAAGTGTTGCACTGTTGCTGCCAGTATGCTGCGGATGCAGTGGCCGCCTGCCTTTGTTATCTTAAGCGGCGGCGTTCGTGACGCAGTCGGTCGCGTGGCACGCACTATAGTTGCCATCAACCTACCCAGATGGCAGATAGATAGATAGATAGATCCTTAAATAGATACAGTACATTTGCATTAGCTTTTGGCACTCAACTATTTCCATATTTATCGTTGGTCTCTCATTGTCTGGTTGTCGCCTCCGTCTGTCTATTGGCAGCGTGGCAAAATAATCAGTTTCTCATAAATTCAAATCAGTTTGTGGCACATACGGGTAAGAGTTCGAGTACGAGAACGCGTGTCTGTCTCTTTGTCTATTGTTTGTGAGATTTATGTGTCTGGAACGAAGAAGACTGAAATATGAACACATAATAATTTGGATTTTTATGCAGAGTATTCGTACAGCACAAGGGTATGTTGTTTCCATGAGTTTAAAGGCAACAGATGGATGTACTGAAGAGATTTTGAAGACTGTAAGAGCTAACTCTTGTCAGCTAAAAAATTAAGAAAACAAGTTCCAAATAATTTCACAATATTTGTATTTAAAATCAGAATATTTAATGAATTCTTAGAGTGTAAAATAGAGGGCATTGCATAGTTCGTATATCATTCTTATTGTTTCTTTCTTGCCTTTGCTTCGATTGCACTTTTTGGCCCGCCAAGATGGGCGGAGAAGGAGTAGGAGTAGGAGGCACTTGTGCAAGAAAGTTGCCAACTCGAAGACAAGGCCCGGCCACGCACTTTCCCCAATCGTAAAGACTGCCAGCTAGACCAGACCAGGCCAGACCAGACCAGGCCAGACTAGACAACAGAACTGCCAGCAAACAGTCGCGTCCCATACCGCGTCCCCTTCCCAGATCAAATGCAATCATAATCAGCGACCCCTTGACGCTCCCGGATTTATGCCTTGCTGGCGTCTCTCCAAATTTAATTACAAAGCATCGCTTTGAAGCGCCCAAAACAGGCAGAAAATTGATAAACAATGAAAATTGAATTGCGCTGCGCCTCATGCTAAAGATGGGGGTGGGGGATGGGAAAGTGAAAGGAAAAAGCCGCGACAAATGAGGGTTGCGAGGCCGATAGGATAAGTAAAGGTTACAAAGGGTTGGGCGGGCACTCCCCCCTCACACACACACACACACGCGCACACAACTTGTTAATAAAATAAACAAAGTTCTTTACCAGCAACCCCCAGAAAGCACACACACACCCACCCACACCCACCTTTTGGGCCCCCCTCATACTTATGGGTGTGTGTGTGGCAAATACATTTGTCGCCCCTGCAAATCACATAATCGCTGCCGTTGCGCGACTTTCAATAATCAAATTTAAAATATTCCTTCTGCACATTTTTCAGTTTATAAGGGGTCGGTAGGCAGGGGCAGAGGGGACAAAGCATCCTTTTTCATACTGCCATGCAGACGTGGCACTTGCTGGTTGTTTGTTTTTGTCGTACATGCATGGGATTGTGGGGTTCTGGCTCGTTTTGTTGTGCGACTTTTATTGAGATTTATTGCAGTTCATTGGGAGGCGCCATGCAACCAACCATCGCCCCCCCCGTGGAGCGGGATTTTTACTCGTTCTATTTTATATGTATACGATACCCTATCTTTTCAGTTGGTACAGACTGCAGCAGCGCTACAGCACTGCCTGTCGTTCCAGTCAGACTTTACTATAATCCCGAATTCTGACATTTTAGGGGGGCAAGACTTCTTGAAGTCTATTCAGAAGTGCAGCTAAGACCCAATAGGAAATTCAGATGGATTGCAGCTGTGGCCGCCTTAAGAGAGCTCAAAGAGTATTTAGACATCAGCTTTTGTGTGCAGGAATTTTCATTATTTTTTTGCAAATACTTTATTCACTTTGTCTATGTTTGCGTATAATCTCTGGTTTATTGAACATGTGCACAGCGTGGCTGTGCCGGGGCAAACGGAGATTTATGAACACTCTCCAACCCGTACACTTGACACCCGAGGATGAGCTCTGGGCTCACCTTTAGCACCGGCATGTACGGGCTTCTACTAGTGTATATGTATGTTATGTGAAATTGTACAAAGGAATCGCAGTCGGCGCTGTTATCGGCTCTAATTAATTTCATTTGGACTTTAACAAGTCGCACCCGCCCAAAAAGGGGTGGAGTGGACCAACGACACGCAAAAGCAGGCCACGGGGTTTGCACGGGGTTGTCCCACAAGTAATATCGAATTCCAGTCGCGACTTGATTTGACTTCCTAACTGCCCTGTCATTAGGCCTTCATTTTGTATCTGAGCGCAGCTCATTTCATTACTGCGTTCATTAATTTGTGTTCTGTCTGGGTTTGTCACGGGGTTACTTTTTTTTTTTGTTACACGGTACTCAAGGAGTTCCAGGGGTATATTAGTTTTACGTGAATCAGTTCTTAGACAACGCTAGCACGTAACCCGCAAGCACATATGCTCCAACCAACAGAAGTAGAAAGAGAATCAGCGATGCTGCCGAGAGCGAAAAAGCACAAGAAGCCGATCCCTCTTTGCAAAGCAAAGCTTAACTCTCAACCGCAAGCATACATACATACATACATACACAGAAGACACCTAACAGGTAGCCTTGGGCAGCAGCCTTTGTGTTTGCAAAAAAAAATCAAAGAGAAGACGAAAAAAAGGGTCATTGCTTGCACGCAGTGTCGTCTGTTTATTTGCGAGTGTTGAGTGCGCTGCAGTTGTATTCTGCAAGATCTAATAGAAACCAACCGATTAAGGGGTATGCGGAAGGTCTCTACCACACTCTATGATATTCTCTGTGTGGCCGCTGGCCGTGACGATAACGCACTTGCGTGTTTGAATGTTGAAATGCGAATGGAAGGGATGCATGGATAGATGTGAATCGAGCGGGGAGAATGCACCATATTGCAGCAGTCGGCAAACACAGAAAATGAGGGGGTGCCCTGTGCACGGGAGGTGGTGGCACCTTCGACTGGGTCTCGCATGCAACGGTAATTTGTTTTCATTTAGCTTAACGCTTGTATTTGGCATTTGGACATGCACACGGTGCGGTGCGGCGCGACGCGTCCCAACCAGGGGTTGCTCCACTTTTACTTCTGCCCAATTCCCATTCCCTTTACCCTGTTCCGACTGTTGTTTCGGCTGGGGCGCTATTTTCTTTTCGGGGGTCGCTTCATAAATGTCATATGAGTTGTACGTTTCAATTAATATTGTTTGTGGATCGTTTACTTCTGGTTCTGCTTTACGTGGGTTTACTTTTCTTCGTATGTATTTATTTTTTTTTTGGCTTTCCTGGAACTCGCGTGTCTTAAGTGATGAATGTGGCGTAACATTTGGCATAAGTGATAGACATTTGTACAGTTCCCCGCCGAAACGGAGTAACCCAGCTGAGCTGAGTCTACCTTTTTTGGTGGGTTTTTTCCTAGAATCCAAGCCAAGCCAATCCAAGGACTCACGTTATGAAATTTTAATTCGCTTTATGCTAGAACGAGCCGCTTGGCTTGCGTCTGCAAAGTTTGATTCCCAATTGTCTCAAGTTTATTTTGGTGCAATTATCGGGCGGGCCCAGACACGAGGGGAGGCTGGGGCTGGTCCTGGTGCTTGTGGGGCATGGGGCTCCAATGAATGGCAAATGTCTGCGAAAAGTTGTCTGTTTGTTGGCGTCTGTGCTGCACAAAACAATCCCTGCAGCGGTGCTGGGCCAAGGATCAGATTTTTCGGGAGGGCTGGGGGGCTGCAGTTTGGTTCCGTTTCTTTTCGTTTTATGTTTCTTAAGCGGAAGCCGGAAGTTGCTGTTGTAAAATATGAAGAAGAATATGCAGGAAATGCAAAGTTTTGCATCCAAAAATCTCTGTCTCTATCGCTATTTCTCTCTCTTTCTCTCTGTTTTGTATTTTTTGTTTGTTTTTTGGTGGATTCAAGTTAAAAGTTAAGCTCAGATTCATGAATAGTATGCAGATGGGGAGCTGCTAAGAAGTCGGCTGGACTCATTAAAAACATTTCAAGTTTAATGCAAAAAGTTCAATGTCACAAAACAACAGCAGATTCAACTCCAATTCCAGTTCCAATTTCAGGTCCAATCCAAGTGTTATTTCTTGTTGTTTTTATACAAACTTCCGCTCTGTGTTTTTTGTGTGTTTCGCACATAAAAATGTAAGAAACTTAAATTCTTTGGCTGGACAATTTTCTGTCCAACTGTACCACTGTATGTATGTATGTACATATGTATGTACGTCTGTGCCAGGTCCCAAGTTCTGTGCATAATTTTCAAATTCACTTTTATGTGTCTTTGGCCCGACACTTTTTGCACCCCCGCCCCCCACCCACCCAAAGAAATTGACTTCCTTCTACGGTTGGTGGGGCCTGGTTATATGCGCTGGACATGAAATGAAACCAGACCCACCACCCTTCAGGCCCGGCTAATCATAACGAGATCGGCTGGGATGGCAAAAGTAAAACCTGCCGCATCATTGCAAAACATTTCATGCTGCCATTTCCTTCCCACCACCATTTTAACCCCCGCCCACGTCTGTCTTTCTTTGTATTCTTTGCTGGATCTTTCTCCCTTTTAGGTTTATTTTGCACCTTACATTGCAATCGGTGTCAGAGGCGCCACCACCACCGCCACAGCGTGGCAATAACACTCGTTGCCACGTCTCTGACCAGAGTGCTGGCTGTTGCTGCTGCTGCTGCTGCCACACACATTTGGGTTATGCCCAGACCCCAGTGCCGTATTACCTTTTTATGTTTATGTGGCAAAAAGTGCCCGAATCCGATTCGTACATTGGGTCTGGGGTCTGGGTGGGTGTGTGTGTTTATTTTTTTCGTTTTTTAGAGGGCGGAAGTTTAAAATGTTCACATATCTGACAAATATCCATTATCACGCCACGTACTTGGAAGTGCTTGCTGCTGTTGTTACTGTTGTTGTTGTTGTTGTCATGCCTCAATATTCGTAATTTATAGTTGATGATATTGCAGAAAATATATACCAAACCAAACCAAACCAGGCCCCCCCTGCCTCTGTCACTGTCCCTGTTCCCGTGGCAGTGCCAATCCTGGCCACCCTGGCCACAGCATTTCTGTTACACTGTTTTATTTTGTTGTTGTTGCTGCTGCTGGCCCTTTTGCCAATTCAGCTTTTAATTCGTCGTCAGTGCTATTTAACAGCCGGAGAATAAGTGAGGCCCACGTGTCGTCTGCCCATGCCCTGCTCTTGCCGTGGCCCTCCTTGCTGTCCTGGCTGCCATGACTGTCGATACTGTCGTCCCCGGACTGGCAGAAAGAGTACGAGTACGATACAGGAACTGGAACGGACATTAAACCTGACAATGGCCAAAATGGTGGATAGACGTCTGGCGGTGCCCCCTGTCCGTAGTTTGGAGGCGCGTACGTGTGGAACATTTGACGATTGGACGGGCCGTGAATTGCCGTTTTTCCCCTACTGCTGAGGGAGGGATGCTCTCGACCTTTAAATCTGGATTTGGCTTAGATTTAAGCCGGATGATCAGGCTAAAAATGATGCGCAATTAGCCGCGCAGCCAATGAAAAGTAAGGCCCAGAGTGGCGCCCCCATCGAGAGGGAGAGGGAGCATAACCACAGCAGACAGGCGTGGCTCTGATTGAGTGGCCATCACAAAAGTGCGACTAACTTTTTGGGCAGGTTATGATGATGACGATGTTTTAGATGCTTTAAAGAGTATATAGAACTTTATTTCTTTGCGATGAAAACAGCGAAAACCTCAACTTTGGCTTGGATATATTTTCAGGTGCAGTCATTGCAGTCAATAGAAAATTCTATATATGTAAATGTGGATCCGGCCTTCCGTAGTTATTAAAAGACTCCAGGAAGACAGTTTTATTATATTTACTTCTTTATTTGTATTATTATTAAATGATATTTGCTTTGGTTACAATGGGTGTATGCTTATAACTTATATCCGTTATACTTTAACTGCTTGCGCTAGAGATTTTGCGTGTTGACGAGAGAGAACTTTGACGCCGATATGAGCAGCAGCGATCGTTGTTCTTTTGTTCTCTTCGCCTTTCGTACGACGACTGCTTCGTGTCTCTCTTGCTGTTGTTCGGTCTGTTGTTCGGCTCTGTTAACACAACAGACTCTGCTACTCTCTATGCTACAAATGCCCAGTAATACGCTTCTGCAAATGCATCAAAATTGATGCAAAAAATATTCAGCATTAAATCATTGAACGTTTTGTCTGTTGTGGTGCAAATGAAACCACAAAGCTAATTAGCTTTCAGCGGCAAATTTCCGCACGTTTTAATTTTGCAATTTCCTTTGTGATTGCTTTTGGTGCTGCTCGACAGCTTGGCAAAAACTTAATGATTTCCATGCACCCAGATTGGGTGGCAGAACAGGCCAACAGGCAGCAGGCTGGCAGGCAGTTTTGCACATCTCCGAGCAAATGTTCGATTTGTATTTATCTAAGCACTCTGCAAACGACAGCATCGGGTTGGTTAGGTTAGGTTGGGTTGGGTTGGGAGGCTTTCACATCAATTAAACTTATCATGCAGACATTTAGGGGGTGGTGGTGTGGAGTGGTCTGAGTGTCTGTCTGTCTGCCTTGCCCTGCCATGCGTGAACTTTTGCATTTCCCACATGAATTGCGTAGCCAGTTTACGTAGCATGTACGTAATATTTATGTTTCATCCGGATGCAAAGAGAGTAGTGTGGAGTGGAGTGGAGTGCCACATGCCGTGCCCGACAAACAAACAAACAAACAATTAGGCAAAGCATTTCCAGAGATCTTCTCAAATTCAAATTATTGCTGCATTGAAATTTTGCCAAACGATTTCTGGTATATTTATTACAAATGTTTATGCTAATCTATGATTGCCCAGACTCCCACCCATCCCTCCGGAAGATGTATGTATGTACATACGTACGTAAAGCAACGATTAAATAGTTTGCAATCCGTATTGGAAAATTGCTCAAATGAAACGAAAACAAATCGAAGACAGGCGAGGGGAGACGGCCCAAAGATTGCGTTTGAGTCTACTACTTTGGGATTGCATTTGAGAGGTTTCTAATTGGATTTCTCTGACCAAGCCAAAGGGGGAGGATGCACAGCAGGACCCACTCCACTCCACTCCAACCCACCTCAACACCCACCCACATTGCAGCTTGGGTGATGCCTGCACGTCTCGACAGAGCTCGACATCCACCTAATGTCTGCGACGTGAATTGCATAAAACTCTGACGGCGTCACGGGTCGTCCAGACATTCAATGTCGCCCTCGTGTCGCCATCGGAAATTGTCCTCGTCGCATGCCTCACTCACCCACTCTAAAGTGCAGCTATGGGTGGGTGAGGGGGCTCTGTAAAAAAGTTATCAGCACATCAAAGTGACATATTTGATGGCCATTTCGCGTTATTCCTTCCCCATTTGAGTTGACCAAAATCTGCATTGTCTACATCGTGTGCAAAATGTATGCTTGGAGAGGTCGCTTAATTATTTTCAATCCACACAATCAATAATCATCTCTCTCGCACCGCCAATTGTTCATCTTTATTCACTCGAAATTATCTGCCGTTTCGCCTGACATGTGTCAGCTGTCAGGGAAAACCGCACAAAAAAGCGAAGCTGCCTTCTTGCAAAAAAAAAAAAATCAATGGAAAACCCAAGAGAAAGAAAGCAAAAGAGCAGAAGGAGGAGGTGGAGGTGGAGCAGTAGTGTGCAGACGCACCGCAGAGGAGGTAAAAAACATTGGGGAAATCTCTTTTTCGAGATCAAAGTGCCATTGTGCAATACAACGAAGCTGGGCCTGGCAGTCAGACAGAAGGAAAACTCAGCTGGGTGGGGACGGGGGGCTGCTGCGAGAGGTGGCAGTATAATGGAAAAGCGTAATCGCGTAAAATTTGCCTTGTACATCGTTCGGTGATAAATGATTGTCATAAATAAAAGCGCAAAAGCGGTCAATCGCAGCGGCAGGGAGGGCAGCAGCCCCCCCTCGAATGGATATTGATGCTTAAGAATTTTTATCGCACGATTTTGTACGGCTCGGCATTTGGCTGGGAGTCCTTTGCTCTGTCTCCGCCAAAAACTGTCATTTCCCCACTACACCGCAGCCCCCACTAGCCGTGTGCCTTTGCCCCACCCACCACTAGCCATTTTGCCTTTGCTCAAGTCATTAATCACAAATCGGCACAGCAAAAAGCCAAAAAAAAAAAAGGACGAAAACCATTTGTACAGTTCACTTTGTGGTGTGGTGTGCCCAGGCCTCGTCTGACTTGTCTAGATGATTCAAGTTTTAATTGTGAAAACTATAGCCAAGATTTGGCATTGCCAAACTACACACAGAACTACAATTAGTAGGTGCTGCGGGTAGGCGTGGCATTGAGGTTTGGTAGCCAAGAGAACTGGTAGAAGTACGAGTGGGAGAATGATGCAAAGTGCTCGATAGTTAAGTCAAGGATTTTCAAGGAATTTCCAAGTAATTTTTCTACCTTTTGAATTTGGTTGTAAGGGCTGAAGCACACACACTAACACACCTTTAAGCACATCCCATAGCTGTGTGCTGAGGCTGAGTGCCAGATTTTCCTTGCTGGTTTTTCTTTGCTGCGCCTACACACACTCGGACACACACAGGCACGTACACTCCCCATGGGTGTGGGGTGGTGGCAGGGAAAAGTCATCTTCTTAATCTTAATTGCGGCACATTAGCACAATAAACCAAACGAATGGCCAAACATTATCATAAATAATAAGGCAGCTTTCGCTTGGCTCAATGCGTGCCAGGATATCCGCTGGACCAACCATCCACTCCCCCCCGCTGCTGGTGCTGCTGCCCCCGACGAAATTGTTGCCTAAAATATGAATAGTGTAATATGGCAATAATGTGTGTGTGTGTGTGGGTTGACCACGCCCAGCGGAAATGAGATTCAGTCATTCAAAGGGGTGCGGGGGATGTAATGCATTTTTGCATGTTGTCGCCCGCTGTCCTCGGATGTAGGAATGTGTGCAAATCGGAGTTGGATATTAACTATTGATTCATACATAGTTCCGCATGCAATTAGTTTTGTTAATAATTCAGTTGGGTGAGGGGGGAGGGGGAGGTGCTGCCATTTCGGGGCTTTAATTAAAGCAGCACAAAATTTAGGGCCACGTCCTTTATATGATTTTTCGATGGGGCGTGCCGCACATATGTGATTTTATTGGATCTATATTTGATTGATGAACGGCTGGGCGGGGGGTGGCATTAGCTGCGGATTGTAGCAGTCGATGAGGCGTAAAAAAATATTCCTCCCCTACCCTGTGTGTGTACATAATTATTTGCCATTAAGATGGGACAAAACCTCAAAACAAATCGCAATTATCGCACAAGAGTAAAGCAAATAAATAAAGGGACAGAAGGCTACACACAGAAAAAACATCAACAAATGACATTTCTAAGCATATAAATTATTGCCTTTTAACACCTTTCAACCCCGCACCCCCAGCCCACCCCCTGAAACACACACACACAATATTTCCCATTTGGATTTTGTTGTTGTCTGCTGCTGGTACTGGTACTGGTGGAGGGTTTGTTTTCCCAACCCCCCCTTTGGACATTTGCAACGTAAAGAAGTCAGGCGCACGGGTGCAGGGGGTTGCAACATGAAAAACTATTAGCACTTTTAACGTTTAAGCGGATTAAATGCTGCAGCAGCAGCAGCAGGCTCAACGAAGGACGTTTAAGAGCCGAGAGGGCCAGCCACCAGGCCCTGACTCTGTCACAGTTCTTGTCGATGTTGCTGCTGCTGCTGCTGCTGCTGCTACTGTTGCATGTCGCATGTGGTCGAGACTTATGCCAGAAAGTGTCAAACAAAAACTTTCATCAGCCTTTGCCTTACTCTACTCCCCCGGCCCAGACAAGGCCCTAAGCCCTGGGCCCAAATTCAACTAATTTGCCAGCAGCAGCAGCGGCAGGGGAAAAAAAAGTAAAGACAGCAAATGTAACCACAGTAAAGCAAATAAACAGAACAACAAAAGACTTAGTGTGAGTTTTGTATAACGACTAAAAGATACCCTGCTATGGAAAATTATCTAAATCCAAAAATAAAAAAAATAATAATCCAAAATGAGTCATAAAATAATGGCTTTTATTTTAAAAGCCATGAAACAAACAAAAGCAGGTGGAAACATTCTATATAGAATGATAATAATGATGCAGAAAATGGTTATGTATATATGTATAAGTGTATATACTATATAGGCTTGGATGTTTAGTAGACATATTTAGATAAATCAAGATAGAGCCAAAATAATTTTTTTTAAATTTACAAACTGTGACTTGGTGACTATGCGCACTTTTTATAATTTTTATCTCTGCAAATACTACAGCATCCATATCAAAAATCTTTATGGATTCAATTGATAAATGTATGACCTTTCATATGATTTGTATTTGTATGCATGGCATGATTAAAGCTGATGATATATCAAAGTGAAGCCAAAGTTGGTAGTTTTCTACTAATTTTTACATTCTGTTAACTTTGGCATTTATTTAACATTTTTTAATATTTTTTTATTTATTTGTTTGTGCGTTTTTATTGGCTGTTTTACAACCAAGAAAACAAGCTACTAAACATAGAAATTTTCTGAGTAATGACAAAGGTGCGAATTCTGTAGTTAATCCACACATTGCGGCATACTTTTCTTACATTCTCATTTACCCTCTCTCTCTGTAATGGACAGGGTATACATACATACATATACAAAAACACCAAACAAAAAAAAGAAGTTAGTGCCAAAGAATTGGAAATGTGAAAATATGTGGAATGTGAGTGTGTTGTTGGTCTCTGTGCCGCAGGGGTGGGTGCGTAGGGGGCGGTCAGCGGCTGTTTACATTGCAAAAAGCATTGAAGTGCAGTGAAAACAGCAAACGGAACAACAACAACAACAATCACAGCACACTACGCCACACCACACCCATTGTGGCAGGCAGCGGCCAGGGGGTGCAGGGGGAAGGCGCAGCCAAAGCCCAAGCACAGATTGGCCATGTTGCAGGAGTATGAGAATCGGCACGCATATCCTGCTCCTGCTGCTGCTGCTGCTGACTGCGCCGAGGCATGCTTAATGCTATCAACACCATTACCGGTCGAGTGAGCGACCCTCCAGCAGTGGCAGGCATCATCAGCAGCAGTAGCAGCATGGGTAGGGGACGGCGGGGTGGCCGTGGCAAGCCCCTGGTGGTCTGTTGTTGTCAATTCAATTGAATTCAATTGTTTTGCCTTTTTGCGCTGCAATCACGACGCGGACTGTTTGCCAGCCAGCCAGCCGCTTGCTTCCATGTTTATTTGTTTATTTGCCACATCTCCAGCTGCCCCACACCCCACGCCCAACAAAACTGTTGCCTATTTGTAACGCACCCGCATTCTGACTTCCTGGCGGCGACACACACAAAGTAAATCGAATCCGAAACGTAATCCGCTTGGCCTCTGTCCAGGGCACAGCTGACTGGATGCACCACCCCCTGAAAGGATCAAGCACAGTCCTGCACACTCAGGTGACCAATCTTAATGTCCAATATTGAACTTGCCACAGTCAGTGGGGCAAAGCTGCAGCTGCAGCGAATCTGTATGCCACAGTGCAACTAATTGTGGAATTTTGTAATCATATAAAAGGCAGCTGCAAGGCACCACCCCCTCCTCATAAATATTTGTCAATTTTCAGTACCCCTGGGGCACTTTGGGGCATATCCTTTATAAAATCATGATTAATTTCTAATCTGCTTACAGTCTTTCATTCGATTTTAACAGAATTCTCTCCCAGACAATCTCAGAAACACAAATTGGTAATAATTAAAGAGAATACAAATCTCGCTGTTAAAGGGAAAGGGAGGAGGCCACTCAATATCGTAATGAGCAATCAAAAATGGAAGATTGCCGTCTATAGTGTGTTCTGGAAATCCGATATTACGTAAATTTGATTATCCCAATAAATGAAATATGAATTCTAAATGGATTGCCTGGGACATGCAAACTAAAACAATTCTTAAACCCAAAGGCTTTAATTAGGCAAATGTATAAGCTTTTCCTCAGTTAGGCTATACAAATCACAATCGAAGGATTCTCTACTCCACACTAGGACACACGACACTGGGTGCCAGGACATTGCGTAAACGTTTTACCCCCACCGCCCCACCAACCTTATTTTGTGCCAGCCAGACATTTACCAATTTTCAAACATTTCCACCTGCCATCTACCCTCCCCCACTACACCATCTCTTTAGCCAAACAACTTGATGTTCATATTTTCGAAAAACAAATTTATTTTCAAGCGCGTCCAATAAATTGGGGCGGCTGACCTCTGCGTACCACTGCCGCATGCCGCCTGCCGCCTGCCTCTTGCCTCTTGCTCGCCTGTTGACCGTTGACTCCTAGGTTGTTTCCATTTCCGCCTCGACCGGACCGGAAAATATGACTGTGACCCCGCTGTCGCTCTGGGGCTGGGGCTGGGGCCGGGGGACAGTGTGCAGCGTCGGGGATTATGTCTTTATGTGCATATTTTAAAATGTTATAACCAACGCGCTGCTCCACAGAGCGTGGGCATGGCCGCGGACAGGCATCTGCCTGTTTTTCACTTTTGATGCAAAATCTGCCATTACTTCTAATGAAGTTGAAGCTGCCCCATCCGGCAGCGGGCAGGGCCCCACTACGGCAGCTGAAAATAGAAAACGGAAAACAGGGAAAAACCGAAACAAAGACAAAAGACCCCCAAAACGGGTCGGGAAAAATATTCAAATTAATTTCTGTGTCGACTTTTGTCTGCTGTTTACGCTGTTCCGCTGTTTCCCTGTTGTTGTTGTTGTTGTTGTTATCGTCGACGGCTCCTTTTGACCAGGTTTGTCGCCGTTGTGCCTGCCCTGCCCTGGCTGACCAGCGCAGCGCCGTTTTTAATCCTGACTTATGGACTCCGTATTCGGTTTCGTCATCGTCCTAATATCCTGCAATCCGACAGTTGCCTTTTGTTTCCTGACAACTCGACAAACAGCAGCAGCAGCAGGAGCAGCCGGGGGAGCGAGCAGCAGCAGAACTGCTGACTGGCTTTTTATGGGTGCCATCAACAGGATGAGTTGCGGACAGGGTGGACAGGGGAGGTTGTTTTTGGGCCCGTGTGTTGTTTAGTTTTAATTACACGCGAGTCTGGCTTTCGCCGGTTACGCATCGATGGCTTGATATAATAATCAGTGTGTGTGTGTGAGTGGCGAGAGCGTGTCAAGGTGGGGTAAAGGTCTAACTTGAACGCAACTCAAATTTAACTGGACATATGCTCGAAATGTTGCGGGCGAATTTCGAAATGTTGCCAGCATGTTTCCAGGGACTTGTGCTTACCCCTGCGTTTCGGAGTCGCTTGATGTGAGCGGTAGAGGGAGATGGCGCACAAGCACGGCGAAGAGAGAGAGCGAAAGAGAGCAGAGCTATTACGCTCTTCGAGTTGCGTGCGACAGGTGAAATAACTCACGATGGGCACTGCGAGAGAGAGAGAGAGAAAGATCTGCACGAAGGATCGCATCATCCATATTAATTTTAAAATACTAGAAAGAAAAAAACTTAATGGAAGTGAAAGGTATTTCCTGTACCGTAATTTTCAAACATTTTATTAATGTTTTGTGCATTTCCAACAAGTACGATTATGCTGCAGACACGAACTCCAATACGGAATATTCGCCGTGGCACAGTTGGACCTGCGGCGAACAGCAACAGAGAGAGAGAGAGCACAACCCGAGCCGACGACCAACCCACCCACTCGCGCTCGCTCGCTCGCTCGCTCTCTCTCTCTCGTTCTCGTCTGGCAGTGTTCGGGTCATTCGTGGTTAGAGCCCGAAGCAACAACGAGCACACAGCCGAAGCCGCCCACGAGACACGAGTCCATCAAGAGCGCTGCCAATAATCGTAGGCAAAAACCGTTTCAGTTGCTTCGAAACAGTGACACGATTCGCGCGCGACACGCTTCCTTTGAGCAGAGAAACCGCTACAGCTAAGCTACAGAATTTCCAGCAGGAACAGTGAGCAGCAGCAGCAGCAAGAACTGAGAACAGCTGTGTGTCAGTGTCAGTGGCAGTGGCATATAGGGATTCTTGCAGCAAGAGTGCAGAAATTTTCGCAGTGCTGATTCTTATTATTTGGGTCTATGTGCAAGTAGTGCCAGTTTAAGAGTTGAACTCTGCATATAACTGAATGAAATGAGTGAGAGCGAAAAGAAAAGAGAAAATAAACCACACATAAAAACATAAATACAAGTAATAATAATAACTGTATCAAATCTGTTTAATATAGTGACAAAAGATAACTAATACTAACACTGTGTAAGTGGAGTGACAAAACGAGACAACTATCATCTAGCATCCAAGCATCCAACTACACCACCCGCCAAAGATAAGGTAATCATTTGCACAATATTAGTGTTGAATATTCGTACTTTTTGGTAGCAGGTTTTGTTCAACAATATTCAAATATGGCCGACGCGAACTGTCGCTTAGAATTTAAGCATTTACGTGCCTCGACGTTGCTGGGGGGTTGGGGGAGTCGCCTTGCAGTGTTTACATTTGGGATTTTATGCGATAATACTCAACACCCAGCGCCAAAGCGAATGCCGGTCGGACGAGCACCGAGTGTAATTGGGGGGCGACTGGTGGCTGGCTCCTCTTGCAGCTGCCAAATAAATACAGCAACAATAACAAGGGGAAGGCAATAAAAAGCCACCGCCAAGGGCTCAAACCACATAGCCACAGCAGCAGCAGCAGCAGGCCCACCATAGCCACCATAGCCACCATTGCCACAGTCGCATCCGCAGAGGAGTCTTAGCCAAAAAGCCTTCGAGGGCTGTGCGCCGCTTTTGGCGGAAAGTAAGCAAAGTAACAAAACCAATTTTCATTGTTTTGCGGTGGCTTCCAAGTGGCTGGAGGTAGGGAGGTGTATCGTCGGTGCCCAAGGAACCGAAAAGTAAGAAACCAAAAAGTATAACAAAATTTCCATCAGAAAATAAACACACACACACACACACACACACACACTGAGACGCGTATATGGACTGGTAAAAAGAGAAAGAAAAACGAGAATGAACGTACGGAGTCGCTGTAAACGCGACTCTACTTTTATACCCGTACTCAGTCAGTACACATGTGATTTATGTGGAATTTTCAAATCAGTTTTTATATTTTACATTTTACATTTATTTGATGCATCTGTCATCTACATCTACATCAGTTCTCACAACAACACACGTACACTGCACGAGACAGAGCGTGCGAGTGTGAGTGTGAGAGAATCAGCAGCAGCAACCCTCAAAATAAATGTATATTTTGTTTTGGTTGTAGCGGCGGCCGGGGCAGTTCGCTGCTGAAAATTCATTTGATCATTGTGGCTACAATAATGATCCGATCTGAACCAAATTCGGGAATCTGGTAGATATGGTCATTTTTCTACCATACTGTATTTTTGGATTTTTTCTATCTTCGAAATTGTGGATTTTCGTCTATTGGGGGGGCGGGAGTGGGCGTGGCAAAATTTTGAAACAAACTTGCACTGAAGCGATATCACAGGAGTCTAGGCAGAAAATTTGGTTGTTCTAGCTCTTATAGCCTCTGAGAACGAGGCGCTCATTTATACGAAAAAACCAAATCGACTCGATTTTGTGTGAGTGCGAAAGGGATGGAGCGAAGTTTTTTTCGTATATTTTCCTCTATTGTGGCTATATTAATGATCCGATCCGATTCAGATTTGGGCCCCTGATAGATATGGGCTGTTTCTATGATTCTGCATTTTTAGTTTTTTGTTATTTTCAAAATTGTGGCCGCCACAGATGTGCGCCCTTTGTGGGGGCGGAAGTAGGCGGGGCGAAATTTTGAAACACTTTTCTAGGAGTGAGATATCACATCAGTCTGGATAAAAAGTTTGGTTGCTCTAGCTCTTATAGCCTTCGAGCAATGGGCGACAAACAAGACGGACAGACGGACAGACGGACAGACGGACAGACAGCAATTAGCACAAATACAATATACCCTTTTACTCTTCGAGTACGGGTATAAAAATGTGCAAATACCAACATGAAATGAAGTAGAATGTGGCATGTGGCGTCTACTGGGTGGCATGGTCTGATGGGTTGTTGTAGGGAATGTTACTGAAAATGAGAAATGAAATAAACACATGCGAAGGAGAAGGCGTTGGCCAGAGGAGGAAAAAGCTTAAGATTCCCCCTCCCCCATCCCTTTTTGTTGGCAACTGATTTTTGATCTAATTTTAATGAATTATTTTTTGGGAAATTTTTGCACAATTTTTAGCTACACATTTCTTCGTGCCTCTTAAAGGGTTTTTCCCGAAGTTTTCGGTTGAGGAAAAACATCTGATTTATATACTTACAAAAAAGTATGCAAAGAAAGAAGAAAAACTAACTTTTTGCTGGGAAAAAAACTTTTTGCTCGCACTTTACATACGTAAAGTTAAGGTTAAAAGAAGATTTAGAAATCAGCAAGGAAGAGGAAAGGCATGGCAGGGCAGGGCAGGGGCAAGAAGTATGCCGTGTGGTAATCCCCACAGCTATAATAGGGATATCATTCCGAGACACAATAAGCGCAATTCATTGGGGAACACAACACCCCTGCCACAAGGAACCGGAAGGGATAGGGGATAAGGGGTGGCAAGGGGCAAGGGAAAGCCGTGTGAGGCATAAATAAGTCGTTTGCAGCTGTTCGTCGGCATTTATTTGGTAGCTTGTTTCGGTGCCAACACTTTTCGACTGTGCCAATTGTTTTTTGTTCCTGGCGTAGAAGGGAGAGGGTAAAGGGAGAGGAAAAGCTTACATCGTACAATTTCGTATGCTAAAATGTTTTGTGGCATACTTACGCGTCGGCATAGGCTGTGGCTGTGGCAGGGCCTAACCGCACATACACACACAGAGAAAGAGAGAGAGAGAGGCGAACTGACAGCTAGACACGCGCTAGCTGCCATTTAATGCAATTGATTTGTGTTGCCTAATTCGGTTAGATGGGGGACTGCCTTGTATGTATTATTCCACGTTGTGCCACTCCAACCACTCCACCACTCCACCAAACCACTCATGCCACACGCTACGCTACGCAGCAGCAGCGGAAAGGCCACAACTCAAAGGGCAGGCGGGTGGGATCGCCTATCAAGCAATTTTCGGTGCCAAAAATTGCCTGTTTTAATTCCATTATCAGAGTCAGAGCCGGGGCCACTTCTGCGACTTCTACGCCCACCACAACCAAAGACCATACATCCTTTGTTCTCTTGCTGCAAGGACTCGACTTTAAGCCTCCCCCTCCATCGGTGGCAAGGATTTTGGTAGCACATACGCACGCGCCGGCACAAAAGTTGATTGATATTCAATTGGTAGGCTTTGGTCTTCCCATTGATGCCCCCTTTTGTTTCTCCGCTTGCGGTTGGGATTTGCTGCTACATGATACGCTTTAATCTGCCACGACAGCAGAACGGCAGAACGGCAGCATAGCAGAATGGTAGAACATATTGTGGGATTCCCTTTTGGCCGCAACGGTCACGCCACAAGTTGTTGGCCCAGTCCCAGTTCCTTTCCTTCCCACTGCTTCTGCTGTCCTGCTTGGTCCGGCTTGGCCTTAAGCGCTTTAAGTAATTTATAAACGCCTTTCGACCAGGCCAAATACAAAACAAAAGCCATAACAACTTTATTGGATTTTCTTTTCTTTCATGCACTTTGCTCGTCTTACGGGCATTTCGCTTTGTCTAGCGCGAAAGAGAGAGAGAGAGAGCGAAAGACTTTTTCCGTCCGTTTTCTTTTGGGCTTTTCTTGTTTTGTGTTAATTGAATGCGATTAGGCAGCAGCTAGCAGCAACAGCAGCAGTGGGAGGAGGAGTGTGTGGCTGGTAGAGGCTTTAAAGGCTGAGCAAATTGCTAAAGATAAAATGTATCTAAGCCGGGGCTAACGAGCAAACGCTGCTGCTGCTGCTGCTCCGGCTGTCAAGGTGACGACGCACCTCCAAGTATTTTTCCCCTCATTTGTCTCAAGGGAAATTTCATCCCCCTACAAAAGGTGCTTTGGGGTGGGGAAGGGGGTAGTCTACAGTTCATTGGAAATTCAATGCGGTCGCGATATCATTTACGACATCGCCCATTAAAAGCCAGCAAGGCAGCACAGCCCAGCTTCAGCCCCGTGACCACGTTTTAAACATTTTAATTATTTGTACGGAACGCAAAAGCGAACGCGATATCTGTGTGGCATCATATTCCCCCCAAATGTTGGGTGGTCGTGGCACCGCCCTGTAGATAAAACCCTCGAGGGAAAATCAATATCCCTCCTGCAAGTCAAGAATTGGCGTATCTCAGGCTCCGAGGACAAGGAATGCGAAAGGCGGGTAGGCAGAAGGCGGGTCTCCGAGACGCGTTTAAAGCTTCAACGGGAATCGTGATGGCATCGCCAGGAACCAGCCTGAATCAGTCTCTTAACCTGGCTGAGTCTCAGCCTCTTGGAGCTGCGACTACCTCAATTTCCCTGTGGTTGAAGCCGCTATCTCTCTTGGGCTCTGTCTCTCTCTCTCTCTCTCTCTCTCTCTCTTTCTTTGTGTCTCTCTCTTGGGCGCTTTCTCACTCACTTTGCACAGTTTTTCCTGCCAATTTGCTCAATTTGTATTTCAAATCATGCCGGCAATTTAAATGCCTTAAAAGAGAGAGGGGGAGCTGCTTCCCCTTGCAAAACTATGCCACACTCTGCGCTTCTGCCTCCGCCTTCTTCATCTACGCTTTCTTTTATTCCCTGAGTTTGAGGCTCGGCACTCGACTTGGCTCTCAAAGTGATATATATTACAAAGACGTGGTTTAAGTTCAGGCACAAAGTGGCAAGGAATTTCATGAATTTCATTTGAATTCGTAATTGGTTTTTCCTTTTTCTGCCGCCCATCGAGAAACTGAGAAGATATCCAGCCTCCTGCCATTGCCATTGCCATCTCCATTTCCCATTTTCCTACTTGGCATTTTATTTTATTTAAATTTCACGGGTAAAAGAAAAAAAATAGAAATTCTCTGCTTGGCTTCGCCTTTCCAATAATCTTAACAAAATTTAAGTAACTCCCGTGTAGCAAGTTCATAGTTCGTTCTTGTCTGTAGTATAGTAAGTACATTGCCCCAAATCCAAATCGGAAAGAGGCTCAGGCTCAGTCTGAGGCAATTGCTGTGGCACGGCGGAGACTCGTACAACATTCATTTTGTTGTACGTGGGGCATGTCCTTTTCCGCCTTTTCGCTGCATTATGTTGCTTTATTTTTTTTTGGGGGGGATGGGGATGGTGTCTCCCTTGTGCCACTGTGTAGTTGTTGCAAAGTTTTTAATTAAATTTTATGTTGACTTTTGTATGTCTGTGCCACCCCTCTTGCTGCTTTTCTAGGTTCCTTCCTAGATTCGGCACTGTAATATATGCCGCCTACTGCTCCAGTTAACACACACACACAAACACTCATCCTACCATCCTGCTGCTTCTTTGGCAAAAGCCTCGACTGTCATTATTGCAATCTTTGTAAATGTTCAACGACTTTACACAAAATATTTAGTAGCTTGTATCAAAATATTTGCGAACAAATTTGTTTATTGAAAGCAGCAGCAGATAGCAGTAGGAGGAGAAGGAGCAGGAGCAGTAGGAGCAGATACCAGTAGCAGATAGCAAAGAGCAGGAGCAGCAGTAGCAGTAGCAGTAGCAGTAGCAGTATCCCCTCCCTTGGATAACAGGACTGATGTTTGGCCCCAAAAATCTGTGCATTGGCAACGGTTCAAAACTTTGCCTCAATTCGGGCATCCATTAAAAAGTTCTCCCCAGCATTGGCACAGACAACTCTCTCTAGCTCTAGCTCTGTCTCTCTCTCTCTTTCGCTTTCTTTCTCTTTCACCCTTTCGTTGCCAATAACTTGCATTAATTTTCGCTTAGTTTTTCCTTTTGGTGTGTGCATGACTGGCGCACACATTAAAACTCTAATTATCTGCATTAGTAATGGCTTACGAGTGTGCGCTGTGCTAAAAGGGAATGAGAGAACATGATCTTGATAGAAGGAGCAGCCAGGGAGCAGTTGGTGGGTAGCGGGGAGCAGCTTGAGGGAGGAGCTAGGAGCAGCCAGGAGCAGTTGGGAACAGCCGGGAGCAGTTGGGAACAGCGAGGAGCTGCCAGGGAGCAGCCAGGAGCAGACAAGAGCAGCTGGAAGCAGCCAGGAAGCAGACAGGAGCAGCGGGAAGCCGCAGGAAGTATAGCTCCCCGGAAGCTAATATGTCTTTAGGGGGAACTGAAACTGTGGCTGGGGCAGAGGCTCCCCCTGAGCTCCTGAAAAATGGCTCAACTTTAAATGTAGAATCGGTCTGACTTTGCCCGCTGCCTGGCTACGTTTGTGCGCCATTTTCACGCCCAATTTCCAGTCATTTTTCATTGCCACAGCCCCATGTTTTTTTTTTTTTACTAATTACTTGGAAGGGGTTCGGTATGCGTCCTTCCCTCTCACCAACCCGTACATCTCTTGTAGAAACTTTGCTTTTAATTTGACAAATCATTGCGAGAAAGCTACACATTTCACTCACTTTGACGGAGAGAGGAGAGAAGAGAAGGTCCCTTGGCAGCATTCCCTCTACCCTTTCTGCTTCTTGTATCCTGCAGTCAACTCCAAAAAGGGTTTTTCCTTCTTGAGTTTCTCTCTTTTTTTTTTGTTGCTTTTGCTTTGCTTTTTGGGGGCGGGCCTCGAAATGTTTTCAGCCATTTTCCGCTGTTTGCATTTCAAAATGTGCAAATAAATGTAGACCCAAGCAAGTCTGCTGTTTGCTTGAATACTCCAGCAAGAGATTTCCCATTCCATGAGTTTTCTCATGAGTTTTCTTTAATTTAGATTTTCTTTTGTTGTGCCTGTGCCGTTGTGCCGTTGAGAATAGTTTTATTTGAATTTAGATTATTGTTTTTATTGTGTTACGATCTTCAGTTTTTTGTCCCTTTTTTCTTTTATTGCTTTTGCAGGATCAAGGATGTGGCAGGTGGGCAGCAGCAGCAGCAGAAGCCTTTGTCGTGTTGTTTTTATTCCCATTCGCAGCCAAAGATAATGTTAACTCTGCGGAAAAGGGTTTTTCCGTTGTTCCATTGTATGAGAAAAAGATCAAAACACGCTGATAGAAGATTTTTCACCGGGCACACACACAAAGGGAAGCCCCGAAATTAATCAAAATATTAAAAATATCCACAAAAATAAGTTGCAAATTTTACCACACCACAGAGACGGTCCCTGCCTCCACCCAAACCCCCCCTCATTGACGATTACAATGACTCTTTAAACACGTCTGACCCTTCCAGCCTGCCTGGAGACTCTTTCGCCAGGCTAAGCTAAGCAGCTGCAAAAGGAAAAGGTCTGCCGGAAAACCTCAATCACGCAGAAACAATTTCACTGGGCAGGCATAGGAATAAAGAAAGGAAAAGCGAAGAAAACCCCGAAAACAACAAAAGGGGGGGTTGAGAGAGGAAAAGCATTTCAAGCAAACAAAAGAGGTGCAGAGAGAGACAGAAAGAGGCGGTATGCGAAAGGATGTTGACCCACAGAAGAGTTCCCCCTTCGATCTGACACACACACACACAGAGAATGTGGCCAGGTTTTCCTTCTGCCAGTCTGGTGTGAAATTGATTTAATGAGTTTCCATCAAGGTTTCCATATTCCGTGCTCTCTTTGCTTAAATTAAAGGCTCTCTCGCTGGCTGGCTGGGTCGTCCAAAGTCCTGCCAGCTTTGAGGCGTTGAAGCGCAATGAATGTTTTCATTTAGTCCTGTCTTTTGCTTTGCTCTTGGCTTCATCTCTCCATCATCATCATCATCCTTGCCGGACAGCAAACCGGACGAAGAGTGGAGAGTGTCTGTGTCTCTGTTTCTGTCTTTCCCTGAGGCCTAATATGACTTTGACATGCTCTTTGAAAATGTATAAATTTTCAACTCTTCGACCAAATTTGAATTTAAATTCAACCACTACTTATTGCCGTTGGCGGCGGTGGCTCTACGATTCGATTTATGTTCTTGATTGTCCTTTAGCCCCTCCCAAACCTCGCCCAATAATGTTGTCGTGGGCTTTGCCTTGCCTTGGCTAATGGGGGGCGCCACAGTAAATGAATTGTATGCTGCGAAAAAAGGGTTTTTGTGCTAATTAATGGGGCATAATTGAAAAGCCATCGCAGTGGAACAGAAATGAGGAGCCCAGCCAACAGTGGAACTGTGGAAATGAGCAGCCAGTTGGGGGTTGGGGTTTGTGCCATTTTGTGTTTGTTTCAGCGCTGCCATCGCTAGTTAGCTGCCATTTGCATACCAAGCGGTAATTACTGCAGCCTCCCACCCCCCCTCAAAAGCTGCCGCGTTAACCTGTTCCTCGTGCGCTCAGATGGCTGCGCGTGAAGGGGCTCTCAACGTGAGGCCCAAACACAGTCCTCCTCCTTCACCCACAGTACTTATGTGTTTTGTGTTGCGAAATAATTGATATTATAATTTAGAAGCGAGAAGCGACTTTTATGTCTGTTCAGCGGATACGTGCCACACAAAAGAGACACAAGCATAGGGATGTGTGTGTGTGTGTGTGTGGCACGGGACATGTGCGAGTGGAATTGAAATTAATTTCAACTACTTAAATGGCAGGAAGCAGCACCCAGTTACAGCGACTCCACGACTCTTGCTACTATTTTATTTATTGCCACTGTGTGTGTGTGTGTGTGTGACTCCTGTCTCCTGTCAGTGGCACTCCGCTAGCTATGCCTCTCCTGCTCCTGCTCCTGCTCCCATTTCTATTACAGTTTTCAGTCCAAGGCTCTCTCACCTCTGTGGCGTGTCGTGTTCTGGATAGTAAAGTCCCCTGCCCCTCCCACCCGCGTGTCTACGTTATTAATATGCAAAATTAGCGCCTTTACGTTTCTTTAATTAAAATTCTGTCAACGGGTTTTTGACTTTATAAGCATTCATTAGTTTATTGAGTTGCTCTCTCTCTCCCACTCTCTCTCTCTATCTCTGTCTCTCTCTCTGTGATGTGTGTTTGTGGGAAAAGTCATTTCCGAATGCCACATTATCATTATCCCCCCCGGACAAAAACGTTTCATGGCTGGCATTAGCACAAATTGTGGCAAGTGCTGATTGCCAGGCCAATGGTGGTGGCAGCAGCGATGGGCTTTCCTGCAATTTATTTCATCGATTCGAATTCGATTCCAAACCCACAGACAGACAGAGAGACAGACAGATGGAACCTGTCGTAGGGGCCCGATACATTATGTAGGACCTGCCATTGACCAACTTTTACCAAACAACAAAATCAAAAGCAATATAAACACTAAAACACAGTTAGTGAAATAATTTGTACGCACTCAGACATCATTAAAGCCATCAGCAGCAAACAGCAGCAGGATACAAAGAGGAGGGGCCACACGGTACGGGCTGGTGCCCCAAAAAACAGAAAAAACTTTTCCAATAGGCCACACCGCAAAACGACCAAGACACGCATCGGAAAAATAAGAGACAAAAAAACAAATGGGAATGCGGTTGAGGCAAAAGAAAAGAAAGAAAAGAAAACTTATAATTGAATATTAAGACACTTTGGCGTTTAATGTGGTAATTAGAGTTAATAACGGGCAAAAGTAGGGCCAACGGCTTGGAAGGACGTGGAACGTATCACAACTAAAGGACGTTGCCACAAAGGGACCCGGGCGTAAGGCAAAGAATTTCAAAAGAAAAACTTTCCGCAGTAGCATAAAGGCATTCAGTGCCAGTGCCAGTCGGGGGCCTAAGCGGAAAAGCAAGCAACAGCTTTTGTGGCACCAACACCAACACACACACACACACTCAAGCACACACACACACAGACTAACACTAACAGGCATATTCATAAAGTAAATGAAAACTAGAAGAAAAATCTAAGGAATCCACAAGATGCATACTAAAAGATACCCATGAAAAGATACCCACTCAAAATATAGTAAAACTTTCAGTGCATTCAGATTCATGCGTCATGCAGCAGTGCCCCTCGGTCTGTTCTCACTGTAATCTCTGCCTGTAGCAAGCTGTTACTGTTGATACGTTATACCCTTTTAGTGTATGTGCTGTCCAGGGTATAGGAAACTAGCAAAAAAGAAAAGCAAGCTGCAAAGGCTAAGGCAGCTGGCGATGAAGGAAAGGAAAATTGCCGCCCAGGAAACACCAACTGGGCAGAGACCATTCCAGCCAGGGGCGCTAGGAGAGGGCAAGGTACGGTAGGCAGTGGCAGGGTTTAGCATTCACGGAATGCGGAGGCGAACTATGGATGTTACGGCTGCAGGCCAGACACTGACGCCGGTTACAGTTGAAATTTCAAGACAGCAAATTTTTAATTGCCCAGGCGGAGTCCAAGTCCACGTCGCACCTCCTTCGGTTCGTTTCAGCCTGAAGGTCGTTGTCTTTTATATGGCGGGGGGGTTTGGGTTTGTCTCCTGTCAGCGTGTCGGGTGGGTGGCCTGTCCCTTCTGGGTACGGACACGGGGCAGGGGCAAACAATTAAAGAGCACAAACAGTAAATTAGATGTTTACTCTCTCCCGTTTTGGAAGACAGCGCGTGAAATGGATCCGTAACTTGCAGGGAAAACAGAGAAGGAGAGGGAGAAGCGTGTCACTAAGCCAATATGCCTAAGCTTTTTTTTTTTGTTTGGGGCCCCAAACGAATTTCCTTTTGACTCTGCCATCTTTTTCAGCCACTTGCACTTCCATTTACATAAACAATTTGTCAAACTGTCAGTATTTTGTGTGCTTTCTTCTTTTTTTTTGTCTGTGAGTTCACCGTCGACCTGTCACCAAAGACATGCCCCCATGCACCCACACCCACACCCACCCATCAGGCAGGGTCAATTTACGTTGTCAACTGTGATGGAGCCCGCGGTCAGCAAACCTCGTTGGCTCCCCCTCTCCGTCTGTTTTGTTGTACCTGTTTGTAGTCGTATTTAACGCCTTTTTGCAGGAAATTGCAAACGAAATGAACTTGTTCCCGTACCCAGTGCCTGTCGCTGAAATTAATGAGCATGCCACTGGCATTAACAGAGGGACAGAGGCGAGGGAGTCCATCAGATGGACAGCGACAGGCCCCCCGAAGCCAGACAGTGGGCTAGACCTGGAGTCAGCTCTGATGGGCGGGTGGGGAGTGGGATGGGTCAGGAGAGGTCGTCTTCGTCAACATGCGTTGACATTCTAATGACACTTACTTGACATGCTGTTTGTTAATGGTAATCAATAAATTATCTCTGCGCCGTGTGCGTGTCCCCGTGTCCGTTGTTAGAGGCCATGTTTCTGTGTGCTTCTGGCTATAATTGATTTAGGCTGGCAGCACGGTGGGTGGGTGGGGGGTAGGGATAAGCCAGTGATTTATTGAGTAGCGACTGGGTTTCGCTTTTGCCAGGACTTTATTTGGCCAAAAGGTATTTCAATTTGTTTATTAATCACAGCTGGGACTGGGCTGGGATAAGGCTGAGGGGCTGCTGAACCTTGACATGGCTTTTGTGTTGACAGAATCGTTGCATGTCATCGGCTTGGCAAATATCCGGAATAAAGTCCAAATCTGCCGCATCATGTGCGTCTCGAGTGTGTTTGTTTGCCTACGATAGTTGAGGGTGTGGGGTGTGGCATGAATCCCATCATAATGCCCCAAAATCCGAAAGTCATTTGGGCGTAAAACAAAGAACACCTGCTGCTGCTGCGTTACTCCCGCCACTTGGCTTACGAGCATTTATCAACGCGGGGGCCCCGCCACGCCCCCGTTGCTTCCCGTCATATGCCGCCGTCATGCGACGACCAAAGCCAAAATCCTAGCACGCGTCTGCCACGAAACACGGAGAGGGTGCTTGGATGGGTGTGTATCCTCCCCCGCTCCGCTTAATACAGGCAATCAATATATTCCCAATAACGTATTATTATTGCCATTCTCGGCAAGGGCTATGACTATGGCTCTCTAGCTCCCTGGAGCTCTGGCTTGCGTTAGGGCGGGATTTCACACAGCTGACGCAATGACAACTGACACATGGAAACAGAAAACGAGAGACAGAGAGAGCGAAAGAGACAGAAGGGAAATATAACTAATACGTGGCGGAATCCTTTTCTTTGCGTTGCTTCACATACCGCCAGCATTTTGTATTGTACGGTTGTGCATTTTTTCGGTTTGTTTTCTCACATGTTGCGTATTATTTTTTATGTCATGCGAGGATTTTCATTCAATCTCGTTGTCTTTTACATTACGGCTGCTGCTGCTGCTGGTCCTGGTTGTGTTTCTGTCTGTATCTGCCCCTCTTTATGGCACAGTCAACAATTTTATTTGTTACATATACGAACCGTTGTCGTGGCCAGCCTCCCGATCCGCCTCAGCACAACCATTTCTATGTTGCGTCATTTCCGTGTGTTTCGTTTTTTCTTTTTTGCATACCCTTCTAGAGGGTAATAGGATTATAAGCCAATATATGCACAGGATTGAAGGATGCTGGGGTGGATATTTAGTTGGGTTCTTCAAGAGCATCAGCAGCAGCAGAGCTTGCATTGAGATCCGCTCATTGCTCACCCTAAGAAATCCAAGCAAAGACCTTTTCTACCTGCGTTTCGTGTGGGGTGCTCTCTTGTGCTTTCGGCTGCTCTCACAACAGCAACAACAATATGAGACACATTTCTGTATGTTGTGTGGGAGAGAGAGAGAAGCACAGAACCGATCGCTCTCTTGCAAAGCTTTTCTCTCGAGCATATCACGCGCATGCATTGTATACACACGCACCTTTGGCAGATGTAAAAAGAAAAAGAGAGAAAAAAGCTTTGGCTTTGAAACGAAACCCATGCTGCCTGCGAGTGATCTCTGTTCGTGTCATTGGCTTGTGAGGATACTTAATTGAATGTAACTGTAATGTAATGTTAATGTCTCTCTACTTTTCATGGTGCCAATAAAGCTTCAAGAGTATGCACAGCTTCGGTTCCCAACAGTAGATTTCCTTTCATGTTTTGTCCCTGTTTTTTTTCGTGTGTTTCGGTTTGTTTACTCGAATGCTGTTTACAATATTTACTTGGCCATTTATTTATTTGTAGGTGTCGAAAGGTTAACGCCCCCTGCCTATTGCCCATTGTACTAGTATTGTTCTATTATTATTATTATTTTTATTATTGTTTTTACTTTTGTTTTGTTGGCTGTTTTGGCGTTTGGATCTCTGGCCCTAACTGCTGATTGCCATTCAAATGCGGTTGCGTATTTTATTTCGAGCTTCGAGCTACGAAAAATGCCAATTTTTGCAACTCTAGAATAATGGCTGGGAAAGCCTGCCCTGCGGTTGGTTTTTTGTGTTTGGCAATTTTTCATGCTGTCATTTTATTGATTTGATTTATGGATTTATTGTGCAACGAATTTGCAACAAATGTCGCCGTGCGGCTGCCACCCCCCTCGAATGTGAATTCAGCGCGAGATGTCCCCGAACAGGACAATGCTGGCATTTGAAATTTGAATTTGCATTTAAACCCAGCTCCAATGTTCCATTCAATTTCAATTTCAAATGCTTATTTTGTTGAATTTAATTGTGTGCATCGAACATATTTATGCAGAGATCGCATGCGGTGGTTGTGCTGCTGGGAAATTTCTATTTAAATGGAAAATGTAGCAGGTTTTGCTTGCTGTCTGCCTGTCACTGGATTATATGCTAGGGGGAAATGCATAGGCTTTGCCGCAGAGTCCATGCGCCGTTGTGCCTTGCCATGCAAGTTCCCCACTTGGGCGACGACATAACAAAAGCTCTGCACATAGACACACAGAGAGAGAGAGCGTGAGAGAGAGGTTAGAGCAGGGCTAAAGACTGCACGCAAAGTGCTTCGGCATGGAGGGATACAAAAAATGTTGACGGCACAAAATAGCAGCACAAGCAGAAATTGCATCCCAGGGCACTAAAAGGGATAATCCATTTCGGCATAATAAATAAAGCAGTAATTGCCAAGTGAATACGAGGGGCCAAGGAACAGCAGGAACACTCTCCATGAACTCCATGCGCCCCCGGATGGATGTGCGAGAGGTTTGTGTTCGTTGTTCGGTGTCCATGTCCTGTGGCAGGCCTAGGCTGCACAGACTGCCTGCCTCTGCCACTGCCACCCTGCATAATAGACGAATTATGTTTGCTTCAGCAAAAATGCATAAGTATCAAGAGCCCAGAGGTTCCTGCACCAGAGATAGGCATGCTGGGCGGCTGGCTGCATATTAAAGCAGACGTCAAACGCCTTAATATATGCAGAGATTACTTTCATATTTCATGTACGAGCCAGGCGGCGAGTATTCATTGCCCCAGAGTCCTTTGGGTCCAGTGCCCCCCGAAACATGAGACAAAATTGAAATTTTTCACCGCCTCCTCCACGATGATAACTCAAAGCTTTAAGTTCAAGCTGCCTTTTGAACGAGAGATAACCCCAGAGTTAAAGCCTTGGGCGACAGGATTTCGCATTCCACTCGAGTGCTAGATGGGTGCTTGACTCCGACTCCCACTCCCTCCCCGGGAAAATGTCTGTCAACTTTTGTAGACCCCATACACACGTGAGTCGAGTAGCAGTCAAGGCGTGTGTGTGTGTGTGTATGGGGTGCTGCTGCAGATAACCTTTTGAACCTTTGACAAACTGCTGCAGCGCAACTTTTGCCATTCGTTTGGAAAATTTTAATAATCTTTTATCGAGCGGGACTCTGGCTGGCTGGGATCTACTATACATGCAAACATCTCTCTCTCTCTCTCTTACCACATCTTCGTGCTTCTTCGTTTTTCATTAAAACTTGTTCAACTGCATATTAGGTGGAGCACTGCCCCTGCCGGTGCCACTGCCTGCGTGTGTCAGCCATCTTGCCACATTGTTGCCGTGTCAATCCACGTCCTAGGCTTGTGGCCGTGGCAAGTGCTCCAGCTTGAACTTTGCACGCAGCCAGAGCCCAGCCCAGCCCAGCCCAGCCCAGTCGCCTTTGTATGTGTGTGAAGGACTTGCCACACACACACACACAGACGCGCGCGCACTCACTTTTTTATGTTGCCAGTCGGCCTTTGTGCTGGAAGTTGGCTTGTTAATCATTTCGATGACAATGTGGGGTGCCCCAGCGACAGGACTTTGTCGTTAGTCTGCTGTCATCGTCGTTGCAAATAATTCACTGCCAATGGACGACAGATGAGGTTCTAAGGGGGGATCCTGCTGGGGTATCCTCCTCTCCGCTAGCCGTGTCTTCCCCCTTTTTGTTAATTTTAATGATGCACTTGATAGTTGCACAAGTGGCAAGTGCTGCAACTACCAACTCTAAGGATACCCCATACACAAAGAAAGTTTCTTCTACCAACTTCTTTTACAGGGTATCAACTAGCGTTGCGTTGGGGGGGAGGGACACGCAGCAATTGCTGATTTCTCTTTAGCGTCGCAGCCAAAGCTCAAATCGAAGCTGCTGCAGCTGCAGCTCAGTTCAGTTGTCTTGTTGCTTGCCCCCTCCATGCGGCGCTGTGCCACTTGTTTGCCGTTTGTTCGTTTAGTTTACAATGCAATTAACCCATTTTAAAGTTCCGCCAGTAGACCGCAGCAAATGCCGCTTCGAGAGCCTGACACAAGACGAAGCTATTTTCTTTTTCGCTCGGATTTAGTTTCGCTCTCCCTCCCTTTCTCTATGCTTTCCCTGCCTGCTGCCAAATGAAAATCAGTTGCACAGTGCAAAACCAGGCAAAAACTAATTACGACTTTGCTCGGTGGGAGGGTGGGGTGGAAACTTGCAGCACGAGTTGCTGTGGAAATTATACCGCAAAGTGCAATTTGGTGGCGAAAGTCGAGGCGTGTGAACTGGCAAAAGTCGAGAGTCTCAAGTTGCGATGCGATGCGACAGCGACAGCGAAATGGAGCGCGTAAAAATTAAAAAACGTGAAATGTTGTTCTTTAAATAATTAAATCCGCTTTATTAGAATATTAAACTTTTATGGCTGTGACCGCAAACGCACACAGCAACAGCAGCAGCAGGACAAAAGGGTCCATCCTGATAAAATGTTGAAACGTTTAGCCAGACCGTCTGTGACCGGGACTCAGAGATCAACTTGGAAGACAAACGAGAAGCGAGAAACGAGACCAGAGACACGAGAAATTTGTAGCCTGTGTGTCATAAATAAAACGAATGCCCCCCCATGCCCCATGCCCCATGCCCCACCACCGCACAGCATGTGGCACTCTCGTATAAAAATCTGTAGGCACAAAGCCCATAAAAACTGATGAGAAACCTGGGGACGAATATCGTCGCAGCTTTAACATCTCCAGGAACACCTGAGGAAGGCGACTCAGGCTCTAGGTTCTGCGATGCCATAGCGGTACCACCGATGAGGCGTTCTCTGCTTCTGTCTGCTGTCTTGGCGCATCTTTTGTTGCCGTTGGACTGCGCCGCTGCCTGGATGGTGCTTTTTACCGAAAACAGTGATAAAAGCCTTAGGCTGCCATTGAGCCTCCATTCCCGGGATGCTGTGGATGTCACCGGTGACGAATCCAGCGACATCAAGCGCAACTGAGCCATACCGGGAGAGGACACTGAGTTTCTCATACGTGACATTATGGCTGCCAGACCAAGATTATCTACAATTATTTCCTTCGGTCCCTCCAGGATACCGGGGCCGGATGATGCACGAGGGGGCACCATGTTGCGTAGGCTTGATGCCCTGCCCGAGCACGAGCCATGGTAATAAAGAAAATCTTAGAAGGATGTCTACCGAAGAAGGTACGTTCCCCAAGCATGGAGACCTCCTCTCTCTTCATCCCCAAAGCCGGGAAGATCTGTGTGTCTCCCCAAGGATCTACAGACCAATCAGTCTATTTTCATTTTTGTTGAAAACGATGGAAAGGCTGATCGATCTAGTCCTGGGCGACCAAACTGCATGGGTTAATCTAAATTTATAACTTAATTTTTTTTTTTCAAAGGTAGTCCAAGCGCGAGCCCTTGTCCACTTCACGCAGTTTGTTTTTATGGCTTCCAAAGCCCATTTTTTGGCGCCACTTCCTAGACTTGAGCCTTATGCCGGCACACAGCTGTCAGGAGTCGATGTACATATAGTAGTGCACGGGGGAAGGGTAGGGCACGGCCCCTGCACTGAAGTGATAATGAAATAATTTGAATTTTTCTCAGTTCTGGATGATTTTTTTTCTGTTTGGCTTGGCCCTCCTCCTCATGGCCCAGGACAAACGAGGCAAACTCGTAAAATTATGCAAAACTTCCGTGGAACTTAGTTCAAATATTCTTCAGTTGGGAGGAGGGGATAGTGGGGGATGGGGACATTCGGACGTTCTAGTGATAGGAACAATTTGTTATTTACCTTTGGACTTTTCTTCTGGAATGTTGTTTTACTGGGAACGCCCATGGCCCATAGGAGTCGACTTGTCTGGGGGTTATGCAGCGAAATGTGTGAACTGTGTGTGTGGTGTGTGTGTGAAAATACAAGATACCAGGATCAGGACTCAGTACTCAGGGAAAAGGGTTGAAAAACGGAACTTTTATAATTTATCTTGGTGTCATCCTAGACTCCAAACTCTCTTGGAAGAGAAACACGGAGGAAAGGAAGAAAAAGGCAATGGCTGCTTTCTACCTGTGTGTGTGCGCCTTTGTGTGTGTGTGTGTGTGTATATCCGCACATCATCCATTGGATGTACAAAGCGGTAATAAGACCCATTCTGACATACGAACTCTTTGGTGTGGTGGGAAGCGGCCAAAAAATCCCACCTCGAGAACCTCCGGAAAGTTCAGCGGACGGCATGCCTTGGAGTCACTGGATCCCTCAAATCCCACCCCACAGGCTGCTCTGGACACCATGCTAAACCTGAGCCCATAGACCTCCACCTTAAGATGCTTAAATTTGAAAAATGCCGCGAGGCTTTCAGCCGCGCGGTTCTTCAAGCCATCGCCTTATGGCCACGCCACAATACTTCGTAAGGAGGAAAGTGGAACGGGCGAACGGAGCGACTACTGTGTCTCGGAGTTTTCATGGAAGAGAAATTTTAAAGGACACATACCGGAAAGAGAGGAATGGACGCGTAACGCTGCTTGGGCAGAACGTGCTCTCCATCTTCACTGACGGGTCAAAGACAGCCGAAGGGACAGGAGCTGGAATCTTCTCTGAAGAACTAGCAACCAACATATCCCTAAGACTACCAGACTGGTGCAGTGTATTTCAGGCGGAGATATACGCAGTATGGCAAGCGGCAAAGTTGATATACACCTTAGAGATACCTCAGAGGAACATAGCAATCTGTGTTGACAGCCAAGCTGCTATCAAAGCCCTGGTTTCCTGTAAAATCACGAGCAGACTCGTACGTGACACAGTGGACGCGCTAAACCAGATCGGAGCGCACTCAATCACACTCACGTGGGTCCCGGGTCACACCGACATCGCGGGCAACGAGAGTGCGGACGAGTGTGCCAGAAATGGATCGGCCATACCACTGGCGGACGCAGTCAGCGATATACGGAGGCCTCTGCGAGACATCATTCGCAGATGATGGGTCGAGCTAGAACGAGATCAGACAGACGGTGGAACGCAACACCCAACTGTGAGATCTCTCGCTCGCTCTGGCCCCCACTATGACCCTAAACGCACTAAGACTCTCCTAGGTTTCAGGAAGAGTCAGGTGCGAACACTGACGGGGAGTTATAACGGGGCACTGTGTCATCGGCCACATGGCCACCAGGCACAGATTGCCCCATCATGACTTCTGCCGCAGCTGCAGGGACGAGGAGGAAATAGAGAGCATCCAGCATCTTCTCTGTGGCTGTCCTGCACTCATGGAAAGGCGTCACCGAATACTCGGCAGCGCCTTTCACGAGGACTTGGATAGCCTGGCAAACATGCCTTTGGAGAGGCTGATGCTCTTTGTTGAGAACCTCGGGGATGGTTCACGAAATCTCCCTAGGCGACGGACGTAATCCCATGACGAGTGTGGGCATCACAATGGGCAATTCTTGCCTCGAGTGACCTCTCGACTTAGGTGGAGCAGCCCTATAAACCTAACCTAACCTAACCTAAGCCCATAAAACTGATGATAACCTTGGCCATCGTCGACACGGCCAAGGGGTCCAGGGTCTCCAGGCTCCGACTACGGCCCGACTCAGGCTCTAGGTTCCGGTAGCCAGCGGTGGTAGCGATGACAACGTCCCTCTGCCTCTGTCTGTCTTGGCGCATCTTTTGTTGCCGTTTTATGTGCCGCCGCTGCCTGTTTATTTACGGCTATTTACCGCCTACATGATAAAAGCCTTTGGCTGCCATTGCGCCTCCATTGCGCCTCCGTCGCTGTGGCACTCACTGTGGGGCAGCAGCAGCAGCAGCAGCAGCAGCAACTTTTTGAGTAATTATACGAGTGTGTAGGCCAGTGCAGATTTGTGGCGGCTGCCAGACCCACATAGATACAAATATTTTATTGCTCCTCCAGGATATGAGCCGCACATAAGCGCACGAGGGGGCACCACGTAGCGTATACTTGATGCCTCAGCACGAGCACGAGCCCGAGGTAATAATGAAAACGATAGATAATTATGCCTAACAAAAGAAGGGTCTCCAGCCAGCATACCTCCTCTCTCTTTCTTTCTCCCTCTCCCTCTCCCTGTCTCTCTGTGTGTCTATCCTTCGATCTACCGGCATTTGGTGCGACTTTTAATGGACTTTTCAAGCGTCGGCCCCAGTCGGCCAGTTCTAGTCCTGAGCGTACCCGCTGCATGGGTTAATCTAAATTTATAACTTAATTTTTTTTCCATGAGTAGTCCAAGCGCGAGCCCTTGTCCACTTCCCGCAGTTTGTTTTTATGGCTTCCAAAGCCCATTTTTTTTGCTAGCCACTTTCGAGACTTGAGCCTTATGCCGGCACATAGCTGTCGCTAGTCGATGTACATATAGTAGTGTACAGGGGGAACGGTAGGGCACCGGCCTGCACGGAAGTGATAATGAAATAATTTGAATTTTTCTCAGTTCTGGTTGATTTTTTTTTTCTGTTTGGCTTGGCCCACTCGCATGGCCCAGGATAAAGCTGGCAAACTCGTAAAATTATGCAAAACTTTGTCATTAAATATGGCACAAGTGGTAGAGAGAGGGGATGGAGTGGGGGATGGGGACATTCTGAGGTTCCTGGCCCTAGGAACAATTTGTTATTTGGCTTTGGACTTTGCTCTTGAAGTGTTGTTTACTCGGTACGCCCATGGCCCATAGGAGTCGACTTGTCTAGTACTATATGCAGCGACATGTGTGTGGTGTGTATGGTGTGTGTGTGTGTGTGTGGAGTACAGGATCAGGACTCAGTACTCAGGGAAAAGGGTTAAAAAACGGAACTTTTATAATTTAACTTGTGTGCTAATTGCACTTTGTGGGGTAATTTTGCGTGTCAGTGAAGTTCTGCCAACGCATTTCGGTGCGCCTGTGTGTGTGCGCCTGTGTGTGTGTGTGTGTGTGTATATCTGTATATGTGTGGGTTTTCGAAGCGCATGTGGAAGCCAAGAGGGAAACGAACTCTTTAATGCTCGCTTGCAGCACCAAAAAAAAAACCTTCTCGAGAGCTGCACTTGAAAGTTGGCCAAATGGCAGTGGAGGTGGCTTCAACAAATGTAAACGACTACAGGATACCCTCTCTATACTGACTCTAAGAAATATCAGATTCTTAAATTTGAAAATTTACACTTTTAAAAAGTTAAGTAAATTACATTTTGACATTAAATTGTACATAAAAAAAAGTTTAAAATATATTTCATAATTAAATTAAAGTTTGCCAAACAATTTATTTTTAAAATATTTATTTATTTATGAATTTTCGACTTTTGTATGTCCATTTTGTGTTTAAATCGAAGGAAATCGAGTTTTTAATTTAGATTTAATTATTGTATTGTGCTATGATATTTTTCTCTAATTGTTAGTTGATAGATCTATATAAATTCGAAAGACAGCGAGTGGGGCTTGTGTTGGTATTATGTGTGTTGCACTTTTACCCAACGAAATTATAGTCTAAAACTTTATTCCGTTTTGTGCAGGAGTTTCCCTTCTATTTCCCTTCTCCATCTGCAACTGAAACTTATATTTATTTATTTATTTATTTCAGATACAGTCAGACGCTGTCGTAAGCAGGAGCTGCGAAAATACTGTGCAAATTGGAAAACATACAAAACACACAAACCTACATACATATACAATGATAATTAGTTGGTTGGCGCAACAACAAAGGGCTCTCTCTTTGTCTCTCTCGCTGCGCAATAAAAATTAATTAGAAATTTTATTTCAACGCCGCACAATTTGTCAAGGGTAAAGCGAAAGGCACCGCCCCACGCCACCCACGCGACAGAGTTTGCGGTCTTGCGTTGAAGTTCTAATTAAAAATAAATAAAATATAAAAAAAAAAAAAAAACACCCCAAAAAATAAACTGCAAATTAAACAAAGTAATAAAGCAGCAGCAGGAGCATCAGGGACTTGCAGTAGCAGCAGCAGAGACTGTCAGCAGCAGCAGCGACTATGCAAAATATGTTTGGCGCTCAACTGAAATGAAAACTTAAAGCGTCAAAACCCCAAGCAGAAGCAGCAGCAGCACAAAGGCAGCGGGGAAACTCCAGGAAAATTTAATCACTAAAAGACGAAGGAATAGAGCGAAAAAAAGAGAAGGAAAAAAACAACCTTTGCTGCACCTACGGCGGCTCGGTCGCAAAAACAATGAAAATAATTTCGCCTAGCATACGTTCTGGCGCCGGTACTGCCGACCCTGCCCCTTGGAGGAGCCCACGCCAGCACCGCCGTTGCACAACAAGGCACAGCCACACAGCGCTCAAAATGAATTGCCCCATTCTGATTGTAATTAGCCTCGGATGGCTGCTGCACACCCACGGTGGCGGCGGTGGGGCAGCCGAGGCAGCCATTTCAAATCGAGGTAAGTGATTCGTGGGGCATTCTCCCCATCTACTAGTACTAGTACTACCTCAGCTACTCGTACTACTACTATAGCTATCCATGTTGTAGTCACATCTAATTTAGCCACCGACTCTGAACAATGACGACGCTGCAACCAACGAGTGGCGGTGGGGCGCCTGAAGCGCCATGCCCCCTGCTGGCTGCACGCTTTTTTCCTACGAGTATCCCCCATATATATTTCTACATCGTTTTTCCTCTTTTTTTTTTTTTTTTTCTTTTATATTATTTTGCCAAGCACTCAACTCAACGCAAGTTGCATTTATGTTTTTTACATAATACAAAAAGAGAGCGAGGGCAAAAAGCGCTGCATATACGTACGTACGTATATAAAAAATAAAGTAAAATAAAATAAAATAAAATATGAATACAGAGAGAGTATGCAGCAGCAGCAGCAGCACCCGGTAATCCCCTTTTGCTATTTTAATGCCAGTGTAACGCTGCATAAATCCAGGCGCCGTGGTCCTCGAGCACGTTATGGTGTTTAATGTTAAAGCCGGCGGGGAAAAAAAAGAGAGCCGCTAAGCGAAAAGCTCTCGCTCTCTTCTAGAGAGTGGTGGAAGGCAGGTCATTTGTGTGTAGCGTTGGTCAGAGAGCTGAGCCACAGCGCTAAGCTTGTGGCAGGGTTTGCTGCCCACTAAGCCGCTGCACATGCCCCAGCCCTACCCCCCACCACCAACACAATTAATAACTCGTTATGGGTGCAGGCCTCTCACTGCAGGCATTAAAAATGAGCAAAACTCAAGCGAATGCCTGCCAAAAAGCGTACAACTTTCAATTCAAAACTTTTTTTCGGGGCCAACAGGAAAGGCAGAAAGACAGGAAGAAAGTAGGAATTCTGCTAACGGACCAAAGGACCAGCAGCACAAATAGTTGGCTTATCTTTGGCGCAAGTTTATCTGTGGACTTGTAGGCGGGTTGCCATTGTCTGCCGACGACCACTTTGCTTGCAGCCAAGAAATGAATTGAAAACTCAGGTGCGGCTCAGCAGAGTAAAACTTAAAGCTGCAAGGCGTACTACTAACGATTGTGAGGGTGGGCTGGCACTCTAGTCCTGTAATAAAAACAAGCTAAAACCTGGGCAATATTTTTCCCTTTTCTTCTCTGCTTTCCCTGCCTTTTTTTTTGGGTAACTTTTGGCCAACCAATCGATAAATTTAAGAGCACAACATTTGTCTCCATTATCGCAAAAATCCGAAGGCAAACACTGTGCAAAAAATGCGGGCAAAAAACGAGGAAAATAAATATAAAAAAATAAACGAAAAAACGACAAAACTGCGGAGCGCATAAAAGAGCCATCGATGCGTGGCACACAGGGTTGGTGGGGCGGGGGGTGTGGTTTTTTTAGAGTGTACACCTGTATACACCCCATAGAGGAGGCAACTGTACAGTCTCATGCAGCAGCCAGCAACAACAATAGCAACGAAAGGGCGTGCTCAATAAAACAGAACAAACCAAAGACACAGAGACCCCGCCTTTATCCCTACTCAGGATCTGTCCCGCATGGACCCACCCACCATCCCTTGTACTTTTCCAGAGGTGGAGGAAAAAAGGTGCAAAAGCAAAAGGCAGTAAAGGTATATCAAAGGTGAGAATGTGCTTTTGTCACTGATCATAAATTTCTTCGTTTTGCCAGTTACCTTTAGCCGTTAACTTTGCTGCCAGTGTGTACGTATGTGGAGCTATGTGTGTGTGTGTTCTGTAACTGTATCTGCGTGTAGTCAATGCAAAGGACAAGGCAATAAAGCGTAACAATTGACATCGGAACGCAACGAATGAGGCGTGGGGGGGCTTTTGGGGCGGCGAGTTGGCCCAGACTCTAAAGATTGCTGAAGGTTGCTGCTGCTGCTGCACCGCCCTGACAAATGTTTATTGAGTAACACGAGCCATAAACTGCAAGTCAGCTCTGCCCCCCCAGCAACAAACCAAAAAAAAAAAACTTTCTTTGACCCATTTTGCAGCAGGAGCAGTGGCAGGAGGAGGAGCAGCAGCGTCAGTTTGTCTGTTTGGTGCACGTGATGCACTTGAAGGATACGCAGTGGCTTCACGTCCTGCATCACCATTTTATAAACTGACAACAATTTTTCATAAGTTTTGCAGCAGCAGCAGGAACAGCAGCAGCAAACACAAACATCTGTTTTCCGCCTCGAGGGCTTTGGTTTTGCCCCCCTGCCAGTAGCCCCCCCCCCACTGATAAATCTTATCCATAGGGTGGGCGTGTGTCTATCCAACAACCCAGACTAGTGCTGGTGCATTTTTGCATATCTTGCTGTTTTGTTTGCCATTTTAGTGATTTCACTTAAATTTTCATAACAAAATATGCACAGTGCGTGCTTGCAGCATAGTTTTATGATGGTACAGCAGGCAGCAGGCAGCAGGGAGGTGTGGCAGTCGCAGTGGCAGTGGCAGCAACATGTTTTAGCTGTCATATATTTTTCCAACAGATTTTTTTTGCTCTTGGCGGCGCTCTGTACAGATTTTCTCTCAACGGCTAAAACCGCATTTTGTATGTTTTTTTTCTTTTCTGCTGATGCTTTTGGGAAATTGTTCATAGGTTTAGCCTGCCACCCCGTCACCCTGGCTGGCACTGACTGCTCGCGCTCAAACTGTACACCCGCCCGCAGATACAGTGCCACATGTTGGCATACCAACGGGTGGACGGAGAGGAGTGGAGTGGATCGTTGTGGGGCTTGGGGGCTTGGAGGCGAACGGCATGACATGGGGTACGTGTTAGTATGCATTGTGGGTGGGTGCCACGCCCCCCGCCCAATATTCCTGCCTCGATTTTACTGATCCTGATGCTAGCACCAGCTACCGCCCACTTTTACCCGCTGTGGATGTAGTATTATATTTGCGAATCCCTTTGGGTATGTTGCCAGCAATAAATTTCCATCAGTCGTCGTCGTCGTCCTCTGTGACTGTTCGGTCTGTTCGGCCCAGGAGCGATTTTTCGTACCCCCCCTCCCACCAACCCGACTGCGCCTCCATTTCCATTAACTCGCTGTCGCCCCCATTTGGCTGACGATGTTCCAATGGTGGAGGACCTGTGTCTATAGATGGTACTGGGTCTGGTACTGGGTCTGGGTCTCTGGTACTCCCGTGGCAACAAATCTCTGGCTCAGCTGTTGGTCCTGTGTTGCGGTTTTGCAGAATACGTTTCGACTGTTTCGTCATATTTCTGTGCATACAATTCATTTTCTATTGCCCAGGAAAAGCCTCTCCTCTCACTGGAGTACGGCTCAATTACGTGACCAGGACGACCACGGATAGCTCTTCTCCGGGTTGACAATCTGCCAGCTAGGCCTGTGGCACTCAACTCAACAAATACGTGTATATTTGTTTGCCCTGCCTGCCCCAACCGCGTATCGATGAAATATGTTCGAAGGGAGATGAATGTAACCTCTAGAGAGGGTCTGTAGCGTCTGCCATAACTTAAAACAAATACAACAAAACTGAAAAAACAAATATATAGTACGAGCGAGCGAGCGAGTGAGTGAGGAAATGGAAATTGAAAATATCCTATTACCAGGGGGGATTGGCGCCGACGCCAGCAGCAACACCAAATGTAATTGAAGGCATCACTTGACGAGGATTTTGTGTTTGTCAGGGGCTGCTCCCTCGCTGGCATTGGGGCTCTCGGGCTCTCTTCAGCTCAGTGTTTTTAGGGTAGATATTGGCATAGACATTTTGCACATTATATACCCCCAGGCGATTGTCATGTGATAATTATGCGTGGGAGTTTCGAACAAGACGAAGCGAGAAATCCCCAAGAAATTTATTAATTAGCACCCTGCCACCACATTCGACTGTAGAGTGCGGGTGCGGGTAGGATACTCATGTTTTGTGGCATGCTGCTCCCAAAAACATTATACCAATTAAAGCCAATTTTCCAATGTTTCCTCGGCATTCAAATGGGGGCGGTCTGTGTGGCGCTCCAGGAGCGTTGGGAGGGAGTGGAAGCAGGGGGCTTCTGAGTTGGGTCGCTGGATCGGAATGGGTCCGTAGCATCCACTAATCGCATTATTAACGCGCCGTTAACATTTTGCGACATTGACTTGAACTTTGGAAGTGACTTTCATGGCTAAAGCAGGCAGTGGGGCAGCAGCGGGACAGCCTCGGGCTGGGGGGCTAAGGATGGTGTGGATTTGCTTGGCATTCAAAATATGCTTAGAAGTCTTGGCCAGGGCCAACATTTATATAATACCCTTGAAGTTTTCGGCATTTGCCAAATTCCGCCTGAATGAACGCCAACGAATATGCCAAGGGGGGCACCCAATTCGTGTGTGGGTGGCGCCTGCCTCTAGCTCCTTAGGCAACCTACAAACATGGCAAGGCATGTGCCATGGCAATCCCTGAGTGTCTTCGCCCAATGGCCACATCCACCCCCGAGTCATAATCATAATAATTAATACCCATTTATACCTTCTGCCAAACTGGAATCAAGTCATTATCGCCCATCCACTTGCCAGAGTGATAATTACGGCCCCCAGTGCACAGATTGTCGGCCCCCGAAAAGTATGCACTACTAATGGCAGTCCTCGAGTATGCAATGCGGTTGGCAAGGGCTGGAGCTGTAGGTGGTTGGAGCAGCAAGGAATGCCATACCAATGGGGGGATGTCGCTGGGAGTGGGGGTGTGCATAATGAGTGCACATAAAGTTTTATTGCTCTGCCTGGAATAGTGGATAGTGGGGAGAATGGAGGGCAACACCTGTGTGCGCGGGGAAACACCTGTGAAAGCCATTAAGTTCCGTTGGCCAGCTATAGATATCGTGCATGCCAGCAAACAATGGCCACCAGCCATTGACATTCTGAACCAGGCATTAACAAAAAAATTGTGGGGATTTTTATGACCATCACCGAAGAGTATTATGATTTTAACCACAGGTTTGTCATGGAGGGAATTTCGAATGGACTGAAAGCAGGAAAATACGCTTTCTTTTGCTAGACACAGAACCTTTAACTTTGAAGCTTAAAGCTCGACTCCTGTGGTAGCAAAACTCCTTACTCTGAAAGCTACGACACTAAAACCGTTGCAATGCGATCTACTCACTGAAAACAAAAACAAACAGAAGCAAAGCTCACAGCCGAACACTTAACTGTCACTCTCAATGCTCTGGGCAACTTTTCTACCTGCGCTTTGGGTGCGTCTCTGCTCTCAATAGCAACAACAATCAGCGACAACTTTCAGCGTTTGATGTGGCGTGTAAGAGAGACAGAGCGATAAACAACTGATCTCTCTTGCAAAGCTTTGCTCTCGAGCACAAGTACGGTCGTGCATGCATTACCCATTATGTATGCAGCAAAGGGGACCAAATAAAATAATCATTGCTTTTGTGTTCACTTTGCATTGAGTTGATGATTATATTCAAGCTCTAGTTTCTGCAAAGGTCAGCAAAGTCTAATTGAATCGCTGTTCAAGGGTATCTTCAGATTCGACTTTCGTATCTAGTGTCGTTTGCTGATTTTTTTTTATATTTTTTAACATTTTGAAATAATATTCGCGTGAGTGCGAAGAGGGTGAAGCGCGTTTGTAGGAACAAATAGCGGACCAAATGACTGTAATTTGCATTGGTAACCCACCCACCCAGTCACTCGCATTGAAGAACAAAGAGTGAAGAGTGAGAGGCGAGAGTTGAGAGCGGAGAGCGGGCGTAGTTAAACACCTGCTAGAGTGTTGGGCAGCTTCTGTTTGTGTTGGACCTTTCAATTTAAATACAAATATACTCGCACTCACACTCATACATATACAATATACAGTATACAGAGAGAAACAAACATTTCTCGAGTGTGTGTTGTTTGCACACGGTCTGTTTGCGGCACGTCACAAAAGTTTCCTGCTGAATTTCCCTTCATTTCCTGCCCGAAAGAGATTATTATTTTCATTTAATGGTCGTAGCCAAACGACACAGAAAGTAGGGGCAAAAGTCGCTGGTAGGGGAGGAGCAGGGCAGTACAGCCAGAGAATGAGAGTGAGAGAGGTTTATTTTCATATTTATGCTGTCGCCCCAAACTGTTTACTTACTCGTGTACTCCGCCCTGCAACGCTGCTACCGCCCTTCATTAACGCTTCATTCGCGGCAAACTTTTAATTTTCGCCGCGACCTGTTAAGGCCAGGGCTTTGTCGGTTACGGGCCGGAGCCGGAGCCGGGGCCGGAGCTTGGGCTGGGCACCTTGCCACATCCGCATCCTTGACGAACAAGACCCTTGGTCCCCAAACGACATCGACATTGCCATTGCCATAGCCCACATGGCCTTCGTCTCTTTGGTCGTTCCATGTCGTATATTTGCATACTTCCGGTGCGCGGCA
This sequence comes from Drosophila bifasciata, assembly GCA_009664405.1. Lineage (NCBI taxonomy): Eukaryota > Metazoa > Arthropoda > Insecta > Diptera > Drosophilidae > Drosophila > Drosophila bifasciata. The sequence goes on from CM019044.1 coordinate 12,330,271, forward strand.
AAATGATGATCATTATTATTTCTGTTGTTTGCTGCTGTCGTTACCGTGGCCATTACCGTTATTGCAACAGCACTTACTCGTCCACGGACAGGCCGCATCCCAACCCAACCCTGCCAAGAGTCGCAGCAGCAGAGCGTAGAGCACCAGCAGAGCACAGCACGCTCTTTGGCTCTCTACTGCTTGGGAGTTCTTTCCGAAAAATGGCTGCCATCGACCGACATGCGGTTATGGCTTATTTGTGCAAATGAGCCCAGGCCGCCTGCCCGTCCATTTCATTGTCCGTGGGAAGGCGGAATGCAAATGATTGTTTTGTCGCTCGCTGGGCTCAATGTCTGTGCGACACAACAAGGTCACACAACATACAGGCCTCAAGGACGCATGTGTGTGTGCGTGTGTGCTAGAGAACAGCAACGAACCGAAGAAACGCATCAATTGCGGCTTAAGGACTCTAGCGAAAGCCAGCAACGGCCTTCGCCCTGGATTAGTTCTTGCATGCAACCGCAGCACCACCGCCCTGTACAAGGCTCTCAATCATTTACTGGGCACAGAACCAGTCTCCAGCCCAAATTGGCTGCCACTTTGGGGTAGCCTCGTCCCAGAGCCTTACAGTGTTAGGTATGCCTGCCGCTCAATTGATTGATTCCTGAGGCGTGCAAGTGCTGCTATAAATTGCAGCATTTACTTATACTTGCACTTATATATAGTAAATAAACGGGGCGAACGAGCTCTTTAAAACTCGGGCAAAACTTTCGACCACAAAATGGCTGCCAACTTTTGCACGTTGCCCAAACAAATTGCAGCTGCTTCAGTTTGATTGGCCACCTGCAGGTCCTGCAGACTATCCTCCAGGCACTAGCACGGACTAGCACTAGCACTGGCACTGACACTCCCACCCAACTCGTAAAACACTTTTGCCTATTTCGTTGAGTTCGCTTACTTACCATCATACCCTATAAATGGAGAGGGTAGATGGGTGTAGCAGAAGTATATTCCATCTAATTGACTAAAGGGTATCCCTTAGTCGCATGCCGCTGTTGTTTCCGCGACTGCTGCTGCTGCTGCTGTTGTTGCTTTTAAGAGCCATTTGTCCAATGCCCGCGGCTATTTACAGCCATTGTACCAGACTTGGCGAATTTATCAAGCATGTCGGGAGTGGCAGACTCCGCTCAGTGGGTCACAACAGATGCTGCTGCTGCTATTGCAGCGGATGTTTCTCTCTCTTCCCCTTCCTCTCTCTTTTACTGTTCTATTTTTCTTGGCTTAATTTCAAAACAGTTGCGCTTATATTGGCAGTTATGCTGCAAATTTATTGGCATACTCTGCAAACTGGGTTAGCTGCATACATATACATATATCTGGGTGGAGCTGCAGCCCGCAAGCTGCGGGGCAAACGATTAGCGTTGAGTAACCAAAATGGATGTGGCCCCCACCCAGCAGCAACCACAACGAACATCATTTTTTACCACTGAGTCTCAGTCGCAGTCTCAGTTTCGATGGCGGTGGCGGCTACGTAATGGCCCCATAACTTTTCATACATTGTCAAATAATGGGAAAATCTTGTCGGCACATCCCCAGAACCCCATCTGGCAGAAGTTTGAATGTAAAACTTACGCCTCTTGCATTGAAAAGTGTTCAAAGCAATCAATCTGAAAATGAAAACAAAGTGTTCTATGTAGTATATACGATAGACATATGTACGAGTATATATATGTAGCCACATCGTTTTCCCTTTCTCAGTGGCATTGGCAATGCGATTGGCAGTCAATGCCTGACACAGGTTCAATGGGGAATGCGTGCTGCTTCTGATTTGCCGGTCATTACCATAGCCCCTCGGACGCTTGCGATATGGTGGTGGGGAGCAAGCTCTTAGCAAGTGTTTGGCTGGGCAAACTCAGAAGACTGAAGACCTTCGTGGGGTGAGAACTGCTGCGCGGAGTCCGGCTGCGGCATAAAGAGTATTACACACCAGCGGAAGCATAAGTAATCGTCAAGGATGCGGCACAACATCATTGTACACCTGTATACCCTCATACGGGATCTGTATGCAGAGCATGGCGATCCCCGGGTGGTCCATTTGCCACTCCTGGGCAATCTGTGGATTGTCATGGGCATCGTGGGCATCTACCTCGCCTTTGTGCTCCACTATGGGCCCAAGTGGATGGAGCACCGCAAGCCGTACGACTTGAAGACCGTCATGCAGGTGTACAATGTCGTCCAGGTGGTGGCCAATACGACTGTCTTCCTGTACGGGCTGATGTACACGTACCTGCGGCCGGGCTTCAGCTGGACCTGCCAGCCCTACGACCACCAGGACACCTCGCCCCGCATGATGCATGTGCTGAATGCCACATACTACTACTATATGCTCAAGTACTTGGATCTGCTCGATACGGTCGGTATTCGGTTGAGTGTCTCTGAGTGCATTTTGGCTTAATGAATGGGTTTTCTCCACTGCAGGTGTTCATTGTGCTGCGTAAGAAGAACTCGCAGGTGACCTTCCTGCATGTGTACCATCACAGCGGCATGGTATGTGGCGTCTCCATATTCTTGACCTTCCTGGGCGGCTCCCATGCCACCATGCTGGGCATTATCAATCTGCTGGTGCATAGCATTATGTACGCCTACTACTATGCCGCCGCTAGCGGCGCCCTGCAGCACATACTCTGGTGGAAGGAGCGCATCACACAGCTGCAGCTGCTGCAATTCGGTTACCTCACCCTTCACTTTCTCCTGGTGATCGTGCGCAACCCGTGCCACTTTCCCGCCTTCATTGCGTTCATCGGTTTCATACAGAACATCTTTATGTTCTTTATGTTCTCCGATTTCTACTACAAGACGTACATACGGAAGCAAAGGAAACAACAACTGGAGAATCCGAAACTTAAGACAGCAGAGTCCGGTCTAAAGCTCAGCTGAGCTGCTGCTGCTGCTGCACCCACCCCGCCCCGCCCCGCTACGGCAAGTAGAAGTTTTAAGCGCAGCAAAACACTCGCCATTTGCATATTATTCACGTATACTACGATACAATATACAATATATTTTGTATGTCATAGGCTAGTCGCTTATGCAAATATATCCACGCGATATAAATAAACATTCGACTTTGCTACCTCCCCACCACCGCCTAGCCTAACCCCCTGCCACATTTTGCATCGTAAATTGTTTTGCTTTGGTAATCAATTTCCATTTACCAGAAGCTACACATACTACATCCCCCCCCTGGCAAGTTATGAACTTGGTTACTGGTTTCTTTTTCTTCTGAAGGGTTAGATGAAATATCGATGAAGTCGACACAAGTAATGGCCGCCGCCACTGCCTCCATGTGTCGCATGTGTGTGGGGGCCCAGGGCCAGCTTTTTTAACTTTCTGCCACAATGCAAACATGGTCGAGAACCTCACTCCCACATGTTAAACACATTTGCCTGGAAGGGCATGGCTTATTTAATTTTTTCCACCACAATTTTTCCTTTTAGTCAGAAGTCCCTGCAGAAGTTTTACATCTGGTTTTTCACTCGCTTCTACAAGCATTTTGGCCCCCCCCCCAAAAAAAAAGCACAGAAAGAGAGCGAAAAAAGCGAAAAAAAAACGAAAGAAAAACGAAGGAAAAACGCTTTAAAAATGCTTGTAAGCGGCAGAAAGTTAAGGCCGCAGGGCGACGTTTGTGCCCGCACAATATTTTTACAGTTATGTAAATTTTTGGGACGCTCGGAGCACATCACAGGCATCAAAGTTCCCCCATTCCGGGCCCCCTGCGCAGTGAAGCGAATCGCCTTCGATGGCAAATTAAAAGCCAACAAACCGAAGGTCACACAGGCTTTATTTTTGTTGTGGCAAGCACAAATGGAGCTTATTAAGTGGCAGGCACAGGCAGAGGCACAGGCAGATCATTCACAGTCACTTGTGGCCAGCTTTTGGTGGTCTCTGATGGAGTCTCCTACACATGGGGCAGCAGTAGACGAACTACTACTACGAGTGTATTTGCATGTTGTTTTGCCTCTATCTCTCTAGGTCTCTCTGGTTCTCTCTGATTCTCTCTCTCTCTGAGTGTGTGTGTTCGTGCGTTTGCCAAAGACATTAAAACTTTTCTAATAACAAAACTTGTGCAGCTGAAGCTGAAGCCGAGCGTAAACACACACAGAACGGAAGTAGGGCGGATGGCTGTTATTGGGCAGAGCTAGAACTTATGTTGCTGCCACAATGTTGCCCAGCATCATCATTAACATGAGAAGAGAAGGGGTTATGGCATACACACACACACACACTCGTGCAGCTACTATCAATCAGGCAAAAGTATTGCGTTGCATTTGCTTCCCTTTTTCGCGAATGTATCTCTCTCGCTCTCCATTTATGACTTCTCGCACTGTAGGAGCCTGTTGGGGAGCAGTCGAAACAGTCGAAGGAAGCATTTAAGTGCACGGCCGTAAAACTGTTATGTAAACTACGAGTACGAGTACGAGTACGAGGAAAGTACGGAGGACAAGTACGATACGAGAGTGCCAGTGCTGATTCTTTACGGCAGCACTCGGCAGCCATTGCAATTGCCATCCATGGCCTGGCTATTACTCAGCATAAAACTGAGGCTGGCCAGAGTACCAGAAGCAGGACCAAGGACTACTTGATTGCACAGCATATATTCCATGTATCCCATATATACACATATGCATACATATATCGAGTGTGTGTGTGTCACGATGACTGGGCCATGCGACAATGTTGCCCTCACTCCACATGTAAGTAATAAGAGCGCAGTAGAACTCGACTCGTTCCACTTTTACGACACGTGCTGGCTTGCTCTCTCTCTCTCTCTCTCCCACTCCTCCAATTCCAAATCAATCCCCTGGGATAACGCAAGTGGATAACTTCCACATCGAAATGGAGGGACACACACTGTTAGCCCAGTGCTTGGACCCGTGGGCAATTATCTATGAATGGGTGTGTGTGTGTGCGTTCTAATCCTGTTTACCTTCTAAAATTATCAAGAGCAAATCAATTTTCTATTGATGTTTTTTGGGCCACGAACATTTAGTAGCCCTAAGCGCTCAAAGCGCTTTATAATCTCATGAAAATGAACCCCAACACAAATAAAGGTAAAAATCTGGGCATGTGGAATCTCTTTCATGTGTGCCACACTCCACCCCCACTCACAGCCAGCCAAACAGACATGTAATCAACCTGGGGATGGCAAAAGGTAACATTTTGATGCTCCTTTCACCTGTTGCTGCGGCGGCGGCCCACGCGTCGTATGCGTAATGAAGAAATTCAAATTCCATTAAGTTTATGGCGCTCCGCTACGCTCCGCTCCGCACAATTCAATTCAGTTCAGTTCAGTGCTCAATGAAAAGCACTTAGAGTGACCTTTTCTACCTCACAGGAGGAGCAGGACTCCCACGATAGGATAGGAGGAGCGCATGTAAGCCCCCCTCCCCACTCCAAATGGGTTTTTTTTTGTTGGCAAGAGCTCAACGTATTTGCCTAATGGAGATTAGCCGGCATTTGGTTTTTATTTGAATTTGTTGTGTGTGTGCCGTCGTCGTGGTTGGCACAATTTATTGCCGATGCCTATCGATTTTTTATCGATGCGAGTGTGTCTCTTTTTTGTCATTGCTTTCCCCCCCGCTGTGCCATTTTGGCTGGGCTTTACCGAATGTCGCACTTAAGCACTTTGTACGTTTTTATCGCTGTAATTTTTGGTCTAACAAAACAATAAATTCTCCCCTTGTTCAGGAGTGGAAGTGGAGTGGAGTCCTGCTGCTGCTGTTGGTGTTCGTTCTGTTCGCTGGCTCTTCATGTCCTGCCAAATAAGTTGAAATTTGTAATAAATCTACTGCCAGAGGCGGGGGGGCGTTGCTTGCTTATCTGTGGGGCAACGCGGCGGGGCAATTTCGTTAATTTGAAAGTACACGAGAGAGCAGCGCACACAGAATGAAAAAAGAGAAAGAGAGAGGAAGGAGTAATTAAGAGCGATTTGAAATATATGTGACAGCCGTGGCACGCATGTGTGTAATTCTCAGGAATAAATCAAAGTAATTAACTGGCAAGCGGTGCAGAGACATGCAACAGGTCAAGGGGGTCAGCAAATTGCCATAAAAAGTGATCAATATATCACATTCAAGTAGGGTACAAGGACACACACCACAGACACACACTCACACACCCAAGTGTCGCAACGCAAACGGAAGCTCCAAAAAAGCAGCTCCATGTTCATTCAATCAATCAACTCAATTAATATTGAAAGAGCGTTATGCCAAGGGTAGTGGCTGCAGCTGTGGCAGGGGGGATAGATGGATGGATGGTTGGATAGCTGCGTCAATTGAGCAAGTGTAAAAATCAATGCCCAACGCTTGGGTCATTAATAATGCAGCAGCAACTAATGCACTGCTAATATCCAACCCATTGACATTTTTCCACAGACCCACAGGGGAAACTTTGCTATTTGACTTTGACAAAGTTTCCAGCAGTCAGAGAGAGTGATAGAGGGGGAGGGGTCGCAACAGCAGCGACCGAACTTATGACTTATCAATGACCATACTGTAGCCACAGTCAGTCAACCAGCGTATACTTCAATGAACTTTGAGCACCGACCACAGCCAGGACAAACTTTCCAGCAGGAGGAGCAGCAACACAGTCACAGTCAGCAGCCAGGGACCACAAGACCACGAAAGTCTCCTTCCACCTTGGCAAAGTTCTTGAGCTGTGGCACCACTTGCTGCTTGCTACTGCTGCTGCCATAAATCAATACATTTCAATTTCTCCATGCGAATGCATTCCAGTGCCAGTTGAAGTCGTATCGAATCGAGTCGAGTGCTCCTGCACAGTAAATAACCAACAAGGACTTTGCTGAGAACTTAAGCATTTGTCTTTCAATGAGGGAAAGACCCCCCATCCCACTCTTCTGTTCTGGCATTCCCATACAAGCGATAATGAAGAATCAAAGGGAGTCGAAGACAGCAACAGCAGCGGGTTTAATGAGCTGGAAGCCTCTTTTCCCTATACAGATGCACTGCCATCACAGCTGTAGGATTTCCGAGTAAATCACGTAGCTCTTGCACTCATTAGGCTGCGTCTTCGTCTCCGTCGTCGTTGTGCCAACAACCATTGAATGGTGTGGAAGGGGAGGGGGAAAAAAAAACACTTTAGCACTGCCAAATGGCTGCCAAGATGGTGGTGAGGTTTCGGCCAGCAAGCAAGTAAAATAAATGCTAAAATAATATGCTTTATTGTAACCGCCAGGCGTTGCCATGAATTTTATTTAGCTTTTATATGGCTGTTTATTTTTATTAGCCCTATCCAGTGCTAACCAGGTGCTGGCTTGCCAAAAGATCCCCCTACAACCAAGAGTCGAGTCGATTGTGTTTACCAGACCGCCAAACAGGCAATGGCCAATGCCCAATGGATCCATGGCCTAAGAATGAGTTCTGGACAAACAGATATCCTGTGGAACAACAACAACAACAACAAAACAAGGAACAACATTTGTGTAAATAAAAAAAAAAATGCTAATACCAGTAGCTGGCAAATATTTTGCTACAGAGTGCAACAATAATACAATTTTACGCACTCCTGGGGGTGGGGTGGAGCAGCAAATGTCCTTCAGAGTAAACTGGCAAAACAAAAACTGCGGGAGGGACACGAACTCTATGGACTGTGTACGCTGTCAGTGTCAACGGGAGGGAGTTCAGGGTACTCCACTGTGGTCTTTTGCTCGCTTCGAATGGTAGCCCCGAAAAATTGTTGCCGCACGAACACTCTCTGCCCCAGAATGCAGTAAACATAAACTACAAGTGCAGAGGAGACCACACCCACAACAACCAGAACGAACGCCCATCGGAGCGCGCAGTTGGTGGTGCTAATAACTTAGTTTTTCTCCTCTGTTTTTTTTGTTTTTCTTTTCTTTTGTTTTTGTTTTTTGTTTTGGGTTTTCATTTTTATTTCTCAAAAACTTTTGCAAACCAACTCCGTCGCACTTTTCGTTTCGCTCCATGAGTCATGCACATTTTTCGGTTTATTTGCGAGTTGCTGACCCACCCCGGACCCCCGCAGGATGCCCCGCTAGGCCATTGGTCATGCTGCTCACGTAGCCACCGGAATATAAACCAAAACCCAAAAACTAAAACAAAAACCAAACCAAACCGCACAGAAAACAAAACAAAGTAAAAGCAAGGGGAAATGGAAAGGGGAGAAATAGCGACCAAGAAGAAGTTTTCCTTCGAAGGATGAAAAGGTGCCTGGCAGCAATGGCACTGGCAATTGTGCTATTTAATTAAAACTACATTTTTGGTTTTGGCCAGCAGCCTCAAATGCCACCAAGTACAAGTCCAAGTTCAGGTTGAGATCCAGGTCCTAGAGGATGCCTGAGATGCCACTTGATGCGCGAGAATCGCGGGCTTCTCGTGGTCATAAAAAACCCCAAGAGAAATGTCTTGAGACGGGTTACTTGGTTGCTTGGCACCTTCGTGCCACCCGCGAACCTCTTTAATTTGCCCTTTTCACATAATTTACTTTTTCAATAATTCACACAACTCCATCTGTGGCAGTGGCAGGCAGACTCCCCCCCGGAGTAAATTGCGACCAAAACATGGCCAAGAAATTAAAAATACAACAGGGTCCGGGGCCACGGAAAAAGGATTGCTCTGACAGCTATACTAATTGGTTTGTTTTACTCGTGACTCTAATTAAAAAATTTACTTTACGACTTTGCCACGCCGTTTGCCGCTTGCTCCGTTGCTCCGTTGCCCCATTGCCCCAACGGACCTAATGACGGTAAGAGCGGAGGAGCGTGCAACATTATTTTTTGGAGGAGCAAACAAAACGAAGAACGAGAAAAGTAGAGTGGACTGGAATACCGAGAAGTACGTATAGATGCCGCGACAGACAAGATGCTGAAGAGCGGCTGGAGCGCTCCCGGAAGTGGTCGCTGAAAATGTATGGAAAAAAACAAACCCTCAATAATGGCAGCGAAAATTGGCAGCTAGCTAGCGGCTATGCCAGAGAGAGAGAGAGAGAGAGAGAGATGCCATCCAGGCGTTGGCATTGACATCATCTGTTTTTCGCGAACATGTGCCATGGCTGGCCATATCGCCGGCCACAAATCTGTTACCAGAGCACCGACCAAAAGGGCCAAAGGCGGAGCAGCTCTCTGGTGCCAAAAATTGCGGCACCTAATGCCACACACATTTAATTAGAACGAGCGAAGGAAGGAAAATGAGGGAAAAGCTGACCATTTCCACAGCTCGGGCGCATAATTTTTTGCCATCATTTAGATGAAGATTATCAAGACGCGGGGCAAAGGATGCCCAGAAAAAACGAGAGAAAATAAAAATCAGAAAAGAAAAAAGAAAAAAAAGGGATAATTGTGAGAGAATCGCTGTTTGTATTTTAATTAAGGACTCGCCAGGGCGCAAAAATATGTGTACTTAGACAGAAACAAGTGGGGGGGCATGGCATGGCAACCGGGTAGTAGAACGGCAGACGGATGTCATCGCGGATTTTTCCATTCCGAGATTGAAATATCCATCTTCGTCGCGTTTATCCCTGACAGGACAGAAATGCTCTCCGAGCACTTTGTCCGCCGCAACAACCAGAGACGTATTAAATCGAGTTAAATGCAATCAAAGCAAAGATAACCCCACCCCCCCACCACCCCTTCCAAGTAGGAGTGGGAATAGAACCCCGAAGCCAAATCAACTTCTGTTCGTGCTCCGCGCAATTATCGACTGGGGGGGAGGGGCCGGGCCTCGAGGCCACGCGACGGCGACCGGACCGGACCATACCGGATCGGACCCCAAAGAGCTAATTTATCGACAGACCATCAGAGGATAGTTCAACATTTCTTCCTTCTTCCTTTTTTTTTAACAAGTTCGTTCAAGTTTGTTAAAGCTTGGCAGCGTCATGGGCCCGGGAATCCGCCGGATCAGACACAAGATGGAGGCGGAGGCGGCCAAAGGGATGGCACCGGCACAAAAAAAAACAACGTTGGAAAAACGAAGCAAACGAAAGGATAATTCTGTTCAATGATTGCAATTTCAGGTTGCGCGTACTCTCGAGAAATCAGGCAAACATTTCGAGTATTTCGGTTCGATTAGTTTTTCCGGCTCTCCGCCACAAGTCCTTCCACCCACAGTCAGCACAGCGCAGCGGGGGTGTGGGAGGCAGGTGTAGATGTCCGTGCAGGTGCAGTTGCTGCTGTTCTTCTCCTGTTTGCCTATGTCTAGTACATATATATATCCATGTCCGAGTAGGAGCACAAGTCCGTGGCCGTGTCCATGTCCATGTCCTTGTCTGTGTCTACGTCTATGTTTATCTTCCGTTTTCGTGCACAAATTGGAAAAGTTCCACGCGGTGCGGCTCACAAAACAAATCCAACAAAGCAAAAAGTTCATTTCCTATTTATATTAATTTTCAGCTCGATTTTCCCCATACAGCGAGTGGGTAGTGGGTGCTGCCCCAGTCTTAGGCCCCAGCACAGACACTGGCAGTTCTGGCATACGAAAGCTTCTTTAATTTCGCTTAAATTAGTCGTCAATTTGTCAGAGCAAACAGCACAGTTTGCCAACAGGAGTGGCCGGGAAAAGCGGCTTTTAAAATCAATAATTTGATGTGTGCCTGCCCGACCCGCCTTTGCCTGACTCTCTCTCTCTCTCTCTTTTTCTGTCTCTCTCTACGTGTGCTTTTTGGGACATTATGTGCGCCATAATCATCTCAAAGGACACACAGGATTTGCATATTAAATACATTTCCTCCACTCTACCGCCCCCCTCCCGTACATTCTGGGCACATATCTTTTTTGGCTTCTGCACGTGGCTGTTGCTGGTGCTACTGCTGCTGGTGCTGGTGCTGCGTAGAGTGTGGAGTGATGTGGAGATGGAGGCACCCCCCAAAGGAGACAATTTCACTTTGTTTCCTTTAAACAGACAGTTTTGTAAAAATCAAGTACAAAGTGGTGGGCGTGCCCACATACATATGCCTTGTGTCTCGCTTGCCTCAATGCCGTCATCAGAATGACAAATAAACAAACACACATACACATACACATACATTCAGAGAGCATACACGTACATATATATGTACATATCTGGTAACTGTATGAATAACTGAGGAGTGTATTACTTGTCGCTTGTTCATACTCTATCTAAAGGAGAGATTTTGTAATTTTCAGCTGATATTTGGAATAAACATGTGTACATATGAACATACATATATGTACCTAGTATGAATAAGTTCCATATTAGAGTAACAAATATTATTTAAACAGTGGCCAAACGCTACTAGTTCAGTATTAGAGCTTGCAAATAACCGTAAACAAATGTTTTCAAAGAGATCTGCTCGCTGCAGCACACCCGATCTCTTTTCTCTCCATCAGCTGAACAGCTTTTCTACCTGCTGCAGCATACGCAAGCTTAGCAAACCCAATATCAAATCTGCCGCTGAACCTTTTCTACCTGCGCTTCGTACGATGGCCTCTCTCGTGCTTTCGGTTGAGAACGATTGAACGAACACGTCTGCTCTCGCAATAACAAAAACATTTCTCATTTCTGCGTCACACACCACACGTGCGAGTGAGAGAGAGGGATCTGTGCAGATCTCTCCAAAGCTTCTCTCTCTTGAGCAAAAACTGCATTGAACGTTTATTTTTGTCCACTCTTTGCATAGAGTCCGTGGTAGTCTGTAAATGATGCACTCATAGGGTATCTTGAGTTTCGGTGACGCATACTTGCTTTTTTCCTTCTTGATTCTTTTTTCAGCTTAAGCTCCCCATATTAAAATCTGAATTTAGCTGAAATTCATTTACTTATTGACATAATTTGGCATACTGGCATTGCATACTTCTGGGGATGGCAGCCACAATGCTGATAAGACAGTGACATTGGATGGGGGGTGTGGTGGGGTGGGAATAGCATTGTGGTGTGAGCCCCTGTAGATGATACTCGTATATCCAAGGAAAACAAGAAAAAATCAAAGCTGGAAGTTGTCACACCCCTGGGACTTGGCAGGGACCCCGTCAAGGGGCGATGGGTGTTTTTATTATCGGCTCGAGATGGCAACAGCAGTCACCCGACCAAAAACCCGAATTGAGATGCTAAGCACTGCGCTGAGATTCCGCGTGGGCCCCCCCAGGAATGCCACCGAACACCACAGAACGGGTGACACTGAGCCCCCTGCCGGCATCGCTGTGGCAGAGACAAGAGCGGTGGATAAATTACAAGCAGCGCAGCAACAATGGACCCCATTCCGGTGCCAGGGAATGAATGACTCCGGGAAGATGAAGTTTCGCGTGAGTTCTGTTACCCAGTCCACTCTCCACCGCACTCCACCGCAAACCGAGAAGAGTTGCGTGAAAAGAAATAATGAAGAATCCCAACCACCACCTCCACCTCCCACCACCAACCACCAGAGCATTCCGGAAGCAAGGAAATATGGGAGGTGGGGCACACCCAGGTGCGACGTACGACTGCTGCTGCTGCTGGCAAGATTGAGATAACACGCGAATTTGTCGCGCTGGCAGATTTGAAACAGCGACAGTGATAAGCCCAGAGATGGGAGACCAGGGTTCGCCAGAGTGACAAGTCGCTCAGGAAACATCGGGAGCATCGGAAACAGTGGAATCGCAATCCACGATGATGGGCAGAGGCTGAGTAGAGTCTCAAGATGACAACAGCAATGCCAATCACAACGACAACGAGAGGGACGACAAGGATGAGGATGAGGAACCCAACAAGGCCGCTGGGACAGATTCTCGATGGCTCCAACAAATTCCAGGCGATAAGTCAGTCTAATGTCTCTTAGTAGATGTGCTAAGGAGTCCTGCTTCTGCTACTGCTCCTGCCCCTGCACTGCTGCCATTTGCCATTGTCTGTGCTTTGCATACTAAGAGCCAACACGTTCTGGCCAAATGAGAAACGAAACGTCAACTGTGGAGGGGCTTATTGATTTAAGCGCTTTTAATTGCAGACAACAGGCAGCAGCACAGACGGACGGACATCCACGCACTGAATGTAAGAAATTCAATTGGATATTGAGAGAGCCTTGGAGTGGGGGGGAACGGTACGTGATGGTTCCCTTTTGAATATGCAAAGCATAAATTTGAATTTTAAATTAAGTTCTTTGACACCAACCCCGCACACAGAGAACGCAGCAAGAGAGAGCCCAGGGTACGAAATTATAGAAGCTTATGTTTTCAATTAAGCAGTTTTTGCACATCAGGTGCGTTTAATGCCGCTCCACTCAGACGGGGTCGGTCAACAGCCCAACAGCCCAACAGCCCGACGACAACTGCCACGTCTGGGCACAAGAATGGAAGAGTGGGAGAGGCAGAAAAGCCGAGCAGAAACGAAAACATAATGACAAGAACAACTAAGCGGGGCCATCGTTAAGCTTTTTAATGTACAAATTTTGTCGCCAGACGACGCCGTCAGCTGTTGTCAGCGGAGACAAGTCGGAGATGCAGACACTGCCGCCCCACAAAAAAAAACAGAGAACTAAGAAAGCTCAGGGAGGGAGAGAGAGGGAGAGAGCGATATGAAATATATTAAAAGCGACAAAACCGACAAGTGCCGAAAATGAAATGAGAAATCGAGTTTCGGTCTGAGAGCGACCAGCCCACGCTCGAAGAGGAGACACTGAGAGCAGCAGGTGGCGTCCATTGATGCTTGGCAATCCTGGGCAAAGGAATATGTGCCACATAAATGCTAGCAACTCGTTTGGAACTGAGTGGGCTGTCTAAGAGTGGGGGTGAGGCCCGAGGTGAAGCTGTCACCCAGCATCATCAAGTGCAAACAATGAGCGCTTCAAGTGGCTGCAGAGTACAGGCAGGAGAGAACGAGGGGCGGCGGACGGGGCTTGTTTAATGAAAGGACAGAGTATCAAGCGAAAGCAAAACATATGAGCAAAGGACTGTTTAATGAATAGCCTCAGGTTAATATTTGCCTTGCTTTCTTTCTAGCTGCTCCTTCTGCTGCTCCTGCACGCTCGCTTTTTGCTCTCTCGCTGTTTGTTTCTGGGCAGAAGGGACAATATTGAAGTTACTCGTTAGGAGCAGAACAAAAAACAGTAAAAAAAAGGGAGGAGGAAACCCAAACACAAGTAGGGGATGTGTGCTGGGCCCACCAGTCAGGCCGAAGGTTGACAAACAAAGCGGCTTTTGTTTTCAACAGCCAAGAGGGGTAGTAGCTGGTTGGGTACTCGGCCCGGGCCCAGGCCCAGGCCCAGAACAATAATGCCGCAGGTGTAAACTTCAAAAGGAGCACTCGAAAAGGGATCAAGAACGCAGACGACAGCAAAGATTGCTCTAAGATGGCAAGTGGGTACGTTGGGGACGGTAATGAGGCAAGCGGTTTAGGGTGGGACGAAAGCCTAATACGATTTATGTCCATAACGATAGACACATAATACATAAATCACTTATCTCAAGAGATCTACGAGTACTGGGGTCATTTAGCTTGGCCCAAGGCTTATCAAATACAATGTAGTTCCTGGAGTTGCTGGAGTTAATTTCAACTCAGTTTGAGCAGCAATAGCAGGCAGAGAGGAGAAGAATGAGCATGGTAACGGGTAGCTAGTAGAAGATGTCACTGAGATGAAGTGAAAAGAAAAGCAAATATGTGCCAAGAAATAGCAAGTTAATAGCAAAATGCTGTCAAACACACACGCACACACACACAACCCAAGCACAAACTCATTGGCAGCATCATTCATCTCTGCATACGGATGGACAGTAAATACACAGACACACACAAACACAGACAGACACATGGACGGAGATGAAGCAACGGATAGACGGATAGATGGATAGTGAGAGATATCGAGGACACGCAGGACAGCAAGAAAACACACACACATTTGTATTTTTTTTTTGCCTCAGCTCATCTCGATGGCTGCTTGTTGATTTGCATCTGTTTTTGCCCCGAATACCCCTCCCCAAACATCACACCAACAGAATGCTTTGCTGCATGTTCATTTCCATACAGACAGCACATAGAGTGTTGGCTTGATGGGTGCCGGGAAGGAGGGGGGGGGGAAGTCTTGCCAGCCATCTATCCATCAAATGGGAAATTGAATGGATTTTGATTTCATATTTTTGCTCTTGGCATATTTTAAAATTTGATTTACTTGCCACATTGCTACTAGAGCAAAAAAAACAATATGCAAATATACCAACACCCACCCCCCCTTTCTATGTCTTAAAGGGAATATTGTTGTTGTGGTTTTTTTGTGTCAATCTTTAAGTTGCATTTTATTTAATTTGTTAGCTGGAAAAGCTTTTAGACATGCAGATAGATAGCTTACCATTTTATTTGTTTTCTTTGGTCAATTGGGCACTGGTTAGAACTATTAGAGTTAATGCGGAACAGACAACAGCCATCCCGCCCCCTCCCAATCCATCCATCATATTATTGCAGGGGCTACTTAGGGCCACAAGGGTCGCAATTGCACGGCGATGGGGAATGTGGGAGGGTGGTATGGCCCACCCTCATTCCCTTGGCCGTGTCTTATGCTTATCCATAATCGGTTGGACTGTTTTGCATAATCGTCAACTGTGACATGGCCTTTTAATGTACAACACACGCAGCGGCATTCCAGCCAAGGCAGCCACACCCTCTGGCAACGGGGTAACTGGGGCCTTGTACAGTTTTATTAATCGACGCGTGTCACTTATTAGCCGCAGGATTTTTCATATGCAGCACACGCACACATGGGTCGGGAGGGGATATTTCTGTGGGCGTGGTGCCTCAACCCTTTCGAGGGCAAACAAGAGCACACAGAGAGCACACAGCACACAGAGAGAATTTTGTGCTTTGATAAATGAGGCACAAACACACATTAAGCCGCAGTTGAGTCGCAGTTGGGCAACTTGCCACACAGCGAATAAAAATGGGAAAACTAACAATCGCATAGAGAAAATCAGCCACACAAAAGCCGAGCAAAAGCCGAGCAACAGCAGTGGCAATTAATTATAATTTTTGCTTTTTCTCCAAATTAGATGTGCATGTTTGTTGCTCATATTTTATCAGATAAGCCAACCAAAGGAGGAGGCAAACACCCAGTACAGTTTCATCTAGTTAAAGGGGGGCAGGCAGGCAGGTAATCCCCAGCTGGCAGGTGTTGTTTTGTTGTTGTGTAAAAAGTTCATTTAAATCATTCAAAAGGAAAAACTCAAAAGGTCATTTAAAACATTCAAAAGGCAACTCAAAATATCATTCATCAAACTATTTAAAAGAATTCGACATAAATGAATAGAAAATATGTGAAAGAATTGGCAGAAATGCTTATTTATTTTCTTCATGCAAATAACTTTGATTGCAAAATATTTTATATTTAAAAATATATATACAAATATATGTACTATATGTATGTATGCCTCAGACCATATTTCATTTGTTAGCTTTAACGCCAAATTGTTGTAAATATCCATTGAACATTTTTGTATTAATTACTTATGGTATATGTATGTATTTTACACAAAATTTCAACATTCTCTGATGCATTGTGTGTGTGGTTTTATTTATTTGCAGGTAAGTCCCGGACAGGCCTAGACAGCACGGAACACCCGTTTGGTTCATTAAAAACAATGTGTAAACAAATGGGTAAAGCACACACACACAAAGACACAGATACAGACACAGAGTGTCACAGAGAGAGAGAAATAGCAACTGAAAAAAAAGAGCAAAAAATCCACAAATGCAATCCGTATGTTATTTATTTATTATAAAATGGAGGCGTTTATTGTTTAACTTTTGTGTGTGCACAGAGAGAAAGAATGAATGAAAAACAAGGGAAGAGAATAAAATCATTTAAACAGACATTGCTGGGTCAGGGCTTGGGCAGGGGCAGGGCAAACGAAACGCCTCAATACAAGTGAAACAAAAACCTGCTTATTAAAAATGTAATAAATTCCAAAAGATATAGTGGGATGTACACACATACATATTACATATACACATAAAATATATGTATGTGTTATTTGGTGTCTGTGTTTGACAGGCAGTCCATAAAAAATGCAACGCCCCCACAGCAATACCAGCAACAGCAGCAGCAATAGCAGCAGAAAAGCAGAAAATGTTCCGGGTGGGGTGTAAAATGTTTTCCCAATTAATTCCTGGCTAATGCATGAGAAATATCTTGGCCAACTAATCACAAATGCAGCCACAGCCATTGGGGTGCCAACTATGGCACAAAGATTGGCAGCTCTGATTCAATTATAATTGCCAGGCTCATGTTGCTCATCCTAAAATCCTTGCCTCAGCCTAGTCCTCCCCTGATGCAAAATTAAAGTCTTAAAAATTCATTAAAGCCGCAGCAGGAGGAGCAGCAGCAGCAGCAGCAGCCGGATGTTGCCTCTCTTCGTCTAAAGCGAAAATCAATAAAATTTATTACATGTCACTTAGAAGAAGGCAGCCAGGGATAAGCACCTACCCCCCAACCACCCACTCGTATCTGCTTGGGATGCAGTGCAGCAGCAGCACTGGAGCAGAGTGTGTCTATCTGCGGTTGGTGTGTGCGCCTCTCTGCCCCTCTACCTCTCCCTTTAGCCTGTGCACACATTTGGCACAGTTTTCAATTTCATTTTCTATGCTGAATTAAAAGCAAACTACACTCGAATGCCTTCGCACACACACGGCAGAAGGTAAGGGAGGTAAGGAACTTTGGCGGCGTCCCCCTATTCAACTATGCCACATTCTGAGGCTGCTGCCGGATTATACCCGTACTCCGGGCATTTCTTTTTATTTTTTCCGCTTTGCTTTCAGTTCGCCCCATTTGCTGCAACGACTTTGCTGACTAACTGTGGCAGCAGCAGCGACAATCTTCAGCACAGCTTGCCCCCAGACTCAGCTCAGTGCTCAGTTGCCTGTCCCGAATGGCTGGCTGGCTGCCTGGCACGCCTCCTCCGCTGCACTGCACTCTCGTGTGGCACAGCTTGTTTCCGTTTCCGGCGCAGACAACATTTACTTGGCCTCCACTTGGCCGCCGATAACTTTCCCTTCCCTTTCCCTTCCACTTGCAGCAGCAGCAACTGGGTCTGCTGCTCGACCCAGTTGCAACGAACGACCGACTCTTTGCCTCGAAAATTCTCATTGATTTTGGCCAGAGCATTATCGAGGCAGAGCCAGGAGCAGCAGCAGCTGCAGCATCAGCCTTACAAATGGTTTTCCTCCTTTTGTGGTTTACAAATTAAAATAATTAGAAAGAGAGATTGTCGAGATTGTCGAGTGACCCTTTTCTCCCTGTCAATTTGGCAGATTAGAGACTGAGGCCACCACCCAGACAGACAGACAGACGAATACATTGACACATATCAAAATCCAATATCCCCTAAGCCTTCCCCACCTCCCACCGGCTGGGCCATACATAATTGATTTGCAAATATATCCCAAAAGAAGAGCAGAGATGGTAAAAAATACTGCCCAAGTCTGGATCTGGGCTGGATCAGTGTGCTGGGACAAAATATATTCATGCATAAATAAGCAGAGAATTTGATTTTCTAGGTCCCTCAGTGCTAAGTCTGCACTGTGCTCTGTGTCCTGTGTGCTCTGTATGTCCTGTGTGTTTCCTAGCATAGCTCTGGACATGGCCATTAAATTTGGCTTAAATATGAAATAACTCTGTGTGGCACAGAGACGCTCCACCTCCAGCTCCCTGTCTGCTGCTGCCTGAGTCTCAGTCTCAGTCTTCGTCTGCCCAAGTGTTTATCTTTAAAATTGAAGCAGCCCTAAGTGGAGCTCTGCTGCTGGACCGGGGTACAGATTGTGCCTGGGAAATTTCTGCTTGATTTATGCCCAGAAAATGAAACCACAAGCAACAATGTTGCCCCCACTACATTCACCCCCCCTTTGACCACTCGTTTTTCCCTTGCATGGGGGAGGGGTATCTGAAAAATTGCTTGCCCAATTTGTCTGGCTGCGTGTGGATGCACTTTCCACATGGCAATGCCTTTGATGTCCTGTGCTGTGCTGTGTCCTGTGCTGTCCTGTCTCACATTTGCTGGCATTTAAACAAACCTAAATGATGACTACTGGCCCTGGCAACAAATTGAAATTTACGGCTAGAGTCTCCACTTCACTCTCTTTCTTGACATTGCTAAATGCTGCAGCTTCTGCTTCTGTTTTGTGCCCCCAAAAAATCCCTTTTGAGTGTCACCTACAAGCACTAACTGTGGCACTGACTCTGCCTCGGACTCGCCTCTCTGGCCAATCGGGGGCATAACCAAACTCATTAACATTTTGCTAACAAACGAACCACAAATTATCCGCTTTAATTTATTTTCAAACTGCTCGTTTCTCTACATTCTACAGCTACACAGCAAAAAAAAAAACACAGGCAAACAGGATACTACACAGAGAGAGAGGCAATCACACAGACAGACAGACAGAGAGACGGAGAGAGAGACAGAGAAAACATGGCTAAATAAATGGTCAGAAATAAGCGCAATGCAAAGTAGCAGACAAACATTAGTTAGCTGAAAATTGGCCCGAGCCCCACACACTCACTGCTACTGTGCCCTGTGCCCTGTCCCCTGAGGTTGCTTTTTTTTCCACCCCCACAACCACATTCGCTCTCCCTTCCCCGCATTCCCACCCGTTTGTGATTAAATGCACGTAATTATCCAGGGCTAATAGTGCAAATGTGGCCAACAGCGGAACGAACTGAGTTTCTCTTTAAAGGTTTTTGCCCAAAAGTTGAATCCGCTTGGAGGGCAAACTTCTAGGATTGTATCTTGTTCATTGGGTATTTATTTATTCGCTAGCTGGCTGGCTGGAAAGTTATCAAAAGATATATGGGAGCTAAATGCTAATTTTGGGGTGGAGTGGAGTACAGGGTGCGGCGACAAGATAGCCAGTGTCAGTTCCAGAGAGGCATTGCCTTGTTTGCTTTACGTATTAACAATATTGGCCCGACGACACTCGGCTGACCCTCATAATAAAATAATAGGATTTGCGGAGGCGGACAAACATTTGCATTTTGGCCTCACAAACATACACACTCAGACACACGCACATACATACAGTAGCCAAACCGTTAACACAGATATGAGAAGATGCCGTCAAAGACAAAGGTCGTACGTCGAGGCACGAAAACCGTCTGCCGCCTGCTGTTCGTTCTAGCGTGAATCGAAGGCCCCAAAAAGTATGCTACACTTTAGACTATTTTCTGCAGAAGAATCAAAATATGCAGCTGAAATTTCCCGCTAATAGTTGAGTGCATTTTCCAGTCGCCAACAGCGATGGACTAGCTTAAACTTTCCCCCAGTTTAGGGGGAAATAGAGGGTAATTAAAGGCAAAAGAAGGAGACTCAGAAGGGATTACAGGAGAGTACAGTACAATAGGGTATGACAAGTTGGGAGCCAAAGGCACAGCTGTATAATATTGGCATAATGTAGCATTAAATTTGTCAGTCAGTTAAACAGAAACGATGGCGAGTATGCCATGGCAGGGCAGCCATGACGGAAGCAACTACAGTCAATTTTTTATTGTGGGGCACAAAATCTGATACATGAAATTGAAGATATCTACAGGAAATAAAACAAAACGATCGCAGTAGCAAAATCAAATTGAAATTTTCGTCTCCTCCAGCCAGCGGGGCGGGGCGGGGCGGGGAAGCCCGGAAGCACAGTCGACAGCAAAGGAATTGATAGGAAAAGGACAGCAACACGGGAAGGGCCGAGGCAGCAAGAAGAAAATCAAGCCAAAAGCGAAATCGAGCGAACCAAGAAGACGGCGGCGCTTCGGCCATAAAACGTTGGCCAACAGGCAGCGACGGCCAACAGGCTATGAGCCATGAGCCAAGAGCCAAAAGCCTGGACAGGAACTGGACATGCGGCGCGGAAATGTCTTGTACAAAAAAGTACAAATGCTCCACGAAAGTCGCCAGAAAAAAGTGGAAAAAAAAACAACGAAAAGACGAGAAATGTGAAAAGTTCAAAGACGACAAAGATGTGAGGGGGAAGTAGCAAAGAGAAGAAGAGACAGGGAGAGAAAAAAAATGGAAAATTGAATGGCCACGCTCGGTTGGGTTTTTCATCCTTCGGCCTGGAAGAGTCGCTCCCACAGCATCAGCATCAGCATCGTTGTGTGCGCTTTGGTAGCACGATGGCCAGGAAGATGGCCATTATACTTTATGCAAATCTTGTGGCAGCTTTAACAAACCAGGACTGGGGCCCATAGCTGCCACAGAAACAGGAACAGGAACAGGACGTACAGCAGACGGCAGAGCGGCAGGCTGCTCGGTGTTCCTTCGTTCCACGCTCGATGGTTGGCCAAAAGCCGCAGCCACAGCAGCAGCAGCAGCAACAACAACGCTCCCACGCTCCACGCATTTTAATTTAATTAATTTAAATTCTTAATGTGATATCTTACGCCCATCCACATGGCCTCCATCTAACTATGTGGCCTGAAATGGGGTCTACTCTGGTAGGAATCTAGTTGCAAGTGTACCCCATACCCCTCTCTATGCCATGTCTTATATTTAATAGAATTTTCTTTTATTTTTTTTTCTGCTGGCACTGCAATTGCTTAATGTTTCGTAAACAATTTTGAGGCGTTGCAAATTAATGGCCACGCAGCAGCGACTTAAGTGTCGAGTGTCGAAGTGGAAGTGGAAGTGTTCGTTGCAGGAAGTTTTTTCCAAGCAATTGACATTGGAATGGGCTGGTGCTACGGCTCTTAAAATGGTCTTAAAATTCAAATTAGCACTGTGCGACGTTCGAGTGCCATCCACAGTGACCTCCACATAATCTCCTCTTCATGCGCCACGAAATGCGCCAGAAATGCACTGTAGAAAAGCGGGGGAAATGGAAAATGGATATTATTTGCTCTGCCATAAAACTTATTTTTTGTGCGTTTTCAGCTCTGCTGTAAATTATTAGCGTGAATTCCTGTCAATACATAACCGCATATGCTGTCTTGTCTGTCTATTCAGTGAGTTTGATTTACGGCCAGGGAAGGGAGAGATCGAAGGGAGAGCGAGGAGAGATGTGTGCCTAAGCCACTGCCAGTTTCTATGCTACGATATCCCGTGGCTTTGCCTTCATTTCTGTGGCTTATTAGGCGCACAAATATGTAGGCGTGTACGTGTGTGTATGTTGCTGTATATGCTTGTATATGTGTGTGTGTGTGTGCGTGTGCGTGTTTCCAGGCCAATTGGCAGAATTTTCCGGGAATTTACAAAAACATAAACTCCCAAGCATCGGGGTTCGACTCGACTCGAGTCTCGACTCTGTGGCGGCTACACGTTTGCCGTTTTAATATTTTTATTACGGCTCTTTTATCTGGTTTATGCGCTTACCCAAGCACCCTTCCTTCACCCCCTCCCCAACCCTATCTATCCTGCTTGCCCACCCGCCGCCGCAAGGGTGCGAAAGGGTTTTGCTCCTTGCTGCCATTTGCCGCCTCAGCGAACTACCAAGAAAATTTTCCTTCGCTTTTCCGCAAGGCCAGCAGCAGTGGAGTTTGGTAGCAGTGGTAGGGGGTGGTGGGGAGCGACTGGCCAGTATTGTTTTTATTATTTAATTTAAAGGGTTTTCCGTTTTTTGCCAATGTATGCCTGAAATATAAATTGCCAAATAAATAACCGAAAATTCGTAATATGTTTATGGTCTGGCACATATACTCGTAGAAGATCCTGCGAGAGGATGTGTGTGCTGCTGTGCCATGACAAGGCAATAAAACAATTTACGAGTCGCACCCCTCTCCCGGAATCAAATATGCGGCAAGAGACGCATAGAAGGGGAGAAGCTGAAGTTGGAGCTGGTGCTGGGTCTGGGTATGGGTCTGAATCTCTTTCTGGAGTGGGGCTGCCAAGTCACAAGCTCACACGATTATTACGCATACGCCGAGTGCAACGTCAACAAGCGTAAATCAAACGTGACGCTCTCTCGGCTCGAGCTGTGGAAATGCAAATTGAGAAACTGTCAGTGTCAGAACAGTCACCCAGTCACCCAGTCAGGCAGCAAGACACGAAAAGGATGCACACGAAAAGGATGCACAGGATGCAGAATGAACGGGTTGTAGGTCGAGGGTCGGGGGATGCCAAAGTGCAACGCCAGCTAAGTGCAAACGTAAACGAAAATAGCTCGCCCAAAAAAAAAATAGCATTTCGCTGTGCGGATTTATTTGGCATTTCAAAATTTAATGCGCTGGGTGGTGTGTGGGGGGTAGGGGGTGGGGGTGCCTGCTCCACGTTCCGATAATGTTATGCAAATGATATGTGCATAAAAGTCAAGCCGGATTCTGACATCAGCAGCAGCAGAAGCATCTCTGTCAGCTCTGTTAGCAGGCCACGCCTAGCAATGCAAATGGGCGGCGGTCGGATGAGCGGATTTACAGGGTTCGTCGCTGCAGTCGGTTGGGAATGTGTGGCAGCTTTCACATGTGAAACCAGTTAGAAAGATGAATAGATTGACTATCGACAAGCGCGAGGCAGTGTGACGGGTTCACGACCAGTCCACGAAAATGCAGTAACAGCAGCCGTAAAAGGTGGAACAGCAGGAGGAAGGGGGCAGCAGGAGGCAGCAAGAGAAAGCATGTAAACAGCAGGAGGCAGCAGTCAACATTCAGCTGGAGTATCTGTAAAAGGACCAGCATGAGATGTACAGCAGGAGATGATGGTAGCATTTGCATATTTCGGGTGTCAAATGGCTGGGATGGCCATGACGATGGCTTCTTGCAGTTACTACAGAGTGGGGAGTTACGTAAATGGCATTCGCTGCTTGAATGACATTTCACTCTCACGGTTTTTGTCATCTTTCTCACTTTTTTTGCAGCGAAATTGCTTGGGAATTGCCATGCCGATGCCAGCACAAAGCGGCACGTTCCATGCCCCTGCTGTCCCACCTCTGTCGCTGACACACACAGTTCCCCGCCCCCTTCGGCAGGATGGAGGGTTTTGATGAATGCACTTACGACTGCCGGCAAGTCAACTGGATTACCCACCACACCATAGAATGCATCTGCATCTGCATCTGATGTGCATCTCAGCTAAAATTGCAGGCCAATAAAAATGAATTGGCCACAGAAAAAACTGCGCTTTAAGTTAGCATTGGAGCGGCAATCGGTATGGGGTGTGGGGAGGGGGAAGCAGTGTTGCCCCTTGGCTAAAAGTCGACACTGTAAATAATTTGCATGCATTAAATATGCAACAAAGCTAAAAGCAAAAGCAAAATAGCACAAAAATTGCAATATGCTGCGCGGATCCGTGGCATATCCAAACGTTGCCAGGTGTGGCAATGAGCCCCGCGGCTGCACCACCACCACCACCAACACCACGCTCTCCATATGCATGGAAATCTCGGCTAACAAGCAAACAGTTTTGGCCAAAGAAGCCGCCGAACAAACACACAAAACGAAACACGAAAGGGAAAACGAAAGCAAGAGCAGAAAATGTAATGAACATTTCCGCAGCAAACTAAATTTTTCCCTTTTTTTCACTTTTTTTTGGTTTTTTTCGCTTTTTCTTGGTTTTGTTGGGCGGTTTTTGTTTCGTTTTCTTGGTCGCTTCTATGCATATTTTAAAATGCATTGAAATGCAGATAGCGTACGTGAAAGGTGGGGTAAGGTAAGGCGTGGTGGTGGGGGTGTAAACACTAAACAAATGCCAAAAACAAGCCAAGAGGCAGCAGCAGGAAGTCGATCCAAAGATACCCTTGCAGCTGAATGGATGCCCAAACACTGCTCAAAGCAAAGCGACACTCTCTCTTCGTAGGTTATATGTGTATGCAAAGATGCTGCTGCACTTGCTGCGACACGTGGCAGAAGTTTTAATGAAACAAAGTGTGGTAGTTGCAACCGTTGCGATAGGATAGCCGCCGCTATGCCGCTGTGCCAGTCATGCCATTGTCAGTGGCATGTAAACGGAACCACAGAGCACAGCACACCCACACCCACACCCACACTCCCTCCCCACCCCAACACCACCACCCACAAAAAGACCAAAGTTAGATGCTGCACAACCACGCAACGGAAATGAGAAAAGCTCAGCGTTGCATATGCGGGTTGCAAGCAGTGTGGCACACATTCTGTGTCTCTGTCTGTGTCTGTCTGTGTGAGTTTCTGTGTCCGTTTGAAAATAATGCAACAAATTCAGCAGCAGCACGGTCGTAGCAGAAAATGGAGTGTGCAATGCATATTTCAGTCGATTTCTGGCGACAGCAACTCATTGAAAACCGCACCATGTTGCCCCGTGTCGTCGCCGTGTCGCCACCATGTTGCAGTGTCGCTGACGCGCGAACAAATTGCCATTCGAATCGCGTGAAAAGTGGAACTGAAACTAAAACTATTGCCACACACACACACACACACACACACACACGGGCGCGACATCTGATTCCGGCAAAAACAATTTCGAATGCCTCAAAACTAGTGCCGTCAACAGCCACCACATGGATGGGTGTGCAGCCGGCAGTACTCGAAATCGAATCGAAGGCAGCCGTGTGGCAAAGTGTTTCGTGTGCCACTGCCCGCACAACTGAGGCCGTTATTCGTACAAGTATGCCCAATGCCAATGCGTTTCATTTACAAAAGCAACGATGACGATCCCGATACCTCTACGCATCCTCATATGAAGTGGCGACACAGCCATTACCTTGTCAGGGGGGGTGGGGGTAAGCAACAGCCACAGCAGCTGCAGTTGCAGTTGCAGCAGCAGCAAGTGGCAAGTGGCGGAGATACTTCACAGCGCGTATTTATGCAACAATGTTGACTGTCCCCCCACCGCCCACTGCAGACGCCCAACCGCATTGTCGCTGCCAGCTAGAGCATGCCTCACCGCCTCATGGAGTGGCATAGAGTGGAGTGGCAGTGTTTGTGCAGCGTATAAATTATTTAAGCAACAAACTGCGCTTTTTCTCATCACTTTCGTGGATGTTTGGTGGCGCCACACATTGAGGCAGCTGTAGATGGATATCAATCAGCTCGTTAAAACGTTGAAACGTCTCCAAATTAGTTTGGCAGCACTTGCTGTGTCACAGGGTAGCCCATGTCACAGGGTAGCCATCACACAGGGTTGCCTATACACACAGGGTGGTAGCCCATGTCACACGGTTGCCCAAGTCACTGGGTAGCCCATTTCACAGGGTAGCTCATGTCACAGGGTATCCATAGCTTCGAACCTCAATCGTACATTGCATTCTTGTTCGAATTGAGTTTATTGTGTGGTGGCATTGTGGCTGTGGCTGTGAGGGTGGGGGGGTTGCAGCCCGTTGCCGTTGCGGTAAGCAGACGATGGCACTCACTCACTGGCAGTTACTCACACAACCGCAGAGTGCTGTATGCTATATGCATTTTTGATGTAAGTGCGCTGCTTCCTATATGTGTGTGTGTGTGTGTGCATGTGTACTTGCATGTGTGTGAGCCAACTGGCTGGCTGGCTAGCTGGCTGGCAGCACATGTGACACAGTTTCGCGACAGCGAGGACACAAAAACCCATTCGCGCTCATTTTTCAACGTGGACAGAGACAAATAGAGAGAGTGTGCGACAGAGAGAGAAAGTGTACGGCGCGAAAGTGGCGAAAGTTTTGTGTATTAGAGCTACGTGTGTGTGTCTGTGTGTGTGTGTGTTGCATGCATTTAAGAACACTTCGAGTTAAGTTCTCTCCAGGTCTCTCTCTCTCTCTCTTAGTCGCCTTTAAGTATGCAACATTATTACGCGTTGGTCGAGAGACAACGCATAAAGTTCGTCGTTCCATCGATGCACACTCTCCCCCCATTTCCACTCACACGCTCCACCAATCCCCCGCTCAACCTATCTCCCGCTCACCCCTCTCTTTCACAGTTTTAATGCAATTGTGTGCATACTTTGAAAACAGTTTCAAATTGTTTAATGCGCCCACAACTCGTTCACCCCCAATACACACACACAACACACACACTTCCCCACCCAAAACCCATCAGAGCCACAAAGGCTTACTTACGCACACACGAACACCTCTCTCTCTCCGCCTTTGGAGCACTCCGGGCGAGGCCAGGACAGCAAAGGATAGGCCAGTACAGGCCAAAACAGGCCGGGACGTTGTGGGTTTGCATGTTTAATGCATTTCATGCATGCAATTTAAGGCCAACTGCATTTTTGGCCATTTGAGAAATATGTGCAAGTGCCTCGACATGTGCCACTTGGGCTCGTTTTTGGGGTACGAATGACCAACGTCTCTGTAGCCAGCCATCAAGGAGATGGGTAGTAGAGGAGTGGAGAGAATACACTGCCTGCCTGCCTGCCTGCACCACACAGTTTTGCATAAAATTCATGTGTGCAAAACTCTAATTTCGGAAAGGCGCAAAAAAAAGCGAGGAACTGGACAACACTCGCCGGAGTCGTGCATATCGCACATAGAAATATTTATGCATGGTGAGATATTAACGCCGGGGAGCAGCCAGCAGACAGCAGACTCGTATTTCGACAGCCAGTCGACTGGCCAGTCCGGGGGGGCATAAAAGAGATTTAAAGTGCCACAGCCGAGCGCTGCACGACATTTTTTACAGTCCTCAGTCCCAGTCCACTGCTCCCCACCCTTTTGTACTCCATACAGCTGCTGTAGCTGAGATTGGTGTAGGGACTAGCGCTGGGTTATGTCTACGTTAGCCTGACCCTAGCTCTAAAACTGTAGGGTGGCGGGGCGGTGCGACTCTGCTGCGTCTTAAAGTTCATTTAGCTGCGAAATTTTCACAATTTTACACAAGCGTGCACTCTGCTACAGAGACAATATAAAATCTGACCAGAGAGAAAGAGAGAGAGAAGAGCGACAAATTTGCCAGGACAAGGAAGGACAGGGGCTGGACTGGACTGGGTACCAGGCATTAAAGTCTGACCAATTTGGCGTCGCTTCCTTTGTATAGTAGTACTCTGCCCTCGCACCATAAAATGATGATCTGCGAAAATGTCCTTTTATGTTCGTTGGACGCTAAGGACCTGTAAAAGTGTCTCTTAAGAATGTAACTGCAGAGGGGCTGGGGCTGGGGCGACTAAAAGCAAAGACAACCCACCTGGCAATGGCCCACAAATGGCGTGGCAGCAGGACACGTAGCTGGGGCCAGCCAGCAGGATGGGGATGAGAGCCAGGACCTGCGTCTGGGTGCCATAAAAGATAAAATGAAAGCAAACGGAAAAGTGCAGCCAGCAGCGGGCGAGAGAGCCAAGACGACTTTTGGCCTGTTTGCTGATGCTGCCGTTTCTTACCAAAGCTTTTGGCCAGCTCCTTGGGGCGTCCCTTTGGGGCAGTCTCTCCCTCTGGCTCTGTCTTTGTTGCAACGAAAACTGCAGCTTGCCCTGTTGTTGTAATCAAATTTGTTACGCTGCGTTGGTGTCCCTGCGTTGGTGCTCTTGAACTACATGTAGACACCAGCGTTTTGGGGCATGCCCCAGGCAGCAGGCGACAGGCATTTGCTACGCTTCGCTGCGCTCATTTGTCGCCAAAAGCCAACAATGGCCAGGACTTTGCTGGCTGCGTGCCTGGGTCAGACAGCACTTTTTTTTTTTTTTTTTCGCTGCTAAGGCCTTAGAAATTGTGTGCCTTTAAGCTGCCTCGAAGTGCGGGTGGATGGGTGTGTAGCAATTTTCACATTGGCCATGTTTGGCGCAGCCCCAAAACGATGCCCCAAGGACATCGAGTGCGTTAGCATTGTGCCACACGCACTCGCACCGTGTGCTGCTGGGTGGTGTCTGGGATCAAGTACTGACTTTAGTCCACCAGACCATTTGACACTTTGCCAGTTCCTAAAGCTTCACACAGCCCTCCCACAGTTCACCGCAAACCCCCGCACACCCAGCCCTAACGGTGTACGCATTTATTGGCATCCTGGGAGCCATGGGCGCCATCCACCGTATAGGCGTGAGGGGGGCCAACACATTTTTATGCTAATTGAAAGCCATTCATATGGAAACAAATTGCCATCGATATTCGGGGCGTGCAAGGAGGAGTGGCATGAAGCAGAAACCAAAAACTATAACCCATAACTCAAAGCTCTTTTTCTTCTTTTCACTCTCACTTACAGGCAGCAACAGCCGCTCGATGAGCAACGTGCAACAGTCGGCGGCCGCACCATCATCGTTGACCGCCTCATTGCCGCGCTTCCTGTCCCGCGGCCACACCTATCGCGCCGTGGTCGGTGACACGCTCGTCCTACCCTGCCAGGTGGAGAATTTGGGTGAGTTTTTGATATCCTGATGTTCTGATGGTTTAGTATAATTAATCCGCTGGCATTTAGTATTTCGATGCGGCGAAAATTCGATCATAAAAATCAACAAAGTAGCAGCCAAACAAAAATAATAATAATAATAATAATATCAGCGTGAAGCAGCACCGAAAAATTATGCAAAATATATGCAAATATGTTTAGGCAGAATGTCAATTCACATAAATTTAATTTACAACAAAAATGTAGCAATAGCAGCAGCAGCAGCAACAACAGTGGCAACAATAATGGCAACAACAGTGGCAACTGTAGAGGCATAACCAAACAGCTGTCAGCAGCTTGTCGTTTGGGTTTTTCATGCCACACGCATCGACACACACACACATGTAGAAGAGTATTGGCAGCAAATAAATTTGGCTGATTAACGTTGTGCTGCAGATGGCCACCCAAAAATGCTGTTTAGTTGAGCATCCATATCCAATATATGATACAGGAAATATTTAGAAATCCGAGTGGCCAGCCATGCGAAAAGCGACAGCCAGCCAGCCAGCTGCCTTTTTGGTCTTTAAATTAAATGACATTTGATTGCCCATAGATGCGTGAATAGTAGTTGGATATATATACATATATAGTATATATATATACAGATAATATATGCATAAATTTTGAAAATATTTTTGATTGCCATTCGATTGATTGAAATGCAATTTGATTTGGAGTTTTGTTGCACAATCTCAATTAACGCAAAAGAGGCAAGAGACGGCAGCAGATGGGATAGCTGGCACCCAGTCAAATGAGTGGCAAGTGGCGAACCTCCCCCCACCAAATGATGGAAAAACTAACTGTCCAATGGGTGCGCTTTGTTTGTGTGCAGCAAACAGCAGGGGGTGGGGTCTAGCCTTCAAACTTTAATCAATTAAAGTTCACAATATTTGCTGCCACTAAACGGGGTCAACTAATATTATGTCAGCCAAGCAGTGTAGGGGTTGGGGGGGGAAGCGTGGTGTTCCTTCCGTTGTCATTATC
Source organism: Drosophila bifasciata (assembly GCA_009664405.1). Lineage (NCBI taxonomy): Eukaryota > Metazoa > Arthropoda > Insecta > Diptera > Drosophilidae > Drosophila > Drosophila bifasciata. The sequence goes on from CM019044.1 coordinate 12,360,409, forward strand.
CTTCGATTCGCTTTAATTTTGACCCAAATGAAAAGTTGCTGCCAGCCACAGGGTGGGTTGGGGGGTGTGGCTGCTTCAATTGCAACTGCTGTTGACATGCCAATAAATAAAATGCAATTAACCGTTCGCAGCAAATGAAAATAAATTGCACATTGATGGCAATGCGACGACACAGGAGGACAGTGGGCGCCGGGCCACTCCAACCAAACTGGCAGATTGACATCAGTCAAAGGTTTCAAGCCAGAACTTTTACGGACCAAAAGCCAATACGCAAGAGGGACAGACATAGACAGAGAAAGAGAGAGAGGGAGAGGCGTACACTGTGGAAAATTGAGACCAAGAATGCAAATTTCTAGGAAAAATTTAACACTTCAAGTGGATCTTTTAACCTCTCTGACTTATACAGACTCTTGCCGGAAATACTCCTAGAAAATCCAAAAAAACTCAGCTCTTTTCGTTCAGTGTAGTGCAGCAAACAAATGCCCTGAACATTTCCGTTTTTTGTGTGTGTCCGCTTGTTGCTGTTGTTATTGTTGTATTGAAAAGTATTTTCAATTAATTGGATACACTTTGGCTGCACAGAGCAATGATGCCCCATTAACACGACACCGATGTTGCACCAACTTGTTGGTGTTTTTGCTCTGGACACTGATTTTCAATCTCTGCTTTAAGCCAGCCACATCAGTGCACAGATTCGATATATATATACATATACTATAATTTTTGCCTGCATTTATATGGCTCAACTGGGGTCTAAGGTGGGGCAAAAAATAAAACACACATCAATTTTAGCTTAATGCGTGACGAAGAAGACTTTGAAGTTCGCTTTTCTCCATTTCGATTTAAAATGCAATATATATAGCTACAGAGACAGATAGAGATATAGCTACAGAGACAGACAGAGACATAGCTACGTAGACAGACAGAGACACAGCTACAGAGACAGACAGGCAGACAGAAACACAGTTGAGACTTTAATCGAGCTGCAATTAGATTCAAATAACTTTTAACATTTGTTTGCTAAATAATCAGAATAATGCCAGCAAGACAAATGATACTTGAAGAGAGTAGGGGAAGTAATTCTATAGCATAGACTCCCAATACTTCGATTGGACTCTGTTCTGTTTTGTATTTCTGGTTTTGACTGTCACTTCTGCTGCGGCTCCTCTCTGTTTTTTTCTCTCTCTTGCTAGCTGCTTTCTTTTGCTTTTTATTTGCTGCAGTGTCATCAATCCGCATCAGCTTTTAGCGGCATTCGGTCTGCTTGATTGCAGCAGATCCGCTTCCAGCTCTGCGCCCGAAAGCGAGGTCAAGCAGAAGGTGGAAAAGCCCTTAATCCAATAAAAGAAATTAAGTATCAAATGGTCTATGAAGCCGTTCATTGATTGCCCGTCGAGAGTTCAGTGTATAGCCTGCCCATGCACCACAATACACATACATATAGTACATACATGTACATACATGTGGCACATCAAATACGTATACGTCATGTTGTCACCCCGCTGAATGGCAGAGCAAAAGTGCTGGTCAATAAATACTGAACACCGTTTCAAATTGGATTTTCATTGGTCTTGTGGGTGGTTTGGGTGGTGGGGAGTGTGTGGGACTGATGGCGTTAAGCCAATCCAATAGAAAGTATTGACTTTCCAAATTGCCTCCAACCCCAAAACAAAAAAAGTTGAACCCATTGAGAAAACGTTTTGAAAAGCATAAGTAATTCATTTAGAAATGAACCTAACCCGTTTTGGGCTGTAGCTATCTTCAATGCGAAGCACGACAGCTCTAAGTCTGGACAGACACAAAAAAAGAAAAAAAAATACCCAACCCAAAAGCGATGGCCATTTTGTGGTATGGGTGGGAGGGGGGTAGTGTGGTGGGGGTTGGTCCAATACAAATTCATATATGACGAGCTATAAAATGAAATTTTTATTGCCGCTCGGCCGCTCTGCTGGCAATAATATCAATATACGGGCAGAGGCAGCCACCGCCATTAGAGCCGAATAAAATGCAGGGGATCCAAGTATGTTGAGAGTAGGACTCATATAAAATCAAAATAAAACCCAACCCCGACCACCTGCAACCAGCAGCCACACACAAACACACACACACACATAACTGGAATACAATCATGCCACAAAAGGCCGCAGCAATTGCGATGTGAGACTCAACTGAAACCAATTCAATAATAATCGAACCCAATAAAACGATGATTGTGTGAGAGCCCCACAGAATGGGGCAGGGTTCGAGTTTCACTTTACTTCTTAGAGGTTTACTTAAACTTTTCTCTGTGGTGGTGGCTTGCCTTACGGCTTAAGGTATTTGCATTTATCGTCGGGGCAGGGGGCACACTGTTTTTCTTTTGTACTGTTAATAACCGGAAGGAAATCGGCACGCGCCCCACTGCACACCGGTCTTCATTATGAGTGCGTATGCATTTTTAAAATGCCCATCCATAATGCATCGCTTGGAGCTCTGATTATTTAATGGCCAAGGCTTAAGCAAAGGCCACCACCCCCTACCCACACGCATTCTACCGACTGGAATGGGCCGTACGCCCGCGGGGATTTCGGTCCACGCAGAAGGTTGAAAAAAAATGAAAAACATTTCATTAATATTTTATATTCGAATGCTGAAATCATATTCCAACAACACCGGACCAATGGCCAGCCCAATGGGCCGAAGGCCAATCGGAGTCACACACACAGTCACAGTCCCACCACCATTCACCTCTATTGATGGCTGGCCACGCCCACTCTTACTGAATATATATAGCATATGTATATAGTATATGTAGGAACATTGGATAAACGTTGACGATGTCATCTGGTGTGTGTGTGTGTGTTTACACAACTCCTGGCACTGATTTTGGGTTTTATGGCACGTATACGTAATATGTCCATGCGGCGCTTTTTCCACGTTTTCCACTTGCTCAGGCCGCTGCTGTATGTATTTTTTTAATATTTCCATAATAAATACAAGTTCATAAATTGTTCCTGCCGCCTGCCCCCTGCCGCCTGCCTGAACAGCTCTCGAGCAGAGGAGAGCACACATAAAATAAATAAACATATTATACGCCACTTAATCTCATTTAACAAATTCTCGTTTGCCTTTTTGTGGCAACATCCAGCCCCATCCCACAACAATAAGACTAAGAATAACAACAACAATAAAAACGATAACAAAACCAGACGGTGGGGAGGGGAAGAGAAAAAGAAAACTAAAGTGGTATAAAATATGCAAAGAATAAAAAAAGAAAAGCAAAAGAATTATGCCAGCAACATCTGCAAAATTATGTCATTTATATGAGCAAACATACTAAAAAATAGATGAAAAAAAGAAGAAGAAGGCAGAGACACACACACACACACAGACAGACAGGAGGACACTCCTCCATGCTACATGCTCCATGCTACATCTTGCTGCTGTATGTAGGAATAGATGCTATATTCCGTAGACAAACAGAAGTGAATCTTCAGAATGTTCACAGCTCAACGGACGCAAAGAGAGAGAGAGAGAGAAGGCCAAAAGATAGATAGATGTAGATATATGTACATATATGTACAAAACTATTTCATCTCTCTTTCACTGCTCTGTCATAGTGACAGCTAAAAGTATACACACACATACTCGTGTACATATGTCTGCCTGTTTCATGTTTATATTGCGGCATTTTATAATACAAGAACACACACATTTGCCTTTACTCTACTCCATATATATATATATATATCTTTGTATGCTACCAAACTGTATTTTTCACTCTCTTCCGTTCTTCCTTTCTCCCCTTGCCAGGCAATTTCGTTCTACTGTGGCGACGTGGCACAAATGTGCTCACTGCCTCAAACATAATGGTTACCAGGGATGAGCGCGTAAGACTGATAGATGGTTATAATTTAGAGATATCCGATTTGGAGCCACAAGATGCCGGGGATTATGTATGTCAAATCAGTGACAAAATAAATCGTGATCAAGTGCACACAGTTGAGATATTGGGTGAGTACAAGTGTCGACGCCATTAGGCCTTACACAAACACACATATTTGACAAGTGTCAACTAACACTCCCCCCTTGTAATGCATCAATTAATAACTTAATTTAAACCCAATTAATGACATTTATAGTGCCGCCCAGTGTACGAGCCATACCCACATCCGGACAGCTGCAGGCACGCAAGGGTGGACCCATAACACTGGAGTGCAAGGGATCTGGTAATCCGGTGCCAACTATATACTGGACCAAAAAGGTGAGTTTCCCCCAGTCACCCTTCTACAGGGGTTCTCTGCTGTTTTCTGCCTTACTCTAGTTGTCCCTCTATGTAGTTGCTGTTGTTCCTTCCACTCGTTTTGCAATTCTGATGCTGTTTTTAAGTGAATTTCATTTCAGTTTAATTGAATTGCATTTAACCAACTGTTTCGCTTCGTTATGTAAATTTTATCACAGACAATAGAGGACAGTGTGGAGAGCGAAGTGCGCCCATTGCTAAGCACTTTTCTCACTTCCTTTTCCCATTCAAATATTTTCACTTTGCACGGTTCGAGCTGCCCCACCGTTACTGGTTTTTGTTGTTGTTGCTTGTCCTTCGTTATTAATTAAAAATGATTCCATTTTATAAATCAACACACACAAAAATCTGCCCATAGCATCAGTCAAAACAGTTTTCAACACAAACATTCCACGTTGAAATCTCAGAGCAAAAGTGAAATGATAAATTGTAAGGCGTCCACACAGAGGGTCGGAGGGGTGGCATAGGCAGACAACAATCTACGATTGTGGCATGTGGCTGTAATGGGAGGCAATTATGAATTCAACAAACACATAATTTTACGCATGAGCCAACAAAGGGATAACATATTTGCCAGCCAGCCATTCAAAGTGGGTCAAATGGGTGGTGGGTATGGTGCTAGTAGGTACGGGTAGAGGCTCCATCCCCTGCCTCTGCATCCTGTTTGGGTTATACAAATGAATTTATGCCAACTTATATGACTTGCAAATGTGAGATGCGAATGCGAGTTGGCAATTAGTTTTCGCTGCTAATTTTCAGGAGTTTATCAACTTGCTAACTGGAGCACTAGGGAGCACTCCATATATCCATTTCCCACACACTCTTAAACCCTCTATAGTCGAACGACATTTAGGATCTGATTCTGGCATTCATTCGATCCATTTAGGTGCCAAAATGAGGGATATACACTAAATCAATGTCAGTGGCAGTGGCAGGAAGGAAGGCAGAAAGGCAGGCAGAGAGGCAGATAAAGAAGCAGCAGGAAGCACAGCAGGCTGGGGAGTCTGTCCTGAATGTTGTTTGAGGCGTATGCAAACAAGCAAACTGGTCACCCAGTCGAACCTGCAGTCAAATTGTAATTAATGCGATTCATAGACCCACAAAAGTATGCAGACAGGGACAGTGTGTGGAGTGTGAGGATTGGCAAACACAGAAAGTGACCCACTGCCTGTCAGTGTCACTTCAACAGATCGATGATGCCTTACGGAAACCGAAATAGAGATAGAGTGGGAGTTGTGGCAGGGACAGGCGGCATGGGGGGCAGTTCAACAAGCGCACAAACTTTCAATAAAGCAAGTGTTGGAGCAAGGACTGCTCCACATGAGAATGGAGCATGGAGCATGGGGCATGATGTGATGTGTGTTGGATGTGCTGGTAGCTCCCCCCCTTTCATTTTGGTAAGAGTTCCGTTTGCATTACTGCACTTTGGCGCATTTGACATTTCCGTTCGATTTGTTTGTCTGCATGGAGCAAGTTCCTGCCCCCTGCCCCTGCTCCTCCACTCAAAGGTAGTACTTGCCAGAGTTGCCTTGGCAACGCCCACACCAAAAGACACTGCCAACTTATATATCATTTCATTTTGTTCTGTTCCTTTCCGTTCCATTCCGTTTCAATCTATCCCCGAGTGTTCGTTGTGGCGCTTCCGTTCGTTCTGTCGCCCCTCGGCGCTTCTGGTGTGTTCAGGTTGTCTGTGGAGCACACGTTGACACGTGTTCCCCCCAAAGGGAGTGCGGGGTGAATGTTGGCTGCCAAAGAAAAGACGTTCGCTCGCTCGCTCGCTGGGAGTCAGCTAAAGTTGACTTGCTACAACGCCCCTTTCGTCCCATTGGGAGTGCTGCCAGCATTGGGAGTAGTCTCTTGCCGCTTGCCTCTTGCAACATGCCACTTGCCATCGCCTCTGTTCGATGTCTGTGTTTACATTCAGTTTTGCATGCTACACATCCAATATTTGAGCGCAACTTGACTTTTGCACTGGCATTCCCCTTCAACCTACGCTCTATACTTTTGCCCTGTGTCCCTGCTCTGTGCTCCTCCCTGTACCCTGCTCTATGCCCCATCCTGACTGCCCCTCTCTCTGCATTCGTAGTAAGTTTTTCGCCTGCAGATCCCTGCTCTTCATTGGAGACTTTCTTGTTTCTTGTTTCTTCCCTCTGCCTCCCATTTGGTCATACTTTCTTTCGCTTGTCTTTTGACATTTGCTACTTCCTCATTTTTGTGTCCTTTCTTCGCTTTGCATCTGCCTGCAATTGATTCAATTTGTATTGGGTATATTCTGTTTGCTAAATCGTTTCCCCTTTCTTTCTCTTACCCCTTGCAGAGCGGCGCTAACAAGTCCACGGCCCGCATTGGCGACGGACCCATCCTGACACTGGAGAAGCTGGAGCGGCAGCAGGCGGGCGTCTATCAGTGCACCGCTGACAATGGTGTGGGCGATCCCGTTACCGTCGACATGCGTCTCGATGTGCTCTGTAAGTATGCCACAGGAGTTGCCACCGAAATGTGTCCATTAATCACACAGCAGCTGGGCTAAGCAAAAGCCAAAAGAAAGTGTCCTTCAAGGGTAAGGAGGGACACAAGATGCATTATTCCCACATGGCTCGTAAATCAGGAAAGATGCACCACACACGGCTATGCTGCAACAGAATGCAGCAACAATTTGGAGTGGCAATCCGCAACCAAATCGAAGGCTGCGAAAAAAACAATTTGAATGGAGAAAAAAAGAGAAAAAAACCAGAGAGAGCCAAGAGCCTCTCAGAGCTCTCGGGTCTTAGCAACTGCATATAAATTGATTTTTGACTGTAATCAGATTGCTGCTTTCATGTGCTAAATTCTTTCTCTTTCTCTCTGCCACTCTCTCTCTCTCTCTCTGCCTTTGTGTGTCTTGCCCATCTCTACATCATGCAACCTGACGGATGCCTTTGTCTGTGCGGCACACAGATCCACCGGATATACAAGTGGAAAAGTCCTGGATACATTCGGGCGAGGGATTCGAGGCGAAACTCGTTTGCATTGTCTACGCTGATCCAGTCGCAACGGTTTGTTGGCTCTTTGAATGCATCGTTTCATTCGGTTCCCCATTCGTTTCATTCAGTTCTATTCGTCGTTCCATTGTATCCAGCAGATACGTTTTTGTGTTATTTTCGTGGATTTTTAGATTATTACGATTACGATGGGCGGGGCAGAGACTGCTGCTATGCCAGCCCACCCTCTACCTGCCCCTGCCCCCTGTTTTATGCAACAACTTTGTTTTTCGGGTCACTTTTTTCTGTTTTGTTTTTTCCACCCCGTTCAGTTCAGTTATTCAGCTTTTTTGTTTCTTCTTTTCATATACTATCCTTAGTTCCATCCTTGGTACTATCCTTGGTACTACATATTCTTGGTTCTATCCTTGGTACTATCCTGCTCTATCCTGTTCTTTACTGTTCTTTTCTGTTATTTTCCGTTCTGTTCTCTCATGTTTTGTGCTCTGCTGCCTTACAGTTTCTTTTACTGTTGCTGTTTCTTTTTTTTTTTTTTTTTTTTTTGTAGTTTTTCTGTGGCAAATTAATGCCATTTTTATTTGCCCCAACTTTGGTTTTCTTTTCGTTTTCGTTTCGTTTTGAATTTGTGGCAGGCAAAAAAAACTTGCAGCAAGTGGGTCAAATTTTGAGCTGAATTTATTAGTTGCAATCGCTGTTGCACTCAATTGACATGTCCTTTATCATCGTCTGCTAATCCCCGCAACCATCTGCCTCTTCACGCTGCAGGTGTCCTGGTTCCAGAACTCATTTCCGATACAAACGACCGATAGACGAATCATGAACACCAGAGGCAATCGACACACACTCACCATACGCCACATCCAGCAGGAGGACTTTGGCAACTACAGGTAAGTCAAAGTTCTGCCAGCAAGTTCTTCCACTCAACATTGTAGATAGTCGCAGTGGCAGAAGTGGAAGTGAAGGGGCGTGCTGCCACAGTTGCAACTTGTGTTGGCCCCCCCACCCCGAACCAGCGTTGATTTAGTCAATTTGGGTAACTTTTGCTACAACTTATTTCACTTTCTGCCCTGCCATCCACTGATCCACTCAGCCACTGCTAGGGGTTCAAAGTTCCTTCCCAGTTGGACCATTCGAGCGACTGACTGACCGACTGACTGACTGACTGACTGGCTGACTGACAAGCTGGAATCAGTCCGAGAGCAGCCATGCAGCTGAAGCTAAGCCAAGTTGGCCGATGCTTTATTTGCTATATGCTTCCAGCACCCAGGGAATTCGCCTGTGTGTCCGTCCGTTCAATCCTCTATACTATACTATACTATATATGTGCGGGTGGAAGGGGAGATGTGTCTGTGTCTGGGCGTGTATCTTGCCCATTTTGCGGACAAACAAGTTTTCCACATCAATGTCAATCTGTCTGAAACATATTAAAGAAGCGGAAGTTTCGCCATGTTGACACAACATTTCATGCACAAAGTTTTAGCCATCTTCCATGGGAATGGAATGGAACAGTGGTATGGAGTGGGAGTGGCAGTGGCTGTGGCAGAAGCCACCTGGTCCACCCACAGTGAGTGGCTTTTGTGCACACGACGTGTCGACGTGTTTGGATTAGTTGGAGTCGACTCTTCGCAAGCAGTCCGTTGCTGCTGCTGCTGCTGCCACTGCCAGTACTGCCACTTGGCGACTGCCAGTTCGATGCGGGCTGGGCTCATTGCCACTGAACGACCGAGCGACCGAACGACCGACCACCCGCCCGCACAATGTGCCAGGGGGGGAGTTGAGGGTCAGGTCAGACACACTCTTCTGCACTCCTCTGGTTGCCCCACAGGGCGTATGGGACGTATGAGTAATGCTGTCAGAATTTAATGCAAAATTAAAAGGAAATTAGATTTTTTTTTTTTGGATTTGTTGCATGGCAAACATGACACACAAAGAAATTAACAACGGAAACCCCAAAAGCCAATTAACATTAAAGTCAAATAGGATAAGCCACACCACACACACTTCACAGAGTACACCTCCTGTGTGTGGTCTGTGTGTGTGTTTGTGTGTATCTACATATATATTCATCCTACTAATTAGAAATCCCATTTCAGCTGCGTGGCCGACAACTCTTTGGGCAGATCACGCAAATACATGGAGCTATCGGGTCGCCCGGGACCCGCGGAGTTTTACTCACCCAAATGGGGCCGCTCGCCGGACAGCTACAATCTGACATGGAAAATCGATAGCTACCCGCCGCTGGAGGAGGTGCGTCTGCTCTATCGCCGTGTGCTGGTAAGTGTAAGCAAGCCACTGGCAGAACTGGCAATCCGATATCCAGTGGGGTGCTGGATCTCAATTAATTAATTGGGGAAATATGCGCAAAAAGCAGTGCAGCAGCAGTCGAGACGCCACAGTTTGATATCTAGACAATGACCAGACCTGCCACAATGTGAATGCGTAACATGAGATTCTATGCCACAGCCACAGGGGGGGAGGGAAGTGAAATGTGCACACTAATGAAGCACGTGATTAAAATAATATTCAGTACGGAAAAATCTGTCTTAAAATGGAGCACAAAACGGCATACAAAATACTCATGGAAATGTATAAGGAGGGGACACTGAAAACGAAGCAAATATGTAGGAAATACTCATAAAGCATAAAGACAAGAGACACGGGTGAAGTAAGAATCAGAGGTAGAGTAAGAGTCTAAGTTACAATTAGAATCAGAGGTAGAGTCAGAGGTAGAATCAGAGGTAGAGTCAGAGGTAGAGTTAGAGGCAGAATCAGAGGTAGTATCAGAGGCAGAAACAGAGGCAGAATCAGAGGTAGTATCAGAGGCAGAAACAGAGGCAGAATCAGAGGCAGACTCAGAGGTAGAGTCAGAGGCAGAGTCAAACTCTGAGGCAGTCTCTGAGGCAGAGCCAGAATCAGTCTCTGAGGCAGAGTCAAAGTCACAATCTCACTCACAGGAGCACAGAAGGTAAAAGGGAGCACAGACAAAAAGTGATTTTTAATATCAACGAAAATGTCGCTTAATTGCAATTTGTGGCTAAAAGGGAGAAATGTGGGGTAGACTGGGAGGGGGAAGGTGGCAATGAGAGTCGAAATATTTAATGAGATTTTCACTTACGCTCGCTTGACGATGAATGTCAAACTGCACAGTGGCCTGGTCGGTGGGAGAGTGGGTGGTGTGGGGGGTTGTCTGATTATATTTATGCGCAAGAGAGGCAGCCCTGAAGTGCAATTATTGAAGGATATTCGAGAGGGCTGGGCGGCGGATGGGGGCGGCTGCTTAATTGACGTTGTCGCTGTCATAACTGCATCGAGCGGATGGATGGGTCGTTGGTTCTCAATGCAAGGGGGGCTGCAGCGAGTTTCCTGCGGCAGGACATGAAATTAATTAAGGAATCAAAGCGAAAAACTGTCAATGGTTGAGTCTGACACTTAATTTGCTTCTCTCTCTTCTCCTTCTCTCTCTCTCTCTCTCTGTCACTCTTTTTCTCTCTCTCTTGGATAGATGAATGATACTTTCCAGCAACCGGGCAGGTGGCACGACTTTATACTTACACCCGAACATCGACCGCCCTCGGAGCCCCTGACACACATCATGTCCTACACCATTAAGAATCTCTATCCTGGGGCTTACTACGAGGCGATTGTGCAGGCCAAGAATCGCTATGGCTGGAACGAGGTGAGTTTCACTCCGATGCCAAAAGACCTGGCATTAATCTGAGTCACAGTTCCCTCCCCCCTCCACTCACACTCCCCACACACAACCCCCTTGGACAGAGTTCGACACTCTGTCTAAATTGCACGCACACGCCCCCAGTACACGCCCCCTGTTCCCACGCCGGACACTGCCACATGAGGCAGTGGCTACTTAATCTTGATTTTGTGCGACTTTCTCTGTACTCAATGCCCGACGCTTTGCTTGCACTTTCACCCCCCCGGCAGGTCAGCGATATATTTCAATTTATCGTCGCCAGCAACAGCCTGGACATTGCCCCCGAGGACGCCGAGGTGGTGGCCAGCTCCAAGTCGCGCAGCAACAGTGGCGCCGCCAGCAGCCTACAGGGCCCCCTGCCCCAATGCCTGCTGCTGCACATGGCCCTGCTGCTGGCACTGGCCTTGAGTAATTGTCAGTACGACAGGCGTCGACTGGGCCTGGGCTAAGCGCCTCACAAAAGATACCACCAAAAAAAAAAAAAAAAACACTAGAGCCGCAGCAGCAGCCAACAACCAGCAGCCAGCAGCCAGAGGAGGCAGCTCATAGGAAGTGGGGCATGGACGTGGGAAGAGTCATGAATGCGCATTGCAAAAAGATCTAAGAAAACTGCAAATAATTTGTTTTGGACTACCGCTAATTGTATTCCCCCACCCAAACCCAACCCAATTCAACACCCCACTGGCCAATCACACTTACTAAAACTACAGCAACTGCAACCAAAGAGCAAAAAGCAAACCAAAACAGTAAAACTAACAAGAAACCACAAAAACAACTAAAGAAGAAAAAAAAACAAAAAAAAAAAAGAAAAGAAAAGAAAGAAAAAGCGAAACATGTAAATAATATTTGGAAGCGTTTTTGTCATGATTAGCAACACATATTAAATGATAAATGGTAAATGGATAATGGTAAATGGATAATGGCAAATGGTTAATGGAATATGCTCTAAATCTGATATTAACAAACAAAAAACCAATCCTACCCCCTTAAACCAAAAGCCCCCCTTAATAGCATAGTATAAGCCACTCGAAGAAATAGATCATGTAAATATAAGCATTAGATATCTGAATGTGAATTGTGAACTACATCAAGTTGAAACTTCATAAAAAGATACAGAAATTAAGCATCGTGTATGTGTATAAATTAAGCAAAAATTAACATTTATATAGAGTGATATTATTTACCATAAAAATAAACAAAAAATACTATATACATACTATATATGGAAATGGTGGCTCAGAATGCGACATCAAGTTAGTTTGTAAATTATGTTTGCCATATTTGTGTTTCCTTCCTAGAGCACCACCCCTTTTGGATTGCCAGTTAGTTGTTTCATTCTTGTAATTGTAATTTGATTTTAGCTTGTAAGTGCACCACAACAGCAGCAGCAATAGAAGAGGCATACCACATACCACTACCATACATACATACAGCAAATTCAATATATAATGTTTTTTCAATTGTAAAATTAGAAATTAAGCAAAAGCAAAACAAAATGTTGTACCACCAAAAAAGAACGAGAAGAGACGTAAAAACTAAACTAGGCTAAAACTTTGCTCCCCCCCGGAAAAAACAAAATAAAGCAGATAGAAAAAATAACAGAACAGCAGCATACCGAATAGAATAATACTCTATATAGTACTCGTATTTGAATGTGACATTTTTTGCATATTGCGACACAAGTATAGGACATAAACGATAGGCGGGGGATACAGCAGCACTGTAAATAACTTACATGAATATGAATACGAATACGAATATGAATACTTTCACTTAATTGAGTGTGTTACGAATACGAAACAAGCATTTTATCAGCTTTTGCACCCTTCGAGTTGTACTGTACCATATGCGTACTACACCTGTTTCTGTTTTAGGATCACTCCACATAGCTATCCCCCCCACACACACCTGTACATTTCTAGTCTGCAAAACACTCCGATAAATGAATATCGATTTCAATCGATGATAAAGCAGTTGCAAATAAAAAAATATAAATGAAAATCAAAGCGTTACATAATTTAACTACATAAATGTATATGTATATGTATTATGTATGTGTGTGTGTACCTAAACATAGCCAGATGAAAAGATTAACTAAAAGAATAATCTCTAGCTCTAGTAGAGGAAGTAAGTAAGGGGCGGGGAGTCTTTGTCTGCCACATTTTAGCGCAAGCAACTAAACAACCAACTCTAACCCATACTCGTACAAGTCCGAATATATAGATACACACAAAAGGAGCAGAAGATACATAGCCGATGAGCAGTAAGCTGAGAGCAGAGAGCTGAGAGCTGAGTGCACCCACTTGGTATGGCCAACCAAGCGTTTGAGGCAGCATCTTCATTAACATGAAGTATTCATTAATTACTAACTACTTAGTACGATGCTAATTGTATGATTAATGCGCATAAGAATCCCCTAAAAATATTCGAAAAATAAAATAAAGCATTAGATGTAAAAACTAAACACTGCCCCAAAATGTTGTTTCATTTCGTATCCCCATTTTTATAGGTCAACTGGTGGCTGAAGTGGCCCAAAACTGGCCACTCCACATTCGATGAGGCATGTGCCTCATGCAAGTTTAAGCATGTCTCCAAGTGGCGGGCATGAAATTTAAATGTTGCAATTGCCGAGTGTCGAGTGGCCGAGTAAGGATACCGGATCGGACCGGGCCGGACCCGACCCGGCAACTTTCTGAACAATTTTGCTAGAGGAGCAGAAGAGTTTTTAATATATAATTGTCAATGGCACTTGCGCCAGACCTGCTCCGAGAGTTTTTCCAATATTTTTAGCATCATTCGAACTAAGGACATTACCTCGAGCACTTCTAAGCTCTTGCCACAGCACAGCACAGCAGCTGACCAGTGGACCAGTGGACCACCAGAGGCACACAAAGAAAGGACATCGGGGCATACGTGCCCGGCTTAAATTATTAAAAAGTTTTACATTGCGCAAAAGTTTATGCATGAAATTTCATGGGGCACACCAAACTCCTTGAGCTGCGTTTTTATGCAACGTCGTTGTTGTTGTCGTTGTCGAGTGGCATCGTTGGAGGCGGGACGGAAGCCAGGCTAAAAATGTTTGTGTGCTACCAAGTTGCATTCGGAACGGAACGTAACGTAACGGAACGAAGCGGATGCCCCGGATGCCGCTGCCAGTTACAAGTTGCCGTTGCCGTTGCCGTTGCAGCTACCGTTGCCATTGCCAGGCTCCACTCCTTGCCGTATCCTGATGGTATTTGCATGTTGCAAGAAAGCAATGCGTCGTGTGGGCCCCACCCACCCCCCAGCCCCTTGTTGAGGCAAGCTGCAAACTTAGTGACCATTATGCATGCAAGTCTCAATATATTTCACATGAATTTTAATGAAATTTGTGTCGTTGAACTGGCCTGCCCTGAAGTAGGGGTAGGGTACTGGCTGTTCCTTGCAATGGTATGAAATTTTTGTGCAAATCATATCGCATAATTGGAAAGCCACAAGCGACTATTTCCAGCTATTTGCATTGCGAAAATCTTGTGTCGCTGCTGGCTGGTGGGTGGCTGGTGGGTAGCTGGTGGCCCTGGGACAAGTTTTTGGCGCATATTAATTAGCTCGTTTATCATCTGAACACTTTTCCGACAGCCCCGAACAGAGCGTACTCGAAGCAATGTAAAATTAATTAAGTTGTGCCACAAGGAAACTTTTGCCGCTCCTCCCACTTCAACTGCTCTTCCTCCTGCCACTGTCGCACATGGAATGGAGTGCAATTGGTATTCATTTCAAATGGACGCAGGAAAAAGGGGAGGGTGCAACCAGCACCCAGTAGAAGTAATAAAAAAAATAGCTAGCAAAAGAAACTGTTAACTAACGAAAATGAAATCATAATTAATATTGGTGGAATTGGCAAAGTGCAGAGCTGCCACTGCCACTGCCACACGCAGCCTCCCCCCACCCAATATTGCACTAATAACAGTTTGAAAATGGCTGCGATTCCTCCTCCCCCCCCCCTGACACACTACCAATCCGCAGACAGGACGCAGTCAGTCAGGCAAGCAGGCGTCAAGGCGAGCAGGATTCAAACTTTTATAATTAAAATTTTGCAGCTCAGTATTTTTCGTTGTTTTCTTCCCTTTTTTTTTTTTTTTTTTGATTTTTGATGCTCGACTCGCCCCAAAAGAATAAAAGACGCAGGCAAATCATAAAGCTACACGGAGGCGGGGGTGGGGGTGGGTGAAACTTTGCCGTTCGAGTGGGAATTAAATTAATTTTCAACTGATTTGATTTCTCCAAAAGTTATTGCTAAAATGTAAGTTTCGGCCATTGCCAATGGAAAAGTTCGACCCGTCCAATCCGTCCAGTCCGGCAAATCAAACGAAAAATTGTTGGCCGAGAATGCGATCGAATTAAATTAACAGAGACAAAGGAGCAAAAAAGAAAAGAAAAGAAAGGCCAGAAGAATTTCATATGTTGCGCCACAGAACCGAGAACCGAGAACCGAGAACAAAGGCAAAGACACCACAAGCACAGAAAACTATGGCAACAGAGAAAAGCTGACCAATAGAGAGAGCAGCAGCAGCAGCAGCAGTAGCAGAAGGAGTCAGGGTTTGGCCAACATGCGTTACCCGGCCAACGCGCAATAACTCAATGAAATGGGCCCAAAGACGGACAGCACGGGCAGCAGTGCTGTGACCAAACAAATTTGCATAATTCCTCAGTTGCCTGTGCCAAGTGAGAGGGGCGCTTTTAGGGGCGGCGTTGTCTGATATTTATGGTGGAAACTTAATGGCGGTTTAAAACGTTGCAGCAGAGAGCCTGGAAAAATCGCTCTCGGATCCCCAGCTCCATCCACTCAGAGATACGCACACAGACCCAGCCGCAGCCACACACTCGCACGAGCATTATGCTAAAACAAATCTACATAATTTAGGAGTAGGCCGCCAGGATGGTACAACAAAAATAGCAACAGCAGCAGCAGCAACAGCAACGGTGGTGCCCCACGCCTGTCATTGCCGCACAAATCAAAAGGCAGGCAGGCGGATCCTTCGGAGAAAATTATTTGCGGATGCTAAGAAAAATTTGTACATCAATCGATTTTGTTTGATTTTTTTTCTTTCTCTGGTTCTCTGGTTCTGGTTGTTGGCTGCCACTTCAACTTCCATTTCTCCGTTGAGTTGGCCACAAGAGATTTGCATAATTCATGGCGCTGATGGCTGGTGAGGATTTTCAGAGGATGGGCTGCGGGTTTGGGGTTCGAACTGCTGGGGCGAGGCTGAGTTATTGGGTGGAGCGGGATGTGTCTGCCTGATTGCTTTGAGTGGCTCATTTTGCACAGCCTGCACCTCCTTTCCCCTTCCCCTACCCCCCTGCCTTTGCTGGTGCGGGGGGGTTAAATTGGAAAAGTATGTCTAAGGCTGACACCCTCCGCCCCCGTCGATTCCAAGGAAGTTTTGCACTGCTCTGCTGTGCTCTGTTCTGGCATTCGAGCCGTATAATTTTCGCCTTGGCCTGCGTGTGGCACGTGAGTGGAACATGTAGTTTTTAATCAACTTGCAACATGCAAAACCAATGACAGTCTCTGTGGCTGGGCTGTCTGCTGGCTGCGTGCCGGGGACCCACCATTCGTTCGGCCGAAAAAGAAGAAATACTCGTACCAACGAAAAGCAAACAAGTTATGCCGTCAATTTCAATTTATATTCTAATGACATATTGTTCCTGCCATTGTCAATTTTTGTTGCGCGTGTCACAGAAACCGAGTCGCAGATGGAGCTGGAGAAATGGGGGGAGCTGCTGCTGAAATTTAAAAACAATTTTCAAAACTTGCCCCAGAGATTCCGTATTTATGTTTAACTCATTTTCATAAAGCGCGGACAGAAACAGGCGGCACTGTGTGAACGGGAACAGGGACAGGGATGGGGGCGGGGATGGCTGAAATTATAATGCGAAAACAGCAACAGCGGCGACACCAAAGCGCGACAAAGTTCAGGCAGAACAAAAGTTTATCTCGTACTTTGTTTGCATACACAAAGCCCCGGACGGAGAAGAAGCTCCGCTTTGCTATGCGCTGGCTTGGTTCTGTTCTGCTCTCTTCTGTTCTGGCAATCGTTGCATGAAATTCAACGCAGGAAACACTGCTTTGCGGTGGCTGCCATCCTCCCAACCAGCCAACCAGCCAGCCAGACAGCCAACCCATCACTGGGATAAAACAATGACGCCCCCAGGGCTGAGCGTCGAGTGCTGAGTGCCGTGTGCCATGTGCCGTGTGCCGTGTGCCGGGCGTTGAGCGATTTCTTTTCATAAAGATAAATGCCAGAAAGTTGAGGCTGGCTGCGGCTGCAGTGTGCAAGTCGTACTGCAATCTGACGCCGCTTCAGGAGCTTCAGCACGAACTATGCTCAGACCGCTCCGCCAGAGAGAGCGAGAGTGAGAGCGGGAGAGTGAAGCTTAGTTCGGCTGCTGCTGGATTCTAGCCTTGGGCTTTGTTAAAGCTCGTCTCTGTCGCCACCGACGTCTGTGTGTGTCTCTCTCTCTCTCTTGCTACTGCAAGGCATTAACTCGTGCCATGTAAAATAATTTACGGCGCTGCATTGCAAATGACATTGACTTTATACTTTTGCAGCTTTTGTACCCTGTAGCCTGTACATGTATGAGCGTGGGGTATAACTGTGATCGATCTGTGATTTGGCTGCAGAAAAAGCTTTCCAATGCTGATTCCCACAAATGTTCAAATTGTTCCAAATTATCTGCCACAAATGAAACACTCTACTCCCACGAAAAGTAGTGGGTATCTTTTTAGTCGGAATATGCTCTTCTACACAGCGTTTCTTTCTAGTTCATATTTCATGTGGGGGGCAGAGAGTTCGGGTTACTCGCAGTGCGTCACGCTCGCTTCCGCGGCATCGCCTGTGTGGTGCACATTTCGTCGTATGTTGCATGCGCCCGTCTGTGCCTGTGCCAATTGACCAATGGCTGCTTATCAGGCGAGAACATGGTTCTATGGAATTTCATTAGGCTTCACCTCCCTTACCCTTACCTTTGCCATAACCCTGCCCTACTCGCCCACGCTTTCGGACTTGCCGGTGTTCTACTGCCTGGTTAATGGTCGGTTGTTGGCCTTTTTTATTACCTCGTTGTTCGTTGTCGCAACTGCCGCGTTGCCTAATGGCGTTAGTTCGTTAGCCAAGCGATAAGATTGCCAGCCGAAAGGGGGGCAGGAATGGAGAGTCATCTCCATACCAAGCAGGCGGCATTCAGCTGGCAGGAAACCAGCTTTAATTATGAGAAGTAAACCCAGTTTAAATCGGTGACCCTTGACGTCTAGTGTCAGGCAGGGATTTCTCATTATCAGTTATAATAAATACAAATAATTTCACAACAACTTCAATAATTTGGTTTGAAACTCATTCGCGAGTACAATGGGAAACTTAATAAGTTATTTCCTTAAAAAGAAACCGGATAACCTCCCAAAAGGTTATCCGAAGTTTCTTAGATTGTACAAGCGAAAACACTCGGACCTTTCGGACGAACAGGTGAATCTAGAGGCGGCCCGGCAATGGGGGAAATTCTCTGCATCCCAGAAGATAACCTTCGCCAATTTAGTAAGTGGTCGTTATCATTGAAATAACATAAAATAATATAACCATTCTTGTAGGGAAATCGGCATTTCGACAAATTAGACCTTAGCTATCACACAACGGCTAGGGCTAAGCGTCAACGTCAAAAGAAGCGTCGAAACTTTGTGTCAAGCGTGGAAGACTCCGCTTCAACTGATGTAAACTTGATTGAAACCGATGATGAATATTTCCCCGACTTCGGCACCGCCTCAACTGATGTAAACTTGATTGAAAGCGCTGATGATAGTTTCCCCGACTACGTCTCCGAATTCGCTTCAACTGATGCAGATTTTTTGAAAACGATATTCGTTTTCCTAACTTCTTCCATCAGTATCGTTTGGTTCATCCGAAAAGCTCCGAGTTTGACCTACGCGTACAGGGCACCAAAGCCTGGCTGGCCCTGACTGAACAGCAAAAGTGTCTCTTCGACGATACTCCCAGTACTGAGGCCATGCTGGAATACTGCACCTGTACGCCAACACCACGCGCATCGCGCAATTAGAAATTTCTGTTAAGTTAACATTACTCAATAAACACGCTGTTAATGTATGAATGCGCTTGTCACGTTAGAATCCGATTCGGCATTAAGCTTAGCCAAGCGCTTACACAATCGCAGTCTGTCGCCGTTTCCGTCCTCTCGATGGGTCCCACGCCGCCCCGAACACATGTACTCCTGTCACGAGTCTCGCACGCAACAACCGACGGCAGGGCACGAGAGCTTCGCTCTAGTCAGAGCCAAAGCTTGAGTTTGAGCTGGAGCCACAGCTACAATCATTCACATTTAAATTAACATTTCCCGGCACCGATTATCCTAATTGGGAGCTGGCCTTAGCCTACTACTAGTAGTAGTAGTGTCCCATCCGTGAGCTATGTGAAGCGAAGTAAAGTCGCTTGGGTCTGACTATACTTGGGCGGGGTGCCAGGTACAGTCGGCACGCGAAATGCTCTGAAAGTCTGTTGAAAAATGGGATTTAATGTGACGCAAAACAAGCGCGGCAGCGGCGGCGACTCATAACAATGAAATGGAAATTAATCAAATTAGCATTTTGTACAAATAGCAAGGCATTACTTTGCTTATGCCAGCGATTTGTAATGCCAGAATTGCGGAAGGAGGATGTAGGATGTAGCATGTAGAATGGTTGATGGCCGAAGACGTGGGCTCGCATTGAAAAGCCGAAAATTACGAGGAGTACGAGGACGGACATGCGAAAGCGTTTCAGTTCGTTGGCTCATTTGTAGAGGCCAGGACAGGCCAGGGACTTGTACGTACATGCAATCCGGCCACGCCAAAAAGTGATTGCATAATTACTCAGTGGGTAGAGCAGGACAGGGCGGTGCAGGGCGGTGCTGGGGTCAAGTGTGCCCGTGGACCACAAAAGTATCTCCGAATGAAAATTAAAAGTAATGACCAACCGCCTTAGCGCAGAGAGACGAACATCTCGGGGGCCTCGCCTCCCCGAATCAATTAGGCAGCGAGCAGGACTAAACGCTGCCGTCCTTCAGCTCTGCGAGGGGTCAGCTCTGAGTTGTACTTTATTTTGGGATATATTTTTGCCAGCCCTATGCACGACCAACACAAAACGGACAAACATTTGTGCCCTCCTTGTGCCATTTTATTGCAACACAATGGTATTTTAAGTGCAAACAATAAAAATGATTTATTACCACACAATGAGAGCGGCGGACCGTTCCCTTTCCCATCCAGTCTAAGGTGAAAAGCGAGCAAAGTGAGCCGTGAATATGTATAGTACTTACCAATTCCTTGGCCGGTGCTCGGCATTTTGTTTCAGGTGTAATTACAATAAAAAATGCATGCCGCCTCGAGTGCTCCAAAACAAATTGAATGATTCCTTTTTCTGTTCTCCCTGCATCTCCCAACTCCCACCTACCCCACCCACCCACCATCTGCCCGACTACACGATTATACACTTAGGCTGAATTATTTAAACGGCTTTTTGGGGGCGCCAGCATGTCTTAAATGTTCGATATTCATTAGAGAGAGGCCTCCGAGAGCCGAGCATTTTCCTGAGCAACGAAAATGCTAAGTGCAGGCTGCAGGGCAACAATGAAAGGAAAGCCGCACACAGCAGGTGGCATGGGGCATGGGGCATGGCAAAACTAAGCCAAATGTGCAAGATGAAAACTTTTAGGAAAACAAAGAAAGACCCAGAGGGTGTGTGTGTGAGAGCAGCAAGAAGCAAAACAGCAAAAAGTAATGTCAAATGTGGGTTAATATGATTTATGGAAATTTGCCAGCTTCGCATTTGGGTGGAAAAGCACTCGACCCGCTCAGCCTTTGCCAACTCAGGTGGGTGCCCCAGCTATTCACTCTAGCTACCCCTACAGGTAGACGCACACACAAAGCTCGTTGGTGGCATGACTCCTTCTCTACCGTGTCTGACGCATTTTTACTTTTTGCTTAAATTTGTCAACTGAAACAGTTGACGTTAGACTCAATGCAGCCAGCAGCCTCGCTCCCGCATAATGCCAGGCATTTTGGTGTCATTGTTAAGAAGCAGGCATGGGCGCACACACACACAGACACAGAGACAGGCGGAGAGAGAGAACAAGTAGACTCGACTCCATTTGCCTGTCTCTCTGCAATGTCAGTGTCATGCTGTCGGCTGGGTGGCTGCTCTCAACACGGACTGGCTCTTGGCGAAAGGTTTTTCATTTGACAAATGCTGATTAAGCGGCCGACTGAGAGTACAAAAATATTTTCATATATATTCGGTATAGTATGGAAAAGGGTAGGGGGAATTACATACGACAAAATGCGCCCAGCCGTCGAGTCGAGTGTTGTGTGTCCTTTGTGTGTCCTGTGTGCACTTTAGCTGTCTGGCCATAGTCTAGGCCCATTCAATCAAGTCTCTCTCACCCGGTGTGTGGGTTCACTCGGGTATCATGAAGATCATATGTTTTGCAGCATTAACCAGATTGCTGCTGTGAAATCTCCAGCGTGGCAGCGCCACAGCTCGGCGAGATTGAAAAGTCAACATGGCCAGGGAAGGTGACAACAAAAGCCAAAATAAAAAAAAAATAAATGGACATGACACGCATATTAAATACGCCCCCCCACACACACACACTTACACACACTCCCCCTAAAACATACAGCCCGCCCAGCGTTCACCCTCGGACGCGCGTGGCTTGTGCCACATTTTGGTTGATAGGTTCACTAGGCGCTGGCTGTGGCAGGGGGCGGGGGGGCGTGGTGGCGCATGGGGCAAGGGTCGCCTGCTTGTCATGATATTTGTGTTGCCTTTTTCTCCTGATTTCATTGTGTGAATATGTGGCACATTATTCATGATTAGGTTGAGGTCGTTTGCTCGTCGTTTTTGTGTGTGTGCTCTGCCCCCCCAAGTTTGCGTGTGTGTGTGTGGAGTGTTTACCCACTTTGATTGCTTGACAAGGTGGTTGCTGTCCTGCCCTATCCAAAGTCGAGAATGGTGCGTCGTAACCCCGTCTATTCGTCACTCTGAAGGGGTATAATTAGTCGCACAAGTTTCGCTCTCGGCCTTCCGCATTTTGGTAAGCAAAAAAGAGCCAAAACGCTAATGAGGCCAATAACTCAATTGCGGCTAAATGGGACAGGGGACAGTCACACAAATCTCAGAAGTTTTAAAACGTTTACACACCATTTAAATCAAAATTAATGTCCGATTGCAGGCTACCAGGGAGCTACTCCACCAACTACCACCTCGTACCTGGCGAGAAGCGGAACGAGCGGCTGTAACTCGTAGCAGATGGCAGCAGGCAGGCAGCAGTAGTATAGTAGTTGTATTAGCTGGAAATCATTTCATTTTAATGACTCCACGCTTCGAATAAACTTTTTAATTACAAACTTCAATTACAATTAACGAGCGGCAGCTAAGCCAGAAAAGAAAGCCCAGAAAGGGACAGGGACAAAGACTCAGGGCTCAGAGCTCAGGCTCAGACCCAGAAGCAAAGATTCTGCTTCTCCGTCTAGCTGTTGGTATGGTGTGTGTTTTTGCTGGATCCGGCTACAGCTACGGCTATGGCTATGGCTCCGGCTTTTGCATAATTGCCTCGGACCAACTACGGCCAAACGGGCTGACAATGACGGGCACAAGGCACGGGCTAAGCTGCTGATGATGCTGCTGCTGCTCCTTCTTTGCTGCTCCTCCTCCTCCTCCTCTGCTGCTGCTGCTTCTTCCTTGGCCTCGGCCAAACAACCCATCCAAGGATAATTAAGAATAATAATTACCTCCCTTTTCTGCAGTTTATCTGCGTCTGTCGGGGCTCTCAGTATTTTTTCTTTTTCTTTTTTTTCTCGGCTCGCCAGACATGCTCAAAGCTGCAAATAATGTTGATCGGGGATTCGGTGTGGCTATGCTCGACATATATTTACCAATTAATGTGTTAATGCACTCGTTCTCCACCATCTCTCAATTCTCCATGCAAATTTAGTAGCAATTTGTTTGCCGACAACTTCTTTGAGGCTGTCTCTCTCTGCGTCTCTGGCTGTTGCTCTGCCTGTGGCAGGGGAATAAAAAACTTTCTACGCGAATAAAATTTAAATTGAAACTCAAAAGAGAACACGAGATGTCAGCTTTAACTTTATGCGTTATGTGCCAACGCCGCCCCCCCTCCATTCCCAGTCTTTAGACCAAGTTTCAGCCGCTATTTGTTCTGGCTCCAGCTTCAGCTCCGCAGCTCAGCAATGACGGGAAAAGGCAATGGAAATGGCAATTGGCTTTGGCGTTCCCCAACTTTGTTTCACTTTTGTCCCGTCGCGGCTTCTAATTTCGCCTTTTTTGTCTGGTTTTTTTTTTTTTTGACAAAATAAAAACTTTTCAATTTGACTTCTTGTTTGCCCAAAATGTGAAAGTTTCGAATGAGTAAAACAAAAGAAGAACAAAATAAAAGTGAACAGAATACCTGGAACCGAACAAAAGACTTGAAACGGCCGCCAATGGCCGCTGACAGTTCAAAGGAATCTGTCCAAGGCAGCTTCGGGAATAACTTTATTCAAATTCTACCAACGAAATAGGTGACTTTTTTCAGGGGAGGGGGGGGCACAACTAAAGTTGCAATGTCACCTTTCTAATGGCTAGCAATTCAATTATTTTTCTGTTGCCATCGCTCTTTGGTGTCACTCTGGCACAGCCATTTTGTGTACATCGAATTTTCAATTTCCATCAGCATAACCTGATGGCTGCCTTGGCTATTCAATTTTACCAAACACCAGGCAATAAATAGTCATAACACGTTGTGGTAGAGCGGAGTAGCCACCTGCTACCCAGTTTCAAATGAAAAAGCAGAGCAATCAGTGCTGGGGTAACGCTGCTGCATTATCCTTACCATAGCCATCATCATCGTCGTGATCGTCATCCCCTGTCAGACACGCCGCAATGTGTGACATTCTTTGCATGTCTTACTGACATTTAACATTTGCGTTTCGTGTTTCATACTCGTGCTAGTACTTGCCACACGGTTGGTTGTCGTTGTGTCTCTCCTCTCCGGCGGAGTGTTTGCTGTGTGGCGGCAAAACAACGCTAGTTTTTTTTTTTCTGCGGTTCTGGCAAATAGACAATCAATTGCTCCTAGAGCGAAATTGAAACGCAAGCAATGGGTATCGCTGTATCGCTTGTTGTGTTATACAAGTTTTAGATTGCGTGTACTCTTGTACGAGTACATGTACACACCCTGCCCCAATCCCTACCACTCCTCTTTCCCCTGTCAATCTACGGCTGTAAGAGTAAATTGAATTTTTTCACCCAACAACGACACAAAAAAGAGCGACACAAAACAGCTCAATAAAAGTGTCAAATGGGCCAAACGGTACAGACACAACAGAGAGAGCCTCTACCCCTCAATCCCCGCTCCCAAGCGCTCAGACTGAACCACTTTTTTTTGAGTAACTTTTGCAATTGGCTCTTGGCCTCAAAATGGGAACAAAGCAAATCCATCAATCAATGCAGCGAGAGTGTGGCAATCTTTTAACTACTCATTTATGTGCTTTAAGTGTGCTTGAGCTGGGGCGGCTATTGGGTGGAGCGTTGGGGGTTGCTGCTACTATTAATTGGCTGAGTTGCAGCAACACTTCTCTCTCTCTCTGGTTCCTCGCTGGCTCTCTGGCTGCAGTTTCAATAAATTGTTTAACACTGGTTGCCACTTGCAATGCCGGAATGGCATGGCATGGCATGGCATGGGGGAGGAAGGGGGGCAGCCAGCTTTGGTCTGCGGATCGACTACAACAATAACTTCAACAAATACCAGTGGCACGGCATGGCACGGCACAGCAGGCAACTGCCACTTCAGCTGCCCATTGTTTGTTGGTGTCTGTGTGTGTGTGTGCGTTTGTTTGCTGGCCAATGGACCGACGTGACGTATACGTAATATTTCATTTCATTTGTACAACGCACATACGCGTAGCCCCCCTCTCTCTCTCTCTCTGCATATGTCTGTGTGTGGGTGTAAGTGTGTGTTTACTTTACGCTTGCCTCTGGCCTAGCAATGGGCATGTGGCATGCATGGCTGTAGGTGGCTGGGGGAGTGCTATGTCCCTACGACGTTGCTCACGTCTGCAACTGCAACTGCAACGGCACACCGGCCTACAAACGTTTGCACAAAGGTTCAACACCGTTATTTATTTAATTGCATTCAATTTGCGGTTAATTGTTAAACAATGCCCCAGCTACGGCTGCAACAACGGCTGCAACTACGCTGCACTGCACTGCACTGCACTGCACCTCGAGCCTTTGACTCGCGCACAAAGTTCATTTCGCATAATGGCCAAAAGGTGCGTACAGCACAGAGGGGGAAGTGGCATAGTCCGAGTTGCTTCGAGTGTGCGTCTCTGTGTGTGTGTGGGGGTGTGTATTTGTTGAGCAAACAACTACAAGTGCGGTTTTAATTGAACTCAAGTGATGCCTGAGCACTGAAGGGGGTCCGTCCGTCCGTCCGTTCACTTTTTACACGAATGCGGGCGAACCAAAAAGCAGCGAGGAGAGGGAGAATGCATAAAGGGCAGGCATACGCCTAGACAAAGGGGCAAGTAGAGACAGAGAGAGAGATAGTGTTAGATTGGAGTGGAGCCCCTCTAATGAGCGGTCAAATATTTGCACAGCAAAACTCGCTGCTGCACTTCAAGTAATTAGCTCTTAAATTAGCCAACATATCTCACTCTCGAACAATCGCAATCCCATAAACAATCCCTACTCCACTTCCCACCACCATGCCACATGCCGCGAGCTTTTATCTAAAAGCGGAATTCATGGCCCGGCAGCAGCGACAAATTATAAAACAAATTGCCATTTGGTAAAACTAAAATAAATAACAATTATGGGAAACAAATCAGGTTCAGATTCAGGTTCAGGTTAGCAGTTATCAGCGGTAGTGGCACTGGCAGTGGCATCCACCTCCGCGCATTGTTGGCTGGCAAATTAGCGGCCAACGTATCCGCATTGGCCTGTCCCTAAAACCATTGTTATCGCCGTCGCTCCAGCCGCTGACCAGAAATAAAACACAAAATTTGCATTTCAATGGGAAATAAAGTAACTGCCGACTACTGTCCTCAACTCCATTGGACGCTAATCGGCGCCCCCAAAAACTGTGTGCACAACGGGGCAGGATGGACGGGCCAGGACGAATGGTGTGCCATGTGCCGGTTGGCATCCAATTAAAATGCATCGCTATATGGCAAGTAATACAGAATGTTGGGTTCACTCCACTCCACCCATTTGAAATTGAAACAAAAACTATAATCGCTTTGGCTGGGATTACAACACACAGAAACATGTTGCAGTTACCCGCGCCGTCTGAGATCTGCCGGACATAGCCAGAGTCCAGTGTCCAGAGCCCATGACCACATAGCCATGATGACAAAAATAAAATTCAAATCGATTCTCGGCCACTTCTGTGGCCATGTGCAACATGCGAATTATATGTGTGTGTTTCTGGTGTGTATATTTTATCGCAAATTCAATTCAATTGCGATAATAATAATACAATTT
This sequence comes from Drosophila bifasciata, assembly GCA_009664405.1. Taxonomy (NCBI): domain Eukaryota; kingdom Metazoa; phylum Arthropoda; class Insecta; order Diptera; family Drosophilidae; genus Drosophila; species Drosophila bifasciata. The sequence continues at coordinate 12,386,946 of CM019044.1, forward strand.
ATTTGCAGCAATTTGTTTGCTATGCGAGAGAGAGAGAGAGAGAGAGTTTGCAGATTTAGTGGGCTGTCCGCTGTCCGTTGTCGAATTATAATTATGTGCCTGGCTGCTTCCTCACTGCCTGTGCCGTGGCTTCTGCCTCAATTGAAATTATATATAATTATATATATTATATTATATTAAATAAGCTAAATTCTCACACACATATAACGGACATAGATGGTACATACCTAACTGTACATATATGTGTATATGTGGGCAGGCAATACTTTTTATCAGCATAGAGAAAATGCCATAGCCTAGGGCTGGGTACCCACAAAACAGCCCCAAAAAAATGCCATTAAAAGCCGCCAAGCAGGGCTCCAGAATGCGGCCTTGAGAGGCACAGCCCACACGTGAATTTGTACAGGGTATACAGGGCATAATCGAAGCAGTAAACAGGATAAACAAATCTTATACCAGCTATAAAAATGGAGAAGAAGGGAGCCTCGTTCATTGATGATTTAAAGAGACTCCAAAGCCTTCGTCCATTGTGTCATCAACTGCCCGAGGGTATCTATCCGCTGTTTCTTGCTGTCCTGCTGCTTGTCTTCGCCCCCTCCCTCCAGCTTATTGTTGTCTGTTTATCAGTGTGTTTACCTTTGAAGCATCTTTTGTTACACTTTATGTTGCCCGAAGGCTGTTTGTGCTGCGCAAAATGCATTTGTTTCGATATGCCGCCCCATATAAAATAAATTGAATACATATTTCTTTCAGCACGAATGACTGTATCCAGCGAGAGTCAACTAGGACTTCCAGTAGATATCGCTTTTGGCTCACCAATAGAGAATGCAACACAGTGGAATGCCGCCGCTAAAACAAACATTCGAGTCATCTGCCGGAAATGGGATACAAGTTGAGAGCTGGCAGAGAGCTGGCGGAGAGCTAGAGAGAGTTTCATCCTTGTGATATCAGCGCATTTGCAGTGGCAATAAATTCGCTCAAGAAACGGATAGAAACAAGACTGGGTATGGCAAAGATGGCAAAGAGTTGCGAAGAGCCAGTGGTGTGTCCTAAAAAGGGGCTAATAGCTCATGGCTCATATTCCACATTAGCTGAATGATTGTGAGAGCTAACTAAGGGTACCTTAAAAGCCTACTTGATAACAATGGCAGGTACATGGCTCCCCCCTATCCCAGTTTGTTGGATAAGTTGCTGTGGATAGCAAAAAAAAAATAAAAAAAAGAGCAGGCGCACATACAGAAGACATTGACTTTGGCAAATGTTTATAGCACTAATTTTATTTGTCAAACTAACAGCAGGAGGAGCGCGCAGGCAGAGCAAATAAATGTGTCTGAGAAACGATTGAGAGGCACACATACACAGAGAGAAGACAGTCATATAAACAAAAGGGACATAAAACTCATACGACATGTGGGCCGGGCCGGATCGGGCAGGCAAGCACTCGAGTCGGAGAATGTGCGTAAGCGTGAGAACATGGCACTTCATTCACACCCCCAACCAGCAATCTCCCAACCGGAAGTGTCACTGTGTCTCTCTCTCTCCTTTATACGAGTAGCAGTCGCTCCTTTATACGAGTCGCAGTCCAAAGTTGGACTGAAAAGAAAGACAAACTGAACTAGAAACAAAAGCCAGGGGGCTAGAGCTGTGCCTGCCGAACGAATTTATACGACCATTTTGGAAGCGGCAACTAAAAGTCTGAGTAAACGCTGCTTAAGTGTGCGTAAATCTATAAGGAGCGATGCCAGGGACAGGAACAGGGACACCCGTCACAGCAGAACCAAACGAGAATCTACAGAACCGAATCTATTCTATCGAAAGATGTTCGGTAGGGGGCAGTTTTCATTGTCACCCACCACCGACGACATCTTTCTCTCAATGTTAACACATCGTTTGCTCGTCTGCTGTCTGCTGTCTGCCCCTCATGATTCTCTCTATCCACCCCTCCCGACGACTCTCTGGTAGTTGTTTTTATGCTGTAAAGCATTTTCATTTGTTTTTTAGTTTCTTTGCCTCCTTTTTTTGTGACTGTCTTTCAAGGGGTTCTGGGGCGGGGTGGAGCTTCGCCTTTTGTTTGGCTGCTTGGAAATTGATAGTTTTAGCCGACAGATTATGATCTGTTTATTGTGCAAAGTGCTGTGAAGTTTCGGGCGGGGCAGGGGGATGGGCAGCAATTAAGCCGCCTAAACGGATGGGTGTGAAATGTGTTTCTGGTGATAGCTGGCAAGTCGAGGCGCCCGTCAGACGTTGTCCTTCAATGGGGGAGGGGATGGGGCAGGAACTTTAACTTAATTTACTTGATGGCAGGCAATAGTAGGTACCCCCGCTATCCCACACAGTTGCTGACTGTCCAACGCAGCTTCTTCAGCTGGCGAGAAACAACAAGAATTGAACTTATTTCCGGCGGAAGTATCAGTATTTGGCAATTTCCGGTCTACCATTGCCTTAGCATCGCTACTTTTTTTTTCTTTTCTTTTCGCAGCAGCTTTGCCGAAGCAATAAATGTTAATACATATTAAGCGATTTCCTCTCAGCAAGTCTATAGCCCGAGCAGAAGAAGACAATAAAGTTTGCCACGTCCGAGGAAGTCAATTTTCCCCACACCCACACCCCCAACCAAGTCAAAGTGTAATTAAATCCCAGGGGGAACTGGATGGAGAGATGGAGAGATGAAAGCTGGCATGATGGAGAGATGGAAAGATGGAAAGATGGAAAACAAGACACAACCACTCAGCACTCAGTTGGTACTCGAACTGTCGAACGGTTATCCATTAGCCTCTGCATTCATTAGAGACCTCTGCCCTCGCCCGCCCCCAATAATCATCATCAATAATATCGCTAGGCATACTACTACGCATCACAAATTAATTTTGACAGCTCTTGGCAACGATTAATATCAATTATTCAAATAGTTTGCAAGCGGGTCAAGTCTTGGGCTTGCCCCATCAATGAGCGAGTCTCCCTATATGTGTGTGTTATGCTGCCCTATTGACAATGTCATAAGCATGCCACAAGGCAAAGGCAGTTCCTGGTCTATGCGAACTGGTCTGGGCTTAAGGCTTTGCTGCCCCATTGTTATGTGAAGGCTTTGTGTGGCAGCATCTGATCTATGGCTATGAATGGCGAGGATTGGTGGAAACTAAGCTCTCCGGCTCCACTTCTAATTGGATTCTGATCAATTAAAGCCGCTTAAAGTGAATCGCCACGCCCTTAAATGTGGCATTTGTATGCCCGTTTAGTTATCCGATTGTCATGCTAGTGGCTGTGGCTGTGGCTGTGGCAGTGCCCCTCCACCCTGCACCCATTCCAAGTGTCACAAAAATTTGCCAAAAATTATGCATGCGCATGCTGCAAATACCAAAATTGACTAATATTTATTTATACAATTTTGCGGTCCACAACATGCAGATAATTCAATTCCTCTGTCAAATTTTACCAACATTTTGCGTGTCCTGTGTGTTTGTGTGCCCCGTGCACCTGCTCTGCTCTTCCCCGCGCCCACCTCAAATGCAATTCAATTTCGCGATAAACCATTTTAAAGCAAACCAAAAATGGAGTTGGAAAAATTTCCAGATACTATAATATATATATATAATTTGTATCGCTTTATGCGGACATTCAGCAGGCATCACGGCTGCGGTCAGAGGTAATCAATCGTTCGACGCAGCGGTTGTGGAGCGAAAGCCGCATCTAGAAAAAACACACAGAGCTTTTGTAAGTGTACAAGAGCCAAAGGGTAGGTACATAGGTTAGAGTACATATTTAATATATTTTATATATGTGGTTCTTGTGGTTCTAGTGGTGCTCCACTTAGACCTCTGCCAGAGTGCCCAGAAGTGGGCAAACTACAGAGAACAGGCCCTGTACTTTACTTAAATTTTCTTCATATTATTTCTAAATTATTTTCAACTTCTCTGCTGCATACGCATTCTATATATATTAACAACAATAAAAACTTCACAGGCTGCTGTCCCCACCCAAAGATTATCCCCCGCCATTGCCGCCCCAAAGGCTGTTAAAGGGTAGGCAACAATATTTTCACTGTCGCGACACGCCAAGTGTCAAACACACCTTCCAGCGGTTGTGGCACTGTCACTGCCACCGCCACTGCCAGAATATTGCCACCAGGAGTCGCCCCGTGAGTGGGTATTAAAGACTGAGTGAGCAATTGGGAAATGGGCAGGAACTGGGCTCGTTTTTCGTTAGGGTTTGGGTTTGGGTTTGGAGTTTAGGGGTTTTGCGACTCATGGGCGGAGTCAGCAATTTTGTCTAATTACGACACGAGAAACAAGACGCCAGCGACAAGCCATAAAAAATATGCCATTTGCACGAAAATAACTGTGATGTGCTGTGACCTGTGACACCCCCCGCTCTCACTCTTCGTATCGAATGCCACAGCAGTCTGGCACAGATACAGAGCCAACAAATGGCTTCATTTGTTGGCCAAAAAGGAATGTTAGGCGATAAAAAAGTACATGTATTAAAATTAACAAAACAACTAGGAAACAGGCCTAGACAAGCGATAGGCGATAGACGTTGATGGACGGGGGGGGCGAGTGGCATCTGTGTAAGGGGAGCGGTTAGAGTCATCACCCTGCCATCACGTGATTGACGCACATTTCGAACCTGGAATTTCCTACTGCTAATTCGACGCACCCAACTATCCCGACTACCCCGCACTCGATCTTCAGCTTGCCCATCTATAGTACACCATTCTGAAAGTGGAAATTTTATGTGTCTTCGTCATGTTAATTGTTTTTCCTTTGTTGGTATTCCTGGTTATTGTTGCTGTTGCCGCTCGACTCTCGACTGCCCTGAACTGGCTGGACTTGGACTTGGCTTTGTTATAAGCCATAATTTGTGCGCTTATAACTCAAAAGTTTTGCCGTCGGAGCGAACGCAACTAACTTTATTAACCAAAGGAGCAGGAGTAGGCAGCCAACAACCCCTAGCCCCAGTCCAACCCCAAGCTTGAGACTTCATTTGAGTTCATTCTTTTTGTTTTCTTGATTTCCGTTTCCGACGACGCAACTTTCTTTAGCTTGTTTTTATGGTAATCGGCGCATAACAAAAACCACAATACGCTCTGGCCACAGCCACGCCCATAGGCCCCTCAAGCCACTGCCAGAGAGTCAGCCCACCTGTACATGAGTAGAGGGTGTAGGTGTGTGGGGGGTTTCTGTTGGCCCCGTGGCATGGCATTTGGAAATTAAACAGCGCATAGTCCTTAAAATTTTATAACTTAATTTCTGTTGGTTTGGCATTTTTGTGAACTTTTTGATTTGATTTCCGTTTGCCACTCGGCGCAACTCCTTTTGTGTGGCAGTATCGGCTGGTGGTCTCTGAGAGTGTGGAGGAAGGTGGCAGCTGGCAAGTGGATTGTGGCAGGTGGGTTGTGCCTGTAAGGTGCTGACGTGCCTGGCGTTCTTTTTCTTTCTGTCGGTATTTGGCATGCGAATTAGAATAATAAACTGTTGGAATTTATTTCGCACAGGAAAATACTTTGGCTGCGCTGATAAGGTTGATCTATGGCCCGGTGGCACTTTGAATGGCCGCGATAAGACGGGCCACGTTGGGATGTTGTGGGGATTATGCTCGATGGATGGATGGATGCGCCATGGGGGGGCGTGGGCTGAGCCATGCAATGCGTCCATTTCGCGGGCCCAAACATAACTCAATTGTTAACTCAAATCTTGGTTCTTACGCACTTCATTATGATTCCTCCTCGGGTGGCATCAATTCTGAGTAGAACGAAACTAATTCCTTTGAGTGTTGTCCTGGCGGACAGGAGCTCCATTTTTTTGCTATGTAAATCTTGGACAAACCACTGTCATAGAGCGCATGGCGGAACCTAGTTTCATTATGCTAATTGCACGGACAACATCAACTGTGAAAAACAATGCAACAAAATAACAAAGAGCTCGGGCAGCAGCCAGAGACCAGGCCAACAGGCAGCAGGCAACAGGCACCAGGAAAACCAAAGAATTTTCATTAAAAAAAATGTTCATTTAGTTGCACAATTATTTTTGTGCAGCAATTTTAATAACACTAATTTACCTTCAATTTTCTCAACTCTTTTTCCCATGCCACACACAAAGGCAGCGGCGGCGGTGGCGGCGGCGGTGACCAATGCTAGCAGCGAACAGAAATGTAGAGAAAGAGTAAGAGAGTGGGAGAGAGAATTCCAGTTTAAAATATGCGCAGCTGCACGAATACAACGAAAAAAAAGAAGAAAAAAAAGATGATAAGTTTTTTTTCCCTCTCGATTCTCGTATTTTTTTTTTGTGCCGTCTTTTAATTTGATTCCTTTCAGCATTCACTCAACCAGGCCACAGAATGAAGCCACCGACGACCCCAACCACTACCACTGGACGTTGGATGTCATGCGAGCGATGGCAATGGCAAACGGCCACAGCAAAAACAAAATCATCAAAAGCGGACACAGGACACCGCCTGGACTCCACCTGGATACCGCCTGGATCCCGACTGGACTGAGCCAAGTTCATTCTAAGCCGTTTGCATTGCAAATGGTGCATCTGCCTCTGCCTCGGCGACAAAAGCAAAGAAGATGGCCAGTGCCCCAAGGCACAGGCACAGGCAGAGGCAAAGGCAAAGGCAGAGGCCGTGGCAAGAGTCTATGGATGTGGATGTGGCACAATCACTTTTCAATTAAATGGCATTCTTCTCTTGGCCATTATTTCATGTTTTCCTCCTCTCTCGGAGGAGTTTTTTTTTTGTTTTTCTGCTGTTTGCTGATGCCTGGGGGGCCAAATGTTCCTGCCACAAAGGCAGCAGGCGTAAAAAGGCGTGGGATAGGGGGAACAGTGGGGGCACAAGTTCTTTTGAAAATAACGAAATCATTTTGGGTTCATTTATTTACTTGACCAACTCAGATGAAAGTCTTTGAGCCATTCATCCCCCCCTATAGCAGCTGTTACAATTGTCAATCATTAATTCGAATTGATTTGACATGATGAGACTGTAAGAAACACGACTAAAGACTCCAGCAAAGAACATTTAAATCCCTTCAAATTAATTTGAAAATTAGAAAATCAATTAGCAGCGGCTTCAGTTTCGGGATTAGCATGGATCCCCCAGTCATAATTAGGTGCCGAAAAAGCTTTTCTTTTTGTGGGCCCCGAGTGCGAGAAAAACAATAAAGCTTTGGCCACTTTTCAAAAGTTCGTTTTGCGCCCAATTGCGAGGGACGTGGTCGGGGCTCGGGCTGTTAGTCCACCAGGATTAGGGCTAAACTTTGTTAATTCAGGGCAAGTTTTTTTTTTGTTGGGGGTAGCCGGGTAGCAGTAAGCAAATAACTGGGTGAAATTAGGCCAATAAAAAAAAGGTTCACCGTGTGTATTGCTTAGATTGAAAACGAATTGAAAAACTTACCTCGAAGGGTAGGAAGGGGTATGGGTGTTGTGGGGTAGCTTAAGTATAAATGTTTGTAACTTTTCGCATTTGGTTTTATTTTCATTTGCACTTTGTATTTCCACGAATGCAACTAAGTACACGCACATAAGTATAAGTACTACTAGGCTAGGGGTAGCTATATAGGTAGGTAGGGGGTAGGTAGGTTAGGCTATGTAAGTACGTCGCATCAACACAGCTGGATTAAAACTTCTGGTTAAGCGAGAGAGTTAAGCCTAATGGCATCCAAATGCAGAGCCATGAGCGGTACCACCCTCCGGGCGAGCTCCGTCTATGCCCTATGCCCTTTTGTGTGCATTTGAGGGTGCCTCCGGCAGTGTTGCAGTTGGAGTTGGTGTGGCATCGGTGGAAGGTGCCTCCTCCACGGCATCGCCGTGTTTGAGCCAGTGCGGAGCTAGCCGCAGCATGAGTATGGCGCCCAGCGGCGCTGTGAATATAATCGCCAGCACTGAGATGATGAGCACATTGCCCGCCAGGGCCAGCTGCGCTTCGTTGGCCACGCTGGCAGCACGTGCCAGATCCAGAGCCACGGGACCCAGTGCCGCCTACAGACAGAAACAGAGAGAGGAAGAGAGAGAGGATGAGTGAGTGAGAGAGAGAGAGAGGAGAGTGCACACTGATTAGATGGCTCAAATTAAGAACAGGCAACCGCTGCGTATGAGTGATATGTGCACAGTGCAGCGTCAAGCAGATTAAATACGCTTTTGCTGTAAAATTTTAATTAAATCAGTACAACAACCAAAACCAGCAACAAAAAGAAGAACACACAGAAGGTGGACAGTGAAATATGTGTGGCCGCGGCCGGACCGCATATTAGGGCAAAAGTTGAGCAGGCAGCCATGCAGGAAGCGAGCGACACTGCCACATGTTGGCTTTGGTCGAAAACTCGAAATAAGACACATGCAACAGCAGCAGCAGGCAGCAGGCGGCAGGCGGCAACGGCGGCTTAGTAAGCCAGCGGAACATTTAAATGTCAGACAACCACAGACATACACACATAGAGAGGCACACACACGAACACACACACACACACACACACGCATTGGCCAGGCGACATAAACAAAATGTCCGTTTGCGGTTAAACTGCAAACAAAAGGCTTCCATGCCAACTGCAGCAGCAGCAGCAGCAGCGAGAGACGCAGAGTGGCAGAGAGACAGAGTCCTCGACGTAGATGACCTGCGAATTCGTGTATAACTTAAGCATGTTGCTGGGAAACAGAGACAAACCCCTTTCGGGGCTAGTGCCAAGGCCAGGCAGCGGACGACCGAAAAGGGGAGGGAAATAAAAAGTTTCACTGGCTGAAACAAGAAGGGGTCTGCAGAGGGTCAAGCTGGGACAGGGACAGGGACTGGGACTGGGACCAAGAGCAACAGCAACCGCAGCAGCAGCAGCAGTAGCAACAACATGACACGCGGAACGGGAAACTTACTTGGACAGTTGCTTTGGGGAAACCGGAAATTGTAATGTAGGCACGTTCCTTTCTCGACAGATTTCCGCCATATGTGGATAAATATGCAAAACCCAAGCGAAACTGCAAAAAACGAGAAAACAAGAAAAGGGTCATACTCTGGTTAGTCGTTTCGTTTCTCTCTTCTTTTTTTCATTCTCCCTGCTCTCCGTTCTCCCTGCTCTCCGTTCACCGTTCTCTGTTTTTTTTTTATTTCCTTTTGTTTTTTGTTTTGTGCAGCAGGTAACATTTGCATTGCGGTGCCCGAACATTTTCATTTCGGTTCACCTCTTTTCGCTGGACTTTTCCTATCCCATCCTCCATCCCGCATGCTGCACGGGTACCGCGGGGACCGTCACAGAGGGCAGCAGCAGCAGCAGCGGTGGACTATTCCCTGCCCAAACTGAGTGAGAACCGAAAAGAAATTAAATAAGTGGCAAGGCGAACGGACAGCAGACAACGGAGAACTAAGAGAACGAAGAACATTGTTGCATTTCCCCGATCCGCAGAGCCACCGGCGTGCCAACGGCGGCGGGGGAGGGGGGGCGACCATTTTAATTACCAAACTTCCGACCAACACCAGCAATGCCCCATAACCGATTACATGGCCCTGCAGCACGTTGAAATTAATTTCCTTGCCAATGAGTGCGAACGAGACGGGCTTGAGGAACTTCCATAGCAAATCCAGACGCTTGGGGACACTCGCCTGCAGCAAAAGAAAGAGAGAAAAAGAGAGAGAGAGAGATAGAAAGAATGAGATAAAGTTCATAAATTCTGATTAGATCAATATATTCCCAAACGGCATTCAATTAGGACTGCTTATGTCGTTTCCTCTCCGTAAGGAGGCAATTAAAATCCATTGACTCGCCAGTGCACAGGCAGTTTCAGGCAGCAGCATAGGGAAACTCTTGAAAAAACTTTAACTTGAAAGTCAAGTGCAGTAACAACAACTGTATCGCAGTGAAGTGCAGCAGCAGCAACAGCAACATCAGCTGGACTAAAGGTATTAGACGGCTAGTAAAAAGAAAACAAATCGAAAGCCAACATTCAGGTCTGAGTCTGACATGGCACAAGGACGTGATGTCACAAATTACCTAGCAAAAGTCCTCCACACACACACACACACACAAATGGAGGCTACAACAGAACACTCCCTGGATTTTGCTGTTGCCTTCTCAATGCTGTTGCTGCTGCTGCTGCTCCGTAGGCGTACGAATGATATAAAAAATGGCACGCTATTGCATGCTACATTTTTCAATAGGTAAAAGCGAACAAAAAATAACAGGTGGGTCGGCCATGGCCATGCCCCCCAAAGCACTCAGTTACGCAAAAGGCTGGACCGAAAAACACTCTCGTGAGCACATAAAGCTAGTCACAGAGGCTTCCATTCCATTCGCATCCCAGCCCAGCCCAGTTTTAACTTACAATCTGTTGTGCCTGCAGTTGGTGCGGTGTCAGCTTGCTCTCCTCCCGCCTCCAGCCAATTCTCGCAATAAAGGCAGTCGTTACACATCCCAGGGCACCGGCCGACGTATAGCCAATGACGCGGCTGCCCATCACAGCGATGGTGCCGCCCAAGATGGTCAGTACGAAGCGTAGACCATTTGCGTACGTCTGCAAGGGATGAATCAAAAGACAGATGTGAAAAGAGTGGTGCATGGCAAAATGGTTGAGTTAGGCTAACAGCCAACAAAACAAAAAAAAAGAGAAAAGAAAACACAAGAAAAAACCAAATCACTTTACAAAACTCTGATGGAAACTGTTTTTCTTCTGCTAGTCAAGCCAAACCCTACACATACCACACCCCCTCTGCCTTTGCCCATTGTTTGTGCTGTTTCTGCTTTGATGGACAGTGCGCCGTGTGGTCAGGTTGCGTATACGCAACGTATCGCAAAAAAAAAAAAGATTCCTTCTCTTCTCACATTTTGCCCGTTCTGTTCTTTGTGTTCGTTTTGATGTTCGTTTTGGCTTTTGCTTGCATACGAAATTTTGTAGCTAGGAACTTCAAAAAAATTGTAGCTAAATGGCCTGAACAACGATTTAGATCTGATAAACCTCGCCTCGAACCAAAGTAATCTTTGTCTTTTCTTTTTTGCTCTGCTTTATTCTATTCTGTTCTGTTCTGGTCTTATATTTTGTATATTTTTGTCGTTTTAGTCGTTGCAGCTTGTTGGTTTTCTGGACAGGTGTTGAAACTGATTGAGATCTTTTAATTTTTCTACTGCTGTTGGTCCTCCTGCTGCTGCTGCTGGCGTGGCTTCCCTTCCTTGCTTCCCTTCCTTTCAGCGCACTCACTTTAGCATCCACCGCAAATCGCTGCAATTCAATTTTCCTTTACTCCTTTGTCCACAGATTTAGCAAAGGTTTAAGCTGCATTTTCGCACAAATCGAATGAAATTGCATTCAATTGCGCTTCGTTAGGCGACTTGCCGGACACACGATAAGCAAGGCGAAGGAAAAATGCGACTGACTTTCCACTGCAGCGCTTTGCCATAAAGAGGAAAGTGCTTTGAACTTTTAATTTTTTCCACCTTCCACTCGACAGTATAATAAGTGAAGTTTTCTCTCTACACCATCCCGCACCCCTCATGGTGTTGCAAAAAACCTTTGCCCCGAATGTCGTATTGAAAGCAAAAATGTCAACGCGAATGAAAAGCACAAAGTGGGGAGAGAGCGGTGGAAAGCTTAGTGGAAAGGTGACTGGGAAATTACAAGAGACTGCGTGTAATCATAATAAAATAAAAGCAGCACCAATGACACGCAAGAAGATGCTGAGACCAAAAACCCGAGGCCTGATGACAGTCACACTCACACACACACACAGGGACTCTCATTCGCCCCCTACTGATGCGCCCTGTGAACTGTGAATAGCCTGTAGCTCTTAGTGTGTGTGTGTGTGTGGGTCTGTATTTGTGTGTGTAAAATATGCAAGGATATATAAGGATGCAGCGACTTCAACGTCGCACAGCGTGAAATTTTTGTACAAACTGCAGCGCCGCGTGGCTGCGGATGCCACTTGACGACGACGAGGACGACGACGACGACGATGGCAAAGGCGATCCAGCCCGCACGTTACAGAAAACAAAAGTTATGAGAGGTCTATGTGTGTGTGTGTGTGTGTGCGCCAGTGTGTGTGAGTCTGCATTCGGTGGCACCACCCATGGCGTTTGATTATGCGCGCCATTAGCGGTGTAAGTTGCGGCAATGAGTTTTGTGGCACTGGCTGTGGCTGTGGCTGCGGCTGCCACAATGTCCCTAGCATAACTTCACATAGATGCTGGCAGTAACTGTCGTCGCAAATGTCGCCAGCTCCGTCGTCGTCGTCGTCGACGACGTTGCCACTGCCGCTTTGCATGTAAGTGTCTTTTTATGCAAAATGCACCCACCCACACACACCAAAGGGTGGCAGAGAGAGATGGGGAGAATCACCTACTGGTGCATATGGCACCCCCACCCCATCGCAGTGGTGCTTGTGCGCGTTTTGCATCATTAAATGCGCTGATTGAGTGTCTAAGTGTTCACTGAATGTGCATTTTAAGTGCAGCCTCTACCCGAAAAGAGTGCGCCGGTACCACGACTGCGTTATACGTATACGTATACGTCTACGGGTATGGGTATGAGTATGTCTATGCCTTTGTCTGGTATGGACAGGGCTTACCGCATTGCGAGATGGCAAGAACTGGAGCATCATGCCATAGAGATAACCAAAAACGAGTCCAATTCCAATGCCAATGGGTCCCTGCAGCACTTGCTGGGTGAGCGAGGCTGTAAGCAAAAGCAAAGTTATTTATTTCACATCCGTACCAACACACAGAGAGATAGAGAGAGCTGTGTGGCACGCACTTGTGGAGAAGATGACGCTGATTATGACGCCGAACATGAAGATGGACACCACATCGTTGCAGGTGGTCATCGCGTAGATGAGGGTGTGTATGCCACTGTTCAGTCCGAGGCGATCCTCCTTCAGCTTGAGCATGACGGTGACCACCACATTCGGGGAGATGGCGGTGATGACCAAACTGTGGGATTACGCAATGCACATTGATAGCCAATCAATCAAACCCCCCCAAAAACACACACTCACCCCAAGGTAATGCCCCAGAGCCAGGGCATCGAGAGGGTGAGGTAAGCCAGTCCGGCGATGGCCGCCACCTCGGCAATTGTGGGCAGCAGCGTCAGGCGGAGAATCATAAGCCACAGGCGCCTAAACGCATCGCCGTCGAGTCCGAGGCCAGCCAGGAGCATGATATTGATCAGAGCCATTTCCCTGTTGGAAGTTTAGACACTTTTCGATTGGTTCGACTGCTCTTAGCTCGCACACACTCGCCGCACTCTTACCTCAGAAACAACTCGAATCCCTGATAGCCGGCGAAATTGGCCAGCCCCAAGTTGGCATAGAGCACGCCAAAGAAGAGCATGCCCAGCATGTCGGGCAGGTGCACGAATGTTACCAGAATTCCGGATATCTGGGCGCCCACAAATAGGAATGCTATCCGCATAATGACTGTCTGTGGCTCGAATATTCCCTCAGCAGAATCCAGGCCATGGCCCACAGACCCAGAAAGATGACCAGCAGGGCGACATGCTCCGAAACCAGAGACCAATGCTGCACGAAGTGACGCCACCTGCAAGGAACGCATCACAGCGGTTAATTAAATTTCAAGTTAATTTAATCAAAGTAACAAAGGAAACCATGTCCCTGCCCAGCTTGGCTTCACATTCTACGCAGACAGCGGTTCTCTCTAGCAATGATGAGAGGATTAGCGCGGCACGGCATCTATTGGCTTCTGTAGAGCCGATAATTTTGAAGATGTACAGCAACGTTGGGTACGAGGGAGTGCAGCTATTGTTCGGAGCTTAAACCTAATCTATAGCTAATAATCTGCAGCCGCCTACCTGCTTGCTTGTTAATTCGTACTCATATTGTACTCATGTACATATGTATGTACGTTCAATAAAGCTCTTTCAACTGCTTGCATGCCGAACAAAGCAGTCTCGCTCTCTCTCTCTCTAAGCTCGCTCTTGTTATCTGCTGCCTACCGAAGCTGCGCTCAGCGAGCGGATTGGCAATGCGTATGCTCGCGTAAGGAACAAGCGAGACTTACATATGGGCTTTGAGCTGGGAATTTCAAGAATTAAAGAATATTTACCGTAATCTTGTTTGTGCCGCTGGTTTTTATTTAGTTTGAATTGGGGTGGAATAGAACAGAGGCTTTAGCCTTACTGAATGAAAACCAAAGAGCAGGCCACGGTATACCATTGAACTTGAACTAATTATTATGGCTACTGTGGCTGCATGTCTGCAAGATGTTAAGCAGAAGAGCACTTGCTATATATTTTCGAAATACCTAGTTAAAAAGTTCCCCAAAAGGGTTAAACCTTCGCCGTTTGAACACTCAGAATACACTGAAGAACGGAAAGGAAAGTTAACCATTCGACTGTTTCGTGTGTCTCTGTTTCTCAGTTAAATTATGTAAATATAATTGCTGCTAATTACCCCGCTCCTTGGGCACTATAAAACCTCCCCGGACTTCAGCGACGGCCAACAAACGCTAGCCAAATGGACAGCCGCAAGGATCGCATTGCGTCCATGCACCTGATTCTCCAGGTCATGCAACTCTTTGGCCTCTGGCCCTGGTCCTTTTCAGAGGGTGAACAGTGGACAGTGTGGGGTTTCGTGAAGCGAAACTATCGCTTTCTGCTGCATCTGCCCATAACCTTCACCTTTATCGGACTCATGTGGCTGGAGGCGTTCGTCTCGAGCAATCTCGAGCAGGCGGGCCAAGTGCTGTACATGTCCATCGCGGAGATGGCGCTGGTCATCAAGATACTCAGCATTTGGCATCATCGCTCGGCTGCCTGGCGGCTGATGCACGAGTTCCAGCAGGCGCCAGAATTTCAGCTGCGATCCCAGGCCGAGCTGGAGTTCTGGCAACGGGAGCAGCGCTACTTCAAGTGGTTCTTCTACATCTACATACTGATCAGCCTGGGCGTCGTCTACAGCGGCTGTACTGGAGTGCTCTTTGTGAAGGACTACGAGTTGCCATTCGCCTACTACGTACCCTTTGAGTGGCGCAACGAGCGTGGCTATTGGCTAGCCTATGGCTACGATATGGCTGGCATGACACTGACATGCATCTCGAACATAACACTGGACACCCTGGGCTGCTATTTCCTCTTCCACATCTCCCTGCTGTATCGATTGCTGGGCATGCGATTGAGGGCCTTAAAGAACACATCGGATGAATGCTACTTTGGCCAGGAGTTGCGTCAAATCTTCAGGATGCATCACAGTGTGCGCAGGTCTGAAGATTCTCACAGTGAATATATTTTGAATATATGTATATAGTACATTGCTACTCCCCCTTCTTTTGCAGATTTACCCACACCTGCCAGACAATTGTCTCCCCGTACATTCTCTCGCAAATCATTCTGAGTGCCCTGATCATCTGCTTCAGCGGCTATCGCCTCCAGCATGTGGGAATCCGCGCCAATCCCGGCCAGTTCATAGCCATGCTGCAGTTTGTCAGCGTAATGATACTGCAAATCTATCTGCCCTGCGTCTACGGCAACGAGATCACAGTCTATGCCCATCAGCTGACCAACGAGGTCTATCACACCAACTGGCTACACTGTCGGCCACCACTGCGCAAGCTACTCAATGGGTACATGGAACACCTGAAGAGGCCAGTCGCCATCAAAGCTGGCAACTTTTTTGCAGTTGGTTTGCCAATTTTCGTAAAGGTTCTTATCTGTTTTAGAAGTAATTTCACAATATAGTTAACAAACTTCTCTTTTGCAGACCATCAACAATGCCTACAGTTTTTTTGCCCTTCTGCTGAATGTCTCCAAATGAGAAATCGATGAATTTATTATGAATATATAACATAATCTAAATAATATTTATTTCAAATTCCAATAAACATACATAGAAAATATATATGCGACTATTATTGTAACTCTTGGCCATGACAAACCCAAAATTATAGATGCCTGAAGCATATGACTTTGTAAATTGCAATAGAATATTCCTCTATGCCCATCAGCTGACCAACGAGGTCTATCACACCAACTGGCTACACTGTCGGCCACCACTGCGCAAGCTACTCAATGGGTACATGGAACACCTGAAGAGGCCAGTCGCCATCAAAGCTGGCAACTTTTTGCAGTTGGTTTGCCAATTTTCGTAAAGGTTCTTATCTGTTTTAGAAGTAATTTCACAATATAGCTAACAAACTTCTCTTTTGCAGACCATCAACAATGCCTACAGTTTTTTTGCCCTTCTGCTGAATGTCTCCCAAATGAGAAATCGATGAATTTATTATGAATATATAACATAATCTAAATAATATTTATTTCAAATTCAATAAACATACATAGAAAATATATATGCGACTATTATTGTAACTCTTAGCCATGACAAACCCAAAATTATAGATGCCTGAAGCATATGACTTTGTAAATTGCAATAGAATATTCCTAACAATAATAAATGTAAGAAGAAGTGATCCAGTTAGACCATTGATAGCGATTAATCACGGAAAAGTAGAACAACAGTAGACGACAATCAGAACAGCAGATAACCATTAACAGCAGTAATAGTAGCAGAAGAAGATTAACAGCAGATCAACAGAACAGCAGACAAGCAGTAACAACAGTAACAGAAGAACGAGATAAACAGCAGATCATCGGTAGACAAGCAGTAGCAGCAGAGAAGAAGAGGAACAGCAAGCAGTCGTAAAAGGAGAATCTAAGCAGTCCACTTAAAGATTATTCTTACACTTTACCAGTCTACCGCGCTAAACATTCAATTAAATAATATCTTACATAAATTAAATACAAATATTTCTTTATCTTTAATTTGGAACATTGTGAAGATATTCGGGCAAGGGTCATCTATGTGGCTACATGAAACTAAAACAACTGAAAACCCCAAGCAGCGGTCAGGCAGAATGTATCCTCAATTCTGTCTGTACTCCTCCTCCCCTGTCTTGACAGACATTGCGTGACTTATGTATTTTTGTAGGAGACACAGACAATCAATGGTTACCCCATTATATCAGTGGACTAATTATTGTAATTGCTTGTGCCTTAGATGTGTATAAATATTTTGGCTAATTAACTAAACGAATCAGGGATGGAACGTCATTGGAGCGGGATTCACGAACAGAACCAGTTCCACTCGATCCACTAATAAATCAAGTGAAAATAAATCATTCAATGGATTTCAATCAACTTCTTGGGCATTATTTTGACTAGTTGGACGGGAACTAGAATCGGAAAATTCTGTTCCAGAGGAAAATTCATCAAGAATACCACCCTAGTTCGGAATGACGTGAAAGGGTGACCGTTTTGGAAGGCCAAGAGTCTATAAAAGCTGACAAATTCATTCGTTTTACCATTTTAAAATAATTTTAATCACTGCAAATGGAGTCCACGGATCGTATAGCTGCTGTTCGATTTCTGATTACGGTCCAGCGCTGGGCGGGTCTGCTTAAATGGCAAGACGAACATGGAACTGACCTCTGGACGCGCATGAAGCGCATTTATCCATTTGCTCTGCATCTGCCGCTGACTTTCACCTACATTTCCCTGATGTGGCTGGAGGCACTCACCTCCGCCGACTTCGAGCAGGCTGGCCAGGTGCTGTACATGTCGGTGACGGAGCTGGCTCTGGTCACCAAGCTCATCAACATTTGGTACAGGCGAGAGCAGGTCTCGCAGTTCATTCACGAACTGGAGCAAGATCCCGCCTACGAGCTACGCAGTCGCGAGGAAGTGGAGTTCTGGCATCGCCAGCAGATGCACTTCAAGCGCATCTTCTACCTATATATCAGCGGCAGTCTATTTGTCGCTTCAATGGGCTATTTCAGCGTGCTCGTTCAGGAGGAGTACGAGCTGCCCTTCGGCTACTACGTGCCCTTTGAGTGGCACACCCCACGGCGCTACTACTATGCCTGGGGCTACAATGTGGTGGCCATGACGCTGTGCTTTTTGTCCAACGTCCTGCTGGACACCATGGGCTGCTACTGCATGTTTCAGATCGCTCTGCTCTATCGGGTGATGAACATGCGCCTGCAGGCGTTGCATCAGGCACCCGAGAAGTTGGCCGCTCCCGAGCTGCGTGCCATTTTTCGGCTGCACACCCGTGTGCGCCGCCAGACGCATCAGTGCGAGGTGCTGGTCTCGCCCTACGTCCTCTCCCAGGTGGTGTTTAGCGCCTTCATCATCTGCTTCAGTGCCTATCGGCTGGTCCACATGAGCTTCAGGGAGCGGCCGGGTCTCTTTCTCACCACCCTGCAGTTTGTGGCCGTGATGATTTTCCAGATATTCCTGCCCTGCTACTACGGCAACGAGCTCACCTTCCATGCCAGCGCCCTGACCAACAGCGTGTTCCACACCAATTGGGTGGAGTATTCGGTGCCCACTCGCAAGCTGCTCAACTGATACATGGAGTTCCTAAAGCGACCCGTCAAGGTGCGAGCCGGAGTCTTTTTTGAAATTGGCCTGCCCATATTCGTAAAGGTGAGAAAGGGAGGATAGCAGCCTCCCCTGTGCCACTCTAAAGCTATTTAGTGTATGTATTCCTCTGCAGACAATCAACAATGCCTACAGTTTCTTTGCCCTGCTCTTGAAAGTATCCAAGTAAACGGAGTGCTAAAGCCACACAGCCTCACTCACCACAATAGAACAAACCCCCCGAGGGCCAGGCCACACAAATTGTGTTAAACACAACACCATAACCCAGCAGCAGCTGTAACTCATACGCCACGTTGTGCCGTCTCCGTCTGCATGCCGCATGGAGTACAACATCGAGAATAAATGCCGCCAGCCAGCAAGGCATTTCGCCAGCTATTAAAGTAAGTGTCACTGCCAAAATGGAGACAACAAACAAAACAAAACAAAACAAAAAAATAAAGAAATCAGGCTTGACTGCGACTAGACGACGACGACAACGACCCGGGAATTGGGACCCAGTTGCAGGACCCAGACGCGAATCCACAGCCAGGCGGAAGCACGCGCGGGTGCCTAGTGTGGCAGCAACAACCATGAGCACCATTGTTAGCGCATAAAAGAAATAGAAATAGAAAACCAAATGCAAAGCAAAGACCGGATATGCGAAAAACGCGTGCAATGCAAGTGTGAATGGCGTCGCGGCCGGGTCTCTGGCTGTCCCGCCGGAAGTGCATTCAAAGGGTTAAGCATGGATCCGCACAATGGAGTGCAGGAGAGTCCGGGGGGATCCGGGGTGATCCGGGGTCCCGGGCTCACATGAGCATTTCACTTTACCACTTGGGTCCTTTGTATTCCTCGCTCTGGCCTCCTCCTCCGCTGCCGCCACTGGGCATGGGCAGGACTCGTGCTCCGTCATTGTTACCGGCAACATTTTGTGTTGTATTTGTTGTTAAATTTAATGATGTCGGCGTTAAAATTATTGTTGCAGCGTTTTGTGTGGCATCGCCACCCGCACCGACACCACCACCGACTCCAATGCCATCCGTCTGCGCTTTGTTGTAGTCTTCCGGGAATTTTTGTATGTCTAATTTCGTATGCAGCGACGGGCCAGTGTTGCCACTCTGTGTGTCCTGTGGCGCAGTGTTGCCGTTGCCACTGCCGTTTCTGCCTTGATCCTGTGTCATGTTGTCAGCCTTCTGCTGTAGCTGCTGTTGCTGTTGCCTCTGCTTTTGTTGCTGTCTGCTGCGCTTAGCTGTAAGTGGCAAACAGATTTAAATGTTTTAATAGATATGTCAACGTCAGAGCAGCTGCAGGACAGCTGCAGAGTGCAGAGTGCAGAGTGTGTGTCTGGGGCAAGGGGGGGAGTCCAAACCGAACCGAACAAAACCATCGAATGGAAGCGCTAACAAGCTGCATTTAACCCATTTTGCATTCATTTCTGCAGCTCATGCATAAGTAAAAAAGAAGCCCACCCCACGTCAACAGCGCTGGCATCTCAGCAGTCGGCAGTCGGCACGTTTAAATTGCAAAGTGCAGCCGAGTGCGGCTTTCATGCTACGTACTGCATACCACCTGTAATACTCGTACATACTACTACGTACTACTCAAGGTGGTGTCGACGATGGCAAAATGAAGATTGCAACAAAGATTGACAAGCGTTGATTGCGCCCCAGCTCCAGCCGCAGTTCCAGTGCCAGCGTCAGGAGACTCTCAAAGAAGTGCAGGCGGGGTCTGAGTGGTGGTGGTGGATGCAACGACGACAGCAGAGCAACGATGCAAGGATGATGATAACCCTGCTGCCGGCAAGGGAAATTGTTTTCGCCAGGCCACGACAAAGCCTGCCAGTCGACAGGTGTGTCGAGTCAGCTCTGACTCCAGCTCTGACTCTGGCTGTGGCACTGGAACTGGCACTGACTCTGGGGCCACAGCCTCTGCGAGTCTGCGCCATATTGCCCTTATTGTTGCCGCGGCGACAACTTCACACTTTTCCACTCGCGACAGAGCAGGGCAGAGCAGGGTGGGAAGTGGTAGATGGTAGGTAGGTGGTAGGTCTGGCAGGAGCCTAAGAAATACATAAATATTTCCATTTATAATTAGCGCACTTAATGCCGGTCCGCCTGTCGACTGGCTGTCGAACCATTCCGGCCAATTGACTGGCTTCTAGCCCGGGGGGCTAATTGATGGGAGACTG
The DNA here is from genome assembly GCA_009664405.1 of Drosophila bifasciata. Lineage (NCBI taxonomy): Eukaryota > Metazoa > Arthropoda > Insecta > Diptera > Drosophilidae > Drosophila > Drosophila bifasciata. Next base: position 12,407,469 of record CM019044.1, read on the forward strand.
GCGCTGCTCTAGCGCTGCTCTGGCACTGCTCCTCCTATTTTGCATATGAAGCGCTGCTCTAATAACGACAATTTTTGCAATCTCAATTCTCACAATTATTATGCAAGACTGTGACTGTACGGTTGTGTCTCTGTGTGTATGTCTGTGTGTCTATGTGTAGGCTTTGCAATCAGCAGTTGATTTGATTTTGGATTCTGTTACTTTTTTTATTGTGTGTATTTCCTCGACACCATTTGACTCGTGTTTGTATTTGATTTTCGAAGACAATCTGCTTGTCATTTGGCATTTGTCACCCAGCTGCTGGGCCGGGGCACCAGCTACGTGTTAATTGTCCGCAAATATTTAGCGCCAATTCGAGCTCCAGTTCGACACAGTGTGTGACAATCTGGCAGTCTGTTTGCATATCTGTATGCCCTGGATCACGTGTCGCTTCCGAATTTCAGGCTATCATGCGACCTATTGATACGCAAACAAATTAAGAGACAACGCTAATGGGAAGTGGGGTGTCATAATCTCAAAAGGGGAAGTAAGTCTTTAAATAAAGATATATTATATAACAAATGGATTTAAAGTAATGCCTTATGAGTAATTAAATTGAATCAATCAGCAGGAGATTGTTTTTGCCAGAGGAAGTCAATCTGAAAACATTCTGAAAACAGAAAGAAAACCTAACAAATATACTGGAAATCCATGGATAGAGAACATTCTCAGAGATTTATGCCAGCATTGGCATTAAATTTTGTTTAGATATCACTCATACGCACAGGTGGTTATGCACAGCTGATCTTCTCAGTTTATCCAGCAAGAAAGATACATACATATATCTGTGGAGAACATTCACTCTGATGTTACGGATGAATCCACATCTTTCCATACCACGAGAGTGGCGGGCGGTCCCTTAGGTTGACCTTAGATTTATTCATAAATATTTCCCAACCACAACTACAGGTGATCTATAGATGGTATTTCCACCACTGCCACTGTCATACAGCGAGAGAATTAGAAAACTAATAAAAACTCAGACAGAAAGAGAGAGAAAGGGAGACAGGGAGAGTGGGTGCTCCCCTCTCTGTACCAACAAAAGCGAACCAAAACAAGCAATTACCCAGCAAACAATTTGTAGACAAAAGACAAAAGCACTCTGGCTGCGCTGCCTTTCTAGTTCTCTGCGGTTCCAGCACTAAATTTAGTTTTAAATTAATTTATAATTGCATTAAAAATATATTATAATCAGCAATGGACTGTGGACGGGGGGGTAACTGAATATAAAATATTTAATAAAGAGTTTCCGAAAAACAAAACAAACTAATAGCCAGAAAACTGAACTAAACTTTTTAATAATCTGTGCACTCTGTGCTGCTCTAAATGTTTTTGCATTGCGTGTTAAATACATTAAATTATATTTAATAGATGTTTAATATTTTTGCCAAAAAATATTAAAATTAATTTGTTGTCGGCTAAGCGGTATATGGCCTTCCTTTCCCCGTCCCCCGTGCGATGCGATGCGTACACTCACCAGAACAATTTTCTATGAATTAAATGAGTTTTCAATAAGCACAAAAATTAACAATTTCCATTGAACTTTACATAGTACATTCTACTACTACTTATTCAGGGAGAAGCCCAGACTTTTCTGTGCTGTAAAAAATCACCGAACCGATCGAATTAAAGGCCAAATGATAACTAATCGCATTCGATGCCGGCCAACAACTGACTTCTCTGCGGATTCTCCTGCTATAATTTGTTCATGGAAAGCATCTCACATCTATGTACATATATAAAGTCTGTGCCGTGTATATACATATGTATATTTTATCTTATGCTAATAAAAAAAACATACAGAGAGAGATACTCTCGCGGGGCATGGGCAACGCAACGCACATAAAATATTTGTTTTAACATTTTAAAATTAGCAAATAAATTGGAAGACAACAGAGCGGAAGAGAGCACGCGATGAGAGGGAGGGTGAGAGAGTGAGAGCGGGAAAAAAATATTGAATTATTAACAGCAAAAAATACAATGGAATTAACAGCAGTGTGGTATTAAAAAGAGTTGTCTGAGCACTTGATAGGCCATAAAGATGTGTACTAGACTGAGTTAGAACAGCGATTAACAAGTAAGGGACTCCCATGCTACCCGTTAAACAGCCCTCTTGGCCTCGAGCATAATTATGTTTACGAGCATTTGCTTATCAATTAATTAGCCCCCGCCCTCCCCCGTTCGCTATAATCAACAAAGAAACTTATGTACGCTCGGCAAATATTTGCCATTTCAGTTGAGTTCAGTTCAGTTTCTGGCTTCGAGCCTATTGCAAGTTCAATGAGAAGTTCGCTTCGTTTGAGCAATGGCAAATATTGAAGTTTTGCTAATTAATTTAAAATATCTTCGCAATAACAAAAAACGGTGCTCTTGCGGCATAGCCTCAAGGCTGGCAGTTAAATGGGAAATGGAAAATGGGAAAATGGGATGTGCTGGAAGAAGCAAATCTAAGGAAGGGAAAGATAGCATCCCAGCCGCAACATTTTTTTGAATTATGTGCCTCATTTTGAAAGTTTTTCCCCACACCCAAAATGTTGTAGTTTTTGGTAAAAAAATTGTGCATAAATTGTGCAAAGGTGTCAGCAGAGATAGCGAGAACAGAGAGAGAGAGAGAGAGTATGAGAGAGAGAGAGGGAGCGCAGTAGAGGTATTGTAAGACAGGACTTTCGACTGCAATCAAGTGGCTGAAGAGCCACTGGTAGGTTGGAGAGTGGAGAATGGAGTGTGGGTGGGTAGGCACTCCGCTGTGATATTTCATATTCATGCCCTGCACTCGGCAGGACTCGGCAAGGGGCAGACAGGCAGGACAACAAAAAGACAGCACAGAAAATGTTGAGCCAACTTCAGCTGCAAGTTGGGCGGGGTCATTAAGACTTTCTTTGCAGCCCTCGAAGACCATGGACGGCCCCATTGATTATTACCTTTGGCAGAAGCGAGACATCGCTCCTCTCCACCCCGCACTCACACCATTGACCAGGGGGGGGGCGTATATTTCTTGAGACTTTCGTTCACGCCCATTGTTGGCAGGGGTTGTGTGTGGGGGGGCGGAGGCTATCATTGAGCTTTGCGCAGTTGGCCCCATGGCACTTTTCGGTATTTTATCTTGTCATATTTTCTGCAACTTTCAAGTGACCAGGCACGAAAAATAATGTAAAAGTTTTTTAAAGCCAGCGCCATAGATGCGATGCACAGAATTTTCGCTTTTCAATTGCTGGCATAACTTTTCACACAAATTATACGACGACTTGGACTACGACTGGCACTACCGCTGCCACTGCGACTGACGCACAAAAAACAGACACTCTGCTGCTCACGCTGCCCCCCCACAAGAGCAGTCAAAGATGGCGACGAGTGCATTTCCGGGCGACGGTAAAAGTTTTTGTCATTCGGTTGTCATATGCCCCACCACCAGCAGTGGGGTAGCATCGTTGCACTCGTTGCCTTTGCATCGTAGACAATGAGAGTTGCGTACATATCTCAGGTGTTAATTGGAATCAAGGCAAACACTTTCTCCACAGGCCACAGGACACACCGGGCAACAGGGTTCAGGACTCAGGAAAAACACAAACAAGTTTGGAATATCTCAACAGAGACAGAGAGAAAGAGAGAGAGAGAGACATTGGTGGAAACTTCTTAAAGATCTAATGGAAAATTTATTGTTCTTTTTGAAGTTGCTGAAAGTCTCTCTATACTGTCTTCTATGCATTTCTTTTTCGTTTTGTGTGTGTCATTTTCCATTTAGAAACTGCAAAAAGTGTCATAAATTTGTTTTATATTTTTTTACTGCAGCTCTGGGAAGCTATCCCGCAGGAGGAGTATTCGTATTCGTGTACTCATAACTATTTCAAATGATTTATATGAGTTATTCAACTATTCATTATTTACAGATACCTTTTTTCAATATGTTTAAACGGGTAAATTGCACAGAACGACAACGACAACGATAATGTGAATGCTGATGCTGATGATAATGATGACTGCTGCTGGGGTGTATCCTGTGTGTGTGTGTTTTGCTTAAGAGTTTCAAGTTCCAGGACTCTGTCTGAGTGTCTGCAGCAGCAGCATACATATATCAATTCACTTTTTTTTTTACCCCATACCAAACATACATTTATTTTATTTATGTTTACTTAAGCGTGCCACCTTTTAACTATGCCACCACCACCACCACCAGCACCATTACCCATAATACTTTCTGGAACGCAGCCACCCTGCCGTACACTGTCTGTCGGAGTCGTCGTCGTATTCTGAATGTGTGTGCATAGAAGGATTCCTGTTGCATCCTCTTATGTACTTGCAACTTGCCTGTTAACCAGTGCGTGGAACACACACCCACACACACGCACACACACACACACACATTCAAACAAACAAAATATGTAATTTCTTTTCGCAGAATATACCATATATTGTATGTACAGGACTGAGGCTTCCAACCAGCAGCCCAGCAGGAGCAACAGCAGATTGCATTCCCGCCAAGAGATAAACTCACGCTTCAGCGATTCGCATCTAATTTAGTGCTCATGCGAGTATATTGCAACGTCAACAGCAAATCAGTGGAAACTGTTAGCTTCTTGGCTCGCTCCCAGGCATATCAAAGTTCTTCAAGCTTAGAGAGAGAAAAAAAACAAGAAAAAAAACAGGTCAGCCATCATATGGACTCAAAGCCCATTCACAGCTAAGCAAATAAAAGGACAGATTGAAAATGCAAAAACCAAATAAACAAATCCTCGACAGGCACTCACAGAAAAACAGAGAGAAAAGGGAAGGGTAAAAAAACAGAGTCAAAGATGATGATACGACGACAGGGAGAGCGCTCGATTAAGCGTAGTTTAGAAATTAGCTGTGGCACTCAAAAACCCAGTCAACGTTTTGCGCGTGGCAAGTGCAAGTGCATCATACGGCATGCAGCACACACAGCAAGTCAAAGCAAAATGCTGTGGGGCAAAACGCATCAACGTCAATGCACATGGCGTCGAAAGGAGAGTCTCCACACACTCACACACATCTGGGCCACAAGAGTCAGGGGCATGAGTATATGTAAGTTGAAATTTTCCCATTCATTTGGCAGTCATTATGCTCAGTCACAGCGAAGCATCCAGCAACAGCAACAACAACAACAATAACAGCCACATGGTTGGCATTTATAAATGTCATACACTGGCGTATACGTAATAAACCGACCTGAGCGCAGTACGTACCGTGTACCCAACCGGGGCACACAATACTCCACCATGCACCATGCCTGGCATTGCATTTATCAATAGTCGAGAGAGAATGTTTCTGTGTGTGTGTGTGTGCGCAAAGCGTATATCATGTTGGCTTTAGTTAACAGAAATGTCGCCAAAGTGACAGACGACCAAAGGCAGACGGAAAAGAAGCAGATGGCGGCGCTACGGGGTCGCGCTGTATACATCCATTTAAGATTGAGCTTGAGAGATTGCAGCCCGAAACGCAGCATTTAAATGGAATTTATTTAATATAAACGAGCTCGCATTAGCTATGTAGGAGGCAGCGTAGCGCCCCTTTTGTGGCCTGCAGCAGCGACTGCTGCAGCGACGAGAGAATCTCGTATTTAAATATGACTTTTTCGAAGCAGAATCAGTTGGGTTGGGGGTTGGGGGTGGCAAAACTCAAACTGAATGCACAGGAAATGAGCTACCGGCTAATGCATATTCATGGAAACATACTTTTCCGAATGGAATGCCTGTGGGGCAGAAGCCAGGACCCAGTACCCCGGCCAGGGGTGCCCCAAAGTGAGTCCGGGACTCGTGTTAGTTTGCCTGATTGTGGGCATTTGTGCGCAACTAAAACAGCTCATTATTCGTGTGAAATATTCCATTGCTGGCAATGTTAACCCTGCCCACAATAGTCCAAATAGCACAGCCCCAAATGGACGGAAGGGGAGGCCCAGGCTCTGGCTCTGGCAAAAGTTTTTCTCCGGACAGATGCAAAACAATCGCAACTGCATGAGAGCATTTCCACAATAATAGCAGTTGGATTCGTTTGAAAAACAAGCCGCGACCACCTGCCAAAACAGGCCAGGAGTAGGGCCAACCGACAAATAAACAGAGTTTCGACCGTACTACTAGTCCAGGCAGGCCATGGCCGGGCAATATCATATGAACGGGTACCCAGTGGGCACATTGGGCCTTGGATGCATGAATCTGGTAGCCAGGGGCTGTGGCAGTGCCAGTAGCAGTGCCGATGACAGCCCAAGAAAGTTCATGCGAATGAGCCGGGACAGGCAGCCATGCCAATTGCAGACATTCTGGCGTCAATATACGGAAATATTACGTATACGTACGAGTATATGCATCTCTGGTTCTTCCAAGCAGAATGCCAGAATGCTTTGCAGTATCTGGAGTTCACTTAAAATCGAAATGCCTCAATCAGCTCATGGCAGCTCAGAGCCAGGACTGTGATTCGACTTTAGACACAGCATGCGGCATGGCATGCCTCTCCCACTCCCACGGCCTGTCCTTCCCCACTTGCCAGCGCTGTTTGCACAATTTCAAGCGGAGACTGAGAGTGAAACAAAAACTTTGAATAAGCAAACTATGAATATGTGTTGATATATACACATATGTATGTACATATATTCCCCATATCTGTATCTGCTGCATACTCGTACTCATACTCGTACTCGTCTGCACATCTTCATGCAATGTGCAATGTGCCTTTTGTCTGTCTCTGCGCTCTCTTCAGACCCACTTCGCTTGGTTGGCCAACAAAAGCGTTGACGTTGTGCGGAAAGTATGTGCATTTGAATGTCTTTCTCTTTCTCATTCTCTCTCTCTCTCTCTCCCTCTGTCTCTGGTCCCGGCATCCTTCTCTGACTCTGTGTGCAGAAAACGAAAAGAATTTCCGTTGCAAATATTTTTGCTTTGCTCCAGCACGAAATTCTCGGTGCTCTCCATGACGACAATCACATACGAGATACCCACCTACCACCTCCCTTCCACCCACCACACTCAAAGCACAATTAGATGTATCACTCACCTTCTGCCAGCATGGGAACTGAGATTTGCTGCCCCTTGAACGATGAGTGGCCATGGCTGCGCGGCGGTGGCTGGGGACGCTCCTTGCTGGACGCCAGCCCAGCCGATTCCCCCAGTAGATGCTCCTTTTCGGGCTCCAAGTCGGCAAGAATGCTGGCGGTCACTGTTTCGCTGGCTCGCCGCAGCAGCTGCATTGGCAACTGGCTGGCATCCTGCTGCCGTTCCTGTTTGGGCATCTCGGGTGCCTCATACGCCTCCTCGAACGGGTTGCTGCTGCGAAAGGCCTGCAGCTGGGGCCCATTGTCGCCGGCCACCACATCGAATACATCTATCGGTGCGAGATTTGGTCATTAGTTGGCATAATCAATTTCACGATTCACGATTCATTTATTCGCATTTAATTGATTAACCATAAACTCGTCAATTAACATCAGTTGGAAAAAAAAATTCACATGCTAAATATAATAAAATTAAATGCAGAAAAATATGAGAGTCGCGCAGTAGATACCCTTGTGGATCTATAAAGCTATCATATACACATGGTATAGTTATTCGTTTCGATGGAATCGTTACTATTACGTAGGCATATATCGGCTATACTATATCAAATATCAATTGTCTTTTTCGATTGATTACAAACAAACACCTTAAACTAATATCCTCTCCATTAGGGTAATTAAAAAAAAAACTCACCAAATTCGCCGCTGTTCATGTTTCGCTATCTCCCTCTTCAGCACAAGATTCCACAGCAACAGAAGAGCGAAGCAAAACAAAACTGAGCAAAAATCAAATCAACCAAAAAGCACAAAACAAAGAGAGGTTACGTCGCCGATACTCAATGATGACGTATGCGTGTTGGAGCTTTATTGACAGCTGAGTCCGCTGAGAGAGGAACACGAACGACAGGGCACAGAGATAGAGCGATAGAGCGACAGAGCGACAGACTACGCAATCGAACGACCGACCAACCACTTGACCGAACTAGACCGAACGCTGCACTGCAACAAAGAACAATAAGACGCGCGACGCTCGAAGCGCTAAGACACAACCAGAGTTGGTTGGGTCGATGTCTGCTTCTGGCTGGGGCAGCAGGCACATCGGATTTCATTAATTGTATTACACGTGCTCTGGCAAATATTTGCGCAACGCATTAATTAGAAAAGCAATTGAGGCGGCGATTGTGCCCGAAGAGGAGGGAGAGCGCGGCAGTTGGGCGCTATCTTCGATTAAAACTAATTGGCAAACAAATAAGCGTCGCAAAACAAACGTCGCCTCTTCCGCGAGAATGGAGAAAAATGAGCAAAGAGAAGAGATTATGTATGGGCAAGGGTCAAGCGCGTGGGATGTGTGTTGTTGGGTGACACGGAGCGAGTTAGAAGAGTGGGGAGAGAAGAGAGAGGTGGCGTAACTCCGAGAGTCTCTAAGAGTCTCTGATGCGTAATGGAGGATATTTGGGTCGGGAGGGGAGTAGCATAATATCTCGTGCTCCTTGCATTTGTCTGGCGTGAGAGATTTCTGTGAGCTTTCGTCACACCTTGAGCTGTCCAAGATGGCTATGAAATTGTACAGAAAAGGGCGTCGACTAAGACAGAGTATGAAAGGGAATTGGAATGCACAGTTGTGTAAAGGGAAGCTGAGTGAGAACAAAGATGAGTGATAAGCTAAAGTGCATGGGGGCAGCAAAAAGGAGTAGAAGCAAATGGGAATATTCTGAGTAGATCTAAGAAAAGAATGTACGAGGATAGCAGAGCTGTCCAAGCTAAGACATTCCAGCTCCATGATCACAAACCCCACATAACCCCTGGGAATATGGTGAGAGCACATTCTGTGGATTAGCTTACCTCATCTAATAATATACCTTGCAGTGAGTCGCGTGAAAGCTTTTCAGGCTTGGAGTCGCACTGTAGAACCAGCTGAACCAGAAACGCTTATCTTTCCCCGAAATATCATTGAATTTCTCATATTTTTTTTTGCTGCCCAATTAAACGATAAATAAATGAATTATTAGCACGATAGTAAAGTATCTGGAATTGATAAAGAAACGAGTGTGATGGCTACCGAAATATTAGGCAACTCTCGAGACTATTTCTGGTTGCCAAGCAGTGAGCTTTAAGATTACATTTCAGTAATGTCACACGATCCAAACCTAACCCGGACCTACCTTAAATGAAATTTCCATAAAAACAAATACCTTTTAATTTAATTAACTCGCAAATAATCAATCAAAATTGGATTCAACTCTGAACTCTGATCTTAAATATCTTTAATGCTATAAATTCCAATCAATTGAAAAGATTCAAAAATCAGCAAAGATTTTTTTATAGTCTAATTTAGCGGCTTTCAATCATTTTCCTTCTTTTTTTTTTTGCATTTCATGGGCCAATTGCTAACACCACGCCCCCCGCCCCACGAACATTGTTTGATATCCTTGATGGGTCGATGCATCGTTTTTTGTTTGCTTTATTTTTATAATTGTTTTCAGAAAATTTGCATTTTTACTGGCTCATCATTTTGGCCACTTTTTTCGTAATTGCGATACGGCAACGGCCTTTTTAATTTACCTGATGGACCGCTAAGGATGCAGTCCATCCACCCACTCACCACGACCACGACCACGACCATACATATCTCGTGTTGGCAACCAGATCATCTCCTCATCATCAGAGGCGCACATAATGTGTCGGTTGGGGGGGGTGTTTGGTTGTGCGACAAAAAGTGTCGTTTGCAGAAATTTTTAATTTATTTTAACTATAGTATGTACTCGTGAAGTTTTTTGCACGATACACATCCAATCCATGCCATACCCCATACCTCAATGCAGCGCAGTGTATAAGATGTTGATGATGATGATGATGATGATGGCTCATCAAAAAACAAACAGGCGACAGCGTGGAAAGGCTACAAAAGCAAACCGAGCCGAGCCAAACACCGAGGCTGGGGTCGAGTGCGCACAACAATAACAACAAGAACCAAAACAAAAAAAAGTGTGTAGTATAATAAAGCAAAAACGTTCCTTTATTTGCACGTGCACACGCAGTCAGCCAACCAAACATGCACTATATACTATACATATATATGTATATATTATATTCTCTATAGTATGGCGTAGTGTAGTGTTGTATAGTCAATGGGCACTGTGATTTTTGTTGTATGAAAATTGAAGAGTTTTTTTCGTTAAATTATAGTAAACATCGATGGTGCAGAGATTTATGTATTGCATGGCACTGATGAAAATTACTCAGTGGGTTTTGGCCCCCGTGTTTACTGTTTGTCGGACAGAAGAGGCAGGGAGCAGCAAAAGCAATATCGAGGGCAAAAAACATTAATTTGCATGCAAGTCAATTATCAGGAGGCAGCAAACAGACAAGCCGCTAGTCGATGCTGCCTGTTTCTGCCTGTTTCTGGTGGGTTTGCAAATGCAAATATCGGGGAGTTATTTTTCAACAAGAAAGAAACATTTCACCTATTGAGCCGCGAAACACGGAATACTCTTGACAAAAAACGCTATTAAAATATAGAAAAAAAGCAGAAAATTTTGCAATAGTATGCGCATTCCCAGCCAAGCTCCATACCAAGATACAGAGAGATATGCTAGGTATCTGTAGCTCTCTTTGTGCCTTACCAAATTCCCATGAATCGAATATGTAGTGTATTAAAAACAACGTTGTTTACTTGTGTTTCAATTTGCGTGGCCAGCGTATTTCTAAATGTTTTTATTAATTAAAAATATTGCACATTAAACACATTTCCAAATTGCGTTTTGCATTTTTGTGAATAAATACACGAACACACGAGTCGAGCAGCAAAAAAATGCAAATATAATTTACAAAGCACACATAGCCCCGTCAAGCTCGTCAGAGAGATTTCCATTCCATGCTCCATTTGTATTTCGATTCGGGTTTTTATTTCCAACTCTTTCGGAATGCCATGAAAATTGATAGAAAATTCCACATAAATGGGTGGAAATTCATTTGCAGTCTTCGCTTTCCACATACACTAAGCACTTAACACTATTCTAAACTAGTCACTAATTAGGGTTACTCTAAAACTAAAGGGGTCTAAGGATACTTCCGTTTTACGGCAATATCAAAGGCTGCGCAGGCGTTCTCCTGCTGGTTGTGGCAGGTAAGGAAATGGCCAGCAGCAGAAATCTCTGGCCAACTTCGGCTGAGTGAGTGGGCAGGTCCGAACCACTTGACACGCCCGCCTTGTGTCTCGATGACAGTCTCAAATTGTGGCTCCTCCTGTTGCCGGTCGTCCAGGTCCAGGTGCCACAGGAAGACGGCATGCCCATGCCCATGGCCATGTCCGGTGCTGAGCGGTATGACAGCCAGGAAAAATGTGTGCACTCTGACATTCTCGTGGCCCGGACTGACATCCTCGCTCAGGCTGAGGCATGCCACCGCCTGCTGGGACGGCAGCTGGACGTGCAGCCGCTCCCCGAACGTGCCGTACGAGTGCAGCACGGCCAGTCGGTGCTCGCTGCTGAGATGCCGCAGCAGCTGCCACTCGCAGGACTTTATTGATGACGCGCCCGACCCCGAAACTAGAGACGACATCGCCTGATTTACTTCAGTTGCTGGCGCCTGTTTATGGCTCCCCACTGATAAGGTGGCCGCTGCAATTTCGGCTGCCACAGGAGCTGCCACACGGGCACCCAGTGCCGCTGCGTCTGCCGCGGTGGCGGTCCCATCCTTGACGGTTGACAATTTGTTCCGAGAGCCGGCCGCTGGCTGGGAAAGTTTCAGCATAGCGTTGCTGCTGTTGCAGCTGGAGATACATGATTTCCCAGTGGGGCAATGATAATTTTGAAATTGCAGCTGGCCTCTGCCGCCAGCTGACTGCATCACCTGCTCCTGGCCCAGCTCCTGCCCCAGCTGCAACTCCTCCTTCTCTTCCTGCACCGTTGTTTGGTGTTGCCCTGTATTTATGTTTGCAACTTCATCACTGCGCAATCCGTCTTGATCTTTGCCCGTAATCCGACAACTTTTCTTACTCAACTTTAACTTTGGTTTAACGAGCATATTGTTGCTCTCGAGCAGCTCCAGCATCGACTGGTGCTTCTTCTGCTGCTGCTCCTGGTTGAAACGACTCTCCTGGTGCTGCACTTTTATCAGTGTGCAACGTTGGAGGTCCTTCTCGTCCTGGCCCTGACTGTGCCATCTTCTGCTGCTGTGGTTGCTGTTGTCGGCGACATTATTTCGAATTCGAGCATTTTCCTCATTTCCCTTTGGCATTTGCTGTTGTTGCTGTTGCTGCTGTAGCAGCACCCCGCCATTACCGCCATTCCCGACATCCCCAGTTGCACCTGCACCGCTGCTGTCTCTGTCTCTGGCATTCAGAACCACAACTGCCACTGCGTCCTGGAGCTGCAGTTGCCTGGAGATTTGCTTGCCGCCGCACTTCTTCCCAGAGTTCGACTTGGCCAGTGCCATTTTTGGTTGATTATGATATTCATTTGTGCACTTGTTGACGCTGCTCAGTTTTCGTTGGCCCTCCGGGCACTGGTCCTGGTCCGCAGTCACCTTGTTGCTTTTTCCTGCAACAGAAACCAAAAAAAAACGGAGAAAAGTTCAACGAATTGTCCAGCAACAAACAACAACAAAATGGGTTCCATAATGTAAATGCAATAACTGTTGCCACGAATAAATATCTATGGCCACCATCCACTGTCATTCACTTCCCCATCTTTAGCCCCCCTAAGGGCCATCCCATGGCATACGCACAATTGTTGATGGCCTGAAATTTTCCTGAAGTTTTCTTGCAGTTGGAATTGTCCTTTTGCGCTCGTTAGGTCTTGCCCCGAACCCCTACACAAACCCTAGCCAGCCCCTTGGCCCCCCTGGGCCAGGAAACTCGCAAGAAGTCTAAGTGGCAAATGAAAATAGAACGAGAGAGAACGTACGGAGTCGCTTCGAACGCGACTCTACTTTTATACCCGTACTCAGTGATTTATGTGGAATTTTAAAATGTTTTTACATTTTACATTTTTGCTACATCTGTCATCGACATCTACATCTACATCATCTACATCAGTTCCCACAACAACACACGTACACTGCACGAGGCAGCATGTTTGAGCGTGAGTGTTCGTGTGTGAGAGAAGCTGCAGCCACAATCAACCCCAATAAATGACTTACGCAGCAAACGGGCGAGGGGAAACACAACGGCGGGGGTATTCCCGCTACTGAAAATTCATTTGATCATTGTGGCTACAATAATGATCCGATCTGAACCAAATTCGGGAATTTGGTAGATATGATCATTTCCTATGATACTGCATTTTTTTTTTTCTATCTTCAAAATTGTGGGTTTTCGTCTTTTGTGGGGGCGGAAGGGGGGCGGGGCGAAATTTTGAAATACACTTGTTCAGGTTTGGTATCACAGGAGTATTGGCCAAAAAGTTTGGTTGCTCTAGCTCTTATAGTCTCTGAGATCCAGGCTACACAAAATACAAAAACCAAATCGACTCGATTTTGTGTGAGTGCGAAAGGGATGGAGCGAAGTTTTTGCGTATATTTTTTGTCTATTGTGGCTATATTAATGATCCGATCCGATTCAGATTTGGGCCCCTGATAGATATGGGCTGTCTCTATGATTCTGCATTTTTAGTTTTGTGTTATTTTTCAAAATTGTGGCCGCCACAGATGTGCGCCCTTTGTGGGGGGGAAGTGGGCGGGGCGAAATTTTGAAACTTTTTTCTAGGAGTGAGAGTACACATCAGTCTGGAAAAAATTTGGTTGCTCTATCTCTTTTAGCCTTCGAGCAATGGGCGACAAACAAGACGGACGGACGGACAGACGGACAGACGGACAGACGGACGGACAGACAGGGCTATATCGACTCGGCTATTGATGCTGATCAAGAATATATATACTTTTATATGGTCGGAAATTACTCCTTCTCTATGTTACACACATCCACTTTTAGCACAAATACAATATACCCTTTTACTCTTCGAGTACGGGTATAAAAAAAAAAAAACACAAGTATAAAAGTAAATAAATTTCTCCATCTTTATATAAATATGAACTGGGAACAGGAACAGGAAGGAGGGAGTGGAAAATCTGAGAAATCTCAAAAACATAAAGAATGCACACTTAATGTAGAAGCAATAAAAATGTACTAAGCAGCGACTAAGCTAAACAAGAGGAAAGAGGAAAATAAGTTTTGGCATACAGTTGATATGATTACGACTATTAGATACCTGATAATCGGTTACTAATATACTCCTAAGACTTTTGCTTTCGACTGAAAATAAAAATACACAAAATCATTCCATGTTAAATTTTTTTTTTTTTTTTTTTTACTTCTTTAATATAGAAATTTTGTTCCTTCTGTTCTTCCACAATAAACCTCAAGTACTTCTCTAGTACCGTGTACAACCAGTGGAAAAACGCACAGGAAGTTGGTATAACAAAAAAAAAAAAAAAATTCAAAGACCAACAAGTAAAAGCAAATGCAGACAACGACGGAAGAATCTTTCGTGTTTTTTTTATTCCCGTACTCGAAGAGTAAAAGGGTATATTGTATTTGTGCTAAAAGTGGATGTGTGTAACATAGAGAAGGAGTAATTTCCGACCATATAAAATATATATATTCTTGATCAGCATCAATAGCCGAGTCGATATAGCCCTGTCTGTCCGTCCGTCTGTCAGTCTGTCCGTCTTGTTCGTCGCCCATTGCTCGAAGGCTAAAAAGAGATAGAGCAACCAAATTTTTTTCCAGACTGATGTGTTCTCTCACTCCTAGAAAAAAGTTTAAAAATTCCGCCCCGCCCACTTCCGCCCCCACAAAGGGCGCACATCTGTGGCGTCCACAATTTTGAAAATAACAAAAACGAAAATGCAGAATCATAGAGACAGCCCATATCTATCAGGGGCCCAAATCTGAATCGGATCGGATCATTAATATAGCCACAATAGAGGCAAATATACGAAATAACTTCGCTCCATCCCTTTCGCACTCACACAAAATCGACTAATTTTGGTTTTTGTATTTTGTGTAGCCTGGATCTCAGAGACTATAAGAGCTAGAGCAACCAAACTTTTGGCCAAGACTCCTGTGATACCAAACCTGAACAAGTGTATTTAAAAATTTCGCCCCGCCCCCTTCCGCCCCCACAAAAGACGAAAATCCACAATTTTGAAGATAGAAAAAAATAAAAATGCAGTTTTGTAGAGAATGACCATATCTACCAGATTCCCGAATTTGGTTCAGATCGGATCATTATTGTAGCCACAATGATCAAATGAATTTTCAGCGGGGTTGCCCCCCGCAACAAAATATACATTTTTATTAGGGTTGATGGCAGCAGCGCTGCAGCGGCTGTTACTGATTCTCTCACACACACACTCACGCTCAAACATGCTGCCTCGTGCAGTGTACGTGTGTTGTTGTGAGAACTGATGTAGATGATGTAGATGTAGATGTCGATGACAGATGAAAAAAAAAAATGTAAAATGTAAAAAACATTTTAAAATTCCACATAAATCACATGTGTGTGTACTGACTGAGTACGGGTATAAAAGTAGAGTCGCGTTCGAAGCGACTCCGTACGTTCTTTCTCGTTTTTGTTGTTCTTGTTGTTGCCGCTTGTTACCTCACGCTGTAAACTTCACTTGAAGTTGAGTTGGGCGGACGGTGGACACGACGACACACAACACAACACAACACAGATTGAAAATGGCAACGAGGGCGGGCGTCCAAAACTTTAAGCCAGGCTATAAGCAGCAGCCAGCAGTAACAACAACAACAACTGGAATATGTAACGCAATGCCAAACAATATGGCAACAGCATAAAGCGTGGAAAAACTTTAGCAATTTATGTTACATAATTATGCTATAAAAAGAAGAAGAACAGAAGAAGAACAAGAGCAGAAGATGAGCCATTGCGCTCCATTTCAAGCACTCTTGAGCTTGAGCTTGACTCTCCTCAACATTTTTGTTTTCATTTTGCTTACAGGACTGTCACTCTCTGTCTCTCTCTCTCTCCCACTCTATGTTTGTCTCTCTTTTTAGCTGAGATTTAAGTGAAAACATTGACACTTGGCGCTACTCAAAAGTTTTGGGGGGGCCACACAAAGTAAATGACAGCTGTATCTTTTGATATATACTCGTATTTAGGCTCGAAACCCATGCATACACCCAAGGCCAAGACAGATGTCGCCCTAATGACCACGCTAATTTGGGTATCGTTTTAACCACGATTAGTTGGATAAAAGTTATAAATACATGTTATGTGGGTGGGTGGGTTGATTGCACTTACCGCCATCGCAGGGAAAACTCTCTGCCAGCAGGGTGAATAATTTATCCGACAGCAGGCAGCGTCCTCGGGGTCCCAGTGGCACACGACATACCGGACACTTCACGGACCTGCTGCGGCAATTATTGCAGAGCACGTGTCCGTTGCAGCATTGCCATCCAGGTGGTTTGATGACCTGATTTTTGTTGTTGGTTTGCCAGTTATGTGGAGAGCGCAACCAAGTCAAAGGAAGTGCAGCCACAAAGTGAAAAAATGAAATCAAAAAAGAGAAAGAAAAGAGAAAAATCTTTATGAAAACATATACTATGTATAATTATACAATGAGTGAGAGGGGAGGGGGATATATTTCATTTAATTATAACCCTCATGGATAGTGAGCAAACTCAAAGGGGAGCGCTGCAGCAGCAGCGTTTTGTTCTGATTGCTTCTTGATTGTACATCGAATTGGATTTGAATTTGAAAGATGAAAATAAAACCAATTCTAGTCTACGTCATATGTAATGCTCAAAACTCAAACTAAATTTGATTATTGCTGTCCTCTCTGCCCCTCTCTACCACCCCTTGCAACATGGGGTTCGCCTTCTTATTGCTGCTGCTGCTGCTGCTCCTGTATTTCCTTTTGCTTTCGCATTGACATGAAAAATTATAGTACTACTATATTGGGTATGCAGCGCGCAGAAAGCTTTCCATTTAAATTGAAAATCAAATTGAAAATATTGCAAGCGGATTTAAAATAATACAACTGTACGGGTATTTGATGCGCACACAAAAATACTCGTACTTTTGCGCATTTCAAGCTGCTGGTCCTGGCCCTGGCCCTGGCACTCTCACACAAACAAAAAAAAAAAAAAAACGAAAACAACAGAAAATACCCAAACAAAATAAGTAAAAACAAGTAAAATAAAATAAGAGAAGAAAAAAAATGGAAAGCGTAAAATCGGATCGACTGACAGACTGAAGAATATGTATTGAAATTTTGATGATGCTTTTTGTCTCTGCCCCTCGATAAAAAGAGGGCAGGCAGGCAGGCAGGCACGTGTGCAGCGTTCGGTGGCAAAAAAAAAAAAAACTGTTGTAAATATGCAGCCAAACATAAATTTGATTGGAATAAAAAAAAACAATTTCTGGCCCCGAAGCCTTGCATACTTTTCGTTTTTGTTGTTTCGTGCACCGATTTGGCCCAAACTGCTTTGGAAGTATTACAAATGTAAAGCGATTCGTTTGCAATTTAAACAAAAGCAGGTAAGGTACAGCAGGAGTAGCGAGAAGATTACATCTCCATTAAATGGACTTTCCAATGTCCAGTACTTTGATTTGGTATACCCCAATACACCCAGCTTACAGTTGTCTGCTCTTAAAATACTGTTTAAACAAAAGCCTAGTATGAACAGAATAGTCTGATATTCTCTATTAAATAATAGTATACACTAGCAGTAGAGTCTACTCTATTAAATGGAACATAGATACATACGAACAACAAATACGAAATAAAAATACAGGCTACAGGAATATATATGTATGTATTCAGGAACCTGTGTTTGTACTAGTTTTAAATTCTATTCGTAGTTTATTGTTTGTTATTGGCTTAAATGGCTACCCAGCAAGCAATCTGAGCGTTTTCTGACTGTTTTCTGATACTTTTTTCTGAGCGTTTACAGTCATAAAGTGTGCAAAAAAGAGTGTTTTTTTCTGTGAAAACGGTCGTACTTTAAGAGATCAATTTCTGAGTCTAATATGACTCTTTTTTGACACAGAAATAAGTGCTTTCACCCTCCTAATCAATCATTGAAAACGCACAGAAAATGCTCATAAAAGTATCAACAACAAATAGTCTGTTATTTTCTGCAAACATTTTACACGTCAACTCATAATATGCTCAGAAATAAGAGCATTTTATGAGCTCGTGCTTAGATAGCACTGAAAGTGCTCCGAAAACGCTCCAATTTATGGGTTCACTCCAAAAACGCTCTTAAGCTGGACTCTTTTCAGACACATAATTTGCAGCGCTCCTAACTTTGTTTGCTGGGTATGAGCAAACGCTTTCAATTTTAATACCCCTTGCATACATAAACAACGACGACTCCAATTAGTGATGGAAATCAATTAAATGATCTAAGCTAAGATAATATTGGTGGCATGGGAGGGGGGGAAGTGCAAATGGAAATGGAAACGGAAATTAAAACATTCGCTCCATCTCGTTCAGCTTTCAATGCTTTCAATACAGAAAACAGAAGAGCATATACAAGTGTACAAGTGTGTGTGTGTGTGTGTGCACTGACTGAGTGATTGTTAATTTTCTTAAAATAATGTATTTAATTATACCCATAGAGTAAGAGTTAAGAGTGTATATTAGCTTTGTGGTGAAAGTGAATGCGTGCAACGCACAAAGGGAAACATATCCGATCCCATTAAGTATATATAGTATTCTTGATCAGCATTAACAACCAAGTTAATGTCTGTCTTGTCTTTCGTAGCGTCGCGGCCACTGCAGCGACTCAGTACGTTTCCTCTCCTTTTTGTTGAAATTTTTAAATCCAAATTACAGTTTTTACAGTTTAGCCTAAAGTTATGCTACACTTTTGGTATGTTGAATACGTGAGGAATCATGTAGAAATCATGTCTTGGTACGTAGATATGATGTAGAAAAGTGCTAATAAAAATGAATTCTTCTTTACATGTAACTGCAGCGCAGCTCTAGAGTTGTGGGTGCCTGAATTTGAGATTTGCCCAAACCAAAAATTTATGAAAATCACTTAAGAAGTTCCTCAAACATCGAACCAATAATAAATAACATTGACTGTTGGGTGTGTGTTTTTGGCTTTACAAAAATGGTTAGTTGAAAGTTAATAAAATTTAAATGGCAATGCACTTTTCACTCGCTTAACTCGTTTACTCAAGTCAAGAAAGCCCTTGGGGGAGCGGCTGGGTGTGTTTGGTTTTTGGGCTTAAAAGCAGAATGTAAGTTAATCATGCTTTGATGTTGAAAGCCAATTTCTGCCTTTGAGGGCTTGTGTTTGCTTGTGAAATTTATGAAAATTAAATGAACTGCAAATTTATGCATATTTAAATGAAACAAAAACAGTTTTCATGCCCGATTTAATGTCAAACAAGGGAAGAAATGCCTAATGCTAAGCCCAATCCAAGCCTTATTCGACCATGCCAGGAGCATGCCAAAAATGGCTGGCGACAACATGGCAGGGAGTTGGCAGGGGGTGGCAGGGGGGGCTAATGCAAGCGATTATCTTTGAAGGGAGTCGAGAATGCACACTAGTAGTAGTATTGAGAATCTAGCAAAACAAAATCCCTTAATAACTTAATGGACTTGTGTGTGTTTTTGCATACATAAATACCCACATACCCACACACACCCCACCCCGAAAAACACTCTCAGACACGCACATGCATGCATAAAGAATATGCCACTACCATATAGCATACATATGTATGAGTGTGTGTGTATGTATATGCTTTCATAATACAAAACTCGTATAATGCCAGCTTCGTGCTTCAGTAATAATTGCCAAATCTAAAGGACTCTCTCTCTCTCCCTGTCTCTCTCTCCAACTAGCAACTAAGCCGCAGGCCAGAGATGCAGGGAAAGTAGATAGAAACCCCGAGAGATAAAGATAGAGATAGAAGACGAACCAGATAGGTAAGGGAGTGGGAGGTGGGAGGGTTGGAGGAGGAACTAGCGTATCCCGGCATAAACTGATTTTGGGTTAATAAACAAATTATTCAGTGCAGCTGCAAGTGGAGTTCGAGTCTCGAGTCACAGCTTCCCAGCGCCCTGCTCCCTGCTTCCAGTCCCCTCTCTGTGGCACTCTCTAGCTGGCTGCCCCACTTTGAAGGCGTTGCAGCGTGGCTAGTTCTGCTTGGCCTGGGGTACTGGGAACGATATGTCCCTTACTGTCCGGTGTCGGGTCTCCTGCACATGCTTAATTTATAGCCACACACACTCTGACACACTGACTGTCCGAACACACACACACACACACACACACACAGTGAATAGTGAGTGGCACACGGAGATGTGCTGCAAGCGAGAATTTCATTTGAAAATAACTTTACATTTTAAATGGCCAGTGGACTGGTGGCTGTGGCAAGAGCGGGACAGGCGGAGCGGGACAGAAGGATCGGCCTGCAGGTCTGGACACTCTTTATCTTGTCTAATTAATTAAATTTATGTTTTTGCTGACAAGCTCTGGACATAAATATATTTAAAGCCCCCACCGACACTCAGCCAGCAGCTTCAATTTAAATGCACAACGAGCTCTGGGGCGAGCAACAGAATCAGGAGGAATCAGGAGCAGCCGGAAAAGTGGGTGGACGGGACGGACACCCGCAGGCGAATGACACGATTAGTCACACTGACTTCCTCTATATATACTATATATATATGTGTATATACATGTGCACACATCTGGCTAATCGTCAATATTTGATTTTTAAACGACATAATCAATCAAACTGCCTGATATAACACACACTCTCTCTCTCTCTCTCTCTCTCTCTGAGTATATATGTATGTATATTGCCAAACTAATCAAATCACATGCCAGGGCAAACATTTATCAAAAACGTACTTCAATATAGTACGAAAACAAAAAAAAACAAATATAGTTAGTATGTAGGTATACAAAAACAAGCTGGAAAAACTGCCCAAAATCGATAGATAAAATACCCTTGCCGGAACCCTTTTTGTTTTAAACAATGACTATTATGATTTGGTGTTTCAAATCAAGCAGTTTTGACTTTAAAACAAAGCACTGGAGGGGATAACAATGCAACTAAAGGATGGCTGCTGCACAGGATTAAGCATTAGTGTTGCAAAACATCTGATTATATGCATAGTGCACTCCCCAGGCAAAGGGTGCTCATATATAAAAACACTTGGCCAGAACATAACCGACGGCCATTAACTGCCAGCATGACGACAGGAAGGCAGATAGGCGGATGCAGAGGCGGAGAGGCAGAGGCAGAGGCGGCTCTAGCGTGGTGCGTCGTTTGAGTAATTGAGTAAACAATGCCGACACAGTACTACATACATACATACATATATACCTGCTTGACAGAGAGGCTGCATGAGAGAGACAGAGAGAGGTTGACAAAGCCAAGAGTCAAAAAGGGGGGCAGCAATCACCGGCAGGCCCCAACGTTGCAAAACTTTATATACGAGTCAAGTGATTAGCAACAAACTTGCGCGCAGCAAAATCAACGCAAAACCCGGAAAGGGATGGGGGAACTGCCACTGCCACAGCGACTGCGACTGGGATTGGGTTGGGTATTGAGATCAGGACTAACTGTGGCAGCAACAGCAGCAGCAGAGCGCCTCTCAAAGGCAAACAAGCCTCGGCAACTGCTGGCAACTAAGTTTTGGAGAGAGTTCCGACGAGTTGAGTTTAGATAATGACGAACTAAAACTAAAGCTCCAGCTACTGGGCCCCAGCCAGTCAGCAGAGCGACCTACCTCATCGATATGCAACGCACATGCAACAGCGGCTGGATTGCCCTTTTCGCTGCCAGCACACACCCACCCACCCACCCCACCCATCCATCCATCCACTTACCTCAAGGCATACAGGACACTCCAGTAATTGGGAAATATGTTGAAGGCATGTTGCAAACTTTTGCAGCGATTGTTGATTAATTCCATGCTGCTGCAAAGACACAAAAGAAGAGAGCATAAGGAAAAACTTTCGTTACAATTTTGTAGTGTGTGTGTGTTTTGGACTTCAAGGTTATCAGAAAACAAGCGAATGATTCCAAGGTATGCCCCTTTAATGATTGCAAATGCCAGCCATTTGAGCCGATTTCCATGCCTACTCACACTTACATTCGATTATCAAAACGAGGAGCAAAGCGTTGCGTTATTGTAATTCAATAAAATGATTAAACTGCCACACGAAAGGACACAAAATGCAAAATACATCAGCATCAGCCAGCCATGGCTGACTGCAGCTACAAGTTAAATCTGTTAAAGGAGCACATACACACACAGAGAGACAGACAGACAGAGACAGACAGACAGACAGAGAGACAGACTCGGATGCAGTTGCAGTTGCATTGCCTTTAGCCTTGATTGAATTGGACTTTACACGTTTGCCGCACAGACAGGTATGGCCAGCTATGGCCAGAACACTCTCATCTCATTTCATCCTCTAGGAGTACTACATTTTGTGTAAATTGAATTGTATTAAAGTACACATGATGTGTCGAGATGAAAATTGCATTATTTCAATTCAATTGAAGTCGATAATAAAATAAACAGCTTCTCGGACGACAGACAAACAGGAGAACTAACACGGCCATGGGCAAGGCCTGGCAGAACACCTCCAGGGCTGGGCGGACTGCTGTCATGTCACAGATACTACATGGCTGAAGGTATAGCTGAAGGTATACATATGTATGTAGATAGATGCAATTTTTAAGAGGCAGGCTCTGGCGGGTACTCAAGACTCTCTGCCCACAAAGCAAGTAGACCAGACTGCAGCTACTAATTGCCAAGACAAAGCCAAGCCACCAGTCATTAAGCCAATCAGCATTACGTAACGCTCAGTGGCACGTGAACAACAACAGCAGCAGCAGCGGCGGCAACAAGCATTACGAGTACCTCTACTACTGACTGCCACACTTTGCAGCACATTGTCGTCGTGTATGTATGACAGTGCCCCATTTAACCAATCGACAAATCAACCACAAGTACAAGCTGCCACTTGAGAATGCAACGCGACTCACCACAGCATGGGATGCCTCCTCCTCGTCAGCATCTTCGGGCGATGAAATGGCCGCCTGCTGGCGCCACATCATCATGGTCACACACTCGGCCCCACTGTGCCAGTGCTCGGCCAGTCGATTGGCCAGCTCACTGATCCTTAGGCCAAGTATGTCCACTCCATTCAGCTCCAACAGAGTATCGCCAATGCGTACACCGCCACGCTCTGCACTTGATTTCTCCTGCACCCCGCTGACCCACGGATATGGGTCCCAGGGGGCACGACTCAAGTTCAGGCCCAGCGTACCATTGGCGCACGCGTAGATGGTGCACAATTGGAGCATTCTTGTTCGAGTTTAACTGCGAATAAACGGAGAAATTAGCTTGAATTTAATTCAGAACTCTTACAAAAGACAGCATCCCCCCCTCAAGGTCGCACACGTCTGTGGCACATTTCATGCAATTTATGTCTCGGCACACACACACACTCACACACACGCATTGCCGAGAGAGACCAGACGAGGCCCGACCAGACCAGGCCAGACATTCTGTTTTTGGCCGACATAAATATGGCCAATTTTCAACACTTGAGGCGTTTGCCAGACAACTCGCACTCTCACACACACACACACACACAGTTACATATCTAATTACCTGCACACACACATAGAGAAATAGCAGGAAAGATAGGGAGTGATAGAGGGAGAGAGACAGGAGGTATGCCACAACATCTCGTGCTTAGTTTTGCCTGTGAAAAATGGTGCCAAACTGTTTTATTTCCCTTGCTGAGTGGGCGTGTCATCGGTTCGAGGCCTCTTCCTGTCTTTGACATTCCCATCACGTACACAACAGCCACACACTTATACACATATATTATACATGCGTGTGCGTGTGTGCTTGTGTGTTGTGGCAACCACTTGTATCATTTGCACCTTTATGTGGGCAATTCTTTCACCATTCGGCAGCTGCGTCGAAGCGCAATTAATTAGCAAAGCTCCCACCAAACCTTTGCAAAGGTGGCCCAAAAACTTTTCCGCCGTAATTACGCATACGCCACCGCGTTGGCCTGCTCAGAAATTTGCTCAAATAAATCAAAAGTTTCGACGCAGCTTCAATCTTACCCACAGGCAAAACATCGGGAAAAAGGAGCTTCTTGTAAAGTTGCACAAACTACACAAAATCAATTAAAAGCCTGGGGCCCGCTGGGGCAGACCCACAACCGGAAGTCAAAGTGTGGGGCGAGACTGCAAGTCTAAAATTGTAGCAGAACGAGTAGCCAAAAGCAGTCACAGATGTTCTACACGTAACTCATAGTAAAACAGAGCCCCATTCCTGACATTATCATTGGCTGATGTCTGTCGAAGATTTGTTTAGAACATTTTCATTATGTCGAAGGCGATAATGAGAGCCAGAAGCAATCTAAAGACTGCGTACAATTCGTACCAGGCAACGAGTTTTTTTTGCTAACCAGATTCTTTCGTCTAGTCATTGACATTGCCGCTTCCAGTCTCCGGTTTTGTAGTGCGTCAGAGTCGGGGTGCTGTCAGTTTAGAAGATTCTCATCATGAAATTGATTATTATTCGTACACTCGAAACTCTTTCAGCGCTGCCTTCAAGTATCTGCGAGTATGGCGAACGGGGAACAGTGACAGTGAAGGGGAATCTATCTCTCTCGCTACGCACGCGGATACAGATACAAAACAAAACTTGTTGAGCGCACTTCACTTCACTTCTTACTGACATTGGCCATGAAATCTCGCTATGACGTCGACAGCATGAAGTGATCGAGCACAAAAATGGGAAAAAAGAGAGAAAACAAAGCCGAGTTAAATAAATTATTAAACAATAAATCGAAATAAGCTGTAGCAGCAATTAAAAGCGATTGATACTTGTCTCTGGCCATTATTCAATTATGTATTATGCATCGGAATCATTATTGTTGATGCCTTTTTTCTTCGTTACTTTCCCCTTAAAGTTAAGGGCAATTAAGGAGAGTGATTTAATTATATTTCAAAGCCACACAAATTAATTAAAGTTGCGCCCCCAAAAAGTACAAAGAGGAAAAAACCACCAACAGTTTTGGGCTTCGGCTGAGTGGGCAACCGCAGCAGGTCCGCAGCAGCAGCAGCAGCAGTGGAGTTGCATCAATACGCGAGAATCGAGAACAAACAATCGAGAAAGCAGAAGCAACCGCAGAGAGCCACGTTTTGGCCATTGTGTTTGCTGGCCAGCAAGTCAATGAAGCGCGTCAGTTAGCAAACAATTACGAAATCCGAACTAGAGGAAGAGCAGCGGCAGCAGCACACACCACACACCACACATACCGCGCTTACTGGTAACGCTCCAATTCAAGCCCAACTTTATTAATTAATTGCCACATTTATACCGTAAAGTTTTTTCTCTATAAATTTTCTGTGTATATATTTCTTTGTCGGAAGCGAACTGTGCTTAGGCGCGTGCGAATTGCAACTAACCCAACTGGAAGTCAGTCGTCGGATAGCCAGCCGCCAAAAGCCACTTGAAGGTAATGCACATTGCACACGGCAGAAACAGCTACAGAAACATACGTATATAGTATATAGTACGAGTATAGCAGTATAGCTGCATCTGTAGCGCAGATTTTTGCCGCTTTCGTTTTCAGTACTATATCAAGTCGAGTTCAAGGGGGGAAGTAGAGATTGCGGGGGACGGAGCTGACGGAGCGAGACTAAAACAAACTCACACGAAAATTGCGTCACAATTACACGAAAGAAACCGCAAGCGAAAACGTACGACAGAAACAGAGACAGAGACAGAGGCAGAGGCAGAGGCGGCAGCAAAGGCAGAGACGCGACAGAGACGAGACAGAGACCCAGAAACCCCAAAGCGGGCAAAACTGTTGCGCATGCGCCATTGACGTTGCTGCAACTGACTCTTTCTCTCTTTCTGTCTCGATCTCCCTCTGACTCAGCCTACTACAATTAGCAAGCTGAAACTTGCGCTGCCGTGTAAATTTCCAATTGAATATGACTCGTTAATGCTGCTTGGGTTTTTTTTTTTGTTTGTACACCCTTGGGGAAGGTATTACTACGATTATGAACAGATGTTTGATATGCAGAAAAGGAAGTTGTATCGATCGTGATCGGTTTTGTCCATATTTTTATTCAAATTAAGTCTTTTAATTTGTTAAAGAAACAAGTCTTTGTAAAATGAACTAACTGGTTTGTTGTTCAAGAATATCTTAAAGAACCAATCTCAAGCCATAGTTCTAGCTAATATATAGCTCATATGTATAATAAATAAAACTACATTTTATTCAAATCATATTTGTATCTCTAGGGTATCTCAAGCTTCGTTTCCTCCGTACAGCTTGCCTGCCTTGTTTGTCTTCACTTTGTTTGGATTTTGCACAGAGTGTGAAATTCGCACAAACATTGCGCATGCGTAGAGACACACAGGCACACGGAGGCAAAGGCAGAGGCCCGTCTATGATTTATGAGCACTTTTCTGATTCACTTTAGACTCGTTTCGTTTGTCTCGTAGTAGTAGGAAATGAGAATCAAAATAGAATAGCTCCAGCTACGCAAACTTGTTTGATATCTTTAATTATGCGAAATGCGATTATAATTGTGCGTTACACTTCCGCATTGAAATGCGGTGAGCGTGCGAGGGGAGGGAGGGTTGGCGAACAATTACCACGCAGATTGTGAGGTAGCTGCCGCCTTGACCTAAGACAACGTTACCAAAGCGACCAGAGCAGGCCAGACCGGGCCAGAGCAGACCAGACCACCGACAATAGCTCAGGGCTAACCGTAAGCGTAAGGTCATGTGGCCCATTAGAGAGGTATAATTTTTACAGCATAAAGTTTCGTATTGCTTGACCGAACAATCGTTAATACAATCATTATGTTTGATAGTTACACACACACACACCGTTTTTTTGTTGTTGGTTTTGTAGATGAGCACACAACGCTTTTGGTTTAGCTTCAGCGCCTTGCTGGGAAATCAATTTTCACAACTTTTCCTTGTGAACTTTGCGGCTTTTCGCTTCGTCACCTCCCACACACACATACACACACACTCGAAGATGATGTCTCAATTCGATGTCTTGGTCTGGGCGCCGGCGCCACGCACTTCGCGTTTGCTTGCGGAACTTGCGAGGGCGCGCGTGCGCACTGCTTGGTAGTTCGAAAGAAACTGCCGATCCGGCGTCTGCGCACCAGCTGACCAGCATACATATGTACACCTGAGCGACGTGCAGCGCCCTCTGCGGGCAAAGCTCCGCAGGCTGCGCAAGCTTTCGAACGGTTTTTCAAACTTCGCAGCCATAAATCAAACCCATGCCTTGAGCAGCAAATGGTACTGGATGGCTCATGGCGTGACTGCACTTGAATTGGGCCATTTGCCTTTAAGGCCGCACTGCCTGCCAACCTGCCAGCCAGCTAGCTTCTTGGCTAATTGCTAGCCCGATTAATAAAAGTCAATTGCTTGACTTTGCTGCCGTGCCATTAAGTACGTGTAGGCGTACGCAGTCTTCGAACTCGTCTCTGGGCTCATTGAGAAACATGAAATTTGATGTTATTGGCTTTGTAAGTATTTGGTTAATTTTGACAATGCTGACGGCTGACGGCTATCGGCTGCCAACCGCTTCTGTGGCCACTCAACTGCCAGCCAATTCTGAATAGCACAAATAAATTCAAATAAAATCTAATTGAACTCGCAAATTGAAAACCGCAAATCAAAAGCAAAGCCGCACAAAACACACCAACAGCCAGCCATCGAATCCAGGGTCATTTAGCTGGGCGCAAAATTTAATGAAATTACCAATTTCAATGTTATTTGGGCAGCAACCTATGCACGTCCATGTCCGGCTAAGCGCCAAACAAAAATTGCCCCATCAATTGCCAGGCAAAACAATGGAAAGCAACAAAAAAGCGAAAGTCAATTGGGGCAAACGCTGCTGTGCTGTGGTGTTGGTGTGGTTGTGTTTGGCTTTGTGTGTGTTTGGTGGCAATGCCAAATCCATTTGTCAGCTGCCAATTTCCATCAGTTATCATTGTTAGGGTTAATGGACGAGCTGGTTTTCTGGGCCAGCTATTTATTTAGGGCCTCTTATTTATGTTTATCCTGGCTTGACACCTTCAAACACTGACACCACCCCCCGCCCAATCAGTGTTTTGTTTTCATTTCTCCTTTTGAATGGGCAATGCACTGCCATTTGGCACTGGCCCTGCTGGCACTGGCACTGGCACATGGCGACACGCAATTAAGCTCAAAAATAATCATATTTATTTTCAAATTGAATTACAATGTCCAAAATAAACATACATACATACATTTTGGGCGTTGTTAGCTACACAACAAAAATTAAGCAAATAAACGAAACTTTAAATGACTAAAGAATGCGGCAGTAAATGTTCAGTAAATGTGCTGCACTCAACACCTGTGGGGTTATTATTAAATTATAAATAATTTAAATTAATAATAATTAATAGAAGCCTTCATGTTTGTTCTTAATCTGCTTTTCCTTTTAGATTTTTAAAGAAGTTTCAAGTAATTTCAGATAACTTTATTAAGTATAATTTCATTTCATATTTAATGAGATTGAAGTGTATTTCCATATTAAGAAATTTCCATATTATAATATGCTATTGCTAGCCGATGTACTTATTTTATTTCCCCTATCATTAAGCTCTTTCCTTAGTCATACTCGTATCTGAATACATACAAGTAACACTATACATATTGTGTATACCTTTATCTTTGTAGCGCACACAAAAAGCTGCATATGTCTTAATATCCCCCAAACAAAAGTTCAAATATTTACTTAGCCCCAGCAAGCGGCAGGCACCAATACTCGTAAGACTAATTTTCATGCGCATAACCTGCTGCTGCTGCTGGCAGCCAACGTATCTGGCGGCCCTGGTCGCTGCCACAATTCGGCGTCGACAACTTACAACACAGAGATAGCGCCTAGAAGTCGCCGGAGCGGGTGAGGGCCGCGGCCAATGGGTGAGAGATGCTGTGAGCACGGAGCCGAAAGCTGAAGCCAAAATTTTGGTTTCATAGCCGATTGCGTCGGCCCAAAGCGCTCGGCAACTTTTCAGCCAGCCCACATAGAGGCGCGCGCGAGACTTGCACGAGAAAAACAGAGACTCGAAAAACAGTTTACCAGGTGGGAGCGCAGGTTGAACACGTCTCGCGCTAGACACTTTATCGGTTCGGTGTGGATTTTGGCTGTATGCAACGCGAATCTTTCAAATCTCTCTGCGGATAAAGAACAATGAAAGAGACCGATGGTAGCACACAGCCAAATACAGCTACGTCGTGCGTGCGACTCTTGAGAATACCACGGGCTGCACCCAGCATCGAGAACTATGGGTTTCATCTGACGCGCAGCAAGTGGGATCCCTATCCATGGGTAATAAACGGAATCGAAAGGTGCAGATCCTGTTACTATCTTTAATCCGATATTGTGTTCATATCAAACAGGTCTGCGAGGTGGCCACGGGCACACCTGCAGCACTGTGTGGCCTCAAGACGGGTGACTGTGTTCTGGAGGTAAGATATAATAGGCCCCCCCACCCAACGTTATAAATCTCTAATGACATAGTCATTTACATATACGTATTGTGTGTATGTAAATACTAGACTTTGCCTTTGTCAGCTTTAAACAGCCGTGCAATAAAGCTTAATTGATTGGCATCTTACATGTTCGTAGTAGTTTTATCAGATGGTGACATGAAAATAGAAAAACACTCACCCAAAACTCCGAAACAGTTGGTGCATTCAGAACCCGCTTTTGCCGAGACAGGCACTAACGACTATATACACATACATAGGTAATATTCAACGCAGCAAATCGGAAAAGATTAATTAGCGCTAACTAAAACAAACAAAACACTTGAACGACTCAGAGCGGCGCCAATAACAGCATTTCGTTTAACAGCGCATGCTGTTTGCTGAAGTTAACAGAGGCAAGCTGTTCTGCAAAAAGCAAGCAGTCGTAAGCAGTGCACTGTTGAGCTAGCAGTTAAATTGAACTTGAAATGTAAATGCGGTCAGACAATTAAAACTTGTGCTTAGAAATTAATGTTTAATTTGTTGATTTTTAATGATTTTGATGAAAGAAAATTAAATAACTAAAATACTAACCTCATTGCTCACTCATACCACACATTTTAGGTCAATGGAGTTGATGTGCTGGGCCTACGTGTTGCAGATGTGGCCAAAATTGTCAAGAGCCAAAAGGACTGCGTCACAATGCTCTGCTGGAACAGTGGTTGTGAAAAGGACTGTGATAAGAACGTAAGTAAATCCAATTGAACACTCAAAACCGAAATTATATTGTGTGAAACCCACCAGAGCATATGCTGTGCACCCATGCCGACCAGCCTAAGACGGCTCTCCACCGCCCTTGAGAGCATACTGCGCCTGGTCGAGTGCCCCGTCTGCAATCTGACCATAACTCCGCCGGCCATGCAATGCCAGAATGGACATGTGCTCTGCGTTGATTGCCGCATTCGGGCCGAACGCTGTCCCATCTGCCGGGAATTTTACACGCCACGACGGGCCTTGTTGGCCGAACAGATTTACTTGACCATTGCAAATGCCTTTGAGATGTGTCGCACCGAAGATAAATTGCGACAAAAGCTCTTCGCGGGCATCACCAAAGTCCCAGCCGGGCCGCAGCCAGCGCAACCCCTTGCTGACCAAGGCATTTGGCGGAAACGAAGGCCGCTGCTGCCAACGAATAAATTTCTAACCAAGCTGCTGGAAGGACGCAGCGACTCGCTGGAGAACCACTTCGAGTCGAATGCTGCCACACTGCTGCGCACCAATTCCACAGACAACTTCAATGCCTCCAATGAAACGATACAATCAGCAGAGCCGACACCAGAGACGCCCAGTGGCACAATGGCAAGGACGACAACAATGCATTCGTCACATGATGAAATTTCGGGGCATCTTTCACTCTCAGCAAATGATTTACGGCATGCAACAGTTAAGCTGAAAGGGCAATCCAATGGAGAGAGTAATGTCCAGTCTGAAGGCAATGGCGAGGAAGAGTCCAGCAGTAGCCACAGCTCCGTCTCCAGCTGCTCCTTGCCAACAAGTCCGCCAGGCGACAGTCTGCTTTTCATTGGAAAAAGTCGACCCTTGGCTCTGTCTGTGGCCCCTACGCAACATCCCCCATACGAGTATATGCCAGGCAATGTCAATGAATCTTCCAGCACGCTCCCACAGCCGGCAGCAGCACCTTCTGTCACTCGGAGTAAATGCGGCACAGACTTGCCCGTGGGTGGTGTTGTCCAAACAAAGCCAGTCTCCCTGCTCTACAGCTGCCCCTGCGAATGCACCTTGCGTTTTGCTGATGAACTGAACCAGAACCAGGACAAGGATCAGCAGCAAAAGCATCAGCGAGAAAACTGCTGCTACAAATCCGCTTTTCGTCTGCTTTGAGCATTGCAGCATTTGCCGCCAGGCAACTTAATCAACGGGCATGCACTTATCAGTGGAATGAAGTTTTCTTCTGACTGTTTTTTTTCCTTTTTTATACCCGTACTCGAAGAGTAAAAGGGTATATTGTATTTGTGCTAAAAGTGGATGTGTGTAACATAGAGAAGGAGTAATTTCCGACCATATAAAGTATATATATTCTTGATCAGCATCAATAGCCGAGTCGATATAGCCCCTGTTCTGTCCGTCCGTCTGTCCGTCTGTCCGTCTGTCCGTCCGTCCGTCTTGTTTGTCGCCCATTGCTCGAAGGCTATAAGAGCTAGTGCAACCAAACTTTTATCCAGTCTGATGTGGTATCTCACTCCTAGAAAAGTATTTCAAAATTCCGCCCCGCCCACTTCCGCCCCCACAAAGGGCGCACATCTGTGGCGTCCACAATTTTGAAGATAGCAGAAAACTAAAAATGCAGAATCATAGAGAAAGACCATATCTATCAGGGGCCCAAATCTGAATCGGATCGGATCATTAATATAGCCACAATAGACAAAAACATACGCAAAAACTTCGCTCCATCCCTTTCGCACTCACACAAAATCGAGTCGATTTGGTTTTTCGTAAATATGAACGCCTGGATCTCAGAGACTATAAGAGCTAGAGCAACCAAACTTTTGGCCAAGACTCCTGTGATACCAAACCTGAACAAGTGTATTTCAAAATTTCGCCCCGCCCCCCTT
This sequence comes from Drosophila bifasciata, assembly GCA_009664405.1. Classification (NCBI taxonomy): domain Eukaryota; kingdom Metazoa; phylum Arthropoda; class Insecta; order Diptera; family Drosophilidae; genus Drosophila; species Drosophila bifasciata. Next base: position 12,439,659 of record CM019044.1, read on the forward strand.
CCGCCCCCACAAAAGACGAAAATCCACAATTTTGAAGATAGAAAAAAACCAAAAATGCAGTATCATAGGAAATGATCATATCTACCAGATTCCCGAATTTGGTTCAGATCGGATCATTATTGTAGCCACAATGATCAAATGAATTTTCGTTCATTCAGTGTTTCCCCGCCGCTAGTGTTTCCCCTCGCCCGATTGCTGTTTAAGTCATTTATTGGGGTTGATTGTCGCAGCAGATTCTTCACACACACACTCACGCTCAAACATGCTGCCTCGTGCAGTGTACGTGTGTCGTTGTGAGAACTGATGTAGATGATGTAGATGTAGATGTCGATGACAGATGTAGCAAAAAATGTAAAATGTAAAACTGATAAAACATTTTAAAATTCCACATAAATCACTGAGTACGGGTATAAAGTAGAGTCGCGTTCGAAGCGACTCCGTACGTTCTCTCTCGTTTTTGTTTGATTTTGCCTTTGCTTTTTGTTCTTGTGTACTAATTAAATTAAACGCCAGTTGCTTTGCCAAAGTTGCTTATCGCACGAGCAGAACCAGACCAGAGCAGGCCAGACCAAACCCATTGGTTCCCATCTCTAAAAGAAATCCATGGTAGCGGAGAAGTGGAGGGGGCGCTCCGCTCACAAAGTCCAAGGATGCAAAGAAGGACTGCTGCTGCTGCTGCTCTAGCTCTACTCGATGGCCAGTCCAGCAGAGAACTTGGCGATGAAGATTTCTAATTTAATCACTTCTGAACGCTTCAATGATTTTGTGTGATTTGGCATCGCTCGGTAATGAAGTTAGCTGCAAGTCCAACTTTGATGAACGAGCCACAATGGAGTCCATTTGTACGTACGTACGTATATAAAAGTTGCCTTGTGCACTGCAAGTACCCACAAGTATCCGCAGATGCTGGTCAATCAAGAGTGAAGCGCGTAATAAGCTTTACTTATCATTAAGCCAAACAGACTGGCCACGTCGTACACTACGCTACCCTACCCTACCCTACCCTCTGACGGTTGCAGCCATAATGACAGCCGCAGAGGGACAGCCATTATGTCGGCCATTTACCATTTAATATCGATGCAAGGCAAGGCAAGGCAACGCGTTGAAAGAAGGCAAGATGTCAGCTTGGAGTAAACAACGCCAACAGCAGGCATCCATCCATCCGTCCATTCAACCTTCCTAGTCCGGACAACCGCACTACTCGTAGTTACAGCAGAACAGAAGCTCAGTTCCAGTCCGAGCTACAGCCCCCCTGCTGCCTGCTTGGGCGGATTGCTATGAAAATGTCATCAAAACCGGAAGTGGCAGTTTAATTTAAGCGCGTTAATTGAATTTTATTTTCTACCATGTTGATCGCCCTGACAAGGCCCAGGAGCCTACCCCAAGGCCCCAAGCCCAGAGCCCAGAACCAAAGCCAGAGTCGTAGTCGGACCGGGCATCCGGGTAGGATGCGGAAATTGATTTGCTGCTGCTGCTGCTGTTGCATTGTGTGTGGACGCTCGGGCACGGCCATATCCCGTGGCGTCGTCACCTGGCCGCCTCGGCAAACTTTAATTACAAACTTCTATGCCACATTATGCGGCAGTCAGCTGTAGCTGTAGAAGGAGGGGTTTTTGTTGTTGGCGGTGGGGCGGAAATCAGTTTAAATTGCTGTTATTGTTGCCAGTCTTTATTCACTCTCACTCTCTCTCTCTCTCTCTCTCTTCGCCTTCTCCATGGCTCTTCGTGTACGTGTATCTTCGTTTGTGTGTGTCACAGACTTTCTGATTGCATTTCATTATCTATTCGAAATTACAGCAATTTCGAGGGTCGCCCAATGATATTGGTAGCATTAATGGAACCGGAACAAGTGCTCCTCCTCCTCCGCCTCCGCCCCCTCCACCACACGAATTGCTGCGGTGTGCAATTAATTTGCACTTTGCGAATCAAAAGAAATCTAAAGGTAAGCCAAGAGCAGCTGCTGCTTGCACAATTCGCATTTGGTGTGCCACCAGGAGGAGGGAGTCTCATCCATTCGGGGTTTTAATTAATGTGAAGCACTCATTATCGAGTGCAAATTTCTACCTTGAATGTACAGCACTTGAAAGATTGTTAAAGCATTCGGTTAGAGGCACTTCAGCGATTCTGATTTGCATCCTTGGCCGCACAACCACAGCAGAAGCAGAAGCAGCAGCAACAGAGGCAGGGGCAGTGGTAGTGGCAAGAGCAGAGGCAGCAGCAGCAGAAAGTTGTAAGTTCTTCGCTTGCATAAGAATAAACGGCACTTTGGGGCAAGTTTTGCAGCAATACACCAACCAAAACACAGGAGTACAGGGGGCAGGGGTGCAGGGGCAAATACAGTAAGTGGTAATGGCCAAAACAATAAATTTACTTTGGAGCAAAATTTCGCTGCCACACCCACATGCAGCACTTGCTGCAATGTTTTTAGGGGTCACGTCAGTGCAGCACACACACACACACACACACACACACACACACACACACACCACACCCCCGTGTGGTGAGCGGCCCCCGTGTGGTGAGCGGGTTGTAGAATACCACCACAGCATGTCATAGCTTGTCGTATGAGGCGACTAAAAAGACACGGGGATGTTATGCTCGGATAGGTGCCCCTTAGTAGGCGGAAAGACCCTAAATTCCATTAATTTGGTAATGGACAGGTCGATTCCTTTCCAGAGCACTAAAGCAGCTCGTAACCGCCGGCACATGCCAGGTATCCCCGGGTAGGTCTGCACAGTACCTAGCAAAAATACGAGAAGGCGACTAAGACGGAGACCAGTAAAGTCTTAGGATCGGAACTGGACCCCCTTTCATGTTTGACGACCCCAGGGCTGACGGAAGCCAGTATTCTAGCACCTCAGTACGCAGAGTGAAATCCTGCCGAAATGGCTTCTAGGCTAATGCTGCTTCTGCCCCGTCCCGTGAAAAATTGGCAAATCTCTAAGCACGCTCCTTGTTTCGTCGCCATTAAATTGTGCGTACAGGCTCAGTTGAGTTACTCCCTGACTAGCGCGGATCCGGCTCTGAACTCGACCCCATAAGGGCGAAAGTCAACCCTCGCATGGCCTCCCCTGCTTGCATAGACAACCATGGGATCATAACGCGACTGCACAACGGACAAGGACAACGGCTTATGAGTTGGGACCCAAAAAAAAAATGAGTACAAATACCATACAAACACCATCAATGAAGGAGACGGCAGACGGCTTTAACAAAAGCAATAAAATAGTAAGAACCCCGACTGGCGAGCGGACAGACGCGCCACCGACGGCACGCAAGGGCCCGGTGCAAGGACAGGACCCGCAGAGCAGCACAGCACTGCGCGATCTCGGACGAGAGATCACGCAGCTTGTGGAGATGCTCGATGACGGGAAAAGGCGATCGATACACCAGCCTATGCGGGACTCGATCGAGAGCATACGGGTGCTTTTATGAGCTGGTGGCCATCCAGCTGCACGACGAAGGAGCCAAGGCGGTGATCAGAACTCACCAGTCCTTCAGACCTCGCCGTTCTTTAGAACGGCTCCGGAGCCAAAGAGGAAGCAGGTTGCAGGCGCGCCAACACCTCGGACTAAGAGGACCAAGGCATGCGCCGAAGCACAGACCACGCCAGGCGTAGCAGTCGGAAACGACACCCCATAGAAGCGAGGTACGAAGCGCGCGAAGAGCTTCCATTCCAGACCGTGTCCAACCGACGCAGAAGGAAGAGGACGGAAAACCTCTGGGAGCCCCTCGTAGAGAAGACACGTCAGGACGCAATAATAATATCCACCAGAGGCGCGAAACCAGCTACGCTGAAATACTGCGTAAAGTGAAGACGGACGAAACCCTTCATGGACTCCGGAGACGCGGTCACTAGGATCAGGAGGACAAAAAAGGAGAGCTCCTGTTGCAGCTCAACAAGTCGGGGCAGGAGACTCAGGCTTTCAAGAGTCTAGTAGTCGAGACGCTGGGAGAACAGGCGGAAGTCCGTACCCTGTCGCATCGGGTGAGTCTCGAATGCAGGGACCTCGACGAGATCACCACCAGGGAGGACATAGTGGATGCACTGAGAAGCCAGGTAAGCCTCACGGAGCTAGCTGCAGAGGATATCAATTTGCGGAAGGCATACGGAGGAACGCAGACGGCTACAATCAGGTTACCGGCGGAGAGCGCCCAGAAAGCGCTTAAGCTGGGAGTACTGAGGGTAGGCTGGGGTTAGGTGCAGGCTCCGCGAACGGGTCAGCGTCACCGCGCTTCCGATGCCTCGAATTCGGTCACATGGCACGGCAGTGCAGGAGCGAAGTGGACAGATCGAAGCTGTGCAGGCGATGCGGTAAAGAGGACCATATGGCAAAAGACTGCAAGTCGGAGCCCCAGTGTATGCTCTGTAAAGGAAGAGCGCCGATTGAAGCACGTGGCCGGCAGCGGTAGATGCCCCCTGTTTAGGAGCGCCCTGTCGAAGAGATCAGCATGAGATGTACTCAGCTGAACCTCAACCACTGCGAAGCGGCACAGTCCCTCCTGAGACAGAATGTTAGAGAAAGGAAGACGGACGTCGTACTCATATGCGAGCCATTCAGGACGATACCGGGAAGCGGTTGGACTAACAGCAGATGCGGGAAGGCAGCCATCTGGGCTGTAAAACACCCCCACGGGGAGATATGTGCCGCTAAAGACGGCTTCGTCAGAGCGAAGTTGAGAGGGGTAACCTTCTACAGCTGCTACGCCCGCCGAGCTGGGACCAAGCGCGCTTCCAGAGGATGCTAGCAGCAGACATAGCAGAAGACTCGCGGCAGAGCGCCCCTAGTGATAGCGGGCGACTTTAATGCGTGGTCAGTGGAGTGGGGTAGTAGAGAAACCAACGCCAGAGGCACGTGTCTGCTGGAGGAGTTTGCGTCCCTGGATGTGGTGCTTGCAAACGACGGAAGGAAGTTAACGTACTTCAAGGCGGACGTGGGTCTATTATAGACCTGACGTTCATGAGCAGCTCACTCTGTAGGAAAGCTACATGGAGAGTAAGTGAGGAGTTCACGTTTAGCGACCACCAGGCGATCCATTTTGACTGCGGCGAAAACGAAGGGAGCAGCGAGCAAAGACGACCGGGCCCAGATGGAAGGACGACCACTTGACGTGGAAACGTTCAAGGTGTGTCTGCGCGATGCCAACTGGAGCCCAACGGGGAAACGGCAGATAACCTAGCTCTGCAACTTGCAAAACGCCTAGAGGAGGCGCGCGACGCTTCAATGCCGAGAAGGAAGCCGAGCAGACGAGGAGCCCCCGCTACTGGTGGAACGAAGAGATCGGCCAGCTCAGGAAAACATGCCTACGGTCCAGGAGGTGCTACCAGAGAGCGCGGGGTCGCCCAGAGTTTGACGCGTTGGGAGACGAACCCGGGCAGCCAAGCGAGCCCCTCAAGCGAGCCATCAAAAGAAGTAAGTCGTCCTGCTTTAAGCAGATATGCGAGGAGGCGGATATAAAACCCTTGGGGACAGCATACAAGGTCGTCACCAAGAGGATCAGAAGCCAGGAAACGCCAGAAGTAACGTGCCCGACGCTGCTTCGTAACATTGTGGAGGCACTTTTTCCACAGCACCCCTCACCAGGATGGAAGTTTTTCGCGCCAAGACCACGATCTGTGGCAGCCGATTTCCGCAGAGGAGGTGATGCAAGCCATCCAGAGAGTCGGAGACAAGAAGGCCCCAGGACCAGACGGGATCCCCAACAAGGCCTTGAAGCTTGGAGCAACCACCAGACCGGAGGTATTTGTAGACACCTACAATAGATGCCTAAGGGAAGGAGTTTTTCCCAAGCAGTGGAAGGTGCAGCGCCTAATCCTTTTGCCTAAAGGAAACAAGCCCCCGGAGGAACCGTCAGGATACCGCCCAATATGCCTGCTGGATACCGTCGGTAAAGTCCTGAGAGGATCCTGTACGTTAGACTACTAACAGTGATCGACGAGAAGGAAGCCCTGTCAGAGTCCCAGTATGGATTCCGGAAGGCCAGATCCACGGTCGACGCCATCAGAGCGGTCACCGACATCGCAACTAAGGCGATCGAGGGGACCCGATGGAGATTTGGCACAAAGGAGTACTGCGCGGTTGTGACACTGGACATCCGTAATGCGTTCAACTCGGCGAACTGGACTCGGATCAAGGAGAAACTCGGAAGAATTGAATGCCCATCTACCTGCTCAAGATAATAGACGATTATCTGTCGGATAGGGTACTGAGGTACGAAACGGAGGAAGGACCGAAGCTCTACAAGGTGACAGCCGGAGTTCCACAGGGTCGGTTCTGGGACCTCTTCTGTGGAACATAATGTACGACGACGTCCTGAGAATCCAACTCCGCCGGGATGCCAGTTGATTGGCTTTGCCGACGACCCAGCTCTGGTCGTGGTGGCCAAGGAGCTTCAGGCGGTAGAGGCGACGACGAGCGAGGCAGTCCGGATCGTGTCCAGATGGATGGAAAGTGCAGGACTGGACCTGGCCGGCCACAAAACGGAGGCCGTGCTTATCACGAGCAGGAAAAAGGTGGAGTATGCGTCTTTCCAGGTGGGAAACGCGACTATTAAGTCGCAGGACTCAATCAGGTATCTTGGCGTGATGCTGGACAACCGATTGAGCTACCGTCCCCACCTCGAGTACGTCAGCCAGAAAGCCTCCAGGATGCAGGCAGCCCTGTCGAGGATTCTCCCCAACATTGGGGTCCAAAAGCAGGCCGGCGGCTACCCTGGCAAGAGTAGTGGCCTCGATCCTGCTGTACGCTGCACCAGTGTGGTCGTCAGCCCCTAATCGGCAACAAGAGTCTCCGAAGGAAGCTGTCAGTGCCCTATAGGCTCAGCGCTCTTCGAGTCGTGTCCGGATACAGGACGGTGTCGGATGATGCTGCCCTGGTCCTCGCGGGTATGATACCGGTGGACATCCTAGCGACGGAGATGACGCAGATGTACGCGGCGCGCCCAGAGTTGGGAAGAATACCAGAGACCATTCGAGCATCGGCAAGACTGGCGTCGATAGCAACATGGCAGGCAAGGTGGAACACGGCAACTAAGGGAAGATGGACCCACAGGATCATTCCAGACATCGAGGTATGGATAGGAAGGAGAATCGGAGTGGTGAATTACCACCCACACAATTCCTGACAGGCCACGGAGGCTACAGGAAGTACCTGCATAGGTTTAACCACGAGGATACCCCCGAGTGTCCTGAGTGCCCGCATGAGAGCGAGGATCCGGAGCATGTGGTCTACCACTGCACGAGGTATCGCTCAGGAACTTGGTTTGTCCCACCACCAGAGGAGCTGATTTCATACATGACAGAGTCCGAGGAGAATTGGAAGCGCGTCTGCGACACCCTCATAGGCATCCAGAGCGATCTGAGAAGATGCGAAAGGGAGCGACGCTTGGCGGAGAGTGCCTAAAGTAGGCAACCCATCCCCGCGAAGTAATACTTTGCGGTGATCCCGCGGGGAATGAGGTGTGCAGCTGTGTGTGGTGAGTTTAGCTGGGAAGCCCCGGAGGGGTAGTCCAGTTCGTTGACTGGTACGGGCCGGTCACGTCTTTTAAAGATTCTCACCCACCATGGCGTATCCAAAAAAAAAAACACACACACACACACACACACACACAGCACTGCACACCACACGGCATATGCGTACCGTACCCGTACCCCCGCACTGTCCTCTCCTGCCCCAAGGGCAGCTTATCAGCCGTGGCCGTGGCAGCCAGCTTTGCAACAATGTGACCATTCCATACCCACCCCCGTCGCTAGAAAGAGGGAATGAAGCGTGCAACAATTCGGAGAATCCTTCCCTTTTTGGCGGTTCACAGCTGTTCCATGTACCGCCACAACCTTAGAAAGTTTCTAACGAGCCACCAAACGAGCCCCACCCACGCTCCACGACCCACAGACTGTGCTCCTATGTTGCATGCTGCCTGCTGGCTGTTCCTGGCTGTTTGCCTCATGGCCCGTTATTGTTACTGTTTAGGCGGCAAACAACATGTGCGGTTGTCATAAATTTTACGCCAAAGGAGCATTTTAAGCACTCAGACAGAGTCCTGCCCTCCCCCCGACCAGAACTATATAGACCAAAGAGGGGGTGGTGGAAGTTTGTCGTCTAATTACTCGCAGGGTAAACTTTCGAGCAGGCAGCCAGCCCCCCCCCCCTGTAATATACACACATACATTTATAGTATGTATGTATGTATGTAGTGAAAACTTTGACGAGCCACCGGGAAATGTTTAATTAATTACACAATGGAAAGGAAAATGCAATATGCAGATGCTGCGTGCAAAAATATTTCATATTTATATCGCATTTCGAATATTTGAAATTGTCAGTTTCTGTGTAAATACATAAATACATACATACGAGTACACATAAATGGGAAATTATTTATTCAATTAAATGTTTAAAAAACGTGCTGCAAAAATGTTTTATTGCATTATCGATGGGTGCGCCGAGGCCAAAGTAAAATATGGCAGGTATATGTCTGATTTATTTTATTTGCTCTGCATTATATACATGTACAAGAATGAGGGTATATTTGGTCCATGGGTTGTATGTAACAGAAGTCGTTTGGGGTTACAAATATAGCAACTAAGTTTGGGTATTTTGGGTACTATATTGTATCTTTAAGTTTATTATTTTTCCCTGTAATAAAATCAGTTTTATTTCCCCATTATTTGGGTATCCTTAAGTCGATAATTGGGTATCTTTTAGTCATGTAGGGAAACATTTTTACTGACTTCTGGGCTGGGTATCTTTTAGTCGTGAATGCAAACATTCTTATTGACTTCTTTGGTGTTGGGTTCCATCCATGTACCATCCATTGGTCCAAGCACTGCAAAGAAACTTAATTATGGTTGAGCGACACGGCACGGCAGGTAGCCAGACAGCCTGATTAAATTAAAAGTGAATACGAATACGAATACGAGTATGAGTACGAGTATGAAATGAATGCAGAGCGGCACTGCCCCGCCATATAAATAGGCAACAAAGCGCTTTTGCTTGACACTTGCAGAGGACATGTGTGAGTGACACATTTCACACACTGAGATTGAATTAATTGAACATTGCGCCTTTAATCGAAAACTCAGCTGGCGATGGAAAGTCCATTCACAAAATGGAAAGTGACATGACACGGCCAGACCCCAGAACCCAGACCCCAGGCCCAGTGACAGCCATGGCCAGCCTTTTATCGTAAAATATGAATGTGCCATATATATCATTCAACCCACTCCAAAGAAGAAGCCAAAACCATTGGCCAAACAGCAAATTAAACCATTTTTCGCGCACCACAATTATACAAAAAAAAAATGGAAAGACAAATTGCAAACAAGGACTGGGCATGCAGAAGGCAGGGGGGGGATTGGGTTCCGTTTGAAATTAAAATTAAAATTCCATTGATTAGAAAATTGTAAATGCATGGAATTTTTGTTGTTTTATATCGTTCTGTGGCGATCTTTCGGATTTGCATAATTGCGGAACAAACCGACGAAACGCACTGAAAATCGGAGCCAACACAACAGGAGAAACACAAGCAACAACAGCAGCAGCAGCCTGTGGCAGCAGCAGCAGATGCTTATCGGAGTGGAACTTGCCACCGGGCACTGGCGAGCGAAACTCTCCCCAACCTCCCGCCTGCCTGCTGCCTGCTGTGTTGCAGGAGGCACATAAATATCAAAAATTCTAACACATGGGGCAGGGGTGGCAGGCGGCGCCTGGGAACCCTGCAACCTGCTATCGCCTTTGCCTTTTTTGCATCCTTTGCTCCTCTCTACCCCGTTCCATTTTGGCTGTGGGAGTTTTTAATTAAAATAAAAACGAACAGCAAAAACGGCAATGTGGAAATGCCACATAATTGTCGAATTGTTGCCACTTGCCACGCATACGCATACGCGTGGATATGTGCACGGATATTTTCGAGGGGCGTGGCCGTGTCGGACTGCGGGTGCAGGGACGTGCGGCTCTGCTGATTAACAAAAATAAATTGTGAGCGCTCGCGACTTTGGTATAACAATTACTCCTACAAATACACACACACACATACACTAGAACACCTGCGCACTAGCACACCCGAACACCCACGCACTCGTACAGGTACAGCGGCAGCCATTTTCATAAAACTTCACAGCCTCCAGTTTGTGCATCTACGAGTGGGTTAGTGTGTGTGTGTGCTATTTGTTTGCCTATGTGTGTGAGCTAGTAAATATTTAGCTGCCATCACACACACACTCACACACACACACTGCACAATTTCTGCACTTTAACCTCGGAAGCGAAAAATTCATTTGGGGGCCCCACAAATACCTAACATCCAAAACGGCAGCCGTAACACAAAACAGAACAGAAAACTCCCAAAACAGCCAGCCAATGATGACCACTTGTAGCCCCCTCAGCAGGCAATCCCAGCCAAATGGTACCAGCCAAATGAATATTACTAAGAAGGTATAACGTATAGAGATCTGGTGTGTAACATTCGTAGTGATATATGGGGAATGGCCATATATCAAGAGTATCCAGAGAATTGTACTTAGATTAGTTATTTATAGTGGGTTTATTAAAGCAATTACTAGAAATTCCAGCAAAAGGAATCCCGATTATTATACATCTTTATATTCCTAAGTTCTCTGAGCAGATAAGATAAGCAGATAAGCGAGTGGGCAAAACCACTCTACCACCTCCAGTCCCCCATTAGTACTTCACTAACTCTCCGCTGGGGGTATCTTCTAGTCTTAACTTCTGCTCTAGAGACAGATCCACAGCTAGAGAAATCTCGTACATAGTCATAGTAAAAAGTCAGTTCCGACAAAAGTCAAAATCATGTGTTTCTGTGCTCATGTTTTATGTGTGGGTGGTGGTGGTGGGGGAGGAGGGGTATATGTATATGCCGTGATATGTTCTGCGGCGCTGCTTTTAATTGCTTTGCATTTTGCGTTGTTTATTTTGTTGATGTTGTTCCTTTCTGCCTCAATGTATGTGTGTTTGGGGCATGTAATGAAGACCCGTGTCGGTCTGCATATTAACTGGCACACTTGCAGCATTTTTAAATGCATCTGCTGTATGACCAACCATCCCGCCCGCCCATCCCTAAGCATTTTTAGTGTACAGCAAAAACAGATGCCGGAAAAGGATATGAGGTAGGTGAGTGGGTGTTTGTGGGGAGGGGAGAGGAGTCCGCCCTGCTGCAGCAAGTAAATTTTTGTGCAGGGCATTCATTGTCTGTCATAAGCATAAATGGTTATTAATATTAAAGTTCATAACGGGCAATGTTAACTGCTCATTTAACGGGGCCATGGTTCTGGCCACTTTATTTTTGCCTGACTGCCCTGCGCTGCACTGCACTGCACTGCTTTGCCCTACACTGCTCTGTAATGTTTTGCCCTGCACTGCTTTGCCCTGCACTGCACTGCTCTGCCCTGCACTGCGCTGCCCTGCTCTTGCTCATTGATATGTTGGCAGTTGTTTACACATTAACAGCCCGCTGTGTGCAGCACCACCATGCACCATGCAGCACCGTGGCAATTTCCAACCAGTTAACAAAAGAGGACATTTGAGCCTTATTAAGTCGCTAAAATTGCATTGGCAATGCAGCCTGTGGTTGGGTGGCTGTGGCACATCAAGGCATTTATGAGTCTCCCAGTCATTGTGGGGCAAAGTCTCTTAATAACCAAAGCGAAAGGGTATCCAGCTGTTAATATTAAATCAAAATGCAAATATGTACTCGAATTTATGTGAACGCGTATCTGAAAATGTGTTAAATTCGTATAATAAATTAACTACATAAATATATGTATGTATATACAGGGTAGTGGGTGGTTGTGGGGGATTTCTCTTTTACTGGTGTAAATTATTTTTTGAATGCACAGCAATTAAGTGAAGTCAGGCGGGCAAACATGAAACGGAAATCCCAGCATGTTGTACGAGTCTCTCTCTCTCTCTCTCTCTCATCCTTTTCCGTGTTTTTCTGCTTCAAGTGTCAGGTGTAATATACATACATATACATATACAATACATTCTGCGTACATACATATGTATGTATGAAATCGAAGTGAATGCTAAGGGTCAATGGTTACCCAGGGTGTGCCATACATTTAAAGGAAATAATTGGATAAATATGAATGCAAAATATGAACTCAAAAAGTGGCCACATAAATATATCAGATTATTGTGGAGATCAGCAAAAAATGACTGCAGGCACCCCACTATCTATATGCTTCAAGAGCCAGTGAATAAAAATGATTCCAAGGTTACTTCTTCTACCAAAAATAAACAAAATAGAAGGGGATGGATGATATTTCCTATTAAGTTTTTTACTCACCATTTCAGCGATTCAGCATGCACTTGAACACCTTTCGATTGTATGAATTTACCATTAAATCTGCTTTAATTCAACACATTAACTTTATGCGCTATATAGCGCTATATTCTTTATATTGTCTGTATTTTCTGTACTTTTGTTGTTGTTATTTATTCACATAGTGCCGGCGCAAAGTAATTAATATGCATATTTTAATATAATTACCTACATATGCAAACAACAAGTTGCGCGTATGTACGTACAAAAAAATCATGGAAATTAATTTAATTAATGTGGTAAATGGGCTTTTTTGTTGCTGCTGTCGAGAATCTTCTTCAACGGAGGAGCACTACATGAGTGCTACTTAATGTAGAGTAACTAAATTAATGTAGAATTCACCTCGCTCAGGGCTCATAATGAGGGTGTAGGAAGACGCTGCTAATCACTGGAACCAACTGGATATCTAGGAACGTTATGCTTATGCTTAATCTAGGAACAATTCTTATGCTTAATCTAGGCGTAATAGTATGATATATACAAGTGCTGGTGTGTCTTATGGATAGGCTTCTTTTTTAAGGGCTCAGGCACTGAGATCTTTGGATATCGAATTGCTTGCTGACTTTTTGGTGGGCTCTAAACTACAACTACTAACTACTTACTTAGGAAAACTTAGTGTGTAAACTTCAAATGAACTCCTGAAAGTCCAGCATATCGAAATTACTATCAAACTCGGATTGTAAATGTAAATTAACTGCCGGGCTCTTGGACACTGCTGGATCGTACGTGTCTGCGATATACTTTGTCACGTACTCGAATGAGACAAACTCGCTCAAATGGCATTTTCCACCGCCCTGTGTGTCCTCCACCATGCTAATCCCATTAGCGGCTGAGGAAACTGCCGGCTTGGCATTATTCCTGGACGCTGTTCCATTCGCTGCTGTCAGCAGTTGTTCGAGTTCGCTTAATTGATTAATATTTTCATGACTGTCGCTGTAGCCATTGTAATTGTTGCTATTGCTGTTGCCATTGCTGTTGCTATTGCTGCTGCAAACGCTCAGCGCATCCGTTTCCGTTGCGGGCGCCATGTTGCCGGTTGCATCGTAAAGAGCATATGTTGTTGCTGCTGCTGCTGATGTTGCTGCTTCTGATGCTGATGCTGCTGCTGTTGTCTGTACTCCTGTGGTTGCCACGTTATGGCCTGCTCTTGCTCCTACTCCTGCTGCTCCTGCTACTCCTACTGCTGCTGTTGTTGCCTCATTCTGATTGTGCTCAATGATGACAATGCAATTTGACAACTCATTAAAGTTCATTGAATTGTTATTAGCTGCAACATTGCCGCAGCCATTGCGGTTTGTCCTGTCCGCAGTCGTTGGCCCGTTCTCAAAGTGAAGCATCGAATCGCTGCAACTATTGCTGCGGTGCTGTCGCTGCTGCTGCTGCTGCTGCTCCGCACCTGTCGCCGCAGCTGTCGTCGCACCTACGGGCGCACCAACGCCCAAAGCCTGAGCCTGGGCCAGTGCCGATTCCGAGTGACGGCGTGTTTTGGCCGCCTTCTTGCTGCAGGCATTCGATGGGCCACCCACACCACTGCCGTTGCCGCTGCCGATGCCGCTGGCAGATTTGCGGCGCACCAGCTGTCCATTGGCATTGCGCAGCGCGTGATTCTTGACATGTTTGCGCAGGCTGGAGGGATCCGTGTAGCGCTTCGTGCATCCTGGCAGCTGGCAGGCATACGGTTTCTGTTTCAATAGAGCGAACATAGACGAAAAGCGTTGCATTAATATTTGCCAGCTTCAATGGAGACCGCAAAAGGGGCACGCTGGGGTTGTGCCCCTGTTGCTGCTACCTAAAAGTATGCAATTGATTTGTTCCCCTGCCCACACACACACACAAACATAGACACACACAGAGACAATAGGTATAGGAGAACCTGCATATGGCTGGGCATATTTGCCAAGTCAAATCGTTTTGAAATGTCATGCTGCATTTTGTTTGTTCTGCCAATGTCCTGTGTGTCCGTGTGTCCTGTCCGCGGGCACCAGGAGCAGCGCAAAAACACCCACACCCACACCCAAACCCGCACCCGACCATCCACACATTGTATCCTTTTGTGATCCTGATTGGCAGCCCCTCCAGTGGGGGAGAGGTAACTCGTTTAGTTTATTCGATTTGCCTCCTGCTGCCTGGGCAAGTCCTTCATGCTGGCTGTGACCTTTTTTCTGGCTATACCACGCGCTGACGCGGCTGTTGCTGTTGCTGCTGTTGCTGGTGTTGCTGCTGTGGCCCTTGCCGTGGCTGTTACTTTCGCCGCCGGGCCTTGGCGTTCTACTCAAACACACACGCACACACTCACACGGAGGCAAAACTATAAATCACTCAGGCAGCGAAATACGAAATGTGCACATGTCATGCTGGCAGCAGCCACAACAGCAACAGCAACAGCAGCAACAGCAACAGCAGCAACAGCAACTGTGCCACACTTTTTTTGTACTTTTGCAGAGGGTATTATGATTTGAACCAGCTTGTCTGATGGCTGAAGATACATATCTGCAGCAGACGTAGCAGATATCTGCCATAGAGCCAAGTTTATCTACCAATCTGTTGTCTATCTGTTTCTATGCAAATTAGTATATCAAAATTCACATTTAGGATGTATCTGTATCTGCAAGTGTATCTAAAGCTGCGGCCCATGACTATATCCTGCCCTTGCATCCTTCCTTTTTGCTGTTTTTGTTTTATTTAAGTGACTCTGTCTCAGCTGTCTGGACTGTGCCGCTAAGCGCCTTGGCATCCATTAAATCTAAAGCTGCGCTTGGCAGCCCAACTGCATCTTGCCGGCCCCCCGTCCCTCCCTCTAGCCGGGAGCTCTTCAATTTCCTTTTGACACGCATTGCAAATTGCTTGCCCCACGCACTCATACACACACACAGAGGGAAGGGGGCATGTACTCACCGTATCGTAGTGGGTCCTTTGATGTTTCGCCCGATCCGAACTATTGCTGAACGCTTTGAGGCAACCTTTATACTGACAGCCATAAGGCCGTTCTCCCGTATGGGAGCGTTGATGAATTTTCAAATTTTCCAAACGCGAGAATGCTTTATTGCAGCCGGGAAACTGTAATGGAAAAAAAGTACAAAAACAACAAAAAATGTGAAAAGGTGTCATCGAAAATTGCAATTACTGCCGCAGCAGCACAAGTGGGGGAGGGGGCTGGGGGCGAGAAAGCAGCTGCAAAAGAGGGGGGTGGGTGGTGAGAAAGCAGCTGCAAAAGAGACAGATTGAGATGAGTCGAGTGGAGTTGAGTGGAGTTCAGTTGAGTGTCCGAAGGATGTATAAAATTGTGACCTCGATGTTGTACGTTTCTGGCCCCAGGTGTCGCAGGTAGCCAGCCATTTTCACAGCCCCACCTCACACACACACACACACACACACACACATATATAGGGAAAATTACGCTTTTGAAACAGGAACACAAACAGCCAGAGAAACAGAAACAAGTGTAATGGCAAAGGCAAATAGGCAGGCTGGTGCTCCTACTAGCTGTTGATGGACTGGGGCGAGTCGACTGCAGAGTGTGGGCTATTTTTTGTTGACTACCCAAAAACAACCAAGAATCCATCAATTACTCAAAAATCAAAATGAAAGAGCATGCCGGAGAGAGAGAGAGATGGCACATAGAAGATACAGTCAGAGTGGGTTCATATGTGTGTGTATTCTTGTGCGTGTGTGTCCCCTAATAACATTACCAGCACAACTCTATTTCAAGTGGACTTTCGACTACTCCTGCTGGAAACTGGAGCCTGGGACATGGGGTTCCGGGCCCCGGGCCTTACTCTAACTCTGTCAATTTCTGTGATTGCTTTGCGCCGCACAATTCATCATCTGAGCGAATGGCAGGCTCCAATGCCGCATCAAATGTCAACACGTGCATGATAAAAAGGAACAACAAACGATTATAGGAGTCGACTATAAGATACTCCGTGTATGCGGGGGGAACAGAAAAGAATGAATAACTGGAACAAAGAGAAAGGCAATCAAACTCTTTGAACTGATGTAGAGTTCGAGCGCAGTTCATGGTACATACAATAGACCCTATTACAGGGTATCCGAAAAGGAAACTAACACAACAATCGTGTAGGGTGGTGTTTAGGGGTTGCTGTTCGGGTATCCTTGAGTGGAAAAGTCTTGTTTCGAAACGTAGCGTAGAGTCACTCAACATAAACAAATACTCGCAGCAGCAGCTGCAAAACTCCACTTGTCTGATTTTGAAAAATGATATTCTACACAAGATTGGAAAGGCTTTTGCACTAGATTGACTGTGGGGCAATTCTTACCGGACATTTATTTGGCTTCTCGCCGCTGTGAACACGCATGTGAATGAGCAATTTGTAGCGGGCATTGAATGGCTTGTAGCGCCTGGGACAGTCCAGCCAGAAGCAGGAGAAATCCTCTCCCTTGCGCACATCCACATGACACTTCTCGATATGCTCCACGAAGGCCTGCTGGTGAGGGAACTCCACATTGCAGCCGGTCCAGCGACAGATGAGTGGCAGTGGTTCGGCCTCTGTCTCTGCCTCAGCTTCAGCCTCTACCTCAGCATCCGCATCGCAGCAGCTCGCTGGCTTGTACTCGCTGTCCGATGCCAGGGCAAACACCTCGTTGTCGAGGTCATCGTGAATCTCCTCCTCCGCCTCATTCGCATTGTCATCGTCCTCGCTGTCCTCGTTGCCCATGCCCATGCCCATGTCCATGCCCATACCCATAACCGTCTCAGTTTTGATCAACTCATCCGCAAAGTAATTAGCCATATCGGATTTGGTACTTTGGGATTGCGGTCCCTGTTGCTGGTGCTGATTGCCATCGCCCAGCATCAGTTCATCCAGCTCGTCAATCGTCCAAATGATTTTGTGTTCACGGTTCGGCTTTTCGATGGCGTGCGACATATTATTTTGATAATTTTCGGCCGCATATTGGGCACCCGGGACGGCATAGAGATTCGAGTAATCATCGTAATTGCTGGCGCACATGGGAATGCATTTGGGTGTCCCGAATGTGGAGCTCATCGATGGCAGTTTGGTGGGTGAGCACGAGGATGAGAACTCCTGCTTGATGTGGTGTTGCAGCCCATTATCGTACATGTTGCACAGTTTGGGCGATGATGTGGCAACTGACGTAGACGCTGCATCGGCAGCAGCGTCGGCGGCGGATGTATCTGTCGTGGCAGTGACTGGCATCTCGCCGAGATTGAAATTCAACCAGGCATCCAGGTGCGGTGATGAGCACGGTGATTGGTTTTTCGATTGGCAATTAATTTCATCATAATTAAAATAATCAATATCCAGATTAATGGAATCGGCCTGCGAGGCGGCCAGAGACGAGGCAGCGACTGTCAGCTGGCTGGACTGGGCGCTGCAGGGCGTGTAGGGAGTGTAGGGCGTCGGCGGCGCTGCTGGCAACAAGCCGGAAAAATCGGGCTCACCGGTTAACCGGGCAATGTCCTCCGGCTCGAAGCGGAAGATATCCTCGCGGTTGAGCTGTGTGTACTGGCCCTGCTGGTACGGCATGCCCGTGTGATCCGCCGCGGCGCACACTATATCATCCTGATCGTGGTCAAAGTCCTGATCCTGCCCCACATAGTTGTGGCAATCGCTAAACACTGAATTGGGTGTCTCGGCGGCAAAGCAGAGGTGCGAAAAATCCGGAAACTGCAGCTCACCGGCAGTGAAGTTGTTGTATCCCTCGCTGCCGGACGGCTCCACCTTGAGCGGTGCCCGAAAGGTGTCGTTCCGATTCACCGATCCAGCGCCTCCAATTGTGGCACTCAGCGGCGGTGACATGAAGGCGCCGTAGCAAGTGTTCTCCTCGAAGGCCTTGCCCGGCATCGACGGGGCTGTCTTGACGTACATGCCGCCGCCGCTGTGGCTGGGAATGCTCAGTGGCAGTTGCTGTGACTTGAGCGTGGAAGACATATTATTGGTCGTCGTCACTGACGATTTTCTGATTCTTTTATTTGGGTGACACGATGGGGCGAACCGCTTTCACTTTCGCATTTCCGGCAGTTGTCTAGTTCTACGATTTGGCAGCAGCGTATTGTCCAAGTTGGGCCGAGTGCCAATATTTTTTATGGTCACAGAACGCGGGAAATCCCAGAAGAACACACACACGCACACGGCACACTAACACACACACACGGCAGGAAGCAGGCGGATAGAAGAGTTTTCTATTTCAATAATCGCTGTTCTTGGCTCTCATTAGTTGTTGGTACTTGTGATGTTCACGCCACCGCGTTCTATCTGACAATAACCCGCAGCGCTGGTGCTGCACGGTTTTTAAATGCCCGGAACGGGAATGGGAGCGGAATGGTTATGGGTAGGGGTACGGGGTACGGGAGCACCATTGGATCCTGCCTTCGCTTCTGCTGCTGCGACACTCTGACACGGCTCGGCTCGGCCTCTGCCTCTGCCTCTGCCATGATCGGTGTCGCACTCTTCTTTGGTTTTTCTTCTTTGGCACGCACATGTGCTCCCGCTACCCCTCACTCTTCTGATCATTCTGCCACTGCCGCTGCTGCGACTCACCCCTGCCTCTGTCAGCCCCCCTCACTTTCCGTGCGCCCCTCTGTCTATGTCACGGTTTTCCTGTCGTGTTTTTAGTACTGTTGCTGTTGTTCTTGTTAATACTGTTATTTTAGGCTTATGTTTGTGTATAGAAAATTATACGTGAGTCGAGCACAGAGTGCCCGGTGGGAAATGCGATGATCCAGAAAGGGATCACGTTGTGAACGGGAAGATTTAAAGCAGAATTAAATTGCTTCTTTCTGCTTGATTGCTAGTACTTTAAGCTGCTTTAATTTTTACTGCTTTACTGCAGTAAATACTCCTTTAACTGTTGTACTCCACACAAGCAGTTTTACATCCTGTGCGTAAACTGTAAACTTTACAGCTCTGACTGCTTACTGATGGTCAAGCAGTTCCTCTTAAGCAGAGAATCGTATTTAAAATGTATTCAAGTACGAGTATGTACTTCTGGGAACCACTTATATTTTAGATAATTTCCCATTTCCATCTCCCTTTCAATCAAGTTTGAGCTACTTCAATGAGAATTTATGTAAACTTCTGGCTGCTATTGCAGCTTTATCTATTGTTTAATTTATTAAGCACGTATTTATGCATATAAAGTACACAGATTTCATTTCATTTACATCCTTGTGTGCCTCATTTACCACCGAGCACTTGACCGTGGCACTGTCTGATATCTCTGCCTCGACGCGCACATTTCCAGCAGTCGACGGCGACGGCAATTGCCGCTGTGTGCCGCTTCTGCCGCTTCTGCTGCTGCCGCTGTTGTTGCTGCCTCCCGATCTTGCCATTGCACCACATGGTGTGCAAGTGTGCTCTTGCTTTCCACTGCATCGTCATCGTTGCAATGATGCTCTTGCTCTTGTGCTACTTGTTGTTGTTGTTGCAGCTAGCCTGTCGAATGTTTTAGCACTATTTTTTATTGCCACATAATTCCCACTTTTTTTTGCCCCCCACCCTTTACTTTGGCTTGGCAGGCGGGCGGAAAGTACAGTAAGTACAAGTGTACAAATGCAAGCAAGAGCATGAGCTAATTTTATTAAGGCCCTACAGAGGGAGGAGGAGATGCAGAAGAGACAAATAGCACGCAGGCAGGCACTCCCTTCCCCCTTCCTAACAGGCAAGTCGATCTCTGGAGCGGCAGCACTCTCTCTCTCTCTCTCTTGCTTTTTGGTTATTTTTAGCACTTAATCCTGAGAGTGTAAGTGGAGTGCCGCCTGCCCGCTAATGCCTGACAATATGTTTTTAATTTGCGCCACAAAAATGCAATTGCACAACTATTTGCTTGCCTCACACCCAACCCACTCCGCACAGCACTTGTTGTCCTAGGCCCCGGAAAGTGCAGCAGCTGCCAATCCTCCAGTAATTGTAATTGTTTTAATCTTGATATTTCCGGAGCATGAATCACTTGCAGCTTCCAATTGTATCAATATCCAATCAATATGAATCACTTGCCGTTGTTTCCCATCACTATAAGTTCTAGTTTTTCCCACCGCCAATCCACAGTGGCCGGGCACTTCATCATTAAATGATGCCATCTTCATCTTCCTCCATATACTCGTCGTAATCTTCATATTTTTTATGTTTTTTGGCAAGCATCACGACTTGGCGCACGTTCGTCGGTATGGCAGCAGCTGCCGCTGCCCCTGGTCTCGGTCTCGGTCTGGTTCTGGGTCTCGGTCTGGGTGTGCTCCTGGGTCTGGGTCTGGGGCCTCTGCCCGGTCGCGTCAAGTCAATTCAGAAACGTTTAACACACAATTTTTACCACTTGCGCGTTTGTCATTTTCTGTGAAAACGGACGAGAAGGCAGCGACAACAACAGCAAAAAAATTGGGCTTCTGGCCAAAAAACCGTGTGGCCGCCTGCCTTTGTTGGTCGCTCAATTGCGACAACTTACATCATTGTTAAAATTAGTCGATTTTGGCCATTCTTTTTTCTAGTAGACCTGTGCTCCGCTTCTGGACTGTGCGCCCGTTGCCAATACGATTTGATGTTTATGATGGTACGCTGTGAAAGCCGATGACGCGCGTCGACTTTTCTTGGGAAAACACTCAACCATTTCCGCTGTCAAATGCTGCTTTGCGACCCTCTGTTGAATATTAATTTGCGTAAGATTTAAGGTAATTTATCTTGGGCGTGGGCAGCGGCAGCATCGTGCCCCTGCACGAGTCTGATTTTGCCTGAGAAAAGTTTCAATTTCAATTAAATTGTGGCCGTGAATCACTGCACTCACTCTCGACCTTTTTTTATGAATGCAATTTCGTTTGAGTGAATTTGGGTATGGACGTTATTTTAAAAACTCATCAGATTAATTAGCTGTATAAGCTTTTCACTCCACTCCACGGAATGAATGAATGACCCTTGCCATGGCCGAGGCTGGCCACACGAGTGACCGCCCTTACGCAAACATTTCCAACGTATTTTTTTTTTTTTTTCATATTTTTTTTCGTTTGCTTTCCCCGACTGCAGTTTACAGACTGCAACAAATACACAACATTAATGGATATATAGTACTCACTCGAATGCCGAATGTTTGATCAACATCATAAGTCCAACACAGCAGAGAGAGGGTGTGGGACACGGACTGAATGTACGGAATGACTTTAATGAAAAATCGTAAATAAAATTGTGAAAAAGAGCGAACAAAAAGTGTACTTAATACAATTTATTTGTTGCCAAGTAATGAGACTGCGTGTGTGTGTGCGGTGTAGATTTGTTAATGAAATTTTTAACATTATGTATGTTTATTGCTGAAATATATATACCTACATATATATAGTTGCATACATATATATATATGTGCAGTGTAGTGTGCCTGCGACTGTGTTCATAAATTTGTCAATGATTTTCCACTTGACAGTGCTGGAAATGGGCGCGTTTATTTACTTCACATTTCCCCACCCCCAACCACTCTTGGCAGGGTCTTGTTTGGTACACAGATTGGGATTGGGATTGCTGATGTTTGTCAGATCTGGGGTAATTGTAAGAAAGCAGCAAACGAAATGGTTATGGCCTTTTGTTTATTTCCAATCATAGACATCATCTGGGTGCTGTTCGCTGCTTTGCATGTGATTGGGAAAATCTGTTTAAATAAATAAATAGGGAACAAATTCGGTTCTGTTGAGATGAGAGATTTTACACCAGTAAACTCATTTGTCAAAATAGAATGATGTATAAACAAAGTCTATTGATTACCATACACACACGGAGAGAGCAAGCATTGAGACTGAATATAGGCAGAAAATTTCACCTGATTGAAGAAGGGTGTTTCATGCCCAGAGGAACTACAAGAATGTATATTGTAAGCTATCAAAATTCTAATGCTGTGATATCGAATTCGTTAGCTACATATATA
Organism: Drosophila bifasciata; assembly: GCA_009664405.1. NCBI lineage: Eukaryota > Metazoa > Arthropoda > Insecta > Diptera > Drosophilidae > Drosophila > Drosophila bifasciata. Next base: position 12,461,877 of record CM019044.1, read on the forward strand.
CACATTCACACCTGTTATTCTTAACCTGTATCTAGTGTAATCTCATTGCTTATCCCACCATTCGACAACAACTCGTACATCATCAGGGCTACAACCTCTTGGCACTTGCCTCACAAACTGAAATTGTTTTTATTTTTTCAAGAGGGTACATGTGGATGTGGATGCCCAAAATCCAATTGCCTGAAAGACAAACAAGAAGGCTGCAACAAAAAAAAAAAAGTATTCCCCTTCTGCCTATGCCTGCTCCCAACTTGGCAAAATTTCAACAACAAAAAAATATATATATATATTTGCATTTGCTGTCTGGGACTGTGGCAACTGGCAATTTCTTGTCAATTTGTGGAGGTGTTTTTTGAGCATCATCATCATCATCATCAGCTCATGCTGCTGCTCTGCTGTTTGACTGTTTCCCCATGGATATATACATACATACATACATATCTCATTCAACAAGTAAATTTGTCAGAGCGTAATTTGATTTTGTTTAGCCAAGAGAAATGTTGCGGAGATGGGAGGGGGTAGGCAGGTCACATAGTCAATGTTTAATTTGTAATATGAGACGCGCAGGCGCGACATTCAACTTGAACTAGCCTCCGCACATTCCTCTACACACTCCACTATATATGCCCTGCCCTCTGCTCATTTTCCACACCCCCTCCTCCACGACACAGTTTCCTGTCAAAATGTCAAATGATTGCGTTGACATGCATGTCGGAGGAGGAACGTTGCTATCGTCTCTTGCTACGGATTTGGTGCAGCGAAATATGTTTTAGCATAATTCGAATATTCAGAAAAAACGATTTCTGGTTTCGCTCTACGAAAGTGTCAGTCACTTCGGTCTAGGCGGTGGTGGTGCTTTTGCTGGTGGCATTACTACTCGTACATATATAATGAGCTGCTTGCCGTTGACCTCTTGACATTTTACAACAACTCGAAAACCGAAGCCGAACACATGTGGCAGGTTCAAAAGTTGACAGCAAATTGACTGTATTTATAAACATTTTAAAGGCGTCGCACAATAAAAAAAAAAAGCCAGAAGAAGAAAAAGAACGAAGGGAGCTGCAAAGGAGACGAATCTGAGAGGCACAAGCTGAAGGGAAATTCGAAACAGTTCACGCCCCCCGAATGAATTTTAATATGCAATTTTTATGATTATTGCACCAGGGTGGGTGGGGCTTTCCATCTGCAGCGAGTAATTTTTATGATCGGCCACATTTGTGTGTGTGCCCTCGAGGGGCGTTTAACGGTGGCATTTTGTCTACTCATTAAACCTCGACAGGGACAGGGACAGGGACAGGGACATACTAGACGGTAGAACATCAGCCAGTTGACCTGCTCCTAAATCGTTATTTACTGTTTCGTTTTAATTAGTTAAATCAGTGATTTATGCGACCGAGAGCTAATGCCTATTCAGCCCCGTCCCTCCATCGCATTGCACTGCAGGACCGTGAAATTTAATGGCCAACTTTCGCGTTGTGTTTGCTGTGTGTATGTTTTGCATAGCAAATCAATGGAGCATCAAAATTGGTAACGTGTTGGTAACCTTATCCATGACCATGGCCTGGAATGTTTTTTAATTAGCTTTTCACCAGCAAAAACAGTCAAACCCGTCGACAGATGCGAGAGATGAGAGCCGCAAATCAAAATAGAAAATGTAAATGAAAATTGTGTGTACATCCCTGCCAAAACACAAACACACACACCTGATATAGAAACAACTCTTCATTAAATTCATTTGGCATATTGTCAGTTGATTTCCCCTTTTGGATTGGAATCCCGACCCAACCAAACAATTCAGTTCCACTAAGTTTGATTGACATGACTGCTCCCACTAACCAAGTCGTGTCTGGGGTCTGTCATTTCTGAGTTAATGCAAATTTGAGTGCGATATACAACAGGTGAGAGAGAGAGGGCGCTCCCTTAAGCCAACTGCTCCCCCGGGTCCCCCAAGGGTTGGCGGCTCAGTGTGATGCAACCTTCCCACGCATTTCAGATAGCAGCTCATAATTAAGTCGGAAATCGAACATCGGAATGGGAGTGGCAGTGGGAGTCGGGGGCATGCATCCATTCTCCCAGTGGATGATGCTGATGCTGTGCCAGAAGCGATAATCAGGCACGGAAATGCCTCGTTTGTCTGCAGACAACCCATCGAAATTAAAAAAAAGTGAGCGCCGCCTCCACTCCGGCTCCAGTGTCAAAGACATGCAACAAAACAGAACATCAGAACATCAGGGGGGCGTAGGGAGTCGTCAGCTGGGGCAGCACATTTTGGTTTTCAATCAGTCTGCCATTGAGGCGTTCAATGCGACACGTCTGGGGGCCACTCGATTCCATTGGGGGTCGGTCGGGGGGGCACGCATCATTAACGGCTTTTTAATGGGGAATTACTATATGTTGGCAAGGGTAGGCAGGGCCCAGGAAGTAAGTGTTCCCGGCTAATGCTTTCCCACACAATCGATCTGAATTGCTGACTGAAATATTCTTCTCACATTTCTCTACCACTTTCAGCTCACAACTCTCAGTTTTTTGTGTGTGTGTGTGTTTTTTTTGTCCTGAACTGTGCAGAAGAAGGATAAAGTTTTACTCATTTCTTGATGTTGGCTTTTCGCATGTCACAGCATTATTTTTTCATTTGCAAAAAAGCGTTTCCTTTCTCTGCTGCAATTTTCCTTTTTTATATGTATTATTCTTAATTTTACTAAAATTTTCATGCATATGCTGTGACGAGCGCACACAGGCCTGGCCTGGCCTGCCATGCCATGCCATGGCCTGATGTCTTCCTGGCCTGATGTCCTTGGCTTGCCAGAAACTGAAAAGAAAAAGCAGATGCAGCAGGAAAAGAAAATTTCGCATAAATGCAGTTCGTCTCCATTTCTGTCCTGTTTTATCTGTATGTCTGGCTTTCTCCCTCTCCCATTCCCTCTCTTTCACTCTCTCTCTGTCTGACTGTCTCTGTGTGTCTGTCGTGTACATATATATCTCTGCCTTTGTGTGTGTGCGTGTGGCTAAAGCATTTCAGGTTGCAGTGATAGCATAAATAAAATAAAAGCGTCCTGGACACAGAACCCGTGAAGGAGCATAAGAAAAGCGCGTCCCATACCAGAGAAGAGTGGGGAAAAATATGCAAGAAATGCAGTGTGTACATATACATGTATAGAATGTGTGTGTGTGTGTGTGTGTGTGTGTGTGTGTGTATGTACAATGTCTGTGCTTCCAAAATAAGAAAAATGGGAAAGTCTGTAGCCAGGTTTAGGTTCAGCTTCAGCTCTGGCTCCGGGTCTGGGGCTCCCACTACCACTGCCACACCCACACCCACTGCCGCTGCTCCTCCCGCAATGCTGGCAATATTTTTCTTAATGTGTTGCATTAATTCTGCCAACATAAAGATAAAGAAAGGCAAAGGCAAAAGCAAAGGCAGAGGCAGATGCACTGGAGGGGGACTGTTTCAGGCTGTTTCACTCTGCACAATGGCGGGAGGACAACAAACAAAAATATGGGGGGCGGGCGTAAAAAAATCACTTTAACCAAAATAATAAAAGTAGTTCTTTTTCTTCATTCCACTCTTTTTAATGGGCCGCCCGGCGCCTCTGTTTCACCCCCATTTGACACTATTAAACAACAATACGAGAGTAAAAAAAAAAAAAAAAAATCTTTTAGGTTTGTGGAACGCGAAAATGTTGTTCCTAAAACCCTGAATATTCAAATGCAAGCCAAACACGAAAAGAAAATGCAACAGATATTTTCTGTTTGTTTGTTGGTTTGTGCAACGTTTGGATCATGAAATTTTAAAAACCTTTGTTTAAGCTTTTTTAATTTTTGCAAAATATATAAATCACGCTGCCTCAATGACCTCATAAAAGTTGCATAATGAGATTCAACCGAGATGAAAAGAAAAAGAGTGTGAAATGAAGAACAAAAAAAAGAAGAGTCGCAGACAGAGAAAGCACACAGAGAGAGTGAGAGGGAGAGAGAGAGAGAGAAATTGGAGCGGAGCAAAACGAGTGCTACGCCTGCTGACAAGTTGATTGCATGTCGCCGCACAATCCCTGCCCCTGCCCATGCCCCTGCCGCCCAACTGACAAATGCAGACATCGAGGCACTGTCCAGACGACACACAGGACAAACAGGCGGACACGTAGCAGGACCAGGACCACGACCTGGACTGAAGCTGCAAAATTAAAGCAATGCTGCCTGGCGCTGGCTGTGCTGACTGAAATTAAATGAAATGCAAAAAGAAACACACATAAACCAACAATTTGTGGACCGTTAAATACGTGGACCGTGCCTTTAATCGGTTTTAAATCAAATCTGGACAGACTGTCACCTGTACATATTTACACCTCTCTTATTTACACCTCTCTCGCTGCTCACTTTCGTAGCTCGGAGAACTGCCTAAACTTATTGCCCGTACAAAGGATCATCGCTTGGTCGTGCCAGCTGACAGGCAGCAGGATCATCAAACGATATAAGACAGCTGCCAGCCCGGGCAGCATTATCTCTTGCTCCCCTCGCAGCATGCCATCCACAATACGGCGGGCCGCTTGCTTTGCGCTGATCACCGGGTACACATCGGAGATCTTGATCTGATTGGATATTTGCACCACCTCCTTGTTGGCCTCCAAAAAAGTGGGCATGGCCGTGCACACAAGAATGTCCTTCTGCTGCTCCAGTTTCAGTTCCAGGCGCAGGGCGCGCATGTGGGCCGTCGCGCCAGCCTTGGTGGCCGTATAGCTGCTGCTGTAGGGCAGTGGAAAGAGTCCTGAAAAAATACGTTACTGCCTTACTTTTATCGTCGCTATCGAGTGTGGTTTGCTCACCTGCTAGTGAACTAATGGTAACCACGTAGCCCCTGCGCATCGCTTTCATGGTGGGTAGAAAAACCATTTTGGTCTGAAAGAACAGAAGGGAAATACAAACACTAATAGAGGGAAGGGAAGGGAAATGGTATCTAAGAGAACGCACCCAAAAGTGCGCTGCCAGGTTAACATTAATCATTTGCTGCACTTCGGCCGGTTCCGGGTCCATAGCATTGCGGTGCAGCACGATTCCTGCATTGTTAATGAGCACCGTTACTGGCCCCAGATCGTCAACCACTTGGCGGTTTAGCGCAACAAGTTCCAGATAATTGCTAACATCGGCCTTGAAGTAAAATGTACATATATTATATTATATGTATATATATGCAATTAATGCAATTATATTTCCAATTTAGTTCAATGAAACCCGTTTCCAGAGCATACCTTATATGCCTTGGCGCGAACCTTTGCCCTTTCATGGATCTGCTTCACAGTGCTCTCCGCTCCATTCATATTGATGTCCACAACGGCTATGTGGCAGCCCTTGTCCGCCAGTTCCAGTGCGATGGCTCGTCCCAGGCCATGGCCAGCACCAGTAACCTATTGACGGCAGCAAAGATCATTGATCTGCGGCTTTAAACTTGAATTTTGTTTGCCGAAAAACTCACCACAGCCACCTCGCCCACAATGTCCTTGGGCGCAAAGCAGCAACCGAACAGATAGTCAGACAATTTCCAAAGCAGCGCCGCTGCCACAATCAGTGGGCTGAGTGCAGCAAGGATTGCCACACCAACAAGTGCTTGCAACTTCACCAGAGTCTTTGGCATCGACATACTATACTGTATTTCGCTAAGCTTGGAGAGCGACGACCGGCCGGGGAGAGTTGCGAAAACAATCTGATCACTCGGCCCGGCGAATATCAGTCAAGAAACGAGCATCAACGACAGCAGCGACGGCGGCGAGCGTACTGCCTGAAACTTGTTCAGCGAGCCATTCAATCGAATGCATTCAAGCCACTTCCTACCATTCCATTCCACATTGACCCGGTTAGCTGGTTGATTTCAGTTCAAAAGAGTTTTTGGCAATTAACGGAACTGAAACAAAGTGTGCAGTAATGGAGCCGCACACAAAAAATGTGAACTCCTACAATGGCCCTAAAAAAGTGCGACAAACTCTCCAAATGACAAGCCATTTAGAATGTCAGGGCAACCCCTTTTACAAACAACAACAACCAACCAACCAACAAAACAAACACATCAAATTGTCAGCAAATAAATAGAAAATTTCACCTCCTGCACAGATGAGACGGCATCAGCCGCAGTCGCAGTAGCAGTAGCAGCAGTCGCAGCAGCAGCAGCAGTCGCAGCAGCAACAGCAGCGTTCGCGGTACGTAATGTTCAATATGCACAGCAGCAGCAACAGCAACCAGTTGGCTTGAGTCGACTAAAAGATACCCACTAGAAAAATTTTAAAAAAATACCACGCTCAAACCCACGCCAAAATAATGTTAAAGTTCTCAAAATAAATTTAAATAAAAATTGCATAAAGATTCAAAAGAAATTTTACATTTTTTACAAGTCTTCCAAGTACAGATTTATGGCATTCCGATGGCTTGAGCGTTTATTGATGCCGAAGAACGTTGTCTTGATGATGATCGTGAATTCAACATACCCAAAGTGTCACGGCTATAGGTACGGGGTACAGCAGCAACATAAGTAGCAGCAGCAATACCAACAACAACAACAACAGCATAACCAATACCCCAGCCCATTAGTAATAAATAAAAATACACCAAAAAGACTACAAGCCGCACATATGTACATATGTATGTATGTAGATTTTTTTCTCATATGTGTAGCTAGAGCTCAATAAACACAAAGATATACCAACAACCAACATACAGAGATGAGAAAAGAAAAAAAGAAAATAATTTTCTGATTTTTCAGACAATAAAGTGGTGTATGGGGGACACATCCATAAAAAGACAAAAAGGAAAATAGAGAACAACCCACAACAAAAATGCAGCATAGAGACATACAGAGAGAGAGAGAGAGAGCGAACCAAAGGATAATTTAATATTGGGGTAAAAAAGAGATGGCAAGTGCTGGAAAAGAGTAGTTCCACGCATAGAGTACGAGTACCCAAAACGGAGTGTGGCCAGTGTAGAGAAATAGATGGAGCACATGGAGCACACGGAACAGCACAGCAGGGCACAGTGGAGTGTAGCAGTAGCCGGCTGTGGTTTTTAGTTAAAAATAGCAGAGAGCGAACGACAAAAATGTATAACGTGAAATATGTATATTTCATATTCAGTTATATTCAGGTAGCATGATTTGGGCATACAGTTTGTCGGGTAGTGAGAATATACAGAGCCTACGATATATTCAAGGGCATTCAAGAATCGCTACTAAAAAGTTGATTCGTTTTACACTTCCAATCTCCTCACTCTTTCCTGCTTGTGTAAAATAGCATTTTAATAGAGTTTTAGCTCCACAAAGGTGGTGCACGATTTCCAAACCCCCCACCCTCCCCAACCAGCACCAGCAACCACATTTCCACATGGGACACTTTTTTTTATCAATTTATTGCACTTGACGCACTCGAGGGCATGTGTCGATCGATGCCTGACTATACTATACGTCGGTGCGTTGCGTCTCTTTGCCTCAGCTTGCTGCAAATTAAATCCAGAGTAGAAAGAGAGTTTAGCAGATCGAAGCTTTAGATACTCTGGCATTTATGTAGCCTAGGGCAGTACATATACTAGGTATGATATGCATTTAAATATATTTAAAAAAAATATACCTTTATGGGGTCGGAAATGCTTCCTTCCCTGCGTTACACACATCCATTTGTACCACAAATACAATACACCCTTTTAAGCTTCGAGTACGGTTATAACAAAAATTTCCTTCTGATTGTATATTCAAATAAAAAATAATAAAATATGTTAAAGTCTTTCCATATCGATGTACATTCCGATGGGAGCGTATCTCTGATAAGATTCCTTCAAAGCCACTCTAATGGATTACTTGTGGCGTGGCAAATGTCTTGCTGTAACCAATCTACCGTACTCTACGCAGCCTCCAACTCGCACTCCGGCATCCATATGGCATTTGTATCCTCTGGCTATATCTTTATACATTTTGGCGCAATTACGCATCTGACTGACAATTTGTTCCTTAGGCTGTGCGCTTTCTGTGCTGTCTGTGTGTGCTCCCGTGAAGAATTTTCCACATTTTCTTTTTTTTTTTTTTTTTTTTTTTTTGTTTGTTTGCATTTTCGATTGCCGCTGCACGTGATGCAATTTTATATTTATTTTTGGCGAATGTGCCGTCACTTTTTTTGAATGTGGCCAAAATCGGGTCACACTTTGTGCACGTGGTGCCGCTTGGCAGGCGCTTTTTTTGCTGTGGCGATTCGATTTTGATGATTTATGTGCGGCAACGTCTGCGTATGCAAATGGAGGGGCATAGCACATGGCTACCTCCCTCCCGCCCTTATCGAGGAGTCGAAAGCTATAAAGATACATCCATCCCGTGCTGGCGGCACCACTTCACTGTGTGACCCCCTTAATTGTCAAAACTCTGTGCCACTCAGCAAAGGGCTGCCTGCCGGTGGCTCGACAACAGGCACTTCAGCCACAAAGGGCCCTAGATGGGGCGAAACACTGGCGGCAGGGCGCAGAGCGTAGTGGAGTGGAGAGAAGAGAAGTGTTCTCTGCCAGAAAAAATGCAGCCAAGTACTTAAGGTAAAGGATTAGTGCTGGTTAAACCTGAACACCGAACTTTCCCACGGCAAAAAGGGAATCGGGAGTGGCAGGAACAGAAGCAGTGCCTGCCACTGGAGGAACCCTAGCTGACAGAAAGTGAAAAGTGTTGAGCGAAGTTGGAGTGCTCAAACGCGTTAATCTTGATGGCTTCTCCATTTTTTCCATTATTTCTGTAATATTTCACATTAGCATGAGAGGGTGGGGGTTAAAGGCATAAAAGAGCAAAGCAAAGCAAAGCCGTGGCTAGGCAGGGCGAGGCAATTTCTCAAGGCAACTGTCAACACCAAATTTCAAGTGCTACTGCGGCAGAACAGGACCCTAATGAGCCAGCCACTGGATGAGGCAGCATACCATTTTGATTATTATCCTGGCAACATGTGTTCCAGCGCAGACACAAAAAGAGGGAAAACAATGTAGTAAAATAAAGTAAATAAATTAGCTGGTCGTGTAATGCTCAAGGATGCTCAAGGATCGACAACATTTTGCCATACGACACCGAACACCGCTACGACCAGTAGTAGCTGACTGAAGGATCTGTGGCACAGCTACTGCATCTCCCATCGCTCGTATGTGTTTGTTTAGGTGCAAGGATAACAGTTTCTCACGCCTGCCAGGAGCACCAGCAGCAGCAGGAGCAACATCCACTTGAACCTACTCTGACAGTTGCATGTCATAATTTAACAGTTGGAAATGCGTGGCAGGTTGCCAGGATAATCAAATTGCAGCTCCCGATACTGATCCTTCTGCTCCTCCTGCTCCTTCTGCTCCCTTTTCTCTTGTTTATTTTAGCTGTGGCTTTTCCCCGCTCTCTTACAGTTTTTCATTAGTTTTTTTTTTACGATTCTTTGAAGATTTAAGGGAAAATCCTTATTGACATATTTATGCACGGTTCAAGCAACCAAATGGAAATTTTTGGCGTCGCATGGTTCGTTGGCCGTGCCCCAGCCCCATCCCCTTCCCCATGCTTCTTGGTGCGTGGGCGTGGCCGCGTCCTAATGGGCAACACATGTGTCTGTGTCTGTGCGCCCCCGTTAGGTGTATGAATGAATTGATGAACCGAACCCGCCTCTCGCAGACAACTTTTCATAGATGCAGCATGTCTTGTATGGGAATTATCTAAGGAAAATACGTTACATTAGCAGAAGAAGCAGAAGCAGAAGGAAACATGCCAACACCTGTGGCGGCTATCAGTCCTTAGTTGCAGCTTAATTCCTGTAATTAATTGTACATGCCACAGACAGAGAAGAGAACAATGAATGGTGCACGGCATTAAGTGAGCATGCAAACGATGCGTCAATGATGGGACTGAAGACCAGGACCAGGACACGGGCCCTTACCCAGAACCGGAGAGGTAACGCTTTTATTTACCCAACAAACACTTGTAATTGTATGCCGGTGTGCGACAGAGATGGTCACAGGCCGGAGACAGCAGAGCCGAGCAGAGCAGGACAGAGTCAGAATTAAAAGCGAAAGGATAAACACAAATAAATGAGCGACACAAAGGAGGGGGGGTCTGGTACTCTGGCTCTGAGTAGATGACTGCTAGCTGGATGGCAAAGACAAAGGCGACACAGACCAATCCCAATGCCAGACCCAGACTCAGCCCCAGACCAAGCCCCAGCCTCAGCCCCAGCTCCAAAGACAACATTCACAAGAGGAACAGACGAAAGTGGGGTGGCGTACGAACAAGTGGACCAAGACGGACGGACGGACGGACGGACAGCAGGATGGCATTAAATAATTGCTCATACACGAGGAGTGCTACGCACAAAAGCAGTTTAGAGCTGAACAGAACAACTGAGGCAAAAAATTGTCGAGCACGTGCCTTGTACTCTAGCTAACCCCTCTCACACTCATCCTACTGTCTCTCTCTACTATCTCCCTCTCTTCTCCGTCGCTGTGTTCTATTCTTTTGTGTCTTGGTGTGTGAAAACTAGTTAACAGCTTTTATTTACTTGGCAAACAGACTGAACCGTTGTAAAACAACAAATACTTAAGCCGCAGGATATAAGCACAACACTCAGACACACACACACACACACACTCACACCCTCACACTCACTCAAAATGAAAAGCCTGACCAAAATTCTCACAACATTGTCCACGGCCTGGACACAAGTCGGGTCACGGGTCAACGCTGGATGGAGGAGGGTTGGGTAGGTATGGGGGTAGGGGTACGCAAAACGTGCAACTGACTACTGGCCAGTGTATGCTTGGCAATCCCTTTTGGACATTTCATAACCACAGTGAAAAGTTGGAAAACAATAACAGCCAACGATGCACTGTCCGGCCCAACAACAGAGGAGTCTTGTCTTGGCAGGACACAGGACACACTGCCAGTCGGCCCAGCCAGAGAGCCAGCCCAAAAGGGGCGAGACGATCTCGTTGCCGTGACAAAGTTTATGAACTTTATTTAAGAGTATGTAGAACAGCAATGCCAGACATGATGTGTCGCTCTCTCTGCCCTTCGTTAGCTGCATTGGACGAGCGTCCAATGTGGCCAAGACGAGCAAGGACTCTGGGTACCGAGTACGTGGCCACAAAATGATATGCCTTCATTTGGCCAAAACAATGTAAAAATAAAATGCAACAGCAGCAAAAACAGCAGCTGATGATGAAAATAACCAGCTAAAGGAGTTCAAGGAGAAAGCAGAAGGAGGAGGCCCGAGCAATGAGAAGCCCTGAGTTTCAGTCCAATATAGCAGAACTAAGAGTACTATTACTCACAGGAAAGATGACACAGAAAATGCTTGTTTTTGCTGTGTGGCAAACATCTTTTCAATATTCAAGTAACACGTTTTAAAATGACCAAAAAACAAACGATGCAAACGAACTAATGACGAAAGTCACAAAATTGTGTGGCAGCCCTTTAAATCCATACACAATTTTGCTGCAACAACAGGACAGACGTGACAGACAGACATGTAGTGGCTGTAGCAGCAACAAGTGTGGACACAAGATTCGAACATTTTTGCCATAAATTTTGAGGAAACATCGATGACAATCTCAAGAACAGGCCCAAGTAAAATGTCACACAAAAATCCCCAAACGAACGAAACAACAAAAGCTTAAGGATATGAGGATGTGAGGATGACAAAATGCAAAGCATACATAAGAGACAACGTACGTCATACAGAACAGAAGCCTCCTTAATGACAATAATAACAGAATTGAGTAAACCACAAAAGAAAACGTCAGGAGTCGGAATGAACGGAAACAGGTCGGTTAATCGCTTGTGTGTGTGTGAGTGTGTGTGTGTTTTTTTTTCATGGATACGCCATGGGGGTGGAAATCTTCCTGAAGATACCAATGGCCCGTGCCATTGGCATGCACGATTCCTTGCTCAAGTCAAGGCCTACGTACTAAAACCACCCCCACACAACAAACACACCTCCACCCCCGCGGGATCACCGTTAGGTATTGCTTCGCGGGGGGGGGGGCCTATTCTAGGCCGCTACGTTACGCTCTTTTTTCGCATCGTCTCAGGTCATCCTGGATGCGCTTAATGAGACGGTACACATACATTCTGTTTTCGTCCGATGCTGTTGTGAACTCTACAAGCGACTCCGGCGGAGGGACACTTCCCGTCCATGCTGCGTATCTGCTACAGCTGTAGAGGACATGCTCCGGATCTTCAACTGCGGTTGGGCACGTAGGGCAGTAGGGGCTCGTATCGTGCTTGTACTTGAACAAGTACCCGCGATATCCACCGTGTCCTGTAAGAAACTGGGTAGTGTGGTAGTCCACCATGCTTCTGCTGCTGTCGGTCCCTCCCCTGACCTTGCCGATCAGTTTGTGCGTCCATCTCCCTTTGCTGCTCCGGTTCCACCTTTCCTGCCATATTTCTATGGAGCGTTGTCTTTCTCCGCTTTGGATGGCATCGGAGCCGTTTACGCTGTCCTCTTCCGAGTGCCTTCTATATATAGCCTGCATCTCCCTGGCCAGTATGTCCACTGGTAACATTCCCGCCAATACGAGTGCTGCATCCTCGGACACGGTCCTAAATCCGGATATTACCCCTCAGAGCGGCTAGCCTGTACGGTGCAGCCAGCTTCCTCCTCAGGCTCTTGTTGTGGACTACCGCTGCCGCCCACACTGGCGCTGCGTAGAGCAAGATGGACGACACTACGCTTGCCATAAGCCTTCGTCGTCCAGGCTTGGGGCCACCTACGTTCGGCAGTATGCGAGAGAGGGGCCCCTGCATCCTCGCTGCTTTTGGCCGGCATACTCCACATGTGAGCGGAAGCTTAGACGGTTATCCAGCATCACGCCCAAGTATTTTAACGCGTCTTGAGACTTTATTAGGTCCGTTCCTACTCTCACTGTGGCATACCCAGGGTCTTCCTGCTCGTGATCAAGATCGCTTCTGTCTTGTGACTGGCCAGATCCAGACCAGCTTCTCGCATCCAATTGGCAATTGCTTCGATTGCTGTGTTGGCTGCGGACTCGATTCCCTTGATCTCCTTGGCTACAACGACTAGTGCCAGGTCGTCGGCGAAGCCGATTAGCTGGCATCCCACTGGTAGCTGCAGTCTAAGTACACTGTCATACATTAGATTCCACAGGAGTGGTCCAAGAACCGATCCTTGCGGGACTCCTGCCGTGACCTCGTACTCCGTCTCTCCTTGATCCGTCTCGTAGCCTAGCACCCTATCTGAGAGGTAGCTGGAGATAATTTTAAGCAGGTACCCTGGTACTCCGATCTGGCGCAGTGCAGACTCAATCTTGGCCCAGCTGGCCGAGTTGAAGGCATTTCTGATGTCCAGCGTCACTACTGCGCAGTACTCCTTGGTACCCCACCTCCATCTTTTCCCTTCTATGGCTTTCGTGGCTATGTTGACCACCGCCATAATGGCGTCCACTGTCGACCGAGCTTTCCGGAAGCCGTACTGTGCCTCGGATAGAGCCTCTGTCTCATCTACGAACACTAGGAGCCTGTTGTAGAGAATTCTCTCCAGCAGCTTTCCTACTGTGTCCAGCAGGCAGATTGGCCGGTACCCAGACGGTTCGTCTGGTGGCTTGTTGCCTTTAGGCAGCAGGATGAGGCGTTGCCGCTTCCACCGCTTTGGGAAGCATCCTCACTCAGACAGTTGTTGAACACGTCAACGAAAAGTTCAGGGCGAATGGCCACTGCGAGCTTTAGGGCCCTGTTGGGAATTCCATCTGGCCCTGGCGCTTTCCTGTCCCCGACTCTCCTCGTAGCTTCGGTTACCTCCCTGATGGACACTGGGTCGTAGGGAGCCTCCTCCTGGGCTTGGTATGATCCTTCCCTCTGTGGATGCCTGGGGAACAGTGCCGTCACTATGGTTCTCATCAACTCGGGGCATGTGGGTGTTGGTGCGCTTACTCCCTCTGATCCTCTTGGTGACTATTTTGTATGCAGTGCCCCATGGATCTACGTCCGCTTCATCGCAGATGCGGCGGAAGTTGTCCATCTTGCTCCTTTTGATGGCCACTTTCAGATCCTGTTTTGCCATGCGGAATTCGGCTTGCCTATTTTCGAAGTCCTGGCGGCCTCTCGCTCGTTGGGCGCGTCTTCTCGCTCTGAGGCAGGCGCTCCTGAACTCGGCAATCTCCTGGGTCCACCAGTAGCAGGGTGTTCCCCGTAGGGACGGCTTCCTCTTTGGCATTGACACGTTGCATGCGTCGACGATCCGCTGCGTCAACTCCCTTGCTGCGTACTCCGCTGAGTTGCCAGTTGGACTCCACTCGCATTGCCTTAGTGAATCCGAGAAGGATGCGACATCCAGAAGGCTATCTTTCCATTTTGGCCCCGTTAGTTTCGGCTTCCTGAGTCCTCTGTCGGGTCGTCCAAGTTCGAAATGGATCGCCTGGTGGTCACTGAAGGTGAATTCTTCTCCCACTCTCCAGGTGAGGTGCCTACAGAGGGAGCTGCTTAGGAAGGTCAGGTCTATTATTGACGACCGTCCCGCCCTGCAGAACGTCATTCTAGCTCCGTCGTTAGCCAGCCCAACATCAAGAGACGAGAACTGCTCCAAGAGGCAGTGGCCTCTTGTGTTGGTCTCTCTACTGCCCCATTCTAAGGCCCAGGCATTGAAATCTCCTGCTATCACGAAGGGTGCCTTCCCTCGAGAGTCTTCCGCAATGCTTTCCAGCAAGGCTTGAAACCGTGGCAGCTCCCAACTCGGCGGTGCGTAGCAGCTGTAGAAGGTTACGCCGCCGAGTCTGGCCCGCACGAAACCCTCTCTGGAAGCGTCGGTATCCAGGGGCGGGGTACGCACGCTCCAAATCGCGGCTTTCCTACACCGGCTCTGCACCCATCCACTGCCTGGTACGGGTTTGTAGGGTTCACATACCAGGACTACGTCTGGTCTCCTCTCCTTGGTGTCCTGGCTCATGAGTGCATGGGCCGCTTCGCAATGGTTGAGGTTTATTTGTGTGCACCTCATGCTAGTCGTTTAGCTAGTGCCTTCTTGAAGAGAGGACACCTGCCACTCCCTGCGACATGCCTCCAGTCTCCGTTCTTGCCCTTGCAGAGCATGCACTGGGGTCCTGTTCACAATCCTTTGCGAGGTGATCCTCCTTACCGCACCTACGGCACATCTTAGACCGATCTGTCTCGCTCCTGCACTGCCGGGCCATGTGTCCAAACTCCATGCATCTGAAGCATTTTGTGAGATTCACCCGTTCTCTAAGCCTGCCTCTAACCCAGCCAACCTTAAGCGCGCCTATTTTGAGAGCCCTGCGGGCGTCCTCTGTCGGAAGTCTAATAGTCGCTATCTGCGTCTGTCCGTACCCCCTTCCTGAGGCTTATGTCGTCTAGAGCCACATTTGGCAGCTGGACTTGGGACAAGATGGCCGCCCGTATCTCCTCCTTGGTGGTTACCTCGTCCAAATCACTGCACTCTATGATGACTCGCTGTTGAATCGTGCGGACACCTGCTACCTCTCCAAGCGACTCGCCGACCAGATTCTGGAAGGACGAGGTTTCCTCTCCAGACTTGTTAAGCTGGAGGAGGAGTTCCCCTTCTGGGTACGGCGAATTCTTGCCACCGCTTCGCCTAGTCCCTGGAGCTTCTCATCCAGCTTGAGCTTACGCAGAATCTCTGCGTAGCTACTCGGGTCTTTCGCCTCTATGATGATGGCATCAGGGCGTGCCCTCTCGGTCAGTACCCGAGTAGGCTTGGGCTTTCTTGTCCTCGTCCTTCTCGTCACTTTTTTCCACTCCGTGTTTGGTGGTGGTGCCGTTGGAGTCTCCATGGTGGCTGCTTCGGGTGTCTTCGTGTCGGCTCCGACTGAGCAGGTTCCTGTCTGGGTAACAGCCCCTTTACTCCTCTTGTTGCCTGGGTTTTACGATCAGCTGCTTCCTCTTCGTTTCCACCGCTGACCGGAACAACGGCGAGGTTTGAGATGACTGGTGTGTGCGTATGACCGCCTTCGCCTTGTCATCGTGGAGCTGGATAGCCACGAGCTCGTAGATCGCACGGATGCTCTCTATAGAGTCCCTCATTGGCTGGTGGATGGACCGCCTTTTTCCGTCCTCCAGCATTTCCACTAGGTTTGCGATCTCCTGGCCAAGTTCGCGTAGCGCTGTGCTGCTCTGCTCCTTGTGTACTCGCTCCGTTTGAGTCCTTTCTTGTACTCCTCCACCAGCTGTCCCAGCTGGTCTAACTTCCGCCGGTGATCTTACCAGTCTTGCACTCTTTGCGAATGCCTTTTCTGCCTCCGTTTCTGTGTGTGGTGTTAAAAATTTGTCCATGCTGTTGGGTCCCAACTCCCGGGTCGTTGTTCCACTTCGTTCGTGCAGTCGCGTTGTTGATCCCATGGTTATCTTTGCAAGCAGTGAGGCCATGCTAGGGTTGACTCTCGCCTTCACGGGGTCGAGAGTTCAGAGCCGGATCCGCGCTAGTCGGGAGCCTTGCTCAACCGAGCCTGCACCACCAACTTAATGGCGACGAAAAGGAAGCGTGTCCAGGAGAATTGCTCGTTTTAACGGGACGGGGCGGCCTCAGCATTAGCCCAGAAGCCATTTCGGCAGGATATCACTCCGCTTACTGAGGTTCCGGAATACTGACGCCGTCAGCCCAAAACGTCGATCCATGTAGTTTTCCAGTGTCCAATCCCCAGGGTCTTACTGGTCTCGACCCTGGTCGCCTTCTCGTGTCCGCAGACGCGCCGCGGGTCGGTCGCGCCTGCCCGGGGATACCTGGCTCCATGCCAAAGGTCACGAGTTGCATTTGCATTTACTGCTTCAGAGAGGAATCGACCTGATCGCTGCCGGGTTAGCGGTAATCAGTATCTTTCCGCCTGCTAGAGGCACCTCTCGAGCTGTTTTAGTGCTCTCCCCGTGTCTTTTTAGTCGCCTCTTACGACAAGCTATGACATGCTGTGGTGGTATTCTAAGACCCGCTCACCACACGGGGAAGTGTGTGTGTGTTTGTGGCAGGAAGTGTGCACTCGAGACATTCTGAAGCCGTTGGAGTGGACATTCTTGTTGCAGTCACTTTCAATGAAAATTAATTAAGTTGAACAGGACAGAAGAGTCAGTCAGCAGCAGCCAAAAGTTGGTCCTGGAGCTGGCCAACAGCAACCTGAGCCTGTTAATGGCAGGAAGTCACCAGACCAGAGTCAGGCATAAGGCAAACCACAAGCAAAAAGTCATTTGTTTTTAATGCAAAGTTAATTGTGGCAACTAGTTTTGTGGCAAACAAAGGGCAGTGCATCACATGCACCCGTTCGCTTGCCACTCCATCTCTCAGGCCAGCCTGAACACTGCCGCTGTATGGGGCCAAAAAACAAACACAAAACAAAAAATTGATTTCCACTTCGGTTGCACGCCGCATATTTATTTATAGTTTTTTTTTTGTTGGATTGTCATTTCTCCAGCCCATTCCACGATACGATACAATGGATGCTTCAGTTTCTATATGTATGTACGATACAGCATATAAAAATGCATAAATATTCTATTTTTGAGTTGACATTTTGACAAGTGAATATGAATATTGCAAGCGCAGCGCACATACATGTATGTACATAAGTGTTGTGTTTAAATAATGGGCACTGACATTTTCGTAAATGGATTTAATGTAATCAACAATTAAAGCATTTTGTAATGGTTGCTCATTTTAAACCAACAAAAAATACATAATACAATTTCTTTATGATCAGGTGTGAAAACTATTGGATATTTTTCGCTATTTTGTGACCTAAATTCGATAAGTTGGGTTTACATTTATAGTAAAAAAATTTAACTACACTTATTGTTATATTTATTATCATAAAATAAGTCAGAGAGATGTGTAGTTTCCATATAACTAGTTGCTGTAAATCATTTTGCCTTCATTTAAAGACTTGAACATCTCCAGAGAGCTCGGGCAAGCAAGCTTTTGCAGACTTCTCAGACTTTCGGTTCTCTTCTTCAAATGAAATCCTATGCTATATTATTTAATGTGGCAGTTAGTTATAAAAACACTTAGACACAATATTAAGTTGAATAATTCTTCTTGCACAGCTCTACACAAGGCTCTACATAAATCGCTGCAAAAAAAAACACGATTAAAAAGCGGCAAAGTCGTCTGAAAGAGAGAGATAAAATTGATTTAAATACTGCATAACCCATAGGCTACCCATCAGTATATTTATTTTTATTTAAATTCACCTACAAAAACACAGCAGTAGCGATAGCGAACAATTTTCTCAACAGCTTTAAATATTTTCCCAATAAAAATCAAATCAAATCAAAGTAAAATCAAAGTGAATGAAATTTGCTTTACACTTCAGTTCCAGCACACCAGCAGTACAAAATAACATCAAAATTATGCATTAAGCATAGCCCAAAAATTGTGTGTGTGTGTATTAAAGCAATAACAGTTTCAGTTTGCATACTCGAGAGTTTGGCTGCCTTGAGAGAGCCCGCCCAATGGACCGCAGGGAAGACCGGAACGAGCAGTCGGAAGAGTTACAGCGACGCAGAAATCGGGAACTGAATGCCAGCGTCGACGCTTTGGTCACCCTCAGACGGAACACGGAACGCATTATGGACAGTGTCATACTCAATCTGGATGCTCTGAACAGGGCGCTGGATCATCTGGAGGAGCGTACGGATCGCGTACTTGCCCAGCTGCGACAGTATATGCAGTCCATGGAGGATCAGGCTGCGTCGAATGCGGCACGCTGGCACGGTGGATACGGCGATCCAGATGCCACAATTTAGGCTGGCAGCCCGCCACCAACAACTCGACTGCAAATTGAACTGTTATTGAAAATACAGAACAAATTTCATCAACATCGAATTGAAAATCTTTGCGGGGGCACAACAAGACACAACAGCAAAGACATAAAGGGGAAAGGGGGGCGGGCATACACAGCTGAAGAAGATCCATAAAAAATGCTCGACAGTTTGTTTGTCTTTTATGTGGATTGTAACCCTAGCATACAAATAATTAGTGTGTGCTATTTTTATGGATCGAATCGGAGCGGGTTAGAGTGGAAAGACGCTGCTGCCACTGCTGCTGCGCATGCGTATGGTTGAATGCTGCAGGTGCTGGGGGTCTTCTTCCATACTCGCACATACATAATTGTAATTAGAATTTTACTTTCTGGAAACATGCCCCCTCTCATAAACGTTGCACTGCAATCCAGGCTGTCTGTCTGTCTTTCTGTCTGTCCGTCTCTCTGCCTGTCTGTTTATGAGTATTTGTTGTTCTTGGCGCACATGTTGCCGTTGCCGTTGCCATTGCCATTGGCATTGCCTTTCGGTGTTGGAGTTTGGAGCATTTGAAAATTTCAACGTGCACTTAATCACTTGAGATGCGATGCTGCAACCATATGGGGGGGTCCTTTGACGCTGCTGCTTCTCTGTTCTCCGAACTCACTGCGTTTAATTTTTGGGATAACCTGTTACATGGCCCTCCTGCCTCGCATTGCGTATCTCGCATTGCGTATCTCGTATCTCGACTAAAGATGAATCGAAAAATATGCCACAGCATTGGCGCTGTGGCGTTCTGCGTTTAATTAACAATTAATAATATTTTAATTTGTGCTCGATTGGCGCGCTGCCGTTGTGGCCGTTGACAGCAAACGAATATTATGTTAATGACAGTCGGGGTAGTTGGGAATTGGATAATGCCCACAGAGCCCAGCCATTTGCTCTGGTAATTCTTCATTAATCAGCAGCGCAATCGTTTGTGGGGAGAGCAGGGGAGTAGAGTGAAAATCCGGGATAAAATCGAGCGACACCAAACCTAATTGCAAGTTATGAATATCTCATCGAATATTTAATCGCTTAACTCCCAACAGCCATGTACTACGAGTACGAGTATATATACATATATATGGATGGATGGATGGATGGATGAATGTGCTGCATACACATGATGATAATGATGATGATGGGGGATAATGATGATGGGATGATGATGATGATATGAATGAATGAGTATGGTCTGTATGTGGGCTGACTGTTTGGCCCTGGGCGGAAGTGGCGACACTTAATTGTGTATTGAGTGCGTTTTCAATTTTATTGAGCTGTGTGTGTGTGTGCACGACGCGCACTGTACCATTATGAAGTATTGCGGTTTGCTCATTAAAAATCTCTGTCTGTGTGTGTGTGTGTGTGTGTGTGTGCGCTGCTGGAAAGTATGCTATGGAAATTTGTGGGTGACCTGACATCGTTGAGTCGTTGTCGGTGGGGGCTCCTCTGTAACTCCCAAACTCATCAATATTATCTAAGCAAATTATCACGTAATCATTGAGGCTACAACCTCGTCTCTTATCAGTTTTTGTCACATGCAAAAATATGCAAAGACCCCCAAACTATCTCTGTGGGGTACCCACCCAACAGACAGTCTTAAGAAACCATCGAAACAAATCAGTCCGAATAAAATGGCAACGAATAGTGGCAGCTACTGCCACCAATTGGTAGCACTGCTGACACTGACCTTCATGGGCTATCGTACATTGGCTCTGGACTATGAGGAGTGTGCCAGTGCCGCACAGTTGGGTGTCTATGTGGCCAGCTGGACCAATTGCTCCAAGTATATTTACTGCGCCGGAGCGGGTTCCTTCGAGGCCGAGTGCCTCGGTGAGCACTACTACGATGATGTGCTGGAGCGCTGCGTGGATCGGGCTCTGGTGAAGAGATGTCAGGCAAAGGCATTGGATGTGGATATAGCCAGCACAACCGAAACACCAACGAATCCAGAAATTGTTACGAATACAACGAATACATCCCCACAGCCGCTGGCCATAACGTTCCGATTGCTGCACAATGCCGGGCCCTGCTATCCCTATATGGTGTGCTACGAGGGTGCGGGCGTGACCCGCACCTGCACTCCCGCCCAGCTGGTGTCGTGCGCTGGCAGGCAGCCAGCCAGAGCCATCAGAAGCTGCCTCACTGGTGTCTACGGCTTCATGCCGCATCCGCGCAATTGCGCCTACTTCTACTACTGCTCCAATGGCTACAAGATCATTCATCGCTGTCCGCTCAACTACAGCTGGAACTACGAGCAGCGCTCCTGTGTGCAGAGATCACAGCAAAAGTGCTACAGCCAGGCAATCAGATACCGAAAGCAGTACCCGAAAAAGCAAGAGAGATTGTAAGCCCTCAAATAGATTTCCAAAGTAGTTTTACTTTAAGTTTACAGTTTAAAGTTAGTATAAATAGCTAAACGTGTACTACTCCTCCTTATCGAAGGCAAGCCCTACAATTAAATTAAACAGCTGCAAAATGGGCAACAACTGAGAGAGTTTTAGTCCATGTAAATGCTGATGTCCCGCCATCCCGGCGCTCACTTCCAGTAGAACAGATGGGAGCTGCGCACATCAAAATGATAGAAACGCAGCAGCATATAATCCTGCCACTTGGTGGGCAACAATCTACGAGAAATGAAAAACGGAAATGAAATTGTTGAAATCGTCAGGCACTGACTGCAGCCAGTTAATTCAATTATCACCTGAGCAGCCAAACACTGAGTGCAAAGATTTTTGGCACATACACCACACGCTCATTCAGCAGCACACCCTTCACAATCTTCTCCGCCACATAGGGTGTGGGCAGGCCCGGATAACTGGTCGCAATGCTATGGGGAAGAGAGCTTAAATTGTGTTTGGTGGGGTGGTGTTGGGGCTATCTCTTACCCGGCATCGCTGAGCAGCGGCAGATCTCCGCTGGTGCGCATCAGATAGGCATTCGCCACTGTGGTGCGTACATAGTCGCAGTCAGAGAGACGCAACTCAGCGCGCAGGGCATCCATAAAGCCCTCAATGCCATATTTGGTTGCCGTATAGATGCCAGCGCCCGGCAAGGGTACCAAACCTACCAGAGCCATACAAAGATTAAGGTAGGGGTCACACAGCAGGAGGAGGTGACTACTCACCTGCCAGTGCATTGACTGCCACCAGGTGTCCGGACTTGCGTGTTATCATCTTGGGCAAAAACTCCTTAGTGGTCTGCAAGCCAAAAACCATTGCACATTAAATGAAGATAGTGAGAAAAGGATAAGGGCAAACACACACCATAATGTAGGAGCCCAAATTTAGCTGCAGTATTGTATCAATTTCGTCGCTCTTCAGCGATGGGGTTGAGGTCATGGGCATCAGTGAGGCATTATTGACCAGAATATCGACTGGGCCCAGCTCCTTCTCCACTTTGGCAGCCATCAGCTGCAGTTCACGCGGCGATGAGACATCATTCTGTAATTACAGAATGGCACAAATAGTTATCCGTGCGGCAAACCACTAAAGTCCAGTGTGAAACCCACCTTATAGGCCTTGGCCACGCAACGGGGTATCTTGTTGAGCAGCTCCACTGTCTCGTAGCAGCCCTTGGAGTTGACATCGACGACAGCCAACTTGCAGCCGCGACGGGCCAGCTCCATGCAGATTTCGCGTCCCAGGCCGCTGCCCCCACCAGTCACCTGGCAGATTAAAACGCATTTAACTCTAATTATACTCGTAACGTACAGATTAATTAGCTTAATTTGCAAACAATCAACTTGAGCTAATGTGACTTTGCATATAACAAAAAGCAAACCCCCCAAACCCCTCCAACCGCCCAACCTCCTATTTCATGTCAATTATGTGAACGACAAACACAGAGAGCGACTTAAGAGTCGTATACAGCGTATTGCTCATACGCTCCATGAGCCGGGCCCAAGCCAAAGCCAAACCCTCTCGACTGGCGCATACAATTGAGTGACTTTTGACCGTAATTAAAGCGAACTGTGACCTCAGTTGCCCATTGGGGGTGCGACACACAAGCGCACAATGCACAATGCACGATGCCACACGGCGCTCACAACTCAAAGTTTTGGCACGTTCGTGAACATATTGGAGGGAGAAAACAGCAAAAACAAACACAAACTAGACTAGAAGATACCTCAAAAAGATACGATAAACCTCGATAAACAAATAGCAGTACTGTTAAGGGTACTCGTACAAATTTGTGTGATAGATGATACTCATGGAACGATTATTAGATTGTTAGCTAAGATCACCAAAGTGCAGACATTTGGGTTGTTGTCTTGGATTGCTTTCTTTTAAGCATAAGCATAAACATATACCCCTCTATTCCAGGGTATACCACAAAAACAACAAAATCATCGAAAAACAAAAACTAACAACAACTGGCAGCTCCGATGCGCAATTGTATTCGGTTCGGTTCTGTTGTTGCTTATGATATGGCTAAAGAATTTCAATATCATATGCAAATTAACTACAGCAACAATAGCAGGTAGCACTCATAGGTATCTATCATTATCAGAACCTGTAGCTGTGGCTGTAAGTGTAACTGTAACTGTATGGGTACTATCTCAACACGCATCTGAGAGATACGCCGCTAATTGGAAGCGAGTACGAGTATCTCTCGCTGGTTGTTGTTGACATGCAAGATCGAGCGAAAGAAACGTCATCAATTTGGTGTGTTGAACTGAAAACAAAAGTGAAGTTCCTGAGGTTTGCAGTTTTTTAGCGACCCAAAACCAGTTTGCGGTTTCACAGTGGCGTACCCAAAAGGGGTAACCCTCAGAGCTCTGCCCAAACAAAACAAAAAACTCTCAAAAAAAAAACAATGAATGTTCAACGAAAGTTATCTTTGAATTTTAATCTTCAAATTGGTCTGTTTTCTCACAGTTAAGTAAACGCACCTCCCCTCCCAACCCGCCGTGTGCGCACGACACTGTCACCATAATGCATCTGTATCTGTATCTGAGAGAACGATCGAACAGTCTGAGACTGAGAAGCAAATACCAAGCTGCAATGACTCATAAAATACACTTCATTCGGTTATGGCCAGCACACGCCCACACCCCCCAGCAGACAAGAATGGAATGCTAATGGCATCTTTATTTCATTTATAAATTCAAACATGTTCTCTCCATCGCATGTGTGTTGTGTTTTGGGTTGCTTCTCCAGTTACTCGCAAACACTTGACCTTGGGCGTGTGCGACCCCCCCAATTGACTTTTCATAATGATTCAAACCAAAGTAATGCCGTCTGCTGCCAGCCGACAGCACAGTCCCTGTGTAATATGTGATTAATAGACCGCGATACGATGCCACAAAGTGTTTTGAAATTCAATTAGAGATATTCTTAGATACATACGGTATACTCGATTTTACAATGGGTTTGGTTTACATGGCATATATGATGTCAGCGATATGCTGACCAAAGAGCACCTTTAATAAGAATAGGAGCAGGAGAAGAAACAACAACAATCTACAAACATAAACAGTTGGCCAACCAATACGGCTGGTACCAGACGCGTAAACATTGACTCAAATAACATGGAACCAAGAGCCAACCAAGAGGCAGCCAGCCAAGCGATCGTGCCGCACCCATCTCAGATAACTTGGAGACATTCCAAAGGTGCGGGGGAAAAGAAGTGGCTGGAAAGGTGGGTGGGTGAAGGCAGCCACTGGAAAAGGAAAGTGCGTGACGTTTCATCTATATATGGCTGGCTGGCTGGCTGTCTGGCCTGGGGGTTCATATCTATGCATACGACAGACGACTGCCTATTGATATCTGACAGTTTCGACTAACGACGAGCATTAATAATGGGCCTTTTATGGTCCATTTTATCCATAAAGCTGAAGCTGCACTTAAATGGATCTTACCAGCGCCACCTTGCCGCTCACATCCTTCTCCTTGAGGCCCAGCGCAAATAGATAGTCCAGCAGATGCTTCAGTCCCACGGCGAGCAGTATGAGGGGCAGCAGCAGCAGCAGGATGATAATTTTCAGATTAAAGATGACTCTTGTGGTCTCATCGTTGCGACGCGCCTGCGAGGCTGCCTGGGTAGCCGTCACAGTGGGCGTGGCCGATGAAGATGCAGGCACTGTGGCGGGTCCAGCCGGTGCCGTGATGGTGGTACGCGTCATAGTCGTAGTGGTAGCCGTTTCCACCATTATTATACTACAGTCGGTTGCACTTAACAAAGTTATTTAATTACACTTTTGTTTAACAGCCAAGAAAGCAGCTGGAGCGAACCCACACGCGGATATTTTCGCGGTCAAAAACAAATATGGCACAGCTTGTGATCGAGGGGGGATTGGGGAATCTCTATTTTGCTTGATTTAATTTTTGTTTTTCTCGTTAGCTCCACTGCTTCAACGTAACGTGCCAGCGGAGAGAAGATCGGACAGTGTACACTGGGGGAGCACCAACACGACAACGACAACGCCAACGCCAAAGCCAACAACCGAATGCGAACGCCTCGACACTGACGCTGACGCTGCTGGCCGGCCCGTTGGGTTGTCAAGCTTTCGACTCTTTTCTCCCACGAGTGAAGATCGCTTTTGGCTCGAGAGCAGCGCCGTTTGCTTGATATCTGGTTTTTGGGATCTACTACTACTACTCGTACGAGCTGCACATTCGAGTGGGCAGTGCTGAGAGTTTTTAGCTTTGAGTGGAACCAGTCGAACATTTAGCATGGAGTGGAGTTTTGCTTGCAGTCTTCGTTTCACCTGACTTTCTGTTTTGTTTTCGTCTTGTAACATATTCCACTGTGGGAATGGGTTGCCTATAATAAAAGATAGCTGTAGGTTTATCTGGTTTATCTGGCCCTTTATCTGGGATTGTATCGTAGGCTTGAGGCATGTGATAAGCAACAGCTTCTTATGAGGCAACTTTATGGCTTTGCTGTCAGGAAGTCAAAATCATATTTTGATAAGACACAATTTCTTATAAATATTCATCTTAGATGTCTTTTAAGTCTTCTGCTGAATCATCAGAATATATATACAATATTTTATATATTTGTTTATATTTTACTTCTTTTATTTATTCCTAAAAAACATGCCCCAGATTCTATGTTAAATGGTTTTTCCTACAGGCAATCCTAGAAAAACTCCAATAAAATTTTAAAAATTGTCTACAAATCATTCACTTCTACCCACTGTAACAAAACTTTCCAACTGTCAACATTTTGCCAGCAGCCCGCCAATCGAAACAAAACTCAAATATTTAATTGGTTAACTACTATAAGGTGAGTGCATCGCCAAAGACAAGTCTCTCTCTCGCTCTCCCTCGCTCCCTGTCTTTAGTCAAACGCGCAACGAGAGAGAGAGAGAGAGAGAGAGAGAGAGACTTTGAGCAGTTTTATGATTCGACCCATTTTCATGTAGCCAAAGCCAAAGCCAAACTGGTAAGGTGTCCGCCGCGTTTATTGTAAGTGAAAAAGGAAAGGCCCCCAAATGGAAGCCGATACATCCGCTATGCCTGCCGCCTTATGGTCATGGATATGGAGGCAACGACAACGGTGCAAAGGCAGCACCGTTACCATTTGAACATAGTATCATGTGCCCTGCCCTAGGTCAATGAACAGCACAGCCCCAGCCCACCAGTCGGTGGGCTGGCTGTGGCGTAAACATTCAGTTGCCGCATGTGGCAAAAGCTAAAGTCGCCAGCAGCTGCGGCATAGTGTCAACATCTGTTGTTTTTTTTTATATTTTTGCATCCTATCCTCACGCACATGTGCAACTTTGGCGTGGGCAAAATGCAACGCATGCGCTATTTAATGTGGCTTCTTCTTTTTTTTGTTTTTAATAAGCATAGAACTAAAACCAAAGATGCACAGATCAGAGCATGCGTATAAATAAAATGTGTGCTTAAATGCAGCAGAACAATTTGCAGCATAGCTGAGGCCTGGGTCTGGGTCTGAGCTAGAACTCTGCAGAGCAATGACCGCAGACACGCGCACACACAAGCCACACATGTCACAGAGTCCACAGCGCCATAGCATGCGCGATAATGATGTATGCATAGTACAGTAGGATCTCAATGTTGATGTACAATGGCTCGGCTAGAACTTGAGGAAGCATCAGGCTGAGGGGACTGGGCTAAGCATTGATGTACCCTCGCCATTAGACAATCAGCCAATAACCAAGCTAAGCCATATCTAAAGATACATACACTTTACAGTCTATGGAACTTGCAGCTAAGATCCAATTTTATCTCCTAGACTTCCATGTATAAGTAATTTCGAATATCAAATAAACTTAAAACATCTTTAATTCACATTCATTGGATTGGCCTTTGCCCAACAATTTGGTTTTGTACACGTTCTGTATATATCATTCCTGCGTGTTAATATAAATCTATTATAAATGTATCTGTACATTATAATCGTATCAAAAATTATAAAACTATTTTTTCCTCTGTATCACTTTGACTCTTAAACAACTTACATTGGCAGTTGTGGAGAGTTTTTTCTTTGAACTTTAAGCAGATTTAAGCACTTCGTTCTTAACATTAATTAAATAGTAGCTTTTCCATTTGGACCATTGTCAGACATTCATTAGCCAGGCAGCAGGTCATGGCAGATTAAAGGCAAGTTCTGGAATTGCATAAAAATGTTAAATGAAATGGCCTGTGTTGGGAGGATGTGCGATCTAATCTTACTTTTCAGGTTCAACAAATTGTAGGCATGATTACGGAGATCAGGTTTAGTCGGACTGCGCAGCACTTCAGCAGCCGACTCCTTGATCATGCCCTCGATATTTTGCAGCAGCCATTCTTTTTTGGGACACGTTATTGCTAGGCGGTATTCACCGTCATGGGTGCGCGACACCTGCCAATCGATGGGCAGTGGTGACACCGCATCGTGGCTGTCAATACTTTCGGTTTCATCCTTCACATCGTGTTTGTACGACACGGTACGACGACGTTCTTTTGCCGGCTTCACATCGGCATTATCCTCAGCGTCTGACGGGGCCAACGATTTGCGTTTCCTGCCATTTACATGGCGCTCCTCTTGAGTGCAATCCCTCTTCGGGCACGTGCAGATCTTGACTGCCATGACATGCTGTGCCAAAATATCACCACTGCAAAAGGGAGCATAAAAGTTGGACTTTGTAATGCATTCGACACAGCTTACACACCTCGAGTTCTCTAGACAAAAGAGCAAGCTGGTTTCCTTCCGGCCCAAGCACGAGTTCTGGCAGACAAACTTAAAGGCGAGCGTCTGGCGTACGTAGCCGCCGGTGCGACTGCTAGAACGGGACAAATTCAATGGCACCAGCACCGAATACCTTTCCGAAATGCCCTTGCCCTGTGCCGAACCACAGTACGTGGTGCTCGGATTCTCGCAACGCACCAAACTCTCGCGCATCTTTAAATTCTGATTGGTAGCTGCAAGGGAAAAGGAATTAGAGACACATCCTGGCTGCTCCTGAGAGTTGACTGCTGCTTACCTGGCTCTGTGCTCAAGTGATTCTGACAGCGCAGCACAGCACCGCTGACGTCTTTGGTAAAGCAAAGAAATATGCGCAGATTGAGCGGCTGTATGGGCATTATCGGCTTGAACTGCACATCTATATTGAATGTCTTGTCCATGCGTATATAGAGCTTGTCCATAACATTCGAATACACCCAGTGCGACTTGGGCGGCTCCTTCAGTACCATGCTGAAATTATAGCCACCAATATTGTGACTCTCCAGTTTGGGCAGACTGTTGCTTTGGTTTTGAAAATCCTGCAGCATCATTTCGCGCAGCACCGATTGCTAGAACATACGAAAAACAAGAAACACGCAATTAGTAGTAGAACGAAACCAAGAAAAACAATTAAACGGATCACACTTTGCGTTCGTAGAGCTGATAGAGCTTCATGTTGTTGCTGGCACAGGTATCGTATCGACTAGACTGGAGGATAGCTCGTGAATTTTTGAATTTTGTTCTACACTTTCGCAAGTGTATGCAACTTTTTCTGTTCTGTAATCTTGTTCTTCACACGACGCGGTATACACACATGCAGTATTTTGTGTACTGAATAGAGCTAGTGGCTGTGACGTCATGGCTGGCGCTCTTATGAAATTGCTGCATGCACAATCATGTCTGCCCGCTGAGTCAGTCACACGGGGGAATGTCGGCAGCACTCAACCGCCCCAGGAACGAAAGCTCAGTTGATTTCCAACCACCAAACATTAAGCAACTGCCTCGCGATGGCTTCCGATAGTGTCGTGTGCTACAGATGGCATCAGTTTGATGGTGGAAAAACAATTAAGCAGCCATTAGCCAGGCTAATATTCGATGTGCAGCAGACACTAGTCTGAACTAGTCTTTCTTTAGCCGTGGTACATAATGGCATCTGCAATAGATGCAACGCATAGGCGTCTGGTGAGAGTGCTAACAATTACACTGATTGTGTTAATGACTGCCTTTGGACTGCTGGCCAATCGGTATAATAAGCGCCACCATGAACGTTTCAAGCTCTCAAAGGCATATCTGGCGTATGCCATACTGTGGACCATCGCCTTTGCTGGCGTCTATGGGCATCAGATATACCAGGACTATATGCAAGGGCAGCTCAACTTGCGCGACGCTGTGAGTCTGTATAGTTACATGAACATTGTCGTGGCTGTTATCAACTATGTCACACAAATGCTAATGAACGACGCTGTGGCGAAGACAATGAGTCGAGTGCCACTATTTAAAACCCTCAAGATGTTCCATTTGGACAACACATCGCTCCTTCGTTCGATTGCCATGGCTTTCGTCAAGTCAGTCGGTTTCCCTTTGATGCTGGAGTTGGCCTTAATACTGCAGCAGCGGCGACTGCAGCCGGATTTGAGATTAATTTGGACCGTGTACCGTCTGCTGCCTCTGATCATTTCTAATCTGCTGAACAACTGCTACTTTGGTGCCATGGTTGTGGTGAAGGAGATCCTGAGAGCGATCAATGTGAGACTGGAGTCGCACCGCCAGCAGGTGAATCTGATGCAGAGGGAGGATCAGCTCAAGCTGAACACTTCGTTCTATCGCATGCAGAGGTTCTGCGCATTGGCAGATGAGCTGGACAAGCTGGCGGACCGATACACGGTGATCTATGTGCATTCCGACAAGTACTTGTCGCTCATGTCGCTGTCGATTGTCCTGTCGTTGATCTGCCATCTGCTCGGCATCACAGTGGGCTTTTACAGTCAGTACTATGCCGTGGCGGACAGATTCTTTGGTGGCAAACCCTACGACGGCCTGGGAGCGCTCATAAATCTGGTCTTTCTGGTCATATCGATCACCGAGATCACAATGCTGGCACACTTGTGCAGCGACCTGCTCGTGGCAACCAGAAGAACGGCCGTAATACTGCAAGAGATGAACCTGCAGCATGCCGACTGCCGGTACCGCCAGGCTGTGCATAGTTTCACCCTCCTGGTGACCATCACCAAGTTCCAGATAAAGCCAATGGGTCTGTATGAGCTGAACATGCAGCTGATCATTAATGTGTTTTCCGCCGTCTCTAGCTTTCTGCTGATACTCGTCCAGGCCGATTTGTCGCATCGCTTCAGAATGTACTAGCAGCACTCACCTGGCTAAACTGCATCAGATTGCCCGACTGCACAAAATAAAAGAATATTCGTTATTGGTGCACCATCAATTTTGGATACTTGTATTTCCACTTACGTTGAGTCCCTGAAGGAAGGCCATCGGTTCGGTGGTTCTATGGAAGCAGGAGTACAAACAAATATAACATTAGTTGGACCGCACCAAACCACCTGTGGCCGGGGATACTCACAAGTCGGTGGCCTCTATAATGTTCCCATCCTCCACAGTCGAATCACTAGATCCCACGGAGTTCTCAGCGGTGTTCCCAGCATTAAAATCAATCGGCCCATCCTCGCTATAGTGAAACGTATCAGGGAGATTAGCAAATATTTGATAAGCTAAAACATATGATGCAAGGCACTGGCACTGGTACTGGTGCATGTTTTCATTGATAACATCAAATACCTCACTTTGTGCCAGGACATGGCTGCAGTATGTACATTACTGGCACTCCTTTTACCAGTTGTCAGCTTGCAGGGAAGCCAACAAATTGTGGAATTACTTATTAAACGCAATAAACAAAACAGTAAAACAAAAACAATATGATATTCGCTGGTTTCGATTATGCCATTCACTGCGGTACGCGCACACAGCCGATAAGCGGCTTCGTTATCGGTTAATCGAAATATGAACGTTTTTTTTTAAATTTTAAATTAATTGATCACATATTGCTTACCGTTTATGAACATAAATTGGGCCATGAATGCCAGCGGGCGACACTGATGTATTGGTGTTCGTTGCTCCTGCTGCGTCCACCGTAGTGGGAGCCAAGTAGTAAAGATTCTGCTGGAAATTATTATTTTTGTTGACACCATTTGTGAACAAATTGCCGCTATTGCTAGCCGCCGCCAGAAGCACGTGCGGCATGCTGCCGGCGCCAATGTTTCCAGTATTGGTAGCGTTTTGTTCATTTTGATTATATAACACTCCGTTATTCATATGTGGTCCGCCATTGCTAAAAAGTTCGCCTTGCAAATCGCTGGCTGCTACGACACTAGGAGTTAGAATTATCTGGGGCGCCACGTGCGACATGCCTACGGAGTTTATATTTCTTGATCCGTAAACATCTGCATTATTGTTAACCATTTGTTCACTATTGTTGTAATAAACCGCGTTATTGTTAATATTATGTCCGCCGTTGGTACTATATCCGCCCGTAGTGCTTGCAGATTCCGGATACTGCTGACCTACGTTTACACCAGAAGCCCATGTGTATGCCGCTTGAGAAACAGTGCTGGAGCTTATCAATTGAGATCCGTTTGTTAAAAAGCCACTGCTGTCCTGGTAAATCTGACTGGAGACGCCAATTTGCTCGTCGCCAAAAAACTGCAAAATTGTTTGGCTGCTGGTGCGCGAAATACCGCATGCACTTCTGCCAAAATATCAAACTATAAGCGGGGAAGGGAATTGCGTAAAGTATATATTTATCTTACTGTTCCACAGTCAGGGTAAGCGATGATGTTTGTTTGAGCGACATTTTTAGGCCAAGTTTTAAGCCAGTTGCCTGAAGAAACCAACGAATTTTGGCACCAAAATGCAAGCGTAAAATGCTTATCGATGCTTCCCTCCTCAACTATCGATGAACCATTTCGTGAGGCTTTTTCAACGACTTGGCAGCCCCCCTTATCAGCTTGAGCAGTAAAACGAGCGGTAAATTTGAATTTTTCTTTAATACTGAAATCTTTTTGGCTGTTTGCACAGTTTACGTATTGTTAAAACCACTGGACGTAGTGCATATAGCGAAACACGTCGCTTCACTCTCACGTACGAGGGAGTTGTGCTATATATAACAAACATTAAGAATTAGAATACACAAATATAATTGTATCTACAATTGTTTTTATATGAGTATATGAAAGAGCTAAAGCATACATACATGTATTTACAAATTCGAAAATATACAAATTAAATAATATAAATAGGCACACAAAGCTACTACAACTACTACGACTACGACAGATTAAAGCTCTACTAATATTTCTCAGTAGTCTCGTGTCTCGACTCGATTGGTGTTGGTGTTTCTGTTTGATTTGTGGCCTCTGTAACGGTGGTGAGGTCAGAGTTTGAGGACTCTCTCGAATGCCTGCAAAACAGCATAATAATGATCAGATCCAGTGTACAAATTCAAAACTACATGAGTTCAATCTACTACGATGGAGGGTATAGCACGTAGCTAAATTAACTAATAAATGTATATATCTTTTGCCCTTAATACCTGTAGAACACATAATGCTGCAGCATGAAGAACACATCGAATAGCACTGAGAACAAGCCCAGTCCAAACTTGGTGGGATCACCGAAAATCGAGGCCCAATCATCTGTAAGTACAAATTGCTTAAGCTGCGAAAATCAATTACAATCGCCAATTGCCACGCCTACCATAGTTGAAACCATTTAGTATCATTTGCAGCATG
This sequence comes from Drosophila bifasciata, assembly GCA_009664405.1. Taxonomy (NCBI): domain Eukaryota; kingdom Metazoa; phylum Arthropoda; class Insecta; order Diptera; family Drosophilidae; genus Drosophila; species Drosophila bifasciata. The sequence continues at coordinate 12,494,637 of CM019044.1, forward strand.
CTCAGCGTGCCACCGGTAAAGTCCAGCAGAATATTGCCAATGCTCCTGCAATTTGAATTCATATTCGATTAAGAATCGCCAGTCAGGCAATCGTTTCGATAACTTACCAGCCCGCTGTGCTCTTGCGGCGATAGTTCATCAGTGCTTGCGGCACATACTTGATAATGGTTATGGCCAGCTTCACATAGCTGCAGTAGTAGAGAAAATCCAGCCAATGAAGCACAGAGGCAGCGGCCAGAGAGGCAGCAACCACAACAACCACAGCAAAGACACCCAGCAAGGAGTAGGCTGTCCAGGAGACCCTTTGACCAGCACGCTATAGAAGCCAATAATATAGTTGAAACTTTGTAATAATTCAAGCTCAATCATTACCTCATAGATGCAGCATTGAACGATCGTTATGATGGTGGCAAACATGGCATGCAGCGAGAAGACAACATCGTTCAACATCACCGGATTGAGGCCACGCGGATGTCGTGTCTCGTACTCCTGCTGCATGCTATCGAAAAAGTACAGGCCGCAATTGAACATGCTGTAGAGTGTGAAGCCCACGATATTCAGTATGACAAAGTCAAAGTTCAGACCCTCCACCGATTTGCGACGAAAATTGATCCAAATCTGTGGATAAAATGAAACGGACCAGGCCACAAAGTACACCCAACCGAACACAATGGAGGTGTAGATGAGGCCCCGCGACACGGCCACTGTGACACGCAGATAGACATCCTGAATGCTGAAGGAACACACAAAAATATTAGTAATAATAAATATAATCATATAATTTACTGTGACATTGATTGACACTCACATTTCATTGGCAGCATCGATGGCTGTGACAGCCACATAGCCAGCCCTTAGGCCGGTTATCACCACCGTCTGATTGCTGGCCGCTCCGCCCGCTGCATAGATGAATGTCTCCGGATCCAAATTCAAATGATCCTCATGCTCTTTCACCAGTCGCACGCTCACGGGCGCTGTTAGATCTTCCCTAAAAGTAGATGTGATAAGAGGAACATTGATTGCTGCAAAACGATGCCAACAAACTCACTTGGCAAAGACAATGAAACTCTCGTTGGTGTTCAGCAGTACGGTGATGTCATGGGTGTCGACTGTTAGGCTTTGACTGGCTTGTCCATTAACCAAGGCAACTGCGAAGAGAAGGCCCTGAGTGCTTGAAGTTCTTTTGGTACAATTAATTACCTGTTGCCCAGCAGAACAGCAGAACCACCAGCTGAAAGGTGTTGTTCATTCTGATTCAGGTTTTTAAGGCACTTCAAGTACTACTTGCTGATGCTGATTTTATTCCCAATGCGTGATGATGCTCACACTAAATGGCATTTTCATCGGTGACGACGATGCACTAACAGAAGGGAATCGATTTAATTGAATTAGTTTTAATTTGTCGCAATCAAGGAGAACAAAGGGAGTTGCTTGTGGGGGCTTACATATGTGCATTCAATTTGTTATGTAAATTACTTTATGATTTATGCCTCTGATCACACAAGTTCACTGATCGCAGAGTTATATACTATACATATTAATATTAATATTAATTAATTATTAGAATTGTTTCAATTTAAATATCTATTTCTATATATAATATTTGCAGCTCCAGTGCAACGCGTGTGTGTCTCTCTCTCTCTTAATACAACTTTCGTGTTAACAATTTCATACGAGATAAAAACATACTGTTTGTGGGGCAGGCAACCTTCAACAGTGTCCCCCCCACTGCTATCCTACACTCAATGTTACAGCTTGGCAATTAGAGCAGTTTTTTTTTTTTTTTTTTTTGCACCTCAATCGAGTTGCATGGCATCCAGGAGGAAACACATGGCCATAAATACACACAAAAACACACACACAGACACATGGGTTTCCCGGCCAAGTACTACGCTTGTTTATGGAGGGTGGAGTAGGGTGGTGGTTGGGCGGATATTTATAATGCGTTCCATGACAAGGCATTTATAAGTCAAGCCGCCTCAGAATGGGTCGCTTATCTCAATCAATGCCGCGGACGCTGATAATGTCAATCGGTTTATTCGAATTATTGCCAAACCACTAAAGTTACGCCAGTCCTAAGACCCACAGCCAGATACAGCCGTCCCGTCCCGTCCAGCCAATGACTTGAGCAATTGGCAATGCAATGAGACAAGCGGGCGGATGGGATTTACCCTGCTCATATCACATACGGGAGTGTTCTTTAGTTGATTCACTAGAAACATTACTATATGCTGATCCAAAGTTCTCTTGAAACATTCGTTGACATTCTTTTGAAATAATTCTACTGGCACTTCTCAGAATATGATCTTTGATTTGCTTTAAGCATCCCTGGAAGATTTATTGCACTGATAAGAAAGAACACTTCACATTCACTTCACTTGCCTCCAGCTCCAGTCCACTCTAATCCACACGTGCGAATCAGCGACCAATTGTGTAAATAAAAATAAAAACAAATGCCATCAAATAAATAATTCAACACTTGTTGGGATGGGGGGAACGGGGGAGGGAGAGTAGCGCGAATGTTTAGCGAATGTTTATAAGTCTGTTTACAGCCGGATTAGAACTTTCACTGTTGGCACTGGGAAAGCAGAGCGAAGCACACCTCACACTCACACACATGGCAGCGCACTATGGGGGGGAGCATCAAATGGTCGGGATCCGAGACCCGAAACAATGCAGCCCCAAAGATCGCCTCAGAATCCAACAACCCAACCAACTGTTTGCTTAGCAATCAGCGAATATTTTTCACTTGCCACTTACCGACCGTTTAAACAGAAGTTAAACAATGTGTTTAACCGACAATTAGGCTGGTCTGCTTTGCTACGGGCTGGGCTGGATCTCGATGATGATGATGATGCGAATGAGAATGTATGGCCCCAAGCGATAGCGAACGATGTGCCTGCCGACTGTCAAGCGACTGAGCGCGTCCCCGGCCAGGCCAATACGTATAAATGGAGCCCATGCCATGCCATGCCATGCAGTCGCTGCGCAGTTAGCGGCGACAGAGCGATTGACTTCCCAAACAGCAACAACAACAAACAATTGGAGCGAGAGCAAAACAGCTGGAACAGCTTGGCATGGCAAGGCTTGGTGCGGGTGGGAGGGATCTTTGCATTACCCCTTGCAGGGTATTCCATACATAATCCCTAGCCATATATTTACAGAATTTTCTGCCCAGTTGTAATCCAAAAAGGGTATCCGAAAAAGCTTCTGCCCCAGAGCCTCGTTTCAGGTTTTGTCTGTAGTTTGTTTTTAACCTTTTTTTTTTTGCACTTGAAAAACCTCTCCATCAGTCGAAAGGGTGCTCCAAAATGTTTTCTATAAATATTCAGGAGCTGCCCCACAAGATTCAACAGAAAGGTACGAGAAAGCGAAATTTCGAATTACGCATCTCTAAGCAACAACAGTCAGTCACATGTTTGTGTATCATAAAATACAATTTACAAGATATCAGGATGTACCGTAATGTACCCAAAATATAAACTTTTGCTATCAGCTAGCAACAGAGAGAGAAAGAGAGTGAATGAGTGAGAGAGAGATAAAAGTTTGGCGGAAACTGCAGAACTAACAAGCAATAAAATGTTTATATTCGTCTGATTCTTAGTTTGATAACGGTCTGCGACTACGGCACTCACTAATCAAGTTTGATTATAACAACAACAGCTATAAAAAAAAAGTATAAATAAATGAAAGATTCTAAAAACTGTTCCCACATGACGCGGCACATTGCTGATCGACTTGGAGCGGCCCAGCAGCAGCGATAAGTGCAAAAGAGAATGCCCCAAGATTGTGATGCACAAAAACAACATAAATTGCGTGTGCATGACGCTCGCAAATAGGAGGTTTTTAATTGTTGTTGTTCTGGCTAAACTGCTCCAAAAATTCAAATAAAACCAAAACAAAAACCTGCCCAACGCTGATAAAAAGATTCACTTTCTATAAATGGGGTTTTTGCCAAAACAAGCAAAAAACTTTGTGCTAAATGCATAAATTTTTGTTGCAAACATAGCAAAAAATAAACTTGGCAATTCACAATGTGGAAAATGGAATGCTTTGCCAGCCAAAGGCAAAAAACTTGGCACAGCCACAGGGTATAGCCGATCCGCAACGATTCGATTCCCTTAGTTTCTCTCTGCAGTTATCAGATACTCACCGCAATTCCCATTGCTGGCATTCTTTAAGCGACATAGTAGCTTCTGTTTACATTCGGGATATTTGAGCATACAAAAATATTGTTTAATTTGCACAATATAGGGTACAAAAACAAAACAAAGCAAGGCAAGGCGAAGCTCAATTCACAGTACACTATAAAGGGGATTATAATCGAACGTAAAACATTTCTACGTTAACACAAACTAGGTTCACAAACTGTCAAATGGATCTGATCTAGATCTTTCTCTGGCTTTCTTTACATCGTAAGAGTCTTCTGTTTAAGGCACTGATTTCGTAGAAGATTTTAAAGGGGGGGATTAAATAAGTTAATGAGGGGTCGATCGTAGGATAAATATTGTCAGGCGAGTATCCGGTCTCTGTGTGTGTATGTGTGTGGTGTGTATCAGTCGTCTTTGGGGCTTCACTACTGGCTCTGGTTCTGGCCGGCGCGTCGATTCTTCTCGAGTATTAAAGCGCGACTGAAAACGAAATGAAAGAGAGTCTTAAAATGGCGGAGAGACTCGGGAGACGAATCGGTCCACTCACCGATAACGCTCGTAGTAGCCGACAATGGTGCCCAGCTCTTGCTTGAAGAGACGCACCAGCATGCTGTCGAAGCCCTCCAGCTCGGGCAGGCTGAACATATTGAACTGCAGCAGATGGTCCTTGGAGGAGTCCGCCTCCGAGTAGACGGCCAGCCACTTGGGTATCTCCTCGAGCAGGTACGGATTGGCCGGCACCAGAGCGTTGTGTGTGTGGGCAGGTGGCGCGTACATCGATGCCTCTGGCATGATCGCCTTGGGCGGCTCAGCCGATGTGGTGTACACGTAGTAGGATGTGAGGCACGGATGCTGGCGCTGGCACTGGCCCGTGTACTGATTCTCGTAGTATGTGCCATGCAGCTTGGACACCACGCGACGCCAGCCCACGGGCAGGCCCTCGCGCTCCAGCGGATGATTCCAGTGCGTTGTGTGGGCATTGTGATCGATATAATACTTGCGACCGTGCAGCGTGTACTGCGTGGCCCAGCCCGGCGGCAATGGCAGCTCCTCGGGCTCCGTGAGCGACTGCTGGGACGGCACCTTCTGCAGCGAGCCATTCACACTTCCCGCCGCAGCACCACCTCCCGCAGGTGCACCGGCTGCTGCTGCTGGCGGTGTGGGTGGTGGGGCGTACAGAGATTGCACTGAGGTAGAGGCTCCACGTATGCTGCCAGAGCTGCCGCCGCGACCGCTGCCACTAAGCGATCCGCCGCTCGAGGGCACCGTCAGATGATGGTGATGTGGCGGCACCACCGCCAGGGTGGCCGACGAAGCTGTCGTATTGCTGTAGATGGGCGACTCCGAACGCTGCGACTGGGTCGCACGCATGGAGGAGACGCGATACGGATTCTCATAGATCGGATACGAGTCGCTCGAGTAGCTTCCGCCCAAGTGTGCGGCCATCTGCTGATGCTGGAGCTGCTGCTGCTGTTGCAGTGGAGATCTGTGGGATGAGAAAGCACAGACTGAAGTAAGAATGGTTGCCATAAAGTATGGGTTGGGGGTCAGGTATTACCTTGTCGGCTGATAGCGTGGCTGGCGATCCCTGATGGACATGGCAGCTGGATCGAAACGAAGCGTGGATCCGAACGGCGATGAGGCATGTTGCTGATGTAGCTGGAGCTGTGACTGCTGCTGCTGTTGCTGCTGCTGGAGGGCGTAGTGGGCAGGAGAGTGGGGACGGCGGGGTAGCTGCAACATGTTGGCATAAGAGGCACTGAGCAGCCCCTGGTCGGCGTCATAGCTGGCGGCCGCCATGTGTGGATGCGAGTGCTTCGGGGTGGTGGAGTAGCTGCGCTGGAAGCCGCTGGTGTGAGTCTGGAGCAGCGGCGACGACTGCTGGCGTCGCATGCGCTCAATCTGCTCGATGTTCACGTAATTGCTGCTGCTGCCTTGGCCGAGCGGCAGCTGGTTGCTGCTGGCGCGGTACTGCAGCGGCGGCAGCGGTGGATGATGGACGTTCGTGTTCGTGTGCGGATTGAGCGGCAGCTGGCTCTGGGCGCGACGCGCATGGTAGTAGTCCGGCTGCGCATCGTTGCAGGAGTACGTGTTGCGGCTGGTGCTCGAGCTGCGCGGCTTGAACTCACAGCTGGGCGAGGTGCTGGCGCAGCGCTGCAGTGTCTTCTTCTTGGAACGCTGATCGCTGGTCCACACATTGATGACCGGTATCTCCGGCGGCGTGTCCTTCTTCACATACTTGCCCACCACGCCCTCTTTGTGTGCCTGGGATTTCTCCTTGCTCCGGCGCGAGAGCATCGTCGGTTTTCGATTGCACAGCAAAATTGTTAAATAGTTCATGCAGCGCGGCTATCCTGCGAGAGTTGTGCCTACTATTTTGTTCCTTTGTTTCTCCTGTGGCTGTGGCGGCGCCTGCTAATGCATGTGCATCGGCGCAGACAGCTAATTTTGGCCCAAATTGCTTTTGTTGTGATCAGAGTGACCACGGATGTTTCGATAAAAAATACCAGTCAAAACATCAGAAATATACCAAATATATACCGAGTTGTTGCTATCTAGAGATGAGCGATATCTTACAAAAAACGATATGTTAAATGTTCACATAATGTAAATGTAAAAGTACTTACAATACGGGGAGGCGCCACTGTGAAGAAGCTGTTTATGTTTATGTAGAGTATTTTGAAAGAATTAACTTCTGCGAAGCTAATAGAACAATAAAAGCGATATTTTCAAATACCGTGAACCACAAAATATGGATTCTTTTCAAACGAAGACAATGTTATCGACATTTTGCGAATGGGAAGGTATATTTCGGAATAGACGGTAGATAAATCAACCTCAGTATCCAAGGAATATGTTATATGCAGGATATTTTGATGTCGAAATTGAGTTAGAAGTATATTCACAGTGTATCGGTATATAAAGGTATACTTAAACGATTTGTTCAATCTAATTTTGAAGGAATATTAAAATACTTTTCAAAATTATACCGAAATAAATGGAGCGTGGTCAGGTGGGTTAAGTTCGTTTTCATCCTCGGTATATTTACGGTCTATTTCGGTATATTTCTGAGGGTCAGATGGTATATTTGTTCAGTAAGTCCGCTGTCACACTGGCCTCCACACTGTTGTGATAATGATAACACATGATTTTTGTTCGCGGCAGACACTGCACTTGTCCCTTCCCGAAATAGTTATAATTGCGGACCAAAAGAAAAACACGCAGCAGATAGTTCAAGTGCAGCCATCCAAACAGTTGGTCAATCAAAAGTCAGTGCTAATCGCGACGCCCCTCCATACCCCCCGCTCTCTCATTGATCTATTTCCGTGGTGAAGAAGTACGTACGCGTCGCAGCAGCAACAACAAAGAGCCCGTGACCGTCGCGGCGTAACAATTTTTTATATAAATAAAATAGAAATCGAAACATCACATTTGCACACACCTGTGAACCATCAACACCACACAAAAGCCAGACGAAAGTGCCACAATTGGTTGTGTTATATAAATGTAATTCGTAAATTACCAATATCGAACCCCCCAATTATGTTGATTTGTTTGCGAAAAGTGCACAAGATAAACAGAACTACTACCACTACTACAAGTACAATTACAACTACTAGCACTCGTTGCCATTAACATAGTTCTATTCTGAGAATCCCGACACACAACGCGTGCACAGAAGAGTAGCCAAAAAAAGAATAAAAGCAACAAAAACATAAACTAGTTGTTGCCAACCCGGGAGTACGCTCTTCCAACCAGTCTCTTGTGAGCGCCCGCCCGCCCATCCATCCATCCATCCTCCTTCAACTTCATTTGCATTTCCTTTGTGGATTACGGCGTCGTGTGTGTGTGTGTCCCTGAGAGCAGACGTCATCCCAAAAGCAAGAAGGTTAGTTCTATTTTCGATATCTATCTATCCATCCCAAATAAAGTAGCTCTTATCGTATGTGGTGGCACTCCAACCAGAATCAACCAACACAGCACAGCAGCCACCCTCCCGCTCGACTTTCTCTCTCGTTTCGTTTCATTTCGTTTCGTTTCGTCTGATTGGCAATTATAATTGTAATTTCCCCATTGGGCGGAACGGAACTTTGGCTCCTCCGTTGCAGAGGGCACTATTTGGTTAGTTATGCAATTGGTGGGTTGATTGCTGTTTCCACACACCACAATCTTATCAATGTCTGTCGTAGCGGCAAAGGCGGCGGCGTCTATCACAAGTTCTGGCCCATGCATCAGACCCCCGAACATACATATCTTGGACAACTTTCTCCGGTCCCCCTACGCCAATCAATGTGCATTTCCTCAAACCATAATACTAGTCCCCACTTGAGGAGGCACTTGAGTTCTTCTATTACGAAATTGAATGAGTGGGCGCCGCCTCTGAGCCTCTGGGCCGCTGGTGGTGCCGCCATGTCCATGTCCAGAGGCGGCATCCTGTTGCGTTGTCAACTTTTCTCATTTCCTTCTGCCTGCTGCTGTCGATGCTGTTGCGGTAGAAAGTCACTTGATTTCCTTGTCCTGTGTTCCCCGTTTCCCTAGTTTCCAGTTTCCCAGTAGGATGCCAAAATTAAATGTGCGACATATGGTAGAGACAGATGCAGGAGACAAAGACGATGACGAGTACAGGCACTGACACGCACAGAAAACTGGCTGAACGGCCTGAACGGCCGATCGATATTACAGTTACAGTTATGTATGTGAAGAGCGGCAATTTCAAAAATTCAAAATAAATTCCGAATAAACATTGGCGGATGACGACTTTGCCCACATCTGGCTATAAAAAGCAAAAGTGAAAAATACCTCAAAGTCCCCGGACGGGCACCGAAAACAAAGAGTAAAGCAAGAAAGGATATTCGAGAGAGCCGATGCTAAGATACCCTTACGCATTGATCCATATTGGTTATTGTGAAACTAAACTACAAATCGGATCTGCTATTTGATACCGGATCGCTCGTGGTTTATGTGGAGCAGGAAATAGCGTCACAAACGTCTGATCAAAGCCGTAATGCCGCTGTGTCAGCCAGTGTTGTTGGTGTTTCTGGTGTTTCGTGTGGCAAGCCAACTAGAAATATTATTCAATTACAAGCCAATCCAGTTGCCTTGCCCCGGGGGGGCGGCCGCCTCAATTCGTTCGTTATTGTAAATTGCGAAAGAGTTTTTTTTTGTTTTTCTTTCATTTTATTTTGTATGTATAAAAGTCAAAAGGCAGAAAAGAGATGGCTGCAAAAGGCTGTCTGTGGCTCGGCTTTGGCTCTGCTCTCTCGATCCGAATATTCGAATTCGAGTTCGAATTCCATTGGCGGCGATTTCATAATTCCTCTGCTCTCACCCCGCTGCTGCCCCTGTACCGTTTCCGACTCCTATTTTGTTGTTTTCTTTTCTTTTTTTGTTTTTTTAAACAAATTTAGTTTCCAGCGCGCTTCTGCTTTTGGCTTTTTTTTTTATTGCTTTTGTGGCCAGCAAGAGCTTGGGCAACAGCAACAGCAACGGCAGCAACAACAATAGGCAGACAAGCGACCGACCAAAAAAAAAAAAAGAAGTGGCTTAAATGTTGGTAACTTTCTCCGCCACCTGCGGGCCGCCGCCGCCGCCGCACAACTTACGCGCGTTTTCAACCGCGCACGCAGGCGCCTCTCTAGCTGTTGCCAACTTGTGTCTCTTTTTCTCCTCTTTCTCTTTCTTGTGCCTTGGGGCTTTGCCAAAAGGGTATATTAGTTAGAAGGTAAGGTGGTGCCGCTCTCCAACCGCAAGCAACGCAGTCTGCTTTACCTTAGCATCAACATACCCCCTGGGATCGTGTCCGTATCCCCTCTCTGTCTTTTCCTGTTATGCTTCAGCCTCTCCCTTTTACACTACAGCCAAGTCATGTATCTGCACAGGTGTGTGTGTGGCGTGTGTATTTGATTGCGCGATTAGCAAAAAACGCGCGCGCAACTTTACCACCGCATGCAAAACGCGTGCGCGATTTCCAGGCTGTTGCTGCCGCTGCTGCAATTTCATCATCATCAAAGCGAAAAGCATAATTGTTGTTATTTTCGAGTAAATTGCGCTGTCAAATTGTTCAGCGATGAGTCGACACTTGGGTGGAAGTGTGGCATTTCAAAGGAAAACCCCCAAGGAAGGGGTTTGGGGGAGGAGAATCGAGAGCGGCTAATGGCGCAATCGATTCGATTCAAACAACGGCGGAGGTGGATCACCTTCAAGCCGCCAGCCTTACAATAGCCACCAAAGCATTGCATTGATGTGCTTCCGCTGGTGGCACCCCATGAAGGCCTAGACCTAGGCCTGACTTTACCATAAAAATGGGCCAAATCAATTTAATGTTCAATCGAAACCTGAGTGTGGAGAAGAGGAGGAGGCCTCACTTTAGATTCACTTTGTAATGCAAATATGTATGCTCGAAACAAATGCAAACACAAACAAAAACACACACACTTCTGGGCCATAAACATATCAATGTTTATGGTTATTGGACCCGCATCTGTCCACCATCCCCCAGCCCCAGCAACAGCAAACGTTTTGCATAACTCCTCGATTTTTGTTATTGCTGCTGTTGTTGTTGTTGTAAAATGAGGTCAACACTCAAGTGGAGGACAGCAGAAGACATCGGAAAAGTGGCTGGCCGGCTATCATCCGAAGAAGTAGAAAAACCTGTCAATATTTTCATGTTCAGGGTTCAAAAAGTACATAAAAAAAAAACGTTCCGCTGCAATTGCAACTGGGTTTCGAGTTGGAGCCCCCCACCTCCGATCCCCCACCCATTATGGTTTTCGGTTTTTCGCCTTTCTTGGCCTCTCAACCCCAGTCCAATCCAGTCGCAGTCCCAGTCTCAGTCTGAGTCGCAATCCCAGTAAAACTCGATTTGGTACGCTGGCACGTAAAACCCGACCGAGCAGGCAATTGGCACTCAAAAATCGTAGTTGACCGCCTTGAATGCTGATGACTCTTAATGGTTAGCCAGCAGCAGCAGACTGCAACGACGCAACAGTACCTGTCCAACAGTCCTCAATCCCCACTCTCCCCACTCTGAACAGAAACCAAATCCAATGCGTAACTAAAGAAAAAAATGCATTAAATGTGACTTTGGATAGAGGAAATATGTATACTCTAAGGTAGTTAGTTTTAATCAAATCAATCGCCACTTGATATATTTCTAGGCAAACAAATTACCCTGAGAAGAATTCTTATAGGTTTTTGCTTTTAGTTGAATTTCAAACCTGCTCTCACCTCTTAAGCCGTGAGCATTATAGTCCTGCAAATGGATCTATCGGGGTAAGGGTAAAGGTCACTTAAGACTTTACCCATTTTCGGTGCATAAAACCCTGACCGAAATCATGATACCCCTGCCACTTGGGAGGGCATAGAAAAATGCGTTCGCCATTGGGTTTAGTATTGGTTTATGGCATAATCAAGTTGCACCAGCGCCAAGTTCGGGGCGGATGCATGTGCATGTGGCAGCCAGGTTGTCTATGTCACATGGCTGCTGCCTGCCGCTGTTGGTGGTGCTGCATTTGTTGTTATTTATGTGGTGTGTGTGTGTGTGTGTGTTTTTGTTATTGCTGCCACCCATGGCTGATGTTGTTGGCCAAGTTGTATATTTACGCTGGTCAAACAAACGACAACAGAGACGACAACATCAACGATGCAGTCGAGGGGGGGGTGTAAATATTTAACCAATGCAGAAGCTAGTACCAGGCTACGGTCTACCACATGCATAATTTTATTATCCAAAGAGTAGACTCCCTCTCTCACTCTCTTACGTTCTATGCTCGCTGCAATGTTTGTTTGTCCAACTCTTGTCAGCGATAGATATACATATCATACAAAAGGTCTCGCAAATATTGCACAAACAGCCGACAATGGTGTTTAATCTACACTCATTTCGTTGTTTGTTGCTTCGTGTGGAAGTCTCAAAGACAGCCTCAAAGCCACACAACAAAGTATGCCTCAAAGGAATGGAATATCGATGGACAAATAGCCATTTGTGTTGACCCTCACACTGGGTATATAATCAAACTTCAAAGTCAGTCTGGCACATTTATTGGCGAGGTCTTGCAGCGCGATACTCGCACGAGAAGAGCAGCAAATATTTGTGCAATTTATTTTGTGCGGCTTTGAATTAATTAATTTTTCACAAGGAATGAGAAATGAAAGGAAGAGCACCAGCCAAAACGGATACAGCCACCAGATAAGGTTGTAATTACATGACATCAGGAGGGGCGAAGTGGTGCTGGTGGGTTGGTCTTGTAGGGCGGAAAGTGTCGTACATATATTAAGCGGCAAACTCGATTTAAAATGGTTCATCATTTAGCAGGAGGGACACATGTGTATGGCTTATATGTAAAGCTTTAAGTAATAATTAAAATTTAAATGTTTGGAATAAATATTTATGTTCTTCTAGGCAGAACAGGTTATACAACAATTTGTTGTAGAATTATTTATTCTATTGTGAAAACGATAGTCTTTTCTTGATTATGGGTAGCCAAAATCCGCCAGTTATCTGTGTCGCGTGTCATGCTTGGGCCCCTGGATCAAGGTCCTAATGAATAATTAATCAATATACTTTATAATAGTGGAAATTGGCACGTTCTGTTCATAACACATCAGTCTTAATTCATGTATGTATATTAATTTATCGTGAATATAGTATATACTATATGTTAGGGGTATAGGAACAACCACTTGGGGTTCTCTTTCTTCTCTTGATTCTCTATATTTTGAACTGCCTTCTACTACTACTTCCAGCGCCGACTTATATCGTTTAATTATTCAGCCGTTATTCCTATTAATCTGTTGTTTAATGGCCAAAATGTATACCACAATATTTATCTATCTATACTATCTGCAGACTCTCTATAAGATTCCCCATCTCTCGACTCTCACGCTACTTCTAGTGCGATGATCTATTTCCATTTCCCGGGAAATGCTCTCGATTCACCAATGTGATCTGTTATACCTATAAATCTCTCATTGTAGATTCCCCAACATGACTCATCTTTCAATGAAAAGCGTGTAAAAAGTATTCGCACACTTAAAGCAATTTGTTTATGTTGAGGCATTGCACATACGATTTCAGATTAAAATTAAATTAATTTTTGCTGCTCAAAGTTCACCCAAAACAACCTTCTGGGCGGGCAAGAGGGAAAATTCATCATTAAGAAAAATTGTGTGAGTTTGGATTTGCATTCCTGATAAGATTGATAAGTCTTCAAGCAACCCGCATGGGGTAGCCAGAACACCAGAACGACACACACACACACAGAGACCACTCACATGCGAGTCTCAAATTCAGTTTAAGCCAGGATATGAGGGTAGAAGGAGGTAGGGAAGGAAGCCTTCCTTCCCCCTCTATCCATGTAAGCGTGTAATATGACTGGTGATTGGAAATTGAAATTGCATCCGGCAAACCCAGACACGTTCACATCAGAGAACCCACCGGTAAAGGATATAAAAAATCCTCCTTTTTACGTTATTTTTATACAAATTTCTGCAACATAGCAGCCATCCTTTCTGCCACTTTATGCCCGTTTTAGGCTGCAGATGACAGCCCACATATGTATGATGATAATTCCCCCTTTTTGATGGGCCCCTAATGATGATGTGTGTGCATTGCATTCATGATGATTGCGGAGGGAGGGAGTGTCTGCCTGCTGTGATTAGAATTGGCATGGCTTAGTCAGTCGTTTTAAGCGTTGGCTAACCGAGCATGAAGGCAGCTTTACTTAGCTTCGACACAGAAACTGATGCCTGATTGGGAGCCATCGCATGCTGGCTGGCTGGCCAATCCCCAAGGCATCTTCCATGCGTCGTCTGTTTACACACAACACCAAAAACCTTGGCCAAAAACATCGCCAGTGGCAGTGGCGGCATTTCAATTATGGTTTATTTAATAATGGCTTTGATTGCTTAATTTGTTAACAAAGGCTGATTTTATATATGTACATATTTCGAGACGCATTCAGCATTCATGTTAATGGGCAATTAACCGCTGACTGCACGTCAGCTACGGACTACACCAATTAGCTGCGCCCGCTTGACTCCCTTACCTTTACCGCCTATCCGTACAGAAGTCACTCTGCCCTGGAAGCTACTACTACTAAGCTTAAAGCTACTAAATACTAAATTTATAATGTATGCAATATATTCAAATGCACAACACAATGCACGTGCCAACAAAAGTATTTCATTAACAAAAATAACAAAGGAAATAACATTAGGAAACCCGAAGATAAAATGCTCTAATTTTGCATTGGTTATCAGACTCAAATTAAGCAGCAGTGCGGCTTGTTTTGCACATGACATGAATTTTGTTTTGCATTCTCTTATGTGAATCGCTCTTCATAAAGAATAAATCTCGAAGCAATGGGAGTAATTGGTAGCTAAAATCATTGTTCAACATATTCCCACCATAACTTCTAAAGATATGCTATAAAAGGTAGCCCGGAAGCTCGGAAAAACTTTATGCAATCAATTGCCACAGGAAGTTTATAATTATCATACAATTATTAAAGGAATAAATTACAAAAATCCTCTATTTATTTATTCAAAATTAATATTTATGTTAAAGGAGTAAATAGTTTTTGTACTAATTTCAAGGGTATATTATGCCATATGTACATGAAGTGTGCTTTGAAGTATTCCCAAAATATTCCTCTCTTATTCCCTTTTTTGGAATTTCTATTACCAGCGATAATCTTTCTAACTGAAATTGAACATTTTATGGGCCTGCGAAGAGAGTTTCTCCATCGCATACTCTACTTAAAACCTAGCTCATGATTTCTTATGCCACACAAAGCGTTCGTTTCTGAGCTTAATATCGAAATACCCCCGAAAAATACATCTACGTAAACTTTCTATTTCTTTGCTTTCGGGTTCCGGTTTTCGTATTTTTTTTTGGATGGCAGCCAAGCGATCTTTGGTCAAAGTGAATCAATGAATATGATCCACGGGTATTTGGGTCAATGTCAAGCACTCGCTTGGAAGAGGCGGCTGACAATGATGATGATGATGATATCGCTTGCGATGCTGAAGCACCTGATTAACATATAGTATGAGATGTGTACACACACTTGATGGCAGCAACAGCAAAGACAGGGAGTGTCTTAAGACCTACCCTCATTCCTTGGCTGCTGGAAACTTTGATTCGGTTTTAATTTAAAATCCCTTTTAGAGGATAAAAAACTTTTTACTTGTCTTACTTTTTGGCAAAGAAAAAGCGAGGAAATCGCGATGAAAAACGCCTGTGAAAAAGCCTTTTGATGTACCCAGCCAGTCAGCCAGTCAGCCAGCAGTTTGTTGTGGGTTTAACTTTTGCTTCAAAACTGAACGAATTTTTGTTTTTTTGGTGCTGTTTTTTGGCTCTGCCACTCCGCTTCGACTGCATACAAATTAGCAGCAGCAGCAGGCATGGGGCATGGATGGAGTGGCATTCGCATTTTTGGTAGAAAGTAAAACTGTTTCTTGTGTTTGTTTTTTTTTGGTTGCCGTTTTCTGTGCGTCGTAGCTTCTTTTTTTTTTTGTGTATTAATTTATTTGATTGTGTGGCCCACACGACGACAACTTTTACTTTTTGTTTGTGGATCCAAACTTGAAAATTAAACAAAACAACAACAACAACAAAATAAACTGCTGCCAAAAGTGGGGGAAAATAATACTCGTACAAAATTGTTTCAGATTTATTTCTTTGCAACGAAAATCTTGTTAGCCCACTTATCCGCTTAATGCAAGGCATTAATCTCTATGGAAATGTTTTGCAAATTAACTTTGCTTTTAGCCAAAAAGCCTGTTGAGGGGATGGTGTTAGGGGGGTGGGAATAGTCAGATAAGAAATTGGCTGGAAAAACGCAATTAACAGCAGATAAACAAAAAAAAGACATATCGAACTTTGATCTTTATTTATGATGCACACAAATTTCAATATATGTAGTTATATCTGGCCTCGACCCTGTTTCATTCATATCTAATCGGATGCCAAATTGGGGCCACTTTCTATGTGGACAATTACCCATCAATCCTGCCAAATCTCATCACTCTTCCGGGCAACTCTTGCAACATTAAACCAAACATTCAGAGTATGGTGTGCCCTCAATCCCACGGCAATTGCAATTACCACGTTTTGGCCTGACTTCTCTCTCGGATGAGTCATGGCGCGTAATGGTAATCAAGTTTCCCTCAACGGCAGCAACAAACCAAACAAGAAGTAGAACAAGTCGGGGCAAAAGAGTTATGAGTCATGAATCATGGGAGGATCAAGATCTAGCAGAACATGGGGGAACTACTTTATTAGGAAGGCAGGAATATCATGGAAGAAGTTGCAAGAATGAATGCGGCAAGCGGGGCAACTCTGTGGCAGGCGGATGCAACCGGTTAACAGGGAGATCCATGGTTAGGTTCGCTCTGAACCGAGTGAACCTTTATAGTTTCCGCTTCAATAGTTGCCACAAAAAGAAGCAAAGATATTATAAATAAATGCTTTAAGAAAACAGGGAATAGATCGAAACAACACATATCGAAGTGGATTATTGTGTTCTACTGACGACAGATCGATCACATGTCTGATGGTTAAATTGCAATGACAAGAAAAACATTTTCCCTTTGGCTGTGTTGCACATTTTGTCGACTTCTAGAACATGAAATTTATTCCGAAACTATTACGATGTTTTTCAGAGTTTCTTGGAAATTCTCAAGACTCACAGAATGTATTTATAGAAATAAGAAACAAAAATACTTTGCGGATTAACAGAAACCTGCAGCAGTAGCAGCCACTTTATGCATATTTCCATCTCCCTTGTATATAAAAATAAAAATGTAATTATTTATTGGGCATACTCATAAATATTTCGGTAGCAAAACAGCCAAGTGTCCTCTCTTACATAAGCGATGTCTAATAAGGTAATCCATAAAATACTCTGTCATCGGAGAATGAGGAGGAGGCGAGCAGTGGGCCCCAAAATATTAATTGGAACGAGAGAGAACGTACGGAGTCGCTTCGAACGCGACTCTACTTTTATACCCGTACTCAGTGATTTATGTGGAATTTTAAAATGTTTTATCAGTTTTTACATTTTACATTTTTTGCTACATCTGTCATCTACATCTACATCATCTACATCAGTTCTCACAACAACACACGTACACTGCACGAGGCAGCATGTTTGAGCGTGAGTGTGTGTGTGAGAGAATCTGCAGCCACAATCAACCCCAATAAATTACTTATGTTGCAGGAGTGGGGGGGAATTGCTTCTGAAAATTCATTTGATCATTGTGGCTACAATAATGATCCGATCTGAACCAAATTCGGGAATCTGGTAGATATGGTCATTCTCTACAAAACTGCATTTTTTTTTTTTTTCTATCTTCAAAATTGTGGATTTTCGTCTTTTGGGGGCGGGAGTGGGCGTGGCAAAATTTTGAAATAAACTTGCACTGAAGCGATATCACAGGAGTCTAGGCAAAAAATTTGGTTGTTCTAGCTCTTATAGTCTCTGAGATCGAGGCGCTCATTTATACGAAAACCAAAATTACTCGATTTTGTGTGAGTGCGAAAGGGATGGAGCGAAGTTTTTGCGTATGTTTTTGTCTATTGTGGCTATATTAATAATCCGATCCGATTCAGATTTGGGCCCCTGATAGATATGGTCTTTCTCTATGATTCTGCATTTTTCGTTTTCTGCTATCTTCAAAATTGTGGACGCCACAGATGTGCGCTCTTTGTGGGGGCGGAAGTGGGCGGGGCGAAATTTTAAAACTTTTTTCTAGGAGTGAGAGAACACATCAGTCTGGGAAAAAAATTTGGTTGCTCTATCTCTTTTAGCCTTCGAGCAATTGGCGACAAACAAGACGGACGGACGGACAGACGGACAGACGGACAGACGGACAGACGGACGGACAGACAGGGCTATATCGACTCGGCTATTGATGCTGATCAAGAGTATATATACTTTATATGGTCGGAAATTACTCCTTCTCTATGTTACACACATCCACTTTTAGCACAAATACAATATACCCTTTTACTCTTCGAGTACGGGTATAAAAATTAATGCACGCACACGCCGGGGTTCTCACGGAGGGATCTGATACTGCTACTGCTCCTGCTCCTCATCGATGTGTATCTATCTTTTTGGGGTATAGACACACACACACACACAATATATCTTTTGGCACACATTAAATGGCACATTTATCAAAATGTTTGTTGATTGTTTTTTGGCATTCCCATCTCAGGTATACACATAGACCTGAGACCAATACAAATCGTTGCACATTTCCCACGATTTTTCGATTTATAGGAATCGAATTCTTCTTGCCACATGGTTGGGACTTGATGCAGCTGGAGAGAACAAATATGAAAACAAACAGAAGCAATTAAATTTTAAATACTTGACGAAAAGCACATAAACAAATAGCGAACGCCATGGCATGAGATGCTCTCTGTCTCTCTCTCTGTGGGAGGGACTCCGTATATACAGGCACGAAAAACTAATGTAAATCAAAGTCCAAAGCCAAAGCCAAAGCCATAATTCCATATAACGAATTAATCGAAACGAAAGCCAAAAATTCAATAACAAACAGCTATAAATTATAGGCGTTAATTGCAATCATTTTAACATGGAGCCACTTTTTTTTCAGTCCATGCGCAACGGAAATTAATTTTTTTTTTGGAATTGGGTGGAAGTGATTGGGTATTTATTGAAAGAACCTGACAAAGTGGAGATCATTTGATTAAACCAGAAACAAAAAGATAAATATTTCGATAAACAGAAGGATACATTTTTGAAATTTAAGAAAAATTTAAAAAAAAAAAACTATTCCTATCAACGAAACGCAAATTCGGCCATCAATGTTCCTCGCGTCATGCACATGCCATATATTTTGTTTATGCATTCTTGAGCATTCTCTTTTGCACTTTTCGCTTGTGCGTCACGAGTCGATCCTCAATGTAGGGACGTGTTTCCCGTATGCTTAAACAGAAAGGAAACGAAAAATTAAAACAGCAGGGTCTATAGTACTTGTCAGAAACTTTCCATGAGAATAAATAACTTGAAGGAAGTCTTTTTCCGTAACATTAATGGAGTCATATGGTAACACGATCTTGGTTTGTTTTTCATTATCTTTTAGCATCGCATTGCTAAGTGTTTTTTTTTTTTTTTGGGTTGCTAATTGCCAGGCGAAATTTTGTGTGCAAAACAATACAGAATAATGTGGAAAATTCCCAGCGGTTACCCATAAATAAGGCGCGAGCGTTGAGCGCCCAAGATTCCAGGAAACCCTCATACGAATACGTTCCGCTATTCCACCCACCCACACCCACACGCCAAAAACAGAGACCGAAAGACAGAGTGAAACTCTCGGGTCTGACGCATCCCATCATGATCTGGCTCTTCCCTCGAGCGAGATTCTCGGTAGCCGCCTGACAATTACCCGCGCACTCAATGGGCATATTAATTGCCTTGCATCCATTGGGAGGCTATTCCAAGAGGCAGTGCCCGTCCAATGTCTGTTTTAATTTTGGAAAATGCAAATGCTGAACGCGTACCAGCTTGAAATTTTCGCAGAATTCATATTTAAGGGAGATCCACGACACAACTGTGGACATGGCAATTGGATATTCCATTGTGCTTCTTTGGGGGGAGGGGACGCAAGACAGTTGAGCACTGTTCCAATTATTCATAATTTCGCAATGGGAATAGGGACAATGTGTATAAGAAATTATTGTAGTAGCACTGGGATACTGTAACAGATAAATAAATGAATACAATGACAGATACCAAAGCTTTTTATTATATGTTAGAAGTCTTATTTCTGGAACTATCTATGTATATGTAATAGATATACAGCTTCCTCTGTGGGTATATATTTATTTCTTTACAATTCATTCGCTTGTATTTTGCTCTTTCATTTACTCTGGAATACGGCGAGTATTCTCTCACTATTTCAATAGTAATTGCTCTTCCAAAATCGCAATAACCCACTCCACCCCACAACAGCATCAGCAGCAGCAGCATCCACAAAGGTTGAGGTCGTTGAGGCAACATCCGTTCTGTCGAGAGAGCTTTCAAATGTAAACGAAAACAACAAAAACCGAAAAACCAAAAAAAAAAAGTATGCAAAACAATGCAGAAACGGCACCACTGACAGACCCACAAAATACGCAGAACGTTTGTTGCCAAATAGAAAAGGTCTTGCCACCCGCCGTCGCCGTCCTTGCGCCCCAGCATCAGCGGCATCCTCCAGAATAGTTTCACCTCCATTTTCTCCAGTTTTTTCAGTTCTGTATTCCAACCGGAGGCTATATTTAAACATTTCGCCATTCCAGCAGCCATTCAGATTTTACCCGGCGCCCTCGTTAATTGTTGTTCTTGAGATTGCTGTTTTGTGGCTGGTGCAAAGACCGAAACGAAAAACCCCGACCAAAAATAAACAATTTGAATAGAAAATGAAAAATGTTTGTATAATTTGTTCGCTGGTTCGGTGTTCTACTATATAGTACACCGGATTTGGCAATTCCCATTTACATTTCACACTCGTTCCGTGCACTTTTCTTTCAATTTCAAAAACAGAATTTCATCATGAGAAGTGGATGGAGCTCCCTTTCAGATGTTGTCATATTCCCATACTTCACACTCAGCTTAATGGACTTTTAATAGCAATAATTTATTGTAGTATATCTCCTTCCAGTTGAGTTCTTTTGCAAATTTAGTAGCGTGTAGGGGGGGAGTCTTCCCTTCCGACTAGTCAGCAGTTCAATTACATTCAATGATGTTTCCATACAAATTAGAGGCAGGAAATTGCAGAAAATTGGACAGGAAAGAATTCAGAAACGATCAAAGTAAGCTCACAGAGAAGCAGGTCAATAAACCTCTCACATGGAGCTCTGTATCACTGGGACACATGCGTCGAATGACGTAACTTTTGGGGATCTTTAACTAAAGTGTGTGTGCCCTTCCTTTTACCACCATTACCACAAATCAGTGACTAAAAAACCCAAGTCCCAAAATAGTTCAAACATTTGACGATACTACTCGTACTACCAAGTATTTGCACATTTGATGCCCATATTGGTGTACGTGCTTTTTCACAAGTTTTTACTTTTGACGTACTATGTAAGTGTTAAGTATTTGGAACCATTCTAGGAATCTAAACAATCCCCTGCCCAAAAAACGATATTGAGAATAGACAAGACAACAAAATCAGTAAGATCCAAGGATGAATTTCACATTACGTATTCTATTCGGTGTGCCACACACACAAACATTCATTTACATGATCTTGATCTACTCTTTTAGCCCTGGCCTTTGTGCAGTGCAGCCCGGTACAGCCCGGCACGACACAGCTGCTGCTGTTGCTGCTGGTTTTCATTTTTCGCCATAAAAAGCTTTACCAAAAATAACATCAACAATTGCCAGCCAGGCTCTCATATGCGGGCTTTTTATTTTAGCCACAGAGAGAAAAAGAAACATCATCTTTTCTGTTTCAGTTTCTGTCTGAGTTTGAGTTTTTTGTTTTGTATATTAAAAGGCATTTGTTTATGCCTCGAGCACTTTTTACGATGACCGACCCCACAGTTCCTGGCACTGCCTGCCTGGCTGTCTGCCCCCCTTGAGGGTGCAAGATCCATCTCTATAACTATAAAAAAAAACGAGAGAGAACGTACGGAGTCGCTTCGAACGCGACTCTACTTTTATACCCGTACTCAGTGATTTATGTGGAATTTTAAAATGTTTTATCAGTTTTTACATTTTACATTTTTGCTACATCTGTCATCGACATCTACATCTACATCAGTTCTCACAACGACACACGTACACTGCACGAGGCAGCATGTTTGAGCGTGAGTGTGTGTGTGAGAGAATCTGCTGCGACAATCAACCCCAATAAATGACTTAAACAGCAATCGGACGAGGGGAAACACAACCGCGGGGTATTCCCGCTGCTGAAAATTCATTTGATCATTGTGATACAATAATGATCCGATCTGAACCAAATTCGGGAATCTGGTAGATATGATCATTTCCTATGATACTGCATTTTTGGTTTTTTTCTATCTTCAAAATTGTGGATTTTCGTTTTTTGTGGGGCGGAAGGGGGGCGTGGCGAAATTTTGAAATACACTTGTTCAGGTTTGGTATCACAGGAGTCTTGGCCAAAAGTTTGGTTGCTCTAGCTCTTATAGTCTCTGAGATCCAGGCGTTCATATTTACGAAAACCAAATCGACTCGATTTTTGTGTGAGTGCGAAAGGGATGGAGCGAAGTTTTTGCGTATGTTTTTGTCTATTGTGGCTATATTAATGATCCGATCCGATTCAGATTTGGGCCCCTGATAGATATGGTCTTTCTCTATGATTCTGCATTTTTAGTTTTCTGCTATCTTCAAAATTGTGGACGCCACAGATGTGCGCCCTTTTGTGGGGCGGAAGTGGGCGGGGCGGAATTTTGAAATACTTTTCTAGGAGTGAGATACCACATCAGACTGGATAAAAGTTTGGTTGCACTAGCTCTTATAGCCTTCGAGCAATGGGCGACAAACAAGACGGACGGACGGACAGACGGACAGACGGACGGACAGACAGGGCTATATCGACTCGGCTATTGATGCTGATCAAGAATATATATACTTTATATGGTCGGAAATTACTCCTTCTCTATGTTACACACATCCACTTTTAGCACAAATACAATATACCCTTTTACTCTTCGAGTACGGGTATAAAAAGTATGTTTGGGAAAGTTTTTGGGGCCAAAGTTATAACAGTTTCGAAGTGAGAATTCCCCAAAAGGGTAATTGCTATTTCCATCTAATGAAAGTGCTAGAGCGTGTGCACTTGACGAGAAATGCAGGAGGGGCCAACAAATGATATAATAATGATGTTGCTTTGGAGTTTGGAATTCTAAAATTAATTTAAGTTTGAGTTAACTTTTGGCTTCGTTTTGGGTTAATTTCCTTGGCAAGTTAAGAGGCAGTTCCAACTGAATGGTATTCTAGGGTTGCATTTTTCGAGGTTTATTGAGGTTTCATATATTTCATCAGCCATTGAGAGATAGATTTCTAGGTCTCTAGTGGATTCAGCTCTTAAGAGTCTCTCTTTCAAGCACTCCAAGTACTCCAAAAGGATGCTTCTTCCGTCTCTTGAGTGCTGATATTGTTTATGGCCTAGAAGAAGGCTTCGGATTACACAATCCAAAGCCGTAGCTAAAAGCCATTGCCTGCCACTCGTAAATCCCAGAACACACTCTGGATGCCGAGCCCGAGCCAAGCCGAGCCCCATGGCATCTGCCAAAGTGGCATTTGATTTATTTAACATTTTTTTTGTGCGTGTTTCGCCGCTGGAAAACATTGTTTATGGCTGCCAGATAGGCAGCCCCCCCAGATACTATATATACAGAAGATATGTACATACATATGTGGGATATGCGCCGGCGCATACAGCTAGCGAGATCCAACAAAGATCTAGCATCTGGACAGACTTTGAATATTTATGGGGCAACGGCTAACGGCAGGCCAGGACAATTGTGTATGCTGGGCACGTGGTGGGCGAGAGCGGATCGTTAAGCCACGCCAGCCAACTGATGGCTTAATTAAACCAGAGCGAAACGAAACGAAGCGAAGCGGCGGTATGCGGAACTTGGTCTGGGTCTGGGCTCCGGGGCTTAAGCCATCAATCATGGATTCCCCTTAACACCTGACTGGGAATGGGGGATAAAGAGAGGCGTAGAGAGATGCGAGGAGCATACAGAGGTATTCCACGCTCAAGGACGATATACGATAAAATCCGCTTAGTGTAAATAACAAGTTTTTTTTATGTTGCTGTGCAAATACCCTTCCGTATAGGAAAGGTACATATGTACATCATATGTACAACAGAGAAGCAAACATTTCCGTAATTCAATGTTGAATTATTGGATATTTACATATATTTATATGGCGATGGTTATATATTATTCGTAGCAGAAAGTAGCATCTCCGATTCGTATATATATCCTAAACGATATAAGTCCCTTTTGTCTTTCTGTTTCTGGGGGAAGTTCTAAAGATCTATTTTTTCCACTTGCTTACAGGCTTAAAGGGATTTTGTTCATTGATTTTCAGAGACCCAAACAATTGCTGAAACTTATTATATCATATCTTAACTTTTCATACAAAATTATTTGTTTTTAAAATTATGGGTAAGAAAAAGTCTCTTAAAACAGACAAACCCGTAGGAAACTTTGGAATATTCTCTAAAGATTGATGATAAAATGGAAATCCTTAGAGCTAGGGTATCCCCCAACTGGAGCCTTGGTTTTTTCTGGTTATATTGCAAGCCGCTTAGAGGTCGCAATTATCGCCTGAGTTTCAGCCTCAACCTCAGCCTGTGCCCAGGTCCTGTGCCTCATTGTGTGCGTGTGTGTGTGTGTGTGTGTGTGTGTGGTGTGCCTGGGGCCGCCTTTGAATGTGTCAACAACTAAATCGATACGTTTCAGTTGTTTTAGTTAATTCCTTCCAGCAGCCGCTGCTGCTGCTGCTCTGGTAGCACACACAAAAGTTGACTGGCCTCCATTCTCCCCAGGCTCCTGCCTCGTGCAACGTCCTTGTGGCGGTGGCCATTGAACATATTGTAGTTAAATAATGTGAAAAAAACTCGATGCTGACAGGCGGATTACGTTCCGTTTTTCTTTTCTCCTATTTTATTCAACAGCCTGCCAAGATTGGCCCGATCTGGACGAGATTTGGTTAGAGGTTCCGCAACGCCCGCAATGATTGGACGTTTGTTTCGCGCCCATGGCGAGTTCTGTGCCTCGCATCCCTGGGAGGTGATTGTCGCCCTAGTGACCATCACGGCCTGCATGCTGACGGTGGACAAGAACAACACTTTGGACACGAGCAGTGGCCTGGGCACAGCCACGGCCACGGCAGCGAGTGCTGCTGCTGCTGCAGCAGCTGCATCGGGTGCAGCTCAGCCAGGCACAGCCATACCCATGGATATGGCATCCTCGGCATCGGCCACATCGAGCCGCCACAGGCCATGCCATGGCTGGAGTCAGTCCTGTGATGGTCTCGAGGCGGAATACAATGCCGCGGATGTCATCCTGATGACTGTGGTGCGGTGTACGGCTGTGCTTTATTGCTATTATCAGTTCTGCAGCCTCCATCGCATGGGATCCAAATATGTGTTAGGTGAGTATCTCCCAAAAATAGCGAGAGAGACGGAGAGAGTGAAGATTACATCACTTTCAACATCTTGCGTTCCGCTTTGGGGCATAGCACGTGTGTTGACCAAAGTGATTAGAATGTTATCATGCCGTGCCGGACTGCCTGCCTGCCTGCCTGCCTGTGGCCATTCATTGTTTGCCTCTCACCAAAAAAAAAAAAAACTATTTGGGCGCTGGATGGAATGTTTGGCCAATGTTTTAGTGAGGCAGGCAGGTGGGGCACAGGCAGCACCGGTAGCTCCCTGGTATTTCTCATGTGCCCTCTAAACGATTTGACCTCCGTGGCGGACTCTAACTTGAACAATGTGTGTGTGTGGGTTGGTGATTTTGATTTCCCTTTTACAGGCATTGCTGGTCTCTTTACGGTCTTCTCCAGCTTCATATTCACGACGGCCATCATCAAGTTTCTGGGCAGCGATATATCCGATCTGAAGTAAGTTAAACCGCTGAGTACAATCCTCTAAGGGAATGATAAACCCTTTTTGTGGTCTCTTTCAGGGATGCTCTGTTCTTCCTGCTGCTGGTCATTGATCTGTCCAACTCGGGGCGTCTGGCCCAGCTGGCCCTGTCCGGCAACAACCAGGCCGAGGTCACACAGAATATAGCCCGAGGGCTTGAGCTGCTGGGACCGACCATTTCGCTGGACACCATTGTGGAGGCACTGCTGGTGGGCGTGGGCACGCTCTCTGGTGTGCAGCGACTGGAGGTGCTCTGCATGTTTGCGGTGCTCTCGGTGCTGGTCAACTATGTCGTCTTTATGACCTTCTATCCGGCCTGCCTGTCGCTGATCTTTGATCTGTCACGGTCCGGGGTGGACATGTCTGTGGTGCGGGAGAAGGCCAAGGGTTCATTGCTGCTGAAATCCCTCACCGAAGAGGAGCAAAAGGCCAATCCGGTGCTGCAGAGGGTCAAGCTGATCATGACCACGGGCCTGATGATCGTACACATCTACAGTCGCGTGGTTTTCTCCAGCAGCGACTACGATGCGGTGGACAAGACGCTCTCACCCACGCTCAATCTGAATGTGAGCAACAATCGCACAGAATCCGGAGAGATTACGGACATAATCATCAAGTAAGTCTGCCATATAAATAGCTCCATGTCCAGACAGAGATCTAATGATTCCCCTCTCCCTTGTTGCCCCTCCTGCGCGCTAGGTGGCTGACTATGAGTGCCGATCACATAGTAATTTCCATTGTTCTGATCGCTTTGGTCATCAAATTCATTTGCTTTGACAATCGTGACCCATTGCCGGATCAGCTGCGTCCCGCCAGCACAGTGGAGACACAAACAACGCCCATGGAGGAGACGAAAACAGCAGCAGCAGCACCAGCTGCTCCCCTGCCCGTGCGTGCGCCCATCTTCACCATCGAGGAGCAGAGCTCGGCCAATGCCTCAACACAAACAGATTTGCTGCCCCTGACACGACAGCGACAGGCGTCCCATGTCAGTCAGAGGCCACCGCGTCCTGTGCAGGAATGCCTGGATATTTTGAACTCCAGCGAAGAGGGCAGTGGCCCCAGCGCCCTCAGCGACGATGAGATTATTGCCATGGTGCAGGCCGGAGGACAGGCCGCCGTACACTGCCCGCTCTACAAGATCGAATCGGTGCTGGATGACCTCGAGCGGGGCGTGCGCATTCGTCGCAGGATTATAGCGGCCCGTGCCAAGCTGCCTTTCGAGCGGCTGGACATGCTGCCGTATCAGCATTTTGACTACAGCAGGATCTTGAATGCCTGCTGCGAGAATGTGCTGGGTTACGTGCCCATACCCGTGGGCTATGCGGGTCCTTTGATCCTGGATGGGGAGAGCTACTACGTGCCCATGGCCACAACAGAGGGTGCCCTGGTGGCTTCCACCAATCGCGGCTGCAAGGCTCTGTCCGTGACTGGGGTGCGCTCTGTGGTCGAGGATGTGGGCATGACCCGGGCGCCGTGTGTGCGCTTCCCCAGCGTGGCCCGTGCGTCGGAGGCCAAGCTGTGGATCGAGGATGAGGCCAACTATAAGCTGATCAAGCTAGAGTTCGATTCCACGTCTCGGTTTGGCCGCCTCAAGGACTGTCACATTGCCATGGATGGCCCGCAGTTGTACATCCGCTTTGTGGCGCTCACTGGCGATGCCATGGGCATGAACATGGTCTCCAAGGGAGCGGAGATGGCGCTGCGTCGCATCAAGCGACAGTTTCCAGACATGCAGATCATCTCGCTGAGCGGAAACTTTTGCTGCGACAAGAAGCCGGCGGCCATCAACTGGATCAAGGGCCGAGGCAAGCGTGTGGTCACCGAGTGCACCATTTCGGCGGCCACCCTGCGCTCCGTGCTGAAGACGGACGCCAAGACCCTTGTGGAGTGCAACAAACTGAAGAATATGGGCGGCAGTGCGATGGCCGGCAGCATTGGTGGCAATAATGCGCACGCGGCCAATATGGTGACCGCCGTCTTCTTGGCCACCGGCCAGGATCCCGCCCAGAATGTGACCTCCAGCAACTGCTCCACTGCGATGGAGTGTTGGGTGGAGAACAACGAGCATCTGTACATAACCTGCACCATGCCATCGCTGGAGGTGGGCACTGTGGGCGGCGGCACAGGGCTGCCAGGACAAAGTGCCTGCCTGGAGATGCTCGGTGTGCGCGGCGCACATCCCACACATCCCGGGGACAATGCCAAGAAGCTGGCCCAGATTGTCTGCGCCACTGTGATGGCCGGGGAACTGAGTCTGATGGCCGCTTTGGTCAACAGCGATCTAGTCAAGAGTCACATGAGGCATAATCGGTAAAGAAAATGTGATAAAAAAAAAAAAAAATGAATGTCCCTTAACTGTGTGTTTTCCCCCATTGCAGATCCTCCATTGCCGTGAGCAGCGCGAATAATCCACTGAACGTGACCGTTTCCAGTTGCAGCACAATCAGCTAAGATTGGGTTCAGGACGGGCGCCACGCCCCACTCCACTCCTCTCCTTGTACATTTCTCTTTAGGTGTTATTACAAACAAAAAAATATGGTTAAATGTTTCCACATTATAATGATGATAATGATGCTTGAATTAATAACCAACCAGCACATACATTGGCCAGGCCAACTAGCAGCCGCATTAGCAGCCGCAGGGAAGTCTGAAGAGTCTTCGCGTCTCTTACCGTGTGCGCTCTTCATTGTTATAGCTACTACTATATCTCTACTTCCATTTAGATTGTATAATTCATCATAACGATAATAATATTTTTCTACCTATTATAAATGCGAAAAGCAAAGCAGAAAGCGGCCAGCAAAAGTCAAAGACAATATAATAATAAGATGCGTAACGAGAAAGACCAAAAGGCTTCTCGCTTATTAAAGCCTGCAGATAAATTCAATTAAATATTGGACGTTGCACATCTTATTATTTATCTTGTCTTTGGGACAGAGATTCTGCAGAGATCAGATCGTACTCCAGACAATGCGATTGTCTTGTTGAAAACAAAAAGGAAAGAGTATTCATTAAGCGAAAAATTAGTACTTAGGGTTTTTGAATAGTGGACTAAATCAAAAAAAAAACAAAAAACGAATGTTTAATTAGATCAAATGTTATGAATCGTTTTCTTGTACTCTCTTTTTTTGATCGGTTTTAACAAAATTTTAGAAACGAAACAGAAACGAAATCGTAATTCGTAATGGATATAGAATGTCTTTTTGTAGACGCAGCTTCACTTCATTTATTATACTTTTACGTTTTATTAATAATAATTATTAATAAATTATTATAATTAATTTATAATAATTCACTGCGGATCTCATTCATTTAGTTGTGGGGTTTTCTGTTCTCGGTCTGGTTCCGTTCTCCATTTATAGTTCGAAAAAAAAAAACAAACGTTAGCAAGCGGCGGTTAATTCTGATCAGTGGACGATGACTCCTTGGCCTCGGCCTCGGCATCGGCAGCGGCATCATCAGCATCTTCGCTGGTCACCTCCATGGTCGGCACGCGGACATCATCGCTGCTGTCGGGCTGCTGAACGAGCACCTTCTTGGGACTGGGCTCCATGCTGTCAGCCTCGGCAACTGCGGCTACGTTGGTTGGTGCGACGGCGGCGGCGGCAGCTTCGTCATCCTCATCATCGTGTGTGGTCGATTCGGGCTGCAGGCTGGCGGCAGCCTCAGAGGCAACCCCATTTTTCGTGTCCTCGGCTGAGCATTCTTCGGGATGGGTTAGCTTGCGACGGGCAATGCGGTCGCAGAGGGACTTGTGCAGCTGGGCAATGTCCGCCGGACGGCCCATGGCAAGGAAGATTTTCAGAGAGCCCGTATTATCGATGGCAGTCAGACGCAGTGACTTGGGGCTGGCCCGTTCGGCCACCATGGCCGCCCAGACTTTGGTATTCAGCAACAGGCGGAGGTTGCCCGAGGTACGGAAGACAACGCGCGAACAGTCACGTTCGCCCTTGACATCGTTGAGGCGAAGACTGCCGCGTCCCCGTTCCTCCCAGTTGCTGTTGACCCAGGCGAACAGCTTGCAGCTGACATCGACAATGTTCAGTTCGTCCTCCTCACCGGTGAAGGTCTCAACCTCCTCGTACTTGCGCTTCTGGGCGCGGCTCTCCTCGTACTCGCGGGCCACATCTGTCAGGCTCTTGGCCTCTAGTGCCTCAGATTTGTTGTTGTTGCTGCTGGAGCTGGAGGAGGCTGCTTCGCTGCTGTCTGTGGATTGGGCAGCCTTCTGAATGACGCTGGAGAATAGAAGCTGCGAGGAGGAAGATGGTTCCTGTGTCTGCTGCGATTGCGATGTGGCGGCTGCCGCCTCAACATTGTCTTGGTCTGTGTTGGTTTTCTCCGAGGTGCTGCCTGGCACTGCAGGAGCCACATGGGCGTCATGGCCAACCCCGACCACACGCTCATGCACATTCTGACCGAAGACGTAACCAGTTGTCTGGACATGTGGCATATTGGTTTTGGCCGCACCGAACATACTGGATCGTTCGATGCCATTGCTTCGAAGCTTGGTCAGCGGATCCGGCCGCTCATCAACTTCGTCGTCGTCCTTCTGTTCTGGTTTCTCAGTGGAGGACTCTGGAGCGGCGACTGGAGGAGCAGCGCCGGCTGCGGAATCTTCATCACCTTCCTCCTTGTCGTCGCGCAAAAATGGATTGTTTGAGATGTTCTCATCGTCCGACTTCTCGTTGTTGCCGGCCAGCGATGTGGAACTACTGTTGCTGTTGGTCTGGGCACTCGAGCCAAGAACGGAGGGGCCAAGCACGGCCGGACGTAGCACTGCCCCGCCCAATCGCGAGGCCTTCAAGGTGAAGCCACCTCGGAAACAGTTACTTTCAACTGACGCTTCTAAAATAAAAAACAACAAGAAAAAACAAGACTCGGATTTAGCTTCACTTTTTAGGTGCAGTTGCCATGTAGGCTGCAATTTTGGACCCACTGCCGGCGAATTGAAGCACAATCCATGTTTGAGGAGTTTGCTTCAGCACTTACCATTGTTTTCCGACATAGCGCATTCAATTTATATCTATCAGTTTTTATTAATTATAATCTGCCAAATCTTTTCCACAAAAGAGCGTTCTCTGCAAAGCCAGAGATAGTGTTTCAAAGCGAATTTGCCCTGCTATCGATAACTATTTGATGTCTTTGTCAGTGGCGCCGCTTCGATAAGCTGTGACTTTCCAACACTGCGACTAGCTGTCAACTCCAGGCACAGAAAACAAGAAAATTTACAAGTCATCGACAGCAGATCGGCTAACATTTTTCATTTAACTTCAATATTTGTATAGAGCGTTGAATTTGGTTGCAAGCAGTCCACAAGCTTACTCAAAATGGCTCAGACTCTGGAAGACAAATCAATATGGGAGGATGGCGAGGAGTCGCTGGGTGAGGAGGTGATGCGTATGTCCACCGATGAGATTGTGAGCAGGACTCGACTAATGGACAACGAAATAAAGATCATGAAGAGCGAGGTGATGCGCATCACACACGAGATACAGGCGCAAAACGAGAAAATCAAAGATAACACGGAGAAAATCAAGGTAAAGCAAAAGCAAAAGCACTTATATACCCATCAAACCTAGACTAATTCTCACTCTTTGTAGGTTAACAAAACTCTGCCTTACTTGGTGTCCAATGTCATAGAGTTGTTGGACGTTGATCCACAAGAGGAGGAGGATGACGGCTCCGTTACGGTGCTGGATAACCAGCGAAAGGGCAAGTGCGCCGTAATCAAAACTTCCACGCGTCAGGCGTATTTCTTGCCCGTCATCGGACTGGTCGATGCCGAGAAACTGAAGCCCGGCGACTTGGTCGGCGTTAATAAGGACTCGTATCTTATTTTGGAGACCCTGCCAGCTGAGTATGATGCTCGCGTCAAGGCCATGGAAGTGGATGAGCGACCCACAGAGCAGTATTCCGATATTGGTGGCCTGGACAAGCAGATTCAGGAGCTCATCGAGGCCGTGGTGCTGCCCATGACGCACAAGGAGAAATTCAAAAATTTGGGCATTCATCCACCAAAAGGTAAAACAATCCACCTTGCAGTTGTTGTTTATGCTCTAAACTTTTACATTTAACTAGGTGTTCTTCTGTATGGCCCACCCGGTACCGGAAAAACACTTCTGGCCCGTGCCTGTGCCGCCCAGACCAAGTCGACCTTCCTCAAGCTGGCCGGACCGCAGCTGGTGCAGATGTTTATCGGTGATGGCGCCAAGCTGGTACGCGATGCCTTCGCTTTGGCCAAGGAGAAGGCACCGGCCATTATCTTCATTGACGAACTGGACGCCATTGGCACGAAGCGTTTTGACTCCGAGAAGGCCGGCGATCGTGAGGTGCAGCGTACCATGTTGGAGCTGCTCAACCAGTTGGATGGCTTCAGCTCGACGGCCGACATTAAGGTGATTGCCGCCACCAATCGTGTGGATATTCTGGATCCCGCTCTGCTGCGTTCGGGCCGTCTGGATCGTAAGATCGAGTTCCCCCATCCCAACGAGGAGGCGCGGGCCCGCATCATGCAGATTCACTCAAGGAAAATGAACGTCAGCACCGATGTGAACTTTGAGGAGCTGTCGCGGTCCACAGATGACTTCAATGGCGCCCAATGCAAGGCTGTTTGTGTGGAGGCCGGCATGATTGCCCTGCGTCGCTCCGCCAGCTCGGTGACGCACGAGGACTTCATGGACGCCATAATGGAAGTGCAGGCGAAAAAGAAGGCTAATCTTAATTACTATGCTTAAGGCCACAAAATTGCAGTTTAATCCAAACACATGATAATCGCTCTATAAAAAATAAAAACCAGAAAAGTTCCCAAAAATTCTACAACACACAAGAAAAGTATTTGGATATTTTCACATTCTGTTTTTTTGATTTCTTTTTGATCAGTACAACATTTATAGTTTGAGTACGATAAAAGGTCTTTTTAGAGTTAATAAAAAATATTAAATCGGGCGAAATTAGATGATAAATATTTACACGCACACTAAATTAAACTAAGAGGGAGGGTAGGGGGGGATGATTAAACCAACTCTCACTAAGACTAATCAGTGGGATCGAGAGCATTTGCATTCGCATTGGCATTGGCATTACTGCTACTCGATGGCGCTTCTGTCACTCCGCTGCCATTAGACGTCGCCGCTGACGCCGTCGTCGTCGTTGTCGTCGCCTTGGATGTGCCAGCGGACGTTGATGAATCTGGTTCAGGTGACGGTGCCGGTGCTGGTTCCGCTGCTTCGGCAACTACCGGAGGCACCAACTGAACTGGCGCAGCAGCGGCCAAATCATTTGCCGGCTGCAGCTGCTGCTGTACATCAGGTTGCTGGAATGGCCGTCTAGTGTACATGATGAAGCCCAACAGAAGTGTCAGCAAGGTAATCGTGTACAGATCCCAGTTGGCGGCTATGTTTTCATCCAAATAGAAGATGAACCTATAGGGAGACTGTGAGACGAGAATATCTGTTACAAATACCCTCTCTACATATTTATATGTGTATACTACCTCTTTGATTGATTCAATCTTCCGAAGCAATTGCAGCTTTATTAGTGCTATGGCCACTGGTACTTTGGCGTCCGCATTGGTTTCGGCAGCCAGATCATACAGCCTCTTGGCCAGATGCCAATCCTTCTTCATGCCCAGCCCCTGCTCATGCATGTAGCCCAAATTGAACATGGCCTGGGCATTGTACTGCTGCTCCGAGGCTTTCCTACAGGATTATAGCATATTAGTAAAGTATAAAGATCAGCTAAAGCACAGATGCACGGCACCTGTATAGAGCAGCGGCAGTCTCGAAATCCTTTGACGTTCCCCAGCCATAATAGTAGTAGTCACCCAGCTTCACTTGGGCCGCCGAATAGCCCTGGCCAGCAGCCCGCTTCCAGTAATAAAAGGCTCGTATCAAGTCCTCGTGCCGGTCATTGAACACATGCACCTCCTCGCGGTCCAGCAGGAAGGCGGCATTGCTCTGGGCCACCTCATAGCCCACCTCGCCCATCAGCGAGTACTGCATGTATGCCTCATCGATGCGATTCCGCTTGTAGTCGCCATACGCATGCATCAGTCTGTTGCTCCAACGTCCACGCTCCGCCACGGACTTGAAGAACTCCACAGCTGCCGGGCAGGAGCGCAGCATACCCATGCCATAGGCATGCATAACCCCAAGATTGTAGTAGGCCAGCACATGGCCCGATTGAGTGGCCAGATTGAAGTACTTTAGGGCCAGCTTGTAGTCAGTCTTGACGCCATTTCCAGCTGAAAAAAATAAAAAGAATATTCTCTTTAGCATACATCCAAAGCTTTGACGAAAGTTGATGGAACACATACTGAAATACATGGTGCCCAGCTGCAGCTGCCCATCAACCCAGCCTTGGTCGGCTGCCTGTGTGAAATAGGACAGGGCCTTGACCGGATCCTTGGGCACACCCAGACCCTTCAGGTGCATGACACCCAAGCCGCTCTGGCCCACAGGATCACCCATTTCCGAGGCCTTAGAGAAGTACTAAATGATGGAGAGACAATAACATAATTAGCAGGGGAAATCAAAAATTATGCTTCGATTCAGTCTCACTCACCTTAAAGGCTGTTTCATTGTCTGCCTTGATCTGTTCACTTCCCTCCAGATAGAGTTTGCCCAGAAAGGCAAAGCCGATGGCATTGCCCGCATTGGCCGCCAGGGTGAAGTATTCCAATGCCTTTTGATGATCCTGCTGAATGGCCTTGCCGCCCTGATAGTAAAGCTGCCCCAGTCCCACCTGCGACTGCACATCCCCCTTGTCGGCCAGCAGCTGGTAGTAGTCGACAATCTCAGTCTCGTGGCTGCCGGGATTCTCCAGCTCATCTAGCAGCCGCACGCGATGCACAACGGGTCCATTGGCGAAAGTTATCTTTGAAGCCACCTTTTTGGCCACGCGCTTGTACTGGATCAGTGCCTTCTCGCAGCTGATGGGCACATTGATGCCGTACAGGTAGCGATAGCCCAGAGCCATTTGGGCCAGAGTGTCGTCGCCCAGGGCGGCCAGCGTATAGTGTATTAGGGCCAGTGGCTGGCTCACGTTCTTGCCACCAACTCCGGCCGAATACATGAATGCCAGTCCCATGTGGGCCGAGGGTACGCCCTCGTTGGCCAAGCTCTCAAACTCGTCGGCCGCATGATGGAAATCGAACTCCATCCAGTGACCCATGAGCACAGCCCAGGCGATAGCCGCTCTGGCGTCCTGATGATTGAAGGCTGCCGCCTTCTTGAGCAAAGTGAAGACCACCCGTTTATCCGTGCGCGGCTTGGCTAGCATTTCCATGGCATTTTTGTACATCGATTGGGCTGAACAGGAGTTGGAACCTCTTGTTAGTTGGCCTGATGGCATAATGGGGAACACACAACACTCACCTTCCAGCTGCTCCGGCGTTAACTCAACGACAGAGGGTTCGGCAGTGGCCTGTCGTCTGGCTTCGATTTTCTCAATCTCAGATTTTAGCTTCTGTTGCTTCATCAGACTATCGTTCCAGAGGCGTTCGAATAGAGCAGCTGGCAGCACCCGTGGCACGAACTCTGTGACGTCCTTTGGCTTGGACGCCTTCCGTTCATTGCTGAGGGCGGGTGCCCGAGACTCGGTCTCGGCTGTGGTTACCTCTTCCGTTTCGGCCTGACTAGATGGCTCACTTGCTGGTAGACTGGGGTAGTGGGGGCTGAGGGCCCAGTCGTTTCGGTTGTGGCTGTGGCTGTGGCTGTGGGGCCCTGCAGCTCGGCGTGCAACAGCTGGCCGCGCTTGGCCAGGAGGAGCACTAGGAAGCACATCCAGTTGGTCAGTTTCATGATGCTGTGGTCTCTGTGAAAAATTGGCGAAATTTCAACGTAAATTATAGAGCCACATCAAATTTGATATTCGACTTTTCTGTGCCCCGTCTTTAAGTCTCTTTACTTCTGACGTGTTGACGTTATTTACTTCTTCTTCTCGCGGGAGGGGAGCGGGTAGAAGCCCAGCAGATTTCTAACCTATTTACTGTTCGATTGAGCTGATTACCGCTGGCGCATTTTTAGCCACATTCGATTAGTGATTGATTTACCTAGGCCACCTTTTATCAATTTTTCACACGTAAGATTCTTTAATTTTTTTTTTTTTGTTGCAATATATTAAGTGTTTAGTGTTGCGAGCGGGCAGCAGACAGTGTTTGCCAGTGTTGCACAGTGGCGAGGGGAAAACATACGTTATGCAAATGGTGTGGGGCAGCGCAGGTGGACTGGACGTATATTTCAGACGAAATTGGGGTGCTAATTTGGGAGAATTGTATACTAATTAGAAGGAAGACGACGGAGAAGACATTGTACACACGTGAATCACACTATTGTCTCGACCGACCAGCAGCTGAGTGACCGGCATGGAGATGAGTGTAAGTAGCGCGAGATTAGTGCCAGACACGACTGGACGGACGACTGCTTCAAAAGCCGCTGGCTCATCGCAAACCGAAACCAGTTTCAAAGCGCGCCTCAAGCGGGACAGACAAGACAACCAACCAAGCATATTCTGTATTCATGCTCATCTGCCTGCCCCCCCGAACTGGCTGGTGAAAGTTTACAGCTGTTGCGCGCACTCCACTCTCCCCACGCGCTGCCCGAAAACGGAATAACCATTCCATTTATAATTTAAGGCTGCCATGTTCGCCCGTGTGTCCTTCTACCCCACCCTGCTCTACAATGTCCTGATGGAGAAGGCTTCCGCCAGGAATTGGTACGACCGCATTGATGACAATGTCATACTCGGAGCACTGCCCTTTCGAAACCAAGCCAATGACGTAAGTAAACGTAAATTGAGACGCACCGAAGCACATCTAAAGCCTGGGTTGGTCAACAGTTGATCCAGAAGGAGAACATGAAGGCTGTGGTGTCAATGAACGAGGACTATGAGCTGACAGCCTTCTCCAACAATACGGAGAAGTGGCGGAAAATGGGCATCGAGTTCCTACAGCTGGCCACCACCGACATCTTCGAGTCGCCCAACCAGGAGAAGCTCTTTCGCGGCGTGGAGTTCATCAATCAGTTTCTGCCCCTGTCAAATCGCATCCGCGGCTTGAGCTCCACGCAGTCACCAGAGAATGTTGGCTCTGTCTATGTGCACTGCAAGGCAGGAAGAACGCGCAGTGCCACCTTGGTCGGTTGCTATCTGATGATGGTAGGTTAAAGGTTCAGTTTTCAACCAGAGCATTATCTATTGAATCTATGGAATCTATTGTTTTGCAGAAAAACGGCTGGACCCCAGATGAAGCTGTGAACCATATGCGTAGCTGCCGTCCGCATATTTTGCTGCACACCAAACAATGGGACGCGCTTAGATTATTCTACACAAATAATGTGGAGGCAAAGTCATGACCTGACAGCACAGAATGTTTATTGCCTAGATTACCATACGTAACTGGAACAGCTTGTTCCACCTTAACGTTACCCAACTAATTAAATAGGTGCTGAGTTGTTCAGAAATACATTTTTGTAAAAACATGTGCGCCTTTTCTCTTTATACAATTTATTTATTTACTGCCTATATATGTATGTATCTGCCGGGCCGAGGATTTTGGAGCACACAAAACTATCAATAAATAACGTGTGTGGTTTTGCGTGTTTGTAAACTGGATTGAATACTTCGGACTTAGGACTGCTTGTTCTCCTCAGCATCCTTGCCCTTGATGGCCCAGAAACGCTTGATGCCATTGGCCAAACCCACATCGTTTTGGATGTAGTAGAAGAGACCTCCCAGTGTGGCCACCGAGATGACGATGAGCGCAATGTGAGCCACCTTTGGCAGAATATTTCCCACCACAGCTGGACGCATGTAATCGACAACCATGGCCTCGACACCCCTGCAATATGAATTAGAACTCATTGATTGCTATATAAGAAGAACTAAGTGTGATTTACCAATGAGCGTGAATGACCACTGATATGGCGAGCAGTGCATCCAGAATCTGGGATGGGGCAATGAAGGCAGCTGGGATAATGGCCAACAGACCAGCCGATACCAGGCGTTCCAGTGTCCACAAGGCGGTGTGGCTGGACTCAGCCGAAGCCATGCGAGGTGCACTCACAGAGATCTCACGAACTACAGGCTGAAAGTACAAAAGGCAGGGCAGGGCAGGGATTATCATCCAGTCGGTCACTGGTTCCGGTCAGCGAAGCACTTACCGCAACTATCTTGGTCAGAGCCAGGGGTTTAAGAGTTTGACGCTGGGCATTAGCCACAATTGTGGAGTAGGCCTTCAGTGGTGTGATGCGCGCCGACTTAACGAGATTTGCGGCTAATTGCGGGGATACCAACAAACAGTTTGGTTATATAATAAAAACAGTTTCATGCCAGGCCTTGCGGATTCTGGCAATCCATTAAATGCTCACCATTACAGCGGACGGCGCCGCGCAGGAGCAAGGATAGAGACATGATGCTTGTGGTAGGAATTATACAATTTTTACAAATTATAAAAGTTCACTTCGTTCGTTCGGCAATACGTCCGAGCTGTTTTAAAATTGTACAACACTGGAAGCAGAGTTGCTTCGCTACGATTCTATCTCACACATTAAAGTTATCGAAATACAAATGGAAGTTGCTTCACACATTTTATTAAATTGCTTAAATGGTTTAAACAAAAACGTTTGAGATTCGTTCGGGGACGGAGTTGCTGACACTAATTACAAACTTGATATGGGTTGTTCGTTTACTTACAAACTAGCTTACTAATTTCGTCTAAAAAGGCAGACATTTGCATTAAAAGGCACACCGATATTTTCTACGTATTAAAAGACGCTATGGATGGAACGAAAATTAAATGGACGGAACGAAATTCCTTCGTTGATAGAATTAGAAATACTTTGAACTCAGTGAGCGACTAAATATGTGAACAGCATACAAGCCACAGCAATGGCAGTGGCCAGCTTTCCATTTATGGCCGACGCTCCGGCTCTGTAGAAATCCCAGTCGAAGATAATGTTCGAAGCATCAGATGGTCGCCAGGGATTCAAGCCATCGTCAAAGTACATGGGACAATCGTCGCGCTCACGCTCGTATTCAACAGCATCGATGGCCACCGCTGCTCCCTCCGAATGATTCCAAGAGGTCACATCCTGTTCCAGCTTACAAAAGGCGCCCACAGCCTGCGACATGAGCACACGATTGAGGTCGGCGCGCTGATATACCCAGCAGCGGTACTTGGAAAGCGGATCCAAGTCGTCATAGGTAATCATATAGGACTTAAGATTTTCCTTCCAGAAGCCAATGCACTTCATGCGATAATCCGGATCACTGTAGATGTCCACCGGTCGCCCCAAATGATCCACAGACAGGCAATAGTTTTCATCGACAGCCAATTCCTTTTGGTCCGTATCGCACACCGACAAATCGGAGATATTCTGCTTGCAATGAATGTCCGGACGGGGACTCAGCGTGACACCGCCAAGGATCCTGCAAAGAATTATGATTACAAATTTGTATCCTGCATAAATCAATCTTCACACATGCCTCGTCCTGAAGGGATGCTCTCCTCGTTGGGTAAAGTTAAATTTACCAGCCACCGGACAACGAACAGGCACTGGATTTCTGGCAAGGAACAAGTCATATTTCCAGGCCTCCGAATTGGGGAACTGCACCCAAGAGCAGACCGTACTGAAGTCATCCTTGATCACGGCCAAGCCCCTGCGGTATCGTATGATATTATGATGGCGAGGCATGAAATCGAAGCACACATAATCCTTTTGGCATCCATCGACGGTGAGGCGGGCCATCATCACGCGGTTGCCACGCCGCTCGCGGCACACATAGATTGTCTTGCGGTAGCGCGCTTTGTCGGGATAATAGGTCTCATTGATGTGCGTCTCACTGATGGACACATCGGCGTCAATGTTGGCAGTGTTAACCCACTCGCCGCTAAAGTTTTGCGGCAGCGTGCAGCCCGGCTCCACAAACTCAGCTTTGACGGGTGTCAGTTTGAGGCGCTCGGGCGATGTCTCAGGCGTTTTCAGTGTATTGCACTCGGCGGTGATGGAGACACCAACATACAGATCATCGTCTCGATTCTTGAGGAAGCAACGATATTTCTCATCCTTGCGCGATTCCTTGGTGTTTGCCACTGCGAAGTAATGGTTCTTTCCCACAAACCAATCGCCCAGGCAACTGAACTCAACGGGGCCGCTGAATGTGCCATCCATGCCCTCGCATTTCTGATAAGTGATGTTGAACTTTTGGTTCTGTATAAGAAACTGGGTGCCAGCTGTTTGGCACGACTGTATGCGTGCATCCGGTTGATCGCACACGCCCGTAAATCGGAAACGATTCTGCACAGAAAGAAATGTTCAGAGACGGTTGGTTGCTGCTGCTGTTCTTAATTGTGCCTAATTAATTTGCTTGAAAGACCTACTTGATATGTAAAATGCCACACACCCTCCAGCGAAGAGCGGCAATTGATGGGCACAAAGTTCTCGTTGAACAGCGTTATAAGCTGCTGGTCATCCTTAATGCCCCTGCAGATGTTCTCCACCGTTGGCTTCTGACCGGGGGGCAAGCTCAGGCACGGACCCTCGTACTTTTCAAAGACATTCAGCGTACGGATTTTCGTGTTGACGCAGTGATAGCAGTCCTTGGTGCGTTCTTTGAACACAAACGAATACTCGTCACCGTGATGGCGCTGGTAGTTGATGCAGTAGCCACGACTCGACATGGATGTGGCATCGATGACCGTCTGTGTGGGCAGGCCGACCTCCCACGAAAACCAAGATCCCTGCAGTATCTTCGGTATAATACAGTTGCGTTGCTCAATTTGATTTTGATTGAATTGTGCAAGCCCTACAAATAAACAACAATTCAAAGATTTAGGCGAAAACCACATGAATCACATTGAATGAAGCTGCTTTGCTTCCCCACAGGCGGGGCGCGCTTGGGTGTGGCTTGGCTATGAAGCACGCGTACTGACCTGAGCTCAGGCAGGCCAAAAGGCAGATAACCCTTAGGTAAATATTCATATTGAGACTACAATGGTTTCACTTAATAGCTAAACATAGTTTGCGATTGTGAATTCGTGGAATAAATGGACAAAAACGCAGTTTAACACAAAACAAAAAACGCAAACACGCAACAAACAAATTACACCAAAACCAAGCCTGGCTTTACAACACTGATCAAAGTTAACCCAAAACACCTTACAGCACTGGCCTGTTTTGAATAACATTATTCGATTGTTAACCATTTACAGTTGAATTTGAAATATTGAATTTTGATTCTGTGCTGGAAGCCATTAATTGGTTTACAGAGCAAAGGTTTACTTACACTATCATCTAGCTTCTTGCTGTTGTAATAAAACAATGTGTCTGGCTGATTACAGAAATGAGCTACTTAGCAACCGGCACAGACAAGACAGACGACAATAGCTAGCTGGCGAGCCGCTAAATTGAATTTAACGCTGTCTGGCACGGCAAGACTCAGACTCGGGACATCGACCTGAACACCCCCACAATGATTTTGTTGAACTGCAGTTTGGACTCTCGGGCGGGCTCTTTCGTCACTTGTTCCAAATTAGCGCCATATAATTCGATAGTTAATCAGGCGATTGCTGCCAGTATAATACCTCAGATAGACATCAAGTGATTCACATGCCTGGAGTTCCTAAACTCACGTAAGTATAATCCGGTTGCACTTTGGAACTTTTTCAGAGCTTCGCTTTCTATAATGGCATGGCATGTTCATGATAAGCGCATTGGGAAAAATGCCGAGTCGAGGTGCACGACGGGGCGAAGCAAGGCGAGCGTCCCGTTCCGTTTCATCCTTATCGCTTGCGAGTGTTAAGGGTCAAACCGAGCATGATGCGAGAGTGGTGTCCAGAAAGTGTACGAGTACGAGTGTCCGGTGCAATTTCGATTTAGTCTGTGTACACATTCCGTGCCGCTTAAAAGGGAGGCGCGATCGGTGCGAACAACTTAGAACGCGACGTGATTTTGGGTATTCAAATACAAGCACGAATCTTTCGCAGAAACCCGACAGTAGCAATTCAGCCTGTGGCCGGAGCAGTTCATTTACCAAGCGACACATAGAATAATGGGTTAGTTAGTGGCACGCGCGTTGCATCATGTGATATAATCCTAATCCTAATCCTTTTAAAGCAACCGCAACTATCGGCAGTGGACTCCACATGGAGGCCATCGATCGCATTGGCTCCATACCATTGGTAGAGTCGAGCGTCAAGCGTGTCGAGAACATCTACGGCAAGGTGAAGAACAACAATCGTCTGTTCTCCTGGTACTTTGAGGCCGCAGAGGCGACCATTACGGCTGCCTATGGTTCCGTGCAGCCAGCCGTGAAGCTCTTCGAGCATCCGCTGAAACGTCTGGACAATGTCATGTGCAAGAGCCTGGACATACTGGAACAGCGCATACCGCTGGTCTACCTGCCACCCGAAATGGTAAGTACACGGCGACTGGCCACTGTCCGCCAGTGTGGCTTGATTCGCTTACAAAAAGGCAATTATCTTGTGCTTAAAGATGTATTGGAACACTAAGGAATACATGTCGGATCATCTGGTGCGACCTGTCCTCAAGCGTGCCGATTCGGTTAAACAAATTGGGAATGCTGTGCTGGAGAGTCCCCTGACCACCTATGCGGCGGATCGCATCGATGGAGCCTTCACAGTCGGCGACAAGTTTGTGGATAAATATCTGGTGGCCATTAGCACGGATCAGGATCAGACAGACGGTGAGTAACCTTGAGACAAGGTGCACTCAGCTCACGCTCTGCTGCGGCTCATACTTTATTTTTAAATTTAAACGTTGCGATGGCGACGATCTCGACTACTAGTCAGGGAGAGGTTATCTCTTGTGAATTTTTAGAGTCACGAGATAAGCAATGGCTCAGAGGTCCGTCCGATCGATCGATCGCGCGTCCAAGTCGCTAAACAAATCTACATACAAATCATGGGGGGAATGGGACTTTAAATGGTATTCAAAATTGCAAT
This sequence comes from Drosophila bifasciata, assembly GCA_009664405.1. NCBI lineage: Eukaryota > Metazoa > Arthropoda > Insecta > Diptera > Drosophilidae > Drosophila > Drosophila bifasciata. The sequence continues at coordinate 12,537,402 of CM019044.1, forward strand.
ATATCCGCTTTGCAGCCCCACAAGAGGATGATAGCGAGGCGGCGAGGGCGGCACTGAATGAGAAGGGTGCCATCAAGGCGATCCATCACGGTCAGCGATTCTCCCGCAAGCTGAAGCGACGCCTCACAGAAAGAACGATTGCCGAGGCCCGTGCGCTGAAGAAACAAAGCAAACAGGCCATCCATGTGCTCATCTATGCGGTGGAATTGGTTAGTAAACTGAGTGCCAACAACAATCAAATGTCTAACACATCTTGAACATGCTCCTGCAGATTGCCACGGACCCCAAACAGGCCATGCAAAAGGCCAAGGAACTGTGGGCATATCTCAGCGCAGATGAGCCCGAGAATCAGGCAAGGCCAGCCACCCTGGAGCAGTTGATTGTGCTCATCACCAGGGAATCGGCCAGAAGAGTTGTGCATTTGGTAAACTTCAGTGCCACTGTGGCATCCAACATACCCAGGTGAGTGTCCCCCCATAGCAGAGATTCCCACACGGACACTAAACAATGCACCTGATCGATCATCCACAGAAATCTGGCACACACCACCACTGAAGTGGCCCACCATATCGTATACATTAACCATCGCATCATCACAATATCTCGCCTGGACAAGGTGAAGAGCCTGTCCAAGGAGGAGGCCGAATCTCTATTAAAGCGCGCGCTTGCCTTCTATGGCAATCTGCAGGGTCTGACCAACAGCTACCTGGAACGTGTGGCCAACTTTCTGTCGGGACGCATTGAGGCCGAGAAGGTGACGGGCACCGATAGCGCCACAACCAATCACAGATCCTCGAGAAGGCGACAGGACAATAACACAAACAATTACTCAGCGGCCCACAACAACATAAATGGTGTCTACTAGGAAATTGAGTTTTTTATTGCAATCGTATTTTTATGTCTTATAATAGAGTTTTGGTTTTGTTTGCATATCCGCACAAGTCATTAAACGATGTTTTTTTTTACACCTAACACTGAATATTTATTATGGAAATATGTAATATTTCTACTTAAACAAATGCTCCTTAAAGTACTTTAACTCTTGTATGCTCTCCATGATGTCCTCGAGGCTGCGGTGAGCAAATACCTTGCGCGGTGCAGCTTTGGCCACATCGGGATACCATCTCTTGGCCAGCTCCTTGACGGTGGACACATCCACGATTCGATAGTGTAAATATTCGTCGACGGGCGACATGTATTTTCGGAGAAACAGCCGATCCATATAGACAGAGTTGCCGGCCAGGGGACACTTGCCCTTGGGGATGTTTTTCTGCAGGTAGGACATCACCAGATCCACCGCCTTGTCGGGAGTTACATCAGAGCTGCGGCAGCGCTCGATGAGGCCAGACTCGTAGTGGTGCTTCATGCACCATTCGTTCATGTTCTTGTAGACCTCCTCGTCTGGGTAGTTGATGGCAAAGCAGGGTCCTTCCGACTTGATGTTCAGATCCTTGTCGGTGATGATGCACGACAGCTCCAGAATTTTGTCCGTATCTATGTCGAGGCCGGTCATCTCCAGATCCATCCAAACGAGATCCGTCTCCACATCGGCCACACTTGTAGTTGTAGTTGTGCTCATTTTTCGGCTTTCAATTTTGTCACGCCTACTTTTTATCTGAAGGAACCTACTGCCCACAAACAATCCCAGGCGCTTCAACTCAGAGAGCATTAAAAATTGTGTATAAATTTTTCAACAGGTAAAACGCAGAATCAACCACCACCATGTGCTGATTGTGTAAAGAACGATAGTTGCACCACCATTCGATAGGATATCAGTTCACAGCACTGGAATTGAAATCTGTGACACTTGCCAACACTGCCCTGGTACAGACAGTGCGATTTTAACAAAAAGTCAATTTTATTGTTGGGGGAAAGCGAAAAAGCAAAAAACCATAGTAATATAAGAGATAAGAAAGTCACACACAATGTCCTCCCCATCAGCCAGAGAGCAGCCGAGCACATCGAAGGAATCGTTCGAGGACTTCTACACCGAAGTGAGTTTAATGGATGGCAATGCCAGCGCAATAGCAGGTTGTGGTTGTGGGGCCCTCCCATAACAGCGCAGGCCAGGCCAACCACACAACAACACATTTATTATTATTATTACCTCATTGTACACATAAATAAACGATTTTGTGACTATATTCGCAGGTGAAAGAAATTGAAAAACGCGATTCTGTACTAACTCCTACTCAACAAATTGATCGTTTACTTCGTCCAGGTTCCACATACTTCAATCTTAATCCATTCGAAGTGCTCCAAATCGAACCAGAGGTCGAGGTGGCCGATATTAAAAAGCGCTACCGCACCTTATCCATTCTGGTCCATCCGGACAAGAATCACGATAACCAGGAGCGCGCCCAACTGGCGTTCGACATTGTATCGCGTTCCTGGAAAATCCTGGAGAATGAATTGTCGCGAAAAAAGTGCCTGGAGGTGTATGAGGAGGCCAAAGGACGAACGGATAAAATGGTTTGACATTACACTTGCACCCATTCTTACATATTCGTAATCTTAACTAACACTTTGCATGGAACACTTTTTAGATTGCCGATAAACGCAAAAAGCTTAAAAAGGAGGGCAGACCCATGGAGCCCATACCAGAGGATGATCCCACGAAATACAAGCATGCCATTTACGTAATGGTAATGAAACTGTTCGCGGACATGGAGCGTCGCCGCCAGAAACTGGACCAGCGCGACCAGGAGGAGCGCAAGCGGAAGCGGGAGACCGAAATCGAGGAGGAGGAGCGCATCAAATCGGACCGCGAGTGGCAGCAAAATTTCGAAGAGTCCCGCCAGAGCCGCGTGAACAGCTGGCATGACTTTCAGTCGGGCACGAGCAAATCAAAGAAGACTAAAAAACAGAAGCACATGACTGGCATGATGGTGCCGCCCAAATTCAAGCCAGAGTCACGATGAAATTGCTTCTCCAGCGCGACGATCGTTCCGCTGTTGCATGGGTTGCACCCACAAATATTTTTACACTTTTATAAGTCTCCCATTTGGAATTGTAATTGACACAAGTGCATGATAAATAGTTTTAAGAAATCCGATTCCTTGTCTTCCTTGTCCTCTCTCGCACCAATCCGGGCTATGCCCCCCCCCTCGCCTTACAGTTCCGTGTACAGGCTGGCAGTGAATACAATGTCTCGCTTGATGGCCGCCGATGCCTCCTCCATTTTGGCCTGCAGGCCGGGATTTCCAATGCGTATGGCTGCCGTCTTAACGTCACGCAGCGTCTCGTCCAGCTGCTGGATGCAGCGCACAATGATGCCCTCCTGCACTTCGGTCAGTTTCATAATCTCGGCAAAGGGCTGCAAGTACAAGCAATAAACAACAATCAGTTTCAAAACAGCCGCTGCTCAAACGCTTCCTACCTTATTCCTGGCCCACTCGTAGACCACCTCGAGCAGGCCAAAGTTCAGGCGACTCTCCGATTCGGTGGATGCCTGGAAACGCTGCTCCTCGGCGAGAATTTTGTCGCTAATCTGCTCGAAAGCAGCCACGCATTCCTTCAACGGCTCCGGTATGGATGGCTCGCCCTGGATCTTGGCCTGAAATACCAGGCCCGACAGCAGGGCAGCGATCTCCGCTGGCTCGAGATCATTGAACATGTTGCAGAGAATCAATTCCGTGATGAGCAGCTCGTTCTGGCCCATCTCGCAGGCCACCTTGCCCTTGAGCGTCACCTCGTTCTGCTCATCGATGTAGTTGAGGGCGTGCAGGACCTTCAGCTTGTTGCAGTAGTCCGGATAGAGGGACAGATTCTTGGCGGAGTTTTTGAAGCGCAGCTCCTCGATGTGAATCTCCAGCATTCGTCGCTCATAGACCTTGGCGAACTCCTGCTCGAATCCTGCAACATTGGTGTGTGGCAGCAGCTCGGCCACCTGACGACCCAACTGCTCCACAGACTGCAGCAGATCCACTTCGGTGTCCGCATTCACATTGATCTCCTTGGCCAGATTGATGTACTTGATGCTGTCCGCATTGGCGATATAATTCTCATTGAGCTGATGCAGATCGGCGACCGTCTTGACCACCGTTGCACCCGGTGGTGTGTCCTTGAACCGCTCCAGCTGCCGCTGCTCCCAGTTGCGTATGACAATGTCCGCTTCCACCTTGAACGTCGACTTGGTGATGCTCACAATATCAATGGCCTTGATGTCCAGCACAGCATGACCGCCAATCCCTTCCGGCTGGAAGAACTTGTGCTTGGGCGTCAGCGAGATTATCTTGTAGTAGAACTCCCCGCGATTGAGCAGATGGGCGCCTTCGTTCTCCTTGGCCTTGAACTGATGATCCAAGACCAGCACTTTGTACATGGTGTCCTTGCCCAGCACGGACTTGATGTTCAGCAGAATACCCAACTTATTGAAGTGCATCCCCTGGGTGATGACAATCACGCGACCCACCTTTAGTTCCTTCTGGATTTTGGCCTGGGTAACGATGAATTTCTGCAAAGATCGGGCATTAAGTAAGCGAGACAAAGCGAGTGTATCCCTTGGGACTAACCATAACGCGATGCTTCTCCTTCCAGTACTGTATGGACTTGTCGTAGAACTGAACCAGCGGCTGCAGATGCTCCCCCAGGGTGGGCAGCATGGCGAACTTATCCTCGGCAATGCGCAGCTGTTTCTGCTGCGTGGGCAGCTGGAGTTTCTGGTTAAACTCCTTGAAGCTGAACTGCATGATGTCCTCCACCTTGATGCTTTCGATGCGCAGGCAGGTGAGGATGACGGCATACCGTAGGATGAACTGTGATTGCAGCTTCTCCGGCAGGCCGAGTATCATCGGTCGCAGTTCCATCGAGGGCGGCACATTACCCTTGCACAGCACAATCACGGTGCCGGTCTCATCGTGGCCACGGCGACCCGCCCGACCAGCCATCTGTATGTACTCGCCCGGCTTCAGATTGCGCACCTCCAGGCCATCGAACTTCTTGTGCGAATCAAAGACGACCGTGCGGGCGGGCATGTTGACGCCCATCGAGAAGGTTTCGGTGGCAAAGAGCAGCTTGACCAGACCATTCTGGAACAGCATCTCCACAATCTCCTTGAGTATGGGCAGAATGCCGCTGTGATGGACACCGATGCCCCGCTCTAGGGCATCCTTGAGCACCAGCACCTGGGGAATGCTGCGATCCGGTGGCTTCAGCTTGGCCAGGCACTGCAGAAAGAACTTCTGCACGGCTCCCTTCTCCTTCTCCGTGTTGAGATCCACTGACTGGAGAGCGGCGACATTGGTGTCGCATCGATTGCGCGACAATGTGAAGGCCACTACGGGCATCTTGTTGTTGCGCTTGAGGAAATCAATCAGCCCAATCCACGTGTACTGCTCCTGCTTGGCATTCACATAGTTCTTGGGCCCACTGCCGCCGGCACCGCCCTTGGATTTGCCCTGCATCTCCTTCTTGCGCTCCACGGCCTTCTCGTAGTTGCCCTGCAGATACTTGCCGTTGGCATCGACCAGCAGAAAGATGTCGTCGCGACTCTTGCCGCCCGCACCCGTGTAGAGGAAGTGCTGCAGCGGCACCGGCCGCTTCAGCGTGCTGATCACATAGACCTTGCGCTTCTTGGTGCTGCCCACCCAGTCGGCCAGCTCCATGGTGTTGGGCACTGTGGCGCTCAGCATGATGATGTTGACATGGTCCGGCAGCAGGATGATCACCTCCTCCCAGACATGGCCGCGTTCCGGGTTGTTGATGTAGTGCACCTCATCGAAGATCACGTACTCCAGGTCGCGGGTGATGTCGCTGCCGCAGTAGAGCATCGAGCGCAGGATTTCGGTGGTCATGATCAGGCAGGAGGCGGTCGGCTCGATCTGCAGATCGCCCGTTATCAGGCCAACATCCTTGAAGGTCTTGCGAAAGTCGCGATACTTCTGATTCGAGAGCGCCTTGATCGGGGACGTGTAAATGGTCCGCGTGAGATCCCGCTTGGACAGGGCGATGGCGTACTCGGCCACCACCGTCTTGCCGGCCGATGTGTGGGCCGCCACAAACACATATTGTCGCTGCTCCAGCTTGAGGATCGCCTGCTTCTGGAACACGTCTAGCTCGAAGGGGAAATCCATTGCGGGGCAGGGTATCTGCTCCTTGAAGTTGCTGATCGGCTGGCTAATGTCCACCATTTCCGCCCAATCACTGCTGATGGTCTTCGCCGTGTTCGAAATGTTCAGGACCGGCTTGAGATCCGTCTTCATAATTTGATCGTCCACATCCTGGTACTCGGAGGACGAGGAGGGAAACTTCAGATCCACCTGCGGTGCCTTGCCAGCCTCATTCTCAGTTCGCGTCATCTGCATCCACTCCTGCACATCCAGATCTTGCTCCAGATTGTCCAGCAGATCGACTGTCGTTGCTGCCAATGGCGGAGCACCATCCCCTGACTGCTTCTGGGCGAAATCATGGCCTGTGGCAAAGCCCGGCGGCACCGTCAGCAGACTCTCCCCAAAATCAAAGCTATCCACATCCAGGGTAGCCATCTCCTGGCGCTGCTCGTCAAAGCCACCCGGCCAGAAGGGATAGTTCATGTGGGAGCCGCGCGTCGCCTCCTCCAACAGGCCCGGCTCCCGTTGCATGGACATGGAATTGTTAGCATTGGCCCCCACATCCTCCAGATCAACCTCCACGAATTCGAGAATCTCGCCGCTCAGGTCACGGCGCGGCATCAGCTTGGTGCTGCCCGGGCATTTGGGGACATGCAACAGGCGCAGCGGGTCGAGCTGCCGTGGCAGCACATCGGGCTGGGGAATGGGTATATCCGGCCGCAGTATATAGGTACGCAGCTTCTCCAGGTTGTCTTCACCGCAAATCTCGCTCATTTTTCCTATACCTATTCCAATTTGTTGTTTGTTCTTTTGTTTAACACTAAACATATGCTATAGCTCTGACAGTTTGGCTAGAAACCGCTAAAAATGCTAGAGTGGATATATTTATATTACATCAGGTGTGACTGTTTGGCTTTAAATGCGATACTTTTAAGCCAAAAGTCTGCGCATCTCTGTTTTACACGGAAAATGTTTCAAAAGAATTCCGCTTTTGGCATATGGATCTTTCCTCTTACTTCTGGCGAAACACCTCCACCTTTAGCGGGTGACACTTGTCGTCGGGCACTTCGGCACCCACTTGTATAGAGACATCGCCCTGGGGAAAGGCACTCAGAGCCACCAACAAATTCATGTCCGCCACAAACTCGATGAAATCTCCTTTGCGTGCGGGACTCGGCTTACAGAAGTACTGCTGCGTGTCCCTGGTGAAGCCAGTGCACATGAATATGTTCCACACATCATGAACATCCTGCTCGGTCAGGCCGCGCTCCTCCACCACTGCCTTGACCAGCGAACTGTGGCAGCTGCCTACTCGATCTTGGCCCGTTATCAGCTTGTAGGTATAATCATCGCAGCGCGTTCCGATTACATCATGCAGAGAAGCACCGTCTTCGTCGATGCCATAGCTGGCCAGTGAGTCGAATACAAAAGTGGCCATGGGGCGCAGGAACGGCAGGCAGCTCCACAGGCGATCGTATACCTTCAGGTGGGAGGCGTGCAACTGACGCGTCTTCCCCGAATAGAAACGCTCCTGCGTGTTCTCCAGATTCCAGAAGTTTAGATCGCCCACCTGCGCGCCCTCGTGGACAGTGATGCGGCACAGATCGCCCTCGTTCATTGTCCAGGTGCGTGCCTCCCGTTTGGGCACCACCAGCGTCTGCACCAGGTCTCCGGTAATAGCCAGGTAGCGTTTATCCTAGATCAACAGAGATAGTTTTAGCTTTATCTTTGGACTGGATGGATTGCAAGCATACATCGTATTCCTTATGGGAGACAATGGATGCCCTGGGTTTGTCGTAGCACACAACAGGTGTGTGCTTATCAAAAGATCGGGGTTTGTAGTCACGACCACACCAAGGCGCTGGGGCTGCCACAATTGGTTTGTCGCCCATTGTTTCTGAATATAGTTTTGTAATTCGATGCAGTTCCTTGTTGGGCACACCCGTACTCACACCTGATCTTATCGTAGGCGGCGTATTAAATCAATGATTTATCAGCTTTGGCAGTGGCTGTTTTGCAGCTCTTCTTCCGATCAGCTTATGCCTATCGATAGGCAAAACGAGCTTCTATCGCGTTTGAACTAGGAATGGAAAAGCTTGAATGGGAATGGGCTTAGTGTGTTAAAACAATCATATAATTTTTACTGTTTACCACAAGGTCTTACATAATGATAGGTCGCACGACCGGAAATTGGAAATATAATTGAATTAACAAAATAACAAAGACATTTATAATAGCTCTGGTGCGATCGTGATTTCCCTTTCTTTCACTCTTACTCTAGATCTGGCATTTTTTTTTTACTATATAGATAGATTCTAATCAGTGGTTAATTACTTAACTTAGATTTAATTCAATCTTAATTTATATCTTCGTGCTTTTCCGTTTGGCTCATGTGATATCCATGCCTCTGATACGCTCACCGAAGGTCGCTTTCTGCTCCAGATCTTTGAGCAGCTGGTCCAGCAGAATGCTCAACTCTTTCGAGAGGAACTCCTGGGGCATCGGCAGCCGTTCGAGTGCCACTTTTAGTACGGCGGAGGACTGCATTTGGGGACTGACAATGCACATGCCTCGCACCAGAGGGTAGAGGCTCTGCGAGATCTCCGTCTGGCACAGACGATGCTTGGCCGTGGGGCACGGCAGCAGGCTGATGCGCGAACAGAGCTCGCTCAGCTGCGGCTTCAGGTTCTCCCAGCGCGCCTTGATGTCCTCAATATTCTGCACGTTCTGTATCTGCGCGAACTTGGAGCCGATGTCGATAAAGTCCAGGTATATCTGACCCTGATTGGCCCAGTTCGGCACTCGGATGCTGCTGCTGCTGACCTCGTTGTCCTCGAACTGGATGAGCAGACGATGCAAATAGTCCGTCTTGCCTGCAAAAGGTTAACGCAACAAATTATACTGCATCGGTGGACGTCTGGCGAATGTTCTGCGGCACTTACCATTAATGATGGCATCGGGCGCAATATACTGAACGATAATCTCGTGTGCCTCTGCCCAGTGCTTAGCTGACAGCAGATGCTTGGCCTGCAAATGTCGCTGGCCGAGGGAACCGGCCCGCACAGCTTTGGCATAGTCCACCCACGAATTGGGCACACCCAGCTGGTCCACAATGAAGCGCTCCTCGTCGTTGTGTGCCGCCTGGGCCATGAGGCTCACGTTGCGCATCAGCATATGTTGCACGGCCCTCTCACGCCGGTCACTGCTCTCGATGTGCAGCAACACAAATATGCCCCACTGCCAGAGGCCCTCGTTCTCCAACTGGCTGGCAAAGTCCATTGTCAGCTGGGCCTCGGTCAGGGGCGAGCAGTGGCGATAGCCCAGAGCCCACAAGGTCTGAAGCAGCAGCCAACTGTTGAAAGTGACAGGGTAAGATGTTAGTTTCATTTCAAAAGGATTATCTAAGGGGGAGGGGACAGTGTGTCTACCTTAAACGAAAGTCCATGGGATCGTCTGTGTGGGTTATGGGATTCAGAGTCTCCTCCAGCGAATGCATCCGCTTGGAATACAACTTCAGCAGATGGTAGCGCAGATCGTACACGGGCTTCTTCCTCTCTGCCGTGGTGGACACTCGCTTGTATGTGGGGCTGGGCGGCTCTGCGTAGCACTCCTCGGACTGGTAGGCCTTGTCGTACTCTATTAGGGCGTCCGTAATGGAAGAGGTGGGTGCCCTGAAGTACCACAGCTCCATGGCCACCACCGTCAGCCAGCTGTTATCCTCCATCAGATTGATGCTACCCTGGGAGGACTGCATCATATTGACACCCGCCGCCATCATGTACATCTTGAGGCGGCTCAGGTCGATGTATTTATCCGATTTGCTTTGCTGCCAGGCGAAAAGTTGCTCCTCCATGAGCACGCGAAAGCCGGCCCCGGAACCCAGCTGAGCGAGCATCAGGGCCAAATTGGCATCGTCGTAGTTTAAGGCCATATCGCACGCTTCGCTCACGCGATGGCAGCTGAGCAGATCCAGCATGTGGTCCAGATAGCTGTGGCTGCTGACCTTCTTGGTCGGCAGATCCCTGCCCACGACGGTGTTCTCCAGCCACTCGGAGAACAGATTACGCCGACACATAACCGCATAGTGGCTGTTCGGGTCGATCGATTCATCCGAAAGCTCTTCATGCTCCCCCCACAGCGCATACATCAGGGACCACACGGACACACCGTATTCCTCCAGGGCACCGAGGTTGCGCAGCTTAAGGGCTGCTCTCAGATGTTTGGCAATCAGCTGGGTGCCCGTGCCCGCACGCAACAAGGGGCATTGGCTATCCGCGATCTCTACGGCAGTGCCCTCGCTCAGCTGCACCTCCAACTGTGGCACAATTGTCTCGCGGAAACTTGCATGGCCATGCACCATATTAAAGTTGCGAAATTGCCACAAAACGGGCGAGAAATCATCGACCGAACGTGGCTTAAACACCAGAGAGGCTGGCGACACGCTGCCTTCTATAACAAAACAAAAACGAAAAGGATTATTGAAAAGGCAATGACTATAGTCATGTGGTTGTTCCTACCTTCTATGGCTCTGCGCACATTGTACAGGGTTTGGGGCACCATCAGTGTGTTGCGCGGGCCAAAGCTCAACTTCAGGCTGCGTCCCTTGTAGAAGCCCAAATCGGCGACCCATTTGTGCCGGTGCTCGTACAGAATAGAGCGGCTCAGTGGCACTTTTGCCGCAAAGACCTTGACGGGTGCCACCTTTGGTTTGCTCACAAACTTAAACGGCCGCAGCTTGGAGGGGGCGACGGCTGCTGTTGCACCTGCCCTTCGCTTGTCCCCAAAGTTGCTGTCAGTGGCCATCGAAGAGGTCTAAAAGAGAGTTGGATTTATGGTTGTTTATTGGACTCGGGTATAGAGAGGCTTTTTGTTGCTCTGTACCTCATCTGATTGCAGCAGACTGGCCACAGAGGCCGATGAGGAGACGGGCAGGCCGGGAGATGTGCGTCCAAAATCGTATGGACTGGAGGATTCAGAGGCTCCCCCCATGTCCGACCAGACGCTGGGCCTTGCGTGTGACATGTTACGTTGGCGTTGAAAGCGGTTGGAAGTCCCTGAAAAACATGGAACAACATAATTTAAATATGTGTGGGGGTGAATTAAAGCGTCACTGGGTGCGGAACTTCTGCCTACCTCTAACTTTGTCTCCGCTGGCATCGTCGTTGTCTTGGACAAACATCGAGGACTTCATCAGCTGCATTTTGTGCGACTCATTGCCGGCCACCTCCTTGGCGAGCATCGCTGTGGGACTGACAATAGGCTGATGCTGATGTGTCTGCTGCTGTCGTGGCGAGTCAAACATGGAGAAGTCTGTGCCAGCGCCATCCTGAAAGAATTCTGTGTGTGGCAGGGGCATTGTATGAGTTTCAATTGTGTGGCAATTGAGCAACCCTCATTGTACTCACGTGTCTTATCCATCAGCATAAACTCAGCCGAGTCGTCCATGGGCCGGAAACTGTTGTTGGCCACATTGGCCACCAATGCCTTGGGATCCAGAAAGCGTGCCGCATCCTCGGATATACGCTGCGCATGCCGCAACGAATTGAGTGTCATCTTATCCTGTGCGGTATCCTGTGCCGATGCGGCCGCTGTAACTGCCCGATAATGTGCCTCGAGGGTCGTCATTTTTGCCTTCTTTGGATCGGTGGGCACTTTGTCATTGCTATCCTCCTCGTCGCTGTCATCCAGGCCGTACTTGGAGAAATGCTTCACACGAAACACCCAACTGCCCGTCTCTGGGCGGTACTCAATGAACCGCGTATCGTTCTTGTCGCAGACGCGACGCAGCTTTCCCTCCCAATCCATTTCGATCAGACGCTGCGCATCCTTGACAGCCACATGCTGGGTCTTGTCCACAGGCCATACCTGATCGAGGGTGACTTGTGCCTCACGATTAAGGCCTTGGTTGAATGGCGGCTTGTTGTCATCATCCGGATAAATAATGATCTCCTTGTTACGGAAGTGAACTGCAATAGGAGAGGGATAGAGAGAAATTAGTTCCTGCCTGCCTGTTGCTTGACTGGCTCACCAATCACTTACCAATCTCATCCAGATTCAGTCCAGCCACGTCCATTTCCTTGCCAAAGAACACATTGCCATAGCCCTCGCGTCCAATGGTGAAATTGGGCACCACACAGGACCCATCCTCCGCCAGGTAGGACTTGAGATCATCCAGCGAGGGCATCGTGTAGTAGCCCACGCGTCGCAACACTATCCCTGTGGGATGTGGCTCATAGTCTGCCGCCTCAGGGGCGCCTGAGGCTGCTGCTGCCTCAATGGCCAGTCTGGAGCGATTCGCTGTGGTCTCCTCTTCGTGGGAACGATTCGAGTGGGCGCTCTCATTGGCCTGATGCTGCTCCGAACCGAAGGTATCCCGTCTGGCAATGGCGCTGGTCTGTGACTGATCCTCGAACGGGTTCTCTGGTATGGTGGAGACGGACAGGCGCATTGTGGAGCTGGTGCGGTACGTCTCCAGTGGCTTGCGCGGCACCAGCTCGCTGAGGGTGCTGTTGTGGGGCGACTGCTGCTGGTCCATGCCCGTCTGGATGTTGCGCTGGCGCACCATCTCCAGATTCTTGGGATGCAGCCAGGACTCGCGGCGACTTGTGTCCTGCTGCTGCTGGTCTCTGCTGTCCCTGGGAGAGAAACCGCTGCTAGACGGCGCTGCTGCTGGCGGTGTCGGTTCATTGGGAATGGCTCCATTAAAGGACTCTCGTTGGGAACGTCCCAAAGCCGCATAGACGCTGTGCGGACCGCTGCTATTATTCACCGAAGAGTTTGAGTGGGAAATATCGGCAGCCTTGTCATTGGGATGGATCACCAGACGCTTGGCATTCGGCTTGATGTTGAAGCCCTCGACACTGCCGTCGAACTCCTCGAGACCCCCGAACAGGGACTTGGTAACGCTACCAGCGGCCTTCACCTTGATGGGCGTCGGATTCTCGTTGCTACTGATCTTGAACTGCTTGTTGTTCATGTCCATCACAGCCTGCTGGGCGGCTGGGTTGGTGGCACGCGTGGCATCCGCCTCGTCGCCGTTCCGCAGATCCTTGAAGATGGGCGTGTCGCCGTAGGGCGAGGTCACACGGGCCAGGATCTGCTGATGAATGGGCTGCTGTGATTGCTGCATCATGCCACCGCCGACGCCCATCTGCTGGTGGGCTCCCATCCCCATGCCGCCGGTCATCGATGTGTTGCCCCCGAGGCTGCCAAACGCTCCACCGCCACCGAGGGAGCCACCGCCTGTGCCAAAGGCTCCAGTGCCACCGCCAAAGAGTCCTCCGCCGCCGCCTAATGCTCCACCCTGCGTCTGGCCACCCAGCGTGGATGTTCCCCCGAAGATGCCGCCTCCGGGCTTGGCTGCATTCCCAAAGAGCGATCCTCCTGTGTTGCCGGCATTAAAGTTGAGCGGTGCCGCGGCTGTGGCTCCAAAGCCACCAAATCCCGTAGTGGCCGGCTTGTTCATGCCTCCAGCATTGTTGAAGAGTCCTCCGCCCGCGGCGACGCTGCTGTTGGTCATCCCAAAGTTACCAAAGCCTGTGTTGGCCGTTGATGTGGCTCCGAAGGCGGGCGCCGCGAAGCTCGTGGCCGGCTTGGCTCCAAACAGTCCCCCTCCTGCCGTGCTGGTGGCCGTTGAACCGAATCCAAACCCAGTATTGGCCGCCGTTGCTGCTGTGCCCAGGCCGAAGGCCGACTTGTTGGGATCTGCGGCGGGGGTGCTGCCAAAAAGCGAGGTCTGTTGCGGCTGTTGTCCTGCCGTCGAGCCAAAGGAGCCGAATCCTGTATTTGCCTGCCCAAAAGCTGGGGCCGCACTTGTGGCGGGTGCCTGGCCGAACATGCTGGCGCCCTGGCCAAAGGCCGGCTTGGCCCCGAACGGATTCGAGGCATCCGCTGCCTGGGGCTGGGCAAAGGGCGTGGCTGCCGTCGCTCCGAATGGCTTCTGGAGGAAACTGTTCTGCTGGGCGGGTGCCCCGAAGGCGCTGCTCGTGGCCGGCTGACCAAAGGCCGATGTGCCGAACAGACTCTTGTTCTCCTGCCCCACCGACTGGCCAAAGAGTCCCGCACTCGGCTGGACAGCGCTGCCAAACAGACTCGAGGCTGGGGGCTGGGCGGCCGTCGCCGGACTACCGAAGCCAAAGGCACCCGCTGTGCTGCCCGCCTGCGGACCCTTGCGCGAACTGAGATAGTCCTCAAAGCGCAGCTCCTCCAGCGACTTGAGTTCGTACTCCTTCATGGCCGTGATGCAGTGCTGCTTGGTGCTCACACTGTTCGGCTGTCCGCCCTTCATCAGCGTGTCCGTGCCCATCGTTGGCTGATACTTGGCCAACGCCGTGCCCACATTGACGCCGCCGCCCACGGCCGCTGCCTGGGGCTGGGCAAACGCCGATGCTGTCCCACTGCCAAAGACATTCGTGGTGGTGGGCGCGGCCTGGCCAAAGTTTCCGAATGCCGAGGCGCTGGTGGCAGCCGTCGTCTGGCCAAACAGCGACGATGTAGGCTGTGCTGCTGGCGTCTGACCAAAGGCGGTCATGCCCAGGGTGGCCGGCTTGGCGGCTCCAAATGCCGGCGTTGCTGCCTGGCCAAAAAGCGAGGTGTTAGGTGCCGCCTGCGTCGATCCAAAGATGTTCGCCGGCTGTTGGGGCTGCGAGAAAGCTGCGAAAGAGTGTGGAGAATATTGAATTATTGACGCTGCTGCTGCTGGGAAGACAAGCGCTTCGTCTCTAACCTCCAAATGTTGTGGGCGCTGCGGTGGTGCTGCCAAAGGCGCTGGACGTACTGGCCCCAAACATGCCACCAGCTGGCTGGGCCGGCGTTGCTGCGGCCCCAAAAAGCGATGGCTGGGCGGGTTGGGCGGCAAAGGTCGAGGTGTTGCCAAACGCTGGTGCCGCTGGCTTGCCAAAGGCCGTCTGGCCGAATGGTGTGGTCGTGGCCGTGTTGCTGAACCCGCCAAAGCTGGTGGCAGTGGGCGTGGCTCCAAACGTGGGTTTCGAGCCGCCAAACATGTTTCTTCTTCACTCCGGGGGCTCCTCAAACAAAGCGCAAACACATGCACTGCACTAGATTGTTGCACGTCGTCCTCAGCGTAGACCGCGAGTGATTTCACAATGTGCTGCGAATTTCCACTTTCACAACTCGGGCAATGTACTGCTCTGTCTGTTGCTCGCTAGTCGATCCACCGGCACCGTTTACTATAAACAATAAACACTTTCAAGTCGTTTGTTTTGCCAAAAATTGCTGGGAGGACGCAAAATTAGAGGAAATGGCGCGCCGATTTTTTCACAATGTCTGCAAATTAGTGATGGCACTGCGTGCCGTGTTCGGTCGTACAATATATATCGACGCATAAAAAAAATCAAAATATTTGAATAGTTCTGAAGCTAATACAACTATGCAGATTTAGATAATATACTATATAGATGACTGAGTTAGCAAACAAATAAGTATAGATAAGATATTAAAAAATAATAATAACGCACACAATAATACTGACCTAGTACAGGTATACAAGTAGAAACGCGACAACAGAAGCGATTCAACGTGGTTGATTGGTCTGTGATTTTGTGATTGGAGATTTCGCGTTAGAAGATTGGTTCTCCGCATGCTCTTCAAGTGCGCTTTATTATTTTCTAGACTTTAAATTTCTACTATTTCAATGACACGATACATCGAAAAAACATCGATCTATCGCACGATTCTAAGACCATCAATCGATAGTGCCATCGATGGTTCTGCAGCCCTATTTCTGAGAGTCAGACGCGGTATATTTTATAGATAAATCTGCGGTCACATCAGCCAACAACAAGAACCACAAGTATCCAAAAATTCAACGAGCGCGGGAGCTCGTCAGAAAATTAATTAATTTTTGAACAAAACGGCAAGCAATATGCGCTCGCGTGTGTGTGTGCGTGCGTATGCGGGACCGTGAGCGTGAGCGTAAGCGGAGATTATTAGCTGAGCGGCGTCGGACAACTCCCCAAATGAGAACAAATTAAAAAAGCAGCGCTAAGTGATGTAGTAACAGAACAATCACCAACATTAATAAATCGAAAGTCGTTGTGCAATAATAAGTGTATTAGTTTTGTCCCCATTTGTTATTAATTACCTATCGGCATGAAGAAAATGCCAGAAACCGAAATTCAACTACGTGTTGCTTAATTTGTTGTTTTTCCGTTTTCTGCAAACGAAAGTCCAATTGTTGCTGCATGTGTGCGTGTCCCCCCTTGTTAGTGTAAGCGTGATCGTGATCGAGAGTGTGTTTGTGGTAAAAGTTGGCGAAAATAACAACAAAAGCGCGTCAAGATGACTACTGTGTGGAGCGATTGCAATGCTAAGCAAGCATTCGGCATTGGTAAGTGTGAAAAGGTTTAAACTTTAAAGCATGGCCATAAATTGACTAGAATATAGCGCCAAATAATAATGTTTAAACAAAGTGCTGTTTTTGCGGGCGTAAACAACTGTAAATGATTGTCTATGAACTGCTTCGATTGTTGTTTTTGGCTGTGGCTTCCCAGAAACCCGCCTACACGCGGTTCTCTCTCTATCTCTCTAGAGTCTAGCTGTTGTTGCGCGCTCTCTTCCCCCCCGCTGTGCTAGCTGCGTTTTGTACGGTAACTTGTTGCACCTTCTCGCTTGCACTCGCTGGCCATGTGGTCGACTGCGCTCTCCTATTTCTCTCAGACACCAATTTCGTTTTTCTTTCAATTTCATCCTGTTTTCCCAGCCTCCCGTTCCGCCGCCGTCGCTCATTCAACGCTAGCACAGAATTCTGAGATTTGCTCTTGAAACGAAAACCTGTTTTCTATCATCTGCCTGCCTGCCTCAGCTTCAGCCTCTCATGTGCACTCAGTTGCAACGAGACTGCAACCCAAGCATCCATATCCATTGTCTCTACACATAGCAGCCTATTCATTGGCAGTGACCATGAAATATCTAATCGCGACCCGTTTTACGTACGAGTACGTGTGAATTTTTTTATACTTCGCGGCACATTCGCTTTGTTGACCTTTTCTACGCCGGTGCAATGTGATGATCAATAGATATGACATGCTTGGGTTTGGGCCGGTCAGCCAGCGCTACAGGTAGACTACAGGAACTTGGTGGAGTAATGGGACAGGTAGAATGGAACAGTGGAGTGAAACAGAAAACTCACTCAAATGCACGATATCTGTCGTAATCAGTTAACACTCGAACGGAGCCCCGTTCATCACTGTTTGTTTGCACTTGTTATTTACACATGTTTGCATTTGCCTCTACCTCTGCCGCCTGTTTGCGCTTGTTCTTACTGTCGAAATCATTTCGCGTGCTTGATACTCCTTCTGTCAACCCACTAACGCCATCCCCGGCACAAACACCCACCCACCCTCACCACCATCCGTACAGTTACCGTTCCGCTGCAGGGCGTGGTCAGGTGCGTGTACAGTGGTGGCTCAGAAAGTAAAACCATCTCATGATAGTTAAGATATTTTTTTATTTAAACAAAATCAATTAAACTTTTAGTTTCTTAACCGATATTTCTGTTTATTTCAACTAAGTTTTTGTGAATATTTTTCCCTGCAAGCTACAATTACGGGGTGACCACTGTACTCATAAAATGTAATCTAACGTTACCTTCTATGGTACGTTATTCGAAGAGTGTGCCACAGAAAAGAGAGCGGGGGTAGAAGTTGAGAGATAAGTTGGGCAGATGACATTGAGTTGCGATTTGGGTTTTTGTAATGCGAAATGCCTTACAATTGAGTGTGTTCTTCCTTTAAAGTAATTATTTTTCTAGACGCAACCCCCCTAAGCCCTCACTCACACACTCCACCCTCCCTTCATCCACACTGCATACCATAGCGCTCGTATTTAACTGTTTATCAGCAGCCGTTTGATGTATTCTCTTGTCTTATCGCAGTTCTTTTTTTTTTGTTGCGCCTCTGCCCCGACTGCCCCGACTGCCCCGGCGTCTTGAAAGTTTCAACAACCCAGCTACAGCTGTATTGAGGATTGCAGCGCGATAAACAAGGCATTTGTTGTCCCACATTTGACAAAAGTTTGTTACACATTATACACATTGGCAAATTTGCTAGGGAGCGGACTTTTGGGTGCGGTGGGGGAGAAAGAGAAGGTGTCGTCTGACCCATTGCCTATTCATTAGAGTTAATTTCCATTTATTGAATAAAACGCGATAAAGATTTAGTAATCGCTTTATCATTTTATGAGCCACAATATGAATGTATGGTCTGGCATGCATATACATTAAATATGTGTACATACATATGCATATATGTACATGTGTAAATATGTATGAGTGGGGCTGTGAGCGTATGCTAAATTAAAATGAACTCAAAGAGCGCTCTCTGCCTCCTGCATAGCGGGAGTACACACGAACACACACACACACACACACACACACACACACACACACACACACACACACACACACTATACACACATCCCGCTCTATCCTGAGGATGCCTTGTGGCTGGCGACGACATCTTCACTGCTCTACTCCACTGTTCATTGCCTTTAGTGGGACTGGGGCTGGGGCTGGGACTGGCACTGGGACTACTGCACCTGCAACTCTCCACATCACCACCTCTCTTTCTCCTCTGTGCCACTACCTTTATGTATTTACACAGGGCTCAACAGTGCCTGGCGGGTGGGGAGGTAGAGGGAGTGAATTCTACTTCTAAATTTGAATAGCAACAACAACAAAAAAGAGCCTTAATAATAAATACAACAACACGATGAAACGACGAGACGACTAGAAAGAGGCAGAGGGAGAAAGAGCAGATGTAAAACTTAATGAGGCTTGGGAGCAGGGAAATGTGTAAGAGAATGAGAGAGAGAGGGGGTGCAGTGGAGTAGTTTTTTTTGTTGTGATTTTTGGAGTCTAGCTTTTCTCGATTTAATTAAAATTTTCCAGCTCGTTGGTCTTGGCCGATGCATGCAAATGCCCTCTGATTTGCATAATTGCCAAAACGCTTTCCCTTTTCCATTTCCCTCTAGTGAAAATTTCGATGAGCACTGACCAGGAAACACGAAAAAAAAAAGCTTTATGTCTGTGTGGGGGGTTCAGTTCTTTCATTTCAAAGATACATACAGATAGTGCGTGGCTGTATTTGGGGGAGAATAAGAGTCCCACACTCCACCCAGTGTTTGTTGTTATCTCTCGTGTCAGATGTCCGCAACCCTCAATCCCCCACATATATTCCCCCGCCTGGCCTGAGCTGCATCACTGTTTGTTTTGCTGACTCAGAGACGGGACTCATACACCAGAGAATGCGACGACTCCGCCTTGGAATCCAAATAGATTGAGCAACAACTTCCACACATCATCATCCACTTGCGTCCATAGATCCCACCCCAACTAACCCTCCTCCAATTTCCATTTCCATTTCCACCACTTGCAACGAATCTCTGCTTTCCGTTTTGCAATCAAATTGATACTCAATCTGCCTATCCATCCCCCAACCCAACCCACCCCAGTGTCGCGTGGACTCTGTCCGACTGACATGCTAATTGGTCAAATGCTATCTTCGATTGGTTGCTGAAATTGCTTAATTAAACATAAATTGCCGGGCCCCAGTGCAGGGCAGAGAGCAGTAGTTTGTTCCATCCGATTCCGATCGAGAAAGTGGCCCCAGAGGGGGTGTGTCTGTGGGAGGACAAGGGAACAGATTGTGTCATGGAGGCAGTGCGTCATCATCCAATGTAAGTTAAAACTGGTTTCAGTTGGATATCAATGTATGAATATAATAAAAAAAGCTAAGGTTACAAAGGTTATTGAAATATATATCTACATACATGCAGAAATACCTTCTGGCTGGGGGAAAGGTTCCTCCACATTGATCGTGGAATTCGCTCTCTCTCGGGCCCCCCCGTCAAAAATGCCATAAAACCCCAGCAGATTCTACACTGTCTTCAAGTGATTTTATCAAATGTGCCCCCCCCCCCACCAAATGGGTCAAGTTTGTGTTTACATTTCCTCTTTTTGTGGAGAGACACCGCAATTTTTTATGGCCCTGCTGTTGCTCCGTAATAATAACTTTTTGTTGTGTTTTATCAGCATTCTTTTTCTTTTCGTTTGGTTTCTAATTTTTTGCTGCCTGTTTTTTACGACCGGTGCGACATTAACCGTAACCGTTTCAACCAAAAGCAAAGTCGGTGTACTTGGGACTGGTTTTATAAATTTTTAGGCCATCAAATTTTATCTGGAAAATGGGTTTGCTTGGGCCCCCCAATACCCATACACACATCTCCGACATTCTTAGCCATCAGCCAATGCAATTTGTTTAATTTTAAATGTTTTTATTTTTGTCAGTGTAAAGTATGATATTAGGGGAATTCGTGTGCTTCAAATTTGTTTAAAATCGATCAATCTGTACGAGAATTTGAAGCTTTGGCTCGCTATCCAAACTGTCATCCTTAGTCTGGAACATCACTTGCGCATTTGAGAGAACGCCCTAGCTGGCTCTCAGCTTCACTGCGTGCTGCACAAAAAGTTTTAAACTGATTGAAAAGACTGAAAAATGTATTACCTCCCCACAAACTGAAAAGTAATTTATTCGTGAAAAGCATACACACACACACAGAAAATGTCTAATTATAAATTCCAGCCAACATCTCCAATTAGCAGCAATTTCGAATTCCATATTCCTCCCTGCACTTTCAATTATTTCAACTATATAAACAATAGAGTTCCCAATCCGCTGATATGTAGATTCGTACACTTACAAGGTATATTAATCCCCCAGCATTCTCATTTGTGATCTTCCCAGGGGCAGGAAGAATCGTTCTGTGCTCGAGAATTCTGTGTGTATAATTAGTCAATGCCAGTGGCAGCAACTACAATATAATTTTACCGATGAGAATCGTTATAATTAACCCTCGGAAATATACACCAGACATTTGGCAATTATACGTTTAAGATACGTACAGATACTCTTATTTGTAGATATAGAAGACGCTTAGATCATAGAATCTACGTAGTATTTAGAGAGAACAAAACAAGCTTTTAGACAGGGGTAGAGTCAAACAAATGTACAAATATAAACATGTGTATATGTGTATGTATATAGTATTTTGCATATGTAAATGAACATATATAGCCATAAAGAATCTTCTCTGAGACCCGCGTGCTATTTAAACCTGAAATTTCAAAATGAGCCAAGTCGTTGTCGTCGGTCGCTGTGGCTCTTGTCTGTCCCAGTCATCACCACCACACACCAGTCACGATCATACTTTATGGGGCTCCAAGCGCTCTCCAAAGCGCTAACTGAGAGCCGCTGACTGCGACGCCAACTTCGACACCAATTGATGACGAAGCGCCACTGTTTTTGTTGTGGTTGTTTTTTTTTTGCATACCCAGTAATCAGCATAGAATAAAGGGGTATGCTGCCGTAGAGAAAACACTGCTTTCTTCATACCCTTTCTACTGGGATATTTTTCTGCATTGAGAATCCCTATTAAATATTAATTGGTAAACACTTTATAGGGTACAAAATAGTCGACTATCGTTTAATTTTTTGTTTTTCGTGTTCTTTTCTTTGGATATCCCTCTTTTATTGTTCGGCTTCATTATCTAGGAAACTTTTTGCAAGAGGAGTGCCCGGCGGGAGCCACACTTTGTTCACGTGCTGTTGGGGGCAGGGGCAGTCACGTCTCCTCATCACCCATCCCATGCCATCTCCCTTGCCTGTCCAACTGCAGCTGCATCCGCTGCAGTTGCACCAAAGCAGACTGGGGATATTGTGCATAATTTTGTTTGGTTTACCTGCCGCCTGTTGAGTGTTGTCTGTATTGGCCCTCTGTGTTGTACACTTTTTCCTCTCATTTCCCATGACCATTGAGCCATGTCCCTAGCTGTTCCTGTCCCACTCCCACTCCCTATTTGTTTTGCGTATTTATAGCTCTCGGTAGCTTGTGCATTTCATTATTATTTATGATTGTTTCCGTTAGTCAACAAGTTTGTCCAAGTGGACGTGGACGCAGGAAAGGGACTTGGGATAGGCCGCCTTTGCTTATCATTGGGTAACTGAAGGGAAGGAAATGGGCTCGATTTAATGACGTTTTTTGATAATTCTTCCACTCCCTTACTTTCTCACTCCTTCACTCTAGTTCTGTCTGTTTTCCCCACTCCCTCTCTCGCTGGGGTCAAACAAGGTGTGTTGTCGTCGTGGTCCCCTTTTGCCTTCTCACTCCGACCACTCTGAGTGATTGCCTGACCGAAGCGTAAAGTTAACGTAGCAGCGGCTGACGCTTACGTCGACGTCGCTATGATTCACTTGGCATTTCCGAGTAATTTTTCACTTGCGCATAAGTAGCCGCAAAAACCAGAAGCAACGGCAGCAGCAGCAGCCATATCAAAATCAATTCCATTTAATTTTGTTATTTTAATTGCAAAAGATTGATTCCACATTTTCTCCTGGTGTTCCATTTGCATGTGAAGTGATAAACTTTCCAGACCTGGATGGCTCTCCTAGAACAGGCTCTCGCTCAACTGGTTTCACGCAATTGACCCAGTCCCACTCGCAGTCAACTTTCCACTCAATTGGACAGGCGAAAAGTAACAGAGGAACAAACTCGCTCACTCGCTCGCTCGCTCTCTCCCCCACTCTACCATATGAAATCAAATGTAAAGCCAAAAGCAACAAAAACCAAAGTGACAGACAAATCGCAGACTCTCTTATCTCCACACACACACACATAGAAGAACTACCTTTTGCAAATCGTCATCGTTGACTCTTTCCCACTCTTCCACTCTTCCACTCTCATGCAAGCGCATAAGCAGACAAAGCGGCAAATAACAACAACAAAAAAACATACCTTTAGTAATGTTGTTGTTGCTGGCTGCTGCTGCTGTCGCTTTAATGTGCTGTGGAGGTCGTTCTCGCTTTATTTCGCTTGTTATGCTTTTCATCAAGCAGAAAGGGAGCCCGCGGCAGAGCATCGGTCATTGGACCGTGGAGGATGTTGTTGCTTTTGTTTTTGATTTTACTGTCGTTGCGCAGCCGCCATTGGCACCACCCGGAGAGCGTGCCGCGCGAAGAAGCCGCTTAACTTTGTTTTCCATTACACTTTCTCATAGGAGCTTATGACTTTGACCAAATGACCAGAAAACGAAGCAATTTCCAACGATCTGCCTCTTGGGTTTAAAGATATTTGATTGAAACCTTCACACACTGAATCTGTTTTTCCTTACCCACCAAAACCACAACCGGATTGATTATTAATGATGGTATGCCACTAGACTTGAGTTGAAATTAACTGGAAGGTGGTACAGCTAGGGGTTATACCAGTGTTACCAACGGCTACCAGCACTAATATTTATATCGTAGTCCCTTTCTTTCAGTGTAGAGATTCCTCGAACGCTTCGATGCTTTAAGACATTTACTTATGCTTTCTTCCTTTCTTGTCTTTAATGCTTGACAGTGGCTCTTCGGTTGGTGCATCTCATCTTAATACAGAAACACATGTGTACATATGTGTGTACATTTGAGTACATTTATGTATTTATTATATGGCGCATATCTGAAAAGTTGCATTATCAGCCAAGGAGGAAGTGTGTATGCCGGAGACGATGACGATATCGTCGTTGCGTTCCGTTGCGTCGCTTCGAATAGAAAACTCTTGTTATGTCGCATTATGGTATATGCCTCATCTGGTGCTAAAGCTAAACCATATCTTATGTAGAAATACGAGAAAGGGAATTTCCTTGAATTTAATGAATGGAAGCCAAACCTCACAGATGTCTATACTATAGTACACATTTAATACATTTTCACTGGCTTCTTAGTCTGAGAGATCTATCTTTATCGACTGTAAGTGCTGTTGGGCTCATATGGCAAAGATAACTGGCTCTCAAAATAGATTTCCCTTTCCTTAGTTGGATTGCATTTTCATCTATTTCGTAGTTCTCCTCGGTTAGCAAATGCGTCTCAGACATACTCGTACGAGAGCCGTTTTGGGTTTATCGGGTTTCCCGCTTTGAGGAAGTGCCAATCCGATTCCCAATTGCGTTTCTGGTTCAAAGTGTATTTGCAGTTAGATCTCACGTAGCATAGAATGGAACGAACTGTACTGCGGATGCTGTTGTGGTGGGGAGAGGGTTTGGTTTATCAAATATCCCATCCGCTGTGGGGCGCGCACTGAGCGACAGCTCCGACAGTTTCCGATGAGCAGCGATGATTCCCGCACTGTGGGGTGACAGTGGAATAGGGGTTAAACGATAACCTTCCGCTCCCGTTGATGTTGCGGCCCAGATACAGATAGGTATAGGTGAGCGCTGATTCTGATTTTTGCTGCCATAACGCTCAGTCCACCACGAGCCGACTGCTGGGGAAGGTATTTCTGTATACCAACAACAGGTCTTTGAAGTGTTGTTTTCCTTTCATTTGACACTAATTTTGATTTATGTTTTGTTTGCTATTTTTACAGCCAAGTGCAATTTCGATCAGGAGAGGAAGCCACATCGCTTGAATCTGGATGTGGGCGATGCAGTCATAATACTCAAGGAGACCACCCACTGGTACTACGGCTACAGGCAAAAGTGAGTGTACAAAAAACAGATTATGTGAAAATAACAAATGTTGTGCTTTCTATAAGCAACTAAGACTCTTACGAGTCAGAGTAGTCGAAGACCCAGCTTTACTTTAAGCTCATAACCCTTTAAAAACAGTTCAGCAGAAAAGCAGAACATTCACGGATATTGTTGGTTCCCCTGCAATACTATCGATACGATAATAACGATAAGTTGTAGATAAATTATAGATAACTTAGGTAATTGATAAATAACTTCGATAAATAAGGGATAACCTGATCCGATAAATGATACTTGGCAACGATAAATAATCTATTAAATTATATATTTATGTACTCGTTAACAGTTTTGGTTCTCTGTTCGTTACATTCAAAGCGAATGTACATATCAGTTCGCTTATGAGACATTCTTGTTCTGCAAAAGAACATAAGCTGGATCCTGGATCCCAGTAGTTGAAAATTATTTTAAATACCTAGAAAATTACTGGCATTAACTTCCTTTGAGAAAATTATGGCTTTAATCGCTGTTGCTGCTGTCTGATGGCTGCTGTCTGCTTTTTGCCATATTTTTTGTAATCAACAATCAGCTGGTAGATCTTTTCCCCGCGACTTTCACTGCAATCTCTCGTTTTGTCTAATGAATATTCATGAGCACCCGTTTGGGAGGGGGGGGGGAAATACTCGTATCTGCCAGACAACAGACCACAGACAGAAGACAGAAAAAGTTCAGAAGCGGAAATGCTTCAAAACACATTTCTCTCACATGCAACAGAAAATCGAATCGTAGATCGTAAATCAGGTACACAAGCGCCGCCCATTTGTTGCATGAGGCTGCTGTGCTGTGTTCTGTGTTTACTCTGTTTACTCCCGTGGATCGAATCGAATCGGATCGCGGGGATTATTCCGAGTGTGTGTATTCCCGAGAGGAAAAACTGTGCCAACGCCTTGCCCAATTCTCCTCAATCCTTTTCCTGCCAACAGATGCCACCATATGTGGCAGAGCAAAACAAAAAGTTGCATACCAAAAGATAAAGTTTTTTCCCCTCCCCATTCCATCATTTCATATTTGACCCTTTTGGTGTGGCTCTGCCTCTGCCTGTCCCTCTGCTTCTGTTTTTGGTTTGTTTGGTTTTTGTTTTTCTTTTGAGTTTTTCCAGTTTTCGTTTGGGTTTCTGTGTTGGTTTTTATCTATAGACGAGTCTGTCTTGTCAGCAGTACGCGGACTGACCGACAACTGGGGGTCTGTCTCCAGCCACAGCCACAGTCTGTTATCGCATGGAACGCAACAAAACGGGGTAACGCCAGCACACCCAACATAATTGACGAGAGCTGACCTTTTTCCATATTTCTGCTGACCCATAGGATACCCCCAACCCCCCCTAGCCCCGCCGCTTTCCATAGCAAACAACCAAAAACCGAAGCAAAAGATTCAGAGTCAGAGCCAGGGACAGATACTGAGATACAGATACACTTAAGAAGATACAGATAGACAGAAGAACATACAGATACATGGATGAAGCAACAGAGAACCACAGACAGATCTTTGGCGGATGGAAGAACAAATATTAATAAAGAAAGTAAATAAATAAATATACAAAAATTCCACCCCATCACAGTGGGAACTCGGGAGAAGATGTTTCTGTTTGTTTGTTTATTTTGATATATTTATGGATTACTAAATATAACAATTGATGTTATCTACTATATATAGTAACAGAAACGCCATAATGATATTTGGTTTCTCATTTCAATTCCAAAATAAAGAATTTTACCCCAATAATCTGATGAAATTTCCATCAAATTATCCAAGATTTAATCTGAATCTTACTTAGAGATATTTTATTTCATAGTTTTCAGTTAGACTATCGTCAGTGTTCACTGTAGTTACTTCGTACATATATCCATCCGTACCCAAGAGTTGGTGGCACTTAAGAAATTCTCAATGCTATACCATGATAACCCCTTTGCCCCCTGAACATTTAATGTTTGTTTTTGGTTCAAATCTTGTGTGTGTTTCGCTCTCTCTCTCTCTTGTTGTTTATAGGAAAATATCAATTTTAATTGAGCATTTTCTCACGATTTTCCGATCGTAAATTAAGATAGAAAGGGAAGGAGAGGCAGGCTGCCTGTAAATTGAAAAATGGTCAATCAAACTTAAGGTTAATTTAGTAGGGGCGGAGGGCCGATATCTTAACGGAAACTGAACTGAAACTTATATAAACACATATGTATGTACATGTATAGACACTATATACATACATAGATGTACAGGTGAGATTCAAGCAGTCCAAAGCGAGCATCATGCAAACGGCTCGAGATGTCGAGCAAGGAACTTCCCACCGTTAAATATAAAAGAGAACCATTTCTGGTAGCATTCGAAGAGGGAAAGAGAGCTATGAGAGGAGTAAAATAAATGATGAATGAATGAATGAGTGGATAGAATGGAATGGAATGCCTCTTTTGGAGCAATTAAAGCGGGCCACCCCGCATGTCAAGCAACGAATTGAGGAATTGAGCAAAATTAAAGCATTCATTCCATTTCCATTTGACAGTGTCACACTTTGAGCGCACTTCCTCTGCCCCCGTCCCGTCCCGTCCCCAACAGATACAGACAGAGCCGCAGAGATGCAGCGGCAGACTCGAAATCAGCTTTAGCTTTAACTTGTTGTTACTCTGGGGTTGGGCAATTCATCAGCACCAACAGCAGCAACAGCGTTGCTGGATGGAATTGTGTCAGATATGCACATGCACATAAATATGAAGCCCACAGTGAAGCCTTTTGCTGCAGCGAAGAAGGAAAAGTGTTTCACTTAGAGAGCATCCACTGTAGCTGCACACACGCACTGGCAATTTGTTGCATTGTCGTTGACAACAGGCTGTGCCCCCCAACGCCCGACCATCTCCCATCTGCAGAACACATTTAATGACATCCACTCCCCCACTCTGACTGACTCTTTCTGTGTATTTCAGAGCCAAGGAAACGCGCGGCATATTTCCCAAGAGCTATGTGCATCTGTGCGAGTACAGCATTGTCAATGGGGAATTCTGCATCCAGCGCACAGACATTGTCGAGGAGATCACCAAAGTGCTGCTGGAGTGGGGCGCCATAGCCAAGAGTTATTTTTTGGTAAGCCACAGAACAATCCAAAAGCGAACAAAAAAGGAAGCCAGATATTCATTTTTCTCTATTTTCTTCTGTAGAGCACAAATCCAAGCTTTCAAAAGATACGCCGGAAGATGAACGAACTGAACAATAATCGAGCGGCTTTGATCTCTGGCAACCTGCCCCTGGATGAGGTTCGCAAAGTGAAGCTGCAGGCTACGGCCCAGATCGATACAGGGAACAAGATTCTCAGCCTGGATATGGTGGTGCGCGATGAGAGCGGCGATATACTGGATACGAATGCCATATGCACCACAGAGCTGTACGAGCATCATGTCCATGCCGTGTCACGCATAGAGAAGGCTAATGTGAGTATAGATTCCTCTTCCCATGCTGCATAGATACTGATATTCGCTTTGTGTATGCTCCTCCTCTAGCGCCTTTCAAGCGAACGTGGAACCACCCGAAGTCTCAACAAATACTCGCACAACATCCTGTTGCATGTGAATGCATTCGTTTGCAAATACCAAGAGGATGCCGACCTGCTCTTCACCCTCTTCGATGGGGAGACACATAAACCGATCAGCGAGAACTATGTGGTGAAGTGGTCGCGCACGGGCATTGCCCGGGACATTGAACAGATCGACAACAATCGTGTGCTCTTTACGGATCTCAGCAGAAGCGACCTGAACATTGCCAAAATGTATCTGGTGTGCTATGCCATACGCATTGGCTCGATGGAGGTCAAGGATTCCGCCGACTCGAAGCGCACTAGCATGAGCATAGCCAACAGTGTCCTGACAGCCGCCAGTCGTAAGCATTCGCAGCTGTCGGTCAGCTCCAATGGATCAGCGGGCAGCACGGGGGAGTACATACTGCGACGGCCATTTGGGGTGGCCTGTAAGGATCTGACGCCCATCATTAGCAAATCGGAGGACTATCGGGGGAACCTCGATCTGCCATTCATCATGTGCGAGAAGGACACGCTGGATGGGACGCTGCGAAAGCTGATTGCCAACAAGGATATCGGAAAGATTGACTCCAAGATGGCCGTGACCATTGAGGTGCTACGCGGCGACATCAAGCAGATCAAAGAGGATTTCCCCCGCCTGGTGCACAGCAATGTGCCAGTGGCCCGGAAGATGGGCTTCCCCGAGGTCATACTGCCGGGAGATGTGCGCAACGATCTCTATCTGACGATATGCAGCGGAGAGTTCGCAAAGACGGCCAAGAACGTGGAAGTGTCTGTGTGCGTGGCCAATGAGCACGGCAGCCTCATGCCGGGCGTCATTAGCATGGGCGCTGGCCATCCGCCCATCGACGAGTACAAGACGGTGGTGTACTACCACGAGGATAAGCCAAAGTGGCAGGAAACCTTCAAGATTCATGTGCCCATCGAAGACTTTAAGCAGTGCCATTTGCGGTTCACCCTGAAGCATCGCAGCAGCAACGAGCAGCGCGACAGGCAGGACAAGTCTTTTGTTCTGGCTTATGTGCGCCTCATGCAGGCCAATGGCACGACCATACCACAGGGCCAGCATGTCCTGGCCGTCTACAAGATCGATCACAAGAAGTACGACAAATCGGACGCCAATTGTTACATGGAATTGCCATCGACTCTGGCCGAGCTGCAGGGCACCAAGCCATCCAATAGCGCCATGACGCTCCTGCCCAAGGATCAGCTGACAATTGGGGTGAATCTATGCAGCACAAAGCTCACGCAGAGCGGTAAGAGATCACGTTTACCCTTTCTGTAGACACTCCCACTAATCATTTGATATTTCCAGTGAGCCTTTTGGGTCTTTTGAACTGGTCTGCGCACAAGGAAACGCTCGAGCAATCGCTCAATGCTCTGTGCACAGTGCCTGGGGAGGAGGTGGTTAAGTTTCTGCAGGACATACTCGATGCTTTGTTCAATATTCTGGTGGAGAACGATCATCCGGAGAAGTACGATCAGTTGGTGTTCATGAGCATCATTCATCTGATCGAAACGGTGTCCGAACTGAAGTACCAGCATTTCCTCACCGTCCTCGATGTCTACATCAACGAGAGCTTCTCCTTTACACTGGCCTACACGTAAGTTAACCAGAGATCTCTACTGATCCAAACGATGGCTAATCCTTTTCCTTTTAGCAAACTGATGGATGTGCTGCAGAAGAACATCAGCGATGCCATTGCCCCCCGAGAGAAATCCGCAGATGCCGAGGAGAGTGCAGAGGTGCGGCGGCTGTACAAGACCACACGTTACCTGCACTACGTGATGAAGTTTGTGATTAGGTCGCGGGTGCTCTACGCGGAGATGAACTGCAACACGGACTATGTGGACTTTGCCACGCGGCTGCAGGAGCTGTTGCGCATGTTCATCGACATGATTGGTTGCCCGAGCAATCTGTTGAAGTCGGAGGGAGCCCTGCTCAAGAATCTGCATATAATAGCCACCGATCTGATGCAGGTCTTTGATCAAGTGCGATTGAGGTGCGTTTGTTAGATCTTTGGCAGGGATTCGCTTTAATCTAACGTTCATTTCTTACAGCGTTTCCATTGTGGAGATACTGGAGAAGTTTCCGGCGCGTCGTTTGACACAGTCCAAAATGGGCTGCATCAAGGATTTCGTG
Source organism: Drosophila bifasciata (assembly GCA_009664405.1). Taxonomy (NCBI): domain Eukaryota; kingdom Metazoa; phylum Arthropoda; class Insecta; order Diptera; family Drosophilidae; genus Drosophila; species Drosophila bifasciata. Next base: position 12,567,692 of record CM019044.1, read on the forward strand.
GAGACGAAGCTCTTCAGTTCGCCCAAGTGTCGGGCCATTCTGTTGCCCGTGTTCTGCAAACACATCAAGGATCATCTCGAGAGCAAGGAGGAGGTAAGTCGCTCACCCAGAAGCTGCTCCATTGCGTGTGTCCCACTAATTTGTCATTATTTGGGAATCCTTATGCATTTTGTTTGTTAATCCTTAATCCGATGCATCTTATTTTCAATTCGTAATTGTCCTCGACAAACGCAAAATTAAAACATAACCCAACACATGATTAAGTCCGATCCCTGGATCCGAAAGTAACTAATTTTAATACAGAGCTTCAACTACTTTTACTTAATATTCCATATTTAAAATGTTCATTGAAATACAGTTACCATCAATAGATACATATATCCAAGATACACAGATTTTGGGATTTATTCGATCCATCCATCGTGACATGTGACTTGTCTTAATTTTGCTCAGAATTATAGTACGGATTTTAGTTTAGTTTTAGTATTTAGAACAAACTATTAGCTAGTATGTTAAGCATGTTGCATTTGCTTGATCGTTTTTATTGGCATGCGATTGAACTATTGATTGAATGATTGTTCGTGTTCTCCTGTTTGCTGATTGCTGTTTACTGTTATGTTTTATGTGTCGTATATGTTTTGTCCACGTCGTAGACTTAAGCACCCACCCACCACCCATACAATATCATGTGTATACAAAAGTAGCGATGCAAGGATCTTTCCATTCTTAGCTAGAGATCTTTTTTATTTGTTTGTGTCTAAACTCTAGAGGGGCCTTAGAAAACACTCGTGTAAATGCTGGGACGTTTTAGAATAGATTTGCAACCACCCACCCACCCTTTCTGTCATTGTCATCGTCATCGTTCATTGTTAGAAACGCAATTTCCATTCGGAAACACTGCAATTCATAATCACAGCACCACACACACACACACAACACACCGTCCACCTCATGGGTAAGCAGTCGAATTTAAGCTTGCAATTCAAGCAGTGCACTCATACACAAGCCACGAATCAACTGTGAATGTACCAACAACCACAGCACACACACACACATCCACATGGAACGTGCGCTACTCTCTTGCGATCGCTTTCTCTCTCTCTCTCTCTCTACTCACTGGCACCGTTTTAATGCGCTCTCTTTTTGTATCTGACTCTTTCTTTCTCTTAAATTCATTGTAACTAAATGTTTTTCGTTTAAAAAATATGAAAAAAAAATACAAAAATATTTATTTACACGCACACACTCACAACAAATCAATACATCCAATCTGATGGATTGCTGTTGCTGTTGTTGCTGCTGCTGTGCTTTGTTGTATCGTTCTCGTTGTTGCTATCACACAAATCGAATCAATCCGCCTTGTACGCAAAAAAAAAACATAGGGAGACACGAAAACCGATATCTGGCAGCAAGAAAAGAATCTTTCGAAAGCCGCCAAAGTGCTCGGACAGTCGAAATCCCAACTGCACACTCGTGAAACGACTGCCAACAAAAAGGTAAACGATTAATTAATCTCACTCACAAATGCACTCTCACCCAGATCAGGTACTCCCTCCCGCACACTCTACTCCACTCCACTCAGCGGCGGGGAGGGAGCATCTATCTGCTGCACCTGTAAATCTCTTGAACTTTTTTTTTTCATTTCCGTTATATTGTTGTTCTCGTGCCCTTGCAGAGGGTATTACGATGTTGAAACTCCATAAAATGGCAGATAAGTCTGTCTGTTTCAATGAGAACTTGTCCCGCTATGCCTGAAACCATGCACAGATCCCTTGTTTTGTTGCAATTCCCAATACCAAAACCGTACCATAGAGAACGATCGGCCTGTAAACACCCTGTGAATTGTTTTAAAATAGAATCAAACAAGAAACAATCGATCTGCAAGGGCATCAACAGTTTCGGCAACCGAAGCTAGCCTATCTCCTCCTCTTTCTCGTATTATTATGTTTACTCTAGCGCTTAAGTTCTCCCTTGCTTTCTGAAGAAGCTTGGGGCTATTGCTGCTGGGCTGGTGGTTAAGTACACTTTACGCTCCCATGGCTTTGAAAGTTTGGTTACGCTCTCTGCAGCGGCAGGGCAGGCAAGGAGGATCAGCTTTCGTGGTCGCCACGTCCGCTAAGTTAAGCTTAAGTTTGTTTCGAGCTTTTTGACATGCAATGTTCGTGTTTTTTGCTCTTTCTTCTTTAACTGCAACTGCAAGGTTAATTTATGTTAATTATTACTTTAAAGCACTAATGTTAACAGTTAATAGAGTTCAGCAAAGCTTAGACAGACATAAAAACAGAAAGTCCGAACCGAGTCGGAAGCTCACAAAAGCCGCGATATATGATGAACTCCTGACCGACCCCACACAGATCCTCCGCCCACACACTCACGTTGAGATCTCCACTAACATGTCCTTCCATTGCCAGATTGCCGAGTGCATCAACATCATGAACAACATACTGAAGCTGCTGTATCGCACGGATGTGGGAGCCACCCACAATGACATTCGGGACATTATGATCATACTGCTGCGCACAGTGATGAAGGCGGCCCATTCGCTGGACCGGGACACAGGGCTGGTGGGCAAGTTCTTTGCCATCATGCTGGGCATTTTGCAGCGCATGGATGCCCAGCACTATGAGTACTTTGTCAAGGATCTGCATCAGAGGGGCGAGCTCAAGGACTTTGTCATCGAAATTCTGCTGGTTTTCGAGGAGCTGGTGTCGCCTCACCAGAAGGCAGTCTTTCCCAGGGACTGGATGGACATGATCATGCATCAGAACACAGTCATCCTGGGCGCCCTCAAGCACCTCAGTGTGGTTATAACGGACTACTTCCTGTGCCCGTTCGAGAAGCAGATCTGGTCGAATTTCTTCCAGTGCTCCATCGCCTTCCTGGTGCAGTCGCCGCTGCAACTGAACGACTTCAACGACAACAAGCGGCAGATTGTATTTGCCCGTTATCGCGACATACGCAAGGACACGGCCATGGAGATACGTAAGATGTGGTTCCAGCTGGGGCAGCACAAGCCCAAGTTTGTGCCACAGCTGGTCGAACCGATACTGGAGATGAGCATGATACCAGAGACGGAGCTGCGACGCGAGACGATCCCTATCTTCTTCGATATGATGCAGTGCGAGTACTACAGTTCGCGGCTGGAGCTGGAGAGCTATGGCGACACCAAATACAACAATGCCCACCACAAGGGAAATTTTACGGAGTTCAAGACGGCCATGATTGAGAAGCTGGACATACTGATTGGAGCGGGTGAGTCCAGGGAGTGCGTTCTTTTATTCACAATTCCTTACTCAAATATCTTCTTCTTTAGGCAAGGGCGATGCCGAGTACAAGCAAATGTTCGAGGAGATCATGCTGGAGCGCTGTGCCGCTCACAACACTTTAAATGTGGATGGCACCAGCTTTGTGCAGATGGTAACGCGTCTGATGGACAAGCTGCTAGAGTATCGCTTCATCATTCAGGACGAGAGCAAGGAGAATCGCATGGCTTGCACCTTCTCGCTGCTGCAGTTTTACTCGGAAGTGGATCTCAAGGAGATGTACATCCGCTATGTCAACAAGCTGTGCGCCCTGCACATGGAATTCGAAAACTACACGGAGGCCGCCTTCACGCTGAAGCTGCATACGGAGCTGCTGCGCTGGACCGACACGGAACTGTCGCCACAGTTGCGCAGCTACCGGCACAGCCTGTGCCGCACCCACAGAGACCTGAAGGAGGCCTTGTACTTTGAGATCCTGGAGTATTTCGACAAGGGCAAGCAGTGGGAGTGCGCCATCGATATGTGCAAGGTGCTGGCCCGCCAGTATGAGGAGGAGATCTACGACTACATCAAGCTGGCCGAGCTGTTAAAGCGTATGGCGCAGTTTTACGAGAAGATACTCAAGGAGCTGCGCCACAGTTCCGAGTACTTCCGCGTGTGCTTCTATGGGCGAGGATTTCCTCGCCTCCTCCAGAACCGCGTGTACATCTTCCGGGGCAAGGAGTACGAGCGGCACAGCGACTTCTGCACCCGAATGCTGGTGCAGCATCCGCAGGCGGAGCTCATGCAAACACTGGAGGCGCCCGGAGAGGATATCACCCAAAGCGATGCACAGTACATCCAAGTCAACAAGGTGGAGCCCATTATGGACGCAGCGTTTAGCAAGTTCCACGACAAGATCATCTCCAACGAGATCGTCAAGTATTATACCGCCAACAATGTGCAGAAGTTCCAGTTCTCACGGCCATTCCGCGACAGCAGCGGCGGCGGCGATGATGTGCGGAATCTTTGGCTTGAGCGCACGGAGCTGATCACGCGCTTTCCCCTGCCGGGCATACTGCGCTGGTTCCCCGTCGTCGATGCGATTACATTTAAGATTTCACCGCTGGAGCGTGCAGTGGAGATCATGAAGGATACGAATCGGGACATCAGGCAGCTGGTCATACTGCACAAGAGCGACGAGACACTCCACATCAATCCGCTGAGCATGAAGCTCAATGGTATTGTGGATCCGGCTGTGATGGGGGGCTTTGCCAAGTACGAGGAGGCCTTCCTCACCGACGAGTATCTGGAGGAGCATCCCGATGACAAGGATCTGATTGAGGAGCTCAAAGAACTGATTGCCACGCAGATACCTCTGCTGGAGATTGCCATTCTGCTGCACCGACAGAAGGCGCCCGATAGCTTAAAGGCCCTGCAGGAGCATCTGGAGAGCTGCTTTTCGGACATGCAGCAGCACGTGGAAACGCGCTACGGCCGTAAGACCTGTGACCTGAAGATTGAACGCGATTCAGTGGTGATGCGACGTACCAACTCCTTTCTGCCGGCCCTCTTCGATGGTGGCTGCAATCGTTTGTCGGAGACGAGCATGGGATCCTCAGAGTAAGTCCTGATTGGAGTTTCCTTCCCCCGTGCTGGTTACTAATTCCCTGTTATTTTTTTCGCCAACTGCAGCAGCGGCCTGTCAAAGTCAACCATTCTGCCCAGGCCCCCGACCAACTCCATAAAGTCAACGCTGGCCAGTCTGAGTTTCAACACGAGGTGAGTGGTAGCACCCCGGAATGAATGAATGGAATGCCTCCCTTCCTAACCAAAGACCTCTTTTAACTCTCTCTCTTTTGTCATGCTAATTGCTGCTTTTAGTTTGAGAATTTAGTTTTTAATTTGATTTTGTTTTGATGACCAAATTTGCTTTTGCTATTACTTTTGATTTTATTTTAATTACTTTTTGTTGCTTTGCTGCTGCTGTTTCCAACCCACAGGCCAAGTTTGGGACACTCGCCAAGCACCAAAAGTAGCAAGAACAAGGACAAGGCACCAGCCAAGCGGCGGTCCATGAAGAAGGTACAAAAACACACATAAATACTTTGACCTTCAATAATTACTCTGTTCTCTCTCTCTCTCTCTGTCTTGGGTAGGATCGTGAAGCGCTTAGTTTTCCTAGCAGTCAATGGTATACGCCACCATTGACCACCATAACCTCGACGCCCGAGAAGGAGATCAACACGTCTATTGGCTCGTTGGCCAGTGCTTCGAACAGCTCATTAAGCGGTCCCAAAACACCAGATCCTCATGTGCTGACAGAAGAGGTAAAGTTTATAGGAAATTCACTTCATGCCCTACCATTCGCTTAACTAATCGAAATTGTAGCTCACACCAAAGCGGCCTCTGCGCTCGGAAAAGGATAAGGAACGTCGCCTCTCTAGGCCTGCCAGCATTGCCACGCCCACGGCCAGCATCAAGAACTTCCCGACCGACACACGCTCCCTGTCCGAGAGCAGCAATCGCAATTCAGTTGGTAAGCTAAATACCAGGTCGATCTTTACAGCAGGGGATTTCAAAATTCTTCTTTTATCCTTTGGTGATGCAGAAACCACAGACTCCACATCGGAGGAGGACATCAGACCGCCGCCATTGCCGGCCAAGACTCGCGACTCGACCGATTTCACGAGCCTGTCACACAACCTGGACTGGACACCGAATGGATATGCGATGCTCAGCACACAGACCAGCTTCACCAGCAACTGCAGCAGCACGGGCACCAGCACGACCATGACAAAGACCAGTATTACAAACAGCACGTACGAGTATTTGGAGGCCACGAACTTTAGTCTCGTGGGTGCTAGTGCTGCCTCACCAGATGGCAGTAAGCCGCGTCCCCCAACGCCGCCACCGAAGCCATCGCGGCACAGCAAACACATTCCATAAGGGACAACGAATCCTGCTACCAGTGCCAGAGCCAGAAACAGAAACAAAAACAGCAACAGCAAAAGCGTCCGCGCCATATATTATATGTTCAAACGATGTCGAGTGCCAAATATTCCCGTTACTACATACATATACCATATAAAGAGCATCGGCGAGCAGACACAACTCCACAGCCACAACGACCTTTGCCTCAATCACATTATTGACCGCCTACCAAATAGCCAACGGCAGAGAGCCAGCCGCAGAGCACGGAATCAAGTGTCTTAACGAACGATCAGATGTATCCGATAACTAATAATGTTCTAGGTTAAATTTTGTGTTAAGTGTTTAAAATGATATTATGTTGAACATGTCATCATTTTCTGTTTAGTTTTAAATTTTTGTCATGTAATTTGTTTACGAACAAAGCCCCCCCACTGCTTGTCTTCCACAAGTTTTAGATATCTACTATATATACATATATGTACACGTATTAACATGTAATTCATAATCAGAAGATCCTGATTCTGTCAGCAATACGAAGGAACAAACAAGTGCCACAATCTTTATATATATCACGAGCATATATGTCGACGATTTTATACAAAGCAAAACCAATGGATGGTTTTTTTTAGCTAAATTGTGTGTCAATTAGGTAATACGAAATGCGATACGATAAATGTCTTTTAAATTTTTAAATTAGAACAAATTTTTATAAATCAAAGAGCATGAACTATTTACACTGGTTTTTTAATCCAATTCAGAATACAGCCATAAAGTAGAGATCTAGCATATATGCTATACATATATATATATATACAAATAATACACATGTCGCCCTGCATACCAGAGAAGGTTCTCAATTGTGTGTATGTGTATGTATTCTAATCCTAATGTGAACAAATCAAAATTTTATAATTTCATTCTAATTATAAACAACTCGTGTGTAATTACGTACGTATTTTGCGATCTGTGTATCGGCCAAAGATTAAGCAATAATAAACTATAACTAAGAGTAAAAAGTATTCGATTTACTGGCTAACCTATAACTTATTTGAGTACTATTTGAGTAACAGAATGTATTCCAAGGGAATGCCACAATATCTTTCACATTCAGTGGTTTTTAGCACAGAAGGAAGCGTCTGCAATCCTAGTATATTATTTCTGATCGAATCTACATACATACATCTATAGCAATCAAATGTAGTCAAATCCAACAACTGAAGAGACACCCATCTATAGTCCCTAGTATTGGCTATGTAATTCCTTTCCGCTATCCTCAGGTCAGAATAATTTGTTACTAAACTGTTTCTTATTATCTCCCACCAAACATAATTTACCTTTTCACATCGGAACAATGAAAAGAATCTTTTTAATTTGTTAAAAAATAAAAAGTTTATTCAGAACATATATAAATCGTTGGGGTTGTTAAGATTAGTAAAAAGCGCGAAACCTGTTAAAATGAACACATTATCGAAGGGCGGATAAAGTTGCTTGTCAAAATTCCAATAACACTATATAATTAATTTATGGCATAGATACCGGATTAAATAGATCCTGAAGAGGAAAAGTCTTAAGCTTATTAGAGGGTAAAATGGCTTTTGATTTCATTCCGAAAAGGCACACAATAATAAAATAATACAGTATTAGACGAGGCTTGGTTAGGGTTAGGACTTTGAAATGCATGGAATGTTCGTTGTTGTTCAGGGACAGACAGCAGAGTCCTGAGAGATTTGAGACCAAAGTTCTATGAAGAAAGAGCGAGTTAGAGAGCATGGAACGGAACTCCTTTGGCGAGCTAATCAGATGGGTAAATTCAGATCCACGCATATCTTGGAGTTGCGGTTCTGCTTCTGACTTATCTCCAGTACTTGGAACATCTCCTTCAGGGCCTCGCTGGTGCCAGTCCTGCGGCGATTGCGTCGCCGAAGTGTAACGCCTCCCGACTTGAACTCCCGCACTAAAGCGTCAAGACCTGCAAGAGTACAGAGTGAAATAATGTGAGTATATTTCTTGGCCAGGCGCTCGCTATTAGCCAATAAGTCGCTACAGAAGCTTATCTAACATGCGGTTAGCTGTTAGGGGGGAGGACGCACCGTTGCCCAAGCAGAGAATGGAATACTCACCTCGCAAACAATCAATGCAGCAAGTGCTGGACTTTAAAATGGGGAGGGAAGTGGGTGGGGGCGGAGGTCTTGGGTAGAGCATAAATCACGGACAAGGCCGGAACGGGTTGCCCGGGCACTCGACAACTGTCACCGACGACAAATGAAGCTGAAGACGCATTGACTTGGATTCAGGAAAGTCAATGAAAATCTATGGCATCCCCCCACACTCTTTCTCTCTCTCTCTCTTTCTCTTTCTCGCTACCTATCAATGTGTGTGGGAGGATGGGCCCAAGGTTTGTGTATAAGAAAAGTGGCGCAATAAAACACGGAAATATAAAACGCACAAATAATAATAATAAGCCATAGCCGAACACAACAATGCGGTCCTGAGGTTGCGCCTTCCTTACACCCAGTCTCACTCCCAGTCCAGTTGTGGACTGGCCCCTTCTCGTAAAAATAATAAATTGCGTCTTCTCCGCCATCCTCATCACCATCATCATCATCATTGTCGTCGTAGTCGAATTTGATACGGCCCTGCCTTGTGCTGACAGTTTGGGCGGGGAAGGACGCTGGATCTGGGAGGGGGCGAACGGAGGTAACATAAAGCTACGAAAGGAACAGAAATATATGAAAAATGTGAACGCTTCGCTTGCTTAAAGCCAGAATGGAGGCAGGCCATAGCTGGAGTCCCCACCACGTTGCCAAGGAATGGAAGCCAAACAAACAAAAACACACGCACATTTTGCTCCAGTTCCCAGATTTCCCAGCCTCAGTTGGGTTCACGGCTCACACGGCAGGACAGAACAGGGCATGGGATGATGGCATGGCACTCAAATCAAATTTAAGTTTTCAATGCATCCCATGAAACCGGAAATGGCACTCAGCCTCTCTGTGTCTCGTCACTCCGGTGACTTCGTGTGTGTTGGAATTTTGCTACTCCTAAATAAAAATGAAGAGCATTTTTCTGCTTTCTGCAGAGTATCAGCCGTTGGGGGCTTAGCATAGGTACTACATATATACATACATATGTATGTGGATACTCGTACACAACGATTTGACACAGGGCAGGTCATGGAGAGGCCATTGAAAGTGAAGCTGTAGGTAGTAGCCATGGCAGCAGCAGCAGCAGCAGCAGCAACAACAACAATAGCAACTACTTGTTGTTATGTATGGTATATACAGATTTATGTATGTGTTGGATAGAATTTCCAGCGAGGCGAAACCTCGCATTGCTTTATCCGTTTTCTGCAGACACCTCACCATGTCCCTCCCGTTCCGCATCCCTTTTGGTTCATTTGTTTTTGCCACGACAACGAGCAGGACGACGACTCCGACTCCGACTACGACGAGGATGGCTTTGACGAGTGCGACCAGGACACACGAGCAGCAATGATGCCTAACTGTAAAGCTGATGTACGGCTCGCTGCCAGCTCAAACGCTCCATGTGCCTCAAGAGGCGCGCGCGCGTTCCACGCTCCGCTCCACGTTTTGCTCTACACTCTTAGTAATATAGGAGCGCACTATATTTCGTATATTCGCGTATATATCGCACTATATATGTATGCAGTATATATATCCGGTACGTTTCGGCATTTTTCTGGCTTCCAACAATACGCGCGTTGATTGATTTTGATTTTGATTTGAATGTGCGCTCGTTATGCATACGACGGACGCGTTGTGCGCGCAACGCTAAGGCGCAACGCCAAGAGCAACAAAGCGGAAACGGAAATACTTAGTGACAGAGCGCGCTATCACTATACACACATATGTGTGTGTGCTTGCTTCTTTGTGTGTGTGTGTGTGTGAGTGTACGATAAGCATGGCCCTGACATTGTCTGAGAATGCTGTTCGGGTAAGTGGCCCCCCCTTCTTCCCGGGAGAAAATGGAATGAGCGACAATTTAATGTGACTGATGTGGACAGGTCTCCCTCCCTACTAATTAATGTGAAAAATATGGATATTTAAAGGACTGTGTACCATTAAAGTTTTAGTCTCTCTGAATCGATATTTCATATTTATATATGTATGTATATTTGCCCCAAAGTTATTGCCTGCAGGTAGTGCATGCATAATATAATCATGCACTTTCCTGGCTTGCCCTTTCCTCCTCCATCCTCATAACACACACACACACACAGAGGGGAAGAGCTATATAACTACGAGTACGTAGTGTAGTGTTTGCACTACAGAACCGAACAGAACATTTACTGTGTTCTGTTCTGCATATCATATGCGGGTTTGTAGACTGGTGCTGCTGCTGCTGCTCTTGCTCTGGATTTGCATTTGATGTCGCTTATCAAACAAGTGTCATGTGCAGTGATGTTATCTCAATATCTGCTCAAATCCACAGCCCCTGAACTCACCCATCCAAGTTGAGGCACAACGATATTTCTTACAATTGTTTCAATCTAATAAAAACGGAAATTAAATGGCAAAGAAGGCCCACAAGTGCACAACGCATACACATGCATACATACATATGTATGTATATAAATATACTCGTGTATACTATGTATATGTATCGCTACTCACCTACATCCCACCAATCGGCTACGTATTGTGCGGGAAAAATGTATTATTGAAGTTATGAAACAACATATAAAGAGAGAGAAACATGTCAATCCATCTCGTTCAGCTGCACACACACACACACACACAGCAGGTGGAAAATCAAACGCTAATTAAGTTTACACTAACTTTATTCCCAGTAGCAAGAGCGTGACACAATAACGATCACGACATCGAAACAAATTCATTTACAATGGCTACAAATAAATGGGAATTTTCATTTAGAACAGTGCTCCAAATTGCTGCCACATTTTGCGGCACATTGATCGCTCTTGAGTCGAGACGCACAAGGAAAAGCGGCATAAGAAAATGCCCAAAACTCTAAAAACAAAATACATGTCGTGTGCATGATGCGGCACATCAATGCTTAACACTAGTATTTCTTTGGTTTTTTATGTTGGACTTTTCCAAAATTCAAAAAGCCTGCCACCAGCCTCTGATATAGAATATTAATTATTCTCTTGATAGATTTCACATAATTTTCCCTTGAAGCTTTAAATTTGCAGCAGCACCACGGCCTATTCCAGGGAAGCACTCACCTACCATGCCTTTTGCCCACTCGGTATTCTCATTCCCCTCGCAAAGCTGCTCGCAAACTTAATTAAGAAGTTGCTGCTGCAGCAGTCAACAATGGATACTGGGTTACTGGATACTGGGAACTGCGTATCGGGGAGTGAGGCGAAGCGGAGAACAGAACAGAATCGAACAGAACAGAAGGAGGCGGATGGGGTGGGATGGATGCAGTGAGCCATAAAAGAAGCCGACACGGCGTGTAGGTAAAATCAATTACAATCGCAGACGGGTTGCCATGTTGCGTGTGCCATGAGCCGGAGGAGCCGGGGCGAGTGAGTGGCGTGAGGCATGAGCCATAAACTGACAATTGACAGCAACAAGTTGGGGCCCTTCAGCTTTCAGCCTTCAGCCAGGCACTTGTCAACGCTCGGCTGCCAGGGATTAGCTGGTAACATGAGTGCTCTGCCGCAAACCATTCAAACCTCCACAGCGAAAGCAAAGGGGTATGTGTATCCAGCATTTTTCATTATACCCGTACTCGAAGAGTAATAGGGTATATTGTATTTGTGGTAAAAGTGGATGTGTGTAACATAGAGAAGGAGTAATTTCCGACCATATAAAGTATATATATTCTTGATCAGCATCAATAGCCGAGTCGATATAGCCCTGTCTGTCCGTCCGTCTGTCCGTCTGTCCGTCTGTCCGTCTGTCCGTCCGTCCGTCCGTCCGTCTTGTTTGTCGCCCATTGCTCGAAGGCTAAAAAGAGATAGAGCAACCAAATTTTTTTTTCCAGACTGATGTATTCTCTCACTCCTAGAAAAAAGTTTAAAAATTCCGCCCCGCCCACTTCCGCCCCACAAAGGGCGCACATCTGTGGCGTCCACAATTTTGAAGATAGCAGAAAACTAAAAATGCAGAATCATAGAGACAGCCCATATCTATCAGGGGCCCAAATCTGAATCGGATCGGATCATTAATATAGCCACAATAGACAAAAACATACGCAAAAACTTCGCTCCATCCCTTTTTCGCACTCACACAAAATCGAGTAATTTTGGTTTTTCGTATAAATGAGCGCCTCGATCTCAGAGACTATAAGTGCTAGAACAACCAAATTTTTGCCTAGACTCCTGTGATATCGCTTCAGTGCAAGTTTATTTCAAAATTTTGCCACGCCCACTTCCGCCCCCAAAAGACGAAAATCCACAATTTTGAAGATAGGGAAAAAAACGAAAAATGCAGTATTGTAGATAATGACCATATCTACCAGATTCCCGAATTTGGTTCAGATCGGATCATTATTGTAGCCACAATGATCAAATGAATTTTCAGCAGCGAGTCGCCTCCCCCTTGCCCTTCGCAACAAAATATACATTTTTATTAGGGTTGATGGCAGCAGCGCTGCGGCGGCTGCTACTGATTCTCTCACACACACACTCACGCTCAAACATGCTGCCTCGTGCAGTGTACGTGTGTTGTTGTGAGAACTGATGTAGATGATGTAGATGTAGATGTCGATGACAGATGTAGCAAAAATGTAAAATGTAAAAACTGATAAAACATTTTAAAATTCCACATAAATCACTGAGTACGGGTATAAAAGTAGAGTCGCGTTCGAAGCGACTCCGTACGTTCTTTCTCGTTTTTCTTTTCGTTTTTTGGAGCCTGCCTGAGGTGGCCCAGAACAGTCCGAACAAGGCCAGCGATTTAGAAGATGAACAGTTTTTGCTGGGATGCAGAGTCAGTTTCAGAGTTTGGATGGATAACCTGATAGTCAATGCATGCTCCAAGTATTCTGCAGACTTTTCCACTTTTCACTTTCGACTTTTGCATAGTTTGCTTATCCTCGAAACTTTTAAACAATGGCCCCGAAAACTTTCTCAATGCCTAAGGTCCAATATCGACTCGGACAAATTGGGCTAATTAAAAGAAAGGGAAAGCTTCTCAGAAGGAGTGGACTTGTCCGGCTTTGACACCTGGATTCGATACTCGAAGTAGGATGGACGGGGGGTGGGGAAGGGTCTGTAGAGTGTTTGGTTTTGGAACATGTAAGTACATACCTGTTGCCGCCTCAGCCTGTACCTGATGCTTGACGTTATCAATTATCTTATCACTGCCCCTGCGCAGATTGTGGCCAACAATGTGATCGCTGAAGCTTCCTGCATCACCACCATCTCCACCCAGTCCCAGTCCGGCCCGCGTCTGTGCCGTAAACAACAATTTTCCCGGCAAAGGCGGTGGCGGAGGTGGTGGCATTGGTGGAGCAGATGGTGGCGCCACTGGAGCCGTTGTCTTCGCCTCCGATTGGTGATAGTGTGCCAGCTGCTCTTCGGCGAGATCGGCACGCGTGAGTGCCTCGCGCAGCTGCTCCTCGAGTATCTCCAACTTAAGTTGTAATTTTTTTAGTTCATCGTTAGTAGTTTTTGCTATAGCCGCATCCATTAGACATTGCTACAAAGGCAAGAAACAGAGAACGAGAGGGTAGAACGGGCGGGGAGCGAGCAGGAGAAGGCATGGGCGTGGTGTAGGGTAATGGTGGGGTAGAGTAACGGAAAATTAGTAGATCAATCAAAGCATTTGGTTGGGGGTTAAGTTAGTGCAGAGATAGACAGCTAGAGGCCAAGACAGAGGCAGACGCAGAGTGCAGTTAAAAGCGACGCAGAGCAAGCGAATTGCTTACGTTTCCCAGAGATGGTATTGAATGGTGGGTGGACAAACAACCAGCACCAAATGGTTGTATAGGGGAGGGAACAACAACACACCCAGCAGAGGTCTGCAGGGCGGCACATTCCCATGCACTTCTCATATGCATATTGTATACTGTGTGCCATTCAGATGTTGTGTTGTGCTTCAGTTGCCGCCCTTGAACATATTCGAGAGCGGCTTGAAGATGTCAAACACGCTGCGTGTTTGCTAATAGATCGATAGGATAGATACAGTACAGATAGATAGATAGATTGTAGACACTAGTAGTAGTTTGAGGGAGAGAGTGTAACCATAACTCTGGACTAACCATTTCCACAATGCGCTCGTTATGTTCGCGCGCCTGTTGCTGCACCTGATCCTGAATCTGCTCGAATTCCGCCTGTTCCTCTTTGAGCGTTGTGGGTGAAGCACTAGCCCTTGCTCCGGGCTGTCCATCGGTCAGATCGCGTGTCTTGGCAGTGAGCTCATCGTTGCGCTGCTTCAACTTGATCAGAGCACTCTCCATTCTGCAAGGATACAGCAGGGATTAGTTCAGGGTCTCCATGATTGATGGAGTTGTTTCACTTACTTTTGACTGGTCTCCACACTCTCCTTCATGTTCTCCGTGAGCAGCTTGGCCACCTTGGTCAGATTACTGTTCTCCGAGCGCAGCGTTTCGTTCTCCTCTTCCAGTGAGTGTTGCTGATCACAAGAGAAATCATTAAAGATCGCAGATGAATACATCTCATCTCTACCCACATGCTCCAACAGTTCGGCCATCTTCTCATTGGCCTCGTACAGCTGCAGCTCAACGGCATTTGTGGCATTCTTGAGCGACAGAAACTCGTCGGCCAGTCGCTCCACAAGGCCGCTGGTAATGGGCACCCCATCCGCATTCACATCCACCAGGCTGTCCAAATCGTGATGTCCGATGCTGTCGCCGCTGTCGGTGCTGCCCTGCTGCAGTATTTTGAACAATTTTCGTTTGAGTTCCGTAGAGCCCAGGACCAGCTGGGGGGTACTACTGCCCTGACCGGGCTCCTGCCTCTCACGCATGTGCTCCAATTCGCTAGTGAGACTGTGGAATGTCAGAAGGATTGTGTTAATATGGAAATTCCACAGAACTTGTGTCCCTTGTTTTTACTCACTTGTTTATTTGATCGACCTTCATTTTGTGCAACTTGTCCAGGGCATTGCGCTCGTTGAGGGCCTTGCTGAATTTGCCGCCCAGCTCCTTGATTTGGGTCTCGAAGTTAGCCTGCTGCTGCTGCAGTGCCTCCAGCTGGATGCACAGCTTCTCGTGCTGGGTCTGCTGTTCCTCCTGTGTGGTTTTATCTACAATTCATGTGGGCATATAAATAATGAGTAATCAGATCAGATGGAAATATAATTTGCTGCACAAACGTGTTTCAATCTCCAGCTTGAGCGCCTTGTTCTCCTCCTTCAGGGCTATGTTATCCTCCAGTAGGGTGAACATATCATGCTCGGGGTCCTGCTCATTGTAGTCCGGCTCCCGAACGCGACTTCTGCTGCGTGTCTTGGCCTCCTGGGTGCGGAATTTGGCCACCGGTATGCGTCCGCGTCGCTCCATCCTGAACTACTTAACTGCGGGGTGGCGGAAAATAAGAGAATATATAATTAAATATTTGGCTAATTGGTTTCACTTAGACTGTGCTTACGTTTGCCTCTTACAAGCCTTAAAGCGCTAGCGTGTTATCCATAACCCTTATGATAAGCAAATGCAAAAATGTGTCTTAAAAGCTGCCAATCACCAAACAAATGCTGTGCGTGTGTGTATGGGTATGGGAATGTGATGGTGTGTGTTTTTGTGTGCTACATGCATGTGTCCTTCCTCGTAGTGCTGTTCCCTGAAAGTGCTGCACCCACATTGAAAACGCCTTGCCATTTTACTTCTTCTTTTTATTATTTGCAGTTTACACAGTTTTCTTCTTAGTATTTTTTCCTTTTCTCTTCCCCGGCCGCTTTTCCCCCTTCTGCTTTGTGGGTATTCTGTTATGTTTATATATATTTTTATCGTTTTTGGGGATCATTTTCATATTTGGATCTCTGCTCTGCTCAGCTGTTGAAAGTGTGAAATGTATCTCAGAAGGTGGTGGCCAAAAACGCATTTGGAATGCCTGCCGAAATGTTGCTACAAAACTAAAGGTGCCACACGCCTCCCCCCTCAATGCTCAATGGGGGGAATGGGATTAGCCTTTTCTTAAACATTGTCTTAGCTTGGCTTTAGAAATAGTTTGCTTTTGAGTGCAGAAGCGTTTCATTTTTTGTTGTATGTATGGTATTCCTCCTGCTGTTATAATTCTTAATATTCTTAAATATATATTAATTTGTTGTTTGTTTTTGCTAATTTCTTATGCATACAACTTTCCCATACCTCTTCTTCGCCTTCGTCGTAAATAAATTTCAGTTTTTTTTGTCACTTGTAGTGTAAAAATAAAAATAAAAACCTAGAGTTTGTACACACATAAAAAAAATCTAGAGTTTCGTACAACTAATTTCTTTTGCTACTCTTTTTTTTGTTTTTTTTTTTTTTCTTTTGCATCCACTTTCAATGTATTGTATAAATTTTGGAGATTTTTCGTTTCTTCTTTTTTTTTTTTAAACATCGATTTTCACTCAATTTTATAAAAATAACTAATCGAAGGCGGCTTAGAGCGCTTTTTTCTTTTTCTCTTAATGATGTTGTGATTGGTTTCTATATGCTTTAACATTAGGTTATTATTTTCTGTTTTTTTTATATCTTTTGTTTAGCAATCCTTCTCTTAAATTTGGTTTAAATAGCTTTATAGTTAAGGGGTTGTTTTTCTTCTTCATAGAGGATTCGGTATTAAGAATAGTGTATTTTTTCTTTCATTTTTACAGCTAATTTCTTTATATATATCTTTGGATAATCATCATGTATCATGTATCATGTGTGTGTGTTTTTTTTATAAATACTTTACATGTCTTTACTTTTAATTTGTTTATAATTTACAACGTTTTTTTATATGCGTCAATTATATTCTTCTTTACTTTCGTTTTTCTCTTTTTTTTGTGTATAACTTATTATTTGTTATACTTTACTTTTGTTGTTTTTTCCCCCCATTTTTTATAATATGCGTGAAGTTTTTTTTGCGTCGAACAATAAAGAGAACCCCTGAAGACTTGAGGTTTTAAATACAGATCTGTTTTTTGGGATGAGATTAAGGATAAATGGTTAGGGTTTAGGTTTAGGAGAGTGTTAATTTATCGGTTTCGGTTTCAGTTTCATTTTGAGCCGTTTTCGTAGAAATCACAATAATTAAACGTAGGCAATAGTTTTTTTATAATAATAATAAATCGAATAAACAAAAACAATGAAAATTCATAAAGCTTTGTACTGAAAGGTAAAAACTGAACAAAACGTTTCGATTAAGGTCTAGAAAAACGTATATGCTAAGGCTATAAAGTGTATAGTATAAACGAGTGATGGCCAACGGAAGAACGATTGATGTTCTTCCCTCGGCGGAAACAAAATTTTTGTTTGTAATATTCAACGAAATACTGCGGTTTACGAAAACGAATAGATCCCTAGATATCCTATATCTATGTCAAATATACTCTATATATGTATGTATGTATGCATATCAAGTAATGTTTCATTTACCCTGCCTTGCACTGAACTTGAACTTGAATTCTTTAATGGGAGATTCTATTATATCATTTCTGTCTTTCGTTTTCTTTTTCTTTTCCATTTTTTTATTTTATTTATTATTTTTTGATTTTCGATACGGGTTTGATACTGTAAATGTTGTATTTTTGTGTTTTTGTTGCTTGTTAGATGACCCAGTCATTGAAAGAAAAGCGTCTTAACATCTCATTTAAGGAACGTATTGTGATACAAATGGAAATCATTGGCTGGCTATTCTTTCTGTTGTGTGTTTAAAATCCAATCAATTTCAAATCAAATGCCTATTCATTGTTGAACAAATAGGTGTGGTGTGGTGTGGTGAGGGACGGGCATGGGGCAGCCCCATATCATGTCTCTGATACTGTTTGATAATAGATTCTTGAGTGTTTCATCTGAACTTGTGGTGTTTTTGAGTCTTGCCTCGTCGCTGTTGTTTTACGTATGCTGTACGTATATATGCTGTTTTTTCTAATTGTGGTTTTGTCTATAGATCTCCAATGAAGCTGCGCAATTTGTCAATGAAGGGCCTGCGGTAGCTGGATGAGTGTCCGACCTCCAGCTTGTACCACTTGTCGAAGGATTCCTTGGGTATCACCTCGGAGTCGTACAGCACGCTGAAAGCATTACAGATGGTCTCACAGGCGGCCATCTCGTCCTCAAGCTCGGTCATAAAGTGCTCCTGCAGCGAGTTAACTGTCGCATCGATGCAGGCTATCTCCAGCGGCTCCTTGGCATCGATGCTAAGCCGCAAAAGGGGCGTGCATAGACTCCTGAAGCACTCGGTGTTCAGCTGCAGCGGTTTTCCGCTGCTGGCGCCCTTGCCGGGTGCCTTGTTATTGGTTGTTGCAATCACAGTTAGCGCGAAATCACAGCAGAGGAATCGAGTCAGCTCTCTCACAAAGTCGACGGAGGTACCGACATTGGTGTTAATGTAATCAATGGCCATGTCGCCGGATTGTCCCAACAGATACCTGATGCGAACCACATGGTCCTCCGGGGAACGCTGCAGCGGCATGAGCTTCACTCGCTGGTCTCCAGTCTGACCCTGGCTGGGGTCCAGGAAGTAGAATTTGTTGGCCTTGACAAAGTCGCGATGCTTGCGACAGTCGCCCCAGAACATCTGGCCGCGATCCAGCTTGAGGTCGCTGTGCCACAGCTTGCGTATATAGACGGCACCGAATTCACGCACAAAGTAGTTGACGAATGAAAACACAAAGCGCTCCGTTACGTCGAAATTATCCTGCCAGCGACGCTGCCAGACATCTTTATGTCCAGCCGACCCGCATGCATGATGGGTCCCAGGAACTCAAACAAATATCCCATGCCCTTGGGCACATCCAACAGCAGGTCGGGCAGCTCTTCGGCAAATCTTTCGTATGCCTGGGCAAACGTCGCCTTGTCCATGGCCTGCTTGGTCATCAGGAAGGCAAAGACATTGGCACAGGCCAGCCGCTCCTGCCGCTTCACTTCCGCATGGTGCAGATAGTGCATGAGCAGGTAATGCAGCACGGCAGCCTGGTGCTTCGCCTGATGTGACCGCCAGATGCCCAGCACCTCTGGCTGCCAGTTGCGCTCGTTGAGAGCCTCCTCCACCAGTTTGACAATCAGCTCCTGGCACTGCTTCTTATCCAAGGGCGCGTGGATTTGCGGAGGTTCCTGGCTGCTGTTTCTATTGCTGCCGGCTGGTTGTGTTGGAGCGCCAGTCGCCGATGGCTGTGACTGCTGCTGCTGATACGTATAGTTCTGTGCTCCGGGGTTAACCCGCTTCAAAAGGCTGGTGGGTGGGCCACCCGATGGAGTGGCACTCACCGGACGATTGCCAACATTGCGCCACTGGTAATGTGACGAGTTTCCCAGCTTGGCGATCGAGTCATCGTTGGCGTTGCTGGTGTTAAAGCGCAGCTTATTGAGATCTATGCTGAGGGCCTGGTTGTCCTGCTGCTGTTTGCTGGGCATCTTTTGCAGAAAGTAGTTGCTGCTGTCGTGGCCATGGCTGCCGCTGTGTTGATTCTGCTTCTGCTGTTGATAATGCCCCGCCTGTTGGCCCATGTTGCCTCGTCCTCCATGCTGCTGCTGATCCTTGGAGTCGTCGTGCTGCTGCTGCTTGTGCCGCTGACGACCGCTCAGTTGCTGCGGCGTGACAGGCTGATCCCAGTTCCGTCCGCGCAGATCCAGCACATCCTGCATCATGAACCGCACGCGGCTGCTAATCTTGAACTGCGCCTGGCGATGCGCCGAGCCACGGGAACGATTCACAATGTCCTGAATGCGTCGGAAGATCTTCTCGTTGCGATCCCTCAACTGGTACTGGTCGGGCAGGGTGGTCTCCAGCAGGTGGCCCACAGTGGTCAGAAGCTTGCACATGTACTCGAGCTTTTCCTCACAGCCGTGCTCCAGCAGCGACTCCACGCAGTGCAGCACACGGTCGCTGGTCAGAGACTGCAGCTTGTAGAGCTCCCCAATGAAGCGGACAGTACCCCAGGCGCGACGCCGGAACTGATACTCAAGGTCCTCCATCTCTGCACGCAGCTCGGCCTTTCGAGCCGCTTCGGTGCACTGATTCATTTTATCCTGAGTGGGCTGCAGCTTCTTTGTCTTGGCATTGGCATCGTTTACATTCGACTCGAACTCGTGCTGAATGCGCGTTATAAGGGACGAGGTGAAGAGCGATTTGTTCTCGGCCTTGATTTCATGGAACAGAACTTTGCAGAAGCGCGCATATGTGGGGGCAAAGTTCGGCTCACTGATGGTCTTCTCAAAGATCAGCAGCATCACCTGTAAAGAGTTTAAACAGAGGCTTAATTGATATAGAAGATAAAAACCTTATAGTTTCTTACATTTGTCATCTTGCTCTCGGTATCCATCTTGATGCTGGACATCTCCTTGAGCAACACATCAAAGTTATCTGGCGTTAGTTTGTTCAGTATGCCGCGCACCTTCTTCAGGACACCATCAATGTCGCCATCCTCCTCTGAGCCTGCGGCACCACTAGTCACTGCGGCAGGGGCCTTGCGACGCAACGGCTCCGGTTGCCACGCATTCTCGCACTCCGACAGCTTGATCTCCTCTTTGAGCGACAGCTGCACGCGTATAATGTCCGTGTGACGTTGATTGGAGCTGGCACTGCCGCTGCTGCTGCTAGCACCACCCATATTGGCCATCATATTGCCCGATCCAGAGGCCATCTGCTGGTGGCCACCATCGTGATGCTTCTTATTTGAGCCGCCATGACCGCGTCCGCGTTTGCCCGGCACAAAGTCCAGCGATTCGTTAAAGTTTATGTGCTGATACTGGGGAAGGTGCTGCTGCTGGTGGTTGTGGTGCTGCACATGAGCATGCGGATGTATGATCATGCGCGACACAAACAGCTGCGAGATGCAGTCGCCCTTGTGGCAGGGCACCAACGGAGGCTTTCGCGAATCGGGCAGTTCGCATAGCTTGCGCAGTTCGTCCATGGAGTATCGGATAAACCTCACGGTAGTCGTGGCTGTGGCCGTGAGAGTCGTCACAGGGGAAGCCGGTGGCAATTCTTCTTGTTGTTTCTTGCCGCCTCCTTTGGGCTTTGGCGAATCAGAATTTTTGCGTCTATTGTGTACCGGAGAGCTCTTCTTGCTGCTCGAGGTGCTGCTGGAGGTGCGACCAGCGCTGCTGCTGCTTGTCGTAGTAGTTGGTATATCAGTCGTAGTCGTACTCAGCTTGGGAGCGCAGTCCACGTAGTCGGTGTTGGTGCTGGTGGTGCTGCTGCTGCTTGCTGTGGTGGCCGCCACAACGGCGACAGTGGCTTCGTGCGGCACAGATATGTGGCTGCTCTGCGATGAAAGCTCATCTCGTGGCTCCTCGCTGGGCTCTGTTACCGTCGAACTGGACCACGTGGAGCTGCAGATGAAACCAGTGCTAGTCTCGTTCTCTCGGGAATCCTCATTGAAGTCCCCAAACTTCAGATCAGCCACGGCGACACTCTCCTCACTCTTCGTTGGCTCAACACTGCACTGCACTGCAGATCGGCTGTTCTCATCCTCTTCGCAAGTCGAACCGCTGCTGTTCAGGAACTGTAGTTGTGGCGGCGTCTCTTCCCCATGGTTATCATCCAGGTATTTGTTAGGGCCATCTGTTTGCAAGAATTTCGACACGATTTCATCGACTGGTATGTGCTGCTGTTGAGAATCTTTCTCCGCTAAAAGAGATAAAAGAAAAGAGGGAGATTCCAGGGTTAGATTTCTGTGTATTGCTGGGATCCAATGCCAAGAAGCTGTATACTCACGTTTCTCTGTATCTACGATAGCATCCTTTTCGTCATTGTTGTTGTTGTGGTGGCCGATCGGCGGCGTCTCCTCTTTGGGTTGCACTGGGTGTGTTTTGTCACTTAGACTAGAACTTACGCTAGAATTATTATTAGATGATGCACTAAGCTTATCAGTCGTCGGTTGCGCCTTCTCTTCGACAACACCAGCAGCTGTTCCTGCTGCTGCCGTCCCTGCCTTCCCTTTGGATGTGTCCGCTAGCAGTACTTCTGCTGCTGTTCCAGTTGTTGCAAGAGCAGCTGCTTCTGCCGCCTGCAAGTTACAATTTTGGCTGTAGATGCCGCTGCTACCTTGACTCTGGTCGCTGTTATAGTTTGTCGTAGATGATGGTTTGTTTGTTTTCTTCTTTTCGATATCTTTTGCCCGCTTTAGAGCCTTGCGATTTTGCTTTTTGCTGCTCGTGTTTGTGGTTGTGGCGCCCGTAAGCAGTGCCACAGCTGGCGACATGCGCGTCAGTGGCTGTGCATATGCCCCTGGGCCAGCTCTTACTCCGACTTGATTATGCTGCTGCGGCTGCTGCTGCGACTGCTGCTGCTGCTGCTGTCTCTGTTTTTGCGTCTGTTTTGGTTGATGTGTGGGTGTGGAGGCGGCCGATGAGGATGCCCCTGAACTCGTTGTGCTCGACGACTGGCGCTGCGAACGCTGCAGCACTGACAGCGGGACACTTGCTGGCTTCTCTTTGGTTGAAATCAAAGGCTCGACCGAAGCTGCAGCTGTTGCTGGAATTGGAGCTGCGGTGGTGGCAATGGATTTCGTTGGCTTCTGTGCTGGCGGCTTCTCTTGGGTCTCCTCCTCTTCTGAATTAAGCATCGATTCGCTTCTAGACAGGATGGTGATGCGTGTTTTCCCAAAGGCGGCTGCCTCGGCAACGTCATTCGCTATAGATGCGGGCGTGGCGGTACCTGAAATTGTTCAATGTTTTAGTTCCGTCTGCATTTTGAGTTGTGACCTTGATCTTACTTTGTTTGTTGGCCGACTTGGGACGCTGCTGATGCTGGTGTTGCGGCTGTTCTTGGCCGGCAACGCCACCCTCTCCTCCTTCGCCTACGCTCTCCGTCGCATTCAACTCCTGACTGTCATGGGTCTCCGGCACATTTTCCACTGCAAGGGATGGGGAATATATATCAAAAGCTGTATCTACGTATTTTCCCCAAGCCACGACCCTGGATAGATCGAATTCTTGCAATTTAAGGTTTCGTTTTTGCCGTTGGCTTTTCTTGTTCAACAATTTCAAATCGAATTTAAAATTACAAATTTATATGGAAATTCTTCCTGGCTGTTGATCGAAAGAGTTTTTGTATCGAGAATTCGCCCCAACAAAAGAAAAGGCTCCTACGTTCCCTGGGTGGAGAATAAGAGAGAGGCTCAAAGTAAAACAAGGGATAAAGACTTACCATCGCTTGTCTGCCAGAAGCTGAGATGATCCTCGGATGCATGGCTCGCATTGGCCAGTATGTCCTTGACAATGGTGCTTATCTGTTCCTTATCCGTGGTACATGGCGGCATTGAGACGGCGGAGCTGCCGCTCTGATCCCCATCTAGATTTATAAAGACCATGCCACCAATGTGCTCGGGCGAAGGCTGCAATGTTTGGAGCTGCTCATCCACCATCATGCCAGTGCCATCATTATCCAGCACAGGGAGCAGTGAGGTTGTAGAAGAATCAACCGCCATCAGAATAGGAGTTAGAGCAGGGTACTGGCACAACGCTTCATTGTCTGCCGGTATGCCTGGAGTCAGCGTCGTGGCGGGAATAGTTTCCTTTTTAATAAACACCGAACTGGTCGGATCGAGGACGTTCTCATTGGTATCCGGATGTATGATGGGTATGGCATGAGGGCGCTCTCGAACCTTTTCTGCGACAATGGGCAACGGTTGGCCAACTGCTGCAGCTGCCGCTTGCGGTGCCACCAACGGGGGACCGGTGGCAAAGCCTCCTCCTGCAACGGCGGGTACTCCAGCTACTCCGCTCTGTACTGTAGCAGGCACACCCACACCAGGCGGAACTCCTCCTGTTACTCCTCCAGGCACATTGGCCCCTCCCAACGCTTGTGGTGCATTGCTGGCCTGAATGTGTGGATTATATGCGTGCAGTCCGCCACCTACGCTTCCCCCTGGCGTTGTCGTGGGTGGCGCTGTCAGCATGGGCGCTACATTGATCCCAGTCGGAGTTCCCAGGGGTATGCCGGGCATAAAGTTTGGCTGTATATGAAACGCGGGTGCCCCGTTCAGGGTACCGTTGCGCGCACCTAGCATGGGCGTCACAGATCCTGGCGTCGTTTGGCCGACCATCGCGGAACGTGGCGTATTGGCCGCATAGGCATAGTAGTTCTGATGCTGGGGTGTCACCGAGCGCGGGCGCATATTTCTGTGGGAGTTGCTGCCACTGTTAACACTGTTATTGCTGCCGTTGGGCGCACCCGGGGCCGGGATGTAGAACGCTAGTGGGCCAGCTCCTGGACCAGTGCCCAGCTGCTGCTGCTGCTGTTGGGCCGCCGACTGCAGCTGCTTCTGATGTGACTGTGTGGCTGACGTATAGAAGGCAGCTTGGGCGCCGGCAGCTCCGTTTGGAAATGGCACCGACGGCTGCATGCCCATCATGTGTGCGGCTTGATTGAAGGGAAGGTAGGCGTGGGTCATGTAGGCTGTCGGTGCAGCCCCACCTCCATTGCCGCCGGGGGGCGCGATCAGTCCAGCTGACTGCGCAAAGTGTGGCGAAATGACTGTATTGTTTAGGGCTCGCGACATGCTGGTGTTGCTATTGGAGGACGATAGCACGCCATTGCCTTGCCCATGGCCACCGTGCGGGTGTTGCACCAGGGAACTGTTGCTGGCGGCGGCGCTCAATTGGAGTCCAGCGCCGCCGCCAATGCTGGCATTGGGGTTGCCAGACGGGTGGGGGCCGTATGTCTGATAGTAGATGAGTGGTTGCTGTTGGTGTTGTTGCTGCTGCTGCTGGTGTTGCTGCTGCAGATGATGCTGCGCCACCTGCTGCTGTTGTTGCTGCTGCAGCAGCTGCTGCGGATGTGGATGAAGGGTGTTGTGATTGGTCAAGTACAGGGCGTGGGCCTGCTGTGGATCCTGTTGGGGAATCTGCGGCTGCTGATGCTGCTGCTGTGTCGACGGGTGATGCAACAGTGTGCTCCTTGTCTGTTGCTGCTGCTGATGCTGAACGGCCTGCTGCTGCTGGAGGTGATGGTGGTGCGCCGTCTGGTGGTGGTTGTGGTTCTGTTGGTGTGTAGACTGTGGCCTTGTTCCCTTCCCACCCCCTCCCGATTGCAGGAACATGGGAGGACCTTCGCCGGATCTGCACGCACGCATTCACGATTCACGCAGAGCACAGACAGACACACCACACACACAGAAAGTAACCAAAAGCACCGGCACGAGCGGCACCCAGGAACAGAACAAATGTACAACAAATCGTTATGTTAGTAAGATGGAAATGGAAATGAAAATGCGAGGAAATGTATGATGGAAGGTCTGCAGATTATTGGAAAAAGCTTATTGCATGCATCCGGGTGGGTGTGTGGGTGTGTTGTTGGGTGATAATAATGGAAGGAGGAGGAGTTGAAGTAAAGCAACCCAAAAAGCAACATTTCATGCAAATTGAACCTGTTTTTTTTGTTGTTGTTCCACTTAAGACTAACAGAATTAAGTTCTAAAAGCAGTTAAACCATATGTACTCTCTGCCTCTCCCTTTCTCTCTCTGCCCTTCTCTCTTGTGGCGACTGAATTGCCACTCAATTGAGCGGCGCATCATCAATTGGCATGATGTCACACACACAGTGTCTAGCGGGGCGTGAAAATATCCAACCCGGCAATCGAAGATGGCCAAAGCTCTGGCATTCGGAGCTGCCTTATCTGTGGGTTTTATCAATGGCAAAACAGTTGTTGTCGTTGTGGCACGTCCGCGTGTCGCTAAACAAAGAGGCGGTCTTGGGCGATGACACACAACAACAGGTGGCGCACGACACAACAAAAAAAAGAGCCAAATTTGAACAAAGAAGCAGCTGTAGGAGGACCCCCGCGCTTGGCGTGGGAGCAACGCCAACCTGTTTGGCAGTGCAACACTTTCCGCGGCCCACATAAAATCTACAGTCAAGACTGGTGGGACTGGCATTCGCAGGCATCTAACAGATGGAAAATCGATGGGCAATGCACAGCATTTGCATTTTTCCTAGGCAGTAGCCACTGTAATGGTGGTAGCCATCTACTCTTGGCCTAGAAAATCCATGGCATGTGGGGCCAACAACCATCTAACAGTGCAACCACCTCGAATTTGGGCCCAATGCACACACGGGTGGAAAACCTGTTCCCAAATGAAGAAGACGCTACGCTACCCACAGAGCGTTTCACGGGGCCTGCCTTTCCACTCCACTCGCTGCATAAGCGAGAAAAACGAAAACTGCTTGCGCGGAATTCTCACTTGATTCTTGTTTGTTTATAAACAAAAAAAACCAGTTGGCGTCTGTGTGGGTGCAGAACAGAACCAAGAACAGCGAAGAGCTCAGAACTCTGATTGGAATCCGCAGTTTCGTCCGATTGGAAATCGCTGACAATGCACCAAGAGGGACAGACAGAGAGAGAAAGAGCCTACATGTTCGTGCGTGTGTGTGTGAGTGTGTATGTGTGAGAGGGAACAACAACATCTCACCACAAGGCGTAGCGAAAACTTAAGAACAAAAAATAATAGCTATGACAAATTATTTACATTAAGAGAAAAAAAATGTATTATTTATCTAATTGGCATGTGTGCGTGTGTGTTAGTGTGTTTGTGTATGGGTCTGATTGCGCTTACCGCTTCCCGTGCTGCCTTTGCTGACGATGCGTCTGCCGCTCTTGCTTTTGCTCCTGTTTTTCCGCTGATGCTGCTGCTGCTGCTTGTGCTACGGCTGCTGCTGGGTACAGCTAGTGCCAAGCCCCAATGAGGGGCGTAATATTTCGTAGTCGCTGCTTTTTCAAGTCCTGCTCCTCAGCCTAACTCAGATTAGCCGTACCTTGTGTCTGCTGCTGCTGCTGCGTTCTCAACCTTCAGACTTTTGTGCTCCCCCGGAATATTTTTCGAATATTCCATGTACCTGGGTATGTACAAAAACACGCGAGCTTTACACGCACATTCGCACCAGCAACTGGGATGACTTTTATACGTACATAGGTATATTTTTTTTGAAAATATATAGCTACTGCTAAAGTTTCACGGTAATTTTTTTTCTACAATTAAAAGAAAAAGAAAAACGTTTGCTTCAATTTTGCAGGTGAAAAATATTAAATTGCTGGAAAATAATTCGTTGATTTGACACTGAGTTAAGTTTCCGATCAAGGCTAGGCCTGTTATGTTTTTGTATCCCCCAAAAAACCTGCGAGCGAGTTTTGACTCAAATTTCAGTTTTTCCTGCGCCGAGGCGTTGCTTGTTGTTTTTGTCCCCGTCGCCTCTTTTTTTTTTTGCTCGAGTCGTCGTTTGTCTTTGTCGGTGTCTCGGTGTCGGTACTTACTCGATTCGCTCTCACACACAAGCACAAGCGCACATTACCATTACACAAAATGAGGGAAACGAAAAAAAAATGTAGTTCCACGCGGGGAACACGCTAAATGGAGTACTTGCACTGCTTCTTTACATTAGTTCATTGTTTTCTGCACTTCGTTTTGTATATATTTCGTTCTATATTTGTTACAAATAATTTTGTAATTTTTTAACAGAAACTCGTCCGCTTCAAGCGACAAACAGTGTGACCGTGGATTTATCTACTAAAAATATACCTGTCTGACCCTACGAAAAATAGCGTAACATACCAAACAATTTATGAAAATACTATTTTGTATAGAAATATACCATACACGAATAACCCACATAGCCCCCTCTATTTACACAAGTGAACAATTGAAATAATAAGACTGTTTTTATGTTCTACTTGTAGATAATTCATCCTTTCTTTTTACTAAAAAAATAAACAAGCCAAGCTATAAACGATACCTTTTACCTGAATTGCGCCTAAATTCCTGAAGCCTCATAATATTCGTAGTAATCTCTGGTCTCAAACGTTAAACGTTCTCTGTCCCTGATTGAAAATCATATTCTAAAATCCCTAGATAGCTATCTCGGCGCAGAAAATTTATTTTTATTTTATATTTTATACAAGAATGGCTAATTTAAGGGACTTCCTTTTAATGGATTTTAAGCAAAAAGGTCACTACATAAAACGTAACGAAATAAAACGTAAATGTGACTGTATAGTTACGTCTTTGTTGCTGGCCAACCTCGTTTGAGCTGGGCAATCGATACTATCGCTAAAGCTGAAAGTCAAAGTATAATTGTTTAAATAACGGACAATAATAGGAATGCAAACCAGTCCAATAAATTAAGGATGGCTTGCGCGCACGATTTGAGATTCATTTTTCTTGTAGAACAAATGAGTGCAGTAGTGAAAATGAGCATAATTGTCAAGAAAGACATAGAGGGAATTGCTTTTGCTACAGTATTAAATTAATATTTTTAATTTGTACTCTTTTCGGTATTCTATTTAATGCAAAAACAATGGGCACATCTGCCATTTTATTTACTTTAGTTGTTTGAGTTTCCGGTAGATGGCGCTGGATTTAATTCTATAATAAAATGAAACCGCCAGCAGTTTTGAAAAAATAAACCAAAATAACCATTATAATGAAGAAATACTTAGTTCACGGCTTAAAAATCTTTCATATGGACATATATTATACGTATGTATAATAATATTCCTAAAGGAGCAGAGCGAAAATCTCTGATTTTGAATTTGTTGCTTTATTTGGTGTTTTGGGTTGGGTCCTGGGGGGTCAATTGTTTTGCTGTTGGTGCCGGCATGTAAGATGTGACATCCTATGTACAGGACTCTGCATCTGTGTGAGTGGACATGCGCCGAATGCAGACTTCCATGCGCGGCCACCACTTCCACTCTCGTTTCGGGAGGGGGCATCGTGGAATACTTGCAGTGTTTACGCGCCTGGTTCGTTCCTCCGCTTGTAGTAAAATTCTTGCTCTTTCTATTCTGCCGGATATGCTGTCATGGCCGCCGTATCTCCTCCCACTGTCCGACCCGACCCACACACCGCCCCACTTCGTGTGGCGGCTGCTCATTTTCGGCTGCCATTTCTGTTGTTGCTGCCGCTGCCCTTATCGTTCGAGTTCCATTTCTTACCCTTCAGCCTTAAGCCTGGTCTTTGACCGGCCAGGTCTTGGCGCACTCCGCATTAAAATGCTACGCTGCTCTCCATTTCTTTTAAATGAGTTTTTCGTAGACGTCTTAATATTTTCGATGGTGGTCAAATTGGCTTCCTGCGTGGAGAGACCTTTAAAGTCAACATTCAGTGGAATCATTGGCAAAGAAAAGACTTTGTTGGCTTTTGCGGGTGACTTTCCTGCCACGCATTTATATAATATACACAGAACAGCAGCAAACAGGAACTAAAAGGATTATTTTGCGGCTGCAACAGCAAAAACAGTTTAACCGCAAATGCAACTGTTTAAAGTTGTGGCAACCACACACACACACACATCCATAAATAGAGTTCGCATGGGCAGCCATTGTTCGTGTGTGAAGTCATTTGCATTGCATGTTTTCCTGAAATTCCTTTCATGTTTTTGTAGCTTCTGCGGTTTGCGGCATGGCATGATAAAGTGCGATACTGACAGCAAAATGCAAATAAACAGCATTTTTATCGCTAGTTTTCTTCCTCCCAAAAGTTTGAATTCAACCGTCATTCAGTGCCGCCACCTGGCGCATTTTTCAAGGACTCGTTCAAATTAAGTATACCAAAAAATACAGAAATTGTTCGGTGGAGCTCAAATCGTGGGGGATGTCAAAGTTTCTTCATTTTATTAAGTGAAATTCGCTCACTCTCTATTTTTGTGGTGACTTCCCCCATTGATTCGTGGTGTGAGCCGCATGTTGCAGAAAGTTTTTTCATTATGTAGCAACAATGAATCTACATATTTGACTCTTGAACAATTTTAAACTAATTTCAGCTGAAAGATATCGTGTTAATATTGTTTTGTATATAAAGAAGAAGGATGATTAACAACACAAATATACAAGCAGTATTATTTACCGCGGCTTAATTTAAGGGTTTCTACTGTCTAAATAGAGTAAGGTTTTTCTTTGGTATATTTACGGTATATTTTGAACATAATACGGTTTTGGTATATTTTTGAGGGTCAGACGTTGCACTTAATCGGTAAGTCCGCGGGCACTCTGACTTGATGTTTTGCCCTTGCCCTGACGCGCGCGTGAACGCTTTTTCCGTTTCATTTTCCTCCACAAGCATTTGGCGCTGAAAAATCTATCCCAAAAGGATGCACCAAACCGAATTTTTAACACTAAACCCACTCCGCCCCTGAACCGGATACGAAATAAATAAACTTTTTATAATTATAAATAATAATTCCATTTATAAACCGTGTGAAAAGCCACAAATAAAAGTGCGCGAGCCGAAAAACCGAATTAATTGAAATGGGCCTAGCCCAAAATAAAACTTTTCTTTTGTTTTTTAAATATTTTATTTAACAACACCCATTATAAAACAAAACATTTACTCAAAGTAAATTGTGTGTATAAGCCCAACTACAATAATTAAACATAAATGTGAATTGTGCAATAATTTAGCAAAAATTTCTATAAGAAATTTATAAGTGAGAGCAACCACAAAAATATTAAAATTCGAAATTAATAAATGTTATGCAACTTAGAGTTGTAAAGTAATAAAAAAAAGTAACAAAATCACAGTGGAACGTAAATACATATACATATACAATGTATACACGCATACACACGCAGGAAGTCCATCCTATGTACATAGCGGAGCCTGACACCTCGAAAGCATAAGAAGAAATACCACGCAAAAGGAACGGCTTACATTTTGCCGCCAACTTTTTAGCGACATTCAGCGACTTCATCACAAAAAGAAAAACCCACCAACCGAAGAGAAGAGAAAAGAACCGAATCGAAACGAAACGAAATCAGAGCCCAGAGCACAGCATTCCAATCTGATTTTAAATGCGAGCCATCAGCCGCCACCTACCCAAAAGTCGCGAGCATCATTAGCGCCCCCATCCGTGGCACCTATCCGTACACAGGCACCGCACACGCAAACGCACGCAAGCGCAGGTCTTGGAGCTAACAAAACTAATTTCGCTTTGATTTGGCTTTTGTTTTATTTGCGCATCGAGAATGTGGAGGAAAGCGACCAAGGTGGTCGCCGAGGAAACGGCAACACCATCATCACCATCACCATCAGCATGGAGGAGTACGCGTCGTCAGGGACAAACAGGAGCACCGACACAGCAACAGCAACAATCAGGCGAACGAGGACATCAACTGCACAAGGATTAACCATCACATGGTGCCAGTTTGCCGTTGTTGTTGCTGTTGCAATGCTGCTGAACTGCCTCGTCTGTCAAGGTGAGTGTGTGGTCGAAGGTTTCAGTGTGTGTTTGCACTTTTACTCATGTATATGTATCCAATATTGTATGCTTAGGTTATTGATGTCCTTGTGCGTGGGTGGGGGACACTTTTACTTTTACTTTTCCTTGACTTGACAGACGGATTTCATGCCAAGAATACTTCATCAATGTACATAAATACCAATATAATCTTGTGGTTTGTTTTTCCTCTCTGCCAGACAGCTCAATAAATGGTCAGTTCTTCGATTAGAGTGTGACTGCATTTGGCCTCAAGCAATTTTGGTTGCGAGTGAATAAATTACAAAAAAAAAAAATAATTCAATTACGACAGCCTCGGACCCTCTCTTGAGTTGTTCAAGACCCCAATTGAAGCTTTTGGGCGAGTGCGAACTCAATAAAACTTTTTGGAAGTATCGCGAATGATGATGCCTTTTGGCTATGGTGTACTCATAATGATTTCATTTACAAATACAAATAAAATTTGATGCGTCATTTTGATGGCGCAACCCAATTCAAATAAAGCTTCATAGACATTGAAAACTCAATGGGTGTCTAAGGAAAAGATTACAAAAACTATTAGCACCTCTCACGAGAATCTGTAATTAATTTACAAAAAAAAAAAAAAACACTCTTTATTGTGCCCGTAGAGAACAATTGTCTAGTATAGATCTTAATGATTGTAGCCAGAATATCCCAGAGTTATCCACCTGACAAAGATGAGCAATTAAAGTGAAGGTTATCTAACAGGAAGTTACCCAATTCTAGCCAAATAAAGTGTTAGTGTGCTTAGACCTCTCCATATTTGCCTTTCACACACTCTGGTCGAGTAACGACTCGACTCTAACGATTTTTAAACACTTCCACTTCCAAGTAAGATTCCTGCATGAGAATCTTCCATACATTTGGTCTTAAGATTTTATTCGTCTCGATATGTATAAATTATGCAAATTGGGCAACTCTAAATCAAAGCATTCCCATTCTTTTTGCATACTACTTTGGCTATGACTGCTTAATTGCCATAATTAGGCAGGCCAACAAGGGACGGGGCCCCGGGAAAGTGACGCAACGTGCAGGTTCATTGAACCAAAGCAAACTCCGAGTTGGTCACGCAATTGGTCAGCGGTCAGATAATAGAGATTTGAATTGCCACAATGAAGAGAGACCTGCTGGGAAGGTGTTCACCTTCTGTTTAGGCAAAGCTACAAACTGGAGCGTAAAAAGAAAAGAATTGCCTGGGAAGCGCTTTTGAGCCACTGGCGATCATAACGAATGACCAACAAAGACAGGAAATTCGCTTGCCTTCTGCCACTCCTCAAGATGGTGCGCATTGCTGTGGCATGTCTTTATCTATCTGAATAATGGGCAGCATGGCCGTGGGGGGGAGGCACCTCTCATTCGATTCATTTCATTTGGTACGAGTATGCTTGACATTTGCTTATCAATTCTGTAGACTGCCATGCCAACCCGCCATGGACCAGGAAATTCTTATTTATTGCCAAAAATTACTCTGCACATTATGCAAAACATCGCGATAAGACATTAGAGAGGCCAATGAACCGCAAACAAACTAAATAATTCATATCTCGCTCGCCGCGACTGTCCCCACAACCCCAACCCCAGTCGCTGTGCGAGGTAATGCCAAAAAAAAAAAAGAAAAATACCTAGAGGGAATGGTGTAACTTGGGAACCGGTTCTCGGTTCGGACTGGCGGACTGGTGGACTGGTGGGGCAAGGCCTTTGTGTACTTCGCCTGTACAGTGTGTTCCCACACAGCCGTTTTGGCCCAAAAGTAACACATCAAGAGACGCTTCCCTCCGCCGACGACGACGAGCGACTGCTAGTGGAGCAAACAGAAGTGAGTCGGCAGCAATCTTGTCTCCGTCGTCTGCAGCAGCAGCAGCAGCTACAGTCCCCAGTCCCCAGTTCGACACTTACGTAACACTCACTTACTATGCTGCGAACAAACCAAAGCTCAGAAAACTGATATGAAATGCACTGCAGTCCCAGTGGAACGTGGAACCACTAGGCCCGACGACTGCCTCCGATGCCATAGCCGGGCAAAAATGAAAGTGTGTCGGGCCTAAAAAGAGTGCGTGCCTTGACTTCTTACGCACGCGATTCCAGTTCTCAGTGGTCGAAATGAAAACCAGTTTACAAACTAATTGATGTTATTGGGTCTGGTCTGTTTCGCCTGCAGCTGGCTTACGAGGCTTAGTGGATTGAGGAAGACAATGCGAGTAGTTGTAGTAGTTAATGCAGCCCACAATATAATCTATCTTGAAATATCTGTCCCCTCAATGCTAGGTAAGAGGCATTATTCAGCATATTTTGTAGTCGCTTTCAAAAAATGATCAAAGGGGATCAAAAAACACACACATACGAGTATGATTATATATACATATACATAATATGTTAAGCTGAAGCTCAGCCATCTATGATATTGAGTAGCAATTGTGGACATTCGTAGAGGATGTGCCAAAAATGGACGGCAGCTTTGCTTGCCTCCATCCATCCCTCCCACGCGGAAAGATTCAAGTTAGATCTACATACAGCCCCCACAACTGCGAGTAGTAGGATGGATGTACCAGCTAGAAGTACCAGCCAATTAAGCGCCGATTTCCTGAGCCTGCCACTGCCTCTTCGTGCCCTGTTATCCAACCATTTGTGCCTCCAACTGGAGGTTGGAGCACACTCTTCATTGAAATTCAATTGTCTGTGGCAGTGGGCGGTGATTGGTGGGTCTGCTCCAAATACGGACAAGCCACAGCCATTATGGCAACAAAAAAAAAATGTCAAACTGATGTGGTTGTGAAATGCAGCTTACATCATTTCCTGTCCACTTCGACCATTGCTGTCATTGCGTATTAAGCATGATGTTGTTGTGATTATTGTTGTTGTGGAAATGGAAATATAAATGAGAATGCGAATGGAGTTTTGGGGGGGGTGGAGAGGTGGTAGAGTGCAGTTTTTAACAAGCTTATCGCATGTTTGCAGTGAACAGAAAGCAAACTTTTCTGGCGTTTCCATGGCTATGTAATCTTGTCCACAGCAGCAACCAGGCACTCAACCATCCCCATATCCAGTCTCCAACTCCAACTCCCTCCCAATCCATGTCGCAATCCCCGTTTCACTGCCACAAGGCTATCCATGGACAAATCTCTGGCTCTCAGTTGGGGGGCTCTCGGATTTCATGTGTGCGTGTGTGTGTGTGGAGTAGTTCTAATGCCTTGCAGATTGTCGAGCAATTTGCAGCGATTAAATTAGCTCAAGCGTGCCGCGCAGGAAGATTTCCCATTCCCCTCGCCAAATGATGATTCTCTTTTTGCCCCTGTTGCTGTTCCTCCTTCCCCTTCTGCTGCTGTTACGGACCAAAGTATTAAATGTATACAAAATGCTCCATGAGCTGGAGTGGGAGTCCAGAGTTGGAGACTGTGGTTGCATATGAACCACCACCAAACAGAGTCAGACAGCGAGAGAGAGATAGATGCTCAGCAGGGGGAGTAAAAGAGAGACCGCACAATGTCTGTGTTTGGGTTTATGTTGGGTGCAAATGTGCCACGCCTCTAGCCCCCATCCACCCATCCATCTCGGCCAAATAATTCTCTCTGATGTTGGCGCGCAAAATGTTCTAATCTCTACGCTGGATTTACACATTGCTTCCCGGCCCACCCACTTCATCACCCACTCTACACCACCCACCCACTCTGATGCACTCGCGAGTCGGGACTCGTTCGTTCCTTTCTCCCCCTCCCTGCCCCGCACATCAACCACATTGAAACTTTGTGTACATATTTGAGTTTCATTTCGTTTGTGGCTACGTTTTGGCTAACATGAAGTCATAAAATTGAAATAAATATAAATGCGAGTTGGGCCGATGATTTCCAGCTGAGCGGCTACGCCTCCGTCTAAGACGGGGGGCGGCGGCGGCAGCACAGCGTGTCGCTTACAAATCTGCCAAGAGTGCCGGGCTTACCATGGAGCAGATAATACGCGGGAGGATTTCAATGTCCTTCATGTTTCGTGCTGT
Organism: Drosophila bifasciata; assembly: GCA_009664405.1. Taxonomy (NCBI): domain Eukaryota; kingdom Metazoa; phylum Arthropoda; class Insecta; order Diptera; family Drosophilidae; genus Drosophila; species Drosophila bifasciata. The sequence goes on from CM019044.1 coordinate 12,603,168, forward strand.
AACTAAATAAAAGGGATGCTCTTCTGCCAAAGGTTCACATATTCCCCATTCTGTTGTGGGAACCCTAGGGGTAACATTTTTTGTTGCATACTTTAGGTGACACTTTACAGACAAGTTGCAATGCACTATAATTCCCAACTGGTTCCAGTCGCGGGGGCATGGAAACCCCGATGATGAGCGGAAGAAAGCATACTTACCTGGCGTAGAGGTTAACCGTGATCACCAAGGCGTGTTCCTCCGGAGTGAGACTTGGCCATTGCACTTCGGCTGAGTTGACCTCTGCGATTATTCCTAATGTGAATAACTCGTGCGTGTAATTTTTGGTAGCCGGGAATGGCGTTCGCGCCGTCCCGACATAAATAATACATATATTCAATCTTATAACTGAATGGCTCAACATAATAGTTCAGTCCGTGTGCACTTTGAAAAGTCAGAGATTTCATGCTAGACGTGCCATAGACTATGGCAGTGTTGCCAACTCTTTGGGTCTTTAAAAAGCTAAACTATCCTTTGAAAAAAGCTGGAAATAGCCAGAAAATTTTGATGGTAGCAAATAAAAAACGCTAAAGTATTTTAACGACGTTTTTTTTAATGATTTAATCAAGTATTTTTGAGAACTTATCAAGTTCGTCAAATATTTCCTACTCTTCATCCGATTTGATGTAGGACTGATTGGTCCCTATCGTTTTTAGGCAACATTTTTTATTATCCAATTTGTCTTTGAAAACAGACATAATTCCCGCTACCCGCTATTATACAATTTATCCCGCATTTGCCAATTGAAAAACGATAGATCTAGTGGGAAAATAGCTAAATTGGCAACACTGGCCATAGTAGAGGAGCCTTGAACTGTGAATTTTAAAGAGCTTATTGCTGCAGTAAAATGGATTTAGAAAAGTTGACTCGAATGGGTCAGACGTGGACAATTTCCAAGCCCTGAGAGACATTACGAATATCACGGGAAAGATGGATCCGCAAGAGATCTTTCATTCGTATCTTTCATAGCCTGCGATTTGATAAATTACTGCCATCAAAATGGAAAGCAATGTTATGTAATTGGAACAAATGTCTGTATTGCAAGTCCCAGAGAAGAGGTTTCTAGTTCCATTCGTCATCGATCATTTGGGAGGTGGTGGTGCTTCACTTCAAACCCCATTCCATTCATTAGCAGCCCTTGTTTAGTTTTCGTTCTTTCCTTGGTCCAGCCTCCTTTTTCGCGCTTTCCTATTTATTTATCATCATTTATTAAACGCTTTCACTTCCCTGCCAAGTCTTGGGGCCCAGCCCAGCCCAGCTCAGCTCCCACCGCTTGCCAAGAAAGGAGTCCTTCTCCGTCCTGGCCGAGCTCGGGAAAAAATTGTCGCTGTCAGATTACGCTGCAATATTGCTTCCAGTTGCCATATCCTGCTGCCTTTCCGCCCAAATGCGGATAAAGATGGGAGGACAAGGGAGGACTCCCCCTTTTTTGGCTTTGACACAAGCAACAATTTACTCGGTTTCAGGTTAAAGTCATATCGTTAGCATTAACGCTTTTTGATTTTTATTGAGTCAGCTAAATTTTATTCGATTTGCCATCCCCCTCACACATACACACACACACCCCACACACACACGCTCGCAAAGACAAATACAGATGCAGAAAGAATACCAGCAGCATCCATCCCCTGTCAGAAGGGTACAGGACAACATTCCTGGGGAGGAATATTTGCCAGCTTTAATGAGGTTGGGCGGCCAACCAATGAACCCGCCGGCAAGGGGCGACCTGCTTTCCGTTCTGCTCCGTTCCGCTCCTTTCCTTTGCTTAGCTTTGCCTGGCTCTCGGGTAGCGAGTCTATCTCGGAAGTAAATGAAAATTTGATTTGGAATTTCGTGTGTCCTGGTCGTGCGTGCGTACCAGAACAGAACAGAACCGAACCTCCCCCAACGAGGATACGATAGATGATGATGTTAAGGCTGATGAGGATGAGGATGCTGATGACGACGTCAAAGTCGAAGATGGGCATGTGATAAAATAAATTATGGGCAGATTAGTGCGAATTTAATTATCATTTGTTCCTTTGATGTCGCAGCGCAAAGTAAATAAACGAAATAAATATGAAGATTATACGAACAGCTCCACGTGCTCGCTCTGCGGCAGTTATAACATCATTACACCCGAGGTATTCCTCTACCACCACACAGTTAATTGCGGAAAATATGCAACGAAAATGTCTTTCTGGCTACCTGAATTTCCCAATCACTGTGGTACACATCTAGCTAGCGCCTACTTTCTAATATACTATGTATACGTTCCCTTCCCGTATAATTCCCAACTGGTTCTAGCCGCGGGGGCATGGAAACCCTGATGATGAGCGGTATAAAGCATACTTACCTGGCGTAGAGGTTAACCGTGATCACCAAGGCGTGTTCCTCCGGAGTGAGACTTGGCCATTGCACTTCGGCTGAGTTGACCTCTGCGATTATTCCTAATGTGAATAACTCGTGCGTGTAATTTTTGGTAGCCGGGAATGGCGTTCGCGCCGTCCCGACATATACGAATACATTTTATGATCATATTCAATAATCCTCCTCCATACTCCTTGTTGCTTCATATTGCTAAGCAGATATTTGTTGTAAACTAAGAGAGAGTCAATCATTTGTCCATCCATCATCATCGCAGCCATCTGTCCTGGAGATAGAGAGATACAGAAATCAGATACAGAATCACTGGTTGCCTGTGGTCACCCACCCACTGATTCACTCACCCTGGAGCTCACAGTTCTCCATTCGGCTACGCACTTGTCTAGAAGGAATGTGGGAATAAGAGCGAGTGAGCGATAGCCAGGAGCAAGAGCAACCCTTTCAGATGGCAGAATGCAGATTTAGGCAAAGCCAAAGAAGGGTTGGGGTTGGGTCCGGGTGTCATCGTCATCCCCTGCTAAGTACCCCTGGCAACCCGTTAATTTATAGAGCTTATGTGTCTGCCCCCCTCTTCTCAGTAGATCTGCCTGCACTTAAATGCGATTAGTAGATTGAAAACGTTTATTGTTTTTCTGTACGTACCCAAAGCACATCGAATGGTTGTCTGGGTGATTCTCCTTGAGCTCCTGCTCTTGCTCTTATTCCTGGACAATTGCCGGGTAGATTCATTTGGGAATGACTGAAAATGTCACACAATGTGGGTCGTGTTTCTATTTTACCGCTCTTGGTGTGTCCGTTTTGCCGTTTGCCAATCAATTTTCCTTTGCCAGCCTGGCAACAAGTCAAAAAGAAATCCCCCAGCTCTCGCCTGGCAACGTCATCGCCACCGCCTGGCACCACCGCCTCTATTTTTTATCGGCTGTGAAAAATCTTATCACTTTCAATGACGAAATATCTGGGCGAAGACGGCCCGGGCCAGGCCGGGCCAGACACAACCACTCAGCCAGCCAGAAAGATAGACATGCCCATTGACTATTATTTGCTGGCTTGCCATTCTCCTCAATCGAACTCTCTCCACCTTCCAGGGCATACATACATCCCATCGAACACAGCAGAGCAGAGCAGAGCCAAGTATAGAAGCTACCAAACATTATTAACAACAACCATCAGCGGTCGTGTGCCGGCTGCCTGGGGCCGGCTCACTTCATTGTGGATAGATGGATGGGAATGGGAATGGGGATGGCATTGGATGGGATGGGATGGTTTTGTATCTGCTGCTGCTGCTGCTGCTGCTGGCCGGACCTGCTGCTCTGGGAGGGAGGATGTCAACGTGCTCGTCATCACTTTGTATAAATATCCTCGAGCACGTACATATATTTCAGGGGGCCACGTGCTCTATATTTGAGCGGCGGTCCAAAGACTTTGGAGATTAATGCACGCATTAGTTGATTTAATTCATATTACGGCTACGGCTACGACTACGGCTACGGGTGTACGGTGGTACGGTTTCTGTTGTCCTGGATACCGTCAGCAATTGAGACATTCTCGGGGAATACCCTGGCAACAACAGAAAAGCGCCGAGGCCGAGCCACCCTCGGATTGAGCTGACGGCTTCAGGATTTAATATCGAATCATTTGCTGAAACTTGCACAAACTGAGATTGCAGCGAAAGGATTTGCCAGAGCGAGGGATGGGTAGCAAATGCCTGCCCCATGCCCCTGACACCTTTCGAGGCTCCACCTCCTCCGCCGATGACTGCTGGCTTCTGTTTAAACATTTGGCATACATTTGCATTGTTTAGCCAGGAGCGGAGTTCAACTGACTCTGCAGAGTCAGTCTTAGCATTGAATTTCAATATATTTCATGGTTTTCAATCAATTTCAAGCCGAAATCCCAGTGGGTATGGGTCTGGCATGGCAGCAATTTCCCCGGGGACTTGTCAAGAGGATTGCAAACAGAGTTGACTGACTACTGACGCCAGCGCCAGTTCGTCATCATCCTCATCATCATCATCAACATCAACATCAGAGTCAGAAGCAGAAACAGGAACAGAAACAGAAGCAGCATCCATAGCGGTATGAACATCGACAGTTCCACCGGTGGGTAGGGGATGGGTGAAACTGTTTTTTGTATGGCAAAGCTTTCTGCAAAGCTCTCTTCGTGGATTAATTTGTACACAGCATCCAGTAGTGCGGCTGCTGCCTTGCCTCGCCTGATTCTGCTTCTGCTTCTCTCTTTGTTCGTGTCCAGCAAAATTCTTGAGTCTTGCGGATTATGAATCCGTAGAGTCAAAGGCAGCAACTACATACACCGGACACACATACATATATACGTGCATACCTGAAACTGCAGTGAATTGAAATACGACTCTCACTCTAAAAGTTTGTTTAAATTAAATTCCACTACAACTAACAAAAAACCATCATTCCCTCTCTCTTATCCATAGCTGCCAGACGAGCACCGCCGGAGCCGTACTACGGCCGCTACATCGGAGATTTTACCAACTTTGCGCACGGCATCAAGGTGGGTACATCCAATCCTACTATATACTATATAGTGCTACTCTGTTGTATGATGATATATTTTATGATACTTCATTTTGTTTTGAATAGGGTCACATCTATGCCGTGGATGAGTCAACGATGTTTGTCAAGTCGTTCGCCTACGATGGCACCGGACCGGATGCCTTCTTTTGGGTGGGCAAGACGCCGCGGCCCAGCCCTGATGGCTACATCATACCCTATCCGGAGGAGTATACGGGCGTGTGAGTACATTGGAAACAACCCGCCATATTTCGGTTTTCTATTGATGGTCAGGACCCCAGACCGTGTTGGGGCTGTGGGTCTGAATGTGGATGTGGCTGTGGCTGTGGATGCTGATGTCCTGGCTACTCAAGCGCAGCAGGCCATTTCCTACTCGGAGTGTCTGGGTGTGTGGGGGGCGATGTATCCTTGCTGACTTTACGTTACGCACGGCTGACAATGAAACCACTTTCAAAAATTAAAAAACATTTTTCATCTCGCCTGCCAGTTGTGCCCGTTTTCTCCTTCTCAGATCCATTGTCGCTGCTCTTGTTGTGGATGTGGATGTGTGTGTGTGTGTGTTGATGTTGTTGGTGTCGCTTCGTTGCCTCCTAATGTGAAAAACTCATTTATTTCTTTACGTTAGATTTGCGGTCATATGTGGCGGCAACAGCAGTCACAGTCACAGCCACAGCCGCCACAACAGCAAACAATAAAAGCCGCAAGAAAGCAGCATCAAGAGAGAGAGAGGGGAAAAAGATAGCGAAGCTAGCAGGCTCTTGCTCCTCTCCTGCCACTACTATTTACTTTGAGTCGCCGCAAGGTTAAGCCGCTCAACTATTTACCTTGCCTCTTGCCTGCCGATTGCCTGCGCCGCTGTCTCCCTGTCACTTGAGCACACTAAGCCGCTCTTGGCCTCCGCCTTAGCCTTAGCCTCAGCCTTAGTCCTAGTCCCGGGCTGATCCGCAGGCAATGTCGCCGCGTTCTGGCCCCTTCCTATAATGCTTTGCATCTATGTACTACCGTGGCACGCACACAATTTGACGTAATTTGGCTGCTGCTTAGCCATTGAGCATTGCATATTTCATTATCACGAACAATGCAGCCCCAAACTAAGCCTCTGTCCCATACTAGTACTCGTACTCGTGCATCATGCTAAATCCCAAGTCACATCCCATCTTCAAGCCCAAGGCAAAGGTAAAGTGGCCTGCCCCTGCCCCACTCGTCATTGACATTTTCTCAGGTGCGCCAAAAGAAAATATGCCCTAGGGTGAATTTTTGTATTTGATTTGCATGGCTAAAAAGTGAAGGTGTATGCACATATGGGTAGGTAAGGTAGTGGATCTTTAAACACCCACTAAACCATTAGTTCTTAAAGGTACTTTGTACAGGCATAAATACATTTGTATGTTTATGTGTATATATTATACTATTTGCTGAGCAATTTTCATAAAGTAGAGTAACTACTAAAGGCTAATCCCAAATGTTGTTCCATCGAACTGAGCGCAAATTGCTTTCTGCTTTTGCTCGGCTTTAGGTATTATGTACATACATTTCTATTGGTTTTCCTTGAATTTTACTACTCGTCTTTGTATGCATTTATGTATGTGTGCGCGCACCAAACATGTAAAATCCTAGCAAAAACATTTGCCAACAGAATATAAGCTCTTAATCGTTATAAAATAGTCGATTCCAATTTTTTTATGCACCGCTCTTTACGTGTGTTTTTCGTGGCAAAGCCAAAGAATAACAGTACGTATCGTGCGGAGAATAATCGAGCCAAAAAATTGTATACCTCCCCACTGCGCAGGCTCTTTCCCCAGTTTCATAAAAAATAATACATATATATGTGTATGTATGTATATATACAATATAAATGTATCTAAGAGTGTTTACGCGTTGGATTTTCCTCATTCGCAAAAAAAAAGCTGCTCGGCGCGGTTTTCCCGCTCTCAAAGGAGAAGAATGAATCCTTTGCTTTGCTTTTGATGATGTTTGATGATGTGTATATGGCAGGCTAACACCAAAGCAAACCAAACCAAATCCAGAACTCAGAGGAAGGCTATGTATGGCCATGGTACTCGCATCGCATCCCGGGGCACCCACCGAAAACATTCATATTGTAATCGACTTTAATGCGTTTCATTGTTGATGCCACGTGCCGGGCTTTATTAGTTCAATGTACAACGATGGCATCGCCTCGCCTCCATTTCCATTTCCATCTCATCCTCTTCCTTCACTTCCTCCCCGCACAACACAAAGAGCAACTTTGTTTGTGTGGGTGTGTGTGTGTGTGTCTGGGACTGGGGCTGGGGGTGAAAGTGGAAGCCCGGAACGCCGCAGCGATTGCACGCTTTTACGCTTTCAGACACATTACCCATGCCTCCACGACCAGAGCGAGGAGTACATTACCGGGTGCACCTTCTGACATTGGCCGGGTAGAAGTGAAGGGGGCATGCACGCCATGGCCATGATGATGATGATTGCTGTATTATGTGGCGCTGTATTTCCAACAAATTGTGCCCGTTTATTATGTCTAATGATTCTGATAGACTCGTGCCCGATCGCTCTTTGGGGGATGCCGCCGCCGCCAAGCGTTAATTGATAGATGCAACGCAACTGATTGGCAGGCAGCCTGTCCCCAAAGCGTCACTATTCAAACCAACCCCCGCCCAATCCCAACCTGCTGACGGAAGGGGAAAAGAATGGCAAGTGACAGCGCCTCAGATGGCTTCTTGCTAAGCTTCTCGGGCATGCCAATCAACTTTAATTATCCCAACTGTTTCTGGCGGGCGCTTGCTCCGTTGAAGGGCTGCCAATCCGAGTCCTGATGCAGCAGCCAGCACCCAGCCCCCAGCTCGCAGCCCCCAGCTCCCTGCTAACAGCTCCTTTGCTGCTCACTTCTTTTTGTGTTCACGCTCGCTTTGCCTTGTCGAGAGGTTGGTAGGTGGAGCGGTGTGAGTGGGGGGTGTGGGCAAGTGGAGAATGTGTCACAATGGATGCATCGAGCATAAGTAATTAAATTAGAATTTTTTGAGAAGCATAAAAGCGACGCCGTGCTGATTAACGCCCGTTGCCATGACAATGGGGGGTGGGGAGGATGACGCCGCTACGCCACTCGCCCAGCTACCCGCCTGCCCCGTGGCTGTTGTTCATTTGCATCTCCGTTGCATGGGGCATGGCACCCCTTTTCCCACCACCTTCGTGCTTGCTTGCTTGCTTGCTTGCCTTTTCGCTTAATGCTGATTTATGCAGATTTCATTAAAATTTTCTGCATGCAAAATGAAGTTTTAGTTTTGTTCTTCATTTTCGTGTTGTTCCCCCTTTCTCCTACCCCTTCCCCCCCACTCATTCTGTTAATCAACACTGACAACGCAGCCGCAACACGAGAAACTGTTTTGGGCTGTCGACTTGCCTCCGATTCTGCCCAGCGAATGATGTGCCAAATGGCTTTAACTCGATTAAGCAACAAAAAGTTGCTGGCAATACCCATAGCCCCACCACCCTAGCCACATTTTCCAGTCCACAAACTCAGCCTACCTACCTACCCTTCCTCCCACGCATCCTCTCAGCCATCAAGTAGTTTCGCCTGTTGCTGTCACTTCATCTGCGCGCTCGAAAGTAGGCAACGCGTTTCACAGACACCTCAGAAGGGGGAAAGAAAGCATATTGGAGCGAGATTCTTGGGTATATAGTACATATACTATATATATGTAGAAAGGATACTATATAACTGTAGTTCTTTAGTCTTCAAATGGATGTTGTTACTGTCGAATCAAGCAAGTTTATCCATAGCTAAAAGAGCTAGCTATATTGTACATTTCAGATGTTTATATGATTATTTCGATCTGCAGCGAACTCAAGCTGATATAAAACTGTCAATCAGGTAGCCATACTTATTAAATAATGTACTTTAGAGGTAGATAGATGTTTCCCATGTACATACTCTCTAGTTACGCTTTACATATCAGAGTGTGCTCTTCTCAGCAAAAATGCTTTCCTAATTGTTGTTTGCTGCTTGGATGATTAATGCTGCCCACCCAAGCCCTCAAACCCCACTGCTACAGAATTCCACCCACGCTGCACTTTATTACAAAATTTAATTGAGTAGTCGTTGCCCGGGACTCATCTGTTCCGTGGTCCATCGCCGACACAAGCGACAAGTGAGGGCATGGGCCGGGGGGCGGATGCGGGGGCGGTGGCGGTGGCTCTGCGTGAGCTTCGTCACGGAAACATAAAATATTCATAATAATTTTTGAATATTTTTGGTGGTGGTTTCCCACCGTTCTTTGTGTGTGTGTGTAAGCTCTGCCTGCGGTGTGGGGCACAAAGTGTGGGGTAGGAATGGGGAAGGGGATGGGGCGATGAGGCTCTGTGACGGGATGATTGGATGGTTTTGGTTTGTCTGCTGAGTTGGCGCGTTTTATTGTCCGCAAAATGCTGGCAATTGTTGTGCGTTTTGTTTACCATTCGAATGCAAAGCAAGAGAGTCAGCAGGATTAGGAAGGAGTGTGACAACATCGAGCAACAAGTTGAAACATTTTTCTAGCACGGAAATGCTGAAATATTGAAATATTAAATTGGCGAGGGGCTTCGTGCGGGCTAGGGCCCGCCCCGTCCGGTCAATAGAACACATAGAAATATGGAATGGAATTGTAAGCCCTCTCGTTGTAGGGACAAAATGCTCGCAAAGCCTTGCTTCCTTTTTGAATTCTGAATTTCCAACTAATTGGGTGAAAAGTGCACAGAGACAGACAGAGAGGCTGCCTTCCCCCCTATTGGCAGGCGTCATGAGAGCAAACAGAATAAAATCGATGGATGGATGGATGGTCTAATGGTAGGAATTCTGTGTGTGGCGTGTGCGTGTGTGTGTGGTCTAAGTGCATCAATAAATGTCGAACTTGCACGAACGAAGCAGAGAGGCTTCCTAGGCTCCCTGGGCTTCATCGACAAAGCAAGAGGACAAGCAAATCAAATAAAGCAACAAACATATTTGCCATACGGAAACAGTAATGGAAGCAGAAATCGAAAGCAAACAGAATTTGAAGAAAACTGCTACTCCGATACACTGGAGACCAGGGAGAGAGACAGATTGGTGGTAGGGGGGATGGGAGGATGGGGATGGTATCTCTGATACATTTGATGGTCTGTTGACATAGAACCATTCAATTTGTTTTGGCTCATTGGAGGACTGAAACTGTTGCTGCAAGCTGGAATCTGTACAGGGACACGGACACGGACACGGACACTGACATGGACATGTATACACTAAGGCGAGGCGAAGCGAGGTCATGTCGACCTCTGACCCGCTGTCAACGTCATTTCAAGGGTGTTGGCTAAGTGCTTAGCCGTGTCTAATGCGGATAGCGTGGCCTGTCCTGACATTCATTAGACAGCGACCTTTTCGTGACTGACTGACTAACCGACTGACACTTGTCCCAGTTCATCGATCGTCAACCCCTCGCAAGCACACAGCACCCTCAAGAATCTCTCTCAATCCGCCCATAGCCAAGAAGCTGCATGGATGAATGGCTGTGCACTTGCTGATGGATATCCACCCATGACGACAGCCAAAGCCAACAGATACACTCACGCAGCGAATCCAACCCCCTTGGGATTGGCATACTTAGACTTCAAGTTGATTATTAATACTCCTCCCTGCCTCCCTGCTTCTTTGTGTCTGAGAGACTGATGTCTTCTCAGTTGTGACTGCAAAGCCAAACAACGATAGCTACGACAGTCAGACTACGTACGTACATACATACATATGTACATAGTACGTACAATCATCTTTTGTTAATTACACGAGCACTATGATAATTTCCTTCAAGTATGCCAAGGCATCAATCCCAGACAATCCCACAGATGCACGGCACAATGATAGATGCCAAAAAAAGAGTCACTAATTGGCTAAAGCTTTAAGTGCAATGCAAAAGTTGCAAGCATCGGCATCGAAACCCCCTCAGATGGTGCACAGGGGGAGTACGAGACGTGTGTAATGCCTCGCATCGTTGCATTAGCCATAAATCTTCATCAGAGTGCGGCGCTTCATAAATAATGCGAATATGTGAAAATGAGAAATGTTTTGCGGGTTTGTCATGCGTTCGTCGTCATCGTCGTGTGGTTTTTGTTTTACATTTAATGGCCCCTCCGCTCTGGGGCATTCCACACGCCCCAAGCCCGTGTATATGCCCCCCTAATTGGCTGTGGATGCTGCCCTCAATGAACTGTTGCATTTTCTGACTATCATCACGTTAATGCGATTTCATGTACAAGTAATGTAAGTACAAATTGAAGGCGTGCCCCAATGGGTGGACACTTTGTGGCCGGGTGTACTTTGATATGCTGAATTTTCATTCGGTCACTTTAATTGGGATGGGATGGGGCTCAGTTTCGGATTTACTATAAACATATCTGCAAACAGAGAGAGCGAGAGTGGCTGCTGCTGTGGCCTCTACAATATTTAATCTTTCCTCTTTTTTTATTTTCCGCTTTACTTTTCCCCCCACAGAGATCCACCCATTCTGCAGGCTCACAATAAAACGGACATCATACTGCGCTTACCCATGGGCAAAAGGATTAAGGACATTCGCTGGCTGTCAGTGTGGTGCAGACGCTTCACGGTAAGTTCTTCTTCTCTATCTATTTTTTCGTTCCTTTTTTTCTAAATTGGTTTTTTTTTTTGTATTTGTTTAAGATGGCACGCACCACCCTCTTAGATTTATGTGTGTACTTAGCCGGGCTCTAGTCCCTTTTTTGTTGTAATTACATTTTTGTAATTTAACTTCAGCAGCATAAAAAGATTTTACCATTATTCCTTGCCTCACTATCGATTTGGTCTTAATAATCGTACTAATAGCAAATGGGTTTGCACAGACAAGCCACTTATCCTTTAGATATATCTTTGAATTCATACATACATATATATCAATATATCCTTCCTTGAATATCCTTCGTACATAATGCACACTGTTCTTAGGGCATTCAGCCTTCAATTTGCTGCTAAATTTTAGTCTTTTCTCTTTTGTCCGGGCATTGTGCAGATTTTAATATGGGTCAGGCCGTCCGGGCAAGTGGAAGCTGTGCTTTCATTAGAGTTTTAGATTTTAATTACACTTCTGCATATGCAAATCTATTGGCCAAGAGAGCACCCACCAGCCCCTCCCGCTCCAAACGATGTTTGCCTTGGCTAACGGCCACGGAGCGGATTTCGTTTATTCTACTTTGGCCAAGCGCACAAAATATAGTAGATGTAGAAAATGCATTCTATTCTTAAATAAAATTCTATAAATGGTTAGCAAAACTCTTTGACTCGATTTTACGGTTGGAGTTGGAGGAGCTTGGGGTGGAGCTTTTTTTTTGGGGCTGAAGTTTGCTGCTGCTGCACGGTCGAATAAAAGATGGCGGCCGTAGTAAAATAAATTACAGCAGACATTTTTGATTAACTCAAGTGGTTGCATATAAATACAGACACACTCTCCCACTCACACACTAATACACTGGCTGCTATGTACATATACTCTCGAATGGAATACAGGGTGCCCATTTTTGTATCTGTTACGCTCTCTCTTTCTCTCTCTCTCTCTCTCTGTATCTGTGTGTGTGTGCGCTACGCTTCCTTCCATTGACTGACAGCCAAAAAACTTCTTGGGGGCTGGCTGCCACACACCCACACAGAGGCATCCCATCCATATTGGGGTTAGTTTGTATGTGTATGTGTGTGTGTCCTTGTGCATGCCCCATTGCCTGTCTGTGTGTGTGTCTGTATGGGCGAGTTTTGTTTGTGGAGTTTTAAGCGCGCATGCCCGGTTTTTTTGTTTGTTTGTGTGTAGTGGTTCCTGGGATTTTAGTAGGGGGTAGGGGCAACCGAGTATTGGGGCTTAGTGTACGGGGTAAGGGTGTGTGGGTGCCCCCACACAGTTGCATACATTAACACATATTATGTACAAATGTTTTGTGTATACAAACAACAACAACAATTTTTGTTTGCTTACTTAGCGCCATGTCAAATGTAGATCACATGTAGATTTCATGTAGTCGTATGTAGTGTACCTTGTTTTGAGTTAAATGCATAAAAAAGGATTTATTTCAGTGCATTTTTATGTCGGGCTATGCCACGCCTTGAATGTAAAAGGGAAACCTGCTGGCTGTAGATAAAAGATAAAGAATAGTCTCAAAGAGTCCTAAAAAGTTGCCAGATTAAGCTCCCAATTTTCTAGTGCACAGTAATCAAATATTTTGTAAACTGTTTTCATATATTTATTATAGGTTGATTTTGGTGAGGTATTCATTCCACCTGGTCTAGATATACCCAAGCCGCGGGTGCTACCCGAATTCAAGCGCCTGGCCCATGGCCTACGATCCAGCAACATCAGCGTACTAGATGCCAAGACCTTCTACATGTAAGCCCCACTCAGCACTCTATTTATCTTAGATTTGGTTAATCCATTTCATTCCTTTCCTTTCCCAGACCGAACCTGCACTACGATGGCGCCGGACCCGATGCCTACTTCTGGGTGGGCAATGGCAGCGAACCCAACATCATGGGCATAAAGGTCAGTGGCTCGATGAGGCTGTAGAGCAGGAGATTTGCTAAATTAATATACACGTTTTACAGGTGCCCAACGAGGTGGGATCACTGGAACCGCTGCGTGGCTACCAGGGCGAGGATATCGAGATTCAGCTGCCGGGCAGTCTTACCGTCTACGACATCGACTGGCTGGCCGTGTGGTGTGTGGAGTACAGGCACAACTTTGGACATGTCTATATACCACGGGACATGGATGTACCGCCAGCCCTGGGCCAGACAAAGATAACGGTAAGTTTGGGATCGGATCGAGTAGACGTATCTATAGATAGGGGTGGACCACAGCCCGATCCATCTGCTAGCATTTGCTCATTTGCACAAAACTCATAATGTATATCTCTTTGACCTATGCTCGCCGCATTAGCCTCCATGGTGGTATTCACCCGTGAGTACTAGACTTAGCCTCATGCATGACTGTCCCCCCCAGCCCGAGCCACTCCCCTCTAACACTCTCCCCTTGTCCCCATTGCAGACAACCACCACGCCCAGGCCCGTGTACAGCAATTGCCGGGAGATCCTGCCAAACAAGCTGCAGGTGAAGTGGGAGCTGCAGGGTGAGTATCTGCAGATTGAGCTCTTTGGTCGCATCACGGAGGATCAGTACATGGCCTTTGGCCTCTCGGGTGCCAATGGACGTGCTCAGATGTCCCAGTCCGATGTGGTGGTTGCGTTCTACGACACCAATGCCCGTGTGTTCCGGGCCGAGGATTACTTTATTTCCGATTTGTCCCAGTGCGATGGTCAGCGAGGCGCCTGTCCCGATGAGCGGATTGGGGCACGCAATGATGTGCATGTGTGTAAGTGCCTGGAAGCCCTAAATCACCCGGTCAAGTCTCATACTGATCCGCAACTTTCTAGTGAGCGGGGATCGCAAGAACGGAGTGACTAGCATCCGATACAAACGTCTGCTGCAGACCAACGAGGTCATCTACGACTCGGCCATTCCCATTGACCGTGAGGTATCCGTTATCGCTGCCATTGGACCGCTCAATGCCCGCAAGGAGGCCAATGCCCACTCGCACACAGCCAGCGATCACAACCAGGAAGACATTCGCATCAATTTCTCAGCTCGGGTAAGTCCTGAGTGTTCCTCAATCGTGTAATCGTTTTGTGACTTAAGCCCTTTGGCTTTCCAGAATGATCATGCATGCAAGAGTTCGCTGTACGAGGTGAAGGAAGAGAGCGGACCCAGGCCATGGCCCACGCGAAAGATCGAAGGTGTCAGGAAGTTCCGTGCCAGCATTGGGCCGACGGGTGGCAAGCGAGGCTATACGGCCATTACGGGTGTGCCCTCGTGGGGCATTGCCTGGTATGTGAACGATCTGCTGATACCTGAGATCACTGTGGAGCGTGGCCTGAACTACGAGTTCAGCATCGAGGGTGGCAACGATCCCGCCCAGCCAGCTAGGTTAGTGCAGTCTCAGCATCGCTGCGATGTACATATCTCCACTAAGGACTTCTTTTTTTTCACCACAGGTATCATCCATTTTATATCACGGACTCACCGGAGGGTGGACTGGGCCAGAAGATGGGTCTCGAGGCACGGAAACAAAAGGCCTACGCCGGTGTGGAGTACGACGAGGATGGAAATGCCATACCAACGGCCGGTGGGTTAACCAAGTCTCCCATAATACTCCATGCATTATTGGCATTTTCTTTCAGCTGGACGATACTGCGAGTGGGAGCATCAGACCATCGATCGTTCAGCTGAGATTGAGACCTTTGAGGAGTACGTCAAGACGCTAGTCTTCAAGTGCGACGATGGAGAGCCGGGCTATCTCAACTGGACAGTTCCCATGAATGCTCCTGATCAGCTGTACTATCAGGTTGGTCCCCCCGAATGCCCTATAAGTTATTTCATAATACATAAGGATGTTCTTATCCTTTTTGCAGTGCTTTACACACAATAATCTGGGCTGGAAGATCAACGTGGTGGACATGGGTGCATCGGGTGGTTCGGTTGGCAGCCGGTTCGGTTGGGGCCTCATGGTCTACACAATTTCAACAGTTTTTAGTCTGGTTGCGACACATTTCCTGCTGACTGGCCATGTACTTGCCTGATAGTGTTCGGGCCGTAGCCAGCAAATTGGTATTAATTAGAGTTCAACTTCAAAATGATCGACAGACAAGGTCTCCGGGGCCCTTGAGCACATATCCTAGATAAGTTTACATATCCCTACCCAACCTATATGCCATATTGTGTCTGCATTTCCTCCTTTAACTCTTGGCGAATTTATGATTTTACAGCCACACCCAGAGCCTTGTCTGTTGGGAGTTTTTGGGCCATTCGGCAATATTCACAACCAGGCTAATATCATCTGAAAAACATATCTTGATAATAATTCGTAAGATGTAAAACTGTTGAAAATATGTGTGTGCATGCGTTAGAGTACCCCCTGTACTGCTATGAAGGGGGCGATGAGTATAGAGAGTGGAAGTGGAAAGTGGATGTTAGGCCACTGTCGAAGATCCAGTGCGGTTGGTGGTAGAGAATGGATCTTTTTGTAAATTTACGAGTACGGAATTCTACTTTTTTACATGTATACTTATTAAATTTACTTATACATCTACATCTCTAGTACCGTAAAATTGTAATTTTTATAGAAACTACGACAACAATAACTACATTACGATGAATCCAAAAGGCGATTCCAAGTAAAGTGTAAACTGATAATAATTATGCGACACAATGACAATAAATTGTAATGCAAACTGAAGATGAGATGATAATAATTCGAATAAACTTTAGTTGGGCCGCAACTGAAGATAAATTATACAATAGGCACGATAATATATAAATACCTACTTATATTAAGGAATTAAGGAATGACACCGGAAAAGGCAATTTGTATGACAATAAATGAAAATCTACAGATATGTGAACTTCTGAGAAAGCATGTTGAACGGACAATACAATAATTTTACACAATTTAAATGTACTGAGAAAACTAAAGAGCGAAAACAAAAAAACAAAAGGAGAAAACTATGTTATTTAATGCTACTAACTACTGTGGTGCTTCTTGTAACAATATTAGATGATCTGTAAATCACACGATACCCAAACACACACACACACACAAATGTATTAAATCCCTCTTTCAGGAAATCCCCCTTTGGATGGATATGTGGGAGGGATACAGTTTTTGTTATCAGATGGTTTTCTTGTAACTTTTTTAACTATATTTGCATAATTGGTGTTTTTTATATAAGCAAGATATACATACATACATAAATACATAATAAACATACATACATACTATGTTTACAGTAAGCGATGTGTGTTTATGTATAAATATGTTAAGGCAGAACAGACAGAAATATGTTAAGGCAGAACAGACAGAAATATGTTAAGGCAGAACAGACAGAAATATGTTAAGGCAGAACCGATAGAAAACATGGGAACCCCCAACTATTAATGAAGTGGACAATATCATTCGTAAGAAACAGACAAATAAACATTCTACATAAAGATGCTTTAGAAATATTTGACACAGCATTACATGTAATATTATTAACTGAAAATTGTGCATACGAGTACACCATTTTGATAGTTGTACCCACTACTGTACTTTGGTCTCTGGAACTCCCTACGAGCTGAGAAGAGATACAAATACAAAAAATACTTAAAGAAAGATCCCATTTTGAATCGTATACATGTAATAGCTTAAATCGTAAATGAAGTAACTTTTCTTAAAAGTATGAGTGTATTGATAATAATGGACACAAATGTTTGTTAAGTTTCTGTTTCATTTTGTTTGCCTCCCTCTGAGAGAACTTTGATAATCCAAGGAACGTATGAGATCGATCTGATCATAAGAGTTTTGATATTGAAATTAGCTATGGGCGCTAGGGCATGGCTTGTAAGTTAAATTGATTTTTGTATAGTTAAAGCAGCTAAGCGCACAAGAGTCCAATAAATAAGGAGGAGCGAGAGCGGGAGCGATAGCGTTAGCGAAACGGGAGATAAGCGAATCAAATACTTTATAAATAAATTCATAAATTTATATTCAAATTGATATACATACACATACATATACATATTCATATACATACATTCAATTAAAAAATTAAAATAAATGACAGTGAAAACAAAGACACAGGCGAATATCACACTAAAGGAATATCCCAAGTAAATATACAAACAAATTTCCATGTCGATTATAACTTAACATCTACTTACTTAGATAGCAACATTTTTCTGCATTAACTAAGAAAAGTACTTTCATTACAAAACTACAAATAAAATCAAAATAAAGAAAACGAAAAACCTAAAATAACTGAAGAACTCATTGATTTATTGAATATACTTTATATGCATGAGATAGGACAAAGGGTAAGTGGTAGCCCCACCTTGACTCCAACTTAAATTCATCAAATATAATACGAAATGGTAAGCAGCTTCAGCAAATTAAAAACCAAACTGCTGCTGCGCAAAGAACTCACAAATGTTCTACCCAATAAAAATATACACAAACAAAATTGCATTAAATTTATTTTTGGCTCGCAGCACCCGGATTTGTTGTTGCTTATGTTAATGTTTAATGGCTTTCGTGATTGCAACTGCAGATGCCCCTTGACGACAACCTGGATGGACGCGTTGGTGTGATTGATAAGCAGCACAGTCCGGTCCGAATCGCTGACGACAGCTGCGCCCCAAGATGGCTTGAGACAGATGGTCAGACCACCTGAGATACACTTGGTGACCCCGAACTTGCACTGAACTGCAAGACTGAACCCAGACTGATATCAACATTGATGCGATGCCTTGTCCGATATTGGTTGCTCTGATTTGGGGTATATAAGCAGCGGCAGTGGCTGGAGAAAGGCAACAGTCTTTAGGCATTGGATCCATTCAGTGTGTCTAATCCGGAGCAGTTGCGAGTTGAGTGTGGTCGAAGGAGTCGTCAACATGAAGATTGCCATTGCATTGCTGGCCTGCCTGGGCCTGGTCGCCGCGGCCAGTTTCCATCAAACGCATGAGGTTAAGATCGCCGACAAGGGATTTCTCGCCAAGCAGAAGCTCCTCTTCGAGGTGGTCTACCGCCTCGAGGATCCCCTGATGTTCGAGGAACTGATCAAGATGGGCGAGAAATTCTACTTTGATGAGTCTTACTACACTGTGAGTGTTCCTGAAAGCCCCCAAGTCTGACAGGTAGTTTCTAATGCCACCCAATAATTCACTCCCCACAGCACTACGACCTGTACATGAAGAAGTTCTTCGAGGCGTACAAGATGCACTCCCTGCTGCCCAAGGGCGAGTTCTTTGGCCAGCTGGTGAAGTCTCATGCCAAGCAGGCGCGCGGTCTCTTCAACTTCTTCTACTATGCCAAGGACTGGGAGACCTTCATGCACAACGTTGCCTGGGCCCGTATGCATGTGAACGAGGGCATGTTCGTCTACGCCCTCACCCTGGCTGTCATCCATCGCGATGACTTCCACGGCCTGATGCTGCCTTCCATCTACGAGATCTTCCCGCAGTTCTTCTTCAACAGCAAGTTCGTGTACGAGGCTGAGAAGTTCGACTACGAGATGTGGATGAAGATGACCATGTACGAAAAGGAGTATATGGATGTCTACTTCAAGGGGCATGAGCACGACAACATGTACCAGTACGGCGACTACATGTACATGAAGGACTTCAAGATGTGGCAGTGGTGGAAACTGATGGGTCTGGACGAGCACTGGTACAGCGAGGACAAGTACATTCTCCGCGAGAACATCTACGAATTCAACCAGGACTCCAAATGGCTGGCCATGATGAAGGACGTCAAGATCTGGTGGATGCCCGTCGACTACACCCGCGACCTCGATCTGTACAACGAGGAGTCCAAGCTGTCCTATTTCACTGAGGATCTGGGCTGGAACGCATACTGGTACTACCTGAACATGGACTACTCCTTCTTCCTCGACGGAACCACCTTCGATCTGAAGAACGATCGTCGCGGCGAATGGTGGCTGTACAACGTCCACCAGCTGCTCTCCCGCTACTACATGGAGCGCCTGTCGCACGGCTTCGGCGATATTCCCGAGTTCTCCTGGTACCACCAGATCGAGATGGGCTACGATCCCCAGATGATCTACTATAACGGCATTGGCTACAGCTACCGCAAGAACTACTACGATATGGAGACGTACGGAAACTTCGAAATGCTCGACAAGATCACCGGCTTCATGAAGCGCATCCAGGACATCATTGAGCTGGGATACTACAAGACAATGGACGGTCACATGATTGATTTGCGCAAACCCGAGTCCGTCGAGTTCATTGGCAACATGCTGCAAGGCAACATCGATGCCATGGACAAGATGTTCTACCAATTCTGGTACATGCTGGCCCATATGTACTTCGCCGATGCCGACTACCACCAGATGGAGGTTTACCCCAATGTGATGCTGAACTTCGAGACGATGATGCGCGATCCCATGTATTACATGTTCTACAAGTCGATCGCTTCGATCTACTTCAAATTCATGCACTATCTGCCCAAGTACACCAAGGAGCAGCTTCTGATGCCCGGTGTGACCATGAAGCACGTGGAGGTCAGCGATCTGACCACCTACTTCGATCTGGTTGATTTTGATGTGACCAACATGCTGAACGATAAGATGATCTTCCACGATGGCAAGTTCGTCTGGGACAAGTCTCTGTATGCCCGCCAGATGCGTCTGAACCACAAGCCCTTCACCTACACCTACACCATCGAGTCCGACAAGATCGAGAAGGTTGTGGTGCGCGCCTTCCTGGGACCCAAGTTCGATGAGTTCGGAAAGATGATTTCCCTCACCGAGAACCGCATGAACTTTATGGAAGTCGATGAGTTCTACTACGACCTGAAGGCTGGCAGCAATGTCATCACCCGCAAGTCCAACGATTTCTACTGGACCGTCAAGGATCGCACTACCTACACCGAGCTGTACTATTACGTGATGATGGCACTCGAAGGCCAGTACCAATTCCCTCTGGACATCAGTGACCCCCACTGCGGCTTCCCCGATCGCCTCGTCTTGCCCATGGGATGGAAGAAGGGTATGCCCATGCAGATGTTCTTCATGGTGATGCCATACAACGCCCCCAGCCACGAGCAGTTCTCCACCTTTGACTTCACCTACTCCTGCGGCATTGGATCCGGCGCCCGCTACGTTGACAGCATGCCATTCGGCTATCCCTTCGACCGCGAGATCGATGAGTACGAATTCTTCGTGCCCAACATGTACTTCAAGGATGTGACCATCTTCCACACCGACACAATGGAGCCCTACTACAAGTACAAGGGATACACCAACTACGGCCAATTCGACTACACCTTCTTCCGCGACTACTATACTAAGTACTTCAAGTTGTAAGCGGTGTGTCTACGAGGCATAAATCCGGCTACGATGGCGAACATGGATCGAACCTTCTGATTTGATGAAAATATCATTTTTAGTTTCTAAGTCTTGCAAAAAGTCAAATAAACTTTCGAAAAGCAGCAAAAATATTTTGTTTTGAGTCAAAATTGCAAAATAATCCACATGAACGTGAGCACAGGTATGTCTAAAGGTGCCCGAACTGACGAATCAACTATGCAATTATTTCGTTCACCTGCATATTATTCCTCTCTTAGTTTTAATGTTCGAATATTTATTATTAATGTCGGGACGGCGCGAACGCCATTCCCGGCTACCAAAAATTACACGCACGAGTTATTCACATTAGGAATAATCGCAGAGGTCAACTCAGCCGAAGTGCAATGGCCAAGTCTCACTCCGGAGGAACACGCCTTGGTGATCACGGTTAACCTCTACGCCAGGTAAGTATGCTTTTCGGTGCTAAATTCAGGGGTTTCGTTAAAGCCATGGGCAGAACCAGTTGGGAATTATAAACCGCTTCTTCCCTATAATCCCATTTCTCTCAAGTAATGTTTAAGAATCTTGGGATAGGATATTATAAGATTTAGAAATCCCAACTTTTAACTCCCCAACTTCAACTTGTTTTATAACTTTATTAGTAACTACATACCACTAATTGGTTAAATTATGAGTATTGTAATCAGTGTATTTATATATCCAATGTACAATGGATACAATTTGAATACAATGTAATTGTGCAATTGTTATATAGTATAAGATATCAAAGTCGTATACAGAGTGCGTAGACACCTACTTACTTTTATGGTTAGAAATTTACTTGGATGCCTAAGTAACGCAGAAATATATGGAGAGAGTTGAACTCTCTGTAAACACATTTCAAAATCGATTCTAAAAATTTCAAAAACTGGAAAAAATCAAATAATAACATAGTAAAATCTGTTAGTCATGAGTAGGGTTTGAACTCAGGTCCGCAAGAACTGACATCAACATTTGTTGCGTGGCATACTTTTGGGGGTAGTTTTTTGTTGCCTACTCCATACAACTTTCAGCGACATACAATTCCCAACTTGTTCTAGCCGTTTGGGAATGGAAAGTCCGTTGTTGAGCAGAGTAAAGCATACTTACCTGGCGTAGAGGTTAACCGTGATCACGAAGGCGGTTCCTCCGGAGTGAGGCTTGGCCATTGCACTTCGGCTGAGTTGACCTCTGCGATTATTCCTAATGTGAATAACTCGTGCGTGTAATTTTTGGTAGCCGGGAATGGCGTTCGCGCCGTCCCGACATAAATAATAAATATGAGAAAATAATAATACAAAGAATTAAATTTTTGTCTCGTAGGTCTGTGTAATTTTGAACGTGAGTTCAAATTCCACTCACAATCAACTTATGTTTCAGGAATTTTTGTATTTTTACTACCTGGTCGAAATAAATATTGGGACACTCAGTTTTTCTTTTAAAGTAAATCGTATTTGCTTATCTATTATTTTTTTAAATTTTATTCGCAAGTATAAAGAGAAAAATGCATTGAAATAAAATAAATTTTTGTAAATATCTGATCCTTTTCGAGAAAATTCAGGTCCTTATTTTTGCTGCCTTAGAAATAATTATTGGTACACTAAAATACAAATAATTTTTTTAAAATTCCAAAATTAGAACAAATAAATTTGTTTTCATACTTAATAGTGTGAATTGCCTCCATGCTTTGAATTAACTTCAGCCAAGCGATTAGGCATTGATAGAATTAAATTTTGGATCGTTTTTTCGTCGATTTTGGCCCTTTCTTCGATAATTGGCTTTTTGAGCTGCACCAAATTTTCAAATTGTCGCCTATTGCTATAAACTTTGCTGGACAGTATTTACGAAACATTCTCGATTGGGTTTAAATTGGGAATACATGCAGGCCACCCGAAAAGATCTATTTTTCGGTCCTTAAAGACCGAATACGTGGTTCTGGATACGTGGAATGCAGCGTTATCCTGTTGAAAAATCAACTTTTTATCCCGATATGTTTCACTAAACGGTATTAATACGTCGTCTATGAGGCTTATGTACAGCTGAGAATTCATTCAAGATGATACAAAACATACAGGGGATCTTCCGGGGTGTCCAAATGCAGCCCATACCTGAGCGAGCCGCCCCAAAATTGCGAAATTGCGTTCACGGCGTATATCTTCTCCAGTACATTATTTTAACGTCAGGACTATCCAAGTTGAACTTTTTTCGTCACTGAAGATAACTTTCTCCCATTCACTTGTCCAAAATTTGTACTTTTTGCAAATTCCAGACGAGCTGCTTTGTGCCTTGGCAGAAGCATAGGTTTGCGTACCATTTTTTCATACTTAATGTTACTATCTGAACTTAAAATTTGCTGAATACGACGGGTGCTGATGTCAAGAGACAGTTTAGCCTTAATATCCCGTGAACTAGTCGCTGTGTTTAAAGCCAAATTAATTATTTGTCGTTATGTTCGATCAGACACTAAGCAAGGTTGGCCGGTTTTTGCTGTTTTATTATATCCTGACGGGTTTTTTAATTTTTGTCAGTATTCTTGCTTATTTCCGCAATATTGGCTATTTCTCGAATGCTTTTCCCTTCCCTGTGCAGATTAAGGATAGTTTTTGCATATTCTCCGACAACTTTACTCCATTCCCCATTTTTACTTTATTTACGTGTGGAACTGTATTAAATGAACTTTTATTTAGCCTTTGATTGTTAAATTTACTTGTTCACTGCTAACAAGAATAAAATACTCACCTTTAACTACGAAAAACTTGAATACACAGTCAATTAGCACCACTTTCCTGATGTTGTACCAATAATTATTTCGTACTAGAAAAAAAACACGTCTCACAAAACTGGTCAGGAAAAAGTCCCCGAATACAAAATATAAACTTTTAACCTGCCGTTACTTTTCTTTATATGCAGATACATTCAAAAAATTTGTGGGTCGTTACAAATGCTTACCATTTCTTAAAAATTTTGAAAAATATCTATGATAAGTGAGTGTCCCAATATTTATTTCGACCAGGTATTTTTGCCGCTTTCCGAAAGTGTATTTGAGTTAACAAAAAATCATATCTTAGAATTTACCAAACGTGTCGGTAAAGCCCGTACCGTACCCAACAGACTAGAGTCATTTTCGATGATCAGCAGCAATCCGCTTGCAAAAAATTAAACTAAAAGAACGGACGGATGACAGCATTAACAGCAACCAAGGTCCATCATCCTATTGCAGCGAACGAACGATGGTCGAGGAAAATAAAATAATCTGAATAATTCATACTTTAAAGAAATGGTTTTCCTCTACCCACAATTGATTACGATTTGTTCCAATAAATCAAGTACACTTGTGTTTTTTTTATCGTGTATGTGTGTATTGCTAGAAAGTTATTTTACATTTTGTATTTATTATAAACTATTTTGTTGTTGGTTTTGTTTTGTTTGTTTCTCGTTTTTTGTTAGCGCAATGCTGCGGCGCAACACTCAATGAACACACAAGAGTGTTTAATGCATACAAAATAATAATAATAATAATAATACAAATAATCGTAATACATAATAATAAGATGTAAGATTAATTAACATAGTAATGCATAATGCGATTTGGGCATAAATGAAAGAACAAACCAACCCACACATGCTAGTACATCGTTGCAGATAAATGTATGTATGGACATACTATACATAGATCTGCAATATATCCATATGCATGTGTGAAGTCATTTTGGGTCATACTAAATGCGTTACATTTTGTTTTTTGATTTTTTTTTTTTACTTTTTGACAGAGTTTTGAAACTGTACATGTTGTTATATGCTATTTAGAATATGCTTTACCGCACCTAGCACTTTGAACAAGTCAAATGCTGGCTTATGTATGTATAATTGTTTGTTTTGGGGCATACACTGCAGTGGGCTGCACCCACTCCTTTCTAAATGTAAGCTCTAGATTTGGTGAGAAATACATAAATGTGTGTGTGTGTGTTGCTGCTTATGGTTGGATTTGAGAATAATTGGATTTATCGATTACATTTTCAAACTTGTTTGTTTTCTATATTTTTTTTTTACACAATTATACACAATTAATGATGCTTATATATCTGCGATTTACATTCATATGCTTTTCCTATGCTTCATTATGACAACTTATGCAAGTGCTTTCTCCTGATTTGCTAGTTGCTGATCGCTGCCTCAATTAATTCGAAATAATTTATACAAACATCAAAGTTGAACATGCGATTTGAAGGGGAGAGAAGGGGTTGGGCTGCTATGATGATTTGGCAAACATAATCCAGCAATTAAAGAGCAGCAGCAATCGAAACTAATTAAAAAACACATAATCGGTAATTAGAGTTGCAGTCACAGCAAATACAAATACAAAATACAATCTTTTGCTTCGCCTTGCTGCTTATTCAATTCAGTTTTTCAGTTAGCAGAAATCCGTTTCAGTTTCAGTTTCCGTTTTCTGATTTGCATTTTAAATATTAATTAATGGTAATAAATAAAGCCTAGTTTTAATGCCTGCTTCAAACTTGGACATCGTTCAATTACTACAAATATCTATATAGACGTAAATACAATTGTTTATCATTTATCATTTTCATTTATCATTTATATTTATATGTATATTTAATCTAGATTATCCTGGAATATTAATTTAATGTAGCCAGTCGCGCCATCCAAGGGCGTCGCACAGAAGGGACAAACAGCCTGAAAGCCATTGGTGCCGTGCGGTATCTCAACATTAGCCCAGTATCTGCAAGATAATCATAGGGATTAGTAGAATCAATTAACATTACGTGTAGGAATCTCTCTCGCTCTCACTTGACAGTTTTCTCAGTCGCCATGTGTCCGCATGGATTGAATGCATACGTTGGCGCACCCACATCTACATAGAAGGCTGGCTCCAGGCCCATGCAGAGGGTAACAACGGGACCCAGCTCCAGGCACATGGGACAGCGACGAGCGCCAGTATTCTCATCCTGACCCCAGTCGTGATGACCTGCACACCAGCACAAAAAAGCGTGAGAGAGACAATTAGTTTTGTAGATTGCATGGAGCGACGGCGGATGTCACTTACCTTGTACATGGCCGCAGTTTAAGTACACATAAGGCTGATTCACCTGATCACTAATGTTTACTTTGCGTGGTATGACCAGTGTGTTGAGGCCCACCGGGCACTGTGGACGACCGGCATTGATGGCATCGATAAGTTTCTCCAAATCGTGTTTGGTCTGCAAAAGAATTTATTATTAAGTAAGCCTTCCAGTCTGGAATCTCAGGGGTTCTACTCACCGGCGAGTGTTGCAAGCCCTCGGCGGAACGCCACAGAAGTGTGGCACCGCAGAGATCAATCAGAGTGCCATCCTGCAGGATGTTGCATTCATCATAGACCTACAAGTGTAGACGAAAGTCACAGGTTAATCAGGGTTACATATGTGATGCTGAATCTGTAATAATAATGCTTACCGGTTGACCCTTTTGCTGAGCCGAACGCGATTCACGCAGGCTAAAGACATCCCCACCCACGGAACATTCACGCCAGAGGCCGCATTTGGCATTGCCGCCACAGAAAGATCCTTTGGGATGCATGATCAGAACACCATTTGTGGTAAGGCCATCGATCTCCACATTATCCTGCCACTTGGTTGCCTTTTCCTGGAAACAAAAAATGTAAATCTCATTAGTTATTTGTATTCCATCGACTGGTGCGTGCACACACAAACACTTACCCCAAGGAATATGTTTCTGCTTGAATCAAAGCCGGCGGCAAATATTCTCGACTTGGCAGGCTCACACCGATTGACCAGGATGCGGCACGCAAACCGAGAGATTGTGCTCTGCATCACCTTGGCATCCTTCTTGTCGCCCGGCAGCGTATCCATCACAACAAAATCAATTGGGGACTCTGAGGAGCGTCCCACCTGCAGTAGAAAAATAATGAACGAATTAGTCAATTTTGGGTCAGTTTCTGGGACACCTAATGAGAAGGATGGGAGGGGTGGGGATTATTGGATGTGTGTTTTTTTTTTCTGTTTTCTATCTGGCAATTTATCATTGTACAAACAAATGGCTAAACATGCGATATTGGCATTACACTTCAGGCCAATGAGAAAAACGTTTTTCCTTTGGCTGCAATCAATACTCGTATAAATATTGAATGCCGTTTTGTCTGTCCGTATGAACCTTTTGACCTTTTGGCCAGGCAAAGCGTTTACAAAGGCTGAAAGGGCATTGCAGAAGGGTATATTTGTATTCGTGTCGATGTCGGGTGTAGACAAAAGTGACTACTCCATAAGGTCTCTAGTGCCTACGTTAAACAAATATTTTGAGTATGGGCCTGTTTTCTAATAGTTCAGAAGTTTATAGGTATATCCATGGATTTACCATGAAATAAGTGGTATCCCATTATCGAGACACTCTAACTTTCCTTTTTAATGTGGCTCTAGTTGAGAGGCAACACTTGTGAAAAGTGTTCTCTAATTAACCCAAAGAACATTCATCAAAGTCAGGTGCCAAGAACGCTTAATATAAAACTG
Organism: Drosophila bifasciata; assembly: GCA_009664405.1. Classification (NCBI taxonomy): domain Eukaryota; kingdom Metazoa; phylum Arthropoda; class Insecta; order Diptera; family Drosophilidae; genus Drosophila; species Drosophila bifasciata. The sequence continues at coordinate 12,630,563 of CM019044.1, forward strand.
AATGCTGTACCCTAGGGGGAACAACCTTTGCCCCACATCAGTTTCATGTGTATCTTCTTCCTGGATGAACTCACCTGAAACATATCCGTTTCCATGTCCTCCTTGTACTCAACGATAACCGCCTGGTTGCGTGAGAGTGTGTACGAGATTGAATGCTGATTGGCATCCAGAATGGCCTTCGATGTTTGTGGCGATTGGACGATATAGTGCTTGGAGCGCTTGACGCCGCTGGCCTCTGTCCGTTTGTGGAGCACAAATTTGGAGCGTCGTCGTCCGCGATCGCCCTGGGGCAAGTAGCCATTGTAGCTGCAACAGGCACAAAGAGAGAGAGAGAGAGAGAGACATGTAGTGTGTGGTATAGATAACCCGATTGGGGCCATGGAGCACTATTGCCCAACGTGTGTATGTATGTATGAACATTAATTTATTTTGTGGGTCAAGTTCTGTTGCTTTTTACACAATTAGTGGGGGGTTCCATAACCCACTGTTTTTGTTTGTTTTCTTCCCATACAGATAATGATTACCCCCTCACAATAATAACTCAAAAGAATTGCGGGTTAAGTTCTCTGTTCTGTTCTGTTCTTTTCCCTGCCTCCCTCTTTTGCTACATTAGCTAGACCATAAATGTGTAATTACCGCTTTCTGCTATCGGTATTAGGCAAATGGATATAATTATTATTGAGTCATGGAACAAGAAAGTGCTCATCAACTCTTTATGGCGTATATGTAGCTCTCGTGTGTCGATGACTCGACGTACGGGGGAGCTTGGGGTAACATCACGATCGACTGATCCATAGAAGTGTGGTACTATAGGTGTGTGCGGGCGTTGATCTCTTTTTTTTAACAATTAAAAGCAAAAATGTCACGAAATTAATGTAGAACTTTCTTCCAACAAACAGCAAGGTAGCAAACACACACGGGTTAAAATATTTATGAATGACAGCTTTGAGCAGGGAGTATGTACATGGAATGTAAATACTACAAATGGAAAAACACCCACGATGCATTTACTATTTTCCGTTGAAAGAAAATAACGATGAGCTCTTCGTCTAAAGAAAACATCGGAAAAGATTTCGTTGATAATAAACACACTCTACATGACTTTAACAGGATTTTATAGTCGAAATGTTTCGATTATATCCCATTGACCATAAAAGACACCACTTTTCCATATAAATCCCACTCTTCCTTTAGACTTATCTTCATCATTTTGGTCTTCATTATTATCCCTGCTTGATATCGAAACAATTTTATGATCAAACGACACATAAAATGTAAATAATACTTATGCATATATTTTTTTCCAATTTTTATTGTCAATCCTCAAAGGAATGTGCTCAAAAGATCATCAATTCATCCCTCATGTTCCCCCCATAAAAAACATGTTTTTTTTTCATTTCTATGAAATAGTTTTCGTTATGTAAAGTTCTAAGAAACGGAGGCTGATAGAATCTTTTGGGGATGTCGGTGATTTCTCACATGACACACCCAAGTTTTGCGACTGAAATATTATTTTACATAGTTTTTTTTTTGGTATTATTTTAGTGTGATGTGTTGACAACAATTAAAATGTTCCATGTCCATATCCAAGCAGTCATCGTTTGCTTGTTTAGCACTGACCAGACGACGACTTCCTCAATTTGGCTTCAGGGGAAGCTATCTCCAAGAGTGACCCGCCACATGTGACTGCGGTACCAGCATGCGGGATGATAAATGAGGAATTAATGGAGAACTATGTATACATCGCCTTTGAGTACCCATTACAATTTCAGAATGCTGAGAGACCTCTCCCTTTGTCCTACAGGCAATTAAAAAGTGTTAAGACTGCAGCCACAGAGGTTCGAAATGTTCAAAGGTAATGACTCAAAACGCATTTGAGTTGGCCCGGTAAACGAGAATGAGTCTGGCTCTGGGTCTGCCTTTGGTTCTGGCTCTGTTTCTGCCTCTCTGTGAGTCACACTAAAAGCGTCGGGGCCGTGTTGGGTAATCAGCGCAATGTCAAGCGCTTTGCTCGGTCAAATGGACGCCAAGATTTACAATCATCCGTCCCAGCAGCCGGCCAAAGCCATCAATCTACTCTCCCAGGCCCGTGCGACAGACGGTGGCGTGCTGCGGCATGAATCAAATTTACTAGGTGCCAGCTTTCAGAGTCTATAGGCTCTAGGAAAAGATTACTTGTTTACAGGTACGGTATTTGGTGGAAAAGACTCGCTTTTTCTCCAACCCCCTGCTTCAAAGAGGTGTGTCTGATGTTTTAGTTTTGTGTATTGATGGAACGATCGTTAGTAATGATCATAGATCATTGAATGATTTCTTCTTGATTCTTATGCTCCATAATGGAGACTTCAGGTGTTTCAAATTGTAATTCTTACCAAAATAACTTCTTTAGATAATTCTTAGATAGTATTGATAGGCACTTACCCGAGTATAACTAATTCTCCATAGCGCAAACGCGGTTTATCATGTCCATCGCCACCGTCTTCAGCCAGTATGGGAGATTCTGTGCCGTCGGTGCTGCAAAACGAAAATTCGGAAGTTGAGTAAAAATTCATATGAAAAATGAATAATTCAATTAAATTATACACATGGAAATGTAAAGTTGAATCTACAATTGCTATAGAGATGCTGCTGCACCGTTCAGTTCACATGGTTAAAGTTTCAGGTTTTTGAATGGATGGATTTACATAACGATGAAGAGAGAAAACTGGTCCGAGTTCTTTTTGGCCAGAAGGTGGCTTAGGTCTCTCTCTTTCTCTGGCCCGGCCATTGTGTTATGCAAGAGAAACGTAAAACAATAAAAGGTAGCAAAACTTTTGTAGCAGAAACAGAAACAGAAACAAAGAAAAGAAAAGAATAAGAACAAAAACTAAAGCGAAACAATTTTCAAGTGAAATGCCAAAGAAATTGCTCATTTTCCACAAGCAAGCTCCTCCGCCTTTGCTCTCTCCCTCTCTCTCTCTGCCTTTCAGTGGTTCCCATATATATTTCTATTTCCTATTCACTTCTCTATTTTCCCCTTTCTCCATCTTACTTCTATTTTCTAGAATTTCTATATGAGGTGTCGCCTCTCTGTCTCCGCTGTCGCCAAGTGCAATGGAAATGTGCCTCTTGCCATCGTTCCAGGCCATGGAAGTCTTAGGAATGCGGCCTCAAGTTACCCTTTCTCACTCTTCCCGCTTTCCCCGCCTTCAGCTCGATCAGCCACTAAGCTGGCATTATAAACGTATAATTATAATGCAAATTAGTTGAAAATTGCCCACTTCTATTAGAAATTTTCTCATTGGCGTCCATGACACAGCAACGACTTCCTTCTTCGGCCAACGTCTCCTTCAGCTGCTGTACGCGGCTCGGGTACTCTTTGGTAGTTCCAAGCACTTTTATACACTTTGCCAGAGGAGGGTATTATGATTTTGAGATTAAACAGAAGTAAATGCATTTCGAACAGTTCAACAGTTCAACACTGTTCAAGAGTTATTCGCCTGCGAAAACGTTTCACATAGAGTTCGTGTTCCATTCCATAGTTCCATTTGCAGCACATTTACTATATATATACTCCGTTCACTTATGAGAGATTTGAACATAAATTTATACGAACTGAAACAACTAGAATCGGCTTATGCTATTTGTGAATCAAAACACTCCGAAAGTGTATCTAAATCTTTGAGGCTAGTTTGATGCTAGATTTTATGACAGAACTCTTCTGATATTTTCTTCTTTTTTGTTTTGGCGCATCATAAACTTATTTACAGCAATCTAATAAAGCAGCATGGCGCCGGTTTACGCCCACACACACAGACATCTACACAAACATATACATCAGCAGGAGGGAGCAAGAGGGAGAAATAGGGCGGTTGGTCTGCTTTGGGGTTGCATTGATTTTTGCTCATTGCATTTAAACTTGCTCCCCTTTTATTTTATGTATGTTTGCCTACACGATGGCGGGCTGCACTGTGCGCTGACTGACGCTAAAAGGGTGCTACCGAGAGACGTGAGCGTAACAGGGGGTGGGACACCGATGGGGAGGCGGTAGAAGCGGCGCTGCCACGGCACTTGAAATTCTGCAGCGCAGACAGAAATTGCAGCACACAAATGGGGGAGGCAATGGGCGGGGTGGGGCGGGCAGACTCTGGACGCGTGCAAGGTGCAAAAAGCAAATGTTTCTCGTTCTCCCACTCTTCTTGTCTCGCTTTCACTCTATCTATGACTGTTTGTATGTTTGTCTGTCTGTTCTCCATGTCTCATTCGTAGGCATCAAATTAGCGCTGCAACTTGGTTAAAGACACGTCTATAGACAGGAATGGACATGCACGAGTTGGTGTACAGTTTCTGTCCTTAAGGATAAATAAATATAGAGAGGAAGAGCTGCACTCTTTTAGATGATATATTTATCTTATCTTATCTCTTACTCTCTCCAATCTCCACCGCAACAGACAGATTTTGCTGTACCTCAAGACTCTTCTTCGACTTAAAAAAGTTCCCATACGTCCAGAGGACACATTCGTTTTGCGACAAAGAGCATTCGCCACGAATAATTTAGGTTGTTTAATAGGCGTTCAATATCCAAAAAAAAATAGTTCTTTATTTTAGTTAAAAATACAAGTTTTAACAATACATTCATAAAACAACCATTCGCAAAAGTTTAAAATTTTGTTTTACGGAAAAATTTTGAGTTCGGAATACTGTGAGATTGAATATATTCCAATACTTTGGGGGATCTTACTGGTAAGTCACAATGTTAGATAGACAGAGAGAGGGAGAGGAGGACTGGACCACGTACCATGCTTTTAGAGCCACGGGCCTGTAAGTTTATTTCCCACAATTAAAAATCATCTTATTGAATGGCATGCGAGTAGTTCCGTTCTCTTTTGGCCATCAACAGGTGTGTGCTGACAGGCTGTTGGTTAGCACTCACCTTAGCTCAGATTGTTGTTGACCCAACAGATATAGATCTTGGGGCAACATTGGACTCAATTATGCGCCACCCATTCAACACCACCACCAACAACAACAAAAACAAAAGGACCACCCACTCGGCAGCAGAACAGCAGGGAGGCAAGTAAAAAAAAGAACTGGGTTAAATTGATTAAGTCTGTGTCTGTCCCGATTAATAATTTTACTGATGATGATGGAAGCGGGGGTCGTTTGTCATTTGACTGCTGTCTAAATTAAATTTAATTAACAAACCAAATCGAGCAGCAGCAAACAGAAGACAACGCTGCTTCTGCAGTTCATTGATGGCATCTCAATCGGAATTGGAGTAAATATTTACACAATATGCGTGTAGGGGATGCCATAGAATCTACACTTCTCTCTCTTGAAATATTACCCTCATATTACACAATTTTCAATTAAAGAAGAGCATCCCATTCATTCCTGTGTTCCCCCCCCGGGCATTTGCATGCTATTCCCTTCTATGAGAATTCATTAACAAATCCCATAAATCTTGATTACGCAAAAGATCGGAGCTTAAATAACACTTTTAGAGGGCGCCACTCTCTGCGCCACGATTTGCGTGACTATTTCCACATGCAATCAGCTGTTCTCCCTACTCTCTGGAGTGTTGTCGGTGGGTCTCCTTCTACCCGCTACCATCAAAACGAATTTATTGATTTTCAGCGACTACTTATTTGCATACATTTCAATTTCGAGAACTAACCCAGGCACCGAACACACATTACGAGCGAATAGAGTACGGTTGTCGGCATTGTCCGTCGTCATGCAAACAGCCAAAAGCCCAACTAAAACTAAAAAAAAACGAGAAAGAACGTACGGAGTCGCTTCGAACGCGACTCTACTTTTATACCCGTACTCAGTCTTTACACATGTGATTTATGTGAAATTTTAAAATGTTTTATCATTTTTTACATTTTACATTTTTTTGCTACATCTGTCATCGACATCTACTTCATCTACATCAGTTCTCACAACAACACACGTACACTGCACGAGGCAGCATGTTTGCGCGTGAGTGTGCGTGTGAGAGAAGCTGCAGCAACAATCAACCCCAACAATTGACTTACGCCGCAAGAGGAGGTGGGGGATTGCTGCTGAAAATTCATTTCATCATTGTGGCTATAATAATGATCCGATCTGGACCAAATTCGGGAATCTGGTAGATATGGTCATTCTCTACAATACTGCATTTTTATTTTTTTCTATCTTCAAAATTGTGGATTTTTTGTATTTTGGGGGCGGAAGGGGGCGGTGCGAAATTTTTGAAATACACTTGTTCAGGTTTGGTATCACAGGAGTCTTGGCAAAAATTTTGGTTGCTCTAGCTCTTATAGTCTCTGAGATCCAGGCGACACAAAATACAAAAATCCAAATCAACTCGTTTTTGTGTGAGTGCGAAAGGGATGGAGCGAAGTTTTTGCGTATGTTTTTGTCTATTGTGGCTATATTAATGATCCGATCCGATTCAGATTTGGGCCCCTGATAGATATGTCTCTATGATTCTGCATTTTTCGTTTTCTGCTATCTTCAAAATTGTGGACGCCACAGATGTGCGCCCTTTGTGGGGGCGCAAGTGGGCGGGGCGAAATTTTGAAACACTTTTCTAGGAGTGAGATATCACATCAGTCTGGAAAAAAATTTGATTGGTCTAGCTCTAATAGCCTTCGTGCAATGAGTGAAAAACAAGACGGACGGACAGACGGACAGACGGACGGACAGACGGACGGACAGACATGGCTATATCGACTCGGCTATTGATGCTGATCAAGAATATATATACTTTATGGGGTCGGAAACGCCTCCTTCTGTGTGTTACACACATCCACTTTTACCACAAATACAATATACCCTATTACTCTTCGAGTACGGGTATAAAAATAAGGGAAAAGCAGCAAATATTCAAAAATGCGATACATTGTATGGCATAAAAAAAGATACCCAAATAAATGGAGTTACCAAACAGTACACACAAACAGAAATACAGAGAGGAGAGTGTACTGATACGGATACGATATCTATGCTGGGCTCTGGCTGCTGCTGTTTGTTTTATACCCTGTATAATGGGTATGACTATTTGCAGGAATAGTTTGAAATGCTGTAAGGGAATCCCAAAATAGAAATTAAATAAAAATAGTTTTCCATCAGTTATAGGGTATCAAATCTTCGACACAAAATGCAATCCTTCTGTCTCCTGTTTACACACAAACATTTCTATGTACCATACATACATATGTATGTATGTACTACGTGTATGAGTTCTGTCTGGTTCTGGTCTATCTGTGCTGCCCCCCCGTCTCCACGGACTCTTCGGTTTTTGTTCTGCTTTTTCGTTGCTGTCTGCTGTTTAGGGAAATCAATTTCCATATCTGTGTGTGAGTGCATGTGTTTGTATGTGTGTGTGTGTGTGTGTGCGATTGAAGGCTGCACGGACACTGTCATTACAGTGGAAAAGCTTAAAGCAGTATTTCCATTATATTAGATCCCCGTCCGTCCCACCTTCTTTCTCTCTGTCTCTCTCTCTCCCCTTCTTTGCCATTCCATTGCATGACAATGGCTCTCGCGTACCATCGATTTTCCTTCTCTGCGGCCGCCATGGAAAACCCACAACTAGCCCCACAATAGCATTACAATAAATTTTCCAGCAAAACGCAAAGGGCAAACCACTCTTTCAGCCAACATTTCCCTTGATTGCATGCTAAAAAGTGCACCCAGGACTCCCAGGCAATGGTATGGGGGCGCGGAGTGGTCTTTGAAATCAGGGCAGGTGTACATACACATCCATGTACATACATAGGTTACTTCCTCTCCCGCCCCGACTCTCTGACCATGGGTTTTTTCCTGTTCTGCTGCCCCATGTGATGGGTTTAATGTCACGAGGTCACAGCTTATGCAAATTAATTTGATTATCAGGGTGCAGATGCATTACATTCATTTCATTTCATTAGCCTATCCCTTACCTTCCTCCCACCTGTACGGACAACCTCTGCCTCTCTACAAGTCTCCCACAAGAGGCTTTTAGCATTTCATTGCACATCTAATTGAGCTAACAAGGGGGGAAATGCGTTAAAAGCAAAAAAGCAACAGGAAAAAGGTCACTTGAGATAATAATAAATACAGGAAAAGTGCTGCAAAATAATTTCTATAACAGAAACAAAACAGATAAAAGTTTTTTCAGACATTGAAAAAGTTCCATTTAGAAAGTACCAAAAGTGAAAGGATTATTTTATGAATATCATTAATTATCGAATAAATCTAACTATAGGTACATTTTAGTGTCATTTATATGCAAATTTACATGTGCATATTCCCGATCAATCAAAAAAGAAAAAATTAGTGAAAGAGTAAATGGGGAGAACCTGGTTCATTCCTGGTTGCTTCTCTCTCCTTGAATCTTAATTTCTTTGCATCGCTCACAGAAACAACAACTAGCTTTACTTGGCTTAGACTCTCTCTCTCTCTCTGGCTTATTCCCCATCCAAAATATACTTAACTCTGCCTACAGCACATACATATCATAGCTTGGCTACACCTTCTTCGTGAACATAGAGCAGCCGATGCGGATGCCGGGGACCTTTTGTTTCGCCGGCTACATGGTGTACGATATAGAACTGCTGCCGAAGGACTAAAAGCGTCGAATGTTCTGGCCGGTCAGCTTCTTGATCGAGCTGACGCTAAGCATTGGCGTCATGGAGGTGATGACTGTGCTAATATATGCCAAATTTGAGGTCATAATGGGTCGGTATATAGAGCATATAATTTACTACCACTCCTGGCTGCATGCTACAGATCATGATATGGCGATGTATTACGCGGGCATCGTGAACACATTGATAGCTGCAGTTTTCTGGATAAATGCGGCTTGGGCCACGGATCCCTATAATAAGCAGTCGCAGACTAAAGAAGAGAGCTTCAAAAATGTGGAGAAGAATGTGGAACAGCAGAATGATGTACAACAGCAGCAGGCGGAATTGCAGCAGGTGGGACGGCAGTTGTCAGTGCCGTCAGAGTATCTAATCCTTGCCGATGCTGAATCAATGTCTTCAGACACCTAGAAGTTAATCTTCCAGTTACCCAGAGCTGTTAAGAAAGTCATCTCAACTAGAAACAGGAGTGGACCCACGGCGATATTCAATGAAAAAATATTTTAGCTCATTCAAACCCTAGAAAATCTGTTAGAAATTGGGTTTCCCGTTATGTAGATATATGTATATATGAAAATACAAAACCGGAGTCAACGGAGAGATACGAGTGGTTCGGTTGAACATTTATTTGAGAGTGAAGAGTAAATGAGTAATTGAGTACATTATGAAACAGTGTTACCAGATTATTGTCGCTTATCTAGATGCTGATATCGATTACATTTTTAACACTTCTTCTTAAGCTACATATAATCATTAATAACTAACGTATGTTTAATTTTTGTCATTCAAGTATTTTAACAAAGTCGTCATGCTTTTGCTTGCTTAAACATTTCGTTAGTAGATCTGCAACGTTACTGTTTGTTGTTACGTATTCTAGTATTATTTCATTACATTCTACTTTTTCGCGTACAAAATGATACTTAATATCGATGTGCTTCGTACGTTTGTGATGTACCGGATTTTGGGCAATATGCTGCGAGCTGATGTTGTCGCCGTATATGGTTAACGGCTCTCCATCAGTTGAGAAACCAATCTCATTCAGAAGTCTTCGTAAATAAACGGCTTCTTTAGCAGCCATAGACAGAGCTATGTATTCAGCTTCAGTGCTGCTCAACTCGACAACACTTTGCTTAGTGGAAGTCAAGAGAATGCACTGCCGGCTAAAAAGAATGCGTAGCCACTATACGATTTTCTATCGAGCCTGTCGTTGGCCCAATCTGCATCAGCGAATCCTCTTACTGGTTCGTCACACTTGCGATAAGTGATGCCCAAATTTTCGTACCAGCCAGGTACCTTAAAATGTGTTTTGCAGCAGTCTCGTGCTCTGCATGGGGATCAGTATTTCGTTGCGACAGTTTGCTTACTGCGTGCAAAATGTCCGGTCGGCTCAAGACTGCTAAATACATAAGGGAACCAATTAACGACTGATATTGTGTTATATTTACCTTGACACAATTATCAACAATGCAGCCAACTTGATAACCAGGGTCGAGCGGTGTGCTGACTGGACGGCACTTGCTCATGCCATATGTGTCCAATAGTGTTTGAATATGCAATTTCTGGCAAATCGAAATTGCACCTTGTTCACCGTCTCGCTCAATTTCCATTCCAAGGAAATAGTTTATAGGGCCGCCATCGTGCATCTTGAAGATTAATGCCATCTTCTTCTTAATTACGGCTATGTCGTTTTTAGTTGAACATGCAATAATTAAATCGTCGACGTAGACTGCAATATAGCTAAATGTTTGTTGATCCTTTTTTGACATACAGGCATGCCTCGTTCCTGCATCTCTTGAAGCCCATTCCAGACAGAACCTCGTCGAGAGTTTTGTTCCAAACTCGACCGGATTGCTTGAGTCCATAAAGTGCCTTACGTAGCTTAAGAACTTTTTCTGGATGATGCTTGTCAACAAAATTCTGAGGCTGTCTCATGTATACAGTCTCGTGGAGTTTACTATTCAGATAAGCATTTGATATATCAATTTGGTGCATATACAGCTGTTTTTCTGCAGCTATTGCGAATAACATACGAATGGTCTCGTATCGAATTACAGGTGAAAACGTTTCCCAATAATTTACTCCAAATTGTTGCCCACAGCCTTGAGCAACCAATCGAGACTTAAACTTCTCGATGTGACCATCCTTGTTTCTCTTAATTCGAAAGACCCATTTGGAGCCGATGGCTTTTTTTTTTTTGTCCTGGAGGCAGCTCACACAATGACCAAGTATCATTTTCCTGCAGAGCGTCGTATTCCGTTTGCATTGAATCTTTCCAATTTTGCGCGTGATAGCCTTGCAATGCTTCAGAAACTGACTGCGGTATCTCAGTATCATCCACCTGATTTAAAAGACTATTGAGCACTGCCTGGTACTGCTTTCTCGGTCGCCCACGATTACCGGTGCGGATGATTTTGGGTCTGCCAGGTCCACGCTGTACTACATTCTCTTGTGGCGGTGCTGCTTCATCACTCAGGTTATTTTCGTCAATGTCACTTGCGCTCACAAACTCCTCAGGCTCATCCTCCTCTTCGCCGGAGTCAGTGCTATGGTCTGCACTATCAGCTATCAATGGTGCATCTGACTTTTTGATTTGGAACTTCAATTGACTCAAGGCGGAGCATACTTGTCACAAAATCGTCATTTCTATCTGAAATAGAACAGTTCTCCGTGCTTTTGTGATAAACTCACCTTCCACAAATTTTACATCACGCCTTTCAATCACATTATGCTTCTCACGGTCGTACAGCCGGTAAGCTTTTGCTGTGAAAGAGTATCCAACAAAAATATATTCTTTGCCGTTTGCCTGGAATTTGCTTTTTCTGGTCCTATCTAAAGCAAATGCGCGAGATCCAAATACTCGCAGGTGCTTTACTGATGGCTTGCGTCCTTTCCAGGCTTCGAATGGTGTACCGCCATTTAAGGCCTTTGTAGGGCATCTATTGCGTACGTAAACTGCCGTGCTAACAGCTTCTGCCCACAAAAATTCTTCCAGCTTTGCATGGATAAGCATACTTTTGCCATTTCGATAATTGTGCGATTGGCTCTCTCGGCTACACCGTTTTGCTGGGGGTGTAGGGAACCGTCAATTGCCTTTGTATGCCGCACTCGTTCAAAAATCAGAAAACTCCCTGTTGACATACTCTGTGCCATTATCGCTGCGCACAGCTTTTTATTTTGTTGCCTGTTTGGCATTCCACAAAACTTTTTGAATATTTGGAATTTTTCAAAAACTTGGGATTTTGCGTGTATTGGGTAAATAAATACTTTGCGCGAGTAATCGTCAATAAATGTAACAAAATAGCGATTACCGCCGATTGATTTCACATTCATTGGGCCACACACATCTGTGTGCACTAGCTCAAGCACTTGTTTCGTTGTACGATTTAACTTGTTATGAAACGGCAATGCACATATTTTTGCTTTGTTGCAAGTATCACAATTAGTTTCCATTTTCATGCAATCAACGTTCATGCCATGAACTATCTGCTTGTCGTTCAACTGTTTCAAATCTTGAAAATTAAGGTGGCCAAACCTATTATGCCACTTCATTGCAGGCGAAATTGTGTTCAACAAATTAACTGCACTTTTTTCTGAGCGCTGTTTGTACACATACAAGTTGTTTTCTTGCTTAGCTTTTATGATTGTTTCTCCTCTTTATTTTTAATTAGCGCAACGTTTCCAACAAATATAGTTGAATTTTCGAATTTAGCTGCTGTACTCACGGAGAAAAAATTCATATGTAAATCGGGGACGTATAATACATTTTGCAAATTGATTATCATATTTGTATTTTTGAATTTTAACATTGCCAGATCCGGGTGAAGAGACGAATTTATTTGTAGCTAACATTATCGAAGTTTCCTTCTCAACATAATTTAGGAACATGCTGCGATCGCAACACATGTGTGATGTTGCGCCACTATCTACGCACCAAACTCTCTTTTGCTGCTCTCCGACAAAGCAGTGCATTAAACTGCTTGCCTGTTCTCTTTGTCCACTTTTACCCTTTTTCTTTGACCTGCATTCGCTTGCACGATGCCCAAATTTTTCGCATTTGAAGCATTTGCCCTTGAATTGCTTTGCGCCATTCTCGTCGTTCTTTGTTGCTTTATTTTCGAAATTTTCGTTTTTCTCGCCATCTACCTTGTGTATGTGTGTATACTGCTTGAGTGGCTGAGTGATTTTCACGTTCCGCTTTTTCCTGTTTTCTAGTGCCTTCTTCTATTAATTTCACTTTAACAGCTTCAAATTTTGGTAGCTCGTCACGCGTTTCAATCGCGACTACAAAGTTGTCCCATGTATTTGGCAAGCTGCTCAATAGCATTATGACTTTTAACTCGTCGTTAAGTTTTATGTCCAATTCCGCCAATTTTTCAATCGTCTCAACAAAAGAATTTACATAGGCAGATACATCGTCGCCCTGATTCATATTTAGTCGAATTAGTTTTGATAGAGTTGTACCTTCTGGATCGGTCCTTTTGGCATATGAAGCTCCTTCAATTTTTTCCATATGGCTTCAGATGTTTCGCACGACTTTATGTGCATAAACTGTGATGGCTTTACATTTAAGGTTATGTACGCCATTGCTTTCTGATCAATTTATGCCATTGCTCGGCGGCTGCGGCATCTAACTCATTCGTTACGAGAATTCCACACACTACATCCCATAAGTCCGACATTACTAGGACACTTTTCATGGCCATTTGCCATACTCCGTAATTGTTCTCATCAAGTTTTTCAATTTGATTTGACATATTCATGTTTGCTAATTGTTCCACGTTAAAGAGCGCACAGTATTAACTATTGACAATTTAGCACAACCGACACTCAAAAATAGACGCTTTATAGTCTGTTGTTAAACCAAAAACAACGTACTCTGGGCCCATAACCAATGTTAGAAATTGGGTTTCCCGTTATGTAGATATATGTATATATGAAAATACAAAACCGGAGTCAACGGAGAGATACGAGTGGTTCGGTTGAACATTTATTTGAGAGTGAAGAGTAAATGAGTAATTGAGTACATTATGAAACAGTGTTACCAGATTATTGTCGCTTATCTAGATGCTGATATCGATTACATTTTTAACAAAATCGATAGTCTTTCCACTGAAATCAAAATTAACAATCATGGGATGGAAATACCATCATTCCCTAATTACTTTTTAAAAATAAAATAGTATTAGAATATCAGACATTAACAAACTGCCTAAAATGCATACAAAACTCCATATAAATATTCTAAATTTTATTAAATCAAATTAAATACTGGAAGCTACTATTAGATTGATTAAATTTAGATTGAGATAAATTTAGCGTGTATTTGAATTTTTGTTTGGTTTTCAATCGTTTTTCTATCTTTCTCTTCTTATCAGTTCTTCCCGAACTATTTTCAACATTTTAAAAATATTCCTTGGTTGAAGTTTTCCGATTCCAAGTTCTCTGCGGCAACTTCTGCTTCTTCGTTTGCTCTACTTTTACAGGGTGGTGGCGACACACCACCACACACACAACACACTCTTTTGTTTGGCTGTGGGGCACTTGGATGGTTCCACACTACACATATTTATAACTTTTATAAATCTTTCGAGTTTGTCTGTCAACAGCAGAAATGGAGACAGCGATAGAGAGAGAGAGAGAGAAAGAGGGAGAGGAATGTCTCCGCTTGGATTTATTTACATGCGACAAAAACAGCGTAAAAATAGATTTGAAGCAGAAAAGAGACAGAATACTTCCATTTCATTCTTTTTTCTTTTTTTATTTTCTTTATTTGTAGAATTGGAAATTTGAGCTGTAGGTAGAGGAGGGAGTGAAATATTCAAAGTGCAGTGTGTGACGATCTCTCGCTTTTCACCTATCAAAAAAGGCACCTACCAAAAGCAAAGTGCAATGACAGATTAAACAATAAACAAGAGAGCAAGCGGAACAATGCCAACAACAAACATACATAGGTACACTGGCAGCGAGAGGATAGAAGATACGAAGAGCATGGGGGGATGGATAAAGGGACAGACGACACTTCTTCTTTTTCTTTTTTGCAAATATATTGCAGGTGCTTTAGAGCAGCGCAGCAGAGAGAGAGGGAGAGAGGTGTCTGCAGAGGTAGTGTAGTAGAGGGTAGGGTAGGTCTCCGCAGAGCAGGTGTTTCGTTACCATATTTTATGTTTAAATTTTGCGGTTTCTCTGAGGTCTTGCTTTTGCCCTGGTCTCTGCCCTGCTCTGCTCTGCCCTGATGTTGGCGGCTCTCATGCCGAAACATGAGCATTGCCCATGAACATATTCATTCGCATTTCCCATTCATATTCTTCAGATGTTTGCCTCTCCATGTACATATATGTATGTACATATCTGTATCTGTGTGCACATGTCTTTGTGCTGCCACACAGCTGTTTGCATTTCAAGAATGAAACTCTCATTGAGACAACTTCAAAAAATTCAAAAAAAAAAAAAAAAAAAAAAAAAAAACTCGTTTTGGCAAAAAGTTTTGGCCAGAAGACGGAGAACAGCAAATGTTGAAGAGCATAAAAAAACAAAAGCAACAAAATCAGCAAAAAGGCAGTATAGGAATATACATATTTATGTTATGTTATGTATCTACATAAATGCAAAAGATACAACCAAAAAAAGTGCTTGTATCTATCAGTTTCTGCAATACTGTTGCATCTGCGACAGGGTCAAAAAGTTTAATGGGTCTTTTCGGGGCGGGGTCGTTGTTGTTAGCGTCAAGTCACTAATTCCGTTTATGCAAATCCCAAGTCCCTCCCCCCCCCCGCTGCTGCCATGTCAATTTCTTAACAACTTTTCTTTAAACAAAACTCTTTCTCTGTCTTCCATTTTTCCACATCTCTTTCTGTTTCGTCTCTCCGTATCTTTCTCTGTCGGTTTGTTACATAATCAGCAGAAATTTCGGTTTTTTTGAGTCGCTTTTTAGCCCAAGACCTGAACAATGGCAGTGTGTTTTTTTTTTTTTGTTTGTCTGCTTCTGCCCCCCGATCTTGCCTCTTTGCCAGTCAGTTTTTGCTTGTTCATGCAGCGGCACGTTTTGTACAATTTTTGTTGTTTTACTTGTTTTGTTTTGTTTGGTGGATTCCTTTCTTCCCAGCTGCTTTTTTGGCAAACAAATTTGCACTGCTCCCAGGGACAAAAAAAAACGAAACCAAAACTAACTTAAATTAAACAAACATCCGAAGCGGCAGAGAAATAGTTTACTTAACAACAAAAAAAAAAAAGAGAAGAGCAACCGTCTTTAAACTGCTCTTGAGCACGTTTTTTGTATTTCTAAAAAAAGTATTCCAAAATAGCCACAGAATTTGACTTTAAGGAATTTTAGTTTTTATTTGTGAATTTTAGATTCAAATAACTATTCTTTATGTTGGACTATCGATCCAGAACATCTCCACAAAATGCCACAAAAATATAGCAATCAGATTCAATAATTCAGAAAGCTTGTTGCTCTTTCAAAACTAGTATTAAAAGAGCCAAACGGCAGGTGCCCTTCAACTTGACGATATGCCGATTGCTCGTGCTGTTTATAATAATGATCCGATTATAAAATTGATCAAATATTGCATAACAAAACTTTTACTTTTATTTTAGAATGGCAATTACAAAGCGACTCATTGAATGGATGGCTTAATGAACAAAATTAATAGTTGAGCCATAATAATAAATCAAGTAATTAGAATAAATATTTCCCAGTCGCATAATGATTATTATTAATCAATCTCATGATCAAATTTTATAGTTTTCCGCTTTGTTAAACTTGATTGTCAACAAGTTTCAGTCGGAAAGTTGTAGTAGTTCTAGATATGTTTTTTCTCCAAATTACTCTGAAAAATTCCATTAGTAGAGTATTTTCAGCAACCATTTTGATGTTTTTCCCTGTTGGATTTTTCCTTAATGTTAGCCTACATTATGTTTTCATGTTCATGGATTTTACTTCAACGCCTGACAGTTTTTATTGTGGCTAAAAATAAAAGCCACGAGCAGCCCAAAGATGGTGATGGAGAGGGAGAGAGAAACAACCTATTTCCGTGCTAACAGTTTCGCTTTTCATTTGTGGAGTGTTTTTCTATTTCCAGAGCCCGCTTTCCGCTAACCAGAACCAGCAGCAATGGATGTCTGTTTCCCATTTTGGGCCTGTGTTTCGCACTACTTTTGGCCTTTGTCTGGGGGCCCTAGAATCGGGGCATAAATGTGCTAACAAGCCAGAACCTGAAATGTACTCATCAACGACTGCAAGCCGTCTGCTGTCAGTTAATGATGGCAGGAATATGCTAATTTCCCATCTCTAATTTCCCATTTCCATGACGAACAGTCGTCGGCGCTTTGCTAAGAGCAATTTTAATAAATAAATGCCAAGTGCTGGGCACGACTTCTTTCTCTCTATCCATCCAACTATCTATCTATGTATGTATGTCTCTATGTGTGTATGAATCCCATCCCCTAGACACACTCTATTAATACGTGATTAAAAAATTAATGACCAGCTTTGGCGGCAAAACGAAGGGAAAACGAAGGAAGAGTCTCGTCTCTCTCGTAGTTGCATGAAATTAAATTTCCCTGATGATGTATTAAAACCTTTCGTTCTCTCCCTCTCACTCCCTCATGCCATCCATGGATCGTAATTAATTCTGGAATTGTTCATTCCGTCGCTTTTCCAATGGCTTCTGGCGTCTGGGGCCGTGCGACAAAAAACAGCCATCAATTTGTGCGAGAAAGAGTGCAAAAAATATATATCATCATCTCTGCGGCATGATGTCATGGGTTAAAACGCTTACGAAGCAGACTAGTGCCTGTGCCAATGTGCATTTCAGTGGACGGTTACGGTTCTGTTGTATGTACATAGTATCAAAAGTTCAAAAGATAACACATTTTTGACACAGATAAGAGCAAGTAGTTTTTAAAGCCCATAATGTTATTTACGTTGCTAATATTTAGGGGGTACTTTAATTAGATTATGAGCAGCAGCGCTTCTGGTTCTCGGTATAATAGAGCATTTATTGAGCCCTCAATAAAAAAAGACAAACAAAAACTCTTTGAAGATCAACACATATCACATCCAGAAATACATATACATATACAATATATATATATACAATAACTCTTATAAATATGAACCATTGTGAAAGTTGTTTCACCTGCTCTGACTAATTCATGTGTTGGTATTCCCTACAAATACACAACATTTCCATAAAACAATTTCAATTGATTTTCTTGTCAGAAATAGCAGCCCCGTCCCATCCGTCGTGGGTTGTTAAACTCATTAGCACCCAAAGAGAATAAGGCTCGAGAGGAACACAAATCAACCGAAAAACAACACAAATACTTCAGCGTTTCGAACAAAACGATACCCTGTAAAGTGTTTCTGTATTCTTCACAATTCAGTAATATGTACATATATGTTTGTTAGAATCGCAAGATTATTTTCAGATGCATGATCTTCTTCTGACTGTGCATACCCTTTGCCACCCAACCATGCTTTTGTCTCTCTCTACTTTGCATCCCGCTATCCATGTAATTTATATGAAAATTGTTATTGATGCACTCGTATGTTGGCGAGAGAGCTTGCATGCTGAGAGAGGATCGCAAGAGCGTGGCAATCAATGCTCTCTCATCGAGCGTAGGTTGCTGAGTGCGAGTGAGAGTCAAATCGCTGCCCATGAATTGCGTTGTGCAAATATTTGGCAAAAGAAGAAGATATGTATGTATGAGACCCTGCGCACTTGTCACACGAATACGGGAATGGGAATCAGTATACCCTTCGCACTACTGGGTACGAATATGTACAAATGTAGAACCGCAACCGCAGACCAAATTTGCAGCTATTTTTCGACTGCTCCTCTATTTTGATGGGTGTAGGAAGCAGCTGAGCAGCTGAGCTGTGCTGCCAGTGCCTCGCACTCTCTCTACTTCGGACCAAAAATGGAAAAAGAGCTCTTAATTATGTACCCCGCGAAAACCGTAAAAACAAAAACAACAAAAAAATAACCCACAAGCGTCTAATGAGCAAACGGAAATTGAATCTTTTTGGCGCTGTTTAAATAAACATTCAACACACAAAGTGACATAATTTGGCTAAATGAGAGAGAAGAAAAACCAACAGGCAACAAGAAAAAGAAACTCTATATGCTGCAGGTGCTAAAGCGATGGAGGGGAGAAAATAAAAGAAAAGCAAACGCAGCTAAAGACAATAACGAAGACAACAACAACATCAAAAAAGTTATGAAAATTGTCGACTCAGATGCGTGACTAAAATCGTTATGACATAACGTACTAAAACGCGTTGAAAGAAAACAACAAAAATATACATACGAAAATAAAACGAGTCAACGCGGATTTTATAACAATAAATAATAAAATGCCAAGGCACACATTGTCTTACTCCACAAAGCTCCCCTGGAATTATATGGGAAGCGAAACGAAAAACCTAACGAGAACTGGTGGAAAAATCGTTTCCATTTACGATTGGAGTAGGAGAACTTCAGTTAATTGGTAGGCACACCATTATCAATAAAAGGCACTGAGGGGGCCCTGTAACATGGCAGTGATCGACAGACTATTGACCCATATACGACTATTACGATGGGGATCCAATGACTCTCCTCCTCTCGCCTCTAAAGCACTCAAAGAACTTCCATATGTTCACTTAATTGTCGATCAATCATTAGTGCGTTCAATACTTTTATATGCCTCTACTTTTCTGGCATTACAAAGTACTGATAAGGTAATCCCCTTTCTAAATGAAGCCTAGGAGCTGCAAGAGAGCCACAATCATATAAATTGTGTACAAATGAGGTTAACGAAAGTAAAGGCTGGTTTTTAGATAAGAAAACTGTTAGACTGCTGATTCTTAACTGATAGAAAACATTTTCAAACAGGATATAGTACTGTGTTTTGTATTTTATTTGATATTTTTTATCGATTAGAAAATTTGCGGGGCACATTCTTCGAATCATGCGGTTGACGTTGAGTTCGTAGCAGGAGCGTGTATTGGCATAAGCAAACTTATCAAATGTCTCCTCAGAACCCACGCAAATCTAATTTAGATATTTATCTTGGAACATTTCCCCTACATTTCTGATTCCTAGTATCTTCCAGAGTACGAGTATTGGCGGAATTGGTGGTGTTCTATAAATAGTTTCATTCTTATTGCTTTTTCTTTTCATTGCATTGCTTCTGCTTTGGCTTCTTCTTTTTGGTTGTGTTTTCTGTCTGGCTGTGTGTGAGTGTGTGGCGGTGAGTTATTTTTGGTCTTTATCGTTTTCATTGTTTTTCCATTCCCCGTGCATCGAAGCATGCTTGCATCCATCCATCCATCCATTCGATTAAATGGAAACGAATCGAAACCATTCCAATTGGAACCCTACAAAGAAGGGAATGTCTCTATTTTTGGCAGTACTGGGAAGATTTATGATCAAACGTCTGCTGTCTGCCACGCTGACAGTCAATTCGGTTTGGATACCCAGCTACAGCTCCGGCTACAGCTTCAGTGAGCCACGTTTACACGGCTTTAATTGCCCGTCCAGCAGAGAGGAACAGAACCAGCAACACAGCACGGCACGACAGGAAATGCTCGGTTCGGGCGGTTGAAAATTGGTTTTATTTTTCGTTTTTTTTTTTGTTTTCTGTCGCTATGGATGTGGCTATGGCTGGTGGCTGTGGCTGGGGGCTGCTGTTCCCCGCCCAGTGACTGACCGTGGTTTTTGAGAACTGGCTGGGACTGGAACCGAGGTTGGGGCCGGGGCCGTGGCCGGTGCAATGGCCATAATCAAGCCAATTTAATAATATGTTACGCTGCACACAATTTCACCTGCAAGCGGACAGGCAACCGGCAAACAACCAGTCCAATGGGGCTGGCTGGCTGTTCTCCACAAAAGGAGAGGCACAAATAACAAAGAGAAAACCCCCAGACGAAAGAGGTACCCCGATCCCCACCACTATGGGGGCAGCCTCTAAAATGTTTCTGGCAAGAAACAACAAAAATATATATATATTGCAAGTTGATTAAAATATACAAAAATGTTAAGTTTTTATTCCGAGTATGGAATGACCGATACTTGGAATTATTTGTGGATTAATGTGTAGGAAAGGATCTACAAGAACTTATAAAAATGTGATATTGCGATTTATTCCGATTCTACGTTTAAAATCTTTAAAATTGTACATTTGCTCGCTTCTGTAATACGGAAACAATTAATAAAACTTGATCTGCGTGGTCTCTAAACGAGTCTACATTCCAAATTTGGTTACTATATCTTTTAAAGCTCTCCTATGACAAGAACCTGGGTACTATAATTATGATCGTCTGTATGCGAAGCATAATACGTATAGAGGTAACAAGAAGATTTAGAATAGGGACAATCCGAAGAACGTGGCGAATAAGCTGATAACAAACAAAAGGAACGAAGCAAAAGAAGAGGAATTGGAAGATACAGACGAAGGGAGCAGAAACAGTGTAAGGGGAAGAAGAATACGCTTAAGCAGACAACGTAGAAGACTCGGGTTAGAGGAGGAGGGGATCAATCAAATTTTTGGCCATGCCTCTGTACGTGACACACCCGTGAAAATGAAAAGAGAAGGGGCGGGCTTGAGGAGTGACGGAGAGAAGCACACAAAACACGTCAAAGAGAATATTTTGTTGCGCATTAGAAAAAAGCCTTTTGCGTCAAGTCTGCGACTTGCATAAAGGAAACTGCAAAAAGAAACGGAATAAAACTCCTTTACACACAACCCAATCGGCAGCAACAACAAACAGCAAACAGCAGCTGCCACAAAGGGCAACATTTTGTGGATAATGACGATGTTGTTGCTGTTCTTGTTGTTGCGGCAATTTTGCACGTAATTCGTCACGCAAAAAAAACGAGAACAAAATTGCTGTTTTTGTTGTTGATTATGCATTGAAAATTTTCCAGCCAAAAGCAACAATCTGCATGGCCTCCCTCACCCCGCCACCGCAATGCTGTCTGGCAACACTCACTCAAGCATGCACAAGAGAGAAAGGTAGTGGGAGAGGGAGATCACGGGCAGAGGGGACGAGCGAGTGAAAGAGCTGGATAGCTAGGGGGTGGATAACTAGAGTGGAAGAGACAGAGGGGACATCAAGATACATATATTAGATAGAAGAGAAGATAAGGAATTCGAAGAGTGGTAAAACGCAGTGTAGGAAAGCACAAATCTACCACACTAAGGTGGGGTAGACCACTAACCTCTCTCTGTCACTCTCTGAGTATCTTTGTGTAACGCATACACCACACACACACAATCGCAGCACAAATAAAGTAGCATTTGTGAGAGAGAGTCAAAGACCCTACCTTATTTTGATATACCTTGATATAGAGCAAGATAACTGCAGTGTGGGACCCACAGTAGAGAGAGAGTGCCAATGGCACTGTCAGAGAGAAAGAGAGTCGAAGAGAGTACTTTTTGATTGCCCGCTGCTACAGGCAAAAAATATTAAAATGCACATTCACAAGATCGCCAGATGCAACAACAACAACAAAAGCCAACAAGCGAAACTAAACGAACATTCACCAATTAATGGAAAATTGAAATGAAGCCATAAAATAGCATTTGCCATAAGTCTATTTGCCACGCCCACGGTTGCCCCTTCTCGCTGCCAGGCTCCGGTCTTGTCCTTTTGGTTCGTTGACATTTTGCGTTAGATTCGGTTTGACATTTGCCCGCACCAACCGAATCGATATGGGCGAATGAGATTTATATTCATACATAAAATACATACATAGATATGTATGTATGTATGAATAGTATATCCAAGAGTGTGTATCCAAATCAAGGCGTCTTTAACGAATTATGTCAATCAACTGGCGGCAGGCAGTCAGATGTCAAAGGTCACAGACCAAAAAGCAAACAGAAAATCTGAAAACGTGCAGTTTTGGGTCAGACACGGCATGACCTCCAATTCCAATGAAACGACGAAAGCACACAGAGACCCAACCGAACAGGAGTAGAAGAGGAGAGTAAGTGGAATGGAAAGAAAGTGTGTGTGTGTGTGTTTGTGTGTGTGTGTGTATTGATTGACCTGCAGCGTGTTCCGTTACATGAAATGGGTATGGGTGTTATTACGATAATATCGGAAGCAGCATTTCCTTTAATAACGATAGTTGGAGAAATCAAAACAATTTTGTTTTGATTGCAGATCGAACGATAGAGAGTGAGATTTCTCCTAAGAGAGATGATCGATAGGGATTAAATCTCTTCCCATCGACACAAAGAGAGTACCCACACAGAGAGCTTTAACTGTACTTGTATCAAAATTTCACCGAATCATGATATGAACGAATATCCTAATCTAATTATGGGCTTCCAACGAAATAGGCAATATGCCAATGCCAAGTGTTTATTACCAAGAACTAGAGATCCGTTGTATAAATCATTAATTAGAATCCATACCCACGTGGTCGGGTCCGGGTCTCTTTTGCAAAAGGTAACAATTTCCAAAATTCCACATAAAAACATTTCTTGGAAAATATTCGTAGTACGAATGTGGTTGTGTGTGTGTATGTGTGTTCGGTTTATGTACACAAGAATACGTTTATTTGAATACCCAAGCTGCTAGACCCCTGCTCGCTCTCTCACCTCCCACTCACAGCCCGCACATGCAAGTGCTGGCAATACATTTGTTGCCAGGCCAACCAACTGTGCCGATTATGTCACTCATGGTTGCTGTATGGGTTAAAGAACAGAGACCTGTTCCCCACCTCCCCCTTGGCCTAGGCTCCTCCCCCCTACTGCTTGTGCATCCCGCATCTTGCCATCATTATGTGGTTGGCTCTGTGGCTTTTGGCTCTCCGGTCTCTGGGGTCTCTGGGCTTCCTAGGCAGCCCCTCCTCATGACAACAGACTTGATTGTGGCGGCTGGCGGCTGACTGGCTTATATCTGTACAGCATGTTGCAACGATCTAGAGATTCTTGCTGCTCATACGAGTATGCCTAAATATGTGAATGTCTTAGAATCTTTGTGGGAACGTAATGCTAAGAGCATGCACAAATACTACACGTATGAATGTTGAATGGAATTTCTATTAGCATGAGACATTCTGTAGTTTCCACTTCTAACTATACTCGTTGTAGGTTTCCCCTTAAAAAATATATGTATCTCTCTCAGCCTTCACTTCCAATAGAGTTTTCCCCGTAATTTTCGGACCAAAATGGTAGTAAGGAAAAAAAACCTTTGTGACAGCTGTCAGTACCGTTAATCATGGAATTCTGTGGTTAGTGCCAAAAATAAATTAAGCCGCGTACTTCCATTCCTTTCCATTCCATTCACATCCAGAGATCCCTAACTGAAATTCAAATGTCAAAGAGCACAAGAACCACTCTAAGCAACAGTACAACAATTTAATTGTTGAAAAATGTTTCTTTTTGCAATCCATGGATAGTGTTTTTGTTTCTTCTCAATTTTTAATGGACTCCCGCTGGCCCCTGGGCGACCCGACCACGACCCCATTTTGTGGCTGAGATGCCCTTGTTAAGCATGAGAAGTACAATCCATACATATACAATATGTATGTACATACATATGTATGTACACATGTACAAATTCATTGTTGTTGTTATTTTAATTTTGCTAATGCACAACCGTTCGTTTCACGAAGTTCCGTTCTAGTTTCCGGAGGGGGGCTTTTGGGTGCTGCTGTCAACCGCCCAACCCCTCAAAAACCCGACTCCAAAGTGATTTACGAAATGCCAAGAACTTGTCGATTCGATTACGTTGAGTGAGTGAGTGAGTTTACCCAAAGGTTATTCATCAGAGAGAGGTTCGAATATGCAACGGTACTTTTTGAAAGGAAGAAGAAGAAACGTTAGAAAGAAAGAAAGTTTCCACATTTAATACAGCAGCTATGGATACCCTATAGCAGTAAGCGGCATGACTATGTATCCTATTCTTGGGCATTCTCGTTTACAACATTCGCTTGTGCGTCTCGAGTCGTTCATCAGTGTGCTGTAAAAAACAAACATTTAAAGAGTGTTTTTTTTTATTACTTGATTCACACCTTTTTATTGTTTCGGATATACCCATTTCCAGTGTTTGTAAACGTCTTTTAAAAGTTATAAATACCCACCACTCAAGGGTATTCTCGTACTTGTAAGAAATACATTAGTAAAATTTACCATGGCGCACTTTCAATTTTGTTGTTTTGTCTCCACCCCTCCACCGTTTCTTTTGTTTACTTTTAGCTTGAAACAATTTGGAACGGATATTGACGCAAAACTTTTGTTGCCCCCAACACACACAGCACACACGCACACCCACCCATATGCCATAGCCATGTACTTGTACAAATATGTATACTAAAGCAAGTACTAGCATGTACGCTGCATATACTCGTAGAGCCATAAAATCTAGTTGGGTTTTCGTGCTTAGGTATCCGTTAGCGCTGCACCAAAACACGATTTTCTTATCGACGGAAGTGAGAAATGAAAGAAAATACCGGCTGAAAAGTGGATCCGATAACCTTAGCACATTTCTGACAAGGCTATCCAACATAAATACCACTAAATTGCATATCTTTAGCTTGCTAATGGTGGTTATTTCCCACCATACATAGGATAAGAAAAATGTATGGGATACACCTCGATCTAGTATTTCTTATTTCATTGTTTTCTATAAAAAGAAGAGCCAGAACCAAGCTAAACCTCTCTTCATTCCATAGAATAACACAACACTGAAATCGATAACTCATTTATCATTTTGTTTGTCTAATAATAAAGTTTATTCCCCCATATAGTAGATATCACAACGTAGTACTCAAGACCAAAACTCGTAAATTATCATGGCAGACACCTGAGAAACCTGTCATGAGGCATCTATCTATCCCCCTCGTTATCGTGCCACGCCATTCCTTACCACATACGATAGGCTAGTGTACTCCACATATCCCACCATAGCAAATCAGAGTCAATTGGGGAACCATTACGGCTCACAAATCGATTTAACGCGCTTTGAGTACAAAAACGCACATGCACACAGATCGGGATAGACAGAAAACAAAACAAAGCAGAACCGCAAATACCCCACAATGCAATTCCACTCTGCCAGTCCCTCGACGACGCCACACACCTCCTCTCCATGCTAAACAGACATTTAAAATCTAGATATTTGCTCAATGAATTCTCAAATCGCCAAAGCGTGCAGATAATTTTGTATTTAATTGCAACAACACAAAAGGAATGCATCGAAGTCGAAGACTCGGATACCCTTTATAGATCAAAGGGTACGATCAGATTTTAGTTTGCCGCCTATTGCTTGTCAAAAGCATAATACCCCCTACTCCCCGTAGGGTAAAAAGAGTAGAAAACGTACATAAATAGTGAAATGGGAGGGGGAAATCAATCTCTCATGGATTTTTAATGCAAATGAAATGCTATGGACAAGCCCGGTTCAGTACACACACACACAGACAGTGACACTCTTATGCCCCAATCCCACCCCACCACACTCTTATACGAGTATAAACATGCACAGACATGACAAGTAGCCAGCAGCCGTAGCAGCTTCAGAAGAGAGACAGCGAGTGAAAGAGAGAGAGAGCAGTCAACAGATAGAAACAAAAACCGCAAATTGCGTTGACAAGTGCAGTGCACACACACACACACACACATGCACACACGCATACCTTGATGATGGCCTGGGGGATTTATGGATACAGATCTCTAGAGGAGTACGCCATGTGGGGGGTAGGGTCCATGTCAACAACACTCGCCTGACAGCGTCGCCGCTGACTTCGTCAATAATCAGACGCTGAACCCAAAAGACGCAGTGCAGACAGAGGAGTCAGTCTCAAGGCGACAATGACAGAGAGACGGCCGGACACACACAAACAGACAGACAGACAGCAACAACAGTAGCAAAAGCATAAAATATGCACGAATGTCGTCGAAGTGTGGAACACTCTTTCAGTTCTGAAAGCTTACTAGCAAAAGGAAGAACAACTGCAGAAGAGAACAGAAATAGTAATCAGTCAGCTGCTTTGCTTCTCCATCCCAAAAACAAAATAATTAAATTGTGTGTGTGTGTGTGTGGGAAGGGCATCAAAAGTTTCAGTTTTCTTGTCCACTGCTTTTGTTTGTTTGGCTTTGACTATTGCGTCGAGCGTTTTATATTTTCTTTGAGTTTTTACTCTTCTTTTACTCTCTTTTTTCTGCTTTTATTTCACATTGTTTGCAGCGACAATTGCAATTGCAATTGCCATAATCAGTGCAAAGGCAGACGCCGCCAACAGAGACGGGACAAAGACAAGAGGGGAGGCTGGTGCTGCTGCTGCTCACTTTCACATTAAGACAGAAATGGATAGAGAGAGAGAGAAGGGGTGGCAGTGGAGAGTATATCTGTTGAAGGTGGAAAAGCTAGTCAGCGACATTGCACCATTGCCTCATCGATCGTTTGGTATTGTATCTGGTATCGTATCTGTTGGGGCTCGACTCCGAACCAGTTTTACTTCCATCTATGACGCATGCAACACAACGAATCCAAGCAGCAGCAGCAGCAACCATTGAGTTTTCTTTTTTTTTCTTTTACGGCACTGAAGCGATGATTTAATCGGTTTGGATTTCATGGGGCAAAACAATCCCCTCGATCTTTCCGATTCATTTGAAAAAGAAATAACAGAGCGCTATTCCCGGACAGAGTTTGCATACCCTTGAAGCTCTCCCTCTCGCTTATCGGGCTTTATTTTATTGCATGTGTAAACTGATTTTTATACGCATTATCTGTTATAGTATTCACTATGGTATTGTTCTTGCTATTATGGAGTGGTTCAATGGTTTACCATCTCACAATTAATGGAGTTTTCTCAGTATTGATAAGAAAGGAGAATGCCAGTGATGTTATTTATATCTTATAACTTTTATTAATACTATATAAACACAAATGCTTATCAATTCTTCGATTTAAATTCGAGTTTTGGTCCAAGTTCAAAGCCTTCAATATAAATGCATTATCCTTAATTGCGGCAATCAAGTGCTGAAACACTTTTACACAAAAACACTCTCTTCCTTTCTCTTGCAATTTATTGGTTAGTATTTTTTTTTTTTTTGTATTTTTTAACAGCTTTTAAACACAACAAAAACACACAGACACGGTACAGACAGGTCTGGACACAACAATAGTTAATTCAATTTTTTGCTTGTTTTTGTTTTTTTTTGTTTTTTTTGTTGGTTTTATAAAAGCATTTTCATGTTTTAATCACTGATCTGCCTCAACCATTTGTTAGTTAATTGCAGCAATTTCAGCAATTTCATGGATGTTTCACTCCTTTTTTTTTGTGTTGCTTCAAAATACTTCAATATACTCGTAATTGGTGGCAGATGTTGAGACAAGAGCAGGGCCCCAGATGTCGCGAGGGGAGTGCAGAAGGTAGTGCATGTGCAAATGTAAGAAGATTACTACAAAAAAGCTCTATTAAAATGATTCACTGAATTCAATTGTGAGGTCATCTTAAAAGCAGGTGTTGCTGAATCGTGTGCATCGTCGTGTCTTCTCAGGTAATCAAAAAAATGATCTAATCCATGATCTCCGAACACAGGCACAGGTATGCTACTACTATATCCCAAAAACAATCATAATAAGGCCATAAATCTCTGCTAATCTTATCAGGCATACAATATCCATACAAAATTCCTTCGTTGATCCCAAAATAATCCACTCCCCAGTTAATGGAGAGTATGTACCTACGATAAGCCTTGTTTTTGCCAACGACAATGGCAAGGGGGGGAGGATTATAAAGAGGATATTATGAGAAGATTATGTTTAAAATAGCAAAATTATCTGATATTCGATCGCCATATAAAGAGAAACTGAAAATTCAAGTATAGATAATATTTTATCTGTGTGTAAATATTTCTAGCTTTTATTCAAATCTTTTCAACAATTTTTTGGGAAAGTTCTTCAATCTTTGGATTCATGCGAATGCGCTCAAAGTCACGACCGCATTTGAATATTGTAGTATTCCCCTCATCCACTCCCCCCTGTTTGCTTATCAGTCAGTGACAGAATTGTTATTCCGTGCTATACAGACTCTTATTTTGCGTTGGTTCTGTTTCTGCTTCTGGAAGCAGGCAAGAGCCAAGAGTCAAGACATTGAAGATAACAACAATTACCATTGCAATGTGGGCCCCGCCCCTCTTATACCGCCCGCAAGCATACACCCACGTACAGTCGTACAGTGCGGCACAAAATTATAAGATGGTATATAGTAATTTTAGTTCAAAGAGAGTTTAAATATTCTTTAAGTTTATAGATTCATCGTTCAATAAAATTATTATTCGTCGAAAACACATAATTAGTAGGAAAAACTACTTTGTAGGTGTAAAACTATTGCAATAATAGCTAATAAAATCTAATAAAATTTCTAGATAATGAATCTATCGTGCAATATACATATTTACATTTTTATTTGAGGAAAAAACTATTTAATTGAACTATTGTTATTGTTATTGTTAACAATAACATTTTATTCAAAAAATTAACTTTTAGATAAATCTCCTTGATATTTAACGTATAAATCACACAGCTCGATTGAAATCATTATTTTTATTTAAATTCGATTACATTTTAATCGTCTGCCGATGCATACTTTTGCAATGCACTGTACTTTCCTTATAGTTTCAGGCATCTACAGATATGAATATTTAAATGCAATGAAAGATGAAAGCAAAAACCAAATAATTGATGTTAAAATGTAAACATTTTCAAGAGCTTCTTCGTTTCATTTGAGATTCACAGAGGAACCAGGAAACAAAACGTTCACTCAAAACAGATACAGATACAGCTATCGTTTGCCTCAAATCAATACCACAATTATGCATATAAATAATAGACATAATGGACACCTTGGGTGCCACTTCCTCTGGGTTCCACAATCTCCAGGTTGGGGGTGGGGAGCATAAAATGCCATGTAAACTATTGGCTGCAAAAGTGGGTCAACAGCAAAACCACAACTATAACACCCAATAAATGCCACACAGCAAATTGTGTGCCAAGAATGTAACTGTGTGTTCGTTCGTCCGTGTGTGTGTGTGTGTGTGTGCAGTTTGCAATTGCAGTTACAAATCAAAGTACTGACAGACCCAACCCAACTATAGAAAACCAAAATGCATGGCAAGGCAGGCGCGCCTTCATCATCATCATCATCGTCGTCAACAGCATAGAAATCGTAATCATTGCAGTTTGTTCATCAATTTTCGCGTTTCAAATGCGAAAATTACGCGAAAAGTTATGCGAATTTCCACACAGACACACACCGACTACAGAGAGAGAGAGAGAGAGGGGTAGCGCTATGGAGACAGGAACATGGTCTATTAACACTCCAACTAATGCAATTACGCGCCAACTAACGTGGAAATTATGCAAGTAAACAGTTTAATTAGGTCACCGAAAATGGGGGCAAAAGTGTAAGCGGGGGAAATAAATTTCCTGAGGTAATGGTAGAACGCACCCGTCCCCAAGTTAATCTGTGGCAACAGCAGCAGCAGTGACACTGTACTATCTCCTAACTGGAGCAACGAGAACAGAGTTGGCTCTGGGGCTTAACCCGAATGAAAGGGCATACTCGTAGATAGTGCAGTTTGCAGTGCAGGGAGAAGTGGGGTGGGGTATCTCTTGTGGGGTATCTACACGTACTAATACTATTAATACTTCCACTTTGGTTCTGGTTCTGGAAATAGAAGCATAAGACGAGGTGCATTTGGGATGCAAAAAGTTTTAAGTTTTAAGCCTGAAACATTGAATAATTTCAAAAATCCCTTCAAACTACATAGACTAACTACTGATTTAACAACAAGCCAAATACGAATAGATATCTGATATCGTTTACATTTCGCGTTTACGTGTGCCGCGTTAAGAGATGGGCACCCTCCTGGCTGCTCCTCTCTTCTTGCATTTCTCTATAGAGCTTTGCCACTTTCACGTAATACGCAATTCTATAATTCATCCACAACAAAAATAATCTTTATTATGTATAGTATAGCGCTCTCTCTGCAACAAAAACTTGTATGCTTTTACACTCATGTGTATATAGTAAGATGTCGTCTAGGAATACGTTCCAAAGTCTCTTCCTCTGGATTATCGGGAACGGAAATCTCTACTTTTCTGCGTATTTATTTATTTTAATCTCTCTCTGTTATTATGTGCATAGCTTAGCTATACATTTTGCTACAAACTTCCGACATATTCTTCGAGCAGGCAACTTAAGAAAGCTCATCATAAATTGCCATGAAAATCCCATAAATATTTACATTTCCAAATTAATTACAGTTTTCTTAGCTATTGTGGGAAATCTAGCTGTGATTTAATTCCAAAACAATACCATATTTTAAGACGAATTCTTTGCAATTAAAGTTAAAGTTCATCTTTCGGATGTGCCAAGCCACAAAGTTGAAAAATTGCAACAAAAAACGAAAAACTGCCATAGAATAACGGTAACTGTTCATGAGACAACGCCTAAGCTGGAAGGTAACAAGGCTAACAAGCCTCTCTCTGTTGCACTACCTCCCACCTGAGACCTCCTACCACTAAATCCATCTCCAAGCAACTCCAACGTACAACCCACGCGATTTTCAACTACTTTGAACGAGCACTATAACATACATATTTATACTTGTATTTATAGAGCCAACAATAAGCATAGGAATTTCCCATTTCTGGTCTTTGTGATCTCTGCAATTTCTGTCCGTGCTGTGTGGGAAAACAATTGTTTAAAAAATATTCGTAAACGCGTTGTCCCCCAGCCCCAGACATTGAGATTTGGATGGATGTGGTAGAGTGGTAATTATTTCAAATGAGTTCACAAAACCACATAAAAACCACAAAAATAAAATATACAAATAAACAATAAATTAACGAAAAAACAAGATGGAAAGGTGGAATAAGGTTTGGGATACCATTGCAGATCGTTTATTATTATAGTAACTCGATTTTATTCTCTTTGTTCTACGTAGAAAAGGCTTATTATTGGGATTTCTCATACGAATCTAATGCGAATCCCCAATAAGTTCTGCACTTTAAAATCTTCATACCCTCGTTTAGGGTATAGAAAAAGTTTGAAAACAAATACCATTCCACCTCCAGGTCGCTGTCAAAGTCAAGTGGTGCCCGCTCATGCGGGAGTGGGAGCGTGGCGAGGCGGTCAGCGAAAACAGTTTCCAATTGCCTCCAAAAAACATTTCGAGTTTCAAAAAGTTTTTAAGCAAAAAACTTACCTGCAAAAAAAAGAAGAAGAAAAAAACATTTTTTAAGATAATTTATTGAAGTAAAGTTTTTCTTGGTTCCCCAAGAAGGATGGGAAGGGGACTATAGGGATATGAGAGGTAGAGCAAGGCAACAGCTTGATGGCAAGCCAATGACCCAAGGAAAGAGGCAGAGAGAGAGATGGCGAGAGAGCAATATCCTGTATCCTTTGTGGCAAACACTGTCCGTCCTGTCTGTCGTAGTCTGCTGGCTGGCACACTCTCCAGCGCTCACTTTCCTGCGGGCGCATTGTCTCTGCCTCAAACTTCCATCCCGCTCTCTGCTCCAAGGGAAACTAAGCCAACTTCCTTCCACACAAAGGATGTGGGTGCTGCACCGCTGCCCGCCCCCTGATGGCAGCACGACCACTTAAAGGAGGACCAACAACATTTTGCAACAAGAAAGCTTAACCTGAGCTTCGCATCTTTCTTGCTTCTTTTCTCTTGTCTGCTTCTTCTTATTCATCATTTTCGCACACACACACACAGACAGAACAGACAACGAACAGACCGGAAATGCTCGAAGAAAGATGAGAACCAAAATGAAAGCAAAGTTCAGAGCGCGCTTAAAGGAGCAGTTTCCGAGCTGCATTTAAAGTGCAGTATATGCACGGGGAATTAAGGTCAAATCATATACAAAAGCCTCCCTACTCTCCCCCATCCCAACCACTACATGGCCAAACATGTCTGACAGCAGCAGCAGCAGCATCGGCTGAGGGGGGGGGAGGTGGTGAGCTGTGAGGCGGTCTAAGCCCGCATTCATCTCGCTCAGCCAACTTGTCTGTGGTCGTGGTGTCTGTCTCTGAAAGCTGCTCTGGGCATGGTATTAATGACAACGACATGGAACATAGTTTGCTGTATGCCACGGTATATGATACCTCTTAAAAAAGGGATGGAGTTATTCTTACTCATTTGGATTACCAAATAATCTGATAAATGATCGTAAACACAGATAAATTATCGATAAATGTCGTAAATGATAGATACCACAGAAAAATTATCGTTTAAATGGATGCATTTTCGACATCTGAATTCCAATTTCATCGTAGAATAACCTTAACACGATCGTTGGGATCGTTTCTGTGTTGCCGAATGTATCGTTTCGTTTATGGGAAACATCATTAAAGAATGTAAACTTGTGTATTTCTTGTAGAATAATCAAAACAATTGTCAGCAAAACAGTTTCCTTAAACGTACAAAATGTTCTACGTATGGCATGTAAATATTTTCGAACTTCCTTCAACCCATAAATTCTGGGGGGTGCGGCGCCGACGCCGACGCCGCCATTGTGTGCGAATTCAATAAAGCCTGAATTGTATATTATCTTTGTTCTGTGACATTTAATAAAAGTTTAATCGACTGTCTACTGGGTGTCCCCATGGTCGTTCACCCTCTCGACTTCCTCTGGCTGTCTCTCTCTCTCTCTCTGTCTCCCTGCGTTGTTTTGTGTGCGACAATGTTGGCACCACTTTTTATGCTGTTTTTTCATGAAACATTGTTTCGTTTTTTTTTTTGTTTTGCTTCTTTTTTGCAGGATGTGTGCAAGTTTTCATTGCAGCTGCAAATCGGCGACGCGCATATCCTGCACACACACACATCCTGCGGGGAGGAAAGGGATATCTATCTCTCTCTCTCTGTCTGTGAAAACCCCCACCCTGAAGGTGCAAATCGCTCACAAAACCTTCCACACTCACTCCACAAATTGAAAAATTAAGTGGATTCATTAAATAATTTTCATTTTCACTTTCATATTTTTTCACACCACAAACTCCGAAATCTACATTGGAGGCGGCCCAAGCAATGCAAATTTGTCGTAAATTGTTGTAACTTTCACTTGTGTGGAGTAGGAGGAGAAAAGGGGGCTTAAAAGAGGCGATGCTCGGCCACACCCTATGTGGGTCAGGCAGCAGAGTTTTTAGGGGTTTGGGGTAATCTTAAACGGCTTTGTGCGAGTTCAAATGGCAATGCACGGCACATGGGGCAATGGCAAAATTTGCTTCCAAACTGTTTGGGTCCATGTCCGAGAGATGGGCGCATTTGATAGGCATGAACTTTGAACCAAGCTGAACTTTTCTGCTCTTTCCTCATCAGATCAATGCTCGCAAGCAGTAAATATTACAGTGGAAGCCGTTTTCAGCAAGTAGTGGGAGGGTGCAAAACAGTTGTTGATTCTCTCTTTGTGCTCTCTCTCTCTCTCTCTCTCTCTCTCTCTATCGAATCCAATTGGAAGAGACCCCGAAAAACACTCATGATTAGTAAGTACGAAATGTGTTTTTCTGCCCGTAGTAGTTTGTTTATCCAGTTCAGCGTACCGTTCATGTTGTTGATTTTGCTGACAATTTTCAGTACTGGCTGTGCTTATCACGGCAACACACACACACACACATGCCACACATGTGTGCCACACACAATCCTAATTAAGGTTCACTTTAGAAATCCAGGTCACGTGTGTTTACTTGTCTGATT